>OY764963.1:56292127-58792127 GCA_963668005.1 Melieria crassipennis
GGATTCGGGGTTGGTGGTTGTAGAACCACTTTTGTGCTACTCCTAAAGCAGATTTTAATTATAATCAGACAGACGATGAACAACATAGGGGATGAAATAGTGAGAAACTTATTTATTGTCGATGCTGACCTTAGGGAACTGATTTTTTTGGTGTTGAGGTGGAGCTGGTTCAGCTGCTCCAGAGAAAGTAAGTTAAGGAAGCCTTCCTCTTGGGGAGAAATTTGCACCATCGGAGGGCTTCCATGAGGGGTGCCTCTAGGTTCCGGTAAGTCGTGTTATCAATGGAACAGTGGAATTATAAAATTTTATTAGCAATGTTCCCCCCATTGTTTGGTTATTGACTGTACCATGGAAATCGGAAAAAAAATATAAAAAAACAGTCTTGGTACGCATGGGTCGCTAGATATGACGACTACTTGGGCTCTCTTACATATTCTTATACTATTAATAGTTACACAATTACTTAATACACCTAGCGTTGTTCCATTATTTCTTTACAATATCTTTTATTTTTAATTTAAATTTCTTTACAATTTCATTTCATTAACAAATTCTTTCAATTTCATTTCAAAATCCTTACAATTTCGTTTCAAATGCATTTCAACTTTATTTCATTACGATTTAATTTCAAATTCATTTAAAATTCATTACAATTTTATTTAAATTGTATTTAAATTTCTTTTCAATTTTTTTTTCAATTTCATTGGAATTTCATTTCGTTTCAAATTCATTTCAAACTCATTTCAATTTTCATTCATATCAATTTCAATTCAATTGTATTTCAATTATATTTAACTGTACTCCAATGTCTTTTCAATTTTTTAAATAATTTGCTTCAAGCAATTTTTATGGATTCAAATTCTCTAAGTAGTTTTTTTTTCTTAGATGCTAATTTAAGGTGCTACCAAACTTACAAGATAATGGCGCTTCCGTCCAGCTTCATGCTGCTTTTTTTCCCACTGCTGCTGTTGCCTCTACTGCTGCGTTGCTGCTGCCACTTTACTGCTTCGCTGCTGCTCTTTTTTTCACTACTGCTGCTGCTTCACGCACTGCACTTTCTCAGTTTTTATGTTAATTCCCGCGGTAGAGCGGCTTGCGTTCCCCTTTTGCAATGGCTACTAGGGAGCCTCCTTCTCTACTCTTGCGAACCGCGCGAATTACCGACACTGCTTGAGTATTTTTGGTAAAACGCACGACACTATTGTCCTGGCGTACTATTGTCCTTAAGGACTTGTAGTAGCCGGACACGCGTTCAAACTTGCTCGGGCTCTAGTTATCCCTGGCGTACCTGCTCGGGCGCCAGTTATCCCTGGGGTCCCTGCTCGGGCGCCAGTTATGTTCCGAGTCGATCGGAGCACGTCTTTATTTTCAAAAGTTCAACTTAAGACTAAACTACCAGCTAAAATCTTCTTACGAACTAACCCAAGCCCTGCGAAATCGATATTGCGAAATCGATACTTGCAGCCCTGTCAGCGTTTCTGTCCGAAAGAGCGGACGCCGCAATGCGTTGCGAAATTAGTCGCAGACGCATTGCCAGCGTTCTCTGCCGAAATTGTAAGGCTGTTGACATTAACCGAAGTGCCAATGCCAACAGCCCAAAAAAGTGCGTTCCTCAGCAACATTGTATGGTTGTTTACATTAACCGAAGCGCCAATGTCAACAGCCGATAAAACGCGCTCCTCAGCAACATTGTACGGTTGTTGACATTAACCGAAGTGTTAATGCCAACATCCGGAAATATTGGTGCCGTCCGTCAACTTACACACCTAAACGCTATATCCAACTCTTAAGGTGGCTGCCATACAAAACTAGTAATTTACAATGGAACTGGCTCAACCCTTGTAAGTGTAGTAACAAAGAATATGAAGTAATATAGACCGCGCATGTGGGCACAAAAGTGTTTTCGGCTGCTATGATGCGAGCGGGAAGAGCCAAGCGTAGGCATTTGAGAATGTTAAGTTCATAACATTTTCTGTTAGATTTGCGTAGGACAACAGCAAAAAGCAATGTTGTTATTCGCAACGGCTTCACTCGTGCACATTGAAATGGTGGTTGTTGTGGCGTATTGATCGCTCAATCGTTTTTTGCATGTAGGTATGTTTATTGATCTTGTTTGTCGAAGCGCAAGCGGAGAGCAAACAACGAACCAAAGCATCGTCATCGTCGTTTCAACGAAGATGATTCGGGATTCGCTAATGTTTTTGTTGTTGTCGTTTATTGTGTGTATGCTTTTTTGTGTTGCCGATTGGTTTTGCTGCACAAATTGCTGTAATGTCACCATCAATCGAATCTTTGAGGTGTATGGCTTTTTGCTGGCTAATGGTGGGCTTTGATTGATTTAAAAATTTACAAATACTCAAAGCTGGTTGATCCCAATTTAAAATGTTTAGAAATATTTTTACGTGGCGAGTTCCAAGTAAAAATATTTGTTTATATTTTGACATGGTTGACTACAATTTTGAGAATACGGGAAAACTACGAAAAAAATGAACCGATTGGCCTATTGACTTTAAAATTGGTGAAAACACTTGAAATCAAAAATAATTAGACAAGTGTTTTTCATTTTTTTATTCGAAATCTAACGCGGAAACAAGTGTTAAAAATTTGTATGGAAAACATAATTTATTGATGATTGATCTATTGACTTAAAATATGGTGAAAGAGAAATGAATGAGAAATAATTAGACAAGTATCTTGTCATAAAAATCTGACAGGGTCAAAAACAAAGGTAATATAACCTCGATTTATTGGGCCCATTGATTTCAAACTTGCCTGATAGTTTGCGGCACTGATAGTTTTCGAAGCAGAACCTTAAAAAACCGTTATTAAGACATACCTACGTTTTAGAATAATGCAAAAATTCTACACCTGAATGGTTCCATGGCGAAAGCTGTGACCAATATTAGATTTTCTTAAAATTGAAAATAATTGTTGGCCAATAAAAACTTATGCATTTTAGAAAGGATAAATTAAAACAAAAGTAACAACAACAACAATAACAGGCAACAACATCCACGCTATTCCCGCCTACATGGCACAGCGCAAAAACCAGTACACCGCCGACTTTTTTTCGTTTGCCAATAATATGTATTAATGCTACTCGCCTCAACAACAAAATCTAAAATGTTTGCAAGGTACAAATATTTGGGAGGGGTACACCCTAAAACTTGGTATTGAGGCATATATGTACATATATCCGACTAATGCAAGAATTTTACTTCAGAATGGTTCAGTGACGAATACTGGGACAGTAAATTTAAAATCCTAGATTTTATTATTTTAGTTCATTTACGCCAACATTATATGTGGGCCGTAAAAAAAGTTACAAACAACGGGACTTTAACAATTATTGCGATCTAATAAAAAAGTTCTTCCTTTCTTTCCATTTCTCTTTTTAATTGTCTTTAATGATTACTTATTATTATTTATTTTTTATTGCTTGTAGCGATCATATAAGTCGCCATGCCAACCATATTTTATTTTCTTTTCTATGATTTTGCGCACACTACAGTCGGCAGTAAGTTTGGGAGCAATATGCGACGCCGTGCAGGCTTATAGAAGAAGAACAAAAGCCAGCCAGAAATATAAATTGTTTAATTCAACAATTTCAGCTTTTCGCCAGCGCAACAACAACAACATCAGCATATCGTCTTCATCTCCCAATGATCCCACGCCGCAGCAGTGTGCTAACGCAGACTCGCTGCAGGGAGCGCAACCAAAGAGCGCAACCCATAAAACTACGTTCTCGCTTGTAAAGCAAGCCTTCGTATGTTTATTTTCTTTGCTTCTACTCTCATGTTACGCTGAAGTTACAGAGAATTCTGCTGTTAGTAACAGAGGGTTCTGCTGTCAATAACAGAGGGTACTACCAGCAGTACCCGCCATACAACGAGTTATATGTACATATTCTATTCTACTTGTTCTATTCTACTTGTTAAATTTTACTTGTTTCATTTTATAATTTTTATAATCTAACATTCCGGAAAAACACTTGTCAAAAATATTTTGTAGAAATAAGTCAGTCGAAATAAATACGGAAAATATTGAACAAGTAAATTTGATTCAACAGGAAAAAATATAACTGGCGACGAGGATGGGATGCGTTTGTTAAAAAAAAAATGCATCCAGTGATTCACCCGCGATTGTTTCGTGCTAACTAAAGAAACATTTTACGTGATTATCCATATACAAAAAATATAATGCAATTTTGCACTTGGAAAAAAGAACATACAATGCAAAACCAAAATTGAAATTGCACAATAAAAAATGCATGCAGTAAATTGCATTTGAAAAGCTACAGGCTACAGTAACTGCAACTTTATATCGAACATTATTTGAAAATGATATTATACAAAAACAAATTGTATTACATAACGTGGTACAGTGGCGTCCCCAGGATTTCGGGAAGGGGGTGGATATTCAAAAAAATTCAGTTTAACGCCATTTTTATACTTTAATTTGTGCGTATTATTTTTAATACATGCTGCATAAAATTGTACATATGCACATACATACATATATGCATACATATGTACATATACTAAAATAAAATTCTTAAAACGAATAATTCAAGTGACACGTATTTTTAGGTCATAAAATCCCAACTAAAAAATTCAAGTTTGTTTTAAGTTATGAAATTTTGAAAACTTCTTCTAGTAGAATTACGAAAAACTCAAAAGACCTATTTTAAAAAGCATAACACACCAGCTATGTAAAATAAATCCAAAAAATAAAATATTAAAATGTATGACGTTCCGAAATTTAATTATGATATAGGTGAACATGTTTTCCATGTTTACACACAATTCACCAAAAAAATGTACCTGCATTTTTGTAAAATTTCAACAGCTAATGCAGGGTTGGCTACTACTACTGCTACTGCTATCGAAAGAGAATCTGCCAAAATGGGTCTGGTGGTAAATGAGGGCAAGACGAAGTATATGCTGTCTACACGCAGGGACTCGCAGCGGCTAGGGTCTCACGTCGAGGCCGACAGGTATACCTTTGAAGTTGTCAAGGAATTCGTCTACCTTGGCACCGCCATCAACAGCAGCAATGATGTCAGTCTGGAGATAAAGCGAAGGATTACTCTTGCCAACAGGTGCTACTACGGTCTCGGTAGGCAATTGAGAAGTAGAGACCTCTCTCGACCGACAAAACTTGCACTCTATAGGACGCTCATCTTGCCCGTGCTCCTCTATGGCGCTGAAGCATGGACAATGACACGAAACGACATAGCGGCCCTTGGAGTGTTCGAGAGGAAGGTACTGAAGCTGTATAAGGACATGGAAGTAGCGCAGCGAATTAACATACAGCGGCTACGCTGGCTCGGTCATGTCTGCCGCATGGACGACGAAGCTCCGGCGAAAAAGGTGTTCGATGCGATGGTTGGAGGTCGACGGCGAAGAGGGAGGCCATGTCTCCGGTGGAAGGACCAAGTGGAAGAGGCCCTGGTATCTCTTGGTGTGACCAACTGGAGAAGGCGCGCGCGAAGCAGAGGCGCCTGGAGAGAAGTTTTGCGGCAGGCCGTAACCCGATAGCGGGTTGTTATGGCCAGTTAAGTAAGTAAGTAATGCAGGGTTGGCATGAAGCCTGTGTTTGACTACTACTTTGGTAAATAGTCGATACTTTTGGGAACACCGAAAATACAACTATTCTGCGAGAACAAGTGCAATACTGATTTTTGTATTCATGTATTCTTAACCTTTCTGCAGGCATCCGGTTCTGGCCAGACCACATCGAACTTCGGATCCACTTTAGTAATGTTGTAGTTAAGCTATCGAGCTCATATTTCATGATATCCTCAACTGATACTTTCTAAGTACAAAAACCATGGCCTCGCCAGACCATGGTGTATTTTCATAAAAGTTTGCACAATTTTTTTTGCTATTTCCCACGTAATTATTGTCAGAATGCACAGTGATTCGACTCCATACAACCGTGGTCCGTTCATAAAATTTTGTATACTAGTTAATCATAGTCTGCTGAATTGACTGCTTAAACTGTTGTAGTTTGGCAATGCCTGAGACTTAAATTTGCAAATTTTTTCATTTTTGGAAAGCTACAGCACCAAGTGTGTTAGCTAAATTTTTCAGATTTTACATTTAATCGGTAACGTCAACATTGATAATTCCAAAGAGTAACAGAAATTGTCTTAGGACCCTTTAGTTTTGCAAAAAACGAGAATAATAGACGTACATATGTTTCGCATTTGTGCAGATTTTTTCATTTTTCATGTTGATTGCATACTTTTAGGGACGACGAAATAAATTTTGCCAAAAAATATGTGTTTAGACCACTTTTCAAATTGAATTATTTTCTGAAATCGGAAGATATCGAAGCATGTAATTACATTATCCGACAAAGAAAGAAGTCTTAAAATACAAAAATCCAGGAACATACATACTTTCACATACTTTTTAGATATTTTCCTCTAAGTTTAGCCAATTTTCAGATTTTTAATTTAGAAAAATATTTTTGATTAAAAGTGAAGTAAAAGCCTCAACTTTGCAAATTTTGAGAAAATATTAAAAGCGAAAATAGCCACATTATTTCTTAATCTATATTGAAGGTTTTAGCAACTTCTTGGTAATCATGTATTTTTATAATTTTTTTTACTCAATAGACTAAAAAACAGAAAATATGTGTTTACATTTTTTTGTGAAACAAGTTTCAACTTTGAGCCGCTTTTGCACAGAAGCTAATTAATTTTTTGCACAGATTTTTTTGGGTTTTCTTAGTTGGAGTTTTACCTTTCAATTGACATCAAAATCGTTAAATTCTGAGACTATAAATTTTTTGAATTTTGTCTATGGAACGAATCACTGTGGAATGGCTTAAAACATTTTTTCGTTTGTTCCTTATTCAGTCCTTTACGGAGCATAGGACTTCAACTAGGCTTTTCCATCTGACTCGATTTGAAACCCTCATTTCGTGCCATCCCATGTAATCGTGACATACGTTAGTTGGCGCAAAATCTATCTGATCCAAGTGTTTTTCTCTCGCCTTGGCTTTTATTTTCTTTTGGGTTAGTAAATTATTGTTTTCGTTGGAAAATATTGTCTGAACATATTCAAAATTAATATTTATCCATTGTACTCATGGCTATGTTCGTGTTTTGGTGTCAATTCAATTACATTCCAGATGTAAAGGAAGTATTTGTTGTCTTGTCGTTCCGGTTTTTATCAATTGGATTGTTTTCTGTGGCAGAGATGGAAGGAAGGGAAGGCTGTTTTGAGGATTAGACTTGGTTTTTGAACCTCGACACTGGAGTAAAAATCAGAGAGGACAATTTCTCTGAAAAAATTGCCTAAGCAATAGCGGAAACCAATGCTTAAGAGCAATAAAATTAAGATATTAATTAATTTGCTGCTAGAAGTAATATTTGGCCCTGAACAAAACGAAGCTTCTGATACTGATAGAAAAAATGGTCGTTTAAATAGTTCAATGTGAAGATAGCGACGACGAAGGCGACAAAGAAAACGGCCAGTTCAACCTGAACAATAACATGTTGAGCATGTTCTGCATGTTTTTCTTTGGCAAAGCAGTTCAGCATTGTCAACAGTTCAAGGAATCCAATGCCCAATGTAAAATCTCAATGTTTTTGACGCATGTAACTGAATTATATCGTTGCAATAATTGCATTGGTCAAGCAGTTGAAGCAGATTTACATTTATAAAATTTCTTTCTTTTCCTTTTTTTTTGGATTTCAAAATTAATTCATTGAAGTTGAAACTAGCTAGTTACTTAATTATTCTAGTATATTTGTACCGTTTTACGTAAATAAAATGTAGGCAAGCAAAACAAATCAATGTGTTCACACTTTCTGGTTTTTTTATATCCTTAACAACAATCCTCGACTATCCTCTTGTTTACATCATGGTCTGGCCAGATCATGGGAGCTACTACTAGGTTTTAAGTGGGTGACCACAGAAGAGGTAACGCAAATAATAAAAATGTTTGCAGAATTCCATATTGTTTCATCAAATTGGATAAATGAATTTATCCACCAAGGGGGGGATCCATCCCCCTAATCCCCCCCCTGGGGACGCCACTGACGTGGTAACGTGTAAATGAAAAATTAAAAACAATATAAAAACTATATAAAAACCAAACAAAGAAATGAAAAATTAAAAACCATATAAAAACTATATAAAAACCAAACAAAGAACAAAAAAACCAATACAACTATATTTCATCTTTACGCTCAAAAAAAAAAAAAATATTAAAAAAAAAATATATATATACAAGGTGCAACCCAAAGTAAACAGGACTTTTATAAAATAAAGAAAACGGATGATTATTTTTGTATAATTCTTTTTATTTATTCAAAATACTCTCCTTCTGCTTCGATACAACGTTTTGCACGGTCCAAAAGCATTTGGAATGAGTGTTTTAGGTCATCGGCCGGCATCGCCTTCAGAATGTTGGTACAAGCCTTTTGGATGTCCTCAACGTCCTTATAACGGTTTCCTTTCATCGGCAAATGCAACTGACCGAATAAGTAGAAGTCACAGGGAGCCATATCAGGCGAATACGGTGAATGATTGATGGTAAAAATGCGATTTTTGGTCAAATAATCGGTCGTAACTAGGGCTCTGTGAGCCGGTGCATTATCATGCAATAAACGCCAACTTCCTTCCTCGCGATATTCTGGCCGAATACGACGAATGCGATGCACCAAACGCTTCAAAACTTCAACATAAAACAAAGCGTTAATTGTTTTTCCCGGTGGAACAAACTCTCGATGAATTATTCCCTTTGAATCGTAGAAACAAATGAGATGAGTTTTGATTTTTGACTTCTCACGGCGGGTTTTTTTCGGATTTGGCTCATCTGGGTGCTTCCATTCGGCACTTTGACGCTTTGTTTCGGGATCATATTGAAAGCACCACGTTTCGTCACCGGTTACGATGTTGAACAAGAAATTTGGATCACGTCTGGCTTCCCGAACGATGTCTTTTGCGTGCTCAATTCTCTGCGCTTTTTGGTCGTCGGTTAAAGTGTGCGGAATGAAGCGAGAACACACTTTACGGAGACCCAAATGTTCGGTTAAAATGCGATCAATTGATGTTTTGGAGATGTTCAATTCCATTTCCATCAATTCCAATGATGATTTTGGCTGCATTTTGATAAAATCACGCACAGTTTTGATGGCATCGTCAGTAATCACAAATTTCGACTGGCCGACGTGTTCGTCGTCATTCAAGTCTTCACGACCATTCTTGAATCGATTCAACCACTCATTAACACGGCCACAGGATAAACAATCATCACCATAAACTTGCTTTAACAATTTAAACGTTTCGGTAAAAGTTTTACCAAGTTTAAAACAGAACTTAATATTAGCTCTTTGTTCGATCGACATTCTCGTACCAAAGTTAAAAACATACTGTCACATTGAGCGGGATATTTCGGCGTCTACTAGACCAAATGTCATGAAATTTAGACAGTATGTGAATGAAAGATGTACCTTTCCAACGCATGTCCTCACACATAGATGGCGCCACCAGAAACGTCCCTATTGCAAAAGTCCTGTTTACTTTGGGACGTACCTTGTATATATACAACAATGGCTTTGACGCTTGCTGAAAGTCTAAGAGAAGCAAGAAGCTTACCAGCATTCAGTGGGAGCGGCGACTATAGGCTGAGCAATTACCTTCGAGATGTTGCAACGGTTCTGCAGTTAACGCCAGCTGAACATCAAGGTACGCTACAGACAGTCTTAAGCAATCGGTTGCAAGGTAAAGCACTAAAAGCTGTAGAGACGCTAGTGAATCCTACCTGGCAGGATATTTTGGCGAAACTGAAGGAAGAATTTGGTGTTAAAAGGTCATTCTTTAACTTGAGAAGCGATGCCTTAAATGTGGATGCGAGGACCATTGAGGAGCTACATTATAAATTTAGAAATATTTTAAGTCAGATGAATACTAAATTTAGTTTGGAACCCGATAATTTGTATACCCCAAATAATAATGAAAAATTAATATTTGATATTTATGTTAACTTTTTGCCCATTCATATTAAGTCACTTTTAATTCAAAATCACATTAATTCTATAAATACTGCATATACCTTTTACTTAGAAAATAACTTATTAAAAGACATAAAATTAGTAAATACTAAAGCAGCATATATTTTTCCAAACAATAATTTCCTAACTATCAATAATTTCAAAAATAATAACAACTTACAGAATAGCGATTTTCAAAATAGCAACAATTTTTCAAATGGTAAGAATGTTCCTAATAATACTTATTTCCAACCATTTCAATTTCCAAACCATAGCAGTTATTTTGAAAATAACAACTCACATAATTTTAACACTAACAATACTAGAAATTATTGAAGAAATTAATTATTAAAAAGAAAGAAGCAAAGAGAGGACAGAAATGACAAGGTTCATGGAGGATTCCAAAAGGAAAAATCTTATATTCAAAGGACTGGAAAAACAAGCACATCCGGAGAAAGCGGTGAAGCAGATCTGTGAGGAGAAATTGGGAGTGCAAGCTAGCAATATTCGAAGCGTGAGATTTCTGTACGAGCGAGGAATTATCATGGCAGTCAAGGCTGAATTCTCGACAGAGGATGCGGTCCGTGGCGTCTTCAAGAACATCAAAAATCTAGCGGGCACAACTATTTCAGTGGAAACTGATTTGAGTGAGGGCAAGAGGGTGGAGAAGCTGGCACTGATGCAACTCAAAAAAGCAATTCTGGATGTAAGTGCAAGTTATAAAATCCAGGTAATTGGAGATAGAATGAAAATAGATAATAAGTCGTTTAAGAGGGACAAAGAAAAAGTATTGGTGTGTGGAAAAGAAAAGGCCATCAAAACATTGTCAAACATTTATGGAAACAGTTTAAAAGATGTAAATTTCGATTTTAACTATTTATTAACAAAAACAAATGTTATGAAAACCAAAGCAAAAAACTAAGAAAATGTAAAACACATATTTTAAACAAACAAAAAAGAAATGCAAGTGGAAAGTCAAGCAATTGTGAAGGCATAGTAAATGAAAAGCAGGCTGTACGCACTAAAGAACTTAAAAATTTAACTATACTCTCTTATAATATACATGGGCTGGAAAATAAATTATGGCACCCAGAATTTTTGCAATACATCAAATCTTTCGATAGTTTTGTTCTGATAGAAACACATATAAGTGAAGACAAGGTTGAGAAGTTCAAAAGATACTTTGGTGGTTTTGAAACTTTTTGGAAAGCTTCGGTTCGAGTTAGTCGCTTTGGGAGGGGCATGGGTGGAGTGGTATGTGGAATTAATACAAACTTAAAACGACTGAATTATCAATGGAGCTTTAACAGCCTATGTGGAGTAGATAACATAGTGATAAAAAAAGGAACTGAACAATATACATTAATCCCTGTGTATATCAGGCAGGCAGAATGGCAACAAGAATTCAATTTTATTACATCTTTTCTCCTAGAAGCCAATGTCGTGAATCCTATTTTAATAGGGGATATGAATGCCAGAATCGGTGGGTGTCAACAAAAAGTGGATGGTCTAGTAATGGGCAAAACATGTGTTGAAAATAGAAATTCAAAGGATAAGATAGAAAATGCAAGAGGGAAGGCTTTGCTAACTTTGTGTGAGGATTTCGGGTTGATCGTTCTAAACGGAAGGACGAAAGAAGATTTAAAAGAGAATTTTACGTTTGTCAGTCAAGTGGGTGAGTCAGTAATAGATTACTGTTTGGTTAATAAAGACAAGTTTCTGAGTGTGATAGAGGGCTTTGAAGTGGATTTTAAAAACTGGTCGGATCATATGCCAATCAAGCTTACGCTAGGTAGGACAACAAATAATTTGGAAAGATGCGAACTGCTGCCAAAATTAAACTGGGGCTGCCAAACAATAGAAAAATATCACGAAAATGTAAACAAAAAGTTAGAGGAACTTGAGAAAACAGAAAGGACATTAGAAATACGAGATTTACAGGAAGCTATAGAGGTTTCATCGGTAAGGAAGCAATCAAAGACTAAAACTGCGACAGTAAATGAGTGGTTTGATAAGGATTGCAAGGAGGCGAGAACCAAATCTCTTCAAAGTTTACGTGCTCTCAAAAAATATTTTAACGAAAGTAATAAATTAATGTGATGAGCAACCTGACAGCGAACCCGAAGGTGCCTCTCCCCGGTTTCGACTCGGCCGAAGTTGTTCGCGGGTATCGGGTGATCAAATGCGATGATCAATACTCTAAGGATTTCCTGGAGGGCTGCATCTCCAAGATTGGAGAGGCAACTGAGGGCTTGAGGCTCAAGCTCATCCCCGCCAGCGAAATCCCGAAGAGACCAAGAGCGCGCATTTGGTTGCCCAATATGTCCTTGGACAGTGGTAAGCTGGTCCCCTACTTGCAGGCACATAACCCGGCAGTGCCAATGACGGACTGGCAGGTCATTAAAGCGGAGGCTCCGCAAAAGAACAGCCTATCCTTCCTCCTGGTAATCAGCGAGGAAAGCCTACCTGCCCTGGAGAAGGCAGAATTCAAGCTTCGGTTTGGCGTACGGCACGCTAGACTGAAGGTTTTCCGCTCCTCAAATCCGGAAGAGGAGGATGCAGACGAGATTGTCGATGCCCAAAAGCTGTTGGACGATGTAAGGCTCGACGATCCGGACCCTACCACCGTAGACCAATAGGCCTCGGGTTGAAGGTTGTCCAAGTTAACCTCCAACACTCGAAGTTGGCAACGGACAACCTTACCGTTCTTCTGTCGGAGGAGGACGTGGATATCGCCATAGTCCAGGAACCTTGGGTGCGGAGCACTGAGGTGAAAGGACTTAAGCGGAGCGACTACAACCTCTACTACAAGAGAGGGGAAGGTAAGCCAAGGGCGTGCGTAGTTGCTAAAAAACACCTTAACATGTACCTTTTACCTCACCACAGCACAGATGACACCACGGTGGTGGAGCTAGCTGCAGCCGGAGGAAAAAAGCTCCATATAGTCTCGGCCTACATGGCGCATGACAGGCCTGCGCCGCCCGAGGAGATCCGGAGGCTCGTCAACAACACCAATGCCCACGGTACGGTGCTGATAGGGTGCGACGCAAATGCGAGACACACCCTATGGGGAAGCACCGAAAACAACGACCGAGGTGAGTCTCTGTTTGACTTCATACTTAGTACTAACCTAGTAGTGTGTAACAGGGGTAACACCCCCACTTTCGTTATCCCAAGCACTGATGGTTTCAGTGGGTGGGAAGATGTTCTCGATGTCACTCTACTAACTGATAACGGACAGGTGAATGTGAACAAATGGAGGGTATCCAGCAAGAAATCCTTTTCGGATCACGCATGGATACTCTTCGATTTGGATCTTCAGGTTGAAGCACCCGCACCATATCGCAATCCCAGACGTACCAACTGGAATCGTTTCGCTGGTATGATCCGTAACAGGATAGGGAGGGCTCCCCCAATCAATATCTCCTCGGTAGGAGACATTGATCATAAAATCGGGCAGTTGGAAAACGCGATGGCTTCCGCGTTCAAAACGTCTTGCCCTATTAAATACTCCAAAAAATCATTCCCACCTTGGTGGAATGATGACCTGTCACGTCTGAGATCGGAGGTCCGAAGGTCATTCAACCTAAGTTATTCCTCAGGTAACTGGCAAAGTTACAAGGATAGCCTAAGGAAATATAAAAAAGCTATCAGAAATTCTAAAAACAAGGGTTGGAGGGAATTCTGCTCAGCTATAGAAACTACGAAGGAATCGGCAAGGCTAGGAAAGGTGTTGTCCAGGGATCACACCTGCCCCTCGTTCATAAAGAAGCCAGATGGCTCCTGGACTGAAAGTACCGAGGAGGCCCTAGACCTGCTGCTGAATACGCACTTCCCAGGCTGCACAAAGGAGGACACCTCGACTAGGCATGCAGTGCAAGGCCTAATACCGGCAAACGATGATAACAACATCATAACGAGAGAAAAACTCACATGGGCTGTGAAAAGCTTCTCACCATACAAGTCGCCGGGACCAGATGGCATTCTTCCCATAATGCTGCAGGTGTCACAGGACTCAATATTACCCTGGCTAGAGGCCATTTTTAAGGCCTGCCTAGTCTGGAATTATATCCCCGTCAGTTGGAGGCGGGTGAAAGTCGTCTTTATCCCGAAGGCAGGGAAAAGAGGACACGACTCAGCGAAAGATTTCCGGCCTATTAGCCTGACATCTTTTGTACTTAAAACCTTCGAGCGGCTGCTCGACCTCCACATACGCGAGGAAGTAGGACATAAGCTATCTGAAGCCCAGCATGCTTACCTAAAGGGTAGGTCAACGGAGACCGCCCTCCATGAGGTAGTACGAACAGTGGAAAGGTCACTGGAGTATAAGCAGTACACACTGGCAGCCTTCATGGACATAGAAGGCGCCTTTAATAACATAAAGACGAATGCGATAGAGGAATCGCTGGTAACCCTTGGAGTTAACATACAGGTACGCAGCTGGGTTACTGCAATGCTCCAATCGAGGGTGGTGAGCGCGGCGCTAGGAAACACCCACCTTACAAAATTTGTAAGCAGGGGCACACCACAGGGGGGGGTACTGTCACCTCTTCTGTGGGTTTGTGCCATCAACAGCACTTTAACAGAACTTAACCAGAGAGGAGTCAAAACGGTTGCGTATGCTGACGACGTGGTTTTAATGGCATCAGGGATGTGCCCTGACGTGATTAGTGGAATCCTTCAGGGCGGCCTGGATAGGTTAATCGCTTGGTGCACGGGACGTGGACTAAGCATTAACCCTAGCAAAACTGAACTGATGCTGTTCACCACTCGTACTAAGATACCAACTTTTAGACGACCTCATCTTGGGAATATGACATTACCCCTTTCGTCCAGTGCCAGATATCTCGGGGTAATCTTAGACCCCAAACTGAACTGGAGGCTTAACATAGAGCACAGAATAAACAAAGCAGGATTTGCACTATACTCCTGCAGGAAAATGATAGGGAGGAGGTGGGGCCTCCGACCAAGTTTAATGCTATGGATGTTCAAGATGGTTGTACGTCCAATACTATCATACGGAGCTCTGGTCTGGTGGAAAGCCCTCAGGAGGGAATACAACATTACCAAACTCGGTAGACTACAAAGAGCAGCTTGTACCGGAACTACGGGAGCGATTAGATCCTGCCCTGGAGAGGCGCTTAACGTGCTGACGCACCTGCTTCCCGTCGATCTGCATATCATGAAGGCCGCAACTCTTAGTGCTCTTAGGCTGAGAGAAACAGGTTGCTGGAAGGACAGACCGTATGGCCACGGCAGTCTGTTATCACAAGGGCAAAGGTGCCTGCCTACAACGACGGATTATGCAATTCCTATCATGGCATTTGGAAAAAATTACGATATCCGTATCCCCTCTCGTCTAGAATGGAAGAGAGGGAACATTCTAAATAACCTGAGTACCACTATCTACACTGATGGCTCCAAAATGGAATGCGGAGTAGGAGCAGGAGTTTTCTCCGAACATCTAAAGATAGACGTGTCTTTCCGCCTCCCCAACACAGCAAGCGTCTTCCAGGCGGAAGTGCTCGCTATTAGGGAAGCGTGCAGGATGGCATTGACGGACACATCCTACAAAAGCCATATAACAATACTTTCCGACAGCCTATCTACGGTCAAGGCATTGGAATCGTCGATTCTATCGTCAAAACTAGTACGGGAATGCAGGAAGCTCCTGATAGAGCTAGCTCAGCGGTTCAGAGTTACCCTGATATGGGTGCCGGGGCACAATAACATTGACGGGAACGAGAGGGCCGATGAACTGGCTCGAAGAGGCTCCGCTCTTGATGAGAACGAGGCGTTGACGGTTCACGCCTCGCTGGGCTCTATCAAGGGCGAGGTCTCGAAGGACTTCCTTGCTAAAGCCAACGCTAGATGGCAGAGGACGGAATCCTATAAAATCAGCAGATCACTGTGGCCAACATACAACAAGAACAGGACCGCGGAGCTCTTAAACAAAGGCCGACGGGATGTGGCAAGACTGACGGCAGTCATCACTGGCCACTGGCCCATTGGAGAGCACGCGGCAAAAATGGGGATTCCACATAACACCAGCTGTCACAGCTGCGAAAACCCGGATGAGAAGGAAACCGTTCACCATTTTCTCTGCGCCTGTCCGGCCTTAGCAAGAAGGAGATGGAAAACGCTGGGAAAACCGACATTTCAGACTTTCGAAGAGATAGCAAAGTGCAGCGTAAACTCACTTCTCTCTTTCATTAACCTCTCGGACTGGATATAAGCATATGTATGGATAGATACATATAGGTCCAGATGACACCACACAATATACCTTAGGGTACCTACCGGGAATAGTGGTATCAAAACGGCGCTAACGCGCTAATTGGATGTTGGAACATCGCCACTGGAACCAACCAACCAACCAATAAATTAAAGTACTTGGAAGCAAATAAAGTTTATAAAGAGGTGTGTAAGAGGAGTAGGGAAGCCTGGTATAATGATCTTCTTGAAAAAATCAATGTGATTAACGATAGTGCCAGTTGGTGGAAACTAGTAAAAAAGATAAAAGGTGGAGTTTTCGAAATTAGCGCCGGAATTACAATAAATGAGTTCAAGGAATACTTTGAAGATTTGTTAAACCCCACAGTTGTGGCTACTAAAATTCACTACGCCCCAAACTTTCACACTGATGAGCTGCTTGATGCTGACTTCACGGCAGTGGAAGTTAAAACCATGTTAAGTAAGGTAAAGCTAAATAAAAATAGATAGAATCCCATACGAATTTTTTAAAAATGCTCCAGATAAATTTATAGTCATTCTAGCAAAGACTTACTCTAATATTTTTGAAAGAAGTAAAGTAGATGAGGCTATTAGGATGAGTGTAATTTTTCCAATCTTTAAAAAAGGGGATCCTGCTCAAGTGGGAAACTATCGCGGAATCTCGTTTATGAACTGTATTGCTAAGATCATGATGGGAATTCTAAATGACAGGATCACCAAATGGACTGAAAAGTATGGAGTCCTGAATGAATACCAAGCAGGCTTCAGAAAGGGTTATTCCACGGTAGATAATATATATAACTTAGCTGCAATTGTACACTTAAAATTTGAAGAAAGAAAGAGGGTTTATGCGTATTTCGTAGATTTTAAAGCGGCTTTCGACAAAGTGTCCCGAAACGCGTTGATATATAAGCTACATTCCATTGGCCTATCAACAAAAGTAGTAAGACTTTTAGAAAATATCTATAGCGGTACGAAGTCAGTTGTATGGAATGGGTGTGATATTTCGGAAGTGTTCAGTACTTATTCAGGAGTTAAACAGGGATGCTTATTATCGCCGACATTATTTGCGCTATACTTGAACGACCTCCACGATTGCTTAGAAGGTGGCTTAAACATCGAAGGAAAAAATATCAGGCTCCTCATGTACGCGGATGATATTATCTTGCTAGCGGATAGTCCTATCAAATTACAGGAAATGATAAATAATCTTGGAAATTATTGTAAATCGTGGAACCTTGAAGTTAACCGCGCTAAGTCCCAAATAATGATTCTTAGAAGAGGTGGGAAGATTAGTAAATCTGAGAAGTGGTATTATGATAGAGAAGAAATACAAATCGTGTCAAGGTATTCATATTTAGGCGTTGAAATTACGCCACAGCTTAATTTTAAAAACCATGTAGAAAAGAGAACAATTGCGTCTAAGTATGCTATAAATTCTACGTGGACTGCTTTTTTAAACAAGAAGGAAGTATCGGTAGAAGCGAAATGGCGGCTATTTCTTGCAGTGTGTCGCTCAATACAAGCGTATGCGGCGCAAGTGTAGGGCTATGGGTTCTTCGACGAAGTCGATATACTGCAAAAGTATTTTCTTAAACGCATATTAAAGTTGCCAGCTCATATGCCTACATATATACTCTGTCTTGAGACAGGAGTACAGGACAGTCATTTGTACACATTAGAATTGCATCTCTGGTACATTTTTAGAACTTTATTTGTATTTCCAGAAAACCGGCTCCCTAATCATTTGACACGATCGGTAATAAAGAAAGGTGTATTTTGGGTTAAGGAACTAAGAAATCTGTTTAATAATGCTATGAACTGGCGAATAGATAGTATGCAGCCGGAGAAGTGGGTAGATGACATAAAAATGCTTGTAAAAAATCTTCGCCAAGCTAGAGTGCACATATACAAACAAAAAGCTGCTAGCACCACTAAAATTTATAAAGAGTTAGATTGGTCGAGAGGGCAAATTTATTTTAAAAAATATACCATTGATTCAAGCATGTAGATAATGAGAGCTAGAAGTGATATGCTATTTTTAAACAATAATAAGTTTGGTACAGGAAATAAAACTTGCGCCATGTGCAATACTGGAGAATTAGAAAATATAGCACATTTTTTGGCGCGCTGCCCAATACTAAGAGAGTATAGAATCCAAATTTTTGGAAATTCGGTACTAGAAGAACCAAAATTGATTACTGTTTTAAACGGTGAAAATGAGTGCTGGGATAAACTCGTGCTTTTCATTAAGTGTGCCTATAAATATAGAGAATCACTTATTTTAGAATTCAACTAGCTGACCCGGCGAACTTCGCCCCGCACGACATATTTCGTTTTCTTAAAATGAAATACGCGAGATGGCGAATCTATGGCGATGCAAATTGACGAAGAAAACCAACTAAAGGAAGAGGAGGAAGCTACTGATTAACACAATCGAGGCCCTCAAATAAGCAAACGTTACTACTAAGTTTCAGTAAAGAAATGGATTGCGCTTGAACCAGATTTAAATTATATTGGCAGAGCCACGCCCCCTTATTCAATACCCGCATAATGCCCTCTGTCGAAGGATAAAATGGTATGTTCGTACTAAGTGTCATTGCTGAGCGACTTATAGTTCAGCGAAATATTTGGGTCACAACAAATGTGCCACGCCCCTTGTCCAACGCTTATAAAATCTTACCAGTCAAAAATGACTCATCTATGGAACGACTTAGTACTAAATTTCAGTGTTGTACAACTTACAATTTCGAAGATATTCTATATTAGGATTTGGCTTGTATTGGCGGTGCCACGCCTCCTTGTTCAATACCCACACCAACCTCTCTGTCGAAAGATTTGAATAAATGGTAGGTTCGTACTTAATTTCATTGCTGTGCGACCTATAGTTCAGCGGAATATTTGGGTCACAAAAAATGTGTCACGCCCCTTGTCCAACGCCCACCAAATCTTACCAGTAGAATAACTCATCTACGGGACGATGGGGTACTAAATTTCAGTGTTGTACGACTTACAATTTCAAAGATATTCTATATTAAAGATTTGGCTTGTATGGGCGGTGCCACGCCCCCTTGTTCAATACCGTCATCATTCCCTCTGCGGAAAGATATTAATAAATGTTAGGTTCGTACCTAGTTTCATTGCTGTGCGACTTAAAGTTCAGCAAAATATTTGGGTCACAAAAAATGTGCCACGCCCCTTGCCCAACGTCCATCAAATCCTACCAGTAGAATGACTCATCTATGGGACGACACTATACTAAATTTCAATGCTGTACGACTTACAATTTCAAAAATATTCTCTATTAAAAATTTGGCTTGTATGGGTGGTGCCACGCCCCCCTGTCCAATACCCGCCTCATTCCGTCTATCGAAAGATATGAGTACATGATATGTTCATACTAAGTTTCATGGCTGTGCGACTTATAGTTCAGCGGAATAATTGGGTCACAAAAAATGTGCCACGCCCCTTGCCCAACGTCCATCAAATCCTACCAGTAGAATGACTCATCTATGGGACGACACTATACTAAATTTCAATGCTGTACGACTTACAATTTCAAAAATATTCTCTATTAAAAATTTGGCTTGTATGGGTGGTGCCACGCCCCCCTGTCCAATACCCGCCTCATTCCGTCTATCGAAAGATATGAGTACATGATATGTTCATACTAAGTTTCATGGCTGTGCGACTTATAGTTCAGCGGAATAATTGGGTCACAAAAATGTGCCACGCCCAATTTCCAACGCCCATCAAATCTTACTAGTAGAATGACTCATCTATGGGACGACACTATACTAAATTTCAATGCTGTGCACCTTACAATTTTGAAGATATTCTATATTAAAGATTTGGCTTGTATGGGCGGTGCCACGCCCCCCTGTCCAATACCCGCCTCATTCCGTCTGTCGAAGGATATGAGTACATGATATGTTCATACTAAGTTTCATGGCTGTGCGACTTATAGTTCAGCGAAATAATTGGGTCACAAAAAATGTGCCACGCCCAATTTCCAACGCCCATCAAATCTTACCAGTAGAATGACTCATCTATGGGACGACACTATACTAAATTTCAATGCTGTGCACCTTACAATTTTGAAGATATTCTATATTAAAGATTTTGCTTGCATGGGCGGTGCCACGCCCCCTTGTTCAATACCCGCACCATTCCCTTTGTCGAAAGATATGAATAAATGGTAGGTTCGTACTTAGTTTCATTGCTGTGCGACTTATGGTTCAGCGGAATATTTGGGTCATAAAAAAGTGCCACGCCCCTTGTCCAACGCCCACCAAATTTTACCAGTACAATGACACATCAATGGGACGGCGCTATACTAAATTTCAATGGTGTCCGACTTATAATTCCGAAGATATGTCATATTAAAAATTTCGGTTGTATGAGAGGTGCCACGCCCACCTGCCGTACAAACATGTAACATAGCTATAAACCACCGCATTGACATCTTTTATCACACACAAAAAAAATGTTGCCGAAAGAATGAGCCGTTTTCGCAAACACTTTCCCGACACAGAATTTTTGAATTTTTTTATATATAAGATTATTAAAGGATGTCAATAATGCACGGAATTTAACTGCGGTATATAGGCAGACGGCGTAAGCCAATGCCGAAATTTATTGTATAGTCGATGATATATATATTTGTATTTATATCTTATGTTGGAATTGTTATACATACATACATACTTATGTTGGAATTGTTATACATACATACTTATGTGGGAATTGTTATACATATGCTTGTTATATTATCTTCTATATAATAAATAAAATACTACTACTAATACTAGAAATTATAATACAAGAGTTACCACAAATTTAAGTAAACCACAAAATTTTAACAATTCTGGAAATTTTCGCAATCAAAATTATTTAAGCAATTTTAGAAACCCAAATTTCGATTCAGGTAATTTTAGAAACCAAAATTATTACAATTTTAACAATCCAATACAAGAACCAATGGAAATTGATGCTATTAATGCAACTGAAAATTTTCATTTACAGCCTCGGAATCAATATTACCCATAATAACACTTACAATTAATAATATAAAAACAAAATGCTTAATTGACAGTGGTGCTGCCACCACACTTGGCAATTACCCATTTTTCATTAAAATAGGTAAAAGAAAAAATTTACTAAAACCGATTTTACTAAACACTTTAGTAGGTAATAACATAATAAAGGAAGAAGTAATAGTAAACGTACCAGAAGAATTTAATGCCAAACCAACCAAAATATAATAAGGCATAGTCGGTCACCCTATAATTCACAATTGTGGATAGTAAAAAAGAAATCAGATAATTCAAATAAACAAAAATGGCGTTTAGTAATAGATTTTAGAAAACTTAATGATATCACAATAGATGATAAGTTTCCACTTCCGAATATTGAATCATTATTCGACAAGTTAGGTAAAGCACAGTACTTTTCATCATTGGACCTTGCAAAAGGTTTTCATCAAATACCAATGGATGAGAATGATATAGAAAAGACTGCTTTCTCGACATCTCAAGGACATTTTGAGTACATCAGAATGCCCTTTGGAAAAAAAACGCGCCATCCACGTTTCAGCGGATGATGAATTACGTTTTATCTGAATATATTAATAACATTTGCATAATATATATGGATGACATTTTAGTTTTTTCGACATCCTTAACTGAACATATTGAAAGCTTGCAGAAAATTTTTAATAGACTTAATGAATATAATCTTAAGGGAAGGCTCCCCTGGATTTGGGCAAAAATAAGGCAAAGTTTGTAATTTTGTTGTGGGATAATGAAAAGGCGTACAAACTTCCGGTTTTGACTATTAAATTCGTCTATTATTTAGAAGTTTAAAAAGTTAAAAAACTTGATGAAATTCAAAATGGCGGCTACAAAATGGCGATTTCCGTAGGCCTCTGCGCGCCAAACATCGCTCGAGAACTGTAATCCTGCAGCCTCTTGTAGTGGACTGAAATCAAAAAGCATTGTCATTACTTAAAGATAACAAAATTGTCTGTGCATTGAACTAGACTCAAAAAATTTAAACGAAAAATTCTTGCACAATGAATATTTGAAGTAAAAAGTTCAATTTTTTGCACCTTTTTTAAATTTCAACCACATTTAAAAATTAAAAAGAAATAACTATTTATGCAAATTGTTAGTTCAAGGCATACAGAAAATCAAAAACATTCGAGCAGTTTTCACATGAAGAAAATCGGATCATTAGATCAAGTCCGGGGATTTCAGTTAGATTGGAAAAAATGGTTTCGAGATAAACGCGTTTGAAGTTTTTAGAAAGTCAAGTTCATCAAGTTTTTTAACTTTTTAAACTCCTAAATAATAGACGAATTTAATAGTCAAAACCGGAAGTTTGTACGCCTTTTCATTATCCCACAAAAAAATTACAAACTTTGCCTTATTTTTGCCCAAATCCAGGGGAGCCTTCCCTTAAAATCCAAATTGATAAGTGTACATTTTTGGCAAAAGAAACTAATTTTTTGGGTCATATTATAACCAATAAAGGAATAAAACCTAACCCGGACAAAATTAACGTAATTCAAAATTTACAACTACCAAAAACTGTGAAAGATATAAAATCTTTCCTCGGATTGACCGGATATTACCGCAAATTCATAAAGAACTATTCCTTGGTAGCTAGTCCTATAATAAAATACTTAAAGAAAAACACGAAAATAAATTTAAATGTTCAAACTTATATAGAAGCTAAAGAACATATTAATAAATCCTCCTCTACTATGTTACCCAGATTTTAGTAAAAAATTCGTTTTAACCACTGACGCTAGCAATATAGCTATAGGAGCAGTTCTAAGCCAAGAAAGTAAGCCAGTGTGTTATGCTAGCAGAACCCTAAATGGCCATGAGAAAAACTATTCTACCTTAGAAAAAGAATTATTGGCAATCGTTTGGTCAATTAAATACTTTCGCCCATATCTATATGGTAGAAAATTTCTTGTTCAAACCGATCATCAACCTTTAAAATGGCTATACTCTCTAAAAGACCCAAACTCTAGAATAATACGGTGGAAAATATTCCTGGATGAGTTTCAATTCGATATTGAATATCTTAAAGGGAAGGAGAATAGAGTGGCTGATTTTTTGAGTAGAATTCAATTATATCAAAACTCTATAGAAAGTATTCACAACGCAGCAGAAGATTTGAATGACCATTTTTACATAATAGAAAAAATTGTTAATAAATATAGAACTCAGATAAGAATCGTAAAACATAAAGATAAAGAATTTGAAATACTTTTTGGTAAATATAAAATAATTTACGTTTCAGAAAATGACATAAATAATAAGCACTATTTAAATGATTTATTTAGAAGAAAGTTAAGCAAAGGAACTGTGGGAATATTTTCGGAACTCCAAGATGATAAATATAACTAAATACAGCAAATATTAATACAACTATTTTCAAAAGACAATAACATAAAATTTATAAAATGCACGAAGCTAGCTAAAGATATAGAATCTGATGAGACTTTGCTAAATATTATTAATGATATTCGTTTAAAAGGTAATCATAGAGGAATCCAAGAAAACTATGAACAGCTTAAAGATCTTTACTTTAATCCTAAATTATTTAAATACATAAACAGATTTAATAACAGTTGCAGGGTATGTGCCGAAAATAAATATGATAGAAAACCAATAAAAAAACAATTTTATAATACTTATACACCCGAAAAACCAAACGAAATAATTCATTTAGACATTTTCCAAATTCAAAAAATATGTTTTCTTACCACAATTGATAAATTTACAAAATTAGGCACAGCTCATAAGTTAAGTGATAAAAATATGATAACAGTAAAAACTAAATTAGAAGAAAGAATCGCATTTTTAGGAAAACCAGATAAAATAATAATGGATAATGAATTTAATAACGCATTAATAAAACTATTTTGCCAAGAAATTAATATAGAAACCCATTACACAACACCTAATTCGCACACAGGTAACTCCGATATAGAGCGATTACACTCTACACCAGGGGCGTAGCCAGAACTTGGTCATGGGGGGGGTTTTAAAATTTTTTTTGCCAGTTTACTAATACGTGCAAAGTGCACTTTCCAAATATGGTGGCTTACGTGACTTAATGCATTGGAAACTAAATTTTTCCGATTTTTAGTAAAAATGTCATGAAATTTGGTGCACTGGAAGCGAAGTTATTGCATCTGAAGTGAAAATATGTTTGTGTCATCCTACAAAAATGAGCATCGAACAAAGATTCAATATTAACTTTTGTTTTAAAAATGTTTAAACTTTAACCGAAGCATTTGATGAACCAAGTTTATGGTGATGATTGTTTATACCGTGGTGGGGTTCATAAGTGGTAAACGCGATTTAAAACGATTGTCACGACATAAATGATGGCCAACATGTTAGCCAACTGAAATGTGCGATCACCGTAGAGTCCATCAAAACTGGGCGGTAATTCATAAAAGATTAGCCAAAATCTTCATTGAAATTCTTGAAATTGGATTTAACCTTCGCTTTACTTATACCCACCCGGGTGATCTTTTTAACCCTTTAACTGTTTATGTCGAGTATACTCGACAGAGCGAAACGAAAAATTTTCGCATAATGTCGAGTATACTCGTCGTGAAGAAAAAAAAAATCGCATTCGTATTAATATTCAACGAATCAACTGTTTTCTCTGAGAAAGGGCAAATAAAGATCTTATAAAAAATGTACATTTTAGAATATTCGTTAGTCTGGCAACCCTATTTATTTTAATACACAATAGCTTGTCTTAAGCTAAAATAACAATTTCTGGGGAAGTACGATTACAAAACGGGGTTTTGCAAATAAAAACGTATTTCGTATGCGTTTCTCAGTTGATTGTGCGTTATAATAGTTAAAAACTATCATTGCCCTAATTTTTAGTTTTGTATTTTAGATTTCTTGAAATTCATTTGGGGTTTTATTGCTTTTGTTTTCATTTCTATAGGGTGGTCCACATAAGATTTTCAATTTGAACTACGCTTTATTTCGAGAATGACAGTCCAAATGTCATTTAATTTGTGTTCGTAATTTAGTTAAAAGTTTGACATTTACGAAATGGGATGCTATACGCTTGAACAAAATTGGGAAATGTTGAGAACTTACTTCCAAAGTGGAGAGTCGTCAACCCACACTGTAAGAAAATCGAATAATCAGCCGAAATTCTGAAGTCAATTGGCCGCCTCGGAGCTGCGATTTAAGTCCGTTGAACTTTTTTTGTGGTGAGCTGTAAAGGACAAGTCTTACGCTAACCATCCAGAAACGATTGAAGCTTTGAAACATGAAATCGTAGTTGCCATTCAGGAAATTCTACCCGGAACAATCGAAAAAGTATTTGAAAATTGGGTTGACCGAATGGCGTACTGTAGGGCCAGTCGTGGCAGTCATATGAACGACATCGTTTTTCATTCTTAAATAACAAAGTCCAAGCTTTGTAATGAAACAGGAATTGTCAAAAAATATTCGTTCGTTTTTTTTTTTATAATGGATTCAAATTGACGCAACGCAACGTTTGATTTTTAGTCATAATTGCATACATTTACGGGCAGAAACCTTTTACTCTCCTTATGTCGAGTATACTCGTCTTCGCTGGAAAATAATTAAGCAGGCAGAAAAAGTTTTTCGAAACAAAATTAAACAGTTAAAGGGTTAATATTCATGTTTAATATCTGCACAAATTTGAAGGTAATTTTCAATAACATGAAAAAATATTTTTTTTATAAATTTTGTTCATGTTTCACATTATGTGCTCAATGAACCCTCTGGAAAGAAATCTTCTAATATTTTCCATAGTCAGAAAATGAATCATTAAAGTTAGGCCTTTTTTCGAAAAACGAACTATCGCCAGAGAAAGATACTAAATAGTGAAGTATAAAAAAAAAGTTATATTTGTCATCCGAGTGAACGACATTGGTAAACGACGTATACAAAAATCTTTGGCATCTCAATAGCATAAATTTATCGCATTTGAACTGAACATTTGGCTATCGAAGGATGCCATCTCATCTATCGACACTTGTTTTGACTGTTTTTTTGTTTACTAAAAGTCAAACTTTAACCATCAACCACTCCTCGTTTTCACCTGATGCGGCACCGCGCGACTTTTACCTTTTCAAAAAATGCATATGCCGATGAAAAAAAGCGTTTTGAGAACGTAGAAACCATTCAAACGGCGTCCTGAAGGACATTCCGGTCGACGAACGAAACTACTCTTTAGACATGTTTTTAGATCATGCAAATCGCTGTATTGAGCCTAAACGGGACTATTAAAAAACAAATTAGTTTCACCAAAAAAATTTTTTGTTATTATTCTTTTAAATGTTTAAAAATTAAGACTTTTTTGCTGATGTGGGAACGTATTTACGATACATAATGATTGAGAATGTTGACAAATTATAGGCTATGGGGGGGTTCTGACACCCTAAACCCCCCCCTTGGCTACGCCCCTGCTCTACACTACTCGAACACATAAGAATTCTTAAAAATAATGATAATATTAACGATGCTGAAGAACTAGTACTGAAAGCAATTAAATTTTATAATAATTCGATACATTCTACCACTAAATTAAAACCTATTGATTTTATAAATGATTTAAATCTAAATTTCAAACAGCTTAAAGACAAATCTGAAGAAAATAAAAGAAAAGCCATTAATAGAGAAAATTCCAAAAGAGAAAATATATCCCTCGAGTTAGAAAACCAAAATTTGTTTATGAAAAACTGAAAAACTGAAAAACTGATGAATGTTTTTGGGCTAATTTTTGTTTACATGTTTATTGATATATATTGTATACAAAAAGCAAACATTCATTCGAAATGTCCGCCTTTGGCCTTCACGCACGACTTCAGTCGGACTGGCCAATCATCAATAGCCGCACGCACCTCGTTCATCGGAAAATTGGCCACAGCACGAATCAAAGCTGTCTTAAGAGAATCAATGTTGGGGTATCTTTTGTGGCAAAACCATGTCCTCTAAAACTGTCCACAATTTGTAATCGAGCGGGTTCAAATCAGGACTGCCAGAGGGCCATTCTTCAGAGGAAATAAATGCTGGTAAATTGGTTTGGACCAAGGTTTGAGTCCTTTTAGCTTTATGGGCCGGCGCAGAATCTTGCTGGAAAGTCTACGGCTGGTTTCGCAACAAAGAATGGTTAAGTGGTTTTACAACAGCTTTCAAAATGGTTTCGGTAACAATATCTATGCCCCTACTAAGTACATACTTGCCGAAACAAAATATCAAAAAATGTCGAAAGTGATAAAATGTGTTTTTTCACCTTCAAGTTTTAAATCATCAAGTTTTCATCACCTTTCAAGTTTTTAATCAGTTTTTCTTCACTTGTTTTCTTTGTTTCATTTTCTTCATAACGATACTGCTCAGAGGTGAGAAGAATCAACGGAATTTCGGTCATGGCAGACCTAAATTGTATTACACTTAAGGCAACAGTAAGTTTTAGGGACCCGCTCATAACTGATTTTGAAATATTGAACCTCAAAGTTAAAGCAATAATGTGCTGTTTGTACACAATTTTTTCAACGCTGTAAGAATGTTCTTTAAAAGCTCATAACTTCTATATTATCCAATATTTTTTTCTTGGGATGTCTCTTAACTGAAATATTTCCAACAAAACCCCACACGGTAGGCAGGAAGCATCGATAGGTAGCACACAAATTTCGACAAAAACTGCAATCTGGATTGTATTTGTTGATGATTATAGGTGCGAAATCCGTTCGAATTGAAATCCTTCCTGCTTCTTCTCAAAAGTTATTCATATTTTTATATTTCGAATCGGGACAATTTGTAACACAGGACAACAAAAAAACACTTTTTTTCTGTTGCATGGAGTTTTTCTACTGTTTCTTACTAATTTGGGTGCGCTGATTTCGAATCTATCCTCAGATTTTTTCTAACAGCTCTAGTTAGTGAGATATAAGTACCGTGTAATTTTTTCAGTTTTTCCTCTACTTTTTCCATATTTTTGATCGTAATTTCTAAACCAAAAAACCGATTGACAAGATTTTCACCTTATCGCATTAACAACACCACACTTCTTTTTTTTTGATGCAACTTATTTTTATAAGTTTTAAAATGCCGCGGTAATTGGACCTCAAAGTCGGAAAATATGGAATTTTAAGGCGTTTTCTTTGATGGTCAAAACATACAAATTTTTTGTAAATCAATTAACGATTTGGTGTATAATGAAAGCCGACACATCAAGCAACACAACACAGCCAAATTATTTGGCGGAATATACATTCGCATCGAAATAATTTCCATTACTTTTCATACCTTTTCCTTAAAATATTCTTAAAATTCCTCAAAATATGCTCTTTTATATGTTCCATTTATAGTCTGAAATACAAGCAAAAACAAAGAGAATAAAAATAAAAAATAGAAAAATAGAAAAAAATAAAAGCTTTGCATCTTGAGGCTCCTAATTTTTTTAGGAAAAAGTATGAAAAGTAATGAAAATGGCTATGGTACATTTTTGCTATTATTTCGATGCGAATGTATATTCCGCCAAATAATTTGGCTGTGTTGTATTGCTTGATGTGTCGGCTTTCATTATACACCAAATCGTTAATTGATTTACAAAAAATGTGTATGTTTTGACCATCAAAGAAAACGCCTTAACACGCATCCGTCCTTAACAAAAAGTTAATAATTTTATTGTTATACAATGCCAAAAACTGAATGAAAACTGAGTGGAAGTAAAGAAATCATTGCGCTTCACATGTTTTGCATATAATGAAACGGTGCTCCGCACAAACTTTATTTTTGCATTTGCCACATTCAACGGAATGAATATAGGCAACCCGCACTTGCGGACATATGTGACACCTCGCGCGGTTCTTCCAAGGCGTATGATACGCCAAGCCGTGCAGCGATGGTTCAGGTGTTTCCGGAAGCTGTTGTGATGGTGATGGAACACCACGAATTTTATTTACCACCGACATGGTAGACTCACTGCTGGGTGTGCATTCTCGCTGTTCCACTTGTGGTACCACAAGCGAATGCCCCGGTTCGAGCAAAAACAGGCGTCTACGAAAGTTCTGTTTGGCATAATTGCATAGTGGATTCAAATCGATGAATAGCACAAATGCATTCAACGCAGAGATGTCGAGTATGTTACAAAAGACTGCAACGGCCCATCGATTTACTTTGCGCCTGCAGCGATAGATCCCCACCATCTCGTCCATGATGTCCACGCCACATTTCGTTGCATTATAGAAATTTTTTATATTTGGTTTCTTTTGAACGTCGTTCTCAGTCACTTCTTTCCTTTGTGGATAGTGCTCAGCAAAGTTGCGAAGCGACATCTCTTTGTGACATAAGAAACTAAAGTGGAACCAAGATCGTCGTTGAATGAAAATTTCGAATGGTAAAATGGTTGTGTTTTCAAGTCGAGTAATAATGGAGGTAGTTTTTGTCGATTTTTCCATATCGTGCCAACGATGGTCATTTGCCGTTGGTTCAGTTTCACTGCAAGACCATGAGGTGTGAAGAAATTGTCATATGTAAGTCACATTTCTTCCATTCAGCCCATCTGTGAGTTGCAAAACAACCCGTTCAACCTACGGAGCACAATTAAGGTTTCGACCAATGTAAACGTCTATAGCATAAACATATGAAATATGTACATACATAAATACATAGGTTGCAGCATCACAGTGCACCCAATGTTTGATGCCATATTTGCAAGGCTTCGAAGGAAGGTATTGAGTGAATAGCGCGGTAAGGCAACAACTGCTCATAGACCGTCACATTTGTTTATATGTATGCCAATTTTAGCCGGTTAGCCCTTTTTTCAAATATGGCACGAATCGGCGCTAATTTATCGTCAAAGAGTAGACAGCGAGTGATTTCTTTGTAGCGCTATAGTGACTTTGTCGCTGCGAATATTGGCGGTTCAATTTTAGAGTTCCACAACTCAGGCACACATTCACCATGTGACCGGTATACACCAACAAGCAGCAATATCCTAGTACGCACGCATCGTGCAAACATCAACCTTCTTCCAGCATTTTTACGTGAGTCATATAAGTTGGTCATATCAACAACAGTTTGCTCAATGGGCTCTGTGAACAAAAGAAATGCAGACAAACGCTATTATATTCTACAACTACAAGAAACGTGCAAGAAGGCAATGAAAAAATTTCCGAAAACTTTCTGAATACACGAAATACAACTGACGCGTAAACAAATTGTGGGTGTTTTTTTCATATGTGTCAAATTGACACGCTAGCGACTCTTTCGTAACTTTTTTTGTTGGCACGCCCCTAAGCATGTAAACACTTCGGGCATATTTTTCGAAATTTCGTCGAAAATTAGTCAGTGAGCCAAAATCTCATTCAATTTCGTGAAAAAATAAAAGCGCAATGACAGTTTGAATTCGAAAATTGTGTCAAATTGACACAAACAACGGATGCGTGTTAAAATTCCATATTTTCCGACTTTGAGGTCCAATTACCGCGGCATTTTAAAACTTATAAAAATAAGTTGCATCGGAAAAGAAGCCTTGTGGTGTTGTTAATGCGATAAGGTTAAGTCATGTCAGTCGGTTTTTTGGTTTAGAAATTACGATCAAAAATATGGAAAAAGTAGAGGAAAAACTGAAAAAATGACACGGTACCTATATCTCACTAACTAGAGCTGTTAGAAAAAATCTGAGGATAGATTCGAAATCAGCGCACCCAAATTAGTAAGAACAGTAGAACAGTAGAAAAACTTCATGCAACAGAAAACAAGTGTTTTTTTGTATTGTCCTGTGTTACAAATTGTCCCGATTCGAAATATAAAAATATGAATAACTTTTGAGAAGAAGCAGGTAGGATTTAAATTCGAACGGATTTTGCACCTACACTATGATCAATAAGTACCGGGTTAGGTTAGGTTGAGGTGGCTGCCTCTGTATGAGACACACTTAGGCCTCTTAATGGGCCCGTTGTGATACCACAGATTCCACCCGTTTGAAATGCGTATGCAACACTGTTTTTTCAACATGTGATACACCACACATTTCAAACGGATGGGGAAAGGGAGGGGGAGCGGACCTACAGTTTAACGCCGAATCCGAACGGCGATGGGCAGTTTTTTCTTTCACACTTGGAGGTTTTGCCATTGCCTGCCAAGAGCGCACTTGTGCGATTCTTGTAATTCTCATTCCCTTCATGTGGATAGCGACAGAAGTAGATGAGTGTTTTTTCCAGCCCAAGCCAGGAATCGAACCCGGGGCGCTCGGTATGAGAAGCCAGCGCGCTACCCGCTGAGCTATCGAGGCCGACTACCGACTACCGAGTACCGGGACTTTGTCAAAAAACCAAAATTGTTTTATTCTTCTGGTAAATTTATTTTATCCCCTTCAAAATAAGCCCCATCTGAAGCAATACACATATGCCAACGCTTAATCCAATCGTCCATGCACTTCTGGTAAGCCGAAGCAGGTATGGCCTTCAGCTCTCGCGTCGCATTTTCTTTTATGACCTCTATGGACTCAAATCTCTTTCCACGAAGCGGTAACTTGAGTCGGGAGAACAGGAAAAAGTCACATGGTGCCATATCTGGAGAATAGGGAGCCTGATCGATGATATTCACACTGTGTTTGTTCAAATAATCACGGATAATGTGTGCTTTGCGAGACGGCGCATTATCGTGGTGCAAAATCCAGCTGTTATCGGCCCACAAATCCGGTCGTTTTCTACGAATAGCATCTCTCAAATGCCTCAATACTTCAAGGTAATACTCTTTATTAACGTTTTGACCGGTCGGAACGTATTCATAATGCACCACACCACGATAATCGAAGAAAACAATGAGCATAACCTTGATCTTTGATCGACTTTGGCGCACTTTTTTTGGTTTTGGCTCGCCTTCAGCACGCCACACACTGGGGTAATTCATGCCGATTTTGGCGATTAATTCACCCGGACTATTGAGACATGAAAAAAGTATTAGGTTTAGTTAATTATACATAAATAAATAAAAAATAAATGTATTTGAACATACTTTAGTGGATTTTTTTTTATTTAATTTTATCCTAATTTATTAATTACTGTCGTAATCATCATCGTATTCACCTACGCTTTCACCTTCGCATCCATCGTTATCATCATCATCATCATTGTTCATATCATTGCGTTCTTCTTTCGCAATTATCAACAAATCCAATGCTTCCCTTGGCATGCGCGTAACTGCTTTATGCAGCAATTTCGTTTCTGTCGATATAATGGGATCAGAACTTACAAGCAGTCTATTTAGAACGTTTTCGTTCTTTTTTTCTTGGCTACTTTTTCGAGAAAAATATTCCCTGAAATCCTTAAAATCTTTATTTCTCGCTTCCTGCGCTTCTTCAGATAATTCACCGATTGGCAACAAGGCGTGAGTTATGACCTCTGGTCCATGAATTAAATATTTATGAACAGTCGTAGGCATGTTATACCAGGGATAGTACTCAACGAAAGTTTTGGCACAATTTAAGGCAAAGAGTTGGTCATTATGTCATAAAGACTTTGACGGGTATACCAAATAACATTTGGATTAGTTCCTACATGAAAAAAATCACCTTTTTTGAAAAATTAGTCATTTACAGTTACCGTTTACCGAATTAGTTTAATGCACATCACTGCGGTTATTTCAATCGATTACACATAAGTAATGCAAACAATAACAATGCCCAATACTGCAACTTCTGACAAATAAGGTCGGTTGACCTAGTTTTGCACACACCCTACAACAAAGACAAATGAAAGAATCCAAGATATCAAAATTGTATTTGGTTCTGCATCATTTGAGACGATTTTGTATTGTGTTTCATAAATATCTTAAACACCAAAAATATTTAGCTTACGCGATATCCCGCCTAATATGCTGGCTAATATAAATCTAATATGCCGGCTCTCCGTAAAGTAGGGTAAAATGCATAAAGCATTACTAAAAACCATACATTGAACAACAACAAAACTAACATAAAATGTTTAATTTGTTGCTTATCTTATATTTTTTGCATTTACATTTATTTCTTGACTATCTTTTCACGGACCGCGTGCATATTTTGCCAAGAGTTCACATACAAAAATCGAAATGCTGCAAAAGTGCGCAACAATAGCGCAACTTTTTTTTCATAGAAAGTTGCTAGAATATCCACAGATTACGATTATGACAATATTGTTGCGAAGAAGCAATGTGCTGAATGCTTGTCTATGCACGAACGCTTTTCCAAGCATACTTTTAGGCATGCACTTGGAAGCACGGCGAATTTGGTATAATTCGCTTGGTGTTATTCCGATATGGCAAGGATGGTTCGCGAACTGTGCGAGAATGGTCGAGCGTGTTCCAATTGGAAGTTGCAAGAAACTTCGGCGCGATAAGAAAACTGGTATATAAGCAGCGGTGCGCGGCGCAACGAGAGGAGTCTTAGCTGAGCAGGCAAAGGGGAAACATGTAATAGTAGTAGTAAAGTAGTAACAAGTGTAAAATTGTAAATAAAGTGATTGTTGATTTTTGTCTGCGTTTGCGCTGAATAACTGAAGTAGTTTTATTTTCAAGCACAATCCAGTATACGAACTTAGAAACGTCATTTTCGTAACATTTGGTGTCAGAAGTGGGATTGTGCTACTGGAAATAAATTACAATTGTAAAACGCAGACATGGTTAAACTCGAGCAACTGAAGGTGGAGCAGCTAAAGAAGGAGCTGGCCGCCTGGAATTTGCCGACTGCTGGCGGAAAGGTGGAGTTGCAGCTGCGCTTGCGAGAGGCGTGTGAATCACGAGGCATCGATTGGGCTGCACACGAGTTCGGAACGCAGGAGCAAGAGGCGTCGGCCAAGGTGGAGGAATCGCCTGCTGGTGCTGCGACGATGCAAAGTACGGCTGCAGCGGCTGCGCCACCACAAGCATTGGACATGAGCCAGCTTATGGTTGCAATGAGAGGCATGTTTCAGGAAACTTCTGCGAAAATTGAGAATGCCAATCGTGAAAATCGCGAAATATCGGCGCAAATGGCAGCGAAACTGGAAACTACAAATCAGGAAATTTCGGAAATGGCAGCGAAACTGGAAACTACAAATCAGGAAATTTCGGCAAAAGTCGAAACTGCAAATCGAGAAATGGCAGCGAAACTGGAAACTACAAATCAGGAAATTTCGGCAAAAGTCGAAACGGCCAACCGAGAAGTGGCAGAGCGAATGGAAAACAAGCTTCAGGAAAATTCTGCACGTTTGGAACAGAAAGTGGAAGAAATCTCCAACAAGCTCGATGTGAAGGTGGAGCACCTGGGAGCTCAAGTGGAGCACTTGGATAAACGAGTCGACGGCCTGGATGATTCTCTCAACAGACGAGTTGACGACCTGGATGAGTCTTTAAACAAACGAGTTGACAGTCTGGAAGATTCGATGCACAGAAAGATCGACGAGCGACTTAGAGAACTACAGCTACGAGCAAGGGTGCAGTCAGTTGAGGAAAGTTTTGCCATAGAAGTGCCTACTTATGATGGTACTACGTCGTTCGACACATTCAAACTACAATTCGATATGGCTGCTCTGGAGAGTCAGTGGACCGATGTTAGGAAAGGTCGGAGGCTGATACTGGCTCTAAGAGGTCCTGCGGCTGAGGTAATAAAAACCGTTCCGGAAGGTTTGAGAGGTGATTACGACACCGTCATAAGGGCACTGGCAGCCAGATACAGTGACGAGCACAACAAAATGCTGTATTATTGCGAGCTGAAGAGCCGTAGACAAAGAGCCAACGAGGCGCTGCAGACGTATGCGGCAGATATCGAGCGGCTGGTACCACTGTCCTACCCATAATTCAGCATAGAAGGTTTGGAAAGGCTGAAGATTGAGGCGTTTATTGAAGGTCTTCATGACCCGGAGACACGTCGCAGTACATTGATGATGATGAAGCCGACATTCCGTGAGACGGTGACAAGCGCATTGACGTATGAGGCGGCCTGGAGGGGAAGTTTTCGACATTCATCTGCGGAAAGGCGCCGAGCCCGATATGGTCGTGTCACGCAAAGCCAGACAGTGAGCTCAGAGGCACCAGCGAGGCCGCGGGCTGTTTCATCCAGAGTCAGTTGCTGGCGATGTGGCAAGCAAGGCCACATATCCCGAGACTGCCATCTGCGGGAGAAGCGTTCCGGACAACAGACGTCGCCAAGATGTGCTGACGCTCTGCCACATCATTCTTGCAAAACCGAGCGCAGGCATGATTCGCAAGCCGAAAACAAGGGACAAATTGTGGATGTTCGGTCGGTAAGAGTTCTACAAGAGGAAGATTGGCCTGCGGGAAGGCTACAGAAGGACCAGCGCGAGGATACGGATCTCGCAAAGATCATCAAAGGCAAAGCGCAGAGAGTACGGCCGGACTGGCAGGAGATGGCTGGTGAGAGCCCGATCGCGAAGGCTTACTGGGCGCAGTGGCAAAGTCTACGTCTGAAAGACGGCTGCCTATACCGCGAGTGGGAGAGCAGGGATAGCAGGACCAGAAAATCCCTAATAGTGGTCCCGAAAGGTCGGATCGACGATGCCATCAAAGCAAACCATAACGACTCCAGTGGAGGGCACCTAGGCATCGCAAAGACTGTCGCCAAGATAAGAAGACGGTTCTATTGGGTGGGATGCCAGGGGTCTGTCGCCGAGTGGATAAGAGGCTGTGATCGGTGTTCGGCTGCGAAAGGGCCGATGAGAAGATCGCGGAGCCGCACTCAACTAGTCGGAAACAGGTTAAACGCCAGCTATGGTCTACGGGCTAACTCAGAAGGGTTTAAGGAAGGCGATCTGGTAATGCTCAACCACCCGCAGTGGAGGGAAGGTTTGTCTCCAAAAGTTCAAACATCATGGGAAGGACCGTACAAAGTCGTGACAAAGATTAATGACGTGGTGTACAGAGTTCAACGCTGCTGCAACAGAAACGCTAGGCTGAAAGTAGTCCATTTGGAGCGCTTGGCGTCTTACTCCGGCGGAGCCTCGGTACTTGTTCGGGACGAACAAGTCTAAGTGGTGGGCAGTGTTGCGAAGAAGCAATGTGCTGAATGCTTGTCTATGCACGAACGCTTTTCCAAGCATACTTTTAGGCATGCACTTGGAAGCACGGCGAATTTGGTATAATTCGCTTGGTGTTATTCCGATATGGCAAGGATGGTTCGCGAACTGTGCGAGAATGGTCGAGCGTGTTCCAATTGGAAGTTGCAAGAAACTTCGGCGCGATAAGAAAACTGGTATATAAGCAGCGGTGCGCGGCGCAACGAGAGGAGTCTTAGCTGAGCAGGCAAAGGGGAAACATGCAATAGTAGTAGTAAAGTAGTAACAAGTGTAAAATTGTAAATAAAGTGATTGTTGATTTTTGTCTGCGTTTGCGCTGAATAACTGAAGTAGTTTTATTTTCAAGCACAATCCAGTATACGAACTTAGAAACGTCATTTTCGTAACAATATTTTAGGTGAACATCACTGAACAAACAACTATATGTCTATGAATAGGGTCAAAATAAGGCAATTTTTAAGCTTTTTTTAAAAAAATAACAAAAATATTTACGAACACTTAAAACAAAAAAAAAATTAGTATTTTAATACTTAAATATAGTGTCCGACCGAATATTCGGTTTCGGTTTCGGTTTCGGCCCAAATAAATGGTTTCGGTTTCGGCCAAAAAATGGCCGAATAGCCGAAACCGAAACTTTCTAGAATATTTTTTACATTTTATTGTGTAGCAGATATATAGTAAAAGGAGGAGTAATTTAGATGCCAGCAATGTAATTAAACTTCTTTTTTTAGCATATAATATTAATTTATTTAATTTTGAATATTATCGAGTAAGGTACGAAAGGGTGATTTCTTCTTGTTTACGTTTTTAGAAAATGAATAAATTGTTTTTATTAATAAGTATTTATTTATTTATGCTATTTTTGTTTCTTTGTTCTTTATTTACTTAATGTAAAATTCGTTTGTTGGAAAAAGTGCTTGATGGTGATTTTTATTTCAACTAGAAAGTTTCGGTTTCGGTTTCGGCCGAATATTAAAAAAAAAACCGAATATTCGGTTTCGGTTTCGGCCCAAACAAGTGGTTTCGGTCGGACACTACTTAAATACCTGAACAAGAAGCCTCGATCATCACTTTTATGCTACTTTAATAAAAGGCTAAAGAAATTTAATTTGAATAATTGGAAAATTTACATTTGCGCGTACGACAAATGAAAAGAATTGTCAACTTTCAGAGTGGATTGCAGGAATACGGTAAATTATTTTACAACAATTCTTTCACCTAGTGATGCGGAATTTTATCTACTTTAACCCGGTACCAAAAAAAGATCAGTATCTTCAATTTTCATTTTTGAATTAATCGCCACTTTACTTATATATTAGTGTGCGCCATTCGGATGATTGCTGGCTAGTTGTCACGTCGAATTCATACACCCATGTCTCATCACCAGTAATTAGACGTTTCATGAACGTTGGGTCCTTCTTAGCTTCGGAAATCATGTCTTCAGCCACTTGCTTTTCGATCGATGATCTTTTTGGACGAAATTCAAGTCTTGAGGAACAAGCCGTGCGGCGACGCGTTTCATGCGCAAAATATCGACAACAATGTGTTGTGCGCTTCCATAAGAGATGTTAAGATCGTTAGAAATCTCTCTGAGGCTCACATGACGATGTTGAAGCACGATTTTCTTCACAATTTCAACATTTTCGTCCAGAACGACGAAAGTCTTCGACTACTTCACGACCACTTTTGAACATTTTATACCACTCGAACGCTCTGGTTCTTGATAGAGCAGACTCCACAAATGCTTTCTGCAACATTTTAAGCGCATTGGCACAAGAAATTTCGTTCTTAAGACAAAATTTCAAACAAATACGTTGATCAACAAAATTATCCACTGTAAAATGCGACGAAGTACAAAAAGTTGACTGACGCTAACAGCTGCCAAACAAAAACTAAGGTTACCTGCATCGGGCAACGGCGGAAAATTTAAAATACACAGTCCCGGTACTTATTGATCATAGTGTATAATCATCAACAAATACAACCCAGATTGCAGGTTTTGTCGACATTTTTGTACAAACTATCGATGCTTCCTGCCTACCGTGCCCATACTCAGATTTTTGTGGTTATAACATTGCATTTTGGCATTTTTGTCACTACTCGCAACCCTGTGCGTCGCCGGCCCATTCCCAATTAGCACTCAAAGCAACAAGTATGTGTTAGGTAGGTAGGTAGGTGGTGGTGGCAGCTCTCATATGAGAGCTCACTCAGGCCAAGCTAGGCACATTGTGGTACCACAGGATCTCTAACCCCTTTTTTTGTTTTTAGGATGTCTCAAACCAGCCCGAACAGGTGATGAATCGTATTAGGCCCTTGGCGTCAACCTCCGATAAGTCCGCGAGGTTGGCTGTATGGTAAAACCCTAGATGTTTTTTCCGTTTCCTGCAAAGAGCGGGACAAGTACAAAGTAGGTGGAGAATTGTTTCTTCCTCCTCTATGTCTCTGCAGCTTCTGCAGAAGTCGTTGGCCAGGTGGCCCAACCCTAATCTAATAGCGTGGCTACCAAGGATACAGTGACCAGTGATGACTCCGACAACAACCCTGAGCGTGCCCCTATTGAGGTTTAGCAGACTTTAGCAGGCACCCATATGAGGTGGATTTTAAGCTGCTCAGCCATCTCATCAAGAGATTTGCGGCAGCTGATCACTGTTTTAGAAGTCATAACATGAGACCCTAGGGCCCTGATAGCCGCTTGGCTGTCAGAGAGAATGCTAATATCTCGCCTAGAGACAATGCCCTCTTTGATCCAATTCAGGGCAGCTTCAATGGCTGAAACCTCTGCTTGGAACACGCTACAGTGCTCCGACAGTCTAAAGGAGTAATTTATACTAAGTGAGTCTGAGAAGACGCCTCCACCAACAGCTCCGTTTAACTTGGAGCCGTCGGTGTAGATCTGGTGTGAGTTCCCTATTAAGGATGCTGAGCTTTCCTCCCAGTTTTTCCTGTCTGGAATGGTGCTAGTGAACTTTTTGTTAAATTGGAATTGGGGGGTGAAGAATCCTTTAAGAGAGTAAGTATCCTGGCATGACCCCTATTAGACTCCGACCATTGGCCGGTAGCCCGTAGTCTATGACTTGTTATAGCCGCTAATTTCCTGCAGTGTAAATCTAGCGGAATAAGGTGAAGCAGGGTTTCTAAAGCTGAAGTTGGTGTTGTCCTAAGAGCGCCCGTGATGATGATGCAGGCTGCCCTTTGAACTTTGCGGAGGTGTTGGAGGAGCAACGTTTTTCCCAAAGCGTTCCACCATACCAGGCACCCATAGGTTAAGATGGGTCGTACGACAGCTGTGTAAACCCAGTGCGTCATGTTTGGTTTTAAACCCCAGGTTTTTCCCAGTGCCTTTTTGCAGGTGTATAAGGCAATCGTTGCCTTTTTGACCCTATTGAGGATGTTCGGTTTCCAGCTCAATCTCTTGTCAAAAATGATTCCAAGAAATTGTGCTTCATTCTTGAAAGGGATTTCTGTGTTGTTTAATGATAGAGGAGGTATAGGTGGGGGTTTATACTTCCTCGTGAAGAGGACAACCTCTGTCTTCCCAGGGTTGATACCTAATCCTCGACTGGTAACCCAGCCGTTTACCTTGTTTAGCAGCACTTGCATTAGATCTCTGATCGAGTTGAGAAACTTGCCCGAGACAGTGAGAACTATATCGTCTGCATACGCCGTCACCTTGCCGCAACCCGCTCCCAGGGACTGGATCAGTTCGTTAACTACCAGGAGGGGGGAGAGGACTCCGCCCTGGGGAGTGCCCCTGCTCACCCCTCTCGAGGTAGAAGAGTCACCCAGTTCAGCGCAGATAACTCTGCTCTGCAGAAGATTATCCACCCAGTTCACCAGAATGGTAAGAAAGAAAGAATGGAAAAATGGAATGTATGTGTTGGTGGTAATGGATTATTTTAGCAAATTTCTCAGACTGATCCTATTCCTAACCAGGAGTTAGGAGGATTGGGAGGACCTGCAGCGGAGGAAAGGCTTGTCTCCAAAACTTCCAGGATCAATGACGTGGTGTACAGTACTCAACGTTGCAACAATAGACGCGGTAGGCTGAAGATAGTCCGTTTGGAGTACGTGGCGTATTATTACGGCGGAGCCTCGGTACTTGTTCAGGACGAACAAGTCTAAGTGGTGGGTAGTGTGACGATACTGCTCGCTGTCAATGTGCAGGGTACTGGAGAGGAAAGGAAGTTAGTATACTTGGCATGGTATTTGGGGCGTACTTGTAGAATACGACCGACTTGCGTTGGCCTACTTTTAGGGGCCTGATAATTTCGCTAGAACATTCGCAAAGATGCTTTGCAATGATCCTGGAAATTTTGAGTCTAATTGAAATCTACGAGAACGATCTGCGCAACAAGCACACAAGTATAAAAGGCGGCCGGGTAAGACGCAGAGAGAGAGAGAGGTGCAACACGGAGTATTCCAGTAAGTAACAAGTGTAGAGACAGTAAATTGTAAAATTGTAAATAAAGTGATTGCTGAGTGCTATTAACTGCGTTTAAGAATTGTAGTGATTTTATTTTGAAGAACAATCCAGAGAGACGAATACGACTGTAGAACTAATTTTCGTAACAATAGGCTTAAAATGTATGCAAATACTGTATCTTTCATCTTGGATTTTAAAAACACAGTAAATAACTGTTTTTTATTGATAAAAAAGCAACTAAAATCTGATAGTTTTTGAATATGGTTCTTGAAAAATTCAATATTTGTATTATTTTACAAAATAATAATCATTATAATATACATTTGCGTCAGTAATTATAGAATGCAAACAAAAAATACGCCGCGCAATGAGCGCAATGCTTTGCAACATGCCGTTGTAGCACATTCAAATTAAACTTCACGAAGTATTTACTTGCGATACCTCATGCAATTTCAAATCTTCCAACATACTGCATGCACCTTCCGTGAGTATTTAGCATTCAGTGTGATTGGCCGTCGAATAACAATTTGAAGTAAGTCAGCCAGCTAACACGTAACAACGAAAAATTACTCGCTCGGCGTCGAGTGCAGTAGGTCGACATTTTTGAAGTACCGAAAAATTTGTACCTTGTACTTGCTTCTCGTCGGATACGTGTTCCGGTTTTGAAGACGTGTTGTCTTTACGTGAAGACACCGCGTATAAATGGGTTCATGCAGCTCTCTAGTTTTCATAAAATAAAATACAGATTCGCCAAAGGGAACTTTTTTCGACGCTTATTTTCTTTATGTTTTTTTTTAATCTGTTTTGTTAACTGATTATTACATCATCAACAAGTAATTTTTTTGTTGCTGAATTGTCAGGTTCCAACAATTATTCTTCTAAATACTGACAGTACTTATCCAAATTTAAAGTTGGAATCGCATTCAACGTAATTTTTATTTAATTTTTTGCTAAGAAAAGTTCTATTGCAAATCAGCAACAGAAATCGGAACGGAATCGCTAGTTAATTGATCTCCCTTTCCTTTCGACAAATAATAACACCCAACAAACAAAAAGGAGCAAACAAAATGCATTAGCAATGCTTTGAAACATGTTCGTTGAGACGACGAACATTGCGCTGGGTAATTCTGCTGGCTGCAGCTCTTTGCTGTTTTATGGACAGAAACCATTATGGGGAATGCGTTTAGCAGCTGAGAGAAAATAATTCAAAAATTGAAGCCGACTCTGATGGATATACCGAAAATGGAGTACCACAAATGTTTTGGGATTTGGAGAAAGGGCTGGCATAAGTGCGTTGCAGTCGATGGGGATAACTTTAAAGGGGACAACATCGTATTTTAAATTTTGTGAGTGAATTTCGGAAACTTTTTGATCAAGGTGGTAAGTCTTTATGTATACACGATATAGTTACCTTTTCAATGCTTTTATTTCTCGGACAGAAAAGCGGCGTTTTGGATTTGTTGGATTATTTAACGTGCTAATACATATCAGCTCTTCTATAAAAAAATAATTTGCATTAATTTATTTTATGGTAAAAAAAATTGAGATACGTACTTGTATGTATATTAGCCAAGTAAACAATGTGAGGAGCGTCATTTAGGTAAGTGAGCACAAGATTTCCTTGATTTCCTAAAGGTTGAGCTCGTTTTAATCCAATTGATTGAACCCATTCCGCAGTCTGTGTATTAAAAATGTCTAAATGTATTTCTGAAAAAACCAGCAAATGTCCATCCAAATAGGCTGCAAAAAATTGTTGTTAATTCAATTTGTTAAGAGGTGTAATGTTAATTTATGTATATATACTTATATGAGTCGGAAAAGCGGGATAGGTTATTTCACGATCACGCGATTTTCTCCCTTGCGAATCTACATATATTGCAAGTGTTTGGAAAACTAATAAATATTCTCCAAAAACTCCTCCGGGGCATTGTAATTCTATGACACGAACAGCGTCGACACCGGAATAGTTAAGAAAAGCACACAGTTGGTTTTCCGGATGAATTAATGCTAAAAAATTTAAAACACATAATGATTTCTTATCGTCTATTTATTACTTACACCTAATTTTAACATATTTGTTTATTAAATCTTATGTAGGTCAAAATTCAATCCGAATTAAAAATTTTTTAATAGGCAGAGCGCTAAGAAAGTAACCACCGAAAGGATTTGTTTTCTAATTTTTGGTATTGTGACGATAAAGCTCGTCGTCATTGCGCGATGGTGAGGCAATATTGCAAGTTGCACTCCAAGCATGGCATACTTTTAACACGTTCGCGGACAGTAAAAATTTCAGTGAGCTGCAAAAATAGACAGGCTATTTTTGTGGAAACTATAAGCACTATCTGAAATCTGATTACACATATATTGTTAGAGTTGTCAGATTATCATATTTTAACCGTTATACACAATGAATGCTATAGCATTCACGACGATATAGATCAAATTTTTCAACTAGAATGACGTGAATGCTATAGCACTCATTCATAGAAAACATGAGAAGAAGAGGTTTATTATATTTTTATAACTTTATTTATTCAACAGTAGTTCTCTCTTCGTGTATATATAATAACTGGACGCGGACACTATACTTCAAACCATTTTGATTAAAAAATCTCTCATAAACGGACAAAATTCAGAAATATGCCCAACCAGTTTTTAAGAATCTGTACTACCCTATAATACCTACAAATCTCTCTCTTATTTGAAAATGAATATTTGAAATTAAATCAATCAGTGTTTAGGCCAGTGGCGCACAAAGGATTTTATTTTGGGGTGGAGAGTTTGCGTACAACTTTTGAGCCGAATACCACTCGAAACCATATTTTGTACCAGCATTTTTTGTGTTTGGTGGGGCGGTTTGAACCCCAAAAACTACTTGATAAATCAGTTGCTAATTACTTTGAAATGTATATTCATTACAAAAATTAAAGTTTATAAAAATATAAATGAATAAAAATTGGCTTTAAAATTTGAATGCTATAGCATTCACGTCATTTTGCATCACTATGAAAATGACTGCTATAGCATTCACGTCCGCGAACGTGTTAAGAGCACGATAATTTAAATAGAACAATCGCACAGAGGACTCGCGGCGATACTGGGACATTCGAGAACGAACTACGCTACAAGCAAACAACTATAAAAGACAGCCGGGTACACCGCAGAGGGAAGAAACAGTAGAGTGAAAAAGAGAGAAGTATTAAATTTTTTATATCTTAAACTAATAAAGTTAGAAGGACGAAATTCAAGGATGTAGTAGCGTACATAGTAGTCCTTAAGATATATTTTTTTCACAAAAAATTATTGGCAATTTGCAACGATATTCAAGGATAAAGTTTTAAAAGGGCATTTTCAATACCTCTTCATCCTTTTGCACCAAAACATTTAATTTTCTAAGATTCTAAGGATTTTTCTCTTTCATTTGATACCCATATTGTTATTCTACAATGCGCTCAATTTTTAAAATATTTTTTTGAAATAAACATGTCCTTGAAATTTCAGTCCTTTAAAAAAAAATCTTGACGTTAGAGATAAAAACTAAAAACGCAGTTTTACTACATTTAGCCCCTAGTTTCGCGAGTACATAGATTTTTTCGTGTGTTTTGAAATTTTTTGATTTTTGTCGCACGGTGTAATCGGCCACGCCGACTTACCGTGCCCATTAAACTAACAAAACGAAGCTACGGTACATGTCGGTAAATCAGTATTAATATCAAATGATTCCGTGTTTCATTAATGTTAACATAGGATATATAAGATTGACAACGCCCACATGATATGCCTTTTCGCCACGCCCACTATAATAACAAATCAGCCATGGTATATTTGTCGTAGCAATATGGGTATCAAACGATTCAGCGTGTTATTGCGGCAAACAGAGGCTATAATATAATCGGCCACGGTCACTTTCCGCGCCCACTAAACTAACAAAACGAAGCTACGGTACATGTCGGTAAATCAGTATTAATACCAACTGATTCCGTGTTTCATTGATGTTAACATAGGATATATAAGATTGACCACGCCCACCTGATATGCCTTTTCGCCACGCCCACTATAATAACAAATCAGCCATGGTATATTTGCCATAGCAATATGGGTATCAAGCCGCCGTGGCTCAGTTGGTTAGTGCGTTGGACCGCGAGTCGCAGGCAGCAACCTCAGGTTCAAATACTGCCTGTAATAACACCTAAAAAAAATAACGGAAAAACTCGTTTTCTCTTTCGGTGGCTGTCCTCTCAGCTGGAAATGGCAAACCTCTGAGAGTAAAAATTGCTTATGAAAAAGCTCCCAACCTGCCGTTCGGAACCGGCATAAAACTGTAGGTCCCTCCAACCCGTGTACAAATTCACACGCACAACACGGGTAGTTGCGGGAAGCTAGGCCTTAGTCTCGCGTAAGCGGGCTGTCGTGCCAGTCAATTATTAATTAAAATATGGGTATCAAACGATTCAGCGTGTCATTTCGGCAAACAGAGGCTATAATGTAATCGGCTACACCCACTTTCCGCGCCCACTAAACTCACAAAACAAAGCTACGGTACATGTCTGAAAATTAATGTTGATGTAAAATGATTCTGAGTCGGCCTCGATAGTCCAGCGGGTAGCGCGCTGGCTACTCATACCAAAGGCCCTGGGTTCGATTCCTGGCTCAGGCTGGTGAAAAACTCGTCTACTTCTATCGCTATCCACATGAAGCAGATAAGAATTACAAGAATCGCACAAGTGCGCTCTTGGCAGGCAATGGCAAAACCTCCAAGTGTGAAAGAAAAATTGCCAACCACCGTTCGGATTCGGCGTTAAACTGTAGGTCCCCTCCCTCCCTTTCCCCTTCCGTTTGAAATGTGTGTTGTATCACATGTTGGAAAAAACAGTGTTGCATACACATTTCAAACGGGTGGAATTTGTGGTATCACAACGGGCCCATATAGGCCTAAGTGTGTCTCATACAGAGGCAGCCACTACAACCAACTAAAATGATTCTGTGTTTCATAGCGGTAAACATAAGCTATATAAGGTTGACCACGCCCACCTTTTACGCCTTCCTGCAATGCCCATTATGATAGAAATTAACTGTGGTATAGTTGTGCAAAACAATATGGGTGTAACAAAATTTTGCGAGTCATTTCAGGCATATATAAATATCTATATGTTGTATGTATATATCTATATGTATATGTATATAGCAGCCGCCGTGGCTCAGTTGGTTAGTGCGTTGGACCGCGAGTCGAAGGCAGCGACCCAGGTTCAAATACTGCCTGTAATAACACCTAAAAAAAATAACGGGGAAAACTCGTTTTCTCTTTCGGTGGCTGCCCTCTCAGCTGGAAATGGCAAACCTCTGAGAGTAAAAATTGCTTATGAAAGAGCTCCCAACCTGCCGTTCGGAACCGGCATAAAACTGTAGGTCCCTTCCACCCGCGTGCAAATTCACACGCACAACACGGGTGGTTGCGGGAAGCTAGACCTAAGTCTCGCGTAAGCGGGCTGTCGTGCCAGTCAATTAATTAATTAATGTATGTATATAAAAATTAATCTATGTTTGTTTGTTGGTCCCACGACACTAAAACTCAAAAAATAGACAGCCGATTAGCTGAATTTTTCACGGAATGTTCGTCTTGACTAAGTCTCGGTGAACCACATAGTGCGAATGCGACCCGATAGGAATGCGACCTCTCACACAACTTAAATTTTCAATATGGAATATCTTCGTAATGAGAAGTCGGACAGCATTAAAATTTGGTGCGGGGCCACCGTTTAGATGTGCCGTTTCACTGGTAAAATTTAATGGGCGTTGGAAAAGGGGCGTGGCACTTTTTAAATGCCGGTGTAACTTTGGAACTATAGCGTTCACATCAATGACACTCGGTACAAACGTACGATTTAGTTGTGTTTTTCGATAGGGGGAATGGGGTGGGCTTTTGACAAGGGGGCGTGGCACCGAACATACAACTTACATTTTCAATATGGAATATCTTCGGAATGAGAAATCGGGCAAAATTTGGAGCGGGGCCACCGTTTAGATGTGTCGTTTCACTGGTAAAACTTTGTGAGCGTTGGACAAGGGGCGTGGCACTTTTTAAGCAACTCAAATGTTTTGAATAACTTTGGAACTACCAATCACACATCAAAGAAATTTGACACAAACTTACGATTTAGATGCCTTTCGACACGCGGAATGGGGTGGGTATCGGACGAGGGAGCCTGGAACTGCCCATACAACCCAAGGTTTTAATGTGAAATATCTTCGGAATTATAAGTCGGCCAGCATTGAAATCCGATACAGCATCATGGCTTAGACGTGTCGTTATAGTGGTCAAATTGTATAGACGTTGGACAAGGGGCGTGGCACTTTTCAAACGACCCTATTGTAGCCGCCGTAGCTCAGCTGGCTAGTGCGTTGGGCCGAGAGTCAAATGCGACGCTCGAACCCAGGTTCAAGACTCCGTTGCTGCTAACACCGAAAAAAAAGAAAAACAAAAATTTTTCTTTCGGCGACTGTCCTCTCAGCAGGAAATGGCAAACCTCTGAGAGTAAAATTGCCTATGAAAAGCTGCCAACTCGCCGTTCGGAATCGGCATAAAACTGTAGGTCCCTTCCAACCTTGTAAAAATTCACACGCACAACAAAGATGGTTGCGGGTAGCTAGGCCTTAGTCTCGTAATCGGGCTGTCGTGCCAGTCAATTATTATTATTATTATTATTGGTTTGAATAACTTTGGAACTGCAAATCACACATCAAAGATATTTGGCATAGACTTACGAGTTAGACGTGCCCTTCGACAGGGAGAATGGGGTGGGTATTGGACGAGGGGCATGGCACCGTCCATAGAAGCCAAATTTTTAATGTGGAATAGCTTCGGAACAATAAGTTGGAAAGCTTTGAAGTTTTGTATACCATCGTCCCATAGATGTGTCAATCTACTGGCAAAATGTTATGGGCGTTGAATAAGGGGCGCGGCATATTTTTTGTGACTGAAATTTTCCGCGTAACTTTGGAACTGAAAGTCGCATTTCAATGAAACCGGGTCACACCCTTCGACTGGAGAAATGGATTGGGCATTACATATAAGAGGCATGGCATCGCCCATAGAGTGTAGTATGAAGAAATATTTGAAATATTGATTTATTGAGCCCATTGACTTCAAGCTGCCTGCAAAGCCGCAGGGCCCTGCTAGTGATTATATATAAATAGTTTCCAAACGATTTTTGTTTTCTTGTTTGCTTAGCTTATTTGTCCCACAGTATTTCGAATGGTATTTGTGAGTTTATGTGCCGTGGGTGAGCACGATAACGGGACTTTGTTAGCAGCAGTATTAAATTGAACATTTGTTGCAAATCTTGAATAGTGAAGTGTGCATTCGAATTGTGAAATCATTATGAGAAAGTCGTGCATTTTTGGGAACAAAATAAAAAGGAAAACGATATATTGAAAAAATACTCCCATTGGGGGTAGGGTATTATTGTTTTAAGTAGTTTGGAACGGTGTATTGAAAACCTGTTCTGTTCTGTTTTTTAAGGATGGTGCAGTAAACTGAACAATTCACGTTAAACATATCTTCTTATTTGTTTTGAAATTAAAATATAATTGAATTCAAAAATTAAAATTGTAAGAGTTTGTTTTAAACATTAAAAGCGTTTTATTGCTTGAAGGGTGCTAATTACTTGACCACCCAATGAATATATAGATTTATTATATACTTGTATGTACATATGTATAAGTTTCGATTAAAATCACGTTTAGATTTTTTGTTGTTATAAACTATGTTTCCTTTCAATAAAATCAATGAAATGTTCATAAAATAAAAAAAAACAAATTCATTAATTAAACAATTTTTCCGATTTTCGGTGTTCGATTAATCGAACGCTGGGCACCACTTGGCATTTTTTTTGACTGATGTAAGCATTGAATTGATACTAAATAAATACATAACTAACCATTGATCAGTACTACACAGTAGACGGAAAGTTTCTGCATACACAAAAAAAAACACCATTAAGGATCATTTGTATTGTTTTTCAAATTTTTTTTATTTAAACCACTAAGTCATATCCAAGCAAAATTCAATTGATCATTAATATTGTGTATGTGTGCCATTTTTTTCGTGGCACTCTAGGACTCGCTTTCGTTTCGGCCAATGATATGGCATCCCACTCTTGTTTTACTCTCTCAATGAGTTGAAGCAAAGAAAATAAACATACAGAATGCGCATGTCATACAAGCAAAAATTTTGTATGGCGGGTTCTAACATTACGACCCGCGCTCTGCTTTCATAGATCAAATATGTGGTGAGAGCGTTGCTTTGCAAGTGAGAGCGCAGTTCTATCTGTGTTGCGCTCTTTGGTTGTGCTCGCTGCAGCGATTGTGCGTTAGCACATTGCTGTGGCGTGGAATGATTGCGAGGTGAAGACGACCGCTGTTGTTGTTGTTGTTATTGTTGCGCTGGCGAAAAGCTGAAATTGTAAAAAAGATTTCTAATTTCTGGCTGGCTTTTGTTCTTCTTCTATAAGCCTGCACGGCGTCGCATATTGCTCCTGAACTTATTGCAGACTGTAGTGTGCGCCAAATCATAGAAAAGAAAATAAAATATGGTTTGCATGACGACTCATATGGTCGCTACAAACAAAGTTCCTAAAGAATTTATCAAAAAAGTAGACCTAATATTTGATTGCATGAATAGGCCAATCGGATAATTGCTTTAGATCGGCTTTACAATTAAACAATGAGTCGTACAAATTTATAAAGACTTTTTTAAATTATTTGAAAGAAGTTAAATGTATTTATCATCCAATGTCTTTTTTAGAACAAAAATCTGTTTTTTAATCACTGATGAAATTAAGCAAAATAAATAAATACATAAATACATACAATACATACATTTTGTATAACAAATCAGTTTTTTAACCAAGATAAACTAGAAAATACTTTTACAATTTTGGACAAAATTCAAATATCACTCGGTCAAGTGTAGCAACTAATTTCGAAGATATACAGGATTCTATGGATCAACTCCTATTACATGCTGAGACAGACGAAAGTGTCTTTTGTATTATTTTATTTCAGCAGTAATGATCACGCAAAATAATTTGTAGATAAGAAATATTAAATTATTAATGAAATAATTAAAAAATTAATTGTAATTTCCAAAAACTAAGAAATGATGACGTTTTCACTGCGCTAAGTGAAACATGTTCCATAAAAATTGTAATAAAAAGGAAAAAAGGAAGTTCCAAACGATGCAAAACATAAACAATAAAAAAACAACAAAGGAAGAGCTGTTTTATTGACCCGCAATAATTTTTAAATTCCGTTGTTTGGAGCTTCCTTTTTTTATGGCCCACATACAATGTTTGCGTAAAAGAACTAAAATAAGAAAATCTCGGATTTTCAATTTACTGTCGCAGCATTCATTCACTGAACCATTCTGGAGTAGAATTCTTGCATGAGTCGGATATATATGTCTTAATACCAATTTTTTCAGGATCCGACTCAAAAATTTTGTGAAACACCAGAATGTGTTTTTTGCTTGCTTCCATAAGGGAATCCGAAGGAGCTAAAAGGTTACCAAAGTCTGTAACCGATTGATAATTTGTATGGAAAATAAATATTTCACTTGGCGCAGTTAAAACTTCATCTTTCTTTCCAAATTTTTGGAAACATATGTCACAATTCATTTTTGAGAGAATTTTGTAAGCAACATATCCTACAAAATATCTTATTGAAACTAACTCCACGTTAATTTCTGCTCGGTTGTCGAAGTGGTCATCTAAAAAATAATTTGCGTACTCATTACTGCTGAAATCGATATCATACAATTGGACGTCATTATCTTTCTCCTCATCAGTACAAAAAACAGTTTCGTCCGTCTCAGCATGTAATAGGATTTGATCCATGGATTCCTGAGTATCTTCACAATTAGTCGTTACACTTGACCGAATAATCCTTGAGGCCATTATTCTGGCTAAAATATTATTAAGATCCGCAACTGAAGGATTGCTGTTATTGCCCCCTTTTTGTCTTAAAATTGCAAAAGTATTTTCCAGTTTGTCTTGGTTAAAAGATTTGGTTGTTATACAAAATTTGTGTGGATTATTGCTTAATACTTCATCAGTGATTAAAAGAACAGCTTTAAGGGACAATTTCATTCCATCCAAAAAAAAAACATGTTATTTGTCATCCATAAATTTAACATCTTCCAAATAATTTAAAAAAGTCTTGATAAAGTTGTACGACTTATTATTTAATTGCAAAACTGATCTGAAGCAATTATCCAAATAGAGGGATCCACTATTCATGCAATCAAATATTTGGTCTTTTTTGATAAACTCAGCTGTAGATAAAGCTAAAACTTTGGAACTTTTTGTGAACCCAGAAGTTTCGCAAATAGTTCTAATTGCAGCTTGAACTGTTTTACTAAAAACTTGCGTAGCAAACTTAACTCGCATTTTTTCGAATGCATTGGGGAATATATGTTGCCTAGTCAGCTTATGGCACATTTTAGTTTTGGAGTTTTCTTCTTTTTCCCACAGCTCTTGTACGACCTTAAAACTAACTACTCCATCTGGTGTTTTTAAGTCGCATTTAAGCAACCGGTTTCTTAATGATTTAATCAAATGAGGAAAGTCAAACATAAAAACTTTTTGATTATTGAATTCAAAAAAAGGCCGTTCTAGACTCACTCCGAAATTGGTGAAGCACTTTCTGTTAGCAGACCCCTGATCACATACCAACACTTTGACTGTTATTTCAAAAGAACTAAGTAATTTTAAGTTCTCTGTTATTATTTTACACAGATTATCTGCGTTGAGTCCATTTTCAGATATGAAATAATTTAAAATAAAACTTCTATTGGAGAACATGGACTTGAGCATAAACACGCACACATGGTTACCAATTTTTTTCGTTCTTTCAAAGCCATTACATGCGAACCCGTCAACTAAATCTAATTTCGCATTATATCTCAATTCTTTTTTGATCGCCATTTCATCCATTAACAGGACTATGCTAGTTTCATTTTTTTAATATGTGGCAAATTCAAATTTAGCTTGTTCCGCAGAAACCAATACGTCGAGTGGGAAATGTAAAAAATATTTTGAGCTAAATATTTAACATCTGCCGAGTATTCTTTTGGCCTGGAACTTATTAACAATTTGCAAACAATTTTAGATTCTTTGCTTATTCTTGGTAACGAGTCAATAGTATTTTGCAGAGTTTTCAGCGTATTTTTTTTATTCTTATTTAGTTTAACAGGATACTTTTCTCGTCGCATCTTTTAAATTTTCTGAACAGATCAGTGTATTTCTTTTTGTAAAAGCGAATTGATTTTGCATTTTTTTTCGCAATTACTACACATTGCATCGTCAAAACGTAATTTTTTGGCTGAATTTTCAGGTTCCAAAAATTCCTCTTCTGAATCCTGACAGTTCTCATCCAAATTCATAGTTAGGATCGCATCGAGTTTTAATTTTCTTTTGGCAAGGAAAGAACTACAAAAATGGTTTTCACAAATATGAAGATTTTTGTCGTAATCTTCATATGCGATATTGCATTTCTCCCGCCAGATTTGACCAAAAATCAAATCAGCAGCAGGAAACTTGAATATTCGCAAATTTGAGTAGTTACGTCTAGATTTTTTGCAACTGGCCACACAGCATTGAATTCCAGACTTTCAAGAATTTTTGCTTTGCTTTGAAGCCATATTGAATTGTAAAAAAAAATTAGGATCAACCACGTCAAAATTTAAACAAATAATTCCACTTGAAGCTAGTCAAGTAAAAATAATTATTTATATAAAGTTTTAATTGGTTCAACCACGTCAAAAAACACTTGCAAAAAGTTTAAAGTAAGGATCAACCACGTCAAAATATAAAAAAATAATTCTACGTGAAGCTAGTCAAGTAAAAATAAGTATTTATATAAAGTTTGAATTGGTTCAACCACGTCAAAAAACAATTGCAAACAATTTAGGATCAACCACGTCAAAATACAACCAAATACTTCTCTTGGAATGAGCCAAGTAAAAATATTTGATTTAACCTTGATTTTGGATCACCCACGTCTAAATATCTGCAAGCTTAAAAGTATTCAATCAAAGCCCAGCATAAAACAACAAACGACCGCACGCCTCAGCGATTTGATTGATAATGGCAGTAAACATTCTGTTCAATATTGACGTTACATTTTTCTCGAGCTGTGTAACAAAACCAATCGCCAACACAAAAAAGCATACACACAAAAACTACAGCAACAAAAAGCATTGGCGTCGTTGAAACTACGATCATTGCTTTGCTGTGAGCATATAAAAACAATGTGATGCTGTGAGAAATTTGCACTAAAAATTATTGAGAGACCAAAACAACCACCAACACCTCAAAGTACACAGGAGAAGCGGCACTTTCACTTCATGTGTGTTTGTCGGTAGCGTGTGCTTCAGTTCGGACAGTCAATGAGCGCAAACTGAAGCGCTTGCTCTCTTGCTGGTACCGCTTTTTCCCTTTTGTGGCTTCCCCCCGCTCTATGAAGCTCGCAAACAAAAATTTGAATTTTTGAGCTCAGATGCGCCTTCTATACACTTCATATTCTTTGGTTGAAGTCTATTGGCAGGTTTTGGACTCCGAAATACTGAAGCTTGAATCCTGGGCCAGATATGTTTAATGTTCCCATACTAGCTTAAATATACTTTTAGCAACACTTATTGACTGTTTCGCCATATGACACCGCGCACCGTCCTGCATTAAAATCGCTGTAGATCTATGAGGGCACTGCTTAGGATTTTCAAACCATCACATTATTGGGGATTTCCCCATTTCATTTTCAAATAAAACAAGCAATCAGAATCTTAATTATATTACGATTGAAACGATGTATGTAGAAACTTTCCGTCCACCGTGTATAAATTACAATTTATTTCATATTTTTCTCTAAATGATATGATTCGAAACAATGAGTGTGAAGTGCACAGTTACATCTCTTACACAAATACGAACTAGGTTTATGGCAAACCTTGCATCTCTATTTCCCATTGTTTTCTATTTTTATAATAAGATGTCGCCTCTTTGTTCGGGGAAGGTTTTTTGGTTGAATCTCCTTTGAATACCCTGATGGAACCTCAAATAAACGCCGTTCGTCACTATAACTAGTTAATTCTCTTTTATCCAGGGTCATAGTGAGGGAATAAGCAATCTCCACCCGAAAATCTTTTGGAGAATATTTTTCTTATGATACCGACGATTGAAGCAGTCAAGTTTCCATGCGTTTACAATGACTGAGTTTAAAACAGATATAAATAATGGCCAAAACCAATTCTTGGATCGAAAAGCAATATAATAGTTCTGCGCAGCATTGTCATGAACATCCACTCCACCCATCCCTCTGTTATATTTTTTGGTTATATTTGACAAAGCGACCAGGTTCAACAATTTTCCCAGCATTATTTGTTTTCTGCTTCTTCCATCTTTTTGCAGGTACTGTTGGTAAGATTTGGTCGAAGTTCGTTACAACCGTGACTTCGCTGTTGTCCTGCCAACGACAAATCAAAATCGTATTACGGTAGTCAAATTGGAAATCATGGTCGCCTCTTTTCAAATGCTTTCCAGTTCTAAGTTGAGCACCTCCAAATCAGTTTGCTCATACAGTGCCTGTTGCGCGTAATCGTTTTTCAGATAACAAACATAGGAGGTAATAGGATGTAAAATAATTATCAAAATAAATTATTTAACGACTTGGGCAACCAACATTTTCTAATAGCTCCTAATCCAAGTTGCTTATCATAGTTGTTCATTAATCCATCATATGGTTTACAATTATAAAGATAACCAGTTTCCGAACAAAGACAGCACAATTTATAGCCGGAGCAAATGGGTTTACTACGTATGAACATTTTGCACGGATGTCCCCCAAAATATGGAACCATTTGTTCATCAACAGATAGCTCTTTTTCCCAGATACCGAATTGTGAGAATTTTTTGTTTATTAATTCAAACAAGCGGCGGAGCGGAAGAAGATGCCAACTGCAGACTGAGTAAAGAAAGGGCAGCGTTCGGACGGCTGCATTCAGTATGGGCAAACTCGAAAATCTCCAGATGCACGAAGCTACGAATATTGAACGCATGTGTGAAGTCGACATTGTTGTACGGAAGCGAAACTTGGCTAGTCTCGAATGCCATCACTCAGAGGCTACAAACTTTCGTCAACAATACCTGCGAATCATTTGCAGGATATTCTGGCCCAACACAATTAGTAACAACGCGCTGTGAAAGATCACCAATGAGGAACCCACACTGAGAAAACCACCCGACAGCATCACGACAATGGGATGTAGAAGTTCCAAAAAACACCTGGAGAAGGTCGACCCTACGCGAAGGAAAAAAAATTCAAACAAGTGACGGATTAGTTTACCAAAATTTTATGTAGAAGTGTAATGTAAGCAATTAATCCCACAACAAATAAATAGGTACAATATAATTATTATTTTATTATTATTATTTATTGAATTACGTGTACAGCTTAAGATCATGGATCTTTTATAAGTACATCAACAGCTTACAATATAAATACAATAATTAAACTTAAAACTAATACACGAAAGAAAGAAAGTAGAAAGTTTAGAAGTTAGTACGAGTAAAGAAGAAAAGAAAGGAATGAATAGTCAATGAAAAGTCAATGAAGAGTCACAATGTAGTCTGTAATTATTTGTCGCATAATTTACCCCAGTTCGTTGAAATGGTCAAGTATACGTTTTTTGTAGTTGTTTCGATTCAGTCTAGCTTTAATCATCTCAGGAATTGAGTTGCACAGTCACACGGCGTTAACGAAGAATAGTCTAGATGTAGCTAACAATGTATGGCTTGGTATAATCAGGCTGTGATGCCTCTGTGACTTGGACAGGTGGAGCTTGTCATATATGGTAAATAACGCGGAGTTTTCCATAAAATTAATTTGTATAGAAATATACAGTTTCTCGCAGCTAAGTAGTTCATAATGCTACATCCAAGAACTTTGTTTCTCCACAGTGAGATATGATCATATTTTTGGATCGCATATAAGTTAACGCCCTATAAGTTAACACGCAAGCAAAAGCCAACACAGCAGTTCAACGAACTCAGCGGACAACAGTACAACAAGCAAACAACAGCGGAAAGTTGCGACACAAAAGCGCAACCACTAAAATTCCAAGAACGAGCCAATTGACCCAATTAACGGCGCACCGTCCGCACCGCTAAAATCGCTGACGACACCTGCACCCAAGAGCGCGCCACAACAGCAACTACAGCAGTCGAGGGCGACTAATAACCTTCCTCATTAATCATAAGCTAAATTGTAATCACTCCTCAAGCAGCAGTCAAATAAAGCACACCGTTTTGCGGTTTTAAAAAGCATAACTTTATTAATGCGTTATTGACTTATCGTTTTGCGGTTTTGAAACATAACTTTAGTAACGTGTTATTAACTGGCGCCCGAGCAAATTAGTGAAATAATGAAAAAACTAAAAAGTGCCCTTAAGCAGCGCAAAAAAAATTAAGATACGGTCAGAAAAACAGTAAAGTGGCAAAAAACGAAAGCGGAAAAAACCAAAAAGTGCCCTTTCGTAAAACTATTAAAGTGCGTGTTGCAGAGGAACGAGGCCCCCGAGTAACAAAAGTAAAAGGGAAGTGCAAGACACTAGCCACTCCGCCCGCAAAAACAAAAAATCAACTATAGAAACGTGCAGCAACTGGCAGAAGGAAGAAACAAAAAACCAATTATAGAAACGTGCAGCAACTGGCAGAAGGAAGAGCAACACTCATGATGAACGCAACGAAATTTATAGCGTAAGCAACTATTGCAAAAATTTATATTAAATTGTATAAGCTAAATTGTGTAACACTGTATTAGTTCATAAAAATTGTACATTAAAAATAAAATTTTATAGGATCCAGACAATTGCATACAAATAAAAATCTTTTATAAAACAATAACAAATAAACTGCAGTAAAACCATAACGAAAACGAAAACCTATTCATAACAAGCTTAACTCTACGAATCTCACGAGACCCTCTAGAGTAAAAAAGCATTCCTTCACTGAAAGAATTACAGAAAACACTCATTTCCATAAACAACCTACTAAACACAAAATGTCCAACCCAAATAATCTTATACGCCCACCCTTACTTAACGCTGCCCCACCCGCACCCATACCACCACACATTAACATGGAAGAATTAGGCGACATGATAGCACAAATTGCCTCGGAAGTACTTAAGAGGCAGGGTCCAGCATTGATTCAGGCAACAGTTTATCCAAACACCCACCTTTCAAACGCTAGGGACCAGACAATTGACGAAAGACACATGGACAATATTACGGACTTAGATAAAATTCCAGACGTAGTCAAATGCCTACGCGAATTCTCCGGCAAACCAGGAGAATTTAACTCCTGGAGGAAAAGCGTAGAAAGGATCCTAAAGATATACGAGCCCACCAAAGGTACGCCCAAATATTACGGAATCCTAAACGTAATAAGAAATAAGATCGTGGGAAACGCAGATACTGCCTTAGAGTCCTACAACACCCCACTCGACTGGCCAGCGAGATCGATGTCTAACCTTACACTACGCAGACAAACGCGATCTGTCCACGCTCGAATATCAAATGACCGCCCTAATTCAAGGCAGGTCGACAGTGGAACAATTCTACCAGAACGTCTACTCCCACCTGTCACTGATTCTTAACAAATTAGGCTGCTTAGAAGTCAGCACAGAGTCCCTTCAGATTCTCACCCAGACATACAGGGAAAAAGCACTCGACACTTTCATTCGAGGACTTAACGGCGAACTTCCCAAACTATTGGGAATGAAAGAACCGGCCGATTTACCACAGGCACTACACCTGTGCCTAAAGTTAGAAAACCAGAATTTCCGAACCAAATATGCCAATAACCAACAATCAGGAACAAGAAGATACCACTCAAATTTAAACCCACCACTACCCTATAGGAATATTCCTACGCAACGCTACACACAGAATTTTCACCCTCGTACATTCCCAACCCCCAAACTCCCACATTCTCAAGGCAAATCCAAAATACAACACAGCAAATTAACCAATATGGACAGAAACAACCACCCCCACGACCACTCGCCCCCAAACCTTTACCTAAACCAGAGCCTATGGACATCGACGCAAGCCTTCACTCAAAAAGAATTAATTATATGAACAGACCAAGACCAGAACAAGTTCCAGAAAAAAGACCACCACCCTCCTACCGTAGTTTCATCCCCCACAAAGCCCAACGCACATTCCATATAGACACCGAGCACAAGCACGACGCTGACACCTTCGACGACTACGAAGACAATCAGACCGAAGAGGAATACGACCAAACATTGGACGAATACCTGACAACTATCGAATCGGAAGAACAATACGATACGGAACAAACCCCAGAGCTTAACCACATTAATTTTTTAGAATGACGAGCTCTTCGTTGCCATATTTTGAGTGCCAACAGAAGGGCAAACAAATCCTAAAATTTCTCATAGACACAGGTTCAAGCAAGAACTACATTCAACCAGGTCTCGCAAAAAAAACTATTCCAAACCAGTAGCGGCTTAACGGGGGGGCGGAGGGGCGGACCGCCCCGGGCCCCGGGCTGCGGGGGGCCCCCGAGAGAAGCTTGTATATAAAAATTTAAAGTTTTTCACTGCTGAAACTTGTAAAAAACTATTTGCGATCCACAATGGTTGTTGAAAGGTTGCTTGCCACTTTTATCAATTGAAACAGACACAGTATCGACAATTGACTTCGAAATTACAAATTCAGTTCAATAAAAGCAAGAAAACATCCTTTCTAAATAACAATTGTTTGGAAATTTTCAAAAAATTTTCCCTCGAAGATTGCAATATTTAATGTTTAACTTAAAATTTTGTGCAAAGTATGCAAATACAAAATTCTAAGTTAAAAATTGAATATCGCAATCTTAGAGTTTGCTTGTAAACTAGTGCAAATTACGTAATTACTTAATCTCATTAAACTTTGTAGACGTCAAACAAATTTATTTTTATAATTATTGGTTGGATAACAACACATCGTCCCGGAAATCCGGTTTTCTTCTTTGATAGACTCTTTTATGAAAGCAATTCTATGCTCCTTGTCAGTAAGCTACTGCTACTGGGTTTTATAAAATATTTCTGTACATTTCTAAACTACTCGACACGAAAAATGCACCTAAAAATAAAAGTGTTTTCTCGACTGGAACTTTGAAATAGAATAAAATTTAGATGTATGAATCTACAGACTGAAATCCAAATCATGTATGTTTTCCCTACCTGACATATTTTGGTCCTGAAACTTCAAAATTGAAAATTTAGTTAAAAGGATTTCTTTCATTTGATACCCATATCTTCATCATTGCACAACCGCAAATATTTAAAAAAATATTTGAAATGTGTATGTCCTTAAAATTTTAAAGTTTTTTAAAAAGGACTTTGGGTCAGAAAATGATAAACTGACTATGGCAGATTACTATAAATGATCTCTAGTTTCACGTCTATATCAAATTTGGATGGGTATCGGCAAACAAAAATTTTTTTGCACAGTGCAATAAATGTAAAGTTGGTGTTTTTACTCACTGCATCATAACTTTGTCATTTTTCTTTCAATTCTATTGATGTTAGGCTTAATATTTGCTCAAGTAATACATTTGCTAAAAAAATATATGATAATAATATATCTTTCATCTTAGATTTTAAAACTAGGGGAGATAATTTTTTTTATTCATAAAAAATATTCGAAAATTTTTGATTTTTTGGTCGAAAAATTCACTTTGTTACAACTTTCCTTTGGGGAATTTACTTGTCAGTAACTTCCCCAAATCTCATCTGAGTTGAACAATCTATACATCACTAAAAAGGCTAAGGTATTATCTTCTTCTTGAACGACGGACAGCTCGTGTTAATCGGATAATTCTTTCAGGAGATATGTGCTCATAACTGAAACAACAGGAAAAAAACTCGTTTTTCGAAGATTTTTTGAAAACGCTTCTTAAAAAATTTTTTTTATTTTCAGTTTCGTGTTCAGCGGCCAAAGTTTGTCTAGAAAACACTTTATCTATGCACGCGATTGGCCCATTTTTTGTCGAGTAGTGTAATGATGCACTGATCGCAAAACAATCTAATCCTCCTGCTCGGGTTGCTTAAAATAATGGCCAGATCGTAGTAACGAAGCTAGATTTTCTGTTTTTTTTTTTATTTTAAAATGGCTTTTTGAAATAACGAGTTTGCTCTCCCTAAAGTTTTCCTAATTTCACGAAAGTTTTTATCAAATTTGGAAAGATTTAGTAAGATTATCCTTTTATCCATTTTTCATTTTTTCTCTGGGATTCTATTGCTTTCTATAAAATTTCAAGCACATATACGTTTCAAAATAATTTGTCCTTGTACTGTCCATTTACTGTTCAATGGAATACAAATTACAAAAAAAAATTAAAAAGCATAACCGGAAATTCCAGTTACTTTCAGTACGCAAACTAATTCTGCACAGTTTGTGGGGGCCCCTCAGCCGTCGCCGCCCCGGGCCCCCAAGCACCTTAAGCCGCCACTGTTCCAAACGACACACCCTTTTTTGCAAAATCAATCGCAGGCGACGTGAAAATCCAAGAACATACGTTCATAACCCTTTTTAACCTAGAAGACAAGCATAAATTTTTCATTATGCCAACTCTACAATCATTTCACGGTATCTTGGGAAATGACAGCCTGAAAGAACTAAACGCGATAATCCACACAAATACTATAAGAACTACATGCAAATAAAAAACGGCAAAAAATAAAAATAAAACAATTAATTTCAAAATCCGTTAATTCAATAAATATTCGAGATGAACATATGACAGAATGGCAAAGGCAGTCCATCAAAAATACAGTTAACAAGTTCCCTAAATTACTTTCCGAACCAGACGAGAAATTAACATATACGACAAAAGTCTTTGGCGAAATTCGCATATCCACCGACGAACCCGTCTATAGTAAAACTTACCCATACCCAAATTCCTTGAAAAACGAAGTCGAAAATCAAGTAAAACAATTGCTAAACGACGGCACAATTAGACCATCGAGGTCTCCCTATAACTCCCCAGCCAAGTATGAATTCAATCGCTTACCATTTGGTCTGAGAAACGCGCCATCAATCTTTCAACGAGCACTCGACGATATTTTACGTGAATATATCGGAAAGATATGTTATGTGTATATCGACGATATAATAATCTTTAGCAAAAGCGAACAAGACCACGCACAACATATCGAACGCATATTCGAAGCCTTGGAAAACGCGAACATGAAGGTACAAATAGATAAATGCCATTTTTTTCAAGAGGAAGTAGAATTTCTCGGGTTCATTATTTCTCCACAAGGAATAAAAACAAATCCCAAAAAGGTCGAAGCCGTAGCAAACTTCCCGACACCAAAAACAATAAAAGACCTACGAGCATTTTTGGGCCTATCAGGTTATTATCGGCGTTTCGTGCAGGATTACGCAAAAATCGCGAAACCATTGACAAGCATCCTACGAGGAGAGGAAGGCCGAATATCAAAAAAACAATCGGCAAAAATATTAATTGATCTGAATACAGAAGCTCTCGAGGCTTTCAGGAAATTAAAAAATTCACTTATTTCCAAAGACATCTTGCTTTCTTACCCAAATTACAAAGAATCTTTTGAACTGACAACAGACGCTTCGAACTACGCTATCGGCGCGGTGCTATCGCAAAAATATAAGCCAATCTCATTCATCTCTAGGACTCTAAACAAAGCAGAGGAGCATTATGCAACCAACGAAAAAGAGATGTTGGCTATAATTTGGGCCCTTAATTCCCTACGCAACTACCTTTATGGATCTCGAAAAGTCATAATCCACACTGACCACCAACCACTCACGTACGCCCTCAGCAACAAGAACAACAACAGTAAAATGAAACGATGGAAGGCGATACTAGAAGAGTATAACTACGAGTTAGTCTATAAACCAGGAAAAAGTAACGTAGTTGCCGACGCCTTGTCGAGAATCCCGCCGCAATCACAGGTAAACACAATGGCGACGATGACGCATAGCGGTGATAGTCCGAGCCACAATCTAACGAATAGCGTCGAAGCCCCCATCAACGTATTCAAAAATCAGATCATTCTCAACACAGGGCCAACCATTCCATATAAATTCCAAATTGTATTCCCGACATACAACAGACACACAACAACAGAACCAAATTACACTACAGAAAAATTAATTGCTATCCTAAAAAAGAACCTTAACCCATCCGTTATAAATGGTATAAAAACATCAGAACCAATAATGGGAAAATTCAAGAAATCTACCCAGACCATTTTTCGAAGTATCGTGTCAGGTTCACCCGACACCAAATCGAAGACATCGTCAACGAAGAACAGCAACAAGGGATAATTATTGAAACACATAAACGAGCTCATAGGAACGGCAGGGAAAATAAAAACCAAATATTGGAGAAATACTATTTCCCCGGAATGAACAACAAAATAAAAAAAATTTTCAAACAATGCACCATCTGTAAACTTAACAAATATGATCGTCACCCCACTAACCCAGAACTCAAAGAGACACCAATCTCTTCACATCCTGGACATATCCTTCACATCGACATCTACAAAACTGAAAATAATCTCGTTCTCACCGCAATAGACAATTTTTCCAAATGTGCCCAAGGTAAAGTCATAAAATCAAAAGCAACCGAAGATATAAGGGAACCACTACGACAACTCCTGTTTCTATTCGGTGTTCCAAAAGTTATCGTTATCGACAACGAAAAATCCCTTAACTCATCCTCAATAAATTTCATGGTCGAAGATCAACTAGGTATTCAGGTCTTTAGATCACCCCCCTATAAAAGTTCCGTCAACGGCCAAATAGAACGATTTCACTCAACACTCTCGGAAATCATGAGGTGCTTGAAATCAGATGGAACCCACAGATCCTTTGTAGAACTCCTAGACAGATCTACCTACGAATACAATTCTTCCATACACTCAACAACTGGGAAAAAACCCATAGAAATATTCTTTGGACGAACCACAAGCATAGACCCCGAACAGTACGAAAAAGCCAGACAAGACAATATTCAACGACTTAAAGAAAAACAACACAGAGATTTGAAATACCACAACGAAAGCCGATCACCCATCATAACATATAACCCAGGCGATACAGTTTATGTTAAAATTAACAGTCGCCTAGGAACCAAAATCTCACCCAAATATAAACAAGAAACAGTAAAGGAAAATAGACACACAATCCTTACAGAGTCAAACAGAGTAGTGCATAAAAGCAACATTAGAAACTAAACCCTTCTTTAACATAGAAACAAATAATAAAAAACGCTCCTTTCAGATTACTCGCGCTCCTGAGCACAACAAACGCAGAATTGTCGCTGACCGACTATTCTTCCGCTCATCTGATAACCATAAATGACGGAGAAGCTAAAATCCAAAACGGAACGTTTAACTTTGTTCACATAATAGACCTAGAAACGTATGAACAAGCTTTACTTAACACAGAGAAATATGTTAACATAAGTATTCAAAAAAATAACATCTACTATCCATTGCTAAAGCACGAAATTTCCCAATCCCTAGACATCTTAAATCAGATTAGACCACTCCAGTCAGAAAATAGAAACAAGAGGTCAATAAATATAAGTAATCGGCACGGCATGGAAATACCTAGCCGGCAGCCCCGATAATGACGACCTACAACTCATTACAGGAAATCTAAACGAGATAAATGAAAATAACAACCAACAAGTAACAATAAACAAAGCCCTAACAGAACGTATTAACGAACTAACAAGAATAACAGATCAACTTACGAACTCGATAAAAAAAAATGAATACGTCAATAATGAAATAGCCTTAAGCATCCAAAATAGAATACGACTTATAAAAGAAGAATTAATAAACATAAAATATGCAATTGAATGGGCCAGAGCAAACATGGTAAATTCCATACTATTTAATAAAAACGAAATAAAACAAGTGCTAGAAAAGCTAAAAAACGAAAATATGCCGTTTAGAAGCACTGAGGATGCACTAGAATTTACTCAAGTTAAGATTTTATATAATAAAACAAACATCATGTACCTAATCAAAATTCCAATGACAACAGACACAATATACGAAAAAATGTTAGTAAGAGCAGTTAAAAGAAACAAAACAATTATTGATATTCCGTACAAATCATTATTAATTAGCGGACAGGAACTGTTTGGCATCCAGAAAGAGTGCAAAAAATTTAATTCCGTAAGCATATGTAATCGCGATAATTTGATAAATCTAGTAAACGACCAATGTACAACCAAACTAATTTATGGCCCAAAATCCTTCTGCAATGTTACAAATAATCAACACATTCCCTCAGTAGAAGAAATCTCGGATGGAGTCATACTCCTAAATAATTTTAACGGAAGTTGTTTTTTTAAAGACGAAAATCACAACCTAGAAGGCACATTTTTAATAAAATTCCACAATGAAACAATTAAGATAAATGATAAGACATTTAGCAACACCGAGATCCCACAAATAAATGCCAAACCAGCCATAAGTCAACCAACACCCACGGAAATAAATAGATACAACATACTATCCCTGAAATCACTAGAAGAACTACACATTAACAACACACATTCAATTAAGACTATCCAAAGTAACATATTTACAAGTAAAATATCATCAGCCATATCAATTAGCACTGTTATCTTGTTAATAATAGCAATTATAATTCTAAAGTACCCACGGAAAAATGTCGAATTCACCCCAAAACCAGAAGTAGCGGCAGCAAGCTCCATTATCCATATCTCACCAACAACACCAACCGAATTTCCGATGTTCAAGGCGGCACTGCCCAGACTCAACGACCTACCCTACTTTTGACGATTGCGGACAATCGATTTGAGAAGGGAAGAGTTAACGCCCTATAAGTTAACACGCAAGCAAAAGCCAACACAGCAGTTCAACGAACTCAGCGGACAACAGTACAACAAGCAAACAACAGCGGAAAGTTGCGACACAAAAGCGCAACCACTAAAATTCCAAGAACGAGCCAATTGACCCAATTAACGGCGCACCGTCCGCACCGCTAAAATCGCTGACGACACCTGCACGCAAGAGCGCGCCACAACAGCAACTACAGCAGTCGAGGGCGACTAATAACCGTCCTCATTAATCATAAGCTAAATTGTAATCACTCCTCAAGCAGCAGTCAAATAAAGCACACCGTTTTGCGGTTTTAAAAAGCATAACTTTATTAATGCGTTATTGACTTATCGTTTTGCGGTTTATTAACTTATACATATCGCGTAACATTATTAACCCATTTTCGGCCGCTGGTCGATTTTTCGACCAGCCACTTTGAAGGAGAGTAGCTCTGCACTTAGACATTATATCTTTGAACTTTTGATGCAGAAAATAGCTTTGGTCTTTTGGTAACCCCTCGAAATAATAATTTTTTTAAAAACGATAAATTTAGAGATGTTGGCGAAGGCACGAAAAAAGCATTATTTTAGTCATATTTTGAATATTCTGAAAAATAAATAACCTTTTCAAATTATTGATTTATTATTGATTACACTGAGCAACAGCCAAAATTTTTCCGAGTTCTAGTAAAAATTTTCTAAAGAATTTTTGGACGCTGATCACAACTGCGTACTTAGTTTTTTGATTGTTTTAGCGGTTTGTAAGTTATTGGTGGTTTTTGCTAGGAGGTGTTTTTCACGATTTTTCATCTTTGAATTTTTATTGCATTTATAATATGTTGAAAAACACGATAATTTTTTATGACACAATAACGAATCCTCAAGCTATAATTTTGACCATAGTCGATTTCGATTGGTAAAGGGTTAACACGGCTATGGCTCTTCAAAGTTCAATTTTCGCGAATTTTTTATAAAAATTCATTTAAATTCGGGGTTGCAATTTTCAATTAGGAGTTAGTGTGTAATGTATAGTGGAAGGCTGTAACTCAAACTTATAGAACAGATTTTTTGTGTTGCATGTGCCATTCTCGGCCTATACTCATTAGAGTGTAAATGCGACTTCACCTTCTGAACACGTGTTTGTATTGAAATCTTCTAAAGCTCTTCGCGTCATTGACGAAAGTATATAAAGTATTTTTGCAAGCGTCAATATTTGTCTTTTCAAGGGCATTAACAAAATTTTAATTGGTTCATTACTGTAGGAGCTATTCTAAAAAGAGTTGCATCACACAAGTAAAAATTTCAACCACACACACTTAGCAAACTACTTGCTGTTTTTCCATATTTCATTGCGACATATTTTTAGGGACAAAAAATTCAAAATTCGAAAGCTGAACATTTTATGAATTGAGGGCATTTGTTGAATGTGAGCATTTTTATACTGTTGCCTAAAATTGTGCTCCAATATTATAGCTCAAAAGTAAATCCTTGCTTTTGTTGCTGAACTTATGAATGGAGAACTTACATATTTGTACACATTTTCTATTACAAACATCGTATTTCAACAATTTCTTTTTTAGTTGAAAGCCCCAACAATCTTCTTTCACTGTATGGTAATATATATTTTTTGTAAGCAACATTCTTTTGTGTATTCGCAATCTTGCAAAGTAACTGAAAATTTGACTTTGCAAATGAATAACTCTTGCAAATTTGAACCGATTTTAATGTTTTAAATTTTAAATACATAGTTAGAGTATTGTTAATCTATGTTAAAAAAATGGCATTTAAGACTTCAGGTTTGTAGGAGCTACATGCATGTAATGGTCAAAAAACATGTAAAACGCCCTCCAAGGAAAACCATCAATATTTCCTAAGCCGCTCAAACAATCAAAAAACTAAGTACGCAGTTGTGATCAGCGTCCAAAAATCCTTTAGAAAAGTATGGTTTGATTTCAGAAAAAAAAAATAATGTCGATTTTGTTGCTCTGTGTTATTTACGAAGCCTAAAGACCAAATTACCACAATCAATTGATATCCATAAGATTATGAAAATATTTTTACCTCTCAGCACCGCGTACTTTTCAGTGGTCGAAAAATCGACCATTGGAAAGAAGTCGTCATGTATGTACATATATAAGCCAACAATTGTTTGTTTTCATGCTTGATTATTATTTGACTAAAACTATGTACATACAAGGTGCAACCCAAAGTAAACAGGACCTTTATAAAATAAAGAAAACGGATGATTATTTTTGTATAATTCTTTTTATTTATTCAAAATACTCTCCTTCTGCTTCGATACACCGTTTTGCACGGTCCAAAAGCATTTGGAATGAGTGTTTTAGGTCATCGGCCGGCATCGCCTTCAGAATGTTGGTACAAGCCTTTTGGATGTCCTCAACGTCCTTATAACGGTTTCCTTTCATCGGCAAATGCAACTGACCGAATAAGTAGAAGTCACAGGGAGCCATATCAGGCGAATACCGTGAATGATTGATGGTAAAAATGCGATTTTTGGTCAAATAATCGGTCGTAACTAGGGCTCTGTGAGCCGGTGCATTATCATGCAATAAACGCCAACTTCCTTCCTCGCGATATTCTGGCCGAATACGACGAATGCGATGCACCAAACGCTTCAAAACTTCAACATAAAACAAAGCGTTAATTGTTTTTCCCGGTGGAACAAACTCTCGATGAATTATTCCCTTTGAATCGTAGAAACAAATGAGATGAGTTTTGATTTTTGACTTCTCACGGCGGGTTTTTTTCGGATTTGGCTCATCTGGGTGCTTCCATTCGGCACTTTGACGCTTTGTTTCGGGATCATATTGAAAGCACCACGTTTCGTCACCGGTTACGATGTTGAACAAGAAATTTGGATCACGTCTGGCTTCCCGAACGATGTCTTTTGCGTGCTCAATTCTCTGCGCTTTTTGGTCGTCGGTTAAAGTGTGCGGAATGAAGCGAGAACACACTTTACGGAGACCCAAATGTTCGGTTAAAATGCGATCAATTGATGTTTTGGAGATGTTCAATTCCATTTCCATCAATTCCAATGATGATTTTGGCTGCATTTTGATAAAATCACGCACAGTTTTGATGGCATCGTCAGTAATCACAAATTTCGACTGGCCGACGTGTTCGTCGTCATTCAAGTCTTCACGACCATTCTTGAATCGATTCAACCACTCATTAACACGGCCACGGGATAAACAATCATCACCATAAACTTGCTTTAACAATTTAAACGTTTCGGTAAAAGTTTTACCAAGTTTAAAACAGAACTTAATATTAGCTCTTTGTTCGATCGACATTCTCGTACCAAAGTTAAAAACATACTGTCACATTGAGCGGGATATTTCGGCGTCTACTAGACCAAATGTCATGAAATTTAGACAGTATGTGAATGAAAGATGTACCTTTCCAACGCATGTCCTCACACATAGATGGCGCCACCAGAAACGTCCCTATTGCAAAAGTCCTGTTTACTTTGGGACGCACCTTGTATATATTTGTTTTTATTTGAAATTGAATTTTTATTAATTTATAAAAAAAATTTGTAAAAAAAAAAACAAACAAAATCCAAAAATATTCTTGATTAAGGTCCTAAATATAAGTCCTTAAAAGGAATTAAAAAAATGTTGGCTATTTCTGGTAGCGGCCGAAAATGGGTTAAAAACTACGTTAATCTTGTGTGCCGATCTTGAGTCGAGTTTACTGTACACTAACTCAAAGTAAGTTATATGGGGCAAAACAAGTTGCATAGCTAGCATACGCCTGGTTCCCAAAGGCGTGAACGCGGCAGAAGTTCTTAACATACGCAATACTGCATATACGTTACTCACAACTTTATTAACATGGTCAGCACAGGTTAATGTTGAATTTACAATAAATCCTAAATTTTTTATTTTGTCAGTGAGCTTTAAAGCAGTTGAACCAAGCCACAGCTTTTCGATATTATCGGTATGGACATATGACTTAGTAACATTCAGTGATAATCCATTATTCTTCGCCCAATTCACAATAGCAGACAAATCACAATTGACTTTGTAGCAGAAATCTTAAACTAGACCAACTCGACTAAACAAATATAATTGGATGTCATCAGCATAGGCATGAACGTGAACATAATTACAAACAGAAGAAACATCATTTACAAAAAGACTGAATAAAAGGACCGAAATAAAGGACCAAGGACAGACCCCTGGGGAACGCCGGCCGAAATAGATTTAAACTGCGACGAGGAATTCAATCCTTTGACTTGCTGAACTCGGCCGCCAAGATCATGAGCTTAATAGCACTGTCAGAAAATCCAAAATAGTGTTTAAGTTTCTTGCACAACAGAGCATGATTAACTAGGTCAAATGCCTTAGAGAAATCTAAGAGACACAAAAGAGTTAGTTCGCCATTATCAAAGGGAGTCCTAATATCATCCAGTACTTTAACCATTGCAGTAGTACAGCTATGCTATGGCCTAAAACCAGACTGCAAAGGAGAAAGCAGATTATTGTCTTGAATATAATTTGAAATCTGTCCTGCCATTAGAGATTCGCATACTTTAGAAAGGGCTGGCAAAATACTAATCGGCATATAATCACTAGGAGATGACGCAAGAGCTTTCTTTGCAATGGGCAATATAATAGCTTTTTTCCATGCTGCTGGAAAACATCCACTTGCAAAACAGAGATTTATTATATGGGTGAGAGGAGTAATAATAAACTGCAGTACGAGTTTAAGAAACTTTAAAGGAATTCCATCATCCCCGACAGCATTCGATTTAATGCCCTCTTTTTCTCATTAGAGGCAGAAGCCATCCTGCGGGATCGAAACTGTTGGCAACAAAGGAGGAAATTTGCTGGTTGGGAATGAGTTGGCAGGAGTGGTGGGTTCAGAGTGATTTTCCATCATTTCCTGAGGTGGAAACCCTACGGGATTGAGGGCGGCAATCACTTGTGAAAGGGCTTTCTTTAGGGCAGGAGGGTTATTTCGAAGGGCGGGTCCAGTATGCATATGGCGATTTCGTACCTCTGTGGCACATGTCAAATGCGATGGAGGGGGACCCCTTAATACCCAACCGAATACTGTATGCTGAGCAAGTAAGCTGCCACATACATTCCGGTGGATACCTTCGAGCATGATCTGCGGGATGAGATCACTGCCAATCACTATATCGATCTGCGCTGTCTCGAAGGGGTTTGGATCACCGAGATCTAGCATGGCGAAATCGTTCAAATTGGGAGGGTTTATTTTGGAAGGGGGGAGCAATTCCGTTAGCTTTTGAAGCATGATTGCTTGCACGGGGAGGTTTGTGCTTGTTTTGGGGACTGCCGATGTCAAGAAGCATATATGGTTCGCGGCTTTCACAATCTGTCCGCCCATGCCCGAGATCTGGAGGTTAGATTTCTCGATTGGCAATTTTAGGCGTCTCTGGACCTTCGAGGAAATGAAGGTGCGCTGAGAGCCTTGATCGATCAACGCTCGAACTTTGAACAAATTTCCTGCGTGCTCAATAGACACCAGTGCCGTAGGCAGAAGGGATTGAGTGCCAATATTGGAGTGTAAGGCTTGTACTTGGGGCGTTCTTTGCCTGGAAGATGTGTGGGGTTGCGCATCCGAAAAGGGGGAATGAGTTGCGGAGTTGTTTTTCGTTGGATTCTGAGCTGTTGCGGCCTGTGGTCGGGTCGAATGTGACCGATTGGGAGATTGAGAGGGTTGCACATTGCCTTTGGAGAAATGAAGCATGGAATGATGCTCCTTTTGGCAATATACGCACGTAAAATTGCTTGCACAATTTTTAGTGAGGTGCGTGGTAGCAAGACAATTTACGCAGAGATTGTGCTTCTTAACGTATTTTAATCGACTCTGGGGGGTGAGTCTTTTGAAGCTCTGGCAAGTCCGTACGGGATGGTTTGCGTTGCAGAGTTTGCACGCGAAGTCCCTTTTCACTTGAGTGTGAGAGTTTAGGGATTTGTGTGGCCGATTTGGGAGGACATTGGAAGTCGAAGGTTGAGGTTTCGGCTTAGCAGGGCGAATGCTTTGCAGCCGTTTAACTGCCTCATATCTGCCGGTCAGGAACTCATCCATTTGCGACCAGGGTGGCAGATTCTTCCGGGATGTCAATGACTACTCCCATAGAGCGAGTGTCTCTTGGTGCAATTTGGTACAACATATGTAAACCAATAGCGGATCCCAATTGTCAGTGTCTACGGCCTGAGTATTGAGAACAGACAGACAATTGTTTAGTTTGATAGTACTCTGGATCCGCTGAAGTGCCTCACTAGTTTCGGTGTGGGCAGGAGCGATATTTAAGAGGGATCGAATTTGAGTGTCAACCAAGATTCGTTTATTTTCATAACGGGAATTTAGGGCTTCCCACGCGAGTCCGAAATTCTCATCGGTTAATGCATATTGCTTTACAATAGCACCGGTTTCATATGCGCAGCGGGCTGGGTGGACTGAGTTTGGAGCATCTCAACGATGTCCGACATCTGAGCCATGCACAACTCGTACTGGTCTGTGCAGGCGTCAATCTTATGCCTAGCCGACTCTTTGAAACCGTCGGGCTGGCTATTGTCTTCAGCAATGAAGACTGCCTCTCCCATTGGGTTTGCAAATTTTTTTGTTTAATTTGGACCAGGGATTTGGTCAAATCCTCAATGGGAGCCGATGAAAATTGTGTGCATAATAGCACGAGTATGTCGTACTTGAAAGTAAATTTGGCAACACTGGGATCGGTTGCTTTGGGACTAGAGAGTTTGGAGCGAGTGTTTGGTGGCTCCCGGGTGACAGGAACTGTCAAACGTGCATTTGATGATTTTGTGTGTCTGGAGGAAGGAGTCTCCATTGTGACAAGTTGACGTTTGGGGGATCGCTCACAGGCATATTAATTGGAAAAGCTTAAAAGGGGTTTGAAAATCGATTGACAATAAATAGTACGGTTATGGGGAATAGACCTGTGGTCTAACCGCGTCCGCGCGAATGATATGTATTTGAGAATAGGGAAGTGTACACGATAGTGTAAAAGATTGTCAATACGAGTTTGTATTCCTGTTGAGTGTAAACGTTTACAAACGTGTATGTGAGCGTGTAGGGAAATATGTAAATATATATGTTGCGGGAAACAAAATTTGTGTATATGTGTATTGGGAAGGGATGTACAAATAAATATTAAGCAACAAATGTTATATGAGTAGTCAAATGTATATAGAAATTTCTCTTTATTTGTGAAAAGTGAATTTTTTGTATGGGATAACATGTATAAATACTTTTGTGCGTGCATGTGTAAATATGTGTATGTATAAATATATATATGTGTATATGTATATAAGTTAACGAATGTTAACATTTAAATTTCTAAAATATGTGCACGGTCGAATTTCGACATCACCAAGTGCATTGCTTTATTGACCCATAAATAAAACTGAAGTCGCCACTTGAGCGACCACCAGTACCGCTTCAAGTGGGTCAATCGTAAAATAAACACAACGCAGCATAAACGCCAGTATGCTGATACGTCGCCTTTTGCGTTTGCGCTGGTAGGCTAGGTTAAGAATTAAAATTGAAAAATAAAGCAGTCTTGATCAGTCAAGCAATCAAGTAACAACTCCAAAATCTTTAACTGGCGCCCGAGCAGGGACCAATAAAGAGTAGTGATTTGCAGTGCCGGTCCTTTTAACCAAATCATCTCGAGGAGGAACAGTGAAAATCGGAAGTTTCGCGAAGGCCCCCTAGTAGCAGCAGTGGCGAATAAGCGAATAGCAGCAAGCAACAGCGATTAGCAGCAACAAAAAGCAACAAGCAGCGAAAGCAACAGGCAGCGAAAGCAACCCGCAACAACCAGCAGCAAACGGGCGTTCAACCGGAGGACAGCCAGACGAACAGGATCGAAACAGTTCCCCCAATTGGTCCCGATACCCACCCAACCGCAACGTACCAAATGGCGATTAAATTATTGATACTAATGTAAGTCCGTTCCAATTTTATTTTAAGAAGTGAAACCATACGAAAATAAAATATTATAAAAAAGAGTTTAATGGAAAAAAAATTAAATAAAAGGCGACAATTAAGCCAGTAAACAACGGAAACCCACCAAAAAGGAAATTAGAAACAAAAATATAAGAATAACTCAAAAATTTAACGGGAATTTTTCGAATATCCCGACCCCAAATAAATAAATGTTATGAAGCTCACGCAGGGAGAAAAAGCGATACAAATATTTACAAATAGAGCAGATCTTTATTCTAGAGGAGACGAGTCGGCTACATACAAAAAATTGGTAAAAAAATTAGAATATTTAAAAGAAATACTTATACAAAAAGAAAAACAAGAAGACGAAAACATTTTATTAAAGGATTCGTATTACATTAAATAAATAAAATTAAAATTCACAAATAAAACACAAAAACACATCTGAACAACGATATTCGTAGAAAGGAAAAGGAGCAGCCGGAGGAAACCCAAGGAAAATTCGAAGAATAAACAATAAAAAACCAACAAGAAGCAAATTAGGAGAAATATTATATTGTTAAGAAATAGTATTTAAGTAACATTCATTTTCTTAAATTTAATTTTTCACAACACAAATATGAATCCCAACAACTTAATAAGACCAGCTCGTTTAGAGGCCAATCCAGGTCTTAGTGCCGCACCATCCCCAAACCCACCCACCCTTCCACCTTCAAATCCTACCCCCTTCAATCTAAATGACATGACACAACAAATAAGCAGAATAGTCGCAGACATTCTAGCCAGAGACGGTAGACAGATATTCGAGAGTATAATAAATCCAGGTTCAGACATTACCGACGAGACTGACCAATCCATCGACGTAAATATAGACAGAAATTTGGCCGAATTAGACAGAATACCCGACGTGGTAAAAAGCCTTAGGGAATTCTCGGGACAGCCCGGAGAATTCAGCTCGTGGAAAAAAAGCGTAGACCGCATCCTAAAAATTTACGAACATCTTAGGGGAACGCCAAAGTATTACGGCATTTTAAGCGTAATACGGAACAAAATTATTGGCAACGCCGATATAGCCCTTGAGTCATACAACACGCCACTAAACTGGGCAAAAATTTCAAAATGTTTAACACTGCATTACGCAGATAAAAGAGACTTAGGAACTCTCGAATACCAAATGACGACTTTAGTCCAAGGCAGCAGCACAATCCCCGAATTCTATCAAATAGTCTACCACCAATTATCACTCATACTTAACAAACTTTCCTGCATGGATATGGGCCAAGATTCACTTGACAACATGACCAGATCTTATAGGGAAAAGGCACTAGACACATTCGTACGAGGTTTGAACGGCGACTTGCCAAGATTGCTAAGCATCAAGGAACCCATCGATTTGCCCCAAGCATTACATTTATGCCTTAAGCTCCAAAATGTAAATTACAGAACTCAATATGCGCAAAATAGCCAAGTAACCCATCATCGATCCAACTACCAATCCGCCAAACCACCACCACCCCCCCGAAGACAAACGCCGAACTTTACGCCGGCCCCACGCAGAAATTTTTACCCAGAACTTCTCAATAACCCCCAAAGACCACAAAATCCACACTTTAATCGCCAATACCAAACGCAATTCAGAGATAATAGACAAAATCCATTACCACCAAAACCATTACCACGACCCGAACCAATGGACATAGACCGCAGCATCCACCCTAGACAAGTGAATTACGCAAACAAACCACAATTCGGAAATAACTACGCTCAAAAGTGATTTAACCCAAACCAATCAACACAGGCGGCCGTACCAAACAAATATCAGCGAATTAATCACGTACAACATGAAGCAGACTTAATACAAGAAGATACTCATTACGAAAATTCAGAAGCCTATATATAACAGACAGATTTAACCAATGAACAAACAGATGAAAACCCAACATACGAAGAACAACTATGTAGAACTGGAAGACATTCATTTTTTAGACTAGGCCCCTCTTCGCTTCTTTACTTTGAACACAAAAAGGGAAACGGAGAGGTCCTCAAATTTTTGATAGACACAGGTTCGAACAAAAATTACGTCATACGAAAACATATTCGGAATCCAATACCGAACGAAAAGAGCTTCTTAGCAAACTCAGTAGGAGGAAACGTAAAAGTAACACATCATGCCTTAGTGGACCTTTTTTGTCTCAAACACAAACTTAAATTCTACATCCTTCCGAACCTAACCACATTCGACGGCATCATAGGCAACGACACACTTTGCGATCTTAAAGCAATAATTCACACTGAGAAAGGTTATATGGAAATTTCTCCAAAGATAAAAATTGAGCTCAAACACCACCCTTGTGAAAATGTCAACAATATTAATTTACGCACTTCACATCTGTCCAAAGAATGTTGCAACAAACTTAAGTCAATGGTACGCAATTGTCCCAAACTCTTCTCAGACCCCGAACAAAAGTTAACTTACACAACAAAAGTCAGAGGTGAAATTAGAACCACCACCGATACGCCTGTTTACTCAAAATCCTACCCTTATCAAATGGCATTGAAAGATGAAGTCGAAAACCAAATAAACGAACTGCTAAAAGATGGCATAATTAGACCATCTAAATCCCCTTATAATTCTCCCGTATGGATTGTGCCAAAGAAATCGGACTCATCAGGAAAAAAAAAATACCGAATGGTAATAGACTAAAGAAAACTAAACGCAATCACTATACCAGACAAATACCCAATCCCAGAAATCAATGAAGTCCTTTCTAACCTAGGAGAAAATAACTATTTTTCAGTTCTAGATCTTAAAAGTGGCTTCCACCAAATCCCTCTTAACGAGAGAGACATCGAAAAAACTGCATTTTCAATCAACAACGGAAAATTTGAATTTGTTAGATTACCCTTTGGACTGAAAAACGCACCGTCCATATTTCAAAGAACCCTTGATGACATATTGAGAGAACACATCGGCAAACGATGCTACGTCTACATAGACGACATAGTAATTTTCGGAAAAACAGAAGCCGAACATTTTGCTAACTTAGAGAAAGTCTTTAAAACATTAGAAGCAGCAAACCTCAAAATTCAATTGGACAAATGCGAGTTCTTACAACCCGAAATAGAATTTCTAGGCTTTATTGTAGGAAAGCAAGGCATAAAACCAAACCCGAAGAAAGTTCAAGCAATAAAAAGCTTCCCACCTCCTCAGAACCTAAAAGATTTAAGATCCTTCTTGGGAATGTCCGGATATTACAGACGGTTTATTAAGGATTATGCAAAACTTGCAAAACCATTAACAACCCTTTTAAGAGGGGAAGATGGACGAGTGTCCAAAAATGTATCAAAAAAAATCCCGATAAATCTAAGCGATACAGAATCCGAAGCGTTGGATAAACTGAAAAACTCCTTAATATCTAAAGAAGTAATCCTAACACACCCAAACTTCGAAGAAGCTTTCGATCTTACCACTGACGCTTCTAACTTCGCCATCGGAGCAGTCTTATCACAGAAAAACAAACCAATAACATTTCTTTCACGTACCCTCAACAAAACCTAGGAGAATTACGCAGCTAATGAGAAGGAAATGCTTGCCATTATCTGGTCACTAAAAGCCCTCCGAAATTACCTTTATGGCTCTAGACAAATCAACATTTACACCGATCACCAACCCCTAACTTACGCACTAAGTAACAAAAACTCAAACAGTAAAATGAAGCGCTGGAAATCAATCTTAGAAGAATACAATTATGAGCTTAAATACAAGCCTGGAAAAGAAAACGTAGTAGCCGATTGCTTATCAAGACCCCCTGGTCACACCGTAATAAATTCTCTAACACCAACGGTCCACAGCGATGAAAGTTCATCCCATCACCTTATTCCTGCAGTAGAATCACCTGTTAACGTCTTTCGAAATCAACTCATCCTAAAATTAGGAAACGAAGAAAAACATGAAACTGAAACACATTTCTCTAAATTCATCAGACATACAATTGTTCGACAGGACTATTCAGAGAACGACCTCAAGCAAATACTAAAACAATATCTAGACCCCAATACTGTCAACGGCTTATCAACACCCGAAAGAATCATGGGTTTGATTCAAAGACTCTACCCTCTCCATTTTAACAATTACAAAATCCGATACACACAAAGCATTGTGCAAGACGTAGAAAACGAGGACCAACAGGAAGAAATAATTTGCGCAGAACATCGCAGAGCCCACAGAAACGCAAATGAAAATAAACTACAAATTATCAAAAAAATTATCAAAAAATTCTATTTCCCCAAAATGTTCTCCAAAATCAAATCAATAGTGAAGAAATGCACCGCTTGTAAAGAAAATAAGTACGATAGACATCCTAACAGCATAGAAATACAACCTACACCCATTCCGCAATACCCCGGACATATTATTCATATAGACATTTTCTCCACCGAACGCAAACTCGTGCTTCGCTGCAAACTCGTAAATTCGCTGTAGGTAAAATAATCGAATCCAGAGCAGTCGAACACATTAAAAAGCCCCTCCAAGACATCCTTTTCCAATTCTGTGTCCCACAAATGGTAGTAATGGACAACGAGAAAGCTTTACACTCAGCATCAATCCTAGCAATGCTTGAAGATGAATTTCACATAGAAATTTATAGCACTCCCCCTTATCGAAGCGAAGTCAACGGACAGGTAGAACGCTTCCACTCAACACTTAGAGCAGACATGGGGGTTTTGCACTAAATTCATAGTGCACTATGCTTTTCACTACCACTAAATAAATTTAGTGGTAGCTGAATTTTTTCCACTAATCACTGAATTTTATTTAGTGGTAGTGGTAAAAAGTACCACTAAAAAAAAATTAGTGGAAGAAAATTGCACTACCACTAAATAAAGATCAGTGATTAGTGGAAAAAATTCAACTACCACTAAAATTTATTTAGTGGTAGTGGAAAATTTCCCAGCAGACCTCTAGTGGTAGTGGTAGTGGATTTTAGTGCAAAACCCCCATGTCTGACTTACAGAAATCATGAGATGCCTAAAAGCGGACGACAACAAACGAAACTTTGAGCAACTACTTGAACGAGCTATTAACGAGTACAATTTCACTATTCACTCGACGACAGGAAAGAAACCGGTTGAACTCTTTTATGGCCGCATACCACACATAAACCCAGAAGACTTTGAAAAAATCAGAATACAAAATATCGAAAAAATTAAAGAAAAGCAGGATAAAGACTTAAAACACCACAATAAAAATAAGAGCCTTATTAAAACATACAAACCTGGAGACGAAATTTATGTAAAACACAACAAGAGAATAGGATCAAAATTAACAGTCAGATACGTTAGGGAAATAGTCAAAGAGAACAAAACCACTACAGTCACTACCGAATCTGGTAAAGTCGTTCACAAAAATAATATTAGGAACTGTCATCCATAAAGGATGCAGCGAAATACAAATATTGGACTTCTCAAACGCACAGATAGTGACAGTTGGAACGGGACTCGCACGGATGCAGATTGGAAACTTCAAAATCATCCATGTCATCGATCTTGACCAGTACGAAAACGAAATAACAACGATTAAGCAAACAATAGGAAAATATCCTGACCACTCCCTGTTCCCATACCTCAACCATGAACTCACACAAATACAAGGACTGGTTGACCATCTAAAGCCACGAAAGATCAAAAGGTCTCTAAATTTTATAGGCACAGCTTGGAAATGGATTGCAGGAAATCCTGACCATGAGGATTTTGAAATAATAAAAAATAAATTAGACAATAACTTAGAAAACAACAATCGACAAGTAGTGATAAATTCAATGTATCAAGATAGGATAAATAACATAACTAAAATTGCAAACGAGATAACAAAAACATTGAAAGACAGCAAATTAATTAACCAAGAAATTGTAAGCAGCATTCAATACAAATTAAAGATTTTCAAAGAAGAACTGCAAAATATAAACCATGCAATCCATTGGGCTAAATTAGGAATAATAAATTCTTTAGTATTATCAAAAGAAGAAATTCAGACAGCTTTAAGTACTTTAGAAGAAGAAAATGTGCCCTTCGCAACAATAGAAGAGGCCCTCAATCTGTCCGAAATTAAAATTATATCGAATCAAATATCAATACTTTACATTATAAGCATACCTGTTGTAAACAACAAAAATTATGAGAACATACTAATTAAACCCGTAAAAAGAAACAATAATGTTACCATTTAATAATGTCTTAATAAGCAAAAATGAAATTCTAGGAATAGTAAATAATTGTAAGAATTATGATTACTTAACTTTATGTAAAGCGCAAAACGTAATCGACATAACGAACACGACTTGTATCCCAAATCTTCTTAAAAGCAAAAAGGCAGCTTGCGATTTTACGAATGGGCAACATATTTTAACTATTGACGAAATATCGTCCGATGTAATTCTCCTAAACGATTTCAACGGAACGCTCGAAATCGAATCCGTTAAACAAAACCTTAATGGAACCTTTCTGATAAAATTCCACAATATCACTATTTCATTGAACGGCAGAGTCTTCGTTTCAAAAGAAACAACTCATTTTCAAATCCTTCCAGCGGTCTTGCAACCGACCCCCCACGAAAAAGAATACAGAAAATTATTATCGCTCCAAATGATGGACGAATTGCACATCAATAATACAAAAACAATAAAAAGATTGAAACTCGAGACTACTATCCACATGGCAACCACTTACGGATTACTTACCATTATAATGATTGCAGCAATTGTTACCACAATCCTCAATAAAATCCAAAGTAGAGAAAAACCACACATCATTATCAACAAAGAAAGAGTTCCAACTGCTCAAATCCATGACAATTTAAACACCACCGTAATAATTCCAAACCACACTCCCAAAGTCAGATTTAATGACATACCGTACTTCTAATCGATTAGGGACAATCGATTTTTGAGAAGGGAATAGTTAACGAATGTTAACATTTAAATTTCTAAAATATGTGCACGGTCGAATTTCGACATCACCAAGTGCATTGCTTTATTGACCCATAAATAAAACTGAAGTGCATTGCTCTTTTGTCGCAATAAACAAAAGTGCAAGCTGGTCATATTACCCAATCGCCACTTGAGCGACCACCAGTACCGCTTCAAGTGGGTCAATCGTAAAATAAACACAACGCAGCATAAACGCCAGTATGCTGATTAGTCGCCTTTTGCGTTTGCGCTGGTAGGCTAGGTTAAGAATTAAAATTGAAAAATAAAGCAGTCTTGATCAGTCAAGCAATCAAGTAACAACTCCAAAATCTTTAACTTATATATGTATGTGATTATGTGTTTTAGTGTGTTAATGTAAGTAAAAAAGTGACGAAACAAATTTGTGTAAAAAAAGTTTTGAGTGCGAGGGGGGGATACTTGTCCCACTGTGTGCACTTGGGGTGGCAGCAGATGTGCAGTGTATGTATATGTATAAAATATTCTTAAAATTCCTCAAAATATGCTCTTTTATATGTTCCATTTATAGTCTGAAATAACAGCAAAAACAAAGAGAATAAAAGAAAAAAATAAAGATTAATTAATTAATAATTAATGCGATGCGAATGTATATTCCGCCAAATAATTTGGCTGTGTTGTATTGCTTGATGTGTCGGCTTTCATTATACACCAAATCGTTAATTGATTTACAAAAAATGTGTATGTTTTGACCATCAAAGAAAACGCCTTAAAATTCCATATTTTCCGACTTTGAGGTCCAATTACCGCGGCATTTTAAAACTTATAAAAATAAGTTGCATCGGAAAAGAAGCCGTGTGGTGTTGTTAATGCGATAAGGTAAAGTCATGTCGGTCGGTTTTTTGGTTTAGAAATTACGATCAAAAATATGGAAAAAGTAGAGGAAAAACTGAAAACATTACCGGTATAGGTCTACACGGTCTCACTAACTAGAGCTGTTAGAAAAAATCTGAGGATAGATTCGAAATCAGCGCACCCAAATTAGTAAGAAACAGTAGAAAAACTCCATGCAACAGAAAAAAAGTGTTTTTTGTTGTCCTGTGTTCCAAATTGTTCCGAGTCGAAATATAAAAATATGAATAACTTTTGAGAAGAAACAGGTAGCATTTCAATTCGAACGGATTTTGCACCTATAATCATCAACAAATACAACCCAGATTGCAATTTTTGTCGACATTTTTGTGCTACCTATCGATGCTTCCTGCCTACCGTGTCTTAAGGGGGCCTAGTGCCCGAGTATTCTGTCTCTCCGCTATTTGTGCGCTTCTATGTTGTTGGCTGCTGTTGTTTGCCGTTGTTTCTGCCCTCTTCGTCTGCTTTGTGTTGTGCTGTGTGTTTGTTGTTTATTCTGCTGCCCTTCTTTTGGGTTTAATGTGGTTGGAGTTTGTTTTTGTTTTAACTTTTGTTATTTTGGTTTCTGTGATTTGTATATTTTTGTGCACTGTATGCCGTTTTATTTTGTTACTTGTACTTTTTTGTTTTCAATTTTTGAACTTTGTCCACTGTTTAGTTATCGTTGTCGCACTTTTGGTTTGTTTCACTGTTTGTTGAGTTATCACTCTTTTTGTTTTTTTTGCTGTCACTTTTCACGGTTTGTAGTTTTGTTGTAGTTTGATTTTTATATGTTTTCTGTATCTTATTTGTTAATAACATTCGCGGTTCACTCGCGAATGGCTGGAAGGACCATATTTATACGTATCGCGGCGGAGCGGGGGAAATAAAACGCAGTTGAATCGGGTTTAGTGTGGGGTCTTTATTGTTCGACGTGTAAATGACGAGTGATAGGAATAACAATAAACATTGAACGAGAACAACGGCCTAATAGGGGGAACATAAGTACAAGAGGAAAAGGAAAGGAAGGGAAGAAACTAGAGGTGGGATCGACAGATCACTGAACAACCACAGCACTCATTTAGCCACTTTGATGTGTGATTTGTAGTTAGAAAGTTATTCAAAATATTTGAGTTTTAAAAAAGTGCCACGCCCCTTATCCAACGCCCACAAAGTTTTACCAGTGAAACGGCACATCTAAACTGTGGCTCCGCACCAAATTTTAATGCTGCCCGTTTTCTCATTCCGAAGATATTCTATATTGAAAATTTAAGTTGTGTGGGCGGTGCCACGCCCCCTTGTCAAAAACCCACCCCATTCCCCCTATCGCAAAACACAACTAAATAGTACGTTTGTACCGAGTGTCATTAATGTGAACGCTATAGTTCCAAAGTTACACCGGCATTTAAAAAGTGCCACGCCCCTTTTCCAACGCCCATTAAATTTTACCAGTGAAACGGCACATCTAAACGGTGGCCCCGCACCAAATTTTAATGCTGTCCGACTTCTCATTACGAAGATATTCCATATTGAAAATTTAAGTTGTGTGAGAGGTCGCATTCCTATCGGGTCGCATTCGCACTATGTGGTTCACCGAGACTTAGTCAAGACGAACATTCCGTGAAAAATTCAGCTAATCGGCTGTCTATTTTTTGAGTTTTAGTGTCGTGGGACCAACAAACAAACATAGATTAATTTTTATATACATACATTAATTAATTAATTGACTGGCACGACAGCCCGCTTACGCGAGACTTAGGCCTAGCTTCCCGCAACCACCCGTGTTGTGCGTGTGAATTTGCACGCGGGTGGAAGGGACCTACAGTTTTATGCCGGTTCCGAACGGCAGGTTGGGAGCTCTTTCATAAGCAATTTTTACTCTCAGAGGTTTGCCATTTCCAGCTGAGAGGGCAGCCACCGAAAGAGAAAACGAGTTTTCCCCGTTATTTTTTTTAGGTGTTATTACAGGCAGTATTTGAACCTGGGTCGCTGCCTTCGACTCGCGGTCCAACGCACTAACCAACTGAGCCACGGCGGCTGCTATATACATATACATATAGATATATACATACAACATATAGATATTTATATATGCCTGAAATGACTCGCAAAATTTTGTTACACCCATATTGTTTTGCACAACTATACCACAGTTAATTTCTATCATAATGGGCATTGCAGGAAGGCGTAAAAGGTGGGCGTGGTCAACCTTATATAGCTTATGTTTACCGCTATGAAACACAGAATCATTTTAGTTGGTTGTAGTGGCTGCCTCTGTATGAGACACACTTAGGCCTATATGGGCCCGTTGTGATACCACAAATTCCACCCGTTTGAAATGTGTATGCAACACTGTTTTTTCCAACATGTGATACAACACACATTTCAAACGGAAGGGGAAAGGGAGGGAGGGGACCTACAGTTTAACGCCGAATCCGAACGGTGGTTGGCAATTTTTCTTTCACACTTGGAGGTTTTGCCATTGCCTGCCAAGAGCGCACTTGTGCGATTCTTGTAATTCTTATCTGCTTCATGTGGATAGCGATAGAAGTAGACGAGTTTTTCACCAGCCTGAGCCAGGAATCGAACCCAGGGCCTTTGGTATGAGTAGCCAGCGCGCTACCCGCTGGACTATCGAGGCCGACTCAGAATCATTTTACATCAACATTAATTTTCAGACATGTACCGTAGCTTTGTTTTGTGAGTTTAGTGGGCGCGGAAAGTGGGTGTAGCCGATTACATTACAGCCTCTGTTTGCCGAAATGACACGCTGAATCGTTTGATACCCATATTTTAATTAATAATTGACTGGCACGACAGCCCGCTTACGCGAGACTAAGGCCTAGCTTCCCGCAACTACCCGTGTTGTGCGTGTGAATTTGTACACGGGTTGGAGGGACCTACAGTTTTATGCCGGTTCCGAACGGCAGGTTGGGAGCTTTTTCATAAGCAATTTTTACTCTCAGAGGTTTGCCATTTCCAGCTGAGAGGACAGCCACCGAAAGAGAAAACGAGTTTTTCCGTTATTTTTTTTAGGTGTTATTACAGGCAGTATTTGAACCTGAGGTTGCCTGCGACTCGCGGTCCAACGCACTAACCAACTGAGCCACGGCGGCTTGATACCCATATTGCTATGGCAAATATACCATGGCTGATTTGTTATTATAGTGGGCGTGGCGAAAAGGCATATCAGGTGGGCGTGGTCAATCTTATATATCCTATGTTAACATCAATGAAACACGGAATCAGTTGGTATTAATACTGATTTACCGACATGTACCGTAGCTTCGTTTTGTTAGTTTAGTGGGCGCGGAAAGTGACCGTGGCCGATTATATTATAGCCTCTGTTTGCCGCAATAACACGCTGAATCGTTTGATACCCATATTGCTACGACAAATATACCATGGCTGATTTGTTATTCTAGTGGGCGTGGCTAAAAGGCATATCAGGTGGGTGTGGTCAATCTTATACATCCCATCTTAACATCAATGAAACACGGAATCATTTGATATTAATACTGATTTACCGTAGCTCCGTTTTGTTAGTTTAGTCGGCCGGAAAGTGGGCGTGGCTGATTATATTATAGCCTATGGTTGCCGCAATGACACGCTGAATCGTTTGATACCCATATTGCCTTACAAAAGCATACCATAGATGAGTTTTGTTACCATAGTAGGCGCAAGAAGGGGGCGTGGTCATTCTCATATAGCCTAGGTACCATTCCCCCAGATAAAAAAATGTTTGGTGCGTATTTCATCTAAATCGGTTCAGTGGTTTTTGCCTGATTGTGGCTCAAAAAAGTCACACTTGTTTTTATATAACACCATGCGACAAAAATCAGAAAAATTTCAAAACACACGAAAAAGTCGGTATACTCGCGAAACTAGGGGCAAAATGTAGTAAAACTGCGTTTTTAGTTTTTCTCTCTGACGTCAGAATTTTTTTTAAAAGGACTTTGAAATTTGAAGGACATGTTTATTTAAAAAAATTATTTCAAAAATTGAGCGCATTGTAGAACAACAATATGGGTATCAAATTAAAGAGGAAAATCCTTAGAATCATAGAAAATTTAATGTTTTGGTGCAAAAGGATGAAGAGGTATTGAAAATGTCCTTTTAAAACTGTATCCTTGAATATCCTTGAAAAATGTAAACGCATACATTGTTCTTAAACAATTTGTTTCAAAATAAATCATTTATAAAATGCATTTCAAATGCATTTTAAATGACTTTTTTAAATTTTTAAATTAAATTATGAGCACTAGTATTCACAGTAAGTACGAATCCTCATGCATTCACCTTGTTACTCTTGGATGAGTTTTATTGAAGAAATCTCAATTTTAAATTTTCAATGTCTTGTGAAAAAAAAATACTTAGGTTCAAACGCAATTTTGAAATTGCAGAATTAGTGTATCTAACCTCCAGTATTAGAAGCATAACGATTTATACATGAATTAATTAAATATTTTATGTTTGTCGTACGGTGCAATATATCTTTGTTTTGTAATGAGAAATATAAAATTTTTTATATCCTAAACTATTAAAGTTAGAAGGACGAAATTCGAGGATGTGGTAGTGTACATATTAGTCCTTAAGATATATTTTTTTTCAAAAAAAAATACTGGAAATTTTCTAGGGTATTCAAGGATAAAGTTTTAAAAGGACATTTTCAATACCTCTTCGTCCTTTTGCACCAAAACATTAAATTTTCAATGATTCTAAGGATTTTTCTCTTTCATTTGATAGCCATATTGTTATTCTACAATGCGCTCAATTTTTAAAATAAACCTTTTTTGAAATAAACCTATCCTTCAAATTTCAAAGTCCTTTTAAAAAAAAATCTAACGTCAGAGAGAAAAACTAAAAACGCAGTTTTACTACATTTTGCCCCTAGTTTCGCGAGTATACCGATTTTTTCGTGTGTACAATTTGTTGTCGCACGGTGTGATAGTATAGATGAAGCTTTGTCCGTTCGGAAGCTTAAAACTTGAAAACGACTTTACCAAATTGGATACTTCCTTCTGCGGGTTTGTGCGTAAGTGCTACGCGAAGGTTTAGGAAAAAAGAAAAGTAGGGAAACCGGGGCGTGGCACCACCAGCATAAGTTTTTAGACAGTAACTTTGGAACCACAATTAAATTTACACATCAATTAAATTTGGTACGAACTTACTTACTACTATTGACTTACTATTTAGTCATGTCCTTCGGTAGAGGGAATGGGGCGGGTATTAAACGAGGGGGTGTGGCATCGCCCATTCTATTATATGGAATAGCTTCGGAATTGTAAGTCGCAAAGCATTGAAAAATGGTATGAAATCGTCCCATAAAAGTGTCATTCTACTGTTAAAATTGTATGGGCGTTGGACAAGGGGCGTGGCACATTTTTTATGACCCTACATTTCAGCAGAACTGTAAGTCGCACATCAATGAAACTTGGTATGAACCTACCATTTAGTCATATCTTTCCACAGAGGGAATGGGGCGGGTATTTAACAAGAGGGCGTGGCTCCGTCCACACAATTCAAATCTTTTATATGGAATAGCTTCGGAATTGTAAGCTGCACGGCATTGAAATTTGGTTTGACATCCTCCCATAGAAGTGTCTGTCATTCTACTGTTAAAATTTAATCGGCGTTGGACAAGGGTCGTGGCACATTTTTATGACCCAACATTTCAGCAGAACTGCTTTCGGTCCTTTCTCCAACCCTTTTCCTTATCTTCATCAACGACCTATTGTCGTCGGCGATGAATCCCATCTACTCGTTTGCGGATGACAGCACCATTTGTCATTCATACTCCTTCACAAAGCGTCCCAGCTCTGTGGAGATTGAGAGAGAACGGCGCCGTATGAATGACACACTTAATAGCGACCTTCAAACAATCTTCAAGTGGGGTCAAGCGAAAAGGGTCGAGTTTAACCCCCGCAAGACCCAATGTTGCCTGTTATCTCACAAACGAGTCTCCCCACATCCCAACACATCCCTGGTTATGGGTGGTGTGGGTATTGCGGAATCGGCAGCTCTTGATGTTCTGGGCATGTCCATTATGAACGATCTTCGTTGGAACGATCATATCTTTGGCGTGTCGAAAGAAGCAGCCAAGTGCCTCGGCTTCCTAAAGCGGTGCAAACAATATTTCACTCCGTCTGATCTCCGCATTATTTACACTACCTATATCCGACCCAAAGCAGTGCAGGAGCAGGAATGACGCCCGAAAATTCTTCCAAAAAGTTAAGCGTCTCACGGAAGGATTTAATCCCGGGGCATCTTCTTGCAGAGACGAAAACGGGGATCTGGTTACGGATGCGCAGGGTGTACTGAGGTTGTGGAAGGAGCACTTCACCAAGCTGCTCGCAGGCGACGAAGGGAACAATACCGCCAGTGGTGAAGATGTCCAGATGGCACCAATCGACGACGACGGTGTGGATGTGCCACCGCCCAGCCATGACGAGGTCTGGGTCGCTATCCAGCGACTCAAGAACAATAAAGCTGCAGGGCCGGATGGGCTACCAGCTGAATTGTTCAAGGCCGGCGGCGGTGAGCTGATTGGGTGCATGCATCAGCTCATCTGCAAAATATGGCTGGAGGAACGAATGCCCAACGATTGGAACCTCAGTGCCCTTTGTTCTGTGCTGAAGAAAGGCGACCCAACAATATGCGCCAACTACAGGGGTATCAGCCTACTTCCCATTGCATACAAGGTCCTGACGAGCGTACTATGTGAAAGATTAAAGCCACTCGCCAAGGCGCTGATTGGACCCTATCAGTGCGGCTTTAGACCTGGTAAGTCCACCATCGACCAGATATTCACTCTACGCCAAATCCTGGAGAAGACCCATGAGAACCAAATCGATACTCACCATCTCTTCATCGATTACAAGGCAGCATTCGATAGCCCGATAAGGGATCGCCTATATGCCGCATTGTCTGAACTTGGTATCCCTGCAAAGCTCGTGAGACTTTGCAGAGCGACGTTGAGCAATACGCGCAGCTCCGTCAAGGTTGGAAGTGACCTCTCCGACCCCTTTGATACCGTTCGAGGATTCAGACAGGGCGATCCTTTGTCCTGCGACCTCTTCAACTTCACCATGGAGAGTGTTCTGCGCAAGGCCGGTGTACATCGTAATGGCACAATTTTCAACAAAAGTGTCCAGCTCCTTGCCTACGCTGATGACATTGATGTCATCGGGCGTAACAAGCGAGATGTCACCGCTGCCTTTGCGACTATCGAAAGAGAATCTGCCAAAATGGGTCTGGTGGTAAATGAGGGCAAGACGAAGTATATGCTGTCTACACGCAGTGACTCGCAGCGGCTAGGGTCTCACGTCGAGGCCGACAGGTATACCTTTGAAGTTGTCAAGGAATTCGTCTACCTTGGCACCGCCATCAACAGCAGCAATGATGTCAGCCTGGAGATAAAGCGAAGGATTACTCTTGTCAACAGGTGCTACTACGGTCTCGGTAGGCAATTGAGAAGTAGAGACCTCTCTCGACCGACAAAACTTGCGCTCTATAGGACGCTTATCTTGCCCGTGCTCCTCTATGGCGCTGAAGCATGGACAATGACACGAAATGACATAGCGGCCCTTGGATTGTTCGAGAGGAAGGTACTTCGCAAAATCTTCGGCCCTGTTCGTGTTGGTGACGATTATCGTATACGAACCAATAACGAGCTGTATGAGCTGTATAAGGACATGGACGTTGCGCAGCGAATTAACATCCAGCGGCTACGCTGGCTCGGTCATGTCTGCCGTATGGACGGCGAAGCTCCGGCGAAAAAAGTGTTCGATGCGATGGTTGGAGGTCGACGGCGAAGAGGGAGGCCGTGTCTCCGGTGGAAGGACCAAGTTGAAGAGGCCCTGCTATCTCTTGGTGTGACCAACTGGAGAAGGCGCCCGCAAAGCAGAGGCGCCTGGAGAGAAGTTTTGCGGCAGGCCGTAACCCGATAACGGGTTGTTATGGCCAGTTAAGTAAGTAAGTAAGTAAGTATATCCGACCCAAAATGGAGTTTAACTCGCACCTCTGGGCGGGGGCTTCAAAAACCCATTTGGAGCTCCTCGATCGGGTGCAAAACCGTGCGATTAAACTTATAGGGGACAGTAGGGCATCCAGCTCTATTGACTCCTTGGAGCATCGTCGAAACGTGGCATGTGTGGTGTTATTTTACCGATACTTTTTTGGTAATTGCTCAGTGGAGATGAGCAGCTTGATGCCATCACTCCGGGTATTCCCCCGGGCAACCCGTTTGAAAACTGGAGCCCATGCATTCCACGTCGAAACGATGTTCCAGCGCACTACGCACTACAAAGAAAGTTCGTTTCTGGCCCGTACAGCGCGGTTGTGGTATGGTCTCCCTGCGGATATTTTCCCCAGCACTTATGATCTCGATGGGTTCAAGGCAAGAGTCCACAACCACTTCACTCATAACCCTATCTCCTAACCTTTATATCCTTCCTGAACCAACGCAATGCTTCGCATTAATAGGGGTCATCCCCTGCGCGTTTGTTCGTGTTCAAAAAAAAAAAAAAAAATTCGTTCACCTCTTGTTCGCAGCTCGTAGCCTTCAGCCAAACTGCTTGTGCAATCCTTTATGGTATGCGTTGTCGCAAGACAGTTTTCACATAAGCTGTGCTCTTTGACGTATTTCAATCGGCTCTGGGGGCTGAGCTTCTTGAAACACTGACATGTCCGTATGGGGTGATTTGCGTTGCAAAGTTTGCACGCGAACTCCTTTTTCACCTCAGTGTGGAAGAGCTGAGGTCTATTTTGAGGCCGATTTTGAGTATGGAAATTGGAGGGTTGTGGTTTTGGCTTAGCGGGGCGAATGCTATTGAGCCGTTCCACCACCTCGTACCTGCAGGTCAGGAACTCGTCCATTTGCGACCAAAGAGGCAGGTCTTTACGAGATGTGAGAGATTGTTCCCAGAGAGCTAATGTCTCTTCGGGCAATTTTGTACAACAAATATATACGAGCAGCGGATCCCAATTGTCGGTGTCCACGGCCTGGGACCTAAGTACCGACAAACAATTGTTGATCGTGCTTTGAATCCGCTGCAGCGCTTCACTATTTTCGGTAGTAGCCGGAGTAATATTTAACAGGGATCGGATTTGGTTGTCAACTAATATGCGCCTGTTTTCGTAGCGGGATTACAGGGCTTCCCATGCGAGTCCGAAGTTTTCGTCACTTAAGGCAAATTGTTTCACAATTGCACCGGCTTTGCCTTGCGTCTTGTATCGAAGGTGATACAATTTTTGGGCTGGAGTGAGCTTGGGGTGGTTTATGTATACTGCCGTAAACATGTCCCGGAAGGACGGCCCCTGCTCATAGCCCCCGAAAAATGTTTCGGTATTGCAAGGTGGAACTTGTAAACAAATGTTTGAAGTATTTGTTAGTTCTAGGGATCGAACCTGTTCCGTATGCGCAGCGTGCTGAGTGGGCTGAAGCTGGAGCATCTCAATGATGTCCGACATCTGAGCCATGCACAACTCATACTGATCTGTACAGGCTTCGATCTTCTGCCGAGCCGACTCTTTGAAACGGTCGGGCTGGCAAATGTCTTCCGCAATGGAGACTGCCTCATAAGCCAACATAAGCCTTTCCCATTGGGCTTCCAAATTCTTTCGACGAATTTGGATGAGGGACTTCGTTTGTTCCTCAATGGGAGTAGTGGAGAATTTTGGGCATAATTGCACGAGCCGATCGGACTCGAATATAAATTTGGCAACGCTAGGATCGGTTTCTCGGAGTATGGGGGATTTGGAGCGCGTCTTTGGCGGCTCACGTGTGACAGTGTCTGTCAAAAACAAATCAGTTGACACCTTAGGGGGTTGTTTGGAGGCGGTTGACTCCATCGCGTCAGATTGCTTTTTAGGCGAACGTTCTACCGGCATTGAAAGTAATAAGCGAAGCTTGAGAGAGAGGGGTCAGGTGCGAAAAAGTTGAAATTAAATTTCCACCTGAGAATGGGAATAACCGAAAGTGTTAAAGTTGGCCGCGCCCGCACGAACGGCTTAAAATTTGAAAAAATCGAAACGTTACACGAATGTGTGAAAGTTGTTCGATTGTATGGGTAATTGCCTTTAATTTGTTGGCCAACTTTATTAAACGTATGGGAATAATACGCGAAAATATTAAAAAAATTTTTAAATAGGAACCGCGGAATCCGGAATATGGAAATTTGTCTAAGTTTTGTGTAAAATGAGCAAAATAAAAACAACAAAGTGACAGTCAAATTTATTTGTGTATGTGTATTTGTATTTATTTTATTAAAACGAAAATAAATATGTATGGGTATGTATGTGTATAAAGGTATGTGAAAAATAATAAACAAATATGTATGGGTGTGTGTATATGTGTGTATAAGTGTATGTAAAAATATATTTTTGAATGTATAATAAGGAGTGAACCAGAAAAATTTTAGAATTTTCACGCATCCAGCATACGAAAATGCCAAGAGTTAGGAGGCTGGTACTTGCGAGTGAAAGTATTTATAAATATTGCAGTTTCTTGCTATATTAGTTAATTGCATCTTGGATCTACTTTAGTCAACATGTCCAGCCCGCAAAAGTGCTCTCGCAAATTAATGCTGGACATTTAGTTGACTAATAAATCGAAGTCTAGACTAAGCATTGCACGGGAAAGCAAAGCGAGCGTAGCGACGCACTATGGCCCGGTTTGCCATTTTTCGTTGCAAAATCATAACTTCTGAACCAATAAAGATATTTAAAAAATTTAAACTGCATCTGAAAGTTTAATATCTAAGCTTTAAAATGGGCATAAACAGGGTGCCACAGTAACAGGGGGGCTTTAAAATTCGTTGCCAAAGTTAAGATTTACTAAAACTTCATACTGCAATGAAATTACTTTTTTGTTTGAATTAAAAAATTAATTTTTTTATATATTTTTTATAATATATTAATATAATTTATTGATTCATACGTAATTTTTTACAAAAAAAAATTTTTTTGTAAAAGTTAGATTTTTTCAAAATCGCTATCTACGCTGGAAAGTGTGTCTAATAATGAAACCATTTCTTAGCTATAAGTACATATCTGTAAGTTCTTTTTGTGATCTTACAGATCTCATAGAGGAAATATCTGGATCAGAAGAGACTGCTAACATGTTGAAAAGGTCTTCATTTTGTCTAGCTCGTGATATTTTGCAAGTGTTCATACATCTATACCCATTGTAGTCCTTGTTTTTGCATTCTTGAGCTTCTTCAGACAATTCCCCTATTGGTAAGCACTGGTATTCTATTAAATCCGTTCCATGTGCCACAATTTTATGTACCGTAGGAGTAAGTTTCTTCTCTGATTAACTCAATCGAGGCTGCAATCGAGACTGCTAAGTTTCAGAAAAGAAATGGATTGCGCTTGAGCCAGGTTTAAGTTAAATGGGAGGTGCTACGCCCCCTTGTGTAATAACCGCACCTTTCCCTCTGTCGAAAGATATGAATAAATGGTAGGTTCGTACTTAGTTTCATTGCTGTGCGATATTAATTCAGCAAAATATTTGGGTCACAAAAAATGTGACACGCCCCTTGTCCAACGCCCATCAAGTCCTACCAGTAGAATGACTCATCTATGGGACGACACAATACTAAATTTCAATGCTGTGCACCTTACAATTTCGAAGATATTCCATTATTAAGATTTGGCTTGTATGAGTGGTGCCACGCCCCTTATTCCAATACCCGCCCCATTCCCTCTGTCGAAGGACATGACTAAATAGTAAATTCGTAGTGTATTTAATTGATGTGTGACTTATGGTTCCAATGTTATCGTGTGAAAATTTTCAGAATTCACGGTAAAAAGTGACAGAGATTTTCCGACTTTTACAATAGATTTTCCGAAATTTTCTTTTCGCACAAACCTGAACTAACTCAAGACGAACCCAACAATAAAAACTTCATTGAAATCGGATGGTCTGTTTGAGCGTGACTAGACATATAGATATAATGGGTTTTTGACCGTACTAAATGTGCGGTATTTTACGTATACTTGCGTGTTTTTTGACCCGAGGTTGTTTCACTTTTATTGCTCTAAAAAGTAAAGCGGCAGCTGAGTTTTGGAAGTTAGGTAAATAATTAAATAGCAAATAACCTCCCTCAATTTCGCGGAATTCCTTTTTGGTCTTTTTTTTTTATTTTCGATCAAAGTTTAAAAAAAAGGTCGAAATATAGACTTTTCGAGCAATCGGTAGATCGAACAACTTTTAAAACAAAATAAACAATTTTTATTTTTATTATATAAAAAACCAACAAGTTACCGATTGGTCGCTTCATTTACATACAAATCAATCTTAAAAAGGAAAAAAAAACCAAAAATACACATTTTTCTCGATGTGGAAAAATTGTCAACTTTGAGCGGCTCTACCTCCCAAACTACTAATCTGAATTTAATGAAAGTTACATATTCGTAATCCCTGGATTCTCAATAAGATGCGTGTATTCATTTTATCGAACGCTTTCATGAAATTTTTTATTTTTGCAGCGTTTTACCGACCGTTGAGCCATAGTGCGACGGTTTATAATGTTATAAACAACTACAACGCGGGAAACTCCATCTACAGAGCCGAAGAATCAGGCAGAAAAAGAGGTCCAAGTAACCCAGAAGTGCTGAAAGGGGTTGTTAGCACATATCGGAATAACCCCACGAGGTCGACTCGAGATGTTACAGCTACAGCAGGCACATCGCAATCAACTGAGATGTGATATAAGCGAAGTCAAGAGTTAAGGACCTACGAATAGCAGAAAGTGCCTGACCGGTCGAAAGCAAAAGAACAAATAGCGAAGACGCGGGCTCGAAAACTGTATGACGATTGCGTAACCAAGTTCGATTGCGTGATTCTCGATGACGAAACCTACTCTAAGGTGGACTTCAAGCAGTTGCCTGGGAATGCCTATTTCACCACCAACAATAAGAACGGAACACAAAGAAAATACTCCGAAGTCAAATACACCAAATTTCCAAAATGGTTCATGGTTTGAAGAGCTATTTGCTCCTGCGGTCTGCGGAGCAAGGCGTTCATTACGACAGGAACAATTAATTCTAGAATTTATATAAAAGAATGTCTGCAAAAACGCTTTATACCATTTATTGAATAGAACAAAGGAACAGTTTTATTTTGGCCAGACCAAGCGACAAGCCACTACTCCAGGTGAACTATGGAATGGTATGAAGGAAATTGTGTCACGGTGATCCCAAAAGAGGCAAATCCTCCCAAATGCCAATATCTTCGGCCTATTGAAAGATATTGGGCTATAATGAAGCAAACCTTAAGAAAAACAATCAAAGTTTGCAAAAATGATGTACAGTTCTGAAATCGATAGAAGCAAGCCTATGCAATAGTCACCGAATGCACTGTCAAGTCTCTAATTAAGAACGTTAAGAAAAATATAAAAAAATTGTTTAACCACTAATTATATTTCATTAAATTTTTTTGTGAATTAAAGTTTAGAAAATTTATAATAAACTGCAGTTTATTTTAGTAAAATCAGACTATTACTTTTTTTAATGTGTCCTTAAAAATTCTAAATTTTTTCTGGTTCACTCCTTATTTTTTAGTTGTTAGTAAATTTACTAAAATGTATTTTATTTGTACAAGGTAAATGAAAAAAAAATTTTTAATTTTGTGCACAGGTGGGATGAGTTTGTCCCACTGTATGTATATGAAGCGTATGCGCAGTGATCGTTGTTATGTACAAGTGAAAATTGTCTAAGTCGAAAATTTTCAATGTACTTGGGACGGGTCTTGTTGTCCCACTGTATTTAATAGAGTGTATGTGTAAATTGTATACAAGTGTATGTATGTGTATACATATATATGCACGATTGAAAATTTTCCAAGTCGAAGAAAATTTCCAATGTGCAGTGAAAATGGGCAGTTTGTCCCACTGTGTCCGCTTTGTGCTTTCTTGTTTATGTATATGCACTTGCACTACCAAGTGCGTGCGAATACAGCACAAAGAGAGATGCGGAAATAAGAAAAGGTGCACTTTATGTTTATTTATTTTCGAAAAAAAGGGGGGCCCAAAGAAAACAAAGAAAAAGCCCCCCCTTTTTTTCGAAAATAAATAAACATAAAGTGCAGCATAAAACATAAAAACCATAAGTGCAGTGCAGCATCAACAACGAAACGAGGAACAACAACAATACACACACAACGCAGACGAAAAGGGAAGCGACAGCAAAAGCAAAAGGGCAGACAACATCAGCGGCACATCACAACGTTGGACGGACAACAATCACCAACATATAGAGGAGATCCCCATTCTTCTAATAAGATAAGCCCAAAAAAATTTTTTTAATAAAAACTAACAATCACATACGCTAACACCCACATACACATATACTTTACAAATAACAAAATACTTTGTAAAAAGAATTTTAATTACCCATATACATATATACCCACCCAAATATTTGCTGGACCCAAAATAAATAACATTCCGCAAAATTCAGATCCGCTAATACTACTGTTTCCATATTTTGCTCATTTCCCCTGCGCATAAAAATTAGCGCCAATCCCCATTTTCGCGCTTCTCCCTGTGCGCACATATTGCACATATCCCCACCTTTTCTTGGTGCTTTACACAAAAATCAGCATCTAACTGCCCAGCTGCTTTCTAAATTTTGCGCGCCCACTTGTGCACATATTCGCGCACTTTTCTTTGTGCCAAATTCGCACACACCATTTACCCTCTTTGTTTTTGCGGTTGTACAAAATCAGCAGCGACAGCCCAGCTGCTGCGTACATTCTGCGCGCCCACTGCTGCGCGCGACTAAGGCATAGCTTCCCGCAACCACCCGTGTTGTGCGGGTGAATTTGTACGCGGGTAGAAGGGACCTACAGTTTTTCTGCCGGTTCCGAACGGCAGGTTGGGAGCTTTATCATAGGCAATTTTTACTCTCAGAGGTTTGCCATTTCCAGCTGAGAGGACAGCCACCGAAAGAGAAAACGAATTTTCCCGTTATTTTTTTTAGGTGTTATTACGGGCAGTATTTGAACCTGCGGTTTGCTGCCTTCGACTCGCGGTCCAACGCACTAACCAACTGAGCCACGGCGGCTGTATTATCAAATATTTAACAAATTAATTATCGCCATGAGCAATGTCGAAGGAATATTTAAAAATGGATAACATTTAGTATAATTATTAACGACAACGATTTTCTTTCAGCAGAAAATGCAAAATACTTAAGTATTTAAAATTATGACTCTTCAGAAGAGCCCTTCTCAATAGGCATGTTATTAAGTAATAGTTAAGATAATTCAAAGGAAAATTTTGGAAACTAATATACTTACATGTAGTTGTTGGTTCACCATGTAAAAAATATGCGGTGAACCCGCTCTGATGTCCAATAACTAACCGTATGTCTGAAAGGATTTGCAGGCTTTGTACTGGATACGCCACAGTAAATTCGCACATTTTTTGATGTCTCATATGGTTCCGATTGATTTCGTATACTATAATCTGGGTTTGATTATTTGGGCGTTTTAGTGCAATAACAAACGCGTAAACAGTTGTAGGGCTATGTCTGATGACTCCTGTGCATGCAGCCACACAATTCTTGGATTCCATAACTTTTATCCACTCCACATCGCTAACTTCCAACGCCCTAATGGGCAACAACCGTACGTGCCGTTGTTTACCACACAATATGACTAGAATATGTTCCTCCTCGATAAACCACATCTGAATTATCTTTTTGTTTTCGCCGATCCGAGCGATTTCTAATAACATTTTAGTTAGAAAAAAGTTTAACATAGTTAATGTTTGACGGTTTGAGGTAATTTATTTAAATTTTTTCTGAAATATGTATTTTTCATTTCGGTCTACTTTAGAATATGCCATTAAGGATATAGGCGCATAATCATAGTCCCGCTTAAAAGCCGACTTTAGTTAGCAAAAGACTAAAAAGATATAATAATAATAATAATAATAATTGACTGGCACGACAGCCCGCTTACGCGAGAATAAGGCCTAGCTTCCCGCAACCACCCGTGTTGTGCGTGTGAATTTATACGCGGGTGGAAGGGACCTACAGTTTTATGCCGGTTCCGAACGGCAGGTTGGGAGCTCTTTCATAAGCAATTTTTACTCTCAGAGGTTTGCCATTTCCAGCTGAGAGGACAGCCACCGAAAGAGAAAACGAGTTTTCCCGTTATTTTTTTTAAGTGTTATTACAGGCAGTATTGAACCTGGGGTTGCTGCCTTCGACTCACGGTCCAACGCACTAACCAACTGAGCCACGGCGGCTGCCAAAAAATAGATATAATGACTTTAATTTTGCAGTTACCATAGTCAGTTAAGAACATGCTTCTACGTAACGGCGACTTTTTGAAACAGGAAACGGATCCAACAGCAACTCTACAAAAACTAGCGATGGGAAGTTTCAAATGATGATTTATTTTCGGAATTTGGTCAATACTGATTTATTTCGTAATCAATTATATTGCAATATTTGCAAAAAGACATAAAAGACATGTTAAATAAAACCAAACTTTTCAAAAATTGGACTAGTGGTTGCTGAGATGTTTTAATTTTTCGATGTGCAAAGTTCCGGTCTATGGCAAAAAATTCGATTACACAATTTTCCGAGGATTAATCTGCCCATCTCTGACATAAGAAAACAGCTGATTGATTTGAAAGTAGTTGCTTACTTTACGGGGCAAAAGGAAGAATTATATTCAAGTCAGTGATGGTAACTGTAGGGAAAATTTCCTGCATGTTGGGAATTTAGCGAAAATTGTGTGCGTAGGGGAAAAAAAAGACAGAAAAATTACAGTAAAATACTGGTTTTGCGAAGATTTTTGGAAAACCCTTTGACAAATTTTTGGATCTTCACTTTCGTCCTCAGCGGCCCAAAATTAGTCTAGAAAATACTTTTGTTTCTAGGTGAACGTATTTAACCCATTTTTTGTCGAGTGGTGCAATTAAAGCATTTAAACAGTATTCAATTATTAGCCTTACTGTAATTTTTGTACTCAATTTTTGAATGTGATGAAATGGTATCTCATTGCAAAGCACAATTTTTTATATTGTTATGTTTCCATGTTTCAAATGACTTCAAAAATGTTATTTATTTACAAGTGTTAAAATGGTATCTCAGTGCAAAGCACAACTTTGTTTTGTTATGTTTTCAGGTTTCAAATGTATTAAAAGAAGCGATGCTTTCGGCTGTTAACAAATGTTATGGTTTTTACTTTTGCGACGTTTATTTACAAAAATTAAAAAAACTTAAATATTACAAGATACTTGAAAAATAAGTGTACGGATTTTCGAAGGGAAAATTGCTGGACAGCGTAGGGAAAAGTAAGGATTTTTTCAAGTCGCGTAGGGATTTAAAAAAAAAAGTTACCATCACTGATTCAACTTACCAATTCACTTTAATAAACATTGCTTCCAAAGAATCTGAAAGTGTAGAAAACTTGTATATTTATCGGTACCAGAAGGCCTCTATTGCTGCTTGGTTCTTGAATGTTCAAATCATCAATAACAAACTGAGCGGCGACTTTATCGAACCGGTAACGACCACAGAAGCCTTCGTCATCGAACTCGAAAGGGTCGATCCTTTTCGAAAGGTCGATTTTTATATATTTTTCGCCGTCTGAGCACACTGTCGTCGTTCAAAATATTAAAATTTTTTCTATTTCTTCAAAACGAAATATTTCACTTCGTTTTCTTCATGTTTTACACAAAAACACATTCACGACGAACTGAGAATTTTATGAAACTGACATTTCATCTCATTTTGACTCATTGCTAACTGGTTTAGTAACAGCTTTTGCTTGTTGTAAAGTTAGAGTATACTTCAACCGTTAAAATATGCTCTAACGCGATGATTGACTTAAAGCCTATTTTATTTAAATGTATACTTTATTAATCTTCAAGTGTACTTTATTTTGACTATGATTATGCGCCATAACTTTTCAATTTTTTTTGTTTAATTTAAAAATAGTAAAAAATATAAAAATGTTAACAAAACTTAAAAAAAAATGCACAGTGATGATGACATAGTAAGTGATTGGTACAACATTTGAAAAAATGCGTAACCAAAAAAGAAAACTAACCAGAATAAAAATTGCCAATTGTCATGCGGTTCTGTGAATTGTAAATGTGTGGTTTTATTAGGTTGAAGTAAACGCGGTTTTGTTTAGCAACCGTTTGCATCTGAAGCAATGTTTAATTAAATACTCTGCGCACAGGGAGGATACTAGCAGCCGTCCCTGTTTCACTTCAGATTTGGCCCGCGGTCGTTGGCGTGACGGTACAACCTTTACAGTTTTAACCGTAAGATGTGGGCGATGTAAGGAAATGGCTTGCGAGCAATCACGATATTGTGGCTCGTTCGGTTTTTAATTCTGTTAATGTTTTTCCGCGGCCCATTGCTTCTACGTCTATGAATATTGAGAAAACTTGTAGGTCAGTACTTTTAATTTGACGTTTGAGATCGATTATCCTAGGATTGAGGTTAAGGTCTTTTAATCCCTCTTACGTGCTTAAAATTTTAGTGAATATCAAATGTTCCACTTGCATTTGAAAGTAAATCGTGAAAACACTATTCTGTTCTCTTCTATTCTTTTTTTTGGCTTCGACACCGTAGATTATGTAAAGGAGTTAAAGAAAATAATAAACATTTTAGAAAAATAAAGTAATGGTAACTAAGAGGCCCACAGTACGTCGTACCTATGGATTGTTTCTATAAAGTTCTATTGTAATATGTTAATGGGTCGAGAAACAATCAGACGGATACTTCTAATATGATTTTGTTTTCACGAAGACATACGAAATTTCTAATTTTTTACTGTCTAACGAGTAACTACCTCTGGCATGATGCTTAAAGGAATTAATTAATTAATTAGTTTTTTTTCATGTAGATATTTTTCAGAGAGACGCTGCCAAAGAAAGACAAGACAAATAAGGCATCGAATTTGTAATTCTAATTTTTTATACAACGCACAATGAATTCTAGATATTAAAACAGTGTAGGACGTTGCAGACGGGCAAACAAAGAAGAAAATAAATCGACTGTTTCAATATATTCATAGAGTTTGATCAATTTTGCCTACAGTCCACTGAGGTGACAACATTTTTTAATACCTATTGTTATGAATATGAGTTTTCCAAGGTTCGTTTTGATTGTGCTTGAAAATAAAACAGCTTCAGTTACTCAGCGCAAACGCAGTCAAAAACCAACAATCGCTTTATTTACAAATTTACACTTGTTACTACTTTACTACTACATTGCATGTCTCCCCTTTGCTTGCTCAACACAGACTCGAATCCCTGCGTTTCAACTGCTGCTTTTTATACTTGTTTTCTTTATCGAGCCGATGGTTCTTGCACATTCCATTACCATTCGCGAACCATCCCTGCCATATCGACATTATAGCATGCCGGCCGTACTTCAAAGTGCATGCCTAAAAGTATGCTCGCATTCACGCAGAGTGCCTCATCGCTACACTGCCCACCACTTAGACTTGATCGTCCCGAACAAGTGCCGAGGCTCCACCGGAGTAAGACGCCAAGCGCTCCAAATGGACTACTTTCATTAATCTTTGTCACGACTTTGTACAGTCCTTCCCATGATGTTTGAACTTCTGGAGACAAACCTTCCTTCCGCTGCGGGTTGTGGAGCATTACCAGATCGCCTTCTTGGAACCCTTCTGGGTTAGCCCGTAGATCAAAGCTCGTTGTTAACCTGTTTTCGACTAGTTGAGTGCGGCTCCGCGATCTACTCCTCGGCCCTTTCGCAGCCGAACACCGATCACAGCCTCTGATCCACTCAGCGACAGACTCCTGGCATCCTACCCAATAGAACCGCCTTCTTATCTTGGCGACAATTCTTGCGATGCCTAGGTGCCCTCCACTGGAGTCGTTGTGGTTTGCCTTGATGACATCGTCGATCCGGCCTTTTGGGACCACTATTAGGGATTTTAGGGTCCTGCTATCCCTGCTCTCCCACTCGCGGTATAGGCAGCCATCCTTCAGACGTAGACTTTGCCACTGTGCCCAATAAGCCTTCGCGATCGGGCTCTCACCAGCCATCTCCTGCCAGTCCGGCCGTACTCTCCGCTCTTTGCCTTTGATGATTTTTGCGAGATCCGTATCCTCGCGCTGGTCCTTCTGTAGCCTTACCGCAAGCCAATCTTCCTCTTTTAGAACTCTTACCGACCGAACATCCACAATTTGTCCCTTGTTTTCGGCTTGCGAATCATGCCTGCGCTCGGTTTTGCAAGAATGATGTGTCAGAGCGTCAGCCCATCTTGGCGACGTCTGTTGTGCGGAACGCTTCTCTCGCAGATGGCAGTCTCGTGATATGTGGCCTTGCTTGCCACATCGCCAGCAACTGACTCTAGATGACACTGCCCGCAGCCTCGCTGGTGCCTCTGAGCTCACTGTCCGGCTTTGGGTTCGACGCCTTTCCGCAGATGCATTTTGAAAACTTCCCCTCCAGGCCGCTTCATAGGTAAAAGCGCTTGTCACCGTCTCACGGAATGTCGGCTTCATCATCATCAACGTACCGCGACGTATCTCCGGGTCATGAAGACCTTCAATAAACGCCTCAATCTTCATCCTCTCGAGATAATCAGCGCCGAAATTCGCGTAGCACAACTGTACAAGCCGCTCAATGTCTGCTGTATATGTCTGCAGCGCCTCGCTGGCTCTTTGCCTGCGGTTCTTCAGCTCACAGTAGTACAGCGTTTTGTTGTGCTCGTCACTGTATTTGGCCGCCAGCGCCTTTATGACGGTCTCGGAACTGTCTTCCGGAACTGTCTTTATTACTTTAACTGCAGGACCTCTTAGAGCCAGTATCAGTCTCCGACCTTTTCTAACATCGGTCCACTGACTCTCCAAAGCAGCCATATCGAATTGTAGTTTGAATGTGTCGAATGACGTAGTACCATCGTAAGTAAGCACTTCTATGGTAAAACTTTCCTGAACTGACTGCACCCTTGCTCGCAGCTGTACCTCTCTAAGCCGCTCCTCCAGACTGTCAACTCGTTTGTGCAGGGAATCATCCAGGTCGTCAACCCGTTTGTCTCAATTGTCCATTCGCGTCTTGAGATGCTCAACTTTCACGTTCAGGCTATCGGAAATTTCTTCCACCTTCTGCTCTATGCGCGCAGAATTTTCCGCCATTTCTCGGTTCGCAGTTTCGACTTTGACCGAAATTTCCTGATTCGTGGTTTCCAGTTTCGCTGGCATTTCTCGCTTGGACGCTTCCATTTGCGCCGATATTTCACGATTTGCATTTTCAAATTGTTCAGCATTTTCCTGGAGTTTGGTTTCCATTCGCTCTGCTACTTCTCGGTTGGCCGTTTCCATTTTCTGGTTGGAAGCCTCGAACATGCCTTTCATTGCAACCATTAGCTGGCTCATGTCCATGGCTTGTGGTGGCGCAGCCGCTGCAGCCGTATTTTGCATCGACGCAGCACCTGCAGACGATTCCTCCACCTTGGCCGACGCCTCTTGCTCCTGCGTTCCGAACTCGTGTGCAGCCCAATCGACGCCTCTCGCAAGCGCAGCTGCAACTCCACCTTACCGCCAGCAGTCGGCAAATTCCAGGCCGCCAGCTCCTTCTTCAGCTGATCCACCTTCAGTTGCTCGAGTTTAACCATGTCTGCGTTTTACAATTTTAATTTATTTCCAGTAGCAGAATCCCACTTTTGACACCAAATGTTACGAAAATCCAAGTTCGTGTCGATTGTGTTTGAAAATAAAACAACTTCATTCAATTCAGCGCAAAACGCAGTCAAAAATCAACAATCACTTTATTTACACTTTGCTTGTATCTACACTTGTTGCTACTTTGCTTAATCAACTAAGACTCCCCCCTCTGCGCTGCACACTCCTGCTTTTATACTGGTTTTCTTATCGCGCCGATGTTTCTTGCACATTCTAGTTGTACTCTCCATCTCGATTGTTCTAGCACAACCCATCACCTTTAGGAACCATCCTTGCCATATCGGAATAACAGCCAACTGGCCGTACTCCATAGTGCACGCCTAAAAGTATGCTTGAAAAAGCATTCAGGCATAGTACAATACGGCACAGCACAGAGTGCCTTATCGTAGCTATACAATGAATTCTAGACACTCGTACTAAAACAAACGAACTCCCCGAAAACAAAACCATAGTAAAACGTTGCAGACCGACAAATGAAGAAGAGAATAAGTCTACTGCTTCAATATATTCGTCGAGATTGATCAGTTCGATTATTTAATGCAATTGAAGTTTAAATGTGTTTTAAAGTAAAAAAGAAAAATATACACGAAACTGATTATTCCAAAAACGAAAGTCAATTTGGAATAACGGGTTGTAAATTCCAATTCCGTGTATAAATATATACTTGTGTTATTATTCTAGGTTTTCATATTTACCAAACTGTTCCAAATTTACACAGTAGAGGCCCTCTTCCGTACCCAATAAAAATTGGTCAGGATATATAACAAGCGAGCTAAGTGCACTGCGTACAATTGTTAGAGAACTGTCGAGCACTTGACGCACATTAAAAATAGCAGTATTTGGTAGGTTATTGCGTTTAAGTATACGATGTAATTCATTTAAGGCAATAACCCATTTTCTCTTCTCAGTTTCATTATCAGCTAACATAAGAGTATTAGACGTAGGCCCTCCTTCTATTAGCGATGTTTTAATCTAAAAGATACAATAAAAAATAATTTAATTTAACATACATATAAAGACCTAAAATTAAATTTTGACATAAAAATGTATAACAGGTTGTGTTGAAATTCGCGACGGAGCGAATAAATAAAAATCATGGCTTCGGATTTATGGGTGTTTATTCACAGACGTATGAATAACGAATAGCAAATAGTATACAGTAAACATTAAGCCTCTAGCAGGCCTATTTTGTATCGCTGTAAAAAATTACAGTTGGTTAATTTCGTCATGAGAAAGACAAAAATGATATTAATTTTTGTCTCAGGCGAATAGTTTCGTCGATAGGTGAGTTTAAAGGTAGCCCGCCTCCAGGCGGGGCTGCCGGAAATACAGCGTACTTAAGTGCAGAGAAGGAAGGAAAATCAAAAGAAATGATGATAAATGTTTGGCAATGTCATTTATTTAATATGAAAAGTAAAAAAACAGTCTTTGGTGCTACTTAAACACAAATTTAAGTTGCATTTAATACAACAAACCTGTGTTGATGAAGTGAAACCTGGAGATTTACAAATGATGTTTGCCTGTTCTATCAAAAAATTTTGGCCAATGACCAATTTGGTCATAACGGATCTCTGGTGTTGGTAAATACGTCTTAGAAGGGCCTGAAGGTCTCCCAACCACCTTTTTTTTGTGTATTGTAACGAGGAGGAAGCATGAAAAGCCGAATCCCGTCAGTGTGCGACTTTAACACACTAAACCTCCTCATGTCACAGACCGGAATCTTCTCCGGACACTACCGTTAAGTATTACCACCGAATAAACAGTATACTGAAGGCGCATCTGAAATAATTCTGCGATTTCATTTCAGAAGCGGGCGGGAAGCAACAAAAGTGAGGAAAATGTAAAGGGAACCGCACGCATAGATTTGTGCTTTACTGTCATTTCGACAACAACACGCAATGTTGTTGCTTTCCGCAGCAAGCCGGCTTGGCTTTACTCGTGCACATTGAAATGGTGGTTGATTTGGCAAACCGATCGCCAAGGCAAATTCAATAGGTAGTTGCAGCAACAGAACTGATTCTTTGACTATTGGCACAACATTGTAACAATAGATTTCCACTTATTATCACTTTCTTAATGCGCATTGGTTGTTCCAATATGTTTAAACAAATATTTATTTTCATTGTAGCCATTTTCCTTTTTACAACTTGTGTGGTGGAAAAAGTCTTGGGTGTGTGTGTGTTGATAGTGTGAGTGGTCTATTGTTGGCGGACCTCGCCTCAAAGAGTATGGCTGTGTTGGAGCCTCAGTGAGCTTGCTGCAGAATAGAACACACAAGTTGTCTCTTGCACAAAAGCTGATTTATTTCCGAAAAACAAGGTCTTATATACTAAAAAGATATAACTGTTATATTACCGAGCATTTCCAATGCTCCGCCCAAATTTCCAGTAGTTTCTCATCGCGCCAATCACAACGCGGCACTTTCCCAAAGTGGGCCAGCGCTCTGCGTTGACCTGCGGTAGGTCGGGTCGAGTTACATGCGCGATCGGTGCGAGTGCCCACACATGTGTCGCTTGTGCAAGTGCAGGCTACTTGTGCATGCGACACTTGACACTTGCAAATGTAAGCAAAGTGGCGCGCACCGCTCGATGCACGTCGGTCTCACCGATTGGCTTGTGCGCTATGGTGTTGGCATTAGTGGTCACGCGGTACCACTACACCCTTACCCTTAAGTGAAAAATTATTCCTTGAAAAAATTTGAATTGCTTTACAATGTTGTTATTAAATAAATTTACCATATGATATTTATCCTATAAAACGAGTTTGATTGGGTTTTTTTTTTTTTTTTTTGTATAGTGTTTTAGTTTAGTAGTTGATTTATGTTATAAAATTCTGTATGTTTTCTAAAAATCTATTTTACTCATATTGTGTTACATTAATGTCTATATTTAGTCTTTACACTTATTGTTTATCTCCTAAGTATTTTTTTAGATTATTGTTATGTAGTTCTTTGTGTTTTCCATTAATGTCTATTACTGTATTTACTCCTTTCCTTTCAACTATTCTGTACGGTCCGTGGTATGGACTTTGCAGTTCCTTACGTGTCTCTAATTTTACATATACTAAATCTCCAACTTCTAAGTTTGTTACATTAATGTTAGTGTCGTATTTTAGTTTACTTTTATCTTTTGCTAATTCTATCATATTCCTAGCCTTATTTATTGATATGTGTAGCCTAATTTTTAGTTCGTTCGCGTAATTGTCAATGTCATAAATTTGTTGGGTTCTGTTTATTTTGTCACATGGTAGTGACGGTAATTTGCCGAAAACTAATTCATATGGTGAATACAGAGTTTCGATATGTGGTGTCGTATTATATGCGAAAATGTAGTATGGTACCCATTTGTCCCATTCATGTTCAGTTGTGAAGGCCAGTAGGTATTCGTGTAGCGTTCTATGGTTTCGCTCATAGAACATATTTGTCGCACGTTAAGTAATTCGCATATGTTATGCATTAACTCATTTGTGAATTCGGTACCTCGGTCGGATTTCAATGTTTAAAACAACCATACTTGAGAATGAATTGTTCTACAAGTGTTTTTGCTGTTGTTTTTGCGTCCTTAGTTTCCATTGGGTGTGCTATGACAAATTTTGTTAAATCGCATTGCATTGTGAGTATGTAGCGGAATCCATTCGATATTCTTAATGGTCCGACTGTGTCAATCGTAATTGTTTCGAAGCTTTTTGCTGGCGTGTCTGTTTTGACCAGTTTTTCTTTTATGTGTTTCGTAGTTTTGTTCTTGCTGCAGGTCAGGCAATTGTTGACAAATTCTTTTACCATTTGTCGCATGTTTTTCCATACACAGCGTTGTTTTAATTTTAAAATTGTTTTTCTGATTCCTAGATGACCGGCTGTGCTAGCATTATGATATTCGTCTATTAGTTTGTATTGTTGCAGTTTACTTTGAATATGTCGTGGAGCGTTGTATATAGTATTTTTATAGGCGAGCATTTATCTTTATTTAATTCATTGTATTTCTTCTTGAATATATTCAATGTAATATTCTCAAATTTAAAATTTTCTCTGCAAAGGGCTAGCTCCTTTATATGCAGGTTCTTTAGTGAACTGTGTAGTTTCTCCAACATTGGATCTAGTTCCAAAGGGTCATCACTACAAGTCACGTGCACTTCATTATTACATATTTTGATCGTCGGCCGACGTTTTTCAATAATAAATTTCAATTTTTTCATATTCTTCACGTCAGTCATGGAGGTACATTCCCAAATATGGAGTTGATCAGGCTCCTTTGGAGATATGTCCGTCCTGTTGATGCGTGTATTTATTTCTTTCTTCTTATTTTGCCCTTTTTCGCATTTTTCTTGCCCTTTTTCAAATTTTTCTTGTGTTGCTATTTTTGTTGCCTTACTCCGTGTTATAGCTAGTACTTCTTGTGTCGGTATCATTGCTTTTAAGTCGTCACTGTCTAGTTTGATGCGTGATAGTGCATCTGCGTTCGTATTGATTTTGCCTTGTTTGTAGATGATCTCGAAATCATAATCGGATAAATCTAGTCTAATTCTAGTCATTTTCGACGATGGGTTTTTATGGGAAAACAGTGAAACTAGTGGTCTATGGTCAGTTACTACAATGAATTTTCTACCGTAGAGGTATGATCTGAAATAATTTATTCCCCAGTGTATTGCTAAGAGTTCTTTTTCGATGATTGCTTTATTTATATCGTGTTTTTGTAGCGACTTGCTTGCATAAGAGATTGGTAAATCATGTCCTATTTCACCTTGTGATAGTACTGCGCCTAAAGCAAAGTCTGAGGCATCTGTTGTTAGTATGAAGGGTTTGTTAAAATCTGGATATTGAAGTACTGGTGGATTGACTAATTTTTCTTTTAAATTCTTAAAGGCTTGTTCGCACTCGTCTGACCAAATGAAAGGTGTCCCTTTCTTGAGGAGAGAGTTTAAACATTTGACGATGTTTGCAAAGTCAGGTATGAAACGTCTGTAGCAATTGCAGAAGGCAATGAATCTTCGTACTTCATCTGCGTTTTTTGGCGTGGGGTATTTCATGACTGCTTCGCATTTGGTTGGATCTGTCTTAACGCCTTTGTTGGTGATTAGATGGCCTAAATAAATAACTTCTGGTCGAAGAAAGTGGCACTTGCTTGCGTTTAGCTTCAGGTTGTATTGTTGTAATCGGTCAAATACTTTGATTAAGTTTGCGTTGTGAAGCTTTAGTGAGCATCCAAACACAATAATGTCATCAACGTATAAGAACGCTTCTGAGCTTAATCCGCTGAGAGCTATTGTTAACATTCTTTGGAAACTATTGGAGGATATTTTGAGTCCAAAAGGGAGTCGTTTGAATTGGTAGTGTCCATCTTGAGTTGAAAATGCTGTGGGTGGTCTTGAACTTGGTGCTAAAGGGATTTGGTGAAAAGAACTGGTCATGTCCAAAGTTGAAAAGTATTTTGCTCTTCCTAGGACGTCTAGAACGTCTTCTAGTCGTGTGAGAGGAAATTTGTCGTTAATTATTTTGTCATTGAGTTTTCTGTAGTCTACTACTAGTCGCCATTTCTTTGTGTTATCATCACTCTTTTTCGGTACTAGTAGCAAAGGTGCATTATAGGGGCTTGTGAAAGTTCTATTATGTCACTGTCTATTAGTTTCTGTACCTGTTGTTTTATCTCTTCTTGTTGTGTTTGTGGTAGCCTGTAATCTACTATATAAAAATAAGTCGGGTTTTCCTTCCTGACGCTATAACTCCAGAACGCACGAACCGATTTCCACGGTTTTGCATTCGTTGGAAAGGTCTCGGGCTGTGTGAAGTTTATAGCAAAGAAAATTCAGGAAACATTTAAACAGAAAAGCGGGGCGTGGCACTTTTTTATGACCCAAATATTCCGCTGAACTATAAGTCGCACAGCCATGAAACTTAGTATGAACATATCATGTTCTCATATCTTTCGACAGACGGAATGAGGCGAGTATTGGACAAGGGGGCGTGGCACCACCCATACAAGCCAAATCTTTAATAGAGAATATCTTCAAAATTGTAAGGTGCACAGCATTGAAATTTAGTATAGTGTCGTCCCATAGATGAGTCATTCTATTGGTAAGATTTGATGGGCGTTGGAAATGGGGCGTGGCACATTTTTTGTGACCCAATTATTCCGCTGAACTATAAGTCGCACAGCCATGAAACTTAGTATGGACATATCATGTACTAATATCTTTCGACAGACGGTATGAGATGGGTATTGGACAAGGGGGCGTGGCATCACCCATACAAGCCAAATCTTTAATAGAGAATATCTTCAAAATTGTAAGGTGCACAGCATTAAAATTTAGTATAGTGTCGTCCCATAGATGGGTCATTCTATTGGTAAGATTTGATGGGCGTTGGAAATGGGGCGTGGCACATTTTTTGTGACCCAATTATTCCGCTGAACTATAAGTCGCACAGCCATGAAACTTAGTATGGACATATCATGTACTCATATCTTTCGACAGACGGTATGAGGCGGGTATTGGACAAGGGGACGTGGCACCACCGATACAAGCCAAATCTTTAATAGAAAATATCTTTGAAACTGTTAGTCGTACAACACTGAAATTTAGTATAGTGTCGTTCCATAGATGAGTCATTCTACTGGTAATATTTGATGGGCGTTGGACAAGGGGCGTGGCACATTTTTTGTGACCCAAACATTTTGCTGAATTATAGGTAAGTCGCACAACAATGAAACTAAGTACGAACCTACCATTTTCTCTTTCGACAGAGGGAATGATGAAGGTATTAAACAAGGGGGCGTGGCAGTGCCCATACAAGCCAAATCTTTGATATAGAATATCTTTGACATTGTAAGTCGTACAACACTGAAATTTAGTACCCCGTCGTCCCATAGATGAGTCATTCTACTGGTAGGATTTGATGGGCGTTGGACAAGGGGCGTGGCACATTTTTTGTGACCCAAATAGTCCGCGGAACTATAGGTCGCACAGCAATGAAATTAAGTACGAACCTACCATTTTCCCTTTTGACAGAGGGAATGATGAAGGTATTGAACAAGGGGGCCTGGCACTGCCCATACAAGCCAAATTTTTAATAGAGAATATCTTTGAAATTGTTAGTTGTACAACACTGAAATTTAGTACCCCGTCGTCCCATAGATGAGTCATTCTACTGATACGATTTTATAAACATTGGACAAGGGGCGTGGCACATTTGTTGTGACCCAAATAGTCCGCTGAACTATAGGTCGCTCAGCAATGAAACTAAGTACGAACCTACCATTTTCTCCTTCGACAGAGGCATTGTACGGGTATTAGCAGCAACATTGCTTATTTGAGGGCCTCGATTGCGTTAATCGGTAGCTCCCTTCTTTTCCTTTAGTTGGTTTTCTTCGTTAATTTGCATCACAATAGATTCGCCATCTCGCGTATTTCATTATAAGAAAACAAAACATGTCGTGCGGGACGAAGTTCGCCGGGTCAGCTAGTTCTTTATGTAAACTGGTGTTGTGTTTCTAGATTTAGGTGCTGTTCATAAAAATTGTTTGTAGTGAGTTCTTCTCCTTCCAGATGAAATATTGATTGGTATCGTTTAAAAATGTCCATTAGTTCTTGTTTAATCAGTGGGTCAAAACTGTCTAGCTTTAGTGTAGTTATTAGTTTTTCAAATCTGTTATTGTTTGTGCACTTATTTCTGTGTTGTGTTTTTAATATTGTATAATTTGACAGTTTTTCTAGGTTCTATGTCTTTTATTGTGACTGTTTTGTTTGTTGTGTTAATGATTTTGATGTGACAGTTGCCTTTTGCTGGTGCAATGGAGTTGGCTAAGAATACTCCGTTTGTGAGTTCTTTGTTTAAAATGACGGTGTCTTCTTCTAGGCTTAAATTTATCGGTACTATGACTTCACATCTGGCTGGAATTGTGTGTGTTTTGTTGTAATGGGGAATACGTGTTCAATTTCGTTTATAATAATTGTTAAAGTGAGGGTTTCGTAATCTACTTTGCACATGTATTTTAGTAGAAAATCTCTTCCTAAAATTCCATCTGTGATAATTGGAAAATCGTCGTTGACCATTTGAAAAGTTAGTTCGGTTTTTGCGTCTCTTAGGAGAAATGTCAATTTAAATGTTCCTAGTGAGTTGATTTCCGCAGGTGATATTCCTGTTAATTTGCATCTGTTTTCTGTATTAATGTCGAAAGTGTCGTCGTTGTTTACTTTGCAAATTGATACGTCTGCTCCGGTGTCAATGAGAAATATCATGGGTTTGCAAAATTGACTGCACTTGAATGTGACATAATTGGTTAAGTTATCTGTTATTAAATATATTCGTTTATTGTTTGTTCTTCGTCCCCCGGAGGATTCGAATTCCTGTTCCTCCGGGTCGCCCTCGTTTCCCTGTATGTAATTTATTCGAGTTGGGCGACCTTGTTGGTTATTATTGTTATTGCTTTGGTAAGCATTTCGATTGCTGTTGGCATATGGCCGTGAATTGTTTCTGTTACTTTGGTTGTTGTTTTGGTAGTATTGGTTTCTGTCGTTCTGGTTTTGATTTCGGTTCAGTTGGTAGTGATTTGAGTGGTTCACATACCCGTTTCGCTGCTGGTTATTGGCATTGCGAAAATTGTTTTGGTTAACGTTTCTGTGTTGGTAATTGTTTCTGTTTTGGTTGTCGTTTCTGTTTTGGTAATTGTTTCTGTTGAAATACAGTACAGTTCTTGACCTTGTACTGTGCAGACGTGTTTCTGTGCTCCGCGCTTTCGTGCTTTATTTTTACCTCTCTGCCCGTGCGAGAGTGAGGCGAGTCGTTCGTTATTCGCTCGTTTTTCACTTGGACACTTCTTAATTTCATTATTTCCAAATGCCGTGTGTTTGTGGTCAGAAAGTTGATCGAGGTCAGGCGAAGCTGCAATGTGCCAAATGCAACGAATTCTTTCATTTGGACTGCGTGAACTTTCAGCCTGCTGACCTCGAGTTTTTGCAAAAAAACTGTAGACCATACCATTGTAATGGCTGCTTAAGTGCGCGCCGAAATTCAATTCAGTCGCCCCTTACGCCTACCACCCGCTCCGATCGAGTGTGCTCGGACAGCGACGCCGCGATTTTCTCATCTACACACATAACACAAAAAGTGCAGTGCAATAACCCGAGCTCAGCTTCGCAACAACAAGTGCATCAGCCTAATCCGCAACAACAAGTGCATCAGCCTAAGCCGCAACAACAAGCTCAGCTGCCAATACCGAATGTCTCTCAACAACAAAAGTGTGAGAAGCAAGAAGTTACGCTGCAAACGATTTTTAGTGAGCTCGTCGCCCTCAGAGCTGACAGTGCGCGTGTGCTCTCGGTGATGAACTCTTTGCGTGCTGAAAAAAAGCTTCTAGCCGAAAAACTCGAAAGCCTGCATCATTTTCCATTAACTTTAGACCTCGAGTTTTATAAATTTTTTGAAGTGCCTTCTGCCACCAGTAAAATTTCTTTCAATTTCAATTTGTGTAACTTCGCTTCTCTTGACTCTTTTTTTCTTAATACTGACTGGGTCGCCCTTTTTTTAAAGGCTGATGTCTCCAAATGTTATAGCAAATTTAAATCTTTGGTCTTCGATATCTGCTTAGCTAATATCCCCATTTTTGCTACTCGAACTTATAAGCTCCCATGGTACTCAAAAGAATTAATGCATCTTAAGAATCTGAGAAATAAGTTTCACAAAAAATTTAAGTTAACAAAGAACCTTGTTTTCTATGACAAATATCTTCATTACCTAAATGAATTTAGAAACCTGGAAGAAATGCTATATAATAATTACATACAGAGTTTCGAACGAAATATTAAGCGCAATCCAAAGAATTTTTGGAGCTTTATAAAATCTAAAAAAACGTGCTCCAATACCTCTGTTCCTATCCTCTGTTCCCGTGCTCTATCCTCTGTTTCCCTTTTAGGGAAATCAGCTGTCTCAATGGAGGATGCCGCAAACCTCTTTGCGGAATTTTTTCGTTCTAATTTTGTTACTGATGACGAGTTCGAAGTCAGTGAGTCCATTAATACTAAGGCATCTCTTGACTTTGGCTCTTTGGTCTTAACTTCAGACGATGTAGCAAAGGGTATTCGCGATATAAAGCTTTCGTCGCAAACTGATATAGATGGTCTCTCTTCTGTCCTGCTAAAACACTGTCCTTCCCTTGTTGAACCTTTGAAAATTATCTTTAATAGGTCTCTCGTATCTGGAGTATTTATCAATGATTGGAAAAAAGCCTCAATTACTCCAATTTTCAAAAGTGGCAACAAAAATTATGTGTCCAATTATAGACCAATTTCAAAGTTATCCACAGTTTCTAAACTTTTTGAAACCATCATTAAAGATAAGGTTTATTTTGCGGTTAAAAATATAATTAGCCCTAATCAACATGGTTTTGTATCCGGTCGGTCCACTATAACCAACCTTGCGGTTTTTTCTGAGGATTGCATCTCGGCTTTTCAGAAGGGCTTACAAATTGATGCTATTTATACTGACTTTTCTAAAGCGTTTGATAGAGTCTCCCATAAAATTTTACTTGCTAAGCTTTCTAGTCTTGGTTTTCATTCTGTGTTTCTTGAATGGTTAAAATCCTATCTTAGTGAACGTCTCTGTGTTGTGTCATTTGACAACACCTCTTCCCAGCCTTTTATGGCGACCTCCGGTGTTCCCCAGGGTAGTATTTTAGGTCCACTATTATTTGTCCTCTTTATTAACGATGTTTGTTCGTGCTTTTCAACCTCCAAATTTCTATTGTATGCAGACGACCTTAAAATCTACTCTGAGATTAGAACCCCTGAGGATTCCTCTGCGCTTCAATCTGAGCTTAACATCTTAAATGAGTGGTGTGTCAGAAATCGTCTCTTTCTTAATACCAAAAAATGTTTCCAACTAACTTTCGCTAAAAAACGTATTTCTTTTCCTGCCTCCTACTCTATCTCAAACTCTGGGCTTAAAGTGGTCAGGGTTATCAAAGACCTAGGTGTCTTCTTTGATTCTAATTTATCTTTTTCTGAACATATTGACTCTACCATCTCCAAATCCTATTCTATGTTAGCCTTTATTCGTCGCAACTGGTCTACCTTCTCTGACCCTTATACTTTCAAGTTACTTTATTCCGCCTTTGTTCGTTCCAGGCTAGAATATGCAGCCGTCATTTGGAGGCCATTTTATGCCTTAAGCATAAATCGGCTTGAACGAGTGCAGAAGGGTTTTATTCGCTTTGCCCTTCGTTCCCTGAATTTTGCAGATCCGATTCCCTCCTATGACGCACGTTGTCAGCTTCTAAACTTGAAATCTCTACTTAGTAGAAGATCTTTTCTCTCATTGAAATTTTTATATAATATCGTTAATGGACTTATTGACTGCTCGTCTATTCTTGAAAAAATTCGTTTTAATATTCCAGCCAGATCTCTTCGGCGGTCTGAGCTCTTTTATGTTGGCATTAACAAGACCAATTATGCCAAAAATGCTCCTATTACTAGAGTTTTAACTGAATTTAATAGCCTCACAAATTCTTTGGATATTGATCTCGCTTTACCGTTAAACGTATTTTGCACCTTGTTATCTAATTATAAGTACCTTTAAGTATATTTTTCGATTTTGTTTGAATTTACACCTTTTTCTCTAAGTCTGTAATTTGATTAGACTTAATTAATAAACAATAAACAATTATTCTGATTTCTGTAGTTGTTTGAGTTGTTTGGGTTTCTGTAGTTTTGCTGATTATTGTAGTAGTTTCTGTTGTTGCTGTTGGAGTTGCTGTTCCTGTTGATAAACATTACTCTTGTTTATTTTGCTGGTTGTCTTTTTCAAGCTCTAAGGCCAATTCGACTGCTTGATTGAAAGTTTTTGGCATTGCGGCAAAAATCGTTTGTTTGTATTCGTCATTGAGTCCATTTTTGAATACCGTCAGGCCGTATTGCTCATTAATTTTTGTTATCAATGACTGCTCTTGGATTGTTGTCGTTCCTGTCTGAGCTATCTGTAATTTGTTGAGCTCGGCAATCAGATTTAGTATCTTGTCCTTGTATGATGTAATGCTCGAGTTACGTTGTGTGAAACATGACAGTTGGTTTTGCAGCTGTGGGATCGTTATTGGGCTCTTGTACCTTTCTTTCAACACGGTTTTTAGTTCTTCTAGGGTGTTAATTGTGGTGTTGCCAATTGCTGTCCTCACCATAGAATTAAGTTTCGCATAGAATACAAATTCTATCGGGTGTTTTTTTTAGAGGTATAGAACTTCGAATTGAAATAAAACACAAGAAAATCGTTTTAATGTCCATCAATTTGGCTTTATTGGAAGGATAATTTTATGCCATTAATGTTTAAATATGATTTCGGGCATGTGGCCGCCGCGGCTGGCTCGAATAAAGCCAATTCTACAGGTTCAATTTTCAACCACTTTTTCGAGCATTTGGGGCCGTATGTCGGCAATAACGCCACGAATGTTGGCTTCCAAGTCCCCTAACGTTTCTGGTTTGTTGGCGTAGACGAGCGACTTCACATATCCCCAAAGAAAATAATCCAATGGTGTCAAATCACACGATCCTGGTGGCCAATTGACAGGTCCATTCCGCGAAATTATGCGCTCATCGAATGTTTCCTTCAATAAATCGATTGTGACGTGCGCTGTGTGGCATGTAGCGCCGTCTTGTTGGAACCACAACTCATCCACATTCATGCCATCCAATTCGGGAACAAAATAGTCGGTTATCATGGCTCTATACCGGTCTCCATTAACGGTAACTGACTCCTCTTCTGACTGGGTCCTCTTCAACATTTTGCTCTACAGCGGCAATTGTTTCTTCGGTGCGCACTGTTCGACGTCTCTGCGGATGCGTATTATCACATAGAGTAAACGTAGTGCGAAAACGACCCATGGTTAACCGAATTAATTGCTCTGATGGACGATTATGTTGACCATAAAATGGACGGAGCTTGCGGTAAACTTCGCGAACTGAACCATTATTTTCGAAATAAATTTGCACGATTTGCAAGCGTTGTTCTTTTGTCAACCTGTTCATGATGAAATGGCAAACCAAACTGAACATAAATGACATTAGAGTTGCCAGATTTGACCACAAAATGCCAGTTTTATCTCTATTCGAAAAACAAACCTCTAAAAAAAACACCCTATATTAGTTCGGTCGTTCGAGTCTAGATTTCTGTATATTATTTCAATGATCTTTAGAAAGGTGTCTACCTCTTTGTGGTTTCCCGTGAAGTTCGGGATGGCTTTCATCGCCGTTTCTATATTGAAAGTTGTCATGTCGGATGGTTGTTCTAGGTCTTGTCTTTCGGAGTATAGTTCTCTTAACTGTTCTTGTAATGTACGTTTGAGTATGTCGTATGTCTTGTTGAAGTGTATTTTTATTGCTATGGTTTCTTCTTGTTTTTGTGTTGACTCGAGGAGTGTGTCAAAGTCTTCTTTTAATTTGTTGATTGTGTCGACCTTTTGTATTATGGTCTGTTTTGTGTACTTTCGAGTTGGTGTTTTTCTCAAGTTCGTAAGAATTTTTGTTAGTTCGCTAAGAATGTCTTCCATCTAAAATCTTAGGTTTAGTTTGTTGAACAGTCTGATTAATTCTTCCTCACGTGTTGTGTTGGTCAGTACGTCTTCCATTGTTGGTTCTCGTGGCATTTCTATAAATGCCCATAGTTTTTTGACGTATTCCAGTTTTTTCTCTGGGCTTATTTCGTCGTCTAAGTATATTTGTTTATTCTGTCTGTTGTTTAAGTTTCTGTCTGACATTTTGTTTTTGTCTATGTATGTATATATTCCTATTAATGTTTGCGAACGTGAAACTGTAAAATGTTCTTATATTTATTTTTATTTTGTTTTTTATTGTGACTTACACTATGGTGCTAATTTTCATATTTTTTACTACTAATTTTTTCATATAGTTCTTATAGTGCTTGTTTAACTCTATGCATATTAGTATTATGACTAATAGTGTTAGGGAATAAAGAAGGTAAGTGTTATTGTTATCTTGGTTGGTGGTCGTGGCGCTGGAGCTGGCTGCGTTGTTATTTGCAACCACTATTTCTTCCTTAGTTTGTCGTCCACCCATTGATGTTGCTGCCGGATCTGTCTTATTTGTTCAATGATCTCTTTCCTTTTTGTTTGTTGTGGCTCGTGCTGAACCAAGCGGTGGAGGTATGCCAGGGTTTGTCGCTGCCTTACTTTCTTTCCCGCTCGTGGTCTTCTCGTAGGTCTAGTTGTGGGTTGATGTGGGTTGATTGTTGAGGCGTCCTTCTTGGATATCTCTTGGGGGGCTGTCTGTTTCTTTTGTCGTCTTTTATACTCTTCTATTGTGAGTGGTTTTGGGCCAGCCGTCAACGGCGTTGGTGTGTAGGTTGGGAAGCTCTGTGTGGCTACTCCAGTTGTTGATGGTTGATACTCTTCGTGTATATGTTGTGCAGTTTGAGGGTGGTACAGGTGTTGCTTTGTGACCGCGACTAGTCTATTAAAAACTGAGTCAAACTCCTCGTGGTCTGGCATCTGACTTGTCTCTGCTATGTTTGTTTGTTGTATCTCTTATGTTTGTTATATCTGGTCCGTGTGTGGCAGGATCGCCATGTGGTGGAAAAAGTCTTGGGTGTGTGTGTGTTGATAGTGTGAGTGGTCTATTGTTGGCGGACCTCGCCTCAAAGAGTATGGCTGTGTTGGAGCCTCAGTGAGCTTGCTGCAGAATAGAACACACAAGTTGTCTCTTGCACAAAAGCTGATTTATTTCCGAAAAACAAGGTCTTATATACTAAAAAGATATAACTGTTATATTACCGAGCATTTCCAATGCTCCGCCCAAATTTCCAGTAGTTTCTCATCGCGCCAATCACAACGCGGCACTTTCCCAAAGTGGGCCAGCGCTCTGCGTTGACCTGCGGTAGGTCGGGTCGAGTTACATGCGCGATCGGTGCGAGTGCCCACACATGTGTCGCTTGTGCAAGTGCAGGCTACTTGTGCATGCGACACTTGACACTTGCAAATGTAAGCAAAGTGGCGCGCACCGCTCGATGCACGTCGGTCTCACCGATTGGCTTGTGCGCTATGGTGTTGGCATTAGTGGTCACGCGGTACCACTACACTTGTTTTTTACAAGCAGACCAAAAGAACTAATAAAATCCATTGAATTTTAGTTTTTTCCGTAGTGCTACCACCTTATTTATGCGCCTTGGCGATCGCTCAATCAGTTTTTCTATGCAAACGTTACCTGTAACGCTTCTTGTTCTTGTTTGTAAAAAAGCAAGCGGAGAGCAAGCACGACCCACCACCAACATGAAAGCGGCACATCGCTTTGTTGCCCAACAACAACAACCACAGTGTGTGGTGCGTCCCTGTTTCATACACCGCTCTCACAGCTTCTCAGTTTACGCTCACGCGCTCTGTGCGTTCTTGTCCCCTTTACTGCTTCCCCCCGCATCCACAAACGGGTCCTACCGCTGGAACCCGCAAAGAAAATTTTCTTTACACCAGATGCGCATTCTCTATACTGTTTGTTCTGTGGTATTACGTCAGAGGGTAGTTTTGAACTCTTGGCTCACAGTATCATTTTACTGTCAGTGCAGTTAGTCGTTAGTTGCACTTAATAGGCTCCCCCGCGGTTGTCAACCACCCTCCCTTTACGGTTTGTCAACCACCCTTCCTTGAATTTACGTCTCGTTCGTGTGTCCGCGTAATAGTAGGGTCTGTCCACATCAGCTGGTTTGGCCCGATTAAATAGGAAATAGGGCCCGAACAATTGTATTAAGTAGCTGTGGGAATTTTTCTTGCGGCGCGTTGCATGTTTTCGCCATTACTACGCGGTATGCCCCACACCACGGATTTGCATCGGCGTCGTTGCACAGCTGCTTAAAGGACATATTCTTCCTGCGTCAAGGGCGCTCGCCTTCCATCCCTGGCCTGTTCGGCTTGTGGATGCAGCGCTGTTTGCGGAGTCACGGCTAATCTCATATATTAGCGCTTGATGATAACTGTCCGTGTAATGCTCGCTCACTTGCCACGTCGTGTACCTGGCCAAGGCGCTACTAACAAACGTGAGATCGATGATGATTCTTTGTGGTCCTTGTGAAAGGTGCTTGTGTGTCCAGCTGGGCGGAGCATAGCAACTACATATGTGTATACCACCGATCTTGGACCACACATAGCCGCCGCCCTGCGAGCTTGCCTCCTGGAAAGGGTAGTTACCGCAGGCCCATATTGCAGCTTTTGCTGAGCGATCTACTAGCCACAGGCCGTTAGTTGAAATCTTATACCAAGATGATAGCTACATCAGTGCGCGTTCCGATTACTGATTGCTTCAGCAGGTCCTGCTTCGCAATGATTTAAAGTTATTTGTATAAATCTCATTGGCGCCTTTTCAACACTCCCTTTAGGTAGGCTGAACACCTGCTACTTCCTGCTATATGGTTTTGGTCGGTTTCGCCCATTTTTTTCGCATACTATGCCCTTCGGTTCGTTCCTGCAGTCGCTGGACCTGTGGCCTTCTTTTTCACATCTGCGGCACAGATTCGAGCGGTCACAGTTTGCACAGTCCTTGGCAACGTGGCCAAATTCTAGGCATCGGAAGCATCGTATTGGTTGTGGCTTCACTTGGCGCAATCTGCACACCACCCAGCCGATCTTAATCTTTCCCTCTTCAAGTAAGGCATTAGCAGCTTTGACAAGGAGACTAATGACTGCTGTCTGCGTGTTCCCATACGCCGCTCTTAGAGTGCCTGGGCCGCTTCGCCTTTAGAATTTAATTCTAACAACATTTCACCTTTTTGGGGGTTTTCCGATTCTGATGACCTTTTCCCCCAGCTCTGATAAGTTTGGCTCTGATTTTATTTTCTTTAACATGCCCGCATACGACTCATTGCCTTTTCTCGTTATGACAAGCCATGCCATGCATGTACACTGCTTCTCCCAATGGCTTTTGCTATATCTCCGCCGGCAAGCTACGCTTAGCTTTGCGCACCACGACCCATTCATCCTCTCGTTTGGTTGCCTCGCAATCTTCCCTTCTGCCTACCGCTCTAACTTACCCCATGTCTTCAGCGCTATCGCCAGTCGCGGCAAGTTTAGTCTGCTGCGTTTGCTGCTTGGTTTTGGAGGAATTTCGATTTCCTTTCGCATTCGTTTCTTCGCTATGGATCAGCTTCACCGCTTGCGTTGCTTTTGAGTCTCTCTCTGGTATTCTCGTCGCAGGTGCATACTCAGCTCGTTTGTTTTTTTTTGTTCCTCCGCGGTTTTTAATGTGTCATACGTTGTTGCGCGTGTTAAATTTATATATAAAAGTTTAATGTGCCGTGTATTGTCCGACTGTCGCTACTACCGCGGGTGGCCAACCGAATTCACGCGGCCAAATTAACAAATATTAAACGTAATTCAAACTCCAACGCGTCATGCACTTGCAAGTGCTAAACTGCAGTGCAAAAATCTCCGTTATGTTCGCTGTCCGCCGCTTCGCCCACTGGCCGCATTATGTTGTTGCTGTGTTTTATTTCCCGTGTTGTCTTCTTCCTCGGACCTGTTCGACACTGAGAAATTGACTGCTCTGTGGTAAGGCAGAACACTTACTGCAGGGCAACAGCGATTTTTCAGTGCGTCAGATCGCATTTCCGACTGCTTTCCTTGTTCTTTAACCCACCCAGGTCATGGTGCTGGACAAATTTCGCATAGCCTTCTGCAACGTGCGCGGGCTCAGGGCGAACTTTTTCCCAGAAGATGCGTACGTTAATCTCTACAAACCCCATGTAATGGCATTGAGTGAGACCAAAGAAAATAAACATACAGAATGTGCATGTCATACAAGCAAACATTTTGTGTGGGAGGTTCTAACATTGGAACCCGCGCTCTGCTCGCACAGATCACGTATGTGGTGAGAGCGTTGCTTTACAAGCGAGAACGTAGTTTTATGTGTTGCGCTCTTTGGTTGCGCTCACTGCAGTGAGTCTCCGTTAGCACACTGCTCCGGTGTAGGATAATTGAGAGGTGAAGATTATGTGCTGTTGTTGTTGTTGCGCTGGCGAAAAGCTGAAATTGTAAAACAATTTCTATTCTATAAGCCTGCCCCCGCATCCACAAACGGGTCCTACCGCTGGAACCCGCAAAGAAAATTTTCTTTACACCAGATGCGCATTCTCTATACTGTTTTTTCTGTGGTATTACGTCAGAGAGTAGTTTTGAACGCTTGGCTCACAGTATCATTTTACTGTCAGTGCAGTTAGTCGTTAGTTGCACTTAATAGGCTCCCCCGCGGTTGTCAACCACCCTCCCTTTACGGTTTGTCAACCACCCTTCCTTGAATTTACGTCTCGTTCGTGTGTCCGCGTAATAGTAGGGTCTGTCCACATCAGCTGGTTTGGCCCGATTAAATAGGAAATAGGGCCCGAACAATTGTATTAAGTAGCTGTGGGAATTTTTCTTGCGGCGCGTTGCATGTTTTCGCCATTACTACCCGGTATGCCCCACACCACGGATTTGCATCGGCGTCGTTGCACAGCTGCTTAAAGGACATATTCTTCCTGCGTCAAGGGCGCTCGCCTTCCATCCCTGGCCTGTTCGGCTTGTGGATGCAGCGCTGTTTGCGGAGTCACGGCTAATCTCATATATTAGCGCTTGATGATAACTGTGCGTGTAATGCTCGCTCACTTGCCACGTCGTGTACCTGGCCAAGGCGCTACTAACAAACGTGAGATCGATGATGATTCTTTGTGGTCCTTGTGAAAGGTGCTTGTGTGTCCAGCTGGGCGGAGCATAGCAACTACATATGTGTATACCACCGATCTTGGACCACACATAGCCGCCGCCCTGCGAGCTTGCCTCCTGGAAAGGGTAGTTACCGCAGGCCCATATTGCAGCTTTTGCTGAGCGATCTACTAGCCACAGGCCGTTAGTTGAAATCTTATACCAAGATGATAGCTACATCAGTGCGCGTTCCGATTACTGATTGCTTCAGCAGGTCCTGCTTCGCAATGATTTAAAGTTATTTGTATAAATCTCATTGGCGCCTTTTCAACACTCCCTTTAGGTAGGCTGAACACCTGCTACTTCCTGCTATATGGTTTTGGTCGGTTTCGCCCATTTTTTTCGCATACTATGCCCTTCGGTTCGTTCCTGCAGTCGCTGGACCTGTGGCCTTCTTTTTCACATCTGCGGCACAGATTCGAGCGGTCACAGTTTGCACAGTCCTTGGCAACGTGGCCAAATTCTAGGCATCGGAAGCATCGTATTGGTTGTGGCTTCACTTGGCGCAATCTGCACACCACCCAGCCGATCTTAATCTTTCCCTCTTCAAGTAAGGCATTAGCAGCTTTGACAAGGAGACTAATGACTGCTGTCTGCGTGTTCCCATACGCCGCTCTTAGAGTGCCTGGGCCGCTTCGCCTTTAGAATTTAATTCTAACAACATTTCACCTTTTTGGGGGTTTTCCGATTCTGATGACCTTTTCCCCCAGCTCTGATAAGTTTGGCTCTGATTTTATTTTCTTTAACATGCCCGCATACGACTCATTGCCTTTTCTCGTTATGACAAGCCATGCCATGCATGTACACTGCTTCTCCCAATGGCTTTTGCTATATCTCCGCCGGCAAACTACGCTTAGCTTTGCGCACCACGACCCGTTCATCCTCTCGTTTGGTTGCCTCGCAATCTTCCCTTCTGCCTACCGCTCTAACTTACCCCATGTCTTCGGCGCTATCGCCAGTCGCGGCAAGTTTAGTCTGCTGCGTTTGCTGCTTGGTTTTGGAGGAATTTCGATTTCCTTTCGCATTCGTTTCTTCGCTATGGATCAGCTTCACCGCTTGCGTTGCTTTTGAGTCTCTCTCTGGTATTCTCGTCGCAGGTGCATACTCAGCTCGTTTGTTTTTTTTGTTCCTCCGCGGTTTTTAATGTGTCATACGTTGTTGCGCGTGTTAAATTTATATATAAAAGTTTAATGTGCCGTGTATTGTCCGACTGTCGCTACTACCGCGGGTGGCCAACCGAATTCACGCGGCCAAATTAACAAATATTAAACGTAATTCAAACTCCAACGCGTCATGCACTTGCAAGTGCTAAACTGCAGTGCAAAAATCTCCGTTATGTTCGCTGTCCGCCGCTTCGCCCACTGGCCGCATTATGTTGTTGCTGTGTTTTATTTCCCGTGTTGTCTTCTTCCTCGGACCTGTTCGACACTGAGAAATTGACTGCTCTGTGGTAAGGCAGAACACTTACTGCAGGGCAACAGCGATTTTTCAGTGCGTCAGATCGCATTTCCGACTGCTTTCCTTGTTCTTTAACCCACCCAGGTCATGGTGCTGGACAAATTTCGCATAGCCTTCTGCAACGTGCGCGGGCTCAGGGCGAACTTTTTCCCAGAAGATGCGTACGTTAATCTCTACAAACCCCATGTAATGGCATTGAGTGAGACCAAAGAAAATAAACATACAGAATGTGCATGTCATACAAGCAAACATTTTGTGTGGGAGGTTCTAACATTGGAACCCGCGCTCTGCTCGCACAGATCACGTATGTGGTGAGAGCGTTGCTTTACAAGCGAGAACGTAGTTTTATGTGTTGCGCTCTTTGGTTGCGCTCACTGCAGTGAGTCTCCGTTAGCACACTGCTCCGGTGTAGGATAATTGAGAGGTGAAGATTATGTGCTGTTGTTGTTGTTGCGCTGGCGAAAAGCTGAAATTGTAAAACAATTTCTATTCTATAAGCCTGCCCCCGCATCCACAAACGGGTCCTACCGCTGGAACCCGCAAAGAAAATTTTCTTTACACCAGATGCGCATTCTCTATACTGTTTGTTCTGTGGTATTACGTCAGAGAGTAGTTTTGAACGCTTGGCTCACAGTATCATTTTACTGTCAGTGCAGTTAGTCGTTAGTTGCACTTAATAGGCTCCCCCGCCGTAAGCCATAAATAGGTGTCTCCCTTTACGGTTTGTCAACCACCCTTCCTTGAATTTACGTCTCGTTCGTGTGTCCGCGTAATAGTAGGGTCTGTCCACATCAGCTGGTTTGGCCCGATTAAATAGGAAATAGGGCCCGAACAATTGTATTAAGTAGCTGTGGGAATTTTTCTTGCGGCGCGTTGCATGTTTTCGCCATTACTACGCGGTATGCCCCACACCACGGATTTGCATCGGCGTCGTTGCACAGCTGCTTAAAGGACATATTCTTCCTGCGTCAAGGGCGCTCGCCTTCCATCCCTGGCCTGTTCGGCTTGTGGATGCAGCGCTGTTTGCGGAGTCACGGCTAATCTCATATATTAGCGCTTGATGATAACTGTCCGTGTAATGCTCGCTCACTTGCCACGTCGTGTACCTGGCCAAGGCGCTACTAACAAACGTGAGATCGATGATGATTCTTTGTGGTCCTTGTGAAAGGTGCTTGTGTGTCCAGCTGGGCGGAGCATAGCAACTACATATGTGTATACCACCGATCTTGGACCACACATAGCCGCCGCCCTGCGAGCTTGCCTCCTGGAAAGGGTAGTTACCGCAGGCCCATATTGCAGCTTTTGCTGAGCGATCTACTAGCCACAGGCCGTTAGTTGAAATCTTATACCAAGATGATAGCTACATCAGTGCGCGTTCCGATTACTGATTGCTTCAGCAGGTCCTGCTTCGCAATGATTTAAAGTTATTTGTATAAATCTCATTGGCGCCTTTTCAACACTCCCTTTAGGTAGGCTGAACACCTGCTGCTTCCTGCTATATGGTTTTGGTCGGTTTCGCCCATTTTTTTCGCATACTATGCCCTTCGGTTCGTTCCTGCAGTCGCTGGACCTGTGGCCTTCTTTTTCACATCTGCGGCACAGATTCGAGCGGTCACAGTTTGCACAGTCCTTGGCAACGTGGCCAAATTCTAGGCATCGGAAGCATCGTATTGGTTGTGGCTTCACTTGGCGCAATCTGCACACCACCCAGCCGATCTTAATCTTTCCCTCTTCAAGTAAGGCATTAGCAGCTTTGACAAGGAGACTAATGACTGCTGTCTGCGTGTTCCCATACGCCGCTCTTAGAGTGCCTGGGCCGCTTCGCCTTTAGAATTTAATTCTAACAACATTTCACCTTTTTGGGGGTTTTCCGATTCTGATGACCTTTTCCCCCAGCTCTGATAAGTTTGGCTCTGATTTTATTTTCTTTAACATGCCCGCATACGACTCATTGCCTTTTCTCGTTATGACAAGCCATGCCATGCATGTACACTGCTTCTCCCAATGGCTTTTGCTATATCTCCGCCGGCAAGCTACGCTTAGCTTTGCGCACCACGACCCATTCATCCTCTCGTTTGGTTGCCTCGCAATCTTCCCTTCTGCCTACCGCTCTAACTTACCCCATGTCTTCAGCGCTATCGCCAGTCGCGGCAAGTTTAGTCTGCTGCGTTTGCTGCTTGGTTTTGGAGGAATTTCGATTTCCTTTCGCATTCGTTTCTTCGCTATGGATCAGCTTCACCGCTTGCGTTGCTTTTGAGTCTCTCTCTGGTATTCTCGTCGCAGGTGCATACTCCGCACGTTTGTTTTTTTTTGTTCCTCCGCGGTTTTTAATGTGTCATACGTTGTTGCGCGTGTTAAATTTATATATAAAAGTTTAATGTGCCGTGTATTGTCCGACTGTCCCTACTACCGCGTGTGGCCAACCGAATTCACGCGGCCAAATTAACAAATATTAAACGTAATTCAAACTCCAACGCGTCATGCACTTGCAAGTGCTAAACTGCAGTGCAAAAATCTCCGTTATGTTCGCTGTCCGCCGCTTCGCCCACTGGCCGCATTATGTTGTTGCTGTGTTTTATTTCCCGTGTTGTCTTCTTCCTCGGACCTGTTCGACACTGAGAAATTGACTGCTCTGTGGTAAGGCAGAACACTTACTGCAGGGCAACAGCGATTTTTCAGTGCGTCAGATCGCATTTCCGACTGCTTTCCTTGTTCTTTAACCCACCCAGGTCATGGTGCTGGACAAATTTCGCATAGCCTTCTGCAACGTGCGCGGGCTCAGGGCGAACTTTTTCCCAGAAGATGCGCACGTTAATCTCTACAAACCCCATGTAATGGCATTGAGTGAGACCAAAGAAAATAAACATACAGAATGTGCATGTCATACAAGCAAACATTTTGTATGGGAGGTTCTAACATTGGAACCCGCGCTCTGCTCGCACAGATCACGTATGTGGTGAGAGCGTTGCTTTACAAGCGAGAACGTAGTTTTATGTGTTGCGCTCTTTGGTTGCGCTCACTGCAGTGAGTCTCCGTTAGCACACTGCTCCGGTGTAGGATAATTGAGAGGTGAAGATTATGTGCTGTTGTTGTTGTTGCGCTGGCGAAAAGCTGAAATTGTAAAACAATTTCTATTCTATAAGCCTGCCCCCGCATCCACAAACGGGTCCTACCGCTGGAACCCGCAAAGAAAATTTTCTTTACACCAGATGCGCATTCTCTATACTGTTTGTTCTGTGGTATTACGTCAGAGAGTAGTTTTGAACGCTTGGCTCACAGTATCATTTTACTGTCAGTGCAGTTAGTCGTTAGTTGCACTTAATAGGCTCCCCCGCCGTAAGCCATAAATAGGTGTCTCCCTTTACGGTTTGTCAACCACCCTTCCTTGAATTTACGTCTCGTTCGTGTGTCCGCGTAATAGTAGGGTCTGTCCACATCAGCTGGTTTGGCCCGATTAAATAGGAAATAGGGCCCGAACAATTGTATTAAGTAGCTGTGGGAATTTTTCTTGCGGCGCGTTGCATGTTTTCGCCATTACTACGCGGTATGCCCCACACCACGGATTTGCATCGGCGTCGTTGCACAGCTGCTTAAAGGACATATTCTTCCTGCGTCAAGGGCGCTCGCCTTCCATCCCTGGCCTGTTCGGCTTGTAGATGCAGCGCTGTTTGCGGAGTCACGGCTAATCTCATATATTAGCGCTTGATGATAACTGTGCGTGTAATGCTCGCTCACTTGCCACGTCGTGTACCTGGCCAAGGCGCTACTAACAAACGTGAGATCGATGATGATTCTTTGTGGTCCTTGTGAAAGGTGCTTGTGTGTCCAGCTGGGCGGAGCATAGCAACTACATATGTGTATACCACCGATCTTGGACCACACATAGCCGCCGCCCTGCGAGCTTGCCTCCTGGAAAGGGTAGTTACCGCAGGCCCATATTGCAGCTTTTGCTGAGCGATCTACTAGCCACAGGCCGTTAGTTGAAATCTTATACCAAGATGATAGCTACATCAGTGCGCGTTCCGATTACTGATTGCTTCAGCAGGTCCTGCTTCGCAATGATTTAAAGTTATTTGTATAAATCTCATTGGCGCCTTTTCAACACTCCCTTTAGGTAGGCTGAACACCTGCTACTTCCTGCTATATGGTTTTGGTCGGTTTCGCCCATTTTTTTCGCATACTATGCCCTTCGGTTCGTTCCTGCAGTCGCTGGACCTGTGGCCTTCTTTTTCACATCTGCGGCACAGATTCGAGCGGTCACAGTTTGCACAGTCCTTGGCAACGTGGCCAAATTCTAGGCATCGGAAGCATCGTATTGGTTGTGGCTTCACTTGGCGCAATCTGCACACCACCCAGCCGATCTTAATCTTTCCCTCTTCAAGTAAGGCATTAGCAGCTTTGACAAGGAGACTAATGACTGCTGTCTGCGTGTTCCCATACGCCGCTCTTAGAGTGCCTGGGCCGCTTCGCCTTTAGAATTTAATTCTAACAACATTTCACCTTTTTGGGGGTTTTCCGATTCTGATGACCTTTTCCCCCAGCTCTGATAAGTTTGGCTCTGATTTTATTTTCTTTAACATGCCCGCATACGACTCATTGCCTTTTCTCGTTATGACAAGCCATGCCATGCATGTACACTGCTTCTCCCAATGGCTTTTGCTATATCTCCGCCGGCAAGCTACGCTTAGCTTTGCGCACCACGACCCATTCATCCTCTCGTTTGGTTGCCTCGCAATCTTCCCTTCTGCCTACCGCTCTAACTTACCCCATGTCTTCAGCGCTATCGCCAGTCGCGGCAAGTTTAGTCTTCTGCGTTTGCTGCTTGGTTTTGGAGGAATTTCGATTTCCTTTCGCATTCGTTTCTTCGCTATGGATCAGCTTCACCGCTTGCGTTGCTTTTGAGTCTCTCTCTGGTATTCTCGTCGCAGGTGCATACTCAGCTCGTTTGTTTTTTTTGTTCCTCCGCGGTTTTTAATGTGTCATACGTTGTTGCGCGTGTTAAATTTATATATAAAAGTTTAATGTGCCGTGTATTGTCCGACTGTCGCTACTACCGCGTGTGGCCAACCGAATTCACGCGGCCAAATTAACAAATATTAAACGTAATTCAAACTCCAACGCGTCATGCACTTGCAAGTGCTAAACTGCAGTGCAAAAATCTCCGTTATGTTCGCTGTCCGCCGCTTCGCCCACTGGCCGCATTATGTTGTTGCTGTGTTTTATTTCCCGTGTTGTCTTCTTCCTCGGACCTGTTCGACACTGAGAAATTGACTGCTCTGTGGTAAGGCAGAACACTTACTGCAGGGCAACAGCGATTTTTCAGTGCGTCAGATCGCATTTCCGACTGCTTTCCTTGTTCTTTAACCCACCCAGGTCATGGTGCTGGACAAATTTCGCATAGCCTTCTGCAACGTGCGCGGGCTCAGGGCGAACTTTTTCCCAGAAGATGCGTACGTTAATCTCTACAAACCCCATGTAATGGCATTGAGTGAGACCAAAGAAAATAAACATACAGAATGTGCATGTCATACAAGCAAACATTTTGTATGGGAGGTTCTAACATTGGAACCCGCGCTCTGCTCGCACAGATCACGTATGTGGTGAGAGCGTTGCTTTACAAGCGAGAACGTAGTTTTATGTGTTGCGCTCTTTGGTTGCGCTCACTGCAGTGAGTCTCCGTTAGCACACTGCTCCGGTGTAGGATAATTGAGAGGTGAAGATTATGTGCTGTTGTTGTTGTTGCGCTGGCGAAAAGCTGAAATTGTAAAACAATTTCTATTCTATAAGCCTGTCCCCGCATCCACAAACGGGTCCTACCGCTGGAACCCGCAAAGAAAATTTTCTTTACACCAGATGCGCATTCTCTATACTGTTTGTTCTGTGGTATTACGTCAGAGAGTAGTTTTGAACGCTTGGCTCACAGTATCATTTTACTGTCAGTGCAGTTAGTCGTTAGTTGCACTTAATAGGCTCCCCCGCCGTAAGCCATAAATAGGTGTCTCCCTTTACGGTTTGTCAACCACCCTTCCTTGAATTTACGTCTCGTTCGTGTGTCCGCGTAATAGTAGGGTCTGTCCACATCAGCTGGTTTGGCCCGATTAAATAGGAAATAGGGCCCGAACAATTGTATTAAGTAGCTGTGGGAATTTTTCTTGCGGCGCGTTGCATGTTTTCGCCATTACTACGCGGTATGCCCCACACCACGGATTTGCATCGGCGTCGTTGCACAGCTGCTTAAAGGACATATTCTTCCTGCGTCAAGGGCGCTCGCCTTCCATCCCTGGCCTGTTCGGCTTGTGGATGCAGCGCTGTTTGCGGAGTCACGGCTAATCTCATATATTAGCGCTTGATGATAACTGTGCGTGTAATGCTCGCTCACTTGCCACGTCGTGTACCTGGCCAAGGCGCTACTAACAAACGTGAGATCGATGATGATTCTTTGTGGTCCTTGTGAAAGGTGCTTGTGTGTCCAGCTGGGCGGAGCATAGCAACTACATATGTGTATACCACCGATCTTGGACCACACATAGCCGCCGCCCTGCGAGCTTGCCTCCTGGAAAGGGTAGTTACCGCAGGCCCATATTGCAGCTTTTGCTGAGCGATCTACTAGCCACAGGCCGTTAGTTGAAATCTTATACCAAGATGATAGCTACATCAGTGCGCGTTCCGATTACTGATTGCTTCAGCAGGTCCTGCTTCGCAATGATTTAAAGTTATTTGTATAAATCTCATTGGCGCCTTTTCAACACTCCCTTTAGGTAGGCTGAACACCTGCTACTTCCTGCTATATGGTTTTGGTCGGTTTCGCCCATTTTTTTCGCATACTATGCCCTTCGGTTCGTTCCTGCAGTCGCTGGACCTGTGGCCTTCTTTTTCACATCTGCGGCACAGATTCGAGCGGTCACAGTTTGCACAGTCCTTGGCAACGTGGCCAAATTCTAGGCATCGGAAGCATCGTATTGGTTGTGGCTTCACTTGGCGCAATCTGCACACCACCCAGCCGATCTTAATCTTTCCCTCTTCAAGTAAGGCATTAGCAGCTTTGACAAGGAGACTAATGACTGCTGTCTGCGTGTTCCCATACGCCGCTCTTAGAGTGCCTGGGCCGCTTCGCCTTTAGAATTTAATTCTAACAACATTTCACCTTTTTGGGGGTTTTCCGATTCTGATGACCTTTTCCCCCAGCTCTGATAAGTTTGGCTCTGATTTTATTTTCTTTAACATGCCCGCATACGACTCATTGCCTTTTCTCGTTATGACAAGCCATGCCATGCATGTACACTGCTTCTCCCAATGGCTTTTGCTATATCTCCGCCGGCAAGCTACGCTTAGCTTTGCGCACCACGACCCATTCATCCTCTCGTTTGGTTGCCTCGCAATCTTCCCTTCTGCCTACCGCTCTAACTTACCCCATGTCTTCAGCGCTATCGCCAGTCGCGGCAAGTTTAGTCTTCTGCGTTTGCTGCTTGGTTTTGGAGGAATTTCGATTTCCTTTCGCATTCGTTTCTTCGCTATGGATCAGCTTCACCGCTTGCGTTGCTTTTGAGTCTCTCTCTGGTATTCTCGTCGCAGGTGCATACTCAGCTCGTTTGTTTTTTTTTGTTCCTCCGCGGTTTTTAATGTGTCATACGTTGTTGCGCGTGTTAAATTTATATATAAAAGTTTAATGTGCCGTGTATTGTCCGACTGTCGCTACTACCGCGTGTGGCCAACCGAATTCACGCGGCCAAATTAACAAATATTAAACGTAATTCAAACTCCAACGCGTCATGCACTTGCAAGTGCTAAACTGCAGTGCAAAAATCTCCGTTATGTTCGCTGTCCGCCGCTTCGCCCACTGGCCGCATTATGTTGTTGCTGTGTTTTATTTCCCGTGTTGTCTTCTTCCTCGGACCTGTTCGACACTGAGAAATTGACTGCTCTGTGGTAAGGCAGAACACTTACTGCAGGGCAACAGCGATTTTTCAGTGCGTCAGATCGCATTTCCGACTGCTTTCCTTGTTCTTTAACCCACCCAGGTCATGGTGCTGGACAAATTTCGCATAGCCTTCTGCAACGTGCGCGGGCTCAGGGCGAACTTTTTCCCAGAAGATGCGTACGTTAATCTCTACAAACCCCATGTAATGGCATTGAGTGAGACCAAAGAAAATAAACATACAGAATGTGCATGTCATACAAGCAAACATTTTGTGTGGGAGGTTCTAACATTGGAACCCGCGCTCTGCTCGCACAGATCACGTATGTGGTGAGAGCGTTGCTTTACAAGCGAGAACGTAGTTTTATGTGTTGCGCTCTTTGGTTGCGCTCACTGCAGTGAGTCTCCTTTAGCACACTGCTCCGGTGTAGGATAATTGAGAGGTGAAGATTATGTGCTGTTGTTGTTGTTGCGCTGGCGAAAAGCTGAAATTGTAAAACAATTTCTATTCTATAAGCCTGCCCCCGCATCTACAAACGGGTCCTACCGCTGGAACCCGCAAAGAAAATTTTCTTTACACCAGATGCGCATTCTCTATACTGTTTGTTCTGTGGTATTACGTCAGAGAGTAGTTTTGAACGCTTGGCTCACAGTATCATTTTACTGTCAGTGCAGTTAGTCGTTAGTTGCACTTAATAGGCTCCCCCGCCGTAAGCCATAAATAGGTGTCTCCCTTTACGGTTTGTCAACCACCCTTCCTTGAATTTACGTCTCGTTCGTGTGTCCGCGTAATAGTAGGGTCTGTCCACATCAGCTGGTTTGGCCCGATTAAATAGGAAATAGGGCCCGAACAATTGTATTAAGTAGCTGTGGGAATTTTTCTTGCGGCGCGTTGCATGTTTTCGCCATTACTACGCGGTATGCCCCACACCACGGATTTGCATCGGCGTCGTTGCACAGCTGCTTAAGGCAGGTTTCTACCTTGTGCGGCCGAGAAAACATGTTTTTTTTGAAAAATTGTTGATGGGAAGGTTTTTAAGATAAACACTGGAAAATTTTTTCAGATGTAGGTATATGTTTATTGTACAAGTAAAAAAAGTTTCAAGATAAAATATGCAAAGGGGGGGAGGGGGCCATCGAGCAATGGCGGCAGGACTTCCTTACTCGCGGAAGTCCTGCCGCTGTTTGAGATGACTTGAAACACAAAAATGACATTTTTTCTTATTCTGTATCCTTTTGTCTATGGCTGGAACTAGGATTTTAAAAACAAAATGAAAAATGAAGGAAATATGCGATTTTGACTAAAAAACTCAATTTTTACCTACTTTTTTCAATACAAATTTCTATTTTTAATGAGAAAAAATTATTATTTCTTGAAGATCCTAGTTCGTGCCATAGCTAAGACCTTGATAAATGACTGTTTAAAATTTCGTAGCTATTGCTCAACTCGTGTGGCCTAAATCACTTCCGCAAGGTCAAAAACTGTAGTTTTGAGAAAAACGCGTTCAAAGTTTTACTTCAGCGGCTCGGCGCGCTCGACACCGCTACCTGTTTCGATAAATTGCTTCCGTAATTCGAAAGATTTCAACTTCAAATTTTGGGAGCGTATTCTACAATCATGTATTAATCCAAAAATGCATGAAAAAAAAAATCGATTTTTTTGACCGCACAAGGTAGAAACCCCCCTTAACGGACATATTCTTCCTGCGTCAAGGGCGCTCGCCTTCCATCCCTGGCCTGTTCGGCTTGTGGATGCAGCGCTGTTTGCGGAGTCACGGCTAATCTCATATATTAGCGCTTGATGATAACTGTGCGTGTAATGCTCGCTCACTTGCCACGTCGTGTACCTGGCCAAGGCGCTACTAACAAACGTGAGATCGATGATGATTCTTTGTGGTCCTTGTGAAAGGTGCTTGTGTGTCCAGCTGGGCGGAGCATAGCAACTACATATGTGTATACCACCGATCTTGGACCACACATAGCCGCCGCCCTGCGAGCTTGCCTCCTGGAAAGGGTAGTTACCGCAGGCCCATATTGCAGCTTTTGCTGAGCGATCTACTAGCCACAGGCCGTTAGTTGAAATCTTATACCAAGATGATAGCTACATCAGTGCGCGTTCCGATTACTGATTGCTTCAGCAGGTCCTGCTTCGCAATGATTTAAAGTTATTTGTATAAATCTCATTGGCGCCTTTTCAACACTCCCTTTAGGTAGGCTGAACACCTGCTACTTCCTGCTATATGGTTTTGGTCGGTTTCGCCCATTTTTTTCGCATACTATGCCCTTCGGTTCGTTCCTGCAGTCGCTGGACCTGTGGCCTTCTTTTTCACATCTGCGGCACAGATTCGAGCGGTCACAGTTTGCACAGTCCTTGGCAACGTGGCCAAATTCTAGGCATCGGAAGCATCGTATTGGTTGTGGCTTCACTTGGCGCAATCTGCACACCACCCAGCCGATCTTAATCTTTCCCTCTTCAAGTAAGGCATTAGCAGCTTTGACAAGGAGACTAATGACTGCTGTCTGCGTGTTCCCATACGCCGCTCTTAGAGTGCCTGGGCCGCTTCGCCTTTAGAATTTAATTCTAACAACATTTCACCTTTTTGGGGGTTTTCCGATTCTGATGACCTTTTCCCCCAGCTCTGATAAGTTTGGCTCTGATTTTATTTTCTTTAACATGCCCGCATACGACTCATTGCCTTTTCTCGTTATGACAAGCCATGCCATGCATGTACACTGCTTCTCCCAATGGCTTTTGCTATATCTCCGCCGGCAAGCTACGCTTAGCTTTGCGCACCACGACCCATTCATCCTCTCGTTTGGTTGCCTCGCAATCTTCCCTTCTGCCTACCGCTCTAACTTACCCCATGTCTTCAGCGCTATCGCCAGTCGCGGCAAGTTTAGTCTTCTGCGTTTGCTGCTTGGTTTTGGAGGAATTTCGATTTCCTTTCGCATTCGTTTCTTCGCTATGGATCAGCTTCACCGCTTGCGTTGCTTTTGAGTCTCTCTCTGGTATTCTCGTCGCAGGTGCATACTCAGCTCGTTTGTTTTTTTTTGTTCCTCCGCGGTTTTTAATGTGTCATACGTTGTTGCGCGTGTTAAATTTATATATAAAAGTTTAATGTGCCGTGTATTGTCCGACTGTCGCTACTACCGCGTGTGGCCAACCGAATTCACGCGGCCAAATTAACAAATATTAAACGTAATTCAAACTCCAACGCGTCATGCACTTGCAAGTGCTAAACTGCAGTGCAAAAATCTCCGTTATGTTCGCTGTCCGCCGCTTCGCCCACTGGCCGCATTATGTTGTTGCTGTGTTTTATTTCCCGTGTTGTCTTCTTCCTCGGACCTGTTCGACACTGAGAAATTGACTGCTCTGTGGTAAGGCAGAACACTTACTGCAGGGCAACAGCGATTTTTCAGTGCGTCAGATCGCATTTCCGACTGCTTTCCTTGTTCTTTAACCCACCCAGGTCATGGTGCTGGACAAATTTCGCATAGCCTTCTGCAACGTGCGCGGGCTCAGGGCGAACTTTTTCCCAGAAGATGCGTACGTTAATCTCTACAAACCCCATGTAATGGCATTGAGTGAGACCAAAGAAAATAAACATACAGAATGTGCATGTCATACAAGCAAACATTTTGTATGGGAGGTTCTAACATTGGAACCCGCGCTCTGCTCGCACAGATCACGTATGTGGTGAGAGCGTTGCTTTACAAGCGAGAACGTAGTTTTATGTGTTGCGCTCTTTGGTTGCGCTCACTGCAGTGAGTCTCCGTTAGCACACTGCTCCGGTGTAGGATAATTGAGAGGTGAAGATTATGTGCTGTTGTTGTTGTTGCGCTGGCGAAAAGCTGAAATTGTAAAACAATTTCTATTCTATAAGCCTGCCCGGCGTCGCATATTGCTTTCGAACTCACTGCCGACTGTAGTGTGCGCAAAATCATAGAAAAGAAAATACCATATGGTTGGCATGGCGACTTATATGATCGCTACAAGCAATAAAAAATAAATAACAATAAGTAATCAACGAAGACAGTTATGGAAAGAAAGGAAGAACTTTTTTATTAGCCTGCAATAATTTTTAAAGTCCCGTTGTATGGAACCTTCTTTTACGGCCCACGTATTGCGTAAAAGAACTAAAATAAGAAAATCTAGGATTTTAAAGTTACTGTCCCAGTATTCGTCACTGAACCATTCTAAAGTAAAATTCTTGCAGGGGTCGGATATATGCACATATATGCCTCAATACCGATACACACAAAAACTACAAGAACAAAAATCATTAGCGCTGTTTTGAATCACGTTCGCTGAAACGGCGATCATTGCGCTGGCTAAGTGGCGCTCCTTTGCTGGCGACAAATAAATGCAGAATTTCACACAAAAAATGATTGAGCGACAAAAGCAGCCACCAACAAGTCAATGTACACACATGGGCGTACCCAGGAACAAATTTAGAGGGGAGCATAACTACATTTGAAAATTCATAATATAGAATACAAATAGAATAGAATATAGAATTCTATATATTTACAGAAAATTTAATTTCGAATTGTAGGGGCGTAAATACCGATCAGTTCCCCTACACTGATACGCCGATGTGTACACAGGTGAAGCGGCACTTTCATTTCATGTGTGTTTGTTGGGTGAGTGTGCGTCAGCTTGCACAGCCAATGAGCGCAAACTGAAGCGCTCGCTCTCCTGCTGGCACCGCTCTTTCCCTTTTGTGGCTTCCCCCCGCTCTATCAAACTCGCAAACAAAAATTTGAATTTTTGAACTCAGATGCGCCTTCTATACACTTCATATTCTTTGGTGAGACCCAGGTGTGTGAGGGTGCAGATCCACTGGATTTTCACATTGCTAGGTACCACTTACTGCCATTATTCTCTTCCAACAGGAGGTCTTCCGGGGGCCGCCTATGTGTGCAGCAATGTTGCGTACCAGTGTCAGCAACAACTAAGGTTTGCGCACGATGAAATTAGTGCATACGTTTTTAATCATACCTACTGTTCTCTTAGTTTAAATTTTACATTTTTTTCTTATAAAAATAGTTTTGTTAAATTTGTCTAAGCCCTCAGGTCGAATTTTGAGATCATTCGATAGTTTTTGCCTTCAAAATGAGCAGCGAAATAGAAATGCGTGAAAAAATTATTAGACTGCGCAATGAAAATCCAAATTTGACTTTCAAAGCAATTGTTCGAAAAGCACAGATTTCACGAAATACCGTTTTATCTGTTATGAAAGTATACAATGAACGTCTGACTATTAATAGAAAATAAAGAAGTCGCAAAAAGAATGGGGTTTATTAAACCTGCTATGGGCAGGAAGGTAATAGCTCTTTTGAAAAAAAATTCCAATGCTTCAGGCACGAAAGTGGCTGAAAAACTAGGATGCTCTGAAACTTTTGTTAGAAAAGTTCAGAAGGAGGAAGAGCTGCAGTTATAAGAGGTGCAAAAAGTTTCAGACAGAAAATCGAAGAAGAACAGCGAGGCAAAAGAGCGAGCCAAAATATTGTACCGTGATTTCATACGGAATTTTGATTGCTGCATTATAGACGATGAAACCTAAGTACTGGGTGACTTTTCACAGCTTCCAGGTGTGGATTTTTATGTTGCAGATCATAGAGGAAATGTATAGGAGCAGTATAAGACCCATAAGAAGTCTAAATTCCGCAAGAAGCTCTTGGTGTGGCAGGAAATCTGTAGCTGTGGTAGACGAAGCAGTTAAATTGTAAGAACTGGGACAATCAACACCGATATATGTATATATCCTGCAAAAAAACTTTTGCCATTCACAAAGCAGCACGCAGTTTCTACTTCCTTTTGACCTGATTTGGCTGCGTGCTATACAGTAAAGCAGCAGTTAAGTAATGCCAAAAAACCATAGAACATAAAGGGTGTGCATCACGTACAAGCAAAAATTTGAATGCGGGTGCGGTGCCCGTCTTCTTGATGCGGGGGGTAGGCAACAAGAGGAAACACACGAATGCCGCGTCTGTGCTCACTCGTTTATTCTCGCGCAATTGTGCGAAGAGGAGGAAGACGATGTGCTGTTGTTGTTGCTGTTGCGCTTGTGAAAAGCTGAAATTGTAAAACGATTTCTATTTTCTGGCTGGCTTTTGTTCTTCTTCTATAAGCCTGCACGACGTCTCATATTGCTCCTGAACTCACTGCCGACTGTAGTGTGCGCAAAATCATAGAAAATAAAATATGGCTGGCATGGCGACCTATATGATCGCTACAGGCAATTAAAAAAGAAATAATAAGTAATCAACAAAGACAATTAAATAAAAAGCGAATTGGAAAGAAAGGAAGACGTTTTTATTAGCCCGTAATAACTTTCCGTCCCGTTCTTTGGAACTTTTTTACGGCCCACATATAATGCTTGTTTGAAAAAACTAAAATAAGAAAATCTAATATTGTAATTTTATGGTCATATCATTCGCCATGGAACCATTTAAGTGTAGAATATTTATACTATTTTTAAACGTAGGCATGCCTTAATAAAATTTTTCTTATGTCAAAATACTTGTCTTATTATTTATTTCTTTATTTAGTGCTTTAGTAGTGATTTCGCCCTATTGAAAGTCAATAGACCTATTAAATTATGTTTTTCCATACAATCTTTTAACCCTTGGTTGGTCCGTTAGATTTCGATTTTCAAAAAAAAAAATTAAAACACGTAGGTATCTAATTACACTGATCAACAGCAAAATGGCTTTTCTGGGTTTGACATCAGGTCTAGGGTAATTAGGGAGCGCTGATTTCGAATCCGCAAACCGTTTTTAAAACTTAGTTTCCGTTTTCGCACAAAATGGGCGTGTCCCTTTTTCGGATTTTCCCTGACTTTTTTCACATTTGGGATTGTAATTTCTAAACCAATAAACCGGTTGACATGATTTGTGGCATTTACAACGACTCACGACTTCTTTTCCAATGTAATTTATTTGTATAAGTTTTAAAAATCCGCGGCAATTGGACCTCAAAGTCGGAAAATATGGAATTTCATGGCGTTTTATTTAATGTTGAAAATCATGCACATTTTTCGTAAATCAATTAACGAGTTAGGTGTTGAATAAAAGCGGAAACATCAAATAATACAACACAGCCAAATTATTTGGTGTGGTTTCCATTCTCATCGAAATAATAGCAAAAATGTACCATAGTCATTTTCATGTTTTTTCATACTTTTTCCTTAAAAAAATAAGACCCTCAAAATATGCAGTTTTTATTTTTTTTAAATAAGCAACAGTTTTTTGGTTTGTTGTTGTGCTTATGCTTCAGACGAGCACATAAAAGTATGCCTGTTTTATGAAGACAGTTTTCAATTTGAGCTAAATTGGTAACCAAAAACAAGAAATGGACTGTGCTAAAGAAATTTCAGGTCCAATTGTGGAAAGGGAGAAAGAGATTAATCGGGTTTCAGTCCTTACAGATATTCTCACAAAATTTGGTGTAATACCATTTCTTATATCTAAATTTAAATAAGATCGGGCAACTATATTATATAGCTGCCATAGGAACGATCAAACAACATCTTCAAATATACTTGTTGTTTTATACTTTACTGGCGTTTTCCGATGAGCTAAAGTCGTCCAAAAATATTTAATTATTTATTGATTTTTATTCATTCGTCTGTACATAGCAGAGCTAAACAAATTGCTATTGATATCAAGCACATCTTTCCTATTTGTCGCTATTAATTAAATAAAATGTCGCTAAATTGTATAATAATGCTGACGGAATATCTTGACGAAAAGAATGACGTTACTAGGGATCTAGTGGATATACGCTCAAAAGCATCGCAGGCGATAGAGGATGCACAGGAATATAATCTAAAGTATTTTCTTGAGCCTAGTACTGACGCTAAGAAATATGACGTAGGTGATTTTGTATTTATTCGGAACGTTGACACTGTCGTCGGTACGAATAAAAAGTTCATACCCAAGTACCGAGGCCCGTATGTAATTCATGACAGCTTAGGAAACGACCGTTACGTCGTACGTGATATTGATAACTGCTAATTGACTCAGCTGCCGTATGATGGAGTGGTAGAGGCGAATCGAATACGTAGGTGGACCTCAAAGCCGAGTGAAAAGGTTGCCGTTGAAAGGGATTCGGGCAATACGCTAGGCTAATTATCGGGACGATAAATTGTCAGGATGCCCGAGTTGTAAGATGTTTCAATATGGCAATGCCATAGCTTTAAGGAGAATAACTTGGCAGCACCGGAGTTCAGGAATACGACCCTGACCTTCGGTGCTGACCAGCGGGGACGTCATCTTCACTTTGATTGTGACGATTCAAGTTCGTACACGCAACCAGGGGAGCTAAATAAAAAAAAAAAAAGACATCAATCTGATGCTGTTTTCGCAACATATATAGGACTTTCAAACATCTTGCATAATGCTATGCACCATAAACGGCTGCTATCTATCTCTGATGCTGACACGACAAACTGCGAAGAGAATCTTCTTAACTTTTTCGATGTTTTCGTCGGTCAAACTAGAGGATGGACGCCCGGAACGAGGAAAATCTTGAACCACAATAGCGCCCACTTTAAACTTGGTACCGTATGCTTGTGTTTTCAACATTGTCGAGACCACGTAGGCTACCGTTAGTATTTCAACACTTCCACTTCTATTTTGTTAAAAACATCAAATTTCAGACTCTTCGCTCAACTTAACTCGAAATTGCTAAATTCGCAGAAGACAACAAATACGGACTTGTTTAAAAAGCTATCACACACAACCCCCCAACAGATGTCGCTCGAACAGATATTTAAGGACACCAAATAACAGGCCCCAGGGGGGCCTGGGTGCGAGAATACAAGGTAAAGTGTCTGATAGCATTTAACTTGGGGAATGCCAGCACGATGCTTGTTCCTTTTCAATCCAAGTCGACACACAGCCTCCTCGTGGCGCCCCCTGAATAGCTACGGTCATCCGTCCGTAGTGAGGGTTGTGCGTTGGGTTTGGGACCCACCACGTAAAAAAAGTAATCCAATGAAAAATCCAAACCAGCCTGGGATATGGACCCCCCCAACTTGATGACGACCTCCGCCTACGTTATAAGGACAACGACTTAAGGATATGTACCTGGAACGTAAAAACACTCTACAGACCAGGTGCAGCGATCCAGCTGGTAGATGCCCTTGATAAATACAAAGCTGACATCATCGCACTCCAGGAAATGCGATGGACGGGGCAGGGATGCTCGAAAAAAACCACCTGCGACATCTACTACAGCTGCCATGAATCTAAGCACGAATTCGGAGTCGGTTTTGCTATTGCCCGGAGACTACGACATCTTGTTTCCAGCTTCACACCCGTCGATGACCGCCTAGCAATTCTTAGAATCCAGGCTCGATTCCACAACCTAAGCTTGATTTGCGTGCATGCCCCGACGAACGAGAAAGACGAGGAAGTCAAAGACGGCTTCTACGAGCGCCTTGAGCGATCATACGAGCGCTGCCCCCGCCACGACATAAAAATCGTACTTGGCGACTTTAATGCCATGGTTTGCAAAGAGGGCGTTTTTGGCCCGACCGTCGGAAAATACAGCCTCCACGATGACACCTCAGACAACGGTATGAGGTTAATCGACATCGCCGCGGCAAGGAACATGGTAGTTTGTAGCACCAGATTCCAGCATCGGAACATCCACAAGGCTACCTGGTTATCAACGCGATCACAGATTGATCACGTTGTAATAGATGGACGGCATGTTTCCAGTGTGCTAGACGTACGTACGATCCGAGGGGCCAACATCGACTCGGACCATTACCTTGTTGTAGCCAAGGTACGCACGCGCCTATGCGCAGCGAAAAGCTTACGTCAATGCACACAAAGAAAGCTGGACGTTAAAAAGCTACAGTCACAACGGATAGCCAGGAACTCAACTCTCACTCCAGCTTACTAAAAGCACTCCTTTGCTCGATAGCGACGTCAACACGCAGTGGAATGCTATCGCCTGCTGCATGCGTTCAACAGCCGAAGCGACGATTGGCTACTTCCGCGAGACGCTCAACTCGTGGTATGACGACGAGTGCCGAGACGCCACCGCAGCGAAAGACGCAGCAAACAGAGCCACCCTGCGGATGGCCGCAACGAGAGCCACAACGGAGCGATACCGCGAGGCAAGGAGGGAAGAGAGACGTCTTTTCAGGCGCAAGAAACGGGATGTGGAAAGACGCGAGTGTGAGGAGCTTGAGATGCTCGGAGACAGGAATATGACCCAAAAATTCTTCCAACAGGTCAAGCGCCAGACAAATGGTTTTAAGCCCGGGGCCAGTTCTTGCAAGGACGAAAACGGTAATCTGGTGACAGATGTCCAGAGCATGCTTGGGTTATGGAGGGATCACTTCTCGCAGCTGCTTAACGGTGGATCTAGTGGCGTAGATGAAGCTAAAACCGAACCCCCAGTCGCTGACGATGGGATCGTCATACCACCACCCGATCGTAATGAGGTACGAATAGCAATAACGCGGCTCAAAAACAACAAGGCCGCCGGAGCTGACGGCCTGTCGGCTGAGCTATTCAAAGACGGAGGCGAGGAACTGACAAGCCGCATTCACCAGCTTGTTTGCACGATATGGTCGGAAGAAAGCATGCCAAGCGACTGAAACCTGAGTGTGCTCTGCCCAATCCATAAGAAAGGAGATCCTGCATATAAGGTCCTATCCAGCGTGTTGTGTGAAAGACTGAAGCCCATCGTCAACAAACTGATCGGACCTTATCAGTGTGGCTTCAGACCTGGTAAATCCACCATCGACCAGATCTTCACAATACGCCAAATCCTGGAGAAGACGCATGAAAAACAGATCGACACGCACCACATTTTCGTCGATTTCAAAGCCGCTTTTGAAAGCACGAGTCGGAGTTGACTTTACGCCGCCATGTCTCATTTTGGTATCGCCGCCAAACTGATACGGCTGTGAAAAATGACGTTGAACACCACTACTAGCTCCGTCAGAATCGGGAAGGACCTCTTCGAGCCGTTTGATACCAAGCGAGGTTTCAGACAGAGCGATCCCCTTTCGTGCGACTTTTTCAACCTCCTGCTGGAGAAAATCATACGCGCCGCTGAACCGCCGCTGGTGCTGAACCGCGCTGGCACTATTTTCCACAAAAGTGTCATGCTACTGGCATATGCCGACGATATCGACATCGTTGGCCTAAACAGCCGTGCCGTATGTTCGGCGTACTCCAATCTAGAGAAAGAAGCGAGCAAAGTTGGTCTTGCGGTGAACGAGGGCAAGACAAAGTACCTCCTGTCAACACATAAAGAGTCTTCGCGTCTTGGACAACACGTCACTGTTGGCAGCCGTAATTTCGAAGTGGTAAAGGACTTTGTCTATCTTGGTACCAGCATCAACACCAACAATGACGTCAGCCTGGAGATCAAGCGGAGAATAACTCTTGCCAACAGGTGCTACTTTGGGCTCAGTAGGCAGATGAGAAGTAGAGCCCTCTCTCGACGAACAAAACTTACGCTCTACAAGGCACTTATCATCCCCGTCCTTTTATATGGTGCAGAGTCCTGGACGTTGTCGACCACCGATGAACGTGCCTTGAAAGCGTTCAAAAGAAAGATACTCCGCAAAGTCTTCGGTCCGTTCCGCGTGGGTGACGAGTACCGTATACGATGGAACAACGAGCTGTACGAGCTATACAGGGACATGGACATAGTCAAGCGCATAAAAATACAGCGGTTGCGCTGGCTTGGCCATGTTGCCCGTATGTTTGAAGATGCTCGGGCAAGGCGAGTCTACGAGACGGTACCCTCAGGTGGACGCCACGGAAGAGGACGTCCTCATCTACGTTGGTAGGACCAAGTGCCGCAGAACCCGTCGGCGCTTGGAATCTCCAACTGGCGCCAGCAAGCACAGGACCGGCTGGCGCGCTCTTTTGGATTCGGCCAAGACCGATAAGCGGTTGTAGTGCCAGCGTAAGTAAGTAAATAACAAATGCACAATCCCAGAAAAAAGATGTTGGCAATATCTCAATCACGGACAATTCCGGGTATTTTTTTAACATAGTACAAAGTTACCGTAAAGAACAAACAACACTACGCTAACGCCAAGCAAACCAGATTGTATATTCTGGTTTGACCTTAAACTATACGATTTTTAGAAATAAAAAAAAATATATCAAATTGATTTTTGTTTATTGTTTTCAAACACGTTCTGTTGAAGTAAGTAGTTATAACATTATTTATTTTTTGTTTTTAAAAAATGTATGAAGCTTTAAAAACATTGGTAAATTAAAAATAAATTTCTGTCAACTTACCCTGAATATGCATGGCACATCCTTTTTAGTAGCATGAATGACATCGCTCTCTCGGACACTTGCAACTGCAAATTCTGGATCCCTCATGTCCAATACTTGCGAAACATTAACGCTTGGTAATGCAGTTCGCTCTGGCGAGATGTCGTATAAGAACAACTTAAAATCACAAACAACTACGAACTGCCGCACCCATCCTCGTTTTATAATTCCCAGCTTAGGAACCTTGACATATCCCTCGTAGGCCGTGCCAATTCCGCGTGTAGGATCAATTCCTAGTGGACGCTTAGTTTGATCAATTGGCACTGGACAAATTGTCGGAACTTTCTGGCAACAAACAGTGTGACACGCAAAACCACAGAATTCACATACAACACCCTGCCGAGTTAGGCCTACCATTAGCGAAGTACAGTGATTACATTTAGTTGGGCTGCTGAATGTTCTCACTAAAAACTGATGCATTTTTGGTGCTGGCAAATCGGTAGTATATGATTCCATAGTTTTCACACTCAAATTACTCTTAGAGCTGGATATACTGTAAATGTGACCATCATCGATTTCAATATCTTCTCGTACATTTACTTGATCTGGTTGCAACACATTTTTTCTTCCAATTAAGTAATATGGGTAATGTTGATCTTGCTCTTGCTTGAGGTTTTCATTGCAACGCACATTGTCAATGCCAGCTGTTTGTGGATGTTGGTACTGTTTATTGTTATTTGACAATATATTGTTAGTGAAGGATTTACCCTGAAATATATCGTTAAAACATATTACTAAATTTATGAAAAATGTATTTAAAAAAATCCAGTTTAAGGTAATGTTTATACTTTTATTTTTGCGTATTGTTTTCAATACATGTTGCATAAAATTGTATATATATGTAAGTATATGTATACAAGGGCGGGTTAATTTTTTTTTTGATGAAGCGTATAGCAAAAACGTAATCTATAGGTGATTCTGAGAAATTTTGCTCAATAGACCATAGCTCTAAGTCGGATTTGGAGCCCCCCAAAATTTCAAAATAGATATTTTTCAATATACATATACATAGAATAATTTAATTAAATTCGTCATAAAATCGGATAGAGTTATAGTAGATTTCTCAATCTGGGCTTGTTTGAAAGGTATTTTTATTTCTTTCAGAATCTGTATTAATACCAATATTTTTTTTTTATTTTTAGTAGACATATTAGGAATTTTTTGTCGAAAAATAGCCTAAAATGAACTTTTAACTAATAAATTCCGAATTTTCTTCGATTTTTTTCGATAATTTTTTTTTTGCAGATTATGAAAGCAGTGGCGGCTTAAGGTGCTCGGGGGCCCGGGGCGGCGACGGCTGAGGGGCCCCTGCAAACGGTGCAGAATAAGTTTGCGTACAAAACTAGTAACTGGAATTTCCGGTAATGCTTTTTAATTTTTTTTTGAAAATTTGTATTCCATTGAACAGTAAATGGACAGTAAAGAGACAAATTATTTTGAAACGTATATGTGCTTGAAATTTTATAGAAAGCAATAGAATCCCAGAGAAAAAATGAAAAATGGATAAAAGGATAATCTTTCTAAATCTAATCTAAATCTTTCCAAATTTGATAAAAACGTTCGTGAAATTAGGAAAACTTTTGGGAGAGCAAACTCGTCATTTCAAAAAGCCATCTTAAAACTAAAAAAAACAGGAAATCTTGCTTCGTTACTACGATCTGGCCATTATTTTAAGCAACCCGAGCAGGAGGATTAGATTGTTTTGCGATCAGTGCATCATTACACTATTCGACAAAAAATGGGCCAATCGCGTACATAGTTAAAGTGTTTTATATACTAACTTTGGCCGCTGAACACGAAACTGAAAATAAAAAATTTTTTTAAGAGCGTTTCCAAAAAATCTTCGAAAAACGAGTTTTCTTTCTGTTGTTTCAGTTATGAGCACATATCTCCTGAAAGAATTATCTGATTAACACGAGCTGTCCGTCGTTCAAGAAGAAGATAATACTTAGCCTTTTTAGTGATATATAGATTGTTCAAAGCAGATGAGATTTGGGGAAGTTACTGACAATAACCAAAGGAAAGTTGTAACAAAGTGCATTTTTCGACCAAAAAATCATAAATTTTCGAATTTGTTTTTTATGGATAAAAAAAATGATCTCCGCTAGTTTTAAAATCTAAGATCAAAGATATATTATTATTATATATTTTTTGAGCAAATATTAAGCCTAACATCAATAGAATTGAAAGAAAAATGACAAAGTTATGATGCAGTGAGTAAAAACACTAACTTTACATTTATTACACTGTGCGAAAATTTTTTTTTTTGCCGAGACCCATCCAAATTTTGATATAGACGTGAAACTAGAGATCATTTGTAGTAATCTGGCATAGTCAGTTTTTCATTTTCTGGCCCAAAATCTTTTTAAAAAACTTTAAAATTTTTAGGACATACACATTTCAAATATTTTTAAAATATATGCGGTTGTGCAATGATGGAAATATGGGTATCAAATGAAAGACATCCTTTTAACTAAATTTTCAATTTTAAAGTTTCAGTACCAAAATATGTCAGGTAGGGAAAACATACATGATTTGGATTTCAGTCTGTAGATTCATACATCTAAATTGTATTCTATTTCAAAGTTCCAGTCTAGAAAACACTTTTATTCTTAGGTGCATTTTTCGTGTCGAGTAGTTCAGAAATGTACAGAAATATTTTATAAAACCCAGTAGCAGTAGCTTACTTAGAAGGAGCATAGAATTGCTTTCGTAAAAGGGTCTATCAAAGAAGAAAACCGGATTTCCACGACGTTGTGTTGTTAAATTTGTTTGACGTCTACAAAGTTTAATGAGGTTAAGTAATTGCGTAATTCACACTCATTTACAAGCAAACTCTAAGATTGCGATATTTAATTTTTAACTTCGAATTTTTTATTAGCATACTTTGCACAAAATTTTAAGTTAAAAATTAAATATTGCAAAAAATTTTTATTTAGAAAGGATGTTTTCTTGCTTTTATTGAACTGAATTTGTTATTGCAATTTCAAAGTCAATTGTCGATAGTGTATCTCTTTCAATTGATAAAAGTGACAAACAGCCTTTCAACAACCATTGTGGAGCGCAAAAAGTTTTTAAGAAGTTTCAGTTTTGAAAAACTTTAAATTTTTATATACAAGCTCTCTCGGGGGCCCCCCGCAGCCCGGGGCCCGGGGCGGTCCGCCCCTCCGCCCCCCCCTTTAAGCCGCTACTGTATGAAAGTTCAGATAATTTCCAACAACTTTTATTACGATAAATTTTTTTGTTTTCAAAATCCTTTTTGTAGGAAAATCGATCTGAAAAAATCAACATTTTCAAGGTTTCAACAAAAAAAACACTATTTTTACATTTTTAATTCAATTTATTTTTAAATATTATTCTCGACCTACAATTTAATGTTTCAACGTGGTAATATTATGTTTTAAGGTCCTTTTTACTTTCCATTCGAGGAGTTTTCTTACGACTTTCTAATGTCACTGCCATAACTCCTTCACGATTCTTTTCTATAACTCGTTTTGAAACACTCGTTAATAATTGGTATCATCGGTACCAGTTGTAAGTGTTGGTATTGTTGTAGCTACTTCTTCAACGTCTTCCGTATATTCAGGTATTGCGAATTTTCTATCATTATGCTGGTTCATCATAAATTCTTTTAGATGTTCTGGAATCAATCCACACGAGCATTCTGTTGTTTTTAATTTGCAATTACATTTGCCAATATAAAATAATTCGTTTATTGAATCAACAAATGCTTTAAATTCATCTCTTTAGTTTCTATGTTGTACATGTTTCTGGTATTTATCAAGCAAACCAGTTAATTTTTTGAAAACACTCTTTCTATTAATGATTTCAATATTTAATTTACACCAAATTTGGATCAATTTATCTGTTACGTGAGGAGTAAAAGTTTTATACGAGAACATTTTGTTTTCAAATTTAATTTAAATCACTTGATAAACCAAAAACAACAATATCTTGATGAGGCATGTTAGTCAATCTAGAGTCAAAACTTGTTGATGTTGTTGCTTCCATTTGCGAAGACAACGCAGACGATGTTGATGGTTCTTGATTATCCATAATAACTTTGATATTATCACTGCACTCTTTGATTGTGTCACACTAAATTTAAAAATAAAAAAAAATATTGGTATTGTGATAACCGAGTTTTTATTTAAGTATTTTGGCAAACTGCGTGCGCATTGCACGATGAACGATTAAGGAAGAAGAAAAAGCAAGCTTGGCAACGTTTAGTGTTGGTAAACGTCATTATTTTGTAACGTCATTATTCAAATACCTTTCAAACAAGCCCAGATTGAGAAATCTACTATAACTCCATCCGATTTTATGACGAATTTAATTAAATTATTCTATGTATATATTGAAAAATATCTATTTTGAAATTTTTGGGGGCTCCAAATCCGACTTAGAGCTATGGTCTCTTGAGCAAAATTTCTCAGAATCACCTATAGATTACGTTTGTGCTATACGCTTCATCAAAAAAATCGTTCCATACAATTTGACTCGCCCTAATGTATACATATACTTACATAAAACTCTTAAAATAAAAAAAAATTCAAGTGACATGTAAACAAAAAATATTTAACTGAATTTCTTTTCAAATTTCGTTTGATTACTACTTTGGCAAATAGACGATTCTTTTGGGAATACTGAAAATACAATTATTTTGCAAGAACATCAACAAATTTGCCAGTTATTAAAAATTCTTTTGTTATTTCCCACGTAATTATTCGCATATTGTACGGTTGCACAGGTATAAAGTCAGCAACATACAGTTATAATTTATTTACAGTTCAGTTCAGTTCAGTTACCCACAAAGGTGCTGTATTGCTGAGGTTGACTTCAAATGCGCCAACTACAGATTCTTGTCAAAGATAATTGAACTTTAAGCTGTCTCACGTTCATACAAATCAGTGGCGCTTCAAATATTTACCGTGGCTTTTTCAATAAAGCCACGTGAGAGTGGTTTCTACAGCAGAGCCACAACCTTAGAGCAAAGATGAATCCACGCAAGCAACTCTCGCTGCTTGCAGTCGGCAGAGATATGAATATGCGTGTGATATCTAAGCTGCGTATCATAATTATAATACACTTAGAAAATTTAACTTTGCAGCCTCGCCAAATGTAGATAGTAATTTTTTTTTAGAAAAGCAAAAACGCAGATTAATTTTGTAAAGGGTCCGTTTTAATTATAAGCGAAACTTAATATTCTTAAAATTTCCTGCCAAATATACCGTTAGCTTTTATGGGAATGAGTAATAACTTGGGTAGCTGCAATCGTAACAAAATTATAAGACACATTATGCTAAAAGTATTTTTAGTGCGCAAATCAATCTTTTTACCTCGGCGTTGATTTCTTAGTTAAATTCAATTAATTTGAAATGAAACGCTGGTTGGTAAATTGTTATTCGAAAAGGAACAAAGCCTTTAAGGTTGCCGGACTTAGTGTAAGGGAAAATTCGAAGAAAATCGGTCGTTCTTGTTGTGCTATAGCCGGATTTCTACGCTAACCGACGAAGTTAGCGAAGTTTGTTCGTAAACAAAAGCTGTCTGACCACGAAAAGAGTCTCATTTTGTTGAGAGCGAGCAATTCGTTCACCTCTTGTTCGCAGCTCGCAGCCTTCAGCAGCCGGTCAGTGTCTAAAACTACCATTTGGCGTTTGTTAAACAAATCGGAAAATATTGTCTGAGCTGTTATGAAGAAGGCCCCGACACTCCTACCGCGCCATAAAGCTGCACGACTCAAATTCGCGCGAAATATCCTGGATACTTGCTGGGACGTGCTAAACATATTTTAATATGTTAACTAACATGACTACAAATTCATATTTTTTTTCCAAAAGGTTATCTTTTCTGATGAAAAGAAATTTAATTTGGATGGACCAGATGGTTGTTGATGCTACTGGAGGGTTTTCAGTAAGGAACCCCTTAAATTTTCTAAAAGAAATTTCGGTGGCGGATCTGTGATGGTGTGAGGCATATTTCACAAACATGGAACGGTCGATTTCCGCTTCACGAGCTCAAGAATGGGCAGTACAGAATATACTGGAGTATTGGATCACAGCCTTTTATTTTGATTAGAAAACAGATATAAACCATATATTTGTTTGCAAGATAACGCGGCCATTCATAAAAGTCGGCAAACAACAGGGTTTTAGAATATTGCTCTGGCTAAACTATGGACCGACCAACTTGTTCGCACGACTTGATCCCGATTGAAAATATGTGCGTAGTACTTGCCAGGTGTGTCTATGAGGAAAATGAAAATACAATTCTGTTGGGGACTTAAAAATTGCTCTTTAAAATAGCAATAGCAAAGAGTGGAGCCATCTGGAGCCCCAATTATTGGTTAAGCTTATAAATTCGATGAGAAAACAGTTGTTTGAAGTTGGAAAGAAATAGGCTGGTACCATTACATAATTACACAGCCACACAAAAAAAAATAAAAATGTTGGCCTGGGGGTCTGACTATGTATACCATATGTTTTTGGGGTCGCTGAATCCAAATCTGAGGTCAATTTTACCCCAGCACGTCACGTTTTTGACATAACCTCAAAAAACACTTTCAAATCCACTAAAATCATATAAAAAAAATTTTTCTAGCCTGGGGGTCGGACTATGTTTTCGGGGTCGCTGAATCCAAATCTGAGGTCAATTTTACCCCAGCACATCACTTTTTTGACATAACCTCAAAACACACTTCAACATTCACTAAAACCATATAAAAAAAGTAAACCATGTATAAATATAAATATGTAAAGTATGTATATAAATAAATATGTAAATGAATAAATAAATATAAATTAACAAATATGTGTATAAATCAATGAATAAATTAAATAATATTAAGTTCTGGAATTTCCAGATTTTTTTCGGTATACTCTCCCGTGCGTCTGCATCCAGGGCACCTCCTCGCGGTTACGGCGGGCAACGGAGCATGCCCGTTATTCGGCAAAGTCCCTGGATCACGGATGGTATGCCGTCATGGCAGACGCACGCAAGCGTTTTACGATGCAGAGGGTCGGATCCTCAGTATCGGCGGCTGGTCAGGGTGGGAAAGCGGGCCTGCAGGCGTCGTCATCATACGACCGCAGCTCTATGTAGCAATGACTTTACAGTGGAGTACCTCAAGGGGAAGAATAACTATGTGGCGGACGCCCTCTCACGCATAACGATACATGACTTGAAAGAACAAAATATTCAGATTCTAAAAATGACAACGAGATCATGTACTAGAAAGAAAAAGACCTGCGCAGGTACCGAAAAAATAAATTTGAACACCCATCCAATTAAGCCCAAAATTTATGAAGTCATTAATGCTAATGACGTGAAAAAATCGGTGCAGATGAAACTTAATCCCACAATATGCATGATAAAGCATGGGAAAAAGATCATCTCACGATTTCAAATCAATGATCTGTACACCAATGGAAAACTAGATTTAGGTCAGTTCTTCCAAAGGCTGAATTCGGAAGCCGGTGTATTAAATATCAGACGATTAAAAATGGCACCTAGCGAACGAATTTTTGAAATCGTTTCGCTGCAATTATTTACAAATATGGGCAATAAGTATTTAAAAAATACAGAAGTAGCGCTACTTCCAAAGGTGACCAAAATAAATAAAAAGGATGAGGCACTAATTAAATCAATTCTTTCGAGATACCATGACAACCCAACAGAAGGAGGACACACTGGAATAACACGGACACTAAATAAAATTCGAAATCACTACTATTGGGAATCCATGACGAGGGATATTACCCGTTATGTCAAGACATGCGAACAATGCCAGAAAAATAAACACCACGGCAAGCAAAAAGCACCAATGATCGTCACACCGACACCAGCTAAACCTTTTGACATTGTATTAATTGATACCATAGGCCCCTTACCAAAGTCAAATAATGGTAACGAATATGCAGTGACTATAATGTGCGATCTAACCAAATATTTAATTACAATTCCGATTGAAAATAAAGCAGCTGCATCCGTTGCAAAAGCTATAGTAGAAGGATTCATACTTACCTATGGTCCAATGAAAAAATTACTTACTGATTTAGGCACCGAGTATGCAAATCAGGTACTCGAAAACATATGCAAACTACTCAAAATCGATAAAATCACTTCAACAGCATACCACCACGAAACACTCGGTACCATTGAAAGATCCCACCGCACTTTCAATGCATATTTAAGGACCTACATATCCCCTGATAAATCGGACTGGGACTCGTGGCTAAAATACTTCACGTACTGCTATAACACGACCCCTACGACCACTCACGGATACTGCCCATTTGAATTAATATTTGGCAAAATACCACCCGAACTAAGTTTTACAAACGGGAACACAATAGACCCATTATACAAGGTGCGTCCCAAAGTAAACAGGACTTTTGCAATAGGGACGTTTCTGGTGGCGCCATCTATGTGTGAGGACATGCGTTGGAAAGGTACATCTTTCATTCACATACTGTCTAAATTTCATGACATTTGGTCTAGTAGACGCCGAAATATCCCGCTCAATGTGACAGTATGTTTTTAACTTTGGTACGAGAATGTCGATCGAACAAAGAGCTAATATTAAGTTCTGTTTTAAACTTGGTAAAACTTTTACCGAAACGTTTAAATTGTTAAAGCAAGTTTATGGTGATGATTGTTTATCCCGTGGCCGTGTTAATGAGTGGTTGAATCGATTCAAGAATGGTCGTGAAGACTTGAATGACGACGAACACGTCGGCCAGTCGAAATTTGTGATTACTGACGATGCCATCAAAACTGTGCGTGATTTTATCAAAATGCAGCCAAAATCATCATTGGAATTGATGGAAATGGAATTGAACATCTCCAAAACATCAATTGATCGCATTTTAACCGAACATTTGGGTCTCTGTAAAGTGTGTTCTCGCTTCATTCCGCACACTTTAACCGACGACCAAAAAGCGCAGAGAATTGAGCACGCAAAAGACATCGTTCGGGAAGCCAGACGTGATCCAAATTTCTGGTTCAACATCGTAACCGGTGACGAAACGTGGTGCTTTCAATATGATCCCGAAACAAAGCGTCAAAGTGCCGAATGGAAGCACCCAGATGAGCCAAATCCGAAAAAAACCCGCCGTGAGAAGTCAAAAATCAAAACTCATCTCATTTGTTTCTACGATTCAAAGGGAATAATTCATCGAGAGTTTGTTCCACCGGGAAAAACAATTAACGCTTTGTTTTATGTTGAAGTTTTGAAGCGTTTGGTGCATCGCATTCGTCGTATTCGGCCAGAATATCGCGAGGAAGGAAGTTGGCGTTTATTGCATGATAATGCACCGGCTCACAGAGCCCTAGTTACGACCGATTATTTGACCAAAAATCGCATTTTTACCATCAATCATTCACCGTATTCGCCTGATATGGCTCCCTGTGACTTCTACTTATTCGGTCAGTTGCATTTGCCGATGAAAGGAAACCGTTATAAGGACGTTGAGGACATCCAAAAGGCTTGTACCAACATTCTGAAGGCGATGCCGGCCGATGACCTAAAACACTCATTCCAAATGCTTTTGGACCGTGCAAAACGTTGTATCGAAGCAGAAGGAGAGTATTTTGAATAAATAAAAAGAATTATACAAAAATAATCATCCGTTTTCTTTATTTTATAAAAGTCCTGTTTACTTTGGGTTGCACCTTGTACAACATCGACGCATATGACAAAGAAATTAAATTCAGATTACAATTAGCGCAACAACAAGCACAAAAATTACTAGAAAGGACAAAAATTAAACAAAAACAGAACTATGACAAAACAGCCTCGGACACTACAATAAAAATAGGAGATTTAATTTTAGTAAAAAATGAAGCTAGACATAAGTTAGACAACATATACATGGGACCATTTAAGGTTAAGAGTCTAGATAATAAGAATAATGTAACAGTAACGGACAATAACGGCAAGCTAATGAAAGTCCATAAAAATAGAACTAAACTGTATAATCAATAAAAAAAAAAATTTAAAAAAAAAAAAAAAAAAAAACCATTTTTGGACATTTTCTTCATTTCACATAATATATTAATATATACCTACATTGATTAAATAAAAATAACAATTGTTAAACAATAAGAAAAATCTTTAACATTAAGATAGTTCATAAATATAATATTAAAGATTTTTTGTAAAAAAAGGGAGGTGTAGCAATGAGACGTCGCCTGCATGACTGACTACTTGGCGTAATACAATATTGCGATCCATGGTCACAAGTGTGCAAGCGAAGTCTCAGCAACTGACTCCGCGCGCTAAACGTGTATACCGCAGCGTCAGCATTTTCGCACGCTAGCAGGTCTGCATATTGGGCGCACAGCTTAACCCCTTGACGTATTTCCACGAGTCTGACTCGTGGTACAATTTTTGTGCCAAACATGATTATCACGAGTCTGACTCGTGGTACAATTTCTGTGCCTAACATGATTATCACGAGTCTGACTCGTGGTACAATTTCTGTGCCTAACATGATTAACACGAGTCTGACTCGTGGTCAGTGTTGTTTTTTAGAAAAATTAAATTGGGCATTTCAATTTTTTAAATCGAGCATTTGCCCGGGCAGTGAGCAAAATATTTAATTTATTTATAATACTCAAAAAATAAAGTTGTATGTAGTGTTTTTAATAAAAGTTAACATATCAAATGTTTAAAAACAAACAAACGAAGCAATATATTATTAAATTTTACAAAAATATTTAAATTTACAGTGAAGCATTTTAGTGGTTTAGTATTTTGAAAGCATTCTGCATGCGAGCAGTAGAAGTGGGCATTTGTTTTCAGTGGGCAGTAAAATCGGGCACTTAAAAAACCGCGGGCATTGGTGTGGTCGGGCGAAAATCTTCCCGAAATACCCGCAAAAAACAACATTGCTCGTGGGGTGTAGAAGTGCACATTTGATGAAAAAAAAATTGAAAGTTTCCCGTTATGTGCAGGTAATAATGTAAACGAAAAACATTGTTGCAGTCGAGTGCATTATCTACTGCAGGTCAGTTGTGTAATTACGCATTAAAATTAAATCACTTTGTTTTGAAAGTAAAATTTATTGAATCCTTATAAAATGGAAAATACTAAACGGGTATATGGAAGCAATGATGACGGTTACAGTGATAGCGACGAGATTCGACCAATCAGAAAGCGTTCAAGATACTTCATTATAGATGATAGTGAAGAAGAAAATGAAGTGCGTGAATCATGTGTCTCATGGGATTGGCAGGATGACAAAAACACACCGAAAATTTGGGCATATTCTGAAACTCCTGGCATAAAAGAATCTGTTTCAAGTAATTTAAGTGAAGACCCAGGAATATTGGAAATATTTTCTATTATATTTGATGAACAATATTGGGAACTACTTGTTACCGAAACAAATCGATTTGCACGTCAGACAATGCAAGACGAGGGAAAGAAACGGAAAGTAGATGACACATGGCAGTCTGTTACACTGGATGAAGTAAAGGCTTACTTACGCATTGTGCATTTTGATGGCTCAAGTAAAAAAACCAAATATCCAAATGTATTGGTCTAAAAGATCAATAATAGAGACAGCAATCTTTGCGAAAGTAATGCCTTTTAAAAGATTTCGACAAATTTCGCGATTTTTACATTTTTGCAATAATGAAACTACTGACAATAATGACCGACTTCGAAAGATAAGACCTATCATTAACCTCTGGAACGACAAATTTAAAAAAATTTACACACCCAGTCAAAATGTCAGTATAGATGAATCCTTGATGAAATATAAAGGACGTTTGGCATATAAACAATTTAATCCATCAAAAAGAGCGAGATTTGGGTTAAAAATCTACAAGTTATGCGAGGCACAAACCGGTTTTTGTCTTGGATTTAAAATATATTCCGGCCAAGATCAAATTGATCGAAATAGTAGTGCGTCGGAGAACGTTGTAATGGAATTATCGAAATCTATAATAAACAAGGGATATACTTTGTTTCTTGACAACTGGTACTCGTCACCTAACCTCTTTTTGAAAATACACCAGAAAAAGACAAACGTTATTGGGACAGTACGAAAGGATAGGAAAAATATGCCAAAGGACATCCAAAAGAAAATTGTAAAGAAAGGAGAAAGTGTGTGCAGAAGCAGTAATAAGTTGTTGGTAATGAGATGGAAAGACAAGCGCGACGTCTATATATTATCAACGAAACACGAAAATGCAGACATGGTTGAGTATACGGACAAACAGAAAAACAAAATAATGAAGCCCAAATGCATCCTGGAATATAATAAGGGAATGGGTGGAATTGATCTACAAGATCAGATGTTGGCCTATTTTCCAATAATGAGAAAATACAATAAAGGATACCGAAAAGTATTTTTTTATATGTCTGATATGGCTCTATTCAACACCTATATTGTGTATAAAAGAATACATAATCAAAGCAACGGGGGATATGTTGATTTCCGAATCAATATAGCCGAAGCAATTTTAAAAAACGTCAAATTACCAGAATACAAAAAATGTGCGAGATTTGCCGCAAGTGAAGAACCTCTCCGACTCCAAGCCCAACTTTGGGCCCATTTCCCTAAACATATCGATTCGACGCCTCTAAAGAAGAACCCAACAAGGTTGTGTAAAGTTTGTACAAAACGCAAAATACGAAGCGAAACAAGCTGGGAATGCTCGAAGTGTAAAGTAGCTTTACATCTACCAAAGTGCTTTCAAAAATACCACACCATGGAAGACTATTAATTTTTAGAGTTCTAAGTTTCTATTAAATATTCATTCAAAGACAAAGGCATATTTGAAGACTATCAAAATAATATAATTTATAATATATATAAAAATAAAATTTTTGTTATCTACTATGAAATACCATTAATTTTTTACAGGTTATTATTTTTCGATTCTCATAATAATAAAAATAAAATTAGTTGTTGCCGTGCACAACATCTAAAATAAATAGTTTTATTACACGCATTCACATTTCGTTTTGTTTTGCAGCCGTTTGTAAGCATCAAAACCGGTTTGTTTTGTGCAAGTTGTGTGCGAACAGTTGGAAACGAATTTCGTTGCGCTAACTGATACGTCAAGGGGTTAAGCTGAGGATTTGGAATGAAAAATAAAGCGGTCTGTCTTCGGACGCTGAAGACCCTACATCTAATATTTTATTATTCTACATCTACATTGGTTGGCGACTTGGCCAGTGTAGAGTTTAGGACTACAAGAAAAAAGAGCAAAGTTATTTTGACAGAACACAACTGTGAGTCGGAGCACAATGTGTTCTGTCATGTATGCTCAAAGTTTGAAGTAAGTTCTCTACGGAAAGTCATCGATGATGATATTCGAGAGACTTACAAAGATATTTTTGGTTTGGATATGGGCAAGTCAGAAATTAAATCTTGGGCTCCCAACATCATATGCAACTGTTGTCGAAAAATGTTCGGCAGATGGAAGAAGGAAAAAAATAAAGAGAACATCACGTTGTCCGTTCCGACGATATGGAAACGCCCTTTAAGTGCTGATAACTGTTTTTATTGTTGCAATAATATTCAGGGGTATAATAGTAAAAATAAAACAAAAATTGTGTACTCTTATGTTTCATCTGTTGTAGCTCCAGTACCAGCTACAGTCAAAGACAGCCGTACTTGTGATGTGGATCCACACGAGATAATTGCTGATATGATGGAAGTCGATGAAAAAATAAATATGGATACAGAATCGGCATCTGAGATGAGTGATGAGACGGATAGTGACGTAGATCATGGCTTAAGCTCCAAAAAACCAAAATTAATATCGCAACCTGTGTTAAGCGATCTTATACGGAATTTAGGATTAGCAAAAGATGGTTCAGAATTTTTAGCATCGTTTCTTAAAGATTACAATATGTTGGAGCCAAACACGAAAGTTTCTTTTTATAGAAATAGAGAGAAGCAATTTCGACAGTATTTCTTAAAGGATGAGGATCATTCGCTTGTTTATTGTACAGACATAAAAGGTCTCATTAACGAACTTAAACCAAATTGTTATGATGCCAAAGATTGGAGACTTTTCATAGACTCATCGAAGAGGAGTATAAAGGCAGTTTTGCTACACAATACAAACATTTATGCTCCAGTTCCCATTGCCCATTCCATTGTTATGGAGGAAAAATATGAGAACATGGACATTCTACTGCAGAAAATTAATTACGAGACTCATAGATGGCAACTTTGCGGTGATCTTAAGATTATCATTATTTTACTTGGGCAACAGTCAGGATTCACGAAATTTCCATGTTACTTATGCTTATGGGACAGTCGTGATCGTGAAAATCATTATGTGAAAAAAAATTGGCCTACCAGAACATCATTCACACCTGGTTCCCGGAATGTCATCAACAAATCGCTAGTTGATCCAAGCAAAATTCTTATTCCTCCCCTTCACATCAAGCTGGGTCTAATGAAGCAGTACGTTAAAGCGCTTGATAAATCTGGAGCCTGCTTCAAATATCTCGTTACTAAATTTCCAAAGTTGTCTGAGGCAAAAATAAAAGAAGGAGTTTTTGATGGCCCTCAGATCAGGACAATGTTCCGAGATACTGCCTTTATTAGTTCGATGAAGCCGAAAGAAAAAAATGCCTGGCAAAGTCTTAAAGCAGTTGCTCAAAATTTCCTTGGCAATAAAAAAAGCCCTAATTACGAACAATTAGTTAATAAAATGATTTCTGACTTTCAGAAGCTTCAATGTAATATGAATTTAAAGCTACATTTTCTTCATTCACACCTTGATAAATTTCCTGATAACCTTGGGGACTTTAGTGAAGAACAGGGAGAACGATTTCACCAAGATATCAAGGTCATGGAAACTCGGTATCAGGGACGATGGGATGTAAACATGATGGCTGATTTTTGTTGGACGCTGAAGAGGGAATCGAAGGAAAGTCGGAAACGAAAGCGTACTTCGTTGCACAGATCGTTTGAAGAGAAGAGAACGCGATATTCCACAAACAAAGAGACTGACTAAAGCTTTAACTTAATATTATTTAATTTATTCATTGATTTATACACATATTTGTTAATTTATATTTATTTATTCATTTACATATTTATTTATATACATACTTTACATATTTATATTTATACATGGTTTACTTTTTTTATATGGTTTTAGTGAATGTTGAAGTGTTTTTTGAGGTTATGTCAAAAAAGTGATGTGCTGGGTAAAATTGACCTCAGATTTGGATTCAGCGACCCCGAAAACATATAGTATGCATAGTCCGACCCCCAGGCTAGAAACATTTTTTTTATATGATTTTAGTGGATTTGAAAGTGTTTTTTTGAAGTTATGTCAAAAACGTGACGTGCTGGGGTAAAATTGACCTCGGATTTGGATTCAGCGACCCCAAAAACATATGGTATACATAGTCAGGCCAAAAAACCTATGTGTCTTATAATTTTGTTACGATTGCAGCTACCCAAATTATTACTCATTCCCATAAAAGCTAACGGTATACTTGGCAGGAATTTTTAAGAATATTAAGTTTCGCTTGTAATTAAAACGGACCCTTTACAAAATTAATCTGGGTTTTTGCTTTTCTAAAAAAAATTACTATCTAGATTTGGCAAGGCTGCAAAGTTAAATTTTCTAAGTGTCTTATAATTATGATACGCACCTTATGTGCTCTTGTGTTGCCTTTTTTGGTGGTTGATTGTTTCAATCAGTAGCGCACACGGGGCGGGAACAGTTAATTAGTATTATAATTAATTAGAATTAGAAGTGAAATACCCCTCCAAAATTAAGTCCTGCCTGCGCCATTGATATCAACGCGTGTGAAGTGAGCGCACACAACTTTGCTTTTGCTTGGCAGCGATCAAAGCCGTTGTGCTTTGTGTGAGCAAAACAGAGATCGTTAAAATTATTACCAGAGTTGCCGCTTTTGGTCTTTTCGGACCAAAATTGGTCAGATTTTTTTACTTTGGTCCGCTGGTCTGCTCAACCCTAATTCCCAGAAGTGAGCCTCACAGTCTCACTTAAGATTTCAAATGGTGATAAATCCTATACCAAAAGATTTTCGATTCCAATTTTTTGATGTAATCCTCTAATGGAATGTTAGAATTATATTTCATTTATAAATTTAATTTTTTAGACAGTTTTTCTACTTTTTTTAAACAATTTTTTAAAAATGCAACGTAAACCCAGAAATGAGCCTCAGGAGCTCATTTGAACAAAAACTCAAATTTACTCAGAATTCCTTGACTTTTTGTCAACCATATGGAAGAATATTTTTATTTTTCATGTTTAGATGCATTTCTATTGTGTGAAGTTCATAGTTTTTGAGCCTAGCACACATCTAGTCGGCATGGGATGAAGTCTACTAAAATAGTTGAAAATACTGCAATCTACCACATATTATGAAGAATTTCTTCCTTGCCGAGGTTGATGCTAGTTCATACAGTTTATGTCTTCCAATCCCGATAAATATGTAATCAGAATATGGAAGTGCGACGGTGCTAATACTTCCTGAAATGTCATACACATGCAAATACGGTAATCGAGGAGCTGTGGATCTTGCAAAAAGGGTGATGAAAAACTGTGTGAACCTCACAAACACAAATGTAATAATGACCTACTAGTTCACCAGTAAGGTATTAGCCGATAGTTTATTGGATGCGAGGTTCGTACACTCAGAATAAACAAAATTTGTATGATGGGTATATTAAAAAACGCAAACCTAATGCATGGCCTCTAGTGCTGCAGTAGCAATTGTTTTCCTGTGGACCCTGTATTTACAAGTTCTTTACTTAAAATAAAAAAACTTAAATAAAAACGTCTTTAAGTAGTAACTAGATTTGGAGAAATAAAATAGATTGAGTTTTTCAGTAGTTTAGCTCATATGAGCCTGACAGTCTCACTTCTGGGTTTACGTTACTTTTAAAATTCTGGGAATTAGGGTTAAACGAATTTCGGTCCGTTTTGTGATGTGGAATATCGTTTCATTAGTGCACAAAATTTTTTAAAAATAAATAAAATTGTGATTTAAAAATGACTTTAAAGATAACGCAAATTTGTAATTTGGTCGGTTGAGGTCGGAGTTGGTCGGAAAAAAATGTTGCAAGTGGCAACACTGATTACGCTCTTACGCAATTACGCTCTCACTGTACCGGCGCTTGCTTGCTCTCGATGATGAAAATATTGCAAATTCGAGCTCGCCCTATGCCATTCGGTTGTATGAACGTAAGACATCTTATTGTTATTTGTCTTTGGTTCAATTACCTAAAGTTTGTATGTTGCACATTTTACCGTAGTGAGCATTTATCGTTAATTCACCGCCTTTATGCTTTGTCAACACACCACCTTACTACACGGTGGACGGAAAGTTTGCTGCATACACAAAAAAACACCGTTAAGGATCATTTGTATTGCTTTTCAAACTTTTTTTATTTACACCACTAAATCATATCTAAGCAAAATTCAATTGACCATTAAAATTGTGTATGTGCGCCATTTTTTTCGAAGCACTTTAAAACTCGCTTTCGGAAACTTTCGCACAAGACCGACGTTTCAGCCAATGATATGGCATCCCACTCTTGTTTTACTCTTTCAATGAGTTGAAGTCTATTGGCAAGTTTTGGACTCCGAAATACTGAATCTTGAATCCTGGACCAGATATGTTCAATAGGATTAAGATCTGGCGAATTTCCCGGCCAGTCTTCCCATACTAGCTTAAATAGACTTTTAGCAACACTTATTGACTGTTTCGCCATATGACATCGCGCACCGTCCTGCATTAGAATCGCTGTAGATCTACGAGGGAACTGCTTAGGATTTAAAAAAAATCACATTATTGGGGTTTTCCCCATTTCGTTTTCAAATAAAACAAGCAATCGGTATTTTAAGTATATTACAATTGAAACGATGTATGCAGAAACTTTCCGTCCACCCTGTATTTGCTCAATTATGTAACTAAATGCATGCTTACATTGCAAATTAATTTTTTTAAGGTGAAAGTCGCACGATACCGCATCAGGTGAAAACGAGGAGTGGTTGATGGTTAAAATTCGATAGCCAAATGTTCAGTTAAAATGCGATAATTTTATGATATTGAAATACGTAAACTTCGCCTTACCAAAGTTTTTGTATGCGTCGTTTACCAATACCCATCCGGATGACCCCAGGCGCTTTCGCCGCTATTTTGAATTGAACTCACAATAAATAAATAATAATAAATGATTTTTCCCATACCTTCCTTTGGTGATAGTCCGTTTTTCGAAAAAGGCCTAACTTTAACGAATTATTTTGCGACTATGGAAGATTTCTTTTCAGAGGGTTGAACACATATTGAGGTACGGAAAAACATTTTATTGTGAGTTTTATTCAAAATAGCGACGGAAGCGCCTGGGATCACCCGGGTGCGCATTTGGTATAAAAAAAACATTAAAAAAATATTTATTTAAGGTATTGAGAACTTGTTCAGTCACTCGAAATCATAACTACACTGGATAAATACTCTGACAGATATTAAACATGAATATTAAAAAGATCACCCGGGTAGTTATGAGGAAAGCGAAGGTTAAATCCAATTTCAAGTAGATATTGACTGATCTATGATGAATTACCGTCTCGGTCATCGTTTATGTCCTGACAATCGTGTTTAAATCGTGAGTACCACTCATAAACTCTGCCACGGGATAAAACTTGGTTCATCAATTGAAATATTTCGGTTAGAGTTTTACTAAGTTTAAAACTAAACTTAATATTCGCTTCTTGCAAATTAGCATCGAATTTTTGTATCAGTCACACAAACATACTTTTACTTCGGACGCGATTATTTCGCTTCCAGTGAACCAAATTTCATACAATTTCTAATGCACTAAGTCACATATGTTTGGCACAAAGTGCACTTTTAAAAGGAGCAGTTTACTGTAAAATGCATGAAATACTAAATTGGCAAAAGAAAATTGTTTTTTAGTTTTGGCTACGCCCAGGGTTCAAGTACCTTTAAACAACCAATTCATCTAGGCCATCTAGTGGTTCCTTTTTAAATCATAGGTTACTTTGACACTGACAGCTGTTTCCCGCTCGAAATCTAGATGGGAAATAATGAACATTTATTTTCAAACAGTGCCCAAATCATGTTACCAGCCGTCTTGGCGATGTCTATTGGCCGCCTCGGAGCTGCGATTTGACCTTTTGACTTTTTTTGTGGGGAACCACGAAGGACCGATGTTATGCCAACAATACAGAAACGATTCAACCACTTAAGGCCAATATCATCCAAGCAATCCGTCAGCTACAGCCCGAAATCATCAACAAGGGCTTGGGAAATTGGAGTGACAGAAGTCAGCCGATATAGCCACTTGAACGACGTTGTGTTCCATAATTAATGGGAATGTTTGCTCTTACTAATAAAGCCATAATACATGGAAAATTATTTTATTTTGTTCATTTTATTGCATTTTTACTGTTACGGTACTGTATCATTTTGATTACGAAACACTTGGTAACCCCGACCTGATCTTCAATTCAAGCAATCACGAGTATCCATCAGCAAGTGGTAAACATCCTGTAACTCGGCACAGGATCAAAAGCAAGCTACAGACCTACACTAGAGTAGCAACTCAAGCTCTACTCAGCTAGGAAGCTTATATTTCATTATCAAAAAAATTCGGACTAAATCCAAAAATGGATCAAGAAGAAGCGAATAACAATCTGTTCCTTGCATTGGCGGAGGCGCAACGCACTACAGTTGAACTCATTCAAACCATAATTAAAAACTTCAAGAAGGATCCAACTTCTAGAAAGATGGTGAACTATAATGACTGGCTTTTGGCTGGCAAAAATCCTCCTCCAAACCCTCCACGTGGGTGCCGGCCGGTAATGGCTAAACAGTTCACTTTAGTGATAGCCAGCCAAGGGTTGAGTCTCGTTCTTGCGACCCCACTCTTCAATAGCGAGGTTGCATGAGTCGTGGCTCCTTCCATAGGATCGAGGTAAGGGGCCGGACCAAGGTGTAATACGACCCGTGCCGATGGTCAGTCTGGCTGGGGGCCCTTACAAAATAGCCCAGTCGCGAACGGAGTATCCGGATACCTGGCGCCCTCCGGATTACATAGCCTTACCTGTGCATTGCGGATCTCTGCACAGGTGGACCACCCCTTCTCCGCCACTCGTGGGACTCAAACATGGACAAGATTACAACAAAAACAACAACAACAACAAAACGAACTAACACAAACGGAAAGACGGAACCAGAGGCCGGCCCTCTTAATAAGCCGGGGATGGGTGAAGCAAGTAAGCCAGCGCCCACCGCCAATAAGGACGCATCCTTGGTTGATCAGAAGATCCAATGCCAAGGCTCTGTGTCCGCAAGTGGAAAAACTGACAAAAGTGCCATGCCTGACCGCAGCAACGCCATGGTTGCCAAGGCCGGACCTTCGTCCAGCAAAAGCAACAAACACGGTGACGCTACGGTTAAAGAGGGCACGCGACATATAAAGGACTCAAAAATCCGCTATAGAGAGCGCCAGAGTGCCAAGCGCGTAATTGAACGGATACAAGATATCCCGGAAAATCGCAGGACTCAGCGCGAAAAAGCCTCCTTCACCTGGGCCATCGCCAGGTTAGAGGAGCTCGAAGATACAACGAACACCGAGACCGCTGCCAAACGACAGCGATCTACAGATGAGGAGGCTCCAACTGCTAAGAAGGTGCGCAGTTCACATAGAACGACAGCTTCTTACAGCGAGATCCTAAAGGACAGCCTCGTCATGGCGGTCGTTGACCGCTCTGACCCCGACGGTAGCATATCCCCTACCAACTGGAAGTTGGTGGAAGATTTCCTGGCCGATATTTTCCTGGATGTCATAAAGGAGCATCCAGGCCCCGCGCCTAAATACCAAATGTGCGGCTGGCATCAAGGCCACGTAAAGTTGGTTGCGTGCGCAGATAAAAGGGTCTGGATCTCTTTTGCTTGGCAATCTCCAGGACGGGAGAAATCTGGCCGGGCGCCAAGCTTGAAGTGGTGCCCAGGGAATCTATCCCCAGTAGACCCAGGACCAGAGCCTGGATCCCCATGAAACCTGCGGATCCGGCAAGAGTCCTCGAGACACTCCAGCTGTCTAACCCGGCGCTTCCCACACACAATTGGAAAATCGCCAAATTGGAGGAGATCAAGGGATCTCGTTGTGCCACAATAATTGTGAACAAAGAATCCCTTGAACACCTAGCGAAGTCCAAGGCGTTGTGGCCTTCGGGTTTGGACATGTCAAACTCAGGGTGTACAAGAAAGACGAGGAAACCACGACCAACGCAGGTACTGACTCTGGCGAAAGCGGCTCACAAGGGTTGCTAGCCACGACCGTTCTCGGCGAGGGTGGCCTGCAGGGCCCGCCGGCCAGTACAACCAATTTACAGGTAGAGGCGATGGACGACCAGCCATCTTCCCCTAAGCCGTTACGTCGCCTATCCCGAACAGTTTCTATCTCCTCTTCGGGATCGGATATGGCTACGGCTTTTGGGAATTTCTGGAGAGTTCGAGCTTCTCGAAACCGACGACGACCTCGACGCAACTGTGGTGGAGGCGAAGCTGAGCGAAAAAGACCATGGTCCGAGTAGTTCAAGTAAATCTCCACCACTCTAAAGCGGCTTCGGCCGCACTACTCCTACGCCTCTCTAAGGGGGGCGACGACATCGCTCTCATTCAAGAACCCTGGCTTGTAGCCAACAAGGTTTGCGGATTGGGAGCGACCAACTACAGGCTGGTCCATGCTTATAGCGCAGGTAGACCCAGATCCTGTATCCTTGTGAAAAAGTCACTAAATGCATATCTGCTCCCAAATTTCAGCAACGATGATCTGGGGTGGCTTTCCGTAATTCGATATCGAGCAAATACGTGCATCGAACTATCGTTTTTGCTTTCCGTAACACAAAATGTCGTCGTGTCGTATCGAACGTTCGATACAAACAGCTCGATACCAATTTTGCTCTCGTTTTGCTCGTTTGCTTGTTTGCGCCGTTGTCAACCATAACAAAATGTGAGTATGAAATTTGAAATTTTTTGGAAATTAATAAATGCTTTTATTTTTTTTAGGAGTTAACAAACGAACGCTGGACAAATAAAGATGTTAATCGAATTTTCCTCCAGGAAAATTGTATTTAGAATTTAAATACTCTTTACACTGCTGGCGGTCTGTGTTAGAGTTCCATTGGCTGCATACATTTTGTTCCATTGAGGTTAAGGTCTGCCGAAAGATTTTTGACAGAGTGCTGGGTCCCATGGCAGATGAGTGTGCGCCTCCCGTTTGCCACTGATAACCTCCACCCGCTAGCATCACTAAAGTGGCGGCTAATCTTTGTGAAGGAGGAATGTATGTACTTCTCATGCCATCCCATAATTGTATGGCATTGAGAACGTACATAAATGCCTCCTTGCTCAAACGGTACCTTTGTTGGAAGCTGTGAAATGGAAATTGTATAAACAAATTTTCCAAATACCAATTTAATTTACCATAACTCTGGCAATTCCATGCGATCCGCTGCATCTCTTTATCTTCGCCTATTGATTGGAGTTTCACGACGAAACTCCTCCAAAAACAATAAATACCGCCACTTGTACATTTTTATTGCCGAAATTTTTAAATTTGTTTATTTTCACTTGTCAAATTTTCTTCGTTTTGCTTACTTCCCGCTGCTTCTGACAGCTCCAAAGTACTTTCCACACACTTCCCAAAAAATAAAAACGAGAGTTCTCGTATCGAGTTACGGAAACCGAAACTGTCTCGTTGAGCGTTCGATATCGAATCGATGTGTCGAGCCAACGATGATCGAGTATCGAATTACGGAAAGCCACCCCAGGTGTCTATCTCCCTGGTACTAAAGGACAGGTGCCACTGGATCGCATCATGCTACATGGCTCACGACGACCCAGAGCCTCCACCGCCAAATCCTGTTAAGGAGCTGGTAAAAGAAGCCGCAAAATCCAGCACTGCACTAGTTATTGGATGCGACGCAAACGCTCACCACAGTATATGGGGCAGCACGGATACAAACGATAGAGGTGAGTCTCTCTTTGAATACTTATCTACCACCAATCTTTTAGTATGCAATATAGGGCGTACACCAACCTTTGTTACTAGGAACAGAGAAGAGGTCTTAGATCTCACCCTTGTCTCTGCAACCATAGCCGATAGGGTTAGCAATTGGAGAGTATCTAGTGAACACTCCTTCTCTGACCATAGGTACATTGAGTTTGCTCTTGAAAGCAACGCTCAGAGGACCAAACCTGTCCTCAATCCTAGAAAAACGAACTGGGATCTGTTCGTTCGCACAGTGGACAGCCACATTAATGCGACTCAAATCACTGAAATCAACAGCCACGCAATGTTAGAGACGGCTGTTGATCATTTAACCTCGGCCTTTTCAAAGGCTCAAAACCTTGCCTGCCCCATGTTTGTACCCAGGGGAAAATACAAACCCCCCTGGTGGAACCAAGAACTTGGGGGGCTCAGGAAAACCTCCAGGAGACTCTTTAACAGAGCGAGGAGGACTAAAACTGCAACAGACTGGGACCTTTACCAGTGGCGGCTTAAGCTGCTCGGGGGCCCGGGGCGGCGACGGCTGAGGGGGCCCCACAAAACGGTGCAGCATAAGTTTGCGTACAAAACTAATAATGGGAATTTCCGTTTATGCTTTTTGCTTTTTTTTTTTTAATTTGTATTCCAGTGAACAGTAAACGGACTTTTATTTTTAAACGACGAGACAAATTATTTTAAACGTACATATATAGTATGTGCTTGAAATTTTATAGAAAGCAATAGAATCCCAGAGAAAAAAATGAAAAATTAATAAAAGGATAATCTTACTACATCTCTCCAAAATTGATAAAAACTTTCGTGAAATTAGGAAAACTTTTGGGGGAGCAAATTTGTCATTTCCAAATGCCATCTTATATCTCGAAAAAAACCATTTTTTTAAGCTACCCGAGCAGGAGGATTCGATTGTCGACAAAAAATGGGCCAATCGCGGCACCTAAAAATAAAAGTTTTTTCTAGACTAACTTTGGCCGCTGAACACGAAACTGAAAACCAAAAAATTGTTGAAGAAGCGTTTTCGAAAAATCTTCGAAAAACGATTTTTTTCCTGTTGTTTCAGTTATGAGCACATATCTCCTAAAAGAATTATCCGATTAACACGAGCTGTCCGTCGTTCAGAAGATAATACCTTAGTGGCTTTTTAGTGATATATAGATTGTCCAAATCAGATGAGATTTGGGGAAGTTACTGACGGTGAAAGTTGTAACAATGTGAATTTTTCGACCAATTTAAAAAATCATAAATTTTCGAATATTTTTTTATAGAAAAAATAAATTATCTTCTCTGGTTTTAAAATCTAAAATGAAATATATACTATTTTAGCAAATATTAAGCCTAACATCAATAGAATTGAAAGAAAAATTATAAAGTTATGATGCAGTGAGTCAAAACACCAACTTTACATTTATTACACCGTGCGAAACAATTTTTTTTTGCCGAGACCCATCCAAATTTTGATATAGACGTGAAACTAGTGATCATTTATAGTATTCTGGCATAGTCAGTATTAAATTTTCTGACCCAAAGTCCTTTTTAAAGGACTTTAACATTTTGAGGAGATAGACATTTCAATATTTAATATATGCGGTAGTCCAATGATGAAGATATGGGTATCAAATGAAAGAGGAAAATTGTCTCCTTTTAACTAAATTTTCTATTTTGAACTTTCAGGACCAAAATATGTCAGGTATGGAAAACATACATGTTTTGGATTTCACTCTGTAGATTCATACATCTAAATTTTATTCTATTTCAAAGTTCTCAAGAAAGTTACACAAACCCCCCCCCCCCTAGAAAACACTTTTATTTTTAGGTGTATTTTTCGTGTCGAGTAGAAATCTTCAGAAATGTACAGAAATATTTTATAAAACCCAGTAGCAGTGACTTTATAAAAAAAGTCCTGAAAAAACATATTTCCCCTACATAACAGCATGTAAGAAGCCCATATTTAGCTTACTTACAAGGAGCATACAATTGCCTTCGAAAACCGGATTTCCGGGACATGTGTTTTTATCCAACCAATAACTGTAATAATAATAATAATTATAACTGTAAATTTGTTTGACTTCTACAAAGTTTAATGAGGTTAAGTAATTGTGTAATTCACACTAGTTTACAAGCAAACTCTAAGATTGCGATATTTAATTTTTAACTTAGAATTTTGTATTTGCATATTTTGCACAAAATTTTAAGTTAAAAATTGCAATCTTCGAGGAAACATTTTTTGAAAATTTGCAAAAAATCGACAAAGTCAATTGTCGATACTGTGTCTCTTTCAATTGATAAAAGTGACAAACAACCTTTCAACAACCATTGTGGAGCGCAAATAGTCTTTTACAAGTTTCAGTTTTGAAAAACTTTAAATTTTTATATAGTTACAAACTTCTCTCGGGGGCCCCCGCAGCCCGGGGCGGTCCGCCCCTCCGCCCCCCCTCTTAAGCCGCTACTGACCTTTACAAAGACTCTCTCAGGTCCTACAAGAAATGTCTTAGGGAAGCTAAGAGGAGCTCTTGGAGCGACTTTTGCGGCAACATTGAAAGTGTCTCCGAGACTTCCAGATTAAGGAAAATACTAGCCTCATCACCCTTTGTTCCAAGTGCCTTACAAAAACCAGATGGCTCTTGGACATCTTCAGAAGCTGAAGCACTTGAGCTTCTCACAAACACTCACTTCCCGGCCAGCCTCAACTCGCTGGCAGGAGACCAGTCAGACACGAATAGGGTCGCTAATGTGGACAACCTCATATCGGAGGACAAAATAAAATGGGCTATCGCAGGGTTCCTTCCATTTAAATCACCAGGACCAGATGGCATATTCCCAGCATAGCTACAAAGGGCTGGACCGTCAACCTTCAGGCTCCTCAATTTAATCTTCTCAGCCAGCATCAGCTTGAACTACATTCCAGCAAACTGGCGCAGAGTACGGGTGGTGTTCATCCCGAAAGCTGAGAAGAACTCTCACACCAGTCCCAAGGACTTCAGACCCATAAGCCTTTCCTCATTTCTACTGAAAACATTGGAAAGACTATTGGATCTACACCTACGTTCGACTATACGGCATGACCTCATCTCAAACAACCAGCATGCCTACATTAAGGATAAATCCGTAGACACTGCTCTACACTCTCTGACCCAGACGATCCAAAAATCTCTTGATTACAAAGAACATACATTAGCAACTTTCCTGGATATAGAGGGAGCTTTTAATAACGTCGAACCGTTGGCTATCACCGGCGCACTCACTAGGCTTGGGGTGGAGCGTGGCCTGGTGAACTGGGTGGATAAGCTTCTGCAAAGCAGAGTTATCTGCGCTGAACTAGGTGAATCGTCCATCTCAAGAGGAGTGAGTAGGGGTACCCCACAAGGCGGGGTCCTCTCCCCTCTCCTTTGGAACCTTGTGGTTAACGAACTACTTCAGTCCTTAGGAGGGGGCGGATGCAAGGTGACAGCTTACGCCGACGATATAATTCTTGCCGTTTCAGGGAAGTTTCCTCACTCGATCAGAGACCTCATGCAAGCACTGATAAACAAGGCCAACGACTGGGCAACCTGTCGTGGGCTAGGCATCAACCCCGGGAAAACAGAAGTGGTCCTCTTTACGAGGAAGTATAAGCCACCTGCCATACCTCCTCTAAAACTCAATAACATAGCAATCCCATATAAGAATGAGGCTCGATTCTTAGGAGTCATTCTTGACAAGAAATTAAGCTGGAAACCAAACATCCTCCATAGGGTTGAAAAGGCAAGGGTTGCCTTATATACCTGCAAGAAGGCACTGGGTAAAACCTGGGGTCTAAGACCAAACTTAACGTACTGGGTCTATACAGCCGTAGTCAGGCCCATCCTAACGTATGGGTGTTTGGTTTTGTGGGAAGCTTTAGAAAAAGTCACACTTCTCCAACACCTGCAAAAAGTTCAAAGGGCAGCGTGTATCATTATCTCAGGTGCTCTTAGAACTACCCCAACCTCAGCCTTAGAAGCTTTACTTCACCTCATCCCATTAGACCTACACTGTAAGAAGTCGACGGCATTTACAAGCCATAGACTTCGAGTTTTCGGCCATTGGTCGGAATCAAATACGGGTCACAATAGGATACTCTCTCTCTTAGGAGAAACTGGAGAACTCGATTACTCTCCTCCTCAACTTCTCTTCAACAAGAAGTTCTCATGTACCATCCCAGATAGGAGCAGCTGGGAGGACGGCTCAACACCACTAACAGGTAACTCATGTCAGGTCTTCACTGATGGCAGCTAAATGGAGCGGTCGGCGGAGGTGTCTTTTCGGACTCATTGGGTATAAACTACTCCTTTAGATTACCGGACCACTGTAGTGTGTTCCAGGCGGAAGTAACGGCCATTGAAGCCGCCCTGAAGCTGATCAACGAGCGCAGCATCTCGATACGAGATGTTAGCATACTCTCTGACAGCCAAGCGGCTATCAGGGCCCTAGGGTCTCATGTCTTAACATCAAAAACAGTGATCAGCTGCCGCAGATCTCTCGACGAGATGGCTGAGCAGCTTAACATACACCTATTATGGGTCCCAGGTCACAGAGACATCCCGGGAAACTGTAGGGCGGACGAACTGGCCAGAATAGGCACAACCGAAGGGCTATCCACAGAATTTGCTGGCTTGGGTGTCCCGCTAAGTACTTGCAAGCTGGTGCTAGAGGCGGCCGTGACTAAAGCCGCCAACATCGCTTGGGCGGCCTCTGAGACAGGCAAGACAGCGCAACAAATCTGGCCAAAGCTGGACTGGACGCGCACCAGAAGTCTGCTAAACCTCAAAAGGGGCGCGCTCAGGGCTGTTGTCGGGGTAATTACTGGGCACTGCATCCTCGGCAGCCACGCAAGAAGACTAGGGCTGGGTCATCTAGCCAACGATTTCTGCCGTAGCTGCAGAGACATAGAAGAGGAAGAAACCATCCTACACTTCCTTTGCACCTGCCCTGCTCTTTGCAGGACTCGCAAAAAATACTTAGGTTTTTACCACACCGACTACCTCGCCGATGTATCAAACGTCGACACCAAAAGCCTTATACGCTACATTAATTGTTCAGGTTGGTTTGAGACCTACTAACATGAAGGGGATAACGATCCAGTGGCATCACAATGGGCCTTTTTTGGCCTACGTGCGCTCTCGTGAGGGCCGCCACATCTACCTACCTACCTATAATGAAGAACATCTGACAAGACTGGATGTGGAATGGTAGGAATTCGAGACTACTGACAACAAAATACGCTGTCTCGAAAACAAGTCCATAGACCACAGTCGCCACAGTCACCAGCAAATTTTACGACCAAATTTCAGAGTTGACCTCAATATACAGTGAATTATTTGAAATTTCAATGATGAAAGCATCCAATGTTATTCAGCCAAGAATCAGCATCAGACATCCGACAAGCCCACTGTAACCAGCAGGACGTTTATCGCCAATGAAACAACTTAACCCTCATCTGTCGCATCGGTCTCATCAATTGCAACCTCAACAAACTCCTTAATCAGAAGGCAAAATGTTAGAATGGCTGGAAATGGTTTCAAGATCATATGTCCTACTAGGCACAGTAAAAATTTTCCTGGTAGCTTCCAAATCAAATCAATAGAATGCAAGGACATTCTGGACTCTGGATCGCAAGTAAACATAGTTACACCAAGTTACACCATACACAAATTAGGTTTGTCGCCAAAATCAACATCAATTCGCTTGGAAGGTATTGGGAAAGGAAAACAAGATAGCCATCATCGCGTTAATATCCCCATGAAATCAAAAACAACAACAACAACAACAACATACCACTAACAGATCTGACCATCAACCAGCCCACCGAGATTTATGTGCTGATAGGAGCCGAATTCTACCAACAAGTCTTGTCTCCAGGAAAAATCAATCTGGACGATAACATACTGTTACGAAAATAAGTTATCTAGGCTTATTCGTTTTCTAGATTGTGCTTGAAAAATAAAACACATTTCAATTAATCAACACAAAACGCAGTCAAAAACCAAACATCACTTTATTCACAAATTTGCACTTTGCTTGTCTTTACACTTGCTACTACTTATTGGACTATTCCGTGTTTCACCTTTACTTGCTCAAATAAGACTGTCCCTCTGTGCTGTACCCGGCTGCCTTTTATACTTGTCTGCTTATCGCGCCGATTGTTCTCGCACATTCCAATTGGACTATCTCTCGATTGTTCTCGCACATCCCATTACCATCGCGAGCCATCCCTGCCATATCAAAATTATAGCAAGCCGGCCGTACTTTCAAGTGCGTGCCTAAAAGTATGCCCGTAAAAGCATTCATGCATAGCACAGCGACAGGGTCTTAAATGCATTAAAGGCTTAAATACATTTAACATCGCATTTAAATGCTCAAATTCCCATGCAATTGGTTTTGTATCAAAGTGCGTAAACTCACTTTCAAAACTGAGTTAACTCAGTTTTGCCGTTTACAAACGTCTAACAGAAAATGTTATTTTAAAAGCGGGAGCCGTATTCGCAAATGTACATATTTTGATAGCATGCTTTAAGGCGCTGCAAGAGCCGTACGAACACAAACGAAATAGGGGATTTGAATTGCGTTCGGTGTGGTAGATTTTTTGCTAGTCAATTACTTTTTACTGCATTTTTCGCAAAAATACATATCGTCTGTCATAATCAAAGTCAAAACTTCTATTTTTTGCCAATAATAAATGCTGAAAAAGAAAATAAAAAAGTGGAACTTCTCATGAACTCTCTTGACATTAAAAATTCAGAAAGCTCTGATATCAATCAGCTAACCACTTTCACAAATGAAATAAACATTGACAAATATTTGTGAAATATATGAATGAAATGAAATGAAATTAAATATGAATGAAATAAATATTAGACTGTTGAGAAGGAAAGCGGAGCGGTTTTCATGCAGTAGAGCGGCTACAAGAAACCATACATACGTATACAAGGAGATGGCGGCGATGGGTAAGCTGTGGCTGCCAGAAATAAATGCAGAATTTGGCTTCACCAAATAAAAATGTAAACAAAAACCAGCTGTTGGAGTTAACTCAGTTTCGATGGAAACGCTTGACAGTTCCCAAGCTTAACAGAGCCCTTAAATACATTTAAGCGCTCGGTGGAAATACAGTATTAGACTTGTTCGTCTCGAACAAGTGCCGAGTCTCCGCCGTAGTACGACGCCAGGCGCTCCAAATGGACTACTTTCAGCCTACCATTTCTATTGCAGCAGCGTTGAACCCTGTACACCACGTCATTAATCCTGATCACAACTTTGTACGGTCCTTCCCATGAAGTTTTGGAGACAAACCTATCCTCCGCTGCGGGTTGTAGAGCATTACCAGATCGCCTTCTTGGAACCCTGCTGTGTAAGCCCGTAGATCATAACTGGCTTTCATCTTATCGCTGACCAGTTGGATACGGCCCCTTATAAACTGGTGGATTTCTTCCAGTTATTTCTACCACTTATTGACCACGTAGTCAGTCCAAGCGCCTTCCGTCATGCTGACCACTCTGAACTTCAAGTCAGCAGGCAATCTCAACTCTGTGCCGAGTGATGTCGTGTCGTGCGGGCCCGACCTATACGCCATCAGGAACAGTGGGATATGCGTGTCCCAATTCTTTTGATTCCTGCCTACCACTTTCCGCAGATATTCTTCCAGCGTCCGATTGAATCGTTCCACCATGCCGTCGGACTGGGGATGCAAAGGGCAGGTGTGAGTTTTCCTTATTCCTAGTAGCTCACACACTTCCTTCAATACCAGAGACTCGAAATTCCGGCCTTGATCCGAGTGCAACTCCAGCGGAACTCCAAATCTGGCCACCCAGTTGTTTACCCGCATTTCCGCGACCGTGGTGGCCTCCTGGTTAGGAAAAGGATACACTTCGGGCCATTTGCTAAAATAGTCCGTTACCACCAGTACATATTTGTTGCCGTGAGTGCTAATTGGGAATGGGCTGGCGACGTCGATGGCACGTTGTACTGCTGCATGCGGCCCCGAGATCTTCTTGTCGGCCCTTTCGCAGCCGAACATCGATCACAGCTCTTAATCCAATCGGCTACAGACTCCTGGCATCCTACTCAGTAGAATCGCCTTTTTATTTTGGCGACAGTTTTTGTGATGCCTAGGAGCCCTCCGCTGGAGTCGTTATGGTATGTCTCGATCACCTCGTTGATCCTGCTTTTCGGGACTACAATTAGGGAATTGCTAGTCCGGCCATCCTCACTCTCCCACTCTCGGTATAGGCGGCCATCAGACAGCCGCAAACTTTACCACTGTGCCCAGTACGCCTTCGCGATCAGGCTTTCCCCGACCATCTCCTGTCAGTTCGGACGTGCGCCCTGCTCCTTGCCTTCGACGATTTTTGCAATATCCGTATCCTCGCGCTGGTCCTTTTGTATCCTCTCCGCAGACCACTCTTCCCCTGGCATAACGCTTACCAATCGGACGTCCTCTATCTGCACTTTGCTTTTGGCTCGAGAACAATGCCTGCATTCGGTTTTGCACGGGCGGCATGACAAGGCATTGGCATTTCCATGGCTACTGCCCTTGCGATGCTCTATCGTGTAGTCGTAGCTCTGCAGCCGCTCGATCCACCGCGCCAATTAGCCTTCAGGGTCTTTAAAGTCCAGTAGTAATTTCAATGCAGCATGATCTCTGCGCAGGCGAAACTTTTGTTCATAAGGTAGTTGGGCAAGTGTTTCAGCAGTTCCCTCCGTGTCACACAGTAGGTGCGTTCAGGTTTCGACAAAATTTGGCTATAGTATGCTATCACTTGTTTTTGACCATCTATTATCTGTGATAGCACACCCCCAATACTGTGCCCGCTTGCATCTGTATCCAGCACAAACATCTCTCCAGACACGGGGAAAGCCAGAATTGGAGCAGTGCACAGTTTTTCCTTCAGTCGTGCAAAAGCCTGCTCCTGCTCTTCGCCCCACGCGAAGGCTTGATTCTTCTTCGTCAAGCTCTTTTTTCGTGCAAGCTGCAGGCTTTGTTCGCAAATCCAGGAACGAATCTTCGGTAGTATGTGCACAGGCCCAGGAAACTGTGGAGGTCGTGTAGATTGCGTGGTCGGGGCCACTCCTGCATCGCCGTGATTTTGCCTTCATCCGTATGTACTCCGCGGGCGGAAACTGTGTGACCCAGATACTTGACCTCTTTTTGGAACAGCGAGCACTTCTTTGGGTTGAGTTTAAGCCCGGCCTTTTGTATTTGCTCAAAAACCTCCTTCAGCTTTTCCAGGTGGTCGTCAAAGCTTTTACCCATCACGATTATGTCGTCGAGGTATACTAGACACGTCCGCCAATGCAGCCCTTTTAGCACGCGTTCCATTAGCCGCTCGAATGTTGCTGGTGCGTTGCAGAGTCCAAACGGCATGACGGTGAACTGCCACAACCCATCGCCAACACTGAAAGCCGTTTTCTCCTTGTCCTTGTCTGCAAGCTCAATTTTTTTATAGGCTGTCAAAAGTTTTTCATGTGCGGTATGATGAAAAGTTTTATTTTTGTATTTTCCACATTTGCTGTTCTATAGTTCTGTCAAATTTCGATAAGCTTCGATAAAATCGCTCCAGTTTTCGTTGCGCTCGTCCATTTCGTTCGCAACGCACAAAAGCTGAAACACGAATGAACTCAGAAAATGGCACGAATTTGTACAACATACCCATACACGTTGCGACCGCTCGCACAACACGAAATATCAAAATATTTTGATTTTCATACAACCAGTTGTGCGACACGTACAACTGCGCTACACACGATGCGATTCTTTGTACAACGAATCGCAACGTATATGGGCCGCATAAGACATCTTATTGTTATTTGCCTTTGGCTCTACCAACTGGACGTTCATACCCGTAACAGACATGTAGTACAAAAATCCTGCTAGTACAAAAAACCAATGTCTGTCACTGGTTTTTTCAACTTTTGTTCGAAAGCAACTGGTTTTGTTTACTCCAATCATAGTACAAAAATCCAGTAGAATACCAGGAACAGGAATGAGATTTTTCAGTTTACTACAAAGGGAACCGACTGGAATCGAAACGGAACATAGTGCAAAGCTTAAAACGCTTTAAGTAGTGATGAGCAAAACGGCGATTTTCCAATCAGTGTGATTTGCGATTGCGACATGAAAATCGCTGTGATTGAAAACTGTGATTTTGAATCACTGTGATTCTGAATCACAGTTTTATCAGCGATTAAGCGATTGGAAAGTGGGAGAGTAAGCCGATTTATGTGCGTTTTTTGCAATTCACGTACACAGTCTGTGTGTGCTGGCAGTGATCAGCTCTTCACTGCTTCCGCTCTTATCCCGATATTAGGAATTATTGTGCAAACCAAAATTCCGCCAGTTTTCTTTCAATTACACAGGGCAACAAATTTCGATTTTTGGTCGGCTTTTCTGGGTTTGACATCAGATTTACGAAAAATGTGCATGTTTTTCAACATTAAATAAAACGCCATGAAACTCCATATTTTCCGACTTTGACTTCTGCGACTTTCTGCGGATTTTTAGAACTTATAAAAATAAATTACATTGGAAAAGAAGCCGTGAGGTGTTGTAAATGCTACAAAGTGAAAATCATGTCAACCGGTTTATTGGTTTAGAAATTACAATGCCAAACGTGAAAAAAGTCAGGGAAAATCCGAAAAAGTGACACGCCCATTTTGTGCGAAAACGGAAACTAAGTTGTAAAAACGGTTTGCGGATTCGAAATCAGCGCTCCCTAATTACCCTAGAACTGATGTCAAACCCAGAAAAGCCATTTTGCTGTTGATCAGTGTTATTTGCTTTTTAAAGTATTTTCTCATTAATTTTCTGCATCAAATACACAACATATCAACTTTTTTGGTTTCATTATGTAAATATTATTGATAAATAGACCAAAGAACACAAAGCTAAATGCATTGAATATGACAGGGTCACTTGCCGTCCTTTTTATTTCGCATTTCTTCATTTAGCGAATCTCTAACACAGGGTTGACGATCAGATCAGGTATGCTTTTGGTGCTAAAGGCTCGAGTTCGAACGCAGGACTGTTTTTTTGGATGCAGCTTATAAAACCTTAATTTAATTCAATAAAAAGAATACCAAACGGTTCTTTTGACACTTTTGGGCAATAATATATTTTTATAGTTAACACTTCGTTCAATAATGTGTGTGACTAACTAATTAAAACACATTTTTTTGCCAAAATTCAGTATTGAACAGTATTTTTTTTCATTAAAAAACAATGATAAATCAGCACACGGAATTGCTTTGAATTCATTTTTTTTGAAAACTCAAAAGTAGTGTCACTTAAAGCACTGTAACTTGTAAACTAATGGTCGGATTGACATATAATTTTGACAGTAAGCCTAAAAAGGTTCACAATTTCGAAAAAAAATATTGATTTAGTATTAGTGCCGCCATCTATGTGTCAGTCACACACATTATTGAACGAAGTGTTAGTTCTGTACAAACGTATTACGAAATTGCACCAAAAAAAAATTTATGACTTTTTTGACTTTATTGTGCTACAGTTTTGTATTATAACAGTTGGGCTGAAAAGTTCGTATCGTTTTATAGAAAAACACATTTTGGCAAAATTCGATTTTATACACGATACACCGATTATAGCGATCTTCCAACTTTCCAATACCATTTTTGTAGTAGGATTTGTGTTTAGCCTCAAAATAGGCCTCTGTTTCGGCGATTACTTCCTCATCGGCTTTAAATTTCTTTCCAGCGAGCATTCTCTTGAGATCTGAGAACAGGAAAAAGTCGCTGGGGGCCAAATCTGGAGAATACGGTGGATGCGGAAGCAATTCGAAGCCCAATTCATGCCATTTTACCATCGTTTTCCCCGATTTGTGACACGGCGCATTGTCTTGATGAAACAACACTTTATTCTTCTTCAAATGGGGCCGTTTTTTTGCGATTTCGTCCTTCAAACGCTCCAATAACGCTATAATGGTTTTTCCCTTTCCAAGATAGTCGATGAAAATTATTCCACGTGCATCCCAAAATACGGACGCCATAACCTTACCGGCCGACTGTTGAGTTTTTCCACGCTTTGGATTCGGTTCATTGCGTGCAGACCACTCAGATGACTGCCGACTGGACTCCGGAGTGTGGTGGTGGATCCATGTTTCATCGATTGTCACATATCGACGCAAAAATTCACTTCTATTGCGGTTGAACAGCGCCAAACATTGCTCTGAAGCATCGACACGTTCCTGTTTTTGGTCGATTGTGAGCTCGCGCGGCACCCACTTTGCACATAGCTTTCGCATACCCAAATATTCATGAACGATATGTCCAACACGTTCCTTTGATATCTTTAGAGTGTCAGCTATACAAATCAACCTCAATTTCCGATCTTCCAAAATCATTTTGTGGATTTTTTTGATGTTTTCGTCCGTAACAGCCTCTTTTGGACGTCCACTGCGTTCATCGTCTTCGGTGCTCGTATGGCCTGTACGGAATTTAGCAAACCACTTACGAATGGTTGCTTCGCCCGGCGCAGAGTCCGGATAACACTCATCAAACCACTTTTGGTATCAGTAGTACTTTTTTTCATCAAAAAATAGTGTTTCATTAAAACACGAAATTCCTTTTTATCCATATTTTTCAAAATAACAAAAGTTGCTTCACTCAAAATGCTGTATCTGACAAACTAATAATCAGACAGCTGTCAAATTTATAAACGTTTCTTTTGAAGGTTGGTACTACGTAAAAATGATACGGATTTTATTCCAGTGGTGCCATCTCATAGAAACGACACGAACTTTTCAGCCCAACTGTTATATGAGCAACTTCCCATACAAATTTCACTTTGATGATGGGGTTTTAATTCGTGGTGGAAACGAAATAGTAATATCAGCTGTTTCTTGCCTGCGAAAATTTCCGCGACTGGAAGTTGGGCCATAGAATTTTCTTTTATATTAAAATCTGTGCCGGAAGCAGATTATATGTTATTTTTCAACCTTATGAGAAAAGTTAAAGAGGTTATCATCATTAAATTTTAGCCGTTGTTGCTTGTATTGTTATATTTCTGCATTCTTCCGACAGCTTTTCTCATACAATTTTCATGCTGCCAATGTGGAAAAGATATGCTGGATGGAGACATACGTGCAAACGAAAAAGATATACATACATAGTCTCTCAAAGCGATATCCACCATATGCCTGTAGTGGAAAAGGGAGCACTAGAAAACGTAATAAATGTTAGCAGCATTGTCACAGAGCAGAGAAACGAGTTCTGAAATCGCTGTATGTGTAGGTGCGTTTCGCTTCTCATTTGTTCACAGCGATTTTGGTAAAACAGTGATTTGGAAAACAGTGATTTAAATCACTTGTAAATCACTTGTAATTACAATCGCTGTTTTCGTTGCCAGTCAAGGTGCGTTTCGCTTCTCATTTGTTCACAGCGATTTTGGTAAAATAGAACAGATTTACAATCGCTGTTTTCGTTGCCAGTCAATCGCAGTGTGATACTGTGAATACAAAATCACAGTGAAAAAATCGCCGGTTGCGATTTTTTGCTCAACACTAGCTGTAAGCTCTTAAAGCTCTTCGTTGACAACCTCACTGCAGAAATAGAGAATAAACAGTAAAAATATTTCGGTTATTTTTAAATTTGTTTTCGGCGCTGTCAAAATGTACTACGTAGTACAAAAACCAAGTATGTGTCAGCATGCTAGTATGGGGTTTTAGAGCTTTGATTGTAGTATTCTTCCTAGTACAAAAATCCTATGTCTGTCATAAGGGGTATAAGGGGTGTCGTGTATGTGAACGAGCCTGCTCTCACCCTTCCGGCCGATGAATCGGCATCGGCCAAAAAATTTGGTATCGGTCGGACTCTAATGATGAGTCATACAGTCATACAGACAGTCAGGACAAAGAGTTATATGTATAAAGAGGATTTGCAAGTAGATATTGTCCTTGTTGCAAAACAAAACAGTAAATTAAAACAATATATGTAAACAAAGAAAGATAAACAAGAAGAAGATCTCGGTCAAGTTATCTACACTCACGCCTCACTAAATATGCAAAAAAACGTAAAAACTCTCTAGTAGACGGATGGAAAAAGCCGAATATTGTTAAGAATGGGAAACACTCGGAAGAGGTTTTACTATTCCTGATAACATATCATTCATTTCAATATAAACAGAAAAAAATGTCACTGATTTTCACGAATTAATTTGTCGCGGACTGTAGCAAATGCTCAATTTATGCACTTCAATTTATGTACTTTATGTACTCAATTTATGTACTTTTTTAAAAATCGTAATTCAACGAGGTAAGTCAAGGGTTAAACGTTTGTATGGAGAAATTTTTTGGCCTGTTTGACTTCAAACTTGGCAAAAGTATTTCCAAATCAAACGGTAAATCAAGGGCTAAAAGTTTGTATGGAGAAACATGCTTTAATGGGGTTTTTGACTTCACACTTGGTTAAGGTGCACCAAATGATTAATTTTTTCGAAAATCGAAATCTGACGGAGTCAACGATGGGTTAAGAGCTTGTATAGGGAAACATGATTTAAGAGGTTAAATTACATAAAATATGGCGAAAGCCCTTTAAATAAGATATAATTAGACAATTATTTTCAAAAACGAATCTGACAGGGTCAATGAAGGATTAACACTATGCCGTCCGGCGACACCACAGTGGCGTCGTGCGCGAATTATATTTTGTATTTATTTACGTCTGTATATCTTTGAAATTTCATGAAAGTAGGGGAACAAGGTTGAGAACTTATGAGAACTAACGATGAGATTAGTAAAACTTAACAATTCGGCCTCGATAGCTCAGCGGGTAGCGCGCTGGCTTCTCATACCGAGCGCCCCGGGTTCGATTCATGGCTTGGGCTGGAAAAAACCACTCATCTACTTCTGTCGCTATCCACATGAAGGGAATGAGAATTACAAGAATCGCACAAGTGCGCTCTTGGCAGGCAATGGCAAAACCTCCAAGTGTGAAAGAAAAACTGCCCATCGCCGTTTGGATTCGGCGTTAAACTGTAGGTCCGCTCCCCTCCCTTTCCCCATCCGTTTGAAATGTGTGTTGTATCACATGTTGAAAAAAAAAACAGTGTTGCATACGCATTTCAAACGGGTGGAATCTGTGGTATCACAACGAGCCCGTTAAAAGGCCTAAGTGTGTCTCATACAGAGGCAGCCACCGCAACCTAACCTAACAATTCATAATCTCCCGATAATGTCAAAATCGGCCGGCGAAAAAGCCAAGTAATCCGGATTAGCGCTGCCGCCGCCAAGCGAATAAATATTTACAATACGTGCGGATGGCAAAGTGTTAAGAGAAACTTGATTTATGGAGCCCGTTGACATAAAACTTGCGTGCAAAGCCGCGGGGCCCTGCTAGTTATGGAATGAACATTTTTTTTAATAAAAGTATGAAATTCTTCCGTGCAAAGCCGGGGATAACTGGTATATATTCCAGGAATTTAGTGAAATTTGGAATATTCAAAAAAGTAAAAAAACATTGTATTTTAAATAGAATTAATTTCTTAATTTGAAGGCCACAAAGAAAACCTGAACTCAAATACTAACAAAACTTAAAATTAAATGTAAAAAGTTAACTACTTATTACAGTAAATAACTAAAGTTTGCTCCAAGTTTTCTACGGTTGGCATATGCCATGACTATGCCGTACACCAGCTAGTGGAATACGAAAACGTTCATTATTCTTGTATGCTGTACCCAGCAATGCCCCAAAAAATAGCTTAGTGAGCCAAACTACAACACCCTCAATAATGGTCGTAAAAATAGCATTTTAGGAATAACAAAAGTCTGGGCTTGTCCAAATTGAACCCCCTCCCAACCCCTTGCTCGTTTGCATAGAAGAACATAAGTCTATATGAATATGTTTATATACATACTTACACCAAATACGGCAAAAATTGAAAAAAACATGCAACACTATGCCAAAATATTCAACAGATATATAAAAAGTATGCAAAATATGCAAAAAGTATGCAAAATATGCAAAAAATATGCAAAATATGCAAAAAATATGCAAAATATGCAAACATATGCAAATATGCAGTGCATATGTTAGCTCATTCTTAATATTTTTCAATAAAAATAGTTTCTGTCTTGGTCTCATTCAAATCCGAAGCTCCAAAAAAATATGCACTTGCATATAAATCCGATCCCTAGTTATCACTATCTTCCAGTGATGTGGAAAACGGGGTTGCTCGGCTCAGGTCCTCTTCCCAAACTGACGTTGCTGGTCTATCGACAGTACTCTTTAAGAACTGCGCGTCGATTATTCATCCGATAACCATGATTTTCAATAAATCGCTAGCCTCTGGCGTTTTTATAGATGACTGGAAGCTAGCATTTATCACGCCAATTTTCAAGAGTGGGAACAAAAATGATGTGTGTAACTACAGGCCTATCTCCAAACTATCAACTGTATCGAAGCTCTTTGAATACGTTGTGAAGGACAAATTATTCTTCGCTTTAAATGTCTTATTTCTCCGCATCAACATGGGTTTATTCCTGGACGGTCCACCGTAACCAACCTAGCCGCTTTCTCCGAAGATTGCTTCACTGCTTTTCGGAAAGGTTTTCAAATGGATACAATCTATACTGACTTTTCCAAGGCCTTCGACAGGATGTCACATTCGATCCTTGTAAAGAAACTTGAATTGTTGGGTGTTCACTCAGCTTTCTTGGAATGGTTCAAGTCTTATCTAAGGAACCGTCAATGTGTGGTAATTGTTGACCATGTTCGCTCTGACCCCTTTGTAGCCTCCTCTGGTGTTCCACAAGGTAGTATCCTTGGGCCATTGCTCTTCTTACTGCATTTCCAATTTCCCCTTAAAGTTGGTATCAGAAACCAAAGACTTGGGTGTAATCTTAATCCAAAGTTCTCGTTCTCCAGCCATATTAATTCCTTTATTTCTAAGGCTTATGCTATGTTGGCGTTTGTAAGGCGCAGTAGCTCAGAATTTTCTGACCCATACAAATTGCTTTACACCCATTTTGTCCGCTCATAGCTCGAATATGCGTCTTTCATTTGGAGGCCCTATCATGTTTGTCACATTAATCGTATTGAGCGCCTTCAGAAAGTTTTTCTTCGCTTCGCCCTGCGCTCTCTTTGTTTCGTGGAACCGTGCCCCTCCTATACAGCGCGGCTTAAACTTATAAACTTAAAGTCCCTTCAAAGTAGGAGAAGTATTCTATCACTTTCCTTCGTGTTCGATATAATTAATGGTACTGTTAATTTTCCTGCTCTGTTAGGCAAGATGGTTACATGAATAATTTCATTAATCATGAGTATAATCAGTGTAATCAGATTAATGATAACTTTTGAATATTTGTCAATTTAAAATTCTTGTAATTAGTTTTATAATGTTTTTTTATTTGGACTAATTTTTGCAACACAACAATATTTAGATTAAATAGAAAAATTGAATAGAAAATAATAAATGCAATCTATTTAATTTTTGCATTAGCTTTGGCCACAACTCGAATTTAAAAATTTTTGTCAGACCAACGGTTGTACCGTGAGAGGTTTGCCCCAGTGCACAGTGATTCGACTCCATACAACCGCGGGACAAAATTAGAAGGAGTTCTTCATGAAATTTGGTATACTAGCTAATTATGGTCTGCTGAATTGAAATCTCCATTTTGATTTTCTTAAACTTTTGTAGTTTGGCTTAAATTTGCAATTCTCGTCATTTTTGGTGAGCTATAGCAACGAGTGTGTTGGCTAGATTTTTCAGATTTTACATTTAATCGGTAACGTCAACATTGATAATTGCAAAAAGTAACAGATTGTCTTAGGACTCATTAGTTTTGCAATGAAAATGATAATAATAGACGGACGTTTTGCTTTTTTGCAGTTTTCTCAATTTTTTCATGCTGATTGCATACTTTTAGGGATGAAAAAAATAAATTTTGTCGAAAAATAATAGGGGTACCGGTTATTTTGTGCGGTTTTTTGGGAAAATTGAAGCTTTATTGTGAAAAAATGGTTACAAATTTAATATTTAAAGTATTGTCCATCACTAGCTATAACTTTTTCCCATTTTTCTGGCAATTCACGAATACCCTTTCTGAAAAATTCGGCCGGCTTTTCCGCTATCCACGAATCGATCCAATTTTTGACTTCTTCATAATTGGAGAAGTGCTGGTCAGCCAGGCCATGTTTCATTGATCGGAAGAGATAGTAATTGGATGGCTCAAGGTCTGGACTATACGGCGGGTGGGGTAGGACATCCCATTTGAGCGTTTCAAGGAAGGTTTTGACGACCTGTGCCGAGCATTGTCATGTTGCAAAATTACCTTGCCGTGCCTTTGTGCATATTCCGGCCGTTTTTCGCGCAGTGCTCGGCTCAGACGCATCAATTGCCATCGGTAGACTTCCCCTGTGATCGTTTCATTCGGTTGCAACAGCTCATAATAGATCACACCCAGCTGGTCACACCAAATACACAGCATAACCTTCAGGCTATGAATATTCTGAACGAATATGATATGAATATTCCATACGTTGCTCGACGTTTTGGATTATCGTAATGGACCCACTTTTCATCGCCAGTGACAATTCGATGCAAACAACTTTTTCTTTTGTGCCGTTGAAGCAGTTGTTCACACGTGAAAAATCGGCGTTCGACGTCTCTTGGCTTCAATTCATACGGCACCCAATGGCCTACCTTCCGGATCATTCCCATTGCTTTTAGACGATCGGAAATGGTTTGTTGAGCGACGCCAAGTGATTTTGCAAGTTCTTCTAGCGTTTGGGATGGATCTTTGTCGAGCAATGTCTCCAATTCGTGATCTTCAAACTTTTTTGGCTGTCCGGGCCGTTCATCGTCCTCCAAGTCAAAATTGCCACTTTTGAACCGTGCAAACCACTTCTGGCACATACGCTCAGCTAGAGCATGCACACCATACACTTCCACCAAAATACGATGACTTTCGGCAGCCTTTTTCTTCATATTGAAGTAATGAAGAAGTACTCCCCGCAAAAACACTTTATTGGGACAAAATTCTACATTTTCAGAGTAAAAAAAAGTATTGTTGTTTCCGCTTCATTTAAATGACACATACCTGAAACTATATGACAATAGCTTTCCAACACATATTTGGAAAGGTTGGCTGTTGGAAAGGCTGTTCACAAAATCAAGTTACGCCATCTGTTAGAAAACCGCACGAATTAACCGGTACAACCCTGGATGTGAAGTGGATATACACCTCGAGATAGCAAATCAGCTGGGTTGTGTTTGGTGTTGACATGCCTCCATTGTTCAACTAGTGTCAATTGTTGAATTTTACTGACACGGTGAGCAACGAAGGTTTGGAATTTGGATGGATCCGAGTTAATCCAATGCATTCTATCGGGTGTTTTTTTTAGAGGTTTGTTTTTCGAATAGAGATAAAACATTTGGCACATAACACAGATGGCATTTTGTGGTCAAATCTGGCAACTCTAATGTCATTTATGTTCAGTTTGGTTTGCCATTTCATCATGAACAGGTTGACAAAAGAACAACGCTTGCAAATCGTGCAAATTTATTTCGAAAATAATGGTTCAGTTCGCGAAGTTTACCGCAAGCTCCGTCCATTTTATGGTCGACATAATCGTCCATCAGAGCAATTAATTCGGTTAACCATGGGTCGTTTTCGCACTACGTTTACTCTATGTGATAATACGCATCCGCAGAGACGTCGAACAGTGCGCACCGAAGAAACAATTGCCGCTGTAGAGCAAAATGTTGAAGAGGACCCAGTCAGAAGAGCAGTCAGTTACCGTTAATGGAGACCGGTATAGAGCCATGATAACCGACCATTTTGTTCCCGAATTGGATGGCATGAATGTGGATGAGTTGTGGTTCCAACAAGACGGCGCTACATGCCACACAGCGCACGTCACAATCGATTTATTGAAGGAAACATTCGATGAGCGCATAATTTCGCGGAATGGTCCTGTCAATTGGCCACCAAGATCGTGTGATTTGACACCATTGGATTATTTTCTTTGGGGATATGTGAAGTCGCTCGTCTACGCCAACAAACCAGAAACGTTAGGGGACTTGGAAGCCAACATTCGTGGCGTTATTGCCGACATACGGCCCCAAATGCTCGAAAAAGTGGTTGAAAATTGGACCTGTAGAATTGGCTTTATTCGAGCCAGCCGCGGCGGCCACATGCCCGAAATCATATTTAAACATTAATGGCGATTTTCTTGTGTTTTATTTCAATTCGAAGTTCTATACCTCTAAAAAAAACACCCGATATGAAGAATGATTTCAGAAACCTGTGTCGGATAGTGGCCGTTGATACTTCGACTCTCTTCTGCGACAATCTTTCCTTCGCTTGCTTCAGGCTCAGAGTGGAGTTGTTGTTCTGAGTGGTTGTTTTTCTGCCTCTCCGTGGCTCGTCGTCAACATTTCCGAACTCTTTAAACCGACTGACCCACTTCCTCACAAATGAAACTGATGTTTTCTTGTATTTTTGGACTTGTGGAGGTGCTATTTTTGGACCCTTTGGATGGTTTACCAAAATCATTACTTCGAAACGTTTTTAAAATATAGCACTCATTTTTAATTCTTGATATTTCAGCGAAAACTTGTACTGAACTAACAAAAAAGAAATACATGCGAAAACGGTATTTTAATATAGAAGATAATCTGATATTAAAACCATGGCAAGGTAGGTAGGTAGGTAGGGGTTGCTGCTCCAGGAGGAGCACACTTAGGCCAGGCGGAACATTGTGAGACCACATGAGATCGAGCATCAGATTGCTCACTCGTTAAACCAGTTGGAGCTACTAACGAAGCTTAATAGACGGCGTATGGTCTTATTAGCTAGATCTTCTAGACTTCCGAAAAAGAAGTTGTTTCTTTCTCCTCCTTGTCCAAACAGCTGCGACAGAAGTCGTTCGAAAACAGCCCCATCCTTTTTACTTTGGTGCTGATTAGGCAGTGACCCGTAAGGACACCGATCATGGTTCTGAGCTGGGCTCTGTTTAATGAGGAGTTCTTTAAGGTTTGAGGAGATTTAAGGTTGGCCAAAGGAGGCTTGTGTTGCCTTCAACCCATCTTAAATTTGTATCGTGTATAGAGCTCGCATGGGTACGAAGCTTACATGTTAAAAGAGGGACTCCGAGCGTGCTCAACTCTTGGCGTAACTGCTTAGTAGTACCATGTCTCGCGAGCTCGTCCGCTTTGACCTGGAACCCAGCACAGGCGAATTCGAAGCTGCTTGGCAGTCTCGTTGAGAGATTTGCTGCAGCTGAGAACAGTCTTTGATGTTATTTTGACCGCATCCAGAGCTCTAAGAGCTGATTGGCTGTCCGGTAGTATCAGAATACCAGTTGCCGATATCCTGTTTACCCTGAGCCAATCGGAGGCTGCGCAGATTGCTGTGACCTCAGCCTGGAAGACACTACAGTAATCTGGCAGCCGGAGCTTTAAGTTAAGGTTTAATCCTTCTGAGTAGATACCACAGCCCACCTGACCAAGCAGTTTCGATCCATCCGTATATACTATATATGGACATCACTGCTAGCAGGGGGCACACCCAGCTCCCATTCGGCTCTAGATGGGATTACAACCTGATAGTCCTTATCAAAGGACAGGCTGGGTGTCATGTAGTCAATATTCTGAGCCTAGGCGTATACGGAGACGCAGGCCGCGCAACACAGCACAAGGCAGCGCAGCGAAAATTTAACTTTGTGAGGCAGAAAATATGTGAACTGCGTATGCGAATCTCGTAAAACCAGCACACGTGTTCCGTATTCATTCCATAAACCCAGCAATACGAGTTATTTGTCTGAATTAGACTTTGAAATAGAACCTATATAATATAATATGGGTGTAATATCGGCTGTTCACGCACTTTTTCATATAGTTCTTCAATTTTTGCAAGCTAACGTGTCCGCTGCGCGTAGGAAACTGTATTTCAACTACAACGTGACGCAGTTGTGCGGCACGTCTCTCCGCCGCACGCGGCTATGGCGCTGTATACGCCGTTATACGGTACTGCGTTATTTACAAAAAACTAAACTGCGTTGAGTTGTGCTGCGTGTGCGGCCTGCGTCTCCGTATATGCCTAGGCTAAAATATGCCTTTGAAATAATTTAGAATAGAAGAGTGCCCATAACGCCCAACTCTCCATTGCGCGGAAGCTCGCATCCTGATGGCAACCATGGCAAACTTCTATAGTTAAAAAGATATGGTCAACACTTTATTTGGAAACGCACTGTATATAAAAAATTTATTTTTTAATGCAAACAAAAAAGGCATTTCATTTTAGTATGAAGTTTTTGTAATGAAATCAAATCTCAACTTTGACAACGAATTTTAAAGCTCCCTGTTATTGTGGCACACTGTTTTTATGTTAATTTTAAAGTTTGGGTATTATACTTTCAGATGCAATGTAAAATTTTCAAATATCTTTATTGGTTCAAAAGTTATGATTTTTGCACCGAAAAAAGTCAAAAGGCGCCATAGTGCAGCGTTAAAAAAAATAGTGTGCAAACGGTGAGGTTCAATATTTCAAAATCAATTATGAGCGAGTCCCTAAAACTTACTGTTGTAAGTTTAATATAATTTAGGTTTAATTAATTTAATTGACTGGCACGACAGCCCGCTTACGCGAGACTAAGGCCTAGCTTCCCGCAACTACCCGTGTTGTGCGTGTGAATTTGTACGCGGGTTGAAGGGACCTACAGTTTAATGCCGGTTCCGAACGGCAGGTTGGGAGCTCTTTCATAAGCAATTTTTACTCTCAGAGGTTTGCCATTTCCAGCTGAGAGGACAGCCACCGAAAGAGAAAACGAGTTTTCCCGTTATTTTTTTTAGGTGTTATTACAGGCAGTATTTGAACCTGAGGTTGCTGCCTGCGACTCGCGGTCCAACGCACTAACCAACTGAGCCACGGCGGCTGCCGTGGTAAGGTTTGGTAAGACCAAAATTTCGCTGATTGTTCTCACCTCCGAGCAGTACCGTTAAGAAGAAAATTAAACAAAGAAAACAAATGAACAAAAACTGAGTTAAAACTTTAAAGTTGATTTAAAAAAGAATACGTTTTATCACTTTCGAAATTTTTTGATATTTTGTTTTGGCAAGTATGTACTATACATTATGCTGTAAAATTATCAGCGGCGCATATATGCGCGAATGCAAGTTATTGGCATTTTTCGGTGAAGACTTGAGTACAAATTCCCGATAATTTCAACGTTTGCTTGAATGCCAATAGCATTCAGTCAACTAGTGTTCTGTTGCTGATGGAAAAATTTGTTGAGGATAGCTTCGGAAGATCAACGATTCAACGATTGCTATTACAGTCGTGTAACGAGGTGGCAACGCCAGCGAGGGTCAGAGTTCAGTCAACGACGGTACGGGCGAGTGTATGGTCGCGTTTTTGATTCTCTTTATAGTTAGTTGCTTTTTATACACGTACACACACAAACATACGCACAAATAAATTTGCAGCACGAGTTGCTTTTTATAGTTCAGAAGTGGGATGAGGCTGCGCCAAGCAATTTAAAAGTGAAAAGTTCGGGCTCTGCGGCGTGCAGACGAACGCCGGCCAAAAACGAAAACGAAGGAACATTTGAGTGCATCAGTTAAAACACACACGCGCGCACGAACGCAAACGCAAAAAAGTAACACGTGAGAAGCTGGAATGAAAACGCGAATAATGTAACGGAATTTTTTCTTTGGAAATTTTAAGCTTAACGAATGCACGCATAACGCAACGAATGTTGGGAAACGAAAAACGCATAACATAACACGTCAAGAAACCCGATGAAATCGAGTGGGTGGACGCGGAATGTGTGACGCTGCAAGCACAAATAGATCAATTACGTGAAATGTTGGAAGCCATGATGAACGTTTATGGGAACAAGTGCAGAATAGCGTACCCTCGTGAAAAAAAAATAAGGCTGTATAGAGCTTGGTTTTGTGAATGTAACAAACTAAAAATTTTGCTGGGGAAACACGTACCAAAGGCGTGGCGCGGGGTCAAAATTCAAAACTTTTATCAAAATAACTCATTCAATTTTCAATCGATTTATATGATATGGGTATCAAACGAAAGGTCTTTTTCATACCTTTATGTGGTGGTTATTTTTCAAGCGCCCCGGCCGAAGGCCGGCCACACAAAAGGTACTTGAATGCAGAAATTCTTTGCTTAGGCGCGATATTTAATTAAAACACGCATTGAAAAAAACAAAACTGTATGTTTTTATATTTCATTGAAAAGAGAATTCTACACGCTATAATGTAGTGTACATTTTTTTGTATCTTAATAACGAGGTTTTTCGAGAAAAAAATCGGGTTTTGTAAATTTTATAAAAAAAAAATAATTGTTTGCTTATAATTTATTACTCGTACATATAAAGTATATAATGTGGCACACCAAAATAAAGGTATGAAATAGAGAAAAAGTTTGATACTCATATCATATAAATCGATTGAAAATTTAATGAGTTATTTTGATAAAAGTTTTGAACTTTGACCCCGTGCCACGCCTTTGGTAGGCATTTCCCCAGCAAAATTTTTAGTTTGTTAGACTCAGGAGCCAAACTTCTTTGTACAAGCATACTTATTAATTTTTTTCACGAGGGTACGCTATTCTGCACTTAAGCCCGTTTATGCACCAGCGCAGACGCAATCCGCGGCGGCGCAGGCGCCGGTGTCTGCCGCGCAAACGCGAATGCAACAGCCGGTTGCTGCACGACAGGTCTCCCAGTTGAATGTACCTGGAGAACGGACGAATTCAGTGCGCGATATTGCAGAAACGATCTCCGATTTTAATCCGACAGCGGAAGAGTCGGTTACAGTTGAACAGTTTATAAGTCGGGTCGAAGACTCCCTGGTCGCAGCTCAAACGCATCAATTTTTGTCGGTAGACTTCCCCTGTGATCGTTTCATTCGAGCAATGTCTCCAATTCGTGATCTTCAAACTTGTTTGCCTGTCCGGGCCGTTCATCATCCTCCAAGTCAAAATTGCCACTTTTGAACCGTGCAAACCACTTCTGGCACGTACGCTCAGCTAGAGCATGCACACCATACACTTCCACCAAAATACGATGACTTGAAGTGATGAGGAAGTACTTCCCGCAAAAACACTTTATTCGGCACAAAATTCGACATTTTCAGAGTAAAAAAAAGTATTGCTGTTTACGCTTCAGCTAAATGACACATACTGATTCTGAAACTAAGTATATGACAATAGCTTTCCAACACATATTTGGAAAGGTAAATCACTGTTCACAAAATCAAGTTACGCCATCTGTTAGAAAACCGCACGAAATAACCGGTACCCCTATTAGGTGTTAGACCACTTTTCAAATTGAATTATTTTCTGAGATCGGAAGATATCGGAGGATGTAATTACATTTTCCGACAAAGAAAGAATGCTGCTTAAAATTAAAAAAATCCAGGAACATACTTTCACATACTTTTTAGATATTTTCCTCTAAGTTTTGATAATTTTCAGATTTTTAATAAAGAGAAATATTTTAAATTAAAAGTGAAGTAAAAGCCTCAACTTTGCAAATTTTGAGAAAACATTGAAAGCGAAAATGCTCATATCATTTCTTAATCTATCTTGACAGTTTTAGCAACTTCTAGGTAACCATGTATTTAAAAAATTTTTTTTTTACCTACTGAATAGACTAAAAAACAGAAAGTATGTGTTTACATTTTTTGTGGAAAAAAGTTTCAACTTTGAGCCACTTTTGCACAGACACTAATAAATTTTTAGCATAGATTATTTGGGGTTTTCTTAGTTGGAGTTTTACCTTTTAAATAACATCAAAATTGTTAAATTCTGAAACTATAAATTTTTTGTATTTTGTCTATGGAACGAATCACTGTGCAGTGTCATAAGAGAAGAACCTCTCCACGGGGGCCGATGATGGCAGATATGTAAAGTCTACACATAACGGCACTTACCTTCCCCGAAATGCAACAAAGTCTTCTATTTTTGTAATTTGTTTAACCTTCGGAGAACACACTTTTTTTTAAACATCGGGAACACTTTGAGCCAATTAGTTCATATAATTCCACAAATCGTTTAATTTAAAAAAATCTGTGGTGTATTGTCTTAGCAATTTGTAAATATTATAGGTACCTGAGAAGATAGTAACTTACTTCAAAAAACTTGCGAAAAAACAAATTTTGGACTAGGTTTAATCGCTTAAAGTAGGAGTATGGTCTGCTTGACCCAGTGTGATCTCCAGCGGTTAAACACTGCACCTTAAGCCGAGCATTATATAATCAATACATGGTATTCACGATAGGTGTTCTCGCAAACGCTCTCGCTACCATATAGGATTTGTTTTGAAAACAGTGTTGCTTCTTTTTTGTTTGCTTATTCTATTTCAAATTTGGTTTACCTGACTCGTGAGCATTATTTTTTTAGCCTCTACCAAAGACAGGCCACACAAAAGAGCTTTAAGTGCCACCCAACCAAGTTGTTCGTGGAGTTCAATTAATAAGATAATGCCAATTTCCAATTTATATTTCGACCTATCGTCAGTGATAAAGTGATAGGAAACTGGGAGAGTAAGCCGATTTTTTTGCGTTTTTTGCAGTTCACGTACACAGTCTGTGTGTGCTGTCAGTCATCAGCTGTTCACTGTTTTCGCTCTTTTCCCGATATTAGAGATGAGTGTGCAAACTAAAATGTCGCCAATTGCCTTTCAATTGTTTGCTTTTTTAAGTATGTTTTCATTAATTTTCTGCTTTAAATACACAACATATGAATTTTTTTTGGATTCATTATGTAAATATCATTGAAAAATATACCAAAGAACACAAAGCCGTCCTTTTTATTTCGCAGTTCTTCATTTAGCAAATCTCTAACACAGGGTTGACGATCAGATCAGGTATGCTTTTGGTGCTAAATGCTCTAGTTCGAACGCAGGGCTTTTTTTTTGGATGCAGCTCATAAAACCTTAATTTAATTCAATAAAAAGCATACTCAAGGATTCTATAATATAGGCAATAATATATTTTTATAGTCCGTTTTATACAAACGTATTACGAAATTGCACAAAAAAATACAAATAAAAAGAAAATGTCGTTGGTCACAAAAAATTACTCACACCAGCAACACTAGAAATTTTATATGAACTTCTACTACTACCCTGCAAGACAGGACTGATGGAAACTCCAACACATCCACAAAAATTCTCGCTGAAAGTAACACTTTTACATATTCCCCTTGAATTAAAAAAAATTCTGAATAAAAAAAACCATTTCTTCTGCTATTAATCCAATGATAATAAAAGAGATAGTTCGGCTGCATTTCTTACAAACGTGAAGTTATGTATGAGAGAACGAGATAAGTAGATAATAAGAGAGATAAGTATTTGTGTTTAGTGTATAAAATTAATAAAAGAATATTACAAAATTGCTTGAGCAGACAGAAAAGGATTTACGAATCCATTGTCCCGAAATTTAAGAAATTTCGGGAATCTGCTCAAGCAATGGAATTGGCGGGAAAATTATCTAAAAAATTCTCAACTAAATGTTAACACCTTTCTTTATCCCTATTTCAGACTACGTACTTACAAAAAATCAAAGGTTCAACTGGAGATGAAGATATCAGCATCGAAGCATCAGCATCACTTTCTTACTACATACTATGGTTTAAATTAACAATTTTAATCTATTTAAAAATAAAATAAATTAAAAATAGATGAATTATTGTTATATAGTAAAAATAAACCATTAAACAACCAACAAATTACTTTTAATCAGTGCTGATAGGTTTATACACCAGCCCTGATATCAGAAATCAATGAAGTTTCTATCAGGGCTGATTAATCAGGACTGACAGAAACTCTGTTGAAAGCTGATGTGAGTGAGCGAGATAGCTTGAAATTCATAAGGAATTCAAGCCACAATGACAGAAGGTGCGATCGAACAGCTGCCCATTGAATCTTTTGCCATAGTAGGTGCGAGCTAGACAGCTGTATATCTGTACCAGATACCAAAACTCCTGTGTTGAAAGGTGATGCAAAATCACACGTATACGTGAGTTTCTATCAGAATTTTCACATGGCTCTTCAGAAGCTGATGGGAATTCTGGTGGAAATTTCTATCAGCACTATAGGATAAATGATTAATCATTTAACCCACTGTGTTCTTGCAGGGTAGTAGACCCCAAGGTTTCAATTTTGTAATAATAATAGTGAAACTATGTGCGTGTGCTAGTACTGGCTCTCCCAGTTTCCTATCACTTCATCGTTGCTATCGTGTAAATTGCCCCTTCATACATAACTACATATTTTCCGTATAAGACATTTTGTCTTTCCCTTGGAATACATTACCTGTAGGGCAAGACGCCGAGTTTATAATGCGAATATTTATAAACCAACAAGTTTTGTTTTGAATAAAAATGTACCTTCATGTTTCTTAAACTACTGTTGACATCATTGGTGGAATTTAATTTGATAACTTAACTTTTCCGAAAATTATCCTGCATATCAGCTGGTTGACAAACGTACAGACGGACGGACAGAGCCAGACGGACGTACAAATCGGCAATCAAATAGACGGAAAAGGCTAGAACAATAGCCTTGAAGGCAATTATTTCGAACAACAAAGCAGCGGCAATAATTGTAATCATTGATTACAGTTTACTTGTAATCAAATTGATGATTACACAAAGTAATCAAATTAAAAAATGATTACATGGTTTTTGTATTCTAATCGGGTGATTACTGATTAATGACTACTTTTTTTAATGATTACATTTACCGAAAAGGGTGATTATTCAAAGTAATCATAAAAAAATTACCTACATTAGACCCCGAATTTCAAAAAAATCGCGCCTTAAAGGCAGTTTATCTTCCTTAATGTACCTTCAGTTCAAATTTCATGTTAGTAATTTTATCGGTTTGGGCTGGGCGATGGTCAGTCAGTGAATGAATGAATCAGTCAATCAATCCTGTATAGATTTAAAATGTATGGGCGGTGCCATGCCCCTTTTATGCAAAGCTCACTCCATTCCTCCAGTCGAAGGGTGTGACCCAGTTTTATTGATGTGCGACTTACAGTTCTAAAGTTTCACGAAAAATTTTAGTCACAAAAAATTTGGTACGCCCCTTCTCCAACGCCCATATAATTTTACCACTGGAACGACACGTCTAAACCACGAAACTTTACTAAACTTCAATGCTGTCCGAAGATATTCCACATTAAAAATTTGGGGTGTATGGGGCGGTGCCATGCCTCCTCGTCCAATACTAGTGTTGGCCCAAAGATAATCTGATTAACGATTAAAAATTAATGATTAAACATGAAAATAAAAAATTTGATTAAAATTAATTATTCATAATCAAATTTAAAATGATTACGATTATTAATCATAATCATTAATCATTAATTTGATTATTTATAATAAGACAACCCAATCAAAAGTGAACATTCCTTATGCCCATCTCACAGACTCTATTTTCATGGACTATTTACTATGTAAGCACTGGGGGTGGGGCCTGAGGTACTTTACATTAGCTTAGCTATTCTCTCTACTTTAGAGAGCGAAAGAGAGGTCACGCAAATTATCTAACGACTTATTCCTCAAACACATAGACAATTGCACCGACACGACTGCATCTGTCAAAATATAGAATCAGAGCGTCCGTACGGAGACGATTAATTTGTCGACAGCAAGCCTACACAAACACCGAACACAGTTTTCGCTGTTGCCAAAAAAAGAACTATTCTCTATTTCCTAGCGACAATACCAAAGCAATTGGCATCACCGCTTCAAAACAGATATTTTTAATGGAATTTTTCTTACTTTTTCGGTGTGCTTTGAACAACAATTACAAATTAGCTAGTATTTCAGCTAAAATTCAATAGTACCAAACATAATTGCAAATTGATACTTGTTTTAAATTGATTGTAGAACGATAAAATTAATATACATATGTATATGAATGCTTGATAAAGAAAAAGCACAAGCATATGAAAATTTGTGTTTAGGAGCTCAAAAATATGATTGTGATGACGATGCAGTCGCTTTCATTGTAATCACGTTGGGTCCATTGTGATACCACCAATTTAAGTTTTTTTTAATGTATATGCAACACTGTTTTTTCAACATGTGTTGCAACACACATTTCAAACGGTTGACGGAAGGGGGATGGGACCTACAGTTGGACGCCGAGTCCGAACGACGGTTTTGGCAATTTTTCTTTAACATTCGGAGACTTGCCATGATTTGTCAAGAGCGCGCTTGTGCGATTCCTGTAACTCTCATTTGCTTGATGTTGATAGCGATAATAGTAGACGATTGTTTCATCAGTCCGAGCTAGTAATCGAACCTAGGGCCTCCGGTATGAAAAGCCAGCGCGCTACCCACTGGACTATCGAGACCGGCAAGATCAGATATTCATTTTAAAATAAGAATCAAATGTACTGTATTTGAAGGCTAGAACTTATTTTTCTGAGTTTTTATCATCGTCATATGTCGGCGCGCTCCTCCCACTTTGGTGAGCTGTAGGAGGCGGCGGTATAATCTGCAAAATATCATTTGACGCGTATTCTGCATGAACCAGTTTTGACGTTTGAGGAACTCTGTATGGTAATTGCGGAGACCGAGGCGATACTTAATTCGCGCCCGTTAACAGATATGTCCACTGGTCCAAGACGAAGCAGCTATAACGCCAACACACTTTTTAACAGGTGGTCCCCTAAGTAGTGGCCTAATGACGAATGCTGGAGAGGACTCACGGCTATCCAGCAACACTTTTGGAAGAGGTGGTCGTCCGAGTATTTACATCAGCTGCAGCAAAAAGCGAAGTGGACTACAAAAAGTTACACCTTCGTCGCAGCAGGTAACTTAGTAATGGTGTCGGAAGACAACTTACCGCCCAAACTATAGCTAATGGAACGAGTGACGAACACCACAGTGGACGCAGCAGAACAAGTACATCTTGCTGACGTCCGCACTAAAAACGGTTGCATTCGATGCGCTATACACAAAGTATTGGGTTGATCTGTCCGACGGACACATCAGGACGCCGGCATGTTGCGTATTTGAACAAGTATTTTATACTAGTTACGTATAGAATAAAGCTACGTTTAGATTAATAAACGACAACAACAGACAGCAACCCGCGCTCCAAGCGTACAGGTGTCGTATGGCATCCGCCAATTGAAGCGCGGTTTGTGTTTTCCGCTGCTTGACGCGTGAATCTGCAATTCTGCATATTCACACGCCAAAGTCGCTGTCTAAAGTAAAATTCTGTAAATTTAGTTTTAAGAAGCAGCAGAATAAACTTGACAGTCAAACAATAAAGACATTGTTTATTAATGGCGCAGTCGGTCAGTCAAACGAAAATTGACATAAAACGTACCTTCGAGATTTAAAACTAAAATAATTGCACTATCGCAGTGGTGAATCGAAAAATTTGTGAAATTAAAGGAACAGGAACAAGGATGCCGTCATCATTATTCGCTTCTCGACTCAGTATGACAAAAACAACTTTATGAGATCAGTGAAACTCTTTCGGCGTAGCAACAACAACGTGCTTACCACTCGCAATGCAGGTTTTGACTTTGACAAGCCAATTTACATCAATGAATAGCAGCGTATACACTATACTCAAAGCAGCACTTAAGCTCAAGAGGCAAAAGCAACTTGTAGCTGCTTACACCTATCGGGGCGCTGTTTACATAAAGCATGCTGAGGAAGGTGCTGCTAATCGTATCGATTCCTTGCATATGCTGAACAAGTTTGCATCCAACAACATTAGCATCACTGAGCCTGATCATAATTCAAGTGCTACTTCGAGCGGCAATATTGGGATACGGCGTTTTCGTGATCATCAGCCTTTGGATACGTAGATTTACTTCTAAGTCATTGTTCACTGTATTTGTATTTAGTTCTATTATGTATTTGTATAATTTTGTCTATAAACTGTTCCATATTGTTACCGTGCAATTGTCTATTCCGTCGTTTGATCCTTTATTTGTTACTTTTCGTCTCTCTCAACTCTCTGCTGTTCGTGCTATCCTGCTTTATTTCTACACCCTATATTGCAGTCCTACACTCCTTACTTTTCGCTCATTCTATATTCGTTTGTTATTTGATGGCGTGGTCATTTGTCTAGCAACTTATAAATTTATTTTTAATGGATAAGAAGACTTCGTGGAGTCGTTCCATAGACAAAACTAAGATAGTATTGGATGTCATGTGCAAATCGAATAATGGCATTAATATATGCCATTTAAACGCGCAAAGTTTAAAAAACAAAATAGATGAGCTTCGTCTGATTGTTGATGGTGGTCTGCTTGATTTTGTGTGTATCTCGGAGACCTGGCTAAGACCGGAAATGTGTGATGACTTATTTAAACTTAATAGCTACAGGCTGATGCGTAGTGACAGATATGACAGAGTGAGTCTGCATTTATGCGAAAACATTCTTTAGGTGCAACGTAGTAAAGAAATCTAATGCTACTGGTCCAATAGAATTTATTTTTGTTGAAATTTCAATAGGTTACAAAAAACGTTTGCTTGGTTGCGTCTATATGGCGCCAAACATTGCTAATTATAATCTCATAAGCGAGCAGTTGGCGGATGTGGTATGTGGCTACACCGATGTTGTGATCTGTGGAGATCTGAACTTAGATATACAACGCAGCAAAAACAAGAATTTTCTGGATATTCACCTGTGCACCACCACCCAACCCACTCACTTCGCTCCAGGGGCATCACCCTCGCTGCTTGATGTTTTCTTGGTCTCTGATCCTGAACTTATTTTGACATATGATCAATTGATGGCGCCTGCTTTTTCCCATCATGATTTAATCTTCCTAAAGCTAAACGCTGTTAGAGACGTTAGTGGAGAGGGGACTAAGTCCTATTATAATTATTCAGCGATAGATGTAGCATCACTTTTCGGAGACTGCAGTAGCCTGAACTGGTCCCCCCTTTATTCAACAAATGATGTGAATAAGCAGGTTGATCTATTTAATAAAAATATTTGTTCGCTTTTTAAGAAACATGTCCCTGTTCGAGCAAGGAAACAAAAAGCAGTAGCGTACCCATGGCTCTGAATTGAGTTTACTTATCGATAAACGCAACCGTTTATATGCTAATTGGAGAAAATATGGGCATACCGGCATTCTTCATGATTACAAGGTAGCACGTAACAACGTTACATCACTTATTCGCAAGAACAAAAGGCTTTACTTTGAAAGTAAATTTTCACATACAAATTCTAGTGCTAGTTTTTGGAAGAAAGTGCGGCAGCTAGGGATTAATCGCAACAGGATTACTGCACCAGAATGTATAGACCTTGATGAATTAAACAAAAAATGTATTCAACCAGCGGACTGCCCGGTGATGCCCTTTTATACTGATTGTTGTGCTACTGCGACTGTTGATAATAGTTTCTCGTTTGTAGGTTTTGATGAAATTTGTGTTGGTCTAGCGATAATGAAGATAAAATCGAATGCCGTTGGTTCGGATGAAATTAGTCCCTCGTTTATAAAATTATTGATTCCGGTCATGCTGAAGCATATCACATATGTATATCTTTAACTGCATTATCATGACGTCTTCTTTTCCTGACTGACGTCTTCTTTCACTTCCGAAATCACCAACGGAATACCGGCCCATTGCAATTTTGCCCTTTCTAAGTAAAGTTTTCGAATCTTTGATCAGTGATCAAATTAAACAGTTCCTTGTTGAGAGCAACCTAATAACTAAGCACCAATCAGGCTTCCGTCCTAAACACAGTTGCACCACTGCGCTTTTAAAAGTATGTGATGATATACGTTTAGGTCTTGATGCTGACAAGGTGGGCCTTATTGTTTTCCTTGACTTTTCAAAAGCGTTTGACTCTGTCAGCCATGCTATCCTACTGGAGAAAGCGCAATATAACTTTCACTTCGACAATTCAGCATGCAAACTTCTTTCTTCGAATTTGAGAAAAAGGTCCCAGTTTGTCAGTCACAATGGCAACTTTTCAAAACCGTGCTTCATTTCACCTGGTGTACCGCAAGGGTCGGTACTGGGTCCTCTACTCTTTACTATGTTTATTAATGACATCTCGAATTGTTTTAATCACTGTCAACACCACATTTACGCAGATGATGTGCAAGCGTATATATTTTTTCCAAAATCAGATATTAATCTGGCTATAGAAAAGATTAACAGCGATTTGAATATTATACATCAGTGATCTGCTACCAATAAGCTAAAACTTAATCCAAGCAAAACAAAAGCGTTGTTTATCGATCGAACCAGTAGAACGTCCGTTTTCTTCCCACGATCTATCTAAACGGCTCAGCGGTTGATTATGTTGACAAGATAAAAAACCTTGGAATATATTTCAACGCCAATTTTAATTTTAAAACACATGTCAACAAGACAGTTTCCCGTGTCTATGGTGCACTATCTGGTCTTAGTCCGACAACGAGCTACTTATCAACCGCTGTTAAGTTGAAACTCGTGAAGTCTTTTATTTTGCCTTTAGTTTTCTACGGCTGTGAGATTTTTCCAGCTTGGGCCAGGAAAGTAACAGCAAATTGAGGGTACCGCGGCAAGGTATGTGTTTGGAGTAAAACGGCGTGAGCATATCTTCGACTATGTCAAAATAATGCTTGGATGCTCTTTTACTAATGTGTTGAAGTCGCGTGCGCTTATATTTCTTCATAAAATTATAAACTTCAAACAGCCAGAATATGTGTATGATAAATTGCGTTTCGGTACCAAAACCATTTCTTTTCAGCTCATATTGCCCAGGCACAAGCACTTAATAACTGGTCGACAATTTTTTGTCCACTCAGTTTCTCTGTGGAACGCACTTCGAACAAGCATTAAACGTGAGACCAACGCCATCAATTTCAAAAATAAACTTCTTGAATATTTTTCTAATATTTAATGTAATTTTCTTTCTTCTCTCTTTTCTTTTCTTCTCTCTCTCTCTCGTTTCTGCTCTCCTTAGTTTCATTATTCATCTTTACTCTTTTCTGCTTCTGATTTTTGTTACAACATTATTATATTATATTATATTATATTGTTACGAAAATTAGTTCTAGTGGACTAGTACGTATCTCTGGATTGTGCAGTTTAAAATAAAAAAACACACTTAATTTTCCAAACGCAGTCAATAAAAACCAACAGTCACTTTATTTCACAAATTTCACACTTTACGGTCTTTACACTTAATGATTTGCTTAATTACTCCGTGTGGCACCTTCACTAGTCAAAATCAGACTGACTCGCTGCGCCGCACCCGGCTGCCTTTTATACCTGTCCGGTCATCGCACAGATCGTTCTCGCACATTCCGGAGTGGACTAAAGGTTTCCATGATGATCGCGACCATCATTGCCAGGTTGGACTAAAAGTTTCCGTCATTGCCAGGTTGGACTAAAAGTTGCCATCATTGCCAGGTTGGACTAAAAGTTTCCCTTATTATTGCGGCCGTTGTTGCCAGATTGCATTATAGCACGGCGCGTAGCGACAGGGTTGCTTTGCACAGCGACAGACTGTCTTATCGTTACACTGCCCACCACTTAGACTTGTTCGTCCCGAACAAGTGCCGAGGTTCCGCTGTGATAAGGCGCCAGGCGCTCCAAATGGACTACCTTCAGCTTAGCGCCTTTATTGCTGCAACGTTGAATCCTGTATACCACGTCGTTAATCCTAGTCACGACTTCGTAAGGTCCTTCCCATGACGCTTGAAGTTTCGGAGACAAACCTTTCCTCCGTTGCGGGTTGTAGAGCATTACCAGATCGCCTTCTTGGAACCCTGCTAAGTTGGCCCGTAGATCATATCGGGCTTTCGCCTTATCGCTGACCAGTTTGGTGCGGCTCCATATAAACTGGTGAATTTCCTCCAGTTCCGCCCGCTTATTGGCCACGTAGTCCGTCCTAGCGCCTCCCGTCGTGCTGATTACCCCGAACTTCAAGTCAGCGGGTAACCGCAACTCTGTTCCGAACACTGCTCGGGCTGGAGTGAGTGATGTCGTGTCGTGCGGGGCTGACCTATACGCCATCAGGAACAGGGGGATATGCGTGTCCCAATCCTTTTGATTCCTGCCTACCACTTTCCGCAGGTATGCCTCCAGTGTCCGGTTAAAGCGTTCCACCATGCCGTCGGACTGTGGGTGCAAAGGAGTGGTGCGCGTTTTCTTTATCCCCAGCAGCTCACACACTTCCTTGAATACCGCAGACTCGAAATTCCGGCCTTGATCTGAGTGCAACTCCAACGGAACTCCGAACCTGGCTACCCAGTTGTTTACCAGCTTTTCCAAGATCGTAGTGGCCTCCTGGTTAGGAATAGGGTACACTTCGGGCCATTTGCTGAAGTAATCCATTACCACCAGGACATATTTGTTGGATTGAGTGCTAATTAGGAATGGGCTGGCGACGTCCATGCCAATTCCCTCGAAGGGCGCTCGCACGTTGTACTGCTGCATGCGGCCCCAAGATTTCCTTGTTGGCCCTTTCGCGGCTGAACACCGGTCGCAGCTCTTAATCCACTCGGATACAGACTCCTGACATCCTACCCAGTAGAATCGTCTTTTTATTTTGGCGACGGTTTTGGTGATGCCCAGGTGCCCTCCACTGGAGTCGTTATGGTATGCCTCGATGACCTCGTTGATTCTGCATTTCGGCACTACCATTAGGGAGCTGCTGGTCCGACCATCCGCGCTCTCCCATTCGCGGTACAGGCATCCTTCTTTCAGCCGCAGACTTTTCCGGACGGCGTGACAAGGCATCGGCATTTCCATGGCTACTGCCCTTGCGATGCTCTATCGTGTAGTCGTAGCTCTGCAGCCGCTCGATCCACCGCGCCAATTGCCCTTCAGGATCCTTAAAGTTCAGGAGCCATCTCAATGCCACCTCAATACGCAGTCCAATACCGCCAGCAGTTCCCTCCGTGTCACACAGTAGTTGCGTTCCGGTTTCGATAGAACCCTACTGTAGTACGCTATCACTTGTTCCTGGCCGTCTATTATCTGTGATAGCACACCGCCAATACTATTCCCGCTTGCATCGGTATCCAGCACAAACATCTCCCCAGGCACGGGGAAGGCCAGAATTGGAGCACTGCACAGTTCTTCCTTCAGACGCGCAAAAGCCTGCTCCTGCTCTTCGTTCCACTCGAAAGCTTGGCTCTTTTTTGTCAGTTTGTGCAAGCTGCTGGCTATGTTGGCGAATCCCGGAACAAATCGGCGGTAGTATGTACACAGGCCCAGGAAACTGCGGAGTTCGTGTAGATTGCGTGGCCGGGGCCACTCCTTCACCGCCGTTATTTTGCCTTCATCCGTATGTACTATGGCTTCCCGTATCCGCTCGAATACCTCCTTTAGCTTTCCCAGGTGGTCGTCGAAGTTTTTACCCATCACTATTATGTCGTCGAGGTACACCAGACACGTCCGCCAATGTAACCCTTTTAGCACGCGTTCCATTAGCCGCTCGAATGTTGCTGGTGCGTTGCAGAGTCCAAACGGCATGACGGTGAACTGCCACAACCCATCGCCAACACTGAAAGCCGTTTTCTCCTTGTCCTTGTCTGCAAGCTCTACCTGCCAATAGCCGCTGCGTAAGTCGAGCGTGGAGAACCACTGCGTGCCTGACAGTGTGTCCAGGGTGTCATTGATCCGAGGTAGTGGATAACTGTCCTTCTTGGTCACATCATTCAGCTTCCGATAGTCCACACAAAACCGGGTACTGCCATCCTTTTTCTTGACTAGCACGACCGGCGAGCACCAGGGGCCCGAAGAAGGCTCTATGACCTTTTCTTTCCGCATGTTTTCGATCAAATTTGTGACCTCTTCCCTCTTGGCCAGAGGAACTCGCCTTGGCGGTTCACGGATCGGTTTTGCACTTCCGGTGTCGATGTTGTGCTTCACTATGGCTGTTCTTCCGCCTGCTTCTGCCGCAAATATTGACCCATAGTGCTGCAGGAGTGACCTCGCCTTCTGTTTCTGTTTGGCCGTCAACTCGCTGCTCCACTGGCTATCCTGCGGTATGACGTCCATGTTAAAACCGCTCTTATTTCCTCCGGGTGAGCTACTCTCGCAATTGACAACTGGTACAGCTTCCTTACACTCGCCAATTACCTCATCTTTCCCGACATATCTGGGTGCACTCAGGGGGTTCAGTATTCTGACTGGTATTCTGCCATTCTTAGGTTCCACTAATGTACGTCCGATGATGATGTTGTTGTGTCCTTGTTTCGGTGCTTCTACAACCCACAGCCCACGCGTCCCATCGTCCTCGTCCACCTTTGCCCACACAATCGCCTCAGAATTCGCAGGTATCCTCTGGTGTTGACACGACACAACCTTCCTTACCGCCACGCTTCGCTCATAGCCGGTGTGCAGCGGGAATTCAACGTTGGCATATCTCAGCACATTTTCTTTCAGGTCTAGCGTGAAACCGTGCCTAATCATGAAATCCACGCCGATAATCACGTCGTCTATTATATCCGCGACGATGAAATGTTCCAGGGTGCTGGTGCCGATAGTAATCGTTTTCGTAACTTTCCCTCTTACCGGCGCGCGCTCGCCAGTCGCAGTCCGCAGCTGTATGCCATGCAGCGGTTCTCAGTTCCTCAGCAGCTTCCTTTTTATGATCGAATATGACGCTCCAGTATCCAGTGTCAACACGAACAACTTCCCATCTATCCTTCCTTCAATTGCCAAGCTGCTGGGCTGTCGTTTCAGCTGTGAGACAAGGACGGTGGGGCGGCAGATTGTGGGGATCAGCTCACGCCCCTTTGGGCTGACCCGTTTTAGTTTAACGACTCGCCGTCCTCAGCCCTGCGCTTGTTGGCTGGGCCTCGATTGTCAGTATTCCTCGCTTCAGGCGATTGCGACCGAGAACGGGAACGCCTCCTTCGTTGGCGGCAGTCTCGTGATATGTGGCCCTGCTTGCCACATATCCAGCAAACAACTTTAGAGGAGACCACCCGTAACCTGTCCGGTATCTCAGAGCTTATGGCCTGGATCGGAATGTCGTTGTCCGCCTGAATCTGGCGTATCCTTGCAGGTGCATACCGAGTGCTCCCAATCAATGCCGCTTCATATGTCATCGCGCTGGTCACCGTTTCCTTAAATGTTGGCTTGCCCATCATCAACGCACTGCGACGTGTTTCTGGATCATGAAGACCTTCAATAAACGACTCAATCTTCATCCTCTCGAGATCATCAGCACCAAATCTTGGGTAGCACAACTGTACGAGCCGCTCAATGTCTGCTGCATATGTCTGCAGCGCCTCGTTGGCTCTTTGCTTGCGGTTCTTCAGCTCACAGTAGTATAGCGCATGGTTGTGCTCGTCGCTATACTTCGCTGCTAACGCTCTCATGATGACACCGTAATCACTTCTTAAACATTCTGGAACTGATTTGATTACCTCAGCCGCAGGACCTTTCAGCGCCAGTGCCAACCTCCGACCTTTCCTGATATCTGTCCACTTATTTTCCAAAGCAGCCACGTCGAATTGCAATTTAAATGTATCGAACGGCGCAGCACCATCATAAGTAGGCACTTCTGTTCTGGCGGAACCGTCCTGAACCGGTGGCAAACATTCTCGTGGCTGTACCTCTCGAAGCCGTTCGTCTATCTTTCTGTGCATCGAATCTTCCAGACTGTCAACTCGTTTGTTCAAGGACTCATCCAGGTTGTCAACTCGTCTGTTCAGGGATTCACCCATTTCGTCAACTCGTTTGTCCCAATTGTCTATTCGCGTCTCGAGATGCTCAACTTTCACGTTCAGCCTATTGGAAATTTCCTCCACCTTCTGCTCTATGCGCGCAGAATTTTCCGCCATTTCTCGATTTGCAGTCTCGACTTTTGCCGAAATTTCGAGATTCGTTTCCAGCTTCGCTGCCATCTCTTGATTCGCAGTTTCCATTTTTGCTGCCATCTGCGCCGACATTTCACGATTTTCACGACTGACATTCTCAATTTTCGCAGAAGTTTCCTGAAGCTGGCTGGACAACTCCCGATTTGCATTTTTATTTTTCTGGTGGCGCAGCCGCTGCAGCCGTACTTTGCATCGACGCAGCACCAGCAGGCGATTCCTCGACCTTGGCCGACGAATCTAGCTCCTGCGTCCCGAACTCGTGCGCAGTCCAATCGACGCCTCGTGCCTCTCGCAAGCGCAGCTGCAAATCCACCTTACCGCCAGCAGTCGGCAAATTCCAGGCAGTCAGCTCCTTCTTTAGCTGGTCCACTTTCAGCAGCTCGAATTTAACCATTTCTGCGTTTTTATAATTTTATTTTTATTTATTGTTTATTTTCAGTAGCACAATCCCACTTCTGACACCAAATGTTACGAAAATTAGTTCTAGTGGGCTAGTACGTATCTCTGGATTGTGCAGTTTAAAATAAAAAAACACACTTAATTTTTCAAACGCAGTCAATAAAAACCAACAGTCACTTTATTTCACAAATTTCACACTTTACGGTCTTTACACTTACAGCCTAACCCACGATGTCGAACGTTAACGTTCGCATGCTTTCTAAGCGACAAACAGCTGATTTGGTACCCACTAAGAGCATTAGGACGACAAGTCGAAAGAAAATACATGCGAAAGAAAACGTTAGCATTGCAGTACAAAATCGGTACCCACTAACTTTTTTAGCTGTCATCTGTGCGAACATAAATGCCAAAACCAGTCACTTGTGTTTAGGTTTCGTGCTGTGTCAATGTAAAAAAATAAAAATATCAAACTACCAATTTAATACAAAAAAAAAGAAAAAAGGAAGAATATGGAAAAGAAATGGTAATTTGAGTATAATTTTATAATTGGTTTTGTGATGTGTGTCAATGTGCATGAATTTTAGCATCAAAAAGTCAACGTTGCAGCAGCTCCAGACACTGGTGGACTACATGGAGGAAAATCCTGAATTTGCCAGAGGCTCGGTAGTTTATGGCGGCAGTAAACTCTCCTCAGAGGATCAGTGGAAGAAATTATCAATAAAATTGAACACTCTGGGGCCCCCAATGCGCACTATTGTGGAGTGGAAAAAGGCAAGTTTTTATTGAGTTTTATGTTTCTTATGCTTACAAATTTGTTTGCAGTCCTGGGCCGATTTAAAATCTCGCACCAAGAAGAAAATTGCAGAAAACATGAAGGGAATGAAAGAAACTGGTGGCGGTATTTATAATATCAACTGCCTATCAGAGCTGGAACAGGTAATTGATCGCACGCTGTTTCTAACCAAAGCTGCAGCACCTACAGGTAGGGTTTTTGGTTACGAAGCAGAAACAGTCGACGAAATTATTTCGATCGACGACTGTTTCCAGTCTCTGGTAGACACGCCGCCCAGGGGTGGAAAAGCCATTGCGGTGATCACCCCGACCAGACAACCACACACACAACAGCCACACACCAGTCTTCATGTACACACTACCAAATTTGCACACACTCCCCAAATAATGCTCGCGCACCACCAGTCACACACAACACAACAATCCCATACCAGCCAACAAACACACGAATCCCCTACACAACAAACCATACAACATAAACGGCAATATGAAGCAATTGACGATGAGCTGCCTGGTTCTTCATCGTCAAAAAAACGAAGGCCAGTTCATGAACAAATTTCCCTCATTCGGCGCCAGTTAAGAGTGGCTGAGGAAGCAGCTCGCATCGGCAGAGAACAGATTGATGCCACCAAAATATTAGCTGATGCAGCCAAAAGAATGGCGGATGCGGCAGAAACCCAAGCGCAGTCAGCCAAAAGAATGGCGGATGCGGCAGAAATTCAAGCGCAGGCTGCCAAAAGAAGCGCCGACGCTGCTGAACAACAGAATACAATTTTAAAAACTATTGCTTCTATTGCGACGGAGATCAAAAACTAATAAAACAACCAACCCGAAAAAACATTGGTTTTGACTATAAATTCTTTATATAAGACACATGGTTGTATGGGAGGTACCACGCCCCTTTGTCCAACCCCGCCCATATTTCGATAGTTAATTTTTGTCGTCGCCATTAGTTTGCCTGCGAATTTTCAGAATTTAAAATAAATAAAACAAAATTGAAGTGTTTTTTATTAGAGATTTATTGCGATAGTCCTCCGTATCGCCACAGCTTTTTCTTGTCCTACAATATTTTCATCGCTGTCGATGAAACTCTCATCTAGACTTTCTGGCACTTCGATTGGCACTTCAACGCATTTATATTTAATGCACATATTGTGCAGAGCGCACCATGTATTGACAATCTGCGTCACTTTTTCGGGAGAGTAATGAAGCCCCCGGGAGCCAAGGATGCACCGAAACCGATTTTTCATCACTCCGAAACACCTTTCAACAACATTGCGCGTGCTTGCGTGTTTCATGTTGAATTTCCTCTCGGCTGCATCTTTGGGGCTTCTAACCGGCGTCATTAAAAATGGCTTCAGTTTATAGCCTCCATCTCCTTAAAAGGAAGATACAATAAACTTACTTGCATACATACGTTACATATTTGTAGTAACTCACCAAGAATCCAAGTGTTCCGCTTCCCACTGTCAAATTCGCGTTCCATATTTCGGTCCACCACACTTTGTTCCCATATGAATGAGTCATGGTTGGCGCCGGGATGCCTAGCGTCAACAAACATGACCGTCATTTTGTGGTCACAAACCTAACATTGAAAAAATTTGTTGTTTAATTTAGTTATAAAGCCACCAACACAATGTATGTATGTATGTACTTACCACCATTGCATTTATACTGTAATATCCCTTTCTATTATAGTATAGCCGCTTCACATCGTCTCCTGGGGACTTGATGCGAATGTGAGTTCCATCCACGCACCCTTTTACTCCCGGGAATCCGCACAAATTAAAAAAACCCTCCATAATTTGTCGTTCTTCTTCAGGCCCAGGCATTTGTATCCATTGAGGGCAGATCCATTCCTCGAACAGCAGCAGACATTCATTTATTATGCGGCCGGCCGATGACTGTGCTGTTGAAGAGACACATTCATTGCCCACACTTTGCTGGTAGCTCCCTGTGGCCAAGAATCGCAGAAAAGTGGCCAACTTTGTGTCTGGCCGTATATGGGTGGATGGATGGATGTGAGGGGGAGCCGAGGAAATAACCTAAGGGAGGTCATTACCTCAAGCACTCAGGCTTTATAGCCCATTGTACTTAAGGCTCAGGAAAAAGGTTGATAGAGAAGATTGGAATGGGAAAGAGAAAAAGAGAAAGTGGGTGGAAAGGGAGAAAGGGCTATGAGGTCTCCTGTGCAAATTTCCCGGACTCATTAATGAATCTCAGGAGATCACACAGGGTGAGAGAATGAACTTCGTCCATTCTCATTACGTCTGAACCCAGCGTGCGCAATCTCGTTCTAGAGAAGGCAGGACATGCACAGAGAAAGTGCTCTGTACTATCAACCTCCTCCAGGCAAGACACGCAAGTCGGATCCTCGATGATGCCCATGTTGGCCATATGTCGCCCCCATGGATTGTGTCCTGTAATTATCCCGACCATTCGACGGAGGTCTTTCCTTCCCAGGCTTCAGGAGGAAATTCCCTGCTTTCCTGTTCGGGCTTTTCACAAAACACTTGGCAGTTTTACAGCTTCCCAAGCTAGACCAACGTTCTCTGTGTAGGTTATTTACACAGGACTTGATCCAGTCCAGGGTTCCTGCTAAACTGGTGCCGATTATTGGTTCTGGTCCCATGGGTGTACACCCTGATCCACAGTTAGCCAGTTCATCGGCAGTTTCGTTACCTAGAACACCGCAGTGTCCCGGAACCCAGATAAGTTGGAGCTTATTACGTCTCGCGACTGATTTAAGCTTCAACTTACATTCTTGGACAATCTTAGAGGTAACACGCGCGTTCTCCAGGGCCTTAAGTGCAGCTTGACTGTCACTACAGACTCATATATGTATCCCGCACCATTTCCTCCCAATTATCCATTCCGCTACCTTCAGAATGGCGAAGACTTCCGTCTGAAAGACGGTAGTCAGCCCACCCAGTGAGTAGTAGCAGTTGACACTTCCATCGAGGTGCCATCCAGCTCCAGTACCTTTATCGGTCTTGGATCCGTCAGTGAAGAAAATATCCGTCAGATCCCCTAGCATGGCCTGTGGGTTGTCCCATTGGTCGCGCGTTGGGAACCTCACTTCAAAGTTCCTCCTAAAGGATACTACGGGTATTAGGCAATCCTTAGGGGCCAGCAGCACGGATATTGCGCTGACAACCGCTTGAAGATTTCTCCATGACCCGATCCCTTGTTGTCGTGCCAGTATCCATAGGAATATTGCCGACATGTCGCTTTCATCGCTTCCTCTTGAACATTTAGGTCTAGGGGAAGCAGGTCAAGCATGGCATTAAGGGCATCACCCGAGACAGTGCTCATGGCACCCGTAATGCATATACATACACTTCTTTGTAGTCTGTTCAGAGCCAAAGCTGCGGACTTAGCCATTGTTCGTCTCCACCAGACTACCGATGCGTACGTAATTATGGGTCTGATGAGTGCGGTATATATCCAGAGGACCACCGCAGGCTTCAGACCCCAGGTCTTGCTAAAAGCTCGACGGCACTGTTGGAAAACCTTCAGCGCACGGTCTACTTTCGTCAAGACATGCATCTTCCACGTTAGTTTCCTGTCTAGGATAACCCCTAGATATTTCACCTCCGTGGATAGACTGAGGGTCACACCTTTCAGTACTGGCAGTTCGAGACCATCCAGCTTCCGCTTCCTAGTAAATAGGACCAAAGTAGTTTTACTGGGATTAACGGAAAGACCCTGTCCTGTGCACCAGTTATCAATCTTATCCAGGACTTTCTGCATTTTCTTGCAAATTATCCTGAGGGATCGTCCTGATACTAGTGCACAGACATCGTCCGCGTATGCTTGGACATGTATTCCGAGATCCTGCATCTCCCTTAGTAGAGAGTCGACCACGAAACACCACAGCAGCGGAGAGAGGACACCACCCTGGGGACATCGCCGTCCGACCTCTGCCGTGACCGAATTGCTATCACTCTCACCAACGGTCAGCAATCTCCCGGAGAGCATGGAGCGGATCCTTCTTATCAGGGTCTCATTTACCCCATGCATTCTGGCTGCTGAGCATATCGAGTCAAAGGTTGCATTGTCAAAAGCCCCCTCAATATCCACGAAGACGCCCAAAGTGTAATGGTCAGCTTCCAGCCCTGCTTCAATCTTGGATACGATGTCATGCAGGGCTGAGTCGCATGATTTTCCACTCTGGTAAGCGTGTTGGTTTCTACTAAGTGGGCTTCTTGTCAGCACCTTCGCTCGGATGTGCTTTTCTACCATTCGCTCTAAGCTTTTCAGCATGAAAGAAGTCAGGCTGATTGGCCTAAAGCTCTTGGCCAGCGTATAGTCGTCCTTCCCTGGTTTGGGAATGAAGGCCACTCTGACCTGTCGCCAAAGAGTTGGAATGTAACCATGAGCGAGGCAAGCCGTGAAGATCTTTATAAGAGCTTTCATCAGCTTGTCTCCACCCCTCTTTAGCATTATCGGGTAAACTTTATCAGGTCCTGGGGACTTGTAGTTTTCGAATGAGGAGAAAGAAAATCTTACCGCCTCCTCCGTTACTACTTCTGACGCGGAAAACCAGTTAAGCCTTTTAGTCCTATTACCTGCGTCATTGACCTCACAACTGTCCGCCACAGTGGGAATTATCCTGCTTCCCGGAAAATGGGTCGCTAGGAGAGTGTTGTAGGTTTCCGACTTAGAGGTAGTATAGGAGCCATCAGGCAAGCGAAGAGAATCAAGCTTAACTGTTCGGTCTCTTTGTAGAACCCTACACAGTCTTGCTGACTCCTTCATACCTTCAACCTCATTGCAAAAGTCTCGGAAAGAGTCCAGTTTGGCAGACCTCACTTTCTTCTTAAATTCCTTTTGGACGAGGTGATAGTTGGTCCAGTCGTTCTCTTTTCGGGTTTTTAAGGCCCTATTCAGAAGCTGCCTGTATCGTTTGCGTAGCTTCGAAAGCTCAGCACTCCACCATGGAACTGCTTTGCCTTGTCTGCTCGCTCTCAGCGGACACACCTCCTCATAGCAGCCAGTCAAAGTAACTCCTAGTTCCCTAGTCGCTTCTTCAATCTTGGCTGTACTTCGGAGTTTTTTCAGGATTGGTATACGCTCTGTCAGAAGCTCACCAAACCTGTTCCAGTCCGCCTTGCGAGGATTCCGTCCACCTGGTATCGACATTAGATCAATACCGAGTCGGAATTCGATAAAGCGGTGATCTGAAAGAGAGACCTCCTCCAAAACCCGCCATTACATGATCTGATCTGCCACTTTCCTATTGGTTAGTGTCAGATCAATCACTTCTTGTCTTCTGCTGGTCACAAAAGTTGGTTTGTTACCAACGTTTTGAATCACCAGATCAGCCGACATAATGAATTCCAAAAGTTTAGTACCCCTGGGATTGCATTTGCTGCTACCCCAAACAATGTTCTGTGAATTTGCGTCACAGCCCACTATGAGTCCCAAACCCCTGGATTCAGCATACTGGACGACTTCCATTACCTCCCTCGATGGAGGAGGAAGTATAGAGTCATACGGCAGGTAGGCCGTTACTATTACAGTTTCGACGCTGTTCCCATCAACCCAGTACTTTATTTTAACCGCAACGACATCTTGAGAACAGAATTGTCTAAGCATCGTGCATTCGATCGACCGCGGCATGATGATACATGCGCGCGGTCTATCACTCCCTTCGTGTTGAAGGATTTGTCCCCAGGTAATGGCACCCAGACCACAGATACGCTTGTAGCACACCCATGGCTCTTGGATTAATATTATTTGAGGACATGTTTGCAGTTTCGCATGCCTGCTGCATAGTAGAGCAGTAGACGATTTGCTATGCTGCAAGTTGATTTGCGTGATAATAATTTCAGTCATGTAAGGGACTGAAACTACCGTTACGCCTTATCCTCCTCCTTATCCTGTAGGCGGAAGTGCACCCGCCCCAGGTGTAGGTGAGGACGGTACCCGTACTTAGACTTCAGGATCTTCAATGAGTCTAAGTCAATACCCACCACCAAGTGTGCACCGACCTCTTTATTGACAGCCGATACATCCTTGGTAAGCGAGTATATTCGCCATAGGCTCGTGTCCAGACCTGCGTTCTGGGCACGGATACGTGCGAGGATTTCACCTGGTTTCCGGAGAATCCCCGGTATCCAGGCTGAAGCCCTCACCAGCCTGATGCTATTTCCGTCCCTGAGCACAAACTTACTCTTTTCACAGGCTGGCATCTTCGCTACGACTTTTTTCAGCCATTCTCGAGAAGCCGCGTTGGAGCATTGCACCTTAATGATGCCGTTTTCAACGCGCTTTCCTTCGAACATCGGTGTTTCTTTCGAATCACCGATTGCCTTCCAAAGGTAGGAGTCGAAATAGTCTTGCTGTCCTTGGGACAACAGACCATTTCCTTTGTCGGTATGTATCTCAACCATCATCGCTTTGGCAGCCACTCCCGCAAACGTGGCACCAGAGGTAGACGGCTGAGTGTCATCCGACATTTCCTGGGATCCTGCAGCCTTCTCCATGTCAGTAGACGGCTGTCCTGCAGACTCCTGCGTCGAGCGTGCCGGCACGTCCGATTCCGGTCCAAGGACCTTCCTCCTCTTTGCCTTGCTACTCTTCACAGCCGAGTGCTCAGACCCCAGAGCGGCCTCAGAAGAGTGTGCCATAGCAGACGAATCATCGCCCGTTCTGTCACGCTTTCCTGTGGCCATCACAGGTGTTGAAGTTGGCAGAACTTGAGTACTTGCCGCCGCTTTCGCGACAGCTTTCCTCTTGTTCTGCCTCATCCTTTTGCGCTGTCTAGCAGACAGCTCTTCACCTGCCTTCGAACCCCCGATGCCAGCAACCTCCTTACCGGCACTCTCCTGGTTCGCACCAGGTTTAACCGTTTTCGGAGATACGCATGGTACCCGAATTAGACTCGTTGAAGTAGATGGACTATCTAACATCTCCACATCTCCATCGGCCTTGATGGCTGACTTTGATGCTTCTGACATTAGTCTGTCCACATTCTCCTCCAACAGTAGGCTCTCCATTGACATAGTCAATGTGCCATCGTCCACCGCTAGTAACTTGCTTCCTCCGGGACCCTGAGTGACAGTCTCGGTCATAAGGGAAGGTGAGCTTTGGGCCTGCACATCCGATGCCCAAGCCGCCGACGGATCGGCGGGAGGATTCCCAGAAGTCTGGTTACCTCGTGCAGATAAACCGGGAGTAGGCTTCACCATTGAAAAAGGGGGGGTTTGCATTTTATACCTACTGCCAGGTGAAAGAAAAACTGCCGCCCCTCTGGAGTCAGACGCAGACCAGGTGCCGCCCACTATGGGTAACCGATGCCCTTGGATTTAGGAAAGGGATAGAGAAGTGACGGGAATCAAAGGGATGGGTTCGAGAGGGTTTGGGTAGATGGAAGCGCTTAGTTCGTGCTCCCCGGCTGCCCGTCTGACACGGTTGAACCCACCGGACGTGACCGACACAGTGTTCGAACACGCCCATCAGCATGGCCAGGCCGGATCCTCGTAACTAAGCCCCCGCACCGCGACAAGGTGGCTACCGAAGCAGGGGCCGTATATGGGTACTTCGAAATGCCGGCGCCCATTTGTCCTGCAGCGTTTCCAGGAGAAGGACAAATATCTCTTTCGAGACTCGAAAATTTCCTGTAAACCTAAAACAAAACGTTTGTTTTTACAATTTGCCTATGTATTTATGTGTACAAACTACTTTATACTTACTGGTTTGTGGGCATCTCAAGAACGTTACTGCTATCCCGTAGCCTTTTCCGGGGAACTTGCTCATTCTCCTCAGCATAATCCAAAAAGTGCACAGCCACCGTAAGGAACATTTTGGTTTACTAAACAAAAAGATCACAAACACAAACCGACGGACAATTTCAACATAAAACAAAAAATTTTGGTGTTTACAATTTTTGTTTTGTTTACATTTCTTGTGTCAGTTGCTATCAGCTGAGCAATTTCAAGTAGCACAGAGTTGTATTTTGAATAGTACAATGTATACAATTTAGCGTTATTTTTTTCCGATTCTGCTACTAATTGTTGATATTGTTGATCTGGCAGCATTACTATTTGACAATGTTTAATGATATACGTAACAATACGTAATACTATGCGAACGACAAGTCGAAAGATAGTAAATACCATTTTTATGCGAAAGTGAGTGACTGGCTGTCGTTCGCATAGGTTTTCTTTCGACATCGTGGGTTAGGCTGTTAGTCTTACAAGTGCCTTGAAAGTAAATAAATAAAATAAATAAATAAATAAACAGTCTAAGTAATAATAAAATTCAAATACATCATCATATTATCGCAGTTGTGAAACAAAAACGAACAATTCGTGAAGCAAAGAGGAGCAGTTCTATAGTGATAAAAATTAAAACAACTATTCACACTACCGCTGCACGAAATAAAAACAATTAACACATCAGTCCCCGGTCTGACCCATAGTGCCGATGACAACAGATACAGAGATAAGCATTCTACTCAAAAATATTTCCATCATTAACAACACAGCAAAAATGGAAAACAAAGCAATCATCCTAGAACACATCGAATTGCTACGACCATTTGACGGGAGGCAATCGAAACTGGCTACTTTTATTCGGGACGTAGATGAAATCTCAAAAACAGCGATTTCACTCCCGGCGGACGAAAGAAGCCTCTACTTTAACTGTATTACTAGAACTTTAAGTGGACCCGCAGCAGACATGATAAGAAGAGAAGCACCCAGGGATTGGAAAACCCTAAGACAACTTCTTATTGACGAATTCGGTGAGCCTACACCAATCACTGCACAAATTTTAAGGTTAAGTAAAATACAATTTAAAAATAATGTAAAAACGTTATGGATTGTATTAGGTTAAGCGAAGAATTAGACCCTGTAAAAGCTACCTCACCAGCTAGCTCACCTCTACCTCACCGAAATGGAGAACGCTAGTATTAAAACACTAAAAAAAGAATTACCCAATTATTTAACGGCTTTATTGAATGCAAACCTTATAACGGACTTTAAAGGAGCTCTTCAATTATTACGAGAAAACAACGAATTATTCTAAGTCTAAAACAAACACAAATCACCAAATTCCACGATATACTCAACCTTACCAATATAACTCAAATAACAACCCTCACTCACAATATATGCCCTTCTACCAACCTAACTCAAATCACCAACAACTAAATCCATTCCAATTTCCTTACTACCCAAACGCGAATCATCAACAAATGCAAAATAAACCCCAACAACACCCACAATACAATTATTACTACGGTCAGAATGGACAACAAAACCAACAAGCCAACCAATTCCAATCTTTCAAACGTAAAAGGGAATATGATTCCAATCAATCACGCATAAGGCGATATGGTGAACCTGTTCCCATGGAACAGGATAATCAAAATTTTCAGTTAGAGGCCTCGGGAAATTACCGTCAATAAATCTAAAAATCGCAAATAAATTTATGAAGTTTCTGATCGACACAGGATTTTCAATAAGCTTAATTATCCCAAACACTCTTTTTAACACCATTAAACATGTGGATCCAATAAAAATTACAACAGTCACAGGCAACGTCGTGCTAGACAAAGTACAAAAAATTGTCGATGAAAATAGAAATAGAATCACACTGTACGTGTTTGAATTTTCAAAAGGGTATGATGGATTATTGGGATATGACACATTAACAAATCTAAATGTAATAATTGACCTACCAAATAGAACCATCCAACTAAACGGTTATCGATACTCCTTTTTAAAAAATGAAAATGTTGATACATATCATAACTTAATCAGGGAACTAGAACTACACCAAATCGACGATGATGAAGAAAAGTCAAAATTTCGAACGGACCATCTTAATAGTGAAGAAAAGCGAGAGTTAGCAAAACTTCTTAGAAATTATCACTCGCTTTTCCACTCCGATGAAAAAAACTTATCGTTTACAAACATCGTTAAGCATAAGATTACCACAAAACATGAGGATCCTACTTATTTATGTCAAATCATATCGTTACCCACAAGTTCACAAAGCAGAGGTGAATAAACAGATTAATGATATGCTAAGTCAAGGCATAATTCGACATAGTCAATCACCATACTCTGCGCCATTACGGGTAGTCCCAAAAAAGATGGACGCTTGAGGACAACAAAAATGGAGGGTAGTGATAGACTACCGAAAACTTAATGACATTACAATAGATGATAGGTATCCTATCCCTAATATTGACGAAATTCTAGACAAATTAGGTCGTTCACTTTATTTCACCACCCTTGACTTGGCTAAGGGATTCCACCAGGTGGAAGTTGAAGAAGGAAGTCGAGCCAAAACCGCCTTTTCCACTCAGGACGGACACTACGAGTTCTTACGCATGCCATTTGGATTAAAGAATGCGCCTGCAACCTTCCAGAGGTTAATGAACTCTGTTCTAGGAGAACTCGTAGGCGTGGATTGTATGGTTTACCTTGACGACGTTATAGTATTTAGTATGTCACTGCAGGAACATTTGGGTTCTCTAAAAAAGTCTTACAAAAATTTAAGGATGCAAACCTTAAACTTCAATTAGAAAAATGCGAATTTATGAAACGAGAAACTGAATTCTTAGGGCACATTATTACGCCACAGGGTATTAAACCTAACCCCAATAAAATTAAGGCAATACAAGAATTTCCCATCCCGAAAACGGGAACGGAAATCAAATAATTTCTCGGACTGGCAGGATTCTACTGGAAATACATTAAGAATTTCGCCACAATTACCAAGCCGCTAACGAAATGTTTAAAAAATATGCAAAAGGATCCTACCAGGACAGTGAATATGTCAAAGCGGTAGAGACTATAAAAACTTTAATCACAAGTGACCCAATTTTAAAATATCCAGATTATACTAAAAAGTTTGTCTTAACTACAGACGCGTCAAACTTTGCAATTGGAGCTGTTCTAAGCCAAGATGGGCACCCAATCTGTTTTGCCAGTCGAACCCTTAATGAACACGAGGTGCACTATTCGACCACAGAGAAGGAGCTCCTCGCAATTGTATGGGCAACGAAATATTTTCGTCCCTACTTGTACGGAAGGAAATTTTTGATCAATAGTGATCACAGACCATTACAATGGCTCCACAATTTAAAAGAGCCGAACACAAAGCTCCTACGTTGGAAGATAAAGTTGAACGAATATGATTTTGATATTAAATATATCCCTAGTAGAGAAAATTACGTTGCTGATGCGTTATCAAGGATGAAAACCGTCAATTGTTACAATAACGAAATTGCGTCTGATGAAGCTCCAATTCATTCCGCAGAGCAAGATAATTCAAATTTTATTGAAATTTCCGAAAGACCTTTGAACACATTTAGAAAGCAATTTATTTTTAGAAAATCTTCAAGCAACGTCGAATCAATTAATACAATATTTAAAAATACACGAAACACAGTGTTTTATTCTGCAATGACGGAAGAATTTGCAAAGAATTTTATTTTAGAAAAGTTGGCAGGGACAGTTACCGCTATATATTTTGATTGCGATGCAGATTTTATAAAATTCCAAGATGATTATTCAAAACTTATCAGACAAACTCGTTCAAATAAAATTTACAGAGCAACAAAGATACTAGAGGATGTCACTTCATACGATCAATTTAATAAAATTATTTTGAACATCCATTTAGAAGGCCCACATCAAGGCATTGATAAAGTTCAACTCGAGTTTAGAAAAAAATACTATTATCCAAATTACGTATCTGAAATATCAAATATTATAAATAAATGTGAAACTTGCAATGAATGCAAATATGATCATATAGCTACGAAAATACCATTTAAAGTAACACCCACTTCTTACGAAATAAGAGAAAAATTCATTATAGATATATGGAAATGGGACAAAATCTCATACCTTACGTGTATCGATATCTTTTCCAAATTCGCTATGATTGAAAAAATCGATCATAATTGGATAGAAGCTAAACGAGCACTTCTAAACATTTTCAACTCAATGGGCCCGCCCAAAAACATTAAAACAGATCAGGATACAGGATTAATAAATACAAGTCTACAAGAATGGCTTACAAACCAAAATATAGAAATTGAAATTACAACCGGAAAGACAGAAATAGCCGATATCGAAAGATTGCATAAGACTTTAAACGAAAAACTGCGGATTATAAACAACTCGCGGGATAAAGAACTCCAACAACACGCAGTCGAACAAACCGTTTTCACTTATAATCACACGATAAAGCATTCTACGACCGGTCAAACACCCTACAATATATTCTTCAATAGAAAATGCCCGACAAAAGATACCCAAACCATAAAAGAACGACGAATCACAAACTTAAATAAAAACAGGAAGGAATATGAAATTGACACCAAATACATTGCCGCAGAAAATAACAGAAAAAGATTGGATAAAAATCTAACCCTTTTAGAAAGGTTCAGGTTATGCCACAAGACGCTGGGGAAGACCATGATATAGTAAAATTCCGAACAAGGACTTCAAGAAAATACAAATCCCATCTTAAACGCAAAAAGAAAACTAACAGTACACATCTTTGCAGGGATGAAGGCGACACACAACACGAAGACACTACCTTACCCACTGAAAATCATTCTCACCCTGATTCTAATGATGCTAATATGTACCTCAATCAACCAGTCAATCCATCCAAATCAACAAAATTGATAACGATCAAGGATATATGATAACCGAACAGGGCAAATTTTATCAACCAATTAATTTTACCAACAAAATTCTGTTTATCAACCAAACCGAACTGGAGGAATAATTAGGAATAATTAATCCGAAATTGATCGATGTAGAAACAATAAGCAAAATTACCTCTGACCAATTCGAGGAATTTAAAACATCAGTGGGGAAAACCGAGGTTATTCTGTACTTCGTACTATCTATACCACAAGAAATATTTACGTATCCGAAATTTAGTAAATTTCCCGTGCCTAACAACCAAAAGTTCGGAATAACGTCGGATCCTAATCAAGAATTTGTTTTAATTAATGAAACTTTGTACAAAATAATTAATAAAAAACTGAAAAACGAACAAAATGATTGTATAAAGAACTTATTAACCCATTAAAACCTGACCCCAGAAAGGCTTGTGCGATTTCCATAAAAATTTACACAATCTTATTAAGGGGGGTTTCTACCTTGTGCGGTCAAAAAAATCGATTTTTTTGTTCATGCATTTTTGGATTAATACATGATTGTAGAATACGCCCCCAAAATTTGAAGTTGAAATCTTTCGAATTACGGAAGCAATTTATCGAAATAGGTAGCAGTGTCGAGCGCGCCGAGCCGCTGAAGCAAAACTTTGAACGCGTTTTTCTCAAAACTACATTTTTTGACCTTGCGGAAGTGATTTAGGCCACACGAGTTGAGCAATAGCTACGAAATTTTAAACAGTCATTTATCAAGGTCTTAGCTATGGCACGAACTAGGATCTTCAAGAAATAATAATTTTTTCTCATTAAAAATATAAATTTGTATTGAAAAAAGTAGGTAAAAATTGAGTTTTTTAGTCAAAATCGCATATATCCTTCATTTTTCATTTTTTCTTTAAAATCCTAGTTCCAGCCATAGACAAAAGAATACAGAATACGAAAAAATTTCATTTTTGTGTTTCAAGTCATCTCAAACAGCGGCAGGACTTCCGCGAGTAAGGAAGTCCTGCCGCCATTGCTCGATGGCCCCCTCCCCCCCTTTGCATATTTTATCTTGAAACTTTTTTTACTTGTACAATAAACATATACCTACATCTGAAAAAATTTTCCAGTGTTTATCTTAAAAACCTTCCCATCAACAATTTAAAAAAAAAAACATGTTTTCTCGGCCGCACAAGGTAGAAGCCTGCCTTAAGGTATTATAATGAATGTTACCGTTTCAAATCTGTGTAAAAGCAACCAATATATATTCAACATTTACTTTGAAATTGTATTTACGTTTTCCGAAATTGAACTTACGGTTTCAGAAATTGAATTTACACTTTCTGAAATTGAATTTCCGAAATTGCTTTTACGCTTTCTGAAATTGTTTTTATACTTTCTGAAATCGAACTTGAAAAGATGTAGTTCTACAATTTGGGTTCTACAAATACATTAACCAAATCCGATTTCGAGATATCAGCGGATAAAACATATAGTATCTGTAGGTTAAGATAATTTGCGGCCTTTCTAGTGTTAATGGACCTAAGTAATCATATTTATTTTAACCCTTTGTTGACCCGTCAGACTTTTATGGAAAAAATTAAAAGTCAATAAGCTTAAAATATCATGTTTTTCCAAATGAACTGTTAACCCATTGTTGACCTGTCAGATTTTAATTTTTAAAACAGCGAAAACACGTGTCGAATTATTTGTGATTTGGAGTTTGTTCACCCAATTTTAAGACTATAGGCCCATTCCCATTGAAATGATTTTACCAAATTTGAATAGTTAGGCTTATTATTTCATGTTTCTTCTATAGTCTTTTTACAAAACTAAAAAATACGTGTCGTGTATCTATATATGATTTAGAATAATTTTAACAAGTTTGAAATATATGGGCTCATTAAATCACACCTGTAATAAGGTGTAGCGGGAACTGTGCTTTAAATTTGCTAATCGATTCCCTGAATGCATTTGGATTTTTTAGTGCAAAAAAAAAGTTTACTTTTTAGTTATTCTTTACATCGGATTTCCGGTGGCATTTTTAAAAGGTGGAATTTTTCCGGTGGAATTTTAAAAAGATAGATTTAAAAAAGCAAAAAAAAAGTTTTATCAATTCGAAGCGCAACGATGACATCGAAATTTTTTGAATGTTTTTGTTTAGAGGAATCTTTCCATTGCGGCCGTTGTACTAAGTTTTATAGCTCAAAATGTGCGCGTTGACGAGACGAAAAAAATGGTATCAATAGATTTTTAGTCGGTCAAATGGCCTTTGAAAAAATGCGAATTGCCTGATATATTGACTGAAAAAATAAAACTCACAAAATAACTGTTATTTTTGACCGATAAAATTAAAGTAAAAAATAACAGTTATTTTTGCCTGAAATTATAAAAGGCACAAAATAACAGTTATTTTTGTCGGGAAAAATAAAAGTTAAAATATAACAGTTAAAATCTGACTTTTTTGATAAAAACCATAACCGTTACGGTCCCTGGAAAAATCCCCTAACATAAAATAAACTAAACTATATAATTTTTCCTCCTAACAATTTTCCTAAAAGGCCGTGATTCTCCTAAATCTCGGAGGAAATCTCCTGATCTGGCAACACAGGGTCGAATGCTATCTTTCTAGTGGTGCCAAACTGTCGATAAGAAGAAGCCAAGCCATATTTTGTAATACTGCCACATCTTCAAAATACAAAAATTTTTTGTTTCCCTGTAACCAGGGTTGTTTGAAATTTTTTTATTTATTTATTTATTTTTTTATTTAGGGAATTTCCCCTACAGTTAACATCACTGCTATGTGTTTACAAGGTGTTTTCGGGAGTTCTCCTAAATGCATCAATTTTTTGTTTTCCGAGGTCTGGCCCGCAACTGCTCGATGAAGTATGCATTGATACGATATTTGTTTGTTGCTTCTATAATAATTAAAATATGTTAGAGAATTGTGGAAATATGCTTATGCTATTCATTTTATAGGAGAAAGTAAAAATTGCATGTACTTACCACTTCAGAAAAATTAATCACAAAAGAATTTAAATTTAAGTACTTTTACGCACCGATAAACTTCTGTCTTTTTTGATATTGTTACGAATATGAGTTTTACAAGGTTCGTTTGGATTGTGTTTGAAAATAAAACTACTTCAATTACTCAGAGCCAAACGCAGTCAAAAATCAACAATCACTTTATTTACAGATTTACACCTTGCTTGTATCTACACTTGTTGCTACTTTGCTTATTCAACCAAGACTCGACGCTCTGCGCTGCACACTGCTGCTTTTATACTGGTTTTCTTATCGCGCCGAAGTTTCTTGCACATTCTAGTTGTGGTCTCTATCTCGATTGTTCTAGGAAAGTCCATCACCTTTCGCGAACCATCCTTGCCATATCGGAATAACAGCCAACTGGCCGTACTCCAAAGTGCATGCCTAAAAGTATGCTTGGAAAAGCATTTAGGCATAGTAACGTACGGCACAGCGCAGAGTGCCTTTTCCTAGCAATATGATAGATATGATACAACACAACATAAAAAAGGGTACAAAACATAAATTAAATTCCACAGAAGTAACTGTTTTCTATTGCCGCCTAACTAAAAATTTCACAATTTCAAATGCGCAATTTATTGGGAAAGTGGACGAGTGGTGACCGTATAGATGACATATCCTCAAGACATGAGTCGCCAGCGACCAAACGGCCGACTGTATACAGTCGGTTATATAATGCCAAAGGCTTTCTAGCAGATATGTATGACGTTTACATTAATTAACCTTGATTGGAGCATCAGCGAGTATCTGTAACAAATATCGTGTTGACATCTTTACTGAGGCAATCGGGCCCATTAACCACTTGACAAGTCGTTGCTTCCGGTAGTTTCATTACTTATTAATAATTTTTCACGTCGGCCAAGAATCCTTTTGGGTATTATAAACTTCTGATCAACACGTAATTTTAAGTCAAGCCATGGTTGCCAGTGTTTATCTTAAAAACCTTCCCATCAAAAATTTTTCAAAAAAACATGTTTTCTCGGCCGCACAAGGTAGAAACCTGCCTTAATTGACCTAATCAAGAAAAAAAATCAAGCAAAAAATTCATACCATGTTTGTTTTTTGTCATGTTTTTCGCAAACATTACACAAATAAACAAAATCAAACATTTGCGGAAAATAAAATGTGCCAATAATATATCAGCTGCTTGGATTTTGACATTTTCACGCGTTGCGTTGTATGAAAATTGGCAGTGTTTAGGCCCAACGTTGCATTCGCGCAACACAAAACTTAAAGCATATTTTTTGTTTAAAAAATCCAAAAAAAAAAATTTTCAAAACTTATTTTTAAATAGTTTAGCATTGCAAAATGCAGCCCACTAAGGGATTTTGATAGGTTTGAAAAATAAGTATTTTTGATTGAATTTCAAAAATTCCCCAAAAAAAACCTTTGACTTTGGATCGAAAAAAACGTATGAATATTTAAATAATTTTGAAATTTGAGTATGGCAGAATCTAAAACGATCAATCCTAATCCAATTCTACCCATTTCCAAGTCTTATGTCTTTATGAATTACTTAATATAGCGAAATTCCCAAACGTTGCGCAAACGCAACGCTCAGGGCTTAATGGGTTAAACAACATAAAAACCAAGTGTGAATACACAAAAAATACCAAACCAAGCTTTCAGTTCTTCGCTCCAAATGTCATGATTGTAAAAAACGTCAAAAAGACGTATATAAAACAAACATGCAACAACCTAAATCTAACTATAGAAGGAAACAATATCATAGCCTTCGAAAATTGTAAAAACCAAATTGAAAATTTTGACATAGAAATCAAACAAATTAATCTCTTGATTCTCACGTCTTATGTTAAAGATATAAGCAATATCGAATTCGAAAATATAACATTAACAGACATAAAAGAACATTGTTGAATCCTGCAGCGGCACCACGAGATAACCAACATCTGGTCGCTCTTATCAAGTGGTGCCTGCTGCGAGGGTTCATGTAACACAGGCACGATGGGAGCGCGCCGGTCAGCAGATACTGGCTGCACGCTCTTATCGCGCTGTGTATATAGGTAGCCATGCATGTCGGGTCAAGCTACCTACGCACAGGCATGCGCTGGTAAGCGTTAGGATACGAATATTGTTAGCAAGTAGGTACTAGAAAGTAAGTTATAAATAAAGGCTCCGGTTTACCTGAGCATTAGTCTAGGTTCTGAAGTAAAAGGAAGTGCAGTTTTATTTTGCATCTTTTGGAGCGACGCAGTAAACATTTGGTGACCCCAGGATACAAACCGACTGGTAAGTAAAGAGACAAATTAATAAGGTAAATTAGTAAGAGAAAAAAGAAAAATTAGTAAGGAGAAGATTTTTGAAGAAAAGTAGGGTTTAAAAAAAAAAAAAAGAAAATGGCAAATGCCCAGGAAACAGGAAGATCTTGGCAATGCTATTCTTAGCATTTGCAACCAGCTGAACGCTGAGGGTCGCAGTGAAGGGCTGTAAGGGCAGTTGAATTCGTTGTTCGCGGAGCTAACGGCGAATCACTGCATTTTAGCTCCCAAGGAAGCGCTAAGGGAGTACAAGGTGTATTTCGAAAAGAAATACTATGAAAAAGTGCAGTCACTGTACGAAAGTACAATCAAGCGAGTAGGTGAGTTAGAGGCAGGAATGGGTAAGGGCGTGGTCAGTCCGCCATTTGAAAAGATGGAGACGCGAACTGACAGCACAGTTAAATCGGTGTCTGCGGAGCGTGAAAGGGACCAAGCCGCATCGATTCAAGCGAGGTTTCAAGGCACCTTAAAGGAATTAAGAAGGTGCCACGAACGAATCCAGATGGGATGGAAAGATCTGTCACGGTTGCACAAGTTCGAGGACCGTGCGACAGATCTTAAGTTGGAGTACAATGAGTTCTTTGGAGAGGACGAGTTGTGCGAAGAATATGAGGGCCTAATGGATAAAGGGTCTCATATTGTGGCAGAAGAGGAAGAGAAAAAGCTGTTAGAGCAAAATGCGTCTCCTTCCTTGCCATATAGCCTGCCTAGACAAATTAAAATAGCAAAAGATGATCAAAAGTATCAGTTGATTGTCTGGCGCTGGACATCAAGAGAGCGGCTAAAAGTATTTAGGTTAAAAACGGTCACATACGGACCACATCCTCAGCTTCATATCTGGCAACGAAATGTTTACAAAAAGTAGCCGAGAGGTACGCCTGTCAATACCCGCGGGCAAGCAGCGTGATTAAAAAGGACTTTTATATGGACGATTTAATGACAGGGGGAAATGAAGTGCCAGAATTACAAAGGTTGCAAGAAGAGGTGATAAAACTATTAGGCGATCATGGATTCCATTTAAGGAAGTGGCGTTCGAACAATTCCGAAGATTGTGAAATAAAGCTTAAGGTCGATTCGAGTGAAGTAAAACCATTGGGATTGATATGGTCCCCGCTCACTGATAAAATCAGATTGGGGGGAAGTAAAGAACTACCTGTAAATACTACCTGTCAGATATTGCAAGATTATTCGATCCGTTAGGAGTGGTAAATCCGGTGGTCGCAAAAGCAAAAATATTTTTACAAGATCTGTGGCGAAACAAGTTAGATTGGAATGAAAATATTCCAGAAAACAAAAAGGTAGAATGGCTTCAGTTTCGGGAACAATTGCCAACCCTGAAGGAGATTAAGTTGAACAGGCACATGATTATAGAAAATGCCAAAATGGTAGAACTACACGGTTTTTGCGATGCATCGTAAAAAGCATACGGATCGGTGGTATACGTTAAGTCAATGGACGAAAAAGGGGAGGTAAGAGTTGCATTAGTGTTAGCAAAATCAAGAGTAGCGCCAATTAAAACGGTTACGATTCCGCGGTTAGAATTGTGTGCAGCGGTGTTACTAACAGACCTCATGCAAAAAATAGCTGAAAGCTTAAATGAAATAGTAAACCTAAAACGTTATCACACAGATTCAGAGATCGTATTGGCATGGATAAAGATCGATCCAGGAAAATTAAAGGTATATGAAGCGAATAAAGTAGCTACAATTCAAAGAAATAGTGATATAGACTGCTGGACGCATGTTACGACAAAACGCAATCCAGCGGATCTTATTTCAAGAGGGCTCAGTCCGAATGAAATTGTAGATAATACAGTCTGGTTTGAAGGGCCTCAATTTTTGAAAGAGCAAACTACAGCTATTAAAAGAATAGAGAATCAAGTAGAAGTACCCGGGTTGAAAGCACAAGTGATACTGTCAGCGGTGGCCTTAGCAGAAACATGTACGGATTTCATTGATCACAAGAATAACTTGAAATTTCTAAGGAATGTAATGGCACTAATCCTAAAACTTGCAGATATAATAAAAAAACGAAACATCTTAACGATAAATAAAAATGGAGCAGCAGAAGTACGTCCAAGAGGAAATAAAGGCCTTAAAAAAAGGAAATACCGTACTTAGATCTTTCAAGCTTTCGACGTTAGCTCCATTTTTAGATGAAAATGAAATTATCCGAGTGGGGGGGGGGGGGGGGAGAATTCAAAATGCAGCAGTTGCTTATGATACAAGGCATCCAATCCTTTTACCATATAACAGTAAAGTAACAAAGTTGCTGGTAACAGAGATTCACAGAACCAACATTCATGTTGGAGCAAAAGGGTTACTAGCGCTCACCCGACAGAAATATTGGCCGCTGCGAGGGAAACAAATAGCCGCGAAAATCATACACGCGTGCTACAATGTTTTAGAATAAGACCGAGAGGTATTCAACCGTATATGGGAAGCCTTCCAGCCGACAGAGTGACCAAATCACGGCCATTTGAAAAAATAGGGATTGATTTTCTTGGGCCGATAACGATGTGTCACAGCGGAGGTGTCACAGCTTTTTAAAGAAAAACATCAATTAGACACATTAGACGAGTTTTGTGCTCAAAAAAAAAATACAGTGGCACACAATTCCAGCAAGGTCTCCACATATAGGGGGATTGTGGGAAGCAAGTGCACACCTTCACGTTTGAGCAGCTTACAACAATTATGATAGAAATTGAGGCAATTCTTAACTCAAGACCACTAACGTCGTTGTCAGAGGATCCCAATGATCTTCAAATGCTAACTTCAGCTCACTTTTTAATTGGAACCACACAGAGAACACTGGTCGACGGCAAATCGAGCCGTACATACGGCGACCTGAGGGATGGATGGAAACAAGTTCAGAAATGTGTAAGGGAGATTTGGGAAAGATGGTCGGATGAATATTGGACAGAGTTGCAACAAAGGTATAAGTGGAACGATAGGCAAATGAATATAAAACCAGGAACTTTAGTGCTGCTGAAAGAAGAAAATTTACCACCTCTCAACTGGAAAAGGGGGAGAATATTCAAATCCTACGTCGGGCCAGATGGGTTAACGAGGATTGTCAAAATTAAAACTGCCTTTGGCGAAACCCAACGGGCAATCCACACCATATGTCCTTTTCCACCGGACATGTTTGATGAAGAAAGCAAAAGCGGTGAAGTTGGCGACCGTTCCCAGAAAGTATAATGACTGCACTAAGGTGCAGGAGGGCAGGGTACCCAAGACCAGTTACGCTAATAAGGGTCTTGGTTGCAGAGTGGACCTAAGGGTCAGGCGAGCACTCCGCGGATCCATGTCGTACTGTAGTATTAGATAAACATTTGCTTGTAACGTACTATATTAATTAAATTATCCATTTCAGATGTCCGCTTACATGCCTGAGTACAAATCACAAATTGGTATTGTTGAGTAGATACGACATTAGAATGAAATAGTAGCTGAGTTGAATTGAAGAAGATTTTCGAAGAAATAAAAGAGCAGATAAAAGTCAATAAGTCTAAATTAAGAGAAATGTTAAAAGTGTCAAAGGTCCCGAGAAAGCTAAGTTAGTAAGAATGTCAAGTGTAACGAAAAAAACACAGATAGAAAGAAATGACTATTATTAGTTATATTGTGGATTATAACACCGCCAGTCAAGGGCCAAATGACTGTGCAGCACTTAAAAGATAAGTCAGGGATATTTTACGAAAAGCAGGGCAGTGTGGGCTTAACGCGAACATCGTGGGACATTGTGGAGCATGCAGACTTGGAAGAGTACCATCAACATATGGCGAAGCTGCAGGGTGCAATCAAAATGATTCGGATTCTAGTAAAGACCGTCGAGAAAGAAACCTACATTCACGGAATGGCCGACCAATTGGAAGAAAGCTGGTACCGAATTCAACAGAATAACGACATTGTCACATTCAATAAGAATGTAATGAAACAAAGATTCAAGAGGTCAGCGCTACCATTTGTGGGAGGAATACTTCACTCGCTGTTTTTTTTTTTTTTTTTTTAACACGAACAAACGCGCAGGGGATGACCCCTATTAATGCAAAGCATTGCGTTGGTTCAGGAAAAATATAAAGGTAAGGAGATAGGGTTATGAGTGAAGTGGTTGTGGACTCTTGCCTTGAACCCATCGAGATCATAAGTGCTGGGGAAAATATCCGCAGGGAGACCATTCCACAACCGCGCTGTACGGGCCAGAAACGAACTTTCTCTGTAGTGCGTAGTGCGCTGGAACATCGTTTCGACGTGGAATGCATGGGCGCCAGTGTTCAAACGGGTTGCCCGGGGGAATACCCGGAGTGATGGCAGCAAGCTGCTCATCTCCACTGATCAATTACCGAAAAAGTATCGGTAAAATAACACCACACATGCCACGTTTCGACGATGCTCCAAGGGGTCAATAGAGCTGGATGCCCTACTGTCCCCTATAAGTTTAATCGCACGGTTTTGCGCCCGATCGAGGAGCTCCAAGTGGGTTTTTGAAGCCCCCGCCCAGAGGTTCGAGTTAAACTCCATTTTGGGGCGGATATAGGTAGTGTAAATAATAACGAAGATCGTTCTTAATGGACATGCCCAGAACATCAAGAGCTGCCGATTCCGCAATACCCACACCACCCATAACCAGGGATGTGGGGAGACTCGTTTATGGGATAACAGGCAACATTGGGTCTTGCGGGGGTTAAAATCGACCCTGTTCGCTTGACTCCACTTGGAGATTGTTTGAAGGTCGCCATTAAGTGTGTCATTCATACGGCGCCGTTCTCTCTCAATCTCCACAGAGCTGGGACGCTTTGTGAAGGAGTATGAATGACAAATGGTGCTGTCATTCGCAAACGAGTATATGGCAGGGACTTAACTATTATAAGTTTTTTAAGAAACTAATGCAAAAACTATTACAATGCAACATAAATTTTATTTGTTGATTATAATTACAAGGTGCGTCCCAAAGTAAACAGGACTTTTGCAATAGGGACGTTTCTGGTGGCGCCATCTATGTGTGAGGACATGCGTTGGAAAGGTACATCTTTCATTCACATACTGTCTAAATTTCATGACATTTGGTCTAGTAGACGCCGAAATATCCCGCTCAATGTGACAGTATGTTTTTAACTTTGGTACGAGAATGTCGATCGAACAAAGAGCTAATATTAAGTTCTGTTTTAAACTTGGTAAAACTTTTACCGAAACGTTTAAATTGTTAAAGCAAGTTTATGGTGATGATTGTTTATCCCGTGGCCGTGTTAATGAGTGGTTGAATCGATTCAAGAATGGTCGTGAAGACTTGAATGACGACGAACACGTCGGCCAGTCGAAATTTGTGATTACTGACGATGCCATCAAAACTGTGCGTGATTTTATCAAAATGCAGCCAAAATCATCATTGGAATTGATGGAAATGGAATTGAACATCTCCAAAACATCAATTGATCGCATTTTAACCGAACATTTGGGTCTCCGTAAAGTGTGTTCTCGCTTCATTCCGCACACTTTAACCGACGACCAAAAAGCGCAGAGAATTGAGCACGCAAAAGACATCGTTCGGGAAGCCAGACGTGATCCAAATTTCTTGTTCAACATCATAACCGGTGACGAAACGTGGTGCTTTCAATATGATCCCGAAACAAAGCGTCAAAGTGCCGAATGGAAGCACCCAGATGAGCCAAATCCGAAAAAAACCCGCCGTGAGAAGTCAAAAATCAAAACTCATCTCATTTGTTTCTACGATTCAAAGGGAATAATTCATCGAGAGTTTGTTCCACCGGGAAAAACAATTAACGCTTTGTTTTATGTTGAAGTTTTGAAGCGTTTGGTGCATCGCATTCGTCGTATTCGGCCAGAATATCGCGAGGAAGGAAGTTGGCGTTTATTGCATGATAATGCACCGGCTCACAGAGCCCTAGTTACGACCGATTATTTGACCAAAAATCGCATTTTTACCATCAATCATTCACCGTATTCGCCTGATATGGCTCCCTGTGACTTCTACTTATTCGGTCAGTTGCATTTGCCGATGAAAGGAAACCGTTATAAGGACGTTGAGGACATCCAAAAGGCTTGTACCAACATTCTGAAGGCGATGCCGGCCGATGACCTAAAACACTCATTCCAAATGCTTTTGGACCGTGCAAAACGTTGTATCGAAGCAGAAGGAGAGTATTTTGAATAAATAAAAAGAATTATACAAAAATAATCATCCGTTTTCTTTATTTTATAAAAGTCCTGTTTACTTTGGGTTGCACCTTGTATTATTTGCGACAATTAATTTTTACGTTGCATAATAACTGTTATGAGAAATAAATATTTTTTTCATTCTGGATAATTATTATTTTGGGATTTTTTTTTGTTTACGTTGTTCATAAATTTTATTTATGATTTTTATTTATTTACGTTACCGATAACTATTATTTTGAGAACATTTTTTGAGAACGTTGCTTCATAACTTTTATTTATGATTTTTATTTATTTACGTTACAGATAACTATTATTTGAAAGACAATTTTTTTTACGTTGCCTTATAACTTTTATGAAAGAATTTTTTTTATTTACGTTGGCTTACCACATTTTGAGTATGAATTGATTTTGAATGGTTTAGTTGTTGGTGGAAATAAGGTTTCTGCAGTTAATTTGCGTTTGTCAATTTAAAACAATTAAAAATTAATTCATATCCAAAATGTATTAATTCAACGTAAACAATTTTTTTTTTTCAAAATAATAGTTATCGGCAACGTAAATGAAAAAAAATCATAAATAAAAGTTATGAAGCAACGTAAAAAAAAATGTCTCAAAATAATAGTTATCGGTAACGTAAATTAAAAAAGTCATAAATGAAAGTTATGAAGCAATGTAAAAAACATAAATCCCAAAATAATAATTATCGACAACGAAAATTATACTTGTTACTTATAAGAGTTATTATGCAACTCAAAAATATTTATTACATGACAATAGTTATAGGCGACGTAAAAATTTTTTTATTGGGAATAATTATTACAAAACAATAATTATAGAAATTTCTTAAATTAGGTCAATTTTTACATTCCCAAAAATATGAATAATAATTATTTTAGGTCTCTGGTATATGGGATTCTTCGTCGACGACAATAGGTCGTTGATGAAGATCAGGAAAAGGGTTGGAGAAAGGGCCGAAGCCTGCGGCACTACCGCGCTAAGGGAATGCTTTTCCGAGGCTATGCCGTCTATTACAACACGAAGAGAGCGATCATGGAGGAAGCTCGTTATCCATCGAGAGAAGATACTACCGACACCATAGGCAATCAATTTTGACACGAGTGCTTTATGCCACACCCGGTCAAAAGCCTTGCAAATATCCAATGCAACAACCTTGCTTTCACCGAGGTTTAGAATGCTATGGTTCCATTTCTCGGTGAGGACCGCCATAAGGTCTCCCGTCGATCGCTGTCTTCGGAAGCCGTATTGGTGGTCACTTAGCAGTCTATTGTGCTCCAGATATTTCACAAGGTTGAAGTTTACAATGCTTTCCATTGCTTTGGAAAGCACCGAGTAAATTGCTATAGGTCGGTAGTTCGCAGGGTCAGTAGTCTTGCCTTTTTTGGGAACTGGTTGAAAATTTGCTACCTTCCAACATGTCGGAACAACATTCCAACATGTTTGGGCTGATGGACGAGGAGCATGCAGAAAATCTAATTCAGAAAATCCAGAACTGCAAGAATAATGAACAATACTTGTTGGAGCTTCTGAGAAACCAGTCGTCAATGCAGGACGTAACATTCAATATCATGAAGAAGGAGAATGAAGTCATGTGGAAAAACTTTAAGGTGGCTAATAGCTCGCTGTATACCCTGCGCGATGCAGTGTTGCGTCAATCGCAAGTAACAGACGTTGTGGAAGCGCTGGCAAGTACAAGCATTGCAATGGAATCGTTTGAACAACTTCAACGAGATCTAATAGAAGCACTCTGGAACTCCAAGGGCAACTTCATGGAAAGGCTTCTGCCCTTAGACCAGTTCCGACGACAGATCGATATCATAAGGCTGAATCTGAAGGAAAATGTAAAGCTGCCAGAGACGAATCCAATCGAACTAGCTCATATTGCTCGGACGACAGTAAAGACTACGAAGAAATACGTCCTCGTCAACATAAGAATTCCTTTAATCAGTATCAACACACTGGCAGCCTATAGAATTTACCCGTATGCAACAGTACACATGGATACTCCATAAGTATCAAGGCTAATTACGAGTATCTGATGATCAACGAGCAGAAGACAATGTACTACGGGTTAACGGCAGACAAGTTCGGTCACTGCCGACACCTGACCAACATTACAGTTTGTCCACAAACGCACCCACTCTAGAACACGCACACGGCAGAAAATTGCGAAGTAGAGCTGTTTTTCAATCGACGAAACTTGCCGAAAAGCTGTGAAATAACCATTACTCCACAGCGGTGGGTACAGTTACAAGCAGCGAATTCATGGATTTTGTTTGTGACTGAATCGACGGAAGGCAATCGTCGAAGCGTTACAATTGAACGGCAAGGTATGCTGCAGCTCGAACCAAACTGCATGATGACGACCACGACAGTTAACTTGTGGTCATATGAGGTGTATACTACAGCGGTGGATTTTGTTACTCCAGCAATAAACATCAGCACTCAACTACCGGGCTTAAGGAACTTAAAGTTAAGAGGCGAGATGGAAACATTCAAGATACCAAAAATCCCGATAACTAAAATAATAATGGGTCTTCCAGTCAATATTGATGTTCACCATGCTATCCACTACGGATCATCGGTCACATCGTGGGTGGTAATAATAGCCGTAATCATCGTACTCTGCTGGCTAGCTCGAAAACTGAGGCCAGCTTCGCTGGCTACCGCTGCCCTAGTTGTGCCACGCTTCGAATTCTAAAAAAATATGAAGGGTTCAATGTACAATGTACACATGTTGAAAGGTTGTCCCTTTCAACGGGGGCAATATGTTGAATCCTGCAGCGGCACCACGAGATAACCAACATCTGGTCGCTGTTATCAAGTGGTACCTGCTGCAGGGGTCATGTTACACAGGCACGATGGGAGCGCGCCGGTCAGCAGATACTGGCTGCACGCTCTTATCGCGCTGTGTATTAAGGTAGCCATGCATGTCGGGTCAAGCTACCTACGCACAGGCATGCGCTGGTAAGCGTTAGGATAAGAATATTGTTAGCAAGTAGGTACTAGAAAGTAAGTTATAAATAAAGGCTCCGGTTTACAGGAGCATTAGTCTAGTTTCTGAAGTAAAAGGAAGTGCAGTTTTATTTTGCATCTTTTGGAGCGACCGGAGCGAGCAACGCAGTAAACAAGTATGTTAATCATATCAGAAAACAAAATGTTAAAAATTCTGTAGCATCGTTGTCATCATTAATAGGTTTAATTTTATTAATCATATCGATAATAATTTACTCTATAAAAACAAAAAAGAGAAAGTATAATGTAATGCCACTGAAGACGAAATAACCAATGCCCCTTTTTAAAATCAAATTTATGAAATATCCCAATAAGTTTTTTATTCGTGAGGGCACGAAATTTCTACGATATGGAGGAGTTACGTATAGAATATGGTTACGTATAGATTGAACAACGACAGCAGAGAGCAACCCGCGCTCCAAGCGTACAGGTGTCGTATGGCATCCACCATACGTTGTGTTTTCCGCTGCTTGGCGCGTCAATCTGCAATTCAGCATATTCACACGCCAAAGTCGCTGTCTAAAGTAAAATTCTGTAAATTTAGTTTTAAGAAGCAGCAGAATAAACTTGACAATCAAACAATAAAGACGTTGTTTATTATTTACTAATTACACTGCACAACACGAAAAAAATAACAAGGTTCTGACAACGGATTCTGGTAGAGGGGACCAAAAAAAAAATATACGTGTATCGGCGTTTTGAAAGTTTACGTCTGAAATTTTTTTTAATGGGGGTCAAAGTTTTCCCCCTTTCGCACATTCTTATGGTGAATCGGCATACGAAAACCATGTAACCTTACATTTTAGGTATATGATGGGTTCAGCAATTTGATGTAAAATACTACGAAGAATTTTTTTGTGGAGCACTTTAACCCTGTAGCTACTATTTTTATGGGTCAATTTGACCCTTTTTCCTAAAATGCCAAAAATGTCCTGTAAAACAGGACCTTTTTAAGGAAAACATGTACCACGAAAATATTCGCCATAAAATTCTACTATAGGTCTCCGAATACATCAAAGCTCAGAAATTAACTTCAACGCCAGAATTAAGCCAAAACTGAAAATGTGTTTAAGTGTTTATTTCGTGGAATAGCAGATGAAAGGGCAACCAATATTCGAAAAAACAATGGTAGCCGAGAGCTGAAGGGACATTAGGCGATCATAATATTCTCCATCCACCGCTTGTGCCAACAAAAAAATTATTTTACAACCATTACATATAAAACTGGGTGTGGTTAATTTTTAATTATAGCAACAAACTTTTGTAGTCGATGTTGCCATTTTTTCAAAAAAGAGCTCTAACCAGTGTTGCCACGACCAAAACAAATGTGTTACCAAATTCTTAAGTAAAAATTACAAAATCCAGAAAAAAATAACCAAATGCCTGGTATATTTTTTTTTTTTTTTTTTTTATTTTTTTTTAACTCGAACGAACGCGCAGGGGATGACCCCTATTAATGCGAGGCATTGCGTTGGTTCAGGAAGGATATAAAGGTTAGGAGATAGGATTAAGAGTGAAGTGGTTATGGACTCTTGCCTTGAACCCATCGAGATCATAGGTTCTGGGGAAGATATTCGCAGGGAGACCATTCCACAACCGCGCTGTGCGGGCCAGAAACGAACTTTCCCTGTAATGCGTAGTGCGCTGGAACATCGTTTCAACGTGGAATGCATGAGCGCCAGTGTTCAAACAGGTTGCCCGTGGGAATACCCGGAGCGATGGCATCAAACTGCTCATCTCCACTGAGCAATTACCGAAGAAGTATCGGTAAAACAACACCACGCACGCCACGTTTCGCCGATGTTCTAAGGAGTCAATAGAGCTGGATGCCCTACTGTCCCCTATAAGTTTAATCGCACGGTTTTGCACCCGATCGAGAAGCTCCAAATGGGTTTTTGAAGCCCCCGCCCATAGGTGCGAGTTAAACTCCATTTTGGGTCGGATATAGGTAGTGTAAATAATGCGAAGATCAGACGGAGTGAAATATTTTTTGCACCGCTTTAGGAAGCCGAGGCACTTGGCTGCTTCTTTCGACACGCCAAAAATATGATCATTCCAACGAAGATCGTTCTTAATGGACATGCCCAGAACATCAAGAGCTACCGATTCCGCAATACTCACACCACCCATAACCAGGGATGTGTTGGGATGTGGGGAGACTCGCTTGTGGGATAACAGGCAACATTGGGTCTTGCGAGGGTTAAAATCTACCCTATTCGCTTGACCCCACTTGGAGATTGTTTGTAGGTCGCTATTAAGTGAGTCATCCATACGGCGCCGTTCTCTCTCAATCTCCAAAGAGCTGGGGCGCTTTGTAAAGGAGTATGAATGACAAATGGTGCTGTCATCCGCAAACGAGTAGATGGGATTCTTCGTCGACGACAGGAGGTCGTTGATGAAGATAAGGAAAAGGGTTGGAGAAAGGACCGAACCCTGCGGCACTCCCGCGCTAAGGGAATGCTTTTCCGAGGCTATGCCGTCTATTACAACACGAATAGAGCGATCATAGAGGAAGCTCGTAATCCAACGAGAGAAGATACTACCGACGCCATAGGCAATCAATTTAGACACGAGTGCTTTATGCCACACCCGGTCAAAGGCCTTAGAAATATCCAATGCAACAACCTTGCTTTCACCGAGGTTTAGAATGCTATGGTTCCATTTCTCGGTGAGGACCGCCATAAGGTCTCCCGTCGATCGCTGTCTTCGAAAGCCGTATTGGCGGTCACTTAGCAGTCTATTGTGCTCCAGATATTTCACAAGGTTGAAGTTTACAATGCTTTCCATTACTTTGGAAAGCACCGAACAGATTGCTATAGGTCGGTAGTTCGCAGGGTCAGTAGTCTTGCCTTTTTTAGGAACTGGTTGAACATTTGCAACCTTCCAGCATGTCGGAAATACACCTATGGCGTATGACATGCTGAAAAGTTTGCGTAATGGACAAGCCAGTGAGGTAGCGCACTTTTGCAAAACAAGGGCTGGAATGCCGTCCGGCCTTAAGCCTTATTTACATCGAGATTTGCAAGCACTCTTTTAACTACCCGTGTCCGAAAATGAATTTCTGGCATAGAGCAAGATACGTTCTCGACCACGGGCAGTGGTTGATCGCTGGGGGGCAGAGAGGAATTCTCTGCGAAAATTTTAGCCAACAAATTAGCTTTATCAACCGAGTGAGTGATGATTTGATCATTGTTAAGAAGAGTTGGAATTGAAGACGATGTTTGGTTCTTCACCTTCTTAACGAATGACCAGAAGTTCTTACTACCACGCTGGCATTGAAGAACTTTTTTCCTTTGGCGCTGTTCGTGCAGAAACTTTTGGCGCCTTAGGATGGCATTGCATCGATTTCTAGCCTGTTTACGCAGCTGTTCAGTGGTGGCATTTTTATTTGCCTGCCATGCTCTGAAAGCTTCCTCTTTAGACCTGACAGCAATTCTGCATGTCTCATTAAACCAGATATTGTCCTTAGGTTTAATGCAAATTTGCTTATTGGGGATGAAGGACCGCATTCCCAATAATATTATTTCTTCAACCATTTTGGCTGCGGCATTTATGTTTTTATCAAGAAAACACAATTTCCAATTGAAGTGGGCGAAAAATTCATTAAGTCCACTCCAGTTAGCTTTATCATACATCCACACTAGGCGCTTCGGGGCTAAGAGCGAAGCATTGCGGATAGAAGAGTATGAGAAAGACGCCAAAATGGTACAATGGTCCGAGTTTCCAAGAGGTGCGTGCATTCCAACATCATATTTTTCATGATGTGAAGTGAGAAAAAGGTCTAGAGTATTGAGAGCTTGCCCCGCAACGCAGGGGATATGCGTTGGTTCATGCACTATTTGAGTCAAGTTATTAGACTCGGCAAAGAGCTCGACAAATAAGCCTTCAGGAGTTGTGTGGCTGGAATGGCGTAGCCAATTGGAATTATGAATATTGAAATCACCAGCAACTACAATTTCACTATTCGGATACGATTCCAGAATCTGAGAAATAGAATCAGAGAGAAGATCAAACTTGTTATAAGTAAAATCTCTCCCTGAATTCGGGCTTCTATATAGGAAGCAGAAGTGCAGAATGTGCGACTGGATATTGAATTTAACCCACATGGAGCTAAATTCGGCATCCGTCGTGTATAGTTGTTGCTGGCACTGGTACGCAACATTACTGCACACATAAATGGCAAGACCCCTGTGAGGAGAGAATAATGGCAGTAGGTGGTAACCAGGGATGTGAAAATCTAGTGGATCTGCATCCCCACACACCTGGGTTTCACCTAGTGCCATTACATGGGGTTTATGGAGGTTAACAAACGCGTATACAGCAAAAAAGTTCGCCCTGAGCCCGCGCACGTTGCAGAAGGCTATACGAAATTTGTCCAGCACCATGGCCTGGGTGGGTTAAAGGACAAGGAAAGTAGCCGGGAATGAGATCTGCCGCACCAAGAAATTGATTATGCTCTGTGGTAAGTGTTATGCCTTTACCACAGAACAGTAAATTTCTCAGTGTCGAACAAGACCGCATGTAGCGCCACTGAATACGGACGGAGGAGGGAGACACGGAAAGAGAACCACAAACAACACCACGCGAGCAGAGTTTAATGCGGCGGACAGCGAGTTAACGGCATTTTATGAGCGATGATTGATTTCGTTGCATTTTGATTTTTATTTGTTTGCAATTTGTTTGTTGGCACACGCGGGGCAGCTGACACCGTGTAAAAATGCAATCACAACAGGCGGACGAACACTAAAAGGCAATCACAACAGGCGGACGAACATTAATACACGCGCGAGACGGATAAAACATTAAAAGACCGGGAGCACAAAAAGGCACGTCTGCCCACGCGTAGCTGTGTTTTCACTCTATTGACAAAGACTTCAGATCACACATTTTAATTCAAAACATAACGTAACAAATCTTATTTTGAATGACTTAACAAAATTTTTGGTTTTAAAAACATACACATATGTTAAAGTATCAGATTATAAATCCTAAAGCAGACTTGTATTGAGCTTGCTAAAAAAAGAACCAAAATCTGAACCATGTTACCATGTAACCTTACTTACTTACTTAGCTGGCGCTACAACCGCTTATCGGTCTTGGCCGAATCCAAAAGAGCGAGCCAGCCGGTTCTGTCCTGTGCTTGCTGGCGCCAGTTGGAGATTCCAAGCGCCGACAGGTTCTGCGACACTTGGTCTTTCCAACGTAGATGATGGTACCGTCTCGTAGACTCGCCTTGCCGGAGCATCTTCAGACATACGGGCAACATGGCCAAGCCAGCGTAACCGCTGTATTTTTATGCGCTTGACTATGTCCATGTCCATGTATAGCTCGTACAGCTCGTTGTTCCATCGTATACGGAACTCATCACCCACGCGGAGCGGACCGAAGACTTTGCGGAGTATCTTTCTCTCGAACGCTTTCAAGGCACGTTCATCGGTGGTCGACAACGTCCAGGATTCTGCACCATATAAAAGGACGGGGATGATAAGTGCCTTGTAGAGCGTAAGTTTTGTTCGTCGAGAGAGGGCTCTACTTCTCATCTGCCTACTGAGCCCAAAGTAGCACCTGTTGGCAAGAGTTATTCTCCGCTTGATCTCCAGGCTGACGTCATTGTTGGTGTTGATGCTGGTACCAAGATAGACAAAGTCTTTTACCACTTCGAAATTACGGCTGCCAACAGTGACGTGTTGTCTAAGACGCGAAGACTCTTTGTGTGTTGACAGGAGGTATTTTGTCTTGCCCTCGTTCACCGCAAGACCAACTTTGCTCGCTTCTTTCTCTAGATTGGAGTACGCCGAACATACGGCACGGCTGTTGAGGCCAACGATGTCGATATCGTCGGCATATGCCAGTAGCATGACACTTTTGTGGAAAATAGTGCCAGCGCGGTTCAGCGCCGCAGCGCGTATGATTTTCTCCAGCAGGAGGTTGAAAAAGTCGCACGAAAGGGGGTCGCTCTGTCTGAACCCTCGCTTGGTATCAAACGGCTCGGAGAGGTCCTTCCCGATTCTGACGGAGCTAGTAGTGGTGTTCAACGTCATTTTACAAAAATCAAAAAATCAGACATGGCGGCGTAAAGGCAACTCCGACTCGTGCTATCAAAAGCGGCTTTGAAGTCGACGAAAAGGTGGTGCGTGTCGATCTGTTTTTCATAGGTCTTCTCCAGGATTTGGCGTATTGTGAAGATCTGGTCGATGGTGGATTTACCAGGTCTGAAGCCACACTGATAAGGTCCGATCAATTTGTTGACGATGGGCTTCAGTCTTTCACACAACACGCTGGATAGGACCTTATATGCGATGTTAATCAGGCTGATCCCGCGGTAGTTGGCGCAGATTGCAGGATCTGCTTTCTTATGGATTGGGCAGAGCACACTCAGGTTCCAGTCGCTTGGCATGCTTTCTTCCGACCATATCTTGCAAAGAAGGTGGTGCATGCGGCTTGTCAGTTCCTCGCCTCCGGCTTTGAATAGCTCAGCCGACAGGCCGTCGGCTCCGGCGGCCTTGTTGTTTTTGAGCCGCGTTATTGCTATTCGTACCTCATCACGATCGGGTGGTGGTATGACTATCCCATCGTCAGCGATTGGGGGTTCGGTTTTAGCTTCATCTACGCCACTAGATCCACCGTTAAGCAGCTGCGAGAAGTGATCCCTCCATAACCCAAGCATGCTCTGGACATCTGTCACCAGATTACCGTTTTCGTCCTTGCAAGAACTGACCCCGGGTTTGAAACCATTTGTCTGGCGCTTGACCTGTTGGAAGAATTTTCGGGTCATATTCCTGTCTCCCAGCATCTCAAGCTCCTCACACTCGCGTCTTTCCACATCCCGTTTCTTGCGCCTGAAAAGACGTCTCTCTTCCCTCCTTGCCTCGCGGTATCGCTCCGTTGTGGCTCTCGTTGCGGCCATCCGCAGGGTGGCTCTGTACGCTGCGTCTTTCGCAACGGTGGCGTCTCGGCACTCGTCGTCATACCACGCGTCTCGCGGAAGTAGCCAATCGTCGCTTCGGCTGTTGAACGCATGCAGCAGGCGATAGCATTCCACTGCGTGTTCACGTCGTTATCGAGCAAAGGAGTGCTTTTAGTAAGCTGGAGTGAGAGTTGAGTTGCGAAGTTCCTGGCTATCCGTTGTGACTGTAGCTTTTTAACGTCCAGCTTTCTTTGTGTGCGTTGACGTAAGCTTTTCGCTGCGCATAGGCGCGTGCGTACCTTGGCTACAACAAGGTAATGGTCCGAGTCGATGTTGGCTCCTCGGATCGTACGTACGTCTAGCACACTGGAAACATGCCGTCCATCAATTACAACGTGATCAATCTGTGATCGCGTTGATTGATCAGGGGATAAGCAGGTAGCATTGTGGATGTTCCGATGCTGGAATCTGGTGCTACAAACTACCATGTTCCTTGCCGCGGCGATGTCGATTAACCTCATACCGTTGTCTGAGGTGTCATCGTGGAGGCTGTATTTTCCGACGGTCGGGCCAAAAACGCCCTCTTTGCCCACCCTGGCATTAAAGTCGCCAAGCACGATTTTTATGTCGTGGCGTTACCATGTAACCATACGAAAAAAAATAACCAATTTTGGTTAATTTAACCAAAACGGCAACGCTGACTCTAACTACATTTTTGTAAGATTTGAGTTGGACTCTTTAGAATAACGTGATCAAAACAAAACATAAAAATGCAAAATTTGGGACATAGCAACACTGGCTAGCATCAAAGAAGAACAAAAGCCAAAGCACAAAAGAAAATCGAAATTTCAGCCTTTCGCCTTCGCAAGAAGAACAACAGCATATCATTTTCTCCTCACAATCATCCCCCGCCACGGCGATGTGCTTTCGCAAACTCGCTGCGGTGTACGCAAACAAAGAGCGCAAATAAAACAACGCTGTGTCATGTAAAGTAACGCTCTCACCACATACGTGTGTGGAACGTGTGGGCTCCACGCACGATTTTGCTTCTTTGCTTATACCGATCTTATCGCTCAAGCGCACAGCTTTTTGATTGGATTTGATAAACGTAAAGAGCAATGCTGTTTCCAATAGAGAAATTAATGCAACTTTCGATGCAAATATCTCCAGATAGGCTTTATCAATCTACATTTTGAAAAGTTTGTGCAAATATGCTCATCAAGAGCTTTAAAATGATGTATCATATGATATTGTACGATGTGTGGATAGCGAGATCTCAGCGCCCTTATTCAAATAAATATATAGATAAGAAATACAAGTAAACCAAAAGTTTCCATTACTTTAGGAAGTGCACTACGACCTAAAAGATATATTTGCTTTCAACATTTTTTCAATCCACAATAATCCACAAAAATAAAATTTTGAATAAGTACGAAATAAACACTTAAACACATTTTCAGTTTTGGCTTAATTTTGGCGTTGAAGTTAATTTCTGAGCTTTGATGTATTCAGAGACCTATAGTAGAATTTTATGGAGAATATTTTCGTGGTACATTTTTGCCTTAAAACGTCCTGTTTCTTCGTAGTATTTTACATCAAATTGCTGAACCCATCATATACCTTATATGTAAGTTTACATGGTTTTCGTGTGCCGATTCACCATAAGAATGTGCAAAAGGGGGAAAACTTTGACCCCCCTTAAAAAAAAATTCAGACGTAAACTTTCAAAACGTCGATACACGATATATTTTTTTTTGGTCCCCTCTACCAGAATTCGTTGTCAGAACCTTGTTATTTTAAAAAAAATTTGATTTTGTTGTCAGTTTCTGAACATTGCGGCCCTGTTGAAAGCACCAGCTTTCAATTTTCAACAAATAAAGGGCATAACTTAACAATGGGTCGTTTAAGGATTCCCTTTGACGTTTTTACAGAAACCACTCTCACAAGTCCATCTGAGCCTGGATGTGTATCGATAATACGCCCAATCTGCCACTGAGTTGGCGGTTGATTGTCATCCTTGATTATGACAACATCGTCACGCTTTAAGTTTTGGAACTTTTGTTTCCATTTGGGACATTGTTGAAGCTGATGCAAATATTCAATTGACCATTTCTTCCAAAACTGTTGCACCAATCTTTGAGTAAACTGCCAACGATTTAGACAACCAGGTTTAGATTCAGCATAATCGTAATCTGGTACTGCATGCATGGGACGTAAAATAAGAAAATGTGCGGGTGTGATCAACATCGTTCAGACAGTTGACACAAAGTGGTCGAGAATTCAAACAACTCTCTATTTGGCAGAGTACTGCTGACATTTCTTCATAGGTTGCGGATGTGCAATTTGTTTTATGGGTGCCACCTTTGTTTTTGCTGCAACGAGGTTTGTTGATATTGAGCCATCTTTATGTCGAACCTTCAAATAAACTGCTGCTGCATATGCTGATTCCGATGCATCGGAAAATCCGTGTAGCTCTGCTTGACTTTGCGTTGTGTAATGTAGCCATCTTCCGATTTTAACTGATGAAATATCGTGAATGATGTTGCGAATCTTGACCCATTTGTTTAACAATAATTCTGGTACAAGGTGATCCCAATCTACCCCGCTTAGCCATAATTGTTGCATAAATATCTTCATGGAGATGATGACCGGAGAAGCCAACCTAATGGGTCAAACACCTTGGATATTTCTGATAAGATTGTGCGTTTTGTAATCACCTTTGGTATATCTGCTACACAAACGCTGTACTTAAAATAGTCGTTTGTCGTATCCCATAGCAAGCCTAACGTTCTTACAGTTGTTGCCTGTGTATCATCTATACTTGTTTCTGAACTAACTTCTCTGTCTTCATGTTTGATTGTTGCTAAGAATTCCTGTGAGTTAGAACAACATTTCCTGAGATGAAACCCTGCTTCACTTAATATCTTGCATACATATTTCCGATTTCAATTGTATTGCTGATTGTGTATCGTCTGCACATGACATGAAGTCATCGACGTAAAAACATGTTTTAATTGCATTGGCCGCATTTGGATATATGCCCTCGGTGTCCAGTGCTACTTGAAGCAACGTTCTAGTGGCTAAGAACGGTGTACATGCAGTGCCGTATGTAACTGTTTTCAAGTTGTACTCTTGTGGTGGATTGTCCTTATCTCCTCTCCATACGATGCGTTGATACGGGCGGTCTTTCTCGTCTATAATGATTTGCCGTTAAATGTTTTCAATATCGCCACAAAATCCGATTTTAAATTTGCGAAACTGGATTAAAATTGTAAATAGGTCTCTTTGAACAGTCGGGCCAACAAGTAGGTAGTCATTCAGTGATTTACCATTTGTTGATTTGCACGACGCATCAAAAACAACTCGAAGTTTGGTTGTTGCGTTGCTTGATTTGATCACTGCATGATGTGGTAAAACATATCTTGTCTGTATGGAGCCCTCTGCTAACTCCATATGGTCTAACTCAACATATTCGTTCAAGAACTTATTATACTCTGTTTCCAGCTGTTGGTTGTTTGAGAACCTGGTCTCCATGTTGTTGAGCTGGCGCAGCGCGGCTGCCTTTGAGTCACCGAATTGAATGAGGTCATTTTTGAATGGAAGTTTGGCAATATATTTTCCACTGCTACTGCGGCGTATATTCTGTTTGAAATGCTGCTCGGCCTGCTCCTCTTCCTCACTGAGAGCCTTGACAGAACTTTCGACTTCTTCAATCTCCCAAAACCTTTTTAAATCATGTGATATGTCAACTGTTACGTGTGCTGTGACAACATTTGTATTTCGATTGCTTCCTATTTCTCCAATGATCACCCAACCGAATATTGTGTTCATTGCTGTTGGTGATCCACTGGGATGAACAATCTTCTCATTCAATATAATAATTGACTGGCACGACAGCCCGCTTACGCGAGACTAAGGCCTAGCTTCCCGCAACCACCCATGTTGTGCGTGTGAATTTGTACGCGGGTTGAAGGGACCTACAGTTTTTATGCCGGTTCCGAGCGGCAGGTTGGGAGCTCTTTCATAAGAAATTTTTACTCTCAGAGGTTTGCCATTTCCAGCTGAAAGGACAGCCACCGAAAGAGAAAACGAGTTTTCCCGTTATTTTTTTAGGTGTTATTACAGGCAGTATTTGAACCTGGGTCGCTGCCTTCGACTCGCGGTCCAACGCACTAACCAACTGAGCCACGGCGGCTGCTTCAATATGCATTTCGTAAAAACATCTGCTCCTAAAATAACATCAATAGCACTCGGCGTATTGAATGTTCGATCAGCCAAATCCAAATTCTCGAAGTATCTAAGCTTATTACTTATGACTTCCTTTCCTGGAAGGTATTGTGTTAATCTCGAGAGACAGTAGGCTTCTGTCGCAACAATCACCTCGGATCTTGAAGCTTTCAAATGTAGTGTAACTTTACCTCGCGTACTACTGCCTGTATTTGAACCAACTCCAAAAAGCTGCGTCTTATCGTAACTTTTCTTAAGTTGAAGTCGCTGTGCACACCTTTCTGTGATGAGTGTGACTTGTGCACCAGAGTCAACAAGAACCCGACATTGTTGAGGTGCACCACTTCCATCTAACACCGAAACAACTGCTGTTGGTAACAAAGTTGCACTACTACCTCGATGTGCTGAATTGATACTAACTGAAGGATTATCATTTCCAAGTGTCTGCGCTTCATGCTTGTATTCGTTGCTTGCCGTTTGATTGTTTGACGTTGACATATGCAAGAGTGTATTGTGTTTGAATCCGCATTTTCTGCATGTAGAACGTTTGCAATCCGCTGCTCGATGACTTTGCTCGAAACAATTAAAACAGCGATTGCTCTTACGGACCAACTGCTGACGATCCTTTACATCCAACGATTTAAATTTCTCGCAGATATATAATGGATGATTTTCAGAACATGCAGGACACGAAGACATCATTGATGTGTACGCATGTTTTTGTGAACGCTGTGACTGTGATGGTCTGATATGCGTTGCGGACTGACGTATGCTGCTTTGTGTACTTTCCAATTCAAATAGGCGTTGCTCCATAAAGCTGAGAAACTGGTTGAGCGTTGTACTCTCATTTCCATTTCGTTTTCTATACCAAAGCGCGAGAGATTCGGGATCGTTTTTTCTCAAGTATGAACAACAGCATTGTATCCCATTGCTCAACAGGCTCGTCTAAAGCTTTCAAGGCATTAATGCTTTAATTAATGCAATTGTATTGACCGATGCCGATTTCATGGCCGGTTGAGACAGTAGTGTATCGAGGTATGGCCGTTTTATTTTATCGTGCTTATTGTATCGATTGTTCAATAACTCCCATGCAATTGTACAAGGTGCGTCCCAAAGTAAACAGGACTTTTGCAATAGGGACGTTTCTGGTGGCGCCATCTATGTGTGAGGACATGCGTTGGAAAGGTACATCTTTCATTCACATACTGTCTAAATTTCATGACATTTGGTCTAGTAGACGCCGAAATATCCCGCTCAATGTGACAGTATGTTTTTAACTTTGGTACGAGAATGTCGATCGAACAAAGAGCTAATATTAAGTTCTGTTTTAAACTTGGTAAAACTTTAACCGAAACGTTTAAATTGTTAAAGCAAGTTTATGGTGATGATTGTTTATCCCGTGGCCGTGTTAATGAGTGGTTGAATCGATTCAAGAATGGTCGTGAAGACTTGAATGACGACGAACACGTCGGCCAGTCGAAATTTGTGATTACTGACGATGCCATCAAAACTGTGCGTGATTTTATCAAAATGCAGCCAAAATCATCATTGGAATTGATGGAAATGGAATTGAACATCTCCAAAACATCAATTGATCGCATTTTAACCGAACATTTGGGTCTCCGTAAAGTGTGTTCTCGCTTCATTCCGCACACTTTAACCGACGACCAAAAAGCGCAGAGAATTGAGCACGCAAAAAACATCGTTCGGGAAGCCAGACGTGATCCAAATTTCTTGTTCAACATCGTAACCGGTGACGAAACGTGGTGCTTTCAATATGATCCCGAAACAAAGCGTCAAAGTGCCGAATGGAAGCACCCAGATGAGCCAAATCCGAAAAAAACCCGCCGTGAGAAGTCAAAAATCAAAACTCATCTCATTTGTTTCTACGATTCAAAGGGAATAATTCATCGAGAGTTTGTTCCACCGGGAAAAACAATTAACGCTTTGTTTTATGTTGAAGTTTTGAAGCGTTTGGTGCATCGCATTCGTCGTATTCGGCCAGAATATCGCGAGGAAGGAAGTTGGCGTTTATTGCATGATAATGCACCGGCTCACAGAGCCCTAGTTACGACTGATTATTTGACCAAAAATCGCATTTTTACCATCAATCATTCACCGTATTCGCCTGATATGGCTCCCTGTGACTTCTACTTATTCGGTCAGTTGCATTTGCCGATGAAAGGAAACCGTTATAAGGACGTTGAGGACATCCAAAAGGCTTGTACCAACATTCTGAAGGCGATGCCGGCCGATGACCTAAAACACTCATTCCAAATGCTTTTGGACCGTGCAAAACGTTGTATCGAAGCAGAAGGAGAGTATTTTGAATAAATAAAAAGAATTATACAAAACTAATCATCCGTTTTCTTTATTTTATAAAAGTCCTGTTTACTTTGGGTTGCACCTTGTATAATTGTCGTTACTTGGCGTTAAGTGTTTAATTAGAGATATCGCGTCTCCTTTTAGTCTGCTTTGTAAATACTCGAATTTCTCTATACCTGATAGATTTTGTCTCTTGTGAATGATTGCGTCAAACAAATCTCGAAAGCGCAACCAATTCATGTAGTTGCCATCGAATTCTGGGATTTCTATCTGAGGTAGACGTATCTCATTGTGTGAATTCGCATCACTTGATTGTACTGTCGACGATTGGGTTGTAGTAAGTGCGTTGGCTGAGATGCGTTCTACTAACACACTCATCGTAGTCTGATGATCTATCAGGGTCTGTAGCGTTGCAGCCATGTCTGGCTGTGGAGTTTGATTTTCAATAACTGTTTGATTTGCATCTTCGATTCGTGATCTTGCTATAAAAATGCTTTGTATTGTGTAATATTTTGACTCGATGTCGCTGCGATAATTCTCTTCGGCTTCAGCATCAGCTGAACTTGTGAGGGCGTCGATCTCGACTTGAACATTTTCAAAATCGCGAAACAGAATTTCTAATCGACCTAAACGCGCCTTTATGTCATCAACTGACGCTTCTGGATTGTTAAAGTATGTATAAATACGAGTGATAGACCCCTTTATAACTTGAAGTTTCTGTTTTAACTCTTCCATTTTACAATGTTCAATGCTTAAAACTACAATGTGACAAACTTTCTTACAAGTATCTTATATACTAGTAACACGAACAATTTGTGTTATATTTCGTTCTTATTTACTCCTCTTGTATGAGGTTGATTCTGATTGAACTTCTGAGTCAATTTTCACAAACACCTTTCAACTTTCTCCTTGGACAAATGTCATGTGTTACAAATTTTATTGCTGTGTACTTTAACTTGAATCTTACATAGACAAATTTCACATAAATGTCACTTGGGTTCGTGTACCGAATGATGCAAATTGATTTATAGCGCCATCTATTGGAACTTGAGCTTCGTTATTCGAAATTAAATTGTTTTATCAAATTTGCATTGCTTAGCTTAGACAACTACCATTTTAGAAATATGCTTCTTTTCCATAACTGTAAATTAGTCGAACACTGATATATTCACAAATATGTTTGCTTGTGCATAACTGTAAATACGTCGAACACTGATATATTCACAAATATGTTTGCTTGTGCATAACTGTAAATTACTGTTTCGTTTTGTTTTACTTATATATAACTGTACCAAAACATAGGTGCTCCGCTGACATAGCGTGGGTGCTCCTTTGAACACTGAGGTTATGTTTCACTCTACTCACATGAATCCGACTGTACTCACTATGTACATTGGTTGATGCTTGCTCTGCTGCCTGAGGCTTCCTTGGGCCGATGACCGTGCACGCTTGTGGGTGCTCCAAATGAGTCGGTGATTCTGCACGCTTGTGGGTGCTCCGCTGATTGCTCCAATGAGCCGATGATCTCTGGTTCTGCACGCTTGTGGGTGCTCCGCTGCTTGCTCTGATGAGCCGTTGTCTGGTTGTGCACGCTTGTGGGTGCTCCGCTGCTTGCTCCGATGAGCCGATGACCGTGCACGCTTGTGGGTGCTCTGCTGTTGCTCCGATGAGCCGTTACCTGGTTCTGCACGCTTGTGGGTGCTCTGCTGGTTCTGCACACTTGTGGGTGCTCTGCTGATGCTCCAATGAGCCGCTGATCTGCTTCTGCACACTTGTGGGTGCTCCGCTGATCCGGCTCGAAGGACCAAAAAATGATTGAAATAAACCGAAGTGGACTGTATCGTGGGTTAAATAATAATGACCGTTTTATTCCAATTTGGTTCACAGGGTGGTTGAACAAAAAACAATACAGACTTGCGTTTAAGTGGGAAGGAAAAACAGTATATCAGTTTCTGAACAATTATAGCGGAATCACAATGCGGCAGCAGCAGCGGCAGTGGCAGTGGAAGTGATCACCTGTTTCATATTTTACTGCTCACAGCTCACAATGCAGCAGTGACAGTATTTGACGAAAAAAATGAATTCCATTCAGGAACTGCTCTATATGAGCTTCATTTGAAATTACAACGAGTTAAACGAATATGGACGAGAGGAATTTATACCCAAGAGGAGAGCCAAACACATGGGGTTTTTCAGAAAGCATATCAGATAATAAAGGAAAAAGACCCCCCAAGAATTCAGAAAAGTAACAAGGATGAGTGTGGACATCTTCAATATGCTTTTGGAATTTGTGAAAACTTGGAAAAAACAATAACAATAATAACGATACTCAAGCGAAACTCCCGACAAACACACACCTCGTATTAAAATGTTCGCACTCGCTGAGAAATGTAAGTTGATTGAAATACTTATATTTCTCAGCTGTCGGAGCTTTTTTAGCACTTCCTGATTTTGAGGCACTCTTATCCTCCTTTAGGATTCGGTCGTACCTATCTCTAATCGTCTTCCACCGTTTCTTAACTTTTTCGACTGAAAATATGCAAAATTGAATAAATGTTCTTCTAATATACTTCATTCGGTATTTTCCCAGCTGGTTCACTTGACTCGCGATCTCCTCCCATTTGTTGTCCTTTTTTATTAATATTTGTTTGTAACCCCCGTGGGTCTTGTCGTCAAAGTGTTTCCGCCCTGATATATAATCCTTTTCTTCATTGGGAGCATTGCGGCAGTGGCAGTGAATTTAGAAATAGAGCTAAGCACGGCAGTACTGCTTACTGCCACTGCTATTATGTGATTGCTTCCATTCAAATACACTGTTTCTAAAAAAACAGTTGATCACTGCCACTGCCACTGCCGCTGCTGCTGCCGCATTGTGTTTCAGCTATTAGTCTTATATGTATGTTGTCACTTTTCACAGCAAAATCGCAAGTGGTTCGATTTTGTTTGTGCTTACTTCGTCGGATGAATAACGAATGAATACATACAGTGGGTGGCCAAGCAATTAGCATGCTTACGAAACATCTACATTTTCATGTTTAAGTGGAAGTAAGATGCACTAAAATAGTTTCCAAACGCTTTTTGTTTTCTTATTCGCTTAGCTTATTTGTTCCACAGCATTTCTAAAGGTATTTGTGAGTTTATGTGCCGTTAGCACAGTATTACCATAAATTGAACCTTTGTTGCAAATCTTGAATAGTGAAGTGTGCATTCGAATTGTGAAATCATTATAAGAAAGTCGTGCATTTTTGGGAATAAAATAAGAAGGATAACGATATATTGAAAAATACTCGCATTGGGGGTAGGTAATTATCTATATATTTATTTGAATAAGGGCGCTGAGATCTATCCACACATCGTACAATATCATGTGATACATCATTGTAAAGCTCTTGATGAGCATATTTGCACAAACTTTTCAAAATGTAGATTGATAAAGCCTATCTGGATATATTTGCATCGAAAGTTGCATTATTAGTTGCAAATTTCATGATGAGAGTTAAATTTTCTTGTTTACAAAAAGCGTTGTAACTTTAACAGTTTTCAACCAATTTTGATGAGCCATGACTTTTTTATTGCAGATAGAATGTACTTCCAGAATAATTGTACAAAATTGATTGTTTTTAACGATATGTTACATAAAAAAGACGTCAAACTTGAAAAAACGTGAAAAAATAGGGTAAATCCTAGATAACTTTTAGAAAATGCCCTAATTTTTTCGTAGAAAGTATGAACAAGTATGGATATTTTAAAAGCTCAATTCTTCTAGTTTCCAATACCATTGAGAAATCGAAAATCAAAAATGACGGAGTTACAATTATTTGAGTGCGCGGAGTACACAAAAAACGGTTTTTTAACAATAACTTGAAAATTTGGGGGTGTTAGACAATTTTGAAACATATTTTCATGATGTAATCAATAATACCAATAACGTTTACTCGGTCACTTGAAAAGTGCTTTTAATTTTTTTGATTTTGTAGCACTGTGTTATCATTAGACATAAGAAAGCAATTATTGGCAAATAAATGAAACACAACAGCGAATGTATCGGGTGGTTTTTTTAGAGGTATAGAACTTCGAATTAAAATAAAACACAAGAAAATTAATTAAAATAAAACAAAATAAAAAAAATTAATGTCCATCAATTTGGCTTTATTGGAAGGATAATTTTATGCCATTAATGTTTAAATATGATTTCGGGCATGTGGCCGCCGCGGCTGGCTCGAATAAAGCCAATTCTACAGGTCCAATTTTCAACCACTTTTTCGAGCATTTGGGGCCGTATGTCGGCAATAACGCCACGAATGTTGGCTTCCAAGTCCTCTAACGTTTCTGGTTTGTTGGCGTAGACGAGCGACTTCACATATCCCCAAAGAAAATAATCCAATGGTGTCAAATCACACGATCTTGGTGGCCAATTGACAGGTCCATTCCGCGAAATTATGCGCTCATCGAATGTTTCCTTCAATAAATCGATTGTGACGTGCGCTGTGTGGCATGTAGCGCCGTCTTGTTGGAACCACAACTCATCCACATTCATGCCATCCAATTCGGGAACAAAATAGTCGGTTATCATGGCTCTATACCGGTCTCCATTAACGGTAACTGACTCCTCTTCTGACTGGGTCCTCTTCAACATTTTGCTCTACAGCGGCAATTGTTTCTTCGGTGCGCACTGTTCGACGTCTCTGCGGATGCGTATTATCACATAGAGTAAACGTAGTGCGAAAACGACCCATGGTTAACCGAATTAATTGCTCTGATGGACGATTATGTCGACCATAAAATGGACGGAGCTTGCGGTAAACTTCGCGAACTGAACCATTATTTTCGAAATAAATTTGCACGATTTGCAAGCGTTGTTCTTTTGTCAACCTGTTCATGATGAAATGGCAAACCAAACTGAACATAAATGACATAAGAGTTGCCAGATTTGACCACAAAATGCCAGTTTTATCTCTATTCGAAAAACAAACCTCTAAAAAAACACCCTATAGTACTTCACGAAGTACTATAATGCAAAAAATGTGGGTTACATTTACATTACATTACATTACATTTTAGTTACATAAACGAAATGGTAGTTGTTTTGTTTACACCCGAATTTCAGGAGTTACAACTAGTGGTTTTAAATAGTTTGGAACGGTGTATTGAACAAATTTCTGGTTTTTAAGGATGGTGCAAAAAACTGAACAATTCACGATAAACATATCTTCTTATTTGTTCTGAAATTCAAATATAATTGAATTAAAAAATTAAAATTGTAAGAGTTTGTTTTAAACATAAAAAGCGTTTGATTGCTTGAAGCGTGTTAATTGCTTGACCACCCACTATAATGTACACAAAAAAGCATTTAACAAAACGAAAAGCCGAGGCCGAGAAGCAGAAATAGCGGGGAACATAAGCACAAAAGGAGAAAGAAAGAACGGGGCTAAAGGAGGGATCGCCAGATCACTAAACACAAAAAATCGCCTGCGCCTGGTTACTTTCCTTACGATGCACTGGAACCGCTACCACCTGGGAAGGTCGCTGGTGCCCAGCACACGATCTGGGGCAGCAGCAAATGCAACTACCGAGGCTCTCGACTTTTTTTAGTATATCGCATCCTCCGGCCTGAACATTCCCAATCAGCCTATTTTTGTGACTGCGAGAAGGCAGGAGGTGATTGACATCACTGTGTCTAATGCTAGATTAGGGTGGCCAATCAACAAATGCCATTGCCATTGGGAGCTTTCCCGACTACGTTTGGCCCGTGTCTAGATGCCCTGTTGAATCTGCCTCCACTTGACTTTTTTGTCTAAGGAGAGGCCCTCAAGGCCATCCGAAGACTAAAAAATAGTGGCCAATGGTATGGCGCTTGTCCGGCACTGGATAATAGAGCTGGCACCGACATCGACCCTTCGATCATGTCCATCCCTTCATTCGTCATACTAAAAAAGCGGTATACGGTGTTCATGACTGAGGCTCACTCGTGGTCAGACCAGAGAATGAGCCCGGCGAACACTGCTTCCGTATATTCACGGATGGCTCCAGAACAGAACAGTGTTCGGGCCCTGGCGTCTTCGTCAAATCAACTGGGGCTCGGCGGTTCTTTGCCCTAGGCTCGCACGCATCTGTGTTTCAGGCAGAGGTGCATGCCATACTTGAGGCAATGAACTTTGTTGTAGAGAGAAGGTGGAGAGGCAGATCTATCTGTAGCGACAGTCAGGCTGCGCTCTTCCCCTCTTCCCACCTCTACGATAGCTGACGCTTACTTGGTTCCCGGGACACGCAGGAATTGCGGTTAACGGGAGCTCCGACTCCTTAGCAAGAATGGGCTCTGAGCCTGCGTTAATCGATCCTGAACTTGTTCTACCTCTCCCATCTGCGGCCATCAAAGCAACTGTTGACAAATGGGTCCCTGTGACCAAAGACAGTATAAGATGTCTTACGCTCATACAATCGAATGGCTCATACAATCGAATGGCAAGCTCGAATTTGCAATATTTTCATTATCAAGAGGAAGCAAGCGTCGGCACAGTGAGAGCGTAATAATATTAATGCTCTCTGTTTTGCTCACACAAAGCACAACGGCTTCGATCACTGCTAAACAAAATTGTGCGCACAGTGCAGTGAGTGCAGTGCAGTGAGAGCGTAATATTGACGCTCTCTGTTTTGCTCACACAAAGCACAACGGTTTCGATCGCTGCCAAGTAAAGCAAAATTGTGTGCGCTCACTTCACACGCATTGAAATCAGTGGCGCAGACATAATTTCATTTTGGAGGGATATTTCACTACTAATTTTTGTATTTGAGGGGGTTTGAATCCCCAAAGTTCCCGCCCCGAGCGCGCTACTGATTGAAATAATATAGAGATCACACGCATATTCATGTCTCTGCTGACTGCAAGCAGAGTTGCTTGCGTGGCTTTATCTTTGCTCACCGGATGTGGCTCTGCTGTAAAAACCACTCTCACGTGGCTTTATTGAAAAACTCACGGCAAATTTTGAAGTGCCACTGATTTGTATGGACGTGAGACATCTTAGCGAGCATGGCAGGCTGAGAGCGGCTGCAGGTGGACGGAACTTATGCTTCCTGTCATCTCTGGCAAATGCTTACAGTCTCTTCTGTCACTATGCAGACGGGACTGTAGGCAGTTGATCGGGTTGATGACGGGCCATTTTCTATGGGCAAAGCGCATGGACACGGTAGGCATATCTGACAATCTGTGGAGAGGACGAAGAGACAGCGAGCCACTTTTTGTGTGTCCGCCCCCGTACGCCCGAATCAGGTTTGAGACGTTTGGCACTGATGTGTTGAGAAGCGACCACCTTAGCTTCTTGGCACTCCAGGATCTATCCAGATTTCTCCGGAGGTCGGGTAGATTCAGAACACATTAACTGGGACCATTAAGTTGTAGTACAATGGACGTATGTAATGTCTGAGTGCTACGCTTGCTAGACTCTTCCGACAAGGAGGAAAAAAATTCTCGCAGATCGGAAATTACTTATTAAGAGCTGGAACTCGGGTAAATTGTTACTTATATTCTTATAAATATATCACTCGAAATTGACGCGGGGCACTTTACCCTTATCTGGCTAGGGCCTTTGTGATTTCTCGCGTAAAAAATAAATATAATTGTTATAATGTTGCTGCAGCTATCATTGTATACATTCTAATCGCATGATTGCTGATGTCAATGTATTTGATCTATATGACTTACCGTTAAGCCTCTGGAAAGGCTACTTCCGGCATCCAAAGTGGACGTTTCGAGATTTCCAACAGAGTCCCTGAAGAAATAATTGCAAGATGCCTGAGATGAAGGCCTCTCCAAAACTTTATTAAGCCAATCAAGAGGATTAAAGTTGATGGACGATGTAGTAGATAAAGCACATGCGAATAAACAATTATGTTTATTAGTTAGGCAGCAAGCAGCAAAAGAGACAAATAGGGCACACACACATGATTTCCGATGTAACAAAATTCATCATGACATAAAATGAAAAAAAGGACCTATGTAAGAATTATATTGTAATTGGAAAATTAACATTGTTATTATTTCAATTAAAGATAATTTGGTAAGCAATTTTTTAGACTTATTAGAATGATAAATCTAATTTTATATATCTACGAGAATTACTTCGTTTTATTTTTAAAGTATGAGCTAATCTTTATTTAACAACCCACATAAATAATTTTCAGTTCAATAAAAAGTTGTTCGTAATATATTTATAGCTATAAATCAGCGATGCCTAAGAAAATAATTGAATAAACCAAACTTCAGCCAAGATAGAGCACAAAGTTTTGCCACGCCATACAATGGACATGAACAATAATTTGTTTGGCCAACATACCTAAGGGCTGAGCTCAACCACGGTATTGTAAATAAAAACAAAGCACATCCAATCAATGAGAGCAGTTCGACACGTAAACGCTACCAGCGGTGTGCCTTGACGTGCGCTGTTAGGGCGATATTATGGTGACGGTCAAGTAGTGATTATCGGGCACTTCTATTTTTATGCTCTCATTTTCTTTTTTATGATCTGTGCCGCAAGCACTGCTGACGGTAACTTCAACGCCGCTCTCTAGTATACATTTTGCTCAATTTATTATATTTTATCGTACTTTTCCCGAACTTTTTATTGGGACCTTACTTTTTAAAATACAATTTCCAAGTAAAATGTAAAAAGCTTTTTCGAGCTTGCACCGGTCTGGATAGCACACATTTCTGAGGTTCCAAAGGCATTGCTGCTCCTGGTACAATGTTATCAGCTGTTAAGTATTTGATCGGGTTGAAATTGCTGGCATTTTGAACAAATAATTTATAAATGAAATAAATATAACTCATACAATAAATCGCAATAATTGTTTACCATTTAAATTTTTGTTGACTTTGTTCCTTTTTTTTCATCCAAAACACAAATAAGTATAAACAAATGCTGTTGATGAGTGTTGCAATCAAATATTTTGTTTCTCATTCCATACACATTTTTAACAAAATAATTTTGTCCCAAAACACTTCTATTGTGAATAATTCAACGACACAACACTGACTGTTCATGGTGACCAACGCTGCCCAATTTTACGCTCTCGTTTCGCTCTAATTTTAATTTTACATTGAAACAACCACAGCTCTGCCAAGCACGTAACCGCCAGTTTAACAGCAGAGATTACGTGATAGGAAAGTGGAAGCTATTTTCAGACCATTTTTTGCATTTCACATACACACGCGTATGAATACGATGCATGTTATTATTTTCATAATTGTCAATAACTTCAATAAAAAATGCGAACATTTTCTCGATGCATGTTATTATTTTCATAATTGTCAATTATTTCAATAAAAAATTCATACATTTTCCATAGTATAATAATAAAGTAGTCTAATCAAATCTCTCCCGCTCAAAATAAACAAAATATTTTGAAATTACGTCAATTTTGATGTCTGAAATTTGCCAGTTCAAAAAATCGTCAACCACAGTCGCAACTTCATTCAAATAAAATCGTACTAAAAGCAAAAGAAAAATGCTTAGGTATATTTTAATACAACTTTGTTTAATCTGCTGATGACTTTTTTGACAATATATAAAAATAGAGGTACATTAGGGGTACTCTCTTTAATTAGACTACTTTATTATTATACTATGACATTTTCAAAACTTTGTTATGTTATTATTTTCATAATTGTCAATCATTTCAATAAAACATTTGCATATTATAAACTTTGTTATGTTTTTATGTTATTTGTTACGTTATTATGTGCACCCAATGCTGCACAATTGGCAGACATGCAAGTCAACCCGTGTTGCTGCAACCCTTTGTTGTTGGGCAACAAAGCGATGTGCCGCTTGCATGTTGGTGGTGGCTCGTGCTTGCTCTCCGCTTGCTTTTTTACAAACAAGAACAAGAAGTGGACACGTAAAGTTTGCATAGAAACATTGATAGAGATAGGAAAAAACTAAAATTCAATGGTTTTATTAGTTCTTTTGGTCTGCTTGTAAAAAAGAAGTTGTAAAAAGTAAAATGGCTACAAATAAAATAAATATATGTGTAAAAATATTGGAACAACCAATGCGAATTAAGAAAGTGATAATAAGTGGAAAACTATTGTTACAGTGTTGTGCAAATAATCAAAGAATCAGTTCTGTTGCTGCAACTACCTATTGAATTTGCCTTGGCGATCGGTTTGCCAAATCAACCACCATTTCAATGTGCACGAATAAAGCCAAGCTGGCTTGTTGCGGAAAGCAACAACATTGCGTGTTGTCGATATGAAAATAAAGCACAAATCTATGCGTGCGGTTCCCTTTACATTTTCCTCACTTTTGTTGCTTCCCGCCCGCGTCTGGAATGAAATGACAAAATTATTTCAGATGCGCCTTCTGTATACTGTTTATTGTGTGTTCTAAGCTACACAGGAGTTGGCTGGCATGCAAACTGATGAAATCGAGGAGTTGGCGATTGGGCGACCGAAATCAAAGTGCTTGTGGAAGAATTGAGCGCATAATTTTAGCATATTTTAATTCCATTACAATTGACTGTTCTGTAAATTTATTCGCGTAAGGAGCTTGAAATTCTTTTTGGCACATGTAGCACTTGTGCTGTGCAGTCACTGTGCTGTGGCCAGCGATAAGCGATTGGAAACTGGGAGGAGAAGTGTGAAAAAGTCGACAATATACACATAAATGCACCAATACTCTCACATAACAGCTGATACCCTGTCGGAACTGAGACAAGTAGTTCCCAAAATTCTTTGGTCTTTCAACTGGATTTTTGTAGTCAATTGGACAACTAGTTGTCAAAGTGACTGTCAGCGGATGCAGAAGTCAGTCAGTTCGCGTCTAATCGTTCACGTTCTGCGTGCGCGTTCATTGGCGAGAAGAGCACATAAAAATGAGAAAAATGAAACAGAGGTGAGAGAAGCAAAAAAATACTGTTAAGGCCGATCTTGCGATTGTTCTGCTACAACAACAACGTAGAAATGTTTGCATTTTTCGAACTTTCTGTTTCTATGACACGAAATTTGCTTGATTTGTATGTTTTGTCTTGAATGATTTCAGTTAGAATTTTGCGTGGTTGTGTAAAGCAACGAATTGCAGCGGCAGCTGAAAGGTGTGTATTAATATATTTATTTATTTATTTATGTAATTATTTATTAATTCATTTATTTATTTATTTATTGCAGGCGAAGTCAGGATGTTGTATTGCATCAGGCTCAAACAGTTTCGGCAGAAGTGTGTCAACAAGTGGAAGTTTATCTTGGTTCATCTTTAAATGCACCAACATTTTTTTTATTCGCGATGATTTTTTGTTTTTATTTTTAAAATAAAATATTTAAAAAATTTAAAATTTAACAAAAATATTAAATATTAAAAAAAAAAAAATTATTTAAAAAATGCACTGTTTTATTTTCCCCATAAAAATCGAGTGGTTAGAAAACTCATCCAGAATAAACTAGTTTGCAAACTAGTCGCTTTGCAACTGGTTTGAAAACTGGTTTACTTCGGACTAACCTTGGACTAGTTGCAAATGGATGCAGACGGGGACAATTGACCCTCGCCTAGGACACCGCCATGTTAAAAGGGTGAGTTTGCTACAAGAAAACGAGTCGATTCTGAGGTCATATATGACTGTCAAGCGACCAGTTGAAAAACTAGACTTGAACCAGTCCGATTTCCCACAGGGTACTTAGTCCCCACAGCTGATACTTAGTCCCCCATACAAACTGAAAATGGAGGGTTGTTGTGTTGGTCAATTTCAAAATGGAGGGTTGTTGTGCTGGTCAATTTTCATGTGTGAGGGTTATCGTTGTGGTTCATTTTTAATTGCATAGAACATTAATTTATTTTTTGCACAGAATTCTGTGATACGTTTATAGAAAAATGAATATAAAATTCTATTATTGCTTACAAATGTAATAAAATTGTTTGAATATGTCTCTAACATGTCATTATTTAAGTTTTCATTGACTCATTACAAAAAATCACCCCTGTGTCTAGAACAGTGCATTTTACACCAAAAGCATCCCTTATTTGATGTTTTATTTGTTAACAAACAGCGCGGGAAGCAATGAGAGAAGTTGAACTTTCGAAAATTTGCATTTTAACGTGTGGGGAATGAAATACGAACAAATAAAAAAGTTAGCATAGAAAACAAGGTATACAACTCTCAAAAAAAATATATGTGCAAAAATTTAAACAATAATTATCTTTAACCAATAAGTACCACAAATCAATTTTTTGGGCATTTATCTTGGTAAAATGATGCTTACAGAACTACAACGTCGACAACTGATTTGGAAATTTTGTGAAGAAAATCTCACTACGAAAAAGAATGAAGCTTTTCACCACTTTAAAAAGATAGGATTCAAAAAAACCTTCATCTATAAGACGATTTAGTTGCTCGAGAATAAAATAAGCATTGAAAGAAAAAAGGATCGGTGAAAAAAGGACTCTTTACAGGACATTGAAGTGCGTTCCTATTTGAGAATTGATATCGTTGGGCGAAGTGCTTAATCCTACGGACAATTGGCAAGGAAGTACGATGTTGACAAAAAAACTATCAGGAAATACGCCGAAAATAGACATAAAGCGCAAATTGAAAAAAAAAAGTTCCAGCTGTTACCAACAAGCAAGCAGCAGTTATCAAAACCCAGCAACGCCGATTTTTAAAAAAAATTTTTTCGTGCGGTTCGCCACACATCTGTGTGATGGATGATGAGTCATATTTTACGATTGAGGGGAATCAATGGGTACCAAAATATTATTTTGAGTCTTCTGACCACAAAGCGCCTGAAAAAGAAAAGCATATTGCAAAAACATAGCTTCCAGGGAAGGTTCTATTATGGCTGGCTATCAGCGAGCGCGGTATCAGTGAGCCAATATTTTTTAAAAGAGGTTTGGCTGTAAGTGCGCAAACTTACATGGACAAATATTTGCCAGCACTCCAAAAATTCATCAAAAAACATCATCGACGTGAACAAATTATATTTTGGCCCGATTTAGCGTCGTCACATTACGCTAAAGTAACATTAAACAATTTTAATAAGCGCAAAATTGAATTTGTACCGAAGGAGTTTAACCCCCAAATGTTTCACAATTAAGACCAATCGAAACTTTTTTAGGCAAACTTGAAAAGAAAGGTATATGCCAACAGATATCGCGCCAAAAATGTGGATTGCTTGATTTATAAAATCCGTAAAGTGCTAAAGAACATTAATACAAATGGAATTCAGAGGTCAATGAAGAAAGTTCCTCAGAATATACGGAAAGCGAGCCGCAATGGAGTAAATTTTTTTTGTAAATTAACTGAAGTGTCAAAGCTATTTAATAAACTGTAACCAAATCAAATAACTTGTATGTAACAGTTTATTACTGACATTTAAAATTTGTTCGTATTTCATTCCCCACACGTTATTAACAAACATTCATTGTTTTCAGATAGAAATCATAACAACACATCAAGCAAGTGTATCCAGCAATGCCACGCCAGCGAAATTGTGTCCGGAAGTGCTTGGAAGCACGACATTTTTACTGGGCTCCGGCTGGGCACCTATGACGGTCACCAGGGTGTCTCTGGTGTTTGGACGTCGACTGGACTACGTCGATCTGATATTCGGCGCTGGTGATATGACCACCAAGATTTGGGATGTGGAGTTTGCTACTGTAATCACGTCCATACCGGCCAAGTCGTCGGTGCGCACCTGCAATTTCAGTTACTCTGGCAATCAGGCAGCTTATTCGACGGACAAGGCTATGTGTCAGAGTTCGGAACTGTTTGTGATTGATGTGCGCACGATCACGTCAATGCTGTGGGGTCCACTGGATGAGACCTCTCTCTCTCTGATGTGTGTGTGTATCACGTCTCGCATGCTGCTTCGGAGCAAAGAACGGGTGTGTGTCACCACTGGAGTTTTTAAGGGAGGCTGCCATTATGCATTCCATCGAGCACGAGAATATTGTTCGGCTGTACGGCGTAATGTTAGCAACGGACCCCCTGATGCTGGTTACCGAGTTAGCTCATTCGCGTTTGCTGCTGGAGTGCCTTAAAGATGCGGGGTTGCGCATGAGCTTCCTCGCCAAACCGACGCGTTGTGAGTTGTGTGTGCTTCTGAGTGGAATGGTTTGCAAAATGGTTGGGATGAATACAAATTACTGTTTATATTCTATTGTAGACATCTCACAGTGGCGCATCTGGAAGGGCTTCCCAGTTCGAATCGGTAAAAATTGATTATACAAAGATACTTCATTTGCTAATTCGCTGCCGATTGGTGCTGTTCTATTTAGCATTAGCACTGGAGAGCAATCTGCAGGTCCCCATATAAAAATATAAAACAAACCTGACGATGTTTGGAAGTAAGATCAATAACAAAATATATGTCAGAACCAGAAGAAATCGACAAAGGCCTTTTTATTCATAACGCGGGGGGTTTTAAAATTGTTGACAAAAAACTTCTGTATAGAAAGTTATAGCGCTCGAGGGTTATTTGTTGTATTTTTCAAGTGCTACGTGTGCCAACAAGAATTTCAAACTCCTTACACAAATAATATACAGAACAGAGAACTGCACGAGTGCCTATTTTTATGACTCTGAGTATACTCGCCTAAAAAGCGGTTGCGGTGTGATCGCCACCGCATTGATTTTATATGAGTGTTTACCATACCCATGTCGATTTGAGTATTAGTGCGTTTGAGCTACTAGCACACTCAAGCATATGAGTTCGCGGTATCTGCTTTACTTTGCTTCGTAAGTTTTTGTTTTCACATTCGGCAATCATACCCGACGAGTACGATGACTAGTATGAGCACTACTCGTACTTCGTGTGCACAACATAAATAATATGTATATATACAGATGCATATACGCACTATGTGTAGAAGCTGAGTAGGCTCGTCACCAGAGTTGCCGCTTTTGGTGTTTTCGGACCAAAATTGGTCAGATTTTTGGTCCGTTGGTCTGCTTAAATGAATTTCGGTCCGTTTTGTGATGTGAATATCTTTTCATTAATTGATTAAAAAATGAAATTGTAATATAAAAATGACTTTAAAGATAACGCAAATTTTTAATTTGGTCGGTTGAGGTCGGAAGTTAGGTCGGAAAAAAATTGTTGAAGTGGCAACACTGCTCGTCACCAACAAGTCGAGCGCGTGCCGAAGTTATGTAGGTATTCGTGCAGGTAAAGTGCCGAACGAAATATTGAAAAAAAGCTTGAGTGCGAAAACGCACATTACTCAAAATTTCGCTCATGCTGGTTACGGTATTTACTGGTACTGTTTTTTGCGCTCATTGCTTTTATATAGTAGAAATATGACGAGAACGAAAAGTATTCAGCATGTTATGATCGCATGAATCTCTCAGCAAATGAACGACGAGTAAAATCAACACCGCACAATTTCTTTTGCGGTGTTTATGGCACTCGAGTATACAAAATACAGAGTATGTATGCGGTGTACTTATGGTTGCGGTGCACTCGCGCCGTTCTCTAATACAATTGACTTCTGTAATGGAATTAAAATATGCTAAAATTATGCGCTCAATTCTTCTGCAAGCACTTTGATTTCGGTCGCCCAATTGCCAACTCCTCGATTTCGTCAGTTCGCATGCCAGCCAACTTCTGTCTAGCTTACAAGAAGAAGTTGCTTTCTGCAGCAATACGGGTTGACCCAGCATGGCTGCCAATTGTGCAGAATTGGGTGCACACAATAACATAACAAATAACATAAAAACATAACAAAGTTTATAAGATGTATGAATTTTTTATTGAAATAATTGACAATTATAAAAATAATAACATAACAAATTTATAAGATGTATGCATTTTTTACTGAAATAATTGACAACTAGTCGGGTGTAAACAAAAAAAAACTACCATTTCGTTTACGTAACTAAAATGTAATGTATATTTTTTGCATTATAGTACTTCGTGAAATACTACATTCGCCGTTGTGTTTAATTTATTTGTCAATAAGTAATTGCACTCTTATGTCGAATGATGATCGCACCCAACTTAACGCTACATACAATTGGCCATGAGTGAAGCAATCCTCTTTTAAAAAAACTCCAACTCTTGTCAAAGTTTGACCTTGCGATTTGTTTATTGTTATAGCGAATGCTGGAATTATTGGAAATTGGCGACGTTTTAAAACAAATGGAAGTTTTGTCTCGCTTGGTTGCAAATTTATACGAGGTAGTAAGTATAAGTCGCTTTCCTTGCGCTTCACCGGTTAAAACTTCGACGTCTAAACAACTTGAATATATTTCTTTTTCGATTAGTCGAGTACCATTCACTAACCCCTCTCTTCCTATTTTCAATTTTAATTCATGTGGTGCAATCCCACTAAAGTTAAGTGAATTCAAAAATTCCATGGATACCTTACTGCATCTGCGGAGTCCTCCGATGAGATACTATCGGCGCTGAGATAAATTTGTATTCGCCCAGGTAGCATTTGAATTATTGTTCCATTTATTTTTGCGCATTGATCGTTTTTGGAACACAATATTGCTCGCTCTCTTAACCCTTTCGCTATTTTGTTGCCATATCGCAACATGCTACTTTGTGGACGACTGCATCCTCTATGGTTGCAAGAATACATTTTTTGTTGGTCTTTAGAATAGTTTGAAGTTTTAGGAAAAATACGAAATTAATAAACTGAATATTTAAGTTTAAAGAAGAGAAGTATATACGTTTTTTTAATGGTATATCTTGACATAGTACTATAAAGGAAGAAGAAGTAGAAAAAATTAGAGAACTTTTTAATTTGACATTTTCTTTCAATTTAGATACTTATTTTAAAATTTTGGCTGAAGTAAATGAAGAAATTTTCAAATTTTCGTTATGCGTAAAAAGTTGTATGTTTAAGTAATTATTACAGCCACAACGATGTGGTGCTCTCATAGAAAAAAACTCTAAAATACAGGGTCCGAGTATAAAAATTTAAAAATGTCTAATGGAATGTTGCTAATATAACCACATAGAAGCCTAAGACGTAAAATTTCAAATTTGAACTTTCCCCAGTAAAAACCTGTAGCGAAAGGGTTAAGCTGCGCTGCTCGATCACACCAGAATGAGGCTCGATTTAAATTCCCGTTTTTCAAAATAATTGCATCTGGTAATTTTGTTTTGCAATTATCCATTTCTCGGCCATCTCCAACACGTATAAGAAAGTTGCTGTATTCGGGTTCATTGGACCGCATATTAGTAGTTAATTTGAACTGCTTAAAAAGTGGCCACAAAGTACAACGCTTTAAGCAATTGCTAACTATAGCAGCACGCGCACAATTTGGCACCACTGGTAAAACTTGCCGGAAGTCTCCGCCAAGAATAATAATTTTTCCACCAAATAGCGATCCGTTTTGATGAATATCGCGAGCTGAATATATTGAGCTGTTCTATTAATGGTTTGGCGTATAACAATTCCATATTGACGTCATATTGCATACCTGTCTTCTTCTTCTTGCTTTTTTGTAAAATTTGAATTGGACTCCTAAGAATAACGTAAAAATAGCAGCACTGACTAGCCTTAAAGAAGAACAAAATTTTGCCAGAAAATAAATAGAAATCGTTTTACAATTAGAGCTTTTCGCCAGCGCAACAACAACAGCATATCGTTTTTAGCTCACATCGGATACAAAATGATTGGCTTTACAATGTGAACATGCACTGGTCAAGTCATCGATGTGGTTAATTTTTAATTATAGCAACAAACTTCCTCCCTTCGTTAAAATTTAGTTTCTTCTTTTTGTAGTCGATGTTTTAATTAAAAAAAAAACTCTAACTACTTTTTTGTAAGATTTGAGTTGGACTCTTAAGAATAACGTGATCAAAACAAAACATAAAAATTCAAAATTTGGGTCATAGCAAAACTGGCTAGCATCAACGAACAAAAGAAAATCGAAATTTCAGCCTTTCGCCGGCGCGAGAAGAACAACAACAGCATATAATTTTCTCCTCACGATCATCCCCCGCCACGGCGATGTGCTTTCGCAAACTCGCTGCGGTGTACGCAAACAAAGAGCGTAAATAAAACAACGCTGTGGCATGTAAAGTAACGCTCTCACCACATGCGTGTGTGGAACGTGTGGGTTCCATGCACGATTTTGTTTGTCTCGCTCAAGCGCACAGCTTTCTGATTGGAGTTGATAAACGTAAAGCGCAATGCTGTTTCCAATAGGGAAATTAATGCAACTTTCGATGCAAATATCTCCAGATAAGCTTCATCAATCTACATTTTGAGAAGTTTGTGCAAATATGCTCATCAAGAGCTTTAAAATGATGTATCATATGATATTTTACGATGTGTGGATAGCGAGATCTCAGCGCCCTTATTCAAATAAATATATAGATTATGAAAATAATAACATGCATAGAGAAAATGTATGCATTTCCTATTGATTGATTGACAATTATGAAAATAATAACATGCATCGTATTAATATGCCTTTTTCTAAAATAATACGAAAGACAAGCTACCTCTAAGTTGCAACTTTGCGCTTTGTTCTAACTTTAACGCGACCACACTGTTGAACCTTAACAGCCAATAGGTCTGTTTGGGAACGAATAATTTGTACGAATTTGTAGGCAAATGGAAACAGCAAAGAAATTGTGCGTTCGCAAGTCTGCTGACCCACAACCGTCTTGCTAAGCTTTTCCTGCTGCAGCTGAAAAGGAAAAAGATGCAGATTGAGCGCAACGAACCATTTGCCTTTTGCATTAATATTTTTTACTGGATAATTTTTACTGGAAAAGTTCCCAAGCAGACCTATTCACTGATCCAGTAGACAAAAGTACAAAAAGTCGATGTTGCAACATGATATTCTTCTTACATATATGTTGAGGTAATACTTCCAATAAGATAAATCCAAAATATTAAAAAAAAATTATAATAAATGTAGGCAGCAGCCATCCACAAAGTTGGGCCTTTTGTTGGAACACATTTTCGCTAGAGCAACTCACTATTTTTATGCTAAATGTAAGTCGAATTTTTAGCTTACAGGCACTAAGTATGGATACAAATTACATACGTAAGAAAAATATAGAGTTCGGGCAAGTAGGCACTACTTTTTTTATTTTGCTTTGATCAGCATATGCGAAATTACGTTGCTTTCAAAAAACACGCTCTGTATCACGAAAAGTGAGAAAAATCGCAAACTTTGGGAGACGATAAAAAAAAGTCTCCATGCATCTCTCCAGTGATTAGTGCAAAACAAAGGCACAAGTACGGTCTTTCAAAAAAAAAACAAATTAGCTGCGTCGACTTGCGTCCCCAACTAAAAATTTACTGTTTGTAGTGGCACCTACAGTCAAAAAATTGTGATTTTTTCGAAGTATGGCTTGCGACGCACAATGAAAGCAGTGGCAAAACAGCTGCTACAATGGTGAACTATATAAAAGACAAGGTGGGCACTTTGTTCGTATTATCAAAAGTAGGCAGAATGCCACGCCCACTTTAAAAAACTAAACATTTGTACCAAAATATGGTATCACAAACTGAGAAAAATTAATACACGAATTGATAAAGGAAAAGTTTTGGTCACTTAATGAATATGCTGCAGCTTCCACGCCCACTTTTAAGGTTTTAGAAAGCTTACAAATTAAAATCACATCGAAGAAGAGTATTGTAAACAGCCTTCTAAAAAAAGTTGTAGTTGTAGTAAAATGTGAATATTGTTTAAAGTGGGCGTGGCAGACCGCCCATTTTTACTGTGAGCTTTTAAGTCATTATTATAGGCACAAATAAAAAATTTCATAATTCTATCACTAATATTAAGCAAGTTATTTCAATATTACATTTCCTTTCGTATGGGGGGTGGGCGTGGCAGTGGTCCAATTTTAATGATTTTTTGCAAATTTCTTAATTTCGACCACGAAAACGATCTCACCAAGTTTCATCGAGATAGAACAACGGTAAGTATTTTTGGCCACGGCTTATATGGGACCGCGACACTGTGTGACACCTCACACAGATTGTGTATGTGAAATGCAAAAAATGGTCAAAAAATCGCTTCCCCTCCCAGTTTCGTATCACGTTATCACTGCTGTGGCGACGCGCGCAGCATGAAAGCATAGCAGACAGCAATCATAAAAACCCAAAACTGTGCTGCCGCTGTCCTGTTGGTTTTGCTGTTCCCATAGATTTCTTATTTCACGCTGAAAAAAGCAAATATGTAAAATAATAAAAAGATTGCATCAAGTAATTCATTATTATTGATATATTTTCATATATGTATGTAGTAGTAAAGTAGATATTTGTAGATACATATGTATAGTATATTGTGAATTAAATAATAAAGTTGATTTCATTCGTTATTGTCCTCCATCACATCTTCAAATAATGGCAAGTTGTTTATGGCTTCATTTAAAAATGAGGAATTAAACTTGACGAGCAAAATATCTTCCAAATTCGCATTGCTCATTCTGTTGCGATTGTCCGTTAAAATGAGTTTCAACGATGAAAAGGCCCGTTCAATTGTTACCTGTTTGAAATATACATATGGACACACAATAAATAATTATTATATAAAAGATTGAACATTAATAAAAATTAGAAGCAATCATTGTCTACCTGAGTTTGCGGAATGCCAAAACAAACATTGCTCAATGCATATAGTTCAGGATCGGAATATTTCCTCTCTTTCCAAAATTGCAAGACATCAGTGTCGCTTCGCATAAATGTCAGATGCAAATTTCCAATCCTCGAGTGCATGTCGCAATAAACTGTTTTGCCAGTGGCTGCATGAAGTTTTTCTGTTAAAAATGTGTTCAGCATTTCCTCAGTCTCGTCTTCAAAGTTAGTTTTTGTTGCCTTAAAGCACTATCATCAGAAATGTGTTCTGAAGCAGCACAGACGGAGCATAGCTTATCCCAAAGGTGCTTTAACCAATCGACGGCATCCTGTCTTTTTTCTTTTAGAGTATGGTGGAACCTTGGGTCCAAAAGCAAGCACGCATTAAGGCTTTCATTATCAAGAAATTTCGACGTTCGCTTTTCGATGCTTTCTAAGACTCTATTTCCAATTTTTTTAACCAAGTCCTTGGTTGAATGCTTTTGTACTATTTTAGTAGTAATCATTTTACATTTCAACCATTGAGCATAAAAGTTTCCATAATGTAAATGCTCTGCCTGAAATTGTACAATACGTACTTTTCAACGTTTTCAATATTTCTGCAGCTATTTCAACCATTCCCAAAATAAACGATGTTATTTCATCTTCCTTGATGAATTGAGCGCTGACTCCAAAAATGTCGCGCGAAAGCCTCTATGCGCTTTCAATTTTCAAAGACACGAGCCTCTTGTTCATTTCTAATTTCATATTATGACGAATATTGTCAGCAACTTTCTTCAATGTACTTTTACAATTTTTAACGTTTAGGGTAAAGCGCTTGCCAAGCTTCTCCCCTAAGCCATCGCAAGATCGATTATATTTCTCATATTAGCCGAGTTTAGAACATTGAAAGGCACAGTGTCTTCTGTTACTAGTCCAATATATGAGCGAAATAATATTTTTTTTTTTATTTGCACTTTCACATTTTGTTTCCTAGCAGAAATTGCTACCACAATAGCTGAGCTAGAATTTTGACTCTCAACGGTATTCAAGTCTATTTTGTGCACTTTTAACAAATGAGTTTTCAAATTATATGTCCTATTGTTTTTAAAATGTATTTTACAAAGATTACAAATTGCCTTCATATACTCTTTTTGGTTCTCGAAATAATCCCATATGGGCACAGTATTTTTACGCGGAGCCATCGTCAAAGGAATCAAACACCACCGACCATGATCAAATATATTCACTTAGTGATCTACTATTTTTGCACAACCTATGAACAGCAACAGCAATATGCAGATACATTTGTTTTGTGCTGTCGCTGCTGCTGAAACTCTCATTTTGTTGCAGGCAAAGCAATAGCCTATAGCATTCGAACAAAAATGAGATGCTAAGCTGCAACTGTGCTGCAAGAAAAGTGCACAGCGGCAGCAACAGCAAAGCAAAACGAAGCATGCACTGCTGCCGTGCTTTGGCTTTACTGTCTAAATGATCGAAGCAAAGCAAAGCATAAAATCGCTTACGCAAAAAGGAAGGCTGCCGCAGCACAGCGACAACATATTTTTAGTGCTTCTGCTAATATGCTGGCAGTTTTCCAAACCCTGCTTAACTACTTTATGGCAACCAGAAATGTTATTCGTCCACAACTCCGTACTATTGTTAAACGGCGTTATGAATAACAATGTCTTTGTCGATTTCTTCTGGTTCTGTCATATATTTTGTTATCTTATTTCCAAACATCGCCAGGTTGGTTTTATATTTTTCGTTACTCTTTACACGCTCTCGGACAAATACAAAAGTTGGTTGGGACCTGCTGATTGCTTTCCAGTGCTTATGCTAAACAGAACTCTAAAAATTACACTCCGCTCCACGCGACTGTTTACTCAAAGATATTCTCGAAGTAGGTACTGTCAAAAATCTGCACACGCACAAAACCCTCCTCACCGCCCGAAGAGTAACTCTTGCCGTCGGGATGGAAGGCCAAACTATTGATCGCTCCGAAATGGCCCTCCAAACGCGCAAATTCCTCTTCGTAAGTCAGATGGAAGAGACTCAGAGTCGAACAACCTTGCCGAAGTGTCCTTTGAGGACGTGACAAACATGGTGCTGTCCTTGTTCAGTTGTATACCAATGATACCGGCCGTGTGGTCTTTTACCGAATTGATCTCTCTGCTGCCCTTGCGTATGTCCCAGATCGAAATTTGTCCATTATCATGACCTACAAAAATAAACTTTACTACATATTTTTCACTACATTCAACAATTTATACACACCAGTGATGATGGTCTCATCCAGTGGACCCCATAGCATTGACGTGATCTTTGACTGTAACATGGGTATGCGCAGAATGACATCATGCACATCAATCACAATCAGTTCCGAATTCTGACCCATAGCCTTGTCCGTCGAATAAGCTGCCTGATTGCCAGAGTAACTGAAATTGCAGGTGCACACCGACGACTTGGCCGGTGTGGACGCGATTACAGTACCAAACTCCATATCCCAAATCTTGGTGGTCATATCACCCGCGCCAAATATCAGCGTCGACGTAGTCCAGTCGACGTCCAAACACCAGAGGCACCCTGGTGACCGTCATAGGTGCCCAGTCGTGGCCCATTAAAAATGTCGTGCTCCCAAGCACTTCCGGACACAATTTCGCTGGCGTGGCATTGCTGGATGCACTTGCTTGATGTGTTATTATGATTTTTATCCGAAGAGAAAGAATGTATTTAATAAAATGCAAATTTTTGAAAGTTCAACTTCTCTGATTGCTTTCCGGGCTGTTTGTTTACAAATGAAACATCAAATCATCGGACTTTAGGGATGCTTTTGGTGTAAAATGCACTGTTCTAGACACAGGGATGATTTTTTGTAAGGAGTCAACGAAAACAGGCAGCCGCCGTGGCTCAGTCGGTTAGTGCGTTGGACCGCGAGTCGCAGGCAGCAACCTCAGGTTCAAATACTGCCTGTAATAACACCTAAAAAAATAACGGGAAAACTCGTTTTCTCTTTCGGTGGCTGTCCTCTCAGCTGGAAATGGCAAACCTTTGAGAGTAAAAATTGCTTATGAAAAAGCTCCCAACCTGCGGTTCGGAACCGGCATAAAACTGTAGGTCTCTTCCACCCGCGTACAAATTCACACGCACAACACGGGTGGTTGCGGGAAGCTAGGCCTTAGTCTCGCGTAAGCGGGCTGTCGTGCCAGTAAATTATTTATTATTATTCAATGAAAACTTAAATTATGACATGCTAGAAACATATTCAAACATTTGTATTACATTTGTAAGCAATAATAGAATTTTATATTCATTTTTCTATAAACGTATCACAGAATTCTGTGCAAAAAATAAATTAATGTTCTATACAATTAAAAATTAACCACAACGATAACCCTCACGCATGACACAACCCCTCCATTTTGAGTTCGTATGGGTATATATTTTACGTTCCTAATCAACCGTGGGGGCGGGAATATCAGCTGTGGGGCAGGAATATCAGCTGTTATGTGAGAGTATTGGTGCATTTTATGTGTGTATTGTAGATTTCCCCTGCCACTTTCCCATCACTCAATCTCTGATAACAGCTTACCTACTCTTTTGACAATTGTGCTACACTGTGGCTTTACCTTCCTATTAGAGCTGGAAAACATCGATGTTTCGATGTTTTTGGAAAACGAACATCGATGTATCGACCTTTTTCCAACTTAAAATGTATTTAAAAATTTGAGCAATTCATTTGCCACTTTATTAAAGGGTTGTAAAAAAATAATCCATTATAAGAATTTAGCAACAACAGCAAAAGATAATTTGACAGATTAATGAACATTAAAAACAAAATTAACATTCCTGTGCCATCCAGTAGCAAAATCTTATTTGACTATGGTCGAGATCCATTCATTGCGGTTTATAAATTCATCATGTCCGAAATTGTTTTATAAGCATTATAAATGTTAAATAAATTTTTGTAGTTTTCACTTAGCTTCTTCGTGCTCTTTTTAATAGTAATGGGAAAGTAGAGAAAAACGTCGAAAACATCGGAAAAAAAACATCGACGTTACATCGATGTTGGTTCCAGCCAGTGATAAAGTGATAGGAAAATGAGAGCGCTCGACCACAATACATACTCAAAATCCGTACTAATACACCGATAACATCAGACCCCAAGGTTGATTTCGCCAAACATCAGACCCCAAGGTTGCGCAGGAACGTAATGTTGATTTCCCATACAAGTGCCATGGCAAGAGTTGCGTTTGCTTTAAATTTTGTAAGTATAGGAAAATAAAATTTTTGTTTTTTGTAATTAATAGGGGTACCGGTTAATTCGTGCGGTTTTCTAACAGATGGCGTAACTTGATTTTGTGAACAGTGATTCACCTTTCCAAATATGTGTTGGAAAGCTATTGTCATATAGTTTCAGAATCAGTATGTGTCATTTAGCTGAAGCGTAAACAACAATACTTTTTACTCTGAAAATGTCGAATTTTGTCCCAATAAAGTGTTTTTGCGGGGAGTACTTCTTCACTACTACAATATGAAGAAAAAGGCTGCCGAAAGTCATCGTATTTTGGTGGAAGTGTATGGTGTGCATGCTCTAGCTGAGCGTACGTGCCAGAAGTGGTTTGCACGGTTCAAAAGTGGCAATTTTGACTTGGAGGACGATGAACGGCCCGGACAGCCAAACAAGTTTCAAGATCACGAATTGGAGACATTGCTCGACCAAGATCCATCGCAAACGCAAGAAGAACTTGCAAAATCACTTGGCGTCGCTCAACAAACCATTTCCGATCGTCTAAAGCAATGGGAATGATCCGGAAGGTAGGCCATTGGGTGCCGTATGAATTGAAGCCAAGAGACGTCGAACGCCGATTTTTCACGTGTGAACAACTGCTTCAACGGCAGAAAAGAAAAAGTTGTTTGCATCGAATTGTCACTGGCGATGAAAAGTGAGTCCATTACGATAATCCAAAACGTCGAGCAACGTATGGATACTCCGGCCGTATCAACGGCCGTTCAGAATATTCATAGCCTGAAGGTTATGCTGTGTATTTGGTGTGACCAGCTGGGTGTGATCTATTATGAGCTGTTGCAACCGAATGAAACGATCACAGGGGAAGTCTACCGATGGCAATTGATGCGTCTGAGCCGAGCACTGCGCGAAAAACGGCCGGAATATGCACAAAGGCACGGCAAGGTAATTTTGCAACATGACAATGCTCGGCACAGGTCGTCAAAACCTTCCTTGAAACGCTCAAATGGGATGTCCTACCCCACCCGCCGTATAGTCCAGACCTTGAGCCATCCAATTACTATCTCTTCCGATCAATGGAACATGGCCTGGCTGATCAGCACTTCTCCAATTATGAAGAAGTCAAAAATTGGATCGATTCGTGGATAGCGGAAAAGCCGGCTGAATTTTTCAGAAAGGGTATTCGTGAATTGCCAGAAAATTGGGAAAAAGTTATAGCTAGTGATGGACAATACTTTGAATATTAAATTTGTAACCATTTTTTCACAATAAAGCTTCAATTTTCCTCCCAAAAAACCGCACGAATTAACCGGTACCCGTATCATGTATGGGTAAAATGCAAACTAGTTTCTAATACCTACATACGTAGAAAAAGATATGGATTTCCTTCCTTGTCAATATGCAGTTCTTTTTTTTTGGTAAAAAATATAAAATATATATTATTCTAACATCGTATTAAAGCAAATGTAAAATGTAATTTTAAGCAAATATCTCTCTAAATTACTACTTTTTCCTTACATTTTCATTTACAGTTGGTTAAAATAAGACTGCGAACATACTTTTATACAATTACGTCAAAATTGCAGCCTTGCATTAGAAGCTAACTTCTAGTCAGCTGCTTGGTTGGTTGGTTGGTTGTAGTGGCTGCCTCTGTATGAGACACAGTTAGGCCTATTGGCCCGTTATGATACCACAAATTCCACCCTTTTGAAATGTGTATGCAACACTGTTTTTCCAACATGTGATACAACACACATTTCAAAACGGATGGGGAAAGGGAGGGAGGGGACCTACAGTTTAACCTACAGTTTTTCTTTTACACTTGGAGGTTTTGCCATTGCCTGCCAAGAGCGCACTTGTGCGATTCTTGTTATTCTCATCTGCTTCATGTGGATAGCGATAGAAGTAGATGAGCGTTTTACCAGCCCGAGCCAGGAATCGAACCTGGGGCGCTCGGTATAAGAAGCCAGCGCGCTACCCACTGGACAATTCGAGGCAGCTGCTTACTGCGATGCGAATTGTTCCACAAAGAGAGAGAACTAACAGGGTGGACGATTTGCTTTTCAGCTCACACGGAATGTGTTCGTGTGATCAAAAAAGACGGCCAAAATTCGTAAATTCTCGTAATTTATCACTGGTTCCAGCACTGCTCCCTATACTAGCAAAACGTGCTAAATATTATTTATAAATAAATATTAAATAAATATTATTTAATTATATATTTTATTTATTTAATAACAATAACATCGGCATTTAAGAAGTGCTTCTTTTGAATGCCACAAATTGAAGGGCAGAGTTAAGAGAAGTGTTTGAAAATAAAATGCTTAAAGTGGCTTCTATTGACAACTGATTTAATAGGTATGGGCAACGAATTCCATAGCCTAATGGTGCTCGCAACGAATAGTCGGCTGGAGTTGGGGAAGTTGTGTGCTGTAGGTAGTAAGTTCATACGAGTATGTCAGTTACACTTAGAAAACTTAAGTTTTTTGTACAAATACTGGGTCCTTTTGAAATGAAAGATTTTATGCAAAAAAAAATGACATTTTTTGCTACCATGTAGCTCTGTAAGGTGCAGACTAGCATTTTATTACTGTAGATGGAAATGTAGTTGAAACTTTTGAGACAGTAAACATATCGAGCTACATTATTGAAAGCAACTTGTAACTTATGCATGGATCTGGAATCCAGTCTGTTTAGTTTCGACTGATACAACCCACGAGGTCCGCTTCAGATTACGTAGTCCATAATAAATTTTCGCTATAACGGAATTAATGTGGCCCCGCAAGACAATCAAAAGTTGACCTGATAACCAAGATTAACAACTTTACGAACAAATTTCAGTTCCACGCCATTGAGAAGAATAGGTGGAAGATCTAAACAGTGGGAAACAGTTCTCGAAATGGGTAAGAGAAATTATTTCTGGGGAGGAGCTGGACACTCGTTGAAGATTGTGCCATTACGGCCTTGCGCAGAACACTCCCCATGGTGAAATTAAAGAGGTCGCATGACAAAGGATCGTCCTGTCTGAAGCCTCGAACGTAATCAAATGGGTCGGCGAGGTCACTTCCAACCTTGACGGAGCTACGTGTATTGCTCAACGTCGCTCTGCAAAGTCTCACGAGCTTTGCAGGGATACCAAGTTCAGACAATGCGGCATATAGGCGATCCGTTATCGGGCTATCGAATGCTGCCTTGTAATCGATAAAGAGATGCTGTGTATCGATTATCATGGGTCTTCTCCAGGATTTGGCGTAAAGTGAATATCTGGTCGATGGTGGACTTACCAGGGGTGGCTTTCCGTATTTCGATACTCGACCATCGTTGGCTCGACACATCGATTCCATATCGAACGCTCAACGAGACAGTTTCGCTTTCCGTAACTCGATATGAGCTCTCGTTTTTATTTTTTGGGAAGTGTGTGGAAAGTACTTTGGAGCTGTCAGAAGCAGCGGGAAGTAAGCAAAACGAAGAAAATTTGACAAGTGAAAATAAACAAATTTAAAAATTTCGGCAATAAAAATGTACAAGTGGCGGTATTTATTGTTTTTGGAGGAGTTTCGTCGTGAAACTCCAATCAATAGGCGAAGATAAAGAGATGCAGCGGATCGCATGGAATTGCCAGAGTTATGGTAAATTAAATTGGTATTTGGAAAATTTGTTTATACAATTTCCATTTCACAGCTTCCAACAAAGGTACCGTTTGAGCAAGGAGGCATTTATGTACGTTCTCAATGCCATACAATTATGGGATGGCATGAGAAGTACATACATTCCTCCTTCACAAAGATTAGCCGCCACTTTAGTGATGCTAGCGGGTGGAGGTTATCAGTGGCAAACGGGAGGCGCACACTCATCTGCCATGGGACCCAGCACTCTGTCAAAAATCTTTCGGCAGACCTTAACCTCAATGGAACAAAATGTATGCAGCCAATGGAACTCTAACACAGACCGCGAGCAGTGTAAAGAGTATTTCAATTCTAAATACAATTTGACTCTTAATAAAATTCAAAACATTTATCCAAATCCAAAAAATTTAAAATTTCATACTTACATTTTGTTACGGTTGCGACGGAGAAAAAGCAAAACGAGAGCAAAATTTGTATCGAGCTGTTTGTATCCAATGTTCGATACGACACGACGACATTTTGTGTTACGGAAAGCAACAACGATAGTTCGATACACGTATTTGCTCGATATCGAATTATGGAAAGCCACCCCAGGTCTAAAGCCGCACTGATAGGGTCCAATCAGCACCTTGGCGAGTTGCTTTAATCTTTCACATACTTAGTACGCTCGTCAGGACCTTGTTTGAAATGGGAAGTAAGCTAATACCCCTGTAGTTGGCGCATATTGTTGAGTTGCCTTTCTTCAGCACATGGCAAAGGGCACTAAGGTTGCAATCGTTGGGCATCCGTTCCTCCGGCCATATTTTGTAGATGAGCACTTAATCAGCTCACCGCCGCCGGCCTTGAACAATTCTGCTCGTAGCCCGTCCGGCCCTGCAGCCTGATTGTTCTTGAATCGCTGGATAGTGACCCGGACTTGGTCATAGCTGGGCATGGCACGTCAACACCGTCGTCATCGATTGGTGCCGTCTTCATTTCACAACTGGCGGAGTTGTTCCGTTCGTCGTCTGCGAGCAGCTTGGTGAAGTGCTCCTTTCATACCCTCAGTACACCCTGCGCATCTGTAACCAGATTCCCGTTTTCGTCTCTACAGCAAGCTTAAAACCTTCCGTCAAACGCTTGACTTTCTGGAAGAATTTTCGGACATCGTTCCTGCTCCTGCACTGTTCGATTTCTTCACGCTCGCGCCTTTCTTTCTCTCTATTTTTCCCGTACGGCTCGCGTAGTAGCCGACTACAGGGTCTTCTTGTAGGCAGCATTCTTCGCTGCAGTGGTTGGGTACCATTTCTTCGTCGTACCATTAGTTTCTTGGTGGTGGGAGTGAGAAACTAAGGAAATTTTCTGCGGGCGCGCGCTTAGAATGGAATATGTGAGCCTATAATCCGCCGATGTCATCAGGTGGAGAAGGCGACCGACCGAGCTGGTTGGAGAGTTGAGCGGCCCTCTCTTGTGATCGCAGCTTACTGGTGTCCAACTTTTTTTGCAAAGTAGGCAGTGTGGCCGTCGCGGCGCAAAGACGCATACGTACCTTGGATGCAACAAGGTAGTGGTCCGAGTCGATGTTCGGCTCTCAGAACGTGCGCACATCTAGAATGCTAGAAGCATGCCTTCCATCAATCACAATGTGATCAATCTGATCGGGGGATAACCAGGTGGAATTATGAATGTCGAGGTGCTGGAATCTGGTGTTACTAACTACCATATTTCGTGCCGCGGAGAAACCAAAGTGGTCGCATGGAGGCTGAACTGCCAAACTGTGGGACGAAATATACCTTCTCGCCCGACATTTGAAGTTCCTGACGACAACTGTAATTTCTCGTACGCCAATTTTCGTGGCTCTCCTTACGTCTACCTTGTTAATTGTATCATGATTCTTGCCGAACTGATCAAACATGTGTAATTGCTCTTAAATGTTTAGGAGATACTAATTTTTATTGATACTACATATTACTAGCAAGGCCCCGAAAGCTTGAAGTCAATAGGCCCAATAAATCAAGTTCTTCTTAACGCTTTGTTGATCCCGTCAGAATTTTATGAAAAAATAGTTATCTAATTATTTCTCATTTGAAGTGATTTCACCACATTTTAAGTCAATTAGCGCATTTAATCATGTTTCCTTATACAAACTCTTAACCCATCGTTGACCCCATCAGATTTTTACTTTCGAAAAAATAAAAAACACGTATCGAATTATTTCTCACTTACTGTGAAATCTAAATTGGAGCATTAGCGGCAAGCAACTGTCAAAACCGCAATTGCAACGCTCTGACGCTGAGCCATTTGGTGTCAGTAAAAAATTAAAATTGTCAAACGCAGACATGGTGGAACTCGAGCAACTGGAGGTGGACCAGCTGAAAAAGGAGCTGGCTGCCTGAAATTTGCCGACTGCTGGCGGAAAGGTGGAGTTGCAGCTGCGCTTGCGAGAGGCGTGTGAATCACGAGGCATCGATTGGACTGCGCACGAGTTCGGAACGCTGGACCTGGAGGAGTCGGCCAAAGTGGACGAATCGCCTTCTGGTGCTGCGTCGTTGCAAAATACGGGCTGCAGAGGCTGCGCCACTACAAGCAATGGGCATGAACCAGCTAATGGTTGCAATGAAAGGCATGTGAAATGTTAACCACGGTTAATCGCCGCGTGCGTTTCGGTTCTCATTTGTTCACAGCGATTTTTGCAAAACAATGATTTGGAAAACAGTGATTTACAATCGCTGTTTTCGTTGCCAGTCAATCACAGTGTAACAATGTGAATACAAAATCACAGTGAAAAAATCAAGTGTTGCAATTTTTTGCTCAACACTAAAGCAGCGAATTGACAGCAAATCAGAAACAGAAGGCGAGGTAACTCCTGCAGTGCTATGGGTCAATATTTGCAGCAGAAGCAGGCGGAAGAGCAGCCATAGTGAAGCACAACATCGGCACCGGAAGCACGAAACCGATTCGCCAATGGCCGAGACGAGTTCCTCTGGCCAAGAGGGAAGAGGTCACAAATTTGATCCAAAACATGGGGAAAGAAAAGGCCATAGAGCCCTCGTCAGGCCCTTGGTGCTCGCCGGTCGTGCTAGTCAAGAAAAACGATGGTAGTACCCGGTTTTGTGTGGACTAACGAAAGCTCAACGACGCACATTGGGAAAAAAAGAGGCAAAAACGCTCGCATTGGAGCAAATTCAAAAGTTGCGAATCTGAATTTTTGTTTTTACTTGTCGTAATATTGATACACTAGCCAGTTAGAAAATCAACTTTTCAAGTCCATTCATCCCATCACCTGCACTTTACGGCCTTTCAAAGTTGAACGTTTTATTATATTATTTCCACTTCTAGCAAAATATCGTTAACAAGGCTGTCTTCAGATGCCCGTAGAATCTATATTTTTTAATTAAATCCCATAATTTTTCACATGTGGGGTTATAATATTTAAGCAGAAATGTTTATTTTGACAGAAAAAAGCATATCTAACCTTTGCCTCCCTTTTTGATAAAAATAAGAAAAATCGGGATTTTCTATGGACTGTAACTTTTGAGATTCCACAGCATTCCACGAAATACTTATATACTGATTAGGTGGGACATTCAGCTAAATGATGGTACCAAACTTATCCAAGCCAAGCACTTTTTGTACTCACCACTGGTGAGCAACGATATATTTTACTGAGCAAAACTATGAAACGTATGAAAAACAGCAAGGCTGGTATTGAAAGGAATAAATATGTATTTAAATATATAGAATTGAGATGTGTATATATACATATATATATCGCACTGATTTATCTATGTCCGTCCGTAAATATGTCTTCCAATGCGTCTGTCTGCTGGAAGGTAATTTTTGAAAAAGTTGAGATACGAAACTGAAATTTTGTACAAAAACTGTGCAAATCATGAGAACAACATATTGACTAAAATGGGTGTGGTTTTCCCATTTTTTAGCAGGGTTGCCATATAAATATATCTTTTCAAAATATGAACTTTAAAATATTTACCGTCCGTTTATGGATATTTTCGTCTGGAAATATGTGTGTCATGCCTCTTATCTCCTTATGATACATAATAAGTCATTATTTTAACTTTTAGTGAGCAAAGATATACTTCTCAAGTAACCTTGTCAGTGCTATATATAAGTAAATAAGCAGTTTTGTAATTTTTACTTTTTTTTAAATAAAAAGTTTGCCTTCTTTTATAAATGTGGGCTAAATGTCACATAATTCAAATTTCTTCGTCTAAAGAGGGTTTTAATGCATGACAACAAAATTTTAGCTTATTTTAATATTGTGAAAAATAAAGTCTGTATGGGGAGGGGGCGTAGCCGTGGGCAAATTTTTCTCATTTTTGGAGAAAATGATCTTCTACTTATGGGAAACCATTATACGAAACTTCAATCTTTTATCTTTATTATTTTTGAAGTTGTAACATTTTTCGTTATATGTACATACATTCGGAAACCATAAACCGTGTGCTGCGAAAAAGTGCTCAAATTAAAAAACGCTAAAACACGTGTAACTTTATTTTTGATCTTCTATGAGAATCATTTATCAAAATATTTATTTTTTTTTTGCTTCTGATTATGCATATTTCTAAAACTCTTAACTTCCGACTATAGGGTACCAGCTCCTGGTAGGGGTACCAGCTCCTCTCTAGTGCAAAAATTGTAGATTCTAGAGCTCAAAACAGGCGATGCGAGCGTTTTTGCCTGTTTTTCCCCAATGTGCGACGTAACTAAGAAGGACAGCTATCCACTAACCCGGATCGATGCCAACCTGGACACTCTCTCAGGCACACAGTGATTTTCTACACTCGACTTAGGCAGCGGCTATTGGCAGGCGGAGCTTGCAGACAAGGAGAAAACGGCTTTCAGTGTTGGCGATGGTTAATGGCAGTTCACCGTCATGCCATTTGAACTCTGCAACGCACCAGCAACATTCGAGCGGCTAATGGTACGGGTGCTAAAAGGGCTGTAGTGGCGGACGTGTCTGGTGTACCTCGACGACATAATCTTGATGGCTAAACGCTTCGACGACCACTTGGAAAGGCTAAAGGAGGTATTCGAGCGGATAAAAAAGTCGGGCTTAAACTTAATCGCTGTTCAAAAAGGAGGTCAAGTATCTGGGACCCACGATTTCCGCCCGCGGGGTACACACGGATGAAAGCAAGATCACGGCGGTGAAGGAGTGGCCCCACGCAGTCTCCACGAAATCCGCAGTTTCCTGGGCCTGTGCAAATACTACCAACGATTTGTGCCTGGATTCGCGAACATTGCCAGCGGCTTTCACAAAATGACGAAAAAGATCCAAGCTTTCGAGTAGAACGAAGAGCAGGAGCAGGGTCTTGCACGGCTGAAGGAAAAACTGTGCAGTGCTCCAATTCTGGCCTTTCCCGTGTCCCGAGGATGCGGATCTTGCAAAATCGTCGAAGGCAAGGAGCAAGGCGCACTTCCGAACTGGCAGGAGGCTTACTGGGCATAGAGGCAAATCTGAAGGATGGGTGCCTGTACCGCGAATGGGAGAGTGAGGATGGTCGGACCAGCAACTCCCTAATGGTAGTCCCGAAATGCAGGATCAACGAAGTTAGCGAAGCACACCATAACGACTCCAGCGGAGGGCACCTAATAATTTTTTTTTTAATTGACTGGCACGACAGCCCGCTTACGCGAGACTAAAGCCTAGCTTCCCGCAACCACCCGTGTTGTGCGTGTGAATTTGTACGCGGGTTGAAGGGACCTACAGTTTTATGCCGGTTCCGAACGGCAGGTTGGGAGCTCTTTCATAAGCCATTTTTACTCTCAGAGGTTTGCCATTTCCAGCTGAGAGGACAGCCACCGAAAGAGAAAACGTTATTACAGGCAGTATTTGAACCTGGGTCGCTGCCTTCGACTCGCGGTCCAACGCACTAACCAACTGAGCCACGGCGGCTGCGGAGGGCAGCTAGTCATCCTAAAAACTGTCGCCAAAGAAAAAAAAGACGATTCTACTGGGTAGGATGCCAGCAGTCTGTAGCCGAGTGGATTAAGAACTGAGACTGATGCTCAGCTGCGAAAGGGCCAACAAGGAAATCTTGGGGCCGCATGAAGCAGTACAACGTGCGAGCGCCCTTCGAGGGAATTGGCATGGACGTCGCCAGCCCATTCCTAATTAGCACTCAATCCAACAAATATGTGCTGGTGGTAATGGATTATTTTAGCAAATGGCCCGAAGTTTATCCTATTCCTAACCAGGTGGCCACTACGGTCGCGGAAATGCTGGTAAACAACTGGGTGGGCAGGTTCGGAGGTCCGTTGGAGTTGCACTCGGATCAAGGCCGGAATCCCGACTCTGCGGTATTCAGGGAAGTGTGTGAGCTACTGGGAATAAGAAAAACTCGCACCACTCCTTTGCATCCGCAGTCCGACGGCATGATGGAACGATTTAATCAAACATTAGAAAAATATCTTAGGAAAATGGTAGGCAGGAATCAAAAGGATTGGGACACGCATATCTCTGTTCCTGATGGCGTATAGGTTAGCCCCGCACGACACGGCATCCCTCACTCCAGCCCGAGCAGTGTTCGGCACAGAGCTGAGGTTGCCTGCTGACTTGAAGTTCGGAGTAGTCAGCACAACGGAGGGCGTTAGGACTGACTACGTGGTCAATAAGCGTTCGGAACTGGGAGAGATCCACCAGTTTATAAGGAGCCGCACCCAACTGGTCAGCGATAAGATGAAAGCCAGATATGATCTACGGGCTAACACAGCAGGATTCCAAGAAGGCGATCTGGTAATGCTCTACAACCCGCAGCGGAGGAAAGGTTTGTCTCCAAAACTTCAAACCTCATGGGAAGGACCGTACAAAGTCTTGACCAGGATTAATGATGCAGTATAAAGGATTCAACGTTGCAGCAATAGAGGCGCTAGGCTGAAGGTAGTCCATTTGGAGCGCCTGGCGTCTTACTACGGCGGAGCCTCGGCACTTGTTCGGGACGAACAAGTCTACGTGGTGGGCAGTGTGACGATAAGACACCCTGTCGCTGTGCAAGGCAGCCTATCGCGGTGCAATGCACTGAATGCTTTTACGGGCACACTTTTAGGCACGCACTTTTAAAATACGGTCGGCTTGCTATAATTTCGATATTGCCAAAATGTGCGAGAACGGTCGGCGCGACAGGCAGACAAGTATAAAAGGCAGTCGGGCACAGCGCAGAGGATCAGTTATGTTTTAGCAAGCACAGGTGCCACACGGATTAATCCAATAAGTAGTAAGTGTAAAGACAGTAAAGTGTGAATTTGTATATAAAGTAATCGCGGGTTTTTGACTGCTTTTAAAAATTGAAGTGTGTTTTATTTTAAATTGCACAATCCAGAGAGACGAACAAGCCTACAGAACTAATTTTCGTAACAGTATGAAGACAATAACTTTAACTTTAACAAACTTGAAGAAAGTGTGTTTCCTCTTTCTCCTTCAGATATGCATCATATCCCACTTGTTCAAGTTGAGTTTTATGAGTTTTTAAATTTACCTAATACGTCTGATAAGCTTAATTTTAATTTTAAAAATTGCAATTTTGATAATCAACGCTATTTTTGAGAGAACTGATTGGATTAATAAGTTTTCCTGCAATGATACTGCTACTTGCTTCAATATATTCTGCGATGAAATTAATAAGGCTTGCTGCAGTAATGTTCCTTTGGTAAAACCAAAGGTGTATAAAGTACTGTGGTATACCAAGGAGTTAAAGAAACTGAAGAATTTACGAAATAAATTTTTCAATAAGTACAAGGCCACAAATGATCTGGACGATAGAAACAATTACTTGCTTTATTCGAGGGAATTTAGTGTTCTTGAGAAAGTTCTGTACAATAACTACATCTTAAATTTTGAAGCTACCATAAAATGCAACCCAAAAGCTTTTTGGCTCTTCATTCAGTCTAAAGAAACCAAATCTGATATTCCTTCCTTGATGACCTATAATGGAATTTCTTCTAATTCTGTTCTCGGAACTTCGAATCTTTTTGCTGACTTTTTTATGTCAAATTTTGTAACGGATTCTGATTCAATTGACAGCACCATCTCTGATAATATTTTTTCTTCTATTGATTTCGGCTCCTTAAGGATTACTGAGAGCGATATTATGAGAGGGATTATGGACTTAAAGTTGTCTGCCAAGGCCGATTGTGATGGTTTATCTTCTTTGTTGCTCAAGAATTGTGCCTCAACAATTTGTAAGCCCTTGTGTCATATTTTTAATTCATCTTTATCTGCCGGCGTGTTTATTGAAAGGTGGAAAATCGCACATATTACTCCTATTTTTAAAAGTGGCAGTAAAAAAGATATCTCGAACTATCGCCCCATCTCTAAACTCTCAACTGTATCTAAATTGTTTGAGGTCATTGTGAAGGGATACTTGGTATTTCCTCTCACGAGAATCATATCTCCCAACCAGCACGGGTTTGTTGCAGGTCGCTCTACGGTAACTAATCTGGCTGTATTCACTGAATACTGCTATTCAGCCTTTGAAGAGAGACACCAGGTTGACACAATATACACTGATTTCTCGAAAGCTTTTGATAAAGTATCTCACAGAATTCTTATATTAAAGTTAGAGAAACTGGGTTTCCATTCTGTTTTCCTGAATAGGATATATTCTTATTTATGTGACAGAGTTTGTTACGTACTGGTGGATGGTATTAAATCGAAGTCTTTCGCTGCCACCTCTGGCGTCCCCCAAGGGAGTATCCTCGGTCCAATACTCTTTATTCTTTTCATTAATGATATCGGTTCTTGTTTCTGCAATACAAATTATCTCTTATATGCAGATGATCTTAAAATTTTTCTTAGAACTCGTTGTGTTAATGATATTTCCTGTATTCAAAGTGATTGAAATAGATTAAATGTCTGGTGCCTTAATAATCGCTTAGCCTTAAATGTTAAAAAATGCTTCCATGCCACCTTCTCTAAATTAAATAATAATATTGCCACTTCATTTTTTATTGCCAATACTCCTTTGAAAGTTGTTAGTGAAATGTTAGACTTGGGTGTCTTGCTTGACTCTAAACTAACATTTACTAACCATCTAGACTACATAATTCCTAAAGCGTACGCTATGTTAGCTGTACGACGTAACAGCTCTGAATTTAAAGACCCTTATACTTATAAGCTTTTATTCTCAGCATTTGTAAGGTCCAGGTTGGAATATGCTGCCTTTATTTGGAATCCGTTTTATGCTGTTCACACGAATCGTCTCGAACGAGTACAGAAAAAATTTTTGAAATCTGCTTTGTTCTCACTAAACTTTCAAGAACCGATTCCCTCTTATAAGTCACGTTGCTTGCTTATTGATCTTAAATCGTTAGAAAGTAGACGTACCATAAGTTCTTTGATGTTTGTGTACGATATTATTTGTGGCAACATTAATTGTTCTGCTTTACTACATCTCATTAGCTTCTTTGTTCCAATCAGGACTACTCGATTAAATAAGTTATTTTTTGTAAAATGTTACAAAACAAGCTATGCTTTAAATCAACCACTAGTGAGGTCTTTATGTGAATTTAATAAATTAGCTGCCAATATTGAAATTGATTTCTCACTTCCTAGGCATACGTTTATGGAGCTTATAAAAAGGATGTACTTTTAACTGTATTATTTATCTTTTCTAGTTCGTAAGTGTTATTTATTGTATTCATTTTCTAGCCTGTAGATCATAGTATCGCTTGGTTCAATAAATGAAATGAAACTTTGGAACCATAAGTCACACATCAATTCAATTTGGTACGAACTTACTAGGGGCAAGTATTAAACGAGGGGGTGTGGCACCGCCTATACAACTCAAATCTTTTATATGGAATAGCTTCGGAATCGTTAGCCACACGGCATTGAAATTTGGTGTACCGTCGTCTGACCGTCGGCGTGACACATTTTTTTCGCACATCAATGAAACTTGGTACGAACTTACCACTTAGTTTTAAGATAATAGTTTGACCTTATGTCCTAATAATGCAATTGGTTTTGCGGAAACTTATGTTTTAGACAACCTTGAATATACATACAAACTTAATTCACATAAATAATCTTGTGAATAATCTTTATAGAATTGGATTTGGAGTTCATTAGTGATGGTATGAAATTTTCCTTATAAGAATGTCCCCTTCCTTTCTCTTGTTCGGGTTTACATCATGTTCTCCTGGTTCTTGAATTGCAATTTTATGAGTTTAGGAATAAAGTCTTAGATAGCCAGAAAACTTGTTTAAATTTTAAAAAGTTTAACTTTCTATTAACTAGTAAATAATTTACTACATTCGTTGTAATGGGACTCTCTATTCTCAGGGCATGATGTCTAATTGGTTCCATATTTTCATAAAGAAGGTGCATGACATTTGTTTTGAACATATTCCTCTCTTAAAAAATAGATATTATAAAATACCTTGGTTTAAAAAAGCTTAAGAATTTGAGGAATAAGTTCTATAAAAAGTATAACGAATCTTGCAAAACCCACATTAAATTTAAATACCGATTTTACTCTAAAAAAATTTAATTTGTTTAGCAATTCTCTTCGTAAGAATTATACCCTGAAGTTTGAATTTGAGATGAAATCAAACCCGACAGATTTTTGGCGCTTCGTTAATTCTAAAAAACTATGTGCTAGTATTTAAACTAAAGTCTTTTTGAATGATGTGACGGCTAACTCCTCCTTTGAGGTGACTAAGCTTTTTTCAGATTTCTTTCGTTCAAATTTTGTACGTGATTGTGGAGTTCCGTAAATTTGAAAAATAACTTTTACTCTCATATAAATTGTGGTTCATTGTGCTTATCTCGTGAGGATGTAATTGAAGGCATTTATTGTCTTAAATTCCCTACGAAAACTGACATAGACGGGCTAGCGTGGTGCCTCTAAAGAATTGTGACTCCTTTGTTTCGCCGTTCACTAGAATCTGACGGATTTATTGATGCGTGGAAAGTTATTTCTACTACACCCATTTTCAAAAGTGGCAATAAGAACATTATTGTCAACTACAAGCCGATTTCCAAATGATCGATCGTTTCAAAATTGTTTAAATCCCTGGTTAAGAAAATTTACTTTGCAGTCAAAAGCTTAATCTGTTAATAAAAATAATGCAAAATCGAGCTTGCTCTAGGCCATTCGATTGTATGAATGTAAGACATCTTATAGTTATATTGTCTTTGGTTAAGTGCTATACACAGTAAAGTTCCAACTGCAGACCACGCTTCGCAATTCTCGTATTCGCCGAGTTAGTATTGGGCATCGTCATAATCAGTAGAACTTCTTCTACTTCACACCGAGTGAAGCAGAACTTCTACTTCACACCGAGTGAAACAGAACTTCTACTTCACACCGAGTGAAACAGACTTAAATAAATATCGAAAAAACATGTTTTAAACCTGCGTTTTTTTTACATTAATGTTGTTGTAATGCTTGAAGTGCAGCCCAGATTCCATACAAAATACCAAAAACAAACATCAGCTACTCCGATCGTGCAAAACAAAACACGGTATGCTTGAAAGCGATAATGAGTTTAAGCATAGAATAAACAGTATTACAGAACGCGCATCTCATACAAATTTAAAACTGTTAAGGGGTCGTAATATTACGACCAATGTTAATTTAACATTACGTCCTCTGCTATTAACATTACAAACAGCACTGGAGAGCTTTCGTTTCTGTTATTTCACAGAACAAACAGCACAGAGATAAGAAGAAAGAAATGATCGCATGCGGCTCCGCGAAGCATTGAAGGGAAAATAGCGTCAGGCTGTGGTTGCTGTTGTTGTCGGCCAACAAAACGAAGTGCCACTTGCTTCTTATACGGGGAAAAGAGCAATAAGCTATGGTTGTTGTTATTGTTGCTGGCTAGGAAATGAAACATTGAATTCGAATTATTTTTGCTTTGTGGTTCATTCTGCGTGCAGCGCAGTGCGTACATACGCTATCGGAAGTAATTTTTCGACGGAGTGTAGCGTGCAAAAATATATGAGAACGAATGTCAAAAGGGGGTAACTTATCGACTTAAAAACTCACTACGCTATTAAGTTATCACACTATTTTCAATATTGAAGATAGTTAAACGATTTAGTACAATCGTTATGTACGAAATATCTTTTAAATTATGGATTTACATACATATATCGAAAAAAAGCAAAACAAAAAATGTATTCGGCCATCATTCGGGATCGTCGTTGTTTACTTACTTTTTTCCTATAACTTTTTGCTTTATAATAGATATGTACATACATTAGACGTGATTAAATGCACAAATTTGTAGTTACGATTCTTCGGAACCTCTAATTTTTTTGGATTGACAAACAAATGTTTGGGCCAAAAAATGGGGATAAAAGGCGTAGGGATAAAATAATAAATCGCGGCGAGAAGTCATTTACGCCAAAATTAGCGAAACTTAGCCTTCAAGTGCTCATAAGGAGATAAAAATCTATTCACGCAGAAGGTCGATCGCATAATAACATGAAAAAAAACTTGTTCTATTAATCGACACACGTCGGCCATAGCCAGCCAAAGTCAGCCAGAAATAAAAATTCAAAATTTACAATTTTCATTCGCTGATCAACGATAGCACATCGCCCTTCATTCGCTTCATTGAAAATAACAGTAACTTCTATGGCCGCCGTCGAGCGCACGAACTCGCTCTGCACTGCTCGGCACCTAGCGAAGTTGGCAATAACAGAGATCATCATCGCACGAGAAATTAACAGAGACAAAAGTTCTGTTCAACAAACTCTGTTATCTCCCCCTGCTGCTTCCGACCCGCACCCGAAATTCAGATTGCTTCGCTGGTCGACATGCGCATTCTGTATACTGTTTATTCTGTGGTTTAAGTAACGTTAAATCATAGCAAGCACACCGAGTGAAGTAGAACTTCTTCTACTTCACACCGAGTGAAGCAGAACTTCTACTTCACACCGAGTGAAACAGAACTTCTACTTCACACCGAGTGAAACAGACTTAAATAAATATCGAAAAAACATGTTTTAAACCTGCGTTTTTTTACATTAATGTTGTTGTAATGCTTGAAATGCAGCCCAGATTCCATACAAAATACCAAAAACAAACATCAGCTACTCCGATCGTGCAAAACAAAACACGGTATGCTTGAAAGCGATAATGAGTTTAAGTAACGTTAAATCATAGCAAGCACACCGATTGAAGTAGAACTTCTTCTACTTCACACCGAGTGAAACAGAACTTCTACTTCACACCGAGTGAAACAGACTTAAATAAATATCGAAAAAACATGTTTTAAACCTGCGTTTTTTTACATTAATGTTGTTGTAATGCTTGAAATGCAGCCCAGATTCCATACAAAATACCAAAAACAAACATCAGCTACTCCGATCGTGCAAAACAAAACACGGTATGCTTGAAAATGTTCTACTTCAGTGCTTCACTTCAGTGTTGTTCTACTTTCGTGTTGTTCCACTGCAGTATTGTTCTACTTCAGTGTTGTTCTACTTCAGTGTTGTTCTACTTCAATGTTGTTCTACTTCAGTGTTGTTCTATACTTCAAGGTGCTTGAAGTTCTATTGTCGTTTCGTGCAGTATTCGTGTGAATATCAAAAGCTTTCTTCACTGCAGTGAAAGTGTTTGTTTTGTAGTGAAAGTGAAGAAGAGCGACAGTATTTGAAAGCACATCGATGGCTTGCAAGTAATTTTTATAGTGCTTGCGCCGCTCTTTACAAAATACCTAGTGCGCGATGTAGTTAATGTGCGGTCCATTCCCGATTGCTGTCTACAATTGCTTGATATCGTCTTACACAACTTTCGCTTAATTTTTTGGCATAATCTGGAGGCAAATTCCTCAAAATTTTTTTTAGCGTCGCAGAAAGCTGCCTAGTCGTGGATATTTTTTTCCACGAATCTTAGCCCATACATTTTCAATTGGATTTGCATCGCGACTTTGGGCAGGCCTATCTAGCTGTTGTACACCTTTTTCCAAGATGTGCATAGGCGACTACGGTTTTGGATCAATATCTTCTTGTAGAATCCAATAACTTATATCCGGCTCGTAAAGTTTTGCAGCAGACTTTAGCAAACGTTTTCCATAAAGTTTGATCATAAATTTGGCGTCTAGATTTTGTGTAAAAATAGTTAAAGGGCCAAATCCTTTTTCTGAAAAGCATCCATGGACATTTTTAGGGTGCTTAACAGTCCGCTGAACCAATTTTTGGCCTTTAGCAATCTAAGCTTTCCTCCAGATATTCGAAACAACGAAAGTCGGCTCATCCGTGAATATAACTTTACTCCAATCCAATCCAATCCAAGTTTTCCTTTGCCCAAACAAGTTGATTTTGGAGATGAGCTTCAGTCAGTAGCGGCACAAAAATAAAATACTTATTACACCGCGCAATAAATATTTATGAATATTCTCTGCTTTGTTTGAAACCATTTATAGCACAAAAATTTAAAGATATTATTCACGAGAAAGAGCTATGTATCGATAACGTTTAAAATGAAGTATAAATTTGCCACCCGCGGTAGTAACAATCAGCTGTTTTTTTTTTCAACAATACGTGGAATGCGTCGAAAAGTAGAAAGTTGGACTACTTCCCGCTATTTAAGCAGCAAGGCATCCAAGACTTTGACACATTTTTTTCTGCGTACTATGCGTATCTCGAGATGGGTCTTAACGATTTGCAATAGGGTTATTGCGAAGAATTTGTTATTTTGACATATTTTGACTTGGCACATAACAATATCATCGTGCCTTATTTTATTTTAATTACCATAAACACAAAATACGCTAGCTCTCATTGGCTTAACTACAACAAATGCATTTTTTTGCTGGCTCACAGTAACTTGCGCTGCCTGCATGCTCATATTTCTGAGTCGAATGAAAAAACGTTTGTGATTTTACACATCTAAGTGACGGCAATTTTTTATAATAATATTTGGAAAACTGAAACAGTTTAAGTGACACATTATTATAAACGCCAACCCTTTTTAATTAGTTTTACAGCCCAATTCTGTACACTTGATAAATACACCATATTGACTATTTGTCAAGTTTTTACTATTTGTCAAGGATTGGCATTCTATTCATAAAAAAGCTCTTTTCTTGATAAATTGTCCAAAGTGTGAATGCTGTTGACAACAGCATACAAATTGAAATTTTGCCTATTGAAAATGGAAGAATTGTGCATGTTAACACTTTTAGCGGTTGAGGAGGATAAAAGAGAAGAAATCAGAAGCAGAAAAAACAAATGATTTGCCTTCATTGAGCGAAGAAGTATTCATGAAGAATTTCCGGCTGACTCGATCCTTGGGGCATCGATTAATTGAGGACTTGACTTGACATGACACATACGCGTTCTGGCGGCATTTAATTTTTTTTGACATGGATCCTACCAAAAATGCGTCGTTAATAACTGTAATTTGCCTATGAGCCAATAATCATTCACACAAAATACGAATTTTTAATAAAAATTTAAAAATAATTTCAAAAATTTTTTTTCTTCCAATTTTGTATTTGTCTTATTTTTTGACAATTTGACAGCTATCGCATATTCACCTTATATTGAATTAAATGAGCTTTTTACTTTATCAGTGTTGCATCAGAATGCCAACAAAGCTTTTGCTTGATAAAAATCTTGACAAAATACCTTGATAAAAAATTTGTCAAGAATACACAGAATCAGGCTGTTACTATGCATTCAACAAGCAAGACAGTAAATTTAAATTATTACTTCATAAGTATAAAATACGTATGCATTCCTAAATAAAATTCATAATTACGGATCACTTACCAAGTCCACTAACCCAAACCATCATTGAATTTCCGTTCCAAATAAATAATTGAGTATGATTGTCTTCACTGCTAGAATTACTAACTGTACTACTACTACTGCGAATTAAGTCTAAGCATCAAGAAAAAAATCTTATTGGCAAGCTCACAGGTCAAATGTTCAGAATTTCAAATTTGATTGAAAATATGAAAAAACATGCATCCATTGCTAGGATATGAGAGAACTAAATGTCATTTAAAAACGAAAATGAGCACAATACACATTATGGTCAGTAGGCACATTTAAGAAAAAAACATCATCATTTTTCTCCTAAGATCAGTAGCTGGAATTTCACTGAAGTTACACTACATACTGTGACGAAAGCTCGCTGTCACTGTGCGGTTTGTAAGGCACTGGAAAGGAAGAACAATTTTAATACGACTGCCACGTTGGCATATTTTTAGGGGCATGGTAATTTCGTTAGAACATTCGCAAAGATGACTCGCGATAATACTGGAAATTTTTAATCCAATTAGAATGTGCGAGAACGAGCTGCGCTACACGAAAACAAGTATAAAAGGCAGCCGGGCACAGTGCAGAAGAAGAGTTTAGTTTTAGCAAGCAAAGGTGCAGCACGAAGTACGAGTAGTCCAATAAGTAACAAGGGTAGAGACAGTAAAGCGTGAAATTTTCAATAAAGTGACTATTATTGTAGAAAAATTACACAGGACAACAAAACCGCACTTTTTTTCTATTGCATGGAGTTTTTCTACTTTTTTTTTACTAATTTGGGTGCGCCGATTTCAAATCGAAAAATCGAAATTCGAAAAACCTCAGGGTAGATTTTTTGTAGCAGCTCTAGTTAGTGAGATACAGGTACCGTATCACTTTTTCAGATTTCACCTTGTTGCATTAACAACACCGCACGGCTTTTTGTTCGATGCAATTTATTCTTATAAGTTTTAAAATTCCGCGGTAATTGGACCTCAAAGTCGGAAAATATGGAATTTTAAGGCGTTTTCTTTGATGGTCAAAAACATACACATTTTTTGTAAATAAATTAACGAGTTAGGTGCATAATGAAAGCCGACACATTAATCAATACAACACAGCCAAATTATTTGGCGGAATACACATTCGCATGAAATAATACCAACAAAGTGCTCATGCCAGTTTCAACAATTTTCAGCCATTTGTCAATGACTTATTTAAAAAACAAAGGGCCTCCAGTTACAGTGTGTTCAACATAAAACGTTCTTCTCTCATAGAGTGTACATTACATTTATTTGAACAACGGTTTTATTTTTGAGTAATAAATATTATTGTAGGTTTCGACAGAATGCTTAACATGGGGTACAATCTCCTACATTGTGAGGGCCAATCCAAAGTTGCAATATTGTGATCCTCTCTCCTTAATTGGATTAAACAACACAAAAATTGATTCATCTGTAAATATTACTTTGGTCTAATCACGATCGATATTTGTGTAAGCCCACTGAAGACGCTTTTTAATATGCTTTTTTGAAAGCAACGGTTTCGACAGAGTACCTCTACGTTTTATGCCTGATTGCTGAAGCTTGTCGCGAATCGTATTTAAGGATATATCCAAGCCTTTCTCCGATCATATTTTTTTGGCTTCTCTCAGACTGACCGTTGGGTTTCTTTCAAAATGCACAACAATGACTTTATCCTGCCGCTTGGAAGTGGTGGGGTTTCGGCCTCTTTCTGGTTCGTCGTCAACGTATCCTGTTTCTGCATAACGTTCAGACCACCTCTTAACAAACGTGGAAGTGGTTTTAAGATATTTGCAGTTTTTTTAACTGACCATTTAGGCCCCGTAGGATACTTCGTTAAAAAGCTCGCTTCGAAAATTTTCTTAAATAACACACTCATTTTGGTTTAACGTGTCGTGGTTTTAATGTATGCGTCGACAACCGCAACAATGTGTGCTTATGTAAAAACAGAACCTGTAAATGTTTACTTAAAAGTTAACCGAATAAGCTAATAACGTTTATTGTTGAACACATTGTATGCAAAGTTTTTTATTTTCCTTCCCTGTTTTGTACAAATAGAAAACAAAAAAATTTTGAATTGCTCGATGGAAAATAAAAACAAAAACTTAGCATATTTTGAGGGTCTTTGTGTTTTAACCCTTCGTATGTAGAAAATTCGAAAAAAAATATACGTGTTTTCGGTCTTTTCAAATTTTTTACTTTTTTAATACACTTTGTTTCACAGTTATAGGGAAACACAAATTTTTTGGAGTTCCGAAAAACGGTAAGTGTTTAAAAAAAATTAATGATGCAGTTTATCGACCACGTGGTCACCTTAAAAAACAACAACAACAATTTGTTCCACTAACGGTATATTTTGTGCAAGCTGATCAAGTGTGCAAAAAGTAACGAAACACGTGTTTCATTGCTATAGGGAAAGTGGATTTAGAAAATAAATTATAACAACTAATTTTAAATTTCAATTAATAATTTATTGCTTCACCATTATTATTACTGACTATAAATCCTATTTGGAATCGAATTCGAATACTGGAGTCAGTGACCCCCCGTACTTAAAACCGCAGTTTGCAACTCAGAAACAGTATTAAATTGCCGATAATCTTCATGCACTTTCCTTGCCAGCCATCCCCAGATGTTTTCTATTGGGTTTACATCTGGGGAACCAGAAGGCCACTCAAGACAGTTGATATTTTGGCTTTCCAACCAAGTTTTCGTGACCTGCTTATGTGGATTCGTGCATTATCCTGCTGAAAAATAAATGATTTTTCTGGAAAGCTACGGATGAATGGCAATAAATGGTTTTCTAGCACTGTCTGATACTCCTCGCTATTCATACGGCAAGAGGGAAAGGCCAAGTGTGCTGTGCCAGAGCTTGAGAAGGCGCCCGATACCATTAAGGATCCTTCACCGAAATTGCGCTTGGAAAAAATACGCGGCTCCTTGCGCAAGTCTCTCCAATACCCCCAAAAACCGTCAGGACCGTCAAGGTTAAACTTTTTCTCGACAGAGAAGATTACCTCAATAACGGGTAGTTATTTTTAGGGTGAATATGCTAGGTTAAATCGAATCAAGAATTCAAAGGCAGTTAAACACTTTCAGTTTTCACTGTTTACCTGATTCCAATCCTGAGCCATATTTTCTCGGGCAAATTGAAGTCGAGCAACCTTATGATGGGGTTTTAGAAGCGGTGCCTTCTGCATTTACTCCCCCACAATGTCCGCATTTCGGTTTACAGTCCGCCAAATCGTGGAAATGGATGCAGATAGGTTGTTTTCTCTTTTTATCTTTCTAATGGAAGTCGTTGTATTGGACGAAAGGCGGCAAATCTGGCGTTCTTTTCGTTCGTTCAACACTTTATTACGGCCTGGATAACTGCTAGTTCCATAATTTTCCTTGTCTTTTAAATAATTACAGAGAACATTGACCGACCTTCCGAGTTTTCGAGAAATTTCGCTTTTTGTCTGGCCGTCACCCCACAAGGCGTCGATGGCCCCATTTTCCTTAGAACTTAACTTAGAACTTAGAACTTTTCCGCGAGGCATTCTAAAATAAACATAAAGTAATAAGCAAATTTGTGCCCAATTCTAAAAACCACTTACCTGCTTGAGCTTCCATATAGCAATGAAACACGTGTTTCTTTACTTTTTGCACACTTGATCAGCTTGCACAAAATATACCGTTAGTAGATGAAAGTTGTTGTTGTTTTTTTTAAGGTTATCACGTGGTCGATAAACTGCATCATTAATTTTTTTTAAACACTTACCGTTTTTCGGATTTCCAAAAAATTTGTGTTTCCCTATAACTGTGAAACAAAGTGTATTATTAAGAAAAAAACAGTGTGATGCAGATATGCATCAAAACGGTTGACGAAATGAAAAAAAGGTTGTTTTCAGTTCAAATTAAAGTTTTTGAAACAATTATTTCTTTTGTTGAAACACAATGCGACTCCGCATTTTTGGCACTCGGTTTGTGAAAAACTAGTGCAATTGGAGAATTTGCACCGCAATCTTCTTTCCAACCACACAGGCCAATGCCCAATTTGATCTTGTCGGACTATTTGGTTTGGCACATGTTGCGTTGGTCCCTTTCTAACCTTTGCATTGAGTTCGATCTGAAGTGCAGAGCACCGTTTTCTTGTTCTTGCGGCAGTATTCATTTTAGTCAAAACTTCTGCTATCTCGAGTCGAAAGTCAGCTGATTTTAACGGCTTTCCAGGTGTCGCGTTTGCTTTATGTAATAAAAATGTGTGATAAAAAACTCTGACCTGCCACCTGTTGCTTCTTGTCAAAATCTTCTATCTTCCAATAATGCTGTCAATAAGATCAACGCCTCCCATATAGGAGTTGTACTGAGATACCGCAAAAAGACGCTTAATTTGAACATACGTTTTTTTCATTTTGTCATATCGCCGGGCAGTGCCTTTTGGTACAACTCCTGCACAGTTCGATGCTGAGGACACCATTTTATTGTCGAGGCATGCAGTTACCGCTATGTCAACACCATCATAGTTTGTGACATATTCTATTGAAGTACCTCTAGAACTTTTCTTGAATACATTAGGTTCTGGTAATTGATCTGAATTTTCTTCATCTGGATCAGTTCCATCCTCATCCTCATCTGCTGAGAAATCTAATTCGTCTTCGTTCTCTAAGCTTTTAATTATTCCAGCAATTTGAGCAGACGATAAGCGTTTACCACCACACATTGAATCTAAATAAAAGCGAATATCAATTAGACACCTTTTCTAACTTATAAAAATTGGGTATATAGCCCGAAACATATACTACGAACATGTATATAACACGTATTTACTCATCGCCATAATAATATACCACAAAGGTTTGTTATTTACAAAAATTTTTTAAAATGGTCTCGATTTACATTAGGTTCACTTTTTTCACTATGAAGTATTTTGATGCATAACTGCAACAAAGCTAAATGCGCAATTTGCTGTTAGTAAACTACAACATTAATAATTACTCCATACTACAGTCGTTGAAAACATATTCACCTTCAAAATGGTCGAATAAAATGTATATTTGCACTTTATTTATTAAAAATATTCAAAACAAAACTCATGCAATTTAAACGAAATGGACAAACTGTAAATTTGGCGATAAAAGTGAACATATGACCAAAACGTCAGCTTTTTGTAGTGTTGCGAGATAAAAACATAGGAAATAAACGATACAGAACGGCAAAAACAACTTTTTGGCCCAATGCTGCATCCACATCGCGGAATAATTGATTTTAAACGGTATGATGCAGATCTGCATCACGGCCATACGAAGGGTTAAGTAAATCATTGACGAATGGCTGAAAAGTGTTGAAATTGGCATGAGTTAATTTTTGGTATTATTTCGATGCGAATAAGTATTCTGCCAAAAATGTTGCCTCAGTTGTATTGCATGATGTTTCTTCTTAAGATATTCATATACGAGTACTTCGTAACTGAGTCTGAGAGCGAAGCCTAGCGGTTGTGTTTTTTCGAGCTCGCAGTGAAAAGTCAATTAGAACTTCTTTAAACTTCTTCTATAATGCCGTGTGTGTGCGGGCAGAAAGTTGACCGTGCTCGTTCAAAAGCCAAGTGTTTCAAGTGCAATGAAATGTTTCACGTTGACTGTGTGGGCATATTGCCAGGGGCTCTGGAGTTCCTGAACAAATCGAATAAGCCTTTTTATTGCAAAACTTGTGCAGTTGCCCGCCGTCAGTCTATTCGGTCTCCTCCCCATCCGCGGGTTCAGTTGATGATGCAGTACAACAAAATGCTAATGGCAATGTCAATAAACAACAGTTATCACTGCTGACTGCTGTGAGAGCTGATAATGCTCGTGCCTTTGCCATAATCTGCACTCTTCAAGAGGAGAAAAAGCTCCTCCAAAATACTGAGTTTTTGCTTGCTGAACTACGCTCTTTCCATGACCAATTTCCTGAGGTTGTCTCGACCGTTTCTACGCTTGCTGGTGAAGTTAAAGACCTGAGTGGGGCTGTCTCTGCCTATCTCCACAACAAAGTTGGTGCTTCAAATGCTCAATACTCAAACCGAATCCGCGTATGCTGTTGATGCCCTCGATGCTGATGTTCTCATTGCTGCTTGCTCTTCACCATCTATCGCTGCTGCCTCTTTGCCTCCAATTGTCGCAGAGGCTAGTGCTACTGTTGCTTCGTATGCTGCTATAACCGCTACAACTGATCCGATTCCGGCTGATGCTGCTGCTACCGCTGCTTCGTACGTTGCTGTCACTACGAATGCTCTAGTTGCTGCACCGCCTCCGTCTGCTGCTGCTCCTAAGTCGGCGCCTGTTTCTATGACTATGCCAAGGACTGTCATAGTCGGCTCGAATGAGAACTCTGGTCTTGAGGTAGCTCACGGAAAAAAAGTGGCTCCACCTATCGTCGTTCCAGCCCTCGGTTTCGGAGTCGAATCTAATCAATTACATCGCCAACAGAACTGGCGTGGAAAAGAAACACCTCGCGTGCTTCAAACTCATTAAAAAGGATGTGTCTAATGAATCGCTCAAGCGTATTAATTTTAAGCTTAGTGTGACTGCATCACTGTATGACAAACTTCTCATTCCGTCTGTTTGGCCAGCGGAAGTCAGAGTACGCCTGTTTCAGTTTTTCCCAAAACCTGCCCTGCTGCCAACGAAAGGTTAGAGTCTGCTCCAGTTGTTCCTGATAATAATCGCTTGAAAATCTACATGCAAAACATTTCTGGGCTCAGAACTAAGTCAAAGTTTTTGCGTTTATTTAGTTCGCATCTTGATTACGACATTATAGTCATCTTTGAGACTTGGCTGAATGAAAACTTCTTCAGCGATGAGTATTTTGATTCCAATCTCTACAATGTCTTTCGTAAAGATAGGAATTTTAATCTAACTGGCTGTGCTAGGGGCGGTGGTGTTCTTATTGCTGTGCAAAGTAAGCATCAGGCTTCTGTGGTTGCACTTTTTTTTTTTTTGACTCGAACAAACGCGCAGGGGATGACCCCTATTAATGCGCTTCTTGACCAACTTTGTGTCTTTATTAAGGGTATTCCTGACTCCCTCTTTGTTTGTGCTTCATACATTCCGCCAAACAGTAGCCACAACCTCTACACTGCCCATGTTGACAATGTCACATCAGTAGCTCAGAACAATGCAAGGGGTGATCATCTTTGCGTGCTTGGGGACTTTAACCTTTGTAATATTAATTGGTCACGCACTATTTCCAAAGCTGCTCTTATTGCCTGTGATGTCAATAGTATCAACGAAATCTATCTAGTAGATAGTTTCTTAAGTATAGATCTCATGCAAAGTAATTGTTTTCCAAATAAACTTGGTCGTACTTTAGATTTAATATTCTTAAGTAACACTGTAAATTTTTCTTTCCTTGAATGTACTTTTCCCATTTGTAAAGCTGATATGCATCATGTACCTCTTGTGCTTGATCTGGAATTTTATACATTTTCTAAAATTAGTAATATTAATTCAAATTCATCCTTTAATTTTAAGCTATGCGATTTTTTGAAATTGAATGAACTTTTGATGAACATCAATTGGGACAGTTTGTTTCTTCATCTTGATGTTGTTAAGTGTTTTGAGATCTTTAGGACTACTGTGGTAGACATCTGCAAAAGTATTTGCCCTGTTATAACGAAAAAGCAATATAAAGTGCCCTGACACAATGCTGCTTTGTTGAAACTTCGCAATAGGAGAAACAAATACCATCGAAAATTCAAGAAAAGCAACAATTTGGATTATTACAACCTGTATAAAAAATATTCTAAGAAATTCCTATGTTTGGATAAATTTCTGCATAGAAATTATATCCTAAGCTTTGAGTCCAACATAAAATCCAACCCGAAAGCATTTTGGCATTTCGTTAACTCGAAAAAATCCTCCAAAATGCTCCAGTATTCCCTCGGCACTTTTCCTTGACGACAAAGCTGCCAATACACCTGAAGATGCAGCTAATCTGTTTGCGACGTTTTTTAAGTCCAATTTCACAGCTGAATTTAGTAGCGATGATAATGTCTCGTTCAATATACAACAATCTCTCGATTTCGGCAAGCTTGAGTTGTCTTCTCAAGATGTACTCGATGGCATTGCTCGACTTAGGTCCTCCCTACAAACGGATGTTGATGGCCTTTCTGCAGTCTTGTATCAGAAGTGTGACTCTCTAGTGTACCCATTAATGGTCATCTTTAACAAATCTCTTTCATCATTGATGCTTGGAAACTGGCTTGTATCTCTCCAATCTTCAAGAGTGGTAACAGAACTTACATAGCAACTATAGACCCATTTCAGAACTATCTGCAACATCAAATATTTTGAATGCATCATCCAAGCTAAATTATTATTTTCTGTAAAGAATATAATTTGTCCGGAGCAGCACGGCTTCATTCCAGGTCGCTCAACAGTGTCGAATCTAGCTGTTTTCTCGGATGATTGCATCTCTGCTTTTCATTCAGGTATCCAGGTTGACACTGTTTATAGGGGAATAGGTTCGGTTGTGGCTCATAACTTTTCACCAAGTTCATATTAATCGGACATATGGATATTTATGGAAAGCTAAAGACCTTAGCTAACAAGTAATGACGAAAATAAACCTATTCCGTCAAATGAAAAAGTTTTTTTTTTAATTTTGTAAAGTAGTAATTTTTAACAAAAATTTTTTTTTGGTCCGGTTGTGGGCACTCTTGGAAAATCTGCTGGAAACGGGGAAATATGAAGAAAAACGAACACGAATATAGCAAAATATTAAATTTTAATTATTTGAAGCACAATGCACGCATGTGAAGTAGCTGGTACGCATATCGGCACACTTTAGATGGACGGGCATTTCAAAATGTAAGTGACCAAGTCGTTTTCCTGGGCTGTCAAGAAGACCTAAAGTAAAATGAAATTTAACCTAATTAATCAACACTCTTCAAGTTCTGTGACGTAACGAAGGTGGAAAACACCAGTTAACCTGATTCGATGGCACGCGCTGATAACATCCACGAACAAAATCTAAGAAAACACCACCGTCGACGGCTTTGATGTCTCCGAAATTTTCTTCTCCAACAAGCTGCCTAATAGAGGTTCGACTCAGGGACAGTACATAACGTGTTTTCTTCAAGGAAAGGGAAGGCCATATTGCCCGGCAGGTACTGCAATCAGTTCTGGTCCGCCATGAGGACTCGATGTAAGTTTTGCTCAACCTGTCAATACGCAAATACAGGACAGATATCGGAGGGAGCACAGAGTTATCCACTTCGGTGAGAGGCAGGGCGACCCCCTTTCTTGCCATCTCATCCGCTGCCTCGTTTCCTGCCACTCCAGAGTGGCCCGGAACCCAGCAGAGAGTGACTCGGTGATGCCCGATGCCTCGAAGTGTAGTGCGACAACTCTGCACTACCTTCGATTTCACAGTGGCTGATTCCAGCGCTTTAAGAGCTGCCTAACTATCCACACAGATTGTGATATCCGTGGGTGGTAATCCGCTGTCGCGGATTAGTTCAGCAGCTTTCCAGATTGCAAAAATCTCCGCCTGAAAGATGCTACAGAGGTCCGGGAGTCTGAAAGACCGTTGTGCCCCCAGTTCATCTGAGTGGAGACCAGCTCCTGTACCTTCCTCCATCTTAGAACCGTCTGTGAAGATGGTGATGGAGGCGTCTCTTGTCACACTTGTAAGTCCCCATTCTTCCCTTGAGGGAAAGGAGGCGAGTGCGCGCGAATCAAAATCCAGGTGTGGAATCAGATAGTCCGTGCAGGAATCTAATTGCTGTTCTGTACCTGGCCTCGTAAATGACCTTAAAATCCCAGAGTGTCCATAAGCGTGTTCTTTCCACAGGTTGGCCACTATCAGTCTGAGAGCGCCTTTTGCGGCAAAGCACTTAATGATCTGCTCTATTGGGTGGAGATGTAAAATCATCTCTAGGCCTGCCTGGGGGGTGCTTTTGACGGTTCCTGCTATTCCCATAGCCGCCAGTCTCTGCGCCCTCGTCAGTTGCGTCGTCAAGGACCTGGTGTCCGTGGCCGGCCACCAGACAATGGCTCCGTAACATAAGATCGGCCGAATGATTCGCTGTATACATCCAGTGGACAATGCTCGGCCGCAATACCCACTTTTTCCCGAAGGCCTTCTGACAAACGTAGAAGGCATTCAAGCTCTTCTTCACCCGCTCTTCCACGTTGCGTCTCCAAGAAAGCTTGGAGTCGAGTGTGGTGCCAAGATATTTCAACTCGGGTGAGAGGGTGATAGTGATGCCGCTAAGTTTCGGCAGCCTAAACTCCGGTATTTTGTATCTCCGGGTGTACCATAACCGTCTTTGAGGGGTTAACTCCTAGACCGTTCTGCTCTGCCCACCTAGAGAGTTCTCCTAAAGCAGACTCCATGAGATCACTGATGGTGGACAGACATTTTCCAGGGATCAGGATAGTGACGTCGTCCGCATATGCTACAGAGCTGTTACATAAAAACGGAATATGGTTTTGAAAACAGCGTGGAAAACTATTCAGATTCATGTAAAAAACTTCATGCAACAGACATGCTGTTGTCCAGTGTTATAAAACGCAAACGTGGTAAAACTTGAGCAACTAAATGTGGACCAGCTTTCTGTCTGGAATTTGGCGACTGTTGGAGGAAAGATAAAGTTGCAGCTGCACTTGCGAAAGGCATGTGAAGCGCGAGGCATTGATTGCGCACGAGTTCGGAACGCAGGAGCTAGAGACGTCGGCCAAGGTGGAGGAGTCGCCTGCTGATGCTGCATCGTGACAAAAGACGGCTGAGGATCTCGTGCCGCTGCAGCGACATGACATGATACTACTTTTGTCAAAATCCGCGATAATTTGTTTTCCTATTTTTGTCCACTCTCGAAGCACTGTGCGCTGCAAAGAATCTAAATGAGCCAGCTTCTTGTAGCAAGGAAAGGCATGTTCCAGGAAATCTCCGCAACGTTCTCCGGTGAATTGCCGGTGAAAATAAAAACCGCGAACCGAGAAGTGGCATAGCGAATGAAAGCTTTAGGAAAATTTTGCGCGCTCGTACCAGGATTAATGGGGAAGTAGAGCAACTGGAGATGCGATTGGAACATTTGGACAAACGAGTTAACTGCCTGGAAGATTCGGTGAACATGAAAATTGACCAGCGGCTTAAAGAGATACAGCCATGAGTATGGTTGCCGCCAGTTCGAAAAAGTGCAGCTAGCAGAATAGAAGTGCCTACTTATGATGTACTACGCTCTTTGATACCTTTAAACTACAATTCGATACGGCTTATTTTTTTTTAACTCGACCAAACGCGCAAGGGATGGCCCCTATTAATGCGAGGCATTGCGTTGGTTCAGCAAGGATATATATCATAGGTTGGGAGAAAGGATGTTGGGTGAAGAATTTACGGACTATTGCCTTGAACCAAAAAGTATGGAACATAAAGAGTGTGCATCACGTACAAGCAAAAATTTGAATGCGGGTGCTGATATCGCCACCCGTCTTCCTGATGCGGGGGGTAGACAACGAGACGAAACACTTGAAATGAGAGCATAATGCTCTGAGCGCAAATCATGGCAACACGAATGCTGCGTCTGTGCTCGCTCGTTCATTCTCGCACAATTGTCCGAAGAGGAGGAAGACGATGTGCTGTTGTTGTTGTTTTTGCGCTGGCGAAAAATTGAAATTGTAAAACTATTTCTATTTTCAGGCTGGCTTTTGTTCTTCTTCTATAAGCCTGCACGGCGTCTCATATTGCTCCTGAACTCACTGCTGACTGTAGTGTGCGCAAAATCATAGAAAAGAAAATAAAATATGGCTGGCATGGCGACCTATATGATCGCTACAGGCAATTAAAAAATAAATAATAAGTAATCAAAGACAATTAAATAAAAAGGGATTGGAAAGAAAGGAAGACATTTTTATTAGCCCGTAATAATTATCCGTCCCGTTCTTTGGAACTTTTTTACGGCCCACATATAATGCTTGTTTAAAAGAACTAAAATAAGAAAATCTAATATTGTAAATTTATTGTCACATCATTCGCCATGGAACCATTCAGGTGTAGAATATTTATACTATTTTTAAACGTAGGCATGCCGTAATAACATTTTAATTATGGCAAAATACTTGTCTTATTATTTATTTAGTGCTTTAGTACTGTTTTCGCCCTATTGAAAGTCAATAAAGCTATTAAATTATGTTTTTCCATACAATCTTTTAACCCTTGGTTTGTCCGTTAGATTTCGATTTTCAAAAAAAACTAATTGGCCAGCAAAAAGCCATACACCACAAAGATTCGATGTGACATGACAGCAATTTGTGCAGCAAAACCTATCGGCAACACAAAAAAGCATAACAATAAACGACACCAACGAAAACATTAGCGAATCCCGAATCATCTTCGTTCAAACGACGATGACGATGCTTTGGTTCGTTGTTTGCTCTCCGCTTGCACTTCGACGCATGCAAAAAATGAGCGATCACTACGCCACAACAACCACCATTTCAATATATACGAGCGGAGCCGTTGCAACAACAACATTGCTTTTTGCTGTTGTCAAACGCAGTGTTTACGTTCTCGCAAACTGTTGAGCGATAGCAAATTTCCTGCAACCTATGCCTCCGCTCATCCCTTACCGCGCGTATTCTTTATATTGTATATTCTTTGCTTGAACCTATCAAGATCATAAGTGCTGGGGAAAATATCTGCAGGGAGTCCATTCCACAATCGCGCTGTACGGGCCAGGAACGAACTTTCTCTGTAGTGCGTACTGCGCTGGAACATCGTTTCAACGTGGAATGCATGGGCGCAAGTGCTCAAACGGGTTGCCCGGGTGAATACCCGGAGTGATGGCAGCAAGCTTATCATCTCCACTGAGCAATTACCGAAAAAATATCGGAAAAAACACCACACATGCCACGTTTCGACGATGTTCCCAGGAGTGAATAGAGCTGGATCGCACAGTTTTGCAACCGGTCCAAGAGCTCCAAATGGGTTTTTGAAGCCCCCGCCCATAGGTGCGAGTTAAACTCTATTTTAGGCCGGATGTAGGTGGTGTAACTAATCCGGAATCAGACGAAATTAAATAGTTTTTGTACCGCTTTAGGAAGCCGAGGCACTTGGCTCCTGTTTCGACACGCCAACAATATTATCGTTCCAACGAAGATCGTTCTTAATGGGCATGCCCAGATCAAGAGCTGCCGATTCCGCAATACTCACACCACCCACAACCAGGGATATGCTGGGATGTGGGGAGACTCGTTTGTGGGATAACAGGCAACATTGGGTCTTGCGAGGATTAAAATCGACCCTGTTCGCTTGATCCCACTTGGAGATTGTTTGTAGGTCGCTGTTAAGTGTCTCATTCATACCGCGCCGTTCTCTCAATCTCCACAGAGCTGGGGCGCTTTGTGAGGAGTATGAATGACAAATAGTGCTGTCATCCGCAAACGAGTAGATGGGATTCTTCGTCGACGACAATAGGTCGTTGATAAAGATAAGGAAAAGGGTTGGAGAAAGGACCGAACCCTGCGGCACTCCCGCGCTAAGGGAATGCTTTTCCGAGGCTATACCGTCTGTTACAACACGAATAGAGCGATCATTAAGGCAGCTCGTAACCCAACGAGAGAAGATACTACCGACGCCATAGGCAATCAATTTTGACACAAGTGCTTTATGCCACACTTGGTCAAAAGCCTTGGAAATATCTGATGCAACTACCTTGCTTTCACCGAAGCTTAGAGTACTATTTCTCGGTGAGGACCGTCATAAGGTCTCCTGTCGATCGCTGCCTTCGAAAGCCGTATTGGTGGTCACTTAGCAGCCTATTGTGCTCTAGATATTTTACAAGGTTAAAGTTAAGGCAGCCGCCGTGGCTCAGTTGGTTAGTGCGTTGGACCGCGAGTCGCAGGTTCAAATACTGCCTGTAATAACACCTAAAAAAATAACGGGAAAACTCGTTTTCTCTTTCGGTGGCTGTCCTCTCAGCTGGAAATGGCAAACCTCTGAGACTAAAAATTGCGTATGAAAAAGCTCCCAACCTGCCGTTCGGAACCGGCATAAAACTGTAGGTCCCTTCCACCCGCGTACAAATTCACACGCACAACACGGGTGGGTGCGGGAAGCTAGGCCTTAGTCTCGCGTAAGCGGGCTGTCGTGCCAGTCAATTATTAATTATTATTTAAAGTTAAGATGCTCTCCATTACTTTGGAAAGCACCGAACAAATTGCTATGGGTCGGTAGTTCTCAGGGTCAGTAGTCTTGGCTTTTTTAGGAACTGAGTGAACATTGGCTACCTTGCAACATGTCGAAAATACACCTGTGGTGTATGACATGTTAAAAAGTTTGCGTAATGGACAAGCCAGTGAGGTAGCGCACTTTTTCAAAACAAGGGCTGGAATGCCGTCCGGCCCTGAAGCCTTATTTACATGGAATGCCGTCCGGCCCTGAAGCCTTATTTACATCGAGATTTGCAAGCACTCTTTTAACTACCCGTGTCCGAAAATGAATTTCTGGCATAGAGCAAGAGACGTTCTCGACTACGGGTAGTGGTTGATCGCTGGGGGGCAGAGAGGAATTCTCTGCGAAAATTTTAGCCAACAAATTAGCTTTATCGACCGAGTGAGTGATGATTTGATCATTGATTAGAAGAATTGGAATTGAAGACGATGTTTGGTTCTTCACCTTCTTAACCCTTTAACTGTTTATGTCGAGTATACTCGACAGAGCGAAACGAAAAATTTTCGCATAATGTCGAGTACACTCGTCGTGAAGAAAAAAAAAATCGCATTCGTATTAATATTCAACGAATCAACTATAATTTGTTTTCTCTGAGAAAGGGCAAATAAAGATCTTATAAAAAATGTACATTTTAGAATATTCGTTAGTCTGGCAACCCTATTTATTTTAATACACAATAGCTTGTCTTAAGCTGAAATAACAAATTCTGGGGAAGTACGATTACAAAACGGGGTTTTGCAAATAAAAACGTATTTCGTATGCGTTTCTCAGTTGATTGTGCGTAATAATAGTTAAAAACTATCATTGCCCTTAATTTATATTTTTGTATTTTAGATTTCTTGAAATTCATTTGGTCTTTTATTGCTTTTGTTTTAATTTCTATAGGGTGGTCCACATAAAATTTTAAATTTGAACTACGCTTTATTTCGAGAATGATAGTCCAAATGTCATTTAATTTGTGTTTGTAATTTAGTTAAAAGTTTGACATTTACGAAATGGGATGCTATACGCTTGAACAAAATCGGGAAATGTTGAGAACTTACTTCCAAAAAAAATGCCGGGAAAAATACCCGGAACAATCGAAAAAGTATTTGAAAATTGGGTTGACCGAATGGCGTTCTGTAAGGCCAGTCGTGGCAGTCATATGAACGACATCGTTCTTCATTCTTAAATAACAAAGTCCAAGCTTTGTAATAAAACAGGAATTGTCAAAAAATACTCGTTCGTTTTTTTTTTTTATAATGGATTCAAATTGGAAATCTTAATAACGAATAAATATATATATTTTCTAAAAAACCAACACGCAACGTTTGATTTTTAGTTATAATTGCATACATTTACGGGCAGAAACATTTTACTCTGTTTATGTCGAGTATACTCGTCTTCGCTGGAAAATAATTAAGCAGGCAGAAAAAGTTTTTCGAAACAAAATTAAACAGTTAAAGGGTTAACGAATGACCAAAAGTTCTTACTACCACGCCAGCGCGCTGGCATTGAAGAACTTTTTTCCTTTGGCGCTGTTCGTGCAGAAACTTGTGGTGCCTTAGGATGGCATTGCATCGATTCCTAGCCTTGTATCAGTTTTTGAGCATAAGCCGCAGAAATGAATACGCCTGCAGAACTAAGTTTCGTAACAGTAAATTTCCGCGTGGGTTGATAAACGTGCGTGCGTGCATATTGTTGTGGTTCTTTGTAACAAAATTAAGATAGAAAAATGGCATCGGCAGGAAAAAAATTCCGCGGTACATCTGATTACAATTCGCTCCCAACATTTTCTCTTTTCTTTTTTTTTTTCTTCAAGCAAACATAGAACGGCAGCAGCAACACGCTTTGGGCGATACGCGATTTTTTTGTGATTTTCAACTATTTATTTAAATGTTTCACCTGATCCTAAAGTAACGTAATCAAATGTTTGATTCACTAAAAAAATTTGTAGGCACGACTAAATGACTGCGAAATAAAGTAAAATCTCAAACGATCTTCCTCTACCTTGCGACTTTACCTTAGAGAAAAATGTGGTTGCAGTGAACACAGTTGGTTAATCTCTACTCAAATCTTATCTACACTAGCTCTACATAGAGCGGTAGAGTGGTAAAGTCGCGCTGTAGTAGACACACAACATGTAGTCTCTACGCTCTACACTCTACCGAAAAATCTGTAGTCTACACTTAGCTTGAAGGTATTTTTGAATGTGGAACAAAAACATAAACAGATAGGTTTCACTGACTGTAACTGTAAAAACCGGAAATGCGCTTTGCACTATAGTTTTGATCCAATATTCAAAGCAATGACCAGAATCCATCAACCTACACTACAACTTACCATACAAATGTCAGTTTTAATTGCTTGATCCATACTTAATCAAACTTATGTTTTATTCCTTGTTTTCGATCCATCAATTTACATTTTTATTATTACAAAAATTTTTCGTTACACACTTTTTGTATAAGATAAAGAAGAAGAACTGTAATTACGTAGAAACAACAAGAAAATTCCAAAAAAACAGGATGTTACTCCAGCCCATATCGATATATTAAGACGGTTTGTATTTTTTTTTTCACTAAACATTTCTTTACACTGCATGCATAAAATATTTGTTGATTTCTGCCGTAATTGTTGCGTTCCCTCCGAAGAATTCAATATTTGTGATACATTCTGACTTTTTACAGATTCTGCTTTTATAGTCTCCAGATTATCAGTTAAAAACTGGATTGTTTTACTAATTTCCAAAAGCTTTTTTTTGTAGAGCTGAGTTTTATTTTGCAATTGTATAGTGTTACATTTTGCATTAATTTGATTATCAAATGCAATTGTGTTGCAGTTATCCATTAATTTAGTTAACACGTCTTCAATTAATTCGATGAAAATATTATAGGGTGCTTTGACATACATTTTATCTATAAAATTGTGAATGGAGAATTAGAAGTTATTAAATCTCTACTTGAATTTCAGATATGCATTATAAAATATGTTTAAAACATCACTTAAGGATTATGCAAGAATAGATTTTTTGGCTTAAAAATACTTAAGAATCATAAAAGCATTATCTAATTGGTCAATGCAATTATCATAAAACAAGAAACAGTATTTTTCAAGTTAAAGAAAAAAGTGATAAGAATTAAATACTTGAAGTAGTTAGAGATGTGTATTGTGAATTGTTAAAAAAAAGTCGATTTTAGAAAATGTTTAGTTGTGACTACATATTGTGTATTTAGGAGAGAGCTGCGCAAGCACTATAAAAATTTCTTGCAAGCCATCTCTTTTCCTCTCGCTCTGCAAAACAAGCACTTCAGTGAAGAAAGGTTTTGATATATGTATGTACACACAAATACTTACTGCATGACAAGACAATAGAATCTCAAGCATTAGAATTGCAGAACAAAACTAAAGTAGAACAAAAGTGAAGTAGAATAAAACTGAAGTAGAACTTGTCAATATGAAATATGATCCGTTTTTTTCTACGGATTATCCATTTATTTTTCCCCTTCACTGAATTCAACTGTCCACCTGATGCAATCAGAGTATCTTGAAGCAGAACATTTGAATATATGTTTTACTGCACTCGGTGTGCTTGCTTAAGTTTACTATTATTTTACTTCTGTTACTACTGTTTTGATATTTTGCTTCGAAACAGAGCACAAGCACTGTTGTTACTACAACGAAGCGCCTTTAAAACAATGCAGTGTTTTCTTTGTTGTAGAACAAACATATTGTTACGAAAATCTATTTGTTCAAACATATTGTTCCGAAAATTTATTTGTTCTTGTCAATGCAGGCGTAGTGTGTATCACTGTAAACGCTTTATTTAAAATTTAACACGTCACTTTACTTATTTCATTTCACTGACTCACTGGTCACCGTTGCTGTCAAAAACAAACTGACTGTTTGCGCTGTTACTTTTGTACTTGTTTGCTCGGAGCGGAACTCGTTTTCGTTCATTCCAGCATCGCCTTGAATGGTCTCTGTAATAATTTAATCGAAATTACTTCACTCCTGAAAGCCGATAAATGCCGGTCCAGTCTTCTGGTGTCATGTTGCCTATGCTAGAGGGCCAGCCACTTCACAGTTACGCCGCGCGAAATGATTCATCGTTACAAGCTGCGTAATTGCACGTTAAGCAGAGCGGAATACGTTGTCGTCACACTGCTCCCACATAGACTTTTTTTCTCCCGAACAAGGGCCGAGGCTCCACGTTTACTAAAGTGGAGCCTCGGCACGTCAGACGCTCCAAATGGACTACCTTCAGTCTAGCGGTGCTACTGCTGCAACGTTGAATCCACTTCATTATTGATCCTGGGTACGACCTTATATAGTCATTCCCATGATGTTTGAAGTTTTGGGGACAAGCCTTTGTTAGCCTGTAGATCATATCCGAATACTGCCCGTACCGGTGTGAGTAACATCATGTCGTGCGGGGCTGATTTGTACGCCATCAGGAACATCTCCTGATGGCGTCCTATGCATCTCCTAGTTCTTTTGATTTCTATCCACCACTTTCCGCAGATACTCCCGTACCACCATTACGACAGACTGTGCAGGCAGAGAAGATATGCAGGTTTACTTTATGCCAATCAGTTTACACACTGCCTCAAAGACTACGTATTCAAAATACCGGCCCTAATGAAACTTCGCACCTGGTAACCCAGTTGTTAACCAGCATTCCGTGACCGTAGTGGCCTCCTGGTTGAGAATAGGATACACTTCTGGCCATTTGCTGAAATAAGCTATTACCACCAGCACATACAGTACCGTCCAAAAAGAAATCACAATTCAATTTTTGCCCCATAACTTGGGTCAAAATGAATTTAGAGGTTTCTTTTTTTTTTGTGTGGTAGCATACATCTTTTACATACGTTGTGAAAAAATTTGACAGAAATAGCATGGTTACAACTATCAAAACATAAGTAAAATTAATTTTTAGAAAAACAAGTGAAGTAAAAAATATATATAATGTAGTCAAAGTTACATGTTATTTCGATAAAAACTGTATGAAAAATTGAAGATAGACAAAAGAAGGATTAGTATTTTGTTGCGAAACCCTTGGCGTCGATAACAGCCTGACATCTGTGTGGGATGGACTCGAGAAGCTGGTCAATATAATTTAGATCGATTTTAACCCATTCTTCGCACAGCTAAGCGAATTTTTCCGCTATATTTCGAGATTTTTTGGTTGATACACGTTTTTCCAGCTCATCCCAGACGTGCTCGATTATGTTCAAGTCAGGAGATTGGCTTGGCTATTCCAAGCGCTGAACTCTTCGACGATGGAACCATGTCGAAGAGTATATCCTTTGAGCTATGCTTTGCGTCGTTATCGTCTTGAAAAATGAACGACCGACCATGAACTCGTCTTGCAAAAGGTAGCATGGTAGTCTTTAGGATATTATACACATGTCTATCCATGATACCTTGAATATGGTACAGAGGCCCCATGCTACGACCAGATAAGCACCCCACATCATACAAGATCCACCGTGCTTAATGGTTGGAAGCTGGTATTTGGAGATGAATCTTGTGTTTGCAGGACGTCGAACCCATGTTATTCCGTCAGTTCCAAATAGAAGAAACTTGCTCTCATCGCTCCAAATAACGTCTCTTCAATGCGATTGACTTAAAATGTTCGCGCGCTCACTGCACTCTGGCTTTTGTATTTTTCTCCGAAATATATGGGTTTTTTCACGGGTCGTCTACCAAACAGTCCCGCAGATCGTAGTCGACGCTTTATAGTGCCAATCGATGGATTTGTGTCGGTCGGAGACGTAATCTCAGTTAGAATTTAACAAGCTGTGAAGCGTGGATTCGATCTGGATACGCGCCAAATGTTACGATCAACGGTGGAGCTAGTGATTTTAGGTCTGCCGGGACTACAGTTTTTTATGGCACCTCCACGTATCTTATTTCTTTTTAAAACTTTTGTAATGGTTGAAGTACTAACGCGAAACTGCTTCGCCTGCTGACTGTGAGTACGCCCTTGTTTACGCCCTTCGGCAATTGCTTCTAACTCTTTTTCGTTGAGGAATCGAGCTCCACATGACCTTCCCATCACGCCACAAAAATTTCTAAATTTTAGTACAAGAAATAACCAAAATATTGACCTTTTGCTGCGAACGTATACAAATCTAATTTTTGAAAAAACACTAAAAGCCACAGAATTCACAAGAGATGAACACAAATCTAAAAAAACACATACCGTATAAATCATTAGGCCATTAGGCTCCACGCAGGACTATTCGCGGATGTGTTCAACACGTGCCTGCAAGAGCAGACTTTCCCGGACCAGTGGAAGCTGCAAAAATTGGTGTTGCTGCCCAAGGGGGGCAAACCCCCAGACGATCCCTCCGCATATCGCCCAATATGTTTGCTGGATACGGCAGGCAAGGTATTGAAGCGAATAATAGCCAACAGGCTAGAAGGGTTTCGGAAATCAAGGTCGACGATCAACGCAATCGAGGTAGTGGTTGAAGCGGCTCGAGACGCAATCAGTGGCACACGCTGGAAAGGTGGCAAAAAGGAGTACTGCTGCCTGGTTACGCTGGACGTAAAAAACGCGTTCAAATCCGCAAATTGCTGCCACATCCTGTCAGCAAACTGCATCTAGTGACAGGAGGTGTCCCGCAAGGATCAGTGCAGGGCCCGATGTTGTGGAATCTCATGTACGACGGCGTACTGCAACTGGACGTACACAAAACAGCGAAAATCGTCGGCTTCACGGACGACATCGTAGTAGTGGTCACAGGAAAGCACATCCACAACATTGAGGCGGTCTGCAATGACACGGTAGCGAAGGTGCAGCAATCGCTCACTGCGATCGGCCTGCAGCTGGCCGAACAAAAAACTGAAGTCCTGCTGATATCAAGCAGGCTCAGGTTCGCGTAAATAGCCACATGATTGCTTCGAAAGTCGCAATTAGGTACCTGGGCGTCATACTTGACAACCGTCTAAGGATATGCCGCGCATTCCGTACAGCGTCGTACGAAGCAGCTTGCGTGGTCGCCGACATGCTACAGGTCGACATCCTGGCTTTGGAGGCGTACCACAAAGCGCGCGACAAAAACAAGGGGCGAAGCAACGGCAGACGGCGAAGTCTGGGCGACTGGCAGAGCCGCTGGGATAGCTCGTCCAAGGGGAGGTGGACGCACCGCCTGATACCTGTGCTCAACAATTGGGTGGACCGCAAGCACGGCGAGGTCACGCATTACTTGACGCAGCTACTAACGGGTCACGGCTGCTTCAAGGCCTATCTACATCGCTTCGGCCACGAAACCGACCCATACTGCACCACAGGCGTCGGCGAGGTGCAGGATGCGGAGTACTTAACCCTAAATTGTCCTCCGTACGAGACACAGCGACAGGCGCTGCGATCAAACATAGGCAGCCCTATTAGCGTGCAGAACATGGTGCAGCAAATGCTCGAAACGGCGGACATGTGAAACGCGGTGTGTGCGTTTGCAGCACAAATCATGAGAGAGAAGCGACGACTGGAGCAAGAGCGTAGCGCAGAGGGCCCTAGTAGCATCGACGAGCCGAACTCCTAAGGCTGGAAGCCCGCCCGGCGACGCAATGCTCACCGGCAGTTCCGCCGGGGCCACGGGTTGGAGAAAGGGGGTGGTTTTTAGTCGGTAAGAATCCGGCATACAGTCGGGCACGGGTTCGGCTGTATATTGCAAAGATTTCCCACCTCCTTCGCGAAAAAAAACATACCGTATAAATCATAAAATACACATACTAAGATATATAGAACAAATTTATAAAACTGGCGTACTTCTTTAAAGACAATTCTCGTAAAGTGTAATTGTGATTTCTTTTTGGACGGTACTGTATTTGTTGCTTTGAGTGCTGACTGCTGCTCTATGGCAATCCGGTCGACGAACGTTGTACTGCTGTATGCAGTCTAGAGATCTTCTTGCCACCCCTTTTACAGCCGAACACCGGCTACAACTTCTAAACTAATCGGCGACAGACAGTCGCTCGATCCATTACGATAATTGACGCTCAGGATTGAATGTCCAGTAGCCCCATGCCAATGCCCCATGATCTGTGCACAGGCGAAACTTCTGTCCATACAGGTATTTGTGAAAGTGTTTGACGCATCCAGATATTCAGTTTACACTAAATCCTGGAGAAGACCCCAGAGACTAATAGATACACACCATCTCTTTATCGATTACAAGGCAGCATTCGATAGCGTGATACAGCATCGCCTATATGCCGCATTGTCTGAACTTGGTATCACTGCAAAGCTCGTGAGACTTTACAGAGCGACCTTGAGCAACACACGCAGCTCTGTTGGGGTGGTGTGACCTCTCCGGCCCATTTGATAACGTTAGAGGATTCAGACAGGGCGATACTTTGTCATGCGACCTCTTTCATTTTACCATGGGGAGTGTTCTGCGCAAGGCCGGTGTACATCTCAAGGGCACACTCTTTAACAAGTGTCCAGCTCCTTACCTACGCCGATGACATTGACGTCATCGGGCGTAACAAGCGAGATGTCACCGCTGCCTTTGCAGCTATCGAAAGAGATTCTGCCAAGATGGGTCCGGTGGTGAATGAGGGCAAAACGAAGTATATGCTGTCTACACGCAGGGACTCGCAGCGGCTACGATCTCACATCGAGACCGACAGGTATACTTTTGAAGTTGTCAAGGAATTCATCTACCTTGGCACTGCCATAAACAGCAGCAATGATGTTAGCCTGGAGATAAAGCGAAGGATTACTCTTGCCAATAGGTGTTACTATGGTCTCGGTAGGCAATTGAGTAGCAGAGACCTCTCTCGGCCGACAAAACTTTCAATATATAGGACGCTTATTGTGCCCGTGCTCCTCTATGGCGCAGAAGCATGGACACTGTTGCATAACAACACAAGGGCCCTTGGGGTGTTCAAGAGGAAGGTACTTCGCAAAATCTTCTGCCCTGTTCGTATTGGCGACGACTATTATATACGAACCAACAACGAGCTGTATGAGCTGTACACGTACATATAAAGACATGGACGTAGCACAGCGAATTTAAAGCCTGCGGCTACGCAGACCTGGCCATGTCTGCCGTATGGACGATGAAGCTCCGGCGAAAAATATGTTCGATGCGGTAGTTGGAGGTCGACGATGAAGAGGGAGCCGTGTCTCCGGTGGAAGGACCTAGTTGAGGACACCCTAACTTCTCTTGGTATGACCAATTGGAGAAGGCACGCCCAAAGCAGGGGCGCCTGGAAAGAGCTTTTGCGGCAGGCCGTATCCCGGTAACGGGTTGTTATGGCGAGTTAAGTAAGTTTGACGCATCCCAATACTGCCACCAACTATCTCCTTGTCATAGTAGTTGCATTCGGGTTTGACAGAATCTTGCTGTAATGTACTATCACTTTTTCCTGACGATCAATTACCTATGACTGCCGCCAATACGGTGTCCGCTTGAATCTGTCTGCATCTCCCCGGGAACGGGGAAGGCTAGGATCGGGACCGTGCCCAGTTGTTCCTTCAGCCACGTAAAACCTGTTTCTGGTCTTCGCCCCATTCGAATACTTGAATCTTTTTCGTCAGTTTGTGCAAGCTGCTAGCAATGTTGGCGAATCCAGAAACAAATCATCTGTAAATGTTCATAGGCCCAGGAAACCTAGTTCGTGTAGATTCCGTAGATTCCACTCCTTTACTGCCGTAATTTTGTTTCCATACGTATTTACTCCTTATGTGGAAACTGTGTGGCCCAGATACTTGACGTCCTTTTGGAACAGCGAGCATTTCTTCGGATTGAGCTTAAGACCGACTCTTTGTGTACACCCGACCTCCTCCATAAGTTTTTTCAAGTGGTCGTCGCAGCTTCTACCTATCACGACAATGTCATCCAATGTAGCCATATATGTAATACTTCTATATTGGCACTAAGCTCAAGGTACATTCGCCAACATCACAGTACAGCAATAGTGAAATATGAGCGAGAAAGCATATAAACGAATGTACCTTGACATTTGTCAAAAGTCAGGTGCGTTCAGGCGGGAAAAAATTGACTGGGAAATAATAAAAATTTGTCGAAATTAACTGGAATTTCTTCAACCGCCCCTGGAGCAGTTTGACAGTTGTTCATGTGTAGAAGTGCACATGTATACACGCATAGAAATACATTCGCAAAATTTCGTGTTTTCTGTCTCATCGCTTGTCTCCCTTTGATTTCCGAATGAAAACACATTGTGAAGATACGTTAGTGCCATATATGTAATACTTCTATATTGGCACTAAGCTCAAGGTACATTCGCCAACATCACAGTACAGCAATAGTGAAATATGAGCGAGAAAGCATATAAACGAATGTACCTTGACATTTGTCAAAAGTCAGGTGCGTTCAGGCGGGAAAAAAATTGACTGGGAAAAAATAAAAATTTGTCGAAATTAACTGGAATTTCTTCAACCGCCCCTGGAGCAGTTTGACAGTTGTTCATGTGTAGAAGTGCACATGTATACACGCATAGAAATACATTCGCAAAATTTCGTGTTTTCTGTCTCATCGCTTGTCTCCCTTTGATTTCCGAATGAAAACACATTGTGAAGATACGTTAGTGCCAATATAGAAGTATTACATATATGAATGTAGCCCTTTCAGCACACGTTCCATGAGCCGTTCAAATTCTGCCGGTGTATTGCAGAGACCAAACGGCATTCCGGTAAATTTTTACCTGCCAATACCCGTTGCGTAAGCTGAGCGTGGAAAACAACTGTGTGCCTGACAGTGTGTCCAGGGTGTCATCGATCCGAGTTAGTGGGTAGCTGTCCTTTTTTTGTCATGCCGTTGAGCTTCCGATAGTCCACACAACACTGGGTCTCTTATCCTACCCGACAAAACTTACGACCTATATGACGCTTATTCCGCCTGTGGTGCTCTATGGCGGAATAAGCCCTAACATCTCTTGGAATTACCAACTGGAGAAGATGTGCGCAAAGCCGAGGCGCCAGGAGAGAGCTGTTGCGACAGGCCATAACCCGGCAACGTATTATTATGGCCAGTTCAGTAAGTAAGCAGTATTATATTCGCGACAATGAACTCATGTTGTAGGGTGTCGAACCACTGGTGCTCGTTTGCCCAGTCACTGTCCTCAACGGTATGCCATGCAGTGGTTCCTACTGATGATTGAATAAGAAGGGCCAGTATCCAGTGTCAAAACCAACGACTTTTCGTCTATCTTTTTTCAATAATCAAATTGCTGGGTTGTCGTTTCAGTTGCGAAATGAGTACGGTAGGATAGCAGGTTGTGTGGGTCAGCACCCGTCCCTTTGGGCTGAATCTTTAGAGTTTAGTGGCACCTTCTCCCTATCCCTGCTTTGCTTGTCGTAAAGTCAGCAAAGGATTTTAGACGAAAACCTCTGGCCAGTGTCAGGGAGCTTATGGTATGGTTCGGAATGTCGCTTTGAGGTTGGCTTATCTATCGGCTTATCTTTACATGCCGTCTCATACAGTCACCGTCTCCTTAAATGTCGGATTGCTCATCATCAACGTATTGCGACGTGATTTAGGGTCAACGCCAATGCCAACGCGGGCGTACTTCGTATTACTAGATTGTGCCCAAAATAAAACACACTCAAATTATTTAACGTAGTTCACCACGAGTAATCACTTTATTTAAGATTTTGCACTTCACTTTGCTTATCGCTTATTTCACTCACTTTCACTTTTCCACTCCGTGTTGCACGGTTTCTTGTCCAAACCAAACTGACAACCTTCGCTGTACCCGGCTGCCTGTCATCGAATGTAATTTGAATGTAATGTAATTGAAATGTAATTTAATTTAATTTAAGTTGCAAACCTTGCTCCGGTATGAGTCTACTCATGATAAATAGCTAAGCCAAACAACCTAGAAAATAGTATTGCCAATTAAAAGTGCTCCTAATTAAAAGTTCTAGAACTTCTGCCCAAACAGCAAGCGGTGCCCAACCTCATGACCCGAACACACGGCCATTTTAACAACTAGTAAAGTTTAATTGAAATACTACCAAATTTCTAATTGTTCGAAGCATACTGAAAAAGTAAGAAAAATACTACTAAAAATAAGTGTTTTTCGCCTATGGAATAGAGAATAGTTCTATATTTGGCGGCAGCGACAACTGCGGTCACTGTCGTGTGGCCGTGCAATCGTCAAAATTATCGGAGACGTGTCACTGCCATCGTCTTTGTGTAGCGGGCAGTATACGTAAAGATTAGGGATTGCAATCCCGGACCAGTCTTGCAATCCCGGGATTTTCGGGACTGAAAACCGCAATCCGCAATTTTTTTTCGGGATTGCATATTGTAGCGATGAGGCACTCTGTGCTGTGCTATGCATGAATGCGAACATACTTTTAGGCACGCACTTTGAAGTACGGCCGGCATGCTATAATGCCGATATGGCAGGGATGGTTCGCGAATGGTAATGGAATGTGCAAGAACCATCGGCGCGATAAACCAAACAAGTATAAAAGGCAGTAGTGTGCAGCGCAGAGTCGAGTCTGTGTTGAGCAAGCGAAGGGGAAACATGCAATAGTAGTAGTGTAAAGTATATTAGTAACAAGTGTAAATTTGTAAATAAAGCTATTGTTGGTTTTTAACTGCGTTTGCGCTGAGTAATTTAAGTGGTTTTATTTTCAAGCACAATCCAGTATACGAACTTGGAAAGTAATTTTCGTAACAATATATTATTTTAAGGAACTAAATTCAGACGTCTTTTTCAATCACAAAAATCTTATTTTCGTATTAAATACAATTCTGTGTTCCTACTTTAAAACTACGAACCAAATATTCATGACAAATAACATAAAAATGCATTTAATTGCCAAACCACCTGGCAAACCTGCTGATAAAAAACTTGTTTGAGTAACTATTTACGTAAGCTTGTGTAACGAAGTTTTTAGAAATTTCTGGTTTACTTTTTTGTATGAATAAATTTTCGGGATCGTAAGCTTCTTTACTCCCCTGATTTTATTATAGCTACCGACAAATTTTAATGGAAACAGAGTTAGGTGTACAAATTAGTACAAAGTATCCGTACACAAACAGAGCTGTTGTTGTATTGAAACTTATTCAAACTCTATAGGCAGTTTTCTAAAAGACAATGACCTCTTAAGATTTATCTAACAACGGACGTACTAACACATAGCGTAAGTTCTTAACTCTTAGATTTAATTACAAGGCGGCTGAAGGCCTTGAAGCCAGTGCTGCGTACTTTAATTTATATAAAAGATTTTCTTTCTATGTAAATTATTATAAATAAATAAATAAAATAAATATTTTACAAGGTGCAACCCAAAGTAAACAGGACTTTTATAAAATAAAGAAAACGGATGATTATTTTTGTATAATTCTTTTTATTTATTCAAAATACTCTCCTTCTGCTTCGATACAACGTTTTGCACGGTCCAAAAGCATTTGGAATGAGTGTTTTAGGTCATCGGCCGGCATCGCCTTCAGAATGTTGGTACAAGCCTTTTGGATGTCCTCAACGTCCTTATAACGGTTTCCTTTCATCGGCAAATGCAACTGACCGAATAAGTAGAAGTCACAGGGAGCCATATCAGGCGAATACGGTGAATGATTGATGGTAAAAATGCGATTTTTGGTCAAATAATCGGTCGTAACTAGGGCTCTGTGAGCCGGTGCATTATCATGCAATAAACGCCAACTTCCTTCCTCGCGATATTCTGGCCGAATACGACGAATGCGATGCACCAAACGCTTCAAAACTTCAACATAAAACAAAGCGTTAATTGTTTTTCCCGGTGGAACAAACTCTCGATGAATTATTCCCTTTGAATCGTAGAAACAAATGAGATGAGTTTTGATTTTTGACTTCTCACGGCGGGTTTTTTTCGGATTTGGCTCATCTGGGTGCTTCCATTCGGCACTTTGACGCTTTGTTTCGGGATCATATTGAAAGCACCACGTTTCGTCACCGGTTACGATGTTGAACAAGAAATTTGGATCACGTCTGGCTTCCCGAACGATGTCTTTTGCGTGCTCAATTCTCTGCGCTTTTTGGTCGTCGGTTAAAGTGTGCGGAATGAAGCGAGAACACACTTTACGGAGACCCAAATGTTCGGTTAAAATGCGATCAATTGATGTTTTGGAGATGTTCAATTCCATTTCCATCAATTCCAATGATGATTTTGGCTGCATTTTGATAAAATCACGCACAGTTTTGATGGCATCGTCAGTAATCACAAATTTCGACTGGCCGACGTGTTCGTCGTCATTCAAGTCTTCACGACCATTCTTGAATCGATTCAAACACTCATTAACACGGCCACGGGATAAACAATCATCACCATAAACTTGCTTTAACAATTTAAACGTTTCGGTAAAAGTTTTACCAAGTTTAAAACAGAACTTAATATTAGCTCTTTGTTCGATCGACATTCTCGTACCAAAGTTAAAAACATACTGTCACATTGAGCGGGATATTTCGGCGTCTACTAGACCAAATGTCATGAAATTTAGACAGTATGTGAATGAAAGATGTACCTTTCCAACGCATGTCCTCACACATAGATGGCGCCACCAGAAACGTCCCTATTGCAAAAGTCCTGTTTACTTTGGGACGCACCTTGTATATTAAATAAGATTTGCCTTTTTCTAAATTAAGGTGACAAAAGCAAAATAAAGATATTTTTATGTTTCGGTCCCGGGATCGGATTTTGTCAATCCCGGGATTTTTTGGGACTGGAATTGTCCGGGATCGCGAATCCCGGGATTGCAATCCCTAGTAAGGATGGCTAGGCATCATTAGAAGTACTTTATCACACTTTCAACAATGTAGCATGAGTAATGTACAGGCAGAATCACGCATTGAAGGCTTATGAGAACTTTCCAGCAATGCTTTAACAGACTACGAGTCCGTAATATGTAACATGTTGTGCAGCTGCGTCGTTTTGTGTTGTGTCAGCATTTCTTAACTCCAGAAATTGTGTTTTGCGTTGTGGCAGCATTTTGTGTCAGCATTCGGTAACTACCCCCTTTGTTAAATGAATCGTCCCGATTCAAGTATGAGTAGCAGTTGATATTTTCCATCATGTGGTCGAAAGATGTTGCCGCAACTTTGTTTTTAAAATTTTGCTTACATTTCCAAATGATTATTATCATTATTAATACACATATAATTATAATAAAGCCGTAGTTCATTGTATTGGCCTTCTTGGCTTCATATTTTAGGTCTGTTATTTGATGAATATTTTCAATATTCTTTGAAAAAATACAAGAGTTTTTGTATTGAGGAGAGTTACTCCTTTCGCGTTCACTTTTCAACTTCAGTTCAATTTTAATCTTAATATAATTCAACTTCAAACATTATTTAAAACAATTTAACTTATAATTTAGTGATAATTAATAATGTAATTTTTGTGTTTTAATCATTTGTGCATCATCTGACGCAACACCGGCCACCTTGCCGAGTCCGACTCAACTGCTATCAGTGATGGGAAGGACCGCAATTTTGTGAATGGGGCGTCGTAGGCTTCCTCCACTTGTTTTAAGTTCTACGACCCGGACCCTTTCCGTCTTGACCAGCTACTACGTCCTGCACTCTGCCCAGCCTCCACTGTTGAGGAGGTACGTTGTCTTCGTGGACGACGACGAGATCTCCGATGGCTACGTTGCGCTGTGGTAGTACCCATTTGTTGCGTTGCTGCAAGGTCAGGAGATAATTCCTCGACCACGACCGCCAGAACTGCTGCTTGAGCGACGAGACAAGTTGCCATCTGTCTAAATAGACTAGTGGCTTGTCCGGAACTGGTTCCGGTGGCATTGCTCGAAGTGGGCAACCGATGAGTAGATGCGCCGGAGTCAGTGCTTCCCCATCGTTGGGATCCCTGCTGATTGGTGCTATGGGCCTGCTGTTCAAGATTGCTTCTATTTCTACGAGAAGCGTTTGCAGTTCTTCGGCGGTGAGTAATGCGTTTCCAATCGTTCGACAGAGCAGATTTTTTGCTGATTTCACAGCCGCCTCAAACAACCCTCCGAAGTGCGGCGTCCTTGGTGGTATAAAGACGAAGCTGAATCCTTCGTTGGCAGCGTACCTTGCCACTTCGTCCTGACTGGCCAGAAAAGCATCTCGCAGCTCGGCTAACTTCCGCTGTGCTCCGACAAAGTTGGTTGCGTTGTCGCAGTGGATCCGTTGTGGTACTCCTCGACGACCTATGAACCATTTTAAAGCAAAAATAAAACGATCAGTACTCAAATCGGAAACAATTTCTAGGTGTACCGCCTTAGATGTGAAACACACGAAAACTACATTTTGACAGGTGGTCTGCCTCGAATTTTTAAAGAGGTATTTATGGGACCACAAAAGTCAACAGCGCAGATTAAGAAAGGACGTAACGCTTGAAGCCTATCTGCGGGTAAATTGCCCATAATTTGGGTTAACAATTTTGGTTTGTACCGAAAACAATGTATGCAGTTTCGCACGGTCTTTCTACACGCTTCCTGCGCATGAACTAGCCAAATTCTCTCTCGGAGATTCTCTCTCGCCATAAGCGCTTTTGGTCCTGCATGATGATTTCGGAAGTGTAGATGCCGTAAATATGTTTCAGTAAAGTGCGAATTTTTTGGCAACAGCAGCGGAAATTTGGCGTCATATGGAATCGGCGCGTTCATTAACCGACCACCTACTCGAAGCAATTTGAAATTCAGTGGGCCATCTGAATACTCATGTATAAATGGGTTTAATTTCTGTATATTAGTAGGGAGTGGCTGATTTCTTTCCAACTTCCTAATTTCCTCGGCAAATTCTTTATGTTGTTCCAGTTGAATTAATTTTAAAAAGCTACAATTCAAATCTGTAACTGATTCAAATCTGTATTTCGCCTTTTGGTTTAAATTTTGCGATTCTGTACCAATGAATTATAAATGCGAAAATACGAACAATTTTTAGATGACAAGAAAAGTCGCGTATGACTTCCAATAAAGGATTTTCTGTAATTTCAATTGCGGCTAACGAGAAGATATTTTTCCTTTTCTCCAATGATTCGTCTTCTTGAGAAAGGTTGAAGTGAGAATTTTGTGGCCACCGTGCAGGGTCTTCTAGAAGGAACTCTGGACCGTTGAACCAAATTGAGCCGTTTAGCTCGTCCACGTTGCAACCTCGAGACACTAAATCTGCAGGGTTTTGTTTTGTTGGAACATGTTGCCATATGACTTCTGTCGACCACTCTTGTATTTGAGACACGCGATTTCCTACAAAAGTAGTTAAAGCTGATGGATGTGTCTTGATCCAATGAAGCACAATTTCGGAATCTGTCCAGAAATTAATCTTGTCCCACTGTCTACTCAACATTGGCGCAATGCGGGACCATAATTTGGCCAGAAGATGTGCTACACATAGCTCTAACCTTGGTAGCGACTTTGTTTTCAGTGGAGCTACTCTGGACTTTGCGGTGAACAAGGTACATGTCACCTTGTTAGCAATTTGGCTTCGTACGTAGATACAACAGCCATATGCTCTAATCGATGCATCCGCAAACCCATGAATCTGGCAGCTAGCACCCACACTCGTATTCACGTAACGAGGGATGCTGATAGACGCGAGCTGAGCAAAGTTGGCTTTGAATGTTTGCCAGCTCGTGTCTAAGCGCAATGGAATCGACTCGTCCCAATCAAGTTTTTGGATCCAAAGCTCTTGCAATAAGATTTTTGCTTTGATGACGATAGGGGACAGTAAACCAAGAGGGTCGAAAAGGCGCGCAGAAACAGTCAAAATGTTTCTTTTGGTTGCGCGCAAGTCATGGAATGTTTCATCCAATCTGAAACGAAATAGATCATCTTTCTGTAGCCATCGAAGTCCTAGCGTTTTTGTCGAATCTTCGTTATTAAATTGCAAAGTCTTTTCTGAACTTTTGTTGTTTATGTGATCAGGATGATTCGAGAACCACTTCGCTAAGTGCATTCCGGCTGATTTCAAGATGTCGATTACCTCACTTCGTATTTGGTCCAGAGTTTCTAAATTGCCTCGACCTCCTCATTGCCCAAAACGAGGGGCTGTATACAAACCTGTGGAGGATCTTCCGTTCTAGGGACGAGAAGATGGGCAAGGTTTTAACGATTGGGGTCGACGACCAATCGCTGGAAGCAATTAAGAATTGCGATGGCGTCCTGAGGTACCGGTTCGGTACAGTTCCGGTGCACGTGCACAAGCGCCGAGAACCACCAGACGCGGCAGTTGCACCAGAAGCCAATACTCCGGCGGAAGTTACAGAGATTCCGAAGGAGGTGGCTACTCTGGTCGAAAAGGAGGCTGCCAGCAATGAAGTCATCGAGGAAATTAGCCTTCTACCTCACGAAGCTGAGGGGATCGACTCGATTCACCTCTCAATGCTGAGCATGGCCGCCGAGGAGGAAGACTCGGACAGAGTAACCCTGTCGGACCTGGACAAAGAAGGCGGTCTGACAGAGGATGAAGGCGTAGCCGAAAGATCCTGAGACGGAGATGACCAGCACTAAAGTTGCGCAGATCAATCTGCACCACGCGAAGGCTGCCTCGGCAGTCATCACGAGGGCAACCCTCAGGTCTAGACTGAGTGTAGTGCTGGTCCAGGAACCCTGGGTGTGCAGGGGCCAAATTAAAGGTTTGGCAGAAAAGAACATACCGGTAATTTGGGACATTAGGTGTACTAACCCAAGAGCCTGCATGTTAATAACCAATGGTTTGAATTATCTTTGTCTTGCAGGTAACCAGTTCGAGAAAGGAGGTCCTAGATATTACCCTAGGAAATACTCTAAGCTCCGAACTGGTTAAAAACTGGAGAGTGTCTGGTGAGCCTTCAATGTCGGATCATAGAATAATACGATTTGACATTGAAGGCTCTGCTTCGGTTAGGAAGATTCTGAGAAATCCCAGGAAAACAGACTGGGAAAGGTTCCAGGAGACACTGAGCTTAAACTCCACCAATTCTGGGTTGGGGGACAACATCAGGAACTCCATGGAACTAGAAACTTTAGCGAATTGCCTCAATAAAACGATTATTGATGCATATGAGGACAGCTGCCCAGTCAGCAAGATTGTTTCCACCAGGGATGTACCCTGGTGGAGCAAGGACCTGAGTACACTGCGAAGTAAGGTTCGCAGGCTTTTCAACCGGGCTAAACGTACCGGGAACTGGTCTGAGTACAGGAGCACACTGACCCTCTATAATAAGGAGATCAGGGAAGCCAAGCGCAGGAACTTTAGGAACTTCTGCGAGAATATTGAACAAACCTGTGAGGCATCTAGACTCTACAAGGTTATGGCAAAGGGCACAGCCTGTCCTCGACCAACCTCAGGAAAAGCAATGGGGAATATACCGAGGGTGAGGAAGAGAAGGTTCAACTACTTCTAGATACTCACTTCCCGGGCTCTGTTGCTTGGAAAGGGGCGGGATAGGATGATGCACTACGCTGGATCTCAAACAGAGATTGGATAGTGGCAAAGGAAATTTGCACGGAGGAAAGGGTGCAGTGGGCGGTAAATACCTTTAAACCACTGAAGTCGCCTGGACCGGATGGCATCTTTCCGGCACTTCTACAGAAAGGGATGGGTATTATCAGGCACCATCTCATGATGGTCAGCACTTGTCAGTACGCATATCGGGCAGGACGCTCCACCGAAACTGCTCTATACTAGCTGACAAGTGAGATACAGGAAAGTCTAGAAGAGAAGGAAATTACTCTATGTGCCTTTCTGGATATAGAGGGGGCTTTCGACAACACCTCTCATGAAGTTATAGACAATTCTCTAACCAGAAGGGGCCTGACAAACCCTCTAAGAGGTTGGATTCACAGTATGCTCGCTACTAGGTTGGTGGAGATACAGACTAGTACGGGCGGCCTAGTAATAGCTAATACAACCAGGGGCTGTCCACAAGGAGGAGTACTATCCCCTCTTCTGTGGAGCCTCGTGGTTGATGACCTGTTACAGGAGGTGACTAACGCTGGCCTAACGGTCCAGGGTTATGCGGATGATATTGTAATCCTGTGCAGGGGGAAATTTGAAGATACCCTGCGGGATAGGATAACCTTAGGGCTAAGGTTAACCAAGAAATGGTGCACAAAGGTGGGGCTGAACATAAACCCGGCGAAGACCACCATAGTACCATTTACTAGAAGATATAAACTTGACGCTCTTAGACCAATCCGTCTGGATGGGATAGAGCTTGAATTCCAGAAGGAGGTGAAATATGTAGGAGTTATACTAGATCAGAAACTACTCTGGAAAGGACATTTGGAGGAGACGATAAGGAAGGCCACCAGGGTCTTCATAGGTCCATAGCAGGTAAAAGTTGGGGCTGCACTCCGACTATACTGAGAAGGATCTACACGGCGATCGTGAGACCTATGATAACGTATGGTTCAGCTGTCTGGGTAAACAAGACCAGCCAACTAACCACTATCAAGGCGCTCAGCAAGCTACAAAGACTGGCATGCGTATGCATAACAGGAGCTATGAAAACGTGTCCAACAGCATCCATAGAGGTTCTCCTTGAACTAACACCTCTTCACTTACACATACAGACCCAGGCGAAGAGGGCTCTTCTACGGATGACTGACATAAATATCGGGAATGTGGGCTTCCTGAGCCGTAAGAGGATTGATACTCTTATTAATCAGTATCCTGACATTGCAATACCGAGGGACACAATCTCACTAAAGTTCAGTTTTGTCAAAAGATTTAAAACTGAACTTAGTAACAAAAGGAACTGGGTAGGTATATCGGAAACGTATCTGATAGACCAGCATATGATATCCTGGTACACAGATGGCTCCTTAACGGAGGAGGGTACCGGTATAGGCGTATACGGGCCGAGGATAAGAAACTCGGAACCTACGGGAAAACACACCACTATCTTCCAGGAAATATACGCCATTGAAAGGTGTGCATATTTCAATCTGGCGAGGGGATACCGGAACCGTAAGATTGCTATCCTCTCCGACAGCCAAGCGGCAATCAAGGCTCTTAGATGCTACCAGGTGTCCTCGAAACTGGTTGTGGAGTGCCTTGAGAAGCTTAACGAACTTACCCGTTACAACCAGGTCTGGGTACTTTGGGTTCCGGGCCACGCTGGCATTGTCGGCCCTGAACCCTTTTGTGGTTTGGGAAAAGGAGCTTCTTCTATCCTAACAAGAAAGGACGAGATAACCAGAAGGACTCAATACTGGGAAAATCTACCAGGTCTAGAGCATTGCAAGATGGTTATCGGGTCCTACAATAGGTAAAGATTCGACACTCATGCATAAAAGGAAGAAATACCTGGGGGCCCATCTTATACCAGGTACGGACTGGGTATCCAGAGATGTAGGAAGTATACTAAAATTCCTCCTGGATACCGGACTCACTGACAGTATGTGAAGTCCAAGTAGGGGGCACAATAGATCTACAGGTCGCAGTGCATCATCCCCATCAATAATAATAATTCTAAATTGTCGGCACCTGTCAGAAGATCGTCGACATAGAAATTTCTGGCAATGATTTTGGCTCCCAATGGATAATTTGTCGCATTTACATCGCTCAGCATTTTAAGACTTCGGATTGCCAGAAATGGAGCAGGCGATGTGCCATAGGTCACAGTGTTTAAGCGAAACATTTGAATTTGCTCTGCCGGATCCTGGTGCCATACTTCTAGCTGAAAGTTTCTATCTTCTTCGTGTACCATTACCTGTCGGTACATCTTTGTAATATCTGCCGTGATGGCATATTTGTGAAGTCGAAAACGAAGAAGTGTAGAATAAAGTTCTTCTTGAATGGTAGGGCCCACCATTAAGATGTCATTCAGCGCGAGCTGTGATGTGGTGCGACACGAAGCGTCGAAAACTACGCGAAGTTTTGTGGTGGTGCTATCTGGTCGTAGCACGCATTGATGCGGAATGAAATAATGTGGAGTCGTTGGAATTTTATTATTTGTTGGATTCATATGCCCTAACGCCAAATATTCTTTCATGAAATCCAGATACATTTGCCGAAGATCTGGATTTTTCGACAGCTTTCTCTCCAGGGACCGAAATCGACGTTCAGCGGTTTCATATGAAGAGCCTAGCAAAGTTGGATTTTCTTTAAATGGCAATCGAACTTTCAATCTTCCAGACGGTAAAAATTTAGTGTTTTGGACGAAATGTTTTTCGCATTCCACCTGCTCATCAGTGAATAAATTTGCAGCAACTTCCGATGGAATTTCTTCTAATGACCAGAATTTTTGAACAGTCGCATCAATCTGCGCAAAATTATCTTCGGTTTGGCATAAGTTGCTACTAACGTGGGAGTGAGGATTATCTTTGAATGTATATTTCCCCGAAATGATCCAACCAAGAACAGTTTTTTGTAATGTTGGGTGCTTAGGGCTTGTTTTGATTTGGCCCACTGAGAGAAGTTCGAAAAAGGTTTCAGCACCCAAAAGGAGATCGATTTTCTGAGGTTTGTTAAAGTTAGGATCCGCTAACTCAATATTCGAAGGAATATTCCAGCCATCAATGTTGATTTTTTGGTCTGGATGAGTTGCTGAAATGGATCGCAACACCCAGAAATCTGCCGAGAATTCGTGCGCGTTTATTCGCGACTTAACAAATGTGTTTAATTTTGTGCGCACTGTAGTATTAGCCTTGCCGATACCTATGACATTCAAATTTTTGGTCTCACGACGGATGCGAAGTTTTTGGGCCAGCTCTTCTGTCATAAAGTTCACTTGCGATCCTGAATCTAAAAGAGCTCTCGCTTGCATATATTCACCGGACTGATTTTTCACCATTACAATAGCTGTAGCTAAAATGACTCGATCAGGCGCACTGATTGAGTGCATGGCATGTGATGCTGGTTGTTGAGGTTCGATTCCAAAACTAACCGGATATTGATGCAGCAAGCTATGGTGAGACCTATTGCATACGCGACATTTTTGTGAATTGCAATTTGACACCGTATGACCCTTGCGCAAGCAATTTATACACAAAGGCACTGATTTAGCGAACTCAAATCTCTGTTGTACAGCGAGAGCGAGAAATGTTCGCTGGATTTACAGTGAAGACATGTCGGCTGCTTCTGTTTCGATGCTACATACGAAGACCTTGAGTTTTTGTTGAACGACTTGTTGCCACTCTGGTCCTGCTTGGATTTTTTGTCGTTGAGGGTCGTCAATTTCGATCGCGATGTTGGTGCTTCCTCAGCAGACAAATGTTGATATCGTTTGTTGAGAGCAGCTTCGCACTCCCTCCGCAATGGCAGCCTTTCGTAGTCCAGTTGCTCTTCCCACTTGGAGCGAGTTGTTGGATCCACCTTGGACATGACTAAGTGAATAATGATCACATTCGACACATTTTTGTCATCACCTAATGATAAGAGGGAGTCGTATACAACCGACACTGTATCGATCATACTGCGTAACGATAGTGAAGAGGCTTTTGGCATATTTGGCAGTTCAAAAAGTTTAGATATTGTGTCGAAAAATATGAGGCATTTATCATCATACACTCTTTTGAGACTCGCCAAAGACTGGGGATAATTTTCTTCCGAAATTTGGAAGGCCCTCACTGTTCCTAAGGCTTCTCCAGACAGACAAGAAACTAAATGATTAAATTTTTCAATGTCTGGAATAGTGGGATCATTGTGGACTAAGCTTACGAACAAGCTTATAAAATTTTTAAATTCCGAATATTTCCCTTTAAATTTCGGAAGTGCCATTTGGTAGACGAGAACTGTGTGGTGCACAAAACGATGATTCGGGAACGCTGGCAGATCGGCTCTTCGATGGTATCGCCTTTATCTTGGACTTCGATTCCACGTTGATGTCCTCCAACTCCCCACGGCCCATGTCTTCATCGTCGATTTCCTCTATCTCCGTCTGACATTTCATCAATTTGTCGCTGTTTGTGTTGAGGATGTCCAATCGACACTCGAGCTCGAATGGATTTAAAGACATCGATCCATCCAATAGAGCCGTTTTTATTCGTACAATATTATTTTTTATTAACAATCTTTGCTTTTTTTAAATTTTAAGATCATCTGCCTTACTTGGCGAAAATTGCCTTTTCTTACTCATTTTGTTAAATGGTAGGAATTACAAAATGGCTTTTAATTTAATTCGAAAAATATTGCTGCTCCAATTTACCGAATTGTAAATTGAAATGCAGATGTAAATATGAACCGAAGTGATTGAGGAAACCTTGGTTGAACGAGAAAAGCGAAAACGAAAAGTAGACCAAATTTCCGAATCAATACTTCGATGCACCGAAATTACGCCAACAATTATTCTGACACTGAATAATTGTCCAATGTATGCCAAAACCAATGACCAATTAAAGAGCAATGTACCAGAAACCAAGTAATAGAAAATGGAATCGCAAATTTCAATAAATTTCCAAATTTATTTGCTTAATCACTGATCAATAAGTTGATTTTCAAATTAAATTTTTTATCGCACACTCTACCTACATGGCCCACTGTAACTCTTATATCGTTTCACTTCTACGCATTTCAATAATAAACACACATACAAGGTGCGTCCCAAAGTAAACAGGACTTTTGCAATAGGGACGTTTCTGGTGGCGCCATCTATGTGTGAGGACATGCGTTGGAAAGGTACATCTTTCATTCACATACTGTCTAAATTTCATGACATTTGGTCTAGTAGACGCCGAAATATCCCGCTCAATGTGACAGTATGTTTTTAACTTTGGTACGAGAATGTCGATCGAACAAAGAGCTAATATTAAGTTCTGTTTTAAACTTGGTAAAACTTTTACCGAAACGTTTAAATTGTTAAAGCAAGTTTATGGTGATGATTGTTTATCCCGTGGCCGTGTTAATGAGTGGTTGAATCGATTCAAGAATGGTCGTGAAGACTTGAATGACGACGAACACGTCGGCCAGTCGAAATTTGTGATTACTGACGATGCCATCAAAACTGTGCGTGATTTTATCAAAATGCAGCCAAAATCATCATTGGAATTGATGGAAATGGAATTGAACATCTCCAAAACATCAATTGATCGCATTTTAACCGAACATTTGGGTCTCCGTAAAGTGTGTTCTCGCTTCATTCCGCACACTTTAACCGACGACCAAAAAGCGCAGAGAATTGAGCACGCAAAAGACATCGTTCGGGAAGCCAGACGTGATCCAAATTTCTTGTTCAACATCGTAACCGGTGACGAAACGTGGTGCTTTCAATATGATCCCGAAACAAAGCGTCAAAGTGCCGAATGGAAGCACCCAGATGAGCCAAATCCGAAAAAAACCCGCCGTGAGAAGTCAAAAATCAAAACTCATCTCATTTGTTTCTACGATTCAAAGGGAATAATTCATCGAGAGTTTGTTCCACCGGGAAAAACAATTAACGCTTTGTTTTATGTTGAAGTTTTGAAGCGTTTGGTGCATCGCATTCGTCGTATTCGGCCAGAATATCGTGAGGAAGGAAGTTGGCGTTTATTGCATGATAATGCACCGGCTCACAGAGCCCTAGTTACGACCGATTATTTGACCAAAAATCGCATTTTTACCATCAATCATTCACCGTATTCGCCTGATATGGCTCCCTGTGACTTCTACTTATTCGGTCAGTTGCATTTGCCGATGAAAGGAAACCGTTATAAGGACGTTGAGGACATCCAAAAGGCTTGTACCAACATTCTGAAGGCGATGCGATGGCCTAAAACAATCATTCCAAATGCTTTTGGACCGTGCAAAACGTTGTATCGAAGCAGAAGGAGAGTATTTTGAATAAATAAAAAGAATTATACAAAAATAATCATCCGTTTTCTTTATTTTATAAAAGTCCTGTTTACTTTGGGTTGCACCTTGTATGTATGTACATAAATACGAAATAAGTGCATAAACAGAAATGCTTAACTAAATAGAAATTGCTGAGCAGCCAAAATTTAAGTTGTTGTTATTGCCCTTATTAGCGAGCAAGTGCCGTGCACTGATCTTTTAACACAACTCAATATTCGCGCTCAGATACCTGTTCATCTGTTACTCTCCTTGCGCAGACGATGCAGCGGCACTCCATTCCAACGAAATTAAACAAACGAAAATAGGTGAAGAAACAGCAGCACTCTCAACGGAGATGATAGCAGCGACGTCAGCAGCGTAAGTATATGGCAGCGACAACGGCGGTGTAAGTATAACAGCGACGGCGGCAGCAGCAAAGCAATAGCGTGAGACTCAGCGAGGCAAAATAGCGTAAGTATGGGTTTTGACTGGCAGCGACGGCGATCAGCAATAGCAGCAGCAAACAGCAATAAATATTAGCAGCAACGACGGCAACAGCAAACAGCGCAAGTATGTTAACAGCGAGAAAGTTAGCGACGCAAGTATTTGCAAAAACGGCAACGAAAAGGATTCGCGACGCAAGTAACAACGGAAAACTGTATGAGCGAGTATTGACGAAAACGGCGAGCACAGCGCGAGCGACGCAAGTAATAGCGAAGACGGCAACGAGAACGACAACAATGAGCGACGCAAGTAATATAAAGTGAGAACGTTGAACACAGCACTAGCGAGTTATTAGCATATGTGACAAAAGCGTATGAGACAAAAGTACTATGTGAGGGCGAATGACACCCTTGTTGTTGTTTTTAGTTTGCTCTCTTTTTGCACACCACTTTTTCGGTCACTGTGTTTCACTTTTCACACGTCGCAAAGTTTCATTTTTAATATTGTTAGCGTTTGCGTCTTCGCGAGCGCCACACTCAATGCACCGCACACTTGATTTATTTATTTATTTTTGAATGTTTGTTTTGACATGTTAAAGTCCCTGCTCGGGCGCCATGAAAAAATACAAGAGTTTTTGTATTGAGGAGAGTTACTCCTTTCGCGTTCACTTTTCAACTTCAGTTCAATTTTAATCTTAATATAATTCACCTTCAAACATTATTTAAAGCAATTTAACTTATAATTTAGTGATAATTAATAATGTTATTTTTGTGTTTTAATCATTTGTGCATCATTTGACGCAACATTCTTAAAATGGAACTCTTCCATAGTTAAATTTTTCATGATAGTCATATTAATTAGTTTGACTGGGTTTGGTAATAATTGTATAGCAAGAGGTTTACGATGTTTATAGGTTATATTATCAATTTCAATGTTACAATTTTCAAAGCGTATTATATAATGTACATTAATAGTAAAATTGTTAGCGTTATAGTAATTATAGTTTGATTTTTCGCATTGATTACATAAATATGATAAGCCTCTAATTTTATTACTTTTGATTGATTACACTGTGCTTGAAATTTGCCCTCAAAAATTTAGACATGGGGGGGACCTACTGGGTGAGTTTTCTATAGGTATACTGAGTTGAGATCCACCAGCCGTTTGGTAAGATTGGCTCTAGTTTAAGAGAAATCCGACTTTGAAGTTTGGTAATTTTCGTCAAGTTTGTCGCTTAACTCTTCGAACGTTTAAATGCTAATAGGTCCTAGGTTAGCGCATTTTTTGGCGCAGCGCAACGTGGCGTATGAGTGTTATTAAATCAGTGTGCAAAAAAATGCACGTATCGCATTACACAGTTTGAATGTATTTTTTTTGGATTGGTGTCTTAAGCAAATGTGTTGGTCGTTAAAATATCTACAAACTTGCCGAAGACAGTAAAGCGATATTCGGAACGATTTAGGACATTTTAGCATTTAAACGTTCGAAGACTTAAGCGACAAACTTGACGAAAATTACCAAACTTCTAAGTCGGATTTCTCATAAACTAGAGCCAATCTTACCAAACGGCTGGTAGATCTCAACTCAGTATACCTATAGGAAACTCGCCCAGTAGGTCCCCCCATGTCTAAATTTTGGACTTGCACAGTGTTATTATTTACATATTTACAGTACATTTTTCCGTTAAATAAGTATCCATTAGATTTCCAACGGGATACAAACTTCAAGTAATCAAATCAAATTAAGATCAAATTTTTTTAGCCTATTGACTTCAAACTTGGTGAAAGTACTTCAAATGTAAAATAAGTCGATACGTTTTCCGGATATTAAAGTCGGACGGGGTCAACGACGGGTAAAAAGTGTGTACGGAGAAACTGCGAACAACCATGAATTAATGGGCCCATTGACTTCAAACTTGGTGAAAGTACTCTTAGTGAGAATGTTTTTCACTTTTTTGAAAATCAAAATCTAACGGGGTCAATAATGGGTCAATCGAGATATAATTAAAAACGTGCTTTCATTTTTTTTAAATTCGAGCTCTACCGTAGAAAACTAAGGGTTAAGAAATCTAGAGTAAAAGTGAAAACACATGATTTAATGGGCCTTTTGACTTCAAAACACTTAAAAATAAAGATAATTAGGCACATGTTGTTTTTTTAATGAAAAACTGACGGGGTCAAAGGGGCTAAGAATTTGTTTCGGTGGAAACATGAGCGCGCGTGCAAAGCCGCAGGACCTTTATAGTTTATATATATATAGATTTGCGGTAGTCTCTGGTTGCTATAATTTGGAAGGATGGGAGCGAGCATACAAGGTAAAGTGTCTGATTGCGTTCAACCTGGCGAACGCCAGAACGATCCTGGTCCCTGTCTAATCCAAACTGATACACAGCCTCCGCGCGACCCTTCTGGATAGCTATTTGGTACCCGCTGAATAGTGAACTAATGTGTGCAGCGTGTTCAATCCCCAGGACTTGAAATTTGGGTTGTGCGCAGGGTTTGGTGCCCACCACGTAAAATCAAAATTCCAATGAAAGCCAAAAAGCAAGCTTCGGATGGAACCCACTATGTTGACGACCACAGCAAACGATTTAAGGACCACAATTTGAGGATATGCACCTGGAATTTCCGGACCCTCTTTAGGTAAGGTGCCTCTATCCAACTGGCGGAAGCCCTCACGAAATGTAAGGCTGACATCACCGCCATCCAGGAAATTGTGATGGACAGGACAAGGTTGCTCCAAGCGAGCAGACTGCGACATCTACTACAGCTGCCATGCGGAAAAGCGCGAATTTGGCTGCAGATTTATGGTCAGCAAGAGACTTCGCCACCACGTCTGTCGGTTCATTCCGGTGAACGAACGGCTTGCCTCGATCCGCATCAAGGCTAAATACTTTAGCATCAGCCTAATTTGCGCGCACGCCCCGACGGAAGAGAAGGACGATGCGACCAAGGATGCATTCTATGCGAAGCTCGAGGACGTCTACGACGGGTGCCGCGCACATGACGTCATGAGAAGGTATATTTGGTCCCACAGTCGGGCAGTTCAGCCTCCATGCGACCACTTCGAACAACGGTCTGAGGCTGATCGATTTCGCCGCGGCACGAAACATGGTAGTTAGTAGTACCAGATTCCAGCACCTCGATATCCACAAGGCCACCTGGTTATCTCCCGATCAATTCACCCGTAACCTGATTGATCACATTATGATTGATGGAAGGCATGCTTCTAGCATTCTAGATGTGCGCACGACATCGACTCGGATCACTACCTTGTTGCAGCTAAGGTACGTATACGTCTTTGCGCAGCGAGGACCGCGCAACCTAGTTTGCAAAGAAAGCTGGACCTCAGTAAGCTTCGATCACAAGGGGTAGCCGAAGCCTACTCCGCTCAACAATCCAACCAGCTCGGTCGCTCCCCCTCTCCACCTGATGATATCGGCGGATTTTATGGACTCACTTATCCCACTCTATGCGCGCCGCCGCAGAAAATGTCCTTGGTTTTCGACACCCACCACCAAAAAACCAATGGTATGATGAAGAAGAATGCTGCCTACAAGAAGACCCTGCAGACGGCTGCTACGCGAGCCGTGACTGAAAAATACCGGGAGGAGAGGAAGAAAGAGAGGTGCCTTTTTAGACGCAAGAAAAGGGAAAAATAAAGGCGCGAGCGTGAAGAAATCGAGGAGTGTAGGAGCAGGAATGACGCCCGAAAATTCTTCCAAAAAGTCAAGCGTCTGACGGAAGGATTCAAGCCCGGGGCATCTTCCTGCAGAGACGAAAACGGGGATCCGCTTACAGATGCGCAGGGTATACTGAGGTTGTGGAAGGAGTACTTCACCAAGCAGCTCGAAGGCGACGACGGGAACAATACCGCCAGTGGTGAAGATGTCCAGATGGCACCAATCGACGACGACAGTGGGAATGTGCCGCCGCCCAGCTATGACCAGGTCTGGGTCGTTATCCAGTGACTCAAGAACAATAAAGCTGCAGGGCCGGATGGGCTACCAGCTGAATTGTTCAGGGACGGCGTCGGTGAGCTGATTGGATGCATGGATCACCTCATCTACAAAATATGGCCGGAGGAACGGATGCCCAATAATTGGAACCTGCGCCAACTACAGGGGTATCAGCCTACTTCCCATTGCATACAAGGTCCTGGCGAGCGTAATAAGTATGTGAAAAATTAAAGCCACTCGCCAAGGCGCTGATTGGACCCTATCAGTGCGGCTTTAGACCTCGTCCACCATCGACCAGATATTCACTTTACGCCGAATCCTGGAGAAGACCCATGACAATCAAATCGGTACACACCATCTCTTTATCGATTACAAGGCAGCATTCGATAGCCCGATAAGGGATAGCCTATATGCCGCATTGTCTGAACTTGGTATCCCTGCAAAGCTCGTGAGGCTTTGCAGAGCGACGTTGAGCAATACGCGCAGCTCCGTCAAGTTGGAAGTTACCTCTCCGACCCATTCGATACCGTTCGAGGATTCAGACAGGACGATCCTTTGTCCTGCGATCTTTTTAACTTCACCATGGAGAGTGTTCTGCGCAAGGCTGGTGTACATCGTGATGGCACAATTTTAAACAAGTGTCCAGCTCCTTGCCTACGCTGATGGCATTGATGTTATCGGACGTAACAAGCGAAATGTCACCGCTGCCTTTGCGGCTATCGAAAAAGATTCTGCCAAGATGGGTCCGGTGGTAAATGAGGCCAAAACGAAGTATATGCTACACGCAGGGATTCGCAACGGCTACGATCTCAAGTCCAGACCGACAGATATACTGGCTAAATGAGTGCTGTCTCAAGTGATCTGTCTATCCCACCTCTAATCCCTTCCTTTCCTTCTCCCTTTGTACTCATGTTTCCCCCTATTTTCTGCTCCCCGGCTTCGGCCGTTTGTGCCGTTTAATGTTTATTGTTTATCTTTGTTACTCTTTATTCGTACGTCTATCAATAAAGATCACCAACGAAACCGAACCAACCGCGTTTAATTTCCCCCGCTCCGCGACGAAGCGATTAATCATGGTCCTTCGAGCCAACCGCGAACTCGCGACGCGGAAATACAATCATTAACAAAAAACAAATAACAAATTTCAATTACAAAATAATCAAACAATTACAAAGTGACAAAAAAACTAAAAAAAATTAAAAGTGACACAAAAAAAAAAAAACAAAATAAAACCAAATAGACAACTCAACAAACCCACATCCACCGCAATTGACGGAAATTGCATTTCCTCGCAGTTCCTCATTGCACCTCCTCCATCCCGGGTCCGAAAAGAGGACAATCGCCACTCCAGTGCGACTTGCTCCAAGCGCTGCAAATCCCGCAGACGTCGGACTGATCGGGTATGAACTCCAAGATCTATAAGGAAGGAAGGATCTTGGGTGGAACGGCTCCAGCAATTCTTCCATGCTGAGCCAAACAGTTATGCTCGTACAGGTCCAATTCCGGACCAAAGAGCGGTTGACTGCCACCCTGCTCTCGAAGAGCAAACCGACATTCTCGCTCGGTTCTCCTGCTTCTCGAGCCCTACGTGCACCTAAAATTCTCAAAATTCGCTCAAAAAATTCTCCCACACTTGAAAAAAGTAAATGGCAACTTGGCCAATTTTTTAATTTATATATGTATTTTCCCATATTCTCCCGGCTGCAGCTTAAGCGAACCCCGCAGCTCAGCCTCGTTTTCTCATTCCCATGATGTCAGCCTCAATACTACTTACTATTTACAAGAAAATGACATCTTATCATATTTGCAGATCGGTGACTCCGCCCTAACCGCTGCAGCAGCACTTCTCCGAGGACGAGACGTCGATGGACGGCACCCCCGCACCCGCAAAAGCTGCATCCCATCTTCGCCCGTCTGGCCCGCGGCATCATTAAATTGCAATATGCAATGGCGGCCGCGATGGCTAAATGAGTGCTGTCTCAAGTGATCTGTCTATCCCACCTCTAATCCCTTCCTTTCCTTCTCCCTTTGTACTCATGTTTCCCCCTATTTTCTGCTCCCCGGCTTCGGCCGTTTGTGCCGTTTAATGTTTATTGTTTATCTTTGTTACTCTTTATTCGTACGTCTATCAATAAAGATCACCAACGAAACCGAACCAACCGCGTTTAATTTCCCCCGCTCCGCGACGAAGCGATTAATCATTTTGAAGTTGTCAAGGAATTCGTCTACCTTGGCCCCGCCGTTAACAGCAGCAATGACGTCAGCCTGAAGATAAAGCGAAGGATTACTCTTGCAAGCAGGTGCTACTACGGTCTCCGTAGGCAATTGAGAAGTAGAGACCTCTGCCAACCAACAAAACATGCACTCTATAGGACGCTTGTCTTGCCTGTGCTCCTCTATGGCGCAGAAGCATGGACAATGACACGAAACGACATAGCGACCTTTGGAGTGTTCGAAAGAAAGGTACTTTGTAAAGTATTCGACCCTGTTCGTATTGGCGACGCACTATGGCCCGGTTTGCCATTTTTCGTTGCAAAAATCATAACTTCTGAACCAATGAAGATATTTAAAAAATTTAAACTGCATCTGAAAGTGTAATATCTAAGCTTTAAAATGGGTAAAAAACAGGGTGCCACAGTAACAGGGGGCTTTAAAATTCGATGCCAAAGTTAAGATTTAGTAAAACTTCATACTACAATGAAATTACTTATTTGTTTGCATTAAAAAATTATTTTTTTTATATATTTTTTCTAATAAATTAATATAATTTATTGATTCATATGTAATTTAAAAAAAAAAAATTTTTTTTTGAAAGTTAGATTTTTTCAAAATCGCTATCTACGCTGGAAGGAATGTCTAATAATGAAATCATTTCTAAGCTATAAGTATCTGTAAGTTCATTTTGTGATCTTACAGATCTCAAAGATGAAATAACTGGATCAGAAGAGACTGCTAACATATTGAAAAGGTCTTCATTTTGTCTAGTTCGTGATATTTTGCAAGTGTTCATACATCTATACCTTTTGTACTCCTTATTTTTGCATTCTTGAGCTTTTTCAGACAATTCCCCTATTGGTAAGCACTGGTATTCTATTATATCCTTTCCATGTGCTAAAATTTTATGTACCGTAGGAGTAAGATTCTTCTCTGATTAACTCAATCGAGGCTGCAATCGAGTCTGCTAAGTTTCAGTAAAGAAATGGACTGCGCTTGAACCAGATTTAAGTTAAATAGGCGGTGCCACGCCTCCTTGTTTAATACCCGCACCTTTCCCTCTGCCGAAAGATATGAATAAATGGTATGTTCGTACTTAGTTTCATTGCTGTACGACATATAAGTCAGCAAAATATTTGGGTCACAAAAAATGTGCCACTCCCCTTGTCCAACGCCCATCAAATCTTACCAGTACAATGGCTCATCTATGGGACGACACAATACTAAATTTCAATGCTGTGCACCTTACAATTTCGAAGATATTCATTTATAAAGATTTGGCTTTTATGGGCGGTGCCACACCCCACTGTCCAATACGCGCCCCATTCCCTCTGTCGAAGGACATGACTAAATAGTAAGTTGGTAGTGAATTTACTTGATGTGTGACTTATGGTTCCAACGTTATCGTCTGAAAATTTTCAGAATTCACGGTCAAAAATGAGAGTGATTTTCCGACTTTTCCAATAGATTTTCCGGAATTTTCTTTTCGCACAAACCTGAACTGACTCAAGACGAATCGAACAAAAAAAACTTCATTGTAATCGGCCAGTCCGTTTGACCGTGATTAGATATATAGATTTAGATAGATGCCAGCAACACAAAATGGGTTGTCGACCGTACTAAATGTGAGTGATTTTTTGTATACCTGCGTGTTTTTCGACCCGAGGTTGCTTCACTTTTATTGCTCTGGAAAGTAAAGTTGCAAAAAGTTGCAGCTGAGTTTTGGAAGTTAGGTAAATAATTGAATAGCAAATAACCTCCCTCAATTTCGCGGAGGTCATTTTTGGTCTTTTTTTTTTATTTTCGATCAAAGTTGAAAAAAAGGTCGAAATATAGACACTTCGAGCAAACGGTAGATCGAACAACTTTTAAAACAAAATAAACATTTTTTATTTTTAATATATTAACAATTAACGTACCTTTTAGAAAAAACCAACAAGTTACCGATTGGTCGCTTCATTTACATACAAATCAATCTTAAGGGAGTGTTCCCGGGTAGAAGTTTGAAAAAATCTATTTTTTTTTTGCGTTTTATTGTACCTTATACTATATACTATCACCCCCCAAAGTCGTTTTTCAATCCGCAAACTCAGTACCCACTTTTTTGCATGTTAATTGAAGTAATATCAGCTCTTTTTGCTCCGCTGATACATTGCGCATGATACTTTAAACGCGTTTTTCTCGAAACCACATTTTTTGTACTGGCCGATAACTTTTCTCAGCAACTATGAGAGGTATCGACTTGAAATTTTGGGAAAATGTTCTAGATAGTTTTCATTGGATGCTAAACCAAAGTTTTCATCAAAAAATTATTGTTAAATATATTTTCAAGCACTCTAAAGGTAAAAAAAGGTGGCAAAACTGGACAATTTTTTTTCATATGGCCGCCATTTTGTTTCTAATCAACATTTTGACTAAAACTGTGGTTTAGCATCCGCGGAATTTATTGCAGATTAATAATTGCATACCCATTTCTGTTTCACATTACTGGTTCCCGAAATTTCTTATCGGCCAGCAGTGAAAATCAGCGTGACAAGGTCACATTGACCACTGAAAATTTGTACTTAGAAAATACAATTTTTTTACACAAATATGAGTTTCTGTTCTCCAAATAATAAGGAACAACAAGCAAAAAACCAGAATATTGCATGTTGCCTTGTAACTCCAAAATAATTTTTTGAAAAACAGCCTAAAATCGGCATTCTAGACGGGAACACTCCCTTAAAGAAGAAAAAAAAACCAAAAAATACACATTTTTCTCGATGTGGAAAAATTGTCAACTTTGAGCGGCTCTACCTCCCAAACTACTAATCTGAATTTAATGAAAGTTACATATTCGTAATCCCTGGAAAATTCTCAATAAGATGCGTGTATTCATTTTATCGAACGCTTTCATGAAATTTTTGATTTTTGCAACGTTTTACCGACCGTTGGGCCATAGTGCGACGGCTATCGTATACGAACCAATAACGAGTTATATGAGCTGTATAAGGACATGGACGTAGCATAGCGATTTAACATCAAGCGGCTGCGCTGGCTCGCTCATGTCTGCCGTATGGATGACGAAGCTCCGGCGAAAAAGGTGTTTGATGCGGTGGTTGGAGGTCGACGACGAAGAGGGAGGCCGTGTCTACGGTGGAAGGACCAAGTTGAAGAGGACCCTGTCATCACTTGGTGTGACCAACTGGAGAAGGCGCGCGCACAGCAGAGGCACCTGCAGAGAAGTTTTGCGGCAGGCCGTAACCCGATAGCGGGTTGTTATGGCCAGTTAAGTAAGTAAGTAAGTATATTTTTTGTGATATAAGTGACGTGATGATTTTGTAAAGCGTTGGTAAGCAAGTTATAGGTCGGTAATTTGCTGGGCTGTTAGTGTTATGGTTTTTGGTTTGATGAATGTTATTCCTTGTGTTAGGAAAGGCGAGAGGTTGTTTGAATTTTGTCGTGATTCGTTTATTAGTATAGGGTGTTTTTTTTAGAGGTTTGTTTTTCGAATAGAGATAAAACTGGCATTTTGTGGTCAAATCTGGCAACTCTAATGTCATTTATGTTCAGTTTGGTTTGCCATTTCATCATGAACAGGTTGACAAAAGAACAACGCTTGCAAATCGTGCAAATTTATTTCGAAAATAATGGTTCAGTTCGCGAAGTTTGCCGCAAGCTCCGTCCATTTTATGGTCGACATAATCGTCCATCAGAGCAATTAATTCGGTTAACCATGGGTCGTTTTCGCACTACGTTTACTCTATGTGATAATACGCATCCGCAGATACGTCGAACAGTGCGCACCGAAGAAACAATTGCCGCTGTAGAGCAAAATGTTGAAGAGGACCCAGTCAGAAGAGGAGTCAGTTACCGTTAATGGAGACCGGTATAGAGCCATGATAACCGACCATTTTGTTCCCGAATTGGATGGCATGAATGTGGATGAGTTGTGGTTCCAACAAGACGGCGCTACATGCCACACAGCGCACGTCACAATCGATTTATTGAAGGAAACATTCGATGAGCGCATAATTTCGCGGAATGGACCTGTCAATTGGCCACCAAGATCGTGTGATTTGACACCATTGGATTATTTTCTTTGGGGATATGTGAAGTCGCTCGTCTACGCCAACAAACCAGAAACGTTAGGGGACTTGGAAGCCAACATTCGTGGCGTTATTGCCGACATACGGCCCCAAATGCTCGAAAAAGTGGTTGAAAATTGGACCTGTAGAATTGGCTTTATTCGAGCCAGCCGCGGCGGCCACATGCCCGAAATCATATTTAAACATTAATGGCATAAAATTATCCTTCCAATAAAGCCAAATTGATGGACATTAAAACGATTTTCTTGTGTTTTATTTCAATTCGAAGTTCTATACCTCTAAAAAAAACACCCGATATAAGTAGTTTATTGTGGGTACCAGTAATTGTGGATGTGGTCTATTCCGGGGCATTTCCAGTTGTGTGTGTTTTGACGGTTGTTGCAAGTTCTTGTAGGGTTATTGTGGGGTTGTCTTGTTTTGGAATAGTACTGAAGGTTTCTTGTTCTACATAGTATTATCACTAAGCAAATAAACACAAAGAGGTGTCAACTCGCACAAATTTGTGTACCAGCGCAGTAGGTCTCATACGCACTTCGGCTATTCGAAAATATTCGCATAATTGTGTGCGCTGACTTCACATGCAATGAAATAGTCAACTACCAAAAAAACCAAGAAAAGCAAAAACACAATTTCCCTTGTTCGCGCTCATTTTTTGTGTGTATAACAGCTCGTTAACAATCTAATCGTTGCGCTGTCTGGTTGCGTGTTTTGAAATGAATCCAAATGAAATTTGTTTGAATTTAAAAATTTAAACGAATTCTGACGTGGTTGAATCCCCAAAAAATTTGTTTAAATCTTGTACAACACATTTCATACGTTTTTTAAGGAAACCCCTCATTCTTCCAATATAAAAAAGCTTTTGTACAATTTGTGTGTTGCAAATGTAACAGAAGTAGATGAATACAAAATGTGGTTTTCAGAACCGTCTACTTGTAGGGAACATAAGCAATTTATATTAGATTACTTTTTAATAATTTTGCTTGGAAATAATTGCATTTGGCTAAAAGAGCACATTGCAAGTAAAACGAAAAATAAGAATAAAATAAAAATACTAAACAACACATAAAAATACTAAATGATATAAACTTTAAAAAAATAAAAAGAATAAATACTGAAAAAAAAGTTATAAATACCAACTAAATAACAATAATAACAATAAATAACAATAATTAATAATTAATAATAATAATAAATACCAATAATTAAATTCATGTTTTGTTTTGTTAATTTAATTAACAAAAAATTTCAATTTGTAAGCTATTCTCAATAGCATTTACACTTTTGACAATTTATCACGGAAAGAGCTTTTACTTTTAGAAATAGAATGCCAATTCTTGACAAATAGTAAAAACTTGACAAATAGTCATTATGGTGAATTTATTAAGAATCGGGCTGTTAATATATGAATTTGAAACGTAAGCCTTTGCGAATTCACATGGTTCATTATTCATAGCAGAACCGAAAGCCATGGAAATTCAATTTGCTTTTCATCTTGTGCAGTTGCTCGGATTGTTTTCAATCGCTTCAGCGCATACACAAGCAACACGCACGTTTATTTTCACACGGACACACACCCTTGCATATTCGAATTTGCAAACGGTACGCCGCGGCGCGCCGTCTCGTGCCAATCAGCACAGCACAGCTCGCAATTGATGTTCCTTGTCGAACACCCCAACAGAGAATGAAGGTGATCTTCGAAAATTTAAGTTTGCCGAAGCCAGCGACAAAACTTCGTAATGCCGAAGTACGTGTGGGAGCTACTGTGCTAGATTTGCGTGACCGAAAATGTTTGTACTGTGTGACACCTCTATGTGTTTATTTGCTTAGTGGTATTATCCATGTGCTGTTCTTGTGGTTTTCAGATTTTGACCATATTTCTTGCCAGTATGTTTGTATCTGTTGTTTGGTGGGGGTCACTTTCTACTTTCGGGTAGTGTTTTGTAAAATGCTTTTTCGTTGTGTTTAATTATTGTGTTTGTTTCTCTCTCTCATTGGTTTCTTTATATTCACGACGTCTATATGCATATATTCTTAGTTTCTGTTTTAAGGTGTCAAGGATAACTGTTAGTGGTTCGATGCCTTTAGCTATTTTATTAAGATGACTGGTAACTTTTTTAGATGTATTTCTTCTATTGTGTTGTGTGTGATAACTGCTACCCTACAAGACGTGCCTGACCGAAACTCCACTACATTCATAACATTTTTTTAATTTACCAATACATTTGCATGAAATTTGGCCCATATGAGACAAAATATTGCTGCAATTTTTCTTTCATTTAAACTGAAACAAACCATTTGACAACCATAGAAACGTTAATTGCTTATACACACATGTGTAAGAATGAGACAACAATAGAAGCATCTGCTGACAAGAACTCGCATCGGAGTTAATACAAATGATTAAGAGCCGGCGGCTGTCCTAGCTACGTAGCTCAGCTGGCTAATTCGTGGGGCCGCGAGTCAAATCCGACGCGCGAACCCAGGTTCAATACTCCGTTGCTTCAAACACCGAAAAAAAAAGAAAAACAGAAAGAAGGTAAGAATTCGAATTAAAATTGAACTTAAGTAATATTATTTGAATATTTAAATAATTCTGTACTTTCAGTAACTTCAATATTGGGCCATAGCAAGTACCGAAGCGCAAGACCAAGGAAGCCGATGCCAATGATGCCGGCAATATGGAGTTGAGTTGAGCCGCGCTAAGCAAACGCCTTCGATTGCGACAATATGGGGATCATCCAAGCAGGACCGCAAATGAATTTTTTTTTAATATTTTTTCATTTAAATTAATTTTAAATAAATTCAGGCAGCCGTAAAAGCAAACGGTTTTTCCAAAAAATTTCAATAAAAACCTGAATTTTTTCAATATTGAGTATTGGTCATGAATGACCGATTCATACATCACATTGTGACCGATATTTGCATCAGCATTTCAGTCAGAAATTTCGGCACATGACCGGTCAACTGACTGACATTCCCATCAGGAGTAGATGATATAGCTATATAAAACTAAATATTTGGGGGTTGGAATAGGTATGCGTTAGAGCAGAGCAAAAACACTTTGCATTGGAGCACGCGCTATACTTTCCTAAATACGTGAAAGGTAACAGTTGGGCTGAAAAGTTCGTATCGTTTCTATGAGATGGCACCACTAGAATAAAATCCGTATCATTTTTACGTAGTACCAACCTTTAAAAGAAACGTGTATAAATTTGACAGCTGTCTGATTACACTGTGCGTGAAATTTGCCCTCAAAAATTAAGATATGGGGGGACCTACTGGGTGAGTTTCCTATAGGTATACTGAGTTGAGATCCACCAGCCGTTTGGTAAGATTGGCTCTAGTTTATGAGAAATCCGACTTTGAAGTTTGGTAATTTTCGTCAAGTTTGTCGCTTAAGTAGGTCCTAAATCGTTTCGAATATCGCTTTACTGTCTTCGGCAAGTTTGTAGATATTTTAACGACCAACAAATTTGCTTCAGACACCAATTCAAAAAAAATACATTAAAACTGTGTAATTGCGATATGTGCATTTTTTTGCGCAGCGCTACATGGCGTATGAGTGTCATACGCCACGTTGAGTGTTATAATTAAATGTTGTGTTTTAATGAAACACTATTTTTTGATAAAAAAAAGTGCTACTGATACCAAAAAGTGGTTTGATGAGTGTTATCCGGATTCTGCGCCGGGCGAAGCAACCATTCGTAAGTGGTTTGCTAAATTCCGTACAGGCCATATGAGCACCGAAGACGTTGAACACAGTGGACGTCCAAAAGAGGCTGTTACGGACGAAAACATCAAAAAAATCCACAAAATGATTTTGGAAGATCGGAAATTGAGGTTGATTTGTATAGCTGACACTCTAAAGATATCAAAGGAACGTGTTGGACATATCGTTCATGAATATTTGGGTATGCGAAAGCTATGTTCAAAGTGGGTGCCGCGCGAGCTCACAATCGACCAAAAACAAGAACGTGTCGATGCTTCAAAGCAATGTTTGTAGCTGTTCAACCGCAATAGAAGTAAATTTTTGCGTCGATATGTGAGAATCGATGAAACATGGATCCACCACCACACTCCGGAGTCCAGTTGGCAGTCATCTGAGTGGTCTGCATGCGATGAACCGAATCCAAAGCGTGGAAAAACTCAACAGTCGGCCGGTAAGGTTATGGCACCCGTATATTGAGATGCACATGGAATAATTTTCATCGACTATCTTGGAAAGGGAAAAACCATCAACAGTGACTATTTTATAGCGTTATTGGAGCGTTTGAAGGACGAAATCGCGAAAAAACGGCCCCATTTGAAGAAGAAGAAAGTGTTGTTTCATCAAGACAATGCGCCGTGTCACAAATCGGGGAAAACGATGGTAAAATGGCATGAATTGGGCTTCGAATTGCTTCCGCATCCACCGTATTCTCCAGATTTGGCCCCCAGCGACTATTTCCTGTTCTCAGATCTCAAGAGAATGCTCGCTGGAAAGAAATTTAAAGCCGATGAGGAAGTAATCGCCGAAACAGAGGCCTATTTTGAGGCTAAACACAAATCGTACTACAAAAATGGTATTGAAAAGTTGGTAGATCGCTATAATCGGTGTATCGCCCTCGATGGCAACTATGTTGATTAATAAAATCGAATTTTGCCAAAAAAATGTGTTTTTCTATAAAACGATACGAACTTTTCAGCCCAACTGTTATGTGTTAGAGTGAAACAAAAAAATCACACGTACACGAGAGTTTATATCAGTTTTTTCACACCGCCTCACAGTGATTCGTTCCATAGAAAAAATTCAAAAAATGTATGGTCTCAGAATTTAACGATTTTGATGAAGTTTCAAAGAAAAAAACTCCAACTAAGAAAACCCCAAAAAATCTGTGCAAACAATCAATTAGTGTCTGTGCAAAAGAGGCTCAAAGTTGAAACTTTTTTCACAAAAAAATTGAAACTCATATTTTCTGTTTTTTAGTCTATTGAGTAGAAAAAATTGTAAAACTAATTGGTTGGCACGAAGTTGCTTAAACTTTCAATATAGAATAAGAAATGATGCGGCCATTTTCGCTTTTAATGTTTTCCCAAAATTTGCAAAGCGTAGGCTTTTACTTCACTTTTAATTCAAAATATTTTTCTAAGTTAAAAATCTGAAAATTGGCAAAACTTAGACGAAAATATCTAAAAAGTATGTGAAAGTATGTTCCTGGATTTTTTTTAATTTTAAGAAGCATTCTTTCTTTGTCGGATAATGTAATTATATCCTCCGATATCTTCCGATCTCAGAAAACAATTCAATTTGAAAAGTGGTCTAAACACGTATTTTTCGACAAAATTTATTTTATTTATGCCTAAAAGTATGCAATTAGCACGAAAAATGATAAAATCTGCAAAAATGCAAAACATACATCTATTATTATCGTTTTTGTTGCAAAACCAGAGAGTACCGATACAATTTATGTTACTCTTTGGAATAATCAATGTTGACGTTACCGATTAAATGTAAAATCTGAAAAATCTAGCCAACACATTTGGTGCTATAGCTTTCCAAAAATGACGAAATTTGCAAAATTAAACCAAATGGAGATTTCAATTCAGCAGACCATGATTAACTAGTATACCAAATTTTATGAAGAACGGACCACTCCTTCTAATTTTGTCCCGCGGTTGTATGGAGTCGAATCACTGTGCGCCTGTACAAAAGTGATAGAAACTTTGTTCGGAGGGCTGACCGAAATTTTGGTCAGGCATGACGGTTATATGACCGGTCATATGACCGTCACTGTTGTAGGGTATGTCTTTCCTTAGTTTGTTTATCTTTGTGTTTAAGCGAATTTACCGTTTTGGAACGAGTTTGGTGGTTGTTGAGGATTTTTTGCTTCGAATGTGTTGATTATTATTTAATTCTGTAATTGTTGTTACAGCTGTGTAGATTAGGGTTTGGTAGCCTTAGAGACTTTGTGTTTCTTCTATGTATGTGTGATATGCTATGTAGCATATCATGCATTATAGCATATTAGCATTATATGTTTGTGTTCTCTTTAAAAATTAGTTTTGGGAGTGGCGGTCTTGATGCTGGGTCTGTGTTTTCCGTTTTATTGTGTTTGTAATAAGTGTGGTTTCTATTTCACTTATGATGTTTTTGGCAGCTGGGTTTAGGACGGGAATTTTTGTTTGTGGGGTTATTATTGTTGTCGTTAAGTTGTTGCTTCCATCTGTTTGCTCGTTAATTTCATTTTGTTCGATTGATACGTATGTTTTGGGCTTGTGTTTCGGAGTGTGAAGGTGCGTTTACGTGATGTTCTGCTGTTGTTTGGGACTGAGTCGGCGTTGATTCTAAGTGTGCTGTTACTTTTTGTTTTATATTTTCGAGTTTTATTTCTGATAAGCGTTTGTACATAATAATGGTCTTTTTCAATCAATTAATCTTTGTGTTGTGATAATGTTTTCGAACTGGGGATATGCTTGCGAAAAAACCGTCCGCACTAGCGTGCAGACGGTTTTTCCTTGGCGTGCTCTCGTCCGGACTAGGGACCGTGGGATTGTTACACCCGTCACCCCCTTGTGGAGCGTAACGAGCCCGCGGACCCTAGTTGACCATCGGTCCAGGCCAATCACCTGCCGATGTGTATAAAAGGTTTCACAATCGCAAAACCTAACCTCGGACGAGCGCTGTAACCATATATCGCTCCTTCGCTGCAAGAACGTCATAACTCAAAACTACATCATTCCGAGAAAATTCAATTTTAAAGTTTAACATTACAGGGAGTTCAAGGTAGCAAAAAATGTTTCGTGGCGTCTTGTGAGCAAAGTATTGAATATTTTACAAAGTGGTTTTGGCAGATAAAAGATCATATGCAGATACACACAGGGTTGCCATAAACTGAAAAAATTTTTTTTTTGAGTTATGACGTTCTTGCAGCGAAGGAGCGATATGTAATACTTCTACAAGGTGCGTCCCAAAGTAAACAGGACTTTTGCAATAGGGACGTTTCTGGTGGCGCCATCTATGTGTGAGGGCATGCGTTGGAAAGGTACATCTTTCATTCACATACTGTCTAAATTTCATGACATTTGGTCTAGTAGACGCCGAAATATCCCGCTCAATGTGACAGTATGTTTTTAACTTTGGTACGAGAATGTCGATCGAACAAAGAGCTAATATTAAGTTCTGTTTTAAACTTGGTAAAACTTTTACCGAAACGTTTAAATTGTTAAAGCAAGTTTATGGTGATGATTTTTTATCCCGTGGCCGTGTTAATGAGTGGTTGAATCGATTCAAGAATGGTCGTGAAGACTTGAATGACGACGAACACGTCGGCCAGTCGAAATTTGTGATTACTGACGATGCCATCAAAACTGTGCGTGATTTTATCAAAATGCAGCCAAAATCATCATTGGAATTGATGGAAATGGAATTGAACATCTCCAAAACATCAATTGATCGCATTTGAACCGAACATTTGGGTCTCCGTAAAGTGTGTTCTCGCTTCATTCCGCACACTTTAACCGACGACCAAAAAGCGCAGAGAATTGAGCACGCAAAAGACATCGTTCGGGAAGCCAGACGTGATCCAAATTTCTTGTTCAACATCATAACCGGTGACGAAACGTGGTGCTTTCAATATGATCCCGAAACAAAGCGTCAAAGTGCCGAATGGAAGCACCCAGATGAGCCAAATCCGAAAAAACCCCGCCGTGAGAAGTCAAAAATCAAAACTCATCTCATTTGTTTCTACGATTCAAAGGGAATAATTCATCGAGAGTTTGTTCCACCGGGAAAAACAATTAACGCTTTGTTTTATGTTGAAGTTTTGAAGCGTTTGGTGCATCGCATTCGTCGTATTCGGACAGAATATCGCGAGGAAGGAAGTTGGCGTTTATTGCATGATAATGCACCGGCTCACAGAGCCCTAGTTACGACCGATTATTTGACCAAAAATCGCATTTTTACCATCAATCATTCACCGTATTCGCCTGATATGGCTCCCTGTGACTTCTACTTATTCGGTCAGTTGCATTTGCCGATGAAAGGAAACCGTTATAAGGACGTTGAGGACATCCAAAAGGCTTGTACCAACATTCTGAAGGCGATGCCGGCCGATGACCTAAAACACTCATTCCAAATGCTTTTGGACCGTGCAAAACGTTGTATCGAAGCAGAAGGAGAGTATTTTGAATAAATAAAAAGAATTATACAAATTATACAAAGTTTTGCGTCGATATGTGAGAATCGATGAAACATGGATCCACCACCACACTCCGGAGTCCAGTCGGCAGTCATCTGAGTGGTCTGCATGCGATGAACCGAATCCAAAGCGTGGAAAAACTCAACAGTCGGCCGGTAAGGTTATGGCACCCGTATATTGAGATGCACATGGAATAATTTTCATCGACTATCTTGGAAAGGGAAAAACCATCAACAGTGACTATTTTATAGCGTTATTGGAGCGTTTGAAGGACGAAATCGCGAAAAAACGGCCCCATTTGAAGAAGAAGAAAGTGTTGTTTCATCAAGACAATGCGCCGTGTCACAAATCGGGGAAAACGATGGTAAAATGGCATGAATTGGGCTTCGAATTGCTTCCGCATCCACCGTATTCTCCAGATTTGGCCCCCAGCGACTATTTCCTGTTCTCAGATCTCAAGAGAATGCTCGCTGGAAAGAAATTTAAAGCCGATGAGGAAGTAATCGCCGAAACAGAGGCCTATTTTGAGGCTAAACACAAATCGTACTACAAAAATGGTATTGAAAAGTTGGTAGATCGCTATAATCGGTGTATCGCCCTCGATGGCAACTATGTTGATTAATAAAATCGAATTTTGCCAAAAAAATGTGTTTTTCTATAAAACGATACGAACTTTTCAGCCCAACTGTTATGTGTTAGAGTGAAACAAAAAAATCACACGTACACGAGAGTTTATATCAGTTTTTCACACCGCCTCACAGTGATTCGTTCCATAGAAAAAATTCAAAAAATGTATGGTCTCAGAATTTAACGATTTTGATGAAGTTTCAAAGAAAAAAACTCCAACTAAGAAAACCCCAAAAAATCTGTGCAAACAATCAATTAGTGTCTGTGCAAAAGAGGCTCAAAGTTGAAACTTTTTTCACAAAAAAATTGAAACTCATATTTTCTGTTTTTTAGTCTATTGAGTAGAAAAAATTGTAAAACTAATTGGTTGGCACGAAGTTGCTTAAACTTTCAATATAGAATAAGAAATGATGCGGCCATTTTCGCTTTTAATGTTTTCCCAAAATTTGCAAAGCGTAGGCTTTTACTTCACTTTTAATTCAAAATATTTTTCTAAGTTAAAAATCTGAAAATTGGCAAAACTTAGACGAAAATATCTAAAAAGTATGTGAAAGTATGTTCCTGGATTTTTTTTAATTTTAAGAAGCATTCTTTCTTTGTCGGATAATGTAATTATATCCTCCGATATCTTCCGATCTCAGAAAACAATTCAATTTGAAAAGTGGTCTAAACACGTATTTTTCGACAAAATTTATTTTATTTATGCCTAAAAGTATGCAATTAGCACGAAAAATGATAAAATCTGCAAAAATGCAAAACATACATCTATTATTATCGTTTTTGTTGCAAAACCAGAGAGTACCGATACAATTTATGTTACTCTTTGGAATAATCAATGTTGACGTTACCGATTAAATGTAAAATCTGAAAAATCTAGCCAACACATTTGGTGCTATAGCTTTCCAAAAATGACGAAATTTGCAAAATTAAACCAAATGGAGATTTCAATTCAGCAGACCATGATTAACTAGTATACCAAATTTTATGAAGAACGGACCACTCCTTCTAATTTTGTCCCGCGGTTGTATGGAGTCGAATCACTGTGCGCCTGTACAAAAGTGATAGAAACTTTGTTCGGAGGGCTGACCGAAATTTTGGTCAGGCATGACGGTTATATGACCGGTCATATGACCGTCACTGTTGTAGGGTATGTCTTTCCTTAGTTTGTTTATCTTTGTGTTTAAGCGAATTTACCGTTTTGGAACGAGTTTGGTGGTTGTTGAGGATTTTTTGCTTCGAATGTGTTGATTATTATTTAATTCTGTAATTGTTGTTACAGCTGTGTAGATTAGGGTTTGGTAGCCTTAGAGACTTTGTGTTTCTTCTATGTATGTGTGATATGCTATGTAGCATATCATGCATTATAGCATATTAGCATTATATGTTTGTGTTCTCTTTAAAAATTAGTTTTGGGAGTGGCGGTCTTGATGCTGGGTCTGTGTTTTCCGTTTTATTGTGTTTGTAATAAGTGTGGTTTCTATTTCACTTATGATGTTTTTGGCAGCTGGGTTTAGGACGGGAATTTTTGTTTGTGGGGTTATTATTGTTGTCGTTAAGTTGTTGCTTCCATCTGTTTGCTCGTTAATTTCATTTTGTTCGATTGATACGTATGTTTTGGGCTTGTGTTTCGGAGTGTGAAGGTGCGTTTACGTGATGTTCTGCTGTTGTTTGGGACTGAGTCGGCGTTGATTCTAAGTGTGCTGTTACTTTTTGTTTTATATTTTCGAGTTTTATTTCTGATAAGCGTTTGTACATAATAATGGTCTTTTTCAATCAATTAATCTTTGTGTTGTGATAATGTTTTCGAACTGGGGATATGCTTGCGAAAAAACCGTCCGCACTAGCGTGCAGACGGTTTTTCCTTGGCGTGCTCTCGTCCGGACTAGGGACCGTGGGATTGTTACACCCGTCACCCCCTTGTGGAGCGTAACGAGCCCGCGGACCCTAGTTGACCATCGGTCCAGGCCAATCACCTGCCGATGTGTATAAAAGGTTTCACAATCGCAAAACCTAACCTCGGACGAGCGCTGTAACCATATATCGCTCCTTCGCTGCAAGAACGTCATAACTCAAAACTACATCATTCCGAGAAAATTCAATTTTAAAGTTTAACATTACAGGGAGTTCAAGGTAGCAAAAAATGTTTCGTGGCGTCTTGTGAGCAAAGTATTGAATATTTTACAAAGTGGTTTTGGCAGATAAAAGATCATATGCAGATACACACAGGGTTGCCATAAACTGAAAAAAATTTTTTTTTGAGTTATGACGTTCTTGCAGCGAAGGAGCGATATGTAATACTTCTACAAGGTGCGTCCCAAAGTAAACAGGACTTTTGCAATAGGGACGTTTCTGGTGGCGCCATCTATGTGTGAGGGCATGCGTTGGAAAGGTACATCTTTCATTCACATACTGTCTAAATTTCATGACATTTGGTCTAGTAGACGCCGAAATATCCCGCTCAATGTGACAGTATGTTTTTAACTTTGGTACGAGAATGTCGATCGAACAAAGAGCTAATATTAAGTTCTGTTTTAAACTTGGTAAAACTTTTACCGAAACGTTTAAATTGTTAAAGCAAGTTTATGGTGATGATTGTTTATCCCGTGGCCGTGTTAATGAGTGGTTGAATCGATTCAAGAATGGTCGTGAAGACTTGAATGACGACGAACACGTCGGCCAGTCGAAATTTGTGATTACTGACGATGCCATCAAAACTGTGCGTGATTTTATCAAAATGCAGCCAAAATCATCATTGGAATTGATGGAAATGGAATTGAACATCTCCAAAACATCAATTGATCGCATTTTAACCGAACATTTGGGTCTCCGTAAAGTGTGTTCTCGCTTCATTCCGCACACTTTAACCGACGACCAAAAAGCGCAGAGAATTGAGCACGCAAAAGACATCGTTCGGGAAGCCAGACGTGATCCAAATTTCTTGTTCAACATCGTAACCGGTGACGAAACGTGGTGCTTTCAATATGATCCCGAAACAAAGCGTCAAAGTGCCGAATGGAAGCACCCAGATGAGCCAAATCCGAAAAAAACCCGCCGTGAGAAGTCAAAAATCAAAACTCATCTCATTTGTTTCTACGATTCAAAGGGAATAATTCGTCGAGAGTTTGTTCCACCGGGAAAAACAATTAACGCTTTGTTTTATGTTGAAGTTTTGAAGCGTTTGGTGCATCGCATTCGTCGTATTCGGACAGAATATCGCGAGGAAGGAAGTTGGCGTTTATTGCATGATAATGCACCGGCTCACAGAGCCCTAGTTACGACCGATTATTTGACCAAAAATCGCATTTTTACCATCAATCATTCACCGTATTCGCCTGATATGGCTCCCTGTGACTTCTACTTATTCGGTCAGTTGCATTTGCCGATGAAAGGAAACCGTTATAAGGACGTTGAGGACATCCAAAAGGCTTGTACCAACATTCTGAAGGCGATGCCGGCCGATGACCTAAAACACTCATTCCAAATGCTTTTGGACCGTGCAAAACGTTGTATCGAAGCAGAAGGAGAGTATTTTGAATAAATAAAAAGAATTATACAAAAATAATCATCCGTTTTCTTTATTTTATAAAAGTCTTGTTTACTTTGGGTTGCACCTTGTATATTGGCACTAACCTATCTTCACAATGTGTTTTCATTCGGAAATCAAAGGGAGACAAGCGATGAGACAGAAAACACGAAATTTTGCGAATGTATTTCTATGCGTGAATACATGTGCACTAGGGTGGGTCGATTCCGGACTTTTTCGATTCGAGATTTCTAATATGTAGTGCGGAAAAGTTGATTCCAATGCAATTTTTTTGTTTTGAGATCGGACTGCATCTTGAACCCCAACTCCGGCCTTGAAATTTCGGAAATTTGCCTAAAATCGTGAAATTGCCTACCTAGCGCCTGAAATACGCCTCTCATGGCAAAATGTATAAAAGAAAAGTTGTTTGTCGCATCATTAGCTACTGAAATGGTATTATGATCATGGCCGTAGGACGAACCGTTCCCGAGATACGAGCGAAAAGGCGGCGCGCCGCAGCGCAAGGTAAAAATCGGCTTGCGGCCACACTTCTCCCTGAATGCGCCAACAATGACGCCGGCGCTGCGGAGATGTGTTCTGTGCTTCACGCGTCGCGCGTGTTGGTTTGTCTGTAGAAATGTATAATCTCAGAATTCTGTTTGCACAGGTGACCCAGCGAGATTTGCACATGTTACCTGGATGCATCGACGCTAATTGTAAGTCTGAAGAGCATTGACCGGAAATAACAGCTTCTGATATTTTGTAGAGGTAAGCTTGGTCTGTGCTAAGTTGGGTCGGATTAATAACCTCAGAAGGTAATTGGCATGATGGAAAACTTTCAAATTTGACGACAGGCAACTTCTCACAATCAGGGAGCAGTTTACCTATGTCGCCAGAGAATGTATTTGGACTCTTTGAGACACCATCTATGTGTTCGAAAAGAGCACGAAATGGGAGTTCGTTGAAATGTAGAAGACAAACAACCCACTGTAATGGCCTACCTATTTTTTCTTCTAGTTTCCGAATGATTCCACCTTTCCAACCTGTGTTCGTGTTGGTGCCATCAGCACCGACAACTTCTAGATGTTCCACATCTACTGAATTGTCTTGTAAATGTTGCCATATAGCTTGCATCTCATCCTCAGCTGACCCGGAAGGAGAGGTGACGTGGCCAAAGTAATGAGACCCAGGTTCCGCTACAAGAGAAATATGTTCCTCTTTGACAGTGTCGCGGTAGTACTTTTCACCTTCGCGGACTTGTGTGAGTGTATTGTCTTTGCGGCCGTCAAAATACAGCCCATATACAGAGTCAATACTTTCGGTGTTTTGGAGCTTAATTCCAACACTTTTTTTTGCTCGACTAATCTTGCATTTGTCAGTGACAAAGCTAGCCTGATCCTCTGTTATCAAAGCTGCTTTTTTGGCATCCAGAAAGGCAGATGAAACCATCAAGGCCGCTGCTCTGTCACTTAATCCGAATCTTTGGGCAGCTAAAGCAGTGTGTTCTAATAATAGTGTGTTTTGTTTGATTTTAGAGGATGGAAGAGAAAATTCAGCATCAGCATCGTTTTTGGAAGAATGTATGTGCGACGTACCGACATTGTTTTCGTCTGTGTGAGTGTCTGGTTGATCTGAATGGTCACGTGTTGTAGCTGATACTTTTCTGGTAAGTGTTGATAATGAATGACGTTTTGAAAGCTTTTCTTTACGTTAATTTCTCTTTGCAATCTTTTTTGTTTCAGGTAGATCAACACTTCCAATGCGACCAATTTTTCTGGTTCTCTGGTCCAAGAGAAATGGTTGTTCAATGATAGGAACTTTCCTTTCCTTTGGACAATTGCATGAAGAAAAAGAAATGCATTTACAAGCAGCGATGTCAAATAATTCGGCGGCAGAAGAGACAAAGTCGTCTCTTTTAGAGCGCAAACCTATTTGGTTCCTTAAAAACATTTGTTTAAATGTCAGAAATTTCTTATGGTATGTGGTGAGCATTTGTAGAACTCTGGTGTGTGAGACTATCGGAATAGATGACTTTTTGAAAATATTTTCAACCATTTTTGCAACTATTTCTGAAACCTCTTTACTCCTAGGTTCATAGTTGTCAACTCGGAGTCGCCCTATACGAAATCTTTCAAACTGATAATACAAAAGAACATCCTGGTAACTGGGTAGCTGGGACTCAGTGAGATCGTACGGATATATGCCAAACACAGGACATTTCTGTCTAAATTTAAATTTAGATTTAAATTTAAATTTAGATACAGACATGTTGAGTTTTGTGTTCTGTTTAGAGAATGTAAGTGATAGCACTCAACGAAATCAACGACAAGAGTGAAGGAACTCGATGAAAGAATATTTGTGTGGAGACCTGTCCGAACGTGTCGTATGGCGCAGGGGAATACACGACGGAGCAAGCTGGTGGCGCCCGGCGCGCAGCGGGAGTCTAGTCTAGTGTCTGGCGGGGAGGGGAGGGGGATGGGGGAAGAGCGAGACGGGACGGGGGGAGGCCCGGCCGGTCCGACCCCACGCGTGAAGCACAGAACACATTTCCGCAGCGCCGGCGTCATTGTTGGCGCATTCAGGGAGAAGTGTGGCCGCAAGCTGATTTTTACCATGCGCTGCGGCGCGCCGCCTTTTCGCTCGTATCTCGGGAACGGTTCGTCCTACGGCCATGATCATAATACCATTTCGGTAGCTAATGATGCGACAAACAACTTTTCTTTTATACATTTTGCCATGAGAGGCGTATTTCAGGCGCTAGGTAGGCAATTTCACGATTTTAGGCAAATTTCCGAAATTTCAAGGCCGGAGTTGGGGTTGAAGATGCAGTCCGATCTCAAAACAAAAAATTGCATTGGAATCAGGAAGTACTAAGGCAACTTTTCCGCACTATTAGAAATCTCGAATCGAAAAAAGTCCGGAATCGACCCACCCTAATGTGCACTTCTGTCACATTAACAACTGTCAAACTGCTCCAGGGGCGGTTGAAGAAATTTCAGTTAATTTCGACAAATTTTTATTTTTTTCCAGTCAATTTTTTTCCCGCCTGAACGCACCTGACTTTTTACAGCTGTCAAGGTACATTCGTTTATACGCTTTCTCGCTCATATTTCACTATTGCTGTACTGTGATGTTGGCGAATGTAGCTTGAGCTTAGTGGCAATATAGAAGTATTACATATATGGCTGTAACGGTCGAGTACGACGCGGGACAGAACAACTCGACCATGATACCAACCGGGACAACGAACCCCAACCAGCTCAAAGTGTTTCGTCAACTCAACCGACGACCACAAAAGCTGGCAAGCCTAGCGAACGCATGATGTGGACTAACGAAATGAACATAAATAAAATGCGTTGCTACTATAGAAGTACCAAATTAGAAACAGTAAAAGTAGGATAATAATTTAATTAATAATTGACTGGCACGACACCCCGATACCGCGACTAAGGCCTAGCTACCCGCAACCATCCGTGTTGTGCGTGTGAATGTTTACAAAGTTGGAAGGGACCTACAGTTTTATGCCGATTCCGAACGGCGAGTTGGGAGCTTTTTCATAGGCAATTTTACTCTCAGAGGTTTGGCATTTCCTGCTGAGAGGACGCCGCCGAAAGAAAAATTGTTTTTCTTTTTTCGGTGTTAGCAGCAACGGAGTCTTGAACCTAGGTTCGAGCGTCGCATTTGACTCGCGGCCCAACGCACTAGCCAGCTGAGCTACGGAGGTAAAAGTAGGATACCGCCAAGAATTCCATAGCCTATTTATACAAATATACCCACAATACAGTAAAATAACACAGCAGACTCGCAGATTAGAAAAGAACCATAGTAGCTAACAACCGCCTATCTAGCATCGAAATCCAAAACATAAAAGAGGAAATAGCAGCTGAAATAAATGCAACAACTCAACAAAACCACTAAATACAACAACATAATCTCAATAATAGAAATCACCCAACCAGGCCCGACCAAGAAAAGTAAAGATCGGTTCACTGTAAATCGGTACACACATTACCGTTTACTGCTGATTTGTAACTTTCTTGTACTAAAAAATTGTAACATGCTTCTGTTGACAATGAATGTGTCGTTATATGATTGAAATTTCATTAGATTTTGTTGTCATTACGTGAAGTTATGAGCGATGGAGTACGCACAAAGAAAACCAATAGTGAACAAATTCGTTGAAAATCCTAATTGGTCGGGAACAAAGATAGCTAAAGTGTTGAAGTTACCAAAAACGAAAGTTTGTAGTGTTATAAAAAGTACAAGGGTACATTAAGCATTAATAGAGCTCCAAGAATGTATAAAAAAATCGGCACAGGAAACTTTTATTTGGACAATCGTGTGATACGTGCTCTAAAAATGATACGAACCTCTAAAAGCACAGCTCGGCGTATACGACTAAGAGCTGGGTTAAAATCATATCGTGCTATAAAATATCCCAATCGTTCCGATAAACAGAACTTTTTCGCAAAAACACGCGCTCGTTTGCTGTATGATAAAGTGTTGACGAAATTTAAAGGCTGTATTGTTATGGACGATGAGACATACGTGAAGGACAACAATTTTATGTTGCATTATACCGTGGAGGTGTTAGCACTAAATACAAGGTGCGTCCCAAAGTAAACAGGACTTTTGCAATAGGGACGTTTCTGGTGGCGCCATCTATGTGTGAGGACATGCGTTGGAAAGGTACATCTTTCATTCACATACTGTCTAAATTTCATGACATTTGGTCTAGTAGACGCCGAAATATCCCGCTCAATGTGACAGTATGTTTTTAACTTTGGTACGAGAATGTCGATCGAACAAAGAGCTAATATTAAGTTCTGTTTTAAACTTGGTAAAACTTTTACCGAAACGTTTAAATTGTTAAAGCAAGTTTATGGTGATGATTGTTTATCCCGTGGCCGTGTTAATGAGTGGTTGAATCGATTCAAGAATGGTCGTGAAGACTTGAATGACGACGAACACGTCGGCCAGTCGAAATTTGTGATTACTGACGATGCCATCAAAACTGTGCGTGATTTTATCAAAATGCAGCCAAAATCATCATTGGAATTGATGGAAATGGAATTGAACATCTCCAAAACATCAATTGATCGCATTTTAACCGAACATTTGGGTCTCCGTAAAGTGTGTTCTCGCTTCATTCCGCACACTTTAACCGACGACCAAAAAGCGCAGAGAATTGAGCACGCAAAAGACATCGTTCGGGAAGCCAGACGTGATCCAAATTTCTTGTTCAACATCGTAACCGGTGACGAAACGTGGTGCTTTCAATATGATCCCGAAACAAAGCGTCAAAGTGCCGAATGGAAGCACCCAGATGAGCCAAATCCGAAAAAAACCCGCCGTGAGAAGTCAAAAATCAAAACTCATCTCATTTGTTTCTACGATTCAAAGGGAATAATTCGTCGAGAGTTTGTTCCACCGGGAAAAACAATTAACGCTTTGTTTTATGTTGAAGTTTTGAAGCGTTTGGTGCATCGCATTCGTCGTATTCGGCCAGAATATCGCGAGGAAGGAAGTTGGCGTTTATTGCATGATAATGCACCGGCTCACAGAGCCCTAGTTACGACCGATTATTTGACCAAAAATCGCATTTTTACCATCAATCATTCACCGTATTCGCCTGATATGGCTCCCTGTGACTTCTACTTATTCGGTCAGTTGCATTTGCCGATGAAAGGAAACCGTTATAAGGACGTTGAGGACATCCAAAAGGCTTGTACCAACATTCTGAAGGCGATGCCGGCCGATGACCTAAAACACTCATTCCAAATGCTTTTGGACCGTGCAAAACGTTGTATCGAAGCAGAAGGAGAGTATTTTGAATAAATAAAAAGAATTATACAAAAATAATCATCCGTTTTCTTTATTTTATAAAAGTCCTGTTTACTTTGGGTTGCACCTTGTATAAATATAAGAAAGTCGACAAATATGAAAAGAAAGGGATGATATGGCAAGCAATTTGCAATTGTGGCCTGTAGAGTAGGACGTTCGTGATGGTTGGTACAATGACGTCCCAAATGTATATTAAAGAATGCCTTCAGAAAAGATGATTGCCTTTTATACGTTATCATCGTTCATCTGTAAAATTTTGGACAGACTTGGCAACTATTCACTACTCAAACGCAGATTTGAACTGGTACAATGTAAATAATGTAGAAATATTGCCAGAAGATGTCAATCCACCCAATTGCCCCATGCTCCGGCCAATCGGAAAATATAGGACTATTGTTAAATACAAATAAAAAAGAAGTGGGGTGTAATAAAAATGCCGACTCAATGCTTCTTAAATGGAACCATTACGCTGCAAAAGTCAATAGAGCATCTGTTCAAAGTCTGATGGCGACGATCAAAAAGCAGACCCAAAATTTTATACATAATGCAATAGAATAATTCCATCATCGACCTTATTTTAAAGATAAATAAATTACCTTTAATTATATTCAAAAACTTTAAGTGTGGCTTTTTTTATTCTTGAGATATAGAGCGTTATATGTGTACTGATTTACTGTGAACCGTTCTTTATATAAGGAGTGAACCAGAAAAAATTTCGAATTTTTAAGGACACATTAAAAAAAAAGTAATAGTCAGATTTAACTTAAATAAACTGCAGTTTATTATAAATTTCCTAAACTCTAATTCACAAAATTTATTATTATTATTTTAAATTTATTATTATTTATTATTTTAAATTTAATGAAATATAATTAGTGGTTACAACATTTTTTTTATATTTTTCTTAACCCATTTTCGGCCGCTGGTCGATTTTTCGACCAGCCACTTTGAAGGATAGTAGCTCTGCACTTAGACATTATATCTTTGAACTTTTGATGCAGAAAATAGCTTTGGTCTTTTGGTAACCCCTCGAAATAATAATTTTTTTTAAAAACGATAAATTTAGAGATGTTGGCGAAGGCACGAAAAAAACATTTTTTTAGTCATATTTTGAATATTCTGAAAAATATATAACCTTTTCAAATTATTGATTTATTATTGATTATTTACGACAGTCTCCGACTAGCTTTCGTACTGAGCAGACGTGCTAATCTCTAATTATTCGCGTTTCTTTTCTCTCTAAGCCGCTCATACGCTCCCGCTACAACTTCACGTGGTCTAGTTATTGTCTCACTCCGCGAACCAAGTCAAAACTAAATAGGTGAAAGTTTCTAAGTAAAAACAATGGCTCCCGGGCCGCCAAACATAGTTGGAAATCGTTTCCAACTATTATCCGAAATTCCACCTAAAAAACGAAAATCTACTAAGAACGGAACGGTTGAAATATTTCCTGAACTGCCATCAGTGCAACAACAAAATCCTAAATTCGTCGTTCTAGCTTCGACCGAGAGCGACAAACCGTTGGCACAATATTCCTGTTTCGGAGTACACCGGTCCCTAAACCTTATCTGCAAAGACATCTTATCCATTTCGGAACTCCGGGACGGCAACTTGCTGCTGTTGGTAAAAAACATAAATGCTGCCCAAAAATTTTTGAACGCAAAGCAACTGCATGGCATTTGCCAAATCACTTCAAAACTACATGACAACCTCAATCACACCAAAGGCACCATTTACGCCCCATTCCTCAACAACTTACCGGAAAAAGAAATTATCGATGAGCTGCGCTCCCAGGGGATTGTATCAGCGTACAAATTTCAGAAACAAATTGACGGTCAAATGCGCCCCACGGGAGTCATCTTGTTGACTTTTGACCTCTACAACCTGCCACAAAAAATTGACATTGCCTGGAGAAAAGTAGAGGTGAAGCAATACTTTCCGAACCCCATGCGCTGCCGGAATTGCCAACTACTTGGGCACACGGCAAAATATTGCAAGCGATCACCCACGTGCGAGCAATGCAACCTCCCTCCCCACGCTCCAGTCGACTGCATTCGCACTTATTGCGCTAATTGTGCTGCTGCACACCCAGCTTCTTCAAGAGACTGTACCAAATTTCAGCAAGCAAAAGAAATACTTAAAATACAAATTACTAATAAATGCACTATGCGAAACGCAATGCACATGTACAAACAACAATTTCCTCTGACGGTATCGTCTCCTCACTCCTCTTATGCCGCAGTCGCTACACAAGCAAACAGAAATACTTCCAATAGCTCCGAACCTGCAAACGTTTCTCAAAAATGCACAATAAATGACACAAATGTTCCAACAAAAATTCCAAACTCTACTGTTTTTACTACAAGCTCTGTCTCACCCAACACGGACTCTCTCAACTCTAACTCAAACCTTACTCTCTCCACCTCAAGCCCTGCTACTAACACAGTAAAGTCTACTCTCAAAACGCCTACAACCACTACTGTCACCACCGAAACTCCAACTAAACCAGCAACTAAATTTCACACCAGCCCACAAAACGATCTCGCCACTAACCCCTCGCCCATATCCCAAGATATTACACCAGAATCACGCTCGCAGAAACACATAACTCACAACACAAACCGTACACAATCAAACCCAAAGTACATTGATTTTAAGCCCCTTGCTTCACTTCCACGCGTACTCTCATCTTCTATTATCTCCTCTGACGACGAAGATTAAGTAAATCTAACACACAAAGATTATAACACTTACTAACACTAAACAATAGACAATAGTCGGTATGACAAAGATTCTCCAATGGAACCTTAATGGGTACAGAAACAACTACGAAGAACTACAACTTTTACTTAAAGAACTTAACCCTTCCATTGTAGCATTACAAGAGACCCACATCCCCTTTCAAGCTCCTGCTATCTCTCCACACAACTACAAAGGATACTTTCATAACCTTAGTCAAAACACAACAGCAAAACAGGGCATTTGTGTATTAATCAAAAAAGAAATTCCCCACAAAGCGTTAAACATAATATCTAGCATATCAAATATTGCTATATAAATTAACATCGGCTTCAAATTTACTTTACTTTCAATCTATATTCCCCCAAATCAAGACTTCAACGCAACAGAAATTATCTCAATGATGAGCAATATCACAACACCCATGATATTGTTGGGCGACTTAAACTCTTGGAGCCCATTTTGGGGTTCCCACACTACTAACCCAAGGGGAAAGATTATCGAAGACATTATCCTTACATCCAACCTTATAGTATTAAATGATGGCTCGCCGACTCATTTTTCTACACACCAATCATTTACTAACGTCGACGTCACACTCTGCACGGCCAACTTAGCACCCAAATACATTTGGAAGATTATCCAACATCTACACGGCAGTGATCATTTCCCCATTCTCACGACAATAGATTCACAAATTTTTAAAGAGAAAACAAAAAAATCGTCAAAATTCATTACCGATAAAGCCGATTGGGGAAAATTCCAAAACTGCTGCCAACGTGAAGCTGCCAAAACACCTTCCTCCAATAACATAAACCAGGAAGCAGCTAACATAAAAAAAATTATTCGGGTAGCCTCCCACTTACATATACCCCAATCAAAACCAGTTTTCAAAAAGCCTTCTGTTCCGTGGTGGAACCACAATTTAGCTGTGCTTAGGTCCGAAAAACAAAGGGCTTGGGCAACATATAAAAACCAGCGAACTGTCAACAACCTGATACACTACAAAAAAACAAATGCCTCTTTTCGTTTTCATGCAAAAAAAGCCAAAAGGACCAGTTTTGAAAATCTAACAAACTCAATCAATCCTAACTCTAACCCCAAACAAATTTGGCACAACATACGACTACTAGCCGGAAACTTTAAACAGACAAAAATTGCTATTATAGACTCCGAGAACGGCCCACTGGTATCTTCAAAAGACATTGCAAACTACTTTTCTTCTTTTTTCAGCATACTCTCATGACACCAATTTCGCCCCAAAGTTCATTTCCGATAAGACATCTACACTCAATGATCAAATTTATAACCCTTCAAATATATCCTCTGCCGCAAAGCAAATTGAAAAGCCAATAACAATAACCGAATTCGAAGAAGTCATACAAGCTGCCAAGGGAAAAACACCAGGACACGATCGAATCTCTTATCCCATTATACAAAATTTGCCACTGAGCATGAAAACAAGAATAATAAACCTTTTCAATCATATTTTTGAGTGTGGTATCTATCCACAAAACTGGAAAATCGCTGACATTGTGCCAATTTTAAAACCAAACAAGTCTATAAATGATATACAAAGTTACCGACCAATTTCGCTTCTCTCATGCCTTGGTAAAACCATAGAAAAAATAATAGCTAAACGTATAATGTGGATGGCCTTAAGTAATAATCTTATTAGCCCCAACCAAGTGGCATTTAAAAAAGGGCAAAGTACATCCGACGCTCTTTTAAAATTAGAACACTATCTATCAACTGCACTATCGAGTCGAAATCATGCCAGCGTACTTAGTCTCGATTTTGAGAGGGCATTTGATAGAATTGGAGCACATGTTGTCTTGCGACAACTAAATAAGTGGCAAGTTGGCACAAAAATTTACAATTTTGTCAAAAGCCTACTATCGAATCGCCACTTCCGGGTTAAAATTAAAAACACCTACTCGGATAGGGTACCACTGTACAATGACATTGCGCAGGGTCCCCCATCTCAGTTATCCTTTTTTGCATAGCCTTCGATGAGGTCAATAAAATAATTACGAAATATCGAGTTGAACATTCTATATACGCCGATGATGTCTTAATATATTCAAAAAATAATAATCTAAATCAAATCCAAACAATATTTACCCACATTTTAGATGACATTTCGGCGTGGTCACTCAGCTCAGGTGCCAATATATCCTATCAAAAATGTAATACTCTGCATATATGCAAAAAACTAAATTGTACAAACCTAAATCTTACATACCGAAATCAATTAATCCAAAATGTAAATCAACTAAAAATATTAGGAATTATATTCGATAAAACATTAAACTTTAAAGAACACTGTATTAATATTAGAAGAAAACTAAACACAAGACTTAACATAATAAAATATCTAGCATCGCAATACAGCAATGTACATCAAAATTCCCTATTAAACGCTACCAAATCCCTGATCCTTTCGGTAATTGATTACTGTCTTCCCATCTATGGACATTGTGCAAATAACACGATCGGACTTTTAGCAGCACCTTACCATGCTGCTGTACGGAAATGCCTTCGCGCCTTCCCCACGACGCCCATAACGAACCTTCTCGCAGAAGCCGGACTACCCACAATCAAGGAACGAGTTAAATATTGCACTCTGCGCCTAATCCCTAAGCTTTACATCTCAAACAACCCCCTTTTACACAACGATTTAAATAACGTCTTGAAAAAGATAAGGCCAATGAAACGATCATCTACAATCTTCAAGGTCACCCAATGCATTAAGGAAATCGACATCCCGTTAAAGCCCAATCTCACCAAAAGCCCCAAATACCCAACATGGCAACTTCCTAAGCACACAATTATAACAAGATTGCTCAAACACTCAAAGCAACACACAAACCCGATCGTTTACATACAAAAATTCCGGGAAATCAAAAACACTTTAGAGCTGGACGACTGGAGCTTCATATACACGGACGGATCGAAAGATGCAGAAAATACGGCCTTCGCAGTAGTAACTGCAGACGGGAAAGCGATTAAAAGAGGACTTTTATTTCCTTATAACTCCATATTTACCGCAGAAGTATTGGCAATTAGCTGCGCTGTCAAGCACGTATCAACTACCCATGGAAAATATGTTATATGCACCGACAGCAAGTCTGCAGTCTATGCTCTGCAAAATTTAAACAACGACCAACCACACATTGTAACTATACGAGAGAAGTTAATACAATACCAACATAAAATTAAAATTATGTGGGTACCGTCACACTCTGGCATACATGGAAATGAACAAGCAGATACAGCAGCTAAACTCGCAGGCAAGTCACCTCATTTTTTCATCGAAGTCACCACGAAATCCGACATCCTACGCAAAATCGACCAACACCTTAAACAAGTTCGGACAGCAGATTGGGCAACCTACCGGCATCATTACAAACTCTTCAATCCAGACCGCATCAAAGCCAACATGCCAACTACAGCGACAAGGAAACAGGCGATAATATTCACAAGATTACGTTTAGGGCACACAAAACTAACCCACGAGCACCTACTAAACGCAAAAGCTGCTCCAAGGTGTCCGATCTGTAATTGCACATTATCGATAGAACACCTTTTTATCCACTGTCCTAAGTATTCCACTGTAAGGCAAAGCGTCTTCAAGCACAACAACCCTTTCGAATTCCTTAAAATTCCCTCCCAAAATAACATAAACACCATATATAATTTCATTGCACAATGTAAGTTAAAAAATCTAATCTAAAATATTCTAAGAATAATTTATATCCATACATGTATAAAATTCATTAGAATAAAAACGGGCCGATAGCCCCGGTTGCTAGTGCCCTCTGGCCATGTAATATAATTATTTATAATTATATTTCATTGTAATAAATAAATAAAAAATGATTATTTACGAAGCCTAAAGACCAAATTACCACAATCAATTGATATCCATAAGATTATGAAAATATTTTTACCTCTCAGCACTGCGTACTTTTCAGTGGTCGAAAAATCGACGATTGGCCAGAAGTCGTCATATATGTACATATATAAGCCAACAATTGTTTGTTTTCATGCTTGATTATTATTTAACTAAAACTATGTATGTACATATATATTTGTTTTTATTGAAATTGAATTTTTATTAATTTATAAAAAAATTTGTAAAAAAAAAACACAAAAAAAATCCAAAAATATTCTTAAGGTCCTAAATGTAAGTCCTTAAAAGGAATTACAAAAATATTGGCTATTTCTGGTAGCGGCCGAAAATGGGTTAACGTTCTTAGTTAGAGACTGGACAGTACATTCGGTGACTATTGCATACACGGTAGGCAGGAAGCATCGATAGGTAGCACAAAAATGTCGACAAAAACTGCAATCTGGGTTGTATTTGTTGATGATTATAGGTGCAAAATCCGTTCGAATTGAAATTCGACCTGCTTCTTCTCAAAAGTTATTCATATTTTTATATTTCGAATCGGGACAATTTGTAACACAGGACAACAAAAAAACACTTTTTTTCTGTTGCATGGAGTTTTTCTACTTTTTCTTACTAATTTGGGTGCGCTGATTTCGAATCTTCCCTCAGAGTTTCTTTAGCAGCTCTAGTTAGTGATATATAGGTACCGTGTCATTTTCTCAGTTTTTCCTCTACTTTTTCCATATTTTTGATCGTAATTTCTAAACCAAAAAACCGATTGACAAGATTTTCACCTTATCGCATTAACAACACCACACTTCTTCTTTTCCGATGCAACTTATTTATATAAGTTTTAAAATGCCGCGGTAATTGGACCTCAAAGTCGGAAAATATGGAATTTTAAGGCGTTTTCTTTGATGGTCAAAAACATACACAATTTTCGTAAATCAATTAACGAGTTAGGTGCTAAAAAAACTCTGAGGGAAGATTCGAAATCAGCGCACCCAAATTAGTAAGAAAGAGTAGAAAAACTCCATGCAACAGAAAAAAAGTGTTTTTTGTTGTCCTGTGTTGTCCCGATTAGAAATATAAAAATATGAATAACTTTTGAGAAGAAGCATGTAGGATTTCAATTCATCAACAAATACAACCCAGATTGCAGTTTTTGTCGGCATTTTTGTGCTACCTATCGATGCTTCCTGCCTACCGTGCATAGGCTTGCTTCCATCGATTTCAGAACTGTACATCATTTTTGCAAACTTTTTTGTTTTTCTTAAGGGAGTGTTCCTGGGTAGAAGTTTGAAAAAATCGATTTTTTTTTGCGTTTTATTGTACCTTATACTATATACTATCACCCCCCAAAGTCGTTTTTCAATCCGCATACTCAGTACCCACTTTTTTGCATGTTAATTGAAGTAATCTCAGCTCTTTTTGCTCCGCTGATACATTGCGCATGATACTTTAATCGCGTTTTTCTCGAAACCACATTTTTTGTACTGGCCGATAATTTTTCTCAGCAACTATGAGAGGTATCGACTTGAAATTTTGGGAAAATGTTCTACATAGTTTTCATTGGATGCTAAACCAAAGTTTTCATCAAAAAATTATTGTTAAATATATTTTCAAGCACTCTAAAGGTAAAAAAAGGTGGCAAAACTGGACAATTTTTTTTTCATATGGCCGCCATTTTGTTTCTAATCAACATTTTGACTAAAACTGTGGTTTAGCATCCGCGGAATTTATTGCAGATTAATAATTGCATACCCATTTCTGTTTCAGATTACTGGTTCCCGAAATTTATTATCGGCCAGCAGTGAAAACAAGGTCACATTGACCACTGAAAATTTGTACTTAGAAAATAAAATTGTTTGACACAAATATGAGTTTCTGTTCTCCAAATAATAAGGAACAACAAGCAAAAAACCAGAATATTGCATGTTGCCTTGTAGCTCCAAAATAATTTTTTGAAAAACAGCCTAAAATCGGCATTCTACCCGGGAACACTCCCTTAAGGTTTGCTTCATTACAGCCCAATATCTTTCAATAGGCCGAAGTTCCAGGCATTTGGGAGGATTTGCCTCTTTTGGGACCACCGTGACACAATTTCCTTCATACCATTCCATAGTTGACCTGGAGTAGTGGCTTGTCGCTAGGTCTGGCCAAAATAAAACTGTTCTTTTGTGCTATTTAATAAATGGTATAAAGCGTTTTTGCAGACATTCTTTTATATAAATTCTAGAGTTAATTGTTCCTGTCGTAATGAACGCCTTGCTCCGCAGACCGCAGGAGCAAATAGCTTGACAAACCATGAAGCGTTTTGGAAATTTGGTGTATTTCACTTCGGAGTATCACGCAATCGAACTTGGGTACGCAATCGTCATACAGTTTTCGAGCCCGCGTCTTCGCTATTTTTTCTTTTGCTTTCGACCGGTCAGGCACTTTCTGCTATTCGTAGGTCCTTAATTCTTGACTTTGCTTATATCACATCTCAGTTGATTGCGTTGTGCCTGCTGCAGCTGCAACATCTCGAGTCGACCTCGTGGGGTTATTCCGATAGTGCTAACAACCAGTGACGGCTTAAGGTGCTCGGTGGCCCGCGGCGGCGATGGCTGAGGGGGCGCCCACAAAACGGTGCAGAATAAGTTTGCGCACAAAACTAATAACGGGTATTTCCGGTTATGTTTTTTACTTTTTTTTTTTAATTTGTATTCCGTTGAACAGTAAACGGACTTGCAAATTATTTTGAAACGTATACGAGTATGTGCTTGAAATTTTATAGAATGCAATAGAATCCCAGAGAAAAAATGAAAAATGGTTAAAAGGATAATCTTACTAAATCTCTCCAAAATTGATAAAAACTTTTGTGAAATTAGAAAAACTTTTGGGATAGCAACTTCGTCATTTCAAAAAGCCATCTCAAGTCTCGAAAAAAACAGAAAATCTTGCTTCGTTACTAAGATTTGGCCATTTTTTAAGCTACCCGAGCAGGAGGATTTAGATTGTTTTGCGATCAGTGCATCATATCACTACTCGACAAAAAATGGGCCAATCGCGTGCACCTAAAAATAAAAGTATTTTCTGGACTAACTTTGGCCGCTTAACACAAAACTGAAAATCAAAAAATTTTTTAAAAAGCGTTTTCGAAAAATCTTCGAAAAAAGAGTTTTTTCTGTTGTTTCAGTTATGAGCACATATCTCCTAAAATAATTATCCGATTAACACGAGCTGTCCGTCGTTCTTCTTAGCCTTTTTACTGATATATAGATTGTCCAAATCATATAAGATTTGTGGAAGTTACTGACGGTGAAAGTTGAAACAAAGTGAATTTTTCGACCAATTTAGAAAATCATAAATTTTCGAATATTTTTTATAGAAAAAATAAATTATAACCTCTGGTTTTAAAATCTAAAATGAAATATATACTATTTTAGCAAATATTAAGCCTAATATCAATAGAATTGAAAGAAAAATGACAAAGTTATGATGCAGTGAGTGAAAACACCAACTTTACATTTATTACACCGTGCGAAACAATGTTTTTATTTGGCCGAGACCCATTCAAATTTTGATATAGACGTGAAACTAGAGAAAATTTATAGTATCCTGGCATAGTCAATATTACACTTTCTGACCCAAAGTCCTTTTTAAAGGACTTTAAAACATTTTTTTTAAATATATGCGGTAGTGCAATGATGAAGATATGAGTATCAAATAAAAGAGGAAAATTGTCTCCTTTTAACTAAATTTTCTATTTTGAACTTTCAGGACCAAAATATATCAGGCATGGAAAACATATGTACACATTTTGGATTTCAGTTTGTAGATTCATACATCTAAATTTTATTCTATTTCAAAATTCTAGTCTAGAAAACAGTTTTATTTTTGACTTTTACAAAGTTTAATGAGGTGAAGTAATAGTGTAATTTACACTAATTTACAAGCAAGCCCTAAGATTGCGATATTTAATTTTTAACTTAGAATTTTTTATTTGCATATTTTGCACAAAATTTTAAGTTAAAAATTAAATATTGCAATCTTCGAGGGAAAAGTTTTTGAAAATTTGCAAACAATTGTTATTTAGAAAGGATGATTTCTTGCTTTTATTAAACTGAATTTGTTATTGTTGATTGTTCAATTGATAAAAGTGACAAACAACTTAGTCTTTCATCAACCATTGTGGAGCGCAAATGGTTTTTTACAAGTTCCAGTTCCTCCGCCCCCCCGCCCCCCTCCCCCCGTTAAGCCGCTACTGCTAACGACCCATTTCAGCACTTCTGGGTTACTTGGACCCGTTTTTCTGCCTGATTCTTCGGCTCTGTAGATGGAGTTTCCCGCGTTGTAGTTGTTTATAACATTATAAACCGTCGCTGTGCTTTCCCGTGCAATACTTAGTCTAGACTTCGTCTTATCAGCCAAGTAAATGTCAAGTATTAATTTGCGGCAGCGCTCTTGCGGGCTGGACATGTTGACTAAAGTAGATCCAAGATGCAATTGACTAATATAGCAAGAAACTGCAATATTTATAGATACTTTCACTCGCAAATACCAGCCTCCTAACTCTTGGCATTTTCGTATGCTGGATGCGTAAAAATTCTAAAATTTTTCTGGTTCTCTCCTTACACCAAAGTATTAATACACAGCCCAATAACAACCGAACCAGCAATAGTCTGTCCGACGATAACAACAATGTTTTTTCTTTTAACATGGACACTAATGATGAGGTGCTGATCATTGTCTATAAATTGTTCTTCTGTGATTACTTAGATATTGTTCAGATGTACTGTGGTGTATTTAGTGATCCGTCGATACCATCACTAATCCCAATCTTTCCTTCTCCTCTTGTGCTCATGTTCCCACTATTTTCTGCTCCCCGGCTTCGGCCGTTTTGTATCGTTTCATGTTTCGTGTACTTACTTGTAATTCATACGTCACGGAATAAACACTACAAAAAACCGAACCTACCGCTCTTCTATTTCTACCGCTCCGCGTGAATTCGAACATGGTCCTTCGAACCGGATAAATACTAAGCAAACTATGAACATATATAAGTGAACATAAAACATTTTCAAAACCAAAACAATCAACAATCAGTGCCACGGCATACAACTAATGCAAAAGCTAAAAGTGAAAAAACACTCACAACAAAAAACAAACATAGTTACAACAACAAAATTACAAGGGAACAAGTGACAAACCCAAATAAAAGAAACAGTGACAACTCTTCACAAACCAACGAAATACAATTTTAAAAAACAGTGCACGAATATCACATATTAAAAACAAAAAAGTGCAAAACACTGAACAGTGCAGTGACACATATAAGAAGGGCAGCAGAACACGTAACAACAACAACACACTCAACAAACACAACAACAAAACACACACCCACAACGCAGAGTAAAAAAGGGAAACAGCAGAGAACAGCACAAACAACAACAGCACAAGCAACAGTATCACAACACAGGAGCGGACCACAGCAATTGAGGATATCACCATCTCGGACACGGGGCCCAAACACAGATAAGCGAAACATTTATATTTTCGAAATATAAATAACACGTACTAACACAACACGTACATAGTATATTAAACCCAAATATACACCCACTCCTCAAAAATCCAGAGTAAAATTTTACACTCTGGTACCCCGCCACTGCTCGCTTATCGTGCATATTCCCTTAATACAAAACAGCGCAGTGCAGTAAGCAATCCCGCTACTGCACATAATTCGGCGCTTTGTATATTTCGCAGTCCCTTTTGTGCGACCTTCGCTGCCGAAGCAGCAAAAACTCCGCTGCAGCCAGCACCCAAAACGCACTATTCTCCTTGTGCAGTAAATAGGCACGCAGCATTTCTCCCGCTGCATTCCCACTGACCCACTTGCACGCATTTTCGCGTTTTGCTTGTGCGATATGCGCAAGCACTGAGCAGCGAGCACTCCCGCTGCTGCTTCCAAGTGCAATTGCACATTCGCACTTCTGCCTAAGCAATTTCCACACTCTCGCTGGCAAAAGTAAACAAACGCAAATACAGTGGGACGAGTAGCCTATTTTAGCAGCACATTGAACAATTTTCTGAGACTTAGAAAATTTTCAATAGTGCTGCACTTACACACTCATTACACAGCTGTTGTCACCCCCAAGCGAATACAGTGGGATAAATATACCCCAGCTGTACTAAAAAATGTGTAATCGTTCACCCCATTATTTTTTGGTTCCCCTTACACCAAATATAATAAGAATTAATTATTATTACCCGAAAACACTAATACACTAATATATTAACATACTTTCCTACAAGAACACTACCGGTTATATAACCGGTTATATAACTGATAGTGTTTAACTGATATATCTGTTAGCGCCCGGAACAAAGTTTCAGTTAGATTTGTTCAGAGCGTGTGAAAAATCTGACGGAAACTTTTGTGTACATGTGATTTTGTATCACCTTCCAACGCACGTACTTTAAAGACTGGACAAACGTATAGCGATCTCGCTCACTTAAGTTAGCTATGACGGATATATTGGTTAGACATACCAGGTAGTCATAACGTATATATTTGTTAGGACTAACGTACAAATTGGGTACATCTAACCGACATATCAGTTAGACATACCAGGTAGTCATAACGTATATATTTGTTAGGACTAACGTACAAATCGGGTACATCTAACCGAAATATCAGTTATATCTATCGGGTAGTCATAAGACGAAAAAGACACATTTATATAAAAGTATTGGTTTTTTTTTTTTTTTTTCATTCATTTTCTGTCATTCACTGTCCTCCAGTTTTAACAAAACAAGAAATCTGACACTGTCATCCTCTTCTTCATGGGCGTTAAACCTTCGTCGTTGTATTTTCCGGTCTTGAACGTTTTTTTGTACATTTTAGGATCTGTAAAGAAAATAATGTTAGAATATATACACAGAGGAGCAGCTAGCGTATTGCTTACCAAATTTCTCAGGTTTTCTGTTTATTCCTATTATTATTATTATTCTTTTTATTTGCACTTCAACTTGAAATTCTCGCACGTAAGTTTGGAGGTCGTGTTTGTTTTATTTTTAGGTTAGGTTTTACATCTGGTGGCACGTGCCATGTGTACATCGCTATCTCATTCTCTCATACAGAAATTATTAATTGCTTGATTCCTCCTTTTCTCGCTAACGTTTGGTGGCACGTGCCATGTGTATATCGCTATCTCATTCTCTCATACAGAAATTATTAATTGCTTGAATCTTCCTTTTCTCGCTAACGTTTGAACATAGAATAAAATTAATTTTAAAATTTGAAAGAAATGCATATGTATTAGTTGTGTTCAATTTTTGCATCAAGGTGTTGGTGTTTCGGTTAGGTCTGTCTGACAGGGAACCGAAACACCAACACCTTGATGCAAAAATTGAACACAACTAATACATATGCATTTCTTTCAAATTTTAAAATTAATTTTATTCTATGTTCAAACGTTAGCGAGAAAAGGAAGATTCAAGCAATTAATAATTTCTGTATGAGAGAATGAGATAGCGATATACACATGGCACGTGCCAGAGAGAGATCTAAGTATGGAATACGATTAAGCGTCCTAGCAAGAGGAGCGTTTTTAGCGTATTCCGTTTTGCATAACCCAACATAGAAATAATTAAAATGCCTAAGAGCTCGAGAAGGGACAGTAAACTTTATTCTGTCCAAAAGCGTAGGACAGTCCACTGTTCCGTCAATGACGTTGACAATAAACGAACAGGACAAATAGGAGCGCCTAGAATTCAAAGATTTAAGATTTATAAGCTGACAACGGGAACCATAGGACGGGATGGGGTCGTTAAATTTAAGGGAACGAAGGGCAAATCTAATAAAAACCTTTTGAATACGTTCAATACGATTAATGAAGGATGCATGGTAGGGACGCCAAATAAACGCAGCATATTCTAATTTTGACCTAACGAATGTTATGAAAAGTAGCTTAAGAGTATAAGGGTCGCAAAAAGACGAGCAGTTACGACGAACAAAAGCCAACATGGAATAGGAATTTGAGACAATGAAGTTAATATGGGTGGAAAAAGGCAATCTCGAGTCAAAAAAGACACCCAAGTCCTTAATCTCATTGACAGTGTTTAGAAGAGAACCAGAAATATTGAAGGTTCTACAGACTGGGTTATCTTTCCTAGAGAAGATAACATGAAAACATTTTTTAACATTAAGGAACAAGCGGTTTCGGACGCACCAAGAGTGGACCCTGTCAAGGTCCAACTGAAGGGCAACAGAGTCCAGAAAAGACTTCCTAACCATATAGATTTTGAGATCGTCTGCGTAAAGAAGAAACTTCGCCGATAGAAAACAAGAACTAATATCATTAATGAATAAGAGAAATAGAAGAGGGCCCAAAATGCTACCTTGCGGCACCCCTGAAGAGGCCACGAAAGGGACAGACGAACAGTTATCCACAGTTACAGTACAAGACCGGTTAGACAAGTAGGACCCAATCCACCGGAGAAAAGTGGAATGGAAACCCAGACGTGCCAGCTTAGAGACCAAGATTTTGTGTGAAACTCTATCAAAAGCCTTTGCAAAATCTGTATAGATTGCATCAATTTCAAAACCTCCCTGAAAGGCTGCAATACAGTCCTCAGTAAACACGGCTAAGTTAGAAACAGTGGACCTACCTTCCACAAAGCCATGTTGATTAGGGCAAATAAGGTTGCGAACTAAAAAGACTAATTTATCTTTAACAATATTCTCAAAGAGCTTAGAGACAGAGGTGAGCTTAGAAATGGGTCTGTAGTTAGAGACATCATTTTTTCTTCCACTTTTAAAAATTGGAGTAATAGTTGCCTTCTTCCATGCATCAATGAACCTCCAGGATGAGATTGATTTATTGAAAATTAGCCGAAGAGGCTCAATAAGTGAAGAACATTGTCTAAGAAGGATGGCCGAAAGACCATCGGAATCCATTTGGGAATTGGATTTCATCCTTAAAATGCCATTTACAATATCGGCAGATGTTAGTGTTAGCGAACCCAGTGAGAGAGAAGAATTGGACATCTCAGAACTGTTTACGTTAAGGTCAACGTCACAAACGAAGTTAGAAATGAAAAAAACAGCAAAAAGATTAGCTGATTCTTCAGCCGAGTTTTCAGATTTACCATTGAAGAAAAGTGAGGTGGGAAAACTCGAGGTAGCTTTCTTGGATTTAATGAAACCCCAGAAGGATTTAGGATTATTTCTAATGTTGGTTTCATGCTTACGAATATAGCTTTTGTACAATGCCTTATCTAAATAATTAAATTCCTTCCGATAAAATTGATAAGTATTAAAGTAATAGGAACAATTTGTTAACTTATATTTTTTATAAAACTTATTTCTAAGGTTTTTGAGGTGTTTTAACTCTTTGGTATACCATGGCAACCTGTAAACCCTACTTTGGTGAGTTGGGATAAATCTTTTACAAAGTTCAAACACTTTAGATTTGAAGATTTCAAAACAGATGTCAGCATCTGAATTTAAGAATAAGTCAGCCCAGTTAATGTTAAGGCAATTGTTAAGTGCATCAAAGTCACAAAGATTGTAATTAAAACTGACTTTACAACTGGCATGCAAGAGAGACGAAAATTCATATAATTCGAGTTCAATTGAAAGGGGAACATGATGCAAGAAAGGTGGTGAAATAGGATCTAAGCATTCAGTAATTTTATGGTTTAAATTACTTGTGACAAAAACTAAGTCCAGAATGCGGTTTAATTTATTAGCAAAGCCGTTAATCTGAGAGATCACAGCTTAAGAAATTATCGATTAGAAACAACTCAGATGCATTGCAGACATTAGTGGGCGTAAGAGGGCAAGAGTCAAGCATGACCACGAAATATCGTTTAAGTTAAAATCACCAAGTATACAAAACTGATTGCCGCTAAACCTTGAGTACAGCGCGCAGACATTATCAACATGAGATTGATAAAGCAACTCAGTACTGTTAGGCGGTATATAAGAGGCACACACAAGAAATGCATTCGATGCACCCTGCACAGTACACATATTTGGTCGAGAAGGGTCCCCGTTAACCAATTGGATTAGCGAAGAACGTAAATTCCGACGAACAGCAATTAAATGTTATATATGCTCTACCAAATTGCCCGAAGCAACTCTAGCTTTATGGGAACAATCTTTGACCACCCGGAAGGATCTGCCACCCTGGTCACAAAAGAATGAGTTTCTGACCTGCAGATACGAGATAGTGGAACGGCTGAATTTCTTTCGGCCTACCAAGTCGAAACCACAATCCTCATCTTCCAATGTCCCCAAAAATCGGCCCCCCAGATCCATAAATTTTTACACTGAAGTGAAAAAGGACTGCAAAGGCGTCCAAACTCTGCAACGCAAATCATTCCGTACGGACTTGCCGAAGCTTTAAAAGGCTCACCCCCCAGAGTCGATTAGCATATGTGAAAAAGCACAAGATCTGAGTAAACTGTCTTGCTACATCACACCTAATTCAGGAATGTACAAGCAATTTCACATGCGTATATTGCCAGGAAAAGCACCACTCTTTGCTTCATCTCCCCAAAGGCAATGCGCAACCCACTCATTCCCCTAATCGATCACCTTCGACCACTTCTCTGGTCTAAATGGTTATCCAACAACCGAGCAACAATTCCACCACTAATCCTCCTCTTTCCGATGCGCAATCCAGCACATCTTCAAGGCAAAGTACGCCCCCAGTACCAGCCCTCCACTCAAATAATGGCACCCACCCCCTTCTGCCTACGGCACTGGTGTCCATTAAACACTTTGGAAAGTTGTTCAGAGTTCGAGCGCTGATCGATCAAGGCTCTCACCGCACCTTCATTTCCTCGAAGGTCCAGAGACGCCTAAAATTGCCTATGGAGAAATCTAACCTCCAGATCTGACTGACTGACAGACTGTAAAAACCGCCAACCATATATCCTTATTGACATTGGCAGTCCCAAAAACGAGCACAAACCTCCCCGTGCAAGTAATCGTGCTTCAAAAGCTAACGGAATTTCTCCCCCCTTCAAAAAGAAACCCCCCCAATTTGAACGATTTCGCCATGCTAGATCTCGCTGATCCCAACCCCTTCGAGGCAGCGCAGATCGATATAGTGATTGGCAGTGATCTCATCCCGCAGATCATGCTCGAAGGTTTCCACCGAAATGTATGTGGCAGCTTACTTGCTCAACACACAGTATTCGGTTGGATATTAAGCGGGCCAGTACCCAGGTCATCACATTTGACAAATGCTGCCGCGGTGCCAAATCACCATACGCACACTGGTCCCGCCCTTCGAAAAAACCTTCCTACTCCAAAGGAAGTCCTCCCTGATGTAATTGCCGCCCTCAATCCCGTAAGGTTTCCACCCAAGGAAATAAAGGCAAATCACGCGGAACCCACCATCTCTGCACACTCAGATTCAAAACGGCAAACACCCCCCTTCGTTGCCAAACATTTCGCCCCCGCAGGATGGATCGCAGTCCCCTCGCATTTTCACATTGCACCCCCCCATACAATAAACCTCGAGCGCACCCATCCCGGGTCCGAGTCAGTCGCCATTCCCGTACGACCTGTCCTAAGCGCATTCACTCCTCCGACGGCAACTCAAGCGAACCCCAGCGTTTGACGAACCGCTTACACCCCCACAAACGATGTCAAAATTATCATCTCTCACAACTGACATCTCTTTTGCAGATCCGGCGCTAGCGAAGACCCCAGCAGTTGCCCCCCAAACTGCCCTGCACGTCCGCACGGAGCATCGACAGTAAAGAGGCCCTCAGCGCACTCCCCATCGCGGATCGGCGCAACCCCCCCAGCCGTCAGCCCATCCTACAGCCAGGCAGCCGCGCATCACCGCCAAACCATGACCAGCCATCCGTCCGCCGCAACCCTGGACGAGACCCCGGCACCCCCCACAAAATAGAATTGCAATCTGCAATGGCGGGCGCGATGTTCAGATGTACTGTGGTGTATTTAGTGATCCGTCGATACCATCACTAATCCCAATCTTTCCTTCTCCTCTTGTGCTCATGTTCCCACTATTTTCTGCTCCCCGGCTTCGGCCGTTTTGTATCGTTTCATGTTTCGTGTACTTACTTGTAATTCATACGTCACGGAATAAACACTACAAAAAACCGAACCATAGCGCTCTTCTATTTCTACCGCTCCGCGTGAATTCGAACAGATATGATAGATAGAACGTGAGGCAGTTCCATAGATAAAATGAAAATTTGCAAAATGTTCTTTCTAATCAACAAAAGGCATCAACATATGTAATTGAAATGTCCGAAGCCTCAAAAATATAATTGATGATTTGCGTCTTATATTTGACGCCGAAATGATTGACATATTACATATATCAGTGGTCGGCCTCGATAGCTCAGCGGGTAGCGCGCTGGCTTCTCATACCGAGCGCCCCGGGTCCGATTCCTGGCTTGGGCTGGAAAAAACACTCATCTACTTCTGTCGCTATCCACATGAAGGGAATGAGAATTACAAGAATCGCACAAGTGCGCTCTTGGCAGGCAATGGCAAAACCTCCAAGTGTGAAAGAAAAACTGCCCATCGCCGTTCGGATTCGGCGTTAAACTGTAGGTCCGCTCCCCTCCCTTTCCCCATCCGTTTGAAATGTGTGGTGTTATCACATGTTGAAAAAACAGTTTGCATACGCATTTTCAAACGGGTGGAATCTGTGGTATCACAACGGGCCCATTAAGAGGCCTAAGTGTGTCTCATACAGAGGCAGCCACCTCAACCTAACCTAACCTAACCTACATATATCAGTGACCTGGTTCACACCAGTAATGGATAGTGGATAGAATAAAATGGATAAATATAAACCTTTACGTGCAGACCGGCGTCATAAAGGCGAGGGTGGGGTGTGAATATTGTGGCGATGATGCGGTTTACTCTGCGCAACTGCAGGCCCTTTATCGGTGGGGATGCGTGGAAAACACTGAACGAACATTCGTTGCTGTGAAGTGCATGCTTGTGAACGTCAAGGCACTTTCGGGAACTCGCGCCTCGATGATGTGAGGGGTGCCGGATATTTCGAAAATAAATTACGCTTCGGGCACAGATAACTCATCAAGTACATGTTCATTTTCCAGTGATGAAAACTGTAGAAAAATTTCAAGCTTTGACAGCTTTCTCTACAGCTTTTTTCAGCAAAGCTATTTTACGTACACAGCCGCATATTCTCGTTCAGAAGTTTTGCCAAATTTAAATTAATTTTGAAATTTAGTTAGTAACCTGATGATTTTGTTAGCTGCGTTCGTGTGTTTCAAGCAGTACCACAAGCAAGTAGTTCGTGGAACGTTTGAAATCGTTTGCATTGTAAATTTTGCCTCGGCTTCGAGGCTGTGCGAGGAAATTAAAAATTTATTTTTTCAAAAATTATGATATAAATGTATCGGCGCTGGCAAATTTTCAGTGAAGAGATACATACACATTGCTGCTCTTGGCAGGCAATGGCAAAACCTCCAAGTGTGAAAGGAAAATTGCAAAAAAAACCGCCGTTCGGACTCGGCGTTAAAACTGCAGGTGCCCTCCCTCCCTTTCCCCATCCGTTTGAAATGTGTGTTGTATCAAACAACGGTGTTTCAAACTGGTGGAATTTGTGGTATCACAGGTATAGGCCTAAGTGTGTCTCATACAGAGGCAGCCACTACAACCAACCAACCAATCTCTCATTTCGCTGAAATGTGAACAACATAATATAGTTTCTGTGTGCTCCGAAAATGTCAACTTTGCTTTTGAATAATGCGTTTAACTTCATTACTTCAATATGAAGAAAACGGCTGCCGAAAGTCATCGTATTTTAGTTTAAACTTATGGTGATGATGCTTTAGCTGAATGAACCTGTCAAAAGTCGTTTGTACGGTATAAAAGTGGCAATTTTGTTTTGGAAGACGAAAAACGACCCGAAGCGCCACCACAGTTTGAGGATGAGAATTGGAGGCACGGCTCTATGAATATCCTTCAAAAACGCGAGAGGAACTCTCAAAAACACGTGGAGTCACTCAACAAGCCAGTTCACATCGTTTAAAAGAAATGGGAATGATCCGAAGGGTAGGAAATTGGGTGCCGTATGAACTGAAGCCGAGAGACCTGGAACGCCGTGTGAACTGCTCCAACGGCAAAAGATAAATGGGTTTCTGCATCTAATTGTGACTGGCGATGAAAAGTGGGTTCATGAAGATAATCCAAAACGTCGAGCAAGGTATGGATACCCCGGCCATGCCTCATCATCGGCGGCCAAGCCGAATATTCATGGCCAGAAGATAATGCTGTGTATTTGGTGGGACCAGGTCGGTGTTACTCATTGTGAGCTATTGAAACCGAACAAAACGATCAAAGGGGAGGTCTACGAGGACAACTGATGCGTTTGAGCCGAGTATTGCAACAAAAACGGCCGTAATACGTCGACCACATGTTGCAGCGCCCGTTAAAAAGTACTTATAAACGCTCAAATGGGAAGTTTTACCCCACCCGCCATATAGTCCAAACATTGCTCCTTCCGATTACCATCTCTTCCGATCGATGGCCCTGGCTGACCAGCGTTTTTCCAATTGTGATGATGTCAAAAAATTAATCGATTCAAGGATAGCGGCCAAATTGCCGCACCTTTTTCGCGATGGAATCCGTCAATTGCCAGAAAGATGGGAAAAAGTAGTGGCTAGCGACGGACAATATTTTAAGGATTGAATGTATAAAACTTTTTCACAATAAAGCTCCAATTTTCGAAAAAAAAACCGCACGAACTTATTTGTACAAAAATCAAAATTAAAACGAAATTCGTGGGTTACCCTATTTTCGTGGATTTTATTCTCTTTGCAAGCATACAATGACAATATGAGTCACAAACTCCCCCTTCATCCCCTTTCATTTATTTATGTATGAACTTAAAAACTCAATTCCGACATCCCGGCTGTTTTTAGACGCCCCGAAATTGCGAGGCTTATGCTCCGCGATCCCGGGATTTTTCACTGTGTGCTTGGTTTTTACAACGTAACCAAAGCATGGTGATTGAATTCCTCACTAATACTAGTACATTTTGCATGGGATTGAGGAACATAATAAACAGTGTTTAGGGAAAAAATATATTACATATTTTACTAGCAGGGTCCGCAAGTTTAAGTCAATGGGGCCAATAAACCAAGTTCTTCCTAACCCTTTCTTGCAGATTTTTATTAAAAAATACTTATTTAATTATTTTCCATTTGAATCGCATGTTAAGTGCTTTCACTAAGTTTGAAGTCAAGAGGCCCATAAAATCTTTTTTGTCCATACAAAAAATCGGAAAAATGAAAAACACGTCGAATTATTTCTCACGAAGAGTGCTTTGACCAAGTTTGAAGTCAAAAAACGAAAAAAATCATGTTTCTTCATACAAACTTGTAACCCTTTGCTTACCCTTTAATGTTTTGATTTTCAAAAAAAATTAGGAACATATGTCAAATGATTTTCGATTTCAAGTGTTTTCACCAACTTTCAGGTCAATAGGCCCATCGGTTCATAGTTTGTTCGTAGTCTTCCCGTATACGTGCCTTAACACGTTATTGACCCCATTAAATCTTGATTTTTGAAAAAAAAACTAAAAAATACATGTCGAATTATCTTTTATTTAATGTGTTTTCACCAAATTTTAAATTAATAGGCCCATTTCAAATCACAATATTACACGACAGTCTTCATCTGACTGTCGTGTAGTTCGGACGTTGCCATCATGTCCTCGCTTAACTCTAACTGCTCGAAGTGCTTTAAGTCTATTCGTGAAGGCTTTGTTGTTGCGTGCAAAGTGTGCAATAACAAATTTCATAAAATTTGTGCGAACATTGAGAGCAAAGAAATCTCCGATCTTCTTGCTAATAATCCGAACATTGTTTTTAACTGCTCCAGCTGTCTGAGTACGTCAGCTAATTTAATTGCTGCTGTGTCATCTCTCTCTGATGAGGTCAACGGACTTAAGAAGATGATAATGGATCTGGTGCAAATGACAGTTATGAAATCCAAGTGCTGCACTTTCAACCCTTCTTCTAATGAAGAACACGCAACGCACTCGCCTCTACCAGTAAAGGACAATAACAAAACAAAACGCCCGCAGTCTCTGGCAGCTAATGCTTCCAATGTTACTGATGCTGTTCATGCTGTTGCTCTGCGCTCTCATACTCTCGCTGTGAATGCTGTCGTTGATGTTGTTGCTGACGCTGCTGCACCTGCTGCCTCGCCTGTGACTTATGCTGCTGCGACCGCTGATGAAAATAGTACGCTCACTTGCTCTGCTGATGCCTCGCTCTCCTCGTCACATGCTGCCGGTGCTCCATCTTCTCCTACTCACTCGTCTATTGCTGCTGCTGCTGATCTACCTGCTAACGACTGGACTACGGTGCACAACAAAAAGCACCGGAACCAAAGGATTGTTGTTATTGGCTCAAACGTAAGCTCGGGTTTGGATGTAGCTGTTAGTAAGAAGTGGTTGCACTTGTCATCGTTTCTACTCTCGGTGACTGAGGATATTCTAACTGATTATATTGCAAATCGTGCCGGAGTTGACAAACGTAATCTTTCCTGTTATAAACTAGTAAAGAAAGACGTCTCTACTGAGTCTCTGAAGCGTGTAAACTTTAAACTTGGTGTTGCCTCATCTTCATATGCCAAGCTTATTGATGCCTCTGTGTGGCCTGCTGACGTTAAGGTGCGCCCTTTTCGTTTTTTTCAAAAAATAGACCAGCCAACAGTGACGGCCTAGCATCCCCTAATGTTTCAAATTCTTCGCTTAAGATTCTGTACCAGAATGTTTCTGGTCTTAGAACTAAATCTAATGATCTTTATGCAATGAGCTCAAATTTGGATTATGATATCTTTGTGTTGGTTGAAACATGGCTGAACTCAACCTTTTACAGTGAGGAATTCTTGGATCCCAACCTGTACAATGTCTTTCGTAAAAACCGCGACACTGTTAAGACTGGCTTGTGTAGGGGCGGTGGTGTGCTTATTGCAGTTCGGCGCAAGTTGTGCTCATCGCTTGTGTTACTTGAAAATGCTGACTCGTTATTGGACCAAATCTGTGTTTCCATTCAGGGATTGTCCAACTCATTGCTTCTTTGTGCTTCTTACATTCCGCCGAATTCGGCTGAAGTTTTCTACAAAGCTCATGTCGACAACATCTTATCTTTAGCTTTAAGTAGAGGAGATGACTGTCACTTGTGTGTTATGGGCGACTTTAATTTGTGCAATTTATCTTGGACTCGCCTGGAGGACAATAATTGCGATGGTGCTACTTTTTTTCCCCGTAATATAGTAAGCTCTTCTGAAAGTTACTTAGTTGATAACTTGTACAGTCTGAATTTAGTCCAGGTTAATGATTTTGTAAACAAGCTAAATAGAATCTTAGATTTGGTATTTGTAAGTGATAATGTTAACTTTACAGTTTCTGAATGCTTAAATTCTTTTTCTCCTTATAGTATGCATCATATGTCCCCTTAGTGCTTGAGCTTAAATTTTATGAATTTCAGCCATTGTGCACAGCCAACCGCAATGATTGCAGGGTTCTTAACTTCAAGTTACGCGATTATGTTAAATTGAATTTAATACTAGACGAAATTGATTGGGACTCTTTGCTTCTTGATCTTAATGTCAGTAGCTCTTTTAATGTCTTTAAATCCAAGCTCTGTGAAGTTTGCTCACTTCATGTCCCTGCTTTTCCCAAAAGGATTTATAAGTTACCTTGGTACACAAAAAATTTGAAATATTTGAAAAATCTGCGTAATAAATTTTTCAAAAAATTCAAGACCACCAACCTCCTGTCTTTTAAGGACTTGAGGTATTCGAAAGAATTTAATTGTTTGAATAAGTTTCTATATCGGAACTATACTCTAAAGTACGAATCTGAGGTGAAATCTAACCCAAAGGCTTTCTGGCGTTTCATCAAGTCCAAGAGATCCTGTTCTACTATTCCCACTACCCTGTTTCTAAATGATGTAACTGCTAAAACTCCCTACGAAGCTGCCAACCTGTTAGCTGAGTTTTTCCGGTCTAATTTTGTGTCCGACTGTGATAGCGATGTGAATGCATATGGTGATATTTGCTCTACCATCAATATTGGTTCTCTTTCACTATCCTATGATGATGTCATTGAGGGTTTTCGTCAACTTAAACCCTCGTTTCAACCTGACGTTGATGGTTTATCAGCGTCCATGTTGAAGCGTTGTCCTTCCCTCGTCCGTCCGCTTCTACTGATTTTTAATAGATCTCTTGCCTCTGGGGTTTTTTTAGATGCTTGGAAAGTAACTTCAATCACTCCAGTTTTTAAGAGTGGCAACAAAAATAATGTTACCAATTATCGTCCTATCTCTAAGTTGTCCGCTGTTTCCAAGCTCTTTGAATGTATCATTAAAAATTGGCTCTATTTTGCTGTCAAAAACATTTTATGTCCTAATCAACATGGTTTCATGTCTGGCCGGTCAACTTGGCTATTTTCAACGAAGACTGTCTATCCGCTTTTCACTCCGGTTTTCAAGTGGATTGTGTTTATACGGATTTTTCGAAGGCCTTTGATAAGGTTAGCCATAGAATTCTTATTTCAAAATTTGCTAAACTTGGTTTTCATTCTGTTTTCTTAGACTGGATTACCTCCTATCTTAGCAATCGCAGCTGTACTGTTGTGATTGACAATGTTTCATCTCGGCCTTTTATAGCGTCATCTGGTGTACCCCAAGGGAGCATTCTTGGGCCACTGTTTTTTATAATATTCATAAATGACATTAGTTGTTGTTTTTCAACCTCCAGGTTTCTTCTTTACGCCGATGATCTAAAAATTTACTCTACTATAACTTCTTTTACTGATCAGCAAAACCTTCAATCTGACCTTGGTAACGTGTTTGCTTGGTGTTGCAGAAACCGGTTATCATTAAATATCAATAAATGCTAAGCCATCTCAACTTTACTATTTCTAAAGCATATTCTATGCTTGCTTTTGTTAGGCGGAACAGTGTTGACTTCACTGATCCTTACACCGTAAATACGCTTTTTAATGCTTATGTCCGCTCAGTGCTTGAATATGCGGTTTTTATTTGGAGACCATATCATAGTGTGCATATCAAACGACTTGAACGAGTCCAGAAAGTGTTTTTAAGACATGCACTTCGATCTTTGAGATTTGTTGACCCTGTTCCGTCGTACTACTCTATGTGCTCTATTGCATATCAAGTCCCTCGAAGACAGGAGGAAGATTCTCTCTATGAGCTTTGTATTTGATTTAGTTACTGGTGGTATTGACTGTCCCTTGTTGCTTGATAGAATCAATTTTCATGTTCCTGCCAAACAGTTGCGGAATTATGAAATTTTCAATCTTGCCTGCTGTCGTACAAACTCCGCCCAATTTGCGCCTCTGGTTAGAACTTTGGCTGAAGTTAATTCGCTTTATAATTTAATTGATTTTTCATCTTCTAAATTGTCTTTTAAACATAGTTTAAACACTTACTTCAAATAATTTGTACTAATCTGTTATTAGTCTGTAAGCTACTTAATGTACAATAGACTTAAATAAATAAATAAATAAATATTTAATCGCCTTTCTTGATACAACACCTTAACTCATGTTGTGCCCTTTTAGAATCCGAACTTCAAAAAATCCTAGCTTTCGAGCAATTTCTTTGCACTTTCATGAAATTAGAACAAGTGTTTGTCTATGTATTTTTCCATTAAGCTTCGAAAAACTGTTCCCTAAACTACGAGTACTAAACTGTAGAGTAATAAAAGGGCTTAAAATATAGGAAAAGAACGGGTATATATAATTATTCGTTAGTTATTATATTTTATGTAAATGTTATGCTAGTTAAAGTTTTAGTTTTGTATAAATCGGTGGATGGCATATGCTCTAGTGTTGGCTCTTTGAGTAAGTCGAAAGCATTATTGCTCCCGATTATGTTTTTCCTATCATTTCTTAGGCACGGACAATCCGTGAGGATGTGCGGAATGGTAGCCTGCACCCGACAGTGTACACAATATAGGGTCTGGCTGCTATCGAACAGATGTTGGTGGGTGGCGATTGTATGTCCTAATCCTGGTCTAGAGAAGGTTTTTTATTTTATGTTTCTCGGCTTTGACTGGATATTCCGGAACGATGCCTTCTTGGTTGACGATGGAGTAATGGTGGTGGTTTTATTGAAGCCAATTAAATTTTCTTTGTATAGCGAAAAAAAACTTTATACATTTTCATCATGAGCCGAAAAAGTAAATAAAGAAAAAAAATCAATTAAAATTTGAATTTTGATGAAACTTTATTATCAAAATAATATTTGGTTTATGTCATTAGTAATTGAATATGACATTGGCGAAATGAGTGCTGTGGTTGTTCAGTGATCTGTCGATCCCACCTCTGCTCCTCTCCTTTCCTTGTCCTCTTGTACTCATGTTTCCCCCTATTTTCTTCTCCCCGGCTTCGGCCGTTTGTTCTCGTTCAATGTTTATTGTTATTCCTGTCACTCGTTATTCGTAAGCCGACGAATAAAGACACCCCACAACCCGAAAAACCATTGTGTTTCATTTCCCCGCTCCGCGCATCGATTTCAACATGGTCCTTCGAGCCAACCGCGAACTCGCGACGCGGAAATACAATTATTAACAAAAAACAAATAACAAATTTCAATTACAAAATAATCAAACAATTACAAAGTGACACAAAAAACTAAAAACAGTGAAAAGTGACACAAACAAAAAGAAAAAAATATATCAACAAACAGTGACACAATAATTAACAAGTGAACAATTACAAGCAGTGCACAAATATTTACAATATAAAAATCACAGAAGCCAAAATTTTAAAAATTAAAACCAAAAATTAAAGAAGAAGATTAATTAAAGAAACTGTGAAACATAGAAAGTGCAGTGTTGTGCACAAAAACACTACGGCAGAAACACGTAACAAAAACAAACACACTCAACAAACACAACACAGCAAGCACACAGCAAGACGCAAAGCAGACGAAAAGGGCAGCAACAACAGAGCAACGCAGCACAACACAGTAGCGGACACAAAACAAATACAGGAGATCCCCATTCTCGGGCACTGGGCCCAATAAGATAAGCAAAAAATTTTTTATTAAAATTTAACACAATCACATACACATATTTAAAAAAAAAAATATATATTATACTCATTCCCAAAAATCCAGTTTAAAAATTTCGTACTGGTGCCCCGCCACTGTCCGCTTTTCGTGTACATTTCCCTTGTACACATACAAAATAGCGCAGTGCAGTAAGCAATCCCGCTACTGCACATAATTTTGCGCTTTTTGTGTTCACATTCCTCTTTGTGCGACCTACGCAGGCAAAGCAGCAAAAACTCCCGCTGCAGCCTGCATCCCACTAATCTTCCTTCTTTACGCAAATTTCCCCTTATTTGTGCATATTTCAGATCAGCAGCAAGCACGCCAGCTGCTGATCTCCCATACCCTTGCACTCTCCCACTTGTACACATTTTCGCGTTTCGCTTTGTGCGATATACGCACGCACAAGCAGCAAGCACTCCCGCTGCTGCCTTCAAGTGCAATCATATCTTTGCACTTCTGCCTAAGCAATTCCACTCTTTCGCTAGCAGAAGTAAACAAAGCATACACAGTGGGACGAGTTACTATTTTTCGCAGCACATTTAAAAATTTTTTTGGACTTAGAAAATTTTTAATAGTGCTGCACATATACTCATTCACTGCACATCTGCTGCCAACCCAAGTGCATACAGTGGGACAAATATCGCCCACTCACACACAAAAATTTTGTACACACAATTATTTCGACACTTTTTTTCTTACATTACCACACTAAAACAAATAATCACATACACATATATATACACACACACATATATATATTTATACATACACATATTTATACACACACATATTTATACACATACACATACATACGTGTATATTCAAACACATTCACATTCACATTCCTATACAAAAAAATTCACTTTTTCACAAATAAAAACACATTTAATACACACTTGACTACACATTTATATTATATTTATATTATAATAGTTTTTACATACATTCCCAATTCCCATATACACATTTCCGTTTATTACCGATACACAAATTTCCCAATTCACACATACATACACATTTCTGTTTATTACCCATTCCCATTTACAAATTTTACTTGTTTCCCATATACATATATATTTACATATATATTACACATACACGGGTGTAAACCTTTTTACTCGACAGAGATACAAATTCGTTTCAACGAATTTTCCCATTCCCAACTCTTCCCATACACAATTATCGTTCGCGCGGACGCGGTTAGACTACACGTCTATTTTTCAAACCCATATACTTATATTTATTCAAACTTTTTACCCTCTGTCGAGCTATTCTAAACAAAATGCCTGCTGAGCGATCCCCTAAACGCCAGCTTGTCACAATGGAGACTCCTTCCTCCAGATACACAAAGTCGTCTAACGCACGTTTGACAGTTCCTGTCACTCGGGAGCCACCAAACTCTCGCTCCAAACTCTCTAGTCCCAAAGCAACCGATCCCAGTGTTGCGAAATTCATTTTCGAGTCCGATAGACTCGTGCAATTATGCACAAAATTTTCATCGGCTTCCATTGACGATTTGACCAAATCCCTGGTCCAAATTAAGCAGAAAAATCTGCAAGCTCAATGGGAAAGGCTTATGTGCGCACATGAGGCAGTCTTCATTGCGGAAGACAACAGCCAGCCCGACGGTTTCAAAGAGTCGGCTAGGCAAAAGATTGACGCCTGCACAGACCAGTACGAGTTGTGCATGGCTCAGATGTCGGACATCATTGAGATGCTCCAAGCTCAGTCCCCCCAGCCCGCTGCGCATATGGAACCGGTTCGACCCCTAGAACCAGAAAGTTTCCTACAAGTTCCGCCTTGTGATACCGAAACCTTCTTCGGGGGCTATGAGCAGTGGCCGTCCTTCCGGGACATGTTTACGGCAGTATACATTAACCACCCCCAGCTCACTCCAGCCCAAAAATTGTATCACCTCCGATACAAAACGCAAGGCAAAACCGGTGCTATTGTTAAGCAATATGCATTAACCGATGAGAATTTCGGACTCGCGTGGGAAGCCCTTAGATCCCGCTTCGAAAATAAACGCATACTCGTTGATACTCATATTCGATCCCTCCTGAATATCGCTCCTGCCCACTCCGAAAATAGTGAGGCACTTCAGCGGATCCAGAGTACTATAAACAATTGTCTGTCTGTTCTCAATACTCAGGCCGTAGACACTGACAATTGGGATCCGCTATTGGTTTACATATGTTGTACCAAATTGCCCCAAGACACACTCGCTCTATGGGAGCAATCATTGACATCCCGGAAGGATCTGCCACCATGGTCGCAAATGGATGAATTCCTGACCGGCAGATATGAGGTGCTTGAACGGCTCCAATTTATTCGCCCTTCTAAGCCGAAACAATCACAACCCTCGACTTCCAATGTCCTCCCAAATCGGCCACACAAATCCCTAAACTTTCTCACTGAAGTGAAAAGGGACTTCGCTTGCAAACTCTGCAACGCAAACCATCCCATACGGACTTGCCAGAGCTTCAAAAGACTCACCCCCCAGAGTCGATTAAAATATGTTAAGAAGCACAATATCTGCGTAAATTGTCTTGCTACAACTCACCTTCTTGAGGAGTGTACAAGCAATTTTACGTGCGTATATTGCCAAAGGAAGCATCATTCCCTGCTTCATTTTCCCAAAGGCAATGCGCAGCCCTCTCAATCGCTCAATCGGTCACATTCGACCACTTCACAGGTCGCAACAGCTACAAAACCAACGAACAACTCCGTAACTCATTCCCCCCTTTCGGATGCGCAACCCGCACATCTTCCAGACAAAGTCCGCTCCAAGTACAAGCCCTCCACTCCAGTAATGGCACCCAATCCCTTCTGCCTACGGCACTGGTGTCTATTGAGCACTCAGGAAAGTTGTTTAAGGTTCGAGCGTTGATCGACCAAGCCTCTCAGCGTACCTTCATTTCCTCGAAGGTCCAGAAACGCCTCAAATTGCCAATCGAGAAATCCCCCTTCCAAATCTCGGGCATGGGCGGTCAGATTGTGCAAAATGCCAATCATACATGCTTCTTGACATTGGCAGTCCCTCAAACGAGCACGAAACTCCCCGTGCAAGCAATCGTGCTCCAAGAGCTTACGAACTTGCTCCCACCTTCTCATATAAAACCCCCCAATATGAAAGATTTCGCCATGCTAGATCTCGCTGATCCAAATCCCTTCGAGACAGCGCAGATCGATATAGTGATTGGCAGTGATCTCATCCCGCAGATCATGCTCGAAGGTATCCACCGAAATGTATGTGGCAGCTTACTTGCTCAGCATACAGTTTTCGGTTGGGTATTAAGCGGTCCAGTACCCCCTTCTTCGCATTTGACATGTGCCACAGAGGTACCAAGTCGCAATATGCATGCTGGAACCGCCCTTCGAAATAACCTTCCCGCCCTAAAGAAAGCCCTTTCGCAAGTGATTGCCGCCCTCAATCCCGTAGGGTTTCCACCCCAGGAAATAATGGAAAATCACTTCGAACCCACCACTCCTGCAAACTCATTCCCAAACCGGCAAATTCCCCCCTTTGTTGCCAACCGTTTCGACCCCGCAGGATGGCTTTCGCCTCCAATGAGGTCTCCCAAGAGGGTTCGACAAAAACGATCCACATCCACCGCAATTGACGGAAATTGCATTTCCTCGCAGTTCCTCATTGCACCTCCTCCATCCCGGGTCCGAAAAGAGGACAGTTGCCACTCCAGTGCGACTTGCTCCAAACGCTGCAAAACCCGCAGACGTCGGACTGATCGGGTATAAACTCTAAGATCTATGAGATCTCCCTCTCGGGTGGAATGGCTCCAGCCATTCTCATGCTCACACAGTTCCAATTCCGGATCAAAGAGCGGTTGACTGCCACCACCCTCTCGAAAAGCAAACCGACATTCTCGCTCGGTTCTCTTGCTTCTTTCGAGTCCCGCGAATATGTATATATGCACCAAAAATTATCCATACACACTCCACAAATTCCCCAACACTCAGAAAAAGTAAATGGCAACTTGGCCAATTTTTAAATTTATATATGTATTTTCCCATATTCCCCCGGCTGTAGCTTAAGCGAACCCCGCAGCTTAGCCGTTTCCTCATTCCCACGATGTCGCCTCAAGACTTATTGTTTACAAGTAAATGACATCTCATCCTTTTGCAGATCAGCCGACCATGGCAGCAGGTGCCTCCCAAACCGCACGGCCGGACCGATCGTCCCCCGCAAAGAGGTTATCGGCGCACCCCTAAGCGCACCCACAGCCAGCCAGCCGTGAGCCGCACCACCACCAGCCAGACCTCAGCCGCGTCTCGGCAAGCCACCCAGCCACCAAGGACACTTCATCAATTGCACTCTGCAATGGCGGCCGCGATGGCTAAATGAGTGCTGTGGTTGTTCAGTGATCTGTCGATCCCACCTCTGCTCCTCTCCTTTCCTTGTCCTCTTGTACTCATGTTTCCCCCTATTTTCTTCTCCCCGGCTTCGGCCGTTTGTTCTCGTTCAATGTTTATTGTTATTCCTGTCACTCGTTATTCGTAAGCCGACGAATAAAGACACCCCACAAACCGAAAAACCATTGTGTTTCATTTCCCCGCTCCGCGCATCGATTTCAACAGACATCATTCAAATGACCGCCACGAGCAGCCTGGCACACCTCGATTCTTTTTAGGTAATTTTCGATGACTTTTTTACATATAGCAGGCTGTAAGGCGCCAAAAACTGCACGTATGTTGTCCCTCAAATGCTCCAGAGTCTTCGGATTGTCTTCATAGACTTGGTCTTTCGCGTAGCCCCAAAGAAAAAAGTCCAAAGGGTTCAGATCGCACGATCTTCACGGCCAATTGGCATCACCAAAACGCGAAATTATGCGTTCATCGAACCTGGTTCGCAATTCTGTCATGTTCGGTCGTGTTGTGTGGCATGTAGCGCCGTCCTGTTAAAACCACATCTCCTCCACATCCATATCTTCGATCGCTGGCCAGAAATACTCGGTTCAGAATTGACGGTAACGGTCTGTCCTTTGTCATTTTCGAAGAAATATGGCCTTATGACACCACCGGACCATAATGCACACCAAACAGTGACTCTAGGTGGATGCATTGGGCGCTCGACAACCACGTGTGGATTTTCTGAGCCCCACACACGACAATTTTGACTATTAACGTAACCGCCGAGGCGAAAATGTGCTTCATCGCTGAAGAAAATTTTGTGCGAAAAATTGGGATTTTCGGACTGTTTTTCAAGCACCCATTCGGCGTAGTTACGACGCATTCTGTGATCTCCCGGCTCCAATTTCTGCACCAACTGAACTTTATATGGATGAAGATGCAAATCCAAAAGCAAAATACGCCAAATTGAGGTGATGGAGATGTCCAATTGTTGTGAATGCCGGGGAAGCGATAAATTCGGGTCATTTTCTACACTGGCAGCTACAGCAATATTTTCGGCCGAACGAGCAGGGCGATTACGTATTGGCCTCAGTACATCTTGTACAGAACCAGTTCGTTCGAATTTTGCCAATAAATCGGAAATTGTTGACAAAACAGGCCTTCCGTGACGTCCGAAATCCTTCCTTAGTGAGCGAAAAGTGATGCTAAAAGTTTCACCATTTTTTTTAGTGAATTTTCACTATGTTTACACGTTGAGCGATGCTAAATCCGTCCATTTTCATAAATGGCAAACACTAAACTACAATATTAACACAATGCAACGACAGATGACAGCTGCGGTTGTCGAACGCAGGGCTGTCAAAGTTTTCGGTTCGAAATGAAAAACCCTGTATGTATCGTTATAAATCTGGTTTCTCTAGAATAGAATCGGTAATGAAAGGGGCAGTACTGGCGGCTTTAACTGCGGTGTCTGCCTGTTCGCTGCCGGGAATAACGATGTGACTGGGGACCCAAAAGATTGCCAATCTTATGTAGTGGTTTTTCACGATGTTTCTGATTCTTCTTCTACAAATTGCTTTCATAACAAATAGACTGTCTGTAAAGATAACCGTTTTTCTATGTGTGATTGCTGCAGCTTTTGAGGCGGCGGTGAACACTGATGGTGAATCATGGAGTCGACGTAGTCTCTCTACATTCCCATCACCGTTAACGTATTCTTCGTTCTCGTTTCCAGGACAAAATCCGTTTGACATCGGGATCGATAACTGATTTGTATGAGAAAAGTATTTTGGGTAATAGCCTGGTTATATTTGCAAGAAACGGTCTTCGGTTGATGGGATTCCTGATTCTGCGAGTATTAGTTTAATTGGAGTTGTACGAAATGCCTGCACACTAGCTCTTGTCGCTTGATGGTACAGGGGTTTTATAAGACTTAATAAAGATTTGACACAGTTGCCGCATAAATATAAGCCGAAGCCGATTTTGCTAAAGATTAAAGATCTAAGTATTGAAGAAGATTGATATGAACATAGCTTTTTCTAGATAGATAGCATTTTAGGTTCACTCTGGCAGCTAGTGATTTTTTATTTCTAAGTATTGGTTTTTTCAATAATATTTGTGGGGTCGGATGCAAAGGCCACCAGAAGCGGACGGACGTACTAGAGGAACCACCTTGTACGGATGGACTCGGACAATGTAAACGCTGTACGGACGGACTCGGACAATGACAACCCTGTACGGACGGACTCCGACAATGACAACACTGCACAGACGGACTCGGGCAACGGCAACTCTGACAGACGGACGAGGACAAAAGGAAAGGGGAAGACGGACGCCGGACAGGAGAGTACGAAACGGACCGTCAAGTCGCGCGCATGTCGAAGAGAGATAACTAAATAAATAAGATAAATGAATTGTATTTGACTAAATTACAAAATAAATTTCCCAAAAACTTGGTGTCAGAAGTGAAATAAATCAGCGAAAAGTGAAAATATTTGAAAATTGTTTCTGCGGACATGAAACTGAAATCAGTGTTGTGTTCGTGATGGCAGAGGATTGCCTAGCGTACTCTCGGTGCCCATGGGAGCACCCGACAGAAAGTCCGTTGTTTTTCGAACAATCAGCATTGAGTGACGCGATCGTTCAAAGACGTCACGCCACCGGCATATACCGTTATATTCCGGTACAGTTACAGTCCACGTCGAGTAGTGACGCGACCGTTGAAAGGGCATCACGCCACCGGCATATACCGTTACATTCCGGTACAGTTGCAGTCCAAGTCAAATAGTGATGCGACAAAATCGCGCGATTGGCCCAGCTGCAATACAGTTACGCGCACACGCAACAGTTCGTCGTCCGCCAAGTATTCTGTGTTGATATTTGCGATAGCAGCAGCGAATAACGAGCTAAATTGTAAAATTTCTGACGAGGTGCTGCTTAGTGGCCATCTTTTCGTTTGTACGTGTGTGCATGCGTTTCGTTCGCACAAATCAGGCGTACGGTGCATAGTGCGTGGAAAGTGCTCGGGAAAAGACGCAAAGTGGAAACAATTATCATCCAGTAGTGCTTATGAGCTCAGAAACAACAACAACAACAGTGAATTGTGTCGTATGCGCTTGCGTGTATATACGGCGCCAGCATCAACAGAAACAACAACAAAAACAACAGTGAATTGTGTCGTATGCGCTCGAGTGTATACACGGTGCCAACATCAGCAGTGACAGCGATAGCGGCGTAGACGCTTGGGTGCATACGCAGCGCCAGCATCAGCAGCGACAACAACAGCGATAGCGGCGTAGACGCTTGGGCGCATACGAAGCGCCAGCATCAGCAGTGAAAACAACAGCGATAGCGGCGTAAACGCTTGGGCGCATACGCAGCTCCAGCATCAGCAGTGACAACAAGAGCAATAGCGGCGTAGACGCTTGGGCGCATACGCAGCGTCAGCATCAGCAGCGACAACAACAGCAATAACAACGACCATACAGCTGTCACAACTACAGCAGTGGGTGCTGTACAGCGGTGGACGTTAACATAGCACGGATATTGAAGCAGTAGTGGCCGTATTGGCACAACAGAAACGAAAGTGACAGCCGGTATACAGAGCAGCGCGGGATCATTATTACAGATAATATTGTTGATTGTGGAGTTGTAGGAATTTGTATTATTCTTAATATTCTTATTCTTATTGTTCTTAATATTTTGTATTAAGCCTGAAACGGTAAATATTCCGGAATATTGTCACATTCCTCCATCATTTTTGTAATACGTTCATACTTTTTTTATAATTAAGATGGATTAAATAAGATGGATAAGGACAATATTCTTTCTATGACGGTAACAGAACTTATGAGCAAGTTATCAGGGTTAGGGCTAGGAGGGCAGGAAGGCGACGTTACAAGACAGATTATTGAGGCACTATGGTCTTGAAATGACCGACGACGAGGACCAGGACGACGCAGCATCAGAACTCTCTAGCCCTGGGGCAGTGCGCGGGGCTCCGAGGGTTACGTTTACCCTTCGTGACAAGAATCCACGATCCCATTTTGGGGATCAGGTCAACCTACCATCGAGAGATGGTTGGAAGACCTCAAAGATAACGCCACGGCTGTATCGTGGTGCGATTTACAAAAATACGTGTACGCCAAACAACTGTTGAGAGGGGCGGCGAAATTGTTCGTACGTAGTCAGAGCGGTGTAACGGATTGGCAGTCGTTGCGTGGAGCTCTGTTAGCCGAGTTTGGTACGCGAATTTACGCAAGTGAAGTACACCGCCTTCTTAGAAACCGACGTAAACGTCGAGGGGAAGATTTTAGAGAGTATATCTATAGTCTGATGGAGATAGGTAGGCCTATACTCCTAGATGAAGCCAGCCTGATAGAATATTTCATAGAAGAAATTCCGGACTCAAGGTCAGGCAAAGCTAACCTCTACCAGGCACGTAACGTGGAAGAGTTAAAAGAACAAATCAACATTTACGAGAAGATAAGAACGAAGAAACCTGTGGTGAATCCCGTCCAGCCCCAGGGTTTGTCACCCAATAAACCAAATTTTAACCCCGTGAGAATCATGATGTGTCGTGATGTGTGCTGCTTTGGATGCAACGACCCTTCGCACGTATTGAAGGATTGCCTGCAAAGGCAAATAATCTGCTTCAAATATGTGGTTTTGACTAGGAATGTCAAGAAAGAAGAAAACATAGGAATGTTAGGGAGTGTGCTTGAGTCTCTTGGTGGAAGGCCTCGAGGTGGTCTCATTTTCCAGGAAGTAGAAATCTTTGACCGCACGTTTTCGGCGTTGTTTGATACGGGGTGTGATTTGTGCCTGATGAAGAACGACGTTTGGGAAACCCTGGGTAGGGTCAAACTTTTGGAAGATAGGCGCAAGCTGATCGGTATTGGTAGAAGTATGCTCACGACAATGGCAGCCTCTTCGACGTTGAAATGTATTGTTTAAAAAAGTCTAAAATTAGGCACAGGCCAAACCAACGAACAAGAAGAGTTGAGCTGAGAAGAGTCTACAAGGTCTGCGTGATATTGCCACAATACAAATACAAATTTTCAACTTACTGAAGACTCTTTTTCAAACAGCTTTGCTTAAAAAAATTCATAGACTTAGACAAATTTCAGGAACGAATTCACAATAGGCCATTTTGGCCTCCGAGTCAAGGTGCTGCGTCCAACACACTCTTCCCTACCTAACCAAACCTAACCTAGACAAATGTAAAACCACCAAGAAGTCTTGAACTGAGAAGAGTTGATATGTTCTGCTTAATGTTATCACAAGACTCGACTTGAGTTGACTTTGGTATTCGGATCCTTGAGTTTTTTTTTTACAAACATGTATAAATTAAGCAAAGGTTGAATTTTAACCAAGAATTGTTGAATTAAAATTTCCGCGGCACTCAAAATTGTTTGATCCTTTTTCTTAGGTTGGGGTCACCTAACCCTAATTTCCACTTTCTCTAACCCTAACCTTTTCATCCTTCAACTCTGATATTAGTTGAAAAGGTTAAATGAACTTGTTGCCTATTTATTGCTATTAGTCTGTAAGGATTGTTAATTCATGGACTAAATTAATAAATAAATAAAAGCATCTTACACTAAAGAGGTTTATAGACAAGTTGGTCCATAGGATATTTTTAAGTGTAAAAGTTCTGTTAAGAACAGTTATCACAGCAGTTATTACTATTTACTACTTTAAATATATTTTGTGGGAAAATTTACTATGTCTGCTAAAATTTTTAAGCACGTCGTAACTTTTATAATTTAAAAATATTTTCAACTCAATAGAACAAAACATAAACCAGGATTAAATTGGCTCGGACACATTTTTTCTTAAAAATTAACTTTTCTTATATTTTTCTGCCTGTCTATTCTAGTTTTGAAGACTATTTGCACAAATCAATGCGAGTTTTCGGGCTGCAAAGCGTTTTATAAAATCAATTTATATTTTTTTGGGTTCATTGCATCTTACAAATTAAAATATTTTTTCTTACCAACATTTGCGTACTCAAAATTTATGAAATCAATTTATATTTTTTCTTGTTCACTGCATTTCTCAAATGAAAATATTCTTTCCTATCAACAATTATGTTCTCAAAATTTTCCTTTAAGCCGGAAACAGAATGTTCCCCTCTAATTAAAAAAGGCAAAGTCAATATTTCGTATGCCAAAAATATTTATTATACATTTTCTTTTCACAAATCAAATTCCTTAAATTATTTCCGCTTTCGAGCAGATAATCGATTCGTTGGGCGCCTCAACAAATCTCTGTTAACAAGTGTAATACCCGACTCTTGCACATTGGCAATCACCTGCGAGTTTGCAGCAACACCTAACACCGGCCAACACTGCTTTTCATTGGCCGAAATGGCGGTGGTCCAGCTACAAGCCAGTTGTGGCCTAGAACGTAGCATCCCAAGCAACAGCGGCAACAACAAAAACCAAGCCTTACGGGCACAAAAACCCGCTGGTACAACAACAACAACAACAATAGTGCGCCCAAATTGCACATACACGTACGCGTCGGGGAAACGCTATCGGCAGCGACGCTGCATGTTCAGCACCTTTTCCAGATAGCGGCAACAAGTTGCACATGAATAGGCGGTGTCATAATTTTCACAGCAGGTGCCACGGCTAATGATTTACAGACGGCAACAACAGCACGAACGACAGCGCAGGAGAGCACAACAAAGCGTAACAAATGTCAAAGTGACAGCTACAGCGATAGCTACATGCGAGAGCGAGCATCGGGTGCGCTGGGAACGCATCAGCGGTTCCAACGTTTTAATGAGCAATAAAAAGTGAAAAATCTAAATTCAATGAGGCACTTAAGAGCCACACAATCAGATCTGATTGCCAGATAAGTTAGTGATCGGTCGAGCGGCGCCTTGATCTCGCTGAACGCCGGCCTGATTCGAGTTGGATTGGACGGCCGGGTCGCTGCAGTGCGAGCGAGCGAGCGAGATTTATCGCACGGCAGGCGAGGGCTGCAGTCGGGTGCACGGTAGTGACCATTTGAATGGTTTGTTAACCTCGGCAGGGTCCACCCAGCGCCACGGTTTGAAGTGTGCAGTGGAACCGACACGAATCGGCAGACAATAGACGCGTTGCTAGTATAAAAAGAAATTAGTGCGTGGACAGTTTAGCGACGTCAGAGTGGCGCCACACAGAAGGCACGCTGCCTTTCTGCACTTGCCGCGCTGCCCCGTTGTCGTAGCCAAATTGTTGTTGCCTACGTACATTTGTGTGTATGTATGTGGTTTAATGAGACATGCAGAATTGCTGTCAGGTCTAAAGAGGAAGCTTTCAGAGCATGGCAGGTAAATAAAAATGCCGCCACTGAACAGCTGCGTAAACAGGCTAGAAATAGATGCAATGCCATCCTAAGGCGCCAAAAGTTTCTGCACGAACAGCGCCAAAGGAAAAAAGTTCTTCAATGCCAGCGTGGTAGTAAGAACTTTTGGTCATTCGTTAAGAAGGTGAAGAACCAAACATCGTCTTCAATTCCAACTCTCCTTAACAATGATCAAATCATCACTCACTCGGTTGATAAAGCTAATTTGTTGGCTAAAATTTTTGCAGAGAATTCCTCTCTGCTCCCCAGCGATCAACCACTGCCCGTAGTCGAAAACGTATCTTGCTTTATGCCAGAAATTCATTTTCGGACACGGGTAGTTAAAAGAGTGCTTGCAAATCTCGATGTAAATAAGGCTTCAGGGCCGGACGGCATTCCAGCCCTTGTTTTGAAAAAGTGCGCTACCTCACTGGCTTGTCCACTACGTAAACTTTTCAGCATGTCATACACCACTGGTGTATTTCCGACATGCTGGAAGGTGGCAAATGTTCAACCAGTTCCCAAAAAAGGCAAGACTACTGACCCTGCGAACTATCGACCTATAGCAATTTGCTCGGTGCTTTCCAAAGCAATGGAAAGCATTGTAAACTTCAACCTTGTGAAATATCTGGAGCACAATAGACTGCTTAGTGACCGCCAATACGGCTTTCGGAGACAGCGATCGACGGGAGACCTTATGGCGGTCCTCACCGAGAAATGGAACCATAGCATTCTAAACCTCGGTGAAAGCAAGGTTGTTGCATTGGATATTTCCAAGGCCTTCGACCGGGTGTGGCATAAAGCACTCGTGTCAAAACTTATTGCTTATGGTGTCGGTAGTATCTTCTCTCGTTGGATTACGAGCTTCCTCTATGATCGCTCTATTCGTGTTGTAATAGACGGCATAGCCTCGGAAAACCATTCCCTTAGCGCGGGAGTGCCGCAGGGTTCGGTCCTTTCTCCAACCCTTTTCCTTATCTTCATCAACGACCTATTGTCGTCGACGAAGAATCCCATCTACTCGTTTGCGGATGACAGCACCATTTGTCATTCATACTCCTTCACAAAGCGCCCCAGCTCTGTGGAGATTGAGAGAGAACGGCGCAGTATGAATGACACACTTAACAGCGACCTACAAACAATCTCCAGGTGGGGTCAAGCGAACAGGGTCGATTTTAATCCTCGCAAGACCCAATGTTGCCTGCTATCCCACAAGCGAGTCTCCTCACATCCCAACACATCCCTGGTTATGGGTGGTGTGGGTATTGCGGAATCGGCAGCTCTTGATGTTCTGGGCATGTCCATTAAGAACGATCTTCGTTGGAACGATCATATTTTTGGCGTGTCGAAAGAAGCAGCCAAGTGCCTCGGCTTCCTAAAGCGGTGCAAAAAATATTTCACTCCGTCTGATCTCCGAATTATTTACACTACCTATATCCGACCTAAAATGGAGTTTAACTCGCACCTCTGGGCGGGGGCTTCAAAAACCCATTTGGAGTTCCTCGATCGGGTGCAAAACCGTGCGATTAAACTTATAGGGGACAGTAGGGCATCCAGCTCTATTGACTCCTTGGAACATCGTCGAAACGTGGCATGTGTGGTGTTATTTTACCGGTACTTTTTCGGTAATTGCTCAGTGGAGATGAGCAGCTTGCTGCCATCACTCCGGGTATTCCCCAGGGCAACCCGTTTGAACACTGGCGCCCATGCATCCACGTTGAAACGATGTTCCAGCGCACTACGCACTACAGAGAAGGTTCGTTCCTGGCCCGTACAGCGCGATTATGGAATGGTCTCCCTGCAGATATTTTCCCCAGCACTTATGATCTCGATGGGTTCAAGGCAAGAGTCCACAAATTCTTCACCCAACATCCTTTCTCCTAACCTATATATCCTTCCTGAACCAGCGCAATGCCTCGCATTTATAGGGGTATCCCCTGCGCGTTGGCTCGTTTTAAAAAAAAAAAAAAAAAAAAAAAATGTGGCGCGTACGGCGAGTACTGGCGAGTGTGCTAAGCACGACTTGGCTTCGTGTGTGGAATTGTTTTTGTACGTGAGTATATTAAAAATAGTTGCAGTTGTTGTTGTTGTTGCTATTGTTGCCGAACGGCACAGACACTGGGAAAGAGTTGCAGTTGAAAATAAAATTTAGTTAACACGTTCGCGGACGTGAATGCTATAGCAGTCATTTTCATAGTGATGCGAAATGACGTGAATGCTATAGCATTCAAATTTTAAAGCCAATTTTTATTCATTTATATTTTTATAAACTTAAAATTTTGTAATGAATATACATTTTAAAGTAATTAGCAACTGATTCATTAAGTAGTTTCATATTATTTTATTTGTTTTTTGGTGTACAATGAAATTCCTCATAACTGGACACTCACCATCGCAGTGGATTGGTCCGGTTAAGGGAGATGTCCGGTTATGGGGGACGGGGGCACAAAAAATTAGTTGAAATTGTATCCAAGTGTTTCTTGTTTATTTATTTAATATTTTGTACGAATTTATGAATATTGAATATTTTATTAATATTTATTACATGTATAGGTAAAGTACACACATTGTACAAGTGTTTAAATTTTAGTACTACTTTGGTTGTAAACATTTTGTAATGATTTATCGCCTAAATCAGTGGCGCTCACAGGCGGGGTTTTTGGGGTCCAACCTCCTCCCCCAAACACAATAAATGCTAGTACAAAATATGGTTTCAAGTGGTATTCGGCTCAAAAGTTGTACGCAAACTCTACACCCCAAAATAAAATCCTGTGTGCGCCACTGGCCTAAACACTAATTTTTTTAATTTCAAATGTTCATTTTCAAATAAGAGAGAGATTTGTAGGTATTACGGGGTAGTACAGATTGTTAAAAACTGGTTAGGCATATTTCTGAATTTTGTCCGTTTATGACAGATTTTTTAATCAAAATGGTTTGAAGTATACTGTCCGCGTCGTTATTATCTATACACGAAGATAGAACTACTGTTGAATAAATAAAGTTATAAAAATATAATAAACCTCTTCTTCTCATGTTTTCTATGAATGAATGCTATAGCATTCACGTCACTCTAGTTGAAAATTTTGATCTATATCGTCGTGAATGCTATAGCATTCATTGTGTATAACGGTTAAAATATGATAATCTGACAACTCTAACAATATATGTGTAATCAGATTTCAGATAGTGCTTATAGTTTCCACAAAAATAGCCTGTCTATTTTTGCAGCTCACTGAAATTTTTACTGTCCGCGAACGTGTTAATTTTTGTTAATGTACAAAATAACAAAACCTATTATGGGTTGCTTCATACAGGTGAAGGAATTTCCAAATGTATTTGAATTAATAAATAAATTCTACTTCTAGTTGAAGTTTAGTGGATCCAATAGTTAAGGAGCTGCTGCGTTGTTCAGACAAGACAGCAACTTATTTGTCTTAATGACCACGGCTCGGCAGACATTATTGAACGAGAGGTGACAACGTGTCTTGTAACTTTAACGAACGACTTAATACACTGCAGAGCATAACTATAGACGCACCTACATTTTTCCGTTTCTGAGCAATACAAAATTTTTAAGAAAAATCGAATGATGCAGTGTGAAAGAGCTTTAAAAGTTATTTACTTTCGGTTCTTGTGCAAATTAAAAAAAAAAAATTTGTTGAATACTGCGATTAAAAATGCAGTTTTTGGCTGGTGCATAACTATAGACGCACTGTAAAAATGTGAGTTATTTAGTCTGTTGATCGATGTAATGGTACTTTTTTGACGTCTTTTGATTGATTTCCATATTATTTCAAAATTACGCGTGGTTCGTACTTGTCGGAAATCAAAAAAGGCGTCTAAAGGGGTAAACCTTTAGGCAGCAATGGGGCCTAATGGGTAAAAATTTACCCATGAAAATTGACTTTTTAAAAAAATCACAGAAAAGTTCGTGGTAGTTATATCTAAAAATCATTGATAGGGATGGTTGGGGTAAAGATGAAACTTCCTTAGTCTAGTGGAGGTCACCCTAAAATTCCGCCATTCCGCTAGAGTTACCAGACTCCAAAAATTGTGAATTTTCCGGAGGTGGAAAATGTGGCGAAACGTAGTGGCCTTAGAACTTCACAAAGATCTGCCCTGCCCTCACCTGTAAACAATTCAACTTTTGTTCACGTGTTTAGCTGATCGCTTCAAAAAGTATGGAAAAAGGCTACCATTGCTGCCTAATGGTTGAAAAATACCCAATGAATATCTCAGCAACATGCAGAGATAGAGAGCTGAAATCTGTTTCTGATCATTTTGGGTCAATTCCAGGTCGTGTATGAAATTTTATCAAAATCGTATGGGCGGAACTGGTACCCGGCTTTAATGGGTTAAGTCCATTTGGCCCTAAAAACCAAACTTTCCCCCCAAATTTGTAATGGACACATAAAATGAGTATTTCATGAAAATTGCTCATTCTATTTGGTACATGAAATTTAAAAAAGACCCACTAGCCAATATATCTGAACAAGGTGTTGATGTAACAAAACTGCAACCTGGTTGGCCACAGACATTTTAAAAAATTCAAATTGTCTGCATAATATTTCCCCCAAAATTTTCCCCCCTAAAATTTTTATCATAAAATCTTCCCCAATCCAAACAAATAAACCCCCAAATCTAGGGCGAAAACCCCTAATCAGGAAACACTGAACTCCACCACAAAATCTCAAAATCTGTTCTACAAAACATTTGCCCTAAACTTTCATATACAGTACTTTTCGTTTATAACGAACCCGTTCAAAACGATTTTCCGCCTAAAACGAACCAATTTCAAAAGTACGCGCTGTATGTTTTTGTTTATTACAGACCCCTTTTAAAGCGAACTTTCGGTTAAAACAAACCATTTTGCCCAGTCGATCGAAGTTCGCTTTAAGCGAAAAGTAATGTATTTTAATTTGGTATAAGAAAATTTGTAAGAGATAAACTTGTTTTCTCCAAAGCTTTAAATAAATTTACTCGCAGTGTAGCAGACTTTGAATCTCAGGCCAATCTGCACTGGGTTAAAGATTCAGGCGAAATTTTGTGGTTCACCTTGATATGAGCTGGCATTGTTAGCGGTCTGTGGCGCGCATGCGCGCACCCACCAAGCCAGCCAGTGCGAACGCGCTACACCAATTGCCGAGATTGTGCGTTTAAACGAAGGTAATCTTATTTTTGTTTAGCTTTTTATTTGCTACCATCCAATCAATGCAACAGCACTTGAAATCATTGCAAATTGCGAATAAAACTAGAATAAAATGAAGCGAAATAAGTAGAGAGAGAAATAAAATTTCTAACTGGTGCAAACGTGCTGACGCTGCTGCCAATCGTCAGCCGCACGCGGAAACATCTGGGCCGGCACAAAAGTGGAAGATGCAGTCGAAGATGCAAGATCGCTACTACGCTAAGCATAGGTGGTCTGAAGTTGCAAGTCGTGCATCAACGCGACTTTGCATTCGAGGTGGTAATGGGTAATGAAATACTAGCGGCAGTAGACGTGAAGTTAACAGAGAAGGGAGCGAAGTTTACGAATAAGCTTGAGGCGCCGGGAAGTCGCGTTAACGACGGTGAGGTGGAAGACGAGTTGAAATTGCTCTGTGCGATCGAAGTTGCCGAGGGGGAGGGTGGAGATTTCGAGACCGATTTGTTGCACTTAAATGGGGAAAAGCGTGACAAGGTACTAGAAATTATCCAAACGTGTAGGCCAGCACGAAATGAAGCTTCGCCGATCCAAATGAATATCCTACAGACCGACGAAACTCCAGTGTTTGAGAGGCCGAGAAGAATGTCATACGATGATAAGTGTACGGTGGCAAAAATTCTCCTCCAAACCCTCCACGTGGGTGCCGGCTGGTAATGGCTAAACAGTTCACCTTGGTGATAGCCAGCTAAGGGAGTGAGCTTCGCTCCACTGACCCCACTCTTCAATAGTTCGGTCGGTAGGTTAGGTTGATGCTCCTTCCATAGGATCGGGGTAAGGGCTGGACCAAGGTGTCATACGACCCGTGCCGATGGTCAGCCTGGCTGGGGGACCTTTCAAATAGCCCAGTCTCGAACGGAGTATCCGGATACCTGGCGCCCTCCGGATTATCAGCCTTATCTCAGCGGATCTCTGCACAGGTGGACCACCCCTTCTCCGCCACTCGTGGGACATAATTATGGACAAAATAACAAAAAACACAAAGACAAAAACAAACGTACGAACATTGACGGAACCAGAGGCCGGCCCTCTTAAAAAGCCGGGGATGAGTGAAGCAGACAAGCCAGCGCCCACCGCCAAAACAGGAGCATCCTTGGTTGATCAGAAGATCTCATGCCAAGGCTCTGCCTCCGCAACTAAACCTACAAACATCAGTGCTGCAGCTGACCCCAGCAACGTTGTGGTTGCCAAAGCCGGACCTCCGTCCAGCAACAGCAACAAACATGGCGGAGCTGTGGTAGCAGCAAGCGCTCGACAAATTAAGGACTCCAAAGTCCGCTACAGAGAGCGCCAGAGTGCCAAGCGAGTACTCGAACGGATACAATGTATCCCAGAGAACCGCAGGACTCAAAAAGAAAAAGAGTCCTATACCTGGACTACTGCTAGGCTAGCGGAGCTCGACGCGGCACCGACCACTGAGACCGCCGCCAAAAGGCAGCGTTCTACAGAGGAAGAGGCCCCGATCGCCAAAAAGGTGCGCAGCTCGCACAGAACAGCAACCACCTACAGCGACATGTTGAAAAACAGTCTCGTTATGGCGGTCGTTGACCGCTCCGACCCTGACGGAAGTACTACTTCCGCAAATTAGAAACTGGTGGAAGATTTCCTCGCCGACATCTTTCTGGACGTCATGGGGGAGAATCCGGGCCCGGTGCCACAATACCAGATGTGCAGTTGGCATCAAGGCCACGTAAAGCTGGTTGCGTGTGCGGACAAAAGGGCCCTGGATCTCTTCTGCGTGGCTATGTCCAGTACGGGAGAGATCTGGCCGGGTGCTAAACTCGAGGTAGTACCCAGGGAATCGATCCCCAGCAGACCAAGGACCAGAGCCTGGATCCCACTAAAACCCACGGATCCGGCAAGAGTCCTCGAGACGCTCCAGTTGTCCAACCAGAAGATACCCACGCATAATTGGAAAATTGCCAAATTGGAGGAGCTCAAGGGGTCTCGTTGTGCCACTATAATTGTGAACAAGGAGTCCCTTGAGCACCTATCAAAGTCCAATGGTGTCGTGGCCTTCGGCTTTGGACATATTAAGCTGAGGGTGTACAGAAAGGACGAGCAGACCGAAACCGGCGAAAGTGGCCCCCAGGGGCTGCTAGCCTCGACGGACTCCGGCGAAGGCGGCCAACGAGGGCTGCCAGCCACGACGGACCCCGGCGAAGGTGGCCCGCAGGGGCTGCCAGCCGAGACGACTACCCTGGCAAACGAGGCGAAATATGACCAACCGTCTTCCTCGAAGCCGTTACGTCGCCTATCCCGGGCGGAATCAATCTCCTCGGGATCGGAGATGGCCACGGCTTTTGGGAATTTCTGGAGGGAGTCCGAGCTTCTCGCCGAAACCGACGATGACCTCGACGCTACTGTGGTGGAGGTGGATATGAGCGAAATAGACAATGGTCCGAGTAGTTCAGATAAATCTCCACCACTCTAAAGCGGCTTCGGCTGCACTACTCCTCCGCATTTCTAAAGGCGGAGACGACATCACTCTCATCCAAGAACCATGGCTCGTAGCCAACAAGGTTTGTGGATTGGGAGCGACAAACTACAGGCTGGTCCATGCTAATAGCATAGGTAGACCCAGATCCTGTATCCTTGTGAAGAAATCACTAAATGCGTATCTGCTCCCTAATTTCAGTAACGACGATCTGGTCTCCATCTCCCTGACGCTTAAGGGGAGATGCCACTGGATTGCGTCCTGCTATATGGCTCATGACCATCCAGAGCCTCCACCACCGGATCCAGTCAGGAATCTGGTTACCGAAGCCGCCAAGTCCAACACCGTGCTCGTGATTGGATGCGACGCGAATGCTCACCACTGTATCTGGGGGAGCACAGACATCAACGATAGAGGTGAGTCACTTTTCGATTACATTTCTACCACAAACCTTCTTGTGTGCAATATAGGGCGCACTCCCACCTTTGTAACCAGAAATAGGGAGGAGGTTCTAGACCTCACCCTTGCCTCTGTGAATATAGCCGATAGGGTTAGGAACTGGAGGGTCTCCAACGAACACTCTTTTTACGACCATAGGTATATAGAGTTCACTCTTGACAGCGACCCCCAGAGGGTTAAAGCAGTAAACAACCCCAGAAAAACAAACTGGGAGCTGTTTACCCGCACAGTGGATAGGCACATCAAAGCGATTCAAATCTCTGAAATAAACACCCAAACGATGCTAGAATCGGCTGTTAATCAACTTACTCTAGCATTTTCTAAGTCCCAAGACCTCGCCTGCCCTAAGTACATGCCCAGAGGGAAATATAAACCCCCCTGGTGGAACCATGAGCTTAGGAAACACTCTAGGACTCTCTTTAACAGAGCAAGGAGGACCAAAACTGAAGAAGATTGGGACCTTTATAAAGAATCCCTCAAGACCTACAAGAAAAGCCTCAGAGAGGCTAAGAGAAGCTCCTGGAGCGACTTCTGCGGCAATATTGAAAGTGTCTCCGAGACTGCAAGACTCAGGAAACTACTTGCCTCTTCCTCCTTTATTCCAAGTGCTTTACAAAACCCCGATGGGTCCTGGACATCATCAGAAAGTGAAGCACTTGAACTTCTTACAAATACCCACTTTCCGATCAGCCAACACGACAGGCTGTTAGGAACTCAAGCCAGCACTAACTGTGTCGCCTCTATAAACAGTATCGTATCGATCGACAAAATTAAATGGGCAATCTCTGGTTTCCACCCGTTTAAATCACCAGGACCAGACGGCATATTCCCAGCACAACTCCAACATGCCGGACCGTTAATCTTAACACTCCTCAATTCAATATTCTCAGCTAGTATTGGTTTAAACTACATACCAGAACACTGGCGTAAAGTACGGGTGGTTTTCATCCCCAAAGCGGGCAAAAGTTCTCATACTAGCCCTAAGGATTACAGACCCATAAGCCTTTCTTCTTTTTTGTTAAAAACACTAGAAAGATTACTGGATCTACACTTACGACAAACGATTAGGCAGGATCTCATTTGGACGAGTCAGCATGCCTACATTAAGGGTAAATCTGTAGACACAGCTTTACATTCCCTGACCCACACGATCGAGAAATCACTCGAACACAAAGAATACACCTTAGCAACCTTCCTGGACATAGAGGGGGCTTTCAATAACGTCGAGCTTACAGCCGTCACGGGCGCGCTCGCCAGGCTTGGGGTGGAATGTAACCTGGTGAAATGGGTGGATAATATTCTGCAGAGCAGAGTTATCTGCGCTGAACTGGGCGACTCTTCTACCTCGAGAGGGGTGAGCAGGGGCACTCCCCAGGGCGGAGTCCTCTCCCCCTCCTTTGGAACTTGGTAGTTAACTGCTCCAGTCCCTGGGAGGGGGTTGCGGCAAGGTGACGGCGTACGCAGACGAAATAGTTCTCACTGTCTCGGGCAAGTTTCTCAACTCGATCAGAGATCTAATGCAAGTACTGCTAAACAAGGTAAACGGCTGGGTTACCAGTCGAGGATTAGGCATCAACCCTGGGAAGACAGAGGTTGTCCTCTTCACGAGGAAGTATAAACCCCCACCTATACCTCCTCTATCATTATACAACACAGAAATCCCTTTCAAGAATGAAGCACAATTCCTTGGAATCATTTTTGACAAGAGACTGAGCTGGAAACCGAACATCCTCAATAGGGTCAAAAAGGCAACGATTGCCTTATACACCTGCAAAAAGGCACTGGGGAAAACCTGGGGTTTAAAACCAAACATGACGCACTGGGTAGGGTGGAACGCTTTGGGAAAAACATTGCTCCTCCAACACCTCCGCAAAGTTCAAAGGGCAGCCTGTGTCATCATCACGGGCGCTCTTAGGACAACACCAACTTCAGCTTTAGAAGCCCTGCTTCACCTTATTCCGCTAGATTTACACTGCAGGAAATTAGCGGCTATAACAAGTCATAGACTACGGGCTACCGGCCAATGGTCGGAGACTAACAGGGGTCATGCCAGGATACTTACCCTCTTAAAGGAGTTCGAGGAACTGGATTCTTCACCCCCCCAATTCCAATTTAACAAAAAGTTCACTAGCACCATTCCAGACAAGAAAAACTGGGAGGAAAGCTCAGCATCCTTAATAGGGAACTCACACCAGATCTACACCGACGGCTCCAAGTTAAACAGAGCTGTTGGTGGAGGCGTCTTTTCCGACTCACTAAGTATAAATTACTCCTTTAGACTGCCGGACCACTATAGCGTGTTCCAAGCAGAGGTTTCAGCCATTGAAGCTGCCCTGAATTGGATCAAAGAGGGCATTGTCTCTAGGCGAGATATTTGCATTCTCTCTGACAGCCAAGCGGCTATCAGGGCCCTAGGGTCTCATGTTCTGACTTCTAAAATCCACCTCATATGGGTGCCTGGTCACAGAGATATCCCGGGGAACTGCAGGGCAGACGAACTGGCTAGACAAGGAACGACCAAGGAGCTATCCTCAGAACTCGCCGGCTTAGGTATTCCATTGAGTACCTGCAAGCTGGTGATAGAGGAAGCGATGACAAAAGCCGCTAACAATGCATGGGCGGCCTCAGAGACAGGCAAGACAGCGCAACAGATCTGGCCAAAGCTGGACTGGAAGCGCACCAAAAGTCTGCTAAACCTCAATAGGAGCACGCTCAGGGTTGTTGTTGGAGTCATCACTGGTCACTGTATCCTTAGTAGCCACGCTATTAGATTAGGGCTGGGCCACCTGGCCAACGACTTCTGCAAAAGCTGCAGAGACATAGAGGAGGAAGAAACAATTCTCCACCTACTTTGTACTTGTCCCGCTCTTTGCAGGAAACGGAAAAAACATCTAGGGTTTTACCATACAGCCAACCTCGCGGACTTATCGGAGGTTGACGCTAAGGGCCTAATACGATTCATCACCTGTTCGGGCTGGTTTGAGACATCCTAACAACAAAAAAAGGGGTTAGAGATCCTGTGGTACCACAATGGGCCTAGCTTGGCCTAAGTGAGCTCTCATATGAGAGCTGCCACCACCACCTACCTACCCACCTACCTAAGTGTACGGTGGAGAAACAAGTAGCCACTGGGTTGGAGGAGAAAATCATCCAACCAAGTACGTCGGAGTACGCGTCAGCCATCGTACTAGTGGGGGAAAAAGACGGGAGTACACGCCTTTGCTGCGACTGTAGGCGGCTAAATCGGAAAATCATTAGGGATAATTTTCCGATGCCTTTGATTGACGATGTGCTTGATTGCCTGCAGGGCGCGAAGATATTCACCACACTCGATTTAGAAAACGGATTTTTCCATGTGCCGATAGAACCGGAATCACGAAAATATACCGCAATTGTAACCCATAACGGTCAATACGAATTTCTTTACACCCCCTTCGGAATTTCGAATTCCTCAGCAGTTTTTTCACGCTACATCCCAGCCGTTTTACGGGATTTAATACAGGCAGGTACGGTTATTGTGTATATGGATGACCTAATTATCCCCGCTAAGGACGAAATGGACGGTATACGCAAGCTAAGAGTGGACTTAGCTAAGGGCAGCCGCGAAGGGCCTTCGGACAAAGTGGCCTAAGTGCCAGTTGTTAAAGAAAAGAGTTGATTTCTTCGGTTATATAGTAGAGGGCGGGTCGATTACTTAGTCCATCTATGGTGAAAACTTCCGCTGTCATCAAATATCCCATCCCGGGGGACAGGAAGGGCTTGCAACGTTTCTTAGAGTTGACCTCTTACTTCCAGCGATTCATCGAGGGTTATGAAGGGGTTAAAAGAAGTAAAGTTGGTATTAGAGGATGAGCAGCTAGCTGCATTTCAGCAGCTAAAACTAACTAGCGTTAGTCAACGCACCCGTGCTTAAACTATTTAATCCAAAGTCGGTGACGGAAGTCCACACCGATGCTAGAATGTACGGATATGGGGCAGTGTTGCTCCAAAAAGACGCAGAGGACCAACAGTTACATCCTGTCCAATTCATGAGCCACAAAACGAAGCCATACGAAGAAAAACACCATTCCTACGAGCTGGAAGCATTGGCAGTAGTTAACGCGTTGAAAAGTTGGCGGGTCTACCTGATGGGGATAAAGTTTAAAATAGTGACCGACTGTAACGCTTTCGCAATGACTCTACAGAAGAAAGAGATTCCATTCAGAGTCTCACGCTGGGCGATGTTTTTAGAAGACTTCGACTATACAATAGAGCAGGAGAGAACTTCCGGGAACATCCTCCGAAGACGAACTCCTGGCATCAAGCCAGGACACAATCACCCCTATTTCCTCAGAGACGCCTGGCACTGTGGGTCACAGCACGCCAATCCTCTCTGAGAAACCCTCGACATCCGCTGCAGCAAGGGGCCAACTGAAACCGGCCAATCCTAGATCACCGTCCAGGTATAAACAGTACCAGAGGGCTTTGGTCGAGGATAGGGCAGGATTAGCAAAAACGAAGCCGCTGGTACTGCCCATCCCAAGGATGCGGAGGACAAGGTGCGGTTTCAGAAGGTAGTCGATGAGTACCGGGAGTACCAAGCGACCTTGCCAAAAACTGAAGCGATGAAGCGAAACCGGTCTAGTCAGGAGAAGTCAGACCGCGACACCAAAAAACCCAAAGTGGCTGGGACAGCAGAACCATCGAAACCGAAGAGGATCTTCAGTGACGTTGTGCGTGACCATCTGCAGGTTGCACTCGTCGACGCTACCACCAACCGCGGCAAGGAAGCACTAGAAAAGTGGGGAGAGATCGAGGCCAGGTTGACCCAACTGGTAATGGACCATGTAATGGGCAACCTGACAGCGAGCCCGGCGGCACCTCTTCCCAGCTTCAACTCAGCGGAGGTTATCCGGGGATATAGGGTAATCAAATGCGAGGATCAGTTTTCTAAGGATTTCCTGGAAAGCTGTATCTCCAAGTTAGGGGAGGCAGCGGGAGGCTTAAGCTTATCCCAGCCAGCGAGATCCCAAGGAGACCACGAGCTCGCATATGGTTGCCAAATATGCCACTGGACACCGATAAACTGGTGACGTACATGCAAGCGCACAATCCCTCCATACCGATGAATGACTGGCAGGTGATCAAAGCGGAGGCTCCGCAGAAGGCCAGCATGTCATTCCTCCTCATGATAACCGAGGAGAGCCTGGCCGCCCTAGAAAAGGCAGACCACAAGCTTCGCTTCGGCGTTCGGCACGCGAAGGTGAACGCAGAAAAGCTGATGGACGGCGTCAAGCTCAGCGATCCCAATCCCCCCCATATCGACGTCTAAATGGATTTGAAGGTTGTCCAATTCAACCTCCAACACTCCAAGTTGGCAACGGACAACCTCTCCGTCCTCTTATCGGAGGCGGACGTCGACATCGCCCACGTCCAGGAGCCATGGGTGCGGAGCACTATGGTGAAAGGGCTCCAACGAAGCGACTACAATCTCTTCTATAAAAGGATCGACGGTAAGCCGAGGACATGTATAGTCGCAAAAAAGCATCTTTGTATGTTTCTTCTACCTCTTCACAGCACAGGCGATGCCACGGTGGTCAAGCTGGAGGTTGCTGACGGGGTCAGCATGACACTAGCCTCAGTGTACATGGCGCACGATCGGCCAGCGCCCCCGGAGGAGGTCCGAAGACTGGTGGATGGCTGTACCGGTGCACTGCTCCTAGGGTGTGATGCCAACGCCAGGCACACACTATGGGGCAGCACTGAGACCAAAGAAAGGGGTGAGTACCTTTACGACTTCATTATCAATACTAACCTGGTAGTGTGCAACAGAGGTAATACTCCGACCTTCACCTTTCCTAGCTCTGAAGGCTTCAGTGGCTGGGAGGAGGTCCTAGATGTTACACTAACTGAAAATTAACTAGTATCCGTGGATAAGTGGAGGGTATCCAATCAGAAGTCCTTTTCGGACCATGCTTGGATACTCTACGACTTAAATGTACGGGCCGAACCCCCTCCACCCTATCGAAACCCCAAACGCACCAACTGGTCTAGGTTCGCTAGGATAGCCAAGAAGAAGATGGGTAGGGCACCCAATTCAGACACAACCTCGGCAGGAGATGTAGATAGCAATATCCGACGGTTAGAAAACGCGATGGCCTCCGCGTTTAGAATATCCTGTTCGGTAAAATACTCCAAAAAATCATTTCCTCGCTGGTGGAACCAGGATCTCACTAGCCTCAGGGCGGAGACTCGTAGGATGTTTAATCAGAGCTACTTCTCTGGCAACTGGGAAGGTTACAAGGACAATCTCAGAAAATACAAAAAAGCAATCAGAAATTCCAAAAGCAAGGGCTGGAAGGATTTCTGTTCTTCAATAGAAACCACCAAGGATTCTGCTAGGCTAAGCAAGATCTTATCCAAGGACCATACCAGCCCCTCTTTTATAAAGAAAGCGGTAGCACGCAGGAAGCCTTGAATCTACTTCTAGAAACTCATTTCCCAGGATCTTCGGATGAATAGCAGGATTTTGAGCATCAGAGGTTACCTACCACGGGTATTGGTACCGTGATTATAACGGAAGACAAAGTCGCATGGGCAATCAAAAGTTTTTCAGCCTACAAATCACCTGGACCGGATGGAATCTTTCCTATGATGCTTCAGGCTACACAGGAGTGGATAATTCCTTGGCTCGTTGCAATTTTCAGAGCATGCATAACAATTCCATACGTCCTTTCTAGTTGGAGAAGGATCAGAGTTGTCTTTATTTTCGGCCAATAAGTCTAACATCCTTTGTACTTAAAACCTTCGAGAGGCTGCTCGACCTGCATATCAGGAATGTGGTGGGAAGCAAGCTATCCGATGCCCAACATGCATACCTAAAGGGGAAGTCCACGGAAACGGCACTCCATGAGGTTGTAAGGACGGTGGAAAAGTCCATAGAACACAAAGATATATACACTGGCGGTCTTCATGGATATTGAGGATGCCTTCAACAACATCCGAATAGATGCGATCCGGGAATCGCTAGAATACCTTGGAGTTAATGTAGACATCTGCGGCTGGATAACAACAATGCTCCATTGAAGGGCGATCAGCGCTGAACTGGGAAAAAGTACGCTGATCAAATACCTAAACAGAGGCACCCCCTAAGGAGGAGTTCTATTACCTCTACTTTGGGTTTGTGCAGTGAATATAATACTAGCTGAATTAAACGGTAGAGGTATCAAAGTTGTGGCATACGCGGATGACGTCGTGGTGATGGCATCGGGGATGTGTCTCGAAGTGATTAGTGATATCCTTCAGGCAGCGCTGAAAAGATTTAGGGCTTGGTGCACGGGTCGTGGGCTATGCCTTAATCCAAGTAAGACTGAACTGATGCTTTTCACCACACGTACCAAGATACCTAGATTCAGATTACCTATGCTGAACGGAACGACACTATTCCTATCGTCTAGCGCCAAGTACCTGGGGGTAATCTTGGACCCAAACCTAAACTGGAAAACGAACATCGAACACAGAGTCAGCAAAGCATATTGTTGACATATGACAGAAGAAGTAAACATGACATTCGGTACGGTTCCGAAGTTTATAAATATTCGGCTATTTACCGCTAGATGTCGTTACCGGTTTCATAGGCGCATACCTGGTAAACCCCCACCTATACCTCCTCTATAATTAAACAACACAGAAATCCCTTTCAAGAATGAAGCACAATTCCTTGGAATCATTTTTGACAAGAGACTGAGCTGGAAACCGAACATCCTCAATAGGGTCAAAAAGGCAACGATTGCCTTATACACCTGCAAAAAGGCACTGGGGAAAACCTGGGGTTTAAAACCAAACATGACGCACTGGGTAGGGTGGAACGCTTTGGGAAAAACATTGCTCCTCCAACACCTCCGCAAAGTTCAAAGGGCAGCCTGTGTCATCATCACGGGCGCTCTTAGGACAACACCAACTTCAGCTTTAGAAGCCCTGCTTCACCTTATTCCGCTAGATTTACACTGCAGGAAATTAGCGGCTATAACAAGTCATAGACTACGGGCTACCGGCCAATGGTCGGAGACTAACAGGGGTCATGCCAGGATACTTACCCTCTTAAAGGAGTTCGAGGAACTGGATTCTTCACCCCCCCAATTCCAATTTAACAAAAAGTTCACTAGCACCATTCCAGACAAGAAAAACTGGGAGGAAAGCTCAGCATCCTTAATAGGGAACTCACACCAGATCTACACCGACGGCTCCAAGTTAAACAGAGCTGTTGGTGGAGGCGTCTTTTCCGACTCACTAAGTATAAATTACTCCTTTAGACTGCCGGACCACTATAGCGTGTTCCAAGCAGAGGTTTCAGCCATTGAAGCTGCCCTGAATTGGATCAAAGAGGGCATTGTCTCTAGGCGAGATATTTGCATTCTCTCTGACAGCCAAGCGGCTATCAGGGCCCTAGGGTCTCATGTTCTGACTTCTAAAATCCACCTCATATGGGTGCCTGGTCACAGAGATATCCCGGGGAACTGCAGGGCAGACGAACTGGCTAGACAAGGAACGACCAAGGAGCTATCCTCAGAACTCGCCGGCTTAGGTATTCCATTGAGTACCTGCAAGCTGGTGATAGAGGAAGCGATGACAAAAGCCGCTAACAATGCATGGGCGGCCTCAGAGACAGGCAAGACAGCGCAACAGATCTGGCCAAAGCTGGACTGGAAGCGCACCAAAAGTCTGCTAAACCTCAATAGGAGCACGCTCAGGGTTGTTGTTGGAGTCATCACTGGTCACTGTATCCTTAGTAGCCACGCTATTAGATTAGGGCTGGGCCACCTGGCCAACGACTTCTGCAAAAGCTGCAGAGACATAGAGGAGGAAGAAACAATTCTCCACCTACTTTGTACTTGTCCCGCTCTTTGCAGGAAACGGAAAAAACATCTAGGGTTTTACCATACAGCCAACCTCGCGGACTTATCGGAGGTTGACGCTAAGGGCCTAATACGATTCATCACCTGTTCGGGCTGGTTTGAGACATCCTAACAACAAAAAAAGGGGTTAGAGATCCTGTGGTACCACAATGGGCCTAGCTTGGCCTAAGTGAGCTCTCATATGAGAGCTGCCACCACCACCTACCTACCCACCTACCTAAGTGTACGGTGGAGAAACAAGTAGCCACTGGGTTGGAGGAGAAAATCATCCAACCAAGTACGTCGGAGTACGCGTCAGCCATCGTACTAGTGGGGGAAAAAGACGGGAGTACACGCCTTTGCTGCGACTGTAGGCGGCTAAATCGGAAAATCATTAGGGATAATTTTCCGATGCCTTTGATTGACGATGTGCTTGATTGCCTGCAGGGCGCGAAGATATTCACCACACTCGATTTAGAAAACGGATTTTTCCATGTGCCGATAGAACCGGAATCACGAAAATATACCGCAATTGTAACCCATAACGGTCAATACGAATTTCTTTACACCCCCTTCGGAATTTCGAATTCCTCAGCAGTTTTTTCACGCTACATCCCAGCCGTTTTACGGGATTTAATACAGGCAGGTACGGTTATTGTGTATATGGATGACCTAATTATCCCCGCTAAGGACGAAATGGACGGTATACGCAAGCTAAGAGTGGACTTAGCTAAGGGCAGCCGCGAAGGGCCTTCGGACAAAGTGGCCTAAGTGCCAGTTGTTAAAGAAAAGAGTTGATTTCTTCGGTTATATAGTAGAGGGCGGGTCGATTACTTAGTCCATCTATGGTGAAAACTTCCGCTGTCATCAAATATCCCATCCCGGGGGACAGGAAGGGCTTGCAACGTTTCTTAGAGTTGACCTCTTACTTCCAGCGATTCATCGAGGGTTATGAAGGGGTTAAAAGAAGTAAAGTTGGTATTAGAGGATGAGCAGCTAGCTGCATTTCAGCAGCTAAAACTAACTAGCGTTAGTCAACGCACCCGTGCTTAAACTATTTAATCCAAAGTCGGTGACGGAAGTCCACACCGATGCTAGAATGTACGGATATGGGGCAGTGTTGCTCCAAAAAGACGCAGAGGACCAACAGTTACATCCTGTCCAATTCATGAGCCACAAAACGAAGCCATACGAAGAAAAACACCATTCCTACGAGCTGGAAGCATTGGCAGTAGTTAACGCGTTGAAAAGTTGGCGGGTCTACCTGATGGGGATAAAGTTTAAAATAGTGACCGACTGTAACGCTTTCGCAATGACTCTACAGAAGAAAGAGATTCCATTCAGAGTCTCACGCTGGGCGATGTTTTTAGAAGACTTCGACTATACAATAGAGCAGGAGAGAACTTCCGGGAACATCCTCCGAAGACGAACTCCTGGCATCAAGCCAGGACACAATCACCCCTATTTCCTCAGAGACGCCTGGCACTGTGGGTCACAGCACGCCAATCCTCTCTGAGAAACCCTCGACATCCGCTGCAGCAAGGGGCCAACTGAAACCGGCCAATCCTAGATCACCGTCCAGGTATAAACAGTACCAGAGGGCTTTGGTCGAGGATAGGGCAGGATTAGCAAAAACGAAGCCGCTGGTACTGCCCATCCCAAGGATGCGGAGGACAAGGTGCGGTTTCAGAAGGTAGTCGATGAGTACCGGGAGTACCAAGCGACCTTGCCAAAAACTGAAGCGATGAAGCGAAACCGGTCTAGTCAGGAGAAGTCAGACCGCGACACCAAAAAACCCAAAGTGGCTGGGACAGCAGAACCATCGAAACCGAAGAGGATCTTCAGTGACGTTGTGCGTGACCATCTGCAGGTTGCACTCGTCGACGCTACCACCAACCGCGGCAAGGAAGCACTAGAAAAGTGGGGAGAGATCGAGGCCAGGTTGACCCAACTGGTAATGGACCATGTAATGGGCAACCTGACAGCGAGCCCGGCGGCACCTCTTCCCAGCTTCAACTCAGCGGAGGTTATCCGGGGATATAGGGTAATCAAATGCGAGGATCAGTTTTCTAAGGATTTCCTGGAAAGCTGTATCTCCAAGTTAGGGGAGGCAGCGGGAGGCTTAAGCTTATCCCAGCCAGCGAGATCCCAAGGAGACCACGAGCTCGCATATGGTTGCCAAATATGCCACTGGACACCGATAAACTGGTGACGTACATGCAAGCGCACAATCCCTCCATACCGATGAATGACTGGCAGGTGATCAAAGCGGAGGCTCCGCAGAAGGCCAGCATGTCATTCCTCCTCATGATAACCGAGGAGAGCCTGGCCGCCCTAGAAAAGGCAGACCACAAGCTTCGCTTCGGCGTTCGGCACGCGAAGGTGAACGCAGAAAAGCTGATGGACGGCGTCAAGCTCAGCGATCCCAATCCCCCCCATATCGACGTCTAAATGGATTTGAAGGTTGTCCAATTCAACCTCCAACACTCCAAGTTGGCAACGGACAACCTCTCCGTCCTCTTATCGGAGGCGGACGTCGACATCGCCCACGTCCAGGAGCCATGGGTGCGGAGCACTATGGTGAAAGGGCTCCAACGAAGCGACTACAATCTCTTCTATAAAAGGATCGACGGTAAGCCGAGGACATGTATAGTCGCAAAAAAGCATCTTTGTATGTTTCTTCTACCTCTTCACAGCACAGGCGATGCCACGGTGGTCAAGCTGGAGGTTGCTGACGGGGTCAGCATGACACTAGCCTCAGTGTACATGGCGCACGATCGGCCAGCGCCCCCGGAGGAGGTCCGAAGACTGGTGGATGGCTGTACCGGTGCACTGCTCCTAGGGTGTGATGCCAACGCCAGGCACACACTATGGGGCAGCACTGAGACCAAAGAAAGGGGTGAGTACCTTTACGACTTCATTATCAATACTAACCTGGTAGTGTGCAACAGAGGTAATACTCCGACCTTCACCTTTCCTAGCTCTGAAGGCTTCAGTGGCTGGGAGGAGGTCCTAGATGTTACACTAACTGAAAATTAACTAGTATCCGTGGATAAGTGGAGGGTATCCAATCAGAAGTCCTTTTCGGACCATGCTTGGATACTCTACGACTTAAATGTACGGGCCGAACCCCCTCCACCCTATCGAAACCCCAAACGCACCAACTGGTCTAGGTTCGCTAGGATAGCCAAGAAGAAGATGGGTAGGGCACCCAATTCAGACACAACCTCGGCAGGAGATGTAGATAGCAATATCCGACGGTTAGAAAACGCGATGGCCTCCGCGTTTAGAATATCCTGTTCGGTAAAATACTCCAAAAAATCATTTCCTCGCTGGTGGAACCAGGATCTCACTAGCCTCAGGGCGGAGACTCGTAGGATGTTTAATCAGAGCTACTTCTCTGGCAACTGGGAAGGTTACAAGGACAATCTCAGAAAATACAAAAAAGCAATCAGAAATTCCAAAAGCAAGGGCTGGAAGGATTTCTGTTCTTCAATAGAAACCACCAAGGATTCTGCTAGGCTAAGCAAGATCTTATCCAAGGACCATACCAGCCCCTCTTTTATAAAGAAAGCGGTAGCACGCAGGAAGCCTTGAATCTACTTCTAGAAACTCATTTCCCAGGATCTTCGGATGAATAGCAGGATTTTGAGCATCAGAGGTTACCTACCACGGGTATTGGTACCGTGATTATAACGGAAGACAAAGTCGCATGGGCAATCAAAAGTTTTTCAGCCTACAAATCACCTGGACCGGATGGAATCTTTCCTATGATGCTTCAGGCTACACAGGAGTGGATAATTCCTTGGCTCGTTGCAATTTTCAGAGCATGCATAACAATTCCATACGTCCTTTCTAGTTGGAGAAGGATCAGAGTTGTCTTTATTTTCGGCCAATAAGTCTAACATCCTTTGTACTTAAAACCTTCGAGAGGCTGCTCGACCTGCATATCAGGAATGTGGTGGGAAGCAAGCTATCCGATGCCCAACATGCATACCTAAAGGGGAAGTCCACGGAAACGGCACTCCATGAGGTTGTAAGGACGGTGGAAAAGTCCATAGAACACAAAGATATATACACTGGCGGTCTTCATGGATATTGAGGATGCCTTCAACAACATCCGAATAGATGCGATCCGGGAATCGCTAGAATACCTTGGAGTTAATGTAGACATCTGCGGCTGGATAACAACAATGCTCCATTGAAGGGCGATCAGCGCTGAACTGGGAAAAAGTACGCTGATCAAATACCTAAACAGAGGCACCCCCTAAGGAGGAGTTCTATTACCTCTACTTTGGGTTTGTGCAGTGAATATAATACTAGCTGAATTAAACGGTAGAGGTATCAAAGTTGTGGCATACGCGGATGACGTCGTGGTGATGGCATCGGGGATGTGTCTCGAAGTGATTAGTGATATCCTTCAGGCAGCGCTGAAAAGATTTAGGGCTTGGTGCACGGGTCGTGGGCTATGCCTTAATCCAAGTAAGACTGAACTGATGCTTTTCACCACACGTACCAAGATACCTAGATTCAGATTACCTATGCTGAACGGAACGACACTATTCCTATCGTCTAGCGCCAAGTACCTGGGGGTAATCTTGGACCCAAACCTAAACTGGAAAACGAACATCGAACACAGAGTCAGCAAAGCATATTGTTGACATATGACAGAAGAAGTAAACATGACATTCGGTACGGTTCCGAAGTTTATAAATATTCGGCTATTTACCGCTAGATGTCGTTACCGGTTTCATAGGCGCATACCTGGTAAACCCCCACCTATACCTCCTCTATAATTAAACAACACAGAAATCCCTTTCAAGAATGAAGCACAATTCCTTGGAATCATTTTTGACAAGAGATTGAGCTGGAAACCGAACATCCTCAATAGGGTCAAAAAGGCAACGATTGCCTTATACACCTGCAAAAAGGCACTGGGAAAAACCTGGGGTTTAAAACCAAACATGACGAACTGGGTTTACACAGCTGTCGTACGACCCATCTTAACCTATGGGTGTCTGGTATGGTGGAACGCTTTGGGAAAAACATTGCTCCTCCAACACCTCCGCAAAGTTCAAAGGGCAGCCTGCGTCATCATCACGGCCGCTCTTAGGACAACACCAACTTCAGCTTTAGAAGCCCTGCTTCACCTTATTCCGCTGTGTAACGCTGCTAGCCGGCACGGCGTAGACCGGGCTTTGGTAAATTGGATACGTTCAATGCTAGCCCAAAGAGTCATGACGGTTCGGGCAGAGGACGATCTCCTTGTGTCATCCGGTGTAAATAGAGGCTGCCCTCAAGGTGGGGTGCTGTCTCCATTGCTCTGGTGTATGGTGATTGATCCCCTGCTCATCACTCTGAATGACTCTGGAGGGTACGCACAAGCATACGCGGACGATGTGGCCTGTCTCGTAACCGACCCTTCTCTTATGCACATCTGCAGAAAGGTGCAGAGGACACTGAATATGATTGTAATGCGAACGGGCTATCTGCTAATCCCGCCAAAACTGGTATGGTTCTCTTTACCAGGAGGAGGAAGCTCGATAGAGTCGTTCTGCCCACACTCAAGGGGGTGACTATCCAGCTATCCAAAGAGGTGAAATATCTGGGAGTTATCCTAGATGATAAACTCCTTTGGAAATCTCATGTAGAACTAAAGACATCGAAAGCACTGTCGGCTTTCTGGCAGTGCAGAGGCGTATTTGGGAAAACGTGGGGTCTTTCCCCTAGCAGGATCCACTGGATCTACAAGGCCCTGGATGATAAGACCCATCATCTCCTACGCATCGGTAGTCTGGATGAGCAGACTCTCTCTTGCAGGGGTCAAGAGAACCTTGTCCAGACTGCAGCGCACTGTGGCCATATGTTGTACGGGAGCCTTCCCGACTACTTCTGGCCCATCGCTAGATGCCCTGGTGAACCTTCCTCCACTTGATGTTTTCATCCAAGGAGAGGCCCTAAAGGCCATCCGAAGACTAAAACACAGTGGCCAGTGGTATGGCGATTGTCCGGTACTGGACAATTGTCCTGGCACCGACATCGACCTCACAGTCATGTCCATGCCCCGGTACATGGTGTTGCTGCCTGAGGCTCACTCGTGGTCAGATCCTGAGGATGAGCCCGGTAAACACTGTTTCCCTATATTCACGGACGGCTCCCGAACGAAAGAAGGTTCTGGCTCTGGGGTCTTCATTGAATCCACGGGGACTGGACGGTTCTTTGCCCCAGGCTCGTGCGCATCTGTGTTTCAGGCATAGGTGCATGCGATACTTGAGGCGATGAACTTTGTCATAGAGAATAGGTGGAAAGGCAGGTCTATCTGTGTCTGTAGTGACAGCCAAGCTGCGTTTATGGCCTTGGACAGCCCTCTAACCACCTCTATGCTAGTCAAGTCCTGCAAATCCAGGCTTAATTATGTTGGCAAATATAATAGCCGGATGCTCACCTGGGTCCCGGGACACGAGGAATTGCGGGTAACGAGACCTCGGATTCCTTAACTAGAATGGGCTCTGAGGCTGCTTTTGTCGGCCCTGAGCCTGTTCTGCCACTCCCATCTGCGGCCATCAAAGCCACTGTTAACGAATGGGTCACTATGATCCAGGAGCGAGCATGGCAGGCTGAGAGCGGCTGCAGGGGGACGAAATTTATGCTTCCCGCCATATCCGACAGATGCTCACAGTTTCTTCTGTCACTAGGCAGAGGGGACTGCAGGCAGATGGTCGGGTTAATGACGGGCCATTTTCTATGGGCAAAGCACATGGAAATGGTAGGCATATCTGACAGTGCCTTATGTCCTGCCTGTGGGGAGGACGTTCAGACGGCGGAACACTTCCTGTGTCTCTGCCCCACGTTCGCTCGTATCAGGTTTGAGACGTTTGGCACTGATGTGCTAAGAAGCGACCACCTTGGCTCCTTGGCACCCCAGGATCTATCAAGGTTTTTTCGGAAGTCGGGTAGATTTAAAGCTTATTAACAGGGAACAACAAGTCGTAGTACAAGGGACGTATAATTGTCTGTGTGCTGCGCTTGCTAGATCGTTCCGACAAGGAGGGAAAAAAACAAGTTGAACAACTGAAATGAAAATATACTCGTACATACTTGGATGCACAAACTAAAAAGAAAGAAAGGACAAGAAATAGGATAGATAGGATATGTTTTTTTTAACCGCCTCCAAAAACTGAATTTTATATTATTACTGATTAAAATCTCGTTATTTTTTAAATGACAAAACGCAGATGTCAAATTATTGAACGCGTGTTAAGGTATTGCCACTAAAAAAAAAATCAAGCATAGTTCTGCAAGCACTTTTGGCCAAAATTGATGTCAACGCTATTAAAATTCAAATTTCAATGAAATTAAAAAATCAATCCTTATACTTGATTATTACATTTCCGACTTTGTAAACATTGACTTTTGTTTATAGTCGTTACACTGTGCGGCGCAGCTGTGGGGCAAGATCAGCGAACAAGATTTGTCCTAACCAATCGTTTATGAACAATTCTTCATACTTGATTATTACATTTCCGACTTTGCAAATATTGACTTTTGTTTATAGTCGTTACACTGTGCGGCGTAGCTGTGCGGCAAGATCAGCAAACAAAACAAAAATGTTTAAAGTTATTTTTAAGTTGACAAAATTACTGAACAAACACATATGCAGCTGTGTACAAAATGGCTAAATTAAAAGGATATTAGCTTCTCATTCATTCTCTCATGGTCTGGATTGCCCCGGAAAGCAGGGACATATAATTTTCAGTAATTCAGAAAATATACCTATAACATCAGAAACCACTAAATAGCAATATTAAAAAAGTCAAAAAATAACACAGCTTGATTGTAGAAGCTTGAAATAATAATAATGGGCGGGTGATGCAGATTTCAGTAAGAAAATCTGTCTTAAGATTTCCGGATCTAAAGCTTCAGTTTTAAAATATTTTTAACTTTAAAAAATTCTCATAACTTTAAAAGTTATACTTACATCCATCTGACGTGTCCAAACATTTTTTAATGTCTCGTATTTCATTCTCTTTGTGATGAAGTTCGTGTAATGCTGAATCGCAGCGACTGCGGCAATCATGTAAATCCCTATAATAATATAATAATAAGAATTTATAAATACTAACAAAAAAAATATATATATTTTTATATATGTATCTATACATAAAATATATGTATGTATATACATACATATACATATTGTAACGATAAGACAGTCTGTCGCTGTGAGTTAACACCAGCACAGTCAAGAACTGTGCAAAGTAGCCAACGTCAGCAGCCAGATACCAGACACCGGTCAACAGCTGCGCGAAACCACCAACAGCGGCAGCTAGACCAGCGCAGTCCACAACTGCACAAAAATCGCTAACATCAGCAGCAATCCTCTGCCGGAGACCAAACATTGCACAGCACTTAAAAATAAGAGGTGCATAGCACCATAAATTTAAATAATAAAATTGGTGCATAGCACCTAAATTTGAATAATAAAGTTGGTGCATAGCACCTAATAAAATCCCCCAAAAAACCGGTTGTGTTAATTGGCGCCCAACGTGGGGCCACGCGTGCAAGAAAATATCCTTGTAAAAGGATTAAACGTGAGAGTGGCCAGTGGGTTCGGACCCACCGAACATAATATTAAATGAGAATTTCAGTGAACTAAAAGACAAAACTTAAGGAAAGAGATCAAATCACAACAAAAACTTGCCTACAAATTAAATGAAACAGTGAATATGAAAATGTTGCATGTTTTAGAGAATTAAATGAATGGTTTTTTTTTTGATAATTTTACAACCACAAAAAGTGAAAAGTGAAAACAAACTCAAACTGCAAATGAATGAAAACAACGAAAAATTAAATCGAACTTAAAATTAAAAACTTGCACCTAAAGTGAAAATAACTGAAGTCAACTTCTGAAAGGATAATAAGCTAAACAAAAAAGCAATTCGCAGTTTAAAATTCAACACTTAGAAAAGCTTCAGCTGACGAAAAATTGACCTTTACAAAGTAAATTGTTTTAAAAATTAAGTGTCTAAAAAATCAGATTAAAAATCACTACGAAAAATCTGGACCTTTGGTGAAATCATCAGTCAAACAGTTATTATTGTGAAATAATCAGTTTGCAGGATTAACAACTTGGAAATCAGTAGTTAAAAACCCAGTGCGAAAAAACAGCAACACAAGCAACGTCCCACCTTTCGTGTGCGCATTTGAATGAAATCAACTAAATTGCGGTGTAGCAAATTTGGTCAACTGCGAAAAGAGAAAAATAAACAATAAATTTCAACAAAGCGGACATCAAAATGGCGGTAGCAGTGTGGCTGTAAGTTGCGGTATCTTAAGATTAAATTTATTAAATTTTAAAATTAATGTTAAATTAATTAATACTGTAGGTTAAGAAATATTTGTTAGAATTAAAGTAATTGTAATATAAGAAAGAATACTCCAAAAGAAATATTTAAATAAATAAAATAAAAAATTTTAACACAAAAATACCAAGACTGCGACACTTACGAGTCCCTCCAGCCTATAAACATCCTTCACTCCGCGATTCCCACGGGACCCTCCGGCGTAGAAATTGTAAAATAACAGATAAAACAATTAAAAAAATATAACCGAAGGCTCGTACAGCCCTTAAATAGAAAATCTGAAGCCGCGATTCACCACCGAAAGGGGGACCCTCCGGCTTATAAAAAATGTTTAACTCTGCGACTCTGAATTCCAGACCCTCCAGAGGAGAAAAAAGTTTAAAAGAAAGGTGTGGAGAAAGAGGCCCCCTAGTAGCTTCAGCAAACGGGACGCAGTAAATGCGAGCCGCTCCATCAGAGATAAAAAAGAGAATAAGTACAGACAAGTAAAATTTAAGTAAAGGAAATCAAAGAAAACAAAATAAAGAATAAAAAAGAATTTATTAAAAATTGTAAAAGTAATTTATAGTAAGCAGAATAATAAGATACAAAAGTGTGGAGAAAGAGGCCCCCTAGTAGCTCAGGCAAACGGGACGCACTGTTGCAAGCCGCTCCACCAGGATCGAGATGCCCCGCAGAAGAGGAGGAAAACTCCCTTTTATCAAAATATCAGTTGAGGAAAAAGAAGAAGTTAAAAGTACCATTGAAACACAGTTAAGAGTTATCAAAAAAGTTTGGGAAGCCGTAGGTATTATAGACCGTCGAGAACCCACGATAAACGACATAGAGGACAGAAATTTGGTGGAATATGAAACCACCATGATGATTAGGAAGTTCTGTCCCTATTAAAATTCATAGAAATAGAGTAAAAGCTAAAAAAATATTGTTTAGAAATTCCCACAAATACTAAAAATTAAAAATTTACTTTTTAAAAATAAAAATTTAATTAAACATTTAAATTCTGAATCACATTTAATTTTATCTTTGATTAATTTAACTTTCAATTACTAATTGTTAGGAAATAGAATAAGAAATTCTTGTTTTAAGTACTTTTAACGCTCATAAAACTAATTTTTTTAATTAAATAAAATAAATTGAAATTAAATAAAAAATGAATCCGGAAACTATCCAAGAGTTGCTTAATGCGGCCATTCGCACAGCAACTGAGAATACTCGGCGGGACATACAGGCAACTGTGGACAGCTTGACCGCTCGGCTCCATCTCTTAGAAACACAGCCGACAGTAACCGAATTTAGAGAAATAACAATCGACCCGGGGGTCAGGTGTGATGAGTCACTAGATGTGGTCAAGTCATTACCTGAGTTTAATGGCGATCAAGCCAGGTACGTCTCATGGAGACAGGCCGCTTTCATTGCCTACAAGATGTTTAAGGGCTACGAAACTAGCTCCAAGGGCTACCAGTCAGTGGCGATAATCCGCAACAAAATTATAGGATCGGCCGACCTGGCTCTGTCCTCGTTCAACACGGTGTTGAACTTTGAGGCCATCATAGCCAGATTGGATCATACCTACGCGGACAAGAGGCCCATTTACCTGATAGAACAGGAAATGGCTGTACTTAGACAGGGTCGATTGTCCATTACACATTTCTATGACGAAGTCGAAAAGAAGTTAACACTCCTGGTTAACAAGACTGTGATGTCTCACGGTAGTAATAGGCAACTGGTAGAATCCCTTAGCCAGAAATACAGACAGGACGCACTCAGGACCTTTATCTCCGGGTTACGCAAACCCATGTGCGATATCCTGTTTTCTTCTAGGCCTGCGGATATGCCAACGGCTTTAGCTCTTGCTCAAGAGCTGGAGTCCAATCAAAAACGCTCCATGTTCGCACATACCTTTGCTGCTAACAGCGAGCAACAGGCGTCCTATAACCCTTACAATTCACCGCATTACCGACGATACCAACCCAACCCTGCCACCCCCTCACAACCAACCCGACCAACACCTATGGAGATAGACCCATCAACATCCCGATTCGTACTAAATAAACAACACCCTCAGACTTATCCTACAAACCAGCCAATAGGGCTTCCATTTGGTGGACCAATTAGGCCACATTTTAATACACCCAATTACACACCAAGACCCAACACAAACATAAACCCAGTACAACGAAATTTCCACCCCCAATTTAGGCCTCCATTCAAAAGGCCACTGGAATCTGACCGGCAGCCTTTAACAAAAATGCAGAGAGTTAATAATTTAACCTTTGCCCACGAGCAACATTCAGAAGACGATCGTTCTGACAGTCGTAACGACCCAGACGTCAATTTGGAATGTGACCCAAACGAACACGGCTACTCGGCATATTCAGAAGTTTCGGATGAAGTGACTTTTTTAGAGGTCAATCCCTCCTACCCTACATCACAAGGACATTAGGGGGGAAACAGCTAAAATTTCTGATCGACACTGGTGCAACGGGAAACTACGTAAAAAATTTGGACACACTAAAAATGGTGAAACCAGTGACAAAACCATTCTTGGTAAAGTCAATCCATGGCGAAACAAAAATAGAACACCAGTGCCTCATGCACATTTTTCAGACAACCACTCCCTTCTTTATTTTGCCACATCTTAGCACCTTTGATGGCATAATAGGGTTTAATTTTCTTAGAGCGATCGGCGCTAGACTCGATGTCAAAAAAGGCATACTCCACTACAATAGCGGTCAGGAAAAACTACCCTACCTTTATTCTGGCAAAATTAATTCTATCACAATCAATAGTGAAACAGTACCCCCGAAACTAAAAGAGACATTTTCCCGTATAATTGAAAACCGGAATGAGGTGTTCGCCGATCCTGCACAATCACTGCCATACAATACCAAGATCGTTGCCACCATAAGAACCACGGATGACGAACCAGTCTATTCAAAATCGTACCCCTACCCCATGGCAGTGGGTGAATTTGTCAACAAGGAGGTAGCGGAACTTCTTAGCACAGGTATTATACGACCATCAAGATCGCCATTTAACAACCCTATATGGGTTGTGGATAAAAAAGGCGTTGACGAAGATGGGAAAAGGAAGATGCGTTTGGTTATTGATTTCAGGAAACTGAATGAAAAAACCATAAGCGACAAATACCCTATCCCGGACACGTCCGTCATTTTGGCAAATCTGGGAAATTCTGCCTATTACACTACCCTTGACCTTAAATCAGGATTTCACCAGATTAAACTCGCTGAAAAAGACAGAGAGAAAACCGCATTTTCCGTTAATAACGGAAAATATGAGTTCTGTCGACTTCCCTTTGGGCTAAAGAACGCCCCAAGTATATTTCAAAGGGCAATCGATGACATTTTGAGGGATGAAATTGGGAGGTGTTGTCACGTCTACATTGACGATGTGATAATCTTTTCCCGAACTGAAGAACAACATCTGAGGGACATCGATAGAATTCTTGGCAAACTTTATGAAGCGAACATGCGTGTGTCATTAGAAAAGTCAAAATTTTTCAAGCTTGAGGTCGAGTTTCTGGGATTTCTTGTATCAAAGCAAGGCATCAAAACATGCCCTGATAAGGTTCAGGCAATCCTGAACTACGAAACTCCCAAAACCCTCCGCGCCCTACGATCTTTCCTTGGGTTGTGCGGATACTATCGGCGATTTGTTAAAGATTATGCCCAAATCGTTAAACCACTTACCCAAATCCTACGAGGGGAAAACGGAAACATCGGTGCCAATCAATCAAAAAAGGTTACAATTGAATTGGACGAAGAAGCCGGTGCAGCGTTTACAAGAATCAAGAGAATTCTTGCCTCCGAAGAAGTGCTGCTCCTGTATCCAAATTTTGAAAAACCATTTGACCTCACCACAGATGCGTCTTCACACGCTATTGGTGCAGTTTTGTCACAAAATGGTAGGCCACTCATGATGATATCTAGGACCCTCAACAGCACTGAGGAAAACTATGCCACCAATGAGCGAGAACTGTTGGCAATCGTGTGGGCTCTCCAAAAGTTACGCAACTACCTCTACGGCGTTAAACAACTTCACATTTTTACCGATCATCAGCCACTAACGTTCGCCATATCGGATAAAAATCCAAATGCTAAAATCAAAAGATGGAAAGCTTTCATAGAAGAATTTTCCCCCAAATACTTTTATAAGCCAGGAAAAGAAAATTTGGTCGCAGATGCCCTTTCAAGACAACACATCAACGCAATAGAGGACGAAGACAATATAACTCAACATAGCGAGGAATCCCTCACCCAAACAATTCCAACAATTCAAAACCCCATCAACTGCTTTCGAACCCAGCTAATTCTAGAGCATGGCGCTCACGATGCAAAAACAGTTAAAATCCTATTTAAAAAACAGATTAGACACGAAATTACCTTCTCTTCCTTGGACAATCTTTTTGACACACTAAAAACAACTGTTAACCCGGATGTCATTAACGGCATTTTGTGCAACCTGTCCATACTAGGACAGATTCAAGACAAACTAGTTAGAATGTTCCCATCAGTAAAATTCCGCCATACTGAGCGGAAAGTGAATGACGTAACCAATCAAGATGACCAGTCGGAAATCCTAGCTGCGGAGCACAACCGTGCACATCGATCCGCGCGGGAGAATACGTTACAAGTCCTCGAGCAGTACTACTTTCCGGGAATCCGTAAGAGGTTGAAAGAAATTGTCTCCAATTGCAAAACTTGCAACGAGGCCAAGTATCAACGTCATCCTCCGGATCCAGGAATTGGGGAAACTCCCATACCACAATACCCTGGCGAAATTCTACACTTGGACATATATTCGACCGACAAGAAATACTTTCTGACATGCATCGACAAGTTCTCAAAATTCGCCCTAGTCTCGCCAATAGTTTCTCGATCCATAGTCGACATAAAAGAACCGCTCCTGCAGATTCTTAATTTTTTCAAGGGGACGAAAACCGTAGTTTTTGACAACGAGAAATCATTCAATTCTCAAACCATTAAATCGCTTTTAATGGACCACTTCCAAATACGCACATTTACCATCCCTCCATACCATAGTACCACGAACGGACAGGTGGAACGTTTCCACAGCACTCTGACTGAAATTGCCAGATGTACAAAACTGACCCAGGGCATAAATGACACTGCAGATCTAATTTTGATTGCCACAGCCAAATACAATAGATCAATTCATTCAGTCACAGGCTACAGGCCCGTGGACGTCATACATTCAACCCCACAATCCCTTAAAGAGGATATAAAAAACAAAATCATCGAAGCCCAGGAAAAGGAGATTAAGAGGTATAAGAAATCGAAAGTAGCAAGGAAATTTCAGCCAGGAGATACAGTTTTCATCAAAACAAATAAACGAATAGGGAACAAATTTACCAAAATCTACGTTGAGGGCACCGTAACTAAGGATTTAGGAACTACTGTACTAATCGGGAAAACAGCTATTCATAAAAGTAACCTCAGATAATGTCTTTCCCGTAGGTTCCTCCTGCCACCGCTGCTCGCTGCAGAACTGTTGGAGTACTCGGAATCGAATTATATACCTATCACCGACGGCTTAGTTGTCACTTATTCAGACTACAACTATATAACGCATAGATCAAACTTAACAACCTTTACAACCATAATAGAAGAAACACAACAATACGTAGACCAGGTACCACAATCACACGTACGAAGACTCCTGCTGGCCGATTGTGAACAGATAACACGACGCCTTGAAGCATTACGGGTGCATCATCGCCATACCCGCAGCCTCAATTTTATCGGTACGGCGCTTAAATATGTAGCGGGCACACCCGATTTTGACGACTTCCAAGAAGTAAGCCGGAAGGAGGAGGCCCTGTTAGAGGCAAACGAGCAACAGATAAAAATTAATTCGCAACTACAAATTCAAATCAGTAAAATGACGGACACTATAAACCAGATACTCTCACACAACAGACAGACGGAACTTGACCAAATTACCCTGTTTGAACTAATTAGCAATAGGAATAAAGCCGCAATCACCGAACTAGACAACATTGCCTTTTCAATAATGTTAGGCAAAATAAATGTAATAAACCCAGCTTTACTCGACAGCATTGAAATCGAGAACATTATAAAAAACGAAAAGACAATTGATATAAGTGTAAGCGACATTCTTCAAAATTCTAAACTTAAAATATTACAAAATAATGAAATTGTATTATTTCTCATAAAATATCCCAGAATTAATTTTGTATGTAATAAAACTGTAATTTATCCGGTAGTTCACGATAACAAAATTATATTACTAGAAACTAATGTTGTAGCGAAATGTAATGGGGTTTACAAAATAATGAAGGACTGCAGGGCTGCAACGGCATCTACATTTTGCAAAGAAATGACTCACTCACAAAGCTCATGTCTGCAGCAACTACTCAACAACTACACTGCTACATGCCAAACTACATCAGCACACGATATCCAGCGGATCCGGGCGATCGATGACGGCCTACTGATCATTAACGATTGCACAGTAGAGATACGTCAGGAGGCTAAGCCGCCCGTTATCATAACTGGCACATTCCTAATAACATTCGAAGAAAAACTACTAGTAAATGGGACAACCTTCGAAAACCAACGGCGCAAGGGTCGTCTCATTCCCGAAGTACCACTAGCCCAAAATATCCAGTTCACGGAACATATAGCAACACTATCATTACCGTATCTGCACGAGGTAAACATGCAAAATCTCAAACACATCGCAACCATACACCGGCAAATCAAATCCCAGACAACAACGTGGTCATACCTATTTGGCACATTAATAGTAGGCGTAACAGCAACTTGGCTGATTCTCCGTTGCATAAAGCGGCGAAGGAAACTCCTCGTCCTAAACGCAATTCGGGAGACTAATGCAGGAAGCTCGGCGCAAGGCCAGGAAGCGGCCGAGGACGCCCGGTTTTAACGTGGGAAGTAGTTAACACCAGCACAGTCAAGAACTGTGCAAAGTAGCCAACGTCAGCAGCCAGATACCAGACACCGGTCAACAGCTGCGCGAAACCACCAACAGCGGCAGCTAGACCAGCGCAGTCCACAACTGCACAAAAATCGCTAACATCAGCAGCAATCCTATGATGGGACTACGCCGTTCGATACATTCAAGCTACAATTCGACCTGGCTGCTCTGGAAAATCAGTGGACCGATGTAAGGAAAGGTCGGAGATTGGCGCTGGCTCTTAACACATTAAAAGCGGGCCAGGTAAAATTACCCGTTGTGAAAACTGCTGCTTATAAGCGGGGCGGGTATTTTTACCTTTTGAATGTAGGCACTTTAAAAGCGGGAGACGGTATTTTTACCGGATTGGTTTTCATATAAAACTTTATTTTTATTTATTTTGGATCGCGCAATTTTTGCTTGTTTTGCAAGTAATGCCCGCTACGCAGCATAGTTTCATATACTAGGCTACCCGCTTAAAATGTGTTAAAGGTGCTGCGGCTGAGGTAATAAAATCAGTTGCAGAATGTTTACGAAGTGAGTACGAGACCGTCATAAGGGCGCTGGCAGCCAAATACAGCGACGAGCACAACAGAACGCTGTACTACTGTGAGCTGAAGAACCGCAGGCAAAGATCCAACGAGGCGCTGCAGACATATGCAGCAGACGTTGAGCGGCTCGTGCAGCTGTCCTACCCGTCCTTCGGCGCTGATGATCTCGAGAGGATGAAGATTGAGGCGTTTATTGAAGGTCTTCGTGATCCGGAGACACGTCGCAGTGCGTTGATGATGGGCAAGCCGACATTTAGGGAGACGGTGACCAGCGCGATGACATACGAGGCGACATGGATTGGGAGCACTCGGTATGCACCTGCAAGGATACGCCAGATCCAGCCGGACAACGACATTGCGATCCAGGCAATAAGCTCTGAGCCACCGGGCAGGCCACGGGTGGTCTCCTCTAAAGTTGTGTGCTGGGTATGTGGCAAGCAGGGCCACATATCACGAGACTGCCGCCAACGGAAGAGGCGTTCCCGTTCTCGATCGCAATCGCCTGAAGCGAGGAATACTGATAATCGAGGCCGAGCCAACAAGCGCAGGGCTGAGGACGGCGAGTCGTTAAACTAAAACGGGTCAGCCCAAAGGGGCGTGAGCTGATCTCACAGCTCACAGCTGAAACGACAGCCCAGCAGCTTGACTATTGAAGGAAGGATAGATGGGAAGTTGTTCGTGTTGACACTGGATACTGGAGCGTCATATTCGATCGTAAAAAGGAAGCTGCTGAGGAACTGGGAACCGCTGCATGGCATACAGCTGCGACTGGCGAGCGCGCGCCGGTAAGAGGAAAAGTTACGAAAACGATTGCTATCGGCACCAGCAGCCTGGAACATGACTTCATCGTCGCGGATATAATAGACGACGTGATTATCGGCGTGGATTTCATGATTAGGCACGGTTTTACGCTGGACCTGAAGGAAAATATGCTGAGATATGCCAACGTTAAATTCCCGCTGCACACCGGCTATGAGCGAAGCGTGGCGGTAAGGAAGGTTGTATCGTGTCAACACAGGAGGATACCAGCGAATTCTGAGGCGATTGTGTGGGCAAAGGTGGACGAGGACGATGGGACGCGTCGGCTGTGGGTTGTAGAGGCACCGAAACAAGGACACAACAACATCATCATCGGACGTACATTAGTGGAACCTAAGAATGGCAGAATACTGAACCCCCTGAATGCACCCAGATATGTCGGGAAAGATGAGGTAATTGGCGAGTGTAAGGAAGCTGTAGCAGTGGTCAATTGCGAGAGTAGCCCACCTGGAGGTAATGAGAAGAGCAGTGTTAACATGGACGTCATGCCGCAGGAAGACCAGTGGAGCCGCGAGTTGACGGCCAAGCAGAAACAGAAGGTGATGTCTTTCCTGCAGCACTATGGGTCAATATTTTCGGCAAAAGCAGGCGGGAGAACAGCCATAGTGAAGCACGGCATCGACACCGGAAGTGCAAAACCGATTCGCCAACCGCCAAGACGAGTTCCTCTGGCCGAGAGGGAAGAGGTCACAAGTTTGATCGAAAACATGCGGAAAGAAAAGGTCATAGAGCCTTCTTCGGGCCCCTGGTGCTCACCGGTCGTGCTAGTCAAGAAACAGGATGGCAGTACCCGATTTTGTGTGGATTATCGGAAGCTCAATGATGTGACCAAGAAGGACAGTTATCCACTACCGCGGATCGATGACACCCTGGACACGCTGTCAGGCACACAGTGGTTCTCCACGCTCGACTTACGCAGCGGCTATTGGCAGGTAGAGCTTGCAGACAAGGACAAGGAGAAAACGGCTTTCAGTGTTGGCGATGGTTTGTGGCAGTTCACCGTCATGCCGTTCGGACTCTGCAACGCACCAGCAACATTCGAGCGGCTAATGGAACGCGTGCTAAAAGGGCTGCATTGGCGGACGTGCCTGGTGTACCTCGACGACATAATCGTGATGGGTAACAGCTTCGACGACCACCTGGGGAATCTAAAGGAGGTATTCGAGCGGATACAAAAAGCTGGGCTTAAACTCAACCCAAAGAAGTGCTCGCTGTTCCAAAAAGAGGTCAAGTATCTGGGTCATACGGTTTCCGCCCGCGGAGTGCATACGGATGAAGGCAAAATCACGGCGGTGAAGGAGTGGTCCCGGCCACGCAATCTACACGAACTCCGCAGTTTCCTGGGCCTGTGCACATACTACCGCCGATTTGTTCCGGGATTCGCGAACATAGCCAGCAGCTTGCACAAACTGACGAAAAAGAGCCAAGCTTTCGAGTGGAACGGGGAGCAGGAACAGGCTTTTGCACGGCTGAAGGAAAAACTGTGCACTGCTCCAATTCTGGCCTTCCCCGTGCCTGGAGAGATGTTCGTGCTGGATACAGATGCAAGCGGGCATAGTATTGGCGGTGTGCTATCACAGATAATAGACGGCCAAGAACAAGTGATAGCGTACTACAGTAGGATTCTGTCGAAACCGGAACGCAACTACTGTGTGACACGGAGAGAACTGCTGGCGGTATTGGACTGCGTAAAACACTTCCACAAATATCTGTATGGACGAAGGTTTCGCCTGCGCACCGATCATGCGGCATTGAGATGGCTCCTGAACTTTAAAGATCCTGAAGGGAAATTGGCGCGGTGGATCGAGCGGCTGCAGAACTACGACTACACTATAGAGCATGGCAAGGGTAGCAGTCATGGAAATACCGATGCCTTGTCACGCCGTCCGTGTAAAACGGAATGCAGGCATTGTTCGCGAGCCGAAAGCAAAGAGCAGATAGTAGACGTCCGGTTGGTAAGCGTTATGCCAGAGGAAGCGTGGTCTGCGGAGAGGCTACAAAAAGACCAGCGTGAGGATGCGGATCTTGCAAAAATCGTCGAAGGCAAGTAGCAAGGCGCACGGCCAGACTGGCAGGAGATGGCCGGTGAAAGCCCGATCGCTAAGGCTTACTGGGCACAGTGGGAAAGTCTGTGGCTGAAGGAAGGATGCCTGTATCGCGAATAGGAGAGCGCGGATGGTCGGACCAGCAACTCCCTAATGGTAGTCCCGAAATGCAGAATCAACGAGGTCTTCGAGGCATACCATAACGACTCCAGTGGAGGGCACCTAGGCATCACCAAAACCGTCGCCAAAATAAAAAGACGATTCTACTGGGTAGGATGTCAGGAGTCCGTAGCCGAGTGGTTTAAGAGCTGCGACCGATGTTCAGCCGCGAAAGGGCCGACAAGAAGATCTCGAGGCCGCATGCAGCAGTACAACGTGGGAGCGCCCTTCGAGCGGATTGCTATGGACGTCGCCGGCCCATTCCCAACTAGCACTCAAGGCAACAAATATGTGCTGGTGGTAATGGATTACTTCAGCAAATGGCCCGAAGTGTACCCTATTCCTAACCAGGAGGCCACTACGATCTCGGAAAAGCTGGTAAACAACTGGGTAGCCAGGTTCGGAGTTCCGTTGGAGTTGCACTCAGATCAAGGCCGGAATTTCGAGTCTGCGGTATTCAAGGAAGTGTGTGAGCTGCTGGGGATAAAGAAAACTCGTACCACTCCTTTGCACCCACAGTCCGACGGCATGGTGGAACGTTTTAACCGGACACTGGAAGAATATCTGCGGAAGGTGGTAGGCAGGAATCAAAAGGATTGGGACACGCATATCCCCCTGTTCCTGATGGCGTATAGGTCAGCAACGCATGACACGACATCACTCACTCCGGCCCGAGCAGTGTTCGGCACAGAGTTGCGGTTACCCGCTGACTTGAAGTTCGGGGTAGTCAGCAGGACGGGAGGCGCTAAGACGGACTACGTGGTCAATAAGCGGGCGGAACTGGAGGAAATTCACCAGTTTATAAGGGGCCGCACCAAACTGGTCAGCGATAAGGCGAAAGCCCGGTATGATCTACGGGCCAACTCAGCAGGGTTCCAAGAAGGCGATCTGGTAATGCTCTACAACCTGCAGCGGAGGAAAAAAAGGCGCTAAGCTGAAGGTAGTCCATTTGGAGCGCCTGGCGCCTTATCATAGCGGGACCTCGGCACTTGTTCGGGACGAACAAGGCTAAGTGGTGGGCAGTGTAACGATAAGACAGTCTGTCGCTGTGCAAAGCAACCCTGTCGCTACGCGCCGTGCTATAATTCAATCTGGCAACGACGGCCGCGATAATAAGGGAAACTTTTAGGCCAACCTGGCAATGATGGCAACTTCTAGTCCAACCTGGCAATGATGGCAACTTTTAGTCCAACCTGGCAATGATGGAAACTTCTAGTCTAACCTGGCAATGATGGTCGCGATCATCATGGAAACCTTTAGTCCACTCCGGAATGTGCGAGAACGATCTGCGCGATGGCCGGACAGGTATAAAAGGCAGCCGGGTGCGGCGCAGCGAGTCAGTCTGATTTTGACTAGTAAAGGTGCCACACGGAGTAATTAAGGAAATAGTTAAGTGTAAACACCGTAAAGTGTGAGATTTGTGAAATAAAGTGACTGTTGGTTTTTATTGACTGCGTTTGAGAAATTAAGTGTGTTTTTATTGTAAATTGCACAATCCAGTGATTCGTATTAGCCCACTAGAACTGGTATTCGTAACAATATGTACATTGGTGGCAATTCCCATAAACTCACTTTGAGCTGAGGTATGAAAAGTTTTGTGGGAGTAGAAGAGATGATTTAAAAAACAAATAAATTTGGGAAGGGGATTAGGAAGCGACCAGAAAGGAGAAAGGAAGATAAGTAAATAGGTGGCAACACCAAAACAGGGAACGAACAAGACGAACAGAAACGTCCATCAAAAAAGCTGCAGTCAGTGGTTGCCGTGAACGCCAATTGTAAGCACCGCCAAGTGCCAGAAGACATATATGTATGGCGTTCAAACTGACCTGCAAAGCTCGTGAGACTTTGCAGAGCGACGTTGAGCAATACGCGCAGCTCCGTCAAGGTTGGAAGTGACCTCTCCGACCCATTTGGTACCGTTCGAGGATTCAGACAGGGCGATCCTTTGTCCTGCGATCTCTTCAACTTCACCATGGAGAGTGTTCTGCGCAAGGCCGGTGTACATCGTAATGGCACAATTTTCAACAAAAGTGTCCAGCTCCTTGCCTACGCTGATGACATTGATGTCATCGGGCGTAACAAGCGAGATGTCACCGCTGCCTTTGCGGCTATCGAAAGAGAATCTGCCAAAATGGGTCTGGTGGTAAATGAAGGCAAGACGAAGTATATGCTGTCTACACGCAGGGACTCGCAGCGGCTAGGGCCTCACGTCGAGGCCGACAGGTATACCTTTGAAGTTGTCAAGGAATTCGTCTAGCTTGGCACCGCCATCAACAGCAGCAATGATGTCAGCCTGGAGATAAAGCGAAGGATTACTCTTGCCAACAGGTGCTATTACGGTCTCGGTAGGCAATTGAGAAGTAGAGACCTCTCTCGACCGACAAAACTTGCGCTCTATAGGACGCTTATCTTGCCCGTGCTTCTCTATGGCGCTGAAGCATGGACAATGATACAAAACGACATAGCGGCCCTTGGAGTGTTCGAGAGGAAGGTACTTCGCAAAATCTTCGGCCCTGTACGTGTTGGTGACGACTATCGCATACGAACCAATAACGAGCTGTATGAGCTGTATAAGGACATGGACGTAGCGCAGCGAATTAACATCCAGCGGCTACGCTGGCTCGGTCATGTCTGCCGTATGGACGACGAAGCTCCGGCGAAAAAGGTGTTCGATGCGATGGTTGGAGGTCGACGGCGAAGAGGGAGGCCGTGTCTCCGGTGGAAGGACCAAGTTGAAGAGGCCCTGTCATCACTTGGTGTGACCAACTGGAGAAGGCGCGCGCAAAGCAGAGGCGCCTGGAGAGAAGTTTTACGGCAGGCCGTAACCCGATAGCGGGTTGTTATGGCCAGTTAAGTAAGTAAGTTCAAACTGACTCATTCAAATTAGTTTAAGTGAAAAGAGCTTTTTGTTCAACACGACCGGCCAGACTGCTCAATGAGGTTTATTTTGACAGCTGTTTGTTTACAAACAACAAATAAATATTTTTGTGAACTGATGTGCTGGGAGCATGATTCAAGCGAAATATTCCAATCCACGGCAACATACTCAACTTCGTCCAAATATTAGACGCCTTGTATTCAGATGCCAAAAAAAAGTCGAGGAATGGTGTTGGGGATTGTTCGGCGCGGAGGAACAAAAGAAGTGAAAATTCAAGTGGATTAGCAAAATTTACCAGAACAAGTAACCAATGCAATTTCGGCTCGATACTTACTTGGATTAGTGGGAACACCAATCAAAAGCGAAAATGATGTGACAAATCCAACGAAGAGCGAGCACCAGAACCAAAAATGAGAAGTCAAACTATGTGTTGTATGTAACGAGGTGTTTATTAAGGAAGAAGTGCGTTGTGATTGCGTTGCGGTCTAAAGTGCAAGGGGAGCAATGCATATACGCAAGGGCCGAAGCTGTGGGTGCCGTTCAACAAAAAAGAGAAAAGCTTTTATGTTGATAACGGCTTACAAAAAAATGCATACAGACGGTACAGAGATGTTACAAGCGGAGACATTGATAGGAGGAGTTTTGGCCTAAACATTGCCGCCACCCTTGCAGTGTCTAACGCTGCAAAACTACGAAAAAATAGATATAATGATTTAACAATGTAATAAATTTCACTTTCAATTTCAAATCCAATCTATAGTTATTAGAACATCTTAATGACTAGGCGTTGATACAATTTCAAATCCAATCTATAGTTATTAGAACATCTTAAAGACTAGGCGTTTATACCGATATAAAGAGTTAATTCATTGAGCATTTTGTGATACAGCTAGGAATTTTGTACTTATAAATAATTCTCAGAATCAGGATCAGTAAGGGTCCATGTAGAGGGACGATTTATGAACATGGGCCAGAAAGGACCCAGCCAAAAATAGATTCCTGGTCCAAAGGTAGGCCAGGGTTATAGATCAATCCAGATCGGATAACCTTATAAAAACTTTCCGAGCCAAGGATGATCGCGATTGCGCTGGACCGGTAAAAGAACGGATCCGCGAGGCGAAAGTTAACAAAACGCTCCGCTACTCGCCCGTCGACATCCTCAAGAGGCGTTTTAACGGCGAGCGATGAACCGTGAATTTGCAAAAATGATGCTGATCGACCTTGGAAACTGGTAGGCGACACTGACGTACCAATGTCGACGAAACGCAGCTGGCGCTGCAGCAGGAATCTATAAGGATTCTAGCTGGATAATTAATGGCACGGACGCGTATGTAAGCGGAGGCCGTCGGAAAAAGGACGGTAACGCTTGAACGAACGCACTCGTAGCGAAGGGACGAGTTTGTCGTTGCTGAATTAGTCGTTCATTCGCGTGGATGAGGGTGTTATGATGTCGCAGACAATATCGACAAACCATCTCGCTTGTGCAGTGTTTGGCAACATGTGAATGTTGCCTCGAGCAATAGCGATGAATCAAAATGGCTCGTAATCGCTTCTCTAAGTTCATAGCAAGGAACTTTTCACAGAATCGTAGTGGATGAGTACGGTGGCACAGTCTGCATTCTTTGTTATTGTCGCGAGGAGTCGTTGCCGTAGTACCACTCATGGCTACCTATGGTTAAGACAAAAAAATTGTTTATGCAAATGATAGAAGGACTATTTAGTCTGGTAAAACGCGTAATTACTCCTCGTTCGGTCTTAATATCGGCAACGCGGACGCGTTTATCGCTACCGGGGTACACTCGAAGAATTCTAACCAACCGCCACAATGCAGGGGGAAGATTTTCTTGACTAACAACAACTAGATCGTCAGCAGCAAGATCGCGCGATGGATGTTTCCATTTATATCGCTTATGAAATTCTTTGAGATCCTCTTCTTTCCATCGTAAAGCGATCTGTTGACCCAAAGCCTTCATTTTTTTCCATCTATTTCTCGCACTGATATCAGAAAGAATTGGCTCGGGGGGGACTCAGGAGAGGGCACCCAATAAGGAAGTGCCCTGGAGTCAACGCAGATACATCGGTAGGACTTTCTGACATAGTACTAATAGGTCGAGAATTTAAACACGCTTCAATACGAGATAAAACTGTTGATAGTTCCTCGAATGTGTATTTATGAGGAAGAGCCATTTTACGAAAATGGAGTTTGAAACTTATAACTCCCGCTTCCCATATGAGGCGACCCAGCAGGAATAAAATTCCATTCAACAGGCTGATGGGAAAAGTGATTGGAAAATGAATCACGAAATTGCTTTAGAAATGCTTCAAAATCCTTTTTGAAAGCATTAGAAGCACCAACAAAGTTAGTACCATTATCGGAGAAAATGGTTTTTGGGCAACTACGACGAGAAACGAATCGAATAACAGCAGCGAGAAAAGCAGGTATCGAAAGATCACTGACTGCCTCCAAATGGTTTGCCTTTGTAGAGAAACATACAAAAATACAAACATAACCTTTCGTTATAAGGCAAGCTCTACCTGTAAAATTCTTCATGTCAAAAGGACCTGCAAAGTCGACACCAGTAATGGAGAATACACGACTAAGCGTAGTTCGTTGGGGGGGTAAACCAGCCATGATCTGAGAGGCCTTTCGTTTCTTATCCAACAGACAAGTTTTACATCGATGAATAGTAGATCTAATGAGATTTTTCGCCTTCGGAATCCAATATTCCTGACGAAGCAATCGAAGTAGTAGTTGCCACCGTGAACCGTGATTTTATGTATAAAGGCAACTAAAAGTTTCGAAAACTGAGAACCATACGGAAGGATAATTGGGTGCTGTCGTCTCCTGACCACCCTTTACTTCTTTTTGGACATTGTCGCCTTGGGTTGGTGGTCGTGGTATTCTGTTACCTGAGTACACTGGAGTGACACCCAGTGGAAATGGCTTTCAGGCTAATGCCACGACTGCCTCCGTCCCGTTAAAACCCTGGCAGGCCTCGTGGTACGTTCAATGCCCGTCGCCATTAAGTTGGCGGCGTAGGCGTCAGTTGAGTTTACTCCTGACTTGCACTGGATCTGGCTCTGAGCAGCTGACCCCATAAGGGCAGCTGCCAACCATTCGCATGGCCTCACTGCTTGCAAAGATAACCATGGGATCCTATAGTGACTACGCATTCGGGCGGCGATAGCGGCCACGAGTGGGGACCCAACTGAAATAAATACGTCAAAACCCCCAAACCCTCAAACTGCGCCCAACCCACAGGGGACGCGCGCGCCTATCCTGAAAGGGAGGCGCACGACCGCCCCCCAGGGGACGCGCCCGCTTATTCCGCGTGTGGAGCGGAAACCCGCCACTGCTGCTAAGGCTCCTATAGCTAGGCAGCAGCAGGTAGGTACACAGAACCCTCCTTCTTCGAGCAGCGTGACCGCTTCCAGGCAAAAATTGCCGGGCGGCCGTGTCCTGCCTCAAAAGCCCGTTCTTGCTCAGGGCGGCCGTCCCTTGGTGAATGAACCGGTTCAGCCTGCCCCTGCAGCCCCTCGTAGCGCCGCCTCCACTTCAGGCGCTGGTTCCAAAGTCGCCCCCTCTACACGGGCCTACAGGACCAGAAAAACAGCCCACAAGGTCCTGCAGAGGCTAGAGAAGATCCCTCCGAGTGAATTCACGGAGAGGGACAAAGCCTCCTTAGAGTGGGCGAGGCGCAATGTTAACACAAAAAAATCTCGCCTCAAGCCCTTGAGTTTGCCTCCAAGCGACAGAGGTCGCAGGAGCAGCAACAGCCTGCTCAAACGGCTCAGGCCTCTAAGAAACCGCGACTAGCGGCTCCGACTCTGGCACCTGGTCGGACTTATAGCGAGATTGCCAAGGGCAGCCTGGTGATGGCTATCGTTGACGCTAACAACGCGGACGGAGCGAGCTCGGCTGAGAAATGGCGGACAGTCAGGTCGGCCCTACTGACCGTCTACGATGAGGTACTTGCTGCGAATCCGGGTTTACCGCCCAAGTGCAGAGACGCAGGCTGGCACCAGGGCCACGTAAAGCTGATGGCTTGTGCCGACCAACGCTCTGCGGAACTGTTCCGCATGGTGGTTGGAAAGCTGGGCGAAGTGTGGCCTGGCGCCAGTCTGCGAGCGGTGCCCCGGGATGAAATCCCCAGCAGACCGCGTGCGAAAACCTGGGTTCCGGCTGTACCATCGGACCCGGCGGCCATACTCCATTACCTTAAGACCGGTAACCCTGAGCTCCCCACCCATAATTGGAAGGTAGCTTGGGTCAGCGAACCGCGGGGCTCTCTGAGGGAGGCCTTGGTCTTTCTAAACAAAGAATCCCTCCAACCACTTGCTGCTACTGGGGGCGTAGTTAGCTATGGGTTTGACTCCGTCACACTGCGGGTTTACCGAGGTGACCAGTCCTCTTCCGGGCAGCAGAACCTAACAGGTGCCTTCTGCTGTGCCCCCCGTCCGGGACTCCGTTTCCGAGGATGGCGCCGACAGTGTCGTCTCCGCCTCGGAACTTATCGGTGACTTCTTCGATGGTCTTGAAGTAAGGACCGAAGGAGACCCCGAGGACGACAATATCTCGCTGTTCGACCTGGACGATATATTCGTCGGGAAGGAGGACGGCGACATCACGGTGGTCGACGCTCCTAGAGATGGTGGGGATTCTTCAGATTAATCTCCACCACTCTAAGGCGGCCTCGGCTGCCCTCCTCATCCGTCTGTCGGCCAGCAGGGAGGACTTCGTGCTCGTCCAAGAGCCATGGATCTTCGAGGATCGGGTTCGCGGGCTGAGCCTCAACGGATACAGAACTGTATCCCACCATGGCGCAGGTAAAATCTCTTCTCCCTAGGTTCTGCGACGGGGACTGCGTGGTCATAGCCGCTGAGCTGCAATGCCAGGTCCACTGGATTGTGTCCAGTTACATGGCGCACGACCACGGGCCCACACCTCCTTACGGGCCACTGCGGGAGATCGCTACAGCAGCCAACGCACAGGGCATTCCGCTGATCGTCGGGGCGGACGCTAACGCACACCATGACGCCTGGGGTAGCAGCGACACAAATGAACGGGGTGAGTCGCTCTTTCAATTTATTCTAGATAATAACCTAGCTATAGTGAATAGAGGGACGGAACCGACGTTCCTTACCGCTACTCGGAGGGAGGTCCTGGACGCCACTTTGACCAACGCGCTCTCTGGGCACCTGGTCAGGGACTGGCATGTTCTGGAGGAGTGCTCCTTCTCCTACCACCGGTACATCAGCTTCTGTCTGGACCTGAGTGTGCCGGCCAGGCCCCCCTTCCGAAATAAACGTAGGACGAATTGGGAAATTTTCTGTTCGATCCTATCTTCTAATCTTAACGCATTTCCTCCGCGTCTCTTGTGTCCAGGGGACCTCGAGACGGCGGTGGCAACACTTACCAATTCGCTTAGTCATGCTTCAGCTGCCGCTTGCAGGCCTAGGGTCCACCGGGGAAAACCAAAGCCACCCTGGTGGAACACCACAATTGCTAGCTTGCGGCGAGCATGCAGGCGCTCTTTCAACGCGGCCAAGAGGTAAAACACCTGGGACGCGTACAGATCCGACCTTAGAGCCTTTAAGCACGAGGTCAGGAAGGCAAAGAGGGAATCGTGGGAATCCTTCTGCGGCGGTATCGAAAAAGTCTCGGACATCGGCCGTCTCTGCAGGATCCTCAGAAACTCCATCTATTTCCACCACCATCCAGAAGGCAAACGGTGTCTGGACGGAATCCAGTGGGGAAACGCTGGGGGTGTTAGGTGACGTGCACTTTCCGGGGAGTATCCCCACCTCCGCTGAAGCGGTAGTTCCGGAGGAACCACTTTCCTGGTCCTTAACGGACGTCCGCATCGATAGCACCATGGTCACGTGGGCCATTAACTCCTTCGAGCCTTATAAATCTCCGGAACCGGACGGCGTCATTCCAGCCGAGCTACAGCAAAGCGCGGAATTGACGGTGCCATGGCTTGTCGCGATCTTCAGGGCATGTTTGGAATGGGGACACATCCCCCCTCCCATGGCGGGAGGTGGATGTTGTCTTCATTCCCAAAGCCGGCAAGACCTCGCACGCCAGGGCCAAGGACTTCAGGCCAATAAGTCTGACATCTTTTCTCCTAAATACCCTCGAGAGGATACTCGACGTCCATATTAGGAGCCTCATTGACCCAGTTCTTCTCTCGGATTCGCAACAGGCCTACACAAGGGGCAGGTCAGTCGAATCCGCGCTGCACTTTTTGGTCGACTATATAGACAAGTCGCTGGCATTCAAGGAGTACACCCTAGTGTCTTTCATAGACATAGAGGGCGCATTTAACAATGTCTGCCCTCGAGCGATAGGGGTGGCTCTCTCTGAACTTGGCGGTGGTCGTAAACTGACAGATTTCATCAGCGCCCTTCTTAGCAGCCGTTTCATGAACTCTACGTTAGGGACGGCACGTATTCGCAGGTCAGTCACTAGGGGTACCCTCAGGGGGGGTTCTGTCGCCGCTCCTGTGGAATCTAGCCCTGAACAGACTGCTTGTCAAGTTAGAGGCTGTTGGTTGCAGGGTCGTCGCCTATGCCGATGTTGCAATGGCCATAGCTGGAAAATTTCCAAGTGTACTCTCCGAGCGGATGAATCACTTCTTGGACATCCTCTCCTCATGGAGCAACTCCTGTGGCCTTACGGCCAACCCGGAAAAGACGGATCTTCTTCTCTTCACAAGGAAGTACAAGGTTCCGCCTTTCAGACTCCCCACCCTTAATGGAACCCCGCTCAAATTGAGTAGGGAGGTTAAATACCTGGGGCTGATATTAGACTCCAAGCTCACCTGGAGCGCAAACATCGCTGAGAGGGCAACAAAAGCCTCCAGGGCCATCTACTGCTGTAGGCAGGCGGTAGGTGCCAGATGGGGGCTCCAGCCGCGCGTCGTTTCCTGGCTATATGAGGCAGTGGTTGAGCCTATCCTTCTCTATGGTGCTGTTGTCTGGTGGCCCGCGGCAGCCAGCCGAGTCAACCTGAAGCAGCTCGATAGAGTCAGGAGACTTGCTGCCACCCTCATAACTGGAGTCATTCGTTCTACGCCTACGCCCTCGAGTCTTCTAGTTAGGCAGTCCGCCAAGATTGCCGCTGTGCGGCTAAATGCCATATGCAGTTGGGCACGAACGGACCTGGGCCACACTAGAATACTAGGGTTGGATCTTCCAACCCCGACGAATATCGACTATATAGTCCTTCCCCCTAGCTTTGAGTGTAAGATCACTATAGGGATCCCCAGCAGGTGCGACTGGACGGAAGGCCGTCGCCCGCTGCTAAACGCTATCGAAATCTTCACGGACGGCTCTAAACTTGATAACAGGGTCGGATGTGGGGTTTTCTGTGATCAATTAGGGGCTAGTATTACTGCTCGTCTCCCTGACCACTGTAGCGTCTTCCAAGCGGAGACCATGGCTATACTGCTAGCAGTGGGTCGGTTGCAATCGCAACCCTCTCTTCCCTCGGCTATATGTATTTTCTCAGATAGCCAGGCAGCAATAAAATCTTTGATAGGTACATATACCTCTTCTAAACTGGTTGCAGAGTGCATAGCGGAGCATGCCAGGGTTCACCTGAGTTGGGTCCCGGGGCATAGCGGAATCGCTGGCAATTGTGCGGCTGACGAGTTAGCCAGAAAAGGCACTCTGCTTCCAGTTCCTACTACGTTGTGTAGCACCCCCCTTGCGACCGTCAAATTGATGGCCAAGCAGGCCTATTCCCGCCTGGCTAACCGACTCTGGGCGGAGGAGAACCTATGTAGGATCTCCAAAGAAACCTGGCCGTCGCTTAACCAAGGCAGAACACGCGAATTGCTCCGACTGAATCGGAATTCCATTTATTCCCCAGTTTCTGTGCTAACGGGACACTGGACGATCGGCGCACACGCCAGGAGACTCGGTCTTCCGTTCAATGCCTTCTGCCGCAGCTGTGACGATGCGAGCGAGGAGGAGAGCGTCGAGCACCTGATGTGCCACTGCCCAGCACTAGCGAGGAGACGTCTCCGGGTGCTGGGTGCGCCGTTCTTCAGCAGCTTGGCCGACCTAACAGGACCCAGCATCGGCCGCATCGCCCGATTCATTGTAGAATCGGGATGGCTCCTGCCTAACACCCGGGGGGGGATGCAAGACTGAAGGGCAGCCACGTCCTTCACGTGGTACCACAACGGGCCGCAACGTGGCCTACGTGAGCTCTTCAAGCTGCCACCCTAACCTAACCTAACTCCCGCTTCCCATAAGCCACCCATATGAGGCGACCCAGCAGGAATAAAATTCCATTCAACAGGCTGATGGGAAAAGTGATTGGAAAATGAATCACGAAATTGCTTTAGAAATGCTTCAAAATCCTTTTTGAAAGCTTTAGAAGCACCAACAAAGTTAGTACCATTATCGGAAAAAAGGGTTTTTGGGCAACGAGAAACGAATTGAATAAAAGCAGCGAGAAAAGCAGGTATCGAAAGATCACTGACTGCCTCCAAATGGATTGCCTTTGTAGAGAAACATACAAAAATACAAACATAACCTTTCGTTAAAAGGCAAGCTCTACCTGTAAAATTCTTCATGTCAAAAGGACCTGCAAAGTCGACACCAGTAATGGAGAATACACGACTAAGCGAAGTTCGTTGGGGGGGTAAACCAGCCATGATCTGAGAGGCCTTTCGTTTCTTATCCAACAGACAAGTTTTACATCGATGAATAGTAGATCTAATGAGATTTTTCGCCTTCGGAATCCAATATTCCTGACGAAGCAATCGAAGTAGAAGTGAGTTGCCACCGTGAACCGTGATTTTATGTATAAAGGCAACTAAAAGTTTCGAAAACTGAGAACCATACGGAAGAATAATTGGGTGCTGTCGTCTCCTGACCACTCTTTACTTCTTTTTGGACATTGTCGCCTTGGGTTGGTGGTCGTGGTATTCTGTTACCTGAGTACACTGGAGTGACACCCAGTGGAAATGGCTTTCAGGCTAATGCCACGACTGCCTCCGTCCCGTTAAAACCCTGGCAGGCCTCGTGGTACGTTCAATGCCCGTCGCCATTAAGTTGGCGGCGTAGGCGTCAGTTGAGTTTACTCCTGACTTGCACTGGATCTGGCTCTGAGCAGCTGACCCCATAAGGGCAGCTGCCAACCATTCGCATGGCCTCACTGCTTGCAAAGATAACCATGGGATCCTATAGTGACTACGCATTCGGGCGGCGATAGCGGCCACGAGTGGGGACCCAACTGAAATAAATACGTCAAAACCCCCAAACCCTCAAACTGCGCCCAACCCACAGGGGACGCGCGCGCCTATCCTGAAAGGGAGGCGCACGACCGCCCCCCAGGGGACGCGCCCGCTTATTCCGCGTGTGGAGCGGAAACCCGCCACTGCTGCTAAGGCTCCTATAGCTAGGCAGCAGCAGGTAGGTACACAGAACCCTCCTTCTTCGAGCAGCGTGACCGCTTCCAGGCAAAAATTGCCGGGCGGCCGTGTCCTGCCTCAAAAGCCCGTTCTTGCTCAGGGCGGCCGTCCCTTGGTGAATGAACCGGTTCAGCCTGCCCCTGCAGCCCCTCGTAGCGCCGCCTCCACTTCAGGCGCTGGTTCCAAAGTCGCCCCCTCTACACGGGCCTACAGGACCAGAAAAACAGCCCACAAGGTCCTGCAGAGGCTAGAGAAGATCCCTCCGAGTGAATTCACGGAGAGGGACAAAGCCTCCTTAGAGTGGGCGAGGCGCAATGTTAACACAAAAAAATCTCGCCTCAAGCCCTTGAGTTTGCCTCCAAGCGACAGAGGTCGCAGGAGCAGCAACAGCCTGCTCAAACGGCTCAGGCCTCTAAGAAACCGCGACTAGCGGCTCCGACTCTGGCACCTGGTCGGACTTTTAGCGAGATTGCCAAGGGCAGCCTGGTGATGGCTATCGTTGACGCTAACAACGCGGACGGAGCGAGCTCGGCTGAGAAATGGCGGACAGTCAGGTCGGCCCTACTGACCGTCTACGATGAGGTACTTGCTGCGAATCCGGGTTTAACTCCCAAGTGCAGAGACGCAGGCTGGCACCAGGGCCACGTAAAGCTGATGGCTTGTGCCGACCAACGCTCTGCGGAACTGTTCCGCATGGTGGTTGGAAAGCTGGGCGAAGTGTGGCCTGGCGCCAGTCTGCGAGCGGTGCCTCGGGATGAAATCCCCAGCAGACCGCGTGCGAAAACCTGGGTTCCGGCTGTACCATCGGACCCGGCGGCCATACTCCATTACCTTAAGACCGGTAACCCTGAGCTCCCCACCCATAATTGGAAGGTAGCTTGGGTCAGCGAACCGCGGGGCTCTCTGAGGGAGGCCTTGGTCTTTCTAAACAAAGAATCCCTCCAACCACTTGCTGCTACTGGGGGCGTAGTTAGCTATGGGTTTGACTCCGTCACACTGCGGGTTTACCGAGGTGACCAGTCCTCTTCCGGGCAGCAGAACCTAACAGGTGCCTTCTGCTGTGCCCCCCGTCCGGGACTCCGTTTCCGAGGATGGCGCCGACAGTGTCGTCTCCGCCTCGGAACTTATCGGTGACTTCTTCGATGGTCTTGAAGTAAGGACCGAAGGAGACCCCGAGGACGACAATATCTCGCTGTTCGACCTGGACGATATATTCGTCGGGAAGGAGGACGGCGACATCACGGTGGTCGACGCTCCTAGAGATGGTGGGGATTCTTCAGATTAATCTCCACCACTCTAAGGCGGCCTCGGCTGCCCTCCTCATCCGTCTGTCGGCCAGCAGGGAGGACTTCGTGCTCGTCCAAGAGCCATGGATCTTCGAGGATCGGCAAGACCGACGTGCATCGGTCGGTGCGCGCGCCACTTTGTTTACATTTGCAAGTGTCAAGTGTCGCATGCACAAGAACGCCGGCGTCACTCAAGTGGCCTGCACTTGCACAAGCGACACATGTCACAACACATGTGGGCACTTGCACCGATCGCGCATGCAACACGACCCGACCTACCGCAGGTCAACGCAGAGCGCTGGCCCACTTTGGAAAAGTGCCGCGTTGTCGGTTTTGACCCGCGTTGTGATTGGCGCAATGCGAATGCATTGGAAATAGAAGGAGGAGCACTGGGATCGCCCCTTCGTATAACAGTTTATAAATTTACTATATAAGAACCAATTTTCGGAAAATAAAGCAACTTCTCGTACTGAGATCAAGCGACGCAATCGTCTGCTAGTTTCATTCTACGGGAAAACATTGCGGCCTTTGTGGCCAACCTTTTCGACGCACTCTCGCCTCCTAAAAAGAGAACCCGGACTCCAACGAACGTAACACTACTTCATAGGGTAAAAACTCTTACATAGGGTAAAACCTTCACATGGCGATCCTGCCTACCAAACCTTGACTTCAACAGATAAACCAGCCGATTCCACATGCAGACTAGGTTTCCGGAATGCGTTCAACAACACTGAAAACACCAACCAATCCAACAGCAAGATTCATTACTTGCTAAACATAAAATTTAATGGCAACATCAGATGAAGTTGCAGAATTCGAACAGTGGATAGGGTACACTCCCGAACACACAGCAGAGCCAGAAATATACATCCCCACACCAGTCACACCAGCAGCCTGTTGCCCCCCAAAATACGTGCCGACCCCGAAAACAGCAGGCCCCCGACCATTAACAATTGAACAATATCAGGCCCGTCAGCGAAAGACCGAGCCAGCACAGCCGACACCAGAACAACACCAAAAGCGCCGCACACGTGCCGGAAAGAAAGCACGGCTACGACGCGAACGTGCAGCATTACACAGAATAATAACAATAACAGAGGAGCCAACACTGAAGACAACTCTAATAAAGCAGCTCAACGCCCTGAGGACTTGAAGATGGGAAATAGGACCCCACAGGAGGAGGTCATAGTGTCTAACAACAACGCAGCCAGCGCCACAACCACCAACCAGGCTAACAACAACACCTACCTTCTGTACGCACTCACGATATTAGTCATACTATTACTATTAATAGAAATTAATAAATACTACAAAATTATATGAAAAAACTATTGTCTAAAAACATAAAAATTAATACCATAGTTTAATAATTTAAAACACACAAAAGAGAAAAAAAAATATATATATAACTAATTATGTTATAAAGTACTATTAAATTAAGCAAATCAATTATCAAACGAAAAAAAAAAAAAAAAAAGGCAATAATCAATTTCACGTAAAAAAAGTAAAAAGTAAAATTAACAACAATGGACAGGACACGACAACACAAAAGAGAAACAGTACTAAAGCACGAAGACACAGACGAACAAAAAAATTAGTACACCTCAAACAACTTTGGAAAATAATAGGAATGACGCGGACTCCAACTATAGAAGACGTTAGGAACCCAACAACAACAGAAGAAGAAACGGTTCGCATGCTTAACATGTTCAACCTTAGGTTCTAGATGGAGAAATTACTCGACGAACTGACAAAACTCTTATCGAACCTCAGAAAAACTCCAAGCAGGTCATACACTAGACAGACTATAGTAAACAAACTCGACAAACTCCAGGTAATAAAAAGAGAATTCGCAATCCTAGCGATCGACCGAAAAGACGCAACAGGGTTGACGATAACATTCAACAACACCCATGAGACAGCTAAACAAATACTGACCAACAAACTGAAAGAACTAGGGGAAGAAACAGAAGAAGAACTGAAAGAACTAGAACCACAGGAAACAAGCTGCACAATGACCACATTCAATATAGAAACGGCAATGAAAGCCATTCCAGATTTCACTGGAAACCATAAGGAATTAGACACGTTTATAAAAATAACCGAGCTAATATACCGAAAATTAGACCCCAACGGAAAGACTGAACTCATAGAATTTATCTTTTATGCGAAACTTAATTCTATGGTAAGGACAGCAATTGGCAACACAACAATTAACACGCTAGAAGAACTAAAAACCGTGCTAAAAGAAAGGTACAAGAGCTCCACAACAATCCCACAACTGCAAAACCAACTGTCATGCTTTACACAACGCAACTTGAGCATTACAGCATACAAGGACAAGATTTTAAACCTGATTGCCGAACTCAATAAATTACAGATAGCACAGACAGGAACAATAACAACCCAAGAGCAAAAAGTAATAACAACACTTAATGAGCAATACAGCCTCACTGTATTCAAGAATGGTCTCAATGAAAATTTCAAACAAACTATCTTCGCAGCAATGCCAAAAACGTTCCAACAAGCAGCTGAGCTTGCACTTGAATTAGAAAAAGACAACCAGCAGAGCCGAGCAAATATAATGTTTGTAAACAGAAACAGCAACTATAATGGCAACAACAAAAATTACTACAATAATCAGCAAAATTACAGAAACCAAAACCACTCGAACAACTATAGAAATCAGAATAATTCCAACAGAAACAATTACCAAAACAGAAACGACTACCAAAACAGAAACAATTACCAAAACAGAAATGTAAACCAAAATAATTTTCGTAATGCCAATTACCAGCAGCGAAACGGGTATGTGAACAACTCAAATCACTACCAACCGAACCGAAATCAAAACCAGAACGACAGAAACCAATACTACCGAAACAACAACCAAAGCAACAGCAACAATTCACGGTCATACACAAACAACAATCGAAATGCCTACCAAAGCAATAATAACCGACAAGGTCGCCCAACTCGAATAAACTACATACAGGGAAACGAGGGCGACCCGGAGGAACAGAATTCGAATCCTCCGGGGGAGGAAGAACAAACAATAAACGAATATATTTAATAACAGACAACTTAACCAATTATGTCACTTTCAAATGCAGTCAATTTTGCAAACCCATGACATTTCTCATTGACACCGGAGCAGACGTATCAATTTGCAAAGTAAACGACGACGACACTCTCGACATTAATACTGAAAACAGATGCAAATTAACAGGAATATCACCCGCAGCAATCAATTCGATAGGAACATTTAAACTGATATTTCCACTAAGAGACGCAAAAACCGAACTAACTTTTCAAATGGTCAACGACGATTTTCCAATTATCACAGATGGGATTTTAGGAAGAGATTTTCTACTCAAATACATGTGCAAAGTAGATTACGAAACCCTCACTTTAACAATTATTATAAACGAAGTTGAACACGTATTCCCCATTACAACAAAATCCCCACACAACAAAACACACACAATTCCACCCAGATGTGAAGTCATATTACCGATTAATTTAAACCTTGAAGAAGACACCGTCATTTTGAATAAAGAACTCACAAACGGAGTATTCTTAGCCAACTCCATTGCACCAGCAAAAGGCAACTGTCACATTAAAATCATTAACACAACAAACAAAACAGTCACAATAAAAGACATAGAACCACAAATAGAAAAACTGTCAAATTATACAATATTAAGAGCACAACATAGAAATAAATGCACAAACAATAGCAGATTTGAAAAACTAATAGCCACGCTAAAGCTAGACACTATTGACCCACAAATTAAACAAGAATTAATGGACATTTTTAAACAGTACCAATCAATATTTCATTTGGAAGGAGAAGAACTCACTACAAACAATTTTTATGAACAGCACCTAAACCTAGAAAACACAACACCAGTTTACATAAAAAATTACAGACTACCACAAACACAACAAGAAGAGATAAAACAACAGGTACAGAAACTAATAGACAGCGACATAATAGAACCTTCAACAAGCCCCTATAATGCACCTTTGCTATTAGTACCGAAAAAGAGTGATGATAACACAAAGAAATGGCGACTAGTAGTAGACTACAGAAAACTCAATGACAAAATAATTAACGACAAATTCCCGCTCACACGACTAGAAGATGTTCTAGACGTCCTAGGAAGAGCAAAATACTTTTCAACTTTGGACATGACCAGTTCTTTTCACCAAATCCCTTTAGCACCAAGTTCAAGACCACCCACAGCGTTTTCGACTCAAGATGGACACTATCAATTTAAAAGACTCCCTTTTGGACTTAAAATATCCTCCAATAGTTTCCAAAGAATGTTAACAATAGCTCTCAGCGGATTAAGCTCAGAAGCGTTCTTATACGTTGACGACATTATTGTGTTTGGATGCTCACTGAAGCATCACAACGCAAACTTAATCAAAGTATTTGACCGATTACAACAATACAACCTGAAGCTAAACGCAAGCAAATGCCACTTTCTTAGACCAGAAGTCATTTATTTAGGCCATTTAATTACCGACAAAGGCGTTAAGACAGATCCAACCAAATGCGATGCAGTTATGAAATACCCCACGCCAACAAACGCAGATGACGTACGAAGATTCATTGCCTTCTGCAATTACTACAGACGGTTCATACCTGACTTTGCAAACATCGTCAAATGTTTAAACTCTCTCCTCAAGAAAGGGATACCTTTCATTTGGTCAGACGAGTGCGAACAAGCCTTTAAAAATTTAAAAGAAAAATTAGTCAATCCACCAGTACTCCAATATCCAGATTTCAACAAACCCTTCATTCTAACGACAGACGCCTCAGACTTTGCCTTAGGCGCAGTACTATCACAAGGTGAAATAGGACATGATTTACCAATCTCTTATGCAAGCAAATCACTACAAAAACACGACATAAATAAACCAATTATAGAAAAGGAACTCTTAGCAATACACTGGGGAATAAATTATTTCAGATCATATCTCTACGGTAGAAAATTCATTGTAGTAACTGACCATAGACCACTAGTTTCACTATTTTCCCATAAAAACCCATCGTCGAAGATGACTAGAATTAGACTAGATTTATCCGATTATGTTTTCGAAATAATCTACAAACAAGGCAAAATCAATACGAACGCAGATGCACTATCACGCATCAAACTAGACAGTGACGACTTAAAAGCAATGATACCGACACAAGAAGTACTAGCTATAACACGGAGTAAGGCAACAAAAATAGGAACACAAGAACAAATTAAAGAAGGGCAAAATAAGAAAAAAGAAACAATTGAAAAAGGGCAAAATAAGAAGAAAGAATTTAATACACGCATCAACAGGACGGACATATCTCCAAAGGAGCCTGATCAACTCCATATCTGGGAATGTACCTCCATGACTGACGTGAAGAATATGAAAAAGTTGAAATTTATTATTGAAAAGCGTCGGCCGACGATAAAAATATGTAATAATGAAGTGCACGTGACTTGTAGTGATGACCCTTTGGAACTAGATCCAATGTTGGAGAAGCTACACAGTTCACTAAGTAAGTTGCATATAAAGGAGCTAGCCCTTTGCAGACAAAAATTTATATTTGAAAATATTGAAATGAATGAGTTCAAAAGAAAGTATAATGAACTACATGTAAACAAATATTCGCCCATAAAGATATTAATTTACGACATGCCACTCCAAATACTAAGCCCAATACAACAATATAAACTGATTGACGAATTCCATAACTCATGCACAGCAGGACATTTGGGTATAAGAAAAACTATATTAAAACTAAAGCCAAGATACGTGTGGAAGAATATGAGACAAATGGTCAAAGAATTTGTAAACAATTGTTCGAAATGCACGGCAAACAAAATAACGAGACACACAAAAGAAGCACTGACTAAAACAGACACACCAAAAACAAGCTTTGAAACAATAACAATTGACACAGTCGGACCGTTACGTATATCAAACGGATACCGATACATACTGACAATGCAGTGTGACCTTACAAAATTCGTCATAGCACACCCGATAGAAACAAAAGACGCGGAAACAATAGCAAAAACACTAGTAGAACAATTCATACTCAAGTACGGTTGCTTCAACACATTGAAGTCAGACAGAGGCACCGAATTTACAAACGAGCTAATGCACAACATATGCAAGCTACTTGACACGCGACAAATTTTTTCGACGCCTTACCACCACCAAACAATTGGCGCACTTGAACGCAACCACAGAACCTTAAACGAATACTTACTTGCTTTCACAGACGATTATGAATGGGACAAGTGGGTACCGTACTACACATTCGCGTACAACACGACACCACATGTCGAATCACTATACTCCCCGTACGAACTAGTGTTTGGTAAACTGCCACAATTGCCAAGTGACACAATAAACAACACTAAAAAAACTTATGACATTGAAAATTATGCCAATGAATTAAAAATTAGGTTACAAACATCAATAAATAAGGCTAGAAATATGATAGAATTAGCAAAAGATAAGAGAAAACTAAAATACGACACTAACACTAATGTAACAAACTTAAAAGTAGGAGATTTAGTATATGTAAAATTAGAGACACGCAAGAAACTGCAAAGTCCATACCACGGACCATACAGAATAGTAGAACGAAAAGGTGTAAACACAATAATAGATATTAATGGAAAACTCAAAGAACTACATAATAACAATCTTAAAATATTCTTAGGAGATAAAAAATAAATGTAAGACTAAATCTAACACAACAAAATAGAATACATCTCAAGAAAACATACAATTATTATTAGAACATAACCTAACCACATAACCGTTTTATAAGATAGATATCATATTGTAAACTTATTTTAATAATAACATTGTAAAGCAATTCCAATGCCCCCCCCCCGAAATTCTAAAAATTTTTCCAAGGAATAATTTTTCGCTTAAGGGTAAGGGTGTAGTGGTACCGCGTGACCACTAATGCCAGCACTATAGCGCACAAGCCAATCGGCAAGACCGACGTGCATCGGTCGGTGCGCGCGCCACTTTGTTTACATTTGCAAGTGTCAAGTGTCGCATGCACAAGAACGCCGGCGTCACTCAAGTGGCCTGCACTTGCACAAGCGACACATGTCACAACACATGTGGGCACTTGCACCGATCGCGCATGCAACACGACCCGACCTACCGCAGGTCAACGCAGAGCGCTGGCCCACTTTGGAAAAGTGCCGCGTTGTCGGTTTTGACCCGCGTTGTGATTGGCGCAATGCGAATGCATTGGAAATAGAAGGAGGAGCACTGGGATCGCCCCTTCGTATAACAGTTTATAAATTTACTATATAAGAACCAATTTTCGGAAAATAAAGCAACTTCTCGTACTGAGATCAAGCGACGCAATCGTCTGCTAGTTTCATTCTACGTGGCCAACCTTTTCGGCGCACTCTCGCCTCCTAAAAAGAGAACCCGGACTCCAACGAACGTAACACTACTTCATAGGGTAAAAACTCTTACATAGGGTAAAACCTCCACACTATCCTTAACAAGCCAGGATGGGCCATGCCACCATAACGAATTCATACTTAAGGCCTGTGGAGTAAGACCGCAACTACATAAATCAGTAGGGTTATTAGGTGAATCGACGTGATACCAATTTCTAGCGTACGGTTTCTCCTGAATTTTGCTAACACGATTAGCAACGAAGGTAGTCCATGTAGATGGTGTTTTTCGAAGCCATGACGAAACAATTGTTGAATCAGTCCAGCAGAAGACATCGTGGACTTTAATATCAAGTTCGGGTAGGAGTGAATCGAGAATATCACATAGAAGTACTGCACCGCATAGTTCTAATCTTGGCAACGAAACAGTTTTGACTGGAGCTACTTTTGTTTTCGATGTAAGTAAGTGGGAGTAGAAAGTAGTAGATGATTTACGTATACGTATGAAAATCGCCGCCCCGTATGCTTTCTCGGAAGCATCAGAAAAAGCATGAATTTGAACTTCATCTTGTAAAGAATAGTTCACCCATCGTGGTACCTTAATCAGGTTTATATCCATATATCCATCTAAAAACTATTGCCATTTTCGTTCAATGGGTTTAGAAAGACAATCGTCCCAACCTATATTCTCAAGCCAGACCAGTTGCATTACATTTTTAGCAACAATAACTACAGGTGCAAGCCATCCGACAGGGTCAACAATTTAGCAATCATGGAGAGAAGTTCCCTTTTGGTGTGCGAATCCTTTCGCTCAATAGCAGGAACCTTGAAATAGAAATTATCAGTACAGGCGTTCCAACGTACCCCTAAAGCCTTTGTAGAACTGGAATCTTCGAAGTTTAAGAATTCTTCCTTTAATAGGTGCTCTTTCGGAAGGTCCACTAGAATTTCTTTGCGATTTGAAGTCCATTTTCTTAAGGAAAGTCCAGCACCATGTAATGTGTCGATGAGTTCATTCCGAGCCTTTATAGCGGAAGGCAAATCGTGCGCACCGGCGAGAACATCGTCAACATATATGGATCGTCGAAGAATATGTGTGGCAAGGGGATAAGTGTCTTGAGAATCGGCTGCAAGTTGAAGGAGAGTGCGAATCGCAAGATATGGTGCGCAGTTGACACCAAAAGTTATCGTTTGTAATTCGATACATTTTCTGAATATCACTATTGAAAACAAATCGAAAAAGTCTCCATCTTAGGAGAAGTAAAGCTAAGTCAGACTGTAGCGCCGGACCGACGTACAACACATCATTCAAACTATTACCATTGGAAGTTTTATTTGAAGCGTTAAAAACAACACGAAGTTTTGTTGTAAGACTTTCTGGTTTAATGACCGCATGATGCGGAAGATAACAATATGTGACCAAACTCTTATTTGACGGCGGACCGACTAACTTCATATGCGATAACTGCATATATTTGTCAACTACCTGGTCATATATAACTTTGAATTCGGGTTTTTTAAGAAGCGAAGCTTCGTTCCGAAGGAACTGCCGTAAAGCACTATTTCGAGAATCTCCCAAGAAAAGTTCGTTAGGATAATTAACTTTAAAAGGAAGAGAGACAATGTATCTCCCATCTTCATTCCGCCGACTAGTAGCCATGTAGTTGTCCTCACACCATTGATCAGCATCCGATAGAATCCTTTTCCTAGAGGTTCTTCAATTTCCTAAAAGCGAGAAAAAATTTTGTCCAACCCAGAATCCGTTGAGATGTCCACCTTCGTTGTAAAACACCTGACTTCGGAATCCGAAATGGGGCCAGTAAGAGTCCATCCGAAAACGGTATGCTGAGCTGTCAGACTTCCAAGTAGATTGCGATGAATTCCATGGAGCACCACCTGTGGGTACAAGTCGGCGCCGATAAGTACGTCTATGGCGGAAGTCCTCCAAAAGCCTCCGTCTGCCCAATTAAGGTTCGGTAGTTTATAATGTAATCCTGAATCGACTGTACAGGATGGCAAATTTCCAGTGATTTGCGAAGTACGAAAGCGAGGGCTTCGATTTTCACGTTTGGATCCGTAGGTGATCCGAGAACAAATGAGTTAAGTCGATTAGCGCTTGCAGAAAACGATTGATTAACCCCAGATATACTGGCTTGTGTAGCAAACGTAGGCAAGTTAATCAATTTACGAAGGCGATCAGAAATGAAAGAGGCTTCTGATCCTGGATCAATTAAAGCCCTAGCAGAATAATTGGTATTCAAATGGCAAATAGAGATTTGCGCTGTACCTAAAAGTACACGTTGGTTTCGAGGAAACGCAAGATTCGTAGAATCACTATTAGAAGATGTATGAGTGGACTGTATTTTTTGAAGAAAACTATGATGCTCACTCGTTTGAGCTACCCAAGGAGCATCCGACGAACTATGAGGCTGATTGGAGCGAAGCCCCGAAGAAGCACTCGAAGGTTTAAATCCTGGCGCTGCGGAGCGTAACTCTGATGGCGCAGGCAATCTAGAAGTAGTATTAGTGGCACGTGATCCCGACTGAGTCTTCGTAGAAGAAGGTGATTCGCGATGTAACAGCGATGACGTTGATTACATACGGAACAATTGTAAGCGACAAATCCAACGAAGAGCGAGCACCAGAACCAAAAATGAGAAGTCAAACTATGTGTAGTATGTAACGAGGTGTTTATTAAGAAAGAAGTGCGTTGTGGTTGCGTTGCGGTCTAAAGTGCAAGTGGAGCAATGCATATACGCAAGGGCCGAAGCTGTGGGTGCCGTTCAACAAAAAAGAGAAAAGCTTTTATGTTGATAACGGCTTACAAAAAAATGCATACAGAAGGTACAGAGATGTTACAAGCGGAGACATTGATAGGAGGAGTTTTGGCCTAAACAAATGGAATGAAAGCAGTGCGAGCAAAACGATTATTTTCATTCACTTCAAATTTTCAATTTTTTTTGTTTTGTTTTGATGAAATGACAGCTGAATTTTAAGGGATGTGTTTCATACATGAATAGCTGTGTTTCGTTGGTAAAAAAGCTTTTTCATAGAAAGCTTTCGGATGCAACCCTGCACTAAACTCGTTTCAAAACATGTTAAATGGTTTAACACGTTTAATTTCGAACAACAATTGCATGTGAATAAACATCGAACTGGTTTTGTTCACTTAACTTGTTTAAGCACATTAAACACGTTTAAGTCGTCAGTTTGAACGCCATATAACCTATAGTTACAACTACTTTAATTATAATACAATTTCATAATAATAAATGATAATAAATACTGCGTTATAAACAATAAAAAAAAGTACAAAACTTGAGCCGAAAGTGACGATTGCGCGCATAACTGTACAGGCGCGAAAAATAGGGGAAAAAACTTCGTATCCAGCGGGAAAACGGTGCATATACGCAAAAAATCAGTGGAACAATTGTCCAAATAAAGGCAGTCGAAAGCTGGTGCGAAACAGTAAAATCGCGCAGCGTTAGCCTAGGCGTATACGGAGACGCAGGCCGCGCAACACAGCACAAGGCAGCGCAGCGAAAATTAAACTTTGTGAGGCAGAAAATATGTGACCTGCGTATACGAATCGCGTAAAACCAGCACACGTGTTCCGTATTCATTCCATAAACCCAGCAATACGAGTTATTTGTCTGAATTAGACTTTGAAATAGAACCTATATAATATAATATGGGTGTAATATCGGCTCTTCACGCACTTTTTCAATTAGTTCTTCAATTTTTGCAAGCTAACGTGTCGGATGCGCGTAGGGAAACTGTATTTCAACTACAACGCGACGCAGTTGTGCTATGTCGCTGTATACGCCGTTATACGGTACTGCGTTATTTACAAAAATGTGCGTGTGCGGCCTGCGTCTCCGTATACGCCTAGGCTTAGTGTTGTTGTCGGGGTGCTCCGCTGGACACGTACAGTCGAAAGCTGGTGCGAAACAGTAAAATCGCGCAGTGTTTGTGTTGTTGGGGTGCTCCGCGAGATGTGTACAGTCGCGCAGAGAAAAAAAACGACCGGTACTTTTCACGCGGAAAAGTTACCGTTACGTGTGAATTTCATCTAAAAGGGGCTGAGCGTGTGCACGCGTAAAGACAAAGCAACAACAACACCAAAAAGAAAGCGACAAGCAACGCGACACCGAGAGTGCGCGATAAAAAGACAAAGCAACAACAACACCAAAAAAGCGACAAGCAACGCGACGCCGAGAGTGCGCGAGAAAAAGACAAAGGCATACGTAGATGAGAGCCAATTCAAGTATAGCAAACGGTCACCAGCAAATTGGAAGGGGCTAGCAGTGAAAGCCAGTAAAGAAGCAGAGCTGAAGACGACGGCGGCGACTGGTCAGAGGAGCGGAATTCAGAAGCAGATAAGCCAATTACTACTAAAATCATATATACGTTTTTGAATTTTATCGTATTAGTTCAATAAGGTATTTCTAAGAATTATTGTATAATGGACGCGGACACAGTTAGGGCCATGACAGTTGAGACGTTGAAGGAGAAGCTGAGAGAGCTTAATTTGAGTGTGGTGAGGCAGAAGAGAGAATTGCAGATGCGTTTGTTAGGACGGGTGGTATTCGAGGATGAACAGGAAGAGGCAGTTAGCGACAATGAATCGTCAAATTCATTGTACGCAGACGCAACAACAAATATAGCAGGGGCACATAAGGTGATGTTTACGTTGCGAGATGTGGAAGTTGGTGTTTCGTCATTTTCTGGGGACAGTGATCAAGACTTGAATCGCTGGGCCGCGGAGTTTGACGACGTAGCTGACACGGTAGGCTGGAATGACTTACAAAGGTACGTGTACGTCAAACAGTTGCTTAAAGGTGCCGCTAAGCTCTTTGTTCGCGGTTTGGTAGGCGTTAAAGGGTGGAGTAATTTAAAGCACGCTCTGGTCGAGGAGTTCGGGGAAAAACTATGTTGTAGTGGTACCACGTAGCCACTCATGCCAACACTAATAAATTACCGTACACTTGAGCACAAATGTGCCAAAGTGTCAAATAGCACCGCGCGCACGACACAGCGACACTCAAGTGGCTAAGCCAGCGGCGTGCCATCCGACACGACTAACCACAGTGCAGTGTCCCACATATGGAACATGCACTGATCGGCACTTTGTGTGATGTCACCTACCGCAGGGCAATAGCACTTGAGGAAAGGTGCTGCATTGACCAAAAGGGTCCCGTGACGCTGATTGGTCACATTTCCATGACACTGGAAAATCGGGCGGAGCATTGGAAATGCTCAGCCGTATAACAGTTATGTTTTTAGTATTTAAGACCCCACATTCGGCAGCCGACGTGGCTCAGTTGGTTAGTGCGTTGGACCGCGAGTCGCAGGCAGCAACCTCAGGTTCAAATACTGCCTGTAATAACACCTAAAACAATAACGGGAAAAACTCGTTTTCTCTTTCGGTGGCTGTCCTCTCAGCTGGAAATGCCAAACCTCTGAGAGTAAAAATTGCTTATGAAAAAAGCTCCCAACCTGCCGTTCGGAACCGGCATAAAACTGTAGGTCCCTCCAACCCGCGTACAAATTCACACGCACAACACGGGTAGTTGCGGGAAGCTAGGCCTTAGTCTCGCGTAAGTGGGCTGTCGTGCCAGTCAATTATTATTACATTCGGAAAATAAAATCAGTCATAAAAAATTTATGACAAAAGACAAACTGGTGCGTTTCTTTAATATAGCTCAAAACACATAGGCTCCTTAGCCATCCTCCGTTTGGCGCGCCAAAAATACAAAAGAATGTTTTCAAGAATACTTATATGCCATAATAGAGATGGGAAAAGCAATCGCATTGGATGAAAAAAGTGTTTTGGAATATTTCATAGAGGGACTACCCGATACGCGAGCGAATAAAAGCAAGTTGTATCAGGCCAAGAGCGTTAAGGAACTGAAAGAGCAGATACGCGTGTATGAGAAAAACAGAGGTTCTCAAATATCATCAAATAAGTCGAACGCACCTCAGGTATTCTCGGGCAAGATCTCAGACGAGAAAACTCAGCAAAAAAGAAAGTATTTCAAATGCGACAGAGAGGGCCATTTGGCCCAGGGGTGTCCAAATGCAGGTTCAGGCAACGTTATTTGTTTTAAATGCAAACAAAAAGGTCACTTTGGTCATGAATGCAAAAAAGAGGCGACAAATGGGCCGGTAAAAAAGGAACGTGTAAATACGTTGGGCCATCGAAATAAGGGTGGGAAAGATTATGATTGTATGATTTTCATCGACGTGACGATTAGCGGTTTTACTTTTAGTGCCCTAGTGGATACCGGAGCCGATACATGCTTGATGAGATACGATACCCTTACCCTTACCTAGCTAGCTTACGACATTAGGCAGCTTCGGGGCCGACATAGCCATTGACGAGGTGGTGTTAAGGATAACGTTTCACGTTGTAAAGGAAAGAGACATACCGTATGCTGCGATGATTGGTAATGACGGACTTAAGGACGTGGAGTTAGTCTTTAAGCACGGTAGCGTTGAGTTCCGAAAACCAAAGAAATCTGTGGTTGAGAAGGCCGTAGCCGAGAGGGTCACGGTAAGCGAGGAATCTGCTTGGGGTAGCGAGAGTGCAAAGTGTGGTACTGGAGTGGTTGTGCCAGTCCAAAAAGATGTTGCAAAGGTTGGTAGTAAAGCGGTTGTGTCAGGCTACAATGATTTCGGGAATAGTAGTATAGAAGTGGTTGAGTCAAGCCCCGGCGAGGTTTTTCGGGAACGTGCGTCAGGTGGAGCTGTGCCGGCAGTCCAGGGGGAAGCGCTAGAAAGAGTGCCGACGCAGAGTAGTAGAGGCAAACCGTATGGTAGCTGAGAGTGAAAATGGCTTGAAAGAAGAATTTGCACAATTGTGGTTGGCCGCAGAATCGGGGTTAGAAAAGGAATCGGAGAACAATGAATTGGTACACTTAGAGAAATGCGAAGCAGAAGTTGTAGAGGCACTGATAGCCGCGTACAAGCCAGAGAAACCAAAGGTTTCGCCAATACAAATGAAGCTCGTTTTATCAGATGACCTGCCCGTTTATCAGCGCCCTCGTCGCGTATCGTACGCTGACCAACGCTATATAGATGAACAGGTGGCCGTTATGCTGGGCGATGGCATAATCCAGGAGAGTACATCGGAGTACGCATCTCCGGTCGTACTGACGACAAAGAAAAATGGGACCAAGCGATTTTGTTGTGACTTTCGCAAAGTTAACGAGAAAATCGTGAGGGATAACTTTCCAATGACTTTGGTGGACGAAGTGTTAGACAAGTTGCAGGGTGCAAAGGTGTTTAACACACTTGATCTAAAGAATGGTTTTTTTTCCATGTCCCGATTGAACAGAATTCTCGAAAGTATACTGCGCTTGTGACCCACAGCGGCCAATATGAATTTTGTTTTGTACCATTTGGAATTACAAATTCACCGGCAGTGTGTTGACGATATATTCACGCGATTTTTCAAGATTTACTACTCTAACCACAAATAATTCGTACACTTCACTTTTCTCCTACATCATAATCTTTACAGATTTTTTGCAAGCTGGGAAAATGACTTCTTAAAATAAAGTTATATATTTTCAATTCCTTATTAAATCCACTTTTTATAAAAAATATTCAAAAAAAAATATTTAGTTGTTGAGAAAAAAAATGTGTACTTTATTCAAATGTACTCAAAAACATAAGAAGTAAACAGTGACCATTATTAATTCGTACGGTGGCAAAAACTCAAAAACTGGTTAAAAAAAGCAAAGAAAAAACTAACGGGATAAAAATAAACGTTATAGGCAACCGATTCTAAAGAAAATTTCATTTGGTTTATTCAGTGGGCGATGAATTGTCGTATCATTTTCATCATGGTGCGTGGAAAACCTGTTTCCGAAGACATTCGCAAAGTAATAGTGGAAAAAGTAAATTTTGGTAAAAGTTATGGTGCCGCCGCAAAGCTCTTGAGTTTACCACGATCAACAATTCAATGTGTGTTAAGATATTTCAAAAAAAATTCTTCCGTGACGAGCAATGTCGCAAAACTTGGAAGATGATCAAAACTGACCGACCGCGACAAAAGAACATTGTCGTCAGTTATAAAAATAAATAGGCGTGGCACGGTCAGAAAAATATCGGCAGAATGGTCCCAAGCAATTTAAAAACCCGTTGGACGTGAAGACTGAACATGAAAAAACTGGGTAATGGTTTTTCAAGGTAACATTAGCATTCAACATGCTTGTCCCGAATTTCGCTCTCATTAAATTATATCTCGCAGGCCAAAGAGAAACCGCTCCTAACCAACAAACAAAAACTAAAACGACTTGCTTGGGCTGAGGATGAACGTTTGTGGGTCCAACAGCAATGGGATTCCATCATTTTTAGTGATGAGTCAAGGTTTGAGGTCTGTGTCGGTGACGCACAAAAAAAGTGATTCGGCAAAAGAATGAAGCTTTCATCGGGATTGTCTAAAACGTAGTGTTAAATGTCCTGAAAGCGTAATGGTGTTTGGGTGCGTGTCGTCGAAAGGTGTTGGTCAACTGAATTTTATTGATGGCTCCATAAATTCTGCAAAATACGTGCACATATTGGAAGAAAGTCTCATTCCAAGCATTGTCCGATTGAGTTCGAATGGAGAGTTTATCTTCCAGCAAGATGGAGCGCCCGCTCAAACAGCTAAACTCACTCGTACTTGGTTGCAAACAAAAGGCATAAATGTTTTGGACTGGCCATCATCAAGGCCAGACCTTAAAATTATTGAATCGGTATGGGAAACAATGAAAAGGCGACTGAGAAACGAGCCACAAAGAACCGCGTATGATTTGAAACGAAAAATCGCGGAAATTTGGTACTCCATTACACCAGATGAATGCCAGTACTTGACAAGAAGTATTTCAAGACGAGTTGAAGCAGTAATTGCAGCAAAATAATGAAATAAATGAAATAATATTGAATTTTGCCACCGTACGAATTAATAATGGTCACTGTTTACTTCATATGTTTCTGAGTACATTTAAATAAAGTACAAATTTTTTTTTTTCAACAACTAAATATTTTTTAAAAATATTTTTAATAAAAAGTGGATTTAAGGGGACAGTCCCCTCAAGCGTCCGAGAAAAAAGCGTTTTTTCCTGATTTTTTTCTTACAGAAAGAAAGATCAGAGACATAAGAACTTTGGGATATGTTTTAGTCATACTTTCAACTTTATTCACAAAAAAAATTACATCTGGGAAATTCTAAATGACTGAGTTTTTCACGTTTTCCGGCAGCGTTTCGGCACGGTCGGAGTCCATTTGCGGGAACGATAGCAGCCGTTGGTTTCAACTAAAATCAAAAATTTTTTTTTTGTTTTCTTCGTCAGCCTTATTTGTTCTATGTGAACTACGGAAATTCCAAAAATCCAAAATTTAGACGAAAAATTATGATTTCAAAAAAAAAGTGACTTTTTTTACATTTATTTGTTATTAAAAAAGGTATTGTTACGAATACCAGTTCTAGTGGGCTAGTACGAATCACTGGATTGTGCAATTTGAAATAGACAAACACACTTAGTTCCTCAAACGCAGTCAATAAGAACCAACAGTCACTTTATTTAACAGATTTACACTTCACTGTCTTTACACTTAAATATTCGCTTAATTATTCCGCGTGGCAACTCCGCTAGTCAAAATCAGACTCACTCGCTGCGCCGCACCCGGCTGCCTTTTATACCTGTCCGGCCATCGCGCAGATCGTTCCCGCACATTCCGGAGTGGACTGACGGTTTCCATGACGATCGCGACCATCATTGCCAGGTTAGACTAGAAGTTTCCATCATTGCCAGGTTGGACTAGAAGTTTCCATCATTACCAGGTTGGACTAGAAGTTTCCCTTATTATCGCGGCCGTCGTTGCCAGATTGAATTATAGCACGGCGCGTAGCGACAGGGTTGCTTTGCACAGCGACAGACTGTCTTATCGTTACAGTATTAAAAATCGGAATTTTTCAAAATCCGTAGTTCGCATAGAGTAGTTTTTCATACTGAATAAAATAAATTTTAGTTTAAGCAAATCTGTTGATAACTTCTATAGTTATCTTTCCCGCAAATTGTGAAAACATGGTTTTGAGAAAACGCACTTTAAACGCGCCGTGCGTGGCCGCCAGGCACCGTGCGCGACCGACTGAATTTTCATGCAACTCCTGAAATACTTCGAATTTGGAGCTAAAACTTTACATACATAATCTTAAATAGATGCCCAATCGATTAAGCAAAACAAAAAAAAAAACATTTTTTGAGACCTCTTGAGGGGACTGTCCCCTTAATAAGGAATTGAAAATATATAACTTTATTTTAAGAAGTCATTTTCCCAGCTTGCAAAAAATCTGTAAAGATTATGATGTAGGAGAAAAGTGAAGTGTACGAATTATTTGTGGTTAGAGTAGTACTTAAGGATGGTAATGTAATTGTATACATGGACGACATCGTCATTCCCGCTAAGGATGAAACGGAAGGTCCCCGGAAATTACAGATAGTCCTTGAGCGCGCGAGTGAATGTGGACTGCAAATCAGGTGGGAGAAGTGCCAGTTTCTGAAAAGGCAAATTAGTTTCTTGGGGTACGTTTAGGCTTGCCACCCGTCCTCCATTGTGGAGGACAGTCCTCCAAATTACTCAAATGTCCTCCGTCCTCCAAAGAGGGTAAAATGTCCTCCACGAACACGAAACTACTATTTCCTTTGTTAGCAAACACGAAATGCGTCATAATAATCTGAGTTGAGTTTATGATCTCATTAAATGCAATATAAGTCTGATAAAAGCAGCAAAACGCAATGACATATATTTATTTAAACTTAAATAAACTTTAACATACTTTAACGCTTAAATTATACTCTAACTTTAAAACAAGCAAAAGCTGTTGCTAAACCAGTTAGCAATGAGTCAAAATGAGCAGAAATGTCACATTTTCAAAATAATCTAAATTCAAAAAACGAAATATTTCGAAGAAATTGAAAGATATTTCAATATTATGAACGGCGACATAGTGCTGAGACGGCGAAAAGTATATAAAAGCCGGATCGATCCCTTCGAGTTCGATGACGACGACTTCTATAGTCGTTACCGGCTTGATAAAGTTGCTGCTCAGTTTGTAATTTATGTTTTGAACATTCAAGAACCAAGCAGCAATATAATACAATTGTTTTCTTTACCCCGTAAAGTAGGCAATAATTTTCAAATCAATCAGCTGTTTGTTTGTTTTGTTTATGTCAGAGATGGGCAGATTAATCCTCGGAAAATTGTGCAGTCCATTTTTTTTAGGCAGCCGTCTGCTTTTCACAAGTGGTCGACCGAAGTCGTCCATTTTTAACTGCTAATTAATGTTCAGGAAAACAAATATTGCAAAATAATTGATTACAAAATAAATCGGTATGGTATAATTCCGAAAATAAATTCTCATTTGTAACTCCGAATCGCTAGTTTTTGTAGAGTTGCCGTGGTTTTCGTTTGCTGTTTCAAAAAGTCGCTGCTACGTAGAAGCATGTTCTAAACTGACTATGGTAACTGAAAAATTAAAGTCGACTTTATCTTTTTAGTCTTTTGCTAACTAAAGCCGGCTTTTATGCGGGACTCTGATTATGCGCCATTGTCTTTAAAAAAGATATATATTTACGTATATTCCTTTTGTAAATTGTTGTCGTACTTATGTTTTGATGCTATTTTTATGCTATGTTATGTTCATGTTTATATGTTAAAATTTTTTGGAAGCTTAAGGGGTGTTCCCGGGTAGAAGTTTGAAAAAATCGATTTTTTTTTTGCGTTTTATTGTACCTTATACTATATACTATCACCCCCCAAAGTCGTTTTTCAATCCGCAAACTCAGTACCCACTTTTTTGCATGTTAATTGAAGTAATCTCAGCTCTTTTTGCTCCGTCTTTGAAACTTTAAACGCGTTTTTCTCGAAACCACATTTTTTGTACTTGCCGATAACTTTTCTCAGCAACTATGAGAGGTATCGACTTGAAATTTTGGGAAAATGTTCTAGATAGTTTTCATTGGATGCTAAACCAAAGTTTTCATCAAAAAATTATTGTTAAATATATTTACAAGCACTCTAAAGGTAAAAAAAGTGGCAAAACTGGACAATTTTTTTTCATATGGCCGCCATTTTGTTTCTAATCAACATTTTGACTAAAACTGTGGTTTAGCATCCGTGGAATTTATTGCAGATTAATAATTGCATACCCATTCCTGTTTCACATTACTGGTTCCCGAAATTTCTTATCGGCCAGCAGTGAAAATCAGCGTGACAAGGTCACATTGACCACTGAAAATTTGTACTTAGAAAATAAAATTTTTTGACACAAATATGAGTTTCTGTTCTCCAAATAATAAGGAACAACAAGCAAAAAACCAGAATATTGCATGTTGCCTTGTAGCTCCAAAATAATTTTTTGAAAAACAGCCTAAAATCGGCATTCTAGACGGGAACACTCCCTTAAGTAAAGTAAAGTAAAAGTTTAACATGTACACTCTGTATCCTGAAAACTAAAACTGTATGATTGTTTGTAGTATTTTTCAGTGTCCTCCACATCCATTTTAAAAAGCTGGTAAGCCTAGGTACGTTATTGAAAACGGGAACATTTTGCCATCAGAAGAGAAAACAAAGGCCGTTAAAAACTTTCCTATACCCACAAATAGGAAGGAAGTTCAACGATTTTTGGGGTTAACGTCATTCTGTAGACGTTTCGTGCCAAATTACGCAGTAGTCGCTAAACCACTGTCAGATTTGTTGAGAAAGGACGAAAAGTTTAGATTGAGCGAGGAACAGTTGTTGACAATTCAAGAGTTAAAGCACGCGTTAGTGAATACACCAGCACTTAAATTTTTTAACCCAATAACGGAAATAGAAGTACACGCGGATGCCTCAAAACATGGGTATGGTGCAGTTTTGTTGCAAAGAGACTCGGAAGACCGATTGCTGCACCCAGTGGAGTTCATGAGTCGTAAGACTACGCCAGCTGAAGAACAGTATAGCGCTTACGAACTCGAGGTATTAGCTGTAATAAAGGCACTAAAAAAATGGCGAATTTACTTGAAGGACATTAAGTTCAAAATCGTGAGTGATTGCAACGCTTTCGCAATGACAGTAAAGAAACAAGACGTACCAGACAGGATCATGAGGTGAGCAATGTATCTACAAAAATACAACTATGTAGTAGAGCACAGAGCAGGTTCTCACATGAGGCATGCCTTGAGTCGCGTGTATTGCCTCTTAGCTGAAGATTCGCTAAAATTCAGGCTTAGAGAAGCGCAAACAGGACGACTGGGTAAGAGCAATAAAGACAATCCTTAAATCCAGGAATTACGAAAATTTTTTTTTGAGGAATGAATTGGTGTATTACGACCCCGTCAAGGAGCTGTTGGTAATACCCGCTGCAATGGAAAATGAGATAATAAAATTGGCGCATAATCAGCGGCATTATGCGGTCAAGAAAACTCAGGAGTTAGTAGAGAAAAATTATTACATACCAAATCTGAGAGAAGAAGTTGGGAATGCGGTAAAAAGTTGTGTCGAATGCATCATAATAGACGCGAAAAGAGGGAAAAAGGAAGGGTTATTGACGCCAATCGATAAAGCCTCCGAACCGTTGGGGACGTACCACATCGACCACGTTGGACCGTTAACAGAAACGCGGAAAAGGTATAACCACATTCTCGTGATAGTAGATGGATTTTCAAAATTCGTTTGGCTATACCTACCGAAGTCTACGGGGGTGGATGAAGTTATCGATAAGCTAGATAAACAGGTAGCAATCTTTCGAAACCCAAAACGGATCGTATCAGACAGAGGGGTGGCGTTTACATCAAACGCTTTCAAAGAGTATTGCAATCGCGAAAACGTCCAACCCTTGCTGATTGCAACAGGGGTACCTCGCGGCAACGGACAGGTGGAACGCGTCCACAAAACGGTTATTCCAATGCTTGCAAAAAGGTGTCAGGGTAACGCGGCCCAATGGTATAAGCATGTGCCAAAAGTGCAACAAGTTATAAACAACACTGCACCCCGAAGCACGAAAACAGCACCTTTCAAAATCCTTACAGGACTAGACATGCGTATAGCAGATTTCCCAGACTTACGAAATATTTTGAATGACAGAGGTAGACGAATTAAACACCGAAAGAGATGAAGCAAGAGAAAATGCCCAAGAAAATATAAGAAAAATACAAAATGAAAACTGTAAGGAAAATGGAGATCGATTATAACTTAAATGACTTAGTGGCGATTAAAAAGACTCCGTTTGGGACTGCCATGAAATTGAGACCGAAATATCTTGGACCATATAAAGTAACCGCAAAGTTACAGCACGGGAGATATGAGGTAGAGAAAGTGGGAAACACGGAAGGATCAAACAGAACCACAACAGTAGCCAAAAACATGAAACGTTGGGTCTAGTTATTCGAGGTCGAATAACAGGTCAGGACGGCCGGTTGTGGGAAAGGGATTAGGAAGCGCCCAGAAAGGAGAAATGAAAATAAGTAAATAGGTGGCAACACCAAAACACGGAACGAACAAGACAAACAGGAACGTCCATCAAAAAAGCGGCAGTCAGTCGTTGTCGTGGCCGCCAATTGTAAGCACCGCCAAGTGCCAGACGACTTACCTATAATTACAACTACTTACATTATAATACAATTTCATAATAATAAATACTGTGTTATAAACAATCGAACCTAGTGCACGTGTTTTCCCTACATAAATGTTGTAGTTTACATTTCCATAGTTTGCTGTAAGTAACGGCAGGTGTACCATAATGCACTCTTTTATAGTTTGCGTGATCGTGCAAAACATTCAGAGCGACTAGTGTTTTCTCAAAGTTGAAATGTGGCAGTTCACATAAACTCACCGATTTAAATTGATCAGTGAAACAAAAATATAAGTAATTTGAGGTAAGTTATGCCTTTACAAGCTGATTCAGTAGATTTTTGTACTATTAAAAAAATAAAATTTTTTTTTTCTTCAGACCTTTAAAAAGGCCAAGAGGAAAGTAGTTGTCACCTGAAGAAAAGGGGAAAATAAATGCAATCTATCAATACTTGTTTTCGATACGGAAAATAGCGGATAAAATAGGCAGGTCTGAGACACCAGTGCACAGTGTGCTTATTTTCAAATCTAGGAGGACAAAAATCAGTAGCGCGGAAAAATGGTCCAAATTTTAATTTCATTCGCTATTGTGGAGATTTAGGCCCTATGGGTGGTGCTATAGTCCGTCTGAGTCCGGGTTCTCCTTTTTTATAGCGGGAGTACGCAAAGAGTTTTAGCCACAAAGGCCGCAATTTTTTCCCGATGAAAAGAAAAGCAGACAACAGCGTCGCTTGATCTCAGCACGAGAAGTTGACGTTTATTTCCAAAAATCCATCTTAAATACTAATTTTACAAACTGTTATACTGAGGGGCAATTCCAGTGCTCCTCCCTCTATTTCCAATGGCTTCTCATCGCGCCAATCACAACGCGGGTCAAATCTGACAACGCGGCACTTTCCCAAAGTGGGCCAGCGCTCTGCGTTGACCTGTGGTAGGTCGGGTCGCGTTGCATGCGGTGCAAGTGCCCACATGTGTTGTGACATGTGTCGCTTGTGCAAGTGCAGGCCACTTGAGTGACGCCGGCGTTCTTGTGCATGCGCCACTTGACACTTGCAAATGTAAACAAAGTGGCGCTCGCACCGATCGATGCACGTCGGTCTTGCCGATTGGCTTGCGCGCTATGGTGTTGGCATTAGTGGGCATGTGGTACCACTACACTATTAAAGAAGTCGTAAGGAAATTGGGATCAGTTTAGAAAAATAATGATATTGTAACGATAAGACAGTCTGTCGCTGTGCAAAGCAACCCTGTCGCTACGCGCCGTGCTATAATTCAATCTGGCAACGACGGCCGCGATAATAAGGGAAACTTTTAGGCCAACCTGGCAACGATGGCAACTTCAGTCCAACCTGGCAATGATGGAAATTTCTAGTCTAACCTGGCAATGATGGTCGCGATCATCATGGAAACCGTTAGTCCACTCCGGAATGTGCGGGAACGATCTGCGCGATGGCAGGTATAAAAGGCAGCCGGGTGCGGCGCAGCGAGGCAGTCTGATTTTGACTAGCGGAGTTGCCACGCGTTGCCATGTGACTGTTGGTTTTTATTGACTGCGTTTTTTTTTTTTTTGTTAAGCAGGAACAAACGCGCAGGGGATGACCCCTATTAATGCGAAGCATTGCGTTGGTTCAGGAAGGATATAAAGGTTAGGAGATAGGGTTACGATTAAAGTGTTTATGGGCTCTTGCCTTGAACCCATCGAGATCATAAGTGCTGGGGAAAATATCTGCAGGGAGACCATTCCATAATCGCGCTGTACGGGCCAGGAACGAACCTTCTCTGTAGTGCGTAGTGCGCTGGAACATCGTTTCAACGTGGAATGCATGGGCGCCAGTGTTCAAACGGGTTGCCCTGGGGAATACCCGGAGTGATGGCAGCAAGCTGCTCATCTCCACTGAGCAATTACCGAAAAAGTACCGGTAAAATAACACCACACATGCCACGTTTCGACGATGTTCCAAGGAGTCAATAGAGCTGGATGCCCTACTGTCCCCTTTAAGTTTAATCGCACGGTTTTGCACCCGATCGAGGAACTCCAAATGGGGTTTTGAAGCCCCCGCCCAGAGGTGCGAGTTAAACTCCATTTTAGGTCGGATATAGGTAGTGTAAACAATGCGGAGATCAGACGGAGTGAAATATTTTTTGCACCGCTTTAGGAAGCCGAGGCACTTGGCTGCTTCTTTCGACACGCCAAAAATATGATCGTTCCAACGAAGATCGTTCTTAATGGACATGCCCAGAACATCAAGAGCTGCCGATTCCGCAATACCCACACCACCCATAACCAGGGATGTGTTGGGATGTGAGGAGACTCGCTTGTGGGATAACAGGCAACATTGGGTCTTGCGAGGATTAAAATCGACCCTGTTCGCTTGACCCCACTTGGAGATTGTTTGTAGGTCGCTGTTAAGTGTGTCATTCATACGGCGCCGTTCTCTCTCAATCTCAACAGAGCTGGGGCGCTTTGTGAAGGAGTATGAATGACAAATGGTGCTGTCGTCCGCAAACGAGTAGATGGGATTCTTCGTCGACGACAATAGGTCGTCGATGAAGATAAGGAAGAGGGTTGGAGAAAGGACCGAACCCTGCGGCACTCCCGCGCTAAGGGAATGTTTTTCCGAGGCTATGCCGTCTATTACAACACGAATAGAGCGATCATAGAGGAAGCTCGTAATCCAACGAGAGAAGATACTACCGACACCATAAGCAATAAGTTTTGACACGAGTGCTTTATGCCACACCCGGTCGAAGGCCTTGGAAATATCCAATGCAACAACCTTGCTTTCACCGAGGTTTAGAATGCTATGGTTCCATTTCTCGGTGAGGACCGCCATAAGGTCTCCCGTCGATCGCTGTCTCCGAAAGCCGTATTGGCGGTCACTAAGCAGTCTATTGTGCTCCAGATATTTCACAAGGTTGAAGTTTACAATGCTTTCCATTGCTTTGGAAAGCACCGAGCAAATTGCTATAGGTCGATAGTTCGCAGGGTCAGTAGTCTTGCCTTTTTTGGGAACTGGTTGAACATTTGCCACCTTCCAGCATGTCGGAAATACACCAGTGGTGTATGACATGCTGAAAAGTTTACGTAATGGACAAGCCAGTGAGGTAGCGCACTTTTGCAAAACAAGGGCTGGAATGCCGTCCGGCCCTGAAGCCTTATTTACATCGAGATTTGCAAGCACTCTTTTAACTACCCGTGTCCGAAAATGAATTTCTGGCATAGAGCAAGATACGTTCTCGACCACGGGCAGTGGTTGATCGCTGGGGGGCAGAGAGGAATTCTCTGCGAAAATTTTAGCCAACAAATTAGCTTTATCAACCGAGTGAGTGATGATTTGATCATTGTTAAGAAGAGTTGGAATTGAAGACGATGTTTGGTTCTTCACCTTCTTAACGAATGACCAAAAGTTCTTACTACCACGCTGGCATTGAAGAACTTTTTTCCTTTGGCGCTGTTCGTGCAGAAACTTTTGGCGCTTTAGGATGGCATTGCATCGATTTCTAGCCTGTTTACGCAGCTGTTCAGTGGTGTCATTTTTATTTGCCTGCCATGCTCTGAAAGCTTCCTCTTTAGACCTGACAGCAATTCTGCATGTCTCATTAAACCAGAGATTGTCCTTAGGTTTAATGCAAATTTTCTTATTAGGGATGAAGGACCGCATTCCCAATAAAATAATTTCTTCAACCATTTTGGCTGCGGCATTTATGTTTCTATCTAGAAAACACAATTTCCAATTGAAGTGGGCGAAAAATTCATTAAGTCCACTCCAGTTGGCTTTATCATACATCCACACTAGGCGCTTCGGGGCTAAGGGCGAAGCATTGCGGATAGAAGAGTATGAGAAAGACGCCAAAATGGTGCAATGGTCCGAGTTACCAAGAGGTGCGTGCATTTCAACATCATATTTTTCATGATGTGAAGTGAGAAAAAGGTCTAGAGTACTGAGAGCTTGCCCCGCAACGCAGGGGATATGCGTTGGTTCATGCACTATTTGAGTCAAGTTATTAGACTCGGCAAAGAGCTCGACAAATAAGCCTTCAGGAGTTGTGTGGCTGGAATGGCGTAGCCAATTGGAATTATGAATATTGAAATCACCAGCAACTACAATTTCACTATTCGGATACGATTCCAAAATACGAGAAATAGAATAAGAGAGAAGATCAAACTTGTTGTAGAAATTATTTTATTGGGAATGCGGTCCTTCATCCCTAATAAGAAAATTTGCATTAATCTCTCCCTGAATTCGGGCTTCTATATAGGAAGCAGAAGTGCAGAATGTGCGACTGGATATTGAATTTAACCCACATGGAGCTAAATTCGGCATCCGTCGTGTATAGTTGTTGCTGGCACTGGTACGCAACATTACTGCACACATAAATGGCAAGACCCCTGTGAGGAGAGAATAATGGCAGTAGGTGGTAACCAGGGATGTGAAAATCCAGTGGATCTGCATCCCCACACACCTGGGTTTCACCTAGTGCCATTACATGGGGTTTATGGAGGTTAACAAACGCGTATACAGCAAACAAGTTCGCCCTGAGCCCGCGCACGTTGCAGAAGGCTATGCGAAATTTGTCCAGCACCATGGCCTGGGTGGGTTAAAGGACAAGGAAAGTAGCCGGGAATGCGATCTGCCGCACTAAGAAATTGATTATGCTCTGTGGTAAGTGTTATGCCTTTACCACAGAACAGTCAATTTCTCAGTGTCGAACACGACCGCATGGAACTACGTAGTTTGAGGAACTACGTGTGTTTGTTTATTTCCAATTGCACAATCCAGTGATTCGTACTAGCCCACTAGAACTGGTATTTTCGTAACATTTGGTGTCAGAAGTGGGATTGTGCTACTGAATAAATAAAGGACAAAAAAAAAACAATTAAATAAAATTATAAAACGCAGACATGGTTAAACTCGAGCAACTGAAGGTGGACCAGCTGAAAAAGGAGCTGGCTGCCTGGAATTTGCCGACTGCCGGCGGAAAGGTGGAGTTGCAGCTGCGCTCGCGAGAGGCGTGTGAGGCACGAGGCGTCGATTGGACTGCGCACGAGTTCGGGACGCAGGAGCTAGATTCGTCGGCCAAGGTGGAGGAATCGACTGCCGGTGCTGCGTCGATGCAAAGTACGGCTGCAGCGGCTGCGCCACCACAAGCCATGGACATGAGCCAGCTAATGGTCGCAATGAAAGGCATGTTTGAGGCTTCCGACCAGAAAATGGAAACGAAAATTGAGAATGTCAGTCGTGACAATCGTGAAATGTCGGCGCAGATGGCAGAGCGAATGGAAAACAAGCTTCAGGAAAATTCTGCGCGCTGGGAACAGAAAGTGGAAGAAATCGCCAACCAGCTTAATGTGAAGGTGGAGCACCTGGGGACTCGAGTGGAACACTTGGATAAACGAGTCGACGACCTGGATGATTCCCTAAACAAACGTGTTGACGATCTTGATGATTCCCTGAACCAACGAGTTGATAGTCTGGCAGACTCGATGAGCAGAAAAATGGACGAGCGGCTTAGGGAGGTACAGCCGCGAGAATGGTTGCCGCCGGTTCCGGAAAGTGTTGCCACCCGAGCGGAAGTGCCTACTTATGATGGGACTACGCCGTTCGATACATTCAAGCTACAATTCGACCTGGCTGCTCTGGAAAATCAGTGGACCGATGTAAGGAAAGGTCGGAGATTGGCGCTGGCTCTTAAAGGTGCTGCGGCTGGGGTAAAAAAATCCGTTCCAGAATGTTTACGAAGTGAGTACGAGACCGTCATAAGGGCGCTGGCAGCCAAATACAGCGACGAGCACAACAGAACGCTGTACTACTGTGAGCTGAAGAACCGCAGGCAAAGAAACAACGAGGTCATCGAGGCATACCATAACGACTCCAGTGGAGGGCACCTGGGCATCACCAAAACCGTCGCCAAGATAAAAAGACGATGCTACTGGGTAGGATGCCAGGAATCTGTAGCCGAATGGATTAAGAGCTGTGACCGATGTGCAGCCGCGAAAGGTCCGACAAGAAGGTCTCGGGGCCGCATGCAGCAGTACAACGTGGGAGCGCCCTTCGAGCGGATTGCTATGGACGTCGCTGGCCCATTCCCAACTAGCACTCAAGGCAACAAATATGTGCTGGTGGTAATGGATTACTTCAGCAAATGGCCCAAAGTGTACCCTATTCCTAACCAGGAGGCCACTACGATCTCGGAAAAGCTGGTAAACAACTGAGTAGCCAGGTTCGGAGTTCCGTTGGAGTTGCACTCAGATCAAGGCCGGAATTTCGAGCCTGCGGTATTCAAGGAAGTGTGTGAGCTGCTGGGGATAAAGAAAACGCGTACCACTCCTTTGCACCCACAGTCCGACGGCATGGTGGAACGTTTTAACCGGACACTGGAAGAATATCTGCGGAAGGTGGTAGGCAGGAATCAAAAGGATTGGGACACGCATATCCCCCTGTTCCTGATGGCGTATAGGTCAGCAACGCATGACACGACATCACTCACTCCGGCCCGAGCAGTGTTCGGCACAGAGTTGCGGTTACCCGCTGACTTGAAGTTCGGGGTAGTCAGCACGACGGGAGGCGCTAGGACTGACTACGTGGTCAATAAGCGGGCGGAACTGGAGGAAATTCACCAGTTCATAAGGGGCCGCACCAAACTCGTCAGCGATAAGGCGAAAGCCCGATATGATCTGCGGGCCAACTCAGCAGGGTTCCAGGAAGGCGATCTGGTAATGCTCTACAACCCGCAGCGGAAGAAAGGTTTGTCTCCGAAACTGCAAACGTCATGGGAAGGACCTTACAAAGTCGTGACTAGGATTAACGACGTGGTCTACAGGATTCAACGTTGCAGCAATAAAGGCGCTAAGCTGAAGGTAGTCCATTTGGAGCGCCTGGCGCCTTATCACAGCGGAACCTCGGCACTTGTTCGGGTCGAACAAGTCTAAGTGGTGGGCAGTGTAACGATAAGACAGTCTGTCGCTGTGCAAAGCAACCCTGTCGCTACGCGCCTGGCAACGATGGCAACTTCTAGTCCAACCTGGCAATGATGGAAACTTCTAGTCTAACCTGGCAATGATGGTCGCGATCATCATGGAAACCGTTAGTCCACTCCGGAATGTGCGGGAACGATCTGCGTGATGGCCGGACAGGTATAAAAGGCAGCCGGGTGCGGCGCAGCGAGTCAGTCTGATTTTGACTAGCGGAGTTGCCACGCGGAATAATTAAGCGAATATTTAAGTGTAAAGACAGAATCTGTGAAATAAAGTGGCTGTTGGTTTTTATTGACTGCGTTTGAGGAACTACGTGTGTTTGTTTATTTCCAATTGCACAATCCAGTGATTCGTACTAGCCCACTAGAACTGGTATTTTCGTAACAATATGTAAAAATGTATTATGTAACAACAAAAATCATAAAAATAGTAAATAAGCAAGGATCTACCCCTTTAACATTATTTTATCTTAATATTATTCACTTTCACCGGTCTCGCTTGTTTCATCTTCTGAGGAAGCAGTAGAACTTGGTTGAGCTGATAGTAACTCCATCACGGCTGGAGAAAGATTTTTCTTTCGCTTACATGGCAGTTTTCTTAAACTAGATATAACGGGATCCGACGTTACAAAAAGCATTTGGAACAAGTACATATTTGTGTCTTTGCGTGACATTTTTCTTGTTTTATGTTCCCGAAAGTATTTTATGTCCTTAAGACGGGCTTCTTGGACTTCCTCCGAAAGTTGATCGATGGGCAACAAACATTTGCCAATGATTTCGCGTCCATGACATAGAACTTTATGGACAGTTACTGGCACATAGTACCACGGATAATTTTGAATGTAAATATTATATGTTTCCTTACAATATATTTCAAAAGCATCAACGTCAATTGCCCGGCCACACGGAATTGCTTGGAGAATAACTGAAAAATTGTGAATCAGATTTAACCCTCATCGGTCCCCTGTATGCGCACGCATACACTTTTGATCTTTAACCTTGAATAAAATAAAAACGGTTCAGCGGAATGACCTTGTATTTTGCAAAGTAGAATTATTTTGCCTGAACAGCCAAAAAACCCCGTTTTTGAATTTATACCCTTACTGTATTTGCCTGTGCAGTTATAGTTACGAATCGGTCCCTGTGTATGTGCGCGCATACACATAAGCAGGTACCTGGAATTGCCGCTTATTTTTGTGTGTGGATTTATAGCACGCTCTTATTTTTCGTTTTATGAAATTCAGTTTGTTCTGGAACACACATAAGTGAAGTTTGTTTGCGGATTTATTTGAATTTTGGTTGTGTTTCGAAGTATTTGATAAAAAATGGATAGAGTTTTACGTGAAAGAAGGCAGCGAGATGAACTAGAAATGGATTTTGATTTAGAAAGCGAAGCGGGCGAATCTCCGTGCAATTGTGACGATGATTTTGCATTATCAGACGAGGAGAATGATGAAAGTGAAGTTAGCGTGCATTCGGATGAAGACGACATTGAGCCACTTGAGCAAAATTTAGCACAAGAAAATGCAGCAAAGAAATAAGAAAATTGAATATTTATTGCAACCATTTGAAATAAATCGAAGAAATTCATTTCGACGTGCAGAAAATTTCACTTCAGGTAAAAACCTACCCTCTTTGTTATGGGTTCATGTTCATTATATGTTTCATTTTTGTTATAATTCAGGTCCAAAAGCATTAGCAGCTGCTAATATAGTTGATGTTTCGTCTGCATTTCACATGTTCCTTCGACCGGTTGAGAATATTATTTTGAACATGACGAATTTATATGGTGTGCGAAAGTACAAAGACGAATGGGAAAACTTTGATTTGGACACTCTGCACGCATACTTTGGATTGTTGCTGCTTTCTGGTGTGTATCGGTCATACGGTGAATGTGTCACTAAACTGTGGAATGAAGAAACTGGTCGGGCAATATTTAGAGCAACAATGTCTTTGAAAATGTTCAAGCGTATCCATGGTTGCATTCGATTTGATGACCGCGAACAACGTATGGCCAACACTGCATCTACAAGTACTTCTGTTCGTGACAAATTGGCACCGATTCGAAATGTATACGATAAATGGAATCATAATTTGAAAGCTGTATACACACCAGGAAAAAACATTACCGTAGATGAACAGTTAGTTCCGTATCGTGGGCGATGTCCGTTTCGTCAGTATATTCCATCCAAGCCGGCGAAATATGGCATCAAAATTTGGGTGCTATGCGACTCAAAAAGCTGGTATGCATACAACACACAAATTTATGTTGGTCGGAATCGTAATGCCACTGAACGCAATCTCGGACGGCGTGTTGTTTTGGATTTGGTGGAAGGACTTTCTGACAGAAATGTAACGTGTGACAACTTTTTCACTTCGTATGAATTGGCAGAAGATTTGCATAAGAATCGCATGACTATTTTGGGAGCAATAAGGAAAAATAGGACTGAAATTCCTTCAGTTCTACTCGACATGCGTCAAAAGCCAATTTATCATACAGAAGTTGTATATGAACATAAATTGCAAGCAGTTATGTTGTCATATGTTCCTCGTCGGTACCGATTTGTGACATTGTTCAGTACATACCACAATGTTGTCAGCATAAATGAGAATAGTGAACAGATGAAACCTAACATCATTGAAGACTACAACAAAACCAAGAGTGGAGTTGATACTATGGATCAAACAGTGGCTACGTACACATGCAAACGAGAAGTCAATCGGTGGCCAATGGCAGTATTTTGTAACATGCTTGATGTTAGTGCGTTGAATGCATTCGTGACGTTCATTGCATTGTTCCCGAATTGGAAAAATTCTAAAACGAACCATAATATTCGTCGTCGCCTTTTTATCGAGCAGCTTGGATTGAATCTCATTGAAAAACAGATCACTAAACGTAAAAAACAACCTCAAAGTAATGATGCTTCCAGTGTTATTCAAAGAATTCGGGGGATTCGCCATTTACCAAGTAAATCAAAACGAGGCCGATGCTACATCTGCACATATACAAATAACAAAAATCTTTTTGCCACACGCTGTGAAAAGTGTAGAAATTTCATTTGTGCTGAACATAATTTCAATTTATGCGAAAAATGTACAAATAATTGACAAAAGTTAAAAATTCAATTTTTTTTCTAATATATGTAATATTGTAACGATAAGACGGTCTGTCGCTGTGCAAAGCAACCCTGTCGCTACGCGCCGTACTATAATTCAATCTGGCAACGACGGCCGCGATAATAAGGGAAACTTTTAGGCCAACCTGGCAATGATGGCAACTTCTAGTCCAACCTGGCAATGATGGAAACTTCTAGTCTAACCTGGCAGTGATGGTCGCGATCGTCATGGAAACCGTCAGTCCACTCCGGAATGAGCGGGAACGATCTGCGCGATGGCCGGACAGGTATAAAAGGCAGCCGGGTGCGGCGCAGCGAGTCAGTCTGATTTTGACTAGCGGAGTTGCCACGCGGAATAACTAAGCAAATATTTAAGTGTAAAGACAGTGAAGTGTAAATCTTTGTGAAATAAAGTGACTGTTGGGTTTTATTGACTGCGTTTGAGGAACTAAGTGTGTTTGTTTATTTCAAATTGCACAATCCAGTGATTCGTACTAGCCCACTAGAACTGGTATTCGTAACATTTGGTGTCAGAAGTGGGATTGTGCTACTGAATAAATAAAGGACAAAAAAAAAATTAAATAAAATTATAAAACGCAGACATGGTTAAACTCGAGCAACTGAAGGTGGACCAGCTGAAAAAGGAGCTGGCTGCCTGGAATTTGCCAACTGCTGGCGGAAAGGTGGAGTTGCAGCTGCGCTTGCGAGAGGCGTGTGAATCACGAGGCATCGATTGGGCTGCGCACAAGTTCGGAACGCAGGAGCTAGATGCGTCGGGCAAAGTGGAGGAATCGCCTGCGGGTGCCGCGTCGACGCAAAGTACGGCTGCGCCACCGCAAGCAATGGACATGAGCGAGCAAATGGTTGCAATGAAAGGCATGTTCGAGACTTCCAACCGTGAAATGGTAGCAAAGCTGGAAACTACGAATCTCGAAATTTCGGCAAAAATGGAAACGGCGACCCAGGAAATATCGGCGCAAGTGGCGGAGCGAATGGAAGTCAAGCTTCAGGAAAATTCTGCGCGCTTGGAGCAGAAAGTGGAGGAAATCTCAGACAGGATTAATGGGAAAGTCGAGCACCTGGAGACGCGGGTAGAGCACTTAGATAAACGAGTCGACGACCTGGATGATTCCCTGAACAAGCGAGTTGGCGACCTGGATGATTCCCTGAACAAACGTGTTGACGATCTTGATGATTCCCTGAACAAACGAGTTGATAGTCTGGAAGATTCGATGAACAGAAAGATGGTCGAGCGGCTTAGGGAGGTACAGCCTCGAGAATGTTTGCCGCCGGTTCCGGAAAGTGTTGCCACCCGAGCAGAAGTGCCCACTTATGATGGGACTACGCCGTTCGATACCTTCAAGCTGCAATTCGACCTGGCTGCTCTGGAAAATCAGTGGACCGATGTAAGGAAAGGTCGGAGATTGGCGCTGGCTCTTAAAGGTGCTGCGGCTGAGGTAATAAAATCAGTTCCAGAATGTTTACGAAGTGAGTACGAGACCGTCATGAGGGCGCTGGCGGCCAAATATAGCGACGAGCACAACAGAACGCTGTACTACTGTGAGCTGAAGAACCGCAGGCAAAGATCCAACGAGGCGCTGCAGACATATGCAGCAGACATTGAGCGGCTCGTGCAGCTGTGCTACCCGTCCTTCGGCGCTGATGATCTCGAAAGGATGAAGATTGAGGCGTTTATTGAAGGTCTTCGTGATCCGGAGACACGTCGCAGTGCGTTGATGATGGGCAAGCCGACATTTAGGGAGACGGTGACCAGCGCGATGACATATGAGGCGACATGGATTGGGAGCGCTCGGTATGCACCTGCAAGGATACGCCAGATCCAGCCAGACAACGACATTACGATCCAGGCCATAAGTTCGGAGCCACCGGACAGGCCACGGGTGGTCTCCTCTAAAGTTGTTTGCTGGGTATGTGGCAAGCAGGGCCACATATCACGAGACTGTCGCCAACGAAAGAGGCGTTCCCGTTCTCGATCGCAATCGCCTCAAGAGAGGAATACTGACAATCGAGGCTCAGCCTACAAGCGCAGGGCTGAGGATGAGGAGCCGTTAAACTAAAACGGGTCAGCCCAAAGGGGCGTGAGCTGATCCCCACAATCTGCTGCCCCACCGTCCTCGTCTCACAGCTGAAACGACAGCCCAGCAGCTTGACGATTGAAGGAAGGATAGATGGGAAGTTGTTCGTGTTGACACTGGATACTGGAGCGTCATATTCGATCATAAAAAGGAAGCTGCTGAAGAGCTGGGAACCGCTGCATGGCATACAGCTGCGGACTGCGACTGGCGAGCGTGCGCCGGTAAGAGGAAAAGTTACAAAAACGATTGCTATCGGCACCAGCAGCCTGGAACATGAGTTCATCGTCGCGGATATAATGGACGACGTGATTATCGGCGTGGATTTCATGATTAGGCACGGTTTTACGCTGGACCTGAAAGAAAATGTGCTGAGGTGTGCCAACGTTGAATTCCCGCTGCACACCGGCTATGAGCGAAGCGTGGCGGTAAGGAAGGTTGTATCGTGTCAACACCGGAGGATACCAGCGAATTCTGAGGCGATTGTGTGGGCGAAGGTGGACGAGGACGATGGGACGAGTCGGCTGTGGGATGTGGAAGCACCGAAACAAGGACACGACAACATCATCATCGGACGTACATTAGTGGAACCTAAGAATGGCAGAATACCAGTTAGAATACTGAACCCCCTGAATGCACCCAGATATGTCGGTAAAGACGAGGTAATTGGCGAGTGTAAGGAAGCTGTAGCCGTGGTCAATTGCGAGAGTAGCCCACCTGGAGGTAATAGGAAGAACGGTTTTAACATGGACGTCATACCGCAGGAGAACCAGTGGAGCAGCGAGTTGACGGCCAAGCAGAAACAGAAGGCGAGGTCTCTCTTGCAGCACTATGGGTCAATATTTGCGGCAGAAGCAGGCGGAAGAACAGCCATACTGAAGCACAACATCGACACCGGAAGTGCAAAACCGATTCGCCAACCGCCCAGACGAGTTCCGCTGGAAAAGAGGGAAGAGGTCGCAAATTTGATCGAAAACATGCGGAAAGAAAAGGTCATAGAGCCTTCTTCGGGCCCCTGGTGCTCACCGGTCGTGCTAGTCAAGAAAAAGGATGGCAGTACCCGATTTTGTGTGGATTATCGGAAGCTCAATGATGTGACCAAGAAGAACAGTTATCCACTACCGCGGATCGATGACACCCTGGACACGCTGTCAGGCACACAGTGGTTCTCCACGCTCGACTTACGCAGCGGCTATTGGCAGGTAGAGCTTGCAGACAAGGACAAGGAGAAAACGGCTTTCAGTGTTGGCGATGGTTTGTGGCAGTTCACCGTCATGCCGTTCGGACTCTGCAACGCACCAGCAACATTCGAGCGGCTAATGGAACGCGTGCTAAAAGGGCTGCATTGGCGGACGTGCCTGGTGTACCTCGACGACATAATCGTGATGGGTAAAAACTTCGACGACCACCTGAGAAAGCTGGAGGAGGTATTCGAGCGGATACAAAAAGCTGGGCTTAAACTCAACCCAAAGAAGTGCTCGCTGTTCCAAAAGGAGGTCAAGTATCTGGGTCATACGGTTTCCGCCCGCGGAGTACATACGGATGAAGACAAAATCACGGCGGTGAAGGAGTGGCCCCGGCCACGCAATCTACACGAACTCCGCAGTGTCTTGGGCCTGTGCACATACTACCGCCGATTTGTTCCGGGATTCGCGAACATAGCCAGCAGCTTGCACAAACTGACGAAAAAGAGCCAAGCTTTCGAGTGGAACGACGAGCAGGAGCAGGCTTTTGCACGGCTGAAGGAAAAACTGTGCACTGCTCCAATTCTGGCCTTCCCCGTGCCTGGAGAGATGTTTGTGCTGGATACGGATGCAAGTGAGCATAGTATTGGCGGTGTGCTATCACAGATAATAGATGGCTAAGAACAAGTGATAGCATACTACAGTAAAATTCTGTCGAAACCTGAACGCAGGGAGTGTGACACGAAGGGAGTTGCTGGCAGTATTGGAATGCGTGAAACACTTCCACAAATACCTGTATGGGCAAAAGTTTCGCCTGCGCATAGATCATGCGGCATTGAAATGGCTCCTGAACTTTAAAGATCCGGAAGGCCAATTGGCGCGATGGATCGAGCGGCTGCAGAGCTACGACTACACTATAGAGCATCGCAAGGATAGCAGCCATGGAAATGCCGATGCCTTGTAACGCCGTCCGTGCAAAACCGAATTCAGGCATTGTTCACGTGTCACTGGTTCTCCTGCGGTATGGCGTACATGTTAAAACCGCTCTTCTTATTATTTCCAGGCGGGCTACTCTCGCAATTGACCACTGCTGCTACAGCTTCCTTACACTCGCCAATTACATCATCTTTCCCGACATATCTGGGTGCATTCAGGGGGTTCAGTATTCTGACCGGTATTCTGCCATTCTTAGGTTCCACTAATGTACGTCCGATGATGATGTTGTCGTGTCCTTGTTTCGGTGCCTCTACAACCCACAGCCGACTCGTCCCATCGTCCTCGTCCACCTTTGCCCACACAATCTCCTCAGAATTCGCTGGTATCCTCTGGTGTTGACACGATACAACCTTCCTTACCGCCACGCTTCGCTCATAGCCGGTGTGCAGCGGGAATTCAACGTTGGCATATCTCAGCACATGTTCTTTCAGGTCCAGCGTAAAACCGTGCCTAATCATGAAATCAACGCCGATAATCACGACGTCCATTATATCCGCGACGATGAACTCATGTTCCAGGCTGCTGGTACCGATAGTAATCGTTTTTGTAACTTTTCCTCTTACCGGCGCACGCTCGCCAGTCGCAGTCCGCAGCTGTATGCCATGCAGCGGTTCCCAGTTCTTCAGCAGCTTCCTTTTTATGATCGAATATGACGCTCCAGTATCCAGTGTCAACACGAACAACTTCCCATCTATCCTTCCTTCAATAGTCAAGCTGCTGGGCTGTCGTTTCAGCTGTGAGCTGTGAGATCAGCTCACGCCCCTTTGGGCTGACCCGTTTTAGTTTAACGACTCGCCGTCCTCAGCCCTGCGCTTGTTGGCTGGGCCTCGATTATCAGTATTCCTCGCTTCAGGCGATTGCGATCGAGAACGGGAACGCCTCTTCCGTTGGCGGCAGTCTCGTGATATGTGGCCCTGCTTGCCACATACCCAGCACACAACTTTAGAGGAGACCACCCGTGGCCTGCCCGGTGGCTCAGAGCTTATTGCCTGGATCGCAATGTCGTTGTCCGGCTGGATCTGGCGTATCCTTGCAGGTGCATACCGAGTGCTCCCAATCCATGTCGCCTCGTATGTCATCGCGCTGGTCACCATCTCCCTAAATGTCGGCTTGCCCATCATCAACGCACTGCGACGTGTCTCCGGATCATGAAGACCTTCAATAAACGCCTCAATCTTCATCCTCTCGAGATCATCAGCGCCGAAGGACGGGTAGGACAGCTGCACGTGCCGCTCAATGTCTGCTGCATATGTCTGCAGCGCCTCGTTGGATCTTTGCCTGCGGTTCTTCAGCTCACAGTAGTACAGCGTTCTGTTGTGCTCGTCGCTGTATTTGGCTGCCAGCGCCCTTATGACGGTCTCGTACTCACTTCGTAAACATTCTGGAACTGATTTTACTACCTCAGCCGCAGGACCTTTAAAAGCCAGCGCCAATCTCCGACCTTTCCTTACATCGGTCCACTGATTTTCCAGAGCAGCCAGGTCGAATTGCAGCTTGAAGGTATCGAACGGCGTAGTCCCATCATAAGTGGGCACTTCTGCTCGGGTGGCAACACTTCCCGGAACCGGCGGAAACCATTCTCGCGGCTGTACCTCCCTAAGCCGCTCGTCCATTTTTCTGTTCATCGAGTCTTCCAGACTATCAACTCGTTTGTTCAGGGAATCATCAAGATCGTCAACACGTTTGTTCAGGGAATCATCCAGGTCGCCAACTCGTTTGTTCAGGGAATCATCCAGGTCGTCGACTCGTTTATCCAAGTGCTCTACCCGCGTCTCCAGGTGCTCGACTTTCCCATTAATCCTGTCTGAGATTTCCTCCACTTTCTGCTCCAAGCGCTCAGAATTTTCCTGAAGCTTGACTTCCATTCGCTCCGCCACCTGCGCCGATATTTCCTGGGTCGCCGTTTCCATTTTGGCTGCCATTTCACGGTTGGAAGTCTCGAACATGCCTTTAAGTGCAACCATTAGCTTGCTCATGCCAATGCTTGTAGTGGCGCAGCCGCTGCAGCCGTACTTTAAATCGACGCGGCACCCGCAGGCGATTCCTCCACTTTGCCCGACGCCTCTAGCTCCTCCGTTCCGAACTCGTGCGCAGCCCAATCGATGCCTCGTGATTCACACGCCTCTCGCAAGCGCAGCTGCAACTCCACCTTTCCGCCAGCAGTCGGCAAATTCCAGGCAGCCAGCTCCTTTTTCAGCTGGTCCACCTTCAGTTGCTCGAGTTTAACCATGTCGGCGTTTTATAATTTTATTAAATTGTTCCTCAGTAGCACAATCCCACTTCTGACACCAAATGTTACGAATACTAGTTCTAGTGGGCTGGTACGTATCACTGGATTGTGCAATTTGAAATAAACAAAACACACTTGGTTCCTCAAATGCAGTCAATAAAATAAACCAACAATCACTTTATTTCACAGATTACACTTCACTGTCTTTACACTTAAATATTTGCTTAGTCGCTAGTCAAAATCAGACTGACCCGCTGCGCCGCACCCGGCTGCCTTTTATACCTGTCCGGCCATCGCGCAGATCGTTCTCGCACATTCCGGAGTGGACTAAAGGTTTCCATGATGATCGCGACCATCATTGCCAGGTTAGACTAGTGTAGTGGTACCACATGACCACTTATGCCGAGACCAGTCGATCGCGCTACACTTATTACTTCAAATGTGCCAAATGACACCACGCGCACGACAGTGCAGCACTCAAGTGGCTGAGCCAGCGATTAGCCGAGCGGCGTGCCACCCGACACCACCTACCGCAGTGCAATGTCCCACTTATGGAAAAATGCACTGATCGGCATGTTGTGTGATGTCACCTACCGCAGGGCACGGGCACTTGAGGAAAGTGCTGAGTTGACCCAATGGTCCAGTGACGCTGATTGGACGTAGCCTTTGGTCACTGGAATAATGGCCGGAGCGCTGGAAATGCTCCGCTGTATAACAGTTTTGTAAATTAGTATTTAAGTAACCAATTTTCCGAAAATAAACCAGCTTGCTTAGAACCATCACTCTGCGTGTTTCTTTTTGCAAGACACTGAGGCTCAAACTTAGCCATACCTTTTTGAGGCGAGGTCCGCCAATAGACCAGAATACACTCACACTTTAACACAACACATTTACCCCTACATGGCGATCCTGCCGACTGAACTTCCAACCTGACTTCAACTACCAGATGTCCGACAACGAGGAGTTCGACTCCATTTTCAACAAACTCGTCACCATAACCCAACACGAACTGCACCTGTACGATCCTGCACACCACGAACTGACGACCTCGCAATGATGACAATGCAAGCACCGATGACAATGGCACCGATCACCTTCTTATTGACAGACAGCAAAGCGCTACACAAACAGCTAACTACCAAAGTTGCGCACCTGATGAAACCCCATCGCAACCGCCCAGACGCAAGGGTTCCATGTAAAATGCGTCACCACAGTAAACCAACTAAGCTGCTTACTTGCAAGCTACCATCACAGCGCCGAGTACAGGAAATCACACAAGACTTGAAGAACGTTTTACCGAAGGATACACAGTTGGCGCGCCAGATCCAAGAAAATTGCACCTAAATCATCAACAACATTTCCCTATACTATATATTTAGATTTATTTTCATAATTTTACAATACAAAAATAAAAAACAAAAAAATATGTACACAAGAATACGTAATAACAACATTTATAACATCAAACCCAACAAAGATACCCGAAAACATTTGCAACTTGTTATCACATTACATTCTACATTAAGAACAAAAAAAAAACCTCTATGTTGACGACATATGAGCAACCGAATACTAAATTGTTCATTAACACTAGGATGAGCGACTACTTTGTAGGCGCTAAGTGGAGCAACTGGGCCTGGCGAGGCCCATAAGCGTAATCAGCTATTCCTACGATTTTCGCCCAGTTAGGCGTGGCATAGACAGCTGATACTTGGCACACGTACTCTATGATAGTATAGCTATGTGTCAATGTAATTATTTGGGGGGATTTCTTAAGAGAGTGGGGGTTGAGGTGCCCTAAAAAGTAAAACTGCTATTTGTATATGGCACAACATTTAAATTATTTATTTATTGATTAAGTTGAAATCAACATAAATAGAGACAGTTTATTTTGCAGCACAGCCGTGGCATAAAAATAGTTTATTTACAGAGCCGTGTTCAAGGCCCATGAAATTTTTACATGTTTTCGTAAATATGTGAAAAATGTACATAAAATGTACGTAAGCCGTTAAACAAAAATTATTCAAACACGAGCAGCCATGTTAGGTGACTTCATTCCAATTAGTATGTGCAGTGGCGCACGCAAAGGGGGATTATAAAACCCTTTATTATATCTGTTTGTTACAAAAATTGCGGCTGGAAAATGTTCTTTCAAACAATGTTTCGCTAAAAAGATGTGTTACATACACATCCCCCCGGTGAAATCCTGTGTGCCACATTGTGTATATGTAAAGCTGTTATTTACCGTAAGAAAGTTCGCTTTTTATAAGCTTTTAGTCAGGTGTACAAGTAGGCTATTATTTGAAATCTTTTGCATTGATCGCGGAATCGAGTTTGTTTATAGTGCGTTTTCTTGTGCTCTCCGGTTTTCTTGGTTTGACCCACATAAAATGTCCGGAATAAGTGTGGGATGATCTCAATATGGTCCTAAATAGGCGCCGTCGGTTTTGTGGACTGCCAACAGACCGGCAGAAGCTCACTGAAGACAGACTGACCGCGTTTCTTGCAGACTGGGGGGCTTACATACACATCTTTTTAGCGAAACATTATTTGAAAGAACATTTTCCAGCCGCAATTTTTGTAACAAACAGATATAATAAAGGGTTTTATAACCCCCCTTGCGTGCGCCACTGCACATATTAATTGTAATAGAGTCACCTAACATGGCTGCTCGTGTTTGAATAATTTTTGTTTAACGGCTTACGTACATTTTATGTACATTTTTCATATATTTACGAAAACATGTAAAAATTTCATGGGCCTTGAACACGGCTATGTAAATAACGTATTTTTATGCCACGGCTGTGCTGCAAAATAAACTGTCTCTATTTATGTTGATTTCAATTTAATCAATAAATAAATAATTTAAATGTTGTGTCATATACAAATAGCAGTTTTACTTTTTAGGGCACCTCAACCCCCACTCTCTTAAGAAATCCCCCCAAATAATTACATCGACACATAGCTATACTATCATAGAGTACGTATGCCAAGTATCAGCTGTCTATGCCACGCCTAACTGGACGAAAATCGTAGGAATAGCTGATTACGCTTATGGGCCTCGCCAGGCCCAGTTGCTCCACTTAGCGCCTACATACATAACGTGGTCATGTTTGTTCTACAAAATGTATGCAAATAACCTTTTGTTAGTTTCGTTTCGTTTAGAAAACATTAGCGATAGTTGGCATAAAATATTTCAGCGATCAGAGCTAAAGAAAAAATTTAGCGACTACTCAAAGTCAAAATGGGCCTGGAAAAGCCCAGTTGCACATCCTAGTGTTAAAACACCACAACGAAAATCTGATTAAAGTTTTCGACCGACTACAACAATACAACTTAAAACTAAATGCAAGCAAATGCCAATTTTTAAAACCAGAAGTCATCTACTTAGGACATTTAATCACAGATAAAGGCATCAGAACAGATCCAACAAAATGCGAAGCAGTACTAAAATACCCTACGCCAACAAATGGTATTAACAACAGACGCTTTCAGACTTCGCCCTAGGAGCAGTATTATCCCAAGGAGAAATTGGACATGACCTTCCCATTTCATATGCAAGCAAATCACTGCAGAAACATGATATTAATAAACCCATAATAGAAAAAGAACTTTTAGCAATACATTGGGGAATAAACTATTTCAGACCGTACTTCTACGGAAGAAAATTCATCGTAGTCACAGACCACAGACCACTGGTATCTCTGTTCTCACACAAAAATCCATCATCGAAAATGACAAGAATCAGACTAGACTTATCTGATAACGACTTTGAAATAATATACAAACAAGGGAAAATCAACACAAATGCAGATGCCTTGTCACGCATAAAAATTGATAGCGACACTCTAAAGGCAATGATTCCAAAACATGAAAATGACACAAATGACGGCAAACAAAATGAAATACTGGCAATCACAAGGAGCAAGGCAGCAACATTAAGAGCAAAAGAAAATAGCATGCACATTGAAGAAAATGAAAATATTAATAATGGTACCAAAACACGCGACAATAGGAAGCACAAATCTCAAGAGCCTGATCAACTCTACATATGGGAATGTACCTCTATGAACGACGTGAAGAATATGAAGAAATTGAATTTTGAAATAAAAGAAAAGCGTCGGCCGACGATATATATTGATAATAATGAAGTGCACGTGACTTGTAGCGATGACCCTTTGAATCTAGATTCAATGTTGGAGAAACTACACAGTTCACTAAAGAACCTGCATATAAAGGAGCTAGCCCTTTGCAGAGAAAATTTTAAATTTGAGAATATTACATTGAATGTATTCAAGAAGAAATACAATGAATTAAATAAAGATAAATGCTCGCCTATAAAAATACTAATATACAACGCTCCACGACATATTCAAAGTAAACTGCAACAATACAAACTAATAGACGAATATCATAATGCTAGCACAGCCGGTCATCTAGGAATCAGAAAAACAATTTTAAAATTAAAACAACTCTATGTATGGAAAAACATGCGACAAATGGTAAAAGAATTTGTCAACAATTGCCTGACCTGCAGCAAGAACAAAACTACGAAACACATAAAAGAAAAACTGGTCAAAACAGACACGCCAGCAAAAAGCTTCGAAACAATTACGATTGACACAGTCGGACCATTAAGAATATCGAATGGATTCCGCTACATACTCACAATGCAATGCGATTTAACAAAATTTGTCATAGCACACCCAATGGAAACTAAGGACGCAAAAACAACAGCAAAAACACTCAAGTATGGTTGTTTTAAAACATTGAAATCCGACCGAGGTACCGAATTCACAAATGAGTTAATGCATAACATATGCGAATTACTTAACGTGCGACAAATATTTTCGACACCTTACCATCATCAAACAATCGGAGCACTTGAGCGAAACCATAGAACGCTACACGAATACCTACTGGCCTTCACAACTGAACATGAATGGGACAAATGGGTACCATACTACACTTTCGCATATAATACGACACCACATGTCGAAACTCTGTATTCACCATATGAATTAGTTTTCGGCAAATTACCGTCACTACCATGTGACAAAATAAACAGAACTCAACAAATTTATGACATTGACAATTACGCGAACGAACTAAAAATTAGGCTACAAACATCTATGGATAAGGCTAGGAATATCATAGAAATAGCTAAGTTTTTGTTAAATTAGAAACAAGTAAGAAACTACAGAGTCCCTACCATGGACCATATAAAATTATAGAAAGAAATGGAGTAAACTCCACAGTAGAAATAAACGGTAAACATAAGATATTACATAATAATAACCTTAAGAAATTCTTAGGAGATAGCAACATAACAAGTAAGAACTGAAAATGTAAAATAAAAAACTACATACATATACATAAATTACTATCAGAATAAGACAACAATTATATTATTCATAACTTCAATATTGTAAAGCGAAGTATTTCCAACACCACCTCCGAAGACCCCGACCAATATCTTAAAAAATTATTTCAAGTATTAATTTTTCGCTTAAGGGCAATGGTGTAGTGGTACCACATGGCCACTTATGCCGAAACCAGTCGATCGCGCTACACTTATTACTTCACATGTGCCAAATGACACCACGCGCACGACAGTGCAGCACTCAAGTGGCTGAGCGAGCGATTAGCCGAGCGGCGTGCCACCCGACACCACCTACCGCAGTGCAATGTCCCACTTACGGAAAAATGCACTGATTGGCATGTTGTGTGATGTCACCTACCGCAGGGCACGGGCACTTGAGGAAAGTGCTGAGTTGACCCAATGGTCCAGTGACGCTGATTGGACGTAGCCTTTGGTCACTGGAATAATGGCCGGAGCGCTGGAAATGCTCCGCTGTATAACAGTTTTGTAAATTAGTATTTAAGTAACCAATTTTCCGAAAATAAACCAGCTTGCTTAGAACCATCACTCTGCGTGTTTCTTTTTGCAAGACACTGAGGCTCAAACTTAGCCATGCCTTTTTGAGGCGAGGTCCGCCAATAGACCAGAATACACTCACACTTTAACACAACACTTTTACCCCTACACTAGAAGTTTCCATCATTGCCAGGTTGGACTAAAAGCTTCCCTTATTATCGCGGCCGTCGTTGCCAGATTGAATTATAGCACGGCGCGTAGCGACAGGGTTGCTTTGCACAGCGACAGACTGTCTTATCGTTACAATATATAGTTTTTTATCTTTTAAAATTAGTATGTAGGCTGCTTTTTATATTTGTTCAATAGGGATGGTCTAATGGTTTTCGATGGTTCGATGGTTCGATGGTTTTCGAAAAAGCTGAGATTGCCATTGAAAAGTTTGTCATTTTTTACCATAAACGTGCTTAGAACATTTTTATGTTCAAGCGCTATTTGTGTTGTTTACACTGACTTGAAAAATTCATCTCGGTCAAGAAATGGATTTAACTCGTGAACATTTTCAAGCAATAATTTTTTACGATTTCCGAAGTGAATTATCTCAACAACATTGCTTCGATCGCCTTCATTCGGCATTTGGTGATGAAGCACCAACCCTCAAGACAATTTATAACTGGTTTAACGAATTCAAGCGTGGTCGCCGTTCGCTCCAGGACGAATTTCGTGAAGGTCGTCCAAAAACGGTCATTCTGCCAGAAACCATCGATGCTGTGCGTGAACTGATAATGAAAGATCGTCATGTGACATACCGTGAGATGGAGGCATCCTTGGGCATTAGTTCCACGGCCGCGCATTCGATATTGCATGAACATTTAGCTGTCACAAAAATTTGTTCTCGTTGGATCCCGCATAATTTGGTGCAAAGAAACGATGGAAAAATTCGATCGTGGTACTTCGAAAAACGTGACATAAGATCGTGACAGGTGACGAATCATGGATATATGCGTATGAGCCCGAAACAAAACAGCAATCGACCCTGTGGATCTCCCAAGACGAGCCAAATCCAACAAAATTTGTTCGGGCACGCAGCACATCGAAGCAAATGGTCGCCTGTTTCTTCGGCAAAACTGGTCATGTGGCTACTGTGCCGTTAGAGCAACGTAGAACCGTCAATTCTTAGTGGAACACAACAATTTGTTTGACAGAAGTGTTCAATGAAATACGGAAAAACTACCGCCGACGCCGAATCATTCTTCGCCAGGACAATGCGCGCTCTCACACATCGGCTGAAACAAACGCCTATTTGATCGACCAAAACATCGATTTAATGGGTCATCCGCCATACAGCTCGGACCTAGCACCCAATGACTTCTTTTTATTCCCGCACATAAAAAAAAACTTGCGTGGTCAACGATTTTCATCGCCAGAAGATGAAAAGCAATAAAACCATTTTTGAAGATAACAAAATGCATTTTCCTCCTTTTTGAAAAAATATAAAAGGCAACCCTCGTATAAGACGAAAAATAAATATTGTTACAAAAATCCGAGTTCGTTTTGATTGTGCTTGAAAATAAAACAACTTCATTTATTCAGCGCAAACGCAGCCAAACATCAACAATCACTTTATTTACAAATTTACACTTGTTACTACTTTACACTACTACTATTGCCTGTTTCCCCTTTGCTTGCTTAACACAGACTCCACTCCCTGCGCTGCCACTGCTGCTTTTTATACTTGTTTTCTTTATCGCGCCGATGGTTCTTGCACATTCCATTACCGTTCGTGAATCATCCCTGCCATATCGACATTATAGCATGCCGGCCGTACGTCAAAGTGCATGCCTATAAGTATGCTCGCATTCATGCAGAGTGCCTCATCGCTACACTGCCCACCACTTAGACTTGTTCGTCCCGAACAAGTGCCGACGCTCCGCCGGAGTAAGACGCCAAGCGCTCCAAATGGCCAACTTTCAGCCTAACGTTTCTGTTGCAGCAGCGTTGAACTCTGTACACCACGTCATTAATCTTTGTCACGACTTTGTACGGTCCTTCCCATGATGTTTGAACTTCTGGAGACAAACCTTCCTTCCGCTGCGGGTTGTTGAGCATTACCAGATCGCCTTCTTGGAACCCTTCTGGGTTAGCCCGTAGACCATAGCTCGCTGTTAACCTGTTTTCGACTAGTTGAGTGCGGCTCCGCGATCTTCTCCTCGGCCCTTTCGCAGCCGAACACCGATCACAGCCTCTGATCCTCTCAGCTACAGACTCCTGGCATCCTACCGAATAGAGCCGCCTTCTCATCTTGGCGACAGTTCTTGCGATGCCCAGGTGCCCTCCACTGGAGTCGTTATGGTTTGCCTCGATGGCATCGTCGATCCGACCTTTTGGGACCACTATTAGGGATTTTCTGGTCCTGCCATACCTGCTCTCCCACTCGCGGTATAGGCAGCCATCCTGCAGACGTAGACTTTGCCACTGTGCCCAGTAAGCCTTTGCGACCGGGCTCTCACCAGCCATCTCCTGCCAGTCCGGCCGTACTCTCCGCGCTCTGCCTTTGATGATTTTTGCGAGATCCGTATCCTCGCGCTGGTCCTTCTGTTTGATGATTTGTGATTGGCGACGTCTGTTGTGCTGAACGCTTCTCTCGCCGATGGCAGTCTCGTGATATGTGGCCTAGCTTGCCACATCGCCAGCAAATGACTTTAGATGACACTGCCCGCAGCCTCGCTGATGCATCCGAGCTCACTGTCTGGCTTTGCGTGACACGTCCAGATTGGGCTCGACGCCTTTCCGCAGATGAATGTCGAAAACTTCCTCTCCAGGCCGCCTCATACATCAATGCACTTGTCACCGTCTCACGGAATGTCGGCTTCATCATCATCAATGTACTCACACGTGTCTCCGGGTCACGAATGCCTTCGATAAACGCTTTAGCCTTTCCAAAACTTCATTGCTGAATTCTGGGTAGGACAGTGGTACCAGCCGCTCGATATCTGCCGCATACGTCTGCAGCGCCTCGTTGGCTCTTTGTCTACGGCTCTTCAGCTCGCAATAGTACAGCATTTTGTTGTGCTCGTCACTGTATCTGGCTGCCAGTGCCCTTATGACAGTTTCGTAATCACCTCTCAAACCTTCCGGAACTGTTTTTATTACCTCAGCCGCAGGACCTCTTAGAGCCAGTATCAGTCTCCGACCTTTCCTAACATCGGTCCACTGACTCTCCAAAGCAGCCATATCGAATTTTAGTTTGAATGTGTCGAACGACGTAGTCCATCATAAGTAGGCACTTCTATGGCAAAACTTTCCTCAAGTGGCTGCACCCTTGCTCGCAGCTGTACCTCTCTAAGCCGCTCGTCTATCTTTCTGTGCATCGAATCCTCCAGACTGTCAACTCGTTTGTTTAAGGACTCATCCAGGTCGTCGACTCGTTTGTCCAAGTGTTCCACTTGAGCTTCTAGGTGCTCCACTTTCACATTTAGCTTGTTGGAAATTTCTTCCACTTTCTGCTCCAAGCGCGCAGAATTTTCCTGAAGCTTGGTTTCCATTCGCTCTGCGACTTCTCGGTTCGCCGATTCCATTTTTGCTATTTCTTGATTTGTAGTTTCGACTTTTGCCGAAATTTCCTGATTCATAGTTTCCAGTTTCGCTGCTATTTCTCGATTGGACGAATGGAGTTTGGTTTCCATTCGCTCTCTATTTTGCATCGACGCAGCACCAGCAGGCGATTCCTCCACCTTGGCCGACGCCTCTTGCTCCTGCGTTCCGAACTCGTGCGCAGCCCAATCGAGGCCTCGTGATCCACACGCCTCTCGCAAGCGCAGCTGCAACTCAACCTTTCCGCCAGCAGTCGGCAAATTCCAGGCAGCCAGCTCCTTTTCAGCTGGTCCACCTTCAGCAGCTCGAATTTAACCATGTCTGCGTTTTTATAATTTTATTTTTTTTAGTTTACTTTCAGTAGCACAATCCCAGTTCTGACATCAAATGTTACGAAAATCCGAGTTCGTTTTGATTGAGCTTGAAAATAAAACAACTTCATTTATTCAGCGCAAACGCAGTCAAAAATCAACAATCACTTTATTTACAGATTTACACCTTGCTTGTATCTACACTTGTTGCTACTTTGCTTATTCAACCAAGACTCCACCCTCTGCGCTGCACACTGCTGCTTTTATACTGGTTTTCTTATCGCGCCGATGTTTCTTGCACATTCCAGTTGTACTCACCATCTCGATTGTTCTAGCACAGCCCATCACCTTTGCGCATCATCCTTGCCATATCGGAATAACAGCCAACTGGCCGTACTCCAAAGTGCATGCCTAAAAGTATGCTTGGAAAAGCATTCAGGCATAGTACAGTACGGCACAGCACAGAGTGCCTTATCGTAGCATTATATATTACCCCACTGTGCGTCGTCCCATAGATGTATCATTCTACTGGTAAGATTTAATGGGCGTTGGACAAGGGGCGTGGCACATTTTTGTGACCCAAATATTCCGCTGAACTATAAGTCGTTCAGCAATGAAACTTAGTACGAACCTATTATTTATTTATATCTTTCGACAGGGGGAATGATTACGGTATTGAAAAAGGGGGCGTGGCACTGCCAATACATGCCAAATCTTTCATATTAAATATCTTCGAAATTGTAAGTTTTACAACACAAATTTAGTAGCCCGCCGTCTCATAGATGAGTCATTCTACTGGTCAGATTTGCAAGCAAAATCTTTCTAGTGGAATATCTTCAAAATTGTAAGTCGCAAAACACTGAAATTTAGTAGCCCGTCGTCTCATAGATGAGTCATTCTACTGGTCAGATTTGATGGGCGTTGGACAAGGGGCGTGGCACATTTTTTGTGACCCAAATATTCCGCTAAAATATAAGTCGCACGGCAATGAAACTAAGTACGAACCTACCATTAATTCATAGCTTTCGACAGACGGAATGAGGCGGATATTGGACAACGGGGCGTGGCACTGGCCATACAAGCCAAATCTTAATATGGAATATTTTCGAAACTGTATTAGATAGAGTGATGTCAATCACCTCCTGCCTTCTTGTGGTTACAAACGTAGGCTGATTGCCAGTGTTGTGAATATTCAGGCCGGAGGATGCAATATACCCGAACAGCCGAGAACCTCGATTGTTGCATTTGCTGCTGTCCCAGATCGTGTGCTGGGCATTAGCATCACAACATAGAATGAGACCGAGACTGCGCTGCTCACAAAACTTCACGAGACTAGCGACCTTCCCAGGTGGTGGCGCTTCCTCTGCATTGTAGGGAAAGTACCCAGACGCAATCACGAACCTCGACCATCCGTGCATACCCTTGAAACACCTCAGCGGCAACCAGGTCCTGACAGCAGAAAAGGTCAAGACTATTCACCGTAAGATCAGATGATACTATAAGACAGGTTCTAGGTCTACTCGAATTCCTATCATACAGTACAGTGGCCCCTTTCAACGAATCAAGGCCTCTAAAGACCCAGGGCTCTTGAATTGTTGCTATGTGCGATGTGCCTCATCGTTACACTGCCCACAACTTCGACTTGTTCGTCCCGAACAAGTGCCGAGGCTACGCCGGAGTAAGACTCCAGGCGCTCCAAATGGACTACCTTCAGCCTAGCGTTTATATTGCAGCAGAGTTGAACCCTGTACACCACGTCATTAATCCTGGTCACGACTTTGTACGGTCCTTCCCATGACGTTTCAAGTTTTGGAGACAAACCTTTCCTCCGCTGCGGGTTGTAGAGCATAACAAGATCGCCTTCTTGGAACCCTGCTGTGTTAGCCCGTAGATCATATCTGGCTTTCATCTTATCGCTGACCCGCTTATTGACCACGTAGTCAGTCCTCGCGCCTTCCGTCGTGCTGACCATTCCGAACTTTAAGTCAGCAGGGAACCTCAACTCTGTACCGAACACTGCTCGGGCTGGAGTGAGTGATGTCGTATCGTGCAGGGCTGACCTATACGCCATCAGGAACAGAGGAATATGCGTGTCCCAATCGTTTTGATTCCTGCCTACCACTTTCCGCAGATATTCTTCCAGTGTCCGATTGAAGCGTTCCGCCATGCCGTCGGACTGTGGATGCAAAGGAGTGGTATGAGTTTTTCTTATTCCGAGCAGCTCGCACACTTCCTTGAATACCGCAGATTCGAGTGCAACTCCAACGGAACTCCGAACCTGGCCACCCAGTTGTTTACCAGCATTTCTGCGACTGTAATGGCCCCCTGGTTAGGAATACGATACACTTCGGGCCATTTGCTGAAATAATCCATTACCACCACCCAGTGACGTCCCCAGGGGGGGATTAGGGGGATGGATGCCCTCTTGGTGGATAAATTTATTTATCCAATTGGATGTAACAATATGGAATGCTGCAAACATTTTTATTATTTTCGTTACCTATTCTGTGATCACCCACTTAAAACCTAGTAGTAGCTCCCATGATCTGGCCAGACCATGATGTAAACAAGAGGTTAGTCGATGATTGTTGTTAAGGATATAAAAAAACCAGAAACTGTGAACACATTGATTTCTTTTGCTCGCCTACATTTTATTTACGTAAAACGGTACAAATATACTAGAATTATTAAGTAAATAGCGAGTTTCAACTTCAATGAATTAATTTTTAAATCCAAAAAAAAGGAAAAGAAACAAATTTTATAAATGTAAATCTGCTTCAACTGCTTGACCAATGCAATTATTGCAACGATATAATTCAGTAATATGACTCAAACACATTAAGATTTTACATTGGGCACATAGAAATCGGGTTTTGATATATCTATTATTATTTCTGGATTCCGTGAACTGTTAACGATTCTGAACTGCTTTGCCAAAGAAAAACATGCAGAACATGCTCAACATGTTATTGTTCAGGTTGAACTGGCCGTTTTCTTTGTCGCCTTCGTCGTCGCTTTCTTCACATTGAAATATATAAATATAATATAAATATTAATTTTGAATATGTATGTTCAAACAATATTTTCCAATGAAAACAATCATTTACTAACCCAAAAGAAAATAAAAGCCAAGGCGAGTGAAAAACACTTGGACCAGGTAGATTTTGCGCCAACTAACTTATGTCACGATAACTTGGCACGAAATAAGGGTTTCAAATCAGAAAAGTCAGATGGAAAAGCCTAGTTGAAGTCCTATGCTCTGTAAAGGACTGAATAAGGAACAAACGAAAAATTTGTTTACGCCATTCTGACAATAATTACGTGGGAAACAGCAAACAAAATTGTAACTAACTGGCAAATTTGTATGAAAATACACCATGGTCTGGCGAGGCCATGGTTCTGGTTTTTGTGTTTAGAAAGCATCAGTTGAGGATATCATGAAATATGAGCTCGATAGCTTAACTACAACTTTACTAAAGTGGATCCGAAGTTCGATGTGGTCTGGCCAGAACCGGATGCCTGCAGAAAGGTTAAGAATAAATGAATACAAAAATCAGTATTGCACTTGTTCTCGCAGAATAGTTGTATTTTCAGTGTTCCCAAAGTATCGACTATTTACCAAAGTAGTAGTCAAACACAGGCTTCATGCCAACCCTGCATTAGCTGTTGAAATTTGAAAAAAATACAGGTACATTTTTTTGGTGAATTGTGTGCAAACATGGAAAACATGGCCACCTCTATCATAATTAAATTTCAGAACGTCATGCATTTTATTATTTTATTTTTTGGATTTATTTTACATAGCTGGTGTGTTATGCTTTTTAAAATAGGTCTTTTGAGTTTTTCGTAATTCCACTAGAAGAAGTTTTCAAAATTTCATAACTTAAAACAAACTTGAATTTTTAGTTGGGATTTTATGACTTAAAAATACGTGTCACTTGAATTTTTCGTTGTAAGAATTTTACGTTAGTACATGTATGTATACATGTATGCATGTATGTACATACCAACACTGAAAAAAAAATCTCAATCCTTGGAGAAACCCTTTGATATCAAATTGTTTTCCAGCATTATTACAATTTGAAAATGAATATTTTCTCAAAAGTTTCTCAAATGTTTGCTATCAACTTGAGTACGACTTGAGATGAGTTGAGAAAAAATCTACATTTACCACGTTTGATAATTTTGTAATTCTCAATGGGTTTAACCAAAGAATATACAATATAAAGAATACGCATCTTCAAAAATGTTGCAAACGTGTTTGTTGACGCGGGCGGTAAGAGATGAGCGGAGGCATAGGTTGCAGGAAATTTGCTGTCGCTCAACAGTTTGCGAGAACGTAAACACTGCGTTTGACAACAGCAAAAAGCAATGTTGTTGATGTAACGGCTTCGCTCGTGTATATTGAAATGGTGGTTGTGTGGCGTAGTGATCGCTCATTTTTTGCATGCGTCAACGCGCAAGCGGAGAACGAACAACGAACCAAAGCATCGTCGTTTCAAGGAAGATGATTCGGGATTCGCTTATGTTTTCGTTGGTGTCGTTTACTGTGTGTATGCTTTTTTGTGTTGCCGATTGGTTTTGCTGCACAAATTGCTGTCATGTCACCATCAATCGAATCTTTGTGGTGTATGGCTTTTTGCTGGCCAATGCTTTGATTGATTTAAAAATTTGGTGGTTGATCCCAAATTAAAATGTTTACAAATATTTTTACGTGGCGAGTTCGAAGTAAAATTATTTGTTTATATTTTCACATGGTTGATTACAATTCTGAGAATATGGGTAAACTAAAAAAAAAATTAACTGATGGGCTTATTGACTTCAAAATTAGTGAAAACACTTGAAATCAAATATAATTAGATACGTGTTTTAATTTAGTTGTTTTCTGAAAATCGTAATCTAACGGACAAACCAAGGGTTAAAAGATTGTATGGAAAAACATAATTTAATAGGTCTATTGACTTTCAATAGGGCGAAAGCACTACAAAAGCACTAAATAAAGAAATAAATAATAAGACAAGTATTTTGTCATAAGAAAAATGTTATTACGGCATGCCTACGTTTAAAAATAGTATAAATATTCTACATTATTTATTTTTTAATTGCCTGTAGCGATCATATAGGCCATGCCAGCCATATTTTATTTTCTTTTCTATGATTTTGCGCACACTACAGTCGGCAGTGAGTTCAGGAGCAATATAAGACGCCGTGCAGGCTTATAGAAGAAGAACAAAAGTCAGCCAGAAAATATAAATAGTTTTACAATTTCAATTTTTCGCTAGCGCAACAACAACAACAACAGCACATCGTCTTCCTCCTCTTCGGACAATTGTGCGAGAATGAACGAGCGAGCACAGACGCAGCATTCGTGTTGCCATGATGTGCGCTCAGAGCATTATGCTCTCATTTCAAGTGTTTCGTCTCGTTGTCTACCCCCCCCGTATCATGAAGACGGGTGGCGATATCAGCACCCGCATTCAAATTTTTGCTTGTACGTGATGCACACTCTTTATGTTCCATACTTTTTGGTTTAACTTACGTTTACCTTAATATGAACTAAATGAATTTTGTACCTTAATAAAATGTTATGTTGTTTGCCTTAATATAAAATGAACCTTAATGTATATACATTACATATGTAACGCAATGAAATGCTATGAAAATATTATTTAAATAAATGTATCTATTCTTTTTTTTATTTCACGCGAATTGCAACGCCAATCTATACAAGAGGCGAATTGGATTCCATCCGTTCCGCTCGTTTGAGATACATTTGAGAATTTTAAATTCTCAATTTGAGAATAAAGGCAAATTTCCATATTAAAAATGTGCCTTTTAAGTTCATAAAGCCATAACAGTATATTTGAGATCAATTTGAGAACAAACGTTTGACATTTGAGAAAGCAATTTGATTCAAATGTACCTCAATTTGAGATTAGTCATTAATGTTTGTTGGGTATGCACAATTTTATGCAACATGTATTAAAAATAATACGCAAAAATGAAAGTATAAAAATGGCGTTAAACTGGATGGGGACGCCACTGCCACCAGCACATATTTGTTGCCTTGAGTGCTAATTGGGAATGGGCTAAATTGCCATGGACGTCGGCAATTCGCTCGAAGGGCGCTCCCACGTTGTACTGCTGCATGCGGCCCCGAGATCTTCTTTTCAGCACTTTCACAGCCGAATATCGATCACAGCTCTTAATCCAATCGGCTACAGACTCCTGGCATCCTACCCAGTAGAATCGTCTTTTTTCTTTGGCGACAGTTTTTGTGATGCCCAGGTGCCCTCCGCTGGAGTCGTTATGGTATGCCTCGATGACCTCGTTGATCCTACATCCCTTTAAAATCCAAATGTTTAGTCATATCGAAAAAAGTTATGGACACCTCGCACTTCCCTAAAATTATACTCAATCATTGCGCCATCGACCAAGTGGACTCTGCCAAGAACCTTGGCATAATTTTTGACCGCACCTTATCTTGGAGGCCTCATATCAGGAGTATTGCTGGTAAAGTGTACGGAATGTTGCGCAGCTTATGGGTTACACATTTTTTAACGCCGCTAAAAGTCAGACTACTACTTGCCAAGACGCATCTCCTTCCTGTTCTCCTATATGGTTGTGAGATATTTGCCAACTGTGACGCCGCTTCCAAAGCAAAACTCAATGTTGCTTTCAACAATATTGCTAGATACGTCTTTGGTCTTAAACGCAATGACCATGTTTCTCTATATGCTACGCGAATATGTAACATGACATTTGATAATGTGCTCAAATTCCGGACTTTGCTGCTGCTGCAGAAGGTTTTACACTTTGGCGAGCCAGCCTATTTACGCAGTAGATTGACTTTCTCGCGGTCGAATCGTACTTCTAACCTGACACAATTGAAACATCCTCGGAGAGGCAATTCTACGTCTACGCCATACGTCTTTGGAACTCGTTACCTCCCCTGATAAAAAGCTGCAGAAACGTTGTGCAATTCAAATAAATGTTATTTAAATATCTATGCTCGTTGCAATGATATTAATCTTCAATGGTCTTTTTTCGGCTAGTGTAAAATGCATATGGTAGTATGTTTCCTATTTCTTTTTTTCTTTTTTTTCTTTACTGTATAAGATCACCATTGTAAGCTTTTTTGAAATCCTTCTTTTTTTTTCTTTACTGTATAAGATCACCATTGTAAGCTTTTTTGAAATCGTAGTTGCTAATACTTTAATTATGACTCGAAAGAATCTTGTTGTATTAGTATACAAATTTCTCAATAAATAAATAAAAAAATAAAAAATTAAAGGAAAGGTATGAAAACGACCTTTCGTTGATACCCATATCGTGCAAATCAGTTAGAGATTAATTGGGTTTTTTTGATAAAAACGTTGAACTTTGACCCCGAGCCACGCCTTTTGTGGGCGTTTCCCAGGCAAAATGTTTAGTTTGTTAGATTCACAAAAATAAGCTCTATATGGTCCAATTTTCCGTTTTTTTTCATGAGGGTTCGCTATACTGCATTTGTTCCAAAATTCTTGAATTTTTTTTCAAGACCAAAAAATAGGCAGTTGGTAAACGAAAAAAAGATTTATGTTAAATACTCAATCTTTTATATATTCTTATATAAATACTCAATCAAAAAATATTTCGGTCTCTTCGATGGATAAAATTAGCTGTTTTCACTTGCTGTTTTAATAGATGTATCGAACAGCTTGAAACATCTTTATATTATATTATCTGTGGATACAGTTTAAACTCGTTGTATGCATATATTAAACTTACTTTTGGGTTGCAATAAGCTCCGCTCTTGTTCGGCTTAATTCTTCAGAAATGAGAGCTTTGGCTTGGATTTCTGCTTGAAGTGAACTCTGTAGATTAAGCAACTCCATTTTGTCTAATTTTTGAGAACGTCTGTTACGCCAATTTTTATTTTCTGCATAATTTTGCTGAAAAGATCCTAAATAAATAAATATTAAATATAATTTAAAAACATTCCCAACAGCTTTTTTAGCACGATCATATGAATACATATCGTTCAAAAATTAATAAGTCGTTTATCGTGCTTATACTAGTAGTATAAACTTTACTCAGTATTACCTATAACACAGTGAAACAAAAAAATTTATTTTCTGCGGCAAGGGTTAACTGAATCAACTTGGATACATATGATTATGAAGTACTTAGCCTATAAAATTGTTTTTTCAGATTGACTCTGGTCGTCATTATGGTATAAGTCGGTCTATAAGAAATACATGTTTTTAACTAATTTACCCTCATTAGCCTTACCCCTCATTTTAACCTTACCTCGGAAAGGCAATTCTACGTCTACGCCATACGTCTTTGGAACTCGTTACCTCCCCTGATAAAAAGCTGCAGAAACGTTGTGCAATTCAAATCAATGTTATTTAAATATCTATGCTCGTTGCAATGATATTAATCTTCAATGGTCTTTTTTCAGCGAGTGTAAAATGCATATGGTAGTATGTTTCCTATTTCTTTTTTTTTCTTTACTGTATAAGTTCACCATTGTTAGCTTTTTTGAAATCCCAGTTGCTAACACTTTAATTATAAGACTCGAAAGAATCTTGTTGTATTAGTATATAAATTTCTTAATAAATAAAAAATAAATAACGTGTCTTTCTCGAGGTATAACATGAGAAATGCTTATTTTGCCTGTGATTTAGGATTTTTAGCAATTTAAACTATTCACTGCAGAAATCGGATAAATCCATTTTTTTCATCTTAAACTTGAAAAATATTCCGAAATAGTAGACAAAATGCTCCAGAATTTCTAAAACTAATAGCTAATGTGAGTGTCAAATTGCATTATTTGCACAGTCATTTGGATAAATTTGGAACATCAAGGTTATGGAGGACAGATATCAAGGTCGTTGGGATTGTCGTATGATGACAGACCACTGCTGGAACTTGCAAAGAGACTGTCCGGACCAAAAACACCATAGAAACTCATATACAAAACGTTTTACCCAACTCTTATTGAAATGTTTTTTATGATTTTTTATGATTTGTTGTACCATTTACAGCACTTTGGTTGTTGGAAATCATTTGATAATTTTACATAAAGGATTTTATATTTAACTAGCGAGCCGCCACGGCTTTGCACGGGTGCAATTTACTATTGATAATATTGAGAAGTGCGCTTAGCAAAATATAAGGGAGAGGGCTGGGTTGTGAACCGGGTTTTGTTTTTGGCTCTAACTTTTCACAGAATAAAGATATTGAAAAATCGAAGATACTGTTGGGAAGGTAAACATAAAACGCTACTTTGGTTTGAAGACAGATTACAGTTTTTAATAAAATTTAACTCTCTACGTCCAATTTTCTAAGGACGTGATTTTTCGCTTTTCCAAAAAAGTGGCTGGGTTGTGAACCATCTGGCAAATCCCACTTAAAGTCGGAAAATACGAAGAAAACACCCATAATTTTTAAATAAGTTGAGAATTTCTTTAATCTGAAGGTCTCAAGAGGTGATAAAAAGTTATAATGACGCCACTTAGGACATAAAAAAGCAATGAATGCAAGTGCTCAATTTTTTTAATTTTCATCCTTATCGGTATCGCAATGTTTGCATGTGAAATACGAACGCGTTCTCACATTGGGCACTTCAAGTGAACTCAGCGCAAATCGAGTAAAATTACATAAAAATACTTTAATTTAATAAATCCGGCGATATTTGACCGTGCTAGTACAAATGTACTAACAGGTGATTCATAACCCAGCCCCCACAGTGGTTCACAGCCCAACCACGATGCCATTTTGGAAACTTTAAAAATAACGACACTTCCAATCATATTTCAACATAAACAAATATTGGATCGTAAAATAGAATCAAAACCCTAAATAAATATGTATTACACTTACATTTTTGGAATAAATTCAGTCACTTGGATAGCACTTTAAAAAAAGCAAACAAGTTTTCGCAATCGATTTTCAAACACGATGTCTGCAGCTGCCACAAGCAATACGTGTTTACACTTCGGTGTAACCACAAAAGCAGAGTCATATTAAAAGACAAACTTGACAGTTGAAAGATTGGCGATATATCAATTAGGGAAAGAAAAAACAGTAATGGTTCACAACCCAGCCTGGTTCACAACCCAGCCCTTTCCCTTACTATGTATGCTTATTTCATAACGTGACAATTGTGTTGTTTGAGCTGTGAAAAAGTGCCACGCAGCTTCAAAAGAAGTATGAGCTTGGATATCATTAAGAATACTACTGAGAGAATGCTAGAACAAGATTTCTTAGACTTAACGTAACGCCAAAAAACTTTGGGATTGGATTTTATATCGGACTCAAACTTAAGAACATAATTACGCTTCAGCACCTTATTCAATGATTTAAACTCCTTCGAATATTGCAGATACTTATTTCTGTGTATAAAGGATTTCGACGATTTAAATTTCCTGTAAAACTTGTTTCTCAAATTCTTGAGTTTCTTAAGCTCTTTAGTATACCAAGGAATCTTCTACAAATTTCACTAATCTTATGTTTAAATATATCAAAGCATTTGGCAACTTCAACCGCAGTAAATAACGAATCCCAGTCTAAGGACTCAACTGCAGCATTTACAGCCATATCACCATTTCTGAAATTAAAACACGTAGAATTACTGTCCACACTGATAGTATTGAACTCATAAAACTCTAAGTGGAGGACAAGTGGAACATGATGCAGACCAGGTCTGGACAAGGGATCAAGGCATTCAAGTAAAGAATGCATATTGCATTTGATAAAAATGAGATCTAAAGTTCGATGCAGTGTATTTGTAAAGTTATTTATCTGCATTAGGTCAGAACTTAAAAAATTATCCACCAGATAGGTTTCAGCAAAAGTAGTAATAGATTTTGGATATAGCCCACGACCTTCACTCATACAAGACCATTCGATATTACTTAGGTTGAAGTCACTAATTACACAGACATTTTCATGATTTGAAGGTAAAGTAAGAACATTGTCAACGTGAGCTTTATAGATTATGTCAGCACTAGATGGTGGAATATAAGAAACGCAAATCAAAAGTTTAAAAATGCCATTCACAGCAATACAAATTTGATCCAAGAGAGTGTCCGCATTCTTTAATGGCACAAGGCACGAGCGGTATTTTCGGTTAACTGCTATTAAAACGCCTCCGCCTCTTGAGAGCCCAGTTTTTGAAGCATCACGGTCTTTGCGAAAAACATTGAAAAGATTACAGTCGAAGAATTCATTGTCAAAAAAATTCCCGTTCAGCCATGTTTCCACGAAGATAAAGATGTCATAATCCATATGGGAACTCATGGCAAAAAGTTGCTTCGATTTAGTTCTGAGACCCGATACATTTTGAAAGTATAGTTTTAGATGTTTTGGGACGACATCAATAGGAGTAACTAAACATCCTGCTTGGCGCAGCGTCTTTGGGAAAAAATTGGAATGGACGAATCTTCACATTCGTTGGCCAAATGTCCGCATTAAGGAATTAAGGACCTTTTTAAAGCAGCATTCCGACAATCCAAGTTTTAAGTTGATTTTTTTTTTTTGGTTTACACACCTCCGCAATGGCGGCTTAAGGTGCTCGGGGGCTCGGGGCGGCGACGGCTGAGGGGCCCCACAAACGGTGCAGAATATGTTAACTAACAAAACTAATAACTGGAATTTCCGGTTATGCTTTTAAATTTTTTTTTTGAAAATTTGTATTGCATTGAACAGTAAATGGACAGTAAAGGGACAAATTATTTTGCAATGGAATCCCAGAGAAAAAAAGGAAAATGGATAAAAGGATAATCTTACTAAATCTTTCTAAATTTGATAAAAACTTTCGTGAAATTAGGAAAACTTTTGGGAGCCAAACTCGTCATTTCAAAAAGCCATCTTAAAACTAAAAAAAAAAAACAGAAAATCTTGCTTCGTTACTACGATCTGGCCATTATTTTAAGCAGCCCGAGCAGGAGGATTAGATTGTTTTGAAATTACACTACTCGACAAAAAATGGGCCAATCGCGCCCACACGAGCTGTCCGTCGTTCAAGAAGAACATAATACCTTAGCTTTTTTAGTGATATATAGGTTGTTCAAATCAGATTCGACAAGTAACTTCCCCAAAGGAAAGTTGCAACAAAGTGAATTTTTCGACCAAAAAATCACAAATTTTCGAATATTTTTTTATGGACAAAAAAACTGATCTCCCCTAGTTTTAAAATCTAAGATGAAAGATATATTATTATTATATATTTTTGGAGCAAATATATTACTTGAGTAGGGATGTTTACATCTTTTCAGACAGCCAAGCGGCCATTAAGGCACTCACCAAGCCTATAGTGAAATCTAAACTAGTCAGAGACTGTAAAGAATTGCTAGGGTTGATGAGCGGCCGGGTGGATCTTACCATCTGCTGGATACCCGGTCACGCGGGTATCAGCGGAAACGAGTCAGCTGACGAGCTGGCCAAGGTGGGATCCGCCATGGACTCACAGCCCGAAAGGGTGGCACCGCCTTTAAGTGCAAGGCTAAAACAGTTAAAGGATTATTTCCTGAGGAAAGCGGATAGTAGGTGGAGCAATCTTTCCAGCTGCAGAGTGGCTCGACAGATCTGGCCACGCTACAACTCCCACAGAACCAACGATCTACTGCTAAATTCTCGTAGGAATGTCTCTAGGCTAACAGCCGTGATCACGGGTCACTGGCCAATTGGTCTACATGCGGCGAGATTGGGAATCCCCCACAACCCTTTTTGCAGAAGCTGCAGGGAAATTAACGAGAGGGAAACACTCGAACACTTCCTCTGCAGCTGCCCTGCCTTGGCTTTTAAAAGACTAAATTCCTTGGGGAACAGTCTGATTAGCTCCCTAGCTGACCTGTCTGAGACAAGACTGAAATGCATCAAGTCCTATTTGGACGATGCGGGTTGGCTTTAAGGCCCAGTATCTTCCCACACGCAGGGAAGACCCAGTCGAGGAGGCGACAACAAAACGGCACATAGTGCTACTTGAGTGTGCTCAGAGGGCACGCAGTCGCTGCTACCTACCTACCTACCTATATTATTTGAGCAAATATTAAGCCTAACATCAATAGAATTGAAAGAAAAATTACAAAGTTTTGATGCAGTGAGTAAAAACACCAACTTTACATTTATAACACTGTGCGAGAAATTTTTTTTTTTTGCCGAGACCCATCTAAATTTGGATATAGACGTGAAATTAGAGATCATTTATTGTAATCTGGCATAGTCAGTTTTTCATTTTCTGGCCCAAAGTTCTTTTTAAAAAACTTTAAAATTTTAAGGACATACACATTTCAAATATTTTTTTAAATATATGCGGTTGTGCAATGATGGAATTATGGGTATCAAATGAAAGACATCCTTTTAACTAAATTTTCAATTTTGAAGTTTCAGGACCAAAATATGTCAGGTAGGGAAAACATACATGATTTGAATTTCAGTCTGTAGATTCATACATCTAAATTTTATTCTATTTCAAAGTTCCAGTCTAGAAAACACTTTTATTTTTAGGTGCATTTTTCGTGTCGAGTAGTTTAGAAATGTACAAAAATATTTTATAAAACCCAGTAGCAGTAGCTTACTTACAAGGAGCATAGAATTGCTTTCGTAAAAGAGTCTATCAAAGAAGAAAACCAGATTTCCGGGACGATGTGTTGTTATACAACCAATAATTATAAAAATAATAATAATAACTGTAAATTTGTTTGACGTCTACAAAGTTTAATGAGGTTAAGTAATTGCGTTATTCGCACTAGTTTACAAGCAAACTCTAAGATTGCGATATTTAATTTTAAACTTAGAATTTTGTATTTGCATACTTTGCACAAAATTTTAAATTAAAAATTAAATATTGCAATCTTCGAGGGAAAATTTTTTGAAAATTTGCAAACAATTGTTATTTAGAAAGGATGTTTTCATGCTTTTATTGAACTGAATTTGTTATTGCAATTTCAAAGTCAATTGTCGATACTGTGTCTCTTTCAATTGATAAAAGTGATAAACAACCTTTCAACAACCATTGTGGAGCGCAAATAGTTTTTACAAGTTTTTTTACAAGTTTCAGTTTTGAAAAACTTTAAATTTTTATATGCAAGCTTCTCTCGGCGGCCCCCCGCAGCCCGGGGTCCGGGGCGGTCCGCCCCTCCGCCCCCACCCCCCGTTAAGCCGCTACTGCACCTCCGCGTCTTTTTTAACAAGCATATCACAGGCCAACATCTTCGAATCTATCGCAGCATGCTTTGAAACATAAGCCAAAATATCAGCAACTGTTACATTACTGGAAAAGGATCAGCAGCAGTTCTTGATTGCTATTGGATCCGACGACAATAGATTGGTTTGCAATTCTACGGCTGTTTTTGGAGACAAATTCCCACTCGGGCAACTGGTGCACAGATGAATTCACAGTAGCAGGTGGAAGTACCGAGGATTCCAAAGACGAAGCAGCAACACTGGCATAGAAGACTGCCTCAATAACAGGCGCAGTATTAGAGGGCGCGATAAAAGCGGCATTAGATGTTGACGTCACACAGTGCCGCGAGTATTAACAAAAATCAAAAAAATTAATATCGTAAATGTAGCAAAATAAGTTTGTAGTACTGAAGTAAATACCTCAATTTAGTAACATGTGAAAACGAATTTTAAAAATATCAATTTATATACCGATGGCAAACTTGCACTTTGCGAAGGTTGGTGGCTTGGGTAGAAATTATTGCAATTTGTTGAACGTAAGTTCGAGGACTCTTATTGAAAAATTTCCCATGGAACCTTATGTTAAGTAAATATATTCTATAAATATACTATTTTTGTAACTCTGTGAAAGCTTTCCCTCTTTTGTTTTGCTTTCCATATTCCTTATACCGCTATTTGAAGACACGTCAATTGGTAGGAATAAAAGTGCAATGTCATCAAACTTTAGATAAATTTAAAAAAAAACTACCTCTTACTACTTCGAGATTTTACAGTGTGATATAGCTGAAAGTATGTATTAATAGAAACCATGGACTTTAGCTGCACAAACATGCACGTATTTAAGAAATTTAGCATTTTCAGTGCCGTATGCAGTCAAAAATAGGGTCCTTTTGCAGCATGGTTGGCAGGAAAACATAGGGAACACTGCTGCGCTTCGCTTGAGCTATAAATTTTTGTTTGTAATAATATGCAAACACCACTTGATTTAGAAAAATTACAATAAAAAAGGTAGATTCGATGGAAGGCTCCGGTAATACTGGGTGGCTTGCCATCGAATCAAGGCAACTTTCGAAAAGAAGCAAAACTTGTTAATGTCTTCAGAACCAATTATAGCAGTTAATAGGAAAATTAAAGTTAAACATGAAAACCGAAACTCTGATATACTGCAATATATAATATCTGAGGAAGTTGAAGAAAGAAGTTTTTAAATTTTGTCAAAAATAGATGTAGAGGGTTTAATTTCCAATAATTCATGATCGAAAACCGATTATCCCAGCAGTACAAATTAACAAACTGTAATTTTTAATGGAAATATATGCTCTACTGAGTTTAATGGGCGGTGTTATTATTTTTTATTTGGGTTTGATATTACTTAGGTGCGCATAAGTATGCACAGATATTTGAAGTTTTTTCAATATTTCCTTTTTTATGACAAGCGTATGTGCAGGTTGATTGCGATTTTTGGTATATACCTTTATATTGATGATATGAGTTGCTGTACCAAATTTCATCAATATATCTTTTATAGTTTCCGAGATATTGTCAACTTAGTATTTGGTTTGTATGGGAGGTGAGCGTGTCCGTGGGGCGATTGAAGTCATTTTTGGCGCATTAACTTCTCTTTATTACAAAATCATATGTACAAAATTTGATTGTCGTACGACTATTCCTTCTATTTTTGTCCCTCGCTACTATGGACTCGCGACACTGTGTGTCATATTCTCCTTCACTGCATTACCGACGCATGCACTTTGTAAAACTGCATGTAACGGCGCAGCGCAAACAGAAGCACGAGAGCCCGACACAGTATGCTCAGCAACAACACGAGGACCGCAAACAGACGAAGATGACGATGAAGAGGAAGTAGTAAAATGAGTTTGACTAGCAATAGTAGTCACATTATTCTTATTATTGTTTCTGACATTACCAGTAGGAACTGGGTTTTGCTTGTAGACACTAGCAGAGACAATACTCTGCAGAGTTTTTATTTCCCGAGCTAAAGCGAGGAAAGCGCAGCATATTTATCACTAAGGATAGATTTCAAAGATCGAATCTCTTGATGGAGATCATAAGTTTTTTTTCATTAGAATCACTCTGTCTTCAAACAAAGCATTCACTACCGAGAGTTATTTGCTCTTAGAGCGAAAATTTCATTAGCCAATGTAAGCAATGCAGTTTGTTGCTTATTATTATGCGTGATTAGCTGTTCAGTTTCTTTATTTTTTGCCTTTAGCGAAGGAGCAGATAACGGTGGTGAGCGAATAGAAGCGCGACGCTCAACCGCACACGATTTACAAAAGAAAGGCTTCTCCGAGACTAGCAAAAAATCGAGATCTGCTTGTAAGATACCAACACAGTCAATATGAAAAAGCTCTTTACACTTCGCACAGATATTTTTCTGTTGAGCACGGTCAAACTTTTGTCCACAACAACACAGCAGTTTTAGTTCGACTTCAAATTATTGCATTTAGAAAAATAAATTTGGATAATTTAACTGCATTAAATTGTTTCATTTTTGTAAATTCTTCAACTGTTGGACTTTAATTAATCAACTGGATCAATTGGAAGTTGCAAGAAACTTCGGCGCGATAAGAAAACTAGTATAAAAGCAACAGTGTGCAGCGCAAAGGGTCGAGTCGGTATTGAGCAAGCAAAGGGGAAACATGCAATAGTAGTAGTAAAGTAGTAACAAGTGTAAATTTGTAAATAAAGTGATTGTTGATTTTTTTGACTGCGTTTGCGCTGAGTAATTGAAGTTGTTTTATTTTCAAGCACAATCCAAAAACGAACTCGGATTTTCGTAACATTTGGTGTCAGAAGTGGGATTGCGCCACTGAAAATAAACAAGAAAAAAATTAAATTAAATTATAAAAACGCAGACATGGTTAAATTTGAGCTGCTGAAGGTGGACCAGCTGAAGAAGGAGCTGGCTGCCTGGAATTTGCCGACTGCTGGCGGAAAGGTGGAGTTGCAGCTGCGCTTGCGAGAGGCGTGTGAATCACGAGGCATCGATTGGGCTGCACACGAGTTCGGAACGCAGGAGCAAGAGGCGTCGGCCAAGGTGGAGGAATCGCCATGCAAAGTACGGCTGCAGCGGCTGCGCCACCACAAGCAATGGACATGAGCCAGCTTATGGTTGCACTGAGAGGCATGTTTCAGGAAACTTCTGCGAAAATTGAGAATGCCAATCGTGAAAATCGCGAAATATCGGCGCAAATGGCAGCGAAACTGGAAACTACGAATCGGAAAATTTCGGCAAAAGTCGAAACGGCAAACCGAGAAATGGCAGCGAAACTGGAAACTACGAATCAGGAAATTTCGGCAAAAGTCGAAACGACAAATCAGGAAATAGCTAAAATGGAATCGGCGAACCGAGAAATGTCAGCAAAACTTGAAAATGGAAATCGGGAGTTGTCCAGCAAGCTTCAGGAAAATTCTGCTTGCTAGGAGTAGAAGGTGGAGGAAATTTCAGACAGGATTAATGTGAAAGTCGAGCACCTGGAGACGCCAGTAGAACATTTAGACAAACGAGTTGACAGTCTGGAGGATTCGGTGAACAGAAAAATCGACGAGCGGCTTAGAGAGGTACAGCTGCGAGCAAGGGTGCAGTCAGTTCAGGAAAGTTTTGCCGTAGAAGTGCCTACTTATGATAGTACTACGTCGTTCGACACATTCAAACTACAATTCGATATGGCTGCTTTGGAGAGTCAGTGGACCGATGTTAGGAAAGGTTGGAGACTGATACTGGCTCTAAGAGGTCCTGCGGCTGAGGTAATAAGAACAGTTCCGGAAGGTTTGAGAGGTGATTACGAGACCGTCATAAGGGCACTGGCAGCCAGATACAGCGACGAGCACAACAAAATGCTGTACTATTGCGAGCTGAAGGGCCGTAGACAAAGAGCCAACGAGGCGCTGCAGACGTATGCGGCAGATATCGAGCGGCTGGTACCACTGTCCTACCCAGAATTCACCATGGAAGTTTTGGAAAGGCTGAAGATCGAGGCGTTTATCGTAGGCATTCTCGATCCGGAGACACGTGTGAGTACATTGATGATGATGAAGCCGACATTCAGTGAGACTGTGACAAGCGCATTGACGTACGAGGCGGCCTGGAGGAGAAGTTATCGACATTCATCTGCGGAGAGGCGTTGAGCCCAATCTGGACGTGTCACGCAAAGCCAGACATTGAGCTCAGAGGCACCAGCGGGGCTGCGGGCAGTGCCATCTAGAGTCAGTTGCTGGCGATGTGGCAAGCAAGGCCACATATCACGAGACTGTCATCTGCGAGAGAAGCGTTCCGGACAACAGGCGAGCGCAGGCATGATTCGCAAGTCGAAAACAATGGACAGATTGTGGATGTTCGGTCGGTAAGAGTTCTGTGAGAGGAAGATTGGCTTGCGGAAAGGCTACAGAAGGACCAGCGTAAGGATGCGGATCTCGCAAAAATCATCAAAGGCGAAGCGCGGAGAGTACGGCCGGACTGGCAGGAGATGGCTGGTGAGAGCCCGAACGCGAAGGCTTACTGGGCACAGTGGCAAAGTCTACGTCTGAAGGATGGCTGCCTATACCGCGAGTGGGAGAGCAGGGATGGCAGGACCAGAAAATCCCTAATAGTGGTCCCAAAAGGTCGGATCGACGATGTCATCAAGGCAAACCATAACGACTCCAGTGGAGGGCACCTAGGCATCGCAAGAACTGTCGGCAAGATAAGAAGGCGGTTCTATTGGGTAGGATACAAGGAGTCTGTCGCTGAGTGGATCAGAGGCTGTGATCGGTGTTCGGCTGCGAAGGGGCCGAGGAGAAGATCGCGGAGCCGCACTCAACTAGTCGAAAACAGGTTAACAGCGAGCTATGGTCTACGGGCTAACCCAGAAGGGTTTCAAGAAGGCGATCTGGTAATGCTCAACAACCCGCAGCGGAAGGAAGGTTTGTCTCCAGAAGCTGAAACATCATGGGAAGGACCGTACAAAGTCGTGACAAAGATTAATGACGTGGTGTACAGAGTTCAACGCTGCTGCAACAGAAACGTTAGGCTGAAAGTTGGCCATTTGGAGCGCTTGGCGTCTTACTCCGGCGGAGCGTCGGCACTTGTTCGGGACGAACAAGTCTAAGTGGTGGGCAGCGTAGCGATAAGGCAATGTGCTGTGCTATGCATGAATAGTATACTTTTAGACATGCACTTTGAAGTACGGCAAATTTGGTATAATTCGCTTGGTATAGTCCGATATGGCAAGGATGGTTCGCGAAGGAATGGGCTGTGCGAGAATGTTCGAGCGTTTTCCAATTGGAAGTTGCAAGAAACTTCGGCGCGATAAGAAAACTGGTATAAAAGCAACAGTGTGCAGCGCAAAGGGTCGAGTCGGTAAATAAAGTCATTGTTGATTTTTTTTGACTGCGTTTGCGCTGAGTAATTGAAGTTGTTTTATTTTCAAACACAATCCAAACGAACCTTGCAAAACTCATATTCGTAACAATACATTACGAATTGATGTAGTCGTTTTCACTTTTAATGTTTTCTCAAAATGTTTAAAGCTGATGCTTCTACTTCACATTTAATTGAAAATATTTTTCAAAATAAAAAACCTGAAAATTGGTGTCCAGATGTACTGTGCTGTATTTAGTGATCCGTCGATCCCATCACTAATCCCAATCTGTCCTTCTCCTTTTGTACTAATGTTCCCCCTACGGCTTCGGCCGTTTGTATCGTTCAATGTTCATTGTACTACTTGTTACTTGTTATTCGCATTGCGTCCAATAAACCCCATAACCCACGAACCACCGCGTATAATTATTTCTACCGCTCCGCGATGAACTCGAAACATGGTCCTTCGAGCCGCGAACTCGCGCCGCCGATAACAAACAAACAAAAAACTCTGAACAATCTACAATTACAAGATTAACAGTGATAAAGTGAAACAAAGTGTCACATAGTGAACAAAAATTAAACATTACACGCAGTGATACACACAGTGATACAAAATCTCAAAAAACGAAATAGTGAAGAAAAAAAATGTTATACAATTGTAACAAACAAAAAAAAAGCCCCAACACAAATAATAACGAATTACAGTGCAGAATGCAACAGAACAATCAAAGCACAACACAAAGTGACACAAACAAAAAGGAAAATTTATAAAAATTCACACGTGCAACAAAATACAAAAGGCTAACCAAAAGGAAAATCACAAAATAAGATTTAAACAAAAACACCAACAAATCACAAATGGCATTAACGAAATTTATATTCAAAAGTGCAGTGAGATACAACAACAGTGACACACAAAGTGACGGCGGCGATCATACAAGACAGAGAAAAAACACAAACAACAACAGCACAAATAACGTATCACAGCACAGCAGCGGACATATAGCAAGAGATGACCATTCTCGGGCACGGGGCCCAAAAACAGATAAGCGGAATATTTTAATAAATATATATCTACTAGAGGTTTACGCCGATTGCTTTTGCTTCAGCGGCGGCGTAGGGGCCAGAGAGAAAAGGCGGCGGCGGCTAAGCCGGTTAATTTGGCGGCAGCGGCTGAGCCGGTTAATCTGGCGGCGGCGGCGGCGGGGAGGACGGTGTATCCAGTTATTAAATGAAATGTTTCTATTTCAATTTATTTTAAAAACTAGCTGTACCCGACGGCTTCACTCACGTCGATTTCATAATCTATTTTTTTTTAATATCTGATAACTATTTGTATAACGGCCCTAAAGAATTAAGTTAGATTTATTATTCATTCAATATTGTGTCAAAAGCTCAAATGTTACTTTGGGTTTGCGGATAGTGCGGTAAGACTTTGGAAAGTTATTTACATGGTCGATCTCAGAGGGTTAGGGTTGGGTATAACTTTTCCTCTTATAATTTAGTGAATACTGGGGTCCCTCAAGGCTCAGTACTTGGTCCACTCCTTTTCACTATGTTTATAAATGACATTTTCAGTGTGTGTAGCCATGTGTCTATGCGTGCATATAGTGAAGTGTATGAGTCGGAATCTTTTCCTAAACTGCCAGTTTATTTCGCAAAATATTCTTTATGAGCTAAGATACATAATTTCTTACTTGCTAGTATATAATATGTTATGTATGCAGATGCAGCGCAAGCACCTTTGCATCTGCATGTGGGAACAAAGCAAATGAGTGGGTGCAGATGCAACGTCTGCATCTTCACTTATAAATGTAAACAGTGGGATCTCGTTGCTTCTGTATCTGCATGTGCAAGCAACGGATCTCATGCTTAATTCTATTGTTTACATAAAAGCGTACGTGATGGAATGTGGAACTTAATATCTAGTCTGCAGTGGCTAGCGGGCCAGGCATGGCATGCATGACTCCACCAACCCCAGATTCAACAGTCCCTGTTGAACCAGGTCGTGCTGACAATTCTATGTTTACATTTGTGTTTTTCTGTTTCTTATTTCTATTGTACATAATATATAGTATGATAATTCCTATCGTAACTAAAATTATGGTTAGTGTGTTTATTCCGTAATTCAAATTTTTATGGAATTTCAACTCTTCGATTTTGTCAATATTTCCCTCTTGATTAATAACAATTTCAGAGAAGTTTATTTGTTTTTCAAAATACAAATCATTAGTTGTTTCCTCTGGGTAGGAATATCTTTCGTTAACAATAATTCTTGTATTAGAAAATGTCTCGTTTCCTATTTCAATCTTACAGTTGTAAAAGTTTATTAAAACATTACTTGTTATTTTGATGTCCCTATCATCGCAGTTCTGTTTTATTCTTATGTTAAAAGCGTTTTTTACAAGTATTGTATCGTCTTCAATTTTTTCAATAGTGGTTTTATTGTTATACCTTAGTTTACATTTGTTGTGAGTACAGATTTCACTTTCCTTTAGATTCTTGAAATTTATTTGTTCTTTGTCTTCATAAATTCTATCGTTAATAGCAATTACATATTTCTTTTCTTCCGTTATTTCAAAAAATTGTTTGTTTGTCATTGGTGTAATTAATGTTAGGTCTGCCTTTACGTATGTTATGGGCAACTTAATTGCTAATATTAGTGACTTCTCTTCATACGAAAGCAGTCCCATCTCTGCATGTTTTAATTTATAAAAATCAATTTTAAATCTTTGAATTTCTTCGGGTGACAAAATGCTAGGGTGTAAAATATTGTGCCTTGCTGATGCTATACTGTCTTGCAATTGTTCGACCCTGTTCTCCAAATATTTGAGTTTAAGCATTTGATCGGTGTACAACATGTGTTTGACTATTTTACTGTTTATTGTTTTCGATTCCTTAGAAGCGTTCAATATCTTTGTTCTGTCGTCTTCTATAGTTTTCTTTAGTGTGTTAATGGATTCTTTGAAGTGTTCGTTTATGTGAATTTGCTTATTGACTGTCTCTATTATGTTATGATTATTTTCGTCTGTTACTTTTAGGTAACCTAATATTTCTTCTCTGTCCTCGTTATCCATTAGTCCGAATAGCCATTTATACGTGGTGCCTATTACATTAACTAGGCCTCTACGCTTTCTTCCACTATCCGCTGGTATTAGAGTATTAATTTTAGCTTTAACTGTTTTTATTTCTCCATATAGCAATTCTCTATCCCCTATATCGAATTGATTTAAATTGTTCTCTATATTACTTTCCATTTTGTCAATAATTGATATAATTTCTGTCGGGTTCATTATGTGAAGTATCGTCACTGTTTGATTTGTTATTTCCATTTCTCTGATCTTTATCTTCGCGTATCCCATTTCGTTTTCCAATTTACTGATTTGTAGAAATGCGTTGATTGTCGTTGTTATCATTAATAGTACTGTGATTTTCGCCATTCTGATCCTGGAATTTAAATTTTCGTTTAACTTGAGTTTTATATGCTTTCTTAAACTTTGAGTCCCTAGATATTAAATGATTTCCCTCTTCTTCAAAGTTGTCAACTCTTTTATATCTTGGTTGTGCTTTACTAACTCTATAATTCTTTATGTAACTGTTCTGAAAATCTTGTATGTTTGCTCTATTATCTTTATTATTAATATTATTTATCCTATCTTCTTTCTGTTTCTGTAAGATTTCCGCAAATTTAATTAGTTCTTGTTCAGAAAGTAGGTTATTTATGAAATCGATTGGTCTTCTGTTCGCGGTTGTGTCGCTGTATACGCTATCATATGGTACTACATTATTTACAAAAAACTGAACTGCGTTTAGCTGTGCTGCTTGCGCGGCCTGCGTCTCCGCCTAGGCTTATAGTTGACAACTGGTACAGTCTCCTTATACTCGCCAATTACCACTCCTTTTCCGACATACCTGGGTGCATTAAACGGGTTTAGCATTTTGCCTGGTATTTTTCCATTATTGGGTTCCACCACGTCCTATTATGATGTTATGTTCCTGTTCTTCTGCTTCTACAACCCACAGCCGACTCGTTCTATCGTCCTCGTTCGCCTTTGCCGAAGCAATCTCCTCGGAACTCGCTGGTATCTTGTGGTGTTCCACGCTTCGCTCATAGCCGGTGTGCAGCGGGAACTCAGCGTTGGCATACCTCAACAACCTTGCCTTCATGACCAGCGTAAATCCGAAGTGAAGTCCACACCGATAATATTGTTGGCTATTACTATATATCCTCAACCATGAATTCATGTTCCAGTGTGTCGGTAATATATGAGCCGCTCAGTGCACAAATCGATTAACTCCATAAAACAAAAAGTTGAGAAATGCGATGAAATAAAAATTTGTTTTTTAAAATTCCCTTTATAATTTAAATTCAAATATATATATTTTGTCGTTTAATGGTGTTAATCTTTACTATTCAGGAAAGTTTTAATAAATATAAAAAGTTATGACTCTACCAAGTGCCTTGACACTTAAATTTAAGATTTTTCAAAAAGTGGAGTTAATCACTCTGTGCACTGAACGGCTCATATGTATATGGTGATAGTTTTCGGGTGGTCTGCCGCCTGCTTTTCTCATCCATCAATCGGGTCCTTATACCGGTTGGTGGGGGGGAAGGACTAGAGCGGAAACTAGACTAGACCTCCTCGTGGTGGCCACCGGTAACAACCACTTCGGGTAGGGTCTTGTCTCTACCTGATAGTGGCTGGCTAACTAGTCGATTTCTCCTATAACTCCTCTCTCCAACCTTTTATTTCAATCTACCCTTTTTCCTCATCCTCCCCCTAATCCAAGGTGTCACGCGACCCGTGCCTATTTGATTGGTTTGCAGCCAGGGGGTAATACCGGCTGTATTCTTACGGAGCCTCTCTGATACCTGCCCGCCTCAGAGAGTAACTGTGGGCTTACCGTGCTATCGAGGGCTATGGCACGGCGGACCTCCAAACCCCCACACTCGTGGGATCAAGTATGGAGAAACAATTGAGGAACATAAACTCAGCAGCGGGTTCTTATACCGCAACACAACTGGCGCGTCAGGTGGAGCATATCCAGGACACTGACGCCCAGGTTTCTACTCCTAGGAGTAAGAAGACGGCAAGACGTACGACATCTGGCACCTTTGGCACCAAAGTAGGTAAATTTGGGCCAAAGCCAGAAAGGACCGGGACGAAGGACAAACGGAAGGAAAGTCAGGTGGTAGTGGGGTCTGCGGGTGCCTCGGCGCCCAAGGATACGATACCACAACCCTCGACGAGTACTGGCCTGACATCCGGACAAACTCTCAAGCCGGGCAAGCTTGTGGAGACCAGGAAGGAGACTGGGTTGAGTGGCGCTGGTGCCAAATGGTACTTGCGCTATCTCAAGGAGGGCTTAACGCCAGAGCAGGCCAAACAGAAGGTCTTGGACCGCGCAAAACCTACCTCGCTTGACGCGAAGAAGAGGGGCGCTGCCGAGATCAGCCCTCAGGAGGGCAATGTGGCCAAGAAAACGAGGACTGAGGTGCCAACTCGGACTGTACCAAGACAGAAGGCGGGAGTCAGGAGGCCAGGAACTACCTATGCTAGTGCCGCTAAGGGCGTTAGACTGGCAATACTCCCGGCATCTTTCCCTGTGAGCATACTCTCCAGAGAGGAACAGGGTCAGATTGAAGAGGCACTTGTAGCAGAAATGTGTAAGGGCTGGAGGGCTAAACTCCAGTTCGATGGCATACACTGTCGGCCAGGACTCATACTGGTTGACTGTGTTAATGCAGACACAGCAGAATGGCTTAAGGGCCTAGTCCCCATTCTACCTGGCTGGAAGGGGGTAAAGCTGGCAACGTGCGACGGGGACCTCATACCCGGCGTACATCTGCTAACTGTCTACCTCCCGAAGGCTGCAGGGAAGGACAACAAACAGCTCCTCGATTTGCTCATCGCCCAAAACGAGGGGCTGCACACAAATTTGTGGAGAATCTTCCGTTCAAGGGACGAGAAGGATGGCAAGGTTCTGACGATCGGGGTCGACGACCGATCGATAGAGGCCATCAAGAAGTGCAAGTGTGTCCTGCGGTACAGGTTTGGCACTGTACCAATACACGTGCACAAGCGCCGTGAGCAGCCGGAGGTGGCTGACACGCCAGAAACAGATACTCCCTCGGAAGGCGTAGCCGAAATTCCGAAGGAGGTGGCTACTCTTGTAGAGAAAGAGGCCGCCAGCAGTGAGGTCGTCGAGGAGATTAGCCTCCTGCCTCATGAAGTCGAGGGGATCGATGCGATCGACCTCTCGATGCTGAGCATGGCCGCTGACGATGAAGACTCCAGAGTCACCCTGTCAGACCTAGACAAGGAGAGCGGTCTGACGGAGGATGAAGGCGGCGCCGAAAAACCTTAAGGCCGCCATGACCAGCACCGCAGTTGCGCAGATTAATCTGCACCACGCGAAGGCCGCTTCTGCGGTCATCGCGAGGGCAACCCTCAGGAATAAACTGAGCGTGGTGCTGGTCCAAGAACCCTGGGTGTGCAGGGGCCAAATCAAAGGTTTGGCAGAGAGGAATATACAGGTAATTTGGGACATCAGATGTAATAAACCAAGAGCCTGTATGTTAATAACCAATGGTTTGAATTTTATATGTCTTCCAGATTTCCTTTCTAGGGATTTGGTTGCGGTACAGATACCGGTGCAAATAAACGGGACCGCGCAGGACATAGTAATGGCCACAGGTTACTTCCCAGGAGAGGACACCCTGGCTCCGCCAGAGGCAGTCTCTAGACTGGTGAAGTACTGTGAGCGGAAGAAGCTGCCACTTATACTGGGTTGCGATGCGAATGCGCACAGCGAAGCCTAGGGAAGCAGCGATACGAATCAAAGGGGTGAGTACCTTTTAGAATTTATTATTAGTAATAAATTAGAAATTTTTAACGTGGGAAATATACAAACGTTTGTAACCAGTTCGAGAGAGGAGGTCCTAGACATTACCCTAGGAAATACTCTAAGCTCCGAGCTGGTTAAAAACTGGAGGGTGTCTGGGGAGTCTTCAATGTCGGATCATAGAATAATACGTTTTGACATTGAAGGTTCTGCTTCAGTTAGGAAAATTTTGAGAAATCCCAGGAAAACAGACTGGGAAAAGTTCCAGGAAACACTGAGTCTTAACTCCGCCAACCTTGGGCTGGGGGAGAATATCAGGAACTCTATGGAACTAGATAATATGGTGAACTGCTTTAATAAGGTAGTCATCGATGCGTATGAGGACAGCTGCCCGGTCAGCAAGATTGCTTCCTCCAGGGACGTACCCTGGTGGAATAGGGACCTCAGCATACTGCGAAGCAAGGTTCGCAGGTTATTCAACCGGGCTAAACGTACCGGGAACTGGGGCGAGTATAGGAGTACTCTGACACTCTATAATAAGGAGATCAGGGAATCCAAGCGAAGAAATTTCAGAAATTTCTGTGAAAACATAGAACAAACCTGTGAGGCATCCAGACTCTTTAAGGTTATGGCAAGGAGCCACAACCTGACCTCTACCAACCTCAGGAAAAGCAATGGGGAATTTACCGAGAGTGAGGAAGAGAAGGTTCAGCTACTTCTAGATACTCACTTCCCGGGCTCCACTGCTTGGGGAGGGGCAGGGCAGGCTGAGGCGCTATACAGGATCTCTAAAAGAGACTGGAGAGTGGCAAAGGAAATCTGCACGGATGAAAGGGTACAGTGGGCGGTTAACACCTTCAAACCACTGAAATCACCTGGACCCGACGGCATTTTTCCGGCCCTACTACAGAAGTGCAGCCGCCGTGGCTCAGTTGGTTAGTGCGTTGGACCGCGAGTCGAAGGCAGCAGGTTCAAATACTGTCTGTAATAACACGTAAAAAAAATAACGGGAAAACTCGTTTTCTCTTTCGGTGGCTGTCCTCTCAGCTGGAAATGGCAAACCTCTGAGAGTAAAAATTGCTTATGAGAAAGCTCCCAACCTGCCGTTCGGAACCGGCATAAAACTGTAGGTCCCTTCAACCCGTGTACAAATTCACACGCACAACACGGGTGGTTGCGGGAAGCTAGGCCTTAGTCTCGCGTAAGCGGGCTGTCGTGCCAGTCAATTATTATTAATTATAAATTATTACTACAGAAAGGGATGTGTCTTTTCAAACACCACCTGCTGAAAATAACTAGAGCCAGTCTGGCACTGGGTTATATACCAGAAGCCTGGAGGAGGGCAAAGGTAGTTTTTATACCAAAGGCCGGGAAGAAGGATCCACTTCATCCGAAATCTTTCAGGCCAATTTGCCTAACTTCTTTTGTACTGAAAACTCTAGAAAAAGTTGTGGACAACTACATAAGGACGACAGTCCTATTAGACAACCCTCTGCATACTTGCCAACATGCTTATAGGGCAGGTCGTTCCACCGAGACTGCTCTGTACCAGCTGACGAGTGTGTTACAGGAAAGTTTAGAAGAGAAGGAAATGGCACTATGTGCCTTTCTGGATATAGAGGGGGCCTTTGACAATACCTCTCATGAAGTCATAGACAATTCTTTAACCAGCAGGGGCCTGACTAATACCCTAAGAGGCTGGATACATAGCATGCTCGCTACTAGGTCGGTGGAGATACAGACTAGTACGGGTGGCCCAGTTTTAGCAAACACAACCCGGGGCTGTCCGCAGGGGGGAGTACTATCACCTCTACTGTGGAGCCTCGTGGTTGATGATCTTTTACAGGAGCTAACTAACGCTGGCCTAACGGTCCAGGGTTATGCGGATGATATTGTAATCCTACGCAGGGGAAAATTTGAAGATACCCTGCGGGAAACGATAACCTTAGGACTAAGGTTAACCAAGAAATGGTGTACAAAAGTGGGGCTGAATATAAATCCGGCGAAGACCACCGTTGTACCCTTCACAAGAAAATACAAACTTGATAGAATTCCAGAAGGAGGTGAAATATCTAGGCGTTATACTAGATCAGAAACTTCTCTGGAAAGGACACCTAGAGGCAACGATAAGGAAGGCCACGAGGGTCTTCATGACCTGTAGGTCCATATCAGGTAAAAGTTGGGGTTGTACTCCGAGTATACTGAGATGGATTTACACGGCGATTATAAGACCCATGATAACGTATGGTTCGGCTGTCTGGGTAAGCAGGACCAGCCATGCGACCACTATCAAGGCGCTTAGTAAGCTACAAAGACTGGCATGCGTGTGCATAACAGGGGCTATGAGAACCTGTCCAACAGCATCCTTGGAGGTTCTTTTGGAACTTACACCTCTTCACTTATACATACAGACCCAGGCGAAGAGGGCTCTCCTACGGATGACTGATGTTAATATCGGGGCTGAGGGATTCCTGAGTCGTAAGAGGATTGATACTCTCACGCTTCAGCATCCCGAAATCGCAATACCGAGGGACACAATCTCACCGAAGTTCAGCTTTGTCAAACGGTTCAGAACTGAACTTAGTAACAAAAGGAAATGGGTAGGTATATCGGAAACATATCGGATAGACCAGCACATGATATCCTGGTACACAGATGGCTCCTTAACGGAGGAAGGTACCGGGATAGGAGTATACGGGCCGAGGATACGATACTCGGAACCTACTGGAAAGCACACTACTATCCTCCAGGCGGAAATATACGCCATTGAAAGGTGTGCTCATTTCAATCTGGTGAAGAATTACCGGAACCGGAAAATTGCCATCCTTTCTGACAGCCAAGCGGCTATCAAGGCTCTTAGATCCTACCAGGTGTCCTCGAAACTGGTATTGGAGTGCCTTGAGAAGCTGAATGAACTTGGCCGTTACAACAAGGTGTGGGTACTTTGGGTTCCGGGCCACACCGGCATTGAAGGGAACGAACGGGCTGACGAGCTAGCAAGGAAGGGAGCTTCCACACCCTTTGTCGGCCCTGAACATTTTTGTGGGTTGGGAAAAGGAGCCTCCTCCATTCTACTGAGAAAGGACGAGATAACTAGAAGGAATCAATACTGGGAAAATCAACCAGGTCTAGAGCATTCGAAGCTGGTTATCGGATCCTATAATAGAAAACGTTTCGAGGAGTGTATGACCTTGTCAAAAAATAATCTAAGGATTATCACGGGAATGCTTACAGGGCATTGTAGATTGAACTATCATCTAACGAAACTAGGAAACCGTGAAAACGGGTATTGCAGGTTCTGCTTGCAGGAAAACGAGACTGCAATACATATACTAGGAAATTGCCCTGTACTCATGCATAAGAGAAAGAAGCACATGGGAGACCATATCATATCCGGTGCAGACTGGGTATCCAGAGGCTTAGGAAACATACTAAGATTCCTCTTGGATACTGGACTCACTGACAGTCTTTGAGGTCCAAGAAGGGGGCACAATAGATTTTCTAGGTCGCAGTGCATTATCCCCATTAATAATAATAATAATGATAGTTTTCGTGGAGAGTTGTCGTTCCCAGTGCATACTAGGTCCTGACGAGCGCACTATGTGAAAGATTAAAGCCACTCGCCAAGACGCTGATTGGACCTTATCAGTGCGGCTTTAGACCTGGTAAGTCCACCATCGACCAGATATTCACTTTACGCCAAATCCTGGAGAAGACCCATGAGAATGAAATCGATACAAAACATCTCTTTATCGATTACAAGGCAGCATTCGATAGCCCGATAAGGGAGCGCCTATATGCCGTATTGTCTGAACTTGGTACGTAGGCTGCCTTTTATATTGTTTCAATAGGGGTGGTCTAGTACGTTTTCGAAAAATCTGAGATTGCCATTGAAAAGTTTGTAATTTTTTACCATAAACGAGCTTAGAGCATTTTCGAGCAATAATTATTTATTTCCGAAGTGAATCATCTCAACAACAGTGCTTCGATCGCCTTCATTCGGCATTTGGTGATGAAGCACTAACCCTCAAGCCAATTTATAACCGGTTTAACCCATTAAAACCTGACCCCAGTAAGGCTTGTGCGATTTCCATAAAATTTTACACAATCTTATTAATTGACCTAATCAAGAAAAAAAATCAAGCAAAAAATTCATACTAGGTTTTTTTTTGTCATGTTTTTCGCAAACATTACACAAATAAACAAAATCAAACATTTGCGGAAAATAAAATGTGTCAATAAAATATCAGCTGCTTAGATTTTGACATTTTCACGCGTTGCGTTGTATGAAAATTGGCAGTGTGTAGGCCCAACGTTGCATTCGCGCAACACGAAACTTAAAGCATATTTTTTGTTTAAAAAATAAAAAAAAAAATTTTTAAAACTTATTTTTAAATAGTTTAGCATTGCAAAATGCAGCCCACTAAGGGATTTTGATAGGTTTGAAGAATAAGTATTTTTGATTGAATTTCAAAAATTCCCCAAAAAAAACCTTTGACTTTGGATCGAAAAAAAAGTATGAATATTTAAATAATTTTGAAATTTGAGTATGGCAGAATCTAAAACGATCAATTCTAATCCAATTCTACACATTTTCAAGTCTTATGTCTTTATGACGTACTTAATATAGCGAAATTCCCAAACGTTGCGCAAACGCAACGCTCAGGGCTTAATGGGTTAACGAATCCAAGCGTAGTCGCCGTTCGCTCCAGGACGAATTTCGTGAAAGTCGTCCAAAATCGGTCATTCTGCCAGAAACCATCGATGCTGTACGTGAACTGATAATGAAAGATCGTCATGTGACATACCGTGAGATGGAGGCATCCTTGGGCATTAGTTCCACAGGCAAAAAAAGGCTCGTGTCGATTGGTGCACAGAAATGATGGAAAAATTCGATCGCGGTACTTCGAAAGACGTCTATAAGATCGTGACAGGTGACGAATCATGGATATATGCGTATGAGTCCGAAACAAAACAGTTATCGACCCTGTGGGTCTTCCAAGACGAGCCAAATCCAACAAATCCAAATCGAAGCAAATGGTCGCCTGTTTCTTCGGCAAAACTGGTCATGTGGCTACTGTGCCGTTAGAGCAACGTAGAACCGTCAATTCTTAGTGGAACACAACAATTTGTTTGACAGAAGTGTTCAATGAAATACGGAAAAACAACCGCCGACGCCGAATCATTCTTCACCAGGACAATGCGCGTTCTCACACATCGGCTGAAACAACCGCCTATTTGATCGACCAAAGCATCGATTTAATGGGTCATCCGCCATACAGCTCGGACCTAGCACCCAATGACTTCTTTTTATTCCCGCACATAAAAAAAAACTTGCGTGGTCAACGATTTTCATCGCCAGAAGATGCTTCTGAAGCATTCAAAAACCATGTTTTGGAGGTGTCTCTATCGGAGTGGAAAAAGTGCTTCGACAATTGGTTTGAGCGCATGCAAAAGTGTATGAATCTTCTAGGAGAATTTTGAAAAGCAATAAAACAATTTTTGATGATAACAAAATGCATTTTCATCCTTTTTGAAAAAATATAAAAGGCCACCCTCGTATCCCTGCAAAGCTCGTGAGACTTTGCAGAGCGACGTTGAGCAATACGCGCAGTTCCCTCAAGGTTGGAAGTGACCTCTTCGACCCATTCGAGGATTCAGACAGGGCGATCCTTTGTCCTGCGACCTCTTCAACTTCACCATGGAGAGTGTTCTGATCAAGGCCGGTGTAGAGAATCTGCCAAAATGGGTCTGGTGGTAAATGAGGGCAAGATGAATTATATGCTGTCTACACGTAGGGACTCGCAGCGGCTACGATCTCACGTCCAGGCCGACAGATGTACTTTTGAAGTTGTCAAGGAATTCGTCTACCTTGGCACCGCTGTTAACAGCAGCAACGATGTCAGCCTGGAGATAAAGCGAAGGATTACTCTTGCCAGGTGCTACTACGGGCTGGGTAGGCAATTGAGAAGTAGAGACCTCTCTCGACCGACAAAACTTGCACTCTATAGGACGCTTATCTTACCCGTGCTCCTCTATGGCGCAGAAGCATGGACAATGACACGAAACGACATAGCGGCCTTTGGAGTCTTCGAGAGGAAGGTACTTTGTAAAGTCTTCGGCTCTGTTCGTATTAGCGACGACTATCGTATACGAACCAATAACGAGCTGTATGAGCTGTATAAGGACATGGACGTAGTACAGCGAATTAGCATTCAGCTCCGGCGAAAAAGGTGTTCGATGCGGTGGTTGGAGGTCGACGGCGAAGGGGGAGGCCGTGTCTCCGGAGGAAGGACCAAGTTGAAGAGGCCCTATTATATCTTGGTGTGACCAACTGGAGAAGGCGCGCGCACAGCAGAGGCGCCTAGAGATAAGTTTTGCGGCAGGCCGTAACCCGGTAACGGGTTGTTATGGCCAGTTAAGTAAGTTAGATAGTTTTCGTGACCTTTCGTTTCAGCGAAGCCAGTTCGTCAGTTGCTATACGCAACTGTAGGCCATGCAGTGGTTCCTAATTCTTTAGAAGCTTTCGTTTGTTGACTTAATAAAACGCGCCGGTATCCAATCTCAAAACGAACGACTTTGCTCTATCCTTCCTTCGATAGTTACGTTGCCGGGTTGCCGTTTCAGTTGCGAAACGAAGACGGTGGGACAGCAGGTTGTGAGGGTCAGCACACGCCCCTTCGGGCTGACTCTTTTTAGTTTAACGGTGCCACCGACTGGGGCAGTTACTGCTACGAGTTAGGACATAATATCCCAACTCAAATCGAGAACAGGATAGATACCTTAGCAGACTGGAAAAGGCTTCTACAATCCTTAGAGAGTCCGTTGTGAATGCCTATGAAAAGAACTGTCCCCTAAAGACCAAAACCTTTAAGAAACAGACACCATGGTTGAGTAATCATCTTTGTAAACTAAAGAAGGAAGTACGGAAACTTTTCAATGGGCCAAGCACAATAGTATCTGCCAGACCTACTTCCTGTCACCAAATGTAATCAAGAAATTGGGAAGGTCAAGAGGGATTCCTTTAAGCCGTTCTGTGAAGACTTATCAGATCTGTCCTCCAGCTATAGGCTAATAAGGTTCTCTAGATGAAAAAGTTCTGTCCAATTGGAACACTGGTGGATGGTGACGGGACCTCCACAAGAAGCGAAAAGAAATCACTTGTCCTACTCACCAATACCCACTTCCCGGGGTCAGGGATATGCACAAATGACCCTTTGTCAAAATCCTTCAGGCAAATAATCCTGATGTCTTTTGTGGTTAAAGGTTTGGAAAAGGTCGTTGGCCGATATCTGAGAAAGGAGATACTCACTCAGAGTCACCTAAGCACGAACCAACATGCCTACCAGAGCGGTAGGTCCACAGAAACGGAGCTGTCGATGCTAGTTAGCAAGATAGAGAAGTCCCTGACGGAAAAGGAAATGTGTCTAGTAGGATTCCTGGACAGCTATGCTGTTATCCATCTTATGAGGCTTATGCTTTAGAGTGCGTTGAAAATAGTGGAACACTGGTGCATCAGACAGAAATTGTCGGTGAATCCAAGCAAGACAAATAAACCTTAGACGGATTATGATCTTTGGAAAGGAACTGAACTTTTTGAAAGAAGTCAAGTATTTAGGGGTCATCCTGGACAGCAAATTGAACTCGAAACTTCATGTTGACCGCACTATCAAGAAAGTAGGTAATGTCCTCTGGTGCTGTAAAAGAATCCGTGAGAAAAACTGGGGTCTGAGTCTGAAATTATTTCAGAGGTTATACTCCCTAGTAGTTCTGCCAACGATCACCTATGGGGCGATAGTGTGGTGGAAGAAAACACCGGATGTAACAACCGTGACTAAGCTGGAGAGACCACAAAGACTAGCGAATACTTGTATAACAGGGTGTTTCATAACTACTCCAACTGCAGCTCTGAAAGTTATATTAGAGATGCTGCCGCTGGAGCTAAATGTACAAATGGCTGCAACCATCAGCGCACACAGACTGGAGTACAGTGGATTCATACCGAGGGATGCACATGCAATCGGCCACTTATCTCTGTTGAAGGACAGGAGGCAAGATGGGGGCTTCTGGATGCCTCTTGATCTGATGTTCCCGGAGACACGGTCCGTGTCCAACACGGTGGGACAGCGCTGTTCCAACTATTTTTTGCCGGCTTATCCAAGTTCTTTCTGGACCTAAGCAGAAACGAGCTTTAGTTCATGACAGGGATCCTGAGCAAGCACTGTCTGCTAAATATGCATAGAGCGCGTCTGGGAATCACAGATAGCTAACTATCCAGATTCTGCATGGAAGATAAAGAGACATCTGTTCACATTATAACTGAATTTTCCATTCTTTTACACGCAAGAAAGCGTATACTGGGAAGGATTCAGATGAAAGAAGTGTCTAGAATCGATCTGGGGAAAATCAAAAAGTTCCTGGACAGTATTGGGGGAGATGAACTCCTCCAATAAAGAACAAGGGATTCGACACAACATTTCTTATTGGGCACAGTATCTCGGGCAGCTATTGCTCGACTCCCTTACCTAATCTAATCTAACTCCACCTTTCCTTCAACAGTCGACGCTTTCAGGCAGAAAGTTCATTTTTCACCTGCTGTTGCTGGAGTTTCACCATGTCTGCGTTTTATGATTTTTCTATGTTTTTAATTTAATTAGCACAATCCCACTTCTGTAAACCAAATATAACGAACATTTATTCTATTGGCCAAAGCAGGCTTAGTGGTTTTCACTGGATTGTGCCCAAATAAAAACACTTCAAACTCTTTAACGCAGTTCACCACTAAATGCCACTTTATTTACAATTTTACACTTCACTCTTTCTTACACTTGTCACTTAATTATTTCACTTTCACTAGTCACTGCTTCACTTCATAATTCCGCCCAAATTAGCATGCTCACTTAAAGTATGCAATGCTGTTGAGGCCGACAAATGCTCGTCCAGTTGTTGTTGTGTCATGCTTTTTGCTTGCGAGTTTCTTAGCGCGGAGGAAGCAACAAAAGAGAAACAGCGGTGCTAGCAGCAGAGCGAGGGCTTCAGAATTTTTTTTCACAGCAAACTAAAGCACACGCTACCAGGACCCTATTGCACCAACGACTTATCACTTTACAATTTTTAGATACATCTTTTTTTTCAAGTAAAGTTGATAACTGTTGCACTTTGTACTTATAAAAAACTAATCAACTTATCAAAAAATTAGTAATTGCCAAGAGTTTTGGTTACGTTGATTTGATAAGCGTTGCACGTACAATTTCTTTTGCTTGCTAATAGAGAACTTTTCCAGAAATGTGCTTAACTAAAATAATTACTGTTTCTCAATGGTAGGCGAAGACTTAGCAAACCCATGTGGGTTTTGATAAGCATTTTCAATATCTAAATGTAGTGTATTTGTTTGTTTGTAACACGCAGATTTTTCTCCTCTAATAAAGTTAGTAGTTCGAATCGAAGCATCTTTTTGTATCAATATTTTATAGAAGCACGTGTGAAAGTACTGATTAATTCTAATAAATGTTGATAATTTTCATAACTTGCTACTAAGATCTTTTCGTTTAGCATTTCAAATTTTGATGCAACGCTTATCAATGACTTTGAGTAAATTTGTCATATCAATACTGAGTTGAAGTTAAGTGACTTTCACTTATTAAGTTCGTGAAACACGTATCTTTGCGCAACTTCCATAATTTGCTAAAATGCTAATGGTAAGTCGTTGGTGCAATAGGGCCCAGCAAACACACATGAAATAAAAGTGCGGCTTCATTTGAGTACATTGAATGTTTTGGTCGTTCAATCATTGTTTTTGCAAATTTCGCATCGCAACCCACGGTTCTTCTTTGTCGACCGTAAAAGGGAGATCATTTAGCGAATGCAATGATCGTTGTTTCAACGAACGTAATTCGAGACAGCCCTAATGCTTTTTGATGTTGTAGTTTTTGAGTATATGCTTTTTATTGTTACCAGTTGGTTTTGCTAACCAATTCAAGAGTTAAATGCAATGTTGATATCAAACAAAATAATCAAACTGAAAAAAAGTAGTGTTCGTTTCCATAAGATATTTTGTAGGATACGATTCCTACACAATTTTATCAGAACTTTAATGTGTGTGCGTCTAGTAAAATGTTAATTTTGCATACAAATTATCAATCGGTTACAGACTTTGGTAACCTATTTGCTCCTTCAGATTCCCTTATGGAAGCATGCAAAAACACATACTCTATTCTTCTCTCTATGAATGCTGCGTTAGTAAATTTAAAATTCCGGAATTTCTTATTTTAGTTCTTTTACGCAAGCATTGTATGTAGGATGTAAAAAAGGAAATTCCAAACGGAAATTAAAAATTATTGCAGGCCAATAAAAAATTTCTCCTTTTTCCCAATTCCTTATCCTCATTTAAATTATTATTTTTTATTCCTTTTTACTTCGCCATACAAACTTTCTGTTTGTATGACATGCTCCTGTACCTTAATTTTCTTTGAAGTTACGCAGAGCGGAATGCATGCGTCACAATATGAAACAGCTTTTACCTGAATGCTTTAGATATTCGACCTCTTCAGTCATTTTTGTAGCAAGTGCTTGCAGGTAGCTGCGAGCATCCTTTTCATCAGACACCCATTGAATTATTTCAGACATTTGACGTTCCCACTGAATAATAGCCTCACGTTTAGATCTGCAAAATAGAAAAAAACATTAAACAATATAAGTTTTCTCATTATATATTACTATCAGCTGTGTTTTTTTAATTTCGCGAATTATATACTGCCAATCATCTAATCAAGGATACTTGTTCAAACGAGCAAACACTTCGTAAACAGCAAAAGTGAAGAAGTTTTAACATTTTTATGAAATATAATTCACGCGAACCAGTTAAGTGTACGCAGCAATTTCGTTGTGAAAAAATCCACTTTCTTCCAATCATAATAATAATAATAATGGACTGGCACGACATCTCGATTACGAAACTAAGGCCTAGCTACCCGCAACCATCCGTGCTGTGCGTGCGAATTTGTACAGGGTTGGAAGGGACCTACAATTTTATGCCGATTCCGAACGGCAAGTTGGGACCTTTTTCATAGGCAATTTTACTCTCAGGGGTTTGCCATCTCCTGCTGAGAGGACAGCGGCCGAAAGAAAAATTGTTGTTTTTTTCTTTTTCTTTTTTTTCGGTGTTAGCAGCAACAGAGTCTTGAGCCTGGATTCGAGCGACGCATTTGACTCACGGCCCAACGCACTAGCCAGCTGAGCTACGGCGGCTGCTCTTCCAATCACAAAAATAAAATATCGACCACAAACCAACAAGAGGATAAAAATATCGTGCCAATGTGTCTTCGGGTAGCTTCCGTTGTTGACCGATTTAAAGTGCCGACAATGAGTTTTACTTACTTATTTAACTGGCTATAATAACCCGTTACCGGGTTAAGGCCTGCCGCAAAAGCTCTATCCAGGCGTCTCTGCTTTGTACGCGCCTTCTCCAGTTGGTCACACCAAGAGAAGTTAGGGCGTCCTTAACTTGGTCCTTCCACCGGAGACACAGCCTCCCTCACCATTGACCTCCAACTACCGCATCGAACACCTTTTTCGCCGGACCTCAAACGTCCATTCGGCAGACATCGCCATTCGACAGAGAGGTCTGTGCTTCTCAATTGCCTACCGAGACCGTAGTAGCACTTGTTGGCAAGAGTAATCCTTCGCTTTATCTCCAGGCTGGCATCATTGCTGCTGTTGATGGCGGTGCCAAGGTAGACGAGTTCCTTGACAACTTCAAAATATACCTGTCAGCCTCGACGTGAAACCCTAGCCGCTGCGAGTCCCTGCGTGTAGACAGCATATATTTCGTTTTGTCCTCATTTACCACCAGATCCATTTTGGCAGATTCTCTTTCGATAGCCGCAAAGGCAGCACTGACATCTCGCTTGTTACGACCGATGACGTCAATGTCATCGGCATAGGCAAGGAGCTGGATAAATTTGTTGAAGATCGTGCCATTACGATGCACACCGGCCTTCCGAAGAACACTCTCCCTAGTGAAGTTGAAAAGGTCGCATCACAACGGATCGCCCTGTCTGAAGCCTCGAATGTTATCAAATGGGTCGGATAGGTCACTTTCAACCTTGACGGAGATGCGATCCTTTATCGGACTATGGAATGCTGTCTTGTAATCGCTAAAGAGATGGTTGGTTTCGATTTTATTCTCATGGGTCTTCTCCAGGATTTGGCGCCTAGTTAATATCTGGTCGTTGGTGGACTTAATTTTTCACATTATACGCTCGTCAAGACTTCATACGCGATGAGATGTAGGCTGATACCCCTAAAGTTGGCGCATATTGTTGGATCGCTTTTCTTCAACATAGGACAAAGGGCACTGAGGTTCTAATCGTTGGGCATACATTCCTCCAACCATATTTGACATGGATGCGGAAGTTCTTGCACTTTTATGCGAATCTGTTACTCAACGCCAACGCGTTAAAAACTTACTAAAAAACGGAAGTTGCCATTAGTGGCAATCGTTTCAGCTGTTTTGGCTTTGGACCAAGCTATGACAGCGCTAAAATAACTGTGCTGTACCTTATGATCAAAAAAGAACGGGAACTAAAAAAAAAAACGCAAAATTTCAATTTAAAAAAATGTCTTTATTATCATCTTCAAAATACTCTCCTCCTGCGTCAATACATGTATGCCAACGTTTGATCCAATTTTCCATACATTTTTTATAGGCCGCCAAAGGTATGGCCTTCAGCTTTGGCAGCGAATTCTCTTTTATGGCCTCTATGGTCTCAAAACGCGTTCCCCGCAATGGCAATTTGAGTTTGGGAAATAGAAACAAGTCACACGGGACCATGTCTGGACTGTATGGTGCTTGGCTGATGACATTGGTCGAATTTTTGGCCAAAAATTCCGAAATAATCAACGCCGTATGAGATAGAAATTCAGCTTTTTTGGCACCAGCCGAGAAGCTACGCGTTTCATGCCCAAAATATCAGTTAAAATGTGTTCGGCTGATCCAAATGAGATGCTCAACACAGCAATCTAAAAAAATTTCTTTATTATCCCCTTCAAAATACTCTCCTCCTGCGTCAATACATGTATGCCAACGTTTGATCCAATTTTCCATACATTTTTTATAGACCGCCAATGGTATAGCATTCAGCTCAGACAGCGAATTCTCTTTTATGGCCTCTATGGTCTCAAAACGCGTTCCCCGCAATAGCAATTTGAGTTTGGAAAATAGAAACAAGTCACACGGGGCCATGTCTGGAATGTATGGTGCTTGGCTGATGACATCAGTTAAAATGTGTTCGGCCGATCCAAATGAGATGCTCAATACAGCAATCTCTCTAATCGATACACAACGATTTTCCATCAGGATTTGCTTCGCCGATTCGATTTTTTTCTTCGGTAACAGACGTTGATGGCCGTCCAGGGATCTCATCGTGCTCTAGGCTCTCTCGGCCGCCTTTGAACAAAATTTCAGTTTTAACACAAAATTTTAGGCACGCACGTTGTTCTAACTTTTCATCCATTATAAAAATCGCCACACAACAATTTTTCGACTTCTTCATATAGACGCCAATCGAATACTAATCTTACGATATGCGTCAAAATTTGACAGAACACCAATAAAAGTATGTAGGGGAAACATGTGCACTCGGTTCGATGGTTTAAAACAATTTATTTATTATTCTTTATTGTTAATTTAAGGTATCTATATATTTATTTGAATAAAGACGCTGAGATCTCGCTATCCACACATCGTACAATACAAGGCACATTAATAAGGTAGTGGTGGCAACTCAGCTGATTAAACTTTTTTCTTCTCATTTTCTTTTGCTTTCTTCTCATTTTCTTTTGATTTTTCGCGAATGGGCATCCTCATTGTCAAAAATTGGTAAAATTGTTTTTGTGTTGCTTGTGTTTTGATTTGGTTGTGACAACGAGGATGCCCAAAAGCACTAACAAAATACATGGGAATTTTGTTTTTGCAGTAGTGCCATCACCTTATTAAGGGGACAGTCCCCTCAAGAGGTCTCAAAAAATCGTTTTTTTTTTTTTGCTTAATCGATTGGGCATCTATTTAAGATTATGTATGTAAAGTTTTAGCTCCAAATTCGAAGTATTTCAGGAGTTGCACGAAAATTCAGTCGGTCGCGCACGGTGCCTGGCGGCCACTCACGGCGCGTTTAAAGTGCGTTTTCTCAAAACCATGTTTTCACAATTTGCGGGAAAGATAACTATAGAAGTAGTTCACATAGAACAAATAAGTCTGACGAAGAAAACAAAAAAAAAATGTTTGATTTTAGTTGAAACCAACGGCTGCTATCGTTCCCGCAAATGGACTCCGACCGTGCCGAAACGCTGCCGGAAAACGTGAAAAACTCAGTCATTTAGAATTTCCCAGCTGTAATTTTTTTTGTGAATAAAGTTGAAAGTATGACTAAAACATATCCCAAAGTTCTTATGTCTCCGATCTTTCTTTCTGTAAGAAAAAAAATCAGGAAAAAACGCTTTTTTCTCGGACGCTTGAGGGGACTGTCCCCTTAATACACCTTGGTACAATATCATATGATACATCATTTTAAAGCTCTTGATGAGCATATTTGCACAAACTTTTCAAAATGTAGATTGATAAAGCCTATCTGGAGCTATTTGCATCGAAAGTTGCATTAATTTCCCTATTGGAAACAGCATTGCTCTTTACGTTTATCAAATCCAATCAGAAAGATATGCGCTTGAGCGAGAAGATAGGAATAAGCAAACAAACAAAATCGTGCATGGAACCCACACGTTCCACACACGCATGTAGTGAGAGCACGGTTGCCAACTTTTCTATTTCAGAAAATTTTCAAAAATTACTAAATTTAGTGCGAAAAGCACTAAATTGGCAACAGTGGTTGCTATGTCCCAAATTTTGCATTTTTATGTTTTGTTTTGATCACGTTATTCTTAAGAGTCCAATTCAAATCTTACAAAAATGTAGTTAGAGTCAGCGTTACCGTTTTGGTTAAATTTAACCAAAATTGGTTATTTTTTTTTCGTATGGTTACATGGTAACATGCTTCAAATTTTGGTTATTTTATTAGCAAGCTCAATACAAGTCTGCTTTAGGATTTATAATCTGTTACTTTAACATATGTGTGTTTTTAAAACCAAAAATTTTGTGAAGTCATTCAAGATAAGATTTGTTACGTTATGTTTTGAAATAAAATGCGTGATCTGAAGTTTTTGTCAATGTACCAGGCATTTGGTTTTTTCAGGATTTGGTAATTTTTACTTAAGAATTTGGTAACACATTTTTTTGGTCGTGGCAACACTGGTTAGAGTTCTTTTTGAAAAATGGCAACATCGACTACAAAAAGAAGAAACACAATTTTAACGAAGGGAGGAAGTTTGTTGCTATAATTAAAAATTAACCACATCGATGGCTTGACCAGTGCATGTTCACATTGTAAAGCCAAGCATTTTGTATCTGATGTGAGGTAAAAACGTTGTTGTTGTTTTTGCGCTGGCGAAAGGCAAACATTGTAAAACGATTTTTATTTTGTGGCAAGCTTTTGTTCTTCTTTAAGACTAGCCAGTGCTGCTATGTTCCAAATTTTGCATTTTTATGTTTTGTTTTGACCATTATTATTCTTACGTTATACTTAAGAGTCCAATTCAATTTTTACAAAAAAGCCCATGTGAACGCAGACGGCGAATGTAGGTTAGGTTAGGTTAGGTTGAGGTGGCTGCCTCTGTATGAGACACACTTAGGCCTCTTAATGGGCCCGTTGTGATACCACAGATTCCACCCGTTTGAAATGCGTATGCAACACTGTTTTTTCAACATGTGATACACCACACATTTCAAACGGATGGGGAAAGGGAGGGGAGCGGACCTACAGTTTAACGCCGAATCCGAACGGCGATGGGCAGTTTTTCTTTCACACCTGGAGGTTTTGCCATTGCCTGCCAAGACCGCACTTGTGCGATTCTTGTAATTCTCATTCCCTTCATGTGGATAGCGACAGAAGTAGATGAGTGTTTTTTCCAGCCCAAACCAGGAATCGAACCCGGGGCGCTCGGTATGAGAAGCCAGCGCGCTACCCGCTGAGCTATCGAGGCCGACGACGGCGAATGTAGGATTTCAAGAAGTACTATATTGCAAAAAATATACATTAAATTTTAATAACATAAACCAAATGGTAGTTTTTTGATTACACCCGAATTTCGGGAGATACAACTAGTTATAATTTAAGTAGATAATTTAAATAGATGTAAATTTGCTGGCACTTAGCGGTGCTTCCACTTGGCGATCACGACAACAACTGACTCGCCTTTTGATGGACGTTCCTGTTCGTCTGGTTCGTTTCCTGTTTTGATGTTGCCACCTCTTTATTTATTTACATTTCTCCTTTCTGGGCATTTCCTAATCCCCTTTCCACAACCGCCCGTCCTGACCTGTTATTCGACCTCGAATAACTAGACCCAACGTTTCATGTTTTCGGCTACAGTTGTGGTTCTGTTTGGTCCTTCCGTGTTTCCCACTTTCTCTACCTCATATCTCCCGTGCTGTAACTTTGCGGTTACTTTATATGGTCCAAGATATTTCGGTCTCAATTTCACGGCAGTCCCAAACTCAGTCTTTTTAATCGCCACTAAGTCATTTAAGTTATAATCGATCTCCATTTTCCTTACAGTTTTCATTTTGTATTTTTCTTATATTTTCTTGGGCATTTTCTCTTGCTTCATCTCTTTCGGTGTTTAATTCGTCTACCTCTGTCATTCAAAATATTTCGTAAGTCTGGGAAATCTGCTATACGCATGTCTAGTACTGTAAGGATTTTGAAAGGTGCTGTTTTCGTGCTTCGGGGTGCAGTGTTGTTTATAACTTGTTGCACTTTTGGCACGTGCTTATACCATTGGGCCGCGTTACCCTGACACCTTTTTGCAAGCATTGGAATAACCGTTTTGTGGACGCGTTCCACCTGTCCGTTGCCGCGAGGTACCCCTGTTGCAATCAGCAAGGGTTGGACGTTTTCGCGATTGCAATACTCTTTGGAAGCGTTTGATGTAAACGCCACCCCTCTGTCTGATACGATCCGTTTTGGGTTTCGAAAGATTGCTACCTGTTTATCTAGCTTATCGATAACTTCATCCACCCCCGTAGACTTCGGTAGGTATAGCCAAACGAATTTTGAAAATCCATCTACTATCACGAGAATGTGGTTATACCTTTTCCGCGTTTCTGTTAACGGTCCAACGTGGTCGATGTGGTACGTCCCCAACGGTTCGGAGGCTTTATCGATTGGCGTCAATAACCCTTCCTTTTTCCCTCTTTTCGCGTCTATTATGATGCATTCGACACAACTTTTTACCGCATTCCCAACTTCTTCTCTCAGATTTGGTATGTAATAATTTTTCTCTACTAACTCCTGAGTTTTCTTGATCGCATAATGCCGCTGATTATGCGCCAATTTTATTATCTCATTTTCCATTGCAGCGGGTATTACCAACAGCTCCTTGACGGGGTCGTAATACACCAATTCATTCCTCAAAAAAAAATTTTCGTAATTCCTGGATTTAAGGATTGTCTTTATTGCTCTTACCCAGTCGTCCTGTTTGCGCTTCTCTAAGCCTGAATTTTAGCGAATCTTCAGCTAAGAGGCAATACACGCGACTCAAGGCATGCCTCATGCGAGAACCTGCTCTGTGCTCTACTACATAGTTGTATTTTTGTAGATACATTGCTCACCTCATGATGTTTCTTTACTGTCATTGCGAAAGCGTTGCAATCACTCACGATTTTGAACTTAATGTCCTTCAAGTAAATTCGCCATTTTTTTAGTGCCTTTATTACAGCTAATACCTCGAGTTCGTAAGCGCTATACTGTTCTTCAGCTGGCGTAGTCTTACGACTCATGAACTCCACTGGGTGCAGCAATCGGTCTTCCGAGTCTCTTTGCAACAAAACTGCACCATACCCATGTTTTGAGGCATCCGCGTGTACTTCTATTTCCGTTATTGGGTTAAACAATTTAAGTGCTGGTGTATTCACTAACGCGTGCTTTAACTCTTGATTTGCCAACAACTGTTCCTCGCTCAATCTAAACTTTTCGTCCTTTCTCAATAAATCTGACAGTGGTTTAGCGACTACTGCGTAATTTGGCACGAAACGTCTAAAGAATCCTTCCTATTTGTGGGTATAGCATTTGTTCCCCTGATGGCAAAATGTTCCCGTTTTCAATAACGTACCCCAAGAAACTAATTTGCCTTTTCAGAAACTGGCACTTCTCCCACCTGATTTGCAGTCCACCTTCACTCGCGCGCTCAAGGATTATCTGTAATTTCCGGAGACCTTCCGCTTCATCCTTGGCGGGAATGACGATGTCGTCCATGTATATAATTACGGTACCCTACTTAAGTAAATCTTGAAAAATCGCGTGAATATATCTTCAAAATACTGCTGGTGAATTTGTAATCCCAAATGGTACAAAACAAAATTCATATTGGCCGCTGTGGGTCACAAACGCAGTATAATTTCGAGAATTCTGTTCAATCGGGACATGGAAAAACCCATTGTTTAGATCAAGTGTGGTAAACACCTTTGCACCCTGCAACTTGTCTAACACTTCGTCCATCAAAGTCATTGGAAAGTTATCCCTCACGATTTTCTCGTTAACTTTGCGAAAATCGCAACAAAATCGTTTGGTCCCATTTGTCTTTGTCGTCAGTACGACCGGAGATGCGTACTCCGATGTACTCTCCTGAATTTTGCCATCGCCCAGCATAACGGCCACCTGTTCCTCTATATAGCGTTGGTCAGCGTACGATACGCGACGAGGGCGCTGATAAACGGGCAGGTCATCTGATAAAACGAGCTTCATTTGTATTGGCGAAACCTTTGGTTTCTCTGGCTTGTACGCGGCTATCAGTGCCTCTACAACTTCTGCTTCGCATTTCTCTAAGTGTGCCAATTCATTGTTCTCCGATTCCTTTTCTAACCCCGATTCTGCGGCCAACCACAATTGTGCAAATTCTTTTTTCAAGCCATTTTCACTCTCAGCTGCCATACGGTTTGCCTCTACTACTCTTGCTGCGTCGGCACTCTTTCTAGCGTTTCCCCCGTGGACTGACGACACAGCTCCACCTGACGTACGTTTCCGTAAAACCTCACCGGGGCACAGTGGCTCGAATTGCGACCATAGCGTCATTTAACTCTCTATCTCTGGAACTATGAGAGATAGAGACATACAATTTTGCAGAAGGTATTACCAAGTGATGGTTGCTATTTGGGTAGAATATTGTGAAAATCGGATAACTCTCACGCCTACTTTATATACCTTGTGACCGAAAAGTTTCCGGAAATTTTAAATAAAACGCAAAATTCTTAATCTTCATCAATATTTATTTTATCTCCTTCAAAATATGCTCCATTAGAAGCGATACACATATGCCAACGTTTCTTCCAATCATCAAAACATTTTTTATAGGCGCTTTCCGGTATGGCTTTGAGTTGCCTCTGCGAATTCTGTTTTACGTCTTCTATGGATTCAAAACGCGTTCCTCTGAGTGGTAATTTGAGTTTGGGAAACAGGAAAAAGTCACAAGGTGCAAGATCAGGTGAATACGGTGGCTGTTCGATGGTATTTATTGAATGTTTGGCCTTAAAATCATGTCTAACGAGACCTGTTCACGATGGTGTTTTTGGAACAAATTGAGGTGAATCGGAACAAGGCGAGCGTTGACGCGTCGCATACACAAATTGTCCACCGAAATCAAACGAGCCATCTCACGACCGATGCCTAGCTCTCGTGCTATCTCTCTAACACTCACATGACGATTTGGGAGCACGATTTCCTTTGCCTTTTCAATGTTTTCGTCGGTGGTAGAGGTCGAAGGTCGTCCAGAACGCGGCATGTCTTCGACGGTCGTACGACCGTCCTGAAAGGCTTTGTACCACTCATAAACTTGAGTTTTCGATAAAACTGATTCCCCATAAGCCTTTTGTAGCATTCGCAACGATTCTGCACACGAAATTTCGTTCGAAACACAAAATTTGATGCAAACTCTTTGTTCAATATTTTTTTCCATTGTTTTTTTCGCAACGCACTACTGAGGTGAACTGGTTTCAACAGCTGCCGTAAACAAACTGTCTCACAGATCGCGATCATTTTTGGCATAGTAATTAAGGACAGTGCTACCAACCTACAGAAACTAAAATATCGAAAAATATACAGCGCGCGAATTTTAAATGAGAATTTCCGGAAACTTTTCGGTCACAAGGTATACGCTAAATTACAAAATCACTGAATTTTGCTACTACTTCTTGTATGTAGCTAAAAATGTTAACTAATATTGATGAAAAAACGACGAATTCCAATCAGAATTATTAAAATAGCTTTAATTTGTAAAATGAATTATTCAGAGTCAGAAAAACTGTCTGAATTTACATTTATTTCATTTTCATTGATTATAGGAATTACAATCAGTTTTGAGCTTCTAAAGTCAGTTCTTTACGCTTTTTTTTGAAATTTTTCGCAAAGTAGTAATATATGGATCTGATGATATTAAAAGACGATTCATTAAGTCCGTATTGTTGTCTTCCCTTGATGTCTTCCGGGTGTATAGTTCTCGATATCGCCTAACGTCCTTGTTACGGGCTTCTTGTGCCTCTTCGGCAGTTGCCCAATCGGAAGAATGCAACTGTCGATAATGTCGCTGCCATGGTAGAGCACCTTGTGTACGCTTACGGGCATATAGTACCACGAGTACAATTTTAAATATAATTTTGCAGTATTTGCAGCGTACTCTTTGAAGGCGTCCACGTTGATCGGAAGACCAGAGTTTAAACTTTCGAGTAGAGTGCGAAAGCGGTTTATAAGCTCCAAATCGATGCCAGTTATGGCGGCTGATACTTCGGAATTGTGGAAAAAACGCCTCGCTGTGTTTCGGTCATTACTATTTCCACAATTATGTTTCGGTACATCTATTAATAATCCTGTTTCATCTTTAAATTTATTTTGGATGTGCAACTTTCTTTGCAAAACATTTTCTTTGTATTCACCACTTGCTTGCCATTTTCGTATCTCTAAGCGATATGAAATGTGCAGCAAGCACTCCATGAATCGGATGTATGCATGCAAAGGTGAAAGTCCCAAAGATAACATTTTTGGATCGGTTTTCTTTTGCGATAAGACATCCGGATTGTTCATAGAAGTTGATGTTGCTCCACATATATAGCAAGTTTGAGAAGAGTTATAAGCGGAAAGTGCATTGCACACTTTGCCGTCCACCATGCACAAAATAAGTATCGGTTTAATGGTTATATTAAGCCGACTTGTGGTTATTGTTGTTGGAACGAGAGTAGAAATTTGATTTTGTATGTTTTCAACTTCTCTGACAATCGTTTCTGGAGTTTCCTTCGTAAAAAAAAATTTTATGGGACGACAGAACCTAGTTGATGATGTTTCTGGGTTTTGCCAAAACACAAAGCTATTAGTATTTTTGGCACCATAGATTTGAATGGGTACCATCGAAATGCTAAACAGGCTTTCATCTGATACTGTTTCAGATCGAAATTTCTGCTTATAGCGGCTTTGTTCAGCGCCATCACAACCCCATTTTATAATTATGTTTACGTCTTGGCAGAAATCTTCGGCTGCGACAAAAGCGTCCTCATATACTTGACATAGCCTGGCCACTGTATGGTCAATCAACGATTGCAATTTAATTTCAGCGAAACTTTCAGTAATGGTAATACTATCTGGATAACAAGCACGCTTTGCAAAGGAAACTCGGTGATAGCTTGGGTACAACTTTGGGCTTATACTAAAAGAATATTGTCTGAGCACGCAACATTGATGCTTTGATAAATTTGTATCGATCATTAGTGCTAAGGCTTCCTCAGGTGAAAGACTCTTGGGTTCATCATTAATCTAGCCTTCTTGATATTAGTACCTCTATTGGGGGAAGCATAAATAAGTTCATTCACAAGAGCAGCTGAATTCCTTTTTCCTTCAGAATGCAATTTCAATTTCAATGCCAAAAATAATGCTTCTTCTTCAGTGGATTTCACAACTTCGTTAGCTTTTTTCATTTTTGTTCTTTCACAACAATCTTCAAAACGTTTAGTAGGCCTACCATTAGATGGTGGCAACCTTTTTTGCAGACAAATTGTGTCAACTCAATTTCAACTTCTAGCCAATTTTGATTCGCTACAATAAATCGAGACTTTATTCTTCGTGATTTAGCCCATTTAATTTCCATTTGCTGATTAAAGCCTTTCAAAAAAACCTTCAATTTTTCGAAATCAATTTGGCTACGTGACCCCAAGGCTATATTGCCCGAAACGAGATCTGTGATACGATCTAATCGATCATTTCTAGCCGTCTGCAGCCAAACATAAGATATTTCTTTGCGTGAAATTTTTGGAGTCATTTTCGAAAAATGAAAATATGTGTATGGGTGCAGCACCTAGGAGCAGAAGATTTTTACAGAATCTATTAACATACAGATCACGTGTAAGCCTGGGTATAGTCTGGCTTTCATACTCGTTCATATAAGAAAGATTTTGTCTACGAAAAATCTGAAATTTTTCATTATACTTACAAATAAAACTAACGTCTTTGTAATTAAAAATCCAGCTCGTCGTTTATTAAATTGTCAAAATTTTGATGACAAACAAATTTTCAGTCTAGCGTTTTGTTGAAAAAAAAAATTACAGAAAAATATTGCTTCTGCAAAAAGTTATTAAGCTTTCAAAATGCACTACTTAAACTCGCAGGCGCACGTATTTTTTTCAACTCTTTTCTCTGTAACGTTTTGAGCACTGTAAACGTCATATGCCCTCGCATATTGACACATGTTTTTAGATTTACTTCATAATTAGACATTTGGCAGCCGCCGTGGCTCAGTTGGTTAGTGCGTTGGACCGCGAGTCGCAGGCAGCAACCTCAGGTTCAAATACTGCCTGTAATAACACCTAAAAAAAATAACGGGAAAACTCGTTTTCTCTTTCGGTGGCTGTCCTCTCAGCTGGAAATGGCAAACCTCTGAGAGTAAAAATTGCTTATGAAAAAAGCTCCCAACCTGCCGTTCGGAACCGGCCTAAAACTGTAGGTCCCTCCAACCCGTGTACAAATTCACACGCACAACACGGGTAGTTGCGGGAAGCTAGGCCTTAGTCTCGCGTAAGCGGGCTGTCGTGCCAGTCAATTATTTATTATTATTCATAATTAGACATTTGGCGACAAGGTTGCTAAAAAATTTTGTCGAACTATTTTTTTCAGGGACCGTAACAGTTATAAGTTTTATTATAAAAATCAATGTTTAACAGTTATTTTTTGATTTTTATTTTATGACTCAACAAATAACAGTTATTTAGTATTTATATTTTAAAAATCCTTTAACACTAGGATGTGCAACTGGGCTTTTCCAGGCCCATTTTGACTTTGAGTAGTCGCTAAATTGTTTCTTTAGCTCTGATCGCTGAAATATTTTATGCCAACTATCGCTAATGTTTTCTAAACGAAACGAAACTAACAAAAGGTTTTTTGCATAAATTTTGTAGAACAAACATGACGACTTTATGTATGTAGGCGCTAAGTGGAGCAACTGGGCCTGGCGAGGCCCATACGCGTAATCAGCTATTCCTACGATTTTCGCCCAGTTAGGCGTGGCATAGACAGCTGATACTTGGCACACGTACTCTATGATAGTATAGCTATGTGTCGATGTAATTATTTGGGGGGATTTCTTAAGAGAGTGGGGGTTGAGGTGCCCTAAAAAGTAAAACTGCTATTTGTATATGGCACAACATTTAAATTATTTATTTATTGATTAAATTGAAATCAACATAAATAGAGACAGTTTATTCTGCAGCACAGCCATGGCATAAAAATAGTTTATTTACAGAGCCGTGTTCAAGGCCCATGAAATTTTTACATGTTTTCGTAAATATGTGAAAAATGTACCTAAAATGTACGTAAGCCGTTAAACAAAAATTATTCAAACACGAGCAGCCATGTTAGGTGACCCTATAACAATTAATATGTGCAGTGGCGCACGCAAGGGGGGATTATAAAACCCTTTATTATATCTGTTTGTTACAAAAATTGCGGCTGGAAAATGTTCTTTCAAATAATGTTTCGCTAAAAAGATGTGTATGTAAGCCCCCCAGCTTGCAAGAAACGCGGTCAGTCTGTCTTCAGTGAGCTGCTGGCGGTCTGTTGGCAGTCTACAAAACCGACGGCGCCTATTTAGGACCATATTGAGATCATCCCACACTTATTCCGGACATTTTATGTGGGTCAAACCAAGAAAACCGGAGAGCACAAGAAAACGCACTATAAACAAACTCGATTCCGCCATCAATGCAAAAGATTTCAAATAATAGCTTACTTGTACACCTGACCAAAAGCTTATAAAAAGCGAACTTTCTTACGGTAAATAACAGCTTTACATATACACAATGTGGCACACAGGATTTCACCGGGGGGATACATACACATCTTTTTAGCGAAACATTATTTGAAAGAACATTTTCCAGCCGCAATTTTTTTAACAAACAGATATAATAAAGGGTTTTATAATCCCCCCTTGCGTGCGCCACTGCACATACTAATTGTAATGGAGTCACCTAACATGGCTGCTCGTGTTTGAATAATTTTTGTTTAACGGCTTACGTACATTTTAGGTACATTTTTCACATATTTACGAAAACATGTAAAAATTTCATGGGCCTTGAACACGGCTCTGTAAATAAACTATTTTTATGCCATGGCTGTGCTGCAGAATAAACTGTCTCTATTTATGTTGATTTCAATTTAATCAATAAATAAATAATTTAAATGTTGTGCCATATACAAATAGCAGTTTTACTTTTTAGGGCACCTCAACTCCCACTCTCTTAAGAAATCCCCCCAAATAATTACATCGACACATAGCTATACTATCATAGAGTACGTGTGCCAAGTATCAGCTGTCTATGCCACGCCTAACTGGGCGAAAATCGTAGGAATAGCTGATTACGCGTATGGGCCTCGCCAGGCCCAGTTGCTCCACTTAGCGCCTACAAAGTAGTCGCTCATCCTAGTGTTAATAACAATTATTTTTGATTTTTTTCTTATTAGTCCATAAGTAACAGTTTTCTTTCGATTTTTATTTTAGTTGACCTATGATAACAGTTATTGGTGACTTTTATTTAAAAAAGTCATAATAAAAATTATTCAGTGACTTTTATTCATAAAAGTCATCAATAAAAATCATTCGGTGACTTTTATTTTTTAAGTCATCATTAAAAATCATTCAATGACTTTCATTTATAAAAGTCATCAATAAAAATCATTCGATGACTTTTATTTTTTAGGTCATCAATAAAAATTATTCAATGACTTTTTTTTATAAAAGTCATCAATAAAAGTCATTAGATGACTTTTATTTATAAAAGTCATCCCTAAAAATCATTCAATGACTTTTATTTTTTAAGTCATCAATAAAAGTCATTAAATGACTTTTATTTATAAAAGTCATGAAAAAAATCATTCAATGACTTTTATTATAAAAGTCATCAATAAAAATCACTCAATGACTTTTATTTATAAAAGTCATCAATATAAATCATTCAATGACTTTTATTTTTAAAAGTCATTAATAAAAATCATTCAATGACTTTTATTTTTTAAGTCGCAACATAAAAGTCATTTTCATTAATCGCAGTACTGGATTCATTAAATATCAAAATGTATATATATTCTTGATCGGCTGAACAAAAACAATAGAACAAACCACATATATATTACGAGAAGGCCCCACGAGAAGGGCTTAAAAAAACATCATTTGTATCTCATTTGAAGTGCCTTCACCAATTTTGATGTCAAGCCATCTTTTAAATCATGTTTCCACATACGAAATCTTAACCCATCGTTGGGCCAGTTAAATTTTGATTTTCGAATAATTATAAAATACGTATTGAATAATTTTTGATCTAGAATATTTTCAGGAAGTTCAAATTCAATACCCGACAAATTTAGATATTCCAGTAGTGCAATTAATGACTTTTATGTTGCGACTTAAAAAATAAAAGTCATTGAATGATTTTTATTGATGACTTTTATAAATAAAAGTCATTGAATGATTTTTATTGATGACTTTTATAAATAAAAGTCATTGAGTGATTTTTATTGATGACTTTTATAATAAAAGTCATTGAATGATTTTTATTCATGACTTTTATAAATAAAAGTCATTTAATGACTTTTATTGATGACTTAAAAAATAAAAGTCATTAGATGACTTTTATAAATAAAAGTCATCTAATGACTTTTATTGATGACTTTTATAAATAAAAGTCATTGAATGATTTTTAATGATGACTTAAAAAATAAAAGTCACCGAATGATTTTTATTGATGACTTTTATGAATAAAAGTCACTGAATAATTTTTATTATGACTTTTTTAAATAAAAGTCACCAATAACTGTTATCATAGGTCAACTAAAATAAAAATCGAAAGAAAACTGTTACTTATGGACTAATAAGAAAAAATCAAAAATAATTGTTATTAAAGGATTTTTAAAATATAAAAAAAAAATAATTCTTATTTTTTTATATTTCCGTAAAAATTGCATAATAAAAGTTTATAGCCAAATATGATTCTTGACACGAAAAGAAATCTGTTGGTATATTTAATTTATTTGTGTGACTTTTCCTTCATAGTAAACTTTTCAAATATAGTTTTCATAAATAACTGTTATTTCCGGTCCCTGATTTTTTTATTTAAATGACCCTAACTATGCTATTCTGGCCACTGTGCGGGGTTTGACTCAACCACTTCCATACTCCTATTCCCGAAATCATTATAGCCTGACACAACCGCTTCAGTACCACACTTTGCACACTCGCTACCCCAAGCAGATTCCTCGTTTACTGTGACCCTCTCGGCTAAGGCCTCAATGCTCTGTGTACCTCTGAGGCACATAGTTTTTCCCCGAACTCCTCGACCAGAGCCTGCTTTAAATTACTCCACCCTTTAACGCCTACCAAACCGCGAACAAAGAGCTTAGCGGCACCTTTAAGCAACTGTTTGGCGTACACGTACCTTTGTAAGTCATTCCAGCCCACCGTGTCAGCTACGTCATCAAACTCCGCGGCCCAGCGAATTACGTCTTGATCACTGTCCCCAGAAAATTACGAAACACCATCTTCCACATCTCGCAATGTATTCCACATCCCTGCTAGATTTGTGTTTGCGTCCGCGTGCAATGAATTTGAAGACTCATTGTCTAGTTCTTCCTGATCGTTTTCACAAACTATATGCTGTAACAAACGCAATTGTAATTCTTTTTTTCTCCCAGTTACACTTAAGTTAAGCTCTCTCAGCTTATCCTTCAGCATATCTACCGTCATTGCCCTAATCGTGTCAACGTCCTTCTCACAAATTTTATGAATTACAATTCAGATACCAGCATATACAAATCAAATTACATATAAAGCATATAAAGATCAAATTACAAAGTTGAAACTTAACCACACTAATTTGGTTAAAATAAATTTTTAAGCCATTCCACTCACGGCAATGCAAACAAACAAAATACGAACTAACTTCTTATGTAAGTATGTTCCGCTCACGCTCCTTTTCTTTGCTGCTTTCTCTGCTGCTGGCTTCGCTGTCGATTTCGTAGCTGCGCTGCTCTTTCATCCCCCGTTCACAATGTTTCGCTTTCCTTTGCTGTTGACCGTTTGCTGTACTTGAAGTGGCTCTCATCTGTGTATGCATCACTTATTTCGTCATGCACATAACGGATCTCTGTCGTTTGTTAACGCCCACGAGCATATACGATATTTTCTTATGTTGCTTTACTGTTCTCGCCTTACGTTGACTTTGTCTTTCTATCGCGCACTCTCGGTGTCGCGTTGCATGGCGTTTTTTTTTGGTGTTGTTGTTGCTTTGTGTGCTTTACTCGTGCGCACGCTCAGCGCTTTCTAGACGAAATTCAAAAGTAACGGTAACTTTTCCGCGCGAAAAGTAACAGTCGTTTTGCTGCACAACTGTTCATGTCCAGCGGAGCACCCCGACAACAACACTATCACTGCGCGATTTCACTGTTTCGCACAAGCTTTCGACTGTACATGTCCAGCGGAGCACCCGACAACAACACTAACACTGTGCGATTTCGCTGTTTCGCACAAGCTTTCGACTGTACATGTCCAGCGGAGCACCCGACGACAACACTAACGCTGCGCGATTTCACTATTTCGCACAAGCTTTAGACTGCCTTTATGTGGCCAATTGTTCCACTGTTTTGCGTATATGCACTGTTTTCCCGCTGGATGCAAAATTTTTGTTTTTGTCTTATTTTTTCGCGCCTGTACAGTTATGCGCGCAATCGTCACTTTCGGCTCAAGTTTGGTACTTTTTGTTTTTACATCCCGGACGAGTCCCCAATTTGTAGGGAAAACACGTGCACTCGGTTCAATGCTTTAAAACAATTTATTTATTATTCTTTATTGTTATTAAAAGGTATTATAATTTAAGTGGATAATTTCACGACAACAACTGACTCGCCTTTTGATGAACGTTCCTGTTCGTCTTGTTCGTTTCCTGTTTTGGTGTTGCCACCTCTTTATTTATTTACCTTTCTCCTTTCTGGGCGCTTCCTAATCCCCTTCCCACAAGTATTGCCAACTGTGCACTGCAGATTTAGGAAACACATGCATACAATCGGGATAGAATAGGTAAGCGTCTGTAGACTCTGCGAAACAGCAGAGGAGACTCCCGAACACATCATATTGCACTGTAATGCGGCTTGTCGCAGCAGGTTGCGTTTCATTAGGGCGGTAGGTCTAGGGGATGTACTCTAACAATTGTAGGAGGCACAATAGATCAATCCTGGTCTCAGTGCAGTTTGCCCTAATCAATTCTATTCTATTGCCAACGTTGAGACAATAAAAATTTACCGATTGGATAAGCGCAGCAATTCAAAATTCAAAATTCCCAAAATTCTTTTTTGATCATACGGTATTTATTTATTTGCGTTATGTTTTGTCTCTTTCAGTCTTTTCGAAAAATATGTTTGTATTCGCCGTTTTCGTTTCGCCGCAAGGGTAGTCCACTACAGCCATGAGTGCCCACCATGATATATAAGATGATTTGATTTGGACTCATAAGGAAAAGAAAATAAAGATTTTTATTTAAAGATTAATGTTAGGAACGCTCATATTGTAATACTGCTTCAGAGTAGTAACATAATGTATTGTTACGAATACCAGTTCTAGTGGGCTAGTACGAATCACTGGATTGTGCAATTTGAAATAAACAAACACACTTAGTTCCTCAAACGCAGTCAATAAAAACCAACAGTCACTTTACTTCACACTTTTACACTTCACTGTCTTTACACTTAAATATTCGCTTAGTTATTCCACGTGGCAACTCCGCTAGTCAAAATCAGACTGACTCGCTGCGCCGCACCCGGCTGCCTTTTATACCTGTCCGGCCATCGCGCAGATCGTTCTCGCACATTCCGGAGTGGACTAAAGGTTTCCATGGTGATCGCGACCATCATTGCCAGGCTGGACTAAAACTTGCCATCATTGCCAGGTTGGCCTAAAAGTTTCCCTTATTACCGCGGCCGTCGTTGCCAGATTGAATTATAGCACGGCGCGTAGCGACAGGGTTGCTTTGCACAGCGACAGACTGTTTTATCGTTACAGTATGTAGATTTTGGTTGGTTATACATGCATGCAAAATTGAACAGGCATATATAATGGGAGCCCCTCGCTCATGGCTACTTAGTAGGGACATAACTACTGTTACAAACGTTTTGTGCTATAAAAGTAATGAATGTTTTTGGGCTAATTCTTGTTTACATATTTATTGATATATATTGTATACAAAAAGCAAACATTCATTCGAAATGTCCGCCTTTGCCCTTCACGCACGACTTAAGTCGGCCAATCATCAATAGCCGCACGCACCTCCTCCATCGGAAAATTGGCCACAGCACGACTCAAAGCTGTCTTAAGAGAATCAATGTTGGGGTATCTTTTGTGGCAAACCATGTCTTCTAAAACTGTCCACAATTTGTTATCGAGGGGGTTCAAATCAGGACTGCCAGAGGGCCATTCTTCAGAGGAAATATATGCTGGTAAATTGTTTTGGAGCCATTGTTTTGGAGGTTTGAGTCGTTTTAGCTTTATGGGCCGGCGCAGAATCTTGCCGGAAAGTCCACGGCTGGTTTTGGAACAAAGAATGGTTAAGTGGTTTTACAACAGCTTTCAAACCGGTTTCTTGGTAAACTGTGGCCGATGTTTTGACCCCTTGTTCGCAGAAATGTAAGTCAGTGACCCCATCGTAAGAGATACCCCACCAAACCATGACTGAAGCTGGGTGATGACCCTTTTCGACCCGTGGAATCAGTTCAGATACTTCCTTAGATGACCGTGCATACACCCTATCATTTTGCTTGTTAAATTTTTCCTGCACGGTAAACATTTTGGCGTGCTTCACCAAAAGACGTTTGCATTTTTCCATTATTTTTTTTTCAAAGCTACAGTCAACAAATGTCCGATACGGCGTTTGAAAGCCCCAAGTCTTTTTTAATAATTCGACTCATGGACTTTTGCGAGATATTCATTTCCCGGGCCATGATTTTCTGTTTTCGGAACGGATTTCGCTAAATTCTTGATTTGACAGGTTTAACGACGTAAGGTGTTCGAACAGTGCGCGGACGGCCCAGCCGGTGACGGTCTTTAACATCTCCAGTCTCCTCAAACAGTTTTATGTACCGGTAGACGAACATGCGACTAGTCCCGAGCGGGCGGAGCGTTTTGAAAATATTACCTTTTTCAATTCCAAACTTAAATAGCGCTATAACAGCGATACGGTTCTCGTTATCTAACCACTCCATGGTGAAAGCTAGAACAATTTAGAACTCCCGGTGCAGACTAACGCTTTACAGGTTATGTTTCATAAACCATGTGAAAATAACGGGGTATGTTCAATTCAACTATTACAATGGTGTGTTCAATGTTGTAACCATATTTATGTCCCTACTAAGTAGGGGAAACTGGGGTTCCTCGTTGGTCACATGTAATTTATGCACAATATATTTTTGCATCCTGGCAACTTAATTATGCAACTTTTTTACTTCTGCCAGACACGTGCAGCAGAGCTTGTTGTCATTAAGAGCCAGCAAAGCTTCTTAATGATATTTGAGTTAAAGCGATGAACATCACTATTTTGGTTGAAAGTCAGGTCGCTCTAAAGGCAGAATGCAAAGTATGTACCTAGTTAAACTGGAGACTTTAAAGTAATATCGTGCTTCATTGATATTCATTGAGCGCCACAAAGGGTCTTTCTGATGGGTGTCTGGACATGGTCCAGATGGTCCAGCAGGGCTTGGAAATGGATATCATCGAGGTGGATACCTCTATTCAACTACTTATTTCAACTAACTTAGACGAGTTAATAAGGGTTTATGGACTAACCATAGTGATTGTGAAGTCTCACGGTCATTGTAGCCAAGGTTAGACAATAAATATATGAAAATCCTGTTGGAGTTCAACAAATCTGCAATAAAAGTACTTACAAAAGTTATCTTTGGCCGCTGTGCTATTGCACCAGTGCTCCAATGAAGACGAATGTCTATAAGTACTTCCTGCGGAAGGCGTAATTATAACGAAGAAGTGAAATAAATTTACAACTTTCTTTGTCGATGTGCAGGGCTACATGACTGAAGCTCACGCTTCCTCAAAGGCCTTACAGAGATAACTATAGTAAAATTATCGGACCTCTCAATTTGATCTGAGAAAGTAGATGGTTTAACAAAGAAAGCACCTTGACTTTTTATAAGAACCCCAGTTAGAGCGATGTGCCTCCTCCTGGCAGTCATAGAGGGTACTCACAATAGGCAATGATGCCTCAGAATAAAATTACGGGTTTGCCATTGTGCATAAATTACATGTAGACAACGATGCTGTCGGAAGGGGCGTGAAACTCATCAGAGACTATAATGACGCCTTGTGACATAGAAAACAAGTTTTGCTCCAAGCTTCTTACGCAAGGAGTACCTATACCGGCTGAATAAAAAATTCATATTTTCTCACAAAAATCTAATGATTTCTTCTTAACACTCAATTACGATTGCAATTAGACAAGGGAGGGCAGGTTAATGGGGTAGAAACCCAAAAGTTGACAACGTCACAAATCCGATCGTATGGGAGACGCCCTCTGGTTGGTGATCGCTGAATAAATAATTTAATTCAGTTCAGTAGTTTCTGAGATACGATGTTTTCTCGCTTACTTAACTATTACATCTATAAGTGGGGAGCCAATGGCAAAGAAAATGGCCAGTTTTGTATGGCAGCCCCCTTAAGACTTGGAGATAGCGGGTAGGTATGTTTGGAAGAAACATTCGGAAGGGAAAATAAATGGGTGTCCGTCATACATTTGACGCGTCTGAAAGCAACCTGGGAGCAGCGGGAGCCTATTTATAAAAATGACCATTTTGTATGGGAGCCCCATCAACGGTTGGAGATAGGGGGTGAGTATGTTTGAAAGAAATGTTCAGTAAGGAAAACTAGAGGGGTCGGTCATTGATTTTAACCCTCTAAGAGCAACTTCTGACCAGCTGTGGAGCAATTTGTCGAATTTCCCAGCGTTTTTGTAAACTTTGACCTCGATGAGACGCCATTTAGCCCCACCAAACCTTTACCAAACCGCATAAAATGAGAGGTTGCGGAGCATCGAGAACCCATTACTAAGAATCTCCATACAACACTAAAACCACTCTAATGCACATGGAATAATTTTCATCGACTATCGTGGAGAGGGAAAAACCATCAACAGCGACTATTTTATAGCGTTATTGGAGCGTTTGAAGGACGAAATCGCGAAAAAACGGCCCCATTTGAAGAAGAAGAAAGTGTTGTTTCATGAAGACAATGCGCCGTGTCACAAATCGGGGAAAACGATGGTAAAATGCATGAATTGGGCTTCGAATTGCTTCCGCATCCACCGTATTCTCCAGATTTGGCCTCCAGCGACTATTTCCTGTTCTCAGATCTCAAGAGAATGCTCGCTGGAAAGAAATTTAAAGCCGATGAGGAAGTAATCGCCGAAACAGAGGCCTATTTTGAGGCTAAACACAAATCGTACTATAAAAATGGTATTGAAAAGTTGGAAGATCGCTATAATCGGTGTATCGCCCTCGATGGCAACTATGTTGAATAATAAAATCGAATTTTGCCAAAAAAAATGTGTTTTTCTATAAAACGATACGAACTTTTCAGCCCAACTGTTAGTTTGCGAAGAAAGCTGGACATCAGTAAGCTGTGATCACAAGGGGTAGCCGAAGCCTACTCCGCTCAACTCTCCAACCAGCTCGGTCGCTCCCCCTCAGAAAATGTCCTTGGTTTTCGACGCCCACCACCAAAAAACCAATGGTTCGATGAAGAATATCGCGCAGCCACTGCAGCGAAGAATGCTGCCTACAAGAAGACCCTGCAGTCGGCTGCCACGCGAGCCGTGACCGAAAAATACCGGCAGGAGAGGAAGAAAGAGAAGTGCCTTTTTACACGCAAGAAACGAGAGCAAGAAAGGCGCGAGCGTAAGGAAATCGAGGAGTGCAGGTGCAGGAATGACGCCCGAAAAGTCTTCCAAAAAGGTAAGTGTCTCACGGAAGGGTTTAAGCCAGGGGCATCTTCTTGCAGAGACGAAAACGGGGATCTGGTTACGGATGCGCAGGGTGTACTGAGGTTGTGGAAGGAGCACTTCACCAAGCTGCTCGCAGGCGACGAAGGGAACAATACCGCCAGTGGTGAAGATGTCCAGATGGCACCAATCGACGACGACGGTGTGGATGTGCCACCGCCTAGCTATGACGAGGTTCGGGTCGCTATCCAGCGACTCAAGAACAACAAAGCTGCAGGGCCGGATGGGCTACCAGCTGAATTGTTCAAGGCCGGTGGCAGTGAGCTGATTGGGTGCATGCATCAGCTCATCTGCAAAATATGGCTGGAGGAACGAATGCCCATCGATTGGAACCTCAGTGCCCTTTGCCCTGTGCTGAAGAAAGGCGACCTAACAATATGCGCCAACTACAGGGGTATCAGTCTACTTCCCATTGCATACAAGGTCCTGACGAGCGTACTATGTGAAAGATTAAAGCCACTCGCCAAGGCGCTGATTGGACCTTATCAGTGCGGCCTTAGACCTGGTAAGTCCACCAATGACCAGATATTCACTCTACGCCAAATCCTGGAGAAGACCCATGAGAATCAAATCGATACACACCATCTCTTCATCAATTACAAGGCAGCATTCGATAGCCCGATAAGGGATCGCCTATATGCCGCATTGTCTGAACTTGGTATCCCTGCAAAGCTCGTGAGACTTTGCAGAGCGACGTTGAGCAATACGCGAAGCTCCGTCAAGCTTGGAAGTGACCTCTCCGACCACTTTGATACCGTCCGAGGTTTCAGACAGGGCGATCCTTTGTCCTGTGACCTCTTCAACTTCACCATGGAGAGTGTTCTGCCCAAGGCCGGAGTACATCGTAATGGCACAATTTTCAACAAATGTGTCCAGCTCCTTGCCTACGCTGATGACATTGATGTCATCGGACGTAACAAGCGAGATGTCACCGCTGCCTTTGCGGCTATCGAAAGAGAATCTGTCAAAATGGGTCTGGTGGTAAATGAGAGCAAGACGAAGTATATGCTGTCTACACGCAGGAACTCGCAGCGGCTAGGGTCTCACATCGAGGCCGACAGGTATACCTTTGAAGTTGTCAAGGAATTCGTCTACCTTGGCACTGGCATCAACAGCAGCAATGATGTTAGCCTGAAGATAAAGCGAAGGATTACTCTTGCCAACAGGTGCTACTACGGTCTCGGTAGGCAATTGAGAAGTAGAGCACTCTATAGGAAGCTTATCGTGCCCCTATGACGCTGAAGCATGGACAATGACACGAAACGACATAGCGGCCCTTGGAGTGTTCGAGAGGAAGATACTTCGCAAAATCTTCGGCCTTGTACGAGTTGGTGACGACTATCATATACGAACCAATAACGAGCTGTATGAGCTGTATAAGGACATGGACGTAGCGCAGCGAATTAACACCCAGCGGTTACGCTGGCTCGGTCATGTCTGCCGTATGGACGACGAAGCTACGGCGAAAAAAGTGTTCGATGCGATGGTTGGAGGTCGACGGCGAAGAGGGAGGCCGTGTCTCCGGTGGAAGGACCAAGTTGAAGAGGCCCTGTCATCACTTGGTCTGACCAACTGGAGAAGGCGCGCGCAAAGCAGAGGCGCCTGGAGAAGTTTTGCGGCAGGCCGTAACCCGATAACGGGTTGTTATGGCCAGTTAAGTAAGTAAGTGACTTGTAGTTGTAAAGTTATTAAAAAATTGTGTTCGCTTCAAGAAGTGCCACGCCCCTTGTCCAACGCCCATATTATTTTACCAGTGCAGCGACACATTCATAAGACGACACCATACAAAATTTCAATGCTGTGCGATTTATAACTTCGAAACTATTCCCTATTAAGGGTTTCGATTGTATGAGGGTGCCACGTTTCTTCGTCCTAGCGGTATGAAATATGCTTTATATCCTATTCTCATACCTACCAAATATACATACAAAATTTCATAAAAATCGGTCAAGCCGTTTCGGAGGAGTATGGTAACTAACATTGTGACACGAGAATTTTATATATATTGTAACGATAAGACAGTCTGTCGCTGTGCAAAGCAACCCTGTCGCTACGCGCCGTGCCATAATTGAACCTGGCAATGAAGACCGCGATAAAGGATACTTTTAGTCCAACCTGGCAATGATCACCGCGATAATGGAAACTTTTAGTCCAACCTGGCAATGATGGTCGCGATCGTCATGGAAACCTTTAGTCCACTCCGGAATGTGCGAGAACGATCTGCGCGATGGCCGGACAGGTATAAAAGGCAGCCGGGTGCGGCGCAGCGAGTCAGTCTGATTTTGACTAGTGAAGGTGCCACACGGAGTAATTAAGCAAATCATTAAGTGTAAAGACCGTAAAGTGTGAAATTTGTGAAATAAAGTGACTGTTGGCTTTTATTGACTGCGTTTGAGAAATTAAGTGTGTTTTCATTTTAAATTGCACAATCCAGAGATACGTGCTAGTCCACTAGGACTAGTTTCCGTAACATTTGGTGTCAGAAGTGGGATTGTGTTACTGAAAGTAAAAAAAAAAATTAATTATAAAACGCAGACATGGTTTGACTGGAGCAACTGAAGGTGGACCAGCTGAAGAAGGAGCTGGCCGCTTGGAATTTGCCGACTGCTGGCGGAAAGGTGGAGTTGCAGCTGCGCTTGCGAGAGGCGCGTGAATCACGAGGTATCGATTGGACTGCGCACGAGTCCGGAACGCAGGAGCTAGAGGCAAAGTGGAGGAATCGCCTGCGGGTGCTGCATCGATGCAAAGTACGGCTGCAGCGGCTGCGCCACCACAAGCCATGGACATGAGCCAGCTAATGGTCGCAATGAAAGGCATGTTTGAGGCTTCCAACCGGAAAATGGAAACTGCGAATCGAGAAATGGCAGCGAAAATGGAAACGGCGACCCATGAAATATCGGCGCAAGTGTCAGAGCGAATGGAAGTCAAGCTTCAGGAAAATTCTGCGCGCTTGGAGCAGAAAGTGGAGGAAATCTCAGACAGGATTAATGGGAAAGTCGAGCACCTGGAGACGCGAGTAGAGCACTTGGATAAACGAGTCGACGACCTGGATGATTCCCTGAACAAACGAGTTGATAGTCTGGAAGACTTGATGAACAGAAAAATGGACGAGCGGCTTAGGGAGGTACAGCCGCGAGAATGGTTGCCGCCGGTTCCGGAAAGTGTTGCCACACAAGCAGAAGTGCCTACTTATGATGGGACTACGCCGTTCGATACATTCAAGCTGCAATTCGACCTGGCTGCTCTGGAAAATCAGTGGACCGATGTAAGGAAAGGTCGGAGATTGGCGCTGGCTCTTAAAGGTGCTGCGGCTGAGGTAATAAAATCAGTTCCAGAATGTTAACGAAGTGAGTACGAGACCGTCATAAGGGCGCTGGCAGCCAAATACAGCGACGAGCACAACAGAACGCTGTACTACTGTGAGCTGAAGAATCGCAGGCAAAGGGCCAACGAGGCGCTGCAGGCATATGCAGCAGACATTGAGCGGCTCGTACAGTTGTGCTACCCGTCCTTCGGCGCTGATGATCTCGATAGGATGAAGATTGAGGCGTTTATTGAAGGTCTTCATGATCCGGAGACACGTCGCAGTGCGTTGATGATGGGCAAGCCGACATTTAGAGAGACGGTGACCAGCGCGATAACATACGAGGCGACATGGATTGGGAGCACTCGGTATGCACCTGCACGATAACGCCAGATCCAGCCGGACAACGACATTGCGATCCAGGCAATAAGCTCTGAGCCACCGGGCAGGCCACGGGTGGTCTCCTCTAAAGTTGTATGCTGGGTATGTGGCAAGCAGGGCCACATATCACGAGACTGCCGCCAACGAAAGAGGCGTTCCCGTTCTCGATCGCAATCGCCTGAAGCGAGGAATACTGATACCCCCTGATCAACAGCAAAATGGCTTTTCTGGTTCTGACATCAGTTCTAGGGTAATTAGGGACCGCTGATTTCGAATCCGCAAACCGTTTTGAAAACTTAGTTTCCGTTTTCGCAAAAAATGGGCGTGTCACTTTTTCGGATTTTCCCTGACTTTTTTCACGTTTGGGATTGTAATTTCAAAACCAATAAACCGGTTGACATGATTTTCACTTTGTGGCATTTACAGCACCTCACGGCTTCTTTTCCAATGTAATTTATTTGTATAAGTTTTAAAAATCCGCGGCAATTGGACCTCAAAGTCGGATAATATGGAATTTCATGCGTTTTCTTTGATGTTAAAAAACAAACACATTTTTCGTAAATCAATTATCGAGTTAGGTATAACAAGAAAGCGGAAACATGAAATTATACAACACAGCCAAATTTTTTGGCGTGAGTCCCATTCTCACCGAAATAATAGCGAAAATGTACCATAGTCATTTTCATAATTTTTGATACTAATTACTTAAAAAATTAAGGGCCTCAAAATATGCTCTTTTATATATTCCATTCACTGTCTGGAATACAAGCGAAAAACAACAAAATTTTGAATTGCTTCAAACAAAACAAAATTAAAAACTTTGCATATTTTGAGTGACTTTGGTACGTTTTTGCTATTATTTCGATGAGAATGGGACTCACGCCAAAAAATGTGGCTGTGTTGCATTACTTGATGTTTCCGCTTTCTTGTTATACACAACTCGATAATTGATTTACGAAAAATGTGTTTGTTTTTTAACATCAATGAAAACGCCTTGAAATTCCATATTTTCCGACTTTGAGGTCCAATTGCCGCGGAATTTTAAAACCTATAAAAATAAATTGCATCGGAAAAGAAACCGTGCGGTGTTGATAATGCAACGAGGGGAAAATGATGTCAACCGGTTTATTGGTCTAGAAATTACAATCCCAAACGTGAAAAAAGTCAGGGATAATCCGAAAAAGTGACACGCCCATTTTTTGCGAAAACGGAAACTAAGTTTTCAAAACGGTTTGCGAATTCGAAATCAGCGGTCCCTAATTACCCTAGAACTGATGTCAAACCCAGAAAAGCCGACCAAAAGTCGAAATTTGTTGCCCTGTGTAATCGAGGCCCAGCCAACAAGCGCAGGGCTGAGGACGGCGAGTCGTTAAACTAAAACGGGTCAGCCCAAAGGGGCGTGAGCTGATCCCCACAACCTGCTGCCCCACCGTCCTTGTCTCGCAGTTGAAACGACAACCCAGCAGCTTGACGATTGAAGGAAAGATAGATGGAAAGTTGTTTGTGTTGACACTGGATAGTGGCGCGTCATATTTGATCATAAAACGGAGGCTTCTGAAGAATTGGGAACCACTGCATGGCATACAGCGGAGAACTGCGACTGGCGAGCGTGCGCCGGTAAGAGGAAAAGTTACAAAAACAATTGCTATCGGCACCAGCAGCCTAGAACATGAGTTCATCGTGGCGGATATAATGGACGACGTGATTATCGGCGTGGATTTCATGACTAGGCACGGTTTTACGCTGGACCTAAAAGAAAATGTGCTGAGGTATGCCAACGTTGAATTCCCGCTGCACACCGGCTATGAGCGAAGCGTGGCGGTAAGGAAAGTTTTCTCGTGTCAACACCAGAAGATACCAGCGAATTCCGAGGCGATTGTGCGGGCAAAGGTGGACGAGGACGCTGGGACAAGTCGGCTATGGGTTGTAGAAGCGCCAAAACAAGGATACGACAACATAATTATCGGACGTACATTAGTGGAACCAAAAAATGGTAAAATACCAGTCAGGATACTCAACCCACTGAACACACCCAGATATATTGGAAAAGATGCGAAGCAGTTGTCAATTGCGAAAGCAGTCCACCCGGAGGAAGTAGGAAACGCGGTTCTAACATGGACGCCATACCGCAGGAGAACCAGTGGAGCAGCGAATTGACAGCCGAGCAGAAACAGAAAGCGCGGTCACTCCTACAGCACTATGGGTCAATATTTGCAGCAGAAGCGGGCGGAAGGACAGCCATAGTGAAGCACAACATCGACACCGGAAGTGCGAAACCGATTCGCCAACCGCCAATACGATTTCCTCTGGCCAAGAAGGAAGAGGTCGCAACTTTAATCGAAAACATGGGTAACGAAAAGGTCATAGAGCCTTCGTCAGGCCCTTGGTGTTCGCCGGTCGTGCTAGTCAAGAAAAAGGATGGCAGTAGCCGGTTTTGTGTGGACTATCGGAAGCTCAATGACGTAACCAAAAAGGACAGTTATCCATTACCTCGAATCGATGAGACTCTGGACACACTGTCAGGCACACAGTGGTTTTCCACGCTCGACATACGCAGCGGCTATTGGCAGGTGGAGCTTGCAGACAAGGACAAGGAGAAAACGGCTTTCAGTGTTGGCGATGGGTTGTGGCAGTTCACCGTCAAGCTGTTTGGACTCTGCAACGCACCAGCGACATTCGAGCGGCTAATGGAACGTGTGCTAAAAGGGCTGCATTGGGGGACGTGTCTGGTCTACCTGGACGACATAGTCGTGATGGGTAAAAGCTTTGACGACCACCTGGGAAAGCTAAAGGAGGTATTCGAGCGAATACAAGAAGCCTGGCTTAAACTCAATCCAAAGAAGTGCTCGCTGTTTCAAAAGGAGGTCAAGTATCTGGGTCACACGGTTTCCGCCCGCGGAGTACATACGGATGAAGGCAAAATCACAGCGGTGAAGGAGTGGCCCCGACCACGCAATCTACACGAACTCCGCAGTTTCCTGGGCCTGTGCACATATATAACTACCGAAGATTCGTTCCTGGATTTGCGAACATAGCTGGCAGTTTGCACAAACTGACGAAAAAGAATCAAGTCTTCGCGTGGGGCGATGAGCAGGAGCAGGCTTTTGCACGTCTGAATGAAAAACTGTGCACTGCTCCAATTCTGGCCTTCCCCGTGCCTGGAGAGATGTTTGTACTGGATACGGATGCAAGTGAGCATAGTATTGGCGGTGTGCTATCACAGATAATAGATGGCTAAGAACAAGTGATAGCATACTACAGTAAAATTCTGTCGAAACCTGAACGCAGGGAGTGTGACACGGAACGAAGGGAGTTGCTGGCAGTATTGGAATGCGTGAAACACTTCCACAAATACCTGTATGGGCAAAAGTCTCGCCTGCGCATAGATCATGCGGCATTGAAATGGCTCCTGAACTTTAAAGATCCGGAAGGCCAATTGGCGCGATGGATCGAGCGGCTGCAGAGCTACGACTACACTATAGAGCATCGCAAGGATAGCAGCCATGGAAATGCCGATGCCTTGTCACGCCGTCCGTGCAAAACCGAATTCAGGCATTGTTCACGTGTCATTGTCAGCGTTATGCCAGAGGAAGAGTGGTCTGCGGAGAGGATACAAAAGGACCAGCGCGAGGTTACGGATCTTGCAAAAATCGTCAAAGGCAAGAAGCAAAGCGCACGTCCAGACTGGCAGGAGATGGCCGGTGAAAGCCCGATCGCTAAGGCTTACTGGGCACAGTGGAAAAGTCTGCGGCTGAAAGAAGGATGCCTGTACCGCGAATGGGAGAGCGCGGATGGTCGGACCAGCAACTCCCTAATGGTAGTGCTGAAATGCAGAATCAACGAGGTCATCGAGGCATACCATAACGACTCCAGTGGAGGGCACCTGGGCATCACCAAAACCGTCGCCAAAATAAAAAGACGATTCTACTGGGTAGGATGTCAGGAGTCTGTAACCGAGTGGATTGGTGGTCTAGAAATTTCAAAAAATCAATTTTTTGTTTTTTCGATATTTCGAAAGTATAGTATCTTAAGAATGTAAGAGTGAAGTTTTCATGTGGAAATTCCCAATATTATAGCTTCTACAGCCCATTAACCAGGTATAGAGCGGTCCGCGCGCTCCTCATGGGTCTAGCGCTAACTCATTTATCTCGAAACGACTTTTTTCGGTACGCCGCGGATGAAAACAAAAAAACTATTTAACCGAATCACTTGAAATTTGGATATGTTGTTCACAACATGTATGACTATGGTCGGAACTAGAATCATAATTTTATTTAAATAATTTCTTATTGTTTACACTAAATAACTAGTGAAAAAAGACCCGATTTTACGAACTTTTTTTTCAAAAGCGCGCCATTTTGTCGATTTTTAATTTTTTCGATTTGTTCTAGTTCCGACCATAACTGCACTCTTTCTGATTAAGAGTTTTCTTGAAGTTTGTGTTTCAGATGGGTAGAAGTCTCGAAATCACGTACGCCGTCCGGGTCCGATTTTTCGAGAGGGTCATCTTTAGCAGCATTTTTATAATAAAAAATATTGTTTTTTTAATGCAAAAAAAAATGTTTTCTATGCTCAATAAACGTAGTAATAAGCCCAAAAAAATGAAACACGGTTTTTTAAATTTTGAATGGCAAAAAAAAAATTGTGAAAACCGGTGAAATTTTCGTGCTCTAGACCACCGGGTCCCCTTAAGAGCTGTGAACGATGTTCAGCCGCGAAAGGGCCGGCAAGAAGATCTCGAGGCCGCATGCAGCAGTACAACGTGGGAGCGCCCTTCGAGCGGAGTGCTATGGACGTCGCCAGCCCATTCCCAACTAGTACTCAAGGCAACAAATATGTGCTGGTGGTAATGGGTTACTTCAGCAAATGGCCCGAAGTGTAGCCTATTCCTAACCAGGAGGCCACTACGATCTCGGAAAAGCTGGTAAACAACTGGGTAGCCAGGTTCGGAGTTCCGTTGGAGTTGCACTCAGATCAAGGCCGGAATTTCTAGTCTGCGGTATTCAAGGAAGTGTGTGGGCTGCTGGGGATAAAGAAAACGCGTACCACTCCTTTGCACCCACAGTCCGACGGCATGGTGGAACGCTTTAACCGGACACTGGAGGAATACCTGCGGAAAGTGGTAGGCAGGAATCAAAAGGATTGGGACACGCATATCCCCCTGTTCCTGATGGCGTATAGGTCAGCCCCGCACGACACGACATCACTCACTCCAGCCCGAGCCAGGTCGGCCTCGATAGCTCAGCGGGTAGCGCGCTGGCTTCTCATACCGAGCGCCCCAGGTTCGATTCCTGGCTTGGGCTGGAAAAAACACTCATCTAATTCTGTCGCTATCCACATGAAGGGAATGAGAAGTACAAGAATCGCACAAGTGCGCTCTTGGCAGGCAAGTGTGAAAGAAAAACTGCCAATCGCCGGTCGGATTCGGCGTTAAACTGTAGGTCCCCTCCCTCCCTTTCCCCACCCGTTTGAAATGTGTGTTGTATCACATGTTGGAAAAAATAGTGTTGCATACACATTTCAAACGGGTGGAATTTGTGGTATCACAATGGGCCCATAGGCCTAAGTGTGTCTCATACAGAGGCAGCCACTAAACCAACCAACCAGCCCGAGCAGTGTTCGGCACAGAGTTGCGGTTACCCGCTGACTTGAAGTTCGGGGTAGTCAGCACGACGGGAGGCGCTAAGATGGACTACGTGGTCAATAAGCGGGCGGAACTGGAGGGAATTCACCAGTTTATAAGGAGCCGCACCAAACTGGTCAGCGATAAGGCGAAAGCCAGATATGATCTACGGGCCAACTCAGCAGGGTTCCAAGAAGGCGATCTGGTAATGCTCTACAACCCGCAGCGGAGGAAAGGTTTGTCTCCGAAACTTCAAGCGTCATGGGAAGGACCTTACGACGTCGTGACCAGGATTAACGACGTGGTATACAGGATTCAACGTTGCAGCAATAAAGGCGCTAAGCTGACGGTAGTCCATTTGGAGCGCCTGGCGCCTTATCACAGCGGAACCTCGGCACTTGTTCGGGACGAACTAGTCTAAGTGGTTGGCAGTGTAACGATAAGACAGTATGTCGCTGTGCAAAGCAACCCTGTCGCTACGCGCCGTGCCATAATTCAACCTGGCAATGATGACCGCGATAAAGGAAACTTTTAGTCCAACCTGGCAATGATGACCGCGATAATGGAAACTTTTAGTCCAACCTGGCAATGATGGTCGCGATCGTCATGGAAACCTTTAGTCCACTCTGGAATGTGCGAGAACGATCTGCGCGATGGCCGGACAGGTATAAAAGGCAGCCGGGTGCGGCGCAGCGAGTCAGTCTGATTTTGACTAGTGAAGGTGCCACACGGAGTAATTAAGCAACTAATTAAGTGTAAAGACCGTAAAGTGTGAAATTTGTGAAATAAAGTGACTGTTGGTTTTTTATTGACTGCGTTTGAGAAATTAAGTGTTTTCATTTTAAATTGCACAATCCAGAGATACGTGCTAGCCCACTAGGACTAGTTTCCGTAACAATATGTATATTTATTCCTATATGTACGTGGGCAGTCCGATAAGAACTTAGCCCCACCGCCCGATGGTGCCACTATTGTAAGAGAAATTTACTATCGTGTAGTACATCCTGCTACTGCTACTGTCAAAATTTCAGCCATATCGGATTTGTAGTTTTGTTTTGACCGCGTGTGGAAACGAACGTGTCCGCGGATTTTAGAAAAATAGAAAAAGAGCAATATCGGTCGGTGATTCGCCAAATTGGTCGTATTAGGCTACGAAACGCTGCCACATCCACCGTATTCTCCAGATTTGGCCCCGTGTGACTTCTTTTTGTTTCCAAACTTGAAAAAGTCACGGAGGCCTCCAGAAAACGTATTTTTCAGATGGGTTAAAGAAGTTGGAGCATCGCTGGGTCAAGTGTATAGAGTTGAAAAGAGACATAAATCGCCACTTTTCCAAAATTTTCGTTTTTCTTTTGTAGGCTAAGTACTTATCGGACCACCCACGTATATAACTAGTTATCAAAAAAACACATAAAACTAAAAAAATATATGTATCTGAAATAAAAATCCGCATATAAAACGAAAACTCCTCCTATTTTTGGCAAGCTAGCTTGTTCTACACGAAACACTGTGCGCTGTCATAAGAATCGGCAGCAACCCACTTGCACATGGGTGCATCGGAAGACAGCCAGGTTATTCTTGCAACGGCTATGGTGTTAGTCAAGGACGCGACAGGCACATACAAGTTGGGGAGAGCCCTCCTCGATTCATGCTCTCAACTCAATTTCATTACCGATGACTTCGCACAAAAGCTTCGCCTTCGTCGTGAGAAACATCAGGTGGGAGTTCGAAGCATTGGTGAATCGCTAACCAATCTAAAGGCCCGTACAACTACAACCATCAAATCGCGCACCACAGCATTCCAATGTTCACTTCAATTTGGAATCATTTCGCACATCGCGTACCAACCAGACACAGAGATCGACACGTCGAATTGGAACTTGCCAACCAATACAAGACTAGCAGACGATACATTTTTCAAGCCCCGCCGCGTTGACCTATTGCTAGGCACAGAAGCCTTCTTTGACGCTCTTGCTGTTGGTCAAATTGGACTGGGCTCTAATCTACCTACGCTTCAAAAGACATTGTTCGGTTGGGTCTTCTCCGGTAGGTTTCGTGGTGAGCGTAATGTGACATCGTCTTGCTTGCTCTCAAGGGAAAACTTCATTCCACATAGACGTTGCACGTCTATGGAAACTAGAAGCAATCGACACACCCACTAAACCGACTCAGCCAGACCATCACATTTGTGAAGAGCATTTCATAAAAACTACACGCCAAGATAGAACTGGTCGCATAGTCGTGAGTTTGCCATTTAAAGACAATCCTATTTGTCTCGGAGACTCCTTCGACATCGCTCGTCGGCGATTCCTCGCGCTTGAAATTAGTCCGCGCTTGAAATTCCTCGCGCTTGAAATTCGTCCGCAGTACATTTCCTTCATGGAAGAGTATGAAAATCTTGGCCACATGTCCGTAGTACCACAACTTAATTTGAACAAGTCGCTCTACTACATCCCACATCACTGCGTGCTTAAGCCCAGCAGCACTTCTACAAAGCTTCGAGTGGTGTTTGATGCTTCGTGTCGCACCTCGACGCAAACATCACTAAACGACATATTGTTAGTGGGGCCTACCATCCAACAGGATTTGTACATGTTACTACTTCGATTTCGTTTGTATCGTTACGCCATCACCGCAGATATCACCAAAATGTACAGGCAAGTGCTTGTGGACAACAATTTTCGACAATTTCAATATATACTTTGGCGAGCTTCCCCAGATTCAGATCTCCGCACGTACCAGCTGAACACAGTCACATACGGGGCAGCTTCAGCACCGTACCTCGCAGTACGCAGTCTTCATTATCTAGCGGACCTACATATGGCAGAACTTCCGATCGGTGCTTCAACTATAAAGTCATCCTTTTATGTCGATGATTTGCTGTGCGGTGCGGACGATGCCACTACGTTACACACACTCAAGCGTCAAGTTGTCGAAGTACTTAGTCGTGGACAGTTTCCATTATCGAAATGGCACTCAAATCACCCGGACTTTATGGAAAGCCAAGCAGTAAAGGAGCTCCCCATGATCGACGACTTTGTGACCAGCGCATTAGGAGTAACGTGGCATCAACGTACAGACATCTTCTCTTTCACATTCAAGCCAAAACAAGAATACACGTCGGTCACAAAGCGTACAATACATCGCCTCATCACTTTTCGACCCACTTGGCTTACTATCACCACTGGTAATCACAGCCAAGATAAGCCTACAAGAGCTATGGTTATTGAAGCTCGATTGGGATGAGTCCGTACCTCAACATCTACAACAAGTCTGGACAAACTGCTTAACATCACTGAATTCACTCTTGTCACTTACAGTACCTCGCTATTGCTTGCAACCAAACGTACGCAACATACAAATACATGGGTTTTGCGACGCATACGGCTGCTCAATATATGTTCGCAGTTGCTGACATCAAAGTCAAGAGTAGCTCCAGTCAAAAAGCAATCGCTTCCTACACTTGAGCCCACAAGTTGTTACTTTTGGATCTATTCACAACTAGTATTACATTGGCTTCAACAATGTATCCAATGGATACAATAACGACAACATATAACTACGAGAAAAACTTCGTAGTATTTATGAATAACAAAGTGGACTGGAACTGGGAAGCACACCAGTCCCATTTCAAACCACATACTATTACGTGGTTCACAGACGGCTCCAAAACGCATGAGGGAACCGGGGCGGGGGTATTTGCACCTCGCTTCAAGCACTATGAGCCCATGGGGAATACACCCAGCATATTTCAGGCAGAGTTATATGCCACCATGCTCTGTGTGCAGACTAACCTCGAGCGTTTGTATAGGGGCAAGATATAGTCATCTGTTCTGACAGTCAAGCAGCCATCAAAGCACTAATCTCGTATGATATTACCTCAGGGTTGGTGCTGGAATGCATAGAAGCATTGAATAAACTGGGTACATATAACCAGGTTAAAATCAAAAAGCAAAAAAGTCTTAATTTTTAAACATTTAAAAGAATAATAACAAACAATTTTTTTGGCGAAACTAATTTGTTTTTTAATAGTCCCGTTTAGGCTCAATACAGCGATTTGCATGATCTAAAAACATGTCTAAAGAGTAGTTTCGTTCGTCGACCGGAATGTCCTTCAGGACGCCGTTTGAATGGTTTCTACGTTCTCAAAACGCTTTTTTTCATCGGCATATGCATTTTTTGAAAAGGTGAAAGTCGCACGGTGCAGCATCAGGTGAAAACGAGGAGTGGTTGATGGTTAAAGTTTGACTTTTAGTAAACAAAAAAACAGTCAAAACAAGTGTCGATAGATGAGTTGGCATCCTTCGATAGCCAAATGTTCAGTTCAAATGCGATAAATTTATGCTATTGAGATGCCAAAGATTTTTGTATACGTCGTTTACCAATGTCGTTCACTCGGATGACAAATATAACTTTTTTTTTATACTTCACTATTTAGTATCTTTCTCTGGCGATAGTTCGTTTTTCGAAAAAAGGCCTAACTTTAATGATTCATTTTTTGACTATGGAAAATATTAGAAGATTTCTTTCCAGAGGGTTCATTGAGCACATAATGTGAAACATGAACAAAATTTATAAAAAAAATATTTTTTCATGTTATTGAAAATTACCTTCAAATTTGTGCAGATATTAAACATGAATATTAACCCTTTAACTGTTTAATTTTGTTTCGAAAAACTTTTTCTGCCTGCTTAATTATTTTCCAGCGAAGACGAGTATACTCGACATAAGCAGAGTAAAATGTTTCTGCCCGTAAATGTATGCAATTATGACTAAAAATCAAACGTTGCGTTGCGTCAATTTGAATCCATTATAAAAAAAAAACGAACGAATATTTTTTGACAATTCCTGTTTCATTACAAAGCTTGGACTTTGTTATTTAAGAATGAAAAACGATGTCGTTCATATGACTGCCACGACTGGCCCTACAGTACGCCATTCGGTCAACCCAATTTTCAAATACTTTTTCGATTGTTCCGGGTAGAATTTCCTGAATGGCAACTTCGATTTCATGTTTCAAAGCTTCAATCGTTTCTGGATGGTTAGCGTAAGACTTGTCCTTTACAGCTCACCACAAAAAAAGTTCAACGGACTTAAATCGCAGCTCCGAGGCGGCCAATTGACTTCAGAATTTCGGCTGATTATTCGATTTTCTTACAGTGTGGGTTGACGACTCTCCACTTTGAAAGTAAGTTCTCAACATTTCCCAATTTTGTTCAAGCGTATAGCATCCCATTTCGTAAATGTCAAACTTTTAACTAAATTACGAACACAAATTAAATGACATTTGGACTGTCATTCTCGAAATAAAGCGTAGTTCAAAATGAAAATCTTATGTGGACCACCCTATAGAAATGAAAACAAAAGCAATAAAACCCCAAATGAATTTCAAGAAATCTAAAATACAAAACTAAAAATTAGGGCAATGATAGTTTTTAACTATTATAACGCACAATCAACTGAGAAACGCATACGAAATACGTTTTTATTTGCAAAAACCCGTTTTGTAATCGTACTTCCCCAGAATTTGTTATTTTAGCTTAAGACAAGCTATTGTGTATTAAAATAAATAGGGTTGCCAGACTAACGAATATTCTAAAATGTACATTTTTTATAAGATCTTTATTTGCCCTTTCTCAGAGAAAACAGTTGATTCGTTTAACCCATTTTTTACCGCCGTGTCTTTAAAGACACGGCAACTTTGAAAAATTCTGAAAATAACAGTTTCTAACGCATATTAAATATTTTTACATTATCGGAAAGCTACTTTCATTGGCTTTCAAACTGCGAACAACTATTTCCGAATTTTAGGGTTTCACTTAGTGTAAAACTGGTATAAACAGGACCTCCTTTTTTAAGGGGTTTAAACAATTTTTTTTTTATAATACAAAATGAATTTTTGTTTTTAATAAAACACTTAATACTGCTTACCAAAAAACAAAGTTGACATACAAATTATGAAACTTTCAATTTCCTAAAGTTTTAAGCGTGTTCTAGCTTGAAATATTTTGGTGTGTCCTTAAAAACGCGGGAATCGCATTATATTCAACTTTATCCTTGGTTGCAACTACTTTCGATGCGTAGTTAAAAAGAAACAGTAACTTAAACTTGAAAAATGTGTAATTTTCCGAATTTGCCTTACGTATTTTGCCAGCGTGTCTTAAAAGTCACATTTGGTCCAGCCAAAAAAAAAAATTGTTTTAATTTTTTTGAAAGCAGAAATGGCATACGGAGGCTCTAAATAGGCTGTGTTATGAAAATTTTCAAAATCGGTCCACGGGATCTAGGGGCGGTAAAAAATGGGTTAATATTAATACGAATGCGATTTTTTTTTCTTCACGACGAGTATACTCGACATTATGCGAAAATTTTTCGTTTCGCTCTGTCGAGTATACTCGACATAAACAGTTAAAGGGTTAAAAAGATCACCCGGGTGGGTATAAGTAAAGCGAAGGTTAAATCCAATTTCAAGAAGTTCAATGAAGATTTTGGCTAATCTTTTATGAATTACCGCCCAGTTTTGATGGAATCTACGGTGATCGCACATTTCAGTTGGCTAACATGTTGGCCATCATTTATGTCCTGACAATCGTTTTTAAATCGCGTTTACCACTTATGAACTTCACCGCGGTATAAACAATCATCACCATAAACTTGGTTTATCAAATGCTTCGGTTAAAGTTTAAACATTTTTAAAACAAAAGTTAATATTGAATCTTTGTTCGATGCTCATTTTTGTAGGATGACACAAACATATTTTCACTTCAGATGCAATAACTTCGCCTCCAGTGCACCAAATTTCATGAAATTTTTACTAAAAATCGGAAAAATTTAGTTTCCAATGCATTAAGGGGGCCGATACATTTGGAACCTTAAAAAAATCGGAATTTTTTTATTGCTGCAATCGATAGTTAAACTATTTAAAAATATAGTCCCGAAGTTCTATTGGCCTATTGTTAATATTTTGGGAGATAATAGCCCAAGACCCGCGCGGCGGCTATACATGCAGCTGCGCGCACATAAACTTTGAACCTCTTTTTCTCAAAACTATGTTTTCTGATCCGGCCGTCAAGATTGCGAGCGAGCTCTTTAACCGATTTAGTCGGATTAAACAGCATATTATAGATAATTTTATATTCAAGTGCGTGGCAGAGCAATTTTTTTAACAAAAATCGTTTTCACAGTTATTTACTCATTTTTATGTCATAAACACGGGTAAAAAATGGCACTTTTTCACTAAAAGCATGACTATACCACCAATTTTTCAAAATTACAGTAAATCTCTTCGCTACGCACTTGATAAAAGCTTTCTGATTCATAAGATATTTTCATTTCTTGTTTCGGATCAAAACTCTATCTAGGAAGTTGACGGCCGCAAAGTTTGTCACCGCCAGGAGATCGGCCATAACTCCGCCATTTTGTGTTTTTTTTTTTGTAAAAAATTTGTTTCTCCCAGTTTTATTATGCCTTAATATATATCCGAAACAAACCTGACTCTATGTGTTTTTATTCTCCCAGCATAACATCAGAAAAAACTACCTTTTTTGACGCTTCTAAATGTATCGGCCCCCTTAAGTCACGTAAGCCACCATATTTGGAAAGTGCACTTTGCACGTATTAGTAAAATGGCAAAAACAATTTAAAAACCCCCCCCATGACCAAGTTCTGGCTACGCCCCTGATGAGGAGGCTGACAGCTTTGCTAGAACTGGGGCAGCTACGATCCCCCTTGCACCAGAACCTTTCATCGGGATGGTCAGAACACTGGTCAAATGCCACAGGTCTTAGGCAATCGAAAATCTTCATCAGAGGTTATAACTCCAGATGGAGAGAAGACTGCCTCAGACTGAGGAAAACCCAGCTTAGACTGGTCACCGGGCTGTTAACCGGGCACTGCAGCAAACACATGCACACAATTGGGTTAGAACAGGTAAGCGTCTGCAGACTCTGCGAAACGGCGGAGGAGACTCCTGAGCACGTCATACTGCACTGCGATGCGGTATGCCGCAGTAGGAGACAGCACCTGGGCCAGTACTGGCTTGCAGAAGGGAACGTCAAACACCTTCTCCCACGTGAGTTACTAAGCTTCATTAGGTCGGTGGGATTGGGGGACGTTCTCTAAAGTTTTAGGGGGCACAATAGATCAACCTTGGTCTCAGTGCACATTTCCCCTTTCAAATCTATCTATCTATAGGTGGATATTGGAGATATGTACCGACGCGCGGGAATCCGGCTGATCTTGTATCTCGAGGCTGCCCTACTGCAGAACTTAAGTCTTCGAATTGGTTTTCCGGTCCGACATTTCTTTTTCAAGATAAGTTCAAATGGCCAAACAACAAGTCCCCAATTGATCTCGACATGGACGTCATCAACGCGGAGAAGCGCAAAATGTCCCTCACTATAATGAAAGAGGCAAATCACATTCTCGACGTCATTAATGGCATAAGTTCGTAACCTTATTGCTTACGCCTCAACGCCTGGCTATTTCGGTTCAGCGACTTATGCAGAAAGAAATCAGTATTCACTACCGCCTGAAGAACTGCGACGCGCTTCACACTGCATAATATGGAACCTTCAGCAGCAACATTTCTCTGTCGACTTTCAGTTGTTAAGGAAACATCAAGTTTTGAAAAGAAATTTGAAATTTCTCACTCGATTTATAGACAATTCGACCGGGTTCGAGCTCATTAAGGTTGGTGGTCGCCTGAATTATACTGATTTACGAGACAGTCAAAAACACCCAATTCTTCTGCCCAGCAACTCACAATTTGTATCGACATATGTACGTCACTTGCATCTTCGAAATTATCACGCAGGCCCTAAAGCATTAGTTGCATTGATACGTCTCGAATATTGGATTGTCAACGCCAGAGATTTGGCTCGTCGCGTCGTTCGTGCCTGTGTGCATTGCATCCAACACTCCTGCAGCAAGTTATGGGACCGCTACCAAACGAGCCTCTCCAACCAGCACAACCATTTGATCGCTGCGGAATTGACATCTGTGGACTAATAAACACTTATCTACGCATCCGACGAAGGGCACCTACCAAATCATACTTGGCTGTATTCGTTTGCCTTGTGACTAAAGCGGTTCACATCGAGGTGGTCTCTGACCTATCAACGAAAGCGTTCCTGAACGCTTTAAAACGTAAGGGTGGTCGGCGAAAGATGCCGTGCGATATCTATTGTGATAATGCTACGAATTTTGTAGGAGCATCCAATCATTTACAAGAACTCAAGGACTTTCTATTCAACCACGAAACTCAAAATGACATCAACAAATTTTGTTCATCTGAATTTATCAAGTTTCATTTTATTCCACCCAGGGCACCCCACTTTGGCGGCCTCTGGGAGGTTGCAATTAAAAGCGCAAAAGGATAGCTGAGCCGTACGTTGGCAAATACCAGATTAACCTTCGAAGAGCTGAGCACTGTCGCCGTGGAGATAGAGGCCATCCTAAATTCGCGCCCGCTCTCACCACTGTCTTCAGATCCTAATGACCTCGAAGCACTCACTGCTGGACATTTTTTGGTCGGTTCCTCGCTACGCGCTCTACCCGAACGCTCACTTGAAGATAGAAACATATTAAGCTTGGATCGTTACGACACACAGTGGGGCGTCCGTGGCCAAAAAGAAAAAAATAACAATTTTTGTTTTGAAAAAATAAGTAAGCACGATCGAAGCCAAATCTCCAACTAAGGTATATCAAAAGGAATTTTAAAAAATTTTAAGTTTTGAAGTCTCACGAAGGTTTTAAACTTCATATATTGCGTGAACACAAATTTAAGGAAAAATAGAAATTTAACTTGCGAAACTAAAGATGATTTTTCTTATGGTTACAGTTATTATTTTAATATACCTGATTTTTTATTTTATGTTTTAGGTTTTTATAGACAGGCAATGCCTTTTTTTTGTTTTGGGTATTACTGTTCGCTAACTACCGTTATTTGAACGTAGAGCCATTTTGAGCCCTAGAAAAAGTGCAAACTTCAAAATTAAATATCTCTAAAAGCCCTATGGAGCCTTTCCAATTTCGATTGTTTCACTAAATTACAAGTATGTAGAACACGTTTGCAAAGTTTCAGCTGCAGAGGCCTGCAGACCCGCATGTAATTCATTTTTTTATAGTGGCATCTTTTGTACAATTTCGTAAGCTATTTTATGTGTAGATGCCGTCGCGTAGTTTAACTCGACCGGCTGGCACTACAAATGCATGCAAATATTTGTGGAAAATAAACTTAAGAGCGAATTGAAGAGGGGCCAACATGAAAAACATCGAAAACTTAAAAAAATGGCAAAATATACATATGTACCGATTAATTCATTTGAGGCTTATACGAACTTTTAAAGTAGGCGTGGTAGACTGCCCATTTTTGGCACAATTATAGATTATACCCTAGTGATATTGTGTATAAAATTTTATCTTTCTAGTGTTAGTAGTGGCCAAGTTATCGAATAACAAAAATTTTTTAATATGGGGGTGGGCGTGGCAGTAGTCCAATTTTCACAAGTTTTCGTATTTTTCTTAATTACGCTAAGAAATGGGCGGATACCAAATTTCGTCAAAATTAAACCACGTTTACTATTTTTGGCCTTGTAATATATGGGGGCGCCCCACTATGCGACATGATTACCGCTATCAAGCAACGCTTTTGGCGCCGCTGGTCTGCAGACTATGTCAACGAACTACGCTTACGGGTTAAGTGGACGGCACCTGCACCCTACCTCGCCGAGGGCACATTAGTAATCATACGTGCCGATAACCTGCCACCACAACGTTGGAAACTTGGTCGAGTTGAGTCCACCGTACTCGGACGAGACGGTCGCGTTCGAGTTGTGCACCTCCGCACTGCCAGAGGAGCCTGCTGCCGGCCCATACACAAACTTGCCATCCTACCAGTGTCTTGAAAGTGGATCCTTTCAACGGGGCCGGGATGTTGGATCACCCTTTATGATTATTATTACTTACTTAAATCTAACTCTCTTATTCTTTCTTATTCTCACACTCATTGTAAACATGCATACACACACACGCACCCATTATTGCACTCACAATCTGTTTGCACTTGTACTCACTTCACATGAATTTCATTCATTATAAGCAGAGAACAAACAGTTTGCGGGTTCCAGCGGTACGACCCGTTCGATGATGCGGGGGAAGCAGTAAAGGAGAGAACGCACAGAGCGCGAGAGCGTAAAATGAAAAGCTGTGAGAGCGCAAAATCAAATTTACGGAGAGCAAACAGATAAAAGAATTTATCGCATGCCGATGTATGAAACAGTGACGCACCACACACTGTGGTTGGTGTTGTTGTTGGGCAACAAAGCGATGTACCGCTTGCATGTTGGTGGTGGCTCGTGCTTGCTCTTCGCTTGCTTTTTTACAAACAACAACAAGAAGTGGACAGGTAAAGTTTGCATAGAATTGATTCAGCGATCGCCAAGGCGCATAAATAAGGTGGTAACACTACGGAAAAAAAACAAAATTCAATGGATTTTATTAGTTCTTTTGGTCTGCTTGTAAAAAATAAGTTGTAAGAAGTAAAAATGCCTACAATAAAAATAAATATATGTGTAAAAATATTGGAACAACCAAGGCGCATTAAGAAAGTGATAATAATTGGAAAAATATTGCTACAATGTCCTGCCAATTATCAGAGAAAAAAGTTTAATCAGTTCTGGTGCTGCAACTACCTATTGAATTTGCCTTGGCGATCGCTTTGCCAAATCAACCACCATTTCAATGTGCACGAGTAAACCCAAGCTGGCTTGCTGCGGAAAGCAATAACATTGCGTGTTGTTGTCGAAATGAGAATAAAGCACCGTTTTACTTTCGCTCGAGGGCAAATACCTGTTGCAAATACTTATACAGGGTTTTTCGATTCGAACCGAAAACTTTGACAACCCTGCGTTCGACAACCGCAGCTGTCATCTGTCGTTCCATTGTGTTAATATTATAGTTTAGTGTTTGCCATTTATGAAAATGGACCGATTTAGCATCGCTCAACGTGTAAACATAGTGAAAATTCACTACAAAAATGGTGAAAATTTGAGCACCACTTTTCGCGTACTAAGGAAGGATTTCGGACGTCACGGAAGGCCTGTTTTGTCAACAATTTCGGATTTATTGGCGAAATTCAAACGAACTGGTTCTGTACAAGATGTACAGAGGCCAATACGTAATCGCGCTGCTCGTTCGGCCGAAAATATTGCTTCTTCGAAAATGACGAAGGACAGACCGTTACCGTCAATTCTGAACGTTATGGCCGTATGATAACCGAGTATTTCTGGCCAGGAATCGAAGATATGGATGTGGAGGGGATGTGGTTTCAACAGGACGGCGCTACATGCCACACAACACGACCGAACATGAGAGAATTGCGAACCAGGTTCGATGAACGCATAATTTCGCGTTTTGGTAATGCCAATTGGACGTCAAGATCGTGCGATCTGAACCCTTTGGACTTTTTTCTTTGGGGCTACGCGAAAATCTATGCAGACAATCCGCAGACTCTGGAGCATTTGAGGGACAACATACGTGCAGTTCTTGGCGCCTTACAGCCTGCTATATGTAAAAAAGTCATCGAAAATTACCTAAAAAGAACCAAGGTGTGCCAGGCTGCTCGTGGCGGTCATTTGAATGATGTCATATTCTACATATTACTAATGGCACAAACCAAATATTATTTTGATAATAAAGTTTCATCAAAATTCAAATTTTAATTGATTTTTTTTTCATTATTTACTTTTTCGGCTCATGATGAAAAACCCTATACACCCCCAGACATTTTTTTGTGTAGCCAAGAAAAACGATTGTTGGAACAAACAGTGGTTTCTACTCAAGTAATGATTCTGAAACAGAAAATACCAAAAAAATTAAAACTAATGCGAAGTTTGAAAGTAAAGTATTGGTATGGATTGCCATATGTCCCAAAGGAATGAGTTCGGGTTTAATACGAAAATCTGCTTAATACCATTCATTAAAAAAAACTATTCTCAGGGTGAATTTGTGTTTTGGCCTGATTTTGCTAGTTCACGTTACGGAAATTTTGTCGTGCAGTACTTACCTATAGAAGATTTTTGGGCTGTTTAGAAATCTAAGATGTACGAGTAGAATTGGAAAGCTGAAAACGTCGCCCAATTAATACGCAGAATTAAGTATTGCTTATCGAAAATAGATAAAAATGTTGTATAAGGGCTTACATGAATTACTAAGACTCCCATCGAAATACTTAAGTTTTCAATGCAAATGTAGAGTGTGAATGCAAAAATAGAGTGGATAAATGTTTCGAGCTGGCAGACGTCCCGGTTTTAGCTGACATGTCCTGGTTTTAAACTGTTTGTCCCGGGGACCCTGTCCAACCTTGATGTGTCCCGGGTTTCCCTTAAACCGGGTTTAAAGATTTGATTGCAAACAAATTTGCAAAAATAAAATTTCAGGATTTTCGACTAGTTTTTAATTGTGAAATAGTGACATCATCAGATAATTGAGCTTTTCGCTAGCAATAATCGTTTTTTATTTAATTTATTGTGTGGTTTTTTATCCACTTTAAATGTTGTTTTTGTTTAATACGACAAAATATAGTTTTTTAAGTTAGCTAGGTTGTTTTGTTTTGTGTGTCTTTGTATGTGTACGTATGTGTATGATTTTGTGTTTTTTATTAAATAAATGTATGTACATACTATACATATTTACATGAAAGATATGTGAAAATACAATTTAAAGGTTGGTTTGTTTGTATTAACATGTTTTTTCCGTTGACGAGCGGTACAGAGGTATTTTATAATAATTTCACCGGTTTTGCAATGCGTATATCTGGGGTAGGTAAGACGTGTTCTAATGTTTTTTCAAAAAGGAGCAGCTCAACCAAGTCAAACGTAGCTGTTGCTTCTAGTCTCAGTAAGGAATCTAAGAGCCTTAATATCTATTTCCATAATGTTTCTGGCATGCCTAGGAAGGCGGACACTGTACTTCGACTGAGCTCTCAGTTAGAATTCGATGTATACGTCATCATAGAATCCTGGCTGAACCCCAACTTCAATGACTCAGAATTCTTTGATTTTAAATTATACGACGTATTTCGTAAAGATAGAGATGTTGCCAAAACCCTCTGTAGTAGAGGTGGGGGGGGGTTTTAATTGCTGTTCGTCGAAATTTTCGTTCTTCGCTAATCCAATTGGTTAACGGGGACTCCCTTCTTGACCAAATATGTGTGCGTGTGCAGGGTGCATCGAATGCACTTCTTGTGTGTGCCTCTTATATACCGCCTAACAGTATTGAGTCGCTTTATCAATCATCAGTTTTGTATACTTGGTGATTTTAACTTAAACGATATTTCGTGGTCATGCTTGAGTGACTCTTGCGCTCTTACACCCACTAATGTCAGCAATGCATCTGAGTTGTATCTAGTCGATAATTTCTTAAGCTGTGATCTCTCTCAGATCAACGGCTATGCTAATAAATTAAACCGCATTCTGGACTTAGTTTTTGTCACAAGTAATTTAAACCATAAAATTACGAAATGCTTAGATCCTATTTCACCACCTTCCTTGCATCATGTTCCCCTTTCAATTGAACTCGAATTTTATGAATTTTCGTCTCTCTCGCAAGCCAGTTGTAAATTCAGTTTTAATAACAATCTTTGTGACTTTCATGCTCTTAACAATTGCCTTCTTAACATTAACTGGGCTGACTTATTTTTAAACTCAGATGCTGATATTTGTTTTGAAATGTTCAAATCTCCAATCCAAGAAAGCTACCTCGAGTTTTCCCTCACCTCACTTTTCTTCAATGGTAAATCTGCTAATCTGTTCGCCGAGTTTTTCAGTTCTAATTTTGTTTGTGACGTTGACCTTAACGTATACAGTTCTGAGATGTCCAATTCTTCTCTCTCATTAGGTTCGCTAACATTAACATCTCCCGATATTGTAAATGGCATTTTTAGGATGAAATCCTCTTCCCAAATGGATTCTGATGGTCTTTCGGCCATCCTTCTTAAACAATGTTCTTCACTTATTGAGCCTCTTCTGCTTATTTTCAATAAATCACTCTCATCCGGGAGGTTCATCGATGCATGGAAGAAGGCAACTATTACTCCAATTTTTAAAAGTGGGAGGAAAAATTATGTCTCTAACTACAGACCCATTTCTAAGCTCACCTCTGTCTCAAAGCTCTTTGAGGGTATTGTTAAAGATAAATTAGTCTTTTTAGTTCGCAACCTTATTTGCCCTAATCAACATGGCTTTGTGGAAGGCAGGTCCCCTGTTTTTAACTTAGCCGTGTTTACTGAGGACTGTATTGCTGCCTTTCAGGGAGGTTTTGAAATTGATGCAATCTATACAGATTTTGCCAAGGCTTTTGATAGAGTTTCACACAAAATCTTGTCTCTAAGGTGGTACGTCTGGGTTTCCATTCCACATTTCTCCGGTGGATTGGGTCCTACTTGTCTAACCGGTCTTGTACTGTTGATGTGGAGAACTGTTCGTCTGTCCCCTTCGTGGCCACTTCGGGGGTGCCGCAAGGTAGCATTTTGGGCCCTCATCTATTTATCGGCGAAGTTTCTTCTTAAAGCAGACGATCTCAAAATCTATATGGTTAGGACAGGGTCCAATTTTGGTTCGTCTAAAACCGCTTGTTCCTTAATATTAAAAAATTTTTCCATGTTACCTTTTCTAGGAAGGATAACCCAGCCTGTAGAACCTTCAATATTGCTGGTTCTTCTCTAAACACTGTCAGTGAGATTAAAGACCTGGGTGTCTTTTTTGACTCGAGATTGTCTTTTTCCACCCATATTAAATTCATTGTCTCAAATTCTTATTCCATGTTGGCTTTTGTTCGTCGTAACTGCTCGTAATTTTCCGACCCTTATACTCTTAGGGCCAATTTTTCAGTGCGAGTTTAAACGCAGTTCAAACGTAGTTCCCTTGAACTTGGTTTAAATATAAACTCAGTTTAAACGACAAAGCAGTTTTTCAGTGCTAGTTTAAGTAGTAGAGTAAATATTTGTAATTTGAGTGTGGCAATACCGACAATATTTTTATCTAGCTAATAATTTTCCTTTGTTTTGATTGTCATTCGTAAATAAATTCTTTGCGCTCAAATAATAGGTCTGTTCATTATCAAATAGTTTTTGATAATTATCAAAAGTTTTTACTGGAAAAGCGTTCACGAACTCAAAAAACTAGCAGAAGAGAGCAGATACGGGAGCGTAACAACGCCAGAGAGAAAAAAGCAGGTGCAAGTTTCTGCTAATGATTTTTACTAGCAAGAATTTGCAGCTCATGAAAGAAAGTATCAGCTGTCAAAGTGCCACATAAACAAAACAAAATTTGTTTGCATATTGATATTTGGTTGCGTTTTAATGTTAAATATGAGCGAAAAAAGGAAAGTTGGCGAAGTTTTGGTAAATGTAAGCATTTGAAAATGCGATTGCCATATCCGAAATGGTTATAATTATAAGTTTCGAAGTTTCCCAACAACCGGAAAAAAACCGCGAATTGTAACTGGACAAGAGGTGAATGTGTTAGGTGAACAATTTACCTCTATGGTTGATGCTTCCATTTTCACGATTGTTTATTTTTCACACAAATGTCAGTTAGTTGTCAGCTGTTGCTTGCTAGCTAATTTCTACTGGATTTCCGTTCATTTACTTTTTTCACTATCATTCTCTTTGTGAGAGCATTCCTCTCAAATTCTTTCTTACGCTCTTCTGCTAGTTTTTACTGGAAAAAGTACGTGAACAAACCTAATGTATTTCATCAATAAATTCAAAATAAGCAAACGGAGTCCAAATTTTTCGTCTCGGGAAATCGAATGACTTCTTGCACTTGTGAAAAAAAATAAACAAGTGCTCGAGTGCAAGAAGACAGACCGCGTGAGTGCCGAGGAAAAACAAACCAAATGGAAAGAAATTGAGGACGATTTAGATTCAAAATTTGTTGATAAGTTCCGGTGCGCGAAAACGTTGCGCACAAAGTATAAGAATCTAAAAAAAAGTGCAAAAAAAGAATTTCGCTCACGACAGGCAAGAGCTGACCAAAACAAAAAAGAAATCGACTGTCAGAAGCTGTTGACAGTTTAAACTTAGTTTAACCGTGCAGGTTTGGGCGTTTAAACTGAGTTTAAGTCAAGTTTGACTGAAAAATTCGATTTTGCGTTTAAACTAAGTTTAAACTAGAAACTGAGTTAAACTCGCACTGAAAAATTGGCCCTTAATCTACATTTCATAACATTCGTTAGGTCAAAATTAGAATATGCTGCGTTTATTTGGCGTCCCTACCGTGCATCCTTCATTAATCGTATTGAACGTATTCAAAAGGTTTTTATTCGCTTTGCCCTTCGTTCCCTTAAATTTAACGACCCTATCCCCTCCTTTGGTTACCGTTGTCAGTTTATAAATCTTAAATCTTTGAATTCTAGGCGCTCCTACTTGTCCTGTTCGTTTGTTGTCAATGTCATTGACGGAACTGTGGACTGTCCTGCGCTTTTGGACAGAATAAAGTTTACTGTCCCTTCTCGAGCTCTTAGGCATTTTCATTATTTCTATGTTGGTTTATGCAAAACGGAATACGCTAAAAACGCTCCTCTTGCTAGGACGCTCTCGGAACTTAATCGCATTCCACACTTAGATCTCTCTCTTCCAAGATTTATAGTCTCAAGAATTATTGTTGAATTTTTTTAATTTTAACTTTATTATTTTGTAATATTCCAGTATATAGATAGTCTATTAAAATTTATTTTTTGTTTGACCGAATTATAAATAAATAAATAATTAATGTGCTTTGATGCTTGGCAACGATTTGTATATCGAAAAAAACGATTATTTGCTCGCACATCGTTGCTTGTTCGTGATTTTTTGGCCAAAAACAACATGATAATCATGCCTTAGGTGACTTTTCCGAATTCCTAAAAATTGAAAATACCCATGAAAGGAGAAAGACAGAAAGAATGAGGAAATAAAGACCGCGCTACTGGAAGAGTTCAAGCAAAGAATATATAGTACAATATAAAGAATACGCATCTTCAAGAGAAGAGATGAGCGGAGGCATAGGTTGCGAGACATTTGCTCTCGCTCGTTCGTTTGACAACAGAAAATTGCTGTTGTTGTTCGCAACGGCTCCGCTCGTATATATTGAAATAGTGGTTGTTGTGGCGTAGTGATCGCTCATTTTTTGCATGCATGTTTATTGATCGTGTTCGTCGAAGCGCAAGCGGGGAGCAAACAACGAACCAAAGCATCTTCATCGTCGTTTCAACGAAGATCATTCGAGATTCGCTAATGTTTTTGTAGTTGTCGTTTATTGTGTGTATGCTTTTTTGTGTTGCCGATTGGTTTTGCTGCACAAATTGCTATCATGTCACCATCAATCGAATCTTTGTGGTGTATGGCTTTTTGCTGGTCAATGGTGCGCGCTTTGATTGATTTAAAAATTTGGTGGTTGATCCGAATTTAAAATGTTTGAAAATATTTTACGAGGCGAGTTCGAAGTAAAATTATTTGTTTATATTTTCACATGGTTGATTACAATTTTGAGAATATGGGAAAACTACGAAAAAAATGAACTGATGGGCATATTGACTTCAAAATTCGTGAAAACACTTGAAATCAAAAATAATTAGATACGTGTTTTAATTTTGTTTTTTTTTTTTTGAAAATCGAAATCTAACGGACAAACCAAGGGTTAAAAGATTGTATGGAAAAACGTAATTTAATAGGTCTATTGACTTTCAATATGGCGAAAGCACTACTAAAGCACTAAATAAAGAAATAAATAATAAGACAAATATTTGTCATAAAAAATATGTTATTAAGGCATGCCTACGTTTAAAAATAGTATAAATATTCTACACCTTAATGGTTCCATGGCGAATGATGTGACCATAAATTTATAATATTAGATTTTCTTATTTTAGCTCTTTTAAGCAAGGACTAATCAAAAGTCTTCCTTTCTTTTCAATTCCATTTTTATTTAAATGTCTCTGTTGATTACTTATTATTTATTTTTTATTGCCTGTAGCGATCATATAGGTCGCCATGCCAGCCATATTTTATTTTCTTTTCTATGATTTTGCGTACACTACAGTCGGCAGTGAGTTGAGGAGCAATATGAGACGCCGTGCAGGCTTATAGAAGAAGAACAAAAGCCAGCCAGAAAATATAAATCGTTTTACAATTTCAGCTTTTCGCCGCAACAACAACAACAATGCTTACACAATTGTGCGAGAATGAACGATTGAGCACAGACGCAGCATTCGTGTTGCTATGATTTGCGCTCAGAGCATTGTGCTCTCATTTCAAGTGTTCCCTCTTGTTGCCTACCCCCGCATCATGAAGACGGGTTCCGATATCAGCACCTGCATTCAAGTTTTTGCTTGTACGTGATTCACACTCTTTATGTTCTATACTTTTTGGTTCAAGGCAATACCGAAAAGTACATGTCAGAAATACTTCAAGGACTGAAAAATGCGCTGGCACAATATTATTATACCTGAAGGGGATTGCTTTGAAGGAAGACCAAATAGATATTGATGAATAAATAATTTTCGAGCTACCTCTTTTAACCCCCATCCGACGTTCAAAAAAACTCACACATAAGATGTTCGGGTGAAATTTCACCCATATGGTACTTTGTATGTTTTAATGCATTTTTTGACCAATTTTAATAAAAAAACTTTTGTTATCTTTAATCGTTATTATCTTTGTTATCTTACAGATAAATAAATTGACAAATTTTTCTATATTTTTCTGCAATTAGGGCAGTTTTGTTAAGTTAGGTTATTGTGGCTGCCTCTGTAAGAGACACACTCGGAGGCCTATTATGAGACCCGTTGTGCTACCACATTTTTCACCTGTTTTTTAAATGTGTATGTAACACTGTTTTTTCCAACATATGTTACAGCACACATTTCAAGCGGATGGGGAAAGGGGGGAAGAAAGGGCAGTAGTTAACTAAAACTTTGTGTTCACCATATGTATAGTTTTTTCAAGAATTGCAAGCAGAATATGCCTTTCGATCGTTTTTGATACCAAATTGGCACCGTGTTTCAATAGTTTTTCACTTTTTTACACTCTGATTTTCTGACAAGGTTTGGGAAATTGGCTGTATTGAGATAAGAAGTCAGCATGAAGATTTTCCTTTCGGTAACGTTGTTCTACGTAAAATCTTTAGCTTTACTAAACTCAAATCTATGTCTTCGAGAAAAATTCGCCGCTTTTACTTTTTGTTGTGATTCCAGCTGGGATCGACAGCGATTAGTTTTTACTTGACGATATAGTTAGTGAACAACCAATTGGTCTAAAGTGTCAACTACTGCTATTGACTTATTGTAAAACGATGTAATTTCGGATAATTTTTTGTCACCCACATTTCCTGGTTATGATGAAAAGTGCTCAAAGGGGCATCTTCCGCGAAAAGCCGGCAATTGTTTACTTAGTGTGTCCTTTTTATAGGACGTACATAGCAGTTGTCGCTAAACCCACTTTTCTCATATATGTCTTATGGGTGTTAACGAGCTTCATTCTTGATTACAATCGTTACGTTTCTGGCGAGTGGTTTTGTCACCGACAGAACGAAAAATTGGTCTGCCTGTTGTGTAACTCTACAGATTATCAAGAGATTCCCCATTCGACTTATAAACACCACTCAAAATTCAAATATCAAAATATGCCTGAATATCACCAACGCTGATCCATGCACTGCCATAAACTCGCAAACCTTCACCATTAGTTTTGACAGTTACTATCTTTAACATTGGTGTTCATTGGCATTTTGTATTGCTGACACACGACTTCAAGCATAGCGAGTTATACCAACTTTAGTTGAAATAATATGATTGGCTCTTAGTTTTCAGTTGAGTTCAGGAGCCCCATTGATCCATAAAAAGGTTTTGCCTATAAAAGCAGTTCAAAACTTTCACTCCAGTGACGTAATTTTAGGGCATTTTCTGTATGTGTTGTGTTGAATTTCCATACAATTTGTATATGGGTGAAATATCACCCGAACGTCGCCCACGTAACTTTTTTTGTAAGCACCGTTATAATGAAATAATCAATATGTTGTAGATAATTTCTAAAACTTATATTGGTTTGCCACAAATAAAAGAAACCTTAATCATTTTGATAAATATATAGAAAAGTTATAGCATCCCAAAGTTGAAAATGGGTGAAAAATCACCCGAACGACGGATTAGGGTTAAAACACCTCGTAGATAACCACAGTGTGAAATTTTTGGAAAATTCACACGCACCAAAGCTGGCCTACGTTTGTTCATACTGTAATAATAATTTCGACGCGTCTGTGCGACATATAATTCCGACGTTATTCCATATCAGTTGTATGGTCAGTGCCACGGCCAAGAAATATCCAGAAATCTTCGTCTGGACACCCACCCATTGGACTAAAATTTGAAATCAATTGGGTCAAGTAGACCATTCATTTTTATAAATGGAGTCACATACCTATGTCCAATGAACAATATTTAAAATTTCTTGAATATATATTATATTATATATTATATATATATACCTTAGCTCTTGGTAATTATTCTCATCTTCCACCTGCTTTGATTGCATTTCAAATATTTCCTTATTTCGCGTCTCCATTTCAGCAAGAAGTCTTCTCCTTTCTTCCAACCACAACTTTTTTTCTTGCTCAAACATTTTTTTTTGTTCAATTAGAGTATCTGCAGTATCATTTTGTGATTCTATTCTATTAAAGTCGTATTTTTCTCGAAGTTGTTGTAGTTCCATTGTCAAGAAATTTTTACTTTTCTCCGCTTCAATTAATTGCTCACGTAACTCCAATATTTCAATGTTATAACGTGATTGTTGCTGGTTAAGTTTCTCGGTATATTGAATTTCCATCCGTTCAATTTCGTATCGAGATAATTCAGATGCCGATCCAAGCGAATATGAGGAGCCCAGATCAGAACTGCTCTTATTACGTAATTCTGATTGTAATTGACGACAAAACTCTTCTGATCGTTCCCTTTGTTTTCTCTCTTTCGTTGCATCTGTTACCGCGTCTTCAACCCGTAACTCTAATTCTCGCTTATTTTTATCAGCTTTTCGCAAGTCGTTTCGCAGACAGTCAATTTTCTGCATTACAGTATCCAATTCTTCCTCTTTATCACGGACCTGTAAAAACAATATAAGTTTAAAGGGTGACTTAAGACAATTCGAATCTAAAGAATTTTGCTTCACTTTTTTATTTCTTAAGCATTTTCGGATAATACCAATACATAAAATGTATTTGCCATAGGAATCCGTCGACGGTCAGTTCTACTCAGATACATCCACGAGCCGGAGATTTCGGCCAGTGGAGGTGTTAGAACAGATGAAAGTGTTTTTAGACCTCCTCATTCTGGCCTTTCAAAAATGCCTCGCGGGAATGGTTTTACCTTTTCCCGGTATGTTTTGCCAACTAGCTACTTCCTTATTCTTAAGGCTTGTCCACGAAAAAAACTTTTACATTTTCTATTATTAATAGCTACTAAATAAAATATTGAACTAATGTTTGTGTGAGTATTTATTATCTCTTATAACTCAAAGTTTGTGATAATGTACAAATATTTTAAAGTTCAATTGGATTTCTTACAAATCTACGTATTTTTGCTTTCAATCCCCTCATCAAATGTTGCACACTAGATTTTCCAATTTTTTTGGCCATACTGTTCCACTTTTTTATAAAATCAATCTTTCCCTTAGCACGTTTTTTATATTTCTGTAAGTTTCGTTTCATTATTGCCCAAAATCGTTCGACTGGCCGAAGCTGTGGGCAATTTGGGGGATTGTGATTTTTCTCAACAACACGGATCTTATTCCTTTGGTACCACTCTTTGACAATTTCTGCATAGTGGACTGTGGCTAAGTCTGGCCAAAATAAAGGTGGAACAGCGTGCTCTCTGTACAATGGCAAAAGTCGTTTGTTCCTTCAAGTAAATTTTACTGTTAAGACTGCCAGTTGTAACAAAAGGACGAGTGTATTTGCCACAGCTGCATATGGCCTGCCAAACCATATACTTTTTACCATATTTGTCCATCCGTTTATACTTGAACCTTTTCATAACGCCACCCAACAGTTATGCTGTGTAATATCCTCGACCTGGAAGCTGTTTGAAATCTTCTTTGACATACGTTTCGTCATCCATTAACACGCAGCCTTTAAAACGACACAGATCATTCGATAAAAGTTTTCGGGCTCGATTTCTGGCACGCTTTTCCACTTCGGAGTTACGATTTGGCACTTTTTGAACAAAGAAAGATTTGAGCACGTAGTGTCTTTTAATTTTCGCAATGTATGATTTCGAAACTTCGAATTTTCGTGCCAAATCTCGTAAAGATTGGTTTGGATTTTTTTCCAGAGAAACTTTCACCTTACGAGCTATATCTTTATAGACGAAACCTTTTTTTCGTCCGGCTCCGACGATACGGGATGTGGACAGGTCCTTCTTGTATTTAATTACCACATTTCTAGCTGTTGCCCTGGAAACTTTGGCTAGTCTTCCCAACAATGCGTACGAAGCCGTTGGATTTTCGAAAAAGTGGGCAATTATTTTTTGTCGAATTTTGTCTTCTTTAGATGCCATTTTGATTGAATCACTTTGAATTTCAAAATACAATTGACCACTACATTGATTTGATTGGATGGTTTGCTGCCGGAGGGCTGTATCCAAAATTATACTTGGCCATCTCAAAGAGTAACGGCAATCTCACCGCGGTAATCATGACAAGGCAAAGGATTACAATCCGATAAGCCTTACATAATTTTTACTCAAAGCACTATAACAGCTTATCGAGTCTCTAAGAGTCTAAGGAGAACAATCCCAGAGAGCGCGATAGCGTCAACGCAGCATACTTTCCAAAAAGGGAAGTTTGTGGAAGCAGCGCTGCATGCGGTAGTTCATAAAATTGAACACTCTCTTCAATGTAGGGCATTCATCTTAGGAAATTTCGTGGATATAGAGGGAGCTTTCAATAACGTAGAGAAGACGCTAATCTTAATGCATTAAAGTGTGTGGATGTGCATAACCATATAGTCGAACGGCTAGATGCTCTACTCTCACACCGAAAAATAGTTGCTCAATGGGGAGGGAGCGAACATACCCGATATGCAACTAGGGGTACTCCACAAGGTGGAGTTCTGTCTCCACTTCTCTGGTTGTTAACTTTGAACCTGATTCCCTTGCAATTGTAGCAAAAAGACATAGAGACTGTGGAGTATGTTGACGATGTAGTTATTTTGGTTTCGGGAAAAATTTTGAATGTGATAAGTGATATCATGCAAAATGCACAATGTTATATAGTTATAATTACTTGGGCTAGAAGTAAGGGATTAAATAATAATCCAATGAAAACTAGTCTGGTACTGTACTCAAGGAAATATAAGATTGCTGATCTGAAAGATATAATGGTAGACAACATAAGTTTAAAACTATCAGAACGGGGAAGATTTCTGGATACAATTTTGGACAATAAGCTAAATCTGCGACTGACTAAGGCGCACAATGCCTATTACGCATGGATATTAGTTCTACAGGCTTATTCGCGTCTTTGGATTGTGCTCAATAAAAATAAAACACACTCACGTTCTCTAACGCAGCTCTCAATTGTAGTCACTTTATTTTCAATTTCACACTTTACTGTCTTTACACTTGTTACTTATTGGACTACTCCGTGTTGCACCTTTGTTTGCTAAAACAGAACTGTTCGCCCTGCGCTGTAACCGGCTGCCTTTTATACTCGTTTGCTTCTCGCGCAGATCGTTCTCGCACATTCCAATTGAACTCATAATTTCCAATATCATCGGGAGTCATTTTTGCAAATATTCTAGCGAAATTATCAGGCCCCTAAAAGTATGCCACGCAAGTCCGTCGTATTATAAAACTGGTTAACTGGTAACGTGGTTATAGACTTGACTGGGGTCTTCAAAACCTGACTAAGCGCTGCACTTACTGCCCATAGAAATGTTCGCGAAAAGCGTCACCTTAAATACGGCCCTAAGGGTCAAGAATCGAGCGGTTTTCTGGTTAGACCTTATGGGCTGGGAACCCATTTGAGGTCAGTATGGAATGAAAACCGACTACAATTAAGCTCGCTAGAGTTTCGACAGAAACTTTAGAATAAGATTTCCATCAAGAGATCTTTGGTCCATCGATAGAAATAGTGGGCAACACAGCGTCAAAGTCTTTACAGATGGATCAAAGTTCAGTGGAGGACATCCAAAAATGCTTAAAACTTAAAGCAATACAACATGCGGCGGATTTTTTTAAGGATTTAGTCGAAAGCGCAGGAATAGACTTTTTGTTGACAGTCAGGCAGCTCTTAAGACCTTGAAAGTGTTATCAAGAAACTCTGGAACAGCAAGAGTGCTACAAAACACTAATAGCTCTAGCAGAGTTAACAAAGTCTCCCTCTCTAGAGTTCCAGCAGACTGTGGCATTTCAGGATATTAAACGGGAGACCAACTGGCTAAAAAGGGAGCAACTTCAGAGGAGGAACCATTCCCTTCATGCTACCTTATACTATATTTTAGAGGAGAAACAGATAATAAATTTAAAACTATCGCGTTAAAGAAGTGACAGGAATTGAGTACTTGTAGGATTAGCAAAATCGTTTGGCCAAATTCCTCTCGAAACAAAACAAATTATATTCTCAACCGTTCTCAAAGATCCACACGAAAGCTGATAGGTATGACAACAGAGCACTGTCTGATAGTCATACATGCCTACAGGCTAGGGCTGACTAAGTCAAACATCTGTAAGAACTGTTCGAATCTCGAGAAGGAAGAAACAATAGAACACGCCCTGTGCCTTATGAGCCAGTTACCCGAGACGCAGAACTTAAACTTAATCATAACCGTAAACTTAGATTATTCAAAACATAGTTCCCGTAAACATAAAGTTAGAATTCAGCTCATTTTCCTTGTTGATAGAGACAACGACATTGCCACTTAGTTTTAATTCATCTCGTACACACGCAAATTAAATCTTTTCCCAGCATATTTTCACTAATATTATTGAATGTATGAGCATCCAACAACTTCAAATATTAATGTATTTACAAACATAATAAGAATTTCCTTCCACTTTGTATATTTAACAAATTCTACTCTTAATAAATTTCATTTTCCAATTTATTAGGAGTAGCTGACACGTTAAACTAAGTTACGTCTCGGGTAACTGGCCCACAGACATGGGGGTTTCGCACTAAAATCCACTACCACTACGAGCTCTGCGGGACATTTTCCACTACCACTAAATAAATTTAGTGATAGCTGAATTTTTTTCCACTAATCACTGATCTTTATTTAGTGGTAGTGCAATTTTCTTCCACAATTTTTTTTGAGTGGTACTTTTTACCACTGTCACTAAATAAAGATCAGTGATGAGTGGAAAAAATTCAGCGATCACTAAATTTATTTAGTGGTAGTGAAAAGCATAGTGCACTATAAATTTAGTGCAAAACCCCCATGTCTGCTGGCCCATTAGTCCAGAAATAAGAGAAGGGTCAGACGTATGCGGTAGAACTATGGGCTATTGTGTCTATGTGAGGTGTATTCGCTGCCGCCATAACCTAAGCTAATCTTTTCACGGCAGGAAGCAGGAAGCACTCCCACTTTTAGCGGTGGTCATCGTGTTGTAACACTCGGGAACACGCACAGCCCCCCAGACGGCATGTCTTCTAAAATACCAGTCTCGAACAAGGTAACAGGCCAAATAACATACCACTTCATTTATCCCCTCCAGAGGCAATTTTTATTACTTCCTCTCTTTCTATATTCTGGCTTTTGTCGACCACCACTACCTAAACTTTCTCCTACTGCAATCGGACGACCACTTTACTTTGGCTAACACAAACAACGACAGACGAGTCCATGTATGTTGTTGCGAATTTCGAGGACGAAATCCTAATCCCGTGCTATGATACCACAATTCTTCCGGTGAGCAAGGAAGACAAGATTCAAATTCAGAAGGTAGTTAACGATACGATTGGTGTATCAATCGGTTATAAAAAAAAATGAAGCAACTAACTGCCCTATTCATTCCCCAAGTTATGGGTATAATTTCACCAAGATATGGGTATCAAATGGAAGAAGAAAATTGGTGCATTTATTATTATTATTATTATTATTATTATTATTATTATTATTATTATTTAATAGTCAAATAGAAACAGATTCATACTGACTAGCAATTACAATTAGGTTAACAAAACACTTAAAATTAAATTAAATCAAAATTAAATATAATAAATTAAAGAAAAAAAAAACAAAGTAAAAAAGTACTAAGGTGCCAGAAGATTCACCTCATCGAGCTGCCTTTTGAAGCATGATCTAGGAAGAGACAGATCCAAGAGAATTGACTTGGCTAACTTATTGAAATCACACATCGCCCGTGTTATAGGTGCTGCAAGGAGGTAATTAGTTTTTACAGTTTTTACATAAAAAGGCGGAGAGAAACGCAGTGATTTACAGGACACATTGAACTTAATTTTCTCTAGAAGACAGGGGCAATCAATGACATTGGAGACGAGATCAAAGACGAACATCACAGATTGGACGAATCTTCTAACATCAAGAGACTGCAAATTAATCAACATTAAACGAGCACTATAAGAAGGAAAAGGTTCAGAGAAATGGAGAGGCTGTAGGGCAAAACGGAGAAACCTACGCTGAATTCTTTCAAGACGGGAAGAGTGTAAAGTGTAAAGTGGGTTCCAGATTATAGAGGCATACTCAAGTTTAGACCGGACGAGAGACGTAAACAGAAGCTTGCGCGTGTAAGGGTCTTTGAATTCTTGTCCATACCGCCGGATAAACGATAGAAGTGAGTATGCTTTTGGAATAATGTAATTCACATGCGGCACGAATGTAAATTGAGCGTCAAAAATCACTCCAAGGTCGCGGAATTTGTCTGCGGTTGTTAGCAGTGAGTTAGAAATCACGTAAAAGGAGGGGACAGGACTATGAGACTTAGAGAAACTAACATGAAAACATTTATTGATGTTAAGGGATAACTTATTATTGTGACACCACAATGCCAGATTGTTAATGTCAGACTGGAGCAGAGGAATGTCAGTGTGATCACGAATACTACGAAATAGTTTTAAGTCGTCAGCATATAACAAAAAATCGGAATGTTGAAAACAATCCCCAATATCATTGATAAACAAGACAAACAAAAGTGGGCCGAGAATACTTCCTTGCGGAACACCAGAAGTAGCAACAAAAGTGCGAGAATTAACATTACCAATCTTCACGCAACATACTCTGTTAGTGAGATATGATTTTAGCCAATTAAGAAATGTTGAGTGAAAACCAAGACGTGCAAGTTTTGAAACTAAAATAACATGCGAAACACTATCAAATGCCTTAGAAAAATCAGTGTAAATGGTGTCCACTTGGTCACCATTTTTAAAAGCCGACATACAAAATTCGGAAAAGACGGACAGATTCGACACTGTAGAGCGGCCTGGTATAAAACCATGTTGGTTCGGGCTTATTATTTGTTTCACGGCGAAAAACATTTTAGTTTTAACTACCTTCTCAAAAATTTTAGATATCGTTGTTAATTTTGAGATTGGCCTATAATTTGATATCTCATTTTTCTTCCCAGATTTAAAGATTGGTGTAATATAGGCAACCTTCCATTTATCAATAAATACACCATATCGCAACGACAAATTGAAGATAGTGCTTAAAGGAGCAGAGATAGCAGAAGCGCAACTTTTGAGTAGGGAGGCGGATAGACCATCACAGTCTTGTTTTGTTGAACAGGACGAGTCATTAATCGCAACAAGAACATCCATAGCAGATACCAAAAGATTACCAAAGTTGACTATTGAGGAGCCAGTATTAGTGGGCGAGGGAGAAAAACCACTATGGTCCTCTACAAAAGTTGAGCTAAAGAAATCAGCAAATAAATTTGAGGTGTCCTGAAAATTATGAGAGGTTTTGCCATTATAATTCATGCAGGAGGGAATACTAGAGCAACCTTTTTTAGAATTGACAAAGGACCAGAAAGATTTTGGATTGGACTTTAAATCAATCTCAAACTTAGAGATGTACCTCTGGTATAAGAATTTATGTAGCACATTAAACTCCTTCATGTAGCGTTCAAACTTAACTTTACAATCAACAGAGCCAGAGGCTTTATAAAGTTTGTGAAACTTATTCCTTTTATTTTTAATAGTTTTAAGATTTTTGGTATACCAGGGCAGCTTGTGCACTCTACATGGGAGAAGAGGGATATAGTTTGAGAAAATCTTAGTAATGGCATCAATAAAAATGTCATAACAGACTTTAATGGAATTGCCGGAAAACAGCTCGTTCCAATCGGTATCGAAGATAGTTGAGTTGACCAGCCCAAAATTAGCTAATTTCAGATTAAATGATTTACTTTCAACGATCGGAAGTTCCGGAAAGTCGTAGAAATCAATCACAAGTAATAGGGGCTTATGGTGTTTGTCAGACTCTGTAAAAGGGAAATCACAAACACACAACTTTGGGCAGACGTTAGTGCTGACAAAAATAAGATCCAAGATTCTATTTAGGCTATTCACGAACGAATTAATTTGAACTAGATCAAGACTCAAAAGGCAGTCGAGGAAGTAAACTTCGTGCGAGTGGTGTACATTAGTGGGTGTTAAAACATGATCATCAGCAATATTAGACCAGACTATGTTATTCAGATTAAAGTCCCCAAGAATACAAAAATTATCATTACAATTCTTATCAACTAAGTGTACAATATTATCTGCATGTGAACAATATAAAGAATCTACACTATTAGGCGGAATGTATGAGACACAGATAAAGAGGCGGCCCTTTGAGCCAGTAATGCATACACAAAGTTGATCAAGAAGGGTGTCAGATATTTCCAATTCCATCAAGGCGGAACGCAAAGTGTTTCTGGTAGCAATCAAAACACCGCCACCCCTAGTAAGACCAGTCTTTAATGGGTCTCTATCCTTCCTATATACACTATAGAGTTTTGGATCAAAAAATTCCCCGTCAAAAAAATCTGGGTTGAGCCAGGTTTCCGTCAACACTACAACATCAAACTCACACTGCGAGGAAGCAGCAAAGATATCATTTGCTTTTGTTCTCATCCCTGACATGTTTTGGTAGTAGACCTTAAAGGTTCCAGATGAAGGCACAAGGTTTTGTGAGAGGCTTGTAGCTAAGCCATTGGCTCTACACTTGGGGGCTTTTGAAAAAACTTAAACGGCCGGACTTTAATATCAGTTGGCGAAAGAGAAGAGTTAAAAATCGTATTGAAGGCACTAGGTGTTACTCCCAGCTTGAAGTTAACGCTCTTCAGCTTCCCAATGTCGGTATCTTTTTTGACTAATTTAAAGCAAGCCAGGTGCTGCTTATCTAACTGAGTGTGGTTAGTGACATAAGAGATAATATCATCTTCAGAGACTGAACTCTTGAAAGAAGAGAGGTGAACCCATTTTTTGCACACAACTACTTCAAGTTCGGCATTTTCGTTGCTACCGACAACCGTAATCTGTTTTTTAGACTTCTTCTTACTGACTCTCACCCAACCTCCAACATTAGAAGCAACTTCAGCGGGATCAGCAGCAGAGACAGATTCATCATGGGTTCCACAAACGGATTCTCTAGGAGCAGCAGCAGCAGCATCAGCAAAAGTAGCAGCAGCAGCATCAGCAAAAATAGCAGCAGAGCGCGAGCTGGTACCATCCATAGACCAAACACCAACAGCATCAGAGTACGAAGTGACTTTACCATTCTTAGCAGTTTTAGCAGGTGAAGAGTGCGACTCAGCTCCAACTATTACACCGACAGCAGCATTAACAAGCGGGGTGGCCTTAGCTCCCATTGTTGTATGAGCATCAGGCGAAGAGAGCGAATTCAATTCAGCTCCACCAACAGTATTAGTGACGGCAGACTTTTTTATAACTGCAGATTGGACATGCAGAGAATTAGAGTAAACAAGCTTAGCCTTTGAGCGTGTCGGCATAATTGTGCTCAGAGAGTCAGAATTAAAACAGCTGTAAATTCCCGTAGTGGCCGTAATAGCAGGGCTGTTTATGTTACTGCTGCAAGTTTTTGTTGTGTGCATCACTGCAATTTTCAGCGCAGACAGCTCCGATGAGATATGAGCAAAGAACTTAGTGTTTTTCTCCACCAGCTGCATATGCTCTTTCTGTTGTTTAACAAACTGTGCCTCCAAATGTTCAAATTTTGAAAGAAGTGAGGTGCAGTTCACATTAAGAATATTACTGAACTTCTCGAAACCAGCCTTTTGAGACTCGATAATTGCCTCAAGCGCTTTGGTTAACTTTCCATTCATCCCAATGCAGTCCTTACAGAAGTATCCCAGATGTCGATTCATCTTCAACAGCTTCACATCGTATTCGGAGACTGGTCCATCGCAGCAGGCTCGATGAAACACCCCTCGGCAGAGGCCACTACATGGCACAATAAGGCTGTCGTTTCTGGCAAAACTTTTATCGCATTTGCCACAGAAGTCATCCATGGCGATGATCACAAAAGCAAATGTGGAGAGAAAACGCACGAAGAGCGAGCAAAAACACGTCTTTATAGCACGGTAGTCAGAGACTGACTGATTTAGACAATATTTCCAGCAGCCTCGATAGCCTAGCGTGAGTGCACTAGATTTTCATCTCAGAGGTCGTGGGTTCAACTCCCGCCGCGTGCACGGTCCCCGCACTTTTCCAACCACTTTTTCCGATTTTCCCTGTTCTCTAAATTTTCCTAAAACCCCACTCACTCCTATCCCACTCACTTTCACGCAATAGTACGCGCAATTATGCGCTGTGCGGCTGTAAAAAGAGAAAACAAATTTACAGTTACGCGGTGCATTACAGTTACACATCTGCAAGGGGAAGCGGACAATTGCGAAAAAAACAGCGCACCAAATTGATCTAGCGAGGTCCCCAACCATTCTGCTGTAACCTCCTCACACAACAGATGGCGCGACGAGCGGTAGCTCGAAATAACGGAGGCGACGTTCCTAAGCGGCGTTAGGTGGCAGCCCCATCATTGAGGACTACCTGCGGCAGGCCAATCACGTAAGCAACACAAAGCTGTCTTGTGGAGGCCCTATGCTCCAGAGAGGAGTGAACAAGGAACCAAAAAAGACAATATTTCATATTTTGAACTTCCAGGCTAAAATTCTGACAGACAGTTCGATGGCGTGGTCCAGAGCACTGAGGAAAAATTAAGAACTGAACCTCTTAAAAAATTGTTTACTAAAGGAACAACTAGATATTGTCTTTATGACTCCAGAGTATTGTTTAAACCAAAAACATCAAACGTGTTTTTGCAAAATTCTAGTGTGTTACCCCTTAAAATTAAAGACGATTTTCTTATAGTGAATAAATATGTTATTGATAATGTCAATAAAAATAATCTATATAAGAAACGCACTTGTACTTTTAGTTGCTAGTTCACAACTGCCTTTATTTGCCTTCAAAAACTATTATTCAGTTTAGCGGTCACCCAGCGGTATCCAGCACATGCGAGTGCATTCGCCTCTGCAAATGTTTTGCAATCGATGTGCTGTGGTCAGCGCGATATATGCCCCGCGTAGGCGTAAACAAAGAATAAGCAATATGCGTTAAAATATCGGCGGCCTGGTGGAGATTGAAACTGGTGTACCGCCTGTAACTCCCCCACCACTAGATTGAGGCCCCGACGAAATATGCAATGTCTGTCCCTTTGGCCTTAGTAGTAATATTACAATTGTGACAATAATCAATAAATAGCATGTACTAAAATCTATCAAGTATCGTATAGTTTTACTTTGTTCTGCATGTGTTACAATCGATTCAATTTTGTTTTAATTTTGTAATTGATAAGTCCTCCATTTTGAATTCTTTAATGGTATAATTTTCTTTTAATTGTGTTATTAGGTGTGGTAAGATTATTTGCTCCTGAATTCTGAATAGTTAGTTAGTTGTTGCCATAAATTTGCACAAATTAGAACATACGGCTATGACAAATGTCGTCAGCCGGAATTCTTACAGCTAATTACATTCAATATTGCTTATTGATAATTAAACTCTGTAACAAGAGAGCTTCTATAATTTAAACAAACTTTTATATACTTAACGATAATTCTTACATCTAATCCACAATTCAATATATTTACTATTTCTTCTTCATTGAAGCTGCTTTTCTCCAAATACCGTTTTCGAAATTCCCTTAATACAGGGCATGAGCCTAGAAAATGTTGTATATTTTCAATTTCATTTCTGTTACACAGAGAACATATTCTAGCAGCCTTTTTGAACCGGTTTCCATTTAGTTCAATTAAGTTGCTGCGCGCTTTAAAAACCCACATTATTTCTTCCTCGGCGAAACCATCTGCTAAAAAAAGCTTTGCCGCTATATGATTTAATTTCTTAAAAAATTTCTGTTTGCTCGGCTTTTTTTAACCAACCTTCATAATATTTACTTTTTAGCATTTTTAACAATGCCAGCCGATTCTTGTTCCAGTTTTGTCTATCGGCGTTATCTTCGGTCCATTTAATGCCAAAATCATTACCTAGTTGATTTAGTTCCTTTGCCCATAACATATTTTTCCGAAGTGTCAGTTTAGTAAAGGGATGTGGTAATCTTTCATCGTCATACTCAAACATGGTCCTAGCTATATACCTTAAGTGCAAATCTAAACTATAAATATGTCCATTCTCGACTCCTGTCTCTAACATTATTATATATGTTGGCGTGAAATCCGGTAACCGCAAAATCCTTTTTATGAAGTATAGCACTAATTTGTCGACTTCCTCAAACTGTGAATAACCCCACACCTGCGCCCCGTAGACCTGTGTTGCTCTACATAGCGCTAGGAATATTTTCCATTTTGCCCTTAAAGAAATATTTTTCTTTCTCAAAAAATCTTGCCAAGTGGAATTTATGCTATTTTTCGCTGTCACCGTTCGCCCTTCTACATGTTTTTTAAATGTCATCTGAGGTGTTAGAGATACTCTGAGATAGCAATACTCACTCGTAATTTTTATGATTTGTCCATTAAAATACCATTTGTCATTAATACCTAATGTGTCTCCTTTTCTAAAAACGATAATTTCCAATTTGCTTAAGTTTACTTCTACATTCCACATCTTACAATATTCTTCAAGTCTATGTATCATTTTCTGCAATACATTTCTCTCATCAGCAAGAATAACAATATCGTCAGCATATAACAGTAATCGTATGTTGCATCCAATTTCAGGTATATACAAGGTGCAACCCAAAGTAAACAGGACTTTTATAAAATAAAGAAAACGGATGATTATTTTTGTATAATTCTTTTTATTTATTCAAAATACTCTCCTTCTGCTTCGATACAACGTTTTGCACGGTCCAAAAGCATTTGGAATGAGTGTTTTAGGTCATCGGCCGGCATCGCCTTCAGAATGTTGGTACAAGCCTCATGGATGTCCTCAACGTCCTTATAACGGTTTCCTTTCATCGGCAAATGCAACTGACCGAATAAGTAGAAGTCACAGGGAGCCATATCAGGCGAATACGGTGAATGATTGATGGTAAAAATGCGATTTTTGGTCAAATAATCGGTCGTAACTAGGGCTCTGTGAGCCGGTGCATTACACAGCACAACAAAAAAACACTTTTTTTCTGTTGCATGGAGTTTTTCTACTGTTTCTTACTAATTTGGGTGCGCTGATTTCGAATCTATCCTCAGATTTTTTCCAGCAGCTCTAGTTAGTGAGATATAGGTACCATGTCATTTTTTCAGTTTTTCCTCTACTTGTTCCATATTTTTTATCGTAATTTCTAAACCAAAAAACCGATTGACATGATTTTCACTTTATCGCACTAACAACACCACACAAAAATTAGGAGCCTAAAAATATGCAAAGTTTTTAATTTTTTTTTGTTTCGAGCAATTCAAAATCTCTTTATTTTTTGCTTGTGTTTCAGACTAGAAATGTAACATATAAAAGAGCATATTTTGAGGCTCCTAATTTTTTAAGGAAATTCACACATTTTGATGAAAATGACTATGGTACATTTTTGCTATTATTTCGATGCGAATGTGTATTCCGCCAAATAATTTGGCTGTTTTGTATTGCTTGATGTTTCTTCTTAAGATATTCATATACATCGTAACTTGATTTATGAAACATCTGTACAATTTTCGCCATTAGAAAAAACGCCTTGAAATTCAATATTTTCCTATTTTGAAACCTTATTACAACGCCAATTTAGATCGCATAAAATTGATTAATGCCAAAAAAGATGGCGTGAGATGTTGTAAGTGCAACAATATAAAAATCATGTCGATAGGATTATCGGTTCGGAAATTACAGTCGAAAATGTGAAAAAAGTCGAGGAAAATTCGTAAAAGTGACACGCCCATTTTTTGCGAAAACTAGAGCTGTTACATAAAAACGGAGTATGGTTTTGAAATCAGTATGGAAAAACGATTCAGATTCATGTAAAAAACTCCATGCAACAGACATGCTGTTGTGCAGTGTTATCATGCAATAAACGCCAACTTCCTTCCTCGCGATATTCTGGCCGAATACGACGAATGCGATGCACCAAACGCTTCAAAACTTCAACATAAAACAAAGCGTTAATTGTTTTTCCCGGTGGAACAAACTCTCGATAAATTATTCCCTTTGAATCGTAGAAACAAATGAGATGAGTTTTGATTTTTGACTTCTCACGGCGGGTTTTTTTCGGATTTGGCTCATCTGGGTGCTTCCATTCGGCACTTTGACGCTTTGTTTCGGGATCATATTGAAAGCACCACGTTTCGTCACCGGTTACGATGTTGAACAAGAAATTTGGATCACGTCTGGCTTCCCGAACGATGTCTTTTGCGTGCTCAATTCTCTGCGCTTTTTGGTCGTCGGTTAAAGTGTGCGGAATGAAGCGAGAACACACTTTACGGAGACCCAAATGTTCGGTTAAAATGCGATCAATTGATGTTTTGGAGATGTTCAATTCCATTTCCATCAATTCCAATGATGATTTTGGCTGCATTTTGATAAAATCACGCACAGTTTTGATGGCATCGTCAGTAATCACAAATTTCGACTGGCCGACGTGTTCGTCGTCATTCAAGTCTTCACGACCATTCTTGAATCGATTCAACCACTCATTAACACGGCCACGGGATAAACAATCATCACCATAAACTTGCTTTAACAATTTAAACGTTTCGGTAAAAGTTTTACCAAGTTTAAAACAGAACTTAATATTAGCTCTTTGTTCGATCGACATTCTCGTACCAAAGTTAAAAACATACTGTCACATTGAGCGGGATATTTCGGCGTCTACTAGACCAAATGTCATGAAATTTAGACAGTATGTGAATGAAAGATGTACCTTTCCAACGCATGTCCTCACACATAGATGGCGCCACCAGAAACGTCCCTATTGCAAAAGTCCTGTTTACTTTGGGACGCACCTTGTATATTACACATCCCAGGTTGTCGTAGAGTTCATTAAGATAAAGTGCGAAAAGAAAAGGTGAAAGTCAACAGCCCTGTTTTACCCCCAGAAAGTGTCTCAAAATCTGTCGACAACTCCTGTCCCGTCCATACTGCTGACCTTGTATCACTGTAGATGCTTTCAATTAGCCTGGCTAATTTAGTGGATACTCTCACTGTAAAGAACTTATAAACCAAGGCCTTCCGAGAAACCTTATCAAACGCAGCTTTGAAGTCTACGAAGAACGCATAGGTCTTTTTATTATTACTTGAATTGTAATGGACGATAGTTGTCAAATTATATATAGTATATTATCTGCTGTGGAATAGCCTTTGCGAAAACCTGCTTGATATTCGTTTAGCACCTTGTTATTTTTTGCCCAATCCATCCGAGAGTCTCGCGTTGAGTACTCCCATCATTACTTTCGCTAAAGGAAAGGAAATGCCTCCATAGTTGCTCGGCAGCGTATTATCTCCCTTTTTATGTATTGGAAAAATTATACTTTTAACAAAGGCGTCAACCACTCTACTATAATAACAAGTTATATGTTCTCGCTAATTCTAGCAGGAGCTCGTCAGGGGCATTCTTTATAAATTCGTAGGAAACTCGGTCTTCACCAGGAGCTTTGTTTAATTTCGTTTTTGCTAACATCGTCCGTATTTCACTTGTCGTTATGTCTCTATCTAATTCGTAAACTAAATTCATGTTATGAGCGTAGTGCATGTCAAATGAAATCTGTGGTGGGTTTAAGAGCTGTGCAAAATAATCTTTAAGCTTCCCTGCTGCGATTGTTGTTCTTGTCACTTGTTCCTTTCGAATTTCCTTGGCTATCCTCCACCATTCTTTGCTATCTTTCACCTTATCTATTCTTTCGTCCAGATCCTGATAATATACTTTTTTTGCTTGTTCACAGACCACTTTAAATCGCTGATTTGATTTCACGTACTTGTTTTTACATTCATCGTTTCCTGTTTTCCTATATCTTCTTAGTAATTTGAACGACAATTTCCGTGCATTAAAACATTTTGTATTAAACCATTTCTCTTTTTGTTGGTACTTAAACCCTTCTTGACGTATGGCTCCGTACGCCTCCTTTATTATATTTTTGATTTCCTGTACTTTTAGCGTCCTTTGCCCTACTTATTCCTTGATTATAGTAGTTGTAGTTGTATTCGAGTAGTTTGTTCGGTTTCCACTTCAGCTTTGGTAATAGATTTTGGCTATTGTCTTCCTGTTCGTGTATCCTAACTTTAAGCGATAACACAGTGCAACACTGAAAAAAGGGACAAGGTCAAAGGGATCAAGGGATTTTTCCCGGGATGTTCCAGTTTTTTTTTAAATGCAGTTTAAAGATGGCGGCTTAATGCCCCTTACTGAAACTTTTAAAACATCATATCTTTGGACTCAAATGTGATAAAGGAATAATTTTTACGTCAAATGAAAGCTAATGATATCAAGTCGATGACACAACATCCTTTTTGGAAAAATTTTATGAAAAAGGATATGAAGGACGTCAATTAAATTTTTATCCTTGAATATCCTGGAAACCGTGAGAGCTAATTTTATATAAGTGACTTCTGGTAAAATAGCATTCAAAGATCTATACTGCTTATAAATTTCATATAAGTCACTTTGATAGTTAAGACTCTACAACGATTAAAAAAATATGCTTTGCTACATTCGATGTTTTTAGTGAGCAGCTACGAGATATTCTGTACGTAAAAACATGAATGTAGCAGTGTATAATTTTTGAAACGCTGTAGTGGCTTAACAGTGAAAGTGATTGAAATGAAATTAATATGCAGTATAGATCTTTGAATCCTTTTTTACCAGAAGTCACTTATATAAATTTAGCTCGCATGGTTTCCAGGATATTCAAGGATTAACATTTAGTTAATGTCCTTAATGACCTTTTTCATACAATTTCTCAAAAGAGGATATTTTTTCTTTGACCTCATGTCATTAGCTTTCATTTGACGTAAAAATTATTCCTCTGACATTTGAGTCAAGAGATATGATGTTTTAAAAGTTTCAGAAAGGGTCACTAAGCCGCCATCTTTAAACTGCATTTAAAAAAAAACTCGAACATCCGGGAAAAAATCCCTTGACACTTTTTCATCTAGTGAGGTCCTCTATCGAATGAGACGGGTTTGACCTTGTCCCTCGAAATTTTTTTTGAATTTGTTGCACTGTGTAATTGGATTGGCATATGATCTGACCAAATTTGCTCGCCGACCTCAAACCTTTCCAAATGAGTGAGTATGTTCTGCGAAACCGCACAAATATCGTTCGTGGATTTACCAACTCCACTTATAAAAGTATATTCCCACTCTGTATCACCCCTCGTCATACCATTTGCAATGAATAACCCATAGCGATAGCACAATTGCATAAATTGTCTGCCTTCATTGTCACTAATTTTATCTTTTGATTTTCGACTCTCCGTTCTTTCGTGAAAGTTGTCATATGTATATCGTCAATATTTGTTTGCATTGTGCCTATCCTTACATTTAAATCTCCTATCACAATTGGGTTCGTTAGCTTGTCTTCTTCGAACAGTACTTCTAATTCTCTGAATTCTTCCCCCCAGTTTATTCTTCTCATGTACAAAGGACCCACATCAACCTGTAAATCATTTATCAGCATCGTAATAACATCAATTTTTTCAAAGTTTTAAATGAACAATGTATACCTCTTTTTAAAAGTTGTCTATTAAAGCCGAGCAAACATCCACCTATGGCTCTTCCACGAACATTAGCTTTTGAAGCTGGTTTCCAATTTAGTTCAAAACCGCCAAAAAATTTTCCAAGATGTTTAAGTCTGGGGGAAGGGCCGCGCAAACTATTGCCAAAATAAAAATAAGTAAACGTTTTATGTCGGTTTTTTGTGAATAGTTTTATTAATTGTTGAATGTTTATTGTTATATATGTATGTAAAAGTTAATTTTGTGTTAGGTTTTTTGTTGATCGCGGGGGATCGATGCTCGTTAGCCGGAGTTCGTTCATCGAGTGTCCGCCGGTCGCGAAAGCTCCCTTCGGGATGGCCAGGGTTGCCATCCCTACATATAAACACATAAATGGACAACATAATACAATAATATTGACAATTATTATTTCTGAGAGCTGCGTGGCCGGCAGTGTTTAGCGATCTAAACATCCTGGGGCCGGATGCACTCGTGCATTGATGGGACCCTCCGGAGCTCCATTAGGGTTTGGATGGCTCGGGTTTGAAGGGTCCGAACTCGGCGTCCGCGCAACTTGCTGGACTGTAGCCTTGCTTCACATATCCGTTGGCTGTAGCTGCTTTCGCGAGGATGGGGCTAATTCGCGTGCGGACAAGATGCGCTGTCAAGGCGAGGCGAGCGAGTCCGACTCAGGTCCTGCGGTCGTCGTCTACGGCTTGTTGGTACTTGGGGATGAATGTTGCGCGGGTGTTGCGCTTCCGCTGCGGTGTGCCCAGACTGTCTAGATTTAGACATGGGGCGAGGGGATGTTTCCTTAACCGTCGTGCTAAGGGATTGCACAGGACGGGTTTTCCGTCGTCGCGAGGTGACGGAAGATGACTCATCTCGAGAACTCCGGGATTTTCTCGACACGGATGAGATGTTTGATGGACTCCGAGGCTGAGTCGTGAAAACTGATAAGCTGGCGTCTCTTTGCCGATTTGGGATTGTGTCAGAAGCAAAGTGAAGCATAAAATGATGCTGCTTCTGACATTGCGAACAAGTGTGTCTACTTGTGCAATCCCGCTTCAAGTGAGTATGGGACAGGAAGTTTGTGCACAAGTTGTGGGCTCGTACTGCCTTTACTCGATCATAAACAGATAACTTTTTGAACTTCGAGCATAATTTAAGCGCAAGAGCCGCGCTACAAACCGGACAGAGGAAAGTCAATCTGCTCTCAGCTAAGTTTTGAGCTCTGTTATGATCCCGGTTGTGAGAAAACACGGACTTGGTCGGCCTCATAAGATTTAGTCTTTCAACAACCTCATATCTGCTGGTCAAGAAAGTGTTCATTTGCTCCCAGGTTGGAAGGTCTTTCCGGGAACTAAGGGACTGTTCCCACAGGGATAAAGTCTCTTCCGGGAGTTTTGTTGAACAGATATAGACCAGGATCGGGTCCCAACCCTCTGTCGAGACGTCTTGAGAAGATAAGACGGACAGAGAATTGTTTATTGCATTTTGAAGGCTTTGCAGCGCTTCACTGTGCTCAACGGCTACTTGAGGGAGGCTCAAGAGCGTGTTGACCTGTTTGTCAACCAGAATGCGCCGATTTTCGAATCGGGACTTCAGCGCATTCCATGCCAATTCAAAGTTAGAATCGCTCAATGGATACTGCCTAACGATGGCGCCAGCCTTTCCGGTCGTTTTATATCGGAGGTGATATAACTTTTGGGCAGAGGTGAGTTTCGGGTGGTTAATATAAACCGCCGAAAACATGTCGCGAAAGGACGGCCACTCTTCATACCCGCAGGAGAAGATTTCGGTGTCGCAAGGAGGGACATTCAGGCAAATAGAATTACTTGCCTGCTCTGTTGCAGAAGGGAAGGGAATTTCTGCTGGACGACTGGTTTCAGCGAGAGGAGGTTGCTGAGCGTCCATGAGGTCCGAAATCTGGGCCATGGTTTCATACACTCGTTCTCGGCACAGTTCCATTTTGGAGCGAGCGATCAATTTGAAAGTTTTAGGCAGGTCGTCATCAGGGGTGATGCCGACTTGTGAAAAAGCTGCCTTTAGATCCGCATAATAGCCATTGAGATCGGCTAAATACGCTTTGAGGATTGCGGGCGTTAACTCTTCGATAGGAACAGAAGAGAATTCGGAACAAAAGTGGACCAAATTGTCCGCTTCGAAATTAAAAATGTTCTTGGAGAGAACATGAGACTCTTGTGATGATTTTCGAATTGGCATGTCGAAATACAGAATAATTTAGAATTAAAATAAACAAATAAATCGATGGTTGAGAGACACAGGAGGCAAGGGTAGGGATGAAACACCAACAGAATTCGAAAGATATTCGAATTGTCAACAATGTTGCACAAAACCGACTAGGAATGTCGCACAGTGGAGCACAATCACGAGAAATGCAAGAAATTTTGTTTAAGTGTATCACCTCAGAAGGGTTTTGAGTGAACACACGAAAGAATTTTGTGATGGAACAAAAATGTAATGAAAACGAAATAATTTCTCCAAAGGAATTGGAGACAACAAGCTTATAATTAATTTTCTTAAAGGTGTTAGGAAAATATAATTTTCTACTGAATTTAGTCCACAACTTATTTTTTTCACTCCAGTGTACTACATAAAGAGGTTCATGTAGTGCCACTGTAAGTATGTGGAACTGCACTGAGAGGTCAGCGACACGATTTACATATGTACATATGGGAAAATGTACACATGCAAGGTGTACGACTACCAGTGCGACTAAAACCGAGCTAGTTGGTTATGTATATAGGTGATATACAGGGTAGGGATCCAACCGCTCGTTATAAAAAAATGAAATAAATCAACTTACAGCCAGTATTGTCAAGGGGACAGACAATACTTATGGTCGGGTGCAGAGAACTGCAATTATTCACTTTTTCAAGTCATTGGTTGAATAACACAAGAAAGAGTATTAGTGGATTTGAGTCAAAGAAAAACATCCGACTCATATCCACGCATACACGTTTACGCATGCACACATATTTTGTGTGTGAACAATGAATAAGTTCTTTGCTGATATGAACCGGTGCGTGCTCAGATCTGTCATTGAGTGAATAGGTCATTGTGTTATACCGTAATCACTCACAACACCAAGAAACACCAATGGTTCAATGGAATGACTTAAGTCATTGGAGTAATTTTCAGTTTCGCTTTCTCCTTAGTTGAAATTGAGAATATTGCAACAAAAAGCGGAAAACCAAAACGCAGGTCAATAAATGCAAAGCAATTAAATTAACTTTTTGTTAGTTTTTATTTGTAAATAACAAAATGAGATCAAATCCATGCTTTTTAAATATAATTAAATTAAAACAATTCATAAATATTACAATTATACTAGAAAAAATATACACGTACAAATAATACTCATTCTAAGTTAAATAACTAAAAAACTATAAAGATGAACAAAAATTATTTTAATTTTTTTGTTGAAAATAGAATTTAAGAAAAGAATATTGCATCAATGCACAGCAGCAACCAGATACGCGTCCAAAAGCAAAAAATTACTGTTTAGCAAAAAGCGCGAAGCACAACACGAACTATTACTCAACTCATCACACGAACAAGTGAGTCAAATCAGATTATGAGTCAGTAACCAATAGACACACAAAATACCGGTACATATTCGTGTAAGAGAATTTTGAGTGTTTTGATGATTTGGTGCAAATGAGTAATAGTATTTTGTTGAATTGGTTTGAGTATTCACTTGCACCAATTGTTATGGCTCATGACTTAAGTATACTAATTTTATTAGTACTCATTGCCGGTCTCTGGTCGGGTGCTCCCACGTAGCGCTCACTGCTGCCGTGTATGCCGCTACTCCCACGCTGCTGACCGTTGCTATGCTGTTGCGCTTGTGGTTGTTGTTGTTTGAATTTCGTTTGGTGCTCCGTATGTGGTTGTTGTTAGTGATCGTGCGACTATTTGTGCGTGCGTGGATAATTGTTGCTATTTTTTGTTTGCGCGTTAGGTGGTAGTTGTTAGTGTTTCAATCACTGTGTGGTGTGTTTTGAATTGTTTTCTATATGATTAATATTTTGTTTTATGCACTTGCACTTGATGGTTTTTTGTTTTGCACTATTTTGCACTGTTCTTGTCTTGTCACTTTGCACTTTCTTTGTTGATTTTGTTTATTATTTTTTGTTTTTAATTGCCAGTGCCGATCACATTTGGCGTCGAAGGACCATGTTTAAGTCTGGGGGAAGGGCCGCGCAAACTATTGCCAAAATAAAAATAAGGTAACATTTTATGTCGGTTTTTTTGTGAATAGTTTTATTAATTGTTGAATGTTTATTGTTATATATGTATGTAAAAGTTAATTTTGTGTTAGGTTTTTTGTTGATCGCGGGGGATCGATGCTCGTTAGCCGGAGTTCGTTCATCGAGTGTCCGCCGGTCGCACAAGCTCCCTTCGGGATGGCCAGGGTTGCCATCCGTACATATAAACACATAAATGGACAACATAATACAATAATATTGACAATTTTCGTTTAGAAATGAATTACTTTCTTATTTTTAAGTAATTTATGTGCACCTACTAATAAGTACATTTTAATTTTTATCTAGTCTGTAAGGTTGTTATCCCATAGACTTAAATAAATAAATAAATAAATAAATTATTATTTCTGAGAGCTGCGTGGCCGGCAGTGTTTAGCGATCTAAACACAAGATTATCCACCTTTTCTTTAATAACGTGGGTTTCTAGTAGCGCAAAAATATTAAAAGATTTTCTCCTGAATTCTGAATATGTCATTAGTATAATTTCTCTTGTTTATTCTTATAACACAATTTTCAAATCTTATTAAGAAGTTTCCGAATGGCTTCGGTTGTTTTTTCATACAATTTGTGTTTACGTTATTCCTATAAAAATGTTTAAATATGAGCAATCCAGGAAATACTTCTTTCACAGTTTCTTGAGTTTCTTGAGTTTCTAAAGATACAGTTAGCTTCCTTTTTCTGGATAATGTTTTGGATACATTTGTTTTCGATTTTCTTCAAATTTTTTAATAAAGTATCCTTTACATCCAATCAAATATATTATCACTAAGCCAATAAACATATAGAGGTGTCTCGCACAAATATTCGCGATGACTTCGGCCAAAGACAATTAAACAATAAGATGTATTACGGCCATACAACCGAATGGCATAGGGCGAGCTCGAATTTGCAAAATTTTCACTATCGAGAGCAAGCAAGCGTCGGTACTGTGAGAGCGTAATAATATTAACGCTTTTTGTTTTGCTCACACAAAGCACAACGGCTTTGATCACTGCCAAGCAAAAGCAAAACTTTACATGCGTTGAAGTCAGTGGCGCAGGCAGGACTTCTTTTTGGAGAGATATTTCACTACTAAGTTTTGTATTTGAGGGGGTTTCAATCCCCAAACGTTCCCGTCCCGTGTGCGCTACTGATTAAAACAATCAACCACAAAAAAAATCAACACAACAGCACATAGAGATCACACGCATCTTCATATCTCTGCCGACTGCAAGCAGAGAGAGTTGCTTGCGTGGCTTCATCGTTGCTCTCCGGATGTGGCGCTGCTGTAAAAACCACTTTTACGTGGCTTTATTGAAAAAGCCACGGCAAATTTTTGAAGCGCCACTGATTTGTATGAACGTAAGACATCTTATAGTTTAATTGTCTTTGCTTCGGCACACTTCTCAATTCGAGGTCTGCTTTCATAATTTGCTTTATGTTGATGTAGTCAGTCGCACATCAACTTTGAGCTGTGATGTTGCTACTTCTGCTGTGATTCGCCTACCAGCGCAGTAGGTCCCATACGCACTTCGGCTATTCGAAAATATTCGCAAAATTGTGTGCGCTGACATCACACGCAATGAAATAATCAACCACCAAAAAAGCCAACAAAAGCAAAAACACAATTTCACTTGTTCGCGCTCATTTTTTGTGTGTATACTTATTTTCGTTGACGATCGCTTTCGCTTCAACAAATTTGCTGAGAAAAGCTCATTATCAATCTAATCGTTGCGTTGTCTGGTTGCGTGTTTTCGTATGCTTTGCGTTACTGATTTGAAAACATTTTGACGTGGATGAATCCAAATGAAATTTGTTCGAATTGAAAAATTTAAACGAATTCTGACGTGGTTGAATCCCCAAAAAATTTGTTTAAATTGAAAAATTTAAACGAATTCCGACGTGGTTGAATCCCCAAAAAATTTTGTTGACGACCCTTTTTTGAAACTTGACTTGATTTTACTCGTATTAACGTCATCAAGTGTTTATCATGAATATAAGTAATTGCGACTAAAAGCGTAAAAATAACAAGAAATGCGCTATTTTTTCCTGTCAAAGGAACTATAGGAATGATTTCGGGTCCCTTAAAGTTCGACTTTTTAAATTTCCGAAAAATGAATATTTCAGAAATAAATGGATCGCAAAATGCAGTCTCAAAAAAGAGGAAAATATCGACAAGGCATTTATTTGTAATAACCATTTTGAGCCTAAGTTTATGGGGAACAGATTTCTGAAAAAGAACGCGATACCCACTCTCAACCTAAACCTAAAAAAATAACTTTCCAAAGTAACATAGAGAGCTCCCCCAATTTATTTGATATCAATGAAATAGAGGATGAAATTGATCAATATGTTCCGATTCAACGTCAAGCACTTCCTTTCGCAGAATTTAACAATTGTGGTGACCCAATCTTCTGGACACTGGACACTGTGGGAGATATTGAAGATTTTTTGGCTTTTGAGGATCCTTGCAGAAATAATACGTGGAAAAATGTGTCCAAAAATTTGGGAACAGATATAAAAAAAGATGAAGAAGACCAATACTGCAATTATTGTTTAAAAAGGGAACAAAACGAAGCTTTTTACAGAAAGAAATATTGGGACGCATGCGGTGAAATTAAAAAACAAAAAAATTATTTATGACCAAAAGAGAAAGCTTAGAAAATTACAGAAAAATTTGCTTTCGAATAAGTATAAAACAAACAAAAAAATAAGAGTGACTAATATAGAACAGGCAGTTGATGATTTTGTCACTAAGAAATCTTTGTCTGATAATACTGCCACATTTTGTAAAATGTTACTAAAAGAAAAGAGTTCTTTGGCAAGAAAAAGAAAAAGCATGCATGCAAGCACAAAGCATGTTCTTTTATTCTGCCGCTTCTTACCAATTCCTAAGGGACGAACTGAAGTTAAATTTACCTTCTAAAACGTCGTTGCTAAGATGGGCTCCAATAAAATCGTTGCAGCCAAAGATTGTTTAGCATGCTTGAAAAAATTTTTCAAGCTATGAATACTGACGATCGAGAAGCTGTTTTGATGTTCGATGAATTTGCTGTCAGAAAACATTTACAGTACAATTTGTTTAATGATGAAGTTGTGGGCTTTGTTGATTATGGAACCGAAAGAAAAATCCAACTTACTGGTCAAGTTTGCGTTTTCATGCTAAGGGGGCTGTATTCAAATTGGAAATGCGTTTTCAATTCTCAAAAACTGGGTATAATCTTAAGGGGGGTTTCTACCTTGTGCGGTTTTTTTCATGCATTTTTGGATTAATACATGATTGTAGAATACGCTCCCAAAATTTGAAGTTGAAATCTTTCGAATTACGGAAGCAATTTATCGAAACAGGTAGCGGTGTCGAACGCGCCGAGCTGCTGAAGCAAAACTTTGAACGCGTTTTTCTCAAAACTACATTTTTTGACCTTGCGGAAGTGATTTAGGCCAAACGAGTTGAGCAATAGCTACGAAATTTTAAACAGTCATTTATCAAGGTCTTAGCTATGGCACGAACTAGGATCTTCAAGAAATAATAATTTTTTCTCATTAAAAATATAAATTTGTATTGAAAAAAGTAGGTAAAAATTTAGTTTTTTAGTCAAAATCGCATATATCCTTCATTTTTCATTTGTTTTTTTAAATCCTAGTTCCAGCCATAGACAAAAGGATACAGAATAAGAAAAAATTTCATTTTTGTGTTTCAAGTCATCTCAAAAAGCGGCAGGACTTCCGCGAGTAAGAAAGTCCTGCCGCCATTGCTCGATGGCCCCCTCCCCCCCTTTGCATATTTTATCTTGAAACTTTTTTTACTTGTACAATAAACATATACCTACATCTGAAAAAATTGTTCAGTGTTTATCTTAAAAATCTTCCCATCAAAAATTTTTCAAAAAAAACATGTTTTCTCGGCCGCACAAGGTAGAAACCTGCCTTAAGAGTAATTGTGTGTGATCAAGGGTCAAACAACGGATCTTCATTCGCTAAATTGGGAATAACGTCTGAATCGCCATTTACCGTCGTAGATTCGAAAACAATTTATGAAATGTACGATGTTCCCCATTTAATAAAATCAATAAGAAATATTTTAACACGAAATGATATCACTTCACCTGATGGACAAATTTCTTGGTCGATTATTCGCAGGTTATATGAATTGGATAAAAACAAATCAACCCGCCTTTGTCCCAAATTGACAACAAAGCATATTTATCCTAATTTATTTGAAAAAATGAAGGTTAAATACGCAACTCAAATATTTAGCCATACTGTATCCGCAGTCATAAAATCTTTGGTTGAAAATGGCTGTTATAATGTTTGCAAAGAAAAAGCTTTGTCCACAGCTATATTTATTGAAAAAATAAACAGACTTTTTGATTGTTTGAATAGCCATGTTCTTTTTGATAAAAATCCTTTCCGATCAGCTCTTCGTGAGAATAACAATATCGAAAATTATTTAAAAGAAATGAAAAATTATGTTAAAAGTTGTCAGTATCCTAAAACAGTATATTGTTTAAATGGTATAGTTTTATCAATTACTTCAGTTTTGTCTCTTTCACAAGATATCTGGGCGGAAAAATCCAATTTTCTTTTATTATCAAGACTTAATCAAGATCCACTTGAAAATCTTTTTTATTTGATAAGAAAAAGAGGAGTTACAAACAATAATCCTTCACTTTTTGAGTTTGACCAGATTCTTGCGAAAATGATCTCAATGAAAATAGTAGCATTTAAGGCAGAAACCTCCAATTGTGAACCAACTGACGAAGGTTCATTCATAACAATTGACAATAAAACCAGTTTGTTGGAAATTGACAATGAAACTCAAAATGATATAAATCAAGTGTTCGGTGAAGAATTTTGCTTATCAAAGCATATATTTGATGCAAAGATAGCGAAATCTTCAAATGCCTTAGGGATTATAAAAAATGAACATATGAGTGATGGTTCCCTTCGTTATTTCTCTGGTTTCATATTAATGAAAACTATTGAAAAATTTGACTGTCATAACTGTAAAAAGTTAATAAAAGATGAGCTTTGTAATTTACAAGGAAACGAAATGTTTATATTTTTAAAAAATTTCAACTATTTTAACTGTAATTTAAAACTAAAAGCTCCAATCGACTCATTTTTTTTTTTTTTCAAAAATCCTTTACAACACATTTCATACGTTTTTTAAGGAAACCCCTCATTCCTCCAATATAAAAAAGCTTTTGTACAATTTGTGTGTTGCAAACGTAACAACAGTAGATGAATACAAAATGTGGTTTTCAGAACCGTCTACTTGTAGGGAACATAAGCAATTTATATTAGATTACTTTTTAATAATTTTGATAAGAAAAAATTGCATTTGGCTAAAAGAGCGAATTGCAAGTAAAACGAAAAATAAGAATAAAATAACAACACATAAAATTACTAAATAATATAAATTTTAAAGAAATAATAATAATAAATAATAATATGTTGCTATTAATATATGAATTTGAAAAATTTATCGGTATGAATTTTATTAGGCCAGAAGGCAACGTAGCCCACATGAATGCCAACATTGCACAGCAGAAATTGATGGTATTGTTTTTTGTATCAATAAGAACGCACACTCTACTGTACGCCTTTGCGAATTCACATGGTTCATAAGTCATAGCAGAACCGAAAGCCATGGAAATTCAATTTGCTTTTCATCTTGTGCAGTTCCTCGTATTGTTTTCAATCGCCTCAGCGCATACACGAGCAACACGCACGTTTATTTTCACACGGACACACACCCTTGCATATTCGAATTTGCAAACGGTACGCCGCGGCGCGCCGTCTCGTGGCAATCAGCACAGCAAAGTTCGCAATTTATGTTCCTTGTCGAACACCCCAACAGAGAATGAAGGTGATCTTCGAAAATTGAAGTTTGCCGAAGCCAGCGACAAAACTTCGTATAGCCGAAGTACCTGTGGGACCCAGTGTTGATAAATGAGTTTTCCCAATTTGTACCAAGAGGCCAAAAAAAATTTACTAAAGTAGACAAAAAAGTACCAAATCTTTTTATTAACAAATGCATTTTTGCAATTCAATAATTATTTTCAGTATTAATCCAGTTTTAAAGAATTTTAATCTTAAAATGCAAAAAATGCATTCATTAAATACTTATTTGCACATTGCTTAGTTTAAGAACTCATTAGTTTCTTTGAGATCATTTGGTATTTCAACTTCAAGTAAATCTTTCGAAATTTGTATGTTATAACACAATTATTTTTTGAGTTTTAATTATTTGTATACAAAACTTTTGAATGATTTGTGTGATTTGTTATGAGTTTTTCATTCCACTGTTGTCTAAAAGGCACTTTGAACCTTTTACGGCTTGGTTCTTTGCTAAAATGTTTAATAACACTGTGCGTGAAATGTGCCCTCAAAAATTTAGACATGGGGGGACCTACTGGGTGAGTTTTCTATAGGTATACTGAGTTGAGATCCACTAGCCGTTTGGTTGGATTGGCTCTAGTTTAAGAGAAATCCGTCTTTGAAGTTTGCTCATTTTAGTCGGGTTTGTCGCTTAAGGAGGTCCTAAATCGTCTTCGGCAAGTTTGTAGATATTTTAACGACCAACAAATTTGCTTCAGACACCAATTCAAAAAAAATACATTCAAACTGCGTAATTGCGATATATTCATTTTTTTGCGAAGCGCTACGTGGCGTAGCGATCGCAACCGATCCACTGCCAGCAATATGGCCATGGTCTCCGCTTGGAAGACGCTACAGTGGTCCGGGAGCCGAGCAATAATGCTGGCCCCCAATCGGTCGCAGAAAACCCCACACCCGACTCTATTTTCAAGTTTGGAGCCGTCTGTGTAGATTTCGACTGCGTTAGGCAGTGAGCGACAGTCCTCTGACCAGTTGCTCCTGCTAGGGAGAAGGACTGTGTAGTCGATATGTGTCGGGGTTGGAAGATCCAGCCCGAGGATTCTAGAGTGGCCTAAGTCCGCCCGTGCCCAACTGCGTATGACATGAGTGAGTTAGTGTTTTTATATTTTCAGCTATTATCTCTGAGGTTTGTTCGTACTTGGTTATGTTTATGAGATGGAGGATTTTCTGATGGTAGGCAAAGATTTTTAGGTCCTTCATCTTTAGCGGTAGGTATCCTTCATTGTTTGTTAGGTCCTGGATCTCGATGTTCTGCCCGGTCGATTAGTGGATCAGTGTCAGTAAAACCAGGATATACTTGTGTAGTTCCATTTTCCTGCAATGTTTTTTTTATTGATTTTTTAAAGAGATATATGTTGGTTCATTTGTTTCTTCGTTTTTATGTTCATTGCTAGTTTCGGATGGGGAGTTGTCTTGATACTTTTTCTTTCTTTTTACGTGTGACTTATGGTATTTTAAGCCTTTGTCTGTTATGGCATGATCTTCGTCTAATTTTTCTACATCAATTTGGCGGAATTTTCGATGAGTTTTACCACCTCGGACCCTTTTTTACTAGAACAGGGCCTGTTCGCAATTTTATCTCTTCTCTATCTTGATTAAGTTTGGTTATTATTCTTTCTTTGGTTTTCAGAATTTTTTTATTTTATAGCGGGATACTCTTCTCGATTGATGTTTCCGTTGGTAAAATCAATAGGTTTCTGACCTGTCGTTGTATGGATTGAATTATTACAAAATCTTATCATTTTATATATTTTCTCTTCGACGGTGTCCGTGTCTTTGTTCGGGTCGTGCCGTAGGAGTCTCATGTGTTCGTTCATGGTGTTGTGCAAGCGTTCAATGTCTGCGTTGGATGTATGGTTGTTATTGGAGGTAAAATGAATTTCGATGTTTTGTTGTTTTAGGAATTCCGTGAATGGTAGGGCTTTAAATCCTAGTTCATTATCGGTCATTATTTTTTTTACGTTACCTACGTAACATAAAACCTATTGATGTGTGAAATTAAACACGATTTCTTACTTTGAACAATACGGCGCGTGCTTTATTGGCAAGGCACAAAACAGGAAGAGACCATTTTAAGGATCGCCATTATTGAATAAGGAACATAGTTATACAAAACAGAGTTGCATTCTTCATAACACCTTTCCTGAACGACGCTATAATACTCTAATAACAATTTCAAGTTGGTTAACATTTTAATTTAAATTCAATAAAAAAAAACTTTAAATACATTATTCATTTTAAAGACCAAGAGCTTCAGAAAGATAAATATGTTTAGCCCTAGTCACGCCTTTGGTTAAGATATCAGCCACCATGTCGTTCGTTGAAATGTATTGTAGACTAATTTTTCCACTTTCCAGATGTTGTCGGATGAACTTGCCTTTGATATCGACATGCTTCGTACGGGGCGAATATGAATTGTTCGTCGCAACTTGAATTGCACTTTTGTTATCACAATGCAATATAAGTGACTTTGAAGTGGATGGTTCCAATTCGTCAAAAAAACGTTGTAGCCAGGTTGCTTCTTGAATAGCCGAAGTGACGGCCATGAATTCAGCCTCTGTCGACGAGAGTGCAACAGTGCGCTGTCGTCGTGTACACCAGGAAACTGCACAGCCTTGAAATGTGAACACATACCCAGTAGTTGACCGCCGTTGATCAAGGTCGCTACCCCAGTCAGCATCGCAGAACCCAGTCATGTCATTTACGTCTTTTGTAAACACTAGACCTTTATGTTTTGTTTCTTTTAAGTACCTTTCCTGGATTTGTAGAGTACCTGCTAAGCAAGTTAACGGCAAAGCTTATGTCAGGACGAGTTATTTGCGAAGCAAACAGCAAACATCCAACGGCTTGCATGTATGGAGTTTCTGCCATCTCGCGCTTTTCTTCTTCGTTGGTAGGACACATTTCCGTACTCAGCTGCTGGTTCAAATCGATTGGCGTCGAAATTGGGTTGCAATCACTCATACCAAATCGTTTGAGTATGTTTCGATAAACTGGGACTGATCAATTTTAATTGTACCTTTGAGCTTATCCCTTGTGACTCGCATGACCAAAACTGATGAAACTTCGCCAATGTCCTTCATTTTAAATTGTGCTGATAGCTCTTTCTTCAGATTGCATAAAGTCTTCTTATTGTTCGAGAAAAGTAGCACGTCGTCAACATATACAAGGTGCAACCCAAAGTAAACAGGACTTTTATAAAATAAAGAAAACGGATGATTATTTTTGTATAATTCTTTTTATTTATTCAAAATACTCTCCTTCTGCTTCGATACAACGTTTTGCACGGTCCAAAAGCATTTGGAATGAGTGTTTTAGGTCATCGGCCGGCATCGCCTTCAGAATGTTGGTACAAGCCTCATGGATGTCCTCAACGTCCTTATAACGGTTTCCTTTCATCGGCAAATGCAACTGACCGAATAAGTAGAAGTCACAGGGAGCCATATCAGGCGAATACGGTGAATGATTGATGGTAAAAATGCGATTTTTGGTCAAATAATCGGTCGTAACTAGGGCTCTGTGAGCCGGTGCATTATCATGCAATAAACTCCAACTTCCTTCCTCGCGATATTCTGGCCGAATACGACGAATGCGATGCACCAAACGCTTCAAAACTTCAACATAAAACAAAGCGTTAATTGTTTTTCCCGGTGGAACAAACTCTCGATGAATTATTCCCTTTGAATCGTAGAAACAAATGAGATGAGTTTTGATTTTTGACTTCTCACGGCGGGTTTTTTTCGGATTTGGCTCATCTGGGTGCTTCCATTCGGCACTTTGACGCTTTGTTTCGGGATCATATTGAAAGCACCACGTTTCGTCACCGGTTACGATGTTGAACAAGAAATTTGGATCACGTCTGGCTTCCCGAACGATGTCTTTTGCGTGCTCAATTCTCTGCGCTTTTTGGTCGTCGGTTAAAGTGTGCGGAATGAAGCGAGAACACACTTTACGGAGACCCAAATGTTCGGTTAAAATGCGATCAATTGATGTTTTGGAGATGTTCAATTCCATTTCCATCAATTCCAATGATGATTTTGGCTGCATTTTGATAAAATCACGCACAGTTTTGATGGCATCGTCAGTAATCACAAATTTCGACTGGCCGACGTGTTCGTCGTCATTCAAGTCTTCACGACCATTCTGGAATCGATTCAACCACTCATTAACACGGCCACGGGATAAACAATCATCACCATAAACTTGCTTTAACAATTTAAACGTTTCGGTAAAAGTTTTACCAAGTTTAAAACAGAACTTAATATTAGCTCTTTGTTCGATCGACATTCTCGTACCAAAGTTAAAAACATACTGTCACATTGAGCGGGATATTTCGGCGTCTACTAGACCAAATGTCATGAAATGAAAGAAATGAAATGAAATGAATGAAATGAAAGTATGTGAATGAAAGATGTACCTTTCCAACGCATGTCCTCACACATAGATGGCGCCACCAGAAACGTCCCTATTGCAAAAGTCCTGTTTACTTTGGGACGCACCTTGTATAGCTACAAACAGTTTCTCGTTTCCATTTGTTCGATAGTAGACGCACTGATCAACTTCACTACGTGTCAACCCAATATCTAACAGTGCACGGTTGAACTTTTCGTTCCAGAGTCTGCTCGACTGCTTAAGTCCGTAGAGCGATTTTTCGAGCTTGCATACTCGTCCGGATCCATCATCAAAACCATCTGGTTGTGCCATGTAGATTTCATCTTTCAATTCAGCATTCAAGAAGGCAGTAACAGCATCCATTTGATGAATATGCAGCTCATGTTTTGCAGCAATAGCAAGCAAAAGTCGTATAGATGTGTACCGAACAACGGGTGCGAAGGTTTCTTCGTAGTCTATCCCCTTTTGCTGACTGCAACCTTTGATGACCAGTCTAGCTTTTCGTCGAATCAGCTCCCCATTTGCGTTCACTTTAGTTTTAAATACCCACTTCGACTTAATCGTTTTTTTACCATGGGGCAAATCTGTCAGGACCCAAGTTCTGTTGGCTCGGAGCGATTCCATTTCGTCGTTGACAGCCAATTTCCACTCGTCTGCATTGGAGCCAGAAAATGCTTCACGAAGAGTTTCAGGATCTGGTGAAAGATTTTCAACTGCACAAAAATTGTGCGAAATTTGCTTACCCGCTATTCTTTTAGAACGTCTTAAAGCTAGGGGGTCTTCGTCTGAATCAGCACTTCACTTGACTCGTTTTCAACTTGTTGTGTATATTTTTCTTCTGCGTTCGATAATTCCTTACAGCTTTCCCCTTCTGAATTGAGGACGTCGTCTGTCATATCTATAAACAATTTATTAACGCTTTCCAATTTCACGCTCTTTTCGATAAAAACAACATCGCGACTTATTATAGTTTTGCATGTCTTTGGTTCATATAGCCGGTACGCTTTTGAATCATTACAATATCCCATCATCACACACTCGACCGATTTTGCATCTAATTTCTTACGTTTTTCTTTTGGCACATGCACCATGGCTTGACATCCAAATACACGCATGTGCTTCAAACTTTGTTTTTTATTTGTCCAAATTTCTTCAGGACACCTAGACTCGGCTCTACACGGAACACGGTTTAGTATATAAGCGGCGGTCAGTGACGGTTCAGCCCAAAATTGTTTGCTCAAGCCCGAATCTATTAGCATACACCGCACTCTTTCTACGATTGTTCGATTTAAACGTTCAGCCACACCATTTTGTTCAGGTGTGTATGGTGATGTCGTTTGATGCACAATGCCACACTTTGTTAAAAATTGTTTGAATTTATCGTTTGTGTATTCGGTGCCATTATCGGTACGAAACATTTTTATTTTCCGTGAGCATTGGTTTTCGGCAACAGACTTAAACTTCACAAACAAACGCAGTTTCACTTTTCCATTTGATTCTACCATAATATTTTTGTTATTCGCGACGACAATATTTTTATCTTTTAACGGCTTTTCATCGAAAATTATGTTTTTGTTTTGAGTCATGTGCGCAGTTGCACCTGAGTCAACGTACCAATTAGCTTTTGTGCGGCTGTCATGTGAAAGAAACGATGCAAACAGAACTTTGTCGTTCTTTGCGTGAGGGTTGCCATCTTTCTTTTTAGGACAATTTTTTGCGAAATGCCCAATTTGTTTGCAATTATGACACTTAAACTGTTTTTTGTTCTTATTTTTTGAATAAAGCGCGTTTCCCGAGTCTTTATTATCGAATTTTGCATCTTGCAACAACACAGTTTTTACACTGTCAATTGTTAGTGTTTTTTTTTTGAATTTTCGATTGCCATTACCAGCGCTCGAAATTCATCAGGCAAACCTGCCAGCATCAATGATGCTTCCTCGTCAATATTTAAACCAGCGTTCTTCACTTTTATTGACGTCATCACTAAATAGTTTACGTATTCCTGCATTGAGGAGAAGTCTGAAAGTCTACACTGCACAAGTTCTTTTAACAATTCGACTTTACGCGTTAGACCCGAGTCTTCGTATGCCAAAACCAGCGCATCCCACGCATCCTTTGCGGTCGTTGCCTTGGCTATGTGCGCGAAGTTGATCGGTTCAACCATTAGCGTAATCTCCGCGAGAGCACGCTCGTCCGCTTGTACGTCTGCCTCGGAAGGATTGCCCAGCAGCCCTTTTTCGACTACTTTCCAGCACCCTTTAATTATCAAATAAGATGTCGCGTGGCGTTTCCAAATGTCAAAGTTTTCACGCCCTTTTAAACGTTCAAACGCGAACCCGGGATTGTTCGACGCCATTGTGCGGATTGTGTAATTTATTTTTTAATTATTAAATGTATGTCGAATTATGCTCAATCCTGAGTTGGGTCCCTGGGCATAGCGACATCTCTGGCAACTGTGCGGCGGATGAGCTGGCCAGAAAAGGCACTTTGCTTCCAGCACCCACTACGCAATGTAGCATCCCCCTTGCGACTGTAAAACTGATGATCAGGCAGACGTATCTTCGCCTGGCTAACCGACTCTGGGCGGAGGAGAGCCACTGCAGGATCTCCAGAGAAACCTGGCCGTCGCTTAACCATGGCAGAACAAGTGAATTACTGCGGCTAAAGCGGAATTCCATCTATCCCACAGTATCTGTGCTGACAGGACACTGGACGAACGGCGAGCACGCCAGGAGACTCGGCCTCCCCTTCAACGACCATTGCCGCAGCTGCGACGATGTGGACGCGGAGGAAAGCGTCGAGCACCTGATGTGCCATTGCCCAGCACTAGCGAGGAGACGACTCCGGGTACTGGGAGCGTCGTTCTTCAGCAGTCTGGCCGACCTCTCAGGACCCAGCATCGGCCGCATCATCACGGAATCGGGATGGCTCCTGCCAGACACCCGGGGGGGTGTGTTAGCCTGAAGGGCGGCCACGTCCTTCACGTGGTACCACAACGGGCCGTACTATGGCCTAAGTGAGCTCTTCTAGCTGCCACCCTAACCTAACCTAACCTGCTCAATCCTCTAATTTTGATGCCGTTTCTTTTGTTCACTATCAAGCGTGTAGTTCGCGTGGTCATATAGGCCCATAACCTATTGATGTTTGAAATTAAACACGATTTCTTACTTTGAACAATACGGCGCGTGCTTTATTGGCAAGGCACAAAACAGGAAGAGACCATTTTAAGGATCGCCATTATTGAATAAGGAACATAGTTATACAATATAGAGTTGCATTCAAATTAAAAGTAAGGGTCGTTCCACATTTCTTCATAACAGATATTGACCTAAGGCTCTTTTAAATTCAACCCAGGATCTGTTGTTGATTCTTATTGCTTAGGCGAACTTGGAAAATTTGTCGATGATTGTAAGAAATAATGTTTTATTCAGGCCATAGAAAATGTCCATGTGGACTATCTCTTTAGGCTGACTCGGAGTTTCTGTTAATTCGAATTTTGCTTTGACTGGTCTTCTGTCGTATTTCTCGATGTTGCATACATCGGAATTGTTTATGTATTGGGTTACTCTCAATTTGGGGTGATATATACGTTGTTTAAGCTGTGCGAAATGGTTTTTGATAATAGTAGTTACAGTTTCTCTGTCATAATTCTTCGCGTAGATGGTTTTGCGATGGGAGTTGAATATCTGTTTGTTATATATCAGTGACTACGTGACGCGAAACTGAGAGGGGAAATGATTTTCAGACCATTTTTGCTTTTTCCGATCGTCCGATAATGTACGGGTTTTTGTACCCAAACATTCGCACAGCATCGGTTACCAGTCAATTATTTGCATCTTAAAATGATAACTTTTCTTAATTGCTGTAAATATAGCGTTGCGAACCACCTTGTTTTACTGATCTAAGTAATTTTGATTGTAACCCGTACCAACAAAAAGCAGAAATAAATTATTTCATACGCTAAAGTCAGCAGATATTCGGTTGCTTTTTCCTTCAGTTCATGTCTCATTGAGTTTGCCGTTTCTAGTGCAGCAAGAAACAGTGATGGCAAGTTGAACTCTTTTCAAACGCAGAGCTGCAACTCAAGCAGTTCAAACGTTAAGGCTTTGTGGGCAGTCAGCAAAAACTGAAGTAAAATCATATTAAAACACGTTGCAACATACTTATGACGTTTTTCAGCAACAACGTTTTTTTGCAATCAATTTTCTATAAACGTACTACAGAATGAAAGCAAAAAAACCAATTATTTTATTTGCAAATAAACATCGAACGCACCAGCAGCCCTTGCCCTGGCTTTTGCATGGAGAATTTGCTGTACGAACCCTAATCAACTCTGGGGCCTGATTTGACCGAATTAGCAACCGTGACCCCTCTCAGTTTCGCGTCATGTAGTCATTGTTATATATTTTTAGTGATCCTGACTCAATTGTCTTCAGGACTATTTGATGTTTATATAGATTGATCAGTTTTATTGACTCATTGATTGAGCTGGTTTGGGTCTCGTTAGTATTTATTTCAATTGGGGAAAGCGCATCAGCATTGCCATTCTGAACGCACTTCTTATACTTGATCTCGTAGTCGAACTCCTGTAGGCGAAGTCGCCATCGAACTAGTTTAGAATTCGGTTCCTTTATAGAGAAAAGTCATGTTAGCTGTTTCTATTATGAATCTTCTCCCAAACAAGTACGGGCGGAAATGTTGTGTGGCCCAAACTATCGCGAGTAACTCTTTCTCGATCGTACTGTAATTCTTCTCATGGTCGTTTCATGTACGACTCGCGTAGCAAATGGGTGGTTGTCTTACGATAACACAGCTCCCAATGCGAAATTACTTGCGTCCGTCTATAGAGTAAAATTCTTTTCGAAATCAGGATAGACCAGTATTGGTTCCTTAACTATTTAGCATGAGTTTCAGGGTTTGAAAGCTATTGATGTATTCTGGGTCGTTGGTGTCTACTAGTGCTTCGTTCTTCAGATATTTGATCATAGGCCTGGCTACTTTAGCGTAATCCTTTATAAAGTTACGATAAAAGCCGGCGAGTCCAAGAAACTGTTTAATTTGCTTTTGTGACTTTGGTAAAGGGAAATTTTGAACGCAAAGTATTTTCTTGGGGTTTGGTTGGATACCTTCCGGAGAAACAATGTGCCCCAGGAATTCAGTCTGAAGTTTTAAAAATTCACTTTTGTCAAGTTGTACCTTTAAGTTGGCGTCCTTGAGACGCTTGAAGACTTTAGTGAGTGATTCTATGCGTTCCTCGAGAGATGTCGAGAAGATGACCATGTCATCAAGATAAACCAAGCAAATAGAGTTGATCAAGTCTCCTAAAACCTTATTCATCAGACGTTGGAAGGTAGCCTGGGCTATTTTCAGTCCAAACGGCATACGTAAAAATTCATAGTGCCCTCCTTCCACGCGGAATGCAGTCTTATGGACGTCTCTCTCGTCGATCTCTATTTGGTGGAAATCTTTAACTAAGTCCAACGTAGTAAAATAATGACATCTCCCCAGCTTGGTGTGGGCTACTATTGGCACATCATTGGATCCGGTGCTTTATTACGTTAGTGAATGACAAATTGTCCCCCTCCGTGTAGAATATGCTTTTGAAGTTTTTTATTACATGTAGCAGTGTCTCTTTTTCTTCGTTAGATAAATGTTCAGTCCGTATTTGTTCTAGTACACCTGTCTTTTTAGGTACCTCGTTTTCAAACTCCCTTATATAAAAATTGTCTCCTTCTACGGTTTCCTGTCTGTTAATAGTTACCTTTTTCGAATTTTCTCCTTTTATGTTTACTAACGCGTTTATTTGGAAATTGTCGGCTTCGTAGACGCCCTTAAGAATTTTTAGTTTTTATTTCTGCTTTCACCTTGTGGTTTGTAAACTAGGCCATTCTCGTACTTAACAGGGATTTTAACTTCATATATCCCCTCGCTCTTGAAGTGGTAGCTTACCGGGTCATTAGGGTACTGTAATGGAATTGTGTTCTTTCCAACTTGCAGTGTTTTGTTCTCTAAGTTTATTATTGCTTTCAACTTCATCAAAATGTCGTTTCCGAAGATTCCATCGTATTTCGAATCTAGCCTACACACGAAAAATTCAATTCTTTCGCTAGTATCGCCTAATTCTTCGAAAAGTGGTATCTTCACCTTTTCGTGTATCTTAATAGTATGTTGTAAGGTTCTTAAATTAGTTGGTCTAATATGCTCTGACCATTTTGGGTGACAGAGCCCTGGGTTGATAACTGAGTGTGTTGCTCCAGTATCCACCATGAGCTTCAGTGGATTTTCCTCCGGTTTTGGATATGATTTATATCCATTGGTTCGGGGATTGGAAAATTAATTTGTCGGTTTTGAGTTGGATTCTCTTGTCTGTTATTCGGGTATTGCCTATTTCGATTCTGTACTTGGTTGTCCCGCTGTGGGTTGTATTGATTCCACCTACCGCTACTATAGTTATTATTATGGTCATTTCTTCCATTATAGTTGTTATTTCTTTCGTTAAAATTGTGGTTATTTCTTTCATAATGATTATTGTTGTTCCGCCCATTATTGTTATTGTACCGTTTATTGTTATTATCGTTAGATCCTATATTGTTGTTGTCGCTTTGGTGTCGGTTACGTTCACTAAAATTTTGTCGTCTATTTTGTTGGTAAGTGGTGTTATTGTTTTGTCGCCTATTTTGTTGATTAGTGGTATCGTTTTGTCGCTTGTGAAAAGGTTTGCCATCTGCTCCCAAATACGCATACCCTACCTCGAACAAGATATTACCCCTCGCATTAGCGGATGTTTCGGTTACCTTCGGTTTAGCGGATGGTGTCTGGCCAGACCCCTATGCATTCGCATGTATTTATATGGGAATAATGGGTTTTTAATGGTGTGTTCTAAGCCATTTTTCGACCTGCTGAACACATATTTTGAGTTTCTTACCTACCCATTCGTGTAGGACACATCCTCAATAAGCTGTAAAAGTGAAGATATGACCTGGAAATTTTCGATTTGTAAAAAAAACGCATTTTCGTTGAAATTTTTTCCCCCATTATTTTCTATGTGTGCATGTTGTTTGAAGAAAAAAAACGGGTTTTCAATGGAGTTTATGATGAAAGGAATACGACGTAAATAAGGAAAAAAATGTTTATGAGTTCTGGCTGCATGAAAAACAGGTATCCCCCTATGCATTCGCATGGGAATAGGGGGTTTTTACTAGTGTGTTCTAAGCCATTTTTTGACCTGCTGAACACATATTTTGAGTTTCTTACCTACCCATTCGTGTAGGACACATCCTCAATAAGCTGTAAAAGTAAAAATATGACCTGGGAATTTCCGATTTGTAAAGAAAAACACATTTTCGTGCAAATTTGTTTCCCCTTTATTTTGTATGTGTGCATGTTGTTTGAAGCATATAAAATGGGTTTTCAATGGATTTTATGATGAAAGGAATACGACGCAAATAATAAAATAGGAGAATAGGAGAAAGAGAAGACGAAAGCAATACAAACACAAGAAAAGATACAGAAAAAAAATCCAACATACACATAAGCGCGCGTGTTTATGTGCGTATTTCTATGTGTCCGTGCATGTGTGCGTGTGTGTGCGTGGGTGTACATACTAACATGTAAGTCAGCTTCGCATATATGAGCACGGAAGTATATATTTACAATGAAAAATGCAAAAAAAAAGATAAAAGGCTCAAATTGCATGTATTTCCATACAAAATGTATTGGGGTCTGGCCAGACACCATCCGCTAAACCGAAGGGGTAATTTCTAAAAATGGGTTTTTCTCCCATTGCAAGGACTTTTTTCATAAGGATATATGTATAGATCGAAAGAGAATAAAATTTTAGGAAGCTACCGAGAAGGACAAGTCGCTATGTAAAATAGCTTCGTTACAATTTTCGAATGAAAATGAAAAAGGTTTGGCCAGATCCGTCCGCTAAAGCGAGGGTTAATGGCACCTTCTAAAGTGTTAGGGTTCCTTCATGCAAGAATCGTCCTCATTGGTTCGTGCATTTTCGACTTAAAAAGATTGAGCGCACTTCTCATATTGTTGGAGGCAATTGCATTTATCGCTGCCCCTTCACCAAATATCATCGTGGATTTATTATTAAGCCTTCTTAATTTTTGTTTTATTTCATTAAAGAAATCAACACTGTTTGTCTTAAATGTTGTTCCTCTCATTTCATCGAAAAGTTGGTCTACAGATAATCGTTCACCAAAGTTATTAGTAAGAACTTCTATTATCTCGTTCCAAGTAACTGCCTGACAATTTATTTCTATTACCTCCCTGGCCCTGCTCCTTAATCTACTTTTTATAATGTCGGCAAAGAGTTCCTGGGACAAATCGTTGTATCCCTAGAGTAGTGGTTGGACTTTGTCCACTAGGTTTAGGAACGTCTGGAGGTCCCGGTAGTCTCCATGAAACTCCTGCAAGGAAGAAAGGTACTTGACCGGGTTTATTTCAATTCGTACAGCCATCTTGACTAGCTTAACTAATTTATTATTTTTATTCTTAACTAATCTTACTTAGTATCCGTATAGTCGTATGCTTCCAGGATGCCTTGTTGCCTTTTTGTTGTTGTGTCGTTTTACTATGTTGCTTCTATTGCTTTCCAATTTTTCTAGTGTTTCGGTATATTTTGGCCTTGCAGCTTCGGTGGAGTAAAGTTGGATCCTGTTGTCGATTACGGCGATTAATGATTCTAATTTGTTGAGGACTTCGTTGTACTGCGTCATCGGTCGGATTCTAGGTGTTTTCGTTGTTGATCTTTTTTTGTTTTGTTTAATTGTATGGAAAGTGTCCTTGTTTGTGTTATTTTCAATTACAACAGCGCTCTGACAATTTCACTTTCTGCGAACGTTTTGTTTTGATGCTGCTGCTGTTCCAAATAATAAAATTCCTCGATGGACGTCTGCTTTTCGCGTAATTCTTCTCAGTGCACTTTTTAGCTTTTAATTTGATCCTGTTCCATTCGCGTAGTCGCTGCTGTTCTTGTTTTAGTATTTTATTATAAAAAAATTGTATTTCACTGATAGGGAATGTATCCAATCCTCGTCGCCAGAAACGCACCTGTACTTTTGGTTGCTAGTTCACAACTGCCTTTATTTGCCTTCAAAAACTATTATTTATATATTTAGCACATATTCATCGGTGACCTAATTATCCAGCACATGCGAGTGCATTCGCCTCTGCAAATGTTTTGCAATCGGTGTGCTGTGGTCAGCGCGATATATGCGCCGTCGCAAGTGTAAACGTCTCGTCAGCACATATTCAGCGGTGACCCAATTATTCAGCATATGCGAGTGCATTCGTCTCCGCAAATGTTTTGCAATCGATGTGCTGTGGTCAGCGCGATATATGCCCCGCGCAGGCGTAAACAAAGAATAAGCAATATGCGTCAAAATATCGGCGGCCAGGTGGAGATTGAAACTGGCGTACCGCCTGTAACTACTTATACCAGAGATTCAGCAGGTCAGTACACCGTCAGAATTCCTTTGAGTGCTTCTCCGTCAACCCTGGGAGACCCCTACAAAACTACGTATCGTTGCTTAAAACGTCAGCTAGCACGGTTATCAAGAAATAATGAATACAGTCACCTCTATCATCGATTCATGGCAGAATATGAACAGCTAGGTCACATGAAACCAGCTACAGCAGACATTCAATCAATTCATGACATTCATTAGTACTTTCTGCCTCATCATGGAGTCCTTCGACCAAGCAGAACTACAACCAAGGTCAGAGTAATCTTTAATGGATCAAGCCCGAGCTCAACTGGTATCTCGTTAAACGACATCACTTATACTGTAAGCAAACGCCGTTTGGTTACTCTTAATTTGTAAACTTTATTTCCACGTCTGCCCAGTAGCAGATTTCAAACGCAACCCCATTTTCCTGCGACCACCGTCCTAACGGGAGTCGCTGACAACGCCGACCTGCTGAGCACTCAGCATGCTGAATCGCGGCATTGCCAGATCACCCTTGCCGACGTTGCCATCTCATTAAATTATGTTCCTATTCTCTAACATTCCTGCCCGGCCGAACCGTCCAGGTTCGGAATATCGTCGGATGCTCCTGTGAGCCGCACAACCTTCTGTACGGCACGCTTTCATGTGTGTTTTACAAATAGGCCATCTGGTCCTAGCCTCTCGCTGTTGTACTCGATGGTCACCACACGGACCAGTCCATCACTTTCTGGGTGCACCTCGATAACGCGTCCAATCCGCCAATGTGAAGGCGGGCGATTCTCGTACATGATGACGACGACGTCGTTGATTGCTAGATTTGGTTCTGGGCGGGCCCATTTTCCTCGCGCCTGCAGGGTGGACAAATACTCATCTTGCCATCGCGCCCAGAAATGTTCGTACATCTGCTGCAGCCGCTGCCAGTACTTGAGCCGATTAGCGGGGGCGTCCGGCAGTGACCGTTCGGGGCGTGACGTCAGCGGGCGGCCAACCAAGAAATCGCCGGGGGTTAACGCCGCGCCACCATCTGGCGCATCACGTAGCGCGACGATCGGCCTGGAATTCAGGCAGGCCTCGATCTTGATGAGCAGCGTAGCGAGTTCGTGATAACGCAGTGAGGTTCGACCCGCGACCCTCAGCAGATGCTTCTTGGCGGACTGAACTGCTACCTCCCAGAGACCGCCGTGGTGCGGCGCCGCTGGGACGATGAATTGCCAGTTAACACCGGCACTGGCAACATGTTGTTGTGCATGGTCATTGTTCCATTCCCTAAGGCCCTGACGCAACACCCGGTTTGCGCCGACAAACTGAGTCCCATTGTCGCTGAAGAGATTTGCGCAGTAGCCCCTGCGGCTGACGAACCGGTCGAATACGTCCAGGAACGCCCGAGTGGATAGATCCTCCGCCAGTTCGATGTGGACGGCCCGGCTGGCCATACACACAAAAATTACGCCGTATGTCTTGGTGGTTGTAATGGATCGCTTGCCGCCGATCCTCACGTTGAATGGGCCGCAATAATCCAACCCAGAATTCGAAAACGGTGGCGCCACGGTCACTCGAGGGCGAGGCAATGCTGCTGCCGTTGTAAAGTGCGTTGATGATGCCGGCAGACCGCGCACCGGTGCACCAATGATTTCGAGCACGCGGGAATGGATAATCCAAAACCGTTGGCGCAAAAACTGAAGCATCTCCTGGATCCCCCCATGCAGGCAGATCTCGTGAGCCTCCGCGATGAGAAGACTGGCCAGAGTGCTGTCGCGTGGAATGATGATGGGATGACGCCGGTCATACGTCAAGTCTGCATTGTTCAGCCGACCACCAACTCGCAAAATGTGACCACCATCCAGGAATGGCGCCAGTGTGAGCAAACTGCTACTTGCGTCTACACTGGAATGAGAAGCAAGACGGTTAAGATCATTTGTGAAAGCCTTACTCTGCGCCTCGCGGATGTGCCAGAGTAGCTCCCGCTCCGCAGGACTAATGACCGGATCTGCCCGGGTCACCCGATAAGCCGGCTGGAATCTCCGCACGCGCGCTGTCGTATTGAGCAAGCTTGCTAAATCTGTCGACCAGAGGAATGCGTCTGCCATCGACACAAGACGTCATGAGTTTCGATGCCGCTGTAGTCCCTATTAGGACCTTGATAGGCTTGGTCTCGACATCAAAGGAGTGCCGCTCGTTGCATGTCATCGCGGGAAGTTCCCCGATGTCCTCGTTGGACTCGATACATGGAGGCCCCTTCCACCACAGCTGATGGTGCTTAAGGGCCGCCGGTGCAATCCCGCGGCTTGCGCAGTCCGCCGGGTTGAACTCGGTGCGAATATGTCTCCAACAACTGCTGTCGGAGTTCTCCTGAATAAAGGAAATTCGATTCGAAACATACTGTTTCCAAGTTGACGCCAGCCTCCGCAGCCAGCATAAGACGATAGTTGAATCGCTGTACAAGGTGTACTTCACATTGTGCAGTCTGAGTGCCTGTTTTACACTGTTAAGGGTCACGGTGAGCAAGTGAGCTGCACATAGCTCCAGCCGTGGAATGGTGGCAGCCTTCACCGGTGCCACCTTGGTCTTAGCTATCACCAACCCCACTGATGAGTGCCCGTCCTCATCTACACTGCGTACATAAATAACCGCAGCGTAGGCTCGACTACCCGCATCATAGAAGCCGTGCAGCGTTATCGTTGCAGCCTGTCTCTCACCAAGCTAACGCGGAACACGGATCTGAGCAAGCGCCGCAAGTCCATTCCGGAACGTCAGCCACTGCTCCTGTAGTTCCATTGGCAGTTCTGCGTCCCACTCCAGACCTGCCTTCCAAAGAGTCTGAATGAATATCTTCGCCACAATAATGACTGGCGAAAGTGCTCCAGTTGGATCGTAAAGATGAGCAACCTCGCTCAGAACTGTGCGTTTGGTTTGCACCGCGTTCGCGTACCGCGGCTCAATCCTATAGAATAGCTCGTCCTGTATAGGATTCCAGTGTAGCCCAAGTACGGTCGTATCCGAGTCGCTAAGGTTGAGCTCGGACGCAGACGCCCCGGAGCCCGTAATTGCTGCCAGAGTCTGCTTACAATTATAATTCCACTTCCGCAACTTGAACTTGCCTTCTTGCAAAATGGTGTCGATGTCCTTCGCGAGAGTGGTCGCCAGACCTTGGTTGTCTGCACTGTCAAGGAAATCATCGACGTAAAAGTTGCTTAGTATACTTGACCGAGCTGCCGCTGCCCGGCTCACATCTTGAACCACATGTTCATTGTCGATAGCGCATTGCCGTAATGCGCGTATCGCGTTGTATGGACCCGAAGCCATACCATAAGTCACCGTCTTCAATGCATATGTACGTACTGGTTCACTGGGTGATTCACGCCAAAGAATCAATTGCCAATCCCAATGGCGGGGGTCGACGAGCACTTGTCGAAACATCTTCCCGATGTCGGCCGTGATCGCGATAGCCGAACGACGGAAACGAAGAATAATATCCACGAGCGCATCTTGTAACTGCGGCCCGGAGAGTTCAGTTCACGCCAGTAGTCGTCTTAGCTGACGCATTGAATACCACCCGAAATTTCGCTATAACGGCGTGGTGTGGAATATAATACGATTGCCGCGGATCGACACGTTGATCCGGAATCGCCACCATATGCCCAAGGGCGCTATATTCCCTCATGAATTCAATGTACTTGTCTCGGACGCCTGGGTTGCCCATCAACTGTTTCGTTTCAGATGAAGAAATTGACGCAATGCCGAAGCGTACGAGGTTCCGAGCACCGATGCATTCGGCCGGAAAGGAATCTGCACCACGTATCGACCATCTGCTTGGCGCGATACGGTGCTCTCGAAGATCTCTTCGCAAATGTCCATTAGCCTATCTGCTGGTCCTTCAGGTTCCTCCAGCTCCCAGAATCTACGAAGCAGCTCATCGACCCGTTGGTCTCTCATACATGTGACAGCTCTCAGTGTATGCAGAGAAGAGATGGGTGTGTTGGCTGTAGCAGGCCCGAACACCACCCAACCGAGGCGAGTCCGCATCGCACACGGTTCATTATCCGCACCTGTGACGATTCCGTCCTGAAGAATCATCCCCCAGATGTCGGCACCGAGGAGTACATCGATACCTCCTGGTGTACCAAAAGTCGGGTCAGCCAGCTCCAGATTACGCAAGTGGACCCAACTGTCCACATCAATGTACGTTGTAGGCGTGGTCGATGCTATAGAGCGTAGCAAGTATGCGTTGAATTGTAACTCAAAGGTTCTGTCACAATGTGAGCGTAATCTGAGCGTGGCCTGACCGCGCGTTCGTGTGCTCATTGTAGCACCAATTTCTTCGATAGAGAGGTTGCCTCGTCGTCTATGAAGATTCAAAACATTAAACATGGATTCAGTGAGGAAGCTCACCTGAGACCCAGGATCACACAAGACTCTGCAGTGGTGATCAATTCAATCAATCAATTGAGTGGCTGAGTGACGTCAACTACATTACGAATATTCCGCTGGGTCTCCTCTGGATGAGACGGAAGATCAAAAAGACGACATACGTGCGCCTCAATGAGTCTGCGTGCATTATCTTAGCGACGTCGGAGCTCCTGCCACAACAATTCGTAGCCTCCTGTGTACACACCACCCATCATGGGAACCGCCTCCGCACTGATGCACTGCCGCAGCCGACTCAACTTGTCCGTGTCGTCAACGTCCACTCGTATGTATACCAACGACTCGAACAGATCTCGGAACGCCAACCAGTTCTCCTGACGACCATCAAATGAGGGAAGCTTGATCGGGTCCAGGCGCACATCATGTAGCTGACCATGCATTCGGGCCGACTCAATATCGGGCCGCTCGTTCAATTCGGCTGCCATCAACCGTTGCAGCCGGACGCAGACTTCATCATACGTGCCCTCGACTTGCGCCATCAACTCATCGTGACTAGGCAATTCATCACCAGTAGCTGCACCAACCAAGTCCAAATGTGCATGCGTAAAACGGTCGAAGTGCATTTGCATCCTACGCAGCGTGTGCTCAATCTTAAACTTGTCTGGAGCATAGCGATCAACGTCGGTCTCAGCTTTGATGCGCATAATCGAGGCCTTCTCAGAAGCACGAATATTGAGCTGCGCCATTGCGCAACTATTTCTTTCCCCGGTTTCGGCACCAAAAAATGTAAGAAAACGCCGTTTGGTTACTCTTAATTTTTAAACTTTATTTCCACGTCTGCCCAGTAGCAGATTTCAAACGCAACCCCATTTTCCTGCGACCACCGTCCTAACGGGAGTCGCTGACAACGCCGACCTGCTGAGCACTCAGCATGCTGAATCGCGGCATTGCCAGATCACCCTTGCCGACGTTGCCATCTCATTAAATTATTTTCCTATTCTCTAACATATACCTTGTCATCCTTCCAATCGACAATCGACGAGAAAATGCTCCACCAGACAATCACGATGAGGACAATCAGCAATAGGAAAAGACACGTCACAACTTTCAGGTTACAGCAGAATGGTTGGAGAACTCGGTAGATCAATTTGGTGCGCTGTTTTCGCAGTTGTCCGCTTCCCCTTGCAGATGTCGCTAGTGCGCCGTGTAACTGTTTATTTGTTTTCTTTTATCAGCCGCACAGCGCATAATTGCGCATACTATTGCTTGGAATTGAGTGGGATAGGAATAATTGGGGTTGGGAATCAATGAACTTGGGTATGTTGCAGGGTTTTTAGGAAAATTTAGAGAACAGGAAAAATCGGAAAGATTGGTTGGAAAAGTGCGGGAACCGTGCACGCGGCGGGAGTTGAACCCACGACCTCTCGAATGACAGTCTAGTGCACTCACGCTAGGCTATCGAGGCTGCCACCTAACTAGAGTAAATCGATGGCCGATAACATATCGGCCGATAACATATCAATGGTAACCATCGAACTCTGACAAGGCTTGTCTGCAGTACTGAACTAAAGAGTGGTGATCTTAAGGGACACATGAGCATACTAAAAATGCTCGAAAATGACCCAACACCCTGAGTGTTCTCCGACATTATTCCACCAAAGGTAGAATTCTCCAAAAGGTACAAGATTAACATCTTGGATAGACAATTATGGTGATCAAATCGATTCATACCAGACCCAGGGTCGCAACTTTGGTACACGGATGGATCGAAGTTGGAATATGGGAGCACTGGCGCCGGGGTATATGGTCCCAGGTTTCACAAAGCTTTTCCAATGGGAATGGCTAGCTACAATCTTTCAGGCGGAAACACGCCATCATAGAGTGTGCTAGCGAGTGCTTACGCAGGAAGTCGTCTGGCACACATATCTATATACTGTAAGACAGTCCGGCAGTCCTTAAGGCGCTAGAAGCCTGTGGTAGTGTGCCTACCAAGAGGTAGGCAGCCGCCGTGGCTCAGTTGGTTAGTGCGTTGGACCGCGAGTCGCAGGCAGCAACCTCAGGTTCAAATACTGCCTGTAATAACACCTAAAAAAAAAAATTACGGGAAAACTCGTTTTCTCTTTCGGTGGCTGTCCTCTCAGCTGGAAATGGCAAACCTCTGAGAGTAAAAATTTCTTATGAAAAAGCTCCCAACCTGCCGTTCGGAACCGGCATAAAAACTGTAGGTCCCTTCAACCCGCGTACAAATTCACACGCACAACACGGACCAAGAGGACACATTCAGGAGTGGTTACGGAAATGGGGTGACCAGGAATTTGCTGACCAGTGGACCAACACAACGGGACTACGGCAGGCAAAACAATTCCTGGCCCCGGAAAGACGGGTATCCAACAAACTCCTCAAGCTAAACCGAGAGGACCTTCGCATCCTCACTAGGTACCTAACAAGGCATTGCTCACTTAGGTACCATCTCAAAAATATGGGAATATCCTCAACGGGTGTGTGCAGGATATGTGAGCTGGAACAGGAAACATCATTCCACATTCTATGCGAATGTGCTGCGCTTAGTAGAAAGAGATTTCTCAAGTTTGGTCAGGCATCAATACCGCCATCAAACATCTGGAAACTACAACCCCAAAAAGGGTTAAAATTTATAAAAAGCCTTAACTTGGATGGTTAAAACAAAGGCTGCACAAAAGATCAAATTGGTCGCAGTGCACTATAGATTATATAATAATAATAACAATGTACCAGAGTTGCAAGCTGCTTCATTTGAAACTGTGAAAACGTTCAGACCTATCACGTTACTCGACGCAAATTCGAAATTTCCGACGGGAATGTTATGGGGGGAAAGTGTAATCATCGGATTGGTCTGGTATGAGCTAACAACCTTTTTCAGCACTTGAACTTGAACCCTTTTTTCTCCTTGATCCTTCGGTTCTGTAAATGGCTACGCCAAGTAAATGTGTCCAGTATTAATTAGCGGCGGTGTTCAAACGCTACATCTGTTTATTTATATGCTTCTCAACTAAGGCCGTTCACCTTGAGTTGGTCATGGATGTGTCAACGCCTGCATTCTTGGTTGCATTCGGACGATTTATTTGCACGCGCGGGAAACCTCAAGTCATATTATCCGACAAGGCTACAACTTTCGTTAGTACGAAGAATAAGTGAAAGGAGCTGAAAGAGTTATTTTTAAACTCATTACATATGAAGGCTGTGCACGAGCAGTGTTTTTCGATGGCATCGAATGGAAATTTATCCTCGCACGTTTTCCTCATTTTGGAAGCCTTTGGGAGGCCTGAATCAAAATAACAAAATTCCATTTCTAACGTGTGGGTAGTTTGTCAACCCTAAACTTCGAAGAACTTCGTACTAGTTTCCCAAATATGAGCAATTATAAATTTACGACCTCTATGTCCACTTTCAGAGAGTGCAGATGAGTTGGCAGTACTTACGGAAAGACATTTTCTAATAGGCGCGTCATATACTTCCGTCGTGGAATCCGACGTTACTGCCTTGAACATCAGTCGCCTTGGTAGTTACAAGCGGGTGTGCTACATGCTACATTCGGAGTATTTGACTCTTCTACAGCAACGACAAAGGTGGCGTTAATCTTCACCGAATCTAAATGTAGGCGATATGGTCTTAATTAAAGACGAAAATAAAACTTCACTCAAATGGCCTCTGGAGAGGGTTACAGAAACAGTTTCTGAAGCCGATGGTGTAGTTTCAAAATGACATTGTGTAAACCTAAAGCTTTCAATGGGCGGAGGATGTCGGGAGAGCGGTTAGTTAAATTGTTAACATCGGGACAGCGACTAACAGCGCCCAATCTACTACATTTGTTCTTTCTTCACTGCCCAGGGGGTATGATTTTTCGCTATTTCATTTACAAACCAATCATGTTTCGATACTCAAATACAATTTTATAACGTGATGAACCATCAAAGAAGAAACATCTGGGGTCGAATCGAGCGATCCGTGAACGTACAACTCGTCGCGTAAAAGTTGCGATTTCGTATTACGCCATACGTGAACTAGTACTCGCTAACGTAATTCGGTATGATGCCTTCCGAAAGTGCGTACGTTAACGAGTATTTTCTTACGAACTATCATTCGATCAAAAAATTGTGTTCGTAAACGACAAGAAAAGACAAATAATGTAAGTAATTTAAAAAACAAATTATAAAAACCAATTCTATTGCTAAAAAGATTATGTTAGGACAGATACAAATAAAATAAGTGCGGCACAAAAGGAGCTAATTGCAGTATTTATGTCCAATTCGAATCAAATAGTCGCAACCAACCACTGCTGCTAGTTGCAGCGTTGGTTGAGCCGCTGTAGGCTGCTGCGGAAAAACATATTTAAATGCTTCTTTAGTCAAGCTGCTGCTTTGGTCCCTTGATCGCCTTTGCACAATTCTTTGGTCACCATCACTTTCATCGGATGATAAAAAAAGAGTAACGCACCGTCCATAATCTCTTTATTACAACTTTTGTTCCAAAATTTCACAAAATTATGAAAATTCTGCTTCGGAAATTTTCAATTTAAGATTTGAGTGCTAGCTTCACAAAATTATGAAAATTCTGCTTCGGAAATTTTCAATTTAAGATTTGAGTGCTAGCTGTCACTGTCAAAATTGTAAAAGAGGACAAAAAGTCTATTACACTTTGCGAGAAAAGAGGAAACATCTATTACACTTTGAAATAATTACGATCCGTTCGCTTTCGTATGCCATCATCCCATTTGTTTCACACGATTAACGTATCACGGAAAATTCGACCCCAGCTCAACATTCTCTCACTAAGCCGAAAAATAAAAATGTTGAATTTTTGTAATTGCAAAGATTAAAAGGCCGTATGCTCTTGGAACGCTGAAGAAACAAAATGTAGACTCTAAGTTAGCAACGTTGCAATAGATGGTGAGTTTTTCTCTGTCTAGATGGTCGCACTCATTTTATTGGTATAAATGTACTTGCAAAAAGTTCTTCAACCGAATCGAGTGACGCCAATGAAATGCAAGTTGATGATATTGACGCCGATGCTCTGAAATAGCTCCGACCCCTAAAAGAAAACGAGGTTGTATTGAATGTATCACCGGACGAATGGTATCTTGCTTTGGCAATTCCAGAATTAGTGACCGTGATGCGATTAACATTTTGATAGCCACTGGGACGGAACAACTTCTGGGTATCCCCAAGATGAATTCAGGCTCAGGAAAAGGCAAACGTATAGCAAAAACTGTTTACAACGTAGATACTGGTTGAGTGGCGCATGTTAAATGGCGTACAATGATTTTTATTCGACACTACAGCGTTCAACACCGGTCATTTAACGGGAGCATCACGGACCCTTGAACAACTATTCGAGAGAAACATGCTCTATTTGCCGTGCCGGCATCATAAAAAAAAAGTTCAAAAAAAAAAGAGTAACGCACCGTCCATAATCTCTTTATTACAACTTTTGTTCAAAAATTTCACAAAATTATAAAAATTCTGCTTCGGAAATTTTCAATTTAAGATTTGAGAGATTTATGAACTGATTTTACGGGATTTCGAGACTAAATTCGGAAAAACCTCTGGTGTACTTATCTTTGACCGGTTCAAAGAAGAATGGGATACAATGAAAACGAAACCACACACAGTTGGCGTAGAAGAAGATGAATTCGTTAAATGTATTCTAGTGAATGAAAGAAGAAATTTGTCTCCTTTTTACTAAATTTTCTATTTTGAACTTTCAGGACCAAAAGATGTCAGGTATGGAAAACATAAATGTTTTGGATCTCAGTCTGTAGATTCATACATCAAAATTTTTTTTATTTCAAAGTTCTGAAAGTTCAAAATAGAAAATTTAGTAAAAAGGAGAACATTTTCCTCTTTCATTTGATACCCACATCTTCATAATTGCACAACCGCAAATATTTAAAAAAATATTTAAAATGTGTATATCCGAAAATGGGTAAATAAATAAATTAGAATTTTTGTACTTAATTAGAATTGCAGCTTCCATCTGTTTTTAATAACTTTCGAACCAATGAGATTCGAGTAATGAAATTTTTACACGTGATCAAGGAGATTTTGGGTTTTAACATAATATACTTACATACTTTTCAAGAAAATTCTATATAAATTGTCAAGGATATAAAGGATTACAATTTTCAAAGCACGTTTTTCATATCCTTTTTTTACAAATAGATAAAAAATAAATTTTATTTAAATTCTTGAGCCTTTCCTCTCTCATTTGATATATCGCCATATTCTAACGAGGTTAAGTATTAATTTATTTTTTTTTTTTTAATAAATTTTTTTTATTTTGTATCCCCTTCAAAATTTTGAAGTCCTTTTAAAAGGACAAAGGATGTAGCAGTGAAAAACTGAGTACGCAGTATTACTAAGTTTGGTCTCTAGTTTCACGCCCATATGGATTTTTTCCGGTGTGGAAAATGCTGTCGCACGGTGTAATTGTAATCATAGGACAAATAAAATAAAGATCTAAAAAACTGTTATTTGTGAACTAATCTTAACAACATTAAAAATAATTGTTATTACAGGACTTTTAAAATATAAATTAAAAAAATTCTTATTTTTTATTTTTCCCATAAAAATTACAAAATAAAAGTTTATCGCCAAGCTTGATTCTCGGTGCGAAAAGAAATAGATTGGTATTGTTACGAAAATGAGTTCTCTATAGGCTTATGTCGGATCTCTGGATTGTGCTTGAAAAATAAAACCACTTCAATTATTCATCGCAAACGCAGTCAAAACCCAGCAGTCACTTTATTTACAAATTTACACTTGTTTGTCTTTATACTTGCTACTACTTATTGGACTATTGCATGTTTCCCCTTTGCTTGCTCGAATCAGACTCGTCCCTCTGCGCTGTATGCGGCTGCCTTTTATACTTGTCTAATTATCGCGCCGATTGTTCTCGCATACACCAGTTGGACTATCTTTCGATCGTTCTCGCACATCCCATTAGCATCGCGAGCCATCCTTGCCATATCGAAATTATAGCAAGTCTGCCGTACTCTAAAGTGCGTGCCTAAAAGTATGCCAGTAAAAGCATTGCATGCATAGCACAACGACAGAGTGCCTCCCATTCAAGCCCCTCAATATTTTGGCTCATGTACTTTTTCACCATACCGCAAAATATTAAAGGCTAAAGATTATAAAGTATCTCCATACAGCACTAATTCATGTCTAATGCACATACATACCCATACAGATACCCTTGCAAAAAATTTAAAGAGTGCAAGGCCTCACTTTAATCATTTATATTTATGTACGTTTCAAACAAGTACTACTGTGGGCAAAAAATAGTAAGACTTTTTAATTTAAATTTCGCGCGGAAGCCCATTCGTCGAAATCTTTTTTTTCTAGGTTGGTATGACTGTCAGTGACATCTGTGCCAAATGTCACATCAGAATAATCATTAGTGTTTAGTATACGCTTGTCTTTCTGAAGTACAAAAAGTGCATTCGGCGATTTTTACAATGAGTGAAATTGTTCAACAAAGAAGTTCCATTAAATTTTGTGTGCGGAATCAAATTTCTGGAGCCGAAACGTTCAATAGCGAAGCTATTCGTAAAAAGAGGCCGGAATTATGGGCCGACAACTCTTGGTTTTTGCACCACGATAATGCACCGTCGCATAATGCATTGATTCTTCGTGAGTTTTTGGCCAAAAATTCAACCAATATCGTTCCACAACCACTGTATTCGCCTGATTTAGCTCCGTGTGACTTCTGGCTGTTCAGCAAACTCAAACGACCGCTCCGGGGAAACCGTTTTGAGTCAATTGAAGACATTAAACGCGAATCGCTACGCGCATTGAAGGCTTTTACGGAAATTGGCTTTAACAACTGTTTCGAGGATTAGAAAAAACGGAACAAGTGCAGAATACCACACCATCTTCAAAAATTTTGGTTTTTTTTATCGGAAAGAGTATTTTTTTTAGTCTAACAAACTTCAAATTTCAAACAAAATTTTCTAACAAACTAAAATTCTCAGAGGGCGTGGTCCGCCCCCAAAGTCCCAGTTATATCCGAATTTCTCAAGAAATTATCAACCGATTCTACCGATATAGGTTTCACATGAAAGGAATTTTCTTCCTCTATTTGATGTATAACATTAGGTATGTAATACGTACCAAAAGTAAGTAAGATTTTACTTAGTCTTACTATTTTTTGCCCAGAGTAGTATGTATCTACATACAGCTAGACCACGCTTAACACGGTTTCGCTTAACATGGAATTTTCCAGGAACCTAAATTTCGTGTTAAGCGATGTCTGACTGTACCTTGTTAATCTCGTTATATTTCCGAATTCTGACTTATCCGGTATAGGAAGTTATTTCGTCTTCTGTATATCATAATATTCTTGAGAATAAAATGAATAAAGCTGAAAATTGAGTACGAGAAAATACGTAGCTGTCGCTTTTTGCCTCTAGCCTATGAGTTCATTTTTGACAAATGAGAACTTTCGTTGTGGAAATCAAGTACCTCGACTGGTCGTAGGAATCCACTAGGAAGGTGAAGTTTCGCAAATATAGGTTATTTAAAAAATTATTTAATAATAATTACCTGTCGTGATAGTTTTTGCTTTTGAGAACGTAATTCAGATAATTTGTCAGTAACCTCTGCGTATTCCATCATAGCAAGCTTACGTTGACAGATAGCATCTTTTAAGTCTGCATCCTGTAGTTTTATACGCTCCAAGGCGTCATTACATTCTTTCATTAGGTTGGTTTTTTCTTGTTTAAGGTCCTGCAATTCATCTTCTAACTGCTTCAACTGTATTTCATGTGGCGAATCAACAATAATTTCAGACGGCTTTGTTTCTTTTAACTCAATGCATTTAATGTGATTTTCAAGATCAAGATTCTTTTTCTTTACTACATTGAGTTCTTCTAAAAGCCTACTTATTTCGTTTATATTTAGATATTTTTTTTTATTTGCTTCGTTCCTATTGTCATAAGAGTACATTTGACTATTGTCAATACCGCTGACGAAATTAATTTTCCCCAAATCGGAAATAAAACTATTTTTCGTAAATGTGAATCCGATAAATGGTAAGTGAAGTCCGGAAAAAGCAGGATTGGCTGCTGGTGGCACAGTGTCAGATAAATGCATGTCGTTGTCATCTACATCAAAATTTGATGTATCTGTTGGACTAGACACTTCAGGTATGTAGGGTGCCTGGGTATACCTCAGGCCATCCCAATCAAAGCCAGTAAACCATATGTGTCTTTTAAAATCATTCGTGCCATTTTGGCCTAAACGAACTTCAGGAGCACAGATTAGATTTCGCATTAAATCTTTTGCTGCATCTGAAACATTGGTCTCAGGGTTTTCTTGTGCTGGGAAATCAAAGCAGTTTTGATGATTCATGATTTTCCCGTAAGTTTCCACTAAACTTTCCGCATAAAAAGGTGTTTCTCCATATAGCATTTCATACATGCAAACACCTAGGGACCACCAATCACATTCAGCGCCGTATCTACCTTGCCCATCCTCCATAGCACGTAAGATTTCAGGCGAGATGTAGTCTGGAGTTCCAACAGCAACATTAGATTGCACCATCCCATCAGGACCTAAGCGTAGACACGATCCAAAGTCTGCTAAGCGGATGTGACCTTTCATATCCAATACCAAGTTATCTGGCTTAATATCTCGATGAACATAGTGCAATTTATGAATACTGTCAATTGCTAGAATTGTCTCAGCAATGTAAAACTTAGCCATGTCTTCAGGCAAACGATCCTCAAATTTGCTCAAAAGTGTTAAGAGATCTCCACCACAGTAATAATCCATCACAAGATACTATAAATAAAAGGTTAATAAAAAAAACTATTAGAAAAATATTGCGGAAACTGTAAAGCATATCCATTGTATGCAAAAAGTTGGACCAAACAAGAAATTGGAATTCATATATTTTAGGAGGCAGTGAAACAAAACAGTTTTATTTATTTGAGTTAACGTTTCTCTTTCACATAATTTAAGTTGTGATTCGCAAATTAATATTAATAAAAACATTGAAAACGAAGTTTAATTGCAATTTAGAGTTGTGGAAATAAATTTAACAAAGCTGGTGATAAGAGTTAGATTTGTAATTAACACTCATCCGTCGTTCCCAAAACGTTATGCAAGACTCACTCATGAGTAAATTTCATACAATACCAAAAAATGTCAATGCATCGTAGCATGACAGAATGTAGAAACAAATAAATTATTTTATTTTTAGTATGTTTTTTTATTTCTATACAATGGTAAAAAATGAAGTAAGAATCGAGAATTAATAAAATTAAATCATTGCACTTAACATGTTTCGTATGTAACGGTGGTCAGGACAAACTTTCTTTTTGCATTTGTTGGATTCGATGGAACGAACATCGGTATTGCGGGCATATGTGGCACCTTCAGTGGCGGCTTAAGGTGCTCGGAGGCCCTGGGCGGCGACGGCTGAGGGGGCCCCCACAAAACGGTGCAGAATAAGTTTGCGCACAAAACTAATAACGGGTATTTCCGGTTATGTTTTTTACTTTTTTTTTTGAAAATCTATATTCCGTTGAACAGTAAGCGGACTTACAAATTATTTTGAAACGTATACGAGTATGTGCTTGAAATTTTATAGAAAGCAATAGAATCCCAGAGAAAAAATGAAAAATGGTTAAAAGGATAATCTTACTAAATCTTTCCAAAATTGATAAAAACTTTTGTGAAATTAGGAAAACTTTTGGGATAGCAAATTCGTCATTTAAAAAAGCCATCTTAAGTCTCGAAAAAAACAGAAAATCTTGCTTCGTTACTAAGATTTGGCCATTTTTTTAAGCTACCCGAGCAGGAGGATTTAGATGCGATCAGTGCATCATAACACTACTCGACAAAAAATGGGCCAATCGCGTGCACCTAAAAATAAAAGTATTTTCTAGACTAACTTTGGCCGCTGACAACAAAACTGAAAATCAAAATATTTTTTAAGAAGCGTTTTCGAAAAATCTTCGAAAAAAGAGTTTTTCCCTGTTGTTTCAGTTATGAGCACATATGTCCTAAAATAATTATCCGATTAACACGAGCTGTCCGTCGTTCTTCTTAGCCTTTTTACTGATATATAGATTGTCCAAATCATATAAGATTTGTGGAAGTTACTGCCGGTAAAAGTTGTAACAAAGTGAATTTTGCGACCTATTTAAAAAATCATAAATTTTCGAATATTTTTTTATAGAAAAAATAAATTATAACCTCTGGTTTTAAAATCTAAAATGAAATATATACTATTTTAGCAAATATTAAGCCTAACATCAATAGAATTGAAAGAAAAATGAAAAAGTTATGATGCACTGAGTGAAAACACCAACTTACATTTATTACACCGTGCGAAACAATTTTTTTATTTGGCCGAGACCCATCCAAATTTTGATATAGACGTGAAACTAGAGATCATTTATAGTATCCTGGCATAGTCAATATTACACTTTCCGACTCAAAGTCCTTTTTAAAGGACTTTAAAATTTTAAGGACACACACATTTCAAATATTTTTTTTAAATATATGCGGTAGTGCAATGATGAAGATATGGGTATCAAATAAAAGAGGAAAATTGTCTCCTTTTAACTAAATTTTCTATTTTGAACTTTTAGGACCAAAATATATCAGGCATGGAAAACATATGTACATTTTTGGATTTCAGTCGGTAGCATGATACAAAAAAATACAGGTATATAGTTCCAAAAAGACAGATAAGAAGAGAATTGACAAATGAGAAATAAATTGTTTCTACTGCTCTTTTCATTTTAGCCATATGGCTGTAAATTTACGGCTATCACTTTATGTAGTAACGTATAATAAAAATACTATAAGAATTAATAATAATAATATTAATTGTAAGAACACATTTTTTCTAAATGCTCGCGCGGTGACCGACAGAAAAAAAGAAGGCCGGTTTTTGGGTTAAAGCGTGGTGGTGTGTTTTATTAAAAGTGCGTGAGGAAGCATTTCACAAATGACCTCATTGTACACCACCAGTTTGACCATACTTTCAACATTATAGTGTCCACATAATGTACGATCTTGCAAAAAATCTATAATTTGCATGACAAACCACAATGTAAGTTTGTGGTGTACTCTTCTAAAAATCACAAAATTTTAATTACTTAATACCGAAATTCTAGGAATTTGCCGCATCGGTTGTAATATTCAATTTGCTGAACAAAATTACAGCACTTATCCAAATTTTATTGCATCAATTTTTAAAATTAACTACAACTACTACCAACTACTATTTCTGAATAAATTTCATACCATTCATACTTTTTTTGCATCATTAAAATTTGCTTCTTATTTGTCAAAAAAGCAACTGACTTTTAAATTTGATCGAATGAAATTACCTGAATATTATTGTACCATAATCTGTAGATTCATACATACATCTAAAATTTATTCTATTTCAAAGTTCTAGTCTAGAAAACAGTTTTATTTTTTACTTTTACAAAGTTTAATGAGGTTAAGTAATTGTGTAATTTACACTAGTTTACAAGCAAACCCTAAGATTGCAATGATTAATTTTTAACTTAGAATTTTGTATTTGCATATTTTGCACAAAATTTTAAGTTAAAAATTAATCATTGCAATCTTCGAGGGAAAATTTGCAAACAATTGTTATTTAGAAAGGATGATTTCTTGCTTTTATTGAACTGAATTTGTTATTGTTATTTCGAAGTCAATTGTCGATACTGTGTCTCTTTCAATTGATAAAAGTGACAAACAACTTAGTCTTTCATCAACCATTGTGGAGCGCAAATAGTTTTTTACAAGTTTCAGTTTTGAAAAACTAGAAATTTTTATATACAAGCTTCTCTCAGGGCACCCCGCAGCCCGGGGCGGTCCACCCCTCCGCCCCCCCCGTTAAGCCGCTACTGGGCACCTTGCGCGTTTCTTCAGCGGCGTATGATGCACCAAGCGACGCTGCGATAGTCCAGGTGTTTTCAGCAGCTATTGTGGTGGTTGTGGAACAAAATTGGTTTGCCAGCTTGACTTACTGCTCGGTGTGCTTTCTCGCTGTTCTACGTAGTGTACTCGAGCATAAACAGTCATCCGCCAAAGTGCTTTTAAGTATAGTTCCAAAATGGATTCAAAATGATAAATAGCACAAATACATTCAACGCACAAATGTCAAGCATGTCACAAAAGACTGCAACGAGCCATCGACTTATTATACGCTTGTGAGGATAGGTCCCCACCAGAGAACTGCAATTATTCACTTTTTCAAGTCATTGGTTGAATAACACAAGAAAGAGTATTAGTGGATTTGAGTCAAAGAAAAACATCCGACTCATATCCACGCATACACGTTTACGCATGCACACATATTTTGTGTGTGAACAATGAATAAGTTCTTTGCTGATATGAACCGGTGCGTGCTCAGATCTGTCATTGAGTGAATAGGTTCATTGTGTTATACCGTAATCACTCACAACACCAAGAAACACCAATGGTTCAATGGAATCAGACATGGGGGTTTTGCACTAAAATCCACTACCACTACCACTAGAGGTCTGCTGGGAAATTTTCCACTACCACTAAATAAATTTTAGTGGTACTTGAATTTTTTCCACTAATCACTGATCTTTATTTAGTGGTAGTGCAATTTTCTTCCACTAATTTTTTTTTAGTGAAAATTCCTCCACTATCACTAATTCTTTTCCACTAATGTCACTGATGACAATTTTGAACGTCTAGTCTTGATGAAAGCAAATAAGTTGTTTAAATAAAACATATATTTTTGCGCATATCGTTGTTAGTGGTTTATTTAATGGTAATGGATGTCTTTGTTTAGTGCACTATGCTTTTCACTACCACTAAATAAATTTAGTGGTAGCTGAATTTTTTCCACTAATCACTGATCTTTATTTAGTGGTAGTGCAATTTTCTTCCACTAATTTTTTTTTAGTGGTACTTTTTACCACTACCACTAAATAAAATTCAGTGATTAGTGGAAAAAATTCAGCTACCACTAAATTTATTTAGTGGTAGTGAAAAGCATAGTGCACTATGAATTTAGTGCAAAACCCCCATGTCTGAATGGAATGACTTAAGGGGTCATTCTCATGTGAAATTTTGTAAAAATCAATTTTTTTTTTGTAACATATTTGGAATGTATCATCCTTGAAGAAGTTGCTGTTTTATTGGAAAATTTCAAGTATTTCGGCTTCTACAGACATTTATATAACGAGCGGTCAAGGTTTCTAGCAAGGATTCAATCAGTTAGTCAAAACTTTAAACGTGTTTTTCTCGGAACGCTTTTTTTTTTAAATGGTGGGGATGATTTAAAAAAAACCATTCATCCGATCTCTCTGCGATTTTGTCACGTCATTCTACATACTGTTAGCTATCGTCCCTAGCAAATTCACTCTGATATGTTAAAAATTTCATATTTTTTTTCATTGATAAAATCTTCAAAAACAACCATTTTTTACTGCTCTAACTTCCAATGCCTGCCATTTTGTGAGATTCTTATGAAAAAATTTAAATTTGCTACGGACGAGAGGTACGTTCATACTGATTAAGAATTTCTTTGAAATTTATGTTTCAGATAATCCTGTGACTCAAAATCATTCCCACCAGCTGACCATGACGCGGCAGAAGCCGTGTCTTTAATCGAAAAAAGTGTTCGAAAAAATTAAAAATTTTTTTATTTTTTTTTTTATTTTTGTACCATAACAATGAATAAATTAAAGTGGCATATCTTTTTTTGATAATTCCTCGTATTCACAAAGGAAATAATCTCTGAAGAATGTCCATTTTTCCTGTCCGCGCATGAGAATGACCCCTTAAGTCATTGGAGTAATTTTCAGTTTCGCTTTCTCCTTAGTTGAAATTGAGAATATTGCAACAAAAAGCGGAAAACCAAAACGCAGGTCAATAAATGCAAAGCAATTAAATTAACTTTTTGTTAGTTTTTATTTGTAAATAACAAAATGAGATCAAATCCATGCTTTTTAAATATAATTCAATTAAAAGAATTCATAAATATTAAAATTATACTAGAAAAAATATACACGTACAAATAATACTCATTCTAAGTTAAATAACTAAAAAACTATAAAGATGAACAAAAATTATTTTAATTTTTTTGTTGAAAATAGAATTTAAGAAAAGAATATTGCATCAATGCACAGCAGCAACCAGATACGCGTCCAAAAGCAAAAAATTACTGTTTAGCAAAAAGCGCGAAGCACAACACGAACTATTACTCAACTCATCACACGAACAAGTGAGTCAAATCAGATTATGAGTCAGTAACCAATAGACACACAAAATACCGGTACATATTCGTGTAAGGCCGATGTTATGCTGCCGGTCACGGATCACAATCACGGATAAAGCTGTTGTTGTTTCAATGTAAAAGCGAAAATTGGGAGAGCGAGCGAGCGGATAAAATTTGACCGCACCGATCACCGGATGATGAGGCTTTCAATGCCAAATCAAACGATCAAATCAGTGTTGCGTCGTGAGATTGTTCACAATAGTTGTGTTTTGGGAACAAATTTGTTCCCTTTTGGTGAAAATGTGAAAAACCCTCATCACTAGCGTGTGTTTATATTTGTGTTTTCGGTGAAAAAGAAGAAAGAAAAATGGACATTTAAATGGTAAACAAATATTGTGATTCTTTCACACACGTATTATATTAATTTCATGTATAAATTATTAGCTCAGAATGCCAGAAATTTCGGCCCAATCAAATACTGAAGCGCTGATAACAATGTTCCAGGAGCAGGAATCCCTTTAGAAATGTGTGCTATTCAGACCGATGCAAGCGCGAAAAAGAATTTTACATTTTAATTGAAAATTGTATTTGAAAAAGTAAAGTCCCAATAAAAAGTGCGGAAAAAGTAGTAAAAGTAAGCGAAAATCGTAGTGGTGACCGGCGATCAAATGACCGTCAGCATAACATGCTTTCGGCACGGAGTAGAGAAATTAAAACGAGAGCGTAAAAAGTGACGTGACCGACGATCATTTGACCGGCAGCATAACATCGGCCTAAGAGAATTTTGAGTGTTTTGATGATTTGGTGCAAATGAGTAATTGTATTTTGTTGAATTGGTTTGAGTATTCACTTGCACCAATTGTTATGGCTCATGACTTAAGTATACTAATTTTATTAGTACTCATTGCCGGTCTCTGGTCCCCACCATCTTGTCCATTCTGTCCACGCCATATCTTGTTGCATTATAGGAGCTTATGATCTGTCGTTTCTTTGACACCTTGAACTTCGAATGACATAGAAGTTTCGTTTTTATGTAAGAGTGTGTGTAAGAGTGGAGGTAGTATGAATAAGAGTGGAGGTACTTCGTAGTAATTGTTGTTGGTTTAACCCTTTACTCGGCAACAGCGAATTTTTTCATCAAATGTTGTTTTTTAGATGTAAACCTAAATTAAAAACAACACGTATTTTTTTTTTTAATATACAGGGTCTTTCATTTCGAACCGAAAACTTTGACAGCTCTGTGTTCGACAACCGCAGCTGTCATCTGTCGTTGCATTGTGTTAATATTGTAGTTTAGTGTTTGCCATTTTTGAAAATGGACCGATTAAGCATCGCTCAACGTGTAAACATAGTGAAAATTCACTACAAAAATGATGAAAATTTGACCACCACTTTTCGCGCACTAAGGAAGGGTTCCGGACGTCACGGAATGCCTGTTTTGTCAACAATTTCGGATTTATTGGCGAAATTCGAACGAACTGATTCTGTACAAGATGTACAGAGGCCAATACGTAATCGCCCTGCTCGTTCGGCCGAAAATATTGCTGCTGTAGCTGCCAGTGTTGACGATGACCCGAATTTATCGCTTCATAACAATTGGACATCTCCATCACCTCAATTTGGCGTATTTTGCATTTGGATTTGCATCTTCATCCATATAAAGTTCAGTTGGTGCAGAAATTGGAGCCGGGAGATCACAGAATGCGTCGTAACTACGCCGAATGGGTGCTTGAAAAACAGTCCGAAAATCCCAATTTTTCGCACAAAATTTTCTTCAGCGATGAAGCACATTTTCACCTCGGCGGTTACGTTAATAGTCAAAATTGTCGTGTGTGGGGCTCAGAAAATCCACACGTGGTTGTCGAGCGCCCAATGCATCCACCTAGAGTCACTGTTTGGTGTGCTTTATGGTCCGGTGGTGTCATAGGGCCATATTTCTTCGAAAATGACGAAGGACAGACCGTTACCGTCAATTCTGAACGTTATGGCCGTATGATAATCGAGTATTTCTGCCCAGCGATCGAAGATATGGATGTGGAGGAGATGTGGTTTCAACAGGACGGCGCTACATGCCACACAACACGACCGAACATGACAGAATTGCGAACCAGGTTCGATGAACGCATAATTTCGCGTTTTGGTGATGCCAATTACTCGTGGCGGTCATTTGAATGATGTCATATTTCATTACTAATGGCACAAACCAAATATTATTTTGATAATAAAGTTTCATCAAAATTAAAATTTTAATTGATTTTTTTTCTTTATTTACTTTTTCGGCTCATGATGAAAAACCCTGTACTTTAATTTGGAATTTTTTTTTTTGTAAAAAAACATTTGGTTCCTCATATGCAACAAAACAATAAAACTTGTTTTTTATTTTAATATGTTTAATTTTACAGTGTGTTCAACAAATAACGTTCTTCTCTCATAGAGTGTACATTACATTTATTTGTAAAAATTGTTTATTTTTGAGAAATAGATATTATTATAAGTTTCGACAGAATGCTTAATATGGGGTCCAATCTCCTGCATTGTCTATAACAGCGTGACATCTTTGGCGATAACTGGCAGCCAAAATTTCAGCATATTCCACGAAAAGAGACCTCCACGTTCTTTTGAGCAATCGAATAAAAGGTTTTGATGATTTTATATTATTTTTTGATATCGTAGCTTTCATTATAGCCCATACATTCTCTATGTCATTTGCATCTTGTGCCTTTGAGGGCCAATCCAAAGTTGCAATATTGTGATCCTCTTTCCACTTAGTGCATAGTCTACTTTTGTGTTTCGGGTCGTTATCTTCTTGTAGTATCCAATCGGTGTAATTTTTCCAATATAATTTTGCAGCAGAGTTCAATAAACAATCCTTGTACAACTTCAGCATTTTAACTGCATTTAAAATTCCGGTGAAACACTTTAGAACGCCAAATTCTTGGGCAGAGAAGCATCCATACACTTTACCCTTCTGGGTATGCTTTTCACTTTGTTGAATAAATTTTTCACCTTTTTCAATCAAACATGTCTAATTGGATTAAACAGCACAAAAGTTAATTCATCTGTAAATATTACTTTAGTCCAATCACGATCGATATTTGTGTAAGTCCACTGAAGACGCTTTTCAATATTGTGATGGTTGCTTTTTGATGTAAAAGATCAGGAATGCAACCATGGTTGCACTCTCCGCCAGTAATAGATTAGCACCGAACTTGAACTGCTGAACTGGAACCACTGAACAATAACTAGCGAACTTGAACTGCTGAACTGAGAACCACTGGACACTAACTACCGAACTGAAAGAAAAGAAAAAGGGCGCGAGTGAGCAGGAGGAAAAAGACAGCGGGTTTTTGGCTTCTTTTTGGATTGGACGTTGTAAGGAGCAGGTCGTGGAGGTGTGCGACCTCACTGGGCGACCTCGCAAAGAACAGCTGCGAACAGGGACAAGGGCACTGGACGGGATCCGGATCGATCATTTCCATCCGACGTGGGAGATCGGCCGATAGCCTCGAGGCGACACACAAGGTGGTGCCGCCGCCGTCCGGTCGATACGCATCCGACGCAGCTCATCCGTCGCAGCGCGAAGTGCACAAAACGAGGCGACACACAAGGTGGTGCCGCCGCCGTCCTGTAGACACGCATCCGACGCAGTTCATCCGCCGCAGCGCGAAGTGCACAAAACGAGGCGCCACATCTCGAGGCGACACACAAGGTGGTGCCGCCGCCGTCCTGTCGACACGCATCCGACGCAGCTCATCCGACACAGTTCATCCGACGCAGCTCATCCGTCGCAGCGCGAAGTGCACAAAACGAGGCGACACACAAGGTGGTGCCGCGGCCGTCCTGTCGACACGCATCCGACGCAGCTCATCCGACACAGTTCATCCGACGCAGCTCATCCGCCGCAGCGCGAAGTGCACAAATCGAGGCGCCACATCTCGAGGCGACACACAAGGTGGTGCCGCCGCCGTCCTGTCGACACGCATCCGACGCAGCTCATCCGACACAGTTCATCCGACGAAGTTCATCCGCCGCTAGAAGGTGACATGGGCTAAGAGGCGCAGCGATATTGTTCCGTTAGTTTCGACGTCATCCATCCGTGCCGCCCCCACAAGGGCTACGTCCAGAGGCGCTATAGCGTGGAGGGTCAACTCGCGGCACAGCGTGGCAACACACGCCGTCCTTATCTGATTTTTTTTATGGGAAGGGGAGGGAAGCATTCCAGTGCGGTATCGCAAATGATTTTGTACGCTTTTGAAATTTTTAACTTTTATATTCCTTTTTGTTGGTGACACTGTACAGGCAGCAACGGAGTATTAGGCACTCAGAAAATCTCTCCTGACCTTCTTCGCATCGCCGAATTGTTTGCGCAAACAACGAGGGATCGCCGATCAGGTCATGTAAGTGCATAGATATATCGACGGAAAGTGAACATACCGTATTTCTTTTTTTATCATCGTTATCTATTTATACAAGGTGCGTCCCAAAGTAAACAGGACTTTTGCAATAGGGACGTTTCTGGTGGCGCCATCTATGTGTGAGGACATGCGTTGGAAAGGTACATCTTTCATTCACATACTGTCTAAATTTCATGACATTTGGTCTAGTAGACGCCGAAATATCCCGCTCAATGTGACAGTATGTTTTTAACTTTGGTACGAGAATGTCGATCGAACAAAGAGCTAATATTAAGTTCTGTTTTAAACTTGGTAAAACTTTTACCGAAACGTTTAAATTGTTAAAGCAAGTTTATGGTGATGATTGTTTATCCCGTGGCCGTGTTAATGAGTGGTTCAATCGATTCAAGAATGGTCGTGAAGACTTGAATGACGACGAACACGTCGGCCAGTCGAAATTTGTGATTACTGACGATGCCATCAAAACTGTGCGTGATTTTATCAAAATGCAGCCAAAATCATCATTGGAATTGATGGAAATGGAATTGAACATCTCCAAAACATCAATTGATCGCATTTTAACCGAACATTTGGGTCTCCGTAAAGTGTGTTCTCGCTTCATTCCGCACACTTTAACCGACGACCAAAAAGCGCAGAGAATTGAGCACGCAAAAGACATCGTTCGGGAAGCCAGACGTGATCCAAATTTCTTGTTCAACATCGTAACCGGTGACGAAACGTGGTGCTTTCAATATGATCCCGAAACAAAGCGTCAAAGTGCCGAATGGAAGCACCCAGATGAGCCAAATCCGAAAAAAACCCGCCGTGAGAAGTCAAAAATCAAAACTCATCTCATTTGTTTCTACGATTCAAAGGGAATAATTCATCGAGAGTTTGTTCCACCGGGAAAAACAATTAACGCTTTGTTTTATGTTGAAGTTTTGAAGCGTTTGGTGCATCGCATTCGTCGTATTCGGCCAGAATATCGTGAGGAAGGAAGTTGGCGTTTATTGCATGATAATGCACCGGCTCACAGAGCCCTAGTTACGACCGATTATTTGACCAAAAATCGCATTTTTACCATCAATCATTCACCGTATTCGCCTGATATGGCTCCCTGTGACTTCTACTTATTCGGTCAGTTGCATTTGCCGATGAAAGGAAACCGTTATAAGGACGTTGAGGACATCCAAAAGGCTTGTACCAACATTCTGAAGGCGATGCCGGCCGATGACCTAAAACACTCATTCCAAATGCTTTTGGACCGTGCAAAACGTTGTATCGAAGCAGAAGGAGAGTATTTTGAATAAATAAAAAGAATTATACAAAAATAATCATCCGTTTTCTTTATTTTATAAAAGTCCTGTTTACTTTGGGTTGCACCTTGTATATATCTCTTTTGCTGCTTCCGAGTCGCTTAATGTTGTTTAGGCTAAGGGTAACCATGAATAAAATGTAAAGATTTCTTTAATGTGATCATCGTCGTTGCCGGAGGTGTGAGAGCTTAATCTTCTTTCTTTTAGGCGTTTTCTTGTAAGAAAAACCACGTGCATGAATAACTTTTGTGTATTGTTGGTATGTTGCGGCAAGTACTTGAGCAAGAACCCCCCCACAACCCGAAGAGCTTAGACCTGCTACCCAGCTAGCATGCACGCCCGCTCGACATTGCACTACAACCAATACCAGCAAGTCCCCATGGCCTTAATCGGGGCAGGTAGTTTCATTACCCAATTTGGGGCGTGAGGGATTCATTACAATATGCTTTTTTGAAAGCAACGGTTTCGACAAAGTACCGCTACGTTTTATGCCTGATTGCTGAAGCTTGTCGCGAATCGTATTTAAGGATATATCCAAGCCCTTCTCCGATACTTTTTGTTTGGCTTCTCTCAGACTGACCGTTGGGTTTCTTTCAAAAATCCCATCCTGCCACTTGGAAGAGGTGCGTTTTCGGCCTCCTCCTGGTTCGTCGTCAACGTTTCGTGTTTCTGCATAACGTTCAGACCACCTCTTAACAAACGTGGAAGTGGTTTTAAGATATTTTGCAGTTTTTTTAACTGACCATTTAGGCCCCTTACGATACTTTGTCAAAAAGCTCGATTCGAAATGTTTCTTAAATAGCACACTAATTTTGGTTATACGTGTCGCAGCGGAAAGTACAAATAGAATTGATTGAAATTTATGCGTCGACAACCGCAATAATGTGCGCTTATGTAAAAACAGAACCGGTAAATGTTTACTTAAAAGTTAACCGAATGAGCGAATAACGTTTATTGTTGAACACACTGTAAATGAAAATATTTAAAGCAATTAATGCGTTTTTTGTAGCATAGTCCTACTCCGCATTTTTCGCAAAGTGTTTGTGTGTTTTTTATTAATAAGTTTTAATCACTTTTGTTTCAAAAACGGTCAAATGAGTGCTGTCAAGTAAAATTTAGCTACTTTTTCCCACTATTAATGCTAGTATTCAAAAAAAGGAACGTTGCATAGTTGTACAATAGCAGAAAAGAGTCGTTTTGACAATTACTTCCGAAATTACTTGCAATTTTACGGTTGGTTGCAGATATGCAATTGTACCGTTTAACGGGTTAATTTCCATGGCTATGGGATGTGAAGAAATTATAGTATCCATCCAGCTCTTCAACGAGCTGCAAAACGACCCGTTCAGCCTGATTTATCTCAGGAGCTCAATTATCGTTTCGAAAAATGTTAACCTTAACCCGAATTAGCCCACGTAAACTTTTTTCGAATTTTAAAAAGAAACATACTTTTTATATGCAAAATAAAAAAAATTGCATCATTCGTTTTTTAATCCTGCCCACAGGACGCTCGGAATGTCCTGTTGCCATATGGCAACGCTGAGCGGGCTAGGGGACTGGTTTACATATGGGCATCTCCCAAAGAAGGTCCACCACGAGTGAAAAATTCAAACTGCTCAGAAAAACTTTTTATTATCCAAAATTGAAGCTTAAATATATATATTTTATAAATGTAAAAGAATTTTTAATTTTTTAAAAGAAAAAGAAAAAGTTAAAAGTTAAAGAAAAATTGTAAAAATCTTACTGAGCCTTTTGACGAATTTTTTTCTTTGTGTTTTTAACTTATTCAAGTAATATTATATTTTTCCTGTAATGTAAAAGTTTTCTACTAACAACAATCTTATGTATTAGAGAAAGCGAGAGAAAGTGGAGTTCGAAGAACGGAAGTTTTTTGAGTTTGCTTCTTCCTACATCCTAATGTCGCGTCCGTGTTCACAAAACTACGCCCAATTTGCGCCCCTGGCTAGAACTTTGGCTGAAGTTAACTCGCTTTATAATTTAATTGATTTTTCATCTTCTAAATTGTCTTTTAAACATAGTTTAAACACTTACTTCAAATAATTTGTACTAATCTGTTATTAGTCTGTAAGCTACTTAATGTACAATAGACTTAAATAAATAAATAAATAAATAAAACATTATTGATTGTTGTCGTTAGTGGCCAAACTTTTCAAATGCAAGTAGCTGTCAGTTTTTAAATAGGTGCATTGTTGTCGTTAGGAAAATTTAATAATTGGTTCCCGCTAAAAGCGGAAAAAAATTTTATGAGTGTTTAAAATTTGTCGTGTCCGTAACCGGAAGGTCTGAATATTCGATTGTTTAATGAAAAATACTGTACAAATATGTTCAGCTAATTAATTTAATTTAATTAATTTATTAAGTTATTTATAAAATCAGTTTGCTGCGATGTGATGAATGAAAAGTGCGTTGCTAATGAATGTAAGAGCTGTGTGCACGATATTAAACACTACACACACATTCTAATTACAATAGAGTTCCTCAAGAAAATTAATGCAGAAATCAAATGGAAACAATGGAGAACAATAGACAATCGTATAACTCTAAACTACACTATTGCTCCATTAATCGATTTAATTCATGATCTAGAGACTCAATTACCTGCTTTTGAAATGCATTGAAATGCATTCTGAAGCATATCTGTGATAATCATAATGAGTTGAAAATGTGCCATTTGAATGCTCGCAGTCTCACTGCTGAGAAACTTGACTACTTTAATTATGTGTTTGATGGTTTGACTATTGATATGATTTGTATAACTGAAACTTGGTTTAAGTCTTGTCTCGATGATAGTTCATATGCGTTGTGTAGTTAATTCTGTGGTCAAAAGCAATAACCGCCTAAGTCGAAAATTGCTGTTTCGAGCAATCTCGTTTTAAAGTTTTACCGCGTAGTGTGTTCATTATGGGAATGCGAATAGGTTTTTATTAATAACTTTTTTTATTTTAAAGTTACAAACTCCCCGATTTTACACAAACGTAGAGCACAGTCAAGGGAACATGGGGGCATCCATAAATCAATTTCTTCTTAAGTCGACTTAAGCGGTTATTGCTTTTGACCACAGAATTATGTGTTGCTACGAAATGATAGGACGTGCAATATGCGTGGCGGAGGTGTTGCCATATACTGCAACAGTACTTTAAACCCGAAAGTTAAATATAAGTCTGATAGTTCTTGTGAAGTTGAGTGTATCTTTGTTGAGGTAGGTGGCTCAGCATTTAAATGTTTTGTTGCTTGTGTTTATAACCCGAATAGAACAAATGACCTTTCATATATTTTTAGCAAATTAGCAGAATACATGCTTGAATATGAGCATATCATTGTTTGTGGGGATTTTAATGTTGACCTTCTCTGTACTGACCCTCGTTCCAAGGATTTGCTTAATAATTTTCGTACTTATGGCATTCACGTTATTAATCAATATGCTACTCGTTTTGCACCAAATTCTAAACCTAGCTTACTGGATTTACTATGTGTCAATAACAGTGACGATGTTATCCATATAGACCAGCTTCCTTTGGGTGGAATTTCGGACCACGAACTTCTGTTCTTATCTTATAGATTGGAGTTTGATAGGATTAAACGTAATTCTGACCTAACGTTCAGAGACTTTAAAAATATTAACCTTGAAGAATTATACAAAGAAGCTGCGTTACTAAGCTGGATTAATTGCACGGAGTACCCAAGTGTTGATAAAAAATTGGAACATCTTAACCAGCTGGTAAACTATCTTTTTGATCATCACGTTCCTTTAAGAACAGTTAAAATTCATGGTCACAGGAAGCCTTGGCTGACAACTGAAATCCTACGCTTGATAAAAGAACGCAAAAGAGTATATATACAATGGAAAAATAATCAGAACCAGGAACGTTGGGAAAAATATCGCCTTCTGCGTAATAAGGTCGTCGTGTCTGTGCGTCATGCAAAAAGAACGTATTTAAATAACAAATTAAATACAAATCTGTCCCCTAGAGTGCTCTGGAATAACCTAAGATCCATGGGAATATCTGGCAAAGAGAGGGTTCAGTGCAACCTTGATGCTGAGATAATGAATGAATATTTCATGAATATATATATTCCTCAAAGTAACTCGGGTGCGGTGGTTCTAGATAATGAAAAATACAAAAGAAATACTCAATTTGATTTCTCCATGGCGACTGAAAACGATATAGTCAATGCAATATTTGCAATAAAATCCAATGCTATTGGTATTGATGGAGTGAGCTTAAGATTTATTAAATTGATCCTTCCATTTGTCATTCCTTCTCTTATCCATGTAGTAAACTTTTCTATTACGTCGTGTGTGGTGCCTCGCCAGTGGAAATTAGCGAACATAATCCCAGTTCCTAAAACTACGAATCCGGACTCGGTGCAACATTTTAGACCGATAAGCATATTGTCTGCCTTATCTAAGGTGTATGAAAAATTTCTATCGAAACAAATAACTAGCCACTTGAATGAAAACAATTTGCTCTCGGAATTCCAGTCAGGATTTAGATGTGGTCATAGTTGTGCCACGGCTATGTTAAAAATATTTGAGGATTTACGGCCTGTGTATGATAACAATGAGCTGACAATTCTGGTGCTTCTAGATTTTACCAAGGCATTTGACATGGTGGATCACGGAATACTTTTACTAAAATTACAACATTATTTTGGTTTCAGTTCTTGTTCTTTAAAACTTATGAAAAGCTATCTTTCCGAACGTTATCAGCAAGTGCAAAGTGGTAAAAGCTTTTCTAGTTTAAATCCGGAGTACCTCAAGGATCCATCTTAGGACCAATTTTGTTTAGCATGTTTATTAATGATATTGTCGCGTGCTGCCATAGTGCCAATATACACCTCTATGCTGATGACACTCAAATATACTTCTCTCGCCCTATTGGTCTCTCTGAGGATTTAATTTATAGATTAAACGCAGACTTAAATCGACTTTCTCGTTGGGTCAGTTTGAACAAATTATGTTTAAATGCATCAAAAACCAAGGCGATAGTGATATCGAATTCACAGTTTGATTTGGATACGTTGCCTCCACTTATGCTTGATAAAAATAAAATATTATTTCATAATGTAGTGACAAACCTAGGATTTAAGATTAACTCATCCATGACCTGCACGGACCATATTAATTTCACTATCGGAAAAGCTTATAATGTACTAAGAAACCTTTACCACAAGGCTTATTTGTTGCCCTGGGACACGAAGCTTAAACTAGTTAAAACTTTTATATTGCCTCAAATTACGTATGGAGAACTTGTGTATGGGAATCTAGATGCGCTGTCGAAAAACAAACTACAACTTCTTGTTAATAACTCTGCGCGGTTTGTATTTTCTAAAAGGAAATTTGATCATATATCTATCTATTCACAACAAATAATTGGTTGCAATGTTGATCTTTTCTTCAAAATAAGAAATCTTTTGTTCATACATAAGCTGATTTATTCTCGACAGCCGGCGTATTTATTTAGACACCTAAAATTCTGCCAGAGTACACGTACTTTAAATCTCAGCGTCCCGAAGTTTGTGTATATTGCCTCGTCTCGAATGTTCTTTGTTAGTACAATTCGTTTGTGGAACTTGCTTCCACCTAACATAAAATCTATTAAACAACCGAGATGGTTCAAAACGGCAGTAACGTCTTTTTTCTCCTTACTCCTATTTTCTCCCTCTGTATAGACCCTCTTGTGATTATGTATTCATCATCTTACATCTATCTTTATATTTCACTTCAAATTTCTGAGCCTTGGTTTTTTGCTTATGAATCCTCCTAAAAGGAGTATTCCAGACGTGCGGTCTAAAAACGCTTCTCATGGACGTACGACTCCTCCCCAAAACCCGGGTGTAAAAACCCTTCCGAAACCGGACATGCGGTCCAAAAACGCAACTTTAGAGCCTTCTGGCACTTTGGATACCAGACCTGGTACCAGTAAGGCGGCGCAAAATTTGGCTAAACCGGTTGCTCTGCCAACAGCTTCCAGTGCCAAACAAGCACCTTCAAAGTTGGCTTATAAAAACCGTCGCGTTGCCCTGCGTTTAATTGAACGCCTTAAACTAACTCCGGTAGAGCAACGCACGGAGAAGCAGAAAGCTTCGCTTAAGTGGGCGACGCGGGTCGTGGAGGAAGGTGATATCAACCCGAACCGACCTAATTCCTCTTCAAAGCGTCAGCGGTCAGTAGAGGAGACCACCCACCCGGAGGCTAAAAAACCGTGCAGCCTTTCAGCTGCCCCGAGGACCTTCAGCGAAATTCTCGCAGGCCACATCATAGTGGCGGTGGTCGACGAGAGCGACCCCGACGGCAGCATTTCGCCTGATCAATGGAAGACGGTTGAGGCCAGGCTAACACCTATCTTCCTCCCTATCCTGGACGAGCATCCTGGCGATGCTCCTTCTTGTCGCGACAGCGGATGGCATCAGGGCCATGTGAAGCTGATCGCTTGCGCTGACTAAAGGTCCGTGGATCTTTTTAAGATCGCGATCTCAAGGGTGGGCAAAGTATGGCCAGGCGCGAAACTTAAGGTCGTTGCTAAGGATCAGGTCCCTAGCCGGCCAAGAGCGCGTGCCTGGATCCCAGCTGAACCCTCTGACCCGAAAGTTATCCTGGAGATAATTCGGAGAAGCAACCCAAAGCTGGTGACTTCCAATTGGAGGGTGATTCGGCTGGAAGAGCCGAGAGGGGACTTTAGATCCGCCATTTTCTTGGTGGACTCAAATTCCCTGGACCCCTTGTCAGCCACAAATGGAGTCATTGGCTATGCTTTCTCCTCCATAACCATGAGGGTCTTCAAGAAAGACGGTGACACCAGCGGCGTCAAAGCTGCGTCGGAAGCACCAACTGTAGCTGACCAAAAGCTTGCGGAAAGTGCCCCCCGACCGGTGATTGCCTCTTCCAATCCAACCTTATCCCTGTCCAACTCTGCCGCCGGTATTTCAGTTGTAGCCGACCAGAAGCATGCAACTGAAACAGCCTCCACGCACGGGTCTAGTGTTAGTGATGACACTGACATGGAGCTGGCGGACTTCTTTCGTTCATCCCTGATGTACGAGGAAGATCTGCTGGAGTCAGACCCCGAGGACGCGGCTAACATCACCGTGGTGGGGGCCACTAGTACCACTCGAAGCAGTAATGCTGAAGGTGGTGCAAATTAACCTCCACCACTCTAAGGCTGCGGCCGCCAGCCTCATTCTCCGTTTGGCAACGCACGGAGAGGACATCGTCCTGATCCAGGAGCCGTGGGTGGTGAACCGCCTGGTACGCGGCCTCAGGACTAATACACACAAATTGCTTTATGCAACGCAGGCAGGTAGGCCTAGGGCGTGCATATTAGTCAGCAATAAACTGAGTACATTTCTGCTCTCGAATTACAGCAACGGGGACATGGTAGCGGCAAGCATCGAGCTCGATTCGAAGAAGATCTGGATCGTCTCGGCCTACTTGGCACACGACCATCAATCCCTTCCAGAAGACGGCCTATCCAGGTTAGTACATCATGCTGCTAATGATAGCGTAGATTTGTTGATAGGTTGTGACGCAAACGCGCATCATGAAGTGTGGGGCAGCTCAGATATTAATACAAGAGGCGAAGTTCTTTTCGATTTTATCCTCTCCACTAATCTTCACATATGTAATAAAGGTAAAGAACCTACCTTTATTACTAGAAACCGGCAAGAAGTTCTCGATCTCACTCTTGCCTCTCAAACTGTATCGAACCGACTGAATAATTGGAGGGTATCCAAGGATCACTCCTTCTCGGATCACAGATACATATTATGGGAGATCTTGGATAATGTCCCAAGTCAACCCCTCTTTAGGAACTTAAAAAAGGCCAACTGGCCTCTTTATTACGATACGGTCCAGTGCCTTCTCCCAACTGATATTCCAGGACCGCTCGACAGTAAGGATGCACTTAATGAGTCAGTTGAGTCATTCACGTCGATGCTGAATACGGCCCTAGACGTAGCTTGCCCATTGAGGAAGCTGTCCACGCAGAAAAGATTCAGACCCCCCTGGTGGTGTGCTGAAATCAGTGAGCTCCGCAGAGCAGCCAGGAAGTCATTCAATAAAGCAAGACGGTCCTGCACGGACGAAGTCTGGCTAGAATACAAGCTGGCTCTCAAAGCCTATAAAAACAGGCTAAGAAAAGCTAAGAGGGAGTCTTGGAGAGACTTCTGTGGTAACATAGAACTTACTACCGAAGCCTCCAGGCTCAGGAAATTACTCTCTAAATGTCCACTTAATACCTCTTACCTCCAAAAGGAAGACGGGTCATGGGCTTCTAGTAGTGAAGAATCACTTGATATTCTGCTAGACACACACTTCCCAGGTGGCTCTAGGGACTTGACGGACCCCTGGTCGGGAAACCGTCCACCGGTCTCAGAAGTCGACCTCATTGTGACTAGACAGAAATTGTTATGGGCGGTAGATAGTTTTTCACCCTACAAAGCGCCGGGGCCAGACGGCGTTGCCCCGATCGAGATTCAGGTCACCAAGAACCTAATTCTTCCATGGTTACAGGAGATCATGAGGAGCTGCCTAGTCCTGAATCACATACCCAGTATCTGGAGACATGTGAAGGTAGTTTTCATACCTAAGGCTGGCAAAAGCTCGCATGTTCATCCAAAAGACCTCAGACCGATTAGTCTCTCCTCTTTCCTTCTCAAAATTTTGGAAAGGTTAGTGGATATTCATATTAGGCAGTTGTTGGTCGATCGACCAATCTCGCCCTCACAACATGCGTACTGCAGGGGTAAATCTGTAGAAACCGCTCTGCACTGCTTAATCCATACCATAGAGAAATCACTTGAGTGCAAAGAATTCACTATGGTATCTTTTACGGATATTGAAGGGGCCTTTAACAACATCAGATCGGAGGCCATCACCGACGCACTTGCAGACCTAGGTGTAGGTGTGCCGCTAGTAGCACTGATTGAGCAGCTACTTCATAGCCGCGTCATCAATGCAAGTCTTGGTACCGCATCTGCACAGAGATCTGTAAAAAGGGGGACACCCCAGGGAGGGGTCCTCTCGCCTCTTCTTTGGAATTTAGCGGTGAACACACTGCTAATACGTCTGGAGAGGGCGGGGTGCCGGGTGGTCGCCTACGCAGATGATGTTGCTATTGCGGTCTCCGGAAAGTTTCCTTCAATTATCAGGGATGTGCTGCAACATGGCTTGAACATCCTAACAAATTGGGCTATAGAATGTGGTCTTAGCGTCAACCCACATAAAACGGAGCTAGTTCTCTTCACAAATAAACATAGAATACCTGATATTGATCCCCCGCGGCTGCTAGGGATCGATCTGAAATTCTCGGAAACCGCTAAATATCTGGGACTTGTGTTAGACAGGAAACTTAACTGGAAACCCAACGTCCTGGAGAGAGCTAAGAAAGCCAGTATTGCCCTTTATACATGTAAAAGGATGATAGGCAATGTATGGGGTACAAGACCTCATATCGTACACTGGCTGTATACCGCCGTTGTTCGACCTCTATTGTTATACGGGATAGTAGTCTGGTGGCCTTCATTGGCCAAAAGGTCTCACTCCCAAATACTTGCTAAAATTCAAAGGTCCGCAGAGTTATGTATAAGTGGGGCCCTGCGGACTACTCCCACTAATGCTTTAGACGTTGTGCTCCACCTAATCCCATTGGATATTCTGGGGAAGCAATTGGCCGCCAATGCTGCCATCAGGATGCGCGCCTCTGCGCAATGGAGAATTGGGCGGTACGGGCACTCTTCTATTCTAAATTATTTCAAAGGCATATCTCAGAATGTTGACTACATGACACCCAGCCTGTCCTTTGATAAGGACTATCATGTTTTAATCCCATCTAGAGCCGAATGGGAGCTGGGTGCGCCCCCTGCCAGCGGTGATATCCATATTTATACGAATGGATCGAAACTGCTTGGTCAGGTGGGCTGTGGTATCTACTCAGAAGGATTAAACCTTAATTTAAAGCTCAGGTTGCCAGATTACTGTAGTGTCTTCCAGGCTGAGGTCACAGCAATCTGTGCAGCCTCCGATTGGCTCAGGGTAAACAGGATATCGGCTAATGGTATCCTTATATTATCGGACAGCCAATCAGCTCTTAGAGCTCTGGATGCGGTCAAAATAACATCAAAGACCGTTCTTAGCTGCAGCAAATCTCTTAACGAGACTGCCAAGCAGCTTCATATTCGCCTATGCTGGGTTCCAGGTCATAGGGATATTCCAGGGAACTGTAGAGCGGACGAGCTCGCGAGACAGGGCACTACTGAGCAGTTAGGCCAGGAGTTGACCACGCTCGGTGTCCCTCTTTTAACTTGTAAGCTTCGTACTCATGCGAGCTCTATACACGATACGAATTTAAGATGGGTTGAAGGCAACACAAGCCTCCTTGCGCCCCAACTTTGGCCAACATTAAATACTCGACGTTCTAAAGAACTCCTCTCACTAAACAGAGCCCAGATCAGAACCATGATCGGTGTCCTTACGGGTCACTGCCTAATCGGTACCCACGCAAAAAGGATGGGGCTGTTTTCAAACGACTTCTGTCGCAGCTGTCTGGACGAGGAGGAGGAAGAAAATATTCCTCACTTCCTATGTTACTGTCCTGCTTTATCCAGAAGAAGGCAAACCCACTTAGGCAACTTCTTCTTCGGAAGTCTAGAAGATCTAGCTGATAAGACCATACGCCGTCTACTAAGCTTCGTTAATAGCTCCAAATGGTTTAACGAGTGAGCGAAATGATGCTCGATCTCATGTGGTATCACAATGGGCCGCCTGGCCTAAGTGAGCTCCTCCTGGAGCAGCCACACCTTCCTACCTACCTACCTACTTGAATTTAACTTGTCATGTGTTATTTTTATTAAAAGTTGAAGTGTTATAATGAACATCATTACTGTATTTTATTCCCCTTGGAAAAATTTGTCGCGTCCGTGATGTCGCTTCCGTATTCATGCTATACCTAATTAAAAAAGGTAAGAGAAAATTCTTATATTTCATAAGTCTACGAAGAAAAGTTATCCTTTGACCTTCATTTACATGTATATACAGTTCTTTTCGCTTAAAGCGAACTTCGAGGGACTGGGCAAAATGGTTCGTTTTAACCGAAAGTTCGCTTTAAAAGGGGTCCGCAATAAGCGAAAACATACAGCGCGTACTTTTGAAATTGGTTCGTTTTAGGCGGAAAATCGCTTTAAACGGGTTCGTTATAAATGAAAAGTACTGTATATATAAAAAAAATTCCCAAAAATAGCTAAATTTTGTATATTTCTATAAGAGCTTCAAAAAAACTTATATTGTTTGCCGCGTCCGTTTCATTGCATAATTGTTTATAATTTTGTACTAATTTGTACTAAATCTTTCCAATATATTCCTAAAATGTAGCACTATTTCAGCGCGTTAGAACACTAAAAATACCTATAGGCTCTTTATGTTTATTTCTTGTTTTGGCGGAATTAAAAGCGTGCGAATGTCGCGTCCGTGCCACTGGGAGATGCCCATATATAAGAAAAACCCCTTTTAGCATTTCAAAAAACAAAATAAATTGTTTTTTTTTTGTGTTTATTCGAAACAGAATAAGGAAATCTTTTTTTACATTTTTGTTGAAATAACCTAGCTAAATATTTTTTTTAAGTTTTGTATTATATGGCTTGAAGCATGGCAAACAGAATCCTACATCGCATTTACCACAAGCTGTACGTACGATAGACTTACATATATCTCTTGCACATCGCCTCTTATCTATTAGAATAACGAGCTGATCGATTCTGTCGTAGAGAAGAGCATTTTTTACAAAATCCAATCGTAACTCTGACGGTCTGTTAAAGATAAATCTGTAAATCTGTAGAAACCGCTCTGCACTGCTTAATCCATACCATAGAGAAATCACTTGAGTGCAAAGAATTCACTATGGTATCTTTTACGGATATTGAAGGGGCCTTTAACAACATCAGATCGGAGGCCATCACCGACGCACTTGCAGACCTAGGTGTAGGTGTGCCGCTAGTAGCACTGATTGAGCAGCTACTTCATAGCCGCGTCATCAATGCAAGTCTTGGTACCGCATCTGCACAGAGATCTGTAAAAAGGGGGACACCCCAGGGAGGGGTCCTCTCGCCTCTTCTTTGGAATTTAGCGGTGAACACACTGCTAATACGTCTGGAGAGGGCGGGGTGCCGGGTGGTCGCCTACGCAGATGATGTTGCTATTGCGGTCTCCGGAAAGTTTCCTTCAATTATCAGGGATGTGCTGCAACATGGCTTGAACATCCTAACAAATTGGGCTATAGAATGTGGTCTTAGCGTCAACCCACATAAAACGGAGCTAGTTCTCTTCACAAATAAACATAGAATACCTGATATTGATCCCCCGCGGCTGCTAGGGATCGATCTGAAATTCTCGGAAACCGCTAAATATCTGGGACTTGTGTTAGACAGGAAACTTAACTGGAAACCCAACGTCCTGGAGAGAGCTAAGAAAGCCAGTATTGCCCTTTATACATGTAAAAGGATGATAGGCAATGTATGGGGTACAAGACCTCATATCGTACACTGGCTGTATACCGCCGTTGTTCGACCTCTATTGTTATACGGGATAGTAGTCTGGTGGCCTTCATTGGCCAAAAGGTCTCACTCCCAAATACTTGCTAAAATTCAAAGGTCCGCAGAGTTATGTATAAGTGGGGCCCTGCGGACTACTCCCACTAATGCTTTAGACGTTGTGCTCCACCTAATCCCATTGGATATTCTGGGGAAGCAATTGGCCGCCAATGCTGCCATCAGGATGCGCGCCTCTGCGCAATGGAGAATTGGGCGGTACGGGCACTCTTCTATTCTAAATTATTTCAAAGGCATATCTCAGAATGTTGACTACATGACACCCAGCCTGTCCTTTGATAAGGACTATCATGTTTTAATCCCATCTAGAGCCGAATGGGAGCTGGGTGCGCCCCCTGCCAGCGGTGATATCCATATTTATACGGATGGATCGAAACTGCTTGGTCAGGTGGGCTGTGGTATCTACTCAGAAGGATTAAACCTTAATTTAAAGCTCAGGTTGCCAGATTACTGTAGTGTCTTCCAGGCTGAGGTCACAGCAATCTGTGCAGCCTCCGATTGGCTCAGGGTAAACAGGATATCGGCTAATGGTATCCTTATATTATCGGATAGCCAATCAGCTCTTAGAGCTCTGGATGCGGTCAAAATAACATCAAAGACCGTTCTTAGCTGCAGCAAATCTCTTAACGAGACTGCCAAGCAGCTTCATATTCGCCTATGCTGGGTTCCAGGTCATAGGGATATTCCAGGGAACTGTAGAGCGGACGAGCTCGCGAGACAGGGCACTACTGAGCAGTTAGGCCAGGAGTTGACCACGCTCGGTGTCCCTCTTTTAACTTGTAAGCTTCGTACTCATGCGAGCTCTATACACGATACGAATTTAAGATGGGTTGAAGGCAACACAAGCCTCCTTGCGCCCCAACTTTGGCCAACATTAAATACTCGACGTTCTAAAGAACTCCTCTCACTAAACAGAGCCCAGATCAGAACCATGATCGGTGTCCTTACGGGTCACTGCCTAATCGGTACCCACGCAAAAAGGATGGGGCTGTTTTCAAACGACTTCTGTCGCAGCTGTCTGGACGAGGAGGAGGAAGAAAATATTCCTCACTTCCTATGTTACTGTCCTGCTTTATCCAGAAGAAGGCAAACCCACTTAGGCAACTTCTTCTTCGGAAGTCTAGAAGATCTAGCTGATAAGACCATACGCCGTCTACTAAGCTTCGTTAATAGCTCCAAATGGTTTAACGAGTGAGCGAAATGATGCTCGATCTCATGTGGTATCACAATGGGCCGCCTGGCCTAAGTGAGCTCCTCCTGGAGCAGCCACACCTTCCTACCTACCTACCTACTTGAATTTAACTTGTCATGTGTTATTTTTATTAAAAGTTGAAGTGTTATAATGAACATCATTACTGTATTTTATTCCCCTTGGAAAAATTTGTCGCGTCCGTGATGTCGCTTCCGTATTCATGCTATACCTAATTAAAAAAGGTAAGAGAAAATTCTTATATTTCATAAGTCTACGAAGAAAAGTTATCCTTTGACCTTCATTTACATGTATATACAGATCTTTTCGCTTAAAGCGAACTTCGAGGGACTGGGCAAAATGGTTCGTTTTAACCGAAAGTTCGCTTTAAAAGGGGTCCGCAATAAGCGAAAACATACAGCGCGTACTTTTGAAATTGGTTCGTTTTAGGCGGAAAATCGCTTTAAACGGGTTCGTTATAAATGAAAAGTACTGTATATATAAAAAAAATTCCCAAAAATAGCTAAATTTTGTATATTTCTATAAGAGCTTCAAAAAAACTTATATTGTTTGCCGCGTCCGTTTCATTGCATAATTGTTTATAATTTTGTACTAATTTGTACTAAATCTTTCCAATATATTCCTAAAATGTAGCACTATTTCAGCGCGTTAGAACACTAAAAATACCTATAGGCTCTTTATGTTTCTTTCTTGTTTTGGCGGAATTAAAAGCGTGCGAATGTCGCGTCCGTGCCACTGGGAGATGCCCATATATAAGAAAAACCCCTTTTAGCATTTCAAAAAACAAAATAAATTGTTTTTTTTTTGTGTTTATTCGAAACAGAATAAGGAAATCTTTTTTTACATTTTTGTTGAAATAACCTAGCTAAATATTTTTTTTAAGTTTTGTATTATATGGCTTGAAGCATGGCAAACAGAATCCTACATCGCATTTACCACAAGCTGTACGTACGATAGACTTACATATATCTCTTGCACATCGCCTCTTATCTATTAGAATAACGAGCTGATCGATTCTGTCGTAGAGAAGAGCATTTTTTACAAAATCCAATCGTAACTCTGACGGTCTGTTAAAGATATTTGGCTTATTACCGCATTGCTTGCACTGCATTAGTGTTTTATTTTGACCATCATGTCGATGAAGGAACCAGATATTCTGAATACTCGGATCGATAAGCCAAGTAAAACTGCAAAGCCACATTCTTTTGCCTCGAAAAGCTATGCGAGTTCCTGAAACATTACGATCAAGTCTATAAACAGCGGCCATATATTTGTTATACTCGTTTACAATGCATGGATGTGGGGCTGTTATTTTCATTTTTAGTTTACTGCTGTAACAAGATTCTGTTGATTTCGGTTCAGCACCGAAATAAGTCGACGCTAGACACATCATCGCGTTATCCAGCCATTTAGTCAAGGGAATTCTGGTTTCTTTGAAATTTACACTTTGATAAAAGCCTCGTTATTCTTTGCGTAAATCAGTTTTATGGGGGATCGGACAAGTCTTAGGACCTCGACTTTCTCGACTTGTGCCAGAATTGTGGTAGCCTCTCTTGCTCAGATAAGTTAGCAACGGTGTCCCAGTGAAAAGGTTGTCGAAATAAAATGCAAATGGGAGTTTTTGTATATCTTCCGTGAAATTGTCCAAATCCAAAGAAACACCTCATTTGAATTTTTCGTAAATACGGATTCTGCAGCCAATTTCCCAAAGTGTTAAAAATCGACACCCTAACATTTTTAATGTAAAGTCCCACCCCCTAAAAAAATTGCTAAAAACCTATAAATCTCCAGTACAAATGCATGATTAAGAAAATTTATGAAACATTATTGAATTTAATTTAAATTGAATAGAAAATGACCGAAAGCAGAATGCAAATTTAATGGTAACGAATAGAACGGTAATTATATGGAAATTAATAAACACTGAACTAATTCATACGTCATGATAGGATTAGAGAAAAGTTGACTAAGAACACTTTAAATTCATTTTAACCCTTTCGCTACAGGTTTTTACTGGGGAAAGTTAAAATTTTAAATTTTACGTTTTAGGCTTCTATGTGGGTTATATTAGCAACATTCCATAAGAAATTTTTTAATTTTTATACTCGGACCCTGTATTTTAGAGTGTTTATCTATGAGAGCAACCACATCGTTGTGGCTGCAATAATTACTTAAACATAAAAATGTTTACGCATAACGAAAATTTGAATATTTCTTCATTTACTTCAGCCAAAACTAAAAAAATAAAATATCTAAAATGAAAGAAAACGTCAAATTAAAAAGTTATCTCATGTTTTCTGCTTCTTCTTCCTTTACTATGTCAAGATATACCATTAAAAAAACGTGTATACTTCTCTTCTTTAAACCTAAATATTCAGTTTGTTAATTTCGTATTTTTCCTAAAACTTCAAACTATTCTAAGGACCAATAAAAAAATGTATTCCTGGAACCATAGAGGGTTCAGACGTCCGCAAAGTAGCATGTGCCATATGGCAACAAAATAGCGAAAGGGTTAATGACGATTCAAAGCAATAAAAAGTCATTTTGCCGATATAGGACCACAAAACAAGGAAAAAAGAGGGGTGGCACTTTACAAGGAAAAAGAGGTGGCACTTTAAATGTTCACGCCATTTTCGAAATCATTGAATAAATTTTCTCCTTTTACGATATGCTCGGATATCATTTCGTATTATGAAAAAGCATTAAAAATTATGTCCAACGCTGATATTTACCTCAGTTCTTTACACGTATTTGATGTATTTTTCACCGCAAGAAAAACCTTCAGTTCTTATTTTTAAATTTTTTCTTAACCAAATTTGACACTTTTTTTACCCAGACTGTGTTATTGCGTCTGTTCCCTCAAAAACCACATTAAAATTTATGATGTCATATATACCTTAAATGACGGTAGGAATTTTGTTTCTTGGATTGCTGGAACGTCAAAATCGAGCAGGTGTGCACATTACAAAGAGTGGCACCTTACAAAGAATTCCCCTATATATTTTAGACGAACTTACTTTTTCATGACCCTTTTTTTCACTCAACGTTATGTCTTCACTTTACGATGCACTAATTTATACAAACAAACACGCACTGTTGCCCAAATGATTTTAAGTGAAAGCAGAATCAATTCCGCGTTCAAAATTTGTTTCAAAGTAACGGTATCTACACGGTGGACGGAAAGTTTCTGCATAAAAAAAGACACCGTTAAGGATCATTTGTATTACTTTTCAAAATTTTGTTTATTAAACCACTAAATCATATCCAAGCAAAATTCAATTGATCATTAATATTGTGTGTGTGCAATTTTTTTCGTAGCACTCTAGGACTCGCTTTCGAAAACTTTCGGACAAGACCGACGTTTCGGCCAATGATATGGCATCCCACTCTTGTTTTACTCTCTCAATGAGTTGAAGTCTATTGGCAGGTTTTGGACTCCGAAATACTAAATCTTGAATCCTGGACCAGATATGTTCAATAGGATTAAGATCTGGCGAATTTCCAGGCCAGTCTTCCCATACCGGCTTAAATAGACTTTTAACAACACTTATTGACTGTTTCGCCGTATGACATCGCGCACCGTCCTTCATTAAAATCGCTGTAGATCTACGAGGGAACTGCTTAGGATTTTCAAACCATCACATTATTGGGGATTTCCCGATTTCGTTTTCAAATAAAACAAGCGATCAGAATTTTAAGTATATGGGGCATTCCACGCGAAGCGGACAGGTAAAAAACTCGATGTTTCCGATTTCGGTTCGCATGCAGTACTTCCAAGCCGATTATGGAGTCATAAAATTATATAGGTATTAAAATAATTAAACCACTGGATTTCTTACTTCATTTACTGAGCTTTTTAATTGTATTTTTGGAAAAGAAAAAAAAATTTTTTTTCGTAAAAAAAAAACAATTAATTTTTTTTGCCTTGATTTTCACTAAGTTCGAACATTTAGTTTTTTTTAATTTTTTGTATATAAATTGCTAATATTGTATAGAACATTGGTGCCAACTTTTATAATGGGCGTGAAAGTGGATTAGGAGCTAGACTGAAAATACTGCCGCGCCTGATGCCCGCCGCTTGTGCGCGTTTAGTGAAACTGTGTGCTTGACGCCACCCTTCGGCAGTATTTTCAGTCTAGCTCCTAATCCACTTCCGCGCCCATTATAAAAGTTGGCACCAATGTTCTATATAATATTAGCAATTTATATAAAAAAATTTAAAAAAAAACGAAATGGTCGAACTTAGTGAAAATCAAGGAAAAAAAATTAATTGGTTTTTTTTTACGAAAAAAAATGTTTTTTCTTTTCCAAAAATACAATTAAATAGCTCAGTAAATGAAGTAAGAAATCCAGTGGTTATTATTATTTATTATTATTATTCATTATTTTAATATATAATTTTATGACTCCATAATCGGCTTTGAAGTACTGTATGCCAACCAGTTGTCGAAAACTTCAAAGTCCCATAACTCTTTAACTAGTCATTATATCACAAAAATATTTGGTACACGTATCAATAATACGTATAGGTAGAACATACTCAACATACTCATTACTGAAATCGGAAACATCGACTTTTTTTACCTGTCCGCTTCGCGTGGAATGCCCCATATGACACAATTGAAACGATGTATGCAGAAACTTTCCGTCCACCGTGTATATTCGTTTGTATGTTATGATCGTTTACATATGTCTATCGTGCGTTGCCATTTGGCCGTACTGAGCTGATTCGGGTTAATAGCGTAAACGTAGTATTTTGCAGCATCACAGAGCAACCAAAACCACTTTTTGATGCCATATTTACATGGCTTGAAGGAATATATTACGTGAATGGATAGCGACCTCGACAAAGCAACAATTACTCGGCAACAAGCACATTTGTACCTGGTGTGTATGCCAGTTTCATTCGGCTAGAGCATTTATCAAATATCGTACAAATCGGCGCAAATCTTTCGCGAACACGCAAATTTCCTTTTTTTTTGCCCTCATTAAAACGTATAGATTGAGTTATTGAATGATATAAAATTTTAGCGACAGCGTCGCTCCGCCCTGCAGTTTTTGCATTCCTCATCTCAGTGATACATTCACCATAAGGCCGGTATACATCAGTAAGCAGAAAAATTCCATATTAAGCACGCATCGTACGAATGTCAACCTTCTCCATATTATTGCGAGCCACCAGGCAGGGTACACCAAAATGCGTTTGCTGAGTAGGCGACGAGCTTTATTTATTTAAATATGGCTGATAATGATTTGGAAAAGTTCCCTTTAACTAACGGTATTAATTTTTTGTAACGTAAGTAGGGTACTTTTGGTTTTAAACCCCTTTGAAGTGAGAATTTGCCGAGTTCGGACGAAAAAAAATATTTTTGCGTGTGAGTTTTTCACTTAATAAAAATACTAGTAAATCTTGGAGTTTGAAGCTGCAGAAAATTTCAGTAAGTAAACCAATATTTTTATTTGTATATAATTGATTTTGTTTATGAGAATATTTATTCGGAGACCTACACTCACCCCCCCCCCCAAAGCGAGACCGCCCCCAGGAGTACGTTAACTTTGTTTATAGCTTGCACTAAGATGCTAAGGACGTATTCACTTTGTCTTAGAGATTATAATACTCGAAAGGAGGCATGGCCGGTATAGAAAAAAATAGATATTTTACTTTTAGATAGATTTCCATACAAAAATAATTTATAAAATGCGAATATTTCAATATTTAGCACAATATATGTCCGTTTTTGAGTACTTATTGCTAGTTGGAAATGGGTCTGGCCTGCTCCTGCTCCACTCTAAGGCTTGATTCTTCTCCAAAATCAAATCGTCGGTAATATGTGCACAGGCCCAGGAAAATGCGGAGTTCGTGTTGATTGCGTGGTCGTGGCCACTCTTTTTCCGTCGTGATTTTGCCTTCAACCGTATGCACTCCGCGCGCGGAAACCGTGTGACCCAGATACTCGACCTCCTTTTGAAAAAGCGAACATTTCTTTGGATTGATTTTAAGCCCGGCTTCTTGTATTCGCTCGAATACCTCCTTCAGCTTTTCCAAGGTCTTCGAAGCTTTGAACCATCACGATTATGTCGTCGAGGTACACCAGACAAGTCCACCAACGTTGTCGTTTTAGCACACGCTCCATTAGCCGCTAAAATGTTGCTGGTGCGTTGCGGAGTCCAAACAGCATGACGGGGAACTGCCAAAAACGATCACCAACAATGAAAGCAGTTTTCTTCTTGTCCTCGTCTGCAAGCTCCACCTGCCAACACCCGCTGTGTAAGTCGGGCGTGGAAAACCACTGTGTGCCTAACAGGGCGTCAGGGATCCGAGGTCGTCATCGATCCGAGGTATTGGATAGCAGTCGTTCTTGGTCACGTCATTGAGCTTTCGATAATTTTAATAATTGACTGGCACGACAGCCCGATACCGCGACTAAGGCCTAGCTACCCGCAACCATCCGCAACTATTAGGTTTTATGCCGATTCCGAACGGCGAGTTGGGAGCTTTTTCATAGGCAATTTTACTCTCAGAAGTTTGCCATTTCCTGCTGAGAGGACAGCCGCCGAAAGAAAAATTGTTGTTTTTCTTTGTTTTTTTTTGGTGTTAGCAGCAACGGAGTCTTGAACCTGGGTTCGAGCGTCGCATTTGACTCGCAGCCCAACGCACTAGCCAACTGAGCTACGGCGGCTGCTTTCGAGCTTTCGATAGTCCACACAAAACCGGGTGCTGCCATCCTTTCTCTTGACTACAAAGAGCCTGCCGAAGGCTCTATGACCTTCTCTTTTCGCATGTTTCCGATCAAACTTGTGACTTCTTCCCTTTTAGCCAGAGGAACTCGTCTTGGCTGTTGGCGGATCGGTTTCGCACTTCCGGTGTTGATGTTGTGCTTCACTACGGCTGCTCTTCCGCCCGCTTCTGCTGCAAATATTGACCCATAGTGCTGTAGGAGTGACCGTGTCTTCTGTTTCTGTTCGGCTGTCAATTCACTGCTCCACTGCTTCTCCTGCGGTATGGCGTCCATGTTAGAACCGCGTTTCCTACTTCCTCCGGGTGGACTGCTTTCGCAATTGACTACTGCTTCAGCCTCTCTACACTCGCGAATGACCGCATCTGTGTATGCCAGTTTCATTCGGCTAGAGCATTTATCAAATATCGTACAAATCGGCGCAAATCTTTCGCGAACACGCAAATTTCCTTTTTTTTTGCCCTCATTAAAACGTATAGATTGAGTTATTGAATGATATAAAATTTTAGCGACAGCGTCGCTCCGCCCTGCAGTTTTTGCATTCCTCATCTCAGTGATACATTCACCATAAGGCCGGTATACATCAGTAAGCAGAAAAATTCCATATTAAGCACGCATCGTACGAATGTCAACCTTCTCCATATTATTGCGAGCCACCAGGCAGGGTACACCAAAATGCGTTTGCTGAGTAGGCGACGAGCTTTATTTATTTAAATATGGCTGATAATGATTTGGAAAAGTTCCCTTTAACTAACGGTATTAATTTTTTGTAACGTAAGTAGGGTACTTTTGGTTTTAAACCCCTTTGAAGTGAGAATTTGCCGAGTTCGGACGAAAAAAAATATTTTTGCGTGTGAGTTTTTCACTTAATAAAAATACTAGTAAATCTTGGAGTTTGAAGCTGCAGAAAATTTCAGTAAGTAAACCAATATTTTTATTTGTATATAATTGATTTTGTTTATGAGAATATTTATTCGGAGACCTACACTCACCCCCCCCCCAAAGCGAGACCGCCCCCAGGAGTACGTTAACTTTGTTTATAGCTTGCACTAAGATGCTAAGGACGTATTCACTTTGTCTTAGAGATTATAATACTCGAAAGGAGGCATGGCCGGTATAGAAAAAAATAGATATTTTACTTTTAGATAGATTTCCATACAAAAATAATTTATAAAATGCGAATATTTCAATATTTAGCACAATATATGTCCGTTTTTGAGTACTTATTGCTAGTTGGAAATGGGTCTGGCCTGCTCCTGCTCCACTCTAAGGCTTGATTCTTCTCCAAAATCAAATCGTCGGTAATATGTGCACAGGCCCAGGAAAATGCGGAGTTCGTGTTGATTGCGTGGTCGTGGCCACTCTTTTTCCGTCGTGATTTTGCCTTCAACCGTATGCACTCCGCGCGCGGAAACCGTGTGACCCAGATACTCGACCTCCTTTTGAAAAAGCGAACATTTCTTTGGATTGATTTTAAGCCCGGCTTCTTGTATTCGCTCGAATACCTCCTTCAGCTTTTCCAAGGTCTTCGAAGCTTTGAACCATCACGATTATGTCGTCGAGGTACACCAGACAAGTCCACCAACGTTGTCGTTTTAGCACACGCTCCATTAGCCGCTAAAATGTTGCTGGTGCGTTGCGGAGTCCAAACAGCATGACGGGGAACTGCCAAAAACGATCACCAACAATGAAAGCAGTTTTCTTCTTGTCCTCGTCTGCAAGCTCCACCTGCCAACACCCGCTGTGTAAGTCGGGCGTGGAAAACCACTGTGTGCCTAACAGGGCGTCAGGGATCCGAGGTCGTCATCGATCCGAGGTATTGGATAGCAGTCGTTCTTGGTCACGTCATTGAGCTTTCGATAATTTTAATAATTGACTGGCACGACAGCCCGATACCGCGACTAAGGCCTAGCTACCCGCAACCATCCGCAACTATTAGGTTTTATGCCGATTCCGAACGGCGAGTTGGGAGCTTTTTCATAGGCAATTTTACTCTCAGAAGTTTGCCATTTCCTGCTGAGAGGACAGCCGCCGAAAGAAAAATTGTTGTTTTTCTTTGTTTTTTTTTGGTGTTAGCAGCAACGGAGTCTTGAACCTGGGTTCGAGCGTCGCATTTGACTCGCAGCCCAACGCACTAGCCAACTGAGCTACGGCGGCTGCTTTCGAGCTTTCGATAGTCCACACAAAACCGGGTGCTGCCATCCTTTCTCTTGACTACAAAGAGCCTGCCGAAGGCTCTATGACCTTCTCTTTTCGCATGTTTCCGATCAAACTTGTGACTTCTTCCCTTTTAGCCAGAGGAACTCGTCTTGGCTGTTGGCGGATCGGTTTCGCACTTCCGGTGTTGATGTTGTGCTTCACTACGGCTGCTCTTCCGCCCGCTTCTGCTGCAAATATTGACCCATAGTGCTGTAGGAGTGACCGTGTCTTCTGTTTCTGTTCGGCTGTCAATTCACTGCTCCACTGCTTCTCCTGCGGTATGGCGTCCATGTTAGAACCGCGTTTCCTACTTCCTCCGGGTGGACTGCTTTCGCAATTGACTACTGCTTCAGCCTCTCTACACTCGCGAATGACCGCATCTTTTCCGATATATCTGGGTGTGTTCAGTGGGTTTAGTATTCTGACTGGTATTTTGTCATTTTTGGGTTCCACTAGTGTACGTCCTATGATGATGTTGTCGTGTCCTTGTCCTCTTGCTTCTTCAACCCACCACCGACTTGTCCCATCGGACATCGGAATTCGCTGGTATCTTCTGGTGCTGACACGAGAAAACTTTCCGTACCGCCACGTTCCGCTCATAGCCGGTGTGCAGCGGGAACTCAACGTTGGCATACCTCAGCACATTTTCTTTCAGGTCCAGCGTAAATCCGTGCCTGATCATGAAATCAACGTCGATAATCACGTCGTCCATTATATCCGCGACGATGAACTTATGTTCCAGGCTGTTGGTGCCAATAGCAATCGTTTTTGAGACTTTCCCTTTTACCAGCGCACGCTCGCAAGTCGCTGTCCTCAACTGTATGCTATGCAGAGGTTCCCAATTCATCAGAAGCTTCCTTTTTATGATTGAATACGACGCACCAGTATTCAGTGTCAACACAAACAACTTTCCATCTATCTTTCCCTCAGTCGTCAAGCTGCTGGGTTGTCGTATCAGCTGCGCGACGAGGACGCCCCTTTGGGCTGGCCCTTTCTAGTTTAACGCCTTCTTCTCAGGCCTGCGATTTTCGGCTGAGTCTCGATTGTCACGATTCTTCGTTTCGGGCGATTGCGACCGAGAACGGGAACTCTTCTTTCGTCGGCGTCAGTCCCGTGTTATGTGGCCCGGCGTGTCACATAACCAGCAAATAATTTTAGAGGAGACCGCCCGTGGCCTGGCCGGTGTCTCAGAGCTTATGGGCTGGATCGGAATGTCGTATCTTTGCAGGTGCATATCGAGTGCCCCCAATCCATGCCGCTTTATACGTCATCGCGCTGGTCACCGTCTCCTTAAATGTCGGCTTGCTCATCACCAACGCACTGCGACGTGTCTCCGGGTCATGAATACCTTCGATGAACGCTTTGATCTCGAGAACATCAGCGCCGATTTCCGGATAGGACAACTGTACTGTACAACTGATGCATATGGCTGCGTTTTGTTGTGGTTGTTGCTATACTTTGCTGCCAGTGCCCTCATGACGGCCTCGTAATCACTTCTTAAACATTCCGGAACTAATTTTATAACCTCAGCCGCAGGCCCTTTAAGCGCCAGTGCCAATCTTCGCCCTTTCCTGTTATCGGTCCACTGATTTTCCAAAACAGCCAAGTCGAATTGTAGTTTGAATGTATCGAACGGCGTAGCACCATCATAAGTAGGCACCTCTCCTGGTGGCAAAACTTTCCTGAACTGGCGGCAACCATTCTCGCAGCTGTCCCTTCTTAAGCCGCTCGCTTCCAGGCTGTTAACTCGTTCATCCCAGGTGTCTATTCGCGTCTCTAGGTGCTCAACTTTCCCATTTAGCCTGTCGAAAATTTCTTCCACTTTCTGCTCCGATTTGCATTTTCGAATCCTTCCGAACTTTCAACGAGCCGGATGTCCATTCGCTCTGCCATCTCTCGGTTCTCAGTTTTGACATGCGCCCGAATTTCTGGATTCACCGCCGTTTGCATTTGCGTCGACACTTCATGATTTGCATTTTCGATTTTCGCTCCTTCTCGATTCATAGTCTCGAACATGCCTTTCATTGCTACCAGAAGCAGGCTCATTTCCATTCCTTGCCGTATTTTGCAGCGACACAGCACCAGCAGGCGATTCCTCCACTTTGGCCGACGCCTCCGTTTCTTGCGTTCCGAACTCGTGTACCGCCCAATCAACGCGCCGTGCCTCACATGCCCCTCGCAAGCGCAGATGCAACTCCACCTTTCTTTTTCAACTGGTCCACCTTCAGTTGGTCCGGTGTTACTATGTCTGGGTTTTGATAATTGTTTCCCCTTATTCTCCAGTTTTAATTTAATCAGCACAAACCCCGTTCTGACACCAAATGTTACGAAAATTGGTTCGACCACCTCAACGGAGGCGTATTTGTTTCTCTGGATTGTTCTCAAAAATAAAACACACTAAAATTTTTCAACGCAACTCTTCAATAGCGTCACTTTATTTACAATTTCACTTGTTACTTATTGGACTACTCCGTGTTGCAACTTTGCTTGTTAAAACCAAACTCCTACCTATGCGCTGTACCCGGCTGCCTTTTATACTTGTGTGCTTGTCGCGCAGATCGTTCTCGCACATTCCAATGGGACTCAGAAGTTCCAGTATCATCGCAAGTCATGTTTGCGAATGTTCTAGCGAAATTACCATGCCCCTAAAAGTGTGCCAACGCGCAAGTCGTGTTCTAGTTCTCTTTCCTTTCGTGCATTGCAAACTGTACAATGACCGTGAGCATTATCGTCACAATGTGCTCGTCAGGCTCCGCTTGTGCTTTCGGAAAAAAATACGCTTATTGACTTCGATGTAGCTCTACCAAAGGAAAATAATTTGAATAGCTTGAGATCAATCACTTAGCCATATTGTTATTTTTAATTATTTTTTCTTAAATTTTTTTTATTATTGCTTATTGTTCGCGTTTTGTATGTACATTAGGCTAATAAATTATAACAAATCAAGATTAAAATTGAATATTCTTAAAAACAGGATATTTTTCAAAACGGAGGAAATACATTTATGCGCCTTGATTTTTATAAAGCTCCCAACGCAATAACTCAATTCCCTCTTATGTCGACTTAAGCTACTCTTCCATATGACCACAGGTATGTAGTATATAGATCTACTTATTGTGGATACCAAATTTTTCTTTCACTTCAAATGCCACTTACCAAGTTGACGTCATCTTGGAAAGCATAGTGCAAGTTAGTTATCCATTGTCTGTCTCCAAATACTAGTACGTCACGCTCTTCTCGAAAACAAGCTGTTTCTGCACGTTTAAGCATTTCCCATTTATTTAAAATTTTCATCGCAAATATTCTTTGTGTTGCAAGCATCCGAACCACACACACTTCACCAAATGCGCCACGTCCAATAATTTTTATTGTTTCAAAATCATCTCGTGAAAGGCGGAGTTGTTTGATTTGAGTTATAATGGGTTTTGCTGTAAATACAATTTTAATACAATGACGTTGTAAAAAATAAAAATGAAGTTAAATACCATATTTGATTTCAATATGAACAGGGTATTTTAGAATGTGTGCTCAGCATTCGTACCATGTCACAGTGGAAGAAATGGTCAACCTAACTCATTAGTAACTCCTCAGTTCGTAACGAAATCGGGAAAAAATTTGGTACAGATAGTGCTGCTGTTTCACCTGAGGATTGGCATGCATATGGGCACGGTTCACGTTCTTTGAGAAAGGGTTGCCATATAAAATTATTTTACGGAATACCTGAGTGTTTTCCCTGAGAAGTAGTATGCATATGGGCATGGTCCGCTTACTTACAAGTAGGTTTGCCATAAAAAGTATTTTACGAAATAATATCATGTTCACACTTACGACTTAACCCTCTAGTTCCCAAAAAGGCCTGTAGACATCCTAAGTTTAAAAAATTCTGTAAATTACACCTTATGATTTTTTTAGCTGATTTTACACGTATGGAAAGGGGAATCTCCATTTTATACAATAAATGTTGTCAGATAACGCTAGCACTTGCACGACGGCAGTAATTGTAAGACAAAGTTGAAGTTTTGTGAGAAAGTAAGCAAATAATTATTTTTGAAATTGTGTGAGAAACAAAAATTGGTTTAAATTAATTGTGAGCCTCAATAAAACTAAAAAAATTATTTATGAGTAGCTGTTAATGTGTTCTTTGAGAAAATAAAAAAAAATTATGAAAAAAAGTTGTTACACTCCCCCTACCTAACCCAAGCCCGAGAGTGTCTGTAGGCCTGCTTGGGACGATAAGCGTAAATAATTAACGGTAATTTTTCGCTATTTAAGCATTATTTTTCAATTTGAACCGACATTTTGATACACCGCAATGTAAAAAAGACCATATCACTGCAAAAATTTATACTAAGGCGTAGTCCGCGGGGGTAGATGAGAGAACTAGTCTCCCCTAGTCCTTTTTTTCATGGAGTAGATTTGTCGACATCGGTGTGAAAAGATAACAAGGCATTAAAAAATAATAAGAACCGCCATATATATGTATATACCTATACCGATTTTTTTTAGTTTTCCTAGTTTCTACACCCCCCAAAAGCAGAGTAAAAACTACCCCACGACACACTACCCCTCGCCTTACCCCCACCCCTTTTAATTTATTGTCTATTGCACGCAGAACTGAAACTGTTACCCGTTATTTATGTTTACATATATTTAAAAAAAAATTAAAAATTTAAATTAATTAAAAAAAAAATTTTCATATGAAATTGTTTTTGGCTTTGTTTCCCAAGCAGGCCTGTAAGCCTGCTACTTTCTACACCCTCTATCACGCCTCCTATTGACATGACATTTTTTTCCACCACAAAACTATCACTGGTAATTTTTTCAACAAGATTAAAAACTTGGGTACTAGAGGGTTAACTGAAGGTTACTGGAGAAGGCGCGCGCGAAGCAGAGGCGCCTGGAGAGAAGTTTTGCGGCAGGCCGTAACCCGATAACGGGTTGTTATGGCCAGTTAAGTAAGTAAGTAAGTACTAGAGGGGTAAACCTGGGGTGGCTTTCCATAATTCGATATCGAGCAAATACGTGTATCGAACTATCGTTTTTGCTTTCCGTAACACAAAATGTCGTCGTGTCGCATCGAACGTTCGATACTAACAGCTCGATACCAATTTTGCTCTCGTTTTGCTTTTTCTCCGTCGCAACCGTAGCAAAATGTAAGTATGAAATTTGAAATTTTTTGGATTTTAATAAATGTTTTGAATTTTTTTAGGAGTCAACAAATTGTATTTAGAATTTAAATACTCTTTACACTGCTGGCGGTCTGTGTTAGAGTTAATCCATTGGCTGCATAAACTTTGTTCCATTGAGGTTAAGGTCTGCCGAAAGATGTTTGACAGAGTGCTGGATCCCATGGCAGATGAGTGTGCGCCTCCCGTTTGCCACTGATAACCTCCACCCGCTAGCATCTCTAAAGTGGCGGCTAATCTTTGTGAAGGAGGAATGTATGTACTTCTCATGCCATCCTTTAATTGTATGGCATTGAGAACGTACATAAATGCCTCCTTGCTCAAACGGTACCTTTGTTGGAAGCTGTGAAATGGAAATTGTACAAACAAATTTTCTAAAATACCAATTTAACTTACCATAACTCCGGCACTTCCATGGGATCCGCTGCATCTCTTAGGGCCGTTTTCTCAACTTACCGATAAAGTGACCTTTAGCTAAAGGTCACTTTAAAGTGCCCGGTAACTATTTTCGTTTTCTCAACTGCCTGATAAATATAAATTTAACAAGTCTGATTTTTTGGCAACACTGGTCTACGATGGGCAGCACTTGGCGGCGCAATCAGCTGTTTTTGAAAAATTATATTTATTTTTGAAGGAAAAAAATACAAATTTTGCCTGGCAGAATCTTGCTCATGCTTTTACTGCCAAATGGGGCATGTCCCGACGTTGGAAATCGTTGAGGGACAAGTTCGACAGCTTGGAGCGCAAGTCCCAGCTGGAACTTGCAGCGGAGAAGAGCGAGACGTATCGCACAGGTGGCGGCCCAGCAGCGATTGGAAATGTCAGCAGTGCAAAGCAGTGAAATTGTCCAATCGGCTGTTATTTGTCCTATTTGCCGCATTTTGCGACTCCGTATCTTCAAAAGCGTCTTCCAGTGCATGAATATAAAAAACACGCCTATTTTCCATACCGAAAGATCTCAAATTCAAATTTCATTTCAAATTGTAATTTCATTACCAGCTGTTTTTTGTTTGTAAACAAACATATGAATATACTTGGCACCACTTCCACTTAAAGGTCACATTAAAGTTTAACAGGCACTCAATCTGACCGGTAACTTTTATCGTAAGGATAGCTTAACGAGCGGTTGAGAAAACGAAAATGCGTTTATCGGCCCGCTAAAGTGAACTTTAAATTTAAAGGTAAGTTGAGAAAACGGCCCTTAATCTTCGTCTATTGATTGGAGTTTGGAATTTGTTTATTTTCACTTGTCAAATTTTCTTCGTTTTGTTTACTTGCCGCTGCTTCTGACAGCTCCAAAGTACTTTCCACACTCTTCCCAAAAAATGAAAACGAGAGTTCTCATATCGAGTTACGGAAAGCGAAACTGTCTCGGTGAGCGTTCGATATCGAATCGATGTGTCGAGCCAACGATGGTCCAGTATCGAATTACGGAAGGCCACCCCTGTTTAATGAGCTTTACACGTGAGACAGTCTAGCGCGGGCCACCGCACAATGTTGCAAATATGACAAAAGTGACATAAATGCCAAAATACAATTGTATAATCGCAAAAATCTGAGTATTAGGTTTTGTTGGAAATACTTCAATAAGAGAAATTCGAAGGTTTATTAAAAAAAATTGGATAACATAGAAGTTATGAGCTCTTAAAGTACGCTCTTCCAGCGTTGAAAAAGAATTTTGTACAAACAGCAAATTTTTGCATTGACTTTGAGGTTGAATATTTCAAAATAATTGATGAGAATAATTATTTATTATTCAAAATAAGTATTGTCGTAAGTTTCATATAATTTAGGTCTGGTAAGACCCAAATTTTGCTGATTACTCTCACCACTGAGCAGTACCGTTATGATGAAAATGAAGTAAAGAAAACGAGTGAATAAAGAGTGAAAAAAATTTCAAACTTTAAAAGTGATTTAAAAAAAACACTAAATATCACTTTTGAAATTTTTTGATATATTGTTTTGGCAAGTAAGTACATTATGCTGTAAAATTTTCAGCTGCGCATATTTGCGCGAATGCGATATTTTCAACGTTTGGTTGAATACCCATAGCAATCGTTCAAATAATGCAGGTAGCTTCGGAAAATCAATTACGATTACTATTATATTCAAAATAGAGGGTTTAATGGAGTTTCGGCACTACACTTTGATTTTTATCGTACGAACCCAAAACCTGACGACTTAACTACTTCACTTGTATGGGAGGCGCCCTCTGGTGGAGAATTTTTGAACTCTAATTAATTTTGTATTTTTTGCACTCAGGAATAATGACGATTGTTGAATAAATCGTCCAAATCGGTTCAGTAGTTTCGCAGATACGATGTTTCCTCGCTTACTTTAATACATTTACAAGTGTGGAGCCAGTTCCATTGAAAATGACTAGTTTTGTATGGCAGCCACCTTAACAGTTGGATATAGCGGTTAGGTGTGTATAGAAAAAAACATTCGGAAAGGAAAATAAATGGGGGCCCGTCTTATATATGGTACATCTGGGACCAACCTGAGAGCAGCGGGAGCCCACTTTCTAAAACTGATGATTTTGTATGGGAGCTTTATTAAAGGTCATAGGTATGTTTGAAAGAAATATTCAAGAGCAAAAATTAGTGGGGGTCAGTCTAAGATTTTAACCCTCTAAGAGCAACTTCTGAGCAGCTGTGCAGCAATCTATCGAGATTTCATTTTCAATCACTTTAAAAAAAAGCACATTTTATCTATATACACATTTATAAACAAATTTATATTAAAATACAAATATTATGAACGTAGCTTTTATGAACTAAGATAGTTTTCACTGTTAATATGAAGTTTTTTCAAATCCGTTTGTATGGGAGGTGGTTCAAGTTTTGGACCGATTTCATTGAAAGTTGAAACTGCTCGAAAGTTGAATTCGATCCGAATTTAAATCGTAAGATTTTCGGATCGAGTGAAAAGTGCTGTCACTAATTGGAAGTATTTTTGGCAGTACTTTCGAATGTATTAATTGAAGTTGGCAGCATCTATTAAAAGAAATGTCAAAAATAGTAAACATTGAAAGTAGACAAATATTTAATTGTTTTTAAAATGGATTCGGTTGCCTTATGGATGGATAATGAAGACGAGCGAGTGGAACGTAAAATGTTACGCGACGGTGTAAATATTATGCAGTTGACGGATACAATGTAAGATACAATTTGTTAAATATTTGCTATGTTTTTGAAAATGTTTGCATTTGTCACTTGTTTCGCAGTTAATTGCAATTGCTCCTTCTTGCTCGCGGTCGTTGCACTTTGAGGGCGTAATGGTGTCGTTGCAGGTTGGGGTATTCTGGTGTTGACGCCAAATTCGCGGACCCCACAAATACCATCCATCGCCCCTCTTATATCCAATAAATCATTAACAGCTTCCTCCAGCGCTGTGAATGAACACATTTTTCTGGGCCACCACCTGTGCCCGATAAATTAATGCAGTTCTTTCGTAATTTACTTTTCAAATGTGTCTTGTGATCTGCCCAAACCTAAAACATATATAATAATTTGCAAAATTTGGTTTAAGGGGAAACTATCGTTTACTTACTTTTTTCCAACCGATCACATCCCGCATTGGTGGCCCGGTTGCATTTAATTCTTCAGCCAATCGCTTCCATAAATTATTGGTTGCTTGCTTGGCGTCTGCAGCTTTCACATACCCCTTTGCTAAATGTGGGTGGTCCGCCATACAATTTAGCAAAATTTCAAATTGCGCTTGTTTTGTGTGCTTATTTTTCGTTGAATTTTCCCAATTGAAAGAATTTTATATTAATATTTATCCATTAATGAGCATAAGTTTTAGAAATACTTACATTTTCTTGCGTTTCCGCTCGCTGTTTTGATTTTTTGCCGTTTTTCGGTTTTTATTCGTTAGCCAAATACGCCAAACGAACAAAATTGTGGACTTTCGAGCGACTTTGACAGCTAAATTCGAATTGCATAGTGCGGCACTTCCGAAAGTAGAGTTTAATATCCGATAATCGGATACGGAAAACCGAAAGTAGGAAATATGTTTCCGAATTCGAGTTAGCTGGTGCGAAAAATCCGTTTCCGCAAAATTTAACTTTCGAATCGAGTTACATAGTAACCCCCAAGTTCTTTAATCATACAATAACTGTGTACCAAACTTCATTTCGGTTCTACCACTCCTTCTATTTTTATCACTCCACTATATGAACTCACAATACTGTGCACCGGTGGCCCGCGCCGGCGTGAACGTGTTATACAAGTTAAATGAACAAAACCAGTTCGAAAACCTGTTTATTCGCATGCAGTTGTTGTTGGAAATTAAACGTATTAAACCATTTAACATGTTTTGAAGCGAGTTTAACGCAGGGTTGCATCCGAAAGCTTTTTATGAAAAAGCTTTTTTGTCAACTGAACACAGCGCACACACTAAACACACACCAGAAAAAACATCCCTACAAATTCAGCTGTCATTTCATCACAACAAACCCAAACAAACATTGAAAATTTGAAAATTTTTAAATGAATAAAAATAATCGTTTTGCTCGCACTGCTTTCATTCCATTCATCGCCTTTTTATGGCATCTGAATACAAGGCGTATAATATTTGGCCGAAGTTGAGTATGTTGCCGTGGTTTGTGAAATATGCGCCAATATTTTGCTCGAATCATGCTCCCAGCACATCAGTTCACAAAAATATGTATTTGTTGTTTGTAAACAAACTGCTGTCAAATTAAATTTTATTTAGAAGTCTGGACGGTTGTGTTCAACAAAAAGCTCTTTTCACTTAAACTAGTTTAAATGAGTTAGTTTGAACGCGATATTACTTAGAAGACGAAGATATCACCTGTGTAAATTTTCAATGTAATTTTTGTACTGATTTTTTTTAATGTGATGAAATGAAATCTCAGTGCAAAGCACAATTTTTTATGTTGTTATATTTCCATGTTTTAAATGGTATCTCAGTACAAAGCACAACTTTGTTTTGTTGTTTTCATGTTCCAAATGAATTCAAAGAAGAATAAATAAATGTTATGGTTTTTACTTTTGCGACTTTTATTCACAAAAAATTAAAAAACTTAAATATTACAAAATACTTGGAAAATAAGTGTAGGGAATTTCGTAGGGAAAAATACTGGACAGCGTAGGGAAAAGTAGGGATTTTTTTAAAGTCGCGTAGGGATTTAAAAAAAAAAAGTTAACATCACTGATGAGCGCTCGTTCAACGAAAAGCTTCTCTTCATTTAAACTAGTTTAAGGGAGTCAGTTTGAGCGTAATATAAAATATAATATATTGATACCTTTTAATCCAAGAAATGTCTTTGTTTATGCATGTTGCCATTTATAATGAGTATGACACGAGCCTCAACTCATTATGGAGCATTGACCCATTTAATCCTTCAGAAAACATTTTCGTTAAAATTTTAGTTAGGAGTGGCACACAACGACGTCTGTTTCCCCAGGTTAAGGGTATGGTCGAGTGCTAGTCTTTTTGTGCGTGGGATGGCAGACCCAAAAGAAATTTCTCAGGGAAAAGTGAGGGCTAAACTGCTGAGCAAAAAGCCAACAAGTCTTACAAAAGCTCAAAACAGTATCCCCGCAAAATGAAATTGGTGGAAGCATTGTCCGTGACCAACAGGGACAAACTACTCATCAAGAAGCACCAAAAGATTGTTGCGAAATTCGAAAGGAAAACCGCAGCACTTAGATCGGCGGAGCAAAGCAAACCGGAAGGTCCCCACAGCTCTAAGGCAACTCCTGTGGGGGAGAGAAGTATGACGGCAGTCCACGCTGCAGCCAACAAGTCACGTAGTGGCAAGGTTGCTAAGGACCCAGTCGAAGCAGTTCCCACCACCAGCTGCAACAGCTGCTACTCATCAAACTGCTAAAAGGGAGAACAAGCCGATCAACGCCCATAATGACACCACGAAAACAGCCACGGCTACCTCAAAGGTTAGCAAGGTCGCCAAGAGGACCAGATCTGGTGAGGAAACCCAGAAGGAGGAAAAGCACAAGACCCACTAGTCTACCAACATTTCTGTCCCCAATGAACTGCAAGCAGCCGTTATCGACCGAAATTAGACTGGCAAAAATGCGTCAGGGTCATCAGTTGTAGCAACAAGAAATCGGGTTTCATCCGTTCCGCGATCGGAGGCTTGGGAGAACTTTGGCCAGGTACCTAGCTGGAGGGTTTCTCACAAACTATCCTCGCTTTGAGTCCTGCAATCTCAGTACGGATTCCGCCCACGGTACCCGAGACTACATTCCTTCTGAAGGTCATTAGCGTTCACACAAGGATCTGACGATAAAGGATTGGAGAGTACTAACGAACACTAAGAGCAAGAATGGCGTGAGAAATAATCGAATCCACCATCCGAGTTCCACCATCAATCATACACCCATCCAGTGGCGCACACATGATTTCATTTTGGGGGAGGGTTTGACTACAACTTTTGAGCCAAATACCATTCAAACCCATATTTTTATACCAGAATTTTTTATGTTTGGCGGGTTTGAACCCCCCTGGGCAACCCACTGCACCCAGCACTTTCAAATTCAAGTTCGGTTTGGGTTCAGTCAAGGCGCGTTTTCCGGGCCATCGTGAACAAGGCAAAGAAGGAACGGCTACGGGTGGTGCCAATTAATTTGCATCATTCCAAGGCAGCAACCCACGACTTGATGTGATTCCTAGAAGAGGAGGTTATCGACGTCATCGTAACTCAGGAAGATTGGGTTAGTACATCCAAAATGTCAGGCTTGGGGTCAGGTCAGGGTTATATCACCCCTCAACCGAAGGTAGGTTACGATCCTGTATAGTAGTTAGATTAGATTCGGGATTCGGACAACACCTGCCCGAGACACTGCGTCCAAGCAGTGAACTACTGTATCATGTCCCTCCACGCTATTGGAAGAGCTCGTGTCCTCCTTTAGTTTGCTTAGATTCATTTCAGACAAATTTCTCGTCTGTATCACCTCCTTCACAATTTAATATTTTAGCAAGAGCGGCCGCACATTCTAATAATATGTAGTTGTTGTCAATTGCAGAATACGAAATTTACTAACATTTTTCGAAATTTTGAACTTCAGTTGCTGTTTTGCAACTGTTTTTGCGCTTGTTAGCTCATTCTACGTATAAGACAACTTCTGTGACAAGTGGTAGATAAAAAGCTTTTAAAAATGATGAGAATACGAAAATCTTACAATTGATCGACTCTATTTAATAGTCAGCGTGGTGAGTTTTGTTAGGTTTGCCAGAATAGGGCTGTAAAGTTGCGACGTTAGCGCGGCCTCTCTAACAATTTTGATAACAATCTTTGCACAATATGAAGTAACATGCCTCAGAACCTTAAAGCAACATACCTTAAACCAATCTCAGAACGCGTCGAAGCCATCCATACGCATCCGAAGCCGAAAACTGAAGCGGATGTGCACCGGTTTTTAGGATCATGGAATTTCTATTTAAACATGTCAGGTGCCCCGAAGCTCTGGCAACATTGGCAACGCTCACTGCAGGTTCAAAAAAGAGCGATAAGAGTATTACCGCATATAATGACATAACATCGCACGCCTTCAGTAATTTTGTTACTGATAACGTGTTCGAAATCAGTGAGTCCATTAATACTAAGGCAACTCTTGACTTTGGCTCATTGGTCTTAACTTCAGACGATGCGACAAATTCACGATGTAAAGCTTTCGTCACAAACTGGTACCTTCTACCTGTTCTACCTTCTCTGACCCTTATACTTTGAAGTTACTTTATTCCGCCTTTGTTCGTTCCACGCTAGAATATGCAGCCGTATTTTGGAGGCCATTTTATGCCTTAGGTATAAATCTGCTTGAACGAGTGCAGAAGGTCTTTATTAGCTTTGCCCTTCATTCCCTGAATTTTGCAGATCCGATTCCCTCCTTTGAAGCACGTTATCAGCTTCTAAACTTGAAATCGCTACTTAGTAGAAGATCTTTTCTTTCATTGAAATTTTGATACAACATCGCGAATGGACTTATTCAGCCCTGTTCCAGAATCCGAATCGGAATTGGATTCGAATCGAAATGAAATGAAATCCGATTCCGATTTGAAGAGGTGTTTTGCAATCCGATCGGAATTGTCACATTTTGAAGTTTATTTCGAATCCGATTGTTAGCAAATTAAACAAACCTTCAGTCAGCTGTTTGCTTGAAATGTTCAAATGAAAAAGGCAATTGTAAAATTTTGTGAGATTTTTTATTTTATTAAATGAGTTCGGTTATTTTATTGGTAGTATTGCTTGAGAACGAACAGTCCGCCGTTAAAAAAGTAAAGCGTAGAATTTTGCGAGACCACAGCAATCCGATGGAATTGCCAGATTCTTCGTAACTAGTACAAGTTATTTCAGTTATGTTAAAAATTTCCTATTTAAGTGAAGTGAAACGTTTTCTTCGGCAATGCTCCATTCCGCCAGAATTGAAATTGGCGACGGCTTTGCGATTTCATGCCGAAGGAGGCTATCAACGATCGGTAGAAAAGGCAACCGCCTCTTCCATTTCGGAAAGTGTGTGCTTCTTAAATGGTCCACCGCCGGTCGCTAAAGCTTCTCTTCTATTATGCGCCAGCTTCCTTCTTACCTCACTTTTCCAATGAACCCAGGTCTATGATTGAGGAAATTTCACAAAATGAATTGATTTAATTTATTTGTCCCTTTTTCCACCCCGTTACACTTTTCGTTGGTGGTCCTTGCCCGTTCAGCGACTGGGTTAAATGCTTCCATTTTTTTTCAAATTCGACTTTGTCGCCTTTACAGAAACCTTTCGCGATGTCCGCATTCTCCTCCATAAGATCCAAGAGCATTTTGCTCTGGTCAGCAGCCTTATGCTTTCCCTTGATTAAAAATTAATTTATTAGTTTTATTTAACACGATGTTGAATTTATTTGCTTACATTTTCGTTATTTGTTTTCGTTTCGCTGCTTTCCGATTTCAATTCCACCAGCTTTTTGTTTAACGGAATATTTTCCACAAAAATGTCCGATAATCGAAATGCAGAACACCAAATTTCCGATCCAAATTCGAACTTAATCGGATTTGAAAACAGGGTTGCATCGGAAAATATTTCTGATAATCGGAATGTAGAACACCGACGGTCAGAATCAAATCCATTTCCGATCCGATTCGGATTCTGGAACAGGGCTGATTGACTGCTCGTCTCTTCTTGAAAAAATTAATTTTGATATTCCAATTAGATCTCTTCGGCTGTCTGAGCTTTTTACTGTTGGCTTTAACAAGATCAATTATGCCAAAAATGTCCCTATTACAAGAGTTCTAACTGAATTTAATGCCTCTCAAAATCTTTGGACATTGATCTTGCGTTACCTTTAAGCGTATTTTGCACCATGTTATCTAATTATAGGGGGTAAGGTATGATGTACCAGAGGCTACTGCGGCTACATAGCCCACGTGTGCCTAAGACCGCCAGGCCATTGATCCTGCTGGATCATCGGAGCAGCACAAAGCATCCTACAGTCAGGCTGAGTCTAGTGTACGCCTAGGCGTTACACCGCCTGACTTTCCGGCATCCATTTGAACAACGGAACAATTAAAGCTCATCCAATCCAGCATCCTGGACAAGATCGTACAGCAGAAGAAGGGCTCTATTAAGCCCAAGTTCGCTGGCTGTACCTTCCGCGCAGGATGGATAACCTTTGCTGTGTTGCCAGCGCCACGGTTGAATGGTTCAAGTCAACTGTGCCCGCCCTTCAGCCGTGGAAGGACGCTGCCCTAAAAGTGGTCACAGAGGCAGAAGTGACTCGGCCTCAAATTTTTGTGGGCTACTTTTCTGGAAAGGAAACCACGCTCACCGACCACATCCTCCACACCATCGAAGGGCAAAGTAATGGCCTCAGAGTCGATGACTGGAGGGTGCTCAATAGAGCACAAAAAGGGGCCACTATCGAGCTGACGATAGCGGTGGATCCCATCTCAATCAGCACACTCAAGGCCACGGACAACAACGTGAGCTTTGAGTTCGGCACAGTGCAGATGAGGCCGAAGGGCAAACGGCCCGACACAAGCACTGCAGGGATCGGCGGGGCTCCTAAGCTGGCAAAAAGTGCCCGCAAATGAGTGCCTCAGCAGGAGCGACCACACGAGGCAAATTAAGTGCCTCCAAGTGAATCTCCATCGTGCCAAAGCTGCCTCTGACGTGCTTAGCACGAGATTCACTCAAGACGTCCTGGACATACCGCTAATCCAGGAACCATGGGTTCACGCCGGAGTCATCAAGGGACTCAACAACACGTGCTGTAAGTTGATATATGACAACAAGCACAATCGCCCGAGGGCAGCTTTGCTGATTAGGAATAGACTAACGTTCTTTCCCATTTCAGAATTCATCACCGGGGACTTACCAGGTGAGGAAGCGGCAGCTCCATCCAGGGACGTCATATCCCTGGTGGAGTATTGCCGAGCAAGGAACCAGCGCTGCGACACGAATGCCCACCACACGGTTTAGGGCAGCTCAGACGTCAATCCAAGGAGTGAGTACCTTCTTGAATACATTATTAATAAAAGCATATTATTAACCGGGGTAATGAGCCTACATTTAGGAATGCCATCCGGGGGGAAGTTTTAGATCTTACCCTCGCTACTTCCAACGTTTCCTCCTTTACCTCAAACTGGCATGTGTCAAACGAAGTCTCAATGTCGGATCATAAACATACTGCTGGATACACACTTCCCGGGGTGTAGATTCTCAGAGGCTAATCCTCCGATGGCAGATAGAACATATCTCGCCACCGGTAGTGACATAAGCCTCGCGAATAGAATCTTCCTTCCAACAAAGGTACGATGGGCACTTTCCTCATTCAGCCCATACAAATCTTCAGGACCAGACGGTATCCAACCATGCCTCCTACAACAAGGAGCGGATATACTCGTACCTGCCCTTTGAAATCCAGCCTAATTCTAGGCCACATACCAAATTGCTGGTCTAAGGTCAGAGTGGTGTTCATACCAAAGGCAGGCAAAAGGGCAAAACAATTGCCTAAGTAGTATCGACCCATTGGCCTTAGCTCATTTATTCTCAAAACTATTGAGAAACTTTTGGACCTTCACATAAGAGAGGCATACTTAAAAGACAGCCCACTGTGCAAGTTCCAATTTGCTTATCAATCAGGCAAATCAACGAGATCGGCGCTACATAGCCTAACCACCGTAATTGAAAAGGCTCTAGCGGCAAAACAAATCACACCATGTGCTTTTATCGATATCGAGAGCGCCTTTGACAACACGTCCTACACAGCCATTAAACAGGCGATGATCAGGAAGAATTTCAATCCTATGATCATATCATGGATACTGACCATGTCAAGCTGCAGGATTATAAGCTTTTAAATGGGAGGACACAACCAGAACATTACAGCCACCAGAGGTTGCCCGCACAGGGGTTGTACGCTCACCTCTGCTGTGGACTCTGGTTATTGATGAACTCCTTTTGAAACTCTATTCCCTCGGCTTAAACGCTATTGGTTATGCCTTTGATGTAGCTATACACATCACAGGCTGGGATGGCTCAACAATATCGAGTCAAATGCAAAAAGCCTTACGCTTAACCCAATCATGGTGCAAGGACAAAGGGCTATCTTTCAACCCAGCTAAAACAGTCCTAGTACCATTCACCAAGAGAAGGAAGTTAACTCTTAATAACCCCTCTTTGGATGGAAAAGAAATACCTTTCTCAGATGAGGTAAAATATCTAGGTGTTACCTTAGATAACTCACTTACGTGGAACTCTCAACTGAACAATATTACTAACAAAGCTATGCGTGCCATGTATGCATGTCAAAGGCTATATGGTAAAATAAGACCTAAGACCTAAAATGGTCTATTGGTCTTATAACAGTACTAGCTGACCCGGCGAACTTAGTCTCACATGACATTATTTGTGGTTTTTATAATGAAATACGCGAGATGGCGAATCTATGGCGAAGCAAATTTACGAAGAAAACCAACTAAAGCAATAGGAGGAGCTACTGATTAACGCAATCGAGGCCCACAAATAAGCAATGTTGCTGCTAAGTTTCAGTAAAGAAATGGACTGCGCTTGAACCAAAATTAAATTATATGGGCGGTGACGCCCGTTATGCAATACCCGCACAATGCCCTCAAAAGAGAAAATGGTAGATTCGTACTAAGTTTCATTGCTGTGCGACTTATAGTTCAGCAAAATATTTATTTATTTATTTTATTTATTTATTCACCAATTAGTTTTTACACAAGTAGATTACTAGAAATTAAGTAAATAATTATAAGCAATAATGATTATGCAGTAATGCAATTAATTTAGCCTTAAAACTATCGCTGCTTTCTGAGAATAGGTCCAACTGACGACCTAACTCATTCACGTGCCTTAAACAGCGGTTGAGCGGTTCATTCAAGAAATAGTTAGTTCTGCAAAGTGGAATGCGAAATGTATCCCATGATCTTAACTCCCGCGAGGGGCAGTTGAAAAGTATTAATTTTAGCAAGAAATGACAATTAATGTGGTAAGACACCACGTCTCTAATAAACATTATAGCATAAAATTTCCTACGAGTTTCCAATGTTGGCAGTCCAAGTAAGAAGCACCTGCTTTTGTACTCGGGTACGTTACCATTCCAGTGCAGGCGATGAATGGCATACCTGGTAAAACGTTTCTGGATTCTTTCGATTCTTAAGGAATACCCAGAATAGAAAGGATCCCAAATTATACTGCTGTATTCGAGGTTGGATCTAACGAAAGAAAATTATAGGCTTTTGAGGGCAAAAATATCACAGAATTCATTCGAGTTTCTTATTACAAACCCGAGCATAGACCTTGCTTTGGCAATCATAAAGTTTATGTGCTTGGAGAAGCACATGTGATTGAATATTACCCCCAGATCCTTTTTTTCGTAAATTCGAGAAAGAGTAACATTACCAATTGAGTTTTGATAATCGATTACGTCTAAACGCCTACTAAATGACATATATTGGCATTTGGCGGCATTAAGAGGTAATGGGTTCGTCACACACCAAGCCTGCAACTTGGATAAATCATCCTGAAGTTTAACGCAGTCGGAAAATGATTTCACGGTACGAAATATTTTCAAGTCATCCGCATACATTAAGCAGGACGACTCTGATGAAATCAGGGATGTCATTAACAAATATCAGAAATAGAAGTGGGCCTAGGTGACTGCCTTGAGGCACTCCAGAGGTAACGTTTATAACATCCGAATTTGTGTTGTTTATGCGGACGAACTGAGTTCTGTCACACAGATATGAAGCGAACCACTTGAGGATGGTCGAGTCGAATCCCATCTGATCAAGTTTGATTAACCCTATCAAAGGCTTTTGCAAAATCAGTAAATATTGCATCACATTGGTCACCGTACTCAAGTTGTTTTAGGACAAAATTCGAGAATAAAGTCAAGTTTGTAGACGTAGATCTACCCTTTATGAAGCCATGCTGATATGGAGAAATGTGTTCTTTTACCAAAAATAACAGCTTATCGTGTACCATTTTCTCTAGTAGCTTAGGTATACAAGAAATTTTACAGATGGAACGATAGTTCTGAATATCAGTCTTGTTCCCAGACTTGTAAATAGGGATAAGATAGGATATTTTCCATTCCAACAAGAATTCACCGTGAGCCAGTGATCTGTTAAAGATTATTGATAATGGAAGGGATAGCGCTGAGGCACATCTTTTCAACAATATTGGAGGAATATCATCCTCACCAGCTACAGGGTCATCGGGTAATGGCATAAGAGCCCGACACACTTCCTCGACGGAAAATTGCGGACTGGTAATGCTTAGCACGGCATGAGACATAGTACTACTTGTAGGTGTCACCACAGAGGGAGAAACATATACAGAACGGAAAAATTTTGCAAATAAATTACAAATTTTTTGAACATCAGCAGTAGATTCGCCAGATAGTTCCATGATTGCAGGAATACCAGTACTTTTCTTTTTGTAATTTATAAAATTCCAGAAACGTTTACCATTTACCTTAATTTCACTCTCCATATTTAGGATATAATTCCGATATAAGAATTTGTTTAAAACGTCCAATTCATTTTTCAAACGACTGTAAGTTTCATAGCAATCCTTGTCATTATTAGATTTACGGTACCGTTTATATGCCTTTGTTTTTTTATTGTTGATGTTAATAAGCCTACCATTGAACCAAACTGGTTTAGTGGCATTTCTTCTGGGCTTCTTTGGAACAAACCTATCAACCACCGAATTGAGCTTATCCCTGAAAAAGTCGTAATTCCCCGACAATAGAGGCGATATTAATGCGGACTTCCAATTCACAGAATCTAAGCAATGCGAAATATCATTGAGCTTAGCTCTAGAGAAATTATAGATATCGCAACTATTTTTAGTTGGCTTAATGTAATTAATAAAGCGGAAGCTTATGCACAATGCCTTGTGGTGAATTGAGTTAGGCAGCGGGGGTGAAGAGAGGGGCTCGACATCAGATGGCAATTGATTGTCTACGAAAACCAGATCGAGTAACCGATTATTTTCATTGTGGATTTTATTTATTTGATTGAGATTAAACTCAGCAAATGTGTCGAGAACCGTGCATTCACTCTCACTCGAGACTTCATACGGTATCAGTTGGTTTCTATCACTAACATAACTCCACTTAACATTAGGCAAATTAAAATTCCCAACAATAATAATGTTCAGATTGTCCCTACAGTCACTGAGTATAGAACAACAATTACACAGGCCGACAAGGTTTCAGACCCAGAAACCAAAGTATACTTTTCCGAAGGTTTTTGGTGCGCTGAACAAGAATCCGGCCTCAGAATTGCTCCCTCACCTCTGGTTTCCGAGATATCCTAACCTAAAAGTGCGAAAAACGTGGTTTTTGCCCATATTTGAGGTAATGTAGTATAATGTTCTTGATTTTTACTTTAAAATCTTTTCCGGCATCTTAAAGTACAAACCTTGCCCTTTCAAACGCGCTTTAGTTTGCTCAAATATCTTTTTTTGTCTTTGAGATATCCTATGCTGAAGTTCGGAATACGCACGAATTTCTCAAGTTTCGTACACCTACACGTTCACCGAACTTCAGCATAGGATATCTCAAAGACAAAAAAAGATATTTGAGCAAACTAAAGCGCGTTTGAAAGGGCAAGGTTTGTACTTTAAGATGCCGGAAAAGATTTTAAAGTAAAAATCAAAAACATTATACTACATAACCTCAAATATGTGCAAAAACCACGTTTTTCGCACTTTTAGGTTAGGATATCTCGGAAACCAGAGGTGAGGGAGCAATTCTGAGGCCGGATTCTTGTTCAGCGCACCAAAAACCTTCGGAAAAGTATACTTTGGTTTCTGGGTCTGAAATTTGTTCTAATTTTGTCGGCCTGTGTTATTTACATGTGCATTATATAATTCAACAGGACTGAGCGATGGAATATAACTAGCAGATATAAAAATAATATGGGATTTATCAAATACAATTTTTATAATAATTTGGTCTATGTCGTAACCTCCCATGTCTGAGGTATCATCAGTTGGCAAATTGATCTGTGTACAAGGCAGAGAAGAGCGAACGGCAATGAGTGCTCCGCCGCCTCTAAAGAGTCCAGTGGTACTTGACAATCTATCTTTACGAAAAACGTTGGCAATCGAACATTTCAGCAGTGTTATGGCTTGATGTGAGCCAAGTTTCCGTTAACACTATAATATCGTATAGACAGGAAGACGAGAAAAACAGCAGTGGCAGAATTTTAGTTCTTAATCCACCAGCATTCTGATAGTAGAGAAGAAATTCAGCAATACTCGATGATCCACTAGGAGCGCCTGCCTCCGCTAAGTTTGCGGTAGATTCAAGTCTCTTTTTGGAAAATTTTTAAACGGTCGGACTCTTACATACTCTTGCCACAGAGAAGGATCGAAAATTTTGTCGTAGAATTGCTCAGCTACACCTAATTTGAATGATATTCTCTTTAGGTTCTTAGTTTCAGTGTCTTTCTTCACTAATTTGTAGCACGAGAGATGATTCTTGTCAATATTAGCATGACTGTGGACGTAATCCGTGATGTTTACGTCAGTCACAGTGGGACTAAACGATGACAGATGTATCCATCTCATTTGGGCGATCATTTGGGTCACAAAAATTGGCACGCCCCTTGTCCAACGCCCATCAAATCTTACCAGTACTAAATTTCAGTGTTGTACGACTTACAATTTCAAAGATATTCTTTATTAAAAATTTGGCTTGTATGGGCAGTGCCACGCCCCCTTGTTCAACACATTCCTCATTCCCTCTGTCGAAAGATATGAATAAATGGTAGGTTCGTACTTAGTTTCATTGCTGTGCGACTTAAAGTTCAGCAAAATATTTGGGTCACAAAAAATGTGCCACGCCCCTTGTCCAACGCCCATCAAATCCTACCAGTAGAATGACTCATCTATGGGTCGACACTATACTAAATTTCAATGCTGTGCACCTTACAATTTTGAAGATATTCTATAATAAAGATTTGGCTTGTATAGTATGGGCGGTGCCACAACCCCTTGTTCAATACCCGCACCATTTCCCTTTGTCGACTGATATGAATAAATGGTAGGTTTGTACTTAGTTTCATTGCTGTGAGATTTATAGTTCAGCGGAATAATTGGGTCACGAAAAATGTGCCACGCCCCATTTCCAACGCCCATAAAATCTTACTAATAGAATGACATATCTATAGGACGACACTATACAAAATTTCAATGCTGTGCATCTTACAATTTTGAAGATATTCTATATTAAAGATTTGGCGGTGCCACGCCCCCTTGTTCAATACCCGCACCATTCCCTTTGTCGAAAGATATGAATAAATGGTAGGTTCGTACTTAGTTTCATTGCTGTGCGACTTATGGTTCAGCGGAATATTTGGGTCATAAAAAAGGTGCCACGCCCATTGTCCAACGCCCATAAACTCTTACCAGTACAATGACACATCTATGGGACGGCGCTATACTGAATTTCAATGCTGTGCGCCTTACAATTTCAAAGTTATTCCATTATTAAGATTTGGCTTGTATGGGCGGTGCCATGCCCCCTCGCCCAATACTCGCCCCATTCGCCCTGTCGAAGGACATAACTAAATAGTAAATTCTTAGTCAAAGTTATCGTCTGAATATTTTCAGAATTCACGGTCAAACATGGCAGGGATTTTCCGACTTTTTCAATAGATTTTCCGGAATTTTCTTTTCGCACGAACCTAAACTGACTTAAGGGAGTGTTCCCGTCTAGAATGCCGATTTTAGGCTGTTTTTTATTTTGGAGCTACAAGGTAACATGCAATACTCTGGTTTTTTGCTTGTTGTTCCTTATTATTTGGAGAACAGAAACTCATATTTGTGTCAAAAAATTTTATTTTCTAAGTACAAATTTTCAGTGGTCAATGTGACCTTGTCACGCTGATTTTCACTGCTGGCCGATAAGAAATTTCGGGAACCAGTAATGTGAAACAGAAATGGGTATGCAATTATTAATCTGCAATAAATTCCGCGGATGCTAAACCACAGTTTTAGTCAAAATGTTGATTAGAAACAAAATGGCGGCCATATGAAAAAAAATTGTCCAGTTTTGCCACCTTTAGAGTGCTTGAAAATATATTTAACAATAATTTTTTGATGAAAACTTTGGTTTAGCATCCAATGAAAACTATCTAGAACATTTTCCCAAAATTTCAAGTCGATACCTCTCATAGTTGCTGAGAAAAGTTATCGGCCAGTACAAAAAATGTGGTTTCGAGAAAAACGCGTTTAAAGTATCATGCGCAATGTATCAGCGGAGCAAAAAGAGCTGAGATTACTTCAATTAACATGCAAAAAAGTGGGTACTGAGTTTGCAGATTGAAAAACGACTTTGGGGGGTGATAGTATATAGTATAAGGCACAATAAAACGCAAAAAAAAAAAATCGATTTTTTCAAACTTCTACCCAGGAACACTCCCTTAATACGAATCCAACAAAGAAAACCCCATGAATATCGGTCGTTCCGTTTGAACGTTAATCGCTTACACACATACAGCCACTTTCTTTTATATATATAGACTAGCTGACCCGGCGAACTTCGTCCCGCACATTTTTTGTTTTCTTATAATGAAATACGCGAGACGGCAAATCTATGGCGATGCAAATTGATGAAGAAACCGAACTAAAGGAAGAGGAGGAGCTACAGATTAACGCAATCGAGGCCCTCAAATAAGCAATGTTGCTGCCAAGTTTCAGTAAAGATTGCGGTTGAACCAAATTTAAATTATAGTGGCAGGGTCACGCCCCCTTATTTAATATCCGCACAATGCCCTCTGTCGAAGGAGAAAATGGTAGGTTCGTACCAAGTGTCATGGCTGAGCGACTTATAGTTCACCGAAATATTTGGGTCACAACAAATATGCCACGCCCCCCGTCCAACGCCCATCAAATCTTACAAGTAGAATGACTCACCTATGGAACGACGGAGTACTAAATTTCAGTGTTGTACAACTTACAATTTCGAAGATATTCTATATTAGGATTCGGCTTGTATGGGCGGTGGCATGCCCCCTTGTTCAATACCCACACCATCCCCTCTGTCGAAAGATTTCAATAAATAGTAGGTTCGTCCTTAATTTCATTGCTGTGGGACCTATAGTCCAGCGGAATATTTGGGTCACAAAAAATGTGCCACGCCCCTTGTCCAATTAATAATTTCATTAATAATTGACTGGCACGACAGCCCGCTTACGCGAGACTAAGGCCTAGCTTCCCGCAATCACCCGTGTTGTGCGAGTGAATTTGTGCGCGGGTGGAAGGGACCTACAGTTTTATGCCGGTTCCGAACGGCAGGTTGGGAGCTTTTTCATAAGCAATTTTTACTCTCAGAGGTTTGCCATTTCCAGCTGAGACGACAGCCACCGAAAGAGAAAACGAGTTTTCCCGTTATTTTTTTAGGTGTTATTACAGGCAGTATTTGAACCTGAGGTTGCTGCCTTCGACTCGCGGTCCAACGCACTAACAAACTGAGCCACGGCGGCTGCCCCTTGTCCAACGCCCACAAAATCTTACCAGTAGAATAACTCATCTATGAGACGACGGAGTACTAAATTTCAGTGTTATACGACTTACAATTTCGAAGATATTCTCTACTAAAAATTTGGCTTGTATGGGCAGTGCCACGCCCCCTTGTTCAATTCGCTCATCATTCCCTCTGTCGAAAGGGAAAATGGTAGGTTTGTACTTAGTTGCATTGCTGTGCGACTTAAAGTTCAGCAAAATATTTGGTTCACAAAAAATTTGCCATGCCCCTTGTCCAACGCCCATCAAATCTTACCAGTAGAATGGCTCATCTATGGGACGACGGGGTACTAAATTTCAGTGCTGTATGACTAACAATTTCAAAGATATACTCTTTTAAAAATTTGGCTTGTATGGGCAGTGCCACGCCCCCTTGTTCAATACACTCATCATTCCCTCTGTCGAAAGATATGAATAAATGGTAGGTTCGTACTTAGTTTCAATGCTGTGCGACTTAAAATTCAGCAAAATATTTGGGTCACAAAAAATGTGACACGCCCTTTTCCAACGCCCATCAAATCCTACCAGTAGAATGGCTCATCTATGGGACTGGGACGACGGGGTACTAAATTTCAGTGTTGTACGACTAACAATTTCAAAGATATTCCATTATTAAGATTTGGCTTGTATGGGTGGTGCCACGCCCCCTCGCCCAATACTCGCCCCATTCTCTCTGTCGAAGGACATGACTAAATAGTAAGTTCGTAGTGAATTTAATTGATGTGTGGCTTATGGTTCCAAAGATATTATCTGAAAATGTTCAGAATTCACGGTCAAATATGGCAGGGATTTTCTGACTTTTCCAATAGATTTTCCAGAATTTTCTTTTCGCACGAACCTGAACTGACTTAATACGAATCCAACAAAAAAACCCCATGAAAATCGGCCGGTCCCTTTGAGCGTGAGTCGCTTACACACATACTGCCAGTTTCTTTTATATACAAGGTGCGTCCCAAAGTAAACAGGACTTTTGCAATAGGGACGTTTCTGGTGGCGCCATCTATGTGTGAGGACATGCGTTGGAAAGGTACATCTTTCATTCACATACTGTCTAAATTTCATGACATTTGGTCTAGTAGACGCCGAAATATCCCGCTCAATGTGACAGTATGTTTTTAACTTTGGTACGAGAATGTCGATCGAACAAAGAGCTAATATTAAGTTCTGTTTTAAACTTGGTAAAACTTTTACCGAAACGTTTAAATTGTTAAAGCAAGTTTATGGTGATGATTGTTTATCCCGTGGCCGTGTTAATGAGTGGTTGAATCGATTCAAGAATGGTCGTGAAGACTTGAATGACGACGAACACGTCGGCCAGTCGAAATTTGTGATTACTGACGATGCCATCAAAACTGTGCGTGATTTTATCAAAATGCAGCCAAAATCATCATTGGAATTGATGAAAATGGAATTGAACATCTCCAAAACATCAATTGATCGCATTTTAACCGAACATTTGGGTCTCCGTAAAGTGTGTTCTCGCTTCATTCCGCACACTTTAACCGACGACCAAAAAGCGCAGAGAATTGAGCACGCAAAACACATCGTTCGGGAAGCCAGACGTGATCCAAATTTCTTGTTCAACATCGTAACCGGTGACGAAACGTGGTGCTTTCAATATGATCCCGAAACAAAGCGTCAAAGTGCCGAATGGAAGCACCCAGATGAGCCAAATCCGAAAAAAACCCGCCGTGAGAAGTCAAAAATCAAAACTCATCACATTTGTTTCTACGATTCAAAGGGAATAATTCATCGAGAGTTTGTTCCACCGGGAAAAACAATTAACGCTTTGTTTTATGTTGAAGTTTTGAAGCGTTTGGTGCATCGCATTCGTCGTATTCGGCCAGAATATCGCGAGGAAGGAAGTTGGCGTTTATTGCATGATAATGCACCGGCTCACAGAGCCCTAGTTCGCCTGATATGGCTCCCTGTGACTTCTACTTATTCGGTCAGTTGCATTTGCCGATGAAAGGAAACCGTTATAAGGACGTTGAGGACATCCAAAAGGCTTGCACCAACATTCTGAAGGCGATGCCGGCCGATGACCTAAAACACTCATTCCAAATGCTTTTGGACCGTGCAAAACGTTGTATCGAAGCAGAAGGAGAGTATTTTGAATAAATAAAAAGAATTATACAAAAATAATCATCCGTTTTCTTTATTTTATAAAAGTCCTGTTTACTTTGAGTTGCACCTTGTATATAGATTGTTAAACCTATAGTCACTTACGCCGCCACCATTTGGTGCCAAAAAGTTGAACAGAAAACTGCGACCTAGCAAACTGCAACGAATGGCTTGCATAGGCATATGTGGGGCAATGAAAACGTGCCCTACGATGGCCTTGGAGGTAATAACAGGTTTACCCCCACTGAGCCTCATCGTAAAAAAAGGAAGCCTGCTCTCAAGCAGTAAGGCTAGTAAGAACTTACGAACTTAAGAGCGGAGATTTAATGGGACACATTAGCATATTAAAAATGCTCAGCAATGACCCCATAATGCGAATCTCCGACAACATTACACCTGAAGTAGAATTCTGCAGGAGATACAAAGTCTGTATTTCGGACAGACAATCGTGGAGAACCTATAGATTCACCCCTGCTCCAGGTTCTCAAATCTGGTACACGGATGGATGGGCTGGAGTATATGGCCCAAGATTCCACAAATCTTTCCCTATGGGGAAGCTAGCTACAGAATTCCAGGCTGAAGTCTATGCCATTGAGGCATGCAAAACATCTGGTGCACAAGTATATATATTATCCGACAGTCAAGGCTCTATAAGCCTACGCTGCCTCCTCAAGACTCGTCAAGGATTGCCGTGCTTTCCTAAATGAACTGGGAGGTCGTAACTCAATAGAGCTACACTGGATCCCAGGACACGACGGTCACGAAGGCAACGAAAAAGCTGATCGCCTTGCCAAAAGAGGTGCAATGCGCCCACTGGTGGGCCCTGAACCATTCTGTGGACTATCAAAAGGACACACACAAGAATGGCTAAGGAAATGGGTAGACCAAAACTTTGCCGAGCAATGGACCAACAGCACGGGACAACGACAGGCAAAGCGGTTTATAACCCCAGACAGAGTATCCAGAAAACTTCTCATGCTAAAAAGGAGGACCTCCGCACCCTCACTGGATACCTAACTGGCCACTGCTAACTACGGGGCATCATCTCAGCAAAATGGGAATTTCCTCTTCGGATGTCTGCAGGAAATGCAATCAAGAAGCAGAAAACTCCATACACGTTTTCTATGATTGTCCTGCACTTAGCAGAAAAATATTTCTCCAGCTAAGGGCTATCACCACCGCCCCGGAAAATATCTGGAATCTACAACCCCAAAGAGTGCTTAAGCTAATAAAAAGCCTCAACTTACAGGGTTAAACCAGGCTTGCAGGCTGTTTATAACAGTCCAACCATACACATTTGCTATCCTAAAACAACTTGAGTGTTACCAGATTTCAGTCACATCCCGCTAAATTTCATTGGGGTATGAGATACCCCACCACATTAATAACGTAACTTTTTGTGTAAATGAATTTAAATTCAAATTGATATTTTCGATGGTCTAGTAGTCATAGATTTATTCAAAAATTCACCGTACGGAAAAATAAGAGGCAAATACCAACTACCCTTCTATATATACGTGCAAGAAAAGTAGAAAACGAATGTCGTATGTTCCATTGAATTTAATAGCACATACGACCATCGTTTTCATTGTATTATATGTTCCGAAAAATATCATTATCTACATCGTCATGGTTCTGCAAACCCTTGAGATAAGGCAAAGCTGTACCAAAACGTCGCACAGTGGCTCAATTTGGCATTTTAGGTTGTGAAAATCCTAACTTCTGAACGAATAGAGATAATTGGAAAATTTTTTGTTTGCTGTTGATTAGAAATTCATCAGGCTATTGTATTCCAAATAATAAATCGAGACAAAATTCTATCGAGACACAGGGTGCTACGTAATTCTTTGTCAAAGTTCGGCTTACTGTAAATAAGAATAACGAAAGCAACAATGTTGCGTTTAACCCCTTGACGTATCAGTTAGCGCAACGAAATTCGTTTCCAACTGTTCGCACACAACTTGCACAAAACAAACCGGTTTTGATGCTTACAAACGGCTGCAAAACAAAACGAAATGTGAATGCGTGTAATAAAACTATTTATTTTAGATGTTGTGCACGGCAACAACTAATTTTATTTTTATTATTATGAGAATCGAAAAATAATAACCTGTAAAAAATTAATGGTATTTCATAGTAGATAACAAAAATTTTATTTTTATATATATTATAAATTATATTATTTTGATAGTCTTCAAATATGCCTTTGTCTTTGAATGAATATTTAATAGAAACTTAGAACTCTAAAAATTAATAGTCTTCCATGGTGTGGTATTTTTGAAAGCACTTTGGTAGATGTAAAGCTACTTTACACTTCGAGCATTCCCAGCTTGTTTCGCTTCGTATTTTGCGTTTTGTACAAACTTTACACAACCTTGTTGGGTTCTTCTTTAGAGGCGTCGAATCGATATGTTTAGGGAAATGGGCCCAATGTTGGGCTTGGAGTCGGAGAGGTTCTTCACTTGCGGCAAATCTCGCACATTTTTTGTATTCTGGTAATTTGACGTTTTTTAAAATTGCTTCGGCTATATTGATTCGGAAATCAACATATCCCCCGTTGCTTTGATTATGTATTCTTTTATACACAATATAGGTGTTGAATAGAGCCATATCAGACATATAAAAAAATACTTTTCGGTATCAGGTATCACGAGTAAGAATCGTGATAATCATGTTAGGCACAGAAATTGTACCACGAGTCAGACTCGTGATAATCATGTTTGGCACAAAAATTGTACCACGAGTCAGACTCGTGGAAATACGTCAAGGGGTTAAGTTGCAAAATTAATGAAAATTCATTAAAAAAGATAAAAGCTTCCAAAAATGTTAGAACTAAGCTGAAAGCGTCGAATATAAAGATACAAATTTACTTATTTTGCTTTCAAAAGGAGAACCAGAATTAGGAAATTTACGTAAAAAGTCAATTTTTTCTTGGACAATCCTAAGTTAAAAAAAATGCTAAAGCTTTATTAGGACTATATTTGGTCGGTAGCACATTGGGTGGGGTGGGAATACTGTTTTTTATACTTTCAACACGACCCGGGCTTGCTAGTGAAACTGCTTTCACTATAACGCCTTTCATTTTTTCCTGATCCTTATTATATTTTATGGTCAAAGCTTCCGATAGGTGGCTAGGTGGTGGTTCCATAAGCTTCCTTTTTTCAGTAAATTACGCACAGTCCTGAATAGACTTTTAAGGCCTTCCTTTTGAAGCCTTTGATGTCGATGGTTGGTCATCGCTTATGCTACATGCATCCCCTTCATCGAAGTAAATTGTTTTTTCCAACCACTCCTCATTATTCTGGACAAAATTGAATTTGGTACGGTTTGCCGCAATCCATTTCAAATTGATAGTGCGAAGTCCTGGATATCTTCTCTTTAGTCGTAGATATGTTGGCTGCAGGCAAACTTCCTTCGATGTAACTAATTTCTTTAGTGACAGCCAGAACGAACTTCTCCTTTGTCTTCGAAATAGTAAATATTCCAAACAGCTTCGAATTTTTCAAAAACATCTTTGGGCTTCTTCTTCGGTTTAGTTGCGGAGTTGAAGTGATGTTTAGTTCAAATTAAATTCGAAACTAACTTCACTTACTCCAAACTCCTTTATTTATAAGTAGGATTTGCATATGCATTTAAATAGCAGGTACTAAGCTTCTAGTACTAGCAGGTACCTTAACAGTTGTTAGGTTTTCCCGCGTTGTGGGATTTTTTAACAGCCTAGACACATAAGTGGGTTTTAGACAGTGCACATAGATATAAGTCTGCTTTCTGTTTTTTAATAATTGTTTCATTGTCGCGGTTCAAATCAAAGACTAATGGCGACTGACTGAGTTTTGCTCAAATTAAAAAAAAATGTTATGCCAGACACAGTGTTAGTATTTTGTTAAAAACAAAAACATTACATCAAAGGATACGTGATAGCTGATTGCCGGAAATGAAAGCCAACTTGTTTTTCGTACGTGCGAACTGCGCATCCAGCAAAAGTACTCTTTACTTCGAGCTTACAGCAATATACGCCAAACAAAAAGCCGACTTACTATGGAGTTGCAAGCTTGTATCACTTCTTAAATGAAGCCAAAATCCAAATTTGCATGCCATGGTAACGATTATAATCGCGTGTAATTGATTCACTATCAAAATCTTGACGAACTCATTCGAACGCACGCACCCGAAAGCACAAAATTGCGGGCACCCGATCTCTTCAGGGCAGTACTCACTGAAGACTAGTGAACAATTTTCCCAAAGACGAAACCGTGGCAAGTATGGCCTTTTTTTTTAAAGTCTATCGAAAGTTCAAAAAGTGTGATAAAAGTGAGTGCCTATGAAAAGACAACAACCAACTTTTTTTTATATATTTAATTATTTATTACAAATGCCTTCTTTTACGATACCGGTGCAAAAAGTTTCAATTAATTTGCTCCTTTCCGTATTTTAAAACTTCAGCTTTGCCGAAAAAGTGCAAATTGGTGATATTATTTCACTCTCCAAAAATTGATCAACTTTGACGGGCTCTAAAAGCAAAACTCCGATTTAGTTAAGGTCTTCGGATTTCTTAGGTCCAAGCATTTACCTATCGGAAAAGTATTGCAGCGATGAGGCACTGTGCTGTGCTATGCATGAATAGCATACTTTTAGGCATGCCCTTTGAAGTACGGCAAATTTGGTATAATTCGATTGGTATAGTCCGATGTGGCAAGGATGGTTCGCGAAGGAATGGGCTGTGCGAGAATAGTCGAGCGTTTTCCAATTGGAAGTTGCAAGAAACTTCGGCGCGATAAGAAAACTGGTATAAAAGCAGCAGTGTGCAGCGCAAGGAGTCGAGTCGGTATTGAGCAAGCAAAGGGGAAACATGCAATAGTAGTAGTAATGTAGTAACAAGTGTAAATTTGTAAATAAAGTGATTGTTTATTTTTGACTGCGTTTGCGATGAATGAATGAAGTTGTTTTATTTTCAAGCACAATCCAACCGAACTTGGATTTTCGTAACAGTATAATAGTTTTTCCCAAATCGAACATGACAAAATTTATTTTTGCAACCTGCGTCGGCAGAAACAGCCACTGTGCGTCGTCAGTACAGCACACGATGTTCGGTTTGTCCGAGAGCAAAAACCTTGTTCAGACTCTGCACTTTTAAATATTATGTAACCAATGTCAAACGTTCTCACGGCAAAATTGGGATCGGTTCCCACCGCTGCAAGTATTAATATTACGCGCATCTAACATTCGGCAAACAATGTATTTTGCATACTCAAATTCAATTCGGCAGTCAATGCATTTTGCACACTCAAATTTCACTCGTTTATTCGCAACATAAGCGGAAGCGGCGTAATCAATATGCAATACATTTTGGGCAAGCGTGGGAATGCTAAGTCAGCACCGAGGCCCAATTTGCCCGTAAGAACGTTTGACATTCGGAATATTATAAAAGCCCAAGAAAGTTGTAAATAAAAGGAGTCAATTTTTAAACAGCAAACAGACAACACGTTTATTCTTTGCTCCGGGCTGGATTGAGTTCAAGTGCTCAATTCAGCAATTCAACTGTCCTGAATCGGTTCAAGTACCGATTCAAGACTTCAATTACTGTTCTGAATCGGTTCAAGTGCCGATTCAGACTTCAGTGGCAAACTAGTCACTGAACATTTTGGTGACCCCGACGTGATCCTTTCACATTATACACTGGCAATAGAAGATTGCCCCAACATCGACAATTCGTCCTCGGCAGTAAGAGACTGCCGTCACAACTTCAGCAGCAGTACGTGAACATCAGATCGAGCAACAATGAAGACAATGGAAGAGTTAGTAGCGGAACAATCTCAACTGGGTCAGGAAGTTCAGCAACTAATCAATAACTTCAAAAAGGACTCGAAGGACAGGAAGACAAGTCGCGAATACTACATGGACGTATCAAGCGACTCAGTGAGTTGTGGAATCAGTTCGACCACAACGACACAGCCATCAGAGACTTGCCGGATGTAGACACAACTGATGTTTACTTCGTCAAGAACTATTTCGATAAAATCAAGGCGTAGGTCGAGAAGTAGAGCGGCATCCTCAGCAGTGAATTAAACGCTCTACAACCTCCGCCCGTTCCCATCAAAGAACCGGCAGTTTTAGCATCTCTACCTAAACCGCGGCCATGTGAAGGAACCAGATGCAAACACTTCGCGCCTGGTTCGGAAACAGAGTGCCATGGGCACTTCACTAAGGCGACTCATCGCAGGCGCCAATCGTCAAACGGGTATCCAGGCGAAGTCGTTTTACGAGGTCAATATCGCAAGAATTGAAAGGCTGTGGAACGAAATTGAAGCCATACATTTCGAGCTCTGGGAGTGCACCAGCGATCCTGCTGCAGTGGGATATAATCTTGAGAATTCTGTTGAACTTGAGGAATTAGGTTAGGGTGGCAGCTGAAGAGCTCACGTAGGCCATATAGCAGCCCGTTGTGGTACCATGTGAAGGACGTGGCTGCCCTTCAGGCTTACACACCCCCTGGGTGTTGGGCAGGAGCCATCCCGATTCCGCATTGAATCGGGCGATGCGGCCGATGCGGGTTCTGTAAGGTCGGCCAAGCTGCTAAATAACAGCGCTCCCAGCACCCGGAGACGTCTCCTCGCTAGTGCTGGGCAGTGGCACATCAGATGCTCGACGCTCTCCTCCTCGCTCGCATCACCGCAGCTGCGGCAAAAATCGTTGAAGGGGAGGACGAGCCTCCTGGCGTGTGTGCCGTTCGTCTAGTGTCCCGTTAGCACAGAAACTGTGAATAAATGGAATTCCGCTTTAAACGAAGTAATTCTCGTGTTTTGCCTTGGTTAAGCGAGGGCCAGGTTTCTCTGGAGATTCTACATAGGTTCTCCTCCGCCCAGAGCCGCTTAGCCAGGCGGAGATAAGCCTGCCTGACCATCAATTTGACGGTCGCAAGGGGGAGGCTACACTGTGTAGTAGGAGCTGGAAGCAGAGTGCCTTTTCTGGCCAACTCGTCTGCCACGCAGTTGCCAGTGATGCCACTATGCCCCGGGACCCAACTCAGGTGAACCCTGGCATGCTCCGATATGTCATTCAGAGCGGCCCTGCACTTTGCAACCAGTTTAGAGGAGGAGGTATATGTACCTAGCAAGGATTTGATTGCTGCCTGGCTATCTGAGAAGATACATATAGCCGAGGGAATGGGGGTTGCGATTGCAACCGATCCACTACCAGCAGTATTGCCATGGTCTCCGCTTGGAAGACACTACAGTGGTCAGGGAGACGAGCAGAGATACTGTCCCCTAGTTGATTGCAGAAAACCCCACAGCCGACCCTATTTTCAAGTTTAGAGCCGTCTGTGAAGATTTCGATAGCGTTTGGCATCAAGCGACGGCCTTCCGTCCAGTCGCTCCTGCTGGGGATCCCTATGGTGAACTTACGCTCAAAGCTAGGGGGAAGGACTGTATAATCAATGTGAGTCGGGGTTGGAAGATCCAGCCCGAGGATTCTAGAGTGGCCTTGGTCCGCTCGTGCCCAACTGCATATGGCATTTAGCCATACAGCGGCAATCTTGGCGGGCTGCCTGACTAGCAGGGTCGAAAGGACCCAATTAAGAAAAGCAAAAAAGCGCCTTAGTAGGCGTGGAACGGATGGCTCCAGTTATGAGAGTGGCAGCAAGTATCCTGACCCTGTCGAGCTGCTTCAGGTTAACCCGGCTATCCGCCGCAGGCCACCAAACAACAGCGCCGTAGAGTAGGATAGGCTCAACCACTGCCTCATAAAGCCAGGAAACGACGCGTGGCTGGAGCCCCCATCTGGCACCCACCGGCCGTTTGCAGCAGTAGATGGCTCTGGAGGCCCTTTTCGCCCTTTCAGCGACGATCGCGCTCCAGGTGAGCATAGAGTCTAATATAAGCCCCAGGTATTTCACCTCCTTGCTCAGTTTGAGCGAGGTTCCATTTAGGGCTGGGAGTCTGAAAGGCGGAACGCCCCCCTGGGGGGTTCCCCTTGTGACTGACCTGCGAAGGTACGCCGTCCCTAACGTAGAGTTTATGAAACGGTTGCTGAGTAGGGCGCTGATGAAATCTACCAATTTACTACCAACGCCAAGTTCAGAAAGAGCCTCCCAGGGTACCAGGGTGTACTCTTTGTATGCCCTATCTATATAGTCGACCAGAGAGTGCAACGCAGATTCGACTGACCTACCCCTTGTGTAGGCATGTTGCGACCCAGAGAGAAGAGCTGGGTCAATGAGGCTCCTAATATGGACGTCGAGTATCCTCTCGAGGGTCTTTAGGAGAAATGATGTCAGACTTATTGGCCTGAACTCCTTGGCCTTGGCGTGCGAGGTCTTGCCGGCCTTGGGGATGAAGACAACATCCACCTCCCGCCATAGGAGAGGAATGTATCCCCAATCCAAGCATGCTGTTTGCTGTAGCTCAGCTGGAATGACACCGTCCGGTCCCGGAGATTTAAAAGGCTCGAAGGAGTTAATGGCCCATGTGACTACGGTGCCATCAATACGGACGTCCGTTAAGCACCAAGGGTGTAGTTCCCCTGGCACTGCCGATTCGGCAGAAGTGGAGGTACTCCCCGGAAAGTGCGCATCCCCCAGCACCTCCAGGGTTTCCTCGCTTGACTCCGTCCAATCACCGTTTGCCTTCTGAATGGAGGTAGGAATGGACGGAGAGCTACTGAGAATCTTGCGGAGCTGGCCGATGTCCGAGACACTTTCGATACCGCCGTAGAAGGTTTCCCACGATTCCCTCTTTGCCTCCTAACCTCCTGTTTGAAGGCTTTAAGGTCGGATCTGTACGCGTCCCAGGTGTTATTCCTCTTGGCCGCGTTGAAAGGGCGTCTACATGCACGCCGCAAATTAGCAATTTCGGCGTTCCACCATGGTGGTTTTGGCTTGCCCCGGTAAATCCTAGGCTTGCAAGCAGCAGACGAAGCATGACTTAGTGAATTAGTTAGAGTAGCCACCGCGGTCTCGATGTCTCCTGGACACAGGAGCCGCGGAGGAGATGAGTTTAAACTAGATGACAGGGACAAACGGAAAATCTCCCAATTTGTCCTGCGCTTGTTGCGGAAGGGGGGTCTGACCGGCGTACTCAGGTCAAAACAGAAAGTGATATACCGGTGATCGGAGAAGGAGCACTCCTCCAAGACACGCAAGTCCCTGACCAAGCGCCCATAGAGCGCATTGGTCACTGCGGCGTCCAGAACCTCCCTCCGAGTAGCGGTACGGAATGTCGGTTCCCTAGGTTAGGTTAGGTTGCGGTGGCTGCCTCTGTATGAGACACACTTAGGTCTCTTAACGGGTAATACCACAGATTCCACCCGTTTGAAATGCGTATGCAACACTGTTTTTTTCAACATGTGATACAACACACATTTCAAACGGATGGGGAAAGGGAGGGGAGCGGACCTACAGTTTAACGCCGAATCCGAACGGCGATTGGCAGTTTTCTTTTACACTTGGAGGTTTTGCCATTGCCTGCCAAGAGCGCACTTATGCGATTCTTGTTCTCATTCCCTTCATGTGGATAGCGACAGAAGTAGATGAGTGTTTTTTCCAGCCCAAAACAGGAATCGAACCCGGGGCGCTCGGTATGAGAAGCCAGCGCGCTACCCGCTGAGCTATCGAGGCCGACAAACTTGTAGTTCAGCGGCTAAACCTGTGCCTGAATTGTCTGCGCATAGGAACTAAGGCCACTGATTGCAGAGCTCGTCACTGCAGTAAATGTAACAAAAAACATAACACACTACTGCATCTATCAGAGCCAACCAACGCCAGTAACCAGCCAGGTCCCAACTCCAAGCAGGAAGTGCTGGGCGAGAGAACCCACCAACAGCCTTCAGCACTGCTGACGGCATCATCGCCAAACCAGGGGTATGTTCTGCTCAGCACCGCCATCATAAGAATAGCTACGATCCATGGTGATTTCGTCAACTGCAGAGCAATACTGGATTCTGGATCACAAGTAAATTTAATGACGGAAAGATTGGCGAAGAAACTGAACCTGCAGCTGCAGCCATCTCCGTTGTGGATAGAGGGCATTGGGAGAAGTAAAAGGGATGCAAGGTATAGCGTGACCACAAAAATTCAGTCCCGCATGCCCCGGATCATTTCAGCCCAACCAACTCAGCGTCTGAATATTTCAGACTGGCCAATTCCACGAAACATATATTTAGCTGATCCGGACTTTTTTAGCCCAAATCACGTTGATCTATTAATCGGGGCAGAATTCTACCACAGCCTTCTGTCAATAGGCCAAATTAAATTGGCTGATGTATTGCCGAATCTGCAGAATACAGTTTTCGGATGGATATGCAGCGGCAAGATTAACGGTGCCGATCAGGAAGCTCTTACCTGCGGCGTATGCAGCGAAAGCGATGAAGATGCATTAGACAACATACTGCCTAAATTCTGGCAGCTGGAGGAATTCCCAGAGAACAAGGATCAATTTACGGATGCGGAGAAAAAATGCGAGGAATCATTTGCCCAACACACCAAGCGCAATCAAATGGGGCGACTTGTAGTGAAAATTCCGTTTAAGGAAGACCCAGCAGCTCTTGGCGAATCCATGCAGATGGCAACCAATCGTTTCATCAGCCTCGAACGTCGTCTGTCAAAAAACCCAGTGATGAGAGAAATGTACATTAACTTCATGCGAAAATACGAACATCTCGGACATATGGAACGAATCGATCGCGACGCTATATTGACTCCTCACTACGTTCTGCCGCATCACGGTTTAACCAAATTGGACAGCACAACAACAAAGTTAAAAGTTGTCTTCGATGCATCCGCAAAAACTTCAAGCGAGGTTTCACTCAACGACATCATGCAGAATGGGCCAGTCGTACAAAGCGAATTAACATCCATCTTATTGCGCTTTAGAAGGTCACGATTCGTCTTCACAACGGACATCGAGAAGATGTATCGTCAAATATTGATTGATCCAAGAAACGAACAATTCCAAATCATCATCTGGAGAGAATCAGCGGAGGACGAGTTGTGCTATTACAAACTAAAAACAGTAACGTATGGAACAAGAGCAGCACCCTACCTAGCAACCAAATGTCTGCAGACTTTAGCAAAAGGTCATGCAGTGCAGTTCCCACTCGGGGCAGCTACTCTAAGCAAGGACTTCTACGTCGATGACGGTCTGAGTGGTTCAGACAGCCTGGTTGAAGCAATAGCAGCAAAAGATCAACTCATCAAGAATCTAGCGACAGCTGGTTTTAAGCCACAAACTGGTGCGTAAATCATGCAAAATTACTTCAAGGCTTACCTCCGGACGATCAAGATGTAGAAAACAATGTGGTTTTACGGGCCATTATTCCTTCACGGCAAGCAAGAATGTTGGCCGCAGCCATTTCGTCAGGAGCACATGATCCCTGATCAAACAGACGCAGAAGTCAAGAAAAGGGCAAACGTGCTTACTATCGCATATGAGGATGATCTGAGTAACATGGTCTACACAATATGGCATCGAAACTCCTTGACAATGTTGCAACGAATTGTTGGCTATGTGTTGCGATTCATTAAACGTCTGCATGATAAGAGCAAACATAGTAGCATCAACCTAACACCAACCAAACTGGACGAGTCTCTGTACGTCATCATAAGAGCCATACAACTAAGCTATTTCAGTGAAGAAATGCATCAGCTATCAAAAACGGGTGAAGTCAAAGGAAACAGTCTCCCCATGGACTGTCTCCATTTATAGACAATCGCGGCATCATAAGGGTAGAGGGCCGATTGACATCATCACATTTCACATAAGACGCCAAAAATCGTATCTTGCTGCCTTATAACGATCCGATAGCAAAACATATCATGCAACACCTTCACGAGAAAGTAGTCCATTGCTCGCCACAGGCATTGTTGGCCCAAACCAGACAACCATTTTGGCCAATAAAGGGCAAAATTATGGCTAGATCCATTGTCCAACACTGTGTGCGATGCACGCAGGCGCGTCCACAGATGTTCAACCAGATCATGGGAAATTCTATAGATAGAGTACAACTTCAGAGACCCTTTTTCAAAGCGGGGGTGGATTTCTGTGGCCCGATATGGATACACTACAAAATAAGAGGCAAAAGGCCACGCAAGGCTTACATTGCAGTCTTTTGCTGCTTTGCTACAAAAGCAGTGCATCTGGAAGTCGTCAGCGGCCTTACAACAGACGCATTCATCGGCGCACTTAATCGTTTTACGTCAAGAAGAGGCCGTTGTCAGAACTTATATTGTGATAACGCAACCAATTTTGTGGGTGCAAAAAACCAACTGGAATAATTGGTTGAAAGCATTCACAGCAAAGATGCCCAAGATAACATAATGCGGTCAGGTGCAGCTCAAGGAATTACTTTCCACTTCATCCTCCCGAGAAGCGGCTGTCAAGTCTGCAAAATATCTCTTTGTGCGAACAATTGGCACCTCCTCGCTCACGTATGAAGAACTGGAGACGGTGGTAACTCAAATCGAGAGCATGTTGAACTCTAGTGGTCTAGAGTTCACACCCTTGTCATCAAACCCGAATGATCTGTCAGCACTCACACCGGGACACTTTTTAATAGGAGAGTCATTGAAAGTGATTCCAAGTAGTTCAACAACGGCAACCAAAACATCGCTTTTGACCAGAAGTTGGTTAACCATCTAAAGGAGTTCTGGTCAAGGTGGTCCAAGGAGTACCTCAATGAATTACAATATCGCAATAAATGGAAAACGCAATCACCTGATATCTCTAATGGAATGCTGGTACTTATAAAAGAAGGTAATGCGCCATCTCTGCAATGGCCACTAGACAGAGTCGTTAAGTGCTATCCTGGCAATGATGGAAAAATCAGAGTTGTTGACATCAAAACCAAAACTGGTGTCTGCAAGCGGCCCATCCATCGGTTAGAACCGTTACTGAAGGAGCAAGAAGTACCAGTGGAAGACAATTCTGAGACCAACAACGGGCCAACACCGCAGAAACGAAGCAGACGCAGTGCATCACCTGTACTGATGGCAATGATCGTTGTTACCAATAACACAGGGCAACAAATTTCGACTTTTGGTCGGCTTTTCTGGGTTTGACATCAGTTCTAGGGTAATTAGGGACCGCTGATTTCGAATCCGCAAACCGTTTTGAAAACTTAGTTTCCGTTTTCGCAAAAAATGGGCGTGTCACTTTTTCGGATTTTCCCTGACTTTTTTCACGTTTGGGATTGTAATTTCTAGACCAATAAACCGGTTGACATCATTTTCACCTCGTTGCATTATCAAAACCGCACGGTTTCTTTTCCGATGCAATTTATTTTTATAGGTTTTAAAATTCCGCGGCAATTGGACCTCAAAGTCGGAAAATATGGAATTTCAAGGCGTTTTCTTTGATGTTAAAAAACAAACACATTTTTCGTAAATCAATTATCGAGTTATGTATAACAAGAAAGCGGAATGATCAAGTAATGCAACACAGTCACATTTTTTGGCGTGAGTCCCATTCTCATCGAAATAATAGCAAAAATGTGCCAAAGTCATTTTCGACAGATTTCAGTTTTTTTCCTTTAAAAAGTGAGAGCCTCAAAATATGCAAAGTTTTTAATTTTCTTTTGTTTGAAGCAATTCAAAATTTTGTTGTTTTTCGCTTGTATTCCAGACAGTGAATAGAATATATAAAAGAGCATATTTTGAGGCCCTTAATTTTTTAAGGAAATAGTATCAAAAATTATGAAAATGACTATGGTACATTTTTGCTATTATTTCGATGAGAATGGGACTCACGCCAAAAAATTTGGCTGTGTTGTATAATTTCATGTTTCCGCTTTCGTGTTATACATAACTCGATAATTGATTTACGAAAAATGTGTTTGTTTTTTTAACATCAAAGAAAACGCCTTGAAATTCCATATTTTTCGACTTTGAGGTTCAATTGCCTCTGATTTTTAAAACTTATACAAATAAATTACATTGGAAAAGAAGCCGTGAGGTGTTGTAAATGCCACAAAGTTAAAATCATGTCAACCGGTTTATTGGTTTTGAAATTACAATCCCAAACGTGAAAAAAGTCAGGGAAAATCCGAAAAAGTGACACGCACATTTTTTGCGAAAACGGAAACTAAGTTTTCAAAACGGCTTGCGGATTCGAAATCAGCGGTCCCTAGTTACCCTAGAACTGATGTCAGAACCAGAAAAGCCATTTTGCTGTTGATCAGTGTAATTGCTGCAAGCCCAATCAATGTCACACAATTCGGTGATCGATTAACCAAGTGACTGCAAATTGGAACATTCTGGCATATTACGATCTCCGTCCGCTCCATAGGGAGTTGGAGCTGCTCCAAAATGGTACGATAGCGTTATATAACCTATGCAACGACATGAAGGGTGATGTCAGTTGTGCTGCAATAGTAACACAATTCGAGAATACAAGACTGGAAATAGCCACCACAAGCATACTGTTGGGAATCAGAAGAATGAAACGAGGTGCGATGGACATAGTGGGTAGCGTCGCAAACTCATTGTTTGGAGTACTTGATTCGAACTACGCAAACCAAATTTCGCAAACCATAGAGCACGTAAAGCGGAACGAAGATCACTTGCTCCAGCTACTACGAAACCAGTCGTCCGTGTTGGACTCCACGAATATACTCAGATATGAGCAGAAGTCACGACAAGACGGATTTAACCAAGATTCATTGAATATTCAATATTGTATTCAATGAATCTTGGGATTTAACAACATTACTCAACAAATACATAAGGCTCAACAACGTCTAAATGCATTATCCAGCGATAACACTCAATCAAGAATGATTCAATTATTCACCTTGATGGCCCTTCAGCTGGTGACTACTGCATCAAATATACAGCATCTTGAGGCAGCCATCATTGGAGTGGTAACAGACACGCGTCATGGAACAATCGCCCATTACTGTTCGACACCAAAGCAACTAAAAGAGGAGATTACGCGAATACGAGGACATCTGGGGTCGTCTGCTCAGTTACCGATAGACGTAAATAGAATATCTGACCTTTACCCACTCATGACTGTCAAGAGTGGATTGTTTGAGAATCAGATACTATTTCACGTAACAATACCTCTGATCGATAGGCAACCATTTGATCTGTTCACGGTAACAACAATTCCTGGCTTGATCAACAATCTTGGTGAAGATTGTAGCAGACACACAGTATATCGCCTTCAACTCCCACCGAGACGAGCACATGCCATTGTCAGAAGGCCAACTGGCAAGATGCGTAATCGCGACAGACGAATCAAGGCTATGCTCAAACACTCAGGAAGTCTACAATGTAAACTCCGTAAACTCCGATATTTGCTCTTGTGAAGTACACGCATTCAACAACGACTCTACTACCGCATGTACGTGGCAACCTATCAACATAACCTCGTTATGGATGAAGCGTGTAGCACCAAACAATTGGTTTTATATTACTCGGAAGGCAGAGAAATTTAACGCGGTATGCAGACACGGACATTCACAACTTGTATTACATGACGCTGGGTTGCTGGAGTTATCACTTGGATGCACAATAAAGCATACATAGGCAACGGTGACCAGTCTTAACACCATCGCAAGCAGTCTACGATACTCTCATACCAGCTTCAGCCTGATACCTCTCAATCAAACAAGTCAGAGGATGAGCCCCCTTGTATTCAGCAACATCAGTATAGCATCCAATGACGAAGAACTGGCGAAACTACAAGGAGCTCTCAAGGCAATCAAAATTCAGGAACAACTGCCTGACGCCTTAACAACTATTGATCAACACCACTTCCAGGTAGAATACGTCGCATTGGGGCTCGCTGTGGTGATCATCATCTGTCTTCTTTCGTGCTACATCAGAGGTCGCATTAAAAAACACAGCAACAAGGCATTTCCTCCACCACGACCACATCCTCGAGTTCGTCCACAAGCTAACCGTCATCCAAGCTTGGAGATAGATATCGATTGTTGACCATATGTCAACGGGGGGAGGATGTTGACTGATGAAACTCTGCACTTATAAATATTATGTAACCAATGTCAAACGTTCTCACGGCAAAATTGGGATCGGTTCCCACCGCTGCAAGTATTAATACAAGGTGCAACCCAAAGTAAACAGGACTTTTATAAAATAAAGAAAACGGATGATTATTTTTGTATAATTCTTTTTATTTATTCAAAATACTCTCCTTCTGCTTCGATACAACGTTTTGCACGGTCCAAAAGCATTAGGAATGAGTGTTTTAGGCCATCGGCCGGCATCGCCTTCAGAATGTTGGTACAAGCCTTTTGGATGTCCTCAACGTCCTTATAACGGTTTCCTTTCATCGGCAAATGCAACTGACCGAATAAGTAGAAGTCACAGGGAGCCATATCAGGCGAATACGGTGAATGATTGATGGTAAAAATGCGATTTTTGGTCAAATAATCGGTCGTAACTAGGGCTCTGTGAGCCGGTGCATTATCATGCAATAAACGCCAACTTCCTTCCTCGCGATATTCTGGCCGAATACGACGAATGCGATGCACCAAACGCTTCAAAAGTTCAACATAAAACAAAGCGTTAATTGTTTTTCCCGGTGGAACAAACTCTCGATGAATTATTCCCTTTGAATCGTAGAAACAAATGAGATGAGTTTTGATTTTTGACTTCTCACGGCGGGTTTTTTTCGGATTTGGCTCATCTGGGTGCTTCCATTCGGCACTTTGACGCTTTGTTTCGGGATCTATTGAAAGCACCACGTTTCGTCGCCGGTTACGATGTTGAACAAGAAATTTGGATCACGTCTGGCTTCCCGAACGATGTCTTTTGCGTGCTCAATTCTCTGCGCTTTTTGGTCGTCGGTTAAAGTGTGCGGAATGAAGCGAGAACACACTTTACGGAGACCCAAATGTTCGGTTAAAATGCGATCAATTGATGTTTTGGAGATGTTCAATTCCATTTCCATCAATTCCAATGATGATTTTGGCTGCATTTTGATAAAATCACGCACAGTTTTGATGGCATCGTCAGTAATCACAAATTTCGACTGGCCGACGTGTTCGTCGTCATTCAAGTCTTCACGACCATTCTTGAATCGATTCAACCACTCATTAACACGGCCACGGGATAAACAATCATCACCATAAACTTGCTTTAACAATTTAAACGTTTCGGTAAAAGTTTTACCAAGTTTAAAACAGAACTTAATATTAGCTCTTTGTTCGATCGACATTCTCGTACCAAAGTTAAAAACATACTGTCACATTGAGCGGGATATTTCGGCGTCTACTAGACCAAATGTCATGAACTTTAGACAGTATGTGAATGAAAGATGTACCTTAACAACGCATGACCTCACACATAGATGGCGCCACCAGAAACGTCCCTATTGCAAAAGTCCTGTTTACTTTGGGACGCACCTTGTATTACGCGCCAGTGTTATCTAACATTCGGCAGTCAATGTATTTTGCATACTCAAGGTCAATTCGGCATTCAATGCATTTTGCACACGCAAATTCAATTCAGCAGTCAATGCATTTTGCACTCAAATTTCGCTTGGTTAGTCACAACATAAGCAGAAGCGGCGTAATCAATATGCAATACACAAGAACGTTTGACATTCGGAATATTATAAAAGCCCAAGAAAATTTTAAATAAAAGGAGTCAATTTTTAAACAGCAAACAAACAACACGTTTATTCTTTGCTCCGGGCTGGATTGAGTTCAAGTGCTCAATGCAGCAATTCAACTGTCCTGAATCGGTTCAAGTGCCGATTCAAGACTTAAATTCAAACTGTTCTGAATCGGTTCAAGTGCCGATTCAGACTTCAATGGCAAACTAGTCACTGAACAAACCTTATACGACTTGCGGAAAATGCGCTAATTTTGAGACGCTGTAAATCGCAACTCTTTCAGGGTAGCTACCAAAAATTTAATGTCACATAACTATCAGGCATGTGATGGAAATCGCTTTCGTACGAAATGGCAAGTGAAAACGACTTACCGTGTGATGTGTTTCGTTTCGATTCGTTTTGATTTTCGAAATCGAAATCGTACGAAATACCCTGTGATGGAAATCGGTTTTTACGGTTTCATCAGGGTTTGAAATCGCAACGAACAACTCGCACGATTTGTAACGAGAAAATTATAAGTTCATTTTAGTTATGCAATAATTGTGAACAAAACATTAGGGTAAACAAAGGAATGTTGCGCAGGAAGCTGTCTTTGCCTACAGCTCGCTGGTAACCTCCGTCTGCCAAAAACCTCAAAGTGGTAGCCGTGGGGTTATCACCTCCAAAATGTACCGAAAAGCATCTTTATTTGCCCGGTAATATGTAATAAACCTGCAAAAGGATTAATTGCGCAAGCTTTCCTACTACAAAAATATATATTCCCTGTACTTACGCCGATTCTGCCACTTCTAAAGGATTAGAATGATCCCTAGGTGTCCGTCGTTTTTTATTTTCTTGCCTTTTCTCCTCAATTTCATTGTAATATATGCCGCGACGAAGAACATTCTGGCTTTAACAATTTTTGCTTTATTTTACGTAATTTACCAATTGTCAAATTCAATTCCACCTGTTTCACTTGTAGAACTTTTTCGAAGTTCGATATGAAATCGTTCGATTTCCATCACACGTAAAACAAATTCGTACGATTTGTGATTTCGTTTTCGTATCGAATTCGTACGATTTCCATCACATGCCTGTATGTTTTTTAGAAAATTATATACAGAAATTTTTTTAAACCCCATTATATGAAGTCAACTTATAAATATCAGTATTTTTCGCTTATTTTTGTTATACTTATTTGGTATTTTCTCTTACAAATTGCTTGCACATAAAGTGCTTTTGTATTTTCTTACGTAAAAGTAAATGAAGAATAATACATATATCTGTGGCCGTATTGAAGAGTAGCTTAAGTCGAAAATTTAAGTTTTGAGATATCTTAAATTTTGTGTAACTTTTATTCTACTTGATTATTGCAAGAAATCTGTAACTTATCATATTGTTAGTAATTTTATCAGAAAAGAAAAGTCCAAGTTTCAAAAAGATATTGGTAAATAGGAAGGAATTGACACTTTTACTCTTAAGCTCTTTTGCGATACTGATATTTGCGTTTTACAGGTCCTTAAGTAACATAAGCGCTTCTATTGAAGTAGAAACAACTTATTGCGTAGTTTTAAGGAAACATAAGATGTTTCATTCAAACTTAAATAAAGATTATAAAGTAGATAAGGATTTTGCTTTACGACAATATGTTTGATCCTATACGAAACGTTATAATTCAAATATAAAATTCATATTATAGTAAGGCGGTCTGCCGTCTGCTCTTCTCACCCATCAATCGGGCTGTTATACCGGTTGGTGGGGGAGAAGGACTAGTGCGGAAACTAGACTAGACCTCCTCGTGGTGGCCGCCGGTAACAGCCACTTCGGGTAGGGTCTTGTCTCTGCCCGTTAGTGGCTGGCTAACTAGTCGATCCCCCTTAAACTCCCATCTTCCCACATTTTTCTTTACACTACCCTCTTTTCCCCTTCCCGCCCCCCCCCCCCCCTAATCCAAGGTGTCACGCGAAAGAAGCACCTAGGGGACTACCTCGTCAGAGGTGCAAACTGGGACTCCAGAGGTATAGGAGATATACTAAAGTTCCTCTCGGTAGTTGGGCTCACAGATGAACTGTGAGTCCATGAAGGGGGCACAATAGATCTTTAGGTCGCGGTGCACTATCCCCACTAATAATAATAATAATATATTGGTAAATTTGGATTATTATAATAATAATTGACTGGCACGACAGCCCGCTTACGCGAGACTAAGGCCTAGCTTCCCGCAACCACCCGTGTTGTGCGTGTGAATTTGTACGCGGGTGGAGGGACCTACAGTTTTATGCCGGTTCCGAACGGCAGGTTGGGAGCGGTTTGCCATTTCCAGCTGAGAGGACAGCCACCGAAAGAGAAAATGAGTTTTCCCGTTATTTTTTTAGGTGTTATTACAGGCAGTATTTGAACCTGAGGTTGCTGCCTTCGACTCGCGGTCCAACGCACTAACCAACTGAGCCACGGCGGCTGCGCCGCCAAAAATTTCATCAGCTTCAATTAAATCTGAGTGAAAGTCCAACGTATCTTCAGTATTTAAGTTCAAATAAAAATATTTATAAATGTCGTCAATAAGTAGCAATATGTTAATTAAATCTTGTTTCTTTTTTTGATTAATTTCAATTGGTGAAAAAAAGCATTGCTTTTTGCTTTTTACTTATAGAGTGTATGCCTCTTTTTCCTAAATTAATTTTTCTGAAAGGCTCATTTTCATTTAAGGAACTTTTAAACAAAACGGTTCCAAATTCTTTTGTAAATCGTAACCACAACGGCAGACCAAACAGTCACATTGCCAACACAAATTTCAGTAACAGAAATCAAAACCAAAGGAACTACAGGGTTTTTCATTTCGAACCGAAAACTTTGACAACCCTGCGTTCGACAACCGCAGCTGTCATCTGTCGTTCCATTGTGTTAATATTATAGTTTAGTGTTTGCCATTTATGAAAATGGACCGATTTAGCATCGCTCAACGTGTAAACATAGTGAAAATTCACTACAAAAATGGTGAAAATTTGAGCACCACTTTTCGCGCACTAAGGAAGGATTCCGGACGTCCCGGAAGGCCTGTTTTGTCAACAATTTCGGATTTATTGGCGAAATTCAAACGAACTGGTTCTGTACAAGATGTACAGAGGCCAATACGTAATCGCCCTGCTCGTTCGGCCGAAAATATTGCTTCTTCGAAAATGACGAAGGACAGACCGTTACCGTCAATTCTGAACGTTATGGCCGTATGATAACCGAGTATTTCTGGCCAGCAATCGAAGATATGGATGTGGAGGGGATGTGGTTTCAACAGGACGGCGCTACATGCCACACAACACGACCGAACATGAGAGAATTGCGAACCAGGTTCGATGAACGCATAATTTCGCGTTTTGGTGATGCCAATTGGACGTCAAGATCGTGCGATCTGAACCCTTTGGACTTTTTTCTTTGGGGCTACGCGAAAGACCAAATCTATGCAGACAATCCGCAGACTCTGGAGCATTTGAGGGACAACATACGTGCAGTTCTTGGCGCCTTACAGCCTGCTATATGTAAAAAAGTCATCGAAAATTACCTAAAAAGAATCGAGGTGTGCCAGTCTGCTCGTGGCGGTCATTTGAATGATGTCATATTCCATTACTAATGGCACAAACCAAAATATTATTTTGATAATAAAGGTTCATCAAAATTCAAATTTTAATTGATTTTTTTTCTTTATTTACTTTTTCGGTTCATGATGAAAACCCCTATATAATGAACATGCCGAAATATTTACACTAGTCAGAAAAAGTTTACGTACAGGCAAGTCAAAATTATGTTATCATCAATTTTGACTTCAAAAATGTGTTCTCTGTTTACCAAAACTTATCCACATTATTCATATATGCCTGAACTGCACTTTTTGATGTGTTTTAGATGCATTAAAACAATAATTTTCCATACATTCGTATTTATTGACAATATAATCACAAAACGGTGCAGAATAAGTTTGCGTACAAAACTAATTACGGGAATTTCCAGGTATGCTTTCAATTTTTATTTGGAAATTTGTATTCCATTGAACAGTAAACGGACATGTAAATTCTTTTTAAACGTATATGTGCTTCAAATTATATAGAAAGCAATAGAACCCAAGCGAAAAAAATAAAAATGGAATATATCAAAAGAACAGCTGAAAAACACATAATTTAATAAAATTTATGCCGAAACTTCTGCAGGGAGCTCCAATAAGAGAAGCATATCCAAAAAGTTATTAATTTTTGGACAAAACTTAGGTTAAATTTAATTTTTGTTACATAACCTTATCTTGTACGCAAACTTTTTCTGAGGTGAATTCATAACACATTTTGTTTTTGGCCCTTCTTTTACACTTTGGTCAAGTTTTTGTTATTATTATCTTAATAGAATAAAAGAACTAAGTTTATGGAAAATATAAAAAATATTTTGTTTTTGAAAAATTACTTTAAGTGATTTATTTTTCATATGAAAGAACTATGTACCCCTTGTACGCAAACTTATTCTGACTAGTGTATATGACCAAAGAATATACAATATAAAGAATACGCATCTTCAAAAATTTTGCAAACGTGTTTGTTGACGCGGGCGGTAAGAGATGAGCGGAGGCATAGGTTGCAGGAAAATTGCTGTCGCTCAACAGTTTGCGAGAACGTAAACACTGCGTTTGACAACAGCAAAAAGCAATGTTGTTGTTGCAACGGCTCCGCTCGTATATATTGAAATGGTGGTTGTTGTGGCGTAGTGATCGCTCATTTTTTGCATGCGTCAAAGCGCAAGCGGAGAACAAACAACGAACCAAAGCATCGTCGTTTCAACGAAGATGAGTCGGGATTCGCTAATGTTTTCGTTGGTGTCGTTTATTGTGTGTATGCTTTTTTGTGTTGCCGATTGGTTTTGCTGCACAAATTGCTGTCATGTCACCATCAATCGAATCTTTATGGTGTATGGCTTTTTGCTGGCCAATGCTTTGATTGATTTAAAAATTTGGTGGTTGATCCCAAATTAAAATGTTTACAAATATTTTTACGTGGCGAGTTCGAATTAAAATTATTTGTTTATATTTTCACATGGTTGATTACAATTCTGAGAATATGGGTAAACTACGAAAAAAAATGAACTGATGGGCATATTGACTTCAAAATTCGTGAAAACACTTGAAATCAAAAATAATTAGATACGTGTTTTAATTTTGTTTTTTTTTTTGAAAATCGAAATCTAACGGGCAAACCAAGGGTTAAAAGATTGTATGGAAAAACATAATTTAATAGGTCTATTGACTTTCAATAGGGCGAAAGCACTACAAAAGCACTAAATAAAGAAATAAATAATAAGACAAGTATTTTGTCATAAGAAAAATGTTATTACGGCATGCCTACGTTTAAAAATAGTATAAATATTCTACATTATTTATTTTTTAATTGCCTGTAGCGATCATACAGGCCGCCATGCCAGCCATATTTTATTTTTTTTCTATGATTTTGCGCACACTACAGTCGGCAGTGAGTTCAGGAGCAATATGAGACGCCGTGCAGGCTTATAGAAGAAGAACAAAAGCCAGCCAGAAAATAGAAATAGTTTTACAATTTCAATTTTTCGCCAGCGCAACAACAACAACAACAGCACATCGTCTTCCTCCTCTTCGGACAATTGTGCGAGAATGAACGAGCGAGCACAGACGCAGCATTCGTGTTGCCATGATTTGCGCTCAGAGCATTATGCTCTCATTTCAAGTGTTTCGTCTCGTTGTCTACCCCCCGCATCATGAAGACGGGTGGCGATATCAGCACCCGCATTCAAATTTTTGCTTGTACGTGATGCACACTCTTTATGTTCCATACTTTTTGATATGACTTAAGGGGGTAGTCAGGTAGATTTTTTTTCAGTTTTGGTCTATTTAAACCCTTAGGAATCATGTAGAAACCTTTCTTTACCTCGGATAGTATCCGAAAGCGATTGAAAATGAGATTAGCTGTAAGGGCTCGCGCGCTCGAATCGCACACCTGGCGCGTGAAGTAGATGCTGTTGTTTTGAGGTGGCTGACACGATTACGGCCGATCTACTGCACCGATTTGCTTAAACTTTTTTTTTATATTTTCAGAAAAAGTTTGGCTTTCGCGTGAACTACGATCATTATTGTCCAGTTCTATGTAACAACGTTATGACACAATTATTAACAAAAAACAAGCAAAAAAGAGGAAAACACTACACTAAATGTTTATTTATTAATATTTGTTTACAGTTATAGTTCAAACGAGAGCCATTCATTTGTACTTCAAAATGAAATTACTTTAGTATGTTTCAGATCATCACAAATGGAGAAATCGTGTGTCAGATTTCAAAATGGCGTCTTCCGGTCGCCCATATCTCCCCCGGATATAAACGAAAATTTATAAAAAAAATTTTGTTCAGTACTCAAAACTATGTACAATAACATATAAAAATAAAAATTTTTTAATGTGGAATAAAAATTTGTATGAAAAAAAAATTACTTAAAAACATGGTCGATTCTACCTGACTACACCCTTAAAGACAATATTTTTCTGAAATTTGGCGCTCATTTCAAACATTTTTTCTTTCTTTGCCGCCCCTCCCAATATGCCGCCCTAGGCATTTGCCCCATAAGCCTCCTGTTTTGACCGCCACCGGTTGCAACGAAAGAATTTTTATTCTGGCCAGTACAGCAATCACTGTAAAATATATCATGGCTGAGAGGATTGTAGGCTTTGTAGGTTTTGGAATAAGCATGACGCTACCTCGTTGCCAACACGTTAAGCCAAAGACTCGTACCTCATATAGTAGTATGGCTGATTTGTTGAGCAGTCATGTACAGTTAGCAGGGCATTTTTTAAATAGGATAGATGTGGCCAAATGGCCACGTAGTAGGTCGAAGTGGCCACGTAGTTACAACAATTTGGCCACAATAAAAATGTTTGTTGAAAAGGATGCGCTTTTGAATAAAATAAAAACGAGGGCGACGTATGGAATTTGTCAATACCATACAATCCAGAATTCATAGGGCAATTACCAAGTACAGAGAATCGATGATTTTTTGAGTTAAATTTTGTATTGCCAACATTAAGGTGATCTGGTACAAATTAGTTACAGATTACGAACGACATATACATTTTTTCAATGATTACACAGGTCAACATTTAGTATTGAAAAACTCATCAGACTTTACGTAGGTACCCAGGAGTTTTTGGGGTCGCTGATTCCGATGCAAAGGTCGGCTAAGCTCTATCACATAATTTTCAAGATCATTTGAAGGTCAAACTAAGAAATGGCGGTTTAAAAGATCTGACAAATTCATACATGCATGATTTTTTTTATACTAAATGTTGACCTGTGCTATAGAAGAACGACAAGAATAATTTTTCAGCATCAAATGCATAAAATTGCTGAAAACTACTGTTTCCCAATTTCGAATTTGTCTAGAAAAAGAGAATACATTTTTCTGATATAGAAAGAAATACAAGAATTCCTATTAATTTATTTTTAATTAATAAGTACCTGTTAAGTGAATCTTTGATTCCTATTGAAATAATAATTTCCTTTGTATGTGGTGTGAGGTGTGACCCCTCCAGGGGGGATTTTGGCCACCTAGTGAAAAATCCATTTCTTTAAGGATTTAGAAGTTAGGTCCACAATTTGTTTTTTTGTTCTGTTTGTTCTGCTTGATGGTGCTCTGCTTGTTTGGATTTTAAGGCATCAAGCGATTCTGCTTGTGCAACTGCTATTTTAGCCTTTAACATGTCACATTATGACAAGTGTCTAGTTTGGGTTTTTTTTTATTATAAATTTAAAGTCTGAAAAATTTCAGACAACAATTTTTGAAAGTGATATCGAGTGATCATGATTTTCGCAATAGAGCCCGTAAGGCTGAGCAATCGACAAATCGCCGGATAAATATTTCTTGGATGTGTCACGTCGCGTATAATGGGATTCATACGAAGGGAAAGAATTTATAAAGTCAATCACTTCTCTTTCCTTTCCAGCTGAAAGTTTTTTGGGGTTTTGATGTTTTCCACGTTGATCACCATGGGTTGAAACGCCATGTCCTTCAATTTTTTTTGTACTAGTTTTAATAAACTGATCACTTTCGCATAAAGTCAGTTTACAACATTTCTGACACACCAAAACTCGTTGACCGCTAAGTTTTAAATACAGTTGAACCTCGATTATCCGGGGCTCCATAAACCGGGAACATCTATCAACCGGGATGCTGAGTGGTTTATTTTATACCTCTATTAACCGTCACTTACCTCTATTATCCGTGAAGCGCATGTACTTGTGTTTGTTTTTTTCCGTATAACACACATATAAATATACATATTTATTTTAAATAAATGCATTTTTTAAATAGAATAAGATTTATTGATGCAAATGTACCTTTATAGAAGCAGTTTCACATGTTCTTATCAAAAATAAAAATAATACAATTTATAAACGATTACATGTAACCTCTTGTTACCGGGTTTTTCGATTATTCGTGATGAGCCCAGTCCCGAGCACCCCGGATAATCGAGGTTCAACTGTAATATTTATTTTGAAAATTATTTCACGACTGCCGCATATGTGAAAACTGAGGGCAATAATCCGCAGAACAAAAAACACTTAAGTCGACATACAGTACCATCAGTTTTAAGCGTCGTTTTAATAGAACAGCTAATGCATACATTAGTTGTTTTGAAATATTGTTTTTTAAGAACTTACATTCACCTAAGATTACTGTATACTAGGACGATATTTTATTAAAACAACTTATTTGAACATCCGCAACCGCCGTGGCTCAGTTGTTTAGTGCGTTGGACCGCGAGTCGAAGGCAGCAGAACAGGATCAAATACTGCCTGTAATAACACCTAAAAAAAATAACGGGAAAACTCCTTTTCTCTTTCGGTGGCGGTCCTCTCAGCTGGAAATGGCAAACCTCTGAGAGTAAAAATTGCTTATGAAAGAGCTCCCAACCTGCCGTTCGGAACCGGCATAAAACTGTAGGTCCCTTCCACCGGCGTGCAAATTCACACGCACAACACGGGTGGTTGGGGGAAGCTAGGCCTTAGTCTCGCGTAAGCGGGCTGTCGTGCCAGTCAATTAAATTAATTAAATTATTTGAACATAAGTTGTTTCATAATACTGACTTTATTTTTTCAAGATGCACATTTATACAGTTTAGGCCAATTTAATTTAAATGCATTGTTGTTTTAAAAGACAAGCTAAAAACTAAACGCTCATAATATTGTTAAAAACCCGTTGTACTGGGCTGCATATAAAGGCTTGGGCTGCATAGATACGTAAAACAGGGCCGCGTATTAATGCGACGCACTGCACTAAATACTAGCGCTAATCAGCCCAGCGCTAATCAAGCTAGAGTTGTGCAGCAGTGAACAAGCGAGCGCTAGTTGGTATTCGTACGCACACTCGGCAGCCAACATGGTTGTTGTTGTTGTCATGCTGAGCCACCCACGCTAGCGAAGGTGAGCGCAGAACTTTCGCGCGCCACTTGCGCCTTCTCTTTCGCTGTACGTTCGTACTGCGCTAGCGCGGCGCTCTTAAATCGCATCTGCTGGGGTGATCCGCTGGAAGTTGGGTGATCAGGCGATTATGCGCTGTTGCTGCCAAATTTGCCTTTATAAGCGGCCGCCACAGTAAGATCATGATGAGTCGTGGCAGATCATTAAGAGGAGTTGCTGAAGAATCGATGATTAGTGGTAGATCGTTAAGTTTTGGTGTGTAGAGGTGGTCAACAAATTGACCTGTGGCGGTTCGTCTGTGGACTTAGAAATTGGCCTGTGAAAGTTCGCGCGGTGCTCTAGTGGCATAAACGGAAAGACGGTTGTACCGTGTACAGAAAAATGAAAGTTGTGAAGTGCGCGGGTATAGTGGCTAAAACAATGGCCTAATTGTGAGCCAATAAATATTCAGTGCCAATTCCGTGAAGACATTTGAGGAGGTCCATAACAAAACGCAATAATTCCAATTTTTAAGTTTTTCGTTTTTTTTACTGAATCCAGTTCTACATGTTAAAATCTATGTAACAATTGTTATAAAACATACCAAAGGTCAATAGATTCACTGTAATTCAAAACCAAAAATAATGGTTCAGACCAAAATGCAACATTTCCATATCTATGCAATAAATAACTTCGAGATCTTAGTGAAAAGTCAATGTAATAAATTAATTTTAATAAAATTTAAATTTATTACTATGGTAACTCTACAATAACTATAAAACGGTAAGAATTTTATCGAGTTTTTGGGCGTGTTGAAAAAGATTTGCGAAAAAATACTATAATTTCTTTAAAGAAATCACAAAGTTTATTCTGTGAACAGGCAAGTTACTATTTTAGGAAAGGATTGGACCCTTAAGGATTTAAAAATGTTGGCAGAATATTACCCTCCTATAAACGGCATACAGAGTATGAAAATAATTTAGTTTAAACTCTCCACAAAACAGCACAAGCAATGTGTAGTCAAAACTTTTGAAACTTACAAAGTTGAAGGCAAAGAAAAATGTACCAGCTATCTTAAAAGAGGCAAAATACCCCTTCGTTTGCTTGATGGAATTCCTCTTGGTGTTGCAATTAATTCAGAAAAGACGAAAGATGTTTTTAAACTATAGGAAAAACATTATGGCCAACAGTGGTCAAACATTTCCGGGTTAGAATATTATACAAAGATATTGTTAGACGAACAAGGAAATATTTGCAATGAAACCGATGATGTAACCTTATGTGACTGTTTGGAGGAGGACACTGGAATGAGAGTGTAACACAATGTTGATTTTTTTAATACTTGAATACTTTTATACTTTTGTAATACTTGAATGTACTTGCGTAGTATAATGCAACTTATGCAATTCGTATCAAAAAGATTTTATTTCTATGTTATTCACAGCAAAACGCCACAATTCCAAACCTAGTTCATATCAAAACAAAAATGAAAAAAGCAAAATGAAATAAATACTATGTATCGGACCAAAACGCAACATTTCCAAATTTGTTTTCTAAATAACTAAAAAAGTAATTGTCAAATAAATTAACTTCTTTATGATTTGTATTGTTCCTAGAAAACTATTACTCCAAAGCAACTATCTAAAAGAATATATATATCCTACTGACTTCAATTACATTTATTCGTTTATCCAAAAAATTGTTATGGTGGAATTATTGCGTTTTGTTATGGACCTCCTCATTTAGTTTATTAAAACTCGCACGACAAATGTTATTTTTAATCAAATATGGTTCTAAAAACTAACTTTTAAAATGTGTGTGCTAAACTATTGTGAATTATAATAATAATAATTAATAATAATTGACTGGCACGACAGCCCGCTTACGCGAGACTAAGGCCTAGCTTCCCGCAACCACCCGTGTTGTGCTTGTGAATTTGCACGCGGGTGGAAGGGACCTACAGTTTTATGCCGGTTCCGAACGGCACGTTGGGAGCTCTTTCATAAGCAATTTTTTTTACTCTCAGAGGTTTGCCATTTCCAGCTGAGAGGACAGCGCCACCGAAAGAGAAAACGAGTTTTCCCGTTATTTTTTAGGTGTTATTGCAGGCAGTATTTGAACCTGAGGTTGCTGCCTTCGAATCGCGGTCCAACGCACTAACCAACTGAGCCACGCCGGCTGCTATTGTGAATTATGCCACCAAAAAAATCCGACCCGCAAATCAGCCCAAAATTCGTGAATCCGGCCCAAGAGCAAAAATGTAATTGTTAGAACAAAACTTTATAAAAATTGTGCTAGCCAAAACTGAATAAAACCACACTAAGGGCCGTTTTCTCATCCTCGCGTTAAAGTGGCGGTTAGCTAAAGTGAACTTTAGCTAAAGTTCAGTTTAAAGTGCGCGGTAAATATTTTCGTTTTCTCATCTTCGTGATAAATATAAATTCAACAAGTCTGATTTTTTGGCAACACTGGTCTACGATGGGCAGCACTTGTCTACGATGGGCAGTACTTGGCGGCGCAATCAGCTGTTTTTGAAAAATTATAATTATTTTGGAAGGAAAAAAAGAAGAATTTTGCCTCGAAAAATCTTGCTGATGCTTTTACTGCCAAATGGGGCGTGTTCCGGGCTGGAAAACGTTGAGGGACAAGTTCGACAGCTTGAAGAGCAAGTCCAAGCTGGAACTTGGAGAAGAGCGAGACGTATCGCGCAAGTGGCGGCCCAGCAGCGATTGGAAATGCCAGCAGTGCAAAGCAGTGAAATTGTCCAATCGGCTGTTATATGTTCTATTTGCCGCATTTTGCGACTCCGTACCTTCAAAAGCGTCTTCCAGTGCATGAATATAAAAAACACGCCTATTTTCCATACCGAAAGATCTAAAACGCAAATTTCATTTCAAATTGTAATTTCATTACCAGCTGTTTTTTGTTTGTAAACAAACATATGCATGTACTTGGCACCACTTCCACTTAAAGTTCACTTTAAAGTTTAACACGCAGTCAATCCTCCGGGTAAATTTTATCCGGAGGATAGCTTAACGGGCAGATGAGAAAACGAAAATGCGTTTATCGGCCCGTTAAACTGAACTTTAAAGTTAACGCGAAGATGAGAAAACGGCCCTAAGTTACTTAAGCTGTTCCTAGAACTATGAGTGAAATGTCGACGAAAATTAAGTGCTAAAAACTAATATTGCTGCTGCCCGGAAATACTGCCGAGAATGCCGAGAATGAGGATTTCCAGTCATCGTTGGATTTCGAAAAGCTGCGCTAATCCTGCCAGGAGGTTCCAGAAATGTCAAATGTGTTGCTGAATAATTTTTTTTTTTTGTAATAAAAACTAATTAAAATGTTTAAATCAATATGGGCATATTACTAATTTCTTTATAAAAAAAATGGGGAAACAATTTTTTTTTCCTAATTAAAATGTTCATACAAAATTAAATAATTAATAAATTAATTAATTATTTAAAAAGAAAAAAATAAAATGAAAATTATTGCTGAGTATTTTTTTTTCTTATTTTTAATGCGATTTTTTTTCTAGTTAAAACTTACAACTATAAAAAGTTGGCTAGACAAAGGTAACTTGTCTAATGTGAAATTACGCTAGCTAAAATTTTTTTTAAAAAGAGAAAAAAGATATGATGATTAAAAGAAAGAAAAAGGAAGTAAATAAATTTGGTTACATAAAAAAAAAATAATAATAATAAACGCACTTACACCTATAATCAATATTCTTCCCGTAAAACCTATATAGCACCACATGTTCTTGCAAAAACGCCCATCATGTCGCTGAGCCAATGCGTTGGGCCCAGCGACATGATGCGATGGAGCGAGAAAAACCGTGAGTGAACCAATAACACTTTAATATATTTTAATATACATAAGTACATATATGGGTTTTCGTGCGTTTATTTGAAAAAACAAAAAAAGAACCGAAAAAGGGACAATGTTTAAAAAAAAATTAATAATAAAAAAAATAATAAAAGTTGCGAAAAATTATGAAAATGAGTTAAAATAAGAAAAAAAAATTTTTGAGAAATAAAAAGGATTTTTTTTAATTTAAAAGTATGATTAGAAAATTTATTAAATTGGAAGGGAAAATTTGAGACAGAAAATTGATTTTTTTTTTTATTTTTGAAAGTTTTGGGTTTGATTTGGATTGGACCCTTAAGGATTTAAAAATGTTGGCAGAATATTACCCTCCTATAAACGGCATACAGAGTATGAAAATAATTTAGTTTAAACTCTCCACAAAACAGCACAAGCAATGTGTAGTCAAAACTTTTGAAACTTACAAAGTTGAAGGCAAAGAAAAATGTACCAGCTATCTTAAAAGAGGCAAAATACCCCTTCGTTTGCTTGATGGAATTCCTCTTGGTGTTGCAATTAATTCAGAAAAGACGAAAGATGTTTTTAAACTATAGGAAAAACATTATGGCCAACAGTGGTCAAACATTTCCGGGTTAGAATATTATACAAAGATATTGTTAGACGAACAAGGAAATATTTGCAATGAAACCGATGATGTAACCTTATGTGACTGTTTGGAGGAGGACACTGGAATGAGAGTGTAACACAATGTTGATTTTTTTAATACTTGAATACTTTTATACTTTTGTAATACTTGAATGTACTTGCGTAGTATAATGCAACTTATGCAATTCGTATCAAAAAGATTTTATTTCTATGTTATTCACAGCAAAACGCCACAATTCCAAACCTAGTTCATATCAAAACAAAAATGAAAAAAGCAAAATGAAATAAATACTATGTATCGGACCAAAACGCAACATTTCCAAATTTGTTTTCTAAATAACTAAAAAAGTAATTGTCAAATAAATTAACTTCTTTATGATTTGTATTGTTCCTAGAAAACTATTACTCCAAAGCAACTATCTAAAAGAATATATATATCCTACTGACTTCAATTACATTTATTCGTTTATCCAAAAAATTGTTATGGTGGAATTATTGCGTTTTGTTATGGACCTCCTCATTTAGTTTATTAAAACTCGCACGACAAATGTTATTTTTAATCAAATATGGTTCTAAAAACTAACTTTTAAAATGTGTGTGCTAAACTATTGTGAATTATAATAATAATAATTAATAATAATTGACTGGCACGACAGCCCGCTTACGCGAGACTAAGGCCTAGCTTCCCGCAACCACCCGTGTTGTGCTTGTGAATTTGCACGCGGGTGGAAGGGACCTACAGTTTTATGCCGGTTCCGAACGGCACGTTGGGAGCTCTTTCATAAGCAATTTTTTTTACTCTCAGAGGTTTGCCATTTCCAGCTGAGAGGACAGCGCCACCGAAAGAGAAAACGAGTTTTCCCGTTATTTTTTAGGTGTTATTGCAGGCAGTATTTGAACCTGAGGTTGCTGCCTTCGAATCGCGGTCCAACGCACTAACCAACTGAGCCACGCCGGCTGCTATTGTGAATTATGCCACCAAAAAAATCCGACCCGCAAATCAGCCCAAAATTCGTGAATCCGGCCCAAGAGCAAAAATGTAATTGTTAGAACAAAACTTTATAAAAATTGTGCTAGCCAAAACTGAATAAAACCACACTAAGGGCCGTTTTCTCATCCTCGCGTTAAAGTGGCGGTTAGCTAAAGTGAACTTTAGCTAAAGTTCAGTTTAAAGTGCGCGGTAAATATTTTCGTTTTCTCATCTTCGTGATAAATATAAATTCAACAAGTCTGATTTTTTGGCAACACTGGTCTACGATGGGCAGCACTTGTCTACGATGGGCAGTACTTGGCGGCGCAATCAGCTGTTTTTGAAAAATTATAATTATTTTGGAAGGAAAAAAAGAAGAATTTTGCCTCGAAAAATCTTGCTGATGCTTTTACTGCCAAATGGGGCGTGTTCCGGGCTGGAAAACGTTGAGGGACAAGTTCGACAGCTTGAAGAGCAAGTCCAAGCTGGAACTTGGAGAAGAGCGAGACGTATCGCGCAAGTGGCGGCCCAGCAGCGATTGGAAATGCCAGCAGTGCAAAGCAGTGAAATTGTCCAATCGGCTGTTATATGTTCTATTTGCCGCATTTTGCGACTCCGTACCTTCAAAAGCGTCTTCCAGTGCATGAATATAAAAAACACGCCTATTTTCCATACCGAAAGATCTAAAACGCAAATTTCATTTCAAATTGTAATTTCATTACCAGCTGTTTTTTGTTTGTAAACAAACATATGCATGTACTTGGCACCACTTCCACTTAAAGTTCACTTTAAAGTTTAACACGCAGTCAATCCTCCGGGTAAATTTTATCCGGAGGATAGCTTAACGGGCAGATGAGAAAACGAAAATGCGTTTATCGGCCCGTTAAACTGAACTTTAAAGTTAACGCGAAGATGAGAAAACGGCCCTAAGTTACTTAAGCTGTTCCTAGAACTATGAGTGAAATGTCGACGAAAATTAAGTGCTAAAAACTAATATTGCTGCTGCCCGGAAATACTGCCGAGAATGCCGAGAATGAGGATTTCCAGTCATCGTTGGATTTCGAAAAGCTGCGCTAATCCTGCCAGGAGGTTCCAGAAATGTCAAATGTGTTGCTGAATAATTTTTTTTTTTTGTAATAAAAACTAATTAAAATGTTTAAATCAATATGGGCATATTACTAATTTCTTTATAAAAAAAATGGGGAAACAATTTTTTTTTCCTAATTAAAATGTTCATACAAAATTAAATAATTAATAAATTAATTAATTATTTAAAAAGAAAAAAATAAAATGAAAATTATTGCTGAGTATTTTTTTTTCTTATTTTTAATGCGATTTTTTTTCTAGTTAAAACTTACAACTATAAAAAGTTGGCTAGACAAAGGTAACTTGTCTAATGTGAAATTACGCTAGCTAAAATTTTTTTTAAAAAGAGAAAAAAGATATGATGATTAAAAGAAAGAAAAAGGAAGTAAATAAATTTGGTTACATAAAAAAAAAATAATAATAATAAACGCACTTACACCTATAATCAATATTCTTCCCGTAAAACCTATATAGCACCACATGTTCTTGCAAAAACGCCCATCATGTCGCTGAGCCAATGCGTTGGGCCCAGCGACATGATGCGATGGAGCGAGAAAAACCGTGAGTGAACCAATAACACTTTAATATATTTTAATATACATAAGTACATATATGGGTTTTCGTGCGTTTATTTGAAAAAACAAAAAAAGAACCGAAAAAGGGACAATGTTTAAAAAAAAATTAATAATAAAAAAAATAATAAAAGTTGCGAAAAATTATGAAAATGAGTTAAAATAAGAAAAAAAAATTTTTGAGAAATAAAAAGGATTTTTTTTAATTTAAAAGTATGATTAGAAAATTTATTAAATTGGAAGGGAAAATTTGAGACAGAAAATTGATTTTTTTTTTTATTTTTGAAAGTTTTGGGTTTGATTTGGATTGGACCCTTAAGGATTTAAAAATGTTGGCAGAATATTACCCTCCTATAAACGGCATACAGAGTATGAAAATAATTTAGTTTAAACTCTCCACAAAACAGCACAAGCAATGTGTAGTCAAAACTTTTGAAACTTACAAAGTTGAAGGCAAAGAAAAATGTACCAGCTATCTTAAAAGAGGCAAAATACCCCTTCGTTTGCTTGATGGAATTCCTCTTGGTGTTGCAATTAATTCAGAAAAGACGAAAGATGTTTTTAAACTATAGGAAAAACATTATGGCCAACAGTGGTCAAACATTTCCGGGTTAGAATATTATACAAAGATATTGTTAGACGAACAAGGAAATATTTGCAATGAAACCGATGATGTAACCTTATGTGACTGTTTGGAGGAGGACACTGGAATGAGAGTGTAACACAATGTTGATTTTTTTAATACTTGAATACTTTTATACTTTTGTAATACTTGAATGTACTTGCGTAGTATAATGCAACTTATGCAATTCGTATCAAAAAGATTTTATTTCTATGTTATTCACAGCAAAACGCCACAATTCCAAACCTAGTTCATATCAAAACAAAAATGAAAAAAGCAAAATGAAATAAATACTATGTATCGGACCAAAACGCAACATTTCCAAATTTGTTTTCTAAATAACTAAAAAAGTAATTGTCAAATAAATTAACTTCTTTATGATTTGTATTGTTCCTAGAAAACTATTACTCCAAAGCAACTATCTAAAAGAATATATATATCCTACTGACTTCAATTACATTTATTCGTTTATCCAAAAAATTGTTATGGTGGAATTATTGCGTTTTGTTATGGACCTCCTCATTTAGTTTATTAAAACTCGCACGACAAATGTTATTTTTAATCAAATATGGTTCTAAAAACTAACTTTTAAAATGTGTGTGCTAAACTATTGTGAATTATAATAATAATAATTAATAATAATTGACTGGCACGACAGCCCGCTTACGCGAGACTAAGGCCTAGCTTCCCGCAACCACCCGTGTTGTGCTTGTGAATTTGCACGCGGGTGGAAGGGACCTACAGTTTTATGCCGGTTCCGAACGGCACGTTGGGAGCTCTTTCATAAGCAATTTTTTTTACTCTCAGAGGTTTGCCATTTCCAGCTGAGAGGACAGCGCCACCGAAAGAGAAAACGAGTTTTCCCGTTATTTTTTAGGTGTTATTGCAGGCAGTATTTGAACCTGAGGTTGCTGCCTTCGAATCGCGGTCCAACGCACTAACCAACTGAGCCACGCCGGCTGCTATTGTGAATTATGCCACCAAAAAAATCCGACCCGCAAATCAGCCCAAAATTCGTGAATCCGGCCCAAGAGCAAAAATGTAATTGTTAGAACAAAACTTTATAAAAATTGTGCTAGCCAAAACTGAATAAAACCACACTAAGGGCCGTTTTCTCATCCTCGCGTTAAAGTGGCGGTTAGCTAAAGTGAACTTTAGCTAAAGTTCAGTTTAAAGTGCGCGGTAAATATTTTCGTTTTCTCATCTTCGTGATAAATATAAATTCAACAAGTCTGATTTTTTGGCAACACTGGTCTACGATGGGCAGCACTTGTCTACGATGGGCAGTACTTGGCGGCGCAATCAGCTGTTTTTGAAAAATTATAATTATTTTGGAAGGAAAAAAAGAAGAATTTTGCCTCGAAAAATCTTGCTGATGCTTTTACTGCCAAATGGGGCGTGTTCCGACGCTGGAAAACGTTGAGGGACAAGTTCGACAGCTTGAAGAGCAAGTCCAAGCTGGAACTTGGAGAAGAGCGAGACGTATCGCGCAAGTGGCGGCCCAGCAGCGATTGGAAATGCCAGCAGTGCAAAGCAGTGAAATTGTCCAATCGGCTGTTATATGTTCTATTTGCCGCATTTTGCGACTCCGTACCTTCAAAAGCGTCTTCCAGTGCATGAATATAAAAAACACGCCTATTTTCCATACCGAAAGATCTAAAACGCAAATTTCATTTCAAATTGTAATTTCATTACCAGCTGTTTTTTGTTTGTAAACAAACATATGCATGTACTTGGCACCACTTCCACTTAAAGTTCACTTTAAAGTTTAACACGCAGTCAATCCTCCGGGTAAATTTTATCCGGAGGATAGCTTAACGGGCAGATGAGAAAACGAAAATGCGTTTATCGGCCCGTTAAACTGAACTTTAAAGTTAACGCGAAGATGAGAAAACGGCCCTAAGTTACTTAAGCTGTTCCTAGAACTATGAGTGAAATGTCGACGAAAATTAAGTGCTAAAAACTAATATTGCTGCTGCCCGGAAATACTGCCGAGAATGCCGAGAATGAGGATTTCCAGTCATCGTTGGATTTCGAAAGCTAATCCTGCCAGGAGGTTCCAGAAATGTCAAATGTGTTGCTGAATAATTTTTTTTTTTTGTAATAAAAACTAATTAAAATGTTTAAATCAATATGGGCATATTACTAATTTCTTTATAAAAAAAATGGGGAAACAATTTTTTTTTCCTAATTAAAATGTTCATACAAAATTAAATAATTAATAAATTAATTAATTATTTAAAAAGAAAAAAATAAAATGAAAATTATTGCTGAGTATTTTTTTTTCTTATTTTTAATGCGATTTTTTTTCTAGTTAAAACTTACAACTATAAAAAGTTGGCTAGACAAAGGTAACTTGTCTAATGTGAAATTACGCTAGCTAAAATTTTTTTTAAAAAGAGAAAAAAGATATGATGATTAAAAGAAAGAAAAAGGAAGTAAATAAATTTGGTTACATAAAAAAAAAATAATAATAATAAACGCACTTACACCTATAATCAATATTCTTCCCGTAAAACCTATATAGCACCACATGTTCTTGCAAAAACGCCCATCATGTCGCTGAGCCAATGCGTTGGGCCCAGCGACATGATGCGATGGAGCGAGAAAAACCGTGAGTGAACCAATAACACTTTAATATATTTTAATATACATAAGTACATATATGGGTTTTCGTGCGTTTATTTGAAAAAACAAAAAAAGAACCGAAAAAGGGACAATGTTTAAAAAAAAATTAATAATAAAAAAAATAATAAAAGTTGCGAAAAATTATGAAAATGAGTTAAAATAAGAAAAAAAATTTTTTGAGAAATAAAAAGGATTTTTTTTAATTTAAAAGTATGATTAGAAAATTTATTAAATTGGAAGGGAAAATTTGAGACAGAAAATTGATTTTTTTTTTATTTTTGAAAGTTTTGGGTTTGATTTGTTTTGGTATGATGAAATTTTGGTAATTTTTTTTATAATATATTTGGCTGAGTTTACGAAAAACGTTATGAGCTAAGTAACTGAGAAATAAAATTTTCTTCATGATTTAATTTAATTTTAAGCTTTTGTTGCTACTTTTTTTTTTAAATTTAATAAATAAAATTACAATTAAAATTTGATTATAATTTGAACATGCCAGATTGTTTGAAAATTAGATTAAGACTATTGATTTTGTATTAGATTAAGATTATGAAATAAAAATTGTTATTATGCAAGTTTAAGTAGAAAAATGTTTGGTCTGTCACTGAAGTGGGGTAAGGAGGGCTGATTTTTCCAATTGGGTTTCCAAAATCAGGTCATCTGTTATCACTCATCGAGTACGGACGTGTTTAAATTCGCTCTCGCTATGGTCAGTTGTGCTAAATGCAAACTGCCCTGCACCGCTGCCGATTCGGTATCTTGTGGCACCTGTTCGGTCAAGTGGCACTTCAAGTGCTGTAAATTGAATTCTACTGCTGTGGAAGCTTTAAACTCGAGCCCAAATTTAATTTTCGCCTGTGACTCCTGCATTAAAAGTCCGCGTTCAACATGCTCATCCATGGTGCCGTTACTGCTGGACAAGCTAAGTGAACTTCGAGGCCTCATCGACGCTCTTAAGATATCACCCTCTGAGAACTTAAGTGCTGACAAGCCGAGCTCTGTTTCTTCCGCAACTGGAAAGCCGCTGCCAATTGTTACTCGCGCCCGCTCCAAAGCTGTGGACGCCCTTGCTGTTTTGTCTAAGCCTGCCATCGCCCGTTCTCACTCGCCTCTACCAGTAAAGGGCAATAGCAAAATAAAACGCCCGCAGTCTCCGGCAGCTAAAGCTAATGCTTCCAATGTTGCTCTCGCTGTGAATGCTGCCGTTGATGTTGTTGCTGACGCTGCTGCACCTGCTGCCTCGCCTGTGACTTATGCTGCTGCGACCGCTGATGAGAATAATACGCTCACTTGCTCTGCTGTTGCCTCGCTCTCTTCGTCACATGCTGCTGGTGCTCCATCTTCTCCTACTCACTCGTCTATTGCTGCTGTTGCTGATCTACCTGCTAACGACTGGACTACTGTGCACAACAAAAAGCACCGAAACCAAAGGATTGTTGTTATTGGCTCAAACGTAAGCTCGGGTTTGGATGTAGCTGTTAGTAAGAAGTGGTTGCACTTGTCATCGTTTCTACCCTCGGTGACTGAGGATATTCTAACTGACTATATTGCAAATCGTGCCGGAGTTGACAAACGTAATATTTCCTGTTATAAACTAGTAAAGAAAGACGTCTCTACTGAGTCTCTGAAGCGTGTTAACTTTAAACTTGGTGTTGCCTCATCTTCATATGCCAAGCTTCTAGATGCCTCTGTGTGGCCTGCTGACGTTAAGGTGCGCCCTTTTCGTTTTTTTCAAAAAATAGACCAGCCAACAGTGACGGCCTAGCATCCCCTAATGTTTCAAACTCTTCGCTTAAGATTCTTTACCAGAATGTTTCTGGTCTTAGAACTAAATCTAATGATCTTTATGCAATGAGCTCAAATTTGGATTATGATATATTTGTGTTGGTTGAAACATGGCTGAACTCAACCTTTTACAGTGAGGAATTCTTCGATCCCAACCTGTACAATGTCTTTCGTAAAGATCGCGACGCTGTTAAGACTGGCTTGTGTAGGGGCGGTGGTGTGCTTATTGCAGTTCGGCGCAAGTTGTGCTCATCGCTCGTGTTACTTGAAAATGCTGACTCGTTATTGGACCAACTCTGTGTTTCCATTCAGGGATTGTCCAACTCATTGCTTCTTTGTGCTTCTTACATTCCGCCGAATTCGGCTGAAGTTTTCTACAAAGCTCATGTCGACAACATCTTATCTTTAGCTTTAAGTAGAGGAGATGACTGTCACTTGTGTGTTATGGGCGACTTTAATTTGTGCAATTTATCTTGGACTCGCCTGGAGGACAATAATTGCGATGGTGCTACTTTTTTCCCCCGTAATATAGTAAGCTCTTCTGAAAGTTACTTAGTTGATAACCTGTACAGTCTGAATTTAGTCCAGGTTAATGATTTTGTAAACAAGCTAAATAGAATCTTAGATTTGGTATTTGTAAGTGATAATGTTAACTTTACAGTTTCTGAATGCTTAAATTCTTTTTCTCCTTATAGTATGCATCATGTCCCCTTAGTGCTTGAGCTTAAATTTTATGAATTTCAGCCATTGTGCACAGCCAACCGCAATGATTGCAGGGTTCTTAACTTCAAGTTATGCGATTATGTTAAATTGAATTTAATACTTGACGAAATTGATTGGGACTCTTTGCTTCTTGATCTTAATGTCAGTAGCTCTTTTAATGTCTTTAAATCCAAGCTCTGTAAAGTTTGCTCACTTCATGTCCCTGCTTTTCCCAAAAGGATTTATAAGTTACCTTGGTACACAAAAAATTTGAAATATTTGAAAAATCTGCGAAATAAATTTTTCAAAAAATTCAAGACCACCAACCTCTTGTCTTTTAAGGACAAATACTTGAGGTATTCAAAAGAATTTAATTGTTTGAATAAGTTTCTATATCGAAACTATACTTTAAAGTACGAATCTGAGGTAAAATCTAACCCAAAGGCTTTCTGGCGTTTTATCAAGTCCAAGAGATCTTGTTCTACTATTCCCACTACCCTGTTTCTAAATGATGCAACTGCTAAAACTCCCTACGAAGCTGCCAACTTGTTTGCTGAGTTTTTCCGGTCTAATTTTGTGTCCGACCGTGATAGCGATGTGAATGCATATGGTGATATTTGCTCTTCCATCAATATTGGTTCTCTTTCACTATCCTATGATGATGTCATTGAGGGTTTTCGTCAACTTAAACCCTCGTTTCAACCTGACGTTGATGGTTTATCAGCGTCCATGTTGAAGCGTTGTCCTTCCCTTGTCCGTCCGCTTCTACTGATTTTTAATAGATCTCTTGCCTCTGGGGTTTTTTTAGATGCTTGGAAAGTAACTTCAATCACTCCAGTTTTTAAGAGTGGCAACAAAAATAATGTTACCAATTATCGTCCTATCTCTAAGTTGTCCGCTGTTTCCAAGCTCTTTGAATGTATCATCAAAAATCGACTCTATTTTGCTGTCAAAAACATTTTATGTCCCAATCAACATGGTTTCATGTCTGGCCGGTCAACTGTAACAAACTTGGCTATTTTCACCGAAGACTGTCTATCCGCTTTTCACTCCGGTTTTCAAGTGGATTGTGTTTATACGGATTTTTCGAAGGCCTTTGATAAGGTTAGCCATAGAATTCTTATTTCAAAATTTGCTAAACTTGGTTTTCATTCTGTTTTCTTAGACTGGATTACCTCCTATCTTAGCAATCGCAGCTGTACTGTTGTGATTGACAATGTTTCATCTCGGCCTTTTATAGCGTCATCTGGTGTACCCCAAGGGAGCATTCTTGGGCCACTGTTTTTTATAATATTCATTAATGACATTAGTTGTTGTTTTTCAACCTCCAGGTTTCTTCTTTACGCCGATGATCTAAAAATTTACTCTACTATAACTTCCATCACTGATCAGCAAAACCTTCAATCTGACCTTGATAACGTGTTTGCTTGGTGTTGCAGAAACCGGTTATCATTAAATATCAATAAATGCTCCCATGTTGCTTACTCTAAATCTCATTGTCCGCTGCAAACATCCTATTGTATTGATAATGCGCCCCTTAAGTCTCTTAGTGAGATTAGGGACCTTGGAGTTATTTTTGATTCCAAGCTCACTTTTTCCAGCCATCTCAACTTTACTATTTCTAAAGCATATTCAATGCTTGCTTTTGTTAGGCGGAACAGTGCTGACTTCACTGATCCTTACACCGTAAAAACGCTTTTTAATGCTTATGTCCGCTCAGTGCTTGAATATGCGGTTTTTATTTGGAGACCATATCATAGTGTGCATATCAGACGACTTGAACGAGTCCAGAAAGTGTTTTTAAGATATGCACTTCGATCTTTGAGATTTGTTGACCCTGTTCCGTCGTACTACTCTATGTGCTCTTTATTGCATATCAAGTCCCTCGAAGACAGGAGGAAGATTCTTTCTATGAGCTTTGTATTTGATTTAGTTACTGGTGGTATTGACTGTCCCTTGTTGCTTGATAGAATTAATTTTCATGTTCCTGCCAAACAGTTGCGGAATTATGAAATTTTCAATCTTGCCTGCTGTCGTACAAACTACGCCCAATTTGCGCCCCTGGCTAGAACTTTGGCTGAAGTTAACTCGCTTTATAATTTAATTGATTTTTCTTCTTCTAAATTGTCTTTTAAACATAGTTTAAACACTTACTTCAAATAATTTGTACTAATCTGTTATTAGTCTGTAAGCTACTTAATGTACAATAGACTTAAATAAATAAATAAATAAATAAATTTCATCATAGGAAACAAAGGTAGAGCGGGTTAAGAGAATTCCCATTGAATTCGGCGATGCTGAGGAATGAAACAACAGCAGCAATGGTACTTGCTACCATGTCCGTCCGTTATGTCAGGAGTTAAAGCGTGTGCATAAAATAATTGTATGTTAGTGTGTATCTTTTGTTATGATTTTTCTGTGTACAAAACACTTATGTTGACCGGTTGTAGGCTGCTAGGTCGTCGTTGCGAAGTTTGCTGGTGTAACTCCAAATGGCTGTAGGTGAGGCGGTATGGCTACTGAGTGGATTTGTTGGAGTAGAACCCACGCCAGCTGAAGCTACGGGATAACCAAAGCCAGATGCACGCGTACAATAAAACCTGTTGGCCCCGTAGTCATACTGCCACAAGTAGTCTGCCACAAGGACTGTAGAGGTGCAGCGGCACCAGATGCAACAAAATTCGACATTTTCAGAGTAAAAAAAAGTATTGTTGCTTACGCTTCAGCTAAATGACACATACTGATTCTGAAACTATATGACAATAGCTTTCCAACACATATTTGGAAAGGTGAATCACTGTTCACAAAATCAAGTTACGCCATCTGTTAGAAAACCGCACGAATTAAGCGGTATCCCTATTATTAAATTACACCTAATTCTGTTTTTACACGGTAGATTGGTTCCAGGAAAAACCGTGTAAAAAAAAACCGTGTAAAAAAGACATTGATCGTATGCAAAAATAGGTGATTGGTTCCTTAACTCTAAAACCTATTCAAATTAGACAAAACAATAAAAATTAAAACAAGGATTTTTTAAGAACAAGTATTAATGTTTATTTTAAATTAAAATAAATGTAAGGTTGGAAAAACTAATTTGCCTATACAAAATTTCTTTACCAAACACGTCTGATTGCATTGATAGTTCACAAAATATTAACACATTTCAAGTGCTCTGACAAGTAAATTTGCTTGTATCCACAAAAAGGTAATTTCCCTAAATTTGTGATATGTACATATTTCGCAAAAATTAAATTTGACAACAAAAATTTAAGCCCAAAAGAGTTTGAATCGTGCTAAATGGAATAAAATCGTGTAAAAAAATTTAACATTTTTTATTTTCAAACCGTGTTAAATCAAAACCGTGTAAAAAAAGACCGTGTAAAAACAGAATTAGGTGTAGTTTGTTGGAATTGCCGCAAAGACGGTCACCGATATTTTGATTGTTTAGAAGCTCGTTCAATATTTTGTTACGGATGTGGTGCGGAAGGCGAATACAAGCCAAATTGTAAGAAATGCAATCCGGGAAACGCGAAAGCGAGCGAGGATCGGTAAGTGAGTCCTCGCTACGACATAAATCCGCGGGAATAAATGTATCACATATGCCACTTGCACATGAGGATCCAATAGATACTGTCAGTTGAATGTAAGCTTAAAGAAATTATTCGATATGAAGATAGGTTAGAAAAATATAAAACAATACGAAATCGAATTTTTAAGTGAGTCGGTAGTAGAGACAGTAACCCCGCGACGAACGTCAATGCGTATGCGTAATTTTTGGCACAAGGTGAAGCAACAACGAAGAAATGTTGCCAATATTTGTGCGATTGAGCATAAGCCATTTGATTCGCGTCCATATGTCAAAATCAAGCTTTTTGACAAACCACATCTTGGTTTGCTTGACAGTGGCGCGCAAGTTGCATGCATTGGTGGTTCGTTAGCAAAAGAATTTTGTGAAAGGAAAGAATTTAGGCAGCACAAAACAACAGTAAAAACTGCTGATGGTAGGAAACAAGTAGTTTTTGGAATTATCCCAATTGAAATCCAATTTAAGGCGCAGAAAGCAGATATTCATTTTTATGTAGTACCAAATTTATCTCAAGATCTTATCTTAGGCGTAGATTTTTGGAGATCGTTTCAGATTGCGCCAGACGTCATAGCTCAAATGATATCTGCGCAAACGACAAAAACGCAGACGAGAATTTGATTGTTTTGACAGACCAGCAGAAAAGAAGTTTAGAGACAGTAAAGAAGTCATTTCCATCATGTGAAGTTGAGGGGTTAGGGAAAACAACCCTTATAGAACACATTATAGAAGTTAAGCCAAATGTCCGTCCGATTAAGCAGAGATATTTTCCGATTTCTCCGGCGATTGAGAAGTTAGTGCACAAGGAAATTGACGAAATGTTGAACCTTGGTGTAATAGAAGAGTCCCCTAATAGTCCGTGGTCCAGTCCTGTCGTGTTAGTCCGTAAGGGAGAAAAAGTCACAATCAAGGACGCATATCCGCTTCCGCACATTGAAGGTATTTTGAGCAGATTGCCAAAAGCCAAATTCATATATTCGCTCGACCTTCGTCGTGCCTTTTGGCAAATTCCTTTAGCTGAGTCGTCCCGCAATTACACTTGTTTTACAGTGCCTACTCGGCCTTTATATCGTTATTGCGTTATGCCTTTTGGCTTGTGCAATGCGCCACAAGCACTGTGTCGTTTGATGGATCGAGTAATCCCTGCTCAATTGAAAGACCAAGTCTTTGTTTATTTAGATGACCTTTTAATTGTGTCTGAAACTTTTGCTGATCATCTGTCTGTTCTCGCTGATGTAGCGCGTCACTTAAGAAAAGCCGGCTTGACAATTAATGTTGATAAAAGCAAGTTCTGCATAAATGAAGTAAAATATCTGGGCTACATTGTAGGTGATGGTACACTTCGTACTGATCCGGAGAAAGTGTCAGCCATACACGATTATCCGCCACCAACTACAGTGAAAAGCTTGCGACGATTTTTAGGTATGACTGGCTGGTATCGTCGTTTCATTGACAAATACGCAGCCATAACAACTCCGCTTACCAATCTTTTAAAGAAAGGTAAAGGATTCGATTCGTCAGCATAAGCTCAGGCCGCGTTTGATGTTTTAAAAGAAAAACTAACATCCGCGCCAGTGTTAGCCAATCCGGACTACAAGCCATTTATAAGACAATGCGACGCTAGTACGCTAGGGTTAGGAGCAGTTCTAGCTCAGAAAAGTGCTGAAGGAGCCGAAGTACCGATTGCGTATTTCTCGCGCAAACTAAACAAAGCGCAGAGTAACTATAGCGTTGCAGAGTTAGAATGTATTGCTGCACTGAGCTTGAAGAAATTCCGAGCGTATGTAGAAGGCCAGGAATTCACTATCGTGACGGAGCATGCAAGTTTGCAGTGGCTCATGCGACAGCCGGATGTGTCTGGTAGGCTCGCACGCTGGTCTTTGAAGCTTCAGGGTTTTAAATTTAAAATTTAGCACCGACGTGGCTTCCTAAATGTGGTGCCTGATTGCTTGTCGCGGCAAGAATTTGACAATAAAGTATGCGAAATTGAGGCTCTACCTATTGTTGATTTGGAATCTCCAGCTTTTGAGTCAGTTGAGTATCTTAATTTGAATCAGCGAATTAAAGAAAACGAAGCACGATTGCCGGATCTGCGTATTGTCGACAGACACGTTTACAAACGCAACGAATTCGCAGATGGTAACCCTGAACGGGAAGTGTCAAATTGGAAGCTGTGGCTACCAAAAGAATTAATTGCAGAAGCGATTAGTAGTGCTCATTGCCCTCCAAATAAATGTCACGGTGGTATAGGCAAAACACTAGAGCACTTGCGGAAAAATTTGTTTTGGCCCAATATGGTCAAAATATGGTCAAGGACTTTATTGGCAAACGTACAATTTGTGGGCAGTCCGCCAATGTCTGGTCAATACAGTACGCAACGTCCTTTTCAAAAATTATACATTGATTTGTTAGGCCCTTATCCGCGTTCAAAAGGCAATGTGGCTATACTAATTGTGCTGGATCATTTGACGAAATTTCTGAAATGCTGTTGAAAGCCATTAGGAAAGCCAACTGCAATGTGATTTGCGATTTTCTGCGCGAAAATATTTGCAGTGTATTCAGGACACCCGAAATAATTTTAACCGACAATGGTAAACAATTCAAGTCTACACACTTCAACGAGTTCTTAAAAGAGCGAGGCGTACGGCACATGTACACTGCGCTGTATAGTCCACAAGCGAACGCTAGCGAGTGTGTTAATAGATCAATCCTGGTAGGCATCCGGATTGCCATCATATATTGGCAAAGACCAAACGTCTTGGGACCGAAATTTATAGCAGAAGCATTGCGCAGCGCTTATCATCAAACTATCGGCTGCTCGCCATATTTTGCGTTGACGGGCCAACAAATGTTGTCGCACGGACGCGACTATGAGTTGTTGTGAAAGCTGCACTCATTTGATGATACAGTGATCGAGAGGCAGGACAAAATCAAGTTAATACGCGAAGCTTTGAGCGCAAACATTGCTAAAGCGTACGAGACTTCGGCAAATCGTTACAATTTACGTAATTCGACGAAACAGTTCGAGGTAGGAGACAAAGTATTTAGGCGTAATTTTGTTCTTAGTGATGCAAGCAAACGCAAGCAAATTCTTGAAGGCAAAAGTACGAGTTGGAAGATGAAAAAACAGGGAAGAGAGAGATTTACCATAGGAAAGATATACAGGAAAGACAAATTTAATTCGCATCCCTTTTCCAAAACTTGCAGCTGTGCCGCAATTTTTGTGTTGAACTGGGCTGCATATAAAGGCTTGGGCTGCATAGATACGTAAAACAGGACCGCGTATTAATGCGACGCACTGCACTAAATACTAGCGCTAATCAGCCCAGCGCTAATCAAGCTAGAGTTGTGCAGCAGTGAACAAGCGAGCGCTAGTTGGTATTCGTACGCACACTCGGCAGCCAACATGGTTGTTGTTGTTGTCATGCTGAGCCACCCACGCTAGCGAAGGTGAGCGCAGAACTTTCGCGCGCCACTTGCGCCTTCTCTTTCGCTGTACGTTCGTACTGCGCTAGCGCGGCGCTCTTAAATCGCATCTGCGTATCCAGCAGATAGTGGGGTGTGGCGGTGGTATGCACTTCGGCCGCATCACATTTTATGACCTTGCGCAAAGTGTTGGTAGGATGCATTTCGGCTGCTTGCACTTACAATTCCAACCATGGTGTTGTTGTATTGTGCAGCTGAGTAAGTCTTTGCCGTTCTGGCTGCTGCATTCCACCAACCACGTAAAGGTCACCCCATTGCACCAAATTTTGACGCATTTCTGCAAAGAAGTGGGGTGATCCGCTGGAAGTTGGGTGATCAGGCGATTATGCGCTGTTGCTGCCAAATTTGCCTTTATAAGCGGCCGCCACAGTAAGATCATGATGAGTCGTGGCAGATCATTAAGAGGAGTTGCTGAACAGTCGATGATTAGTGGCAGATCGTTGTCTTGGTGTGTAGAGGTGGTCAACAAATTGACCTGTGGCGGTTCGTCTGTGGACTTAGAAATTGGCCTGTGAAAGTTCGCGCGGTGCTCTAGTGGCATAAACGGAAAGACAGTTGTACCGTGTACAGAAAAATGAAAGTTGTGAAGTTCGCGGGTATAGTGGCTAAAACAATGGCCTAATTGTGAGCCAATAAATATTCAGTGCCAATTCCGTGAAGACATTTAGTTTATTAAAACTCGCACGACAAATGTTATTTTTAATAAAATATGGTTCTAAAAACTAACTTTTAAAATGTGTGTGCTAAACTATTGTGAATTATGCCACCAAAAAAATCCGACCCGCAAAACAGCCCAAAATTCGTGAATCCGGCCCAAGAGCAAAAATGTAATTGTTAGAACAAAACCTTATAAAAATTGGGCTAGCCAAAACTGAATAAAACCACACTAAGTTACTTAAACTGTTCCTAGAACTATGAGTGAAATGTCGACGAAAATTTAGTGCTAAAAACTAATATTGCTGCTGCCCGGAAATACTGCCGAGAATGCCGAGAATGAGGACTTCCAATCATCGTTGGATTTCGAAAAGTTGCGCTAATCCTGCCAGGAGGTTCCAGAAGTGTTGCTGAATAATTTTTTTTTTGTAATAAAAACTAATTAAAATGTTACTAATTAATATTACTAATTTCTTTATAAAAAAAAAATGGGGAAAACTTTTTTTCCTAATTAAAATGTTCAAACAAAATTAATTAATTAATAAATTAATTATTTATTTAAAAAGAAAAAAATAAATAAAATGAAAATTATTGCTAGAAGAAAAAGGAAGTAAATAAATTTGGTTACATAAAAAAAAATAATAAACGCACTTACACCTATAATCAATATTCTTTCCGTAAAACCTATATAGCACCACATGTTCCTGCAAAAACGCGCATCATGTCGCTGGGCCCAACGCATCGATGGAGCGAGAAAAACCGTGAGTGAACCAATAAAACTTTAATATATTTTTATATACATATATGGGTTTTCGTGCGTTTATTTGAAAAAACAAAAAAAGAAAAGAAAAAGGGATAATGTTTAAAAAAAAAATTAATAATAAAAAAAAAATAAAAGTTGCGAAAAATTATGAAAATTAGTTAAAAGAAGAAAAAAAAATTTTTGAGAAATAAAAAGGATTTTTGTTTTTATTTTAAAAGTATGATTGGAAAATTTATTAAATTGGAAGGGAAAATTTGAGACAGAAAATTTATTTTTTTTTTATTTTTGAAAGTATGGTTTTGGGTGTTTTTTGTATGATGAAATTTTGGTTAATTTTTTTTATAAAATATTTGGCTACGTTTAAGAAAAACGTTATGAGCTAAGTAACTGAGAAATAAAATTTTCTTCATGATTTAATTTAATTTTAAGCTTTTGTTGCTACTTTGTTTTGAAATTTAATAAATAAAATTACAATTAAAATTTGATTACAATTTGAACATGCCAGATTGTTTGAAAATTAGATTAAGACTATTGATTTTGTATTAGATTAATAATAATTTAATAATAATAATAATTGACTGGCACGACAGCCCGCTTACGCGAGACTTAGGCCTAGCTTCCCGCAACCACCCGTGTTGTTCGTGTGAATTTGTACGCGGGTGGAAGGGACCTACAGTTTTATGCCGGTTCCGAACGGCAGGTTGGGAGCTCTTTCATAAGCAATTTTACTCTCAGAGGTTTGCCATTTCCAGCTGAGAGGACAGCCACCGAAAGAGAAAACGAGTTTTCCCGTTATTTTTTTTAGGTGTTATTACAGGCAGTATTTGAACCTGGGTCGTTGCCTTCGACTCGCGTCCCACCGCACTAACCAACTGAGCCACGGCGGCTGTCAATTAGCTGTTGTATTAGATTAAGATTATTAAATACAAATTGTTATTATGCAAGTTTAAGTAGAAAAATGTTTGGTCTGTCGCTGAAGTGGGGTAAGAAGGGCTGCTGATTTTTCCAATTGGGTTTCCAAATTCCATCATAGGAAACAAAGGTAGGGCGGGTTAAGAGCATCCCATTGAATTCGGCGATGCTGAGGAATGAAACAACAGCAGCAATGGTACTTGCTACCATGTCCGTCCGTTATGTCAGGAGTTAAAGCGTGTGCATAAAATAATTGTATGTTAGTGTATGTGTGTGTGTATCTTTTGTTATGATTTTCCTGTGTACAAGACACTTATGTTGACCGGTTGTAGGCTGCTAGGGCGTCGTTGCAGAGTTTGCTGGTGTAACTCCAAATGGCTGTAGGTGAGGCGGTATGGCTACTGAGTGGATTTGTTGGAGTGGAATCCACGCCAGCTGAAGCTACGGGATAACCAAAGCCAGATGCACGCGTACAACAAAACCCGTTGGCCCCGTAGTCATACTCGTACTCACCGACCGAATGTAGGGTGCCTGCCTACATGCAACAGGAGGACGACTAGTGGTGATCTGCCACAAGGTTTGTAGAGGTGCAGCGGCAGCAGAAGCAAAAGGCTAGATATACTTACCGATCTATGTATATACACTGGGCAGGTGGGGCCGCTACAACGTGGAACAGGAATACATACATCGCACATAAATTCATAACAGAAATTGGCGCCCAACGTGGGGCATGCCACATGTAGGTACAACATACATATACGTAACACCGTATTTTTAAAAACTTTTGAGATACATTTAAGCGTCTTGACTTCTATAAAGCTCCCAACGCAATAACTCAATTTCCGCTTATGTCTTAAACTTAAACTACTCTTCCATATGACCACAGATATACCTAATTGCTATCTTTTATATTTGTGTTGTTTCGTGAGGTTGCTGCTAAATCAAGTTTCGGGGTATATCATACCCCACCACGCCAATAACGTGAGTTTTTTGCACCACACCAACGCCGGGTTAAGTATATTTTTCGAATATGTTTGAATTTCCAACCCTCATTTTCTTAACGTCTGTAATTTGATTAATAAACAATTAGACTTAACAATTAGACACTTAGACAATTAGACTTATACTACGTTTACACAGCGAGATTAACTCATCGAGATTAAGATAATCTCGTTGCCCGTTTACATAGAGATTAACTTGAATAAGATTAATCCAACACACAAACCTTTTCGCGCTACATGCACAAAGAAACGCATTATTCCTTGCAATAATTAATCCAACACACAAACCTTTTCGCGCTAAAATTCATTTTTTTGTTTATTTTTGCATGACTTCGCTTAGTGATGATACAAAAATAATCGATTTCAGCCAAATTTGCAGAGTTGCTTTGGGGAAATACGAGATTACTTTGTGAGATTAACTTTTAATCGCCCTTTTTGCGAGGTTAACTTTGTATGGGTAATCGCGCATTTTGATACTTAATCGCGCAAATCGAGATAATCTCGTCTGTGTAAACGTAGTATTAATTAATAAACAAATGTAAACAGTAATCGATACGATGGAACTTGCATATCCTGCTCCTAACATCACATTAGCCCTCCCCTTCGATGCCAGAGACCAATCCATTGGTGCTGCCCTAGACCAACGCGTGCACGGAGGGAGGCAACCATTAAGATTCTGTACGAGCAACCTGAGCGAAACAGACAGGAATTACAGTGCATACTACCGTGAATTTATTGCCATCTTTGAAAGCATAAAATTCTTCAAACACCTGCTCGAGGGTAGAAGTGTTATAATTCTCACAGACAGTCGCCCATTGTCGTTCGCACTTGCTTAAAACACCGCCAAAGCTTCTTCGCGTCAACGGCGTCAGTTGCAATACATCACCCAATTCACTACTGATATAAGACATGTACCAGGCAAAGAAAATGTTGTAGCTGATGCGATGTCACGGTTGAACACCATCAGCTTCCCAGTGTGTCTCTCCGCCCAAGAGATCTCAGAGCAACAAGCAGATTATGAGGAATTAAACCTTCTGCATTCAACCTAGAGCTATGCATGATTTCGTTTGACCTACCTGCAGCACTACTGTAGAGTAGTTCATTGCACTTGGCACATGAGTGAACCTTTAAAATGAGGAAAATAATAATGAGGAAAAATGAGGAAATGATGGAAAAATGAGGAAAATAATAATCTCACACACTCTCATCAGTAAAACAAGTACTTAGACGTGCCGCTATTTTCAAAGGCGGTAAATGTAGTATTTGTTTTATTGCTTTGAAAATAATCAAAACAAATATAGCAAAGTAACGGTATTGTACAAGGTGTTCCATATATGAGTATAAGTACTTGACACATGAGAATTATGAATAATTATGAATACTATGAATAAGCAACAATTGCGATTTACTCCGGTTAAAATTTTATTTGATTCAATTCAATGAGCGTTTCGGGCTTTTTTTTCTGCAATTTTCATATATTGAAGCATTTCTGGGGTTATGCCGCCGATTTCCTCCAATAATCCTCCAACTGATTTTCCTCGATGAGTGCCTGCAAAAATTCGATGATCATAGACCGATATCGTTTACCATTGACGGTTACAGCACTGACTTCGTCATCCTCGAAAATGAACGGTCCGATGATGTGTGTATCGCTCCACTGAGAGTGAAATGCGCCTCATCACTCCAGATATTCGAAGAGTTATTTTCAAAATAAAATTTCACGATTTCTGCGACTGTGTAGCGCTCCATGGTTAAAACTGTACTGAATAGACGTTTCTAAAACGCTATAAAAGAAGCAAGTCGGGAAGCAACTGTCAAAGTTATTCATAGTTCTCACGTGTCAAGTATGGATGGAACACCCTAGTATAGTGAGTGAAGTGAATGGAACAATATGAAACGTAGTTGTTTACATTGAGATTTATGAATAGGAAATAATATTTAATATATACTTATTAGGGCGGGTTAATTTTTTTTTTGATGAAGCGTATAGCAAAAACGTAATCTATAGTTCTCACGTGTCAAGTATAGATGGAACACCCTAGTATAGTGAGTGAAGTGAATGGAACAATATGAAACGTAGTTGTTTACATTGAGATTTATGAATAGGAAATAATATTTAATATATACTTATTAGGGCGGGTTAATTTTTTTTTTTGATGAAGCGTATAGCAAAAACGTAATCTATAGGTGATTCTGAGAAATTGTGCTCAACAGACCATAGCTCTAAGTCGGATTTGGAGCCCCCAAAATTTCAAAATAGATATTTTTCAATATATACATAGAGTAATTTAATTAAATTCGTCATAAAATCGGATAGAGTTATAGTAGATTTCTCAATCTGGGCTTGTTTGAAAGGTATTTTTATCACCTTTCAGAATCTTTATTGATACCAAAATTTATTTTTTATTTTTAGTAGACATATTAGGAATTTTTTGTCGAAAAATAGCCTAAAATGAACTTTTAACTAATAAATTCCGAATTTTCTTCGATTTTTTCGATAATTTTTTTGCAGATTATGAAAGTTCAGATAATTTCCAACAACTTTTATTACGATCAATTCTTTTTTTTTTTTTTTTTTTTTCCTAATATGTCTACTAAAAATAAAAAAAAATATTGGTATCAATACAGATTCCGAAAGGTGATAAAAATACCTTTCAAACAAGCCCAGATTGAGAAATCTACTATAACTCTATCCGATTTTATGACGAATTTAATTAAATTATTCTATGTATATATTGAAAATATCTATTTTGAAATTTTGGGGGCTCCAAATCCGACTTAGAGCTATGGTCTCTTGAGCAAAATTTCTCAGAATCACCTATAGATTACGTTTTTGCTATACGCTTCATCAAAAAAAATCGTTCCATACAATTTGACCCGCCCTAATACTTATACAACACAATAAATACCATATAATATACATAATATAATGGATATTAGCAAAAAGTATAGAACAGCAAAAATTTGAATGCGGGTGATGATATGGCAACCAAACTTCATGATGCGGGGGGTAGGCAACAAGAGGGAACACTTGAAATGAGAGCACAATGCTCTGAGCGCAAATCAAAGCACCACGAATGCTGCGTCTCTGCTCACTCGTTCATTATCGCACATTTGTGTGAGCATATGATCATATTGCACCATTCAAAGAGGAGGAGAGTGTTTGCTGGACTTTGTTGTCATCATGCTGGTTGTTGGGCAATTGAAAAATTCAATTTTCAGCTCGAGGCTAACCATGCTTCTTGTAAAATAAATTTAAATTTCTAACGAAAGTGTGTGGGCTATAGCGTGCTTCAATATGTGGAAAACAATAACAAAAATCGATTGATATGTAGGTCTATATGAGCGCTATGATAAGAGCATCAACTAATTGTTCATCATAAAATTCCAAAAAGTGTCGAAATTTTTAAGATTTACACTAGGATAGCCCCTTAACCTGTACGATTTTTAGTTTATGAGAACGCCTAGCAAGAGGGGTGCGAAACAACAAAAACTAAATAAATGAAGTACGATTTCACAATTCATTCATTTAAATTCATTTATTGAAAAAAAAATTATTTGAAACGAGTCATTGGTTTGCAGTTCTTCAATAATTTATTCAAAGGACTTAAAAAATATTTTGACCACATGTTTTGAACAAAGAAGCAATTTCGACCGGAGCATATTCAAAGTTAAAAAATAGAATTATAAAGAATCCAGTTTCTTTTTTTCTTTGTAAATGCGCTACATATGAAAAAACGAATGAAATACAAAATTTGCTTTCCTAATTAATCATGAATTAATGAATTAATTGCGAATTATTTTTAAGTTTTCTTTGTGTAGTGTTTGCACTTTTTTCTTTAACCCAAAAACAATGTTTTCTTAAAAGTACTAAAATCAAAGAATCTAATGTTTGAATTCTGTGATCGGCACAATCGTTACCAAACCAATCTGCTGTAACCTTTTTACATTCATCAATAATAAAGGCTTTAATTCCACTTTTTTGTGGTTGTTCTGTGAAAATTTTGTGAAAAATAACATTGTGCAAGTCGAAAATTGCAACAAGCGGGGGACCTACTGAGCGTCTTTTCTATAGGTATACTGAGTTGAGATCCACCAGGCGTTTGGCTGGATTGGCTCTAGTTTAAGAGAAATCAGACTTTGAATTTTGCTCATTTCAGTCGAGTTCGTCGCTTAAGTCTTCGAACGTGTAAATGCTAATTGGTAATAAATCGTTCTGAATATCGTTTTACTGTCTTCGGCAAGTTTGTAGATATTTTAACGACCAACAAATTTGCTTAAGACACAAATCCAAAAAAAATACATTCAAACTGTGTTTTCGACAAAAATGTCCCAAAACCCCAACTTTTTCGTCGAGGCATATCCACACGAAGACCTAGTTCCCTCCAAAACGAGAATTGCATATTCTCCTTCCTTTGACGTCCAACAGCCGAAGAACTGCCTTTCACTGATGATTTTTTTAATCCAAAACGTATTACAGTACTAAGCCATGCGTAGTTTTCAGCTCGAAATTTTTCAACCTTTCTGCTACATTTTTGCCATTTTGCTGCCAAGTACTTGCAGAAAAGGAGTAATTTTGCTTCTATTATTTTCCTGCAATCATCGGAAATTTTAGTAGCACAAGTATTTTCCACAACATGATTAAGAACTGCATCACGCCTTTTTTCCTTTGAACGTTCCTTGAGCCAAATTTCAAATAATTCGATTTTTTGCATAGCGTAGTATCCTGAAAAATTGGTATTACTAACAAAACGAAAAAAGGGCAACTTGAAATAAAATGAAATGAACTTATAATATCCTAATTTATTCATTTCTTTTTTACTTTAATGCCCGTAATTTCAACAGCCAGATACCTGACCGTGTACAAACCTAACAGATATCTGATACCGATCAGGTAAGTTTATTTGGTAATTTCAACAATTTCTAACCTGCCGTGTATGTACCTGGAGATTGTAAATCAAATAGGGAAACTCTGGTTGTCAATTTGACACAATAAATGTAAATAAAAAAAAAACAAAATCAAAATCAACAAGGAAAATTTCAAATTTCGAATAGAAAAACGTTCAAAATGGGCAAAAACAAGCGAAATGCAAATTTTACGCGAAGTGAAATAACAAATAACGGGAAAACTCGTTTTCTCTTTCGGTGGCTGTCCTCTCAGCTGGAAATGGCAAACCTCTGAGAGTAAAAAATTGCTTATGAAAGAGCTCCCAACCTGCCATTCGGAACCGGCATTAAACTGTAGGTCCCTTCAACCCGCGTACAAATTCACACGCACAGCACGGGTAGTTGCGGGAAGCTAGGCCTTAGTCTCGCGTAAGCGGGCTGTCGTGCCAGTCAATTATAATTAATTACATCAGCATCGAAACATTTTGGAAAACAAGAGAACTGATGCAGTGAACAACGAAAAAAAAAAAAAAACATGGAACAACATTGCGGCGGAGTTTAATCTCCAGAGTGGGGGGTCGCGCGACACTCTAAATCTTCGAAAGAAGCTCGGCGAGCGGAAGAGGGAGCTGTACTGAACAGGAGGAGGACCGGGAGCCGCTAATAATGAAACATTGGATGATCAGTTGCTACATGCGCTGATAGGGGCCTCCTCCAGTGGGATGACAGATCGCGGTGGCGGAGACAGCATCGAACAGCGTGACAGCGTGAGTTTTATACGAAGCGTATGTGTATATTAAAAATCAACGATTTTTCCTTTTCTTCAAAAAGGTTCCACACGTTGAAGAAGAGCTGCAGGTGGAAATTAGTGATATTTTATATGAAGAGCCAAGTGATGAACTGTCATATCGGCCAAATAACGCTGTAGAAATTCTGCATCGACCGATCAACCAAATCTTGGCAGCGGAAAAAGACGATGATGTACAGTTGACTGAAGAAACCGATCCGCCAAATACCTTTTTACCCACATACGAACGACCAAAAACTAGAAAACGGAAGACAGTTGACCATAAACTGGACGATTTGATTGACGAATACGGTGAACTGAAAGAGGACAAACGACGATTTTTAAACGCACAGACGACATATTACAAAGACAAAAACAAACGCGAAAAAGAACTGCATGAAATTGAAATGAAAATAAAATCAGCAATTTTAAAAGAAAAACTTCTAGACATTGAAATAAAATTAAAATAAAATATATGAAACTATATTTTTTATTTATAAAGAACTTAAATAATGGATTAATGCATTTCTTGTAATATTCACAGAGTCTGTATTGGAATTTAGGTTTCGTGGGGAAACTTCAATACTTCTCTCAAAATTTACATGTTGTGCAGGATTATCAAATGGTGGAAGATCATCTGAATTTTGTCTGCATATGTTATGAAGTATGGCTGTTGCAATAATCGTATCTTGAACTGTTGCCAAATTCGTTCTTATGCCCATAGAGAGAACCGGAAAGCGTCGTTTCCATACTCCAAAGCATCTTTCAATAACATTTCGAGTGCGAATTTGGGACTCATATTGGTGCCACTTGACCATATATATAAAAGTTATTACCAGGTGATTGAATTCTTATATGTGTGCAGTCTAAAGCTCCAACACACCTAGGACACTTTGCTATTTTGAAAAAACATTTCTGCGTTTTCAAAACATCCTCTCTTTTTTCGGGAGATTTTATGTATGTGGAATACATCGAAGCAATCGCCGCAGAGACATCTCTAATAATTTTGCTCGTCGTGGTTTGATGTATTCCACCGAAATCTCCCACAGTGATTTGGAAGCTGCCGCAGGCGTAGTACCTCAGCGCGATTAGTAATTGAAGACTGGAACTGACATTTGTCTTCCTAAAAAACATACTTTTATATTATAATAATTATATTATTTTTTATACATATAATAATTATAATAATTATATTATATATATAACTATATTAAAATATGCTCTTTTATATGTTACATTTCTAGTCTGAAACACAAGCAAAAAATAAAAAGATTTTGGATTGCTCGAAACAAAAAAAATTAAAAACTTTGCATATTTTTAGGCTCCTAATTTTTTAAGGAAATGTGTATGAATGTGTGCGAATGTGTATTCCGCCAAATAACTTGGCTGTTTTGTATTTGTTGATGTTTCTTCTTGAGATATTCATATACTTCGTAACTTGATTTATGAAACATCTGTACAATTTTCGCCATCAGAAAAAACGCCTTAAAATTCCACATTTTCCGACTTTGAGGTCCAATTACCGCGGCATTTTAAAACTTATAAAAATAAGTTGCATCGGAAAAGAAGCCGTGTGGTGTTGTTAGTGCGATAAAGTTAAAATCATGTCAATCGGCTTTTTGGTTTAGAAATTACGATCAAAAATATGGAAAAAGGAGAGGAAAAACTGAAAAAATGACATGGTACCTATATCTCACTAACTAGAGCTGCTGGGAAAAATGTGAGGATAGATTAGAAATCAGCGCACCCAAATTAGTAAGAAACAGTAGAAAAACTGCATGCAACAGAAAAAAAGTGTTTTTTTGTTGTGCTGTGTTATTAGCAAGACTGTACAATACCAATACTGACCGTTCCACAGACCTGCACAATTTCCCCTCAATTTTCTGTAAAATAGTTTTGGCAGTTTGCTTTGAAACGCGAAAGCGCATTAAAAATTCACTTTCGCTCCATTCTTTGAAGTGTTCCCTTCGGGTTCTAAAAATTCGCTTCTTCTTTTGTGTTCGCTTTTGTATAAGGGCTTGTAAGGTGCGCAATTCAAATAGTTCCGAATTCATTTTTGCTTTTGATATTTTATTTTATATTTTTGAATGACGGAAAAACACGCGGCAAAAACACGATAGATATCGGTCGTGTAGAAATACACGCTACTTTACCTGCCGAATGTCGTGTATCTGAGCTTGAAATTACGAACGAAAACTTACTCGTCGTGTATCTATACACGGGCCGGTATCTGATTGTTGAAATTACGGGCATTAGTTTGCCAAATGTTGCCGGAACTTTAAAAGCTTGCATAAAGTTAAAATTTGAAGTCAACCGCAAAAGCTTTCAGGTCATGTTAAAAAACCAGTTTTTTTTAACAAAAAAAAAATCCATCTATTTTTAATAAAATCATTAATACGTACTTAATTCATCGTTTTCTATTTCAAACTTTTTTTAAAATTATTCGCGCAATTTTTACAATACGCGCTTAAAACTTTACTATCAATACTGATTCAGCAAATAAACTTTCAATGACTTGTCGATAAAGTGACTTTGACTGAATACTGTCAAAAGGTACTTTATGTTTTAAAAAAACAAAGTGGACTTTTCGTTGCTTTGGAGTATTTCTAACATGATAAGGGGGGGAAAATGTATAACGGCATTTACGAAATTCGACTTTCGCACAGAAAAAGTGATCATTTGACCTAATGTGGGGTAGCCAGACAAGGTGAGGTTGTAGGCAACTCGCGTCAGATGGTTATCATGCTGAACGAGGAATCCCTAGCCCCCCTTGCTGCAAGGAAGGGTGAGATACATTTTTGTTTCTCTCATCTGACCTTCCACGTTTACCGTCAAGACACCTAGGTGGGTACTGACGCACAGGCCATGGAGGTGTCAGAAGCAGAAGATGCGGCCAGTGCTACGTCCGAGGAACCCACGTCGTACAGGGTCCGTGACCTGTTCGGCGGACCCTCCAAGGACGAAGTGCTGCTGTCTTCCCACTCCGACGACGCCGACATCACTATCGTCGCACAGTCGGACTCTCCCGCGGGTGGACATGAGGGTGGTGCAAATTAACTTGTACCACCTCAAAGCGGCATCTGCCGCACTTCTCCTCCGACTTTCAAATAATGGGGAGGAGATAGTGCTCGTGCAAGAACCCTGGGTCTGCAACGGGCGCATTCGTGGCCTCAGCGCACCAGGATACAGGACTCTGTATACAACATGTGGAGGTAAAAACAGATCCTGTATCCTCATTAACCTTAGAACCGTGACTTGGCTATACAACTTAATGTTGTGACTTGGGCACTCAGTGCCCAGTAATGTATTTTGTATCGAAACTTAAGCTTTTTATGAATTTTTTTATTTCGCTTATTTATGCAAATAATTTATTGAAACAAGTATTTATTGTTAGAAACAAAGGTTTTTTAACTGAAAAATATAAAAAACATATAAAGTTTTGGTTTTGAACCGCTCAACTGGGGAAATTATCCGCTGTCTTTTTGATGCGTTTTGATTTGATGTTGCCGTTGTTGGAGTATTGTCTGCATCTTTATCGATATCTAAGTCCGTATCAGCATCGGCATAATATTTTGCGAAAAAGAACTTTTTCACATGCCCTTATATAGTATTTGGTGTATGTCGGAGTAAGGCAATGGTCACAAACTGCTGTTGTTTTGTTGTCGGTTTTAGCAGTTTTGCAGATGTTTCACCGCCGTTTCAAAGTGTTGATCTTAGGCAAGAAAAGAAAATTGAAAATATACTTTAAAACTGAACTGGAACTTATTTTTAAATAAAACGAATCACGAAAGCCTACTTGTACTGCTGGATGCGATCTCGGTACTGCAGGAACCCGTTTGAAATCTATCAAATCCATTGCAATTTTTGTTGTAGAATTCATTTTTGTTTTGTATCGGTTGTGCAATTGTTTCTGTACTAGCTCCATAGAGAACTCTTTCAAAAATATTTTGCGCTTTTCAGAAAGCCTGAACGCTCCATGTCAAGCAACATCCAGCATATTATAAAATAAAGCCACGGGCCAGCGGTTTGTTTTTATTTTGCCAGTGAATCCACGTAGCATTTTGTCAAAAGTATCGACACCACCTTTATGCTCGTTATAGTCATGTATGACTATAGTGCATTTTTGTTACAGGATTCACTTCTTCGCTGGCATGGGCAGTTGATATCCAATATCCACCATACAGTTTGACCACTATACGGTTTGTATATGTTTGTACCATATATGTGGTATGTTTTTCTCCACGATTGGCCTCAATAACCGAAGTTGACAAAACAAGCCTCCCTCGTTGTCATATTCTTCGAAACGTGGATCTGGAATGGGCTGAGCATTATCTTCTCCGAAGTCAGACTGGTCATTGGGTATCAGCTCGTGGTCGCCATCAAATGGAGGTTCATTTCCACCATCATCACATCGCTTTCATGCGCATTGAAATAAAAATGACATAACTTTCTTATTATAAGAGGATACATGATACATGATATATGTTGTTTTGGCAACATATAAACAAAAGAACAATCTATCTGTCCCCGAAATTGAACATAAAAAATGAATATGGACACTGAGTGTTAAAAAACATATTCACGCGTTCGTTCAAACCGATTTCAGCGATGCAGACAACGTAGATGCGGCGCTGGATGTTCCAGGCTCTACCCTATGGGTGGCATCTACTTACATGGCCCACGACGACTCCGAGGATCCCCTACCACTTCTTCTGAAACCATCAACAATTTGCTCAAAGAATGGAGAGTTTCCACGGAGCACTCTTTCTCTGACCACAGGTATATAGATTTTCGCATAGAAGTCGCAACCCCTCAGGTCACCCCTTATAGGAACAGAGTTCGAACCGACTGGGACAAGTTCAGAGCAATCTTCGAGAGATCACTGCCAACTGATGGTCCCATTAAGATTGACAGTCTAGAAATCGTACAACGCGGTAGCTTCCCTAACAGATGCTTACAAAGTTACCACTGAGGAATCATGCCCTGTGAGACAATTCTGGGGTAAAACTAAACGTAATTGGTGGAACTCTGAGGTGGCTGTATTTAAAAGGGAGTGCCGTAAACTTTTTACAGCGCTAGGGCGACAAACCGAATATACAGTTGTAAGCAAAATAATAAGAACAATACTTTTACTGTTATGTTGGCACATATTTCAAGCAAACTGTGTTGTTACAAAAACTTGTGATATACCCACATTGTCTTAGCTGTCATTTACACACAAAATTTACTGTTTTACAAAAAATCGTATGACTATATTGTCCGCAACCCACTTTTCTTATCGATTCGAGAATACTTTTACTGTGCAAAAAATAAGAACACGTTGTCAAAAGCAACATTTTCGCAAAATTCACTTAACGTAACGATAAGTTATTGCATAAATATAAAAAAGCTTGCATAGTACATGTTTTACAAAAAAAAAATCTGTTCATTAACCATAGCAATGGGTCGCGGTAAAACTTGCACAAATATGGAAAGACAAATGATCAGGGCGATGGTAGAAGAAGGAAAAACATATCGCGAAATATCCACGATATTTAAGATATCGCTCTACAAAATCCATAACGCTGTAAATTGGACGCCAAAACCAGAAACTCGAGGCCGAAAAAAGAAAACGAGCGAAAAAATGGATAGGCGAATTATTAAAGCGGCAAAAGACGACCCATTTAAGTCCTCAAAAGTAATTGGACTTGAATGCGGTGCAGAAGTTAGCAGCTCTACCATTCGCAGAAGGCTACGGGAGTCCAATTTATACGGCCGGGTGGTGCGCAAGGTGCCGATGTTGCGGGCAAAAAATGTGAAAGAACGACTTAAGTTTGCCAGAAAGCACTTAGCTGACAGAAACCAATCGAAGTAGCACAGCGTACTTTTTAGTGATGAAACAAAGGTAAACCTAGTTGGATCGGATGGCAAAAAATATGTTCGCCGCCCTATCAACCGTGCGTATGACATTAAATACACGCAGAAGACTGTTAAGCATGGAGGTGGAAGCATTATGTTATGGGGCTGCTTTGGATGGTACGGTGTGGAGCCCATACATCTCATAAAAGGCAACCTGGACAGCCAAAAATACTTGACATACTGTCCACTGAAATGCTTCCCTATGCACAACAAGTCATGGGTCCTGGAGTAATTTTCCAACAGGATAATGACCCCAAACACACATCTCGCCTGGCCAAAGATTGGTTTGCAGCGCAAAATGTTAATCTTTTGGAGTGGCCCGCGCAAAGTCCAGACCTAAACCCCATTGAACATTTATGGGCGGACTTAAAACGCGCCATTGGTACTAAAAGATTTAAAAATACGGACGAATTATGGGCCGCAGCACAAATTTCATGGAATGCAATCCCTGTACAACGATGTCGAGACCTTATTGACTCCATGGATAGGCGGTGCATTGCAGTGGAGGCCAGCAAGGGCTACAACACAAAATATTAAACAATAGAATGGATTTGGTCTTTTGAATAGCAAAAATAATGTTAATAATTAACTTGTTCTTATTATTTTGAACAACTTGTTTTCTATGTTTTTGTTAATTACATTCTTTTCTTGGGCTGCAAATAATCTTGAAAATAAAACAATTCTTAGCCTCTGTTAACAAACCTATAAATAAATTGGTCTGCAAACTTGTATCGTACTTTTTTAATTGGTTTAATTTTTGTGCGAAGTTTAAATGCATACATATTCTTGTTCTTATTATTTTGCTCACAACTGTAAAGCCAGACTAAAGCTCTTAAAAAAAGCGGTAAGATCTGCTAAGCGATCCTCCTGGAGGCAGTTCTGCCAGAATATAGGCAGCAACTATGAGGCCAGTTGGCTTCGCAAGATCCTCGCTTCCTGTCCAGCGTTTCCTAGGTTTTTGCAAAGGGATGACGGTACCTGGACATTGTCAAGTCAAGAGACTATCGAACTCTTGGTTGACACTCATTTCCCGGGCAATAGTTGTACTGATGTAACTATCCTGGGTACAACAAGATCAATCGGCCCACATCATAGCATGGGGGTGCAAGACATAGCAGCGAAAAACTGCACTGGGCTATAAATAGTTTTCTGCCCTTCAAGTCTCCGGGGCCTGACGGTATTATCCCAGCTGATCTGCAACACACATCAGACTTGGCTGTACCGTGGCTTCTGGAGATTTTTGTAGCTATTTTACACTTATCTCACATTCCAACCATTTGGTCTTCATATCTAAAGCGGGGAAGGTGTCACACTCAAAAGCAAAAGATCACAGGCCTATTAGCCTGTCCTCTTTTCTTCTCAAAACCTTTTAAAGTCTCAATGAGTTTTACATTAGGGAAAAGTAGGTCATCTACTATCACCTAATCAACATGCATATACGAATGGCAAATCCGTACTCCCTCCTTTTTAAAGAAATCACCTTGGCCTCTTTTCTTGACATTGAGGGAGCTTTCAACAATATTATTCCGGCTGCCATTACTTGCTCACTGACTAACTTGAAACTATGCAAGCCGATAGTGGACATAGTTCACAACCTGTTAACCAATAGGGTTATCAACTCCTCGCTAGGTTACTCCTCCGTTAGGAGGTGGGTCACCAGAGGCACCCCGCAGGGGGAGTTCTCTCTCCTCTCCTTTGGAACCTAGCGATAAATGACCTGCTTTTTCAACTGAACAGCACAGGTTATAAGGTGGTTGCATATGCAGGCGATGTAGCTATAGCGGTGTCAGGGAAGAGCCTTCCGATACTGGTCGATCTTCTTCAAGGTGTCCTGAACCTACTGGGATCTTGGTGCACTCGGAACGGTATGGGCATTAACCCATCCAAAACCTATTTGGTCCTTTTCACAAGGAAGCACCAAATTCCTACTTTTGACCCGCCTTCTCTTAACGGTACTAGTCTAACTATTAGCTCGAAGGCCAAGTGCTTGGACTACTGCTGGATAGGAAACTAAACTGGAAAGCGAACATACTAGAAAGGGTTCGCAAGGCCACTGTGGCACTGTACACTTGCAAAAGAGCAGTTGGCAAAAAATGGGGTCTCCAACCACGCATCATGTACTGGATGTACATGTCCGTGATTAGGCCCATTATTTTCTACGGAGCAGTAGTATGGTGGACTGCCCTGGATAAGGGGGCTAACCAGAAACCTCAATAGTTTAGCATTGCAAAATGCAGCCCACTAAGGGATTTTGATAGGTTTGAAGAATAAGTATTTTTGATTGAATTTCAAAAATTCCCAAAAAAACCTTTGACTTTGGATCGAAAAAAACGTATGAATATTTAAATATTTTTGAAATTTGAGTATGGTAGAATCTAAAACGATCAACTCTAATCCAATTCTACCCATTTTCAAGTCTTTTGTCTTTATGAATTACTTAATATAGCAAAATTCCCAAACGTTGCGCAAACGCAACGCTCAGGGCTTAATGGGTTAAGGGGGGACTATACCCTTTCGAGCGTTTTTTGAGGGAATTTTTGACAATTTTTTTACTTGCAAATGAATACCAATAGACGGATGAGGTTTTTTGTAAATGAAAGAACTTGTATTAGTGTACAAAATTGCAATTTTTATCCATCCAGCCTTCACCCCTCTCCTCCCACAGCTCCTCGAAGTTACGGTCTGCTTGTTGCAGCGATCCGCGGTGGTCACGATTGAGCCTCTGGGATTTATCTGAAAGTCAAAATTGTTTCACCATTTTGAACTATAGGCTTGTCGCTCGTCACTAACGGATGGGATTTTTAAATTTCAAATTTAAAAAAAAATTGCGGTCGTTTAAAGTAAAAATCTCTATTTTTGTCTGAAAATTTGGTTTCAATAAGGCGGAAAAATTTGCAAATTGAGATATCAAAAAAAGCATCCGTTAATGACGAGATACTACCCTTAGCTTGGAATATACGAAATTTCAAGTGAATCCGTTGAATTGATTCCGAGAAATCATGACCACCGACTTTGAAAACATGGTTTCGAGAAAAACGGGTTTAAAGTTTTGGAATCAGTTTACACTGGCATAATTTTTTTTCTTATGACTTACATATAATCATCGATTCCTGGACCATAACAGGAATCCTCCTCTGTCTCTAAAACTTCCATTGTTAACGATGCGGCTAATCGCCGAGCCGTTCGAGCCTCTCGTGTCTTATGCTGCGCTCGGAGCTCGGCCTTGCTGCAGCGTTGCCTATTGCTCGTAGCAGCAAACTGTGCTGCGTTTCGTCCAATTGTGACTCCCATTGTAGTCAAAATTCTCAAAAGAGATGTTGTGCCTTCATTAAACATCCCAACTGCGATGAAAGTTGCGGTTTCTACAATCTCCCTGCTGGTGCTTTTGATCTTTGGCGCTATTTTCCATATCAAATTATTGAAACTCTCATTATTATTCTGAGTGTATCCACCAAGGCAGCGGTGTAATAAATTTTCATTTGAGAGATCCTCATACATTGGACGAATCGCTGTTAAAGCATCTTTGGGTAAAGGGTTGTAACTTTGTTGGAAATTCTTCAACTCTTTGTTCGCCTTCGCTTTCTGCCACTCGCACCACGAATCAGGTCCTTCAGGACAAAAGTGATGCTGTGGTTTGTTCTTCGTCGAGCTGTAGTGATATGTCGCCCAAACTGCCTTTTTCATTGCCTCCACCGATTCAAAATTTCTCCTTATCGCTAGTCCATAATAAACTGTCAGTTTCTCTATTATTTTCCAGTTAATTTTCCTCTTCCTCCTAGACCCTTATTTTCTTTTTTGCACTTACGAAGACGGGATCCCATTCTTTTTTGCACGTGGCCTATACATTCTTTTTTCACAATCTCGAAATCCTCTCCATATGGTTTGGATTCCACAAGGCCTTTGTAATTTTTATAACGCACTCCATATTTTTCCTCTGATCGTGAGTACATTTCTTTAATGGCATCCACCTCCATTTTTCCCGCCGAAGCTTCATGATTATTTTGGCACAGACTTTGGTGATTTTCTTTCCACTCGTCATATTCTTCAGTGCCTTCTTTTTTCCCCAAACTGTACATTCTTGACAGCAACTGGATTTGATTTGAACGTCAAGAATGCAAACGCCATACAGAGAAGAAAAACCTCGTTTGTGCCATGTTCCATACCCTGATACTGTCAAATCCTTGGTGCTTTCGATCTCACTCTCGGCACTGGCCCGCAATTGTTCTTCCTGCACCGCATTTTCCATAAGCAACTCTGCAACAGCTTCGGACGCGGTGTGAATTTTTGCAGAGATACTTTTCTTTGTTTTTCTTGTCAGAGGAGGAGGAAAATCCATCAAGCCACAAAATTTCTGTTCAGAAATGTGTCCTTGTCCAATACACCGCATAGAAAATGAAAATCTGTAATTCACTTCGTAGGAACTTCCAATTTTCGGACACGACGAGATCTTGGTTGGCTGTCATCACAAACGATGGAAATTTCAAACCCAAGACCGCGAGTATTTTCTGTTTGGAACTTGACATTGCCACCGCAACTTTTACATTGCACATTTTCACAAATACTTTTGAAAACATCATTGAAATTTATAATACGGTACTGCAACATTTCATTTTCCGGCACGATTATGTCGTCCAAAGACATTGCTTTTCGTTTTTTTTGGCGCTTCCAACTAAATCTTTTTCATTTTCGCGATCCCACTTGGAAGGAATACTTGGACGTTTTCGCGATCTATCTTTGCGAATGTGACTTTTTGATCTCTTATCACGCGATATTTTGTTCGGATTCATTATGAAGCGTGCGTCCAGCGGAACGATTGAAAAACAATGCCTATAAACATGTTAAGACATGTCAAACGCTCGCGCGTGCAGGACTTTCAAACACATTCTCAAGGGTTTACTCTAATTGATTAAGCAAAAAAAAAATTTCGATTTTTCAAAACCGAATAGGTATACTCCCCCCTTAAAACAGTGCAACCTTCCTAGAGGTATGGTTCGCATTTTCACTGACAGCCAAGCAGCAATTAAAACCCTCAAAAAGGTCTCAACCACATCGAAAGGGGTTGCTCTTTGCCGCTCCCTACTAAATGAATTAGGGCATGTGAACAACATTACCCTTATCTAGGTACCGGGCCACAAAGACATCAGTGGGGACTGCGTAGCTGATGAGCTTGCCAGACGTGGCAGCACCCTCCCGTACTTACACCCCACAGTTACAGCAGGCATTCTTCTTGCTTCCTGTAAACTAACAATCTGCTCCTTCTTCCTCGATATGGGCAACAGGCGATGACAAGAGGAGAACACATGTACCATAACCAAACAGCTCTGGCCTGTTTTTAATCTAAGGCGCACAAGAGCACTTGGCACGGTCGTCGCAATCCTGACAGGCCACTGTCTACTCGGATGCCATGCCTTCAGACTAGGCGTCAACAGACGGGACTTCTGCCGCAGTTGCCACAATGAAGAGGAGGAGGAAACTATGTTATCTTCCCTGCAACTGCCCGGCTCTATCTAGGACGAAGATGGGAAACCCTAGACTCTCCTTTCTTCGACAACTTGAATGACCTCAGTTCAGCTAGCATCAAAAACTTGCTTGAGTTCATCCACAATTCAAAATGGCTTGAATAGGCTTCTCGACTTGCAGTAAGACAGACCCTCAACTTGTGGTATCACAACGGGCCCATTCCGTGGCCTAAGTGTGTCGGCAAGTCCCATGCCAAGATAGCCACCTTAACCTAACCTAAGTACCCAAAAAAATATCTGCTAAATGTGAGCTCCAGTAGTATATACCTGGAGTTAAAATAGTTTAGGTTTTTATCGAAATAACATTCATTATTTTTAACTACCTCTGCATATTCTAAGCTATAGCTTAGCTTAGCTATAGCTTTCATTATCTTCACACTTGTAAAGATAGAAAATAGGAAATAACGAATAGGAAATATCTGTTGTTAATAGTTCATCTCCTTCCGTAATCCAGTTAGAATTCACATTATACTGTAGTAATTTCAGGGAAAGCAATTTAGCTACTATAATATTGAATTCATGTACAGAAGGATTTTTACAGTGCACTCCCCTGACTCGAGCATAAGAAAACATATTTTCTAAAGGATCTTAATTGAACCGACCCACAGTGGGGTATTGACCATTGAAAACGGCGATCAATTCTCCTGAGCTATTAAAATGAATGTAAAGTATTTTTTTACATAGATGAAACATATACAAGGTGCGTCCCAAAGTAAACAGGACTTTTGCAATAGGGACGTTTCTGGTGGCGCCATCTATGTGTGAGGACATGCGTTGGAAAGGTACATCTTTCATTCACATACTGTCTAAATTTCATGACATTTGGTCTAGTAGACGCCGAAATATCCCGCTCAATGTGACAGTATGTTTTTAACTTTGGTACGAGAATGTCGATCGAACAAAGAGCTAATATTAAGTTCTGTTTTAAACTTGGTAAAACTTTTACCGAAACGTTTAAATTGTTAAAGCAAGTTTATGGTGATGATTGTTTATCCCGTGGCCGTGTTAATGAGTGGTTGAATCGATTCAAGAATGGTCGTGAAGACTTGAATGACGACGAACACGTCGGCCAGTCGAAATTTGTGATTACTGACGATGCCATCAAAACTGTGCGTGATTTTATCAAAATGCAGCCAAAATCATCATTGGAATTGATGGAAATGGAATTGAACATCTCCAAAACATCAATTGATCGCATTTTAACCGAACATTTGGGTCTCCGTAAAGTGTGTTCTCGCTTCATTCCGCACACTTTAACCGACGACCAAAAAGCGCAGAGAATTGAGCACGCAAAAGACATCGTTCGGGAAGCCAGACGTGATCCAAATTTCTTGTTCAACATCGTAACCGGTGACGAAACGTGGTGCTTTCAATATGATCCCGAAACAAAGCGTCAAAGTGCCGAATGGAAGCACCCAGATGAGCCAAATCCGAAAAAAACCCGCCGTGAGAAGTCAAAAATCAAAACTCATCTCATTTGTTTCTACGATTCAAAGGGAATAATTCATCGAGAGTTTGTTCCACCGGGAAAAACAATTAACGCTTTGTTTTATGTTGAAGTTTTGAAGCGTTTGGTGCATCGCATTCGTCGTATTCGGCCAGAATATCGCGAGGAAGGAAGTTGGCGTTTATTGCATGATAATGCACCGGCTCACAGAGCCCTAGTTACGACCGATTATTTGACCAAAAATCGCATTTTTACCATCAATCATTCACCGTATTCGCCTGATATGGCTCCCTGTGACTTCTAGTTATTCGGTCAGTTGCATTTGCCGATGAAAGGAAACCGTTATAAGGACGTTGAGGACATCCAAAAGGCTTGTACCAACATTCTGAAGGCGATGCCGGCCGATGACCTAAAACACTCATTCCAAATGCTTTTGGACCGTGCAAAACGTTGTTGAACGAATAAACGTTGAAACGTTTTGAATAAATAAAAAGAATTATACAAAAATAATCATCCGTTTTCTTTATTTTATAAAAGTCCTGTTTACTTTGGGTTGCACCTTGTATAAGAGAAATTGAAAAAAAAAATTGTTGTTGTTGTTGTTTTTTTATTAAATTTATTCAATTTAAGTAAATATTTCATGTTTTGGGCTTCTCAAACTGGAATTATTAAATGTAATCGCTATTATTATCATCAGTATCATCATCATCGTCATCATCATCATCATCATCATCATCATCATCATCATCATTCTACTCTATGAACTCTCGTCCATCGCTCTTTAAAATGTTTGAAGAAATCGTGTAGAACAGTATTAAAATTTGTTGTATCATTGTCCGCCGCACCAGTACGATGTTTAATCCAGAGACCTAAAATAATTATTATCCATATTTTTGGGAATGAAAAAATTGCCCTAATTTAAGAAGTTTCTAAAATTATTGTTTTATAATAATTATTCGCAATAAGAAATTGTTTACGTCGCCTATAACTATTATCATGTAATAAATTTTTTTGACTTGCATAATAACTCTTATAAGTAACAAGAATATTTTTCGTTGTCGATAATTATTATTTTGGAATTTTTGTTTTTTACATTGCTTCATAACTTTTATTTATGACTTTTTTAATTTACGTTACCGATAACTATTATTTTTTTTTTACGTTGCTTCATAACTTTTATTTTATGGATTTTTTTTCCTTTACGTTGCCGATAACTATTATTTTGAAAACAACATTTTTTACGTTGAATTACTACATTTTGGATATGAATTAATTTTTAATTGTTTTAAATTGACAAACGCAAATTAACTGCAGAAACCTTATTTCCACCACCAACTAAACAATTAAAAATCAATTCATGCTCAAAATGTGGTAAGGCAACGTAAATAAAAAAATTTCTTTCATAAAAGTTATGAGGCAACGTAAAAAAATTGTCTTTCAAATAATAGTTATCGGTAACGTAAATTAAAAAAAAAAATCATACATAAAAGTTATGAAGCAACGTAAAAAAAATGTTCTCAAAATAATAGTTATCGGTAACGTAAATAAAAAAGTCATAAATAAAAGTTATGATGCAACGTTAACAAAAAAAATCCCAAAATAATAATTATCCAGAATGAAAAAAATATTTATTTCTCATAACAGTTATTATGCAACGTAAAAATTAATTCTCGCAAATAATAATTATAATCAACAAATAAAATTTATGTTGCATTGTAATAGTTACATTGCAATTAATTTCTTAAAAAACTTATAATAGTTAAGTCCCTGGTTTAATCTCTTCTCTTAAAAATTGGAATTTATCTTGAAACCTCTCAAACCCTGAGTTTTTCATAATGTCATAGAGACTTTGGCGTGAAATGAAAATCGTGTTTGATGTGGTTCCTACAATACAAACATTTTCGTGTCATCAAAGAGCTAAAAGGTAATATTTTTTTCCCTTTTACCTTTCCCAAGTTACGTTGACATCACTTTTATTGTTATTAGCACGAATGATAAAACAGGCGCACGTTGACAAAACCAAAACAACAATTATACCAAATGAACAGAAACAGAAGAAGGCAGAATTCAAAAGTACACTATAATCTGCATAATGCGACTTCTATCCTTATATAGAAGCCTACACATATGTCTAGAGATAGGTTTGAAATTTGAATATATCAATGACAGGGTCACTTTAACTCGGAATGTCAAAATATATGATCAAATCAGAAATTATAAGAATTTCATATAACATTTTTTTTACGAAGGTACAGTAAAAATATTAACAAAACTAATATGCCCAACCTTATTTGTAGTGCCTTGCAGTAGAATAACAAAAACAAAACAGAAACACATGATAACAACAACATTCATTACTCCATGAAGATCAAGCGAAATCACAAAATTTGGTACTGACTTTGAAGCACTAAAACTTCAATATGTCAGAAAATGCACAAAAGTGCACTTTAATTTTTTGCAATATAGTAGTCAAATATATGTTCTTTACATATCATACAAAATTATTACGGCCTTTCACAGCTTAAGTAACTATATGTCTACCTATATCCTCTAAATATGTACAATTTTAAGACTATAACTAAAAAATTTTTATAAATTATTAATACACATATTCTACAAACATAATTTTGTTTAAACATTAGTACAATACCTGAGGTTGAAGGTTCCATATTAAAAAAATTAAGTATTACAACAATGATATTAAAAAATACACTTCAAATCACTCGCAAATGCGTAACGCGCTCTAAACACAACGGAGCAATGAACAAATATGCATTTTGCAAAGCGTGCTGTGACCAAACCGTTCAATGTAGATCATTTATTTTTTCACCCAGTGATGCACAATTTTATCTACTTTTCCCCCATACCAAATATTATCAAGATATTTGAATTTCATTTTTTGAATTAATCGCCATTTTGGGCATCAAATACCCCACTGTGCGACCCGTAAAAATAAAAAAATGTTGGTGGTTGCGCTGGTTGTTTGTATAAGACCAGCAATGCAATATATTTTATCCCCTTTGTATTAAATTTGCTTCGAAAGTCAATAACTCGTGCAACTTTTTTTAAGCCTCATTGTCTAATTGTAAGCCGCATTTAAAGGGGTTGCGGTCACAAATATAACGATTTGCTGTTAAGACAATAAAACTTAACAGTTGTTTCTTCTTCAAAAAAGTAGCTGTTGAGGCCACTACTTGAAAGTCGTTTCTGCAAAACTGATAGTTATAATTTGCAGATTCGACAGCAGCTGCCACAGTATGATTCACAGTTTGTACAGCTAAATTAACTCTAATTTTTTCGAAAGTGTTTGGTCGAATAATTTTTGTTACATTTTCTAATTCAAATAGCTTTTGAAGTAAGCCTTAAGAAAATAATTTCTGATTTGAATAAATGCGGTACAGCATATAAGTAATAAATTTTGGTATCCTTATTAAACAAATATGGTTGTTCTGTAGATGCACCCAAGAGCTTAAAGCATTTCCGGTTGTTGTGGCCGTGGTCACAAGTTATTGCACGTACTTCTAACCCCATTTGAGAAGTAATTTGTAAATTTTTTTGGACAAATTTCTTTAAAATTTCACCGTTAACAGAGTTTACTGCAACGAAATAGTTCAAAACGAATTTCAAATTTGAAAATAAACCCTCAACATAAAAGTGCAAATATGAATACCCACTTTAATTCTTCACTTAGGACCCAAGTCTTCTAATCCATCCACACATTGAGTATATCATTTTTAGTTTTTTTTTCACAAATTAATTGATACAGATAATAAGCATCCAAAAATTCATGACTTTATGTTTAGTCAATTTTTAGAAGCTCATAACTCAGCAAAAAAACATCATACAAAAAAAAAATTGGGTGTACACATCCACGTCTACTAGAAGTATAACTGACCTGAATATAAACAAAATTCATGACCTCACTTTTTTTGGGTTGTCCGCTTGACGTGAAATGCCCCATATATATTGTAAGTCAAATTTTGTCTGATTGCCACTTTATCAAACATTAAAATACAATCCCGTTCAAAGGTGCTAAATTTTTGTACAGCATCTTCAAGAGCACTGTAAATACATACTTATATTGTTTCCTGGTTTTACATTTTTTATTTCATTCCATCTCTGCAAAGATGAAATACTTGGCAAATTAAGATTTAAACAATTTCGCAAAAATAAATAACCGGGAGTGGATCTGTAATGAATAGTTTGTGCAACACTTTTCATCCTCATGAATTTGTGCCTCGTTTTTCTTTTAGCAGCATGTTTGCAAACATTTTATCGTAGTCAGATATATCAATTTTTTTATTAATATTAGAAACTGGTTGGTTTTGTATGTCCATTTTTTTTAAACGGAGTATATTTTTGCGCGTTTTCGAATTTGCTTGTTTCTGTAGCAACATTTGGTTCTCTTTACACGTAAGTTTTTTTCAGAATTAAATTGGTTTTTTTTTTGGTGAAAAACTGATTTTTATAAATTGACTTTGCACAGGTTGCATAAACACGCAGCGGATTCTGATCTTTTTGTTTTCCGTGCCGGCGATCTTTAAGTGCTCAAATCAACATCCTCAAGGCTGAAGGCAGCATGCATTTTCGCCCTCAAAGCCTAAAGAGAGCTGAGGAGTTGTTCCCCGTTTCAAATATTTTTTTCCAATCGAGTTTTCCAAAAAATGTTTCTCGCACAAAAATAATGTTGGCGAATTTGCAATAAATTCTTTAGAAAAAATGCATTTTTCCACCCACTCTATAAATAAAGGAGAGTCTACACTATGATCAATAAGTACCGGGACTGTGTATGTTAAATTTTCCGCCGTTGCCCGATGCAGGTAAACGGCGGTAGGACCTTAACTGACAAATTTTGAGCGGGATTGCATCATTAGTTTTTGTTTGGCAGCTGTTAGCGTCAGTCAACTTTTTGTACTTCGTCGCATTTTACAATGGATAATTTTGTTGATCAACGTATTTGTTTGAAATTTTGTCTTAAGAACGAAATTTCTTGTGCCAATGCGCTTAAAATGTTGCATAAAGCATTTGGGGAGTCTGCTCTATCAAGAACCAGAGCGTTCGAGTGGTATAAAATGTTCAAAAGTGGTCGTGAAGTGGTCGAAGACTTTCCTCGTTCTGGACGTCCTTCAACATCGAATCCCGACGAAAATGTTGAAATTGTGAAGAAAATCGTCATGTGAGCCTCAGAGAGATTTCTAACGATCTTAACATCTCTTATGGAAGCGCACAACACATTGTTGTTGATATTTTGCGCATGAAACGCGTCGCCGCACGGCTTGTTCCTCAAGACTTGAATTTCGTCCAAAAAGATCATCGAAAGCAAGTGGCTGAAGACATGATTTCCGAAGCTAAGAAGGACCCAACGTTCATGAAACATATAATTACTGGTGATGAGACATGGGTCTATGAATTCGATGTGACAACTAGCCAGCAATCATCCGAATGGCGTGCTGAAGGCGAGCCAAAACCAAAAAAAGTGCGCCAAAGTCGATCAAAAATCAAGGTTATGCTCATTGTTTTCTTCGATTATCGCGGTGTGGTGCATTATGAATACGTTCCGACCGGTCAAAACGTTAATAAAGAGTATTACCTTGAAGTATTGAGGCGTTTGAGAGATGCTATTCGTAGAAAACGACCGGATTTGTGGGCCGATAACAGCTGGATTTTGCACCACGATAATGCGCCGTCTCACAAAGTACACATTATTCGCGATTATTTGAACAAACACAGTGTGAATATCATCGATCAGGCTCCCTATTCTCCAGGTGACTTTTTTCTGTTCTCCCGACTCAAGTTACCGCTTCGTGGAAAAAGATTTGAGTCCATAGAGGTCATAAAAGATGGTCATACCTGCTTCGGCTTACCAGAAGTGCATGGACGATTGGATTAAGCGTTGGCATATGTGTATTGCTTCAGATGGGGCTTATTTTGAAGGGGATAAAATAAATTTACCAGAAGAATAAAACAATTTTGTTTTTTTGACACAGTCCCGGTACTTATTGATCATAGTGTATATCAGTAAACTTAAACTGCATCATTGTACGAAACTCCCGTTTCGACCTCAAGCAATGAGGTAGGCAACATTTATTGCCTGCTGCTTGTTTCTTGCTGGCAATTGTTTTTATATAGATCAAGAGCTTAAAAAGTGACCAGAAAGGTTTAACCACGTCAACATAAAAACAAATAATTCTATTTGCTACATACCAGCAAAGAATATGAAGTGTATAGAAGGCGCATCTGAGCTCAAAAATTCAAATTTTTGTTTGCGAGCTTCATAGAGCGGGGGGAAGCCACAAAAGGGAAAGAGCGATGCCAGCAGGAGAGCAAGCGCTTCAGTTTGCGCTCATTGACTGTGCGAACTGAAGCACACTCACCCAACAACCACACATGAAATAAAAGTACCGCTTCTCCTGTGTACTTTGAGGTGTTGGTGGTTGTTTTGGTCTCTCAATCATTTTTTGTACAAATTTTTCACAGCAACACAGCCAGCGCAATGATCGTCGTTTCAACGACGCCCATGCTTTTTGTTGTTGTAGTTTTTGTGTGTATGCTTTTTTGTGTTGGCGATTGGTTTTGCTACACAGTTCGAGAAAAATGTGACGTCAATATTGAACAGAATGTTTACTGCCATTATCAATCAAATCACTGAGGCGTGCAGTCGTTTGTTGGCTTATGCTGAGCTTTGATTGAATAATTTTAAACTTGCAGGTACTTAGACGTGGTTGATCCAGAACCAAAATTTAATCAAATATTTTTACTTGGCTCATTCCAAGAGAATTATTTGTTTGTATTTTGACGTGGTTGATCCTACATTTCTTGCAAGTGTTTTTTGACGTGGTTGAACCAATTAAACCTTTATATAAATACTTATTTTTACTTGACTAGTTTCAAGTAGTGGCAGCCGCCGTGGCTCAGTTGGTTAGTGCGTTGGACCGCGAGTCGAAGGCAGCAAACCGCAGGTTCAAATACTGCCCGTAATAACACCTAAAAAAATAACGGGAAAATTCGTTTTCTCTTTCGGTGGCTGTCCTCTCAGCTGGAAATGGCAAACCTCTGAGAGTAAAAATTGCCTATGATAAAGCTCCCAACCTGCCGTTCGGAACCGGCATAAAAACTGTAGGTCCCTTCCACCCGCGTACAAATTCACACGCACAACACGGGTGGTTGCGGGAAGCTAGGCCTTAGTCTCGCGTAAGCGGGCTGTCGTGCCAGTCAATTATTATTATTATTATTATTAGTTTCAAGTAGAATTATTTGTTTATATTTTGACGTGGTTGATCCTTACTTTAAATTTTTTGCAAGTGTTTTTTGACGTGGTTGAACCAATTAAACCTTTATATAAATACTTATTTTTACTTGACTAGTTTCAAATATAAATATTTGTTTATATTTTGACGTGGTTGATCCTAATTTTTTTCACAATTCAATATGGCTTCAAAGCAAAGCAAGAATTCCTGCAAATCTGGAATTCAATGCTGTGTGCCCAGTTGCAAAAAATGTAGACGTAACTACCCAAATTTGTGAATATTTAAGTTTCCGGCTGCTGATTTGATTTTTGGTCAAATCTGGCGTGAGAAATGCAATATTGCATATGAAGATTACGATAAAAATCTTCATATTTGTGAAAACCATTTTTCTAGTTCTTTCCTTGGCAAAAGAAAATTAAAACTCGATGCGATTCCAACTATAAATTTGGATGAGAACTGTCAGAATTCAGAAGAAGAATTTTTGGAACCTGAAAATGCAGTCAAAAAATTACGTATTGACGATGCAATGTGTATTAATTGCGAAAAAAATGCCAAATCAATTCGCTTTTACAAAAAGAAATACACTGATCTGTTAAGAAAATTTAAAAGATTTCAAGAAAAGATGCGACGAGAAAAGCATCCTGTTAAACTAAATAAGAATAAAAAAAATACACTGAAAAATTTGCAAAATACAATTGACTCGTTACCAAGAATAAGCAAAGAATCAAACATTTTTTGCAAATTGTTAACAAGTTCCAGGCCAAAGGAATACTCGGCTGATGTGAAATATTTGGCACAAAATATTTTTTACATTTCCCAGTCGACGTATTGCTTCCTGCGGAACAAGCTAAATTTTAATTTGCCACATATTAGCACATTAAATCGATGGGCCCCAATAAAGTTCCTTCAGCCTGGTTTTAAAAATAGCGCTTTCGAATCCATTAAGAATTTGTGTTTAGATTTAAAAGAAAAAAATGAAAATAGCATAGTACTATTAATGGATGAAATGGCGATTAAAAAAGAATTAAGGTATAATGCGAAATTAGATTTAGTTGACGGGTTTGAATGCAATGGCTTTGAAAGAACAACAAAAATTGGTAACCTTGTGTGCGTGTTTATGCTCAAGTCCATGTTCTCCAGTAGAAGTTTTATTTTAAATTATTTCATATCTGAAAATGGACTAAATTCAGATAATTTGTGTAAAATAATTACAGAAAACTTAAAATTGCTTAGTTCTTTTGAAATAACGGTCAAGGTGTTAGTGTGTGATCAGGGATCTGCTAACAGAAAGTGCTTTACCAATTTCGGAGTGAGTCTAGAACGTCCTTTTTTTGAATTCAATAACCAAAAAGTTTTTGTTATGTTTGACTTTCCTCATTTAATTAAGTCATTAAGAAACGGTTTGCTGAAATGCGACTTAAAAACACCAGATGGAGTAGTTAGTTTTAAGGTCGTACAGGAGCTGTGGGAAAAGGAAGAAAACTCCAAAACTAAAATGTGCCATAAGCTGACTAGGCAACATATATTCCCCAATGCATTCGAAAAAATGCGAGTTAAATTTGGTACGCAAGTTTTTAGCAAAACACTTCAAGCTGCAATAAGAACTATTTGCGACACCACTGGGTTCACAAAAAGTTCCAAAGTTTTAGCTTTATCTACAGCTAAGTTTATAAAAAAAGTAGACCAAATATTTGATTGCATGAATAGTGGATCCCTCTATTCGGATAATTGTTTTAGATCAGCTTTGCAATTAAATAATGAGTCGTACAATTTTATCAAGACTTTTTTGAATTATTTGGAAGAGGTTAAATTTATGGATGAAAAGAAACGTGTTTTTTTTAGATGGAATGAAATTGTCCCTTAAAGCTGTTCTTTTAATCACTGATGAAGCATTAAGCAATAATCCACACAAATTTTTTATAACAACCAAGTCTTTTAACCAAGACAAACTGGAAAATACTTTTGCAATTTTAAGACAAAAAGGGGGCAATAACAGCAATCCTTCGGTTGCGGATCTTAATAACATTTTAGCCAGAATAATGGCCTCAAGGGTTATTCGGTCAAGTGTAACGACTAATTGTGAAGATACTCAGTAACCCATGGATCAAATCCTATTACAAGCTGAGACGGACGAAACTGTTTTTTGTACTGATGAGGAGAAAGATAATGACGTCCAATTGTGTGATCTCGATTTCAGCAGTAATGAGTACGCTAATTATTTTTTAGATGACAACTTTGACAATCGAGCAGAAATTAACGTGGAGTTAGTTTCAATAAGATATTTTGTGGGATATGTTGCTTACAAAATTCTCTCAAAAATTAATTGTGACATATGTTTCCAAAGATTTAGAAAGGAAGATGAAGTTTTAACTGCGCCAAGTGAAATATTTATATTCCATAAAAATTATCAATCGGTTACAGACTTTGGTAACCTATTAGCTCCTTCGGATTCCCTTATGGAAGCAAGCAAAAAACACATTCTGGTGTTTCACAGAATTTTTGAGTCCGAGCCTGAAAAAATTGGTATTAAGGCATATATATCCGACTCATGCAAGAATTCTACTCCCGAAATGCTGTGACAGTAAATTAAAAATCCTAGATTTTCTTATTTTAGTTCTTTTACGCAAACATTGTATGTGGGCCATAAAAAAAGGAAGCTCCAAACAACGGAAGTTAAAAATTATTGCGGGTCAATAAAGCAGCTCTTCCTTTCTTGTTTTTTTTTAATTTATGTTTTGCATCGTTTGGAACTTCCTTTTGATAATTTACTGTCACAGCATTCATCAGGGAATCTGAAGAAGTAAATAGGTTATAACAAAAGTCTGTAATCGATTTATAATTTTTATTATAATTTTTATGGAACATGTTTTACTTAGCGCAGTGAAATCGTCATCAATTGTTTTACAATTTCAGCTTTTCGCCAGCGCAACAACACCAAGAACAACAGCACATCGTCTTCACCTCTCAATCATCCCACGCCGCAGCAGTGTGCTAACGCAGACTCGCTGAAGTCAGCGCAACCAAAGAGCGCAACACATAAAACTACGTTATCGCTTGTAAAGCAACGCTCTCACCACATACGTGATCTGTGCGAGCAGAGCGCGGGTTCCAATGTTAGAACCCGCCATACAAAATTTTTGCTTGTATGACATGCGCATTCTGTATGTTTATTTTCTTTGATACCAGTCACGTAAAAATATTTTAAAAAATTTCAAATTTGGATCAATCACATTAAAAGCAATTGCAAAAAAATCAAAATTTAGAGAAATATATTTGCAAACAATTTAAGTTAGGATCAACCACGTCAAAAGCAATTGCAAAAAATTAAAAATTGTAATCAACCACGTCAAAATTTAGGCAAATAATTATATTTGGAACTAGCCACGTAAAAATGTTAGCATAAAGTTTAATCAATCAATGTAAGCGCAGCATAAACCAAAAACGACCATCCAGCACGAAGATTCGATTCATAATAAAAATATAGAAATTCACCGGCCCGTGCTTGCTCTCCGCTTGCTTCTTTACAAACAAAAAGAAGAAGAAGACAGGCAATATTTGCATACGAAAAATGATTAAGCAATCGCTTTGCCAAAACAACCAACATTTCAATGTGCACGAGTACTTAAAACCAAGCTGGCTTGCTGCGGAAAACAACAGCATTGGATGTTGCTGTCGAAATGAGAATGAAGCACCAATACTTGGCAACTTGCAGTAATGGCAGCATTTTCGAATACAAGAGCGTAAAAAGGTTAGCGCTCAGCTGTGATAAAACAACTGCTTTGTCGGTCAGAAAATTCTGTTTATTTGCAATGTATGGCGTGCGGCATCTTGGTAATTCTATTATCTTTGGTAGGACCTAACGTGTGCATAATAAAATTAGAAATTTAATAAACAAATGCAAGTTTTAAAAAAGAAAATTAAAAGACGGCACTTTAAAGGAAAAACGAAGTTACTCATGTAAGTATTTGACACACAGTACACACAGCGGTATTTTGAGTGACAAAACTGAAATGCTGGAATGTTTTAAATTGAGAATACATAAAGCACACCCACTTCAAAAGTGACACAACTAAACATTTTCGAGTTTATGTGTTAATAATGTGCACACTAGCATATTGTCAAGGTGATGCCGTGTTCACGGCCTAGGTGTCAATCCATCCAAGACAGATGTTATGCTGTTCAGCTAACGATATAAGATACCTAACTTCGTACCATCGAAGTTGGATGGTACTATACTTAGCCTCAGCAATAGCGTGAAGCATCTGGGCCTTATCCTGGATCCGAAGCTTAGCTGGAAGGCCAACATAACTGAGAGGGTACGGAAAGCGTGCTGTGCTCTCTACAGTTGCAAAAGGGCCTTAGCTGCTAGATAGGGGCTACAACCTCGCGTCATGCATTGGCTATACACGTCCGTAGTGGAACCCAACCTTCTTTATGGGGCCGTATTTTGGTGGCAATCCATTTCAAAGGGGGTCAACTTAAGGTATCATGGCACGTTAGAAAGGGGAATTTTTAATGACTAACAAAATTATTTCTTTTTCAGCTCCTTTATTATCAATCTTTTTGAAAATTTTTTTATTAGCATATTGTCTCTTATATAGGTGGAGCTGAAGTCGCGTAGAAAAAAAACACATCCTCCTACATGGCTCGACCGATTTAAAATTTTTTTAGTTCTTTTTATTAACTTATTTTTTACAAGAATCCACCACAATATTGAAGAAAATTTTTTATTTAAAGAACTTTTTCTGGGAAAAAAGGGTGAAAAACTCAGTAAATTTTTGACACTTTTTTGCAAAAAGCTCCTATCCTTTTATTTTTAGCGCTTTTTTTATTTTTCTGGTGAATTCCTGTGTCCGAAAGCTTAATAACTATGAATCTTTTTTGGTTTTTGTTTCAGATTAGCCAATCCGGAGATTAAGTATCCGTAATGGAGGATGTTTTTTTTTACACGCGACTTCAGCTCCACCTATATAAGAGACAATATGCTAAAAAAACAAAAAAAAAATCATTAAAAATTCAGCTTTCTAACGTGCCATGATACCTTAAAACAGATTGATAACATCAGGAGAACGGCGGCCATCCTTATCACGGAGGCTATCCGTACTACTCCGACAAATGCGCTTTTTACCTTCCTGCACTGGCTGCCGTCCGCGCTTCTGGTTAGATACCAAGCCAAATGTGTTGCAACCAGACCAAATGCACTAACTAGGTGGAAAAGACCCAATTTGGGGCATTCAAACATCCTGCTGCAGGATGGATCCATAGGTATTGATTACATATGCCCCTCTATTAACAATCGTTTTTGTACCACAATTCCCAGCAGGGAGGAATGGTAACATAACGCGATACGGACTGACGATTCCATTGATATCTACACACTTGGTTCCAAGCAAGATTCATTGAATAGAAGATTGCGCCTTCCGGGAGAAAATAAATTTGAAACCGCACCAGTGACGTCATACAAAATTGTTTCCAATTGGCTGAAAATGTTTATTGAATTTTGGAAAGAGCAACACAGTGGGACAACATTAAATATTTATTCACTTTTTGTTATTTAATAAATTTTTTTTCTATTTTCGATTTGAAAAGTACGAGTGGCGATGTACCTTTTTTGTTTTCATTATTTCGTGTACACAGGCCCACTGCACACTGCATGACTCTCGTTTTTTTGTTTTGTAAATTTTTCCGCGATTCCTTCACTACACGCACCTTTTAACGCGAGGACTTTCGAAATTCGAAATGATTTATTAAATTTAACTCAAAAACACGAAAACAAACAAGCAAAAGCGGCACAATTTTCACAAAACAAACAATTTTTGGTCAAACAAAAAAAATAAAAACATAGCACGAAATTCATATATGTAATACTTCTATATTGGCAGCAACCTATCTTCACAATGTGTTTTCATTCGGAAATCAAAGGGAGACAAGCGATGAGACAGAAAACACGAAAATTTGTGAATGTGTTTCTATGCGTGTATACATGAGCACTTCTACACATGAACAACTATCAAACTGCTCCACGGGCGGTTGAAGAAATTTCAGTTAATTTCGACAAATTTTTATTTTTTTCCAGTCAATTTTTTTCCCACCTGAACGCACCTGACTTTTTGACACTTTTTACAGCTGTCAAGGTACATTCGTTTATACGCTTTCTCGCTCATATTTAATTATTGCTGTACTGTGATGTTGGCGAATGTACCCTGAGCTTACTGCCAATATAGAAGTATTACATATATGACGAAATTTGAATTGAATTGCAGGGTTTCCTCCCGAAATTCACTTGTTTTATTTGTGTTATTCATATGAATGAATAATACGAATTTACAATTTATTTTGTAAAGATATACAAATTTCTATTAAACTGTAATGACACTACATATATATAGTATATAGCGGCTAAAGTATAAAGAAAGCCATATATTTGCTCAAAAGAGTGAAGCAAAATGTAAGTTCAAAATAAAAGAATTTAAAAAGTACTGATGGAATCCCTACATATTCTCCGATGACGTCACTGGTGCGGCTTCAAATTTATTTTCTCTCGGAAGGCGCAATCTCTGTATTGAATCATGGTTCCAAGCTAGACAATAAGGTCGTCGTTGGTGTTTTCTCCAGCAAACTGGGAATAAGACTCTCATTTCGCCTAACCGATCATTGCAGCGTTTTCCAAGCTGAAGTAATGGCCACAATACAGGCTGCGAACTGGATCATCCACAACGCTTTTCGTCATGGAATTATCCAAATTTACTCAGATAGTCAGGCAGCCATCAAATCTCTTGCTAATGTAGTTACTTCATCAAAGCTTGTGCTTGATTGCCGCCGACTTCACAACGCCATTGCTAGTGAAGCACAGGTCAACTTCTACTGGGTACCTTGTCATAGTGGCATCGCAGTGGCATTAGGCGACACTACATTGAGATCGCAAACAGATTATGGGTGAACGAGTACACCTGTAGCACTGCCAGGGAGACCTGGCCATCTTTAAACATAAGCCGATCTAGACAGCTGCTCAACCTAGGGCGGGAACCCATTGGCCTGGTGGTGTCTATGCTCACCAGACACTGCCTTAAGGGAGACATGCTGAAAGACTGAGGTTGCCATAGAACGACTTCTGTCGTGGCTGTCGCTCCGAAAAAGAAGAAGAAACGGTACTTCACTTCATGTGTCAATGTCCGTCCCTTGCTAGAAATAGGTTACGAATTTGTTCCCCTTTCTTCGCAGATCTTACCGAGCTATCAACTCTAAACATTTGGGAGATAGCTAGGTTCAGTCTGAAATTCTCGTGGTTTTCAGCATCGTAATGGGGGAATCGTGCCATCCCAATGTAGTATCACAATGAGCCATCTTTTTATGCTTACGTGTGCTTTTAAGGACAAGGCAGCCACTCCAACCTAACCTAACCTAATGTGCACACTGCACTCTACCAATAACACTACTCGACAAAAAATGGGTTCATCGCGTGCTCCTAGAAACGAAAGTATTTTTTAGACTAATCTTCGGCTGCTGAACACGAAACTGAAAATCAAAACATTTTCTTAAGAAGCGTTTTCGAAAAATCTTCGAAAAACACGTTTTTCCTCTCTTATTTCAGTTATGAGCACATATCTCGTAAACCAACCATCCGACTTCTGGGCGTCGTTCAGAAGGCAATTAACTAACCTTTCTAACGATATATCTATTGGCCAAATCAGATGAGATTTGGGGAAGTTACTGACGATGAAAGTTGTAAAAATTTAAATTTTTCGACCATTTTCAAAAATTATACATTTTCGAATCGTTTTTTTATAGATAAAATAAATGATCTCCTCTGGTTTTAAAATCTAAGATGAAAGATATATTATTTGAGCAAATATTAAGCCTAACATCAATAGAATTGAAAGAAAAATTACAAAGTTATGGTGCACGGAGTGAAAACACCAACTTTTCATTTATTACACCGTGCGAAAAAATTGTGTAATTTTTCCGAGACCCATCCAAATGTTGATATAGACGTGAAACTAGAGGTCATTTATAATATCCAAGCATAGTCAGTTTTTCATTTTCTGACCCAAAAACCTTTTTAAAGGACTTTAAAATTTTAAGGACATACACATTTCAAATATTTTTTTAAATATTTGCGATTGTGCAATGATGAAGAAATGGGTATCAAATGAAAGTCTCCTCTTAACTAAATTTTCTATTTTGAACTTTGAACAATTTTTCAATTTAGCAAAAGTGTCAGTGGGAGGATAGGAGCAGGCATACAAGGTAGTCTTTGATTGCGTTCAACCTGGCGAACGCCAGAACGATCCTTGTCCCTGTCTCATCCAAGTTGATACATAGCCTCCACGTGGCTCTCCTGGATAGCTATTTGGCACCCGCTTAATAGTGAACTAATGTGTGAAGCGTGTCCAATCCCCAGGACTTGAAATTTGGGTTATGCGCAGGGTTTGGTGCTCGCCACGTAAAATCAAGCAATCAATGAAAACTACAAAAGCCTCGGAAGGAACCCACTATATTGACGAATACAGCAAACGATTTAAGGATATGTACCTGGAATGTCCGGACCCTCTATAGGGAAGGTGCCTCTATCCAACTGGCGGAAGGCCTCATAAAATGTAAGGCTGGCATCACCGCCATCCAGGAAATGCGGTGAACATAACAAGGTTGCTCCCAGCGAGCAAACTTCGATATCTACTACAGCTGCCATGCGGAGAAGCGCGCACTTGGCTGCGCATTTGTGGTCAGAAAGACTTCGTCACCACGTCTCCCGGTTAACGAACGGCTGGCCTCGATCCGCATCAAGGCTTAATAATTTAGCATAGGCCTAATTTGCGCGCACGCTCCGACGGAAGAGAAGGACAATACGCCCAGCTATGAAGAGATCCGGGCCGCTATCCAGCGACTCAAGAGCAATGAAGCTGCAGGGCCGGATGGGTTACCAGCAGAATTGTTCAAGGCCGGCGGCGGTGAGCTAATTAGGTGCATGCATCAGCTCATCTGCCGCCGTGGCTCAGTTGGTTAGTGCGTTGGACCGCAAGTCGCAGGAAGCAACCTCAAATACTGCCTGTAATAACACCTAAAAAAAAAAAATAACGGGAAAACTCGTTTTCTCTTTCGGTGGCTGTCCTCTCAGCTGGAAATGGCAAACCTCTGAGAGTAAAAATTGCTTATGAAAAAGCTCCCAACCTGCCGTTCGGAACCGGCATAAAACTGTAGGTCCCTTCAACACGCGTACAAATTCACACGCACAACACGGGTGGTTGCGGGAAGCTAGGCCTTAGTCTCGCGTAAGCGGGTTGTCGTGCCAGTCAATTATTATTATTAATTATTAAAATCAGCTCATCTGCAAAATATGGCTCGAGGAATGTATCCCCAACGATTGGTGCCCTTTGCCCTGTGCTGAAGAAAGGCGACTCAACAATATGTGCCAGCTACAGAGGTAACTCTGTAACACTACTGTTAGGTAACAGCCTACTTTTTACTTTTTTTTAAAACTCGGCACTTAGTGTGGCCGTCATTTGTGTTGATAGCCAGGCTGCTCTAAAAGCAATTGAATCCACCGTGGTGAAATCAAAGGTAGTACTAGACTGTCGGAAAGCACTGGTTGGCATAAGACAGTGCAGGGTCCGTCTGTGCTGGGTTCCCGGACATAGCAATATCGAAGGGAACGAGCAGGCGGACGAATTAGCCCGTGCAGGGTCAGCGATGCCAGCCAGCGAGGCGGTCAACACGGTACTACCGCCGATCTCTGCCACGATGGGTTTGATAGGGGAGTGGCTCACACGAGCTACAAATAGAGCCTGGACAACTAGGTGCGACTGCAGGATTGCACGTACCCTATGGCCGCTCAACGCGAGAAAAACTAAGAGTCTCTTGCTCCTCGACAAGCATGCGATACGCATGGTCACGGGGGTAATCACAGGTCACTGCGCCATTGGTGTCATGCTATGCAAATGGCGTTTGGCGACCGACGATTTATGCAGGAGTTGCGGAGACGAGGATGCAGTAGAATCGGTCGAGCATCTGCTATGCCACTGCCCATCACTGCAAGGACGACGGCTCCAGGCTCTTGGGGCAAGGTTCTTTGATGGGCTCGCGGAAGTAGCAGACGCACAGATTACTGATCTACACAATTTTCTCGCCAAGACCAAATGGTTCCCAAAAGATCCCGCCTGGATCTACAGGGATCCCAACAGATAGAGATAGGCACCGGTTTTCTCCGAAAATGAAGGGATTCACAATGGACCCAACAGGGTCTCCGAGTGGAAGTGCTTGCCGCACACACCCCTTCCGTAACCTAACCTAACCTAACAGCCTACTTCCCATTGCATATAAGGTCCTGACGAGCGTATTATGTGAAAGATTGAAGCCACTCGCCAAGGCGCTGAATGGACCTTATCAGTGCATCTTTAGACCTGATACGTCCACCATTGACTAGATATTCACTTTACGCCAAATCCTGGAAAAGACCCATGAGAATCAAATCGATACACACGATCTCTTCATCGATTATAAGGCAGCATTCGATAGCCCGATAAGGGATCGCCTATATGCCGCATTGTCTGAACTTGGTATCCCTGCAAAGCTCGTGAGACTTTGCAAAGCATCGTTGAGCAATACACGAAGCTCCGTCAAGGTTGGAAGTGACCTCTCCGACCCATTTGATACCGTTTGAGGCTTCAGACAGGCGATCCTTTGTCATGCGACCTCTTCAACTTCACCATGGAGAGTGTTCTGCGTAAGGCCGGTGTACATCGTGATGGCGCAATTTTTAACAAAAGTGTCCAGCTACTTGCCTACGCCGATGACATTGACGTCATCGGGCGTAACAGGCGAAATGTCAACGCTGCCTTTGCGGCTATCGGAAGAGAATCTGCCAAGATGGGTCTGGTGGTAAATGAGGGCAAGACGAAGTATATTCTGTCAACATGCAAGGACTCGCAGCGGTTAGGGACACAACGGACCAACAACCAGCTATATGAGCTGTATAAAGACAAGGACGTAGCACAGCTGGATCTCCGTATGGACGATGGAGATCCAGCGAAAAACGTGTTCGACGCGAGGTCGGCGCCGAAGAGGAAGGCCGTGTCTCCGGTGGAAAGACCTAGTTGAGGACGCCCTTACTTCTCTTGGTGTGACCAACAGGAGAAGGTGCGGCAGGCCGTAACCCGGTAACGGGTCGTAAAAGTTAAGTAAGTAAGTAAAAAAGTCACAACTTGAAAAAAGAATCAGCAAAAGTGACAAAACTTGAAATAATTCGGTAGTTATTGAATTACAATGTAACCAAAAAAGTCATAACTAAAACTTTTGGATTTTCTAGATTAAAATTAAAAATAACTTTTGTAACTTATCCTGGAGCATAATCTCTAAGGATTTTCTACTAAGTGGTCTATACGTTATTTAAAAAAATTTTATTCAGGTCAAAAACAGTTTTTTGCGTTTTCTGAAAATTAAACATTTTGAGTTATTTCACTTTTGAAGTGGGAGTGCGGTATCTAAATAAATACATCACATAGTTTCCAAAATAAATCTATATTAGCTGCTTACCTATTTTTATAAAATCTGCCAAGGTTTTTTCTCTCCGCAAAGAAGAGTTGCAACATTCATCATAAAGCACTAAAAAAGCATCCAGAAGTGCTTCTACAGAAATAGCTTTGCCCCTGGAAGAGCACACTGTTGGCTTTTCCGTTGTGCTGTTCTGTGCTGGTATGATGCTATTTTCAATTTCATTTTCAAGTAATAATGCTTCCAAAAGCTTAAGTCTTTGAGCGAACACATCAATAGCTGACTCTGAAAAGAAAATTAAGCATTTATTTAAAGCGCATTAATAAATAATATACAGAAGGAACAAAATACTTATACATATATAATAGGGGTGTATGTATACATTGTAGAATGTAAAATATATATTTTTGTTTATTGTAAATAAAAGTTGATTATAAAATAGGGATTTTGTAAATTCACAACATTTACAGTTACAAGAATAAATATTTTAAAAATTATAGGTATTCCGAAATATTTTGTGCTAATGCATTGAAAAAAAATTGTATTCGAAGAAAATTCGTGGTTTGAGTTTTTATGTTATAAGAAATATTTTTGAATATTGTTATAACAATCTTTATTTCTATTGAGCATAAAAATATACAAAAAATTTGTAATTACAAATAATTGGTAGGTCAATGTTATAATAAAAAATTGGTTTCGTAGGAATCCACATCTCCGTCTGCTTCTGACTCTGAGGCAGAGGAACTGTTCAAACTTTCCGGCTCTTTTTCTTCGTCATGTACAGATGGAGCTGATAATAAATCGATTGTATCAGGTGATAAAGACTTAAGTGGTTTTACTTGTATTTTTCGGCAAGTAGAAATGTAAGGATCGGATGAAATCAGAAATTTTTTGTAAACGTCCTCCATCGCTTTTTGCCGATAGTTTTTTCTTGCATAAACAACGCGGTAAATGTTAAAAAATTTATGACATGCCTCTTGGGCATCCTCAGACATTTGGCCTATAGGTAGTATTGATTGTTTAACGATGTCTGGGCCGTGAATTAGAAGTTTATGCACTAAGGTAGGTAATACCAATCATATGAATGTACGATCCTTTCAGCTAATTCTTTGCAATACTGCCAAAATTTGTTTACATCGATTTCATATCCACATGAAATTGCTTGTAATATGACGTAAAACCGATAAATAATATCTTGATCGATTCCAATAATTTGAGCGGATTTCCGATGATGTTCGAAAAATAATCGTGCTGTGTTGCCATCGTTCGAAGTTCCACTACCTTGTTTTGGTTTGTCAACGTTCAAACCCAATTGGTTTTTAAATGCCACTTGGATTGCTGTTTTTCTTTTTTCAACTGATTCTTTTTCCCTTGTTGATCGAGCTTGCCATTTTTTGATTTCCAATTTATAGGATAAATGTAATAAAAATTCGAAGGAACGAATCCAACAATGTAGAGACGATAAGCCGAATTTTAAATTGTCGGAACAAACTTCTTTTTGCAACATCTTTTCTACATTATTGAACTCCTTAGATGTGCAATTGCATATGTAACAGCGCATTGCGGAACTTGTGTCATTCAACGAGTTACAAACTTTTGTGTCTATCATTGTTAACGTTAAATGATAACGTACACACACAGGTTTTCCGCAAACCGCGGTAACAAACGGAATTAAATTATTTACCTGCTGTTCTACATTATTGGTTGATTCTTTTATCAGATTTACTGTTTCCTTTGCACATTCTATCTTGATAGGCCGACAATATCTAGGCGATGACGGCCTTGGATTCTTCCAGACAACAGTGGTTTCCGTACGAGACGTAAAAAAATGCTCTCGTCACTGGCACTGTTTTCATCAAGCTTATGCTTGTATTCACTATGTCCTGAACTTCCATCGCAACCCCACTTTACAATTAAAGTTAAATTTTGAAGTTATTCTTCCGATAAAGATTTAAGAACTTCCGTTTGACAGACGATCAATCGTGTGATCCAAAAGAGGTTGTAATTTCACTTCAGCTACACTGTCTGTAAAAGATAGACCTGATGTAGGGTAACACTGAACTTTGGCTTTTTGTATTTGCTTATACGACGGGAGCATCTTGGATTTTTTTTGTAAATCTGCATTGCGCAACTTTTGATACTGGCCCTGCGATAATCCAATTTCAACGAATAAAGACAATGCTTCGTCATTTGAAAAAGGTAAATTTGTATCTGACGATTCAATAGATCTTCTGTATTTTAAAGCCTTCGTATGACTTCCTTCTGCAATGTCACGAATGACTTTGACAAAATCCGTTTTACCTTCTGACCGCAATTTGCTAGTTGTAGAATGTAGTAGCACTTCAGTGGACACCGATGCTCTTAATTCCTCAGTTTTCCTACGTTTAGTTCTGTCAGATGACTCAGAAAAACTGCGTGTTGGTCTACCGGATACAATTGGTTTTTCTTTTTCATTTTTTTTTAGTTTGTTTTTCTTTAATTCAACCTTTTGTTGCAGCCAATCATTATTTCTTTTTAAAAAGACGCTTTCAGTTCTATTGCTTGCACTCCATCTTGCTTTTACCTTCAATACTAAATCATATATTTCCTTTTTCTCTTCGTCTGATAAAAAATACTCGTACCCTGTACTTTCGGTCAAATATTTCTTTAATATTTTCGGAAATTTGCGTAACGTCATCCATTAAAATGTTTTTAACTAAATAGTAAAATTTTAGTCTTGTGAAGTGGTCTTCAGTGGGAGTACTGCAACCTGAAATACCTTCCGGCCTTCCTATTGCCGCCTTTGATGTCGATGGTTGGTCATCGCTTATACTACATGCATCTCCTGCATCGAAGTGGTTTTTTCCAACCATACCTCATTATTCTGGAAAAAATTTAATTTAGTACGGTTTGCCGCGATCCATTTCAACTTTATAGTACGATAAGTCCTGGATATGGCAGCCGCCGTGGCTCAGTTGGTTAGTGCGTTGGGCCGCGAGTCGAAGGCAGCGACCCAGGTTCAAATACTGCCTGTAATAACACCTGAAAAAATAACGGGAAAACTCGTTTTCTCTTTCGGTGGCCTTTTTTTTTAAAGTCTATCGAAAGTTCAAAAAGTGTAAAACAGTGCTTCAAGTGAGTGCCTACGAAAAGACAACAACAACAACCAACTTTTTTTTTCTATATTTAATTATTTACTACAAATGCCTTCTTTTACGATGCTGGTGCAAACAGTTTTAATTAATTTGCTCCTTTCCGTATTTTAAAACTTCAGCTTTGCCGAAAAAGTACAAATTGCTGATATTATTTCACACTCTAAAAATTGCTCAACTTTGACGGGTTCTACAAGCAAAACTATTTGTCTAATTGAGTTAAGGTTTTCGGATTTCTTAGGTCCAAGCATTTATCTATCGGACAAGTATAACAGTTTTCCCCAAACTATAGGTAGCAGCCTCAGATAAAAGAAAAACGCACCATGTGTATATTTCGTTTCTCTTTCTCTCTCTCGCTCTCTATCAATTTGATTTCGAAAAAAGGGCATAAAAGATGAATAGGCAGCTCTTGGCAGCTGGATCTTGTTTTATTTGGTAGATAATATATTTAATTATCATTTCAATAAAGTTTCAAAGCAGCGTTTTGCAGCGTTTTAATGCAGTATCATTTGAAAAGTCTAATTTTCGGAAAAATTATGTGAAAAACTGACACTATTGTTTATGTTTTCCCTAATTCACTACTTAACAATTGATAATTAGTACTTTTTTTACATGTTCTACTCACCTTCAGAAGTGGATTCCATTTGGTCTTATTTGATTTTCTTTATTACATAAAATGTTTCACCTGTATAACCGTTCTCAGTGTATTAACTGTAGAGTGACGCTCGAGTGAAGGCCACATTCCAACTGAGCCTAAGGAAGGGGCATGACGAATTAGTCATCACTATGAACGATTTTAGTTTCTTGAAGCATTTCATTGCAGCCAACTCAAGGGTGAAAAACCCCTAAATAGAAACTTGTTATTCTGAAATATTCTTTAATATTTTCGGAAATTTGCGTAACGTCATCCATTAAAATGTTTTTAACTAAATAGTAAAATTTTAGTCTTGTGAAGTGGTCTTCAGTGGGAGTACTGCAACCTGAAATACCTTCCGGCCTTCCTATTGCCGCCTTTGATGTCGATGGTTGGTCATCGCTTATGCTACATGCATCTCCTGCATCGAAGTGGTTTTTTCCAACCATACCTCATTATTCTGGACAAAATTTAATTTAGTACGGTTTGCCGCGATCCATTTCAACTTTATAGTACGATAAGTCCTGGATATCTTCTCTTTAGTCGTAGATATGTTGGCTGCAGGCAAACTTCCTTCGACGTAACCAATTTCTTTAGTGACAGCCAGAACAAACTTCTCCTTTGTCTTCGAAATAGTAAATATTTCAAACAGCTTCGAATTTTCCAAAAACATCTTTGTCCTTCTTCTTCGATTTAGTTGCAGTGGCGGAGTTGAAGTGATGTTTAGTTCAAATTACATTCGAAACTAACTTCACTTACTCCAAACTCCTTTATTTATAAGTAGGATTTGCATATGCATTCAAATAGCAGGTACTATGCTTCCAGTACTAGCAGGTACCTAAACAGTTGTTAGGTTTTCCCGCGTTGTGGGATTGTTGGGGGTGGGTTTTAGACAGTGCACATAGATATAAGTCTGCTTTTTGTTTTCAATAACTAATTGTTTCATTGGCGCGGTTCAACTCAAAGACTAATGGCGACTGACTGCGTTTTGCTCAAATTAAAACAAAAAAAAAATTGTGTCAGACACAGTGTTAGTATTTTGTTAAAAACAAAAGCATTACATCACAGGATACATGATAGCTGATTGCCGGAAATGAAAGCCAACTTGTTTTTCGTACGTGCGAACTGCGCATCCAGCAAAAGTACTCTTTACTTCGAGCTTACAGCAATATACGCCAAACAAAAAGTCGACTTACTATGGAGTTGCAAGCTTGTATCACTTCTTAAATGAAGCCAAAATCCAAATTTGCATGCCATGGCAACGATTATAATCGCGTGTAATTGATTCACTATCAAAATCTTGACGAACTTGCGCGAGGTGCCCACAGAAAAATCGCTGTAAAATCCAGTCGGGCGAAATCGGGCACCCGATCTCTTCAGGGCAGTACTCACAGAAGATTAGTGAACAATTTTCCCAAAGACGGAACCGTGGCAAGTATAGCCTTTTTTTTTAAAGTCTATCGAAAGTTCAAAAAGTGTAAAACAGTGCTTCAAGTGAGTGCCTACGAAAAGACAACAACAACAACCAACTTTTTTTTTCTATATTTAATTATTTACTACAAATGCCTTCTTTTACGATGCTGGTGCAAACAGTTTTAATTAATTTGCTCCTTTCCGTATTTTAAAACTTCAGCTTTGCCGAAAAAGTACAAATTGCTGATATTATTTCACACTCTAAAAATTGCTCAACTTTGACGGGTTCTACAAGCAAAACTATTTGTCTAATTGAGTTAAGGTTTTCGGATTTCTTAGGTCCAAGCATTTATCTATCGGACAAGTATAACAGTTTTCCCCAAACTATAGGTAGCAGCCTCAGATAAAAGAAAAACGCACCATGTGTATATTTCGTTTCTCTTTCTCTCTCTCGCTCTCTATCAATTTGATTTCGAAAAAAGGGCATAAAAGATGAATAGGCAGCTCTTGGCAGCTGGATCTTGTTTTATTTGGTAGATAATATATTTAATTATCATTTCAATAAGGTTTCAAAGCAGCGTTTTGCAGCGTTTTAATGCAGTATCATTTGAAAAGTCTAATTTTCGGAAAAATTATGTGAAAAACTGACACTATTGTTTATGTTTTCCCTAATTCACTACTTAACAATTGATAATTAGTACTTTTTTTACATGTTCTACTCACCTTCAGAAGTGGATTCCATTTGGTCTTATTTGATTTTCTTTATTACATAAAATGTTTCACCTGTATAACCGTTCTCAGTGTATTAACTGTAGAGTGACGCTCGAGTGAAGGCCACATTCCAACTGAGCCTAAGGAAGGGGCATGACGAATTAGTCATCACTATGAACGATTTTAGTTTCTTGAAGGATCATTGCAGCCAACTCAAGGGTGAAAAACCCCTAAATAGAAACTTGTTTTTTTGGACTTTTGGCCGCATGTAGGCAATATGCAAAAAAAAGTTTGAAGATCACGAATTGGAGACATTGCTCGACCAAGATCCATCCCAAACGCAAGAAGAACTTGCAAAATCACATGGCGTCGCTCAACAAACCATTTCCGATTGTCTAAAAGCAATGGGAATGATCCGGAAGGTAGGCCATTGGGTGCCGTATGAATTGAAGCCAAGAGACGTCGAACGCCGATTTTTCACGTGTGAACAACTGCTTCAACGGCACAAAAGAAAAATTTGTTTGCATCGAATTGTCACTGGCGATGAAAAGTGGGTCCATTACGATAACCCAAAGCGTCGAGCAACGTATGGATACCCCGGCCATGCATCATCATCGACGGCCGTTCAGAATATTCATGGCCTGAAGGTTATGCTGTGTATTTGGTGGGACCAGCTGGGTGTGATCTATTATGAGCTGTTGCAACCGAATGAAACGATCACAGGCGAAGTCTACCGACGACAATTGATGGGTTTGAGACGAGCACTGCGCGAAAAACGGCCGGAATATGAACAAAGGCACGGCAAGGTAATTTTGCAACATGACAATGCTCGGCCACATGTTGCACAAGTCGTCAAAACCTACCTTGAAACGCTCAAATGGGATGTCCTAAACCACCCGCCGTATAGTCCAGACCTTGCGCCATCCGATTACTATCTCTTCCGATCAATGCAACATGGCCTGGCTGACCAGCACTTCTCCAATTATCAAGAAGTCAAAAATTGGATCGATTCGTGGATAGCGGAAAAGCCGGCCGAAGTTTTAAGAAAGGGTATTCGTGAATTGCCAGAAAAATGGGAACAAGTTATAGCTAGTGATGGACAATACTTTGAATATTAAATTTGTAACCATTTTTTTACAATAAAGCTTCAATTTTGCAAAAAAAAAAACCGCACGAATTAACCGGTACCCCTATTAGTTTCTTTTTAAAAGCGGAGAACAATGTTTATGACAGTTGGTTTGCCAGTTTTCGATTGTTTAGCAATTCATCAGGAATAGATTGACGCCGAAACAACGTTTGCAAATTGTAAAAACTTTATTTGAAAACCATGGTTCAATGGGCAGTACGTGAGTTTTATGATGTTCATAATCGTCGTAAAACGTGAGATTTTACGCCATTCGATTATTTTCGCTAGGGATATTTAAAATCGAAGTACGACGAAGAGTGACGTAGTAGAAGTGCAGTTTTAGACGCAAACAACGGGAAGAAGAAAGACGCGAGCGTGAGAAAATCGATGTAGATTTTAAGCCGAGTCATCTTCCTGTAGAGACGAAAACGGAGATCTGGTTACAGATGCGCAGGGCGTACTGAGTCAGTGAAAAGCACTTCACGAAGCTGCACGCAGGCGATGAAGAGAACAATCCCTCCAAAACTCGTGAAACTTTGTAGGGAACTTTTGAAGCGTCGCACACTGATACCAGAGCTGTCTGAATTTTTAATATCAAGAGGGTTCATGAGAAGTTCCACGTCTTTTATTTTATTTTCCAGCATTTATTATTGGCAAATAATAAAAGTTTTGTCTTTGATTATGACAGACGATATTAGTGTCCGACCGAAACCACTTTTTTGGGCCGAAACCGAGTTTCGGTTTTTTTTTAATATTCGGCCGAAACCGAAACTTTCTAGTTGTAATAAAAATCAACATCAAGCATCAAAATCACCATTTTGATGCTTGAACATAACATAACATCACATAACATAAATAAATACTTACAGTCGTGTCCCTTACACCCTATATAGTGAACACCTCGATACAGTGAACACCCAAATTTTGCCATAGAGCATCTAAATATTGAAAAAAAATTTTGAAAGCAATTTCAACCAAAAAACAAAAAGTGTATTATGATCAAATAAAACGAGTTTTTGAACAAAAATGTTGACCTTGATATAGTGAACAACCCAATACTGTGAACAGGCCTTGCAATAATTAGTTCACCATATCCAGACACGAATGTATTAATAAAAACAATTAATTCATTTTTCAAAAACATATGTAAACATTAAAAATCACCCCTTCGAAACTTACTCACTAATATTCAAAATTAAATAATTTATTACATTCTAAAAAAGAAGTTTATTTACACTCACTAACTAAGTAGCTGTTCACTCGCTACACAATAAAATGTAAAAAATATTCCAGAAAGTTTCGGTTTCGGCCAATTTTTGGCCGAAACTGAAACCGAAACCACTTATTTGGGCCGAAACCGAATATTCGGTCGGACACTAGTGGATATGTATTTTTGCGAAAAACTCAATAAAAAGTAATTGTCTTAGCAAAAAATCTACCACACCGAACGCAATTCAAATCCCCTCTTTCGTTTGTGTTCGTACGGCTCTTGCAGCGCCTTAAAGCATGCTATCAAAATTTGTAAATTTGTGAGTATTTCTACCGCTTTTAACATAACATTTCCTGTCAGACGTCTGTAAACGGCAAAATTGAGTTAACTCAGTTTTGAAAGTGAGTTTACGCACTTTGATACAAAAACAATTGTATGGGAATTTGAGCATTAAAATGCGATGTTAGATACATTTAAGGGAGTGTTCCCGGGTAGAAGTTTGAAAAAATCGATTTTTTTTTTTTGCGTTTTATTGTACCTTATACTATATACTATCACCCCCCAAAGTCGTTTTTCAATCCGCAAACTCAGTACCCACTTTTTTGCATGTTAATTGAAGTAATCTCAGCTCTTTTTGCTCCGCTGATACATTGCGCATGATACTTTAAACGCGTTTTTCTCGAAACCACATTTTTTGTACTGGCCGATAACTTTTCTCAGCAACTATGAGAGGTATCGACTTGAAAGTTTGGGAAAATGTTCTAGATAGTTTTCATTAGATGCTAAACCAAAGTTTTCATCAAAAAATTATTGTTAAATATATTTTCAAGCACTCTAAAGGTAAAAAAAGGTGGCAAAACTGGACAATTTTTTTTCATATGGCCGCCATTTTGTTTCTAATCAACATTTTGACTAAAACTGTGGTTTAGCATCCGCGGAATTTATTGCAGATTCATAATTGCATACCCATTTCTGTTTCAGATTACTGGTTCCCGAAATTTCTTATCGGCCAGCAGTGAAAATCAGCGTGACAAGGTCACATTGACCACTGAAAATTTGTACTTAGAAAATAAAATTTTTTGACACAAATATGAGTTTCTGTTCTCCAAATAATAAGGAACAACAAGCAAAAAACCAGAATATTGCATGTTGCCTTGTAGCTCCAAAATAATTTTTTGAAAAACAGCCTAAAATCGGCATTCTAGACGGGAACACTCCCTTAAGCGTTAAATGGATTTAAGGCCCGGTAGAAATAGGCTATTGGTAACAAAAGGAACTGGGTAGGTATATCGGAAACGTATCTGATAGACCAGCATATGATATCCTGGTACACAGATGGCTCCTTAACGGAGGAGGGTACCGGAATAGGCGTATACGGGCCGAGGATAAGATACTCGAAACCTACGGGAAAACACACCACTATCTTCAAGGCGGAAATATACGCCATTGAAAGGTGTGCTTATTTCAATCTGGCGAGGAGATACCGGAACCGAAAGATTGCTATCCTCTCCGACAGCCAAGCGGCAATCAAGGCCCTAAGATCCTACCAGGTGTCCTCGAAACTGGTTTTGGAGTGCCTTGAGAAGCTAAACGAACTTGGCCGTTACAACCAGGTATGGGTACTTTGGGATCCGGGCCACGCTGGCATTGAAGGAAACGAACGGGCCGACGAACTGGCAAGGAGGGAAGCTTCCACACCTTTTGTCGGCCCTGAACACTTTTGTGGTTTGGGAAAAGGAGCTTCTTCTATCCTAACGAGAAAGGACGAGATAACCAGAAGGACTCAATACTGGGAAAATCTACCAGGTCTAGAGCATTCCAAGATGGTTATCGGGTCCTACAATAGGAAAAGCTTCGAGGAATGCATGACCCTATCAAAGAATAATCTAAGGATTATCGCGGGAATGCTAACAGGGCATTGCAGATTGTATTATCATCTAGCCAAACCAGGAATCCATGAAAACGGGTATTGCAGGTCCTGCTTGCAGGAAAACGAGACTGCAATGCACATACGTGGGTGGTCAGATAAGTACTTAGCCTACAAAAGAAAAACGAAAATTTTGGAATAGTGGCGATTTATTTCTCAACGTAGTCTCCTTTCAACTCGATACACTTGACCCAGCAATGCTCCAACTTCTTTAACGCGTCTGAAAAACACGTTTTCTGGAGGCCTCCGTGGCGGCGATAACCTCCTCATTCGACTCAAATTTCTGCCCGGCGATTGACTTTTTCAAGTTTGGAAACAAAAAGAAGTCACACGGGGCCAAATCTGGAGAATACGGTGAATAGGGCAGCTGTTCGTAGCCTAATGCGACCAATTTGGCGAATCACCGACCGATATTGCTCTTTTTCCATTTTTCTAAAATCCGCGGACACGTTCGTTTCCACACGCGGTCAAAACAAAACTACAAATCCAATATGGCTGAAATTTTGACAGTAGACGTCTACGAGGATGTACTACACGATAGTAAATTTCTCTTACGATAGTGGCACCATCGGGCGGTGGGGCTAAGTACTTATCGAACTGCCCACGTACTACGAGAGTGCCCTGTACTTATGCATAAAAGAAAGAAACACCTGGGGGACCATCTTACACCAGGTACCGACTGGATATCAAGAGGTGTAGGAAGCATACTCAAATTCCTCCTGGATACTGGACTCACTGATAGTCTCTGAAGTCCAAGAAGGGGGCACAATTGATCTACAGGTCACAGTGCATCATCTCCATCAATAATACCTAATAATAATTGGACATTCGAACAAGACAATGCGGCCATACCTAGCAGTCGGGAGACAAAAGAATGGCTTCAGTCCAACAACATAAATGTTTTGAAGTGGCCGGCATGCTCCCCAGATCTAAATCCGATCGAGAATGTTTGGGGAATTATTGTACGACAGATATACGAAGAAAATAAGCAGTACACAAATGTTGATGAACTGAAAAGCGCTATTATTACGTCATGGGAGTCTGTGAGTCATGAGAACAGGATTGGTGGAAAGCATGCCAAACCGTATTCTTTAAATGATTCAAGGGTGGCCCCACGCATTATTAAACTTGTCAATTTTTATAAATCCACAAACTTGTTTTGGTTCAATCACTCTAGTTAAATGGACAAACTAAACTAGGTTATAGTTATGCACCAATAAAAAAATCAAATTTTCCCTCTTACGGTACAACGGCGTATTTTATTTTGAGAATTCTTCTCTCCTAATATGTGTCCTCGCAAGCTCTGTTATTCCTCATACTACGATTTTTTGTATAATCTTTTAGAATCAAAAGAACCTATAAAATAAAACTAGGCTATACTTATGAACTACAGTGTATGTTAAATTCTAACAATGGACTGTCTTACATTTAGGCAGTGTATTCACGCATAAGCAGCCGCCGTAGCTCAGCGTAGTGCGTGGGGCCGCGAGTCAAATGCGACGCTCGAGCCCAGGTTCAAGACTCCGTTGCTGCTGTGTGATGGTTTGTGATGTGAGGGTGGGCAGGAAGGCTACAAGCCTTCCATAGCACTCAGTCCATTTCGGACCATTGTACTATCCTTTCGGGGGATAGTACTGCTCTTTCCAACATATGTTACAGCAGACATTTCAAGCGGATGGGGAAAGGAAGGTGGGAGGGGACCTACAGTTTAACGCCGAATCCGAACCGCGATTGGCAGAATTTTCCTATCACACTTAGAGGTTTTGCCATTGCCTGCCAAGAGCGCACTTGTGCGATTCTTGTAATTCTCATCTGCTTCATGTGGATAGCGATAGAAGTAGATGAGCGGTTTTTCCAGCCCGAGCCAGGAATCGAACCTGGGGCGCTCATTCTCATCTGCTTCATGTGGATAGCTATAGAAGTAGATGAGCGGTTTTTCCAGCCCGAGCCAGGAATCGAACCTGGGGCGCTCGGTATGAGAAGCCAGCGCGCTACCCGCTGGGCTATCGAGGCCGCTGCTAACAACGAAAACAAGAAAAACAACAATTTTTCATTCGGCGGCTGTCCGCTCAGCAGGAAATGGCAAACCTCTGAGAGTAAAATTGCCTATGAAAAAGCTCCCAACTCGCCGTTCGGAATCGGCATAAAACTGTAAGTCCCTTCCAACCTTGTACAAACCCGCACGCACAACACGGATGGTTGCGGGTAGCTAGACCTTAGTCTCGTCATCGGGCTGTCGTGTCAGTCAATTATTAATTATTATTCACGCATAAAATACAACTTTTTTAAATACCTTTTCATGAAAAGGCCTCAATTTATTCCCCATTACCCCTGCTTTTAAAATACAACATTGATCTAAGAGAGTGTAAAAACTCGCCTGTCACAACGAACATCACCTTAAGGTCTAGGCGTATACGGAGACGCAGGCCGCGCAAGCAGCACAGCTCAACGCCGTTCAGTTTTTTATAAATAATGCAGTACCATATGACAGCGTATACAGCGACACAACCGCGTGTGGCGCAGGGACGAACATGCACAGGCCTGCGTCACGTTGTAGTTGAAATACAGTTTTCGGCGCGCAGTCAACACGTTCTCTTGCAAAAATTGAAGAACTAATTGAAAAAGTGCGTGGGCAGCCCATATTAAGCCTATATTATATTATATAGGTTCTATTTCAAAGTCTGATTAAGACAAAGAACTCATATTGCGGGGTCTATGGAATGAATACGAAACACGTGCGCTGGTTTTACGAGATTCGTATACACAGTTCACATAAGGACTGTAAGGACTTTAATGGACATTTTATGATCAGACTTTTTGTTCTAACATTTGTTGCATACACTTTAAGGACTACAAATGGTTTTTTTAATAACAAATATCTTTTTCAAATAAATTTATATCTAATTTTTTGTTTGACTCCCTTCATTAGATTTTTTACAGATGCTTGCGTTATGGTTTTTGTTGCTTTTCTCCAATTTTTTTTTAATTCCTGAAGATTTTTAGCTTCCTGTCCATCTTTTGACTATTGCCCAGTAGCGCTCTATTGGACGTAGTTCTGGGGCATTTGGCGGATTCTCATTTTTATCCACATATTTGATGCTATTTGCTCCTTAAACCTCTATAGTGGCCTGGGCGTAATGCGCGGTTGCTAAATCCGGCCAGAAGAGTGCAGATGCAGTATGCTTTTTATAAAAAGGAATAAGGCGTTTTTTGAGGCACTCCTTCCTATGAATTTCTGCATTTATAGTGCCTTTTGTAAAATATGAAGATGATTTTAAGCCGCAAGAGCAAATAGCCAGCCATACTAGCACTTTCTCTCCAAACTTTTTCAACTCGATTGCACGTACTGTCATCTACAGTATCACCTTTGCGTTTAGTATAAAATTGTGGTCCTGGCAGTGATTTTGAGTTCATTTTTACATATGTCTCATCATCCATAATAATGCACGAAACTTTTTCTGTGCAGAGACGGGAGTATAGTATTCTGCACCGCGTTTTGCCAGCCACTTTTAGTTTTTCGTTTTTTTTTTGGTATTTTTTTCGTTTTTTTTTTTTGTTTTTTATATGTTTTAAGTTATTCCTCTGCTTCACTCTTTGCACCATCGCCACACTCGTTCTAGCCCGCTTAGCTAAATCTCTGATGGACATGCACTTGTTTTCGTCAATTAGTTGCTTCACTTTTCCTTCCATTTTTGGGTCTTTTTACGGCCACTTTTTGGTAGGTCGTTGATAGTACAATGTTCACCATACTTAACAATAATCCTTTTTACTTTTAATTTTCTGTAGGAAGCACCTTTTTCAGTGCACCAACTGTACACAATTTTTTGCGGACGTCTATCTCGATACGCGTCATTTTCGTAATAGAAAAATATATGAGACAAAATTTGTGTGAAATCAGTATTTCAAGGCCTACTCTATTTAACGGTGTTCTTAAATTAAAATTACGTTACAAAGTGTGCACTTTCTTTTCGATACAGTCCTTATTTTCTGGATCACACAGTTTCATCTGTGCTGCGATGCCCTGTTCTGTGCTACGCGGCGTGCAGAAGAGCAGAACCCTCTTTTTTGGCTATTTGTAAAGAAAAGTGTACAACAGTAATTTTAGACCGACGAATACAATATCCGAAAAATCTAAGACTTCAAAGTTTGTGCAGATTTCAATCTGCAAACGTTAAAAGAAAACATTGCGTGGTCAACGATTTTCGTCACCAGAAGATGGTGCTGAAGCACTCAAAAACCATGTTTTGGAGGTGTCTAAATCGGAGTGGAAAAAATGCTTCGACAATTAGTTTAAGCACATGCAAAATTGTAAAAACCTTCAAGAGAATTCCTTGAAAAGCAATAAAACCATTTTTGATTATAAAAAACTGAATTTTCATACTTTTTGAAAAAATATAAAAGGCAACCCTGGTATACGTAGAATATTATCAACTAACGACTAACAAATTAACAACCTCGGTGTGAAGACCGCTATTGTTTTGATATGAATTTGCTTTTGTTCCATTTTAACTTTGAGGTTCATGGTCTACGTACGCTGGTGGCAATTCCCATAAACTCACCTAAATCTGTTTGGATTTTGTTACATTTTGTTTAACAGGTTCGCGGACGTGAATGCTATAGCAGTCATTTTCATACTGATCCAAAATGACGTGAATTCTATAGCATTCAAATTTTAAAGCCAATTTTTATTCATTTATATTCTTATAGACTTAAAGTTTTGTAATGAATATACATTTCAAAGTAATTAGCAACTCATTCATTAAGTAGTTTCATATTATTTTATTTTTTTCGGTGTACAGTGAAATTCCTCATAGCTGGACACTCACCATCGCAGTGGTTTTGTCCGGTTAAGGGAGATGGCCGCTTATGGGGAGGGGGGCACAAAAAATTATTTGAAATTGTATCCAAGTGTCTCTCGTTTATTTTATTTAATACACAGTGCAACACTAAAAAAAATGACAAGGTCAAACATGTCTCATTCGATAGAGGACCTCAGTATATGAAAAAGTGTCCAAGGATTTTTCCCGGGATGTTCCAGTCTTTTTTAAATGCAGTATAAAGATGGCGGCTTAGTGCCCCTTACTGAAACATTTAAAAAATCATATATTTTGACTCAAATGTCAGAAAGGAATAATTTTTACGTCAAATGAAAGCTAATGAGCCGAAGAAACCATGTGCTTTTTTTGAAAAATTTAATGAAAAAGGACATAAAGGACATCAACTAAATTATTATCCTTGAATATCCTGGAAACCATGCGAGCTAAATTTATATAAGTGACTTCTGGTAAAAAAGCATTCAAACATCTATACTGCTTATAAATTTCATGTAAATCACTTTTACCGTTAAAACTCTACAACGATTAAAAAAATGTGCTTTGCTACATTCGATGTTTTTAGTAAGCAGCTACGAGATATTCTGTACATAAACCATGAATGTAGCAGTGTATAATTTTTGAAACGCTGTAGTGGCTTAACAGTGAAAGTGATTGAAATGAAATTAATATGCAGTATAGATCTTTGAATGGATATTCAAGGATAAAAATTTAGTTGATGTCCTTTATGCCCTTTTTCATACAATTTTTCAAAAAAGGATATATTTTCGACCTCATGTCATTAGCTTTCATTTGATGTAAAAATAATTCCTTTCTGACATTTGAGTCAAGAGAAATGATGTTTTAAAAGTTTCAGTAAGGGGCACTAAGCCGCCATCTTTAACACGCATCCGTCGTTTGTGTCAATTTGACACAATTTTCGAATTCAAACTGTCATTGCGCCTTTATTTTTGCACGAAATTGAATGAGATTTTGGCTGACTGACTAATTTTCGACGAAATTTCGAGAAATCATATGCCCGAAGTGTTTACATGATTAGGGGCGTGCCAACAAAAAAGTTACGAAAGAGTCGCTAGTGTGACAATTTGACACATATGAAAAAAACACCAACAATTTGTTTACGCGTCAGTTGTATTTCGTGTATTCAGAAAGTTTTTGGGAATTTTTTCATTGCCGTCTTGCGCGTTTCTTGTAGTTGTAGAATACAATAGCGTTTTTTTTTTTTGTTTTCTGACGGAGGTGGGAAATCTTAAGTGAGATACCAAAGCTCCAGCACCAGCTTTACGGATTTTTACCGCATAAAAACCACCCCCCGCGTTCGTACCCTGTGGCACCCGCCTCCCGGCATTACAACACAGGGGGGACTCCTGCCTAGACTGGCTCCGTCCTAACCCGCGTCAGCACGCGCCTCTCTCCCTCGACTTTTCGTTACGCCGCCATGATGCTCGCTGCATACTCATCCACTGCACTCCAATTTGAGGCCGATTTAAGCATTTCGCTAATAAGCGTCTGCACTGTGGGCACACATCCCAGCTGTGTGGTCAAGCAGCGTCGTTGTCCGCTGTATCTAGCACACTCGAACACAACGTGCTCTGCGTCCTCGACCTTTCCGTTGCATACGCCGCAGTACGGGTCATCTTCAAACCCACAACGATAGAGGTAGAGGTAGGCCTTAAAACAAGCGTGCGCTGTGAGAACTTGCGTTAGGTGGTGATTTACCAGCCCATGCGTCCTGCTTGTCCACTGCTGCAGGTGGGCTATAAGGACGCGAGTGCATCGCTACAAGTTTTTAGTGCGGTTTATTTTAATTTTCTTCTTTGATGAATAAGCGGTTCGAGCAACTTCAATAAATTGACTGTCGAAATATGAAAACCAATGCAAACTTTTAACTCCTTTGATTTTTGGAACATTTTGCCATAACTCTGACAGTTGATTAGAAAAAGCTTGAACTTGTTCTCCAGAGATATATAAAAGGTGGACTCCATAAATGTTGTTCTTAGCACATTCATAAAAAGATTGAGCATCTTCGAGAGCAATATTTCTTGCTTTGACAATTTGCCAGACTTTTCGTTTACTACGGCACCTACTCCGTCTACAGCACCTTTGCCATGTGAAGTGGCGAAAAAGATCCACTATAATATTCCGTAATTAAACTCTGCTGCAAGTCTAGGAATACTAGAAATAATAAATTTGTTTTTAAATTGGGATCTTCTCCCATTTGAAAAAATAAAAATGCTTGTAAATCTTTCGTATTGCTTTTGTAATGTGTTAACAATTTTCGAAATAAAGCAATAAATATCGAATTTATTGTGAGTCAATTCATCGCTGATAACAGCAAATGACTTAGTTTCACCAGGAACTCAAGCAACGCACGTAAAAACTGTAACTTGGCTGTAACTAAAGTGGGCATCTTGAATTTCGTTTTGGCAGGTTAGGCGATAAGTCTCAGCAAAGTCAACTCGAATTACTAGTTCATTAGCTGCTATATTTTTTTTTATTTTCAAAATAATTTTGTTGGGAACGTTTAACAAAACAATTTAATTTAATTAATTTATTATTTAATAGTATTTGTACAAGTAAGACTGAGTCTTTTATAGTACATCAGTTTGAGTGAATTAAACATGAATAATAACAATTTTAGCTTAAATTAATACAATATAGTTACAAACAGGAAAATTGAAAATGAAGGCTCAGAAATTTGAAGTGAAATATAAAGATAGATGTAAGATGATGAATACATAATCACAAGAGGGTATATACAGAGGGAGAAAATAGGAGTTAGGAGAAAAAAGACGTTACTGCCGTTTTGAAACATCTCGGTTGTTTAATAGATTTTATGTTAGGTGGAAGCAAGTTCCACAAACGAATTGTACTAACAAAGAACATTCGAGACGAGGCAATATACACAAACTTCGGGACGCTGAGATTTAAAGTACGTGTACTCTGGCAGAATTTTAGGTGGTTAAATAAATACGCCGGCTGTCGAGAATAAATCAGCTTATTATCAAATTTCCTTTTAGAAAATAAAAACCGCGCAGAGTTATTAACAAGAAGTTGTAGTTTGTTTTTCGACAGCGCATCTAGATTCCCATACACAAGTTCTCCATACGTAATTTGAGGCAATATAAAAGTTTTAACTAGTTTAAGCTTCGTGTCCCAGGGCAACAAATAAGCCTTGTGGTAAAGGTTTTTTAGTACATTATAAGCCTTTCCGATAGTGAAATTAATATGGTCCGTGCAGGTCATGGATGAGTTAATCTTAAATCCTAGGTTTGTCACTACATTATGAAATAATATTTTATTTTTATCAAGCATAAGTGGAGGCAACGTATCCAAATCAAACTGTGAATTCGATATCACTATCGCCTTGGTTTTTGATGCATTTAAACATAATTTGTTCAAACTGACCCAACGAGAAAGTCGATTTAAGTCTGCGTTTAATCTATAAATTAAATCCTCAGAGAGACCAATAGGGCGAGAGAAGTATATTTGAGTGTCATCAGCATAGAGGTGTATATTGGCACTATGGCAGCACGCGACAATATCATTAATAAACATGCTAAACAAAATTGGTCCTAAGATGGATCCTTGAGGTACTCCGGATTTAAACTAGAAAAGCTTTTACCACTTTGCACTTGCTGATAACGTTCGGAAAGATAGCTTTTCATATGTTTTAAAGAACAAGAACTGAAACCAAAATAATGTTGTAATTTTAGTAAAAGTATTCCGTGATCCACCATGTCAAATGCCTTGGTAAAATCTAGAAGCACCAGAATTGTCAGCTCATTGTTATCATACACAGGCCGTAAATCCTCAAATATTTTTAACATAGCCGTGGCACAACTATGACCACATCTAAATCCTGACTGGAATTCCGAGAGCAAATTGTTTTCATTCAAGTGGCTAGTTATTTGTTTCGATAGAAATTTTTCATACACCTTAGATAAGGCAGACAATATGCTTATCGGTCTAAAATGTTGCACCGAGTCCGGATTCGTAGTTTTAGGAACTGGGATTATGTTCGCTAATTTCCACTGGCGAGGCACCACACACGACGTAATAGAAAAGTGTACTACATGGATAAGAGAAGGAATGACAAATGGAAGGATCAATTTAATAAATCTTAAGCTCATTCCATCAATACCAATAGCATTGGATTTTATTGCAAATATTGCATTGACTATATCGTTTTCAGTCGCCATGGAGAAATCAAATTGAGTATTTCTTTTGTATTTTTCATTATCTAGAACCACCGCACCCGAGTTACTTTGACGAATATATATATTCATGAAATATTCATTCATTACCTCAGCATCAAGGTTGCACTGAACCCTCTCTTTGCCAGATATTCCCATGGATCTTAGGTTATTCCAGAGCACTCTAGGGGGCAGATTTGTATTTAATTTGTTATTTAAATACGTTCTTTTTGCATGACGCACAGACACGACGACCTTATTACGCAGAAGGCGATATTTTTCCCAACGTTCCTGGTTCTGATTATTTTTCCATTGTATATATACTCTATTGCGTTCTTTTATCAAGCGTAGGATTTCAGTTGTCAGCCAAGGCTTCCTGTGACCATGAATTTTAACTGTTCATAAAGGAACGTGATGATCAAAAAGATAGTTTACCAGCTGGTTAAGATGTTCCAATTTTTTATCAACACTTGGGTACTCCTTGCAATTATTCCAGCTTAGTAACGCAGCTTCTTTGTATAATTCTTCAAGGTTAATATTTTTAAAGTCTCTGAACGTTAGGTCAGAATTACGTTTAATCCTATCAAACTCCAATCTATAAGATAAGAACAGAAGTTCGTGGTCCGAAATTCCACCCAAAGGAAGCTGGTCTATATGGATAACATCGTCACTGTTATTGACACATAGTAAATCCAGTAAGCTAAGTTTAGAATTTGGTGCAAAACGAGTAGCATATTGATTAATAACGTCAATGCCATAAGTACGAAAATTATTAAGCAAATCCTTGGAACGAGGGTCAGTACAGAGAAGGTCAACATTAAAATCCCCACAAATCTCATATTCAAGCATGTATTCTGCTAATTTGCTAAAAATATTTGAAAGGTCATTTGTTCTATTCGGGTTATAAACACAAGCAATAAAACATTTAAATACATTTTGCCACCTACCTCAACAAAGATACACTCAACTTCACAAGAACTATCAGACTTATATATAACTTTCGGGTTTAAAGTACTGTTGCAGTATATGGCAACACCTCCGCCACGCATATTGCACGTCCTATCATTTCGTAGCAACACATAATTATACAACGCATAGGAACTATCATCGAGACAAGACTTAAACCAAGTTTCAGTTATACAAATCATATCAATAGTCAAACCATCAAACACATAATTAAAGTAGTCAAGTTTCTCAGCAGTGAGACTGGGAGCATTCAAATGGCACATTTTCAACCCATTATGATTATCACAGATATGCTTCAGAATGCATTTCAATGCATTTCAAAAGCAGGTAATTGAGTCTCTAGATCATGAATTAAGTCGATTAATGGAGCAATAGTGTAGTTTAGAGTTATACGATTGTCTATTGTTCTCCATTTATTCCATTTGATTTCTGCATTAATTTTCTTGAGGAACTCTATTGTAATTAGAATGTGTGTGTAGTGTTTAATATCGTGCACACAGCTCTTACATTCATTAGCAACGCACTTTTCATTCATCACATCGCAGCAAACTGATTTTATAAATAACTTAATAAATTAATTAAATTAAATTAATTAGCTGAACATATTTGTACAGTATTTTTCATTAAACAATCGAATATTCAGACCTTCCGATTACGGACACGACAAATTTTAAACACTCATAAAATTTGTTTCCGATTTTGGCGGGAACCAATTATTATATTTTCCTAACGACAGTGCTCCTATTTAAAAACTGACAGCTACTTGCATTAGAAAAGTTTGTTCACTAACGACAACAATCAATAATGTTTTTTGAACACGGACATTAGGATGTAGGAAGAAGCAAACTCAAAAAACTTCCGTTCTTCGAACTCCACTTTCTCTCGCTTTCTCTAATACATAAGATTGTTGTTAGTAGAAAACTTTTTCATTACAGGAAAAATATAATATTACTTGAATAAGCTAAAAATACAAAGAAAAAATGTGCATATAATTCGTCAAAAGGCTCAGAAAATTGTATTATTGGATAATAAAAAGTTTTTCTGAGCAGTTTGAATTTTTCACTCGTGGTGGACCTTTTTTGGGAGATGCCCATATACAAATATACAGAAAACACATAAACATAGATATGCAAGGGTGATGCGTATCATATAAAGAAATTATTTAAATAATGCGAATGGGTTTTACGAAACAGTTTCAAAAAGTTGTCATCTAAATGTATGTCCTTCAGCAATGTCTTCAGGTGCAGCGTTCATTTATTTCACTGGGTACACAAAACATTGAAACTGTTTGGTCCCTTGTGGTTTTGCAAAAGCAGCACGTCGCACAGTGATCCGAAGTGGGACAAAAATAGAAAAATTGTATGTCACCGATTTCAAAGAAATTGGTGTCATTTGAAAGATAATACTTGCATTAAGCAAGATCTCAAATTATTTCTTAATCAGGTAAATTTTGAGAGAGTTATAGCATTTACAAGTTGATCAAAATCTAGAAAAATTGTTTTATGATAAAATTCAGTTCTGAGCGTCAACAATTGAAAACGTTACCAAAACACTATTTTCGCTTCAATCGGGGAAAATGTTACTGCTATGCACTTATAAGAGTCCAAAAAATCATTTCATGAGCTATTTTGAAAAAAATGTTAAATAATAACGGGGTTGTACGTTATTTAAACAAAACATTCTTTTTATTAAAAACTATATATTTTTGTAGATCGCAAATGTCGAATCGCGCATTATCACACCTACTTTTTTACGCAATACTATAGAATGGACTTTTTTCTTTTGGATCAATAAAAAAATTCTGCGATTTCCTGCGATCTTGGAAAATAATAGAATTTTTGTACACTACTCTAACTAGAAAAATGGGATTTTTATACGCTACGTTGAGGTGCCCACCGGTACATTCACTTTGGTACGGAGGTTGTAACGCCCAGAAAGTGATGTAACTAGAAAGAAAAAGTATAGTAGCACTGTCGCTATTTAAAATGAGCATGGTCCGGAAGTCTTTCATAAAATATGAAAACTTCTATATTAACCCATTTTCGGCCGCTACCAGAAATAGCCAATATTTTTTTAATTCCTTTTAAGGACTTACTTTGAGGACCTTAAGGGGGTCTTCTGGTTACGAGCTGAAAATTTAAGTCTATTTTTCGGAGTAAATTGCGAAGGAACTACTTGAGATAATCCAGTAATTTTTTTTTTATTTTATTGATACATGCTTTATCTTGTAAGATAAAATTTTGGAAATTAAAAGTCATCCCACTCGCGACTTTAGAACGACCTTGAGGTTGTTGCTTTTTTTAAACTTGTTGGTAAGACTTCTTCAAGAAATATTAATCGAATTCGATCAATTTTTTTTTCAGTTATTCAGGAGACATATGGCTATGTTTTCCCGATTACTGGATTATCTCAAGTAGTTCCTTCGCAATTTACTCCGAAAAATAGACTTAAATTTTCAGCTCGTAACCAGAAGACCCCCTTAATCAAGAATATTTTTGGATTTTTTTTGTTTTTTTTTTACAAATTGTTTTATAAATTAATAATTCAATTTCAAATAAAAACAAATATATATGTACATAGTTTTAGCCAAATAATAATCAAGCATGAAAACAAACAATTGTTGGCTTATATATGTAGAAATTCAATTAAAAGACGAGAAATTTAGTTCACTTTTGAATTCACTTTTTAATTAAAATTTATAGTTGGTTAAGGTTAAGTTAAGTTAAGTTTTACAATGATTTAATTTCTTCACCCCTACGATTTTTTTCTTTTTAAATAAACGACTGCCGACTTTTACAATATATTTTGTTCCTTCACTCGTACGACTCTTTTAAACAACTGCTGACTTTTACGACTGGACGTTCCTTCCACTGACGATCTCCGAAAACGAATGATGCCTGATCCTCTCTTATTCCCTTTTTATTCCTATTTCTCCTTTCTATTTTTTTGTCCGTCTGAGTTGTCCACGTGCGTGTCTAGAATTTCCCGTCAGTGTTGTCAACCTAACTGTCTTTCATACTACCACCCACCCTACACTCGGCCATCCTCGCCATCCTCATCCGCCTCGGATGACAATTCATCATCGTCATTACATCTCCAGCGCTTTATGTTGTCGATGCTCGTGGTGGTTGTGTTCGGACCCTCAAATGTAGCGGCTTTCTTCACCTCATATCGGCCGTTTCTCTTCAACTTGGTTATCTCGTACGGACCCATAAATTCGTTTTTCAGCTTTTTACCGGCCACGAATTGTGTTCTTTTTACTGCTATCGATTCGCCCAGCTTATACTGTGTTTCTGGCTTTCGTTTGCGATCGAACGTCGTTTTGTACTCTGCTTGCACCTTTTCGATCTGCTTTTTCACTTCGGAGCGTAGCTGTTCGCGTTCTTCATCGAAGTCTAATATCAGCTCCTTCTCGATAATTTCTGTGATGTTTTGATTAAGATCCCCCAGTCGCATTTTGACGCCGAATAAAACTTCAAATGGTGTGCGCCCAATAGAGCGATGAGTACTGCCGTTTATTGCTTTCTGCACACTATTAACCTCTTTATACCATCTTTCTGGTTTTTCAGCTGATACTTTAGATAAAACGGATAAAATTGTTCTGTTGACGCGTTCTATTTGGCCATTTCCTCTTGGTACGCCCGTGGTTATTTGAACATGTTCGATGCCTTGAGATTTGCAGAAATCTGCAAACGCATTCGAAGTAAATGCTGGCCCTTTATCGCTTATTATTCGTTGCGGATTTCCAAATATTGCTTGCCACGCTGTTAACTTGTTTAACACTTCATCGACGCCTGTAGATTTTGTTGGGTACAACCATACGAATTTGCTGAAGCCGTCTACTACCGCAAAGATATGCTTATATTGTTTTGACGTCGCATCCATCGGACCCAGGTGATCGCCATGGATTGTATATAACGGCAGGCTACTTTTGTCTATGCAGTTTAGAAACCCCTCTTGCTTTCCTTGTTTTTTGTTGAATAAAATACATTGAATGCAGTTTTGTATTACGTTCTTAACTTTTCGTTCCAAGTGAGGGATGAAGTATTGTTGTTTAATCTGATGTATTGTCTTTGTTGCACAAAAGTGACCTGTCTCATGGGCTTTAGTGATTATTTCTTTTTCCATTGATCGAGGGACAACGAACAAGTCGTTCCCATCCAGATGCTTACACAAAACTCCGCCGATTAGCTTGTAGTTCTCATATTGACGACTACTTAGAATTTCAACTATCGCTTTTAATGCGTCGTCTGTTTGTTGTGCTTTGTGGAATCTACATACTATCCCTGATTGCACCGAGACTGTCATTACTGCATGTCTGCTGAGTGCATCGACGTGTTTCATTTGATCGCCTTTTCTATGCTTTACTGTAAAATTGAAGTCTTGCATGTACATCACATACCTTGAAATTGCCGGTGATAAGTCATCTTTAGTTATTGTTTGTTTGAATGCTGAGCAATCTGTCACTAAAACAAAATGTTTACCCAAAAGGTAATGCCGCAACTTCTTGATTGCTAAAAACGCCGCTTTTATTTCCAAGTGATAGCTGTGCAATTTCATTTCTGCTTCCGATGTCTTTTTGCTATAAAAGTATATTGGACACCATTCACCATCGAATTTCTGCATTAGTATGGCGCCAAAGCCAAACTTTGACGCATCGCTATGCAACTCAGAGTCAGCTTCTTGTGAGTATATTTTTAATGTCGGTTGACTAATTAGTGCGTTCTTTAAAACTTCAATTGCGCACTGTTCTTTTTCGCCAATAACAAATTTTGAGTCTTTTCGAAGTAGATTTGTTAACGGTCTTGCAATAATTGAATAGCTCTTGATGAATTTTCGGAAAAAGCCTGTGAGCCCTAAGAACGATTGGAGTTGCTTAACGTTTAGTGGTTGTGGAAAAGTTTTTACGGCTTTTATCTTCTCGTCACAGGGTTTTATCGCACCACTTTCAATTATCAGACCCAAAAATTTCACTTGTCGTTGCAGAAATTTGCATTTCTCCCAATTTACGTTTAACCCACTGTTTGCGGCCACTTCGAAAACTTTCTTGAGATTTGCCAAGCCGGATTCTGTATCTTTCGAGTGCACAATGATATCGTCCATGTAAATTTGTATTATTTTCTTGTTGACCAAATCGCGAAAAATTGAATTAATAAATCTTATAAAGTTTGTCGGGGAATTGCAGAATCCGAACGGCGCGTAATTAAACTCAAATATGCCTTGTTTAGTTACAAATGCCGTATATTTTTTACTTGCTTCTTCAATAGGTACATGTAGGAATGCGCTTTTTATATCTAAGACGCTAAAGACTGATGCTCCCGATAAGATGTCAATAACATCTTCCATGTTAAGGACGGGAAACCGATCTTTAAAAGCTATCTTATTTAATCTGCGGTAGTCTATGCACATTCTTTTCGACCCGTCTTTTTTGTCAGCTAAAACGACACGACTGCAGTACTGCGACGATGACTTCCGAATTATGCCCGTATTTAGCCATTCGTTGACTTGCTCTTCAACAATTTTTGGCTTCAGTTGAGGTAGACGACTCGGCGACGAATAAATTGGATCGTCCTTTTCTAAAACAATTTTCATTTGCACTGGGCTTATCACGTTCTGGTTTGGTGTGTAGCTGTCTTTCATATTCTGAATCTGGGACTTATAATTAGCCGGCGCAACGATTTCCGTACTTGTGTTTGTCACGTTAATGTTCATAATATTGTGTAGCTCAACGTTACCTGGGATTATCGAGTGAAAGGTATATCCGTTTTCATCGGAGCTATATCGAAATTTGCTTAACACATCGTACCCGATTACGACATCGCAGTTAATACTTGAGTCCGGCACTATAACAACACTGTGTTCCAGTTCAAAACCGTCTATTTCAATGTCACAAATGCAATGTCCAATTGGGATTGTTACTGCACCGCCAAAGCCAACGATCTGTGCCGTATACTCTTTAATTTTTTGCGTTTTGAAATGTTGCTTGAATACATCGTTTTTAATTAGCGACACATCAGCACCACCGTCAATTAGGCACTCAAACACTCTTCCGTTTAATAAAACTTTTTTCCGCGTATTGTTGTTTATCGTACAATTTACCGTTCTGCGTTGTACATTCTTATTGCAATTTTTTGAAATATGCCCACTCTCGTTGCACCTGAAACATTTTGTTTCATTTTTGCATTCGTTTCTTTTATGTTCCGGCGAGCCACAATTAAAGCAACGAAAACTTTTTGCTTTGAGTTCCGTTTTTTGTGGCAATACTGATTTATTCTTATACACACGTTCATAAATTTCGTATTCTTTCAATTCTTTATAGCTGTGGGCGTTGTAAAGTCCGATTTTGTTTTCCGCTCTGCCCTTAATACCGTCAACCGTATATCGAATAATCGACCGTTCATCAACCGCGCCGAGAGAGCCGATACGTCGCATATGTAAAATGTATTCGTGCATACTTTCATTGTCTTTCTTTTTACGTTCCGTGAGTTGTGCATGTATTTCGGCGCTGCTGTAATTCCTACTGAATTCTTCGATCAATTGCTTCTTTAATGTTGCAAAATCCGACACCGACACCGACTGCAAAAATAAATCCGCACTTTTCACCATCTTATTTCGCGCGTACACATATTTTTGAATTTCGGACCACCCGTATGCTTTCGCGTTATCTTCAAAGTTTTTAAGCCACATATCGATTGTCATTCCCGTGTCACCTTCAAAAAAAGGTATCGTTTTTTCGATATTTCCCACCGTGTTCAATTGCTCCATCTTGATATACTCGTTCGTTTTGTCCGAATTCTTTTCTGTCATTTTTGCCTCGTCTCTTTTTTTTTCTTCTCGCTGCTTTATTTGTAATCTCGTTGTAATCGAACTCTCAACTTGCTTCGAATTTTCGTTAACGCTCATATGTAACTGTCTTACTCGTCCGCTTCCACTTGGGTCACCTTTGCAGCTTTTCCTATTCTTTTTGTTATTGTTTTCTGGAACATTCGCTAGCGGTATCGAACGGTTCTAATTCCACTTTGCCACGAGGTACATTGACAATTTGCACCTTTTTCCCAATACTGACAATGTTAAGATTTTAAATTTTGACTTTCACTTTCAATTCAAACTTCTATTGCTTTTTAAACTTCTATTCTATTGTAATTCAGATTGTTTGCACTGCTCCAACTTTGTTTGGTTGAGCCCCCAAATGTAGGAATTCAATTAAAAGACGAGAAATTTAGTTCACTTTTGAATTCACTTTTTAATTAAAATTTATAGTTGGTTAAGGTTAAGTTAAGTTAAGTTTTACAATGATTTAATTTCTTCACCCGTACGATTTTTTTCTTTTTAAATAAACGACTGCCGACTTTTACAATATATTTTGTTCCTTCACTCGTACGACTCTTTTGAACAACTGCTGACTTTTACGACTGGACGTTCCTTCCACTGACGATCTCCGAAAACGAATGATGCCTGATCCTCTCTTTTTCCCCTTTTTATTCCTATTTCTCCTTTCTATGTTTTTTGTCCGTCTGAGTTGTCCACGTGCGTGTCTAGAATTTCCCGTCAGTGTTGTCAACCTAACTGTCTTTCATACTACCACCCACCCTACATATATGTACATACATGACGACTTCTGGCCAATGGTCGATTTTTCGACCACTGAAAAGTACGCGGTGCTGAGAGGTACAAATATTTTCATAATCTTATGGATATCAATTGATTGTGGTAATTTGGTCTTTAGGCTTCGTAAATAACACAGCACAACAAAAAACACTTTTTTTCTGTTGCATGGAGTTTTTCTACTGTTTCTTACTAATTTGGGTGCGCTGATTTCGAATCTATCCTCAGATTTTTTCTAGCAGCTCTAGTTTGTGAGATATAGGTACCATGTCATTTTTTCAGTTTTTCCTCAACTTTTTCCATATTTTTGATTGTAATTTCTAAACCAAAAAACCGATAGACATGATTTTCACCTTATCGCATTAACAACACCGCACGGCTTCTTTTCCGATGCAACTTATTTTTATAAGTTTTAAAATGCCGCGGTAATTGGACCTCAAAGTCGGAAAATATTGAATTTCAAGGCGTTTTTTCTGATGGCGAAAATTGTACAGATGTTTCATAAATCAAGTTACGAAGTATATGAATATCTTAAGAAGAAACATCAAGCAATACAAAACAGCCAAATTATTTGGCCGAATACACATTCGGATCAAAATAATACCAAAAATGTACCATAGTCATTTTCATCAAAATGTGTGCAATTTCCTTAAAAAATTAGGGGCCTAAAAATATGCAAAATTTTTAATTTTGTTTGTTTCGAGCAATTCAAAATCTTTTTATTTTTTGCTTGTGTTTCAGACTAGAAATGTAACATATAAAAGAGCATATTTTGAGGCTCCTAATTTTTTAAGGAAATTGCACACATTTTGATGAAAATTACTATGGTACATTTTTGCTATTATTTCGATGCGAATGTGTATTCCGCCAAATAATTTGGCTGTTTTGTATTGCTTGATGTTTCTTCTTAAGATATTCATATACTTCGTAACTTGATTTATGAAGCATCTGTAAAATTTTCGCCATCAGAAAAAACGCCTTAAAATTCCATATTTTCCGACTTTGAAACCTTATTACAACGCCAATTTAGAACGCATAAAATTGATTAATGCCAAAAAATATGGCGTGAGATGTTGTAAGTGCAACGATATAAAAATCGTCATGTCGGTAGGATTATCGGTTCGGAAATTACAGTCGAAATTGTGAAAAAAGTCGAGGAAAATTCGTAAAAGTGACACGCCCATTTTATGCGAAAACTAGAGCTGTTACATAAAAACGGAGTATGGTTTTGAAATCAGTGTGGAAAAACGATTCAGATTCACGTAAAAAACTCCATGCAACAGACATGCTGTTGTGCAGTGTAATCAATAATAAATCAATAATTTGAAAAGGTTATATATCTTTCAGAATATTCAAAATATGACTAAAAAAAGTTTTTTCCTGCCTTCGCCAACATCTCTAAATTTATGGTTTTTAAAAAAATTATTATTTTGAGGGGTTACCAAAAGACCAAAGCTATTTTCTGCATCAAAAGTTCAAAGATATAATGTCTAAGTGCAGAGCTACTCTCCTTCAAAGTGGCTGGTCGAAAAATCGGCCAGCGGCCGAAAATGGGTTAACAAAGCCAATGTCACAAATTATTAACGTTTTATAAAAAAGGGGTTTGCTTACCCGTTTAACCCGTTTAGAGCCATATTATCCAACTTTTGTTTGCTTTATGAAAATTTTTGCTAAAATGTGATTTAATGCTCATATTTTCAGAGAATAAGGAGGAAAGTTTAGGAAGGCAATTTTGTTAAAATTACGTGCCGTTATTTACACTTGTTTACAATAAAGAAGAAAACTATGGGAGATAACTATTTGTAAAATAGTTTTATTTCAATTGAACTGTTTGTGTGGGAGTAAAAACATCATTATTGATGATAGTGAAACTGAATTACCTACGGTTTGAAAAGTGGCATTTATTTTCTTTCATCCTGTAAATTTTAACATACCATTGCATCTTCATAGCTGTGTCATCTCTATGTTAAACTCTACGGAAATAAAACCAAAAATTGTTTCTTTCAAGCAACTTCATTACCCTCTTTCCACCCTTTGAAAGTCGAATTTAAAACAACGCTGAAGTACGTATTTCGTTATTTTTCTTTAAGTATATATACATATACTAAATTTTAAAGCAATCCGACCAAAAAACAGAGTCCGTCTATATAAGCTTCACCACCCCGTTTCCGGCCTGTCAAGGTCGATTTTTTTAAAATCACTCCTTTTTAAAGGTTGACTTTTTAAAATACAACTATTGGCCAAATTCAATACAACTATTGGCTCGGTGGTGATTGCATACTTGGTTATATATATTCGATTTTTTTTAAAACTATATATTTTTTGGGAAAACAAACATCATTTTTGAAGTCAGTAGCCCCAAATAATTCAGATTGCAAATTTTCAGCGAATTTAGAGCACTCCTTCTATTTTTGTCCCAATTTTGTATGGAGTCGAAACACTGTGCGTCGCTGGCATTTTTGATTTTCACTGCACTGCACTTCAGTTAAACTTTTCAAATAAATTTGCAATCAAATATATTTTTAATATTTTATACATATTATGAATGAAAAGGTTAAAATTTGACAGACAAATTTCATTCATGTGAGAATGTAGAGAAAACATAAATGGCAGCTATCAAAATAAGAGTATGTAAACAAATAGACGTCACCTATCGGGATGACTTTATTATTTGACTATGCTACGTTGCAATCATGATACAAAAATATACAGGTAGATTCAATCGAGCAAAATTGTGTGAAATTGCAGCTCTGTAGCAAAAATAAAAATAGTAGTACAAAATTTTTAAACAAATATTTTTTTCCAATTGTCAATTTTATGGTATCATGGTTGCAATGATAACGACTCTTTCGTAACTTTTTGTTAACGACGGATGCGTGTTAAACTGCATTTAAAACAAAACTCGAACATCCCGAAAAAAATCCCTTGGTACTTTTTTACCTACTGAGGTCCTCTATCGAATGAAATATGTTTGACCTTGCCCCTCGAAATTTTTTTTGAATTTTTTGCACTGTGATATTTTCACGAATTTATGAATATTGAATATGTTATTAATATTTATTACATGTATAGGTAAAGTACACACATTGTACAATTGTTTAAATTTTAGTACATACTACTTTGGTTGAAAAAATTCTGTATTGGTTGATTGCCTAAACCAGTGGCGCTCATATGCGGGGTTTGTGGGGTTCAAACTCGTCCCCCAAACACAATAAATGCTGGTACAAAATATGGTTCCGAGTGGTATTCGGCTCAAAAGTTGTACGCAAACTCTCCACCCCAAAATAAAATCCTGTGTGCGCCACTGACCTAAACACTGATTGTTTTAATTCCAAATGTACATATTCAAATAAGAGAGAGATTTGTAGTACAGATTTTTAAAAACTGGTTGGCCATATTTCTGAATTTTGTCCGTTTATGAAAGATTTTTTAATCAAAATGGTTTGAAGTATAGTGTCCGCGTCCAGTTATTATATATACACGAAGAGAGAACTACTGTTGAAAAATTACACTGTGCGTGAAATTTGCCCTCAAAAATTAAGACATGGGGGGACCTACTGGGTGAGTTTTCTATAGGTATACTGAGTTGAGATCCACCAGCCGTTTGGTAAGATTGGCTCTAGTTTATAAGAAATCCGACTTTTAAGTTTGGTAATTTTCGTCAAGTTTGTCGCTTAAGTAGGTCCTAAATCGTTTCGAATATCGCTTTGCTGTCTTCGGCAAGTTTGTAGATATTTTAACGACCAACACATTTGCTTAAGACACCAATCCAAAAAAAATACATTCAAACTGTGTAATTGCGATATGTGCATTTTTTTGCGCAGCGCTACATGGCGTATGAGTGTCATACGCCACGTTGAGTGTTATAATTAAATGACACTCATACGCCACGTAGCGCTGCGCCAAAAATGCACACATCGCAATTACACAGTTTGAATGTATTTTTTTGGATTGGTGTCTTAAGCAAATGTGTTGGTCGTTAAAATATCTACAAACTTGCCGAAGACAGTAAAGCGATATTCGAAACGATTTAGGACCTACTTAAGCGACAAACTTGACGAAAATTACCAAACTTAAAAGTCGGATTTCTCATAAATTAGAGCCAATCTTACCAAACGGCTGGTGGATCTTAACTCAGTATACCTATAGGAAACTCACCCAGTAGGTCCCCCCATGTCTAAATTTTGGACTTGCACAGTGTTATTATTATTGATGGGGATGATGCACTGCGACCTGTAGATCTATTGTGCCCCCTTCTTGAACTTCACAGACTGTCAGTGAGTCCGGTATCCAGGAGGAATTTTAGTATGCTTCCTACACCTCTGGATACCCAGTCCGTACCTGGTATAAGATGGTCCCCCAGGTGTTTCTTTCTTTTATGCACGAGTACAGGGCACTCTGCTAGTATATGTAATGCAGTCTCGTTTTCCTGCAAGCAGAACCTGCAATACGCGTTTTCACCGATTCCTAGTTTGGCCAGATGATAATTCAATCTGCAGTGCCCTGTTAGCATACCCGTGATAATCCTTAGATTATTCTTTGATAGGGTCATGCAATCCTTTTCCTATTGTACGACCCGATAACCATCTTGCAATGCTCTAGACCTGGTAGATTTTCCCAGTATTGAGTCCTTCTGGCCAGTTCGTCGGTCCGTTCGTTTCCCTCAATGCCAGCGTGGCCCGGAACCCAAAGTACCCATACCTGGCTGTAACGGCCAAGTTCGTTAAGCTTCTCAAGGCACTCCAAAACCAGTTTCGAGGACACCTGGTAGGATCTAAGAGCCTTGATTGCCGCTTGGCTGTCGGAGAGGATAGCAATCTTACGGTTCCGGTATCTCCTCGCCAGATTGATATAAGCACACCTTTCAATGGCGTATATTTCCGCCTGGAAGATAGTGGTGTGTTTTCCCGTAGGCTCCGAGTATCTTATCCTCGGCCCGTATACGCCTATCCCGGTACCCTCCTCCGTTAAGGAGCCATCTGTGTACCAGGATATCATATGCTGGTCTATCAGATACGTTTCCGATATACCTACCCAGTTTCTTTTGTTACTAAGTTCAGTTTTAAATCTTTTGACAAAACTGAACTTTAGTGAGATTGTGTCCCTCGGTATTGCAATGTCAGGATACTGATTTGTAAGAGTATCAATCCTCTTACGGCTCAGGAAGCCCTCATTCCCGATATTTATGTCAGTCATCCGTAGAAGAGCCCTCTTCGCCTGGGTCTGTATGTAGTGCTGTTGTAGTAGTACTGTTGTAGTACTGTTAAATAAACAAAGTTATAAAAATATAACAAACCTCTTCTTCTCATGTTTTCTATGAATGAATGCTATAGCATTCACGTCACTGTAGTTGAAAAATTGTATCTATATCGTCGTGAATGCTATAGCATTCATTAGGGGTATTCTCGATGTCTTGCACGGAGGAAGAATTCGTAAAAATGCAACCGTGCAAGACTGGAAAATGCTACACATCGAGAACGCACAAAAAAGCACACATTGCAAATATTGCAAACATGCCGCAAACTTTCTCTATTTCTTCTTAATTTGGTTTTCGGGTGATCCATTTCTACCTGCAAGCAAGACATATATGCAAATTATATAAAAAGGTTGAAATAAAACCAAATATGAAGAAAATACGCTTGCGCACACGAAGAACATTAAATGGCTGTCGCACAATCGCGATGTCACACACAAAACAAGGGTTTTTGCGTAGCATGACATGCAAAAAATGCAAAGTTTTTTGCTTGTATTTTGTTGTTGTGCCGTTGCTCGAAATGCATGGCCATGTCAATTATGCATTTCGTGCACGATGTCAGGGTTATGCAAGACATCGAGAATACCCCTATTGTGTATAACGATTAAAATATTGTAACGATGAGGCACTCTGTTGCTGTGCTATTGTGATGTTATTATAAGGGCAAGATCGCCAATGAGGATTGTGTTAGTCCCTATCGGTGAAGTCAATGTTTGTCGGAGTCCGGGTGCTCTTTTGGATAGGCGGGAGCGCGCCGGGAATTCTGGCCACAAAGGCCGAAATGTTTTCTCGGAGAAATAAAACAAGCAGACAATGTTCGTCGCTAGATCTCTGCACGAGAAGTTACTTTATTTTCCGAAAATTGGTTCTTATATAGTGAATTTACAAACTGTTATACGAAGGGGCAATTCCAATGCTCCTCCCTCTATTTCCAACTGTTTCTCGTCGCGCCAATCACGACGCGGGTCAAAACTGACAACGCGGCATTTTCCCAAAGTGGGTTAGCGCTCTGCGTTGACCTGTGGTAGGTCGGGTCGTGTTGCATGCGCGATCGGTGCAAGTGCCCACATGAGTTGTGACATGTGTCGCTTGTGCAAGTGCAGGCCACTTGAGTGACGCCGGCGTTCTTGTGCATGCGACACTTGACACCTGCAAATGTAAACAAACAGAGTGGCGTGCGCACCGCTCGCTGCACGTTGGTCTTGCCGATTGGCTTGTACGCTATGGTGCTGGCATAAGTGGTCACGCGGTACCACTACACTATGCATGAATGCTTTTACTTTACTTTAGTTGTTTATTCAGTCTAAAGTATTCGCAACCTTACAGACTATGACACAATTGTTAATAAATAAATTTAAATGACTTAAAACTAGTTAAAAATGTTCCAAAGAAATAACTTAAATTGAGCCCTACTTAAGTTAAAATGATGATTAGCACAAAGAAAGTTAAAATCAGAAAGCGCTCTATTGATTGGCTCATTAAGTGCATAATTAACTTTATGACCCTCAGTCCAAAATATATGATGTCGCCGCAGCGACTTAGCTGGGACATGGAAGTTTATTAGACCGAGCAAATCAGGGCAATCGACGAATCCAGAAACAATATCATATATAAAAGAGAGGGCCGAAATTCTTTTGCGCAACTCGAGTGACTTCAAATTTATTAATTTACAACGCGGGTGAAGTGGTAGATCGAAGTTAAGAGAGTTAAGAGCAAACTTAACAAAATTACGCTGATCCCGCTCAAGACGATAGATATGTACATCATAGAGTGGGTTCCAAATAAAAGACCCATATTCCAATTTCGATCTTACGAACGCATTAAAGAGCAAATTTCGCGTATATGGATCCTTGAAACCCACACTATGCCGTTTAACAAAGGGAAGAGAGGAAAAAGCCTGAGGAATGACACGGTTCAAATGGCTGACAAACGTAAAACCCGAATCAAACACAACACCAAGATCCAACACCTCATCTAGGGACTTTAGCACACAATTAGAGATGGAGTAGGAGGTAGGACGCATATTACGGGATTTAGAAAAGGAAATAGAATTACATTTATTTATATTAACAGAAAGACTATTTTGCGACAACACCAATCAAAAAAGTTGTTAACTTCGCATTGGAGAAGATAAGAGTCAGACTGATTATAGATTTTAGAAAATATTTTTAAATCATCTGCATAGAGAAGAAAACAGCAACTACTAAAACAACTACTAACATCATTCATAAACAGCACAAAGAATAGAGGTCCCAGTATACTACCCTGAGGGACACCAGACGAAGCCACGTAAGATTTTGAGCAAACACCATCAACACGAACAACATTTACCCTATTAACACGTTCGCGCACGTGAATGCTATAGCAGTCATTTTCATAGTGATGCAAAATGACGTGAATGCTATAGCATTCAAATTTTAAAGCCAATTTTTATTCATTTATATTTTTATAAACTTTAATTTTTGTATTGAATATACATTTCAAAGTAATTAGCAACTGATTCATCAAGTAGTTTCATATTATTTTATTTTTTTCGGTGTACAGTGAAATTCTTCATAACTGGACACTCACCATCGCAGTGGTTTTGTCCGGTTAAGGGAGATGTCCGCTTATGGGGGAGGGGGGGTGCACAACAAATTAGTTAAAATTGTATCCAATTGTGTTTCTCGTTTATTTATTTAATATTTTGGACGAATTTATGAATATTGAATATTTTATTAATACAAGGTGCGTCCCAAAGTAAACAGGACTTTTGCAATAGGGACGTTTCTGGTGGCGCCATCTATGTGTGAGGTCATGCGTTGGAAAGGTACATCTTTCATTCACATACTGTCTAAATTTCATGACATTTGGTCTAGTAGACGCCGAAATATCCCGCTTAATGTGACAGTATGTTTTTAACTTTGGTACGAGAATGTCGATCGAACAAAGAGCTAATATTAAGTTCTGTTTTAAACTTGGTAAAACTTTTACCGAAACGTTTAAATTGTTAAAGCAAGTTTATGGTGATGATTGTTTATCCCGTGGCCGTGTTAATGAGTGGTTGAATCGATTCAAGAATGGTCGTGAAGACTTGAATGACGACGAACACGTCGGCCAGTCGAAATTTGTGATTACTGACGATGCCATCAAAACTGTGCGTGATTTTATCAAAATGCAGCCAAAATGGAATTGATGGAAATGGAATTGAACATCTCCAAAACATCAATTGATCGCATTTTAACCGAACATTTGGGTCTCCGTAAAGTGTGTTCTCGCTTCATTCCGCACACTTTAACCGACGACCAAAAAGCGCAGAGAATTGAGCACGCAAAAGACATCGTTCGGGAAGCCAGACGTGATCCAAATTTCTTGTTCAACATCGTAACCGGTGACGAAACGTGGTGCTTTCAATATGATCCCGAAACAAAGCGTCAAAGTGCCGAATGGAAGCACCCAGATGAGCCAAATCCGAAAAAAACCCGCCGTGAGAAGTCAAAAATCAAAACTCATCTCATTTGTTTCTACGATTCAAAGGGAATAATTCATCGAGAGTTTGTTCCACCGGGAAAAACAATTAACGCTTTGTTTTATGTTGAAGTTTTGAAGCGTTTGGTGCATCGCATTCGTCGTATTCGGCCAGAATATCGCGAGGAAGGAAGTTGGCGTTTATTGCATGATAATGCACCGGCTCACAGAGCCCTAGTTACGACCGATTATTTGACCAAAAATCGAATTTTTACCATCAATCATTCACCGTATTCGCCTGATATGGCTCCCTGTGACTTCTACTTATTCGGTCAGTTGCATTTGCCGATGAAAGGAAACCGTTATAAGGACGTTGAGGACATCCAAAAGGCTTGTACCAACATTCTGAAGGCGATGCCGGCCGATGACCTAAAACACTCATTCCAAATGCTTTTGGACCGTGCAAAACGTTGTATCGAAGCAGAAGGAGAGTATTTTGAATAAATAAAAAGAATTATACAAAAATAATCATCCGTTTTCTTTATTTTATAAAAGTCCTGTTTACTTTGGGTTGCACCTTGTATTTATTACATGTATAGGTGAAGTACACACATTGTACAAGTGTTCACATTTTAGTACTACTTTGGTTGAAAAAATTTTGTAATGGTTGATTGCCTAAACCAGTGGCGCTCACAGGCGGGGTTTTTGGGGTTCAAACCGCCCCCCCAAACACAAAAAATGCTGGTACAAAATATGGTTTCGAGTGGTATTCGGCTCAAAAGTTGTACGCAAACTCTCCACCCCAAAATAAAATCCTTTGTGCGCCACTGGCCTAAACACTGATTGATTTAATTTCAAATATTCATTTTCAAATAAGAGAGAGATTTGTAGGTATTATAGGGTAGTACAGATTCTTAAAAACTGGTTGGGCATATTTCTGAATTTTGTCCGTTTATGAGAGATTTTTTAATCAAAATGGTTTGAAGTATAGTGTCCGCGTCCAGTTATTATATATACACGAAGAGAGAACTACTGTTGAATAAATAAAGTTATAAAAATATAATAAACCTCTTCTTCTCATGTTTTCTATGAATGACTGCTATAGCATTCAAGTCACTCTAGTTGAAAAATTTGATCTATATCGTCGTGAATGCTATCGCATTCATTGTGTATAACGGTTAAAATATGATAATCTGACAACTCTAACAATATATGTGTAATCAGATTTCAGATAGTTTCCACAAAAATAGCCTGTCTATTTTTGCAGCTCACTGAAATTTTTACTGTCCGCGAACGTGTTAAACAAATAAGATCTAATCCAACTCAAAAACTTAGAGTAAAAACCCATCTTCTCCAGCTTCGATACCAAAGCCGAATGCGAAACCCTATCAAAAGCTTTAGTAATATCCGTATAAATAACATCAACCTGACCACCACCAACAAAAGAAGAAATACAGTAGTTAGTGAAGACAGCCAGATTAGTAACAGTAGAACGACCAGGGACGAACCATGCTGGGACGGCGAGATATACCGGTTAACAACAAAAGACAATTTGGACATAACAACTTTCTCAAACAACTTAGAAATATTAGGGAGTTTCGAAATTGGCCTATAGCAGGACACATCATTATTTTTGCCACTTTTAAACACCGGAGTAATATACGTGATTTTCCAAGCATCAATGAAGACTCCAGAACTGAAAGACATATTATATAAAAACAACAAGGGACCAACAATGGACGACACAAAATTTTTCAGCAAGAATGGTGAGATACCATGCACATCAGCCTGCTGAGAATTCTTCAGATTATTTATGCCAACCAAAATGTCCTCTTCAGAAAGTACTAAGGACCCAAAATCAATATTTGAATTAATATTGTTGAGGGAGTCCTGGTCTTGCCATGGACTATCTGCAACAAAATTGGCCTCAAAAAACTCCGCAAAAAAGTTTGCAGTCTGTCTGTAATGCAGAATTAGAAACCCTACCATAGAAGGACATCGCCACTGGAAATGTCGAGGAGGACCGCTTGGACTGGATAAAAGTCCAAAACGACTTGGGATTAGATTTAATATTAGCTTCAAACCTAAGGAGATACTGCTTATAAAGAAACTTGTCAAGGCAATTAAAATTCTGCAAGTAATACAAATATTTGTCTCGGAAGTCAGGATTACCCGTAGATTTAAAGCGCTTATAGAACTTATTTCGCAAGTTTTTTAACCGTTTTAAGCCCTTGGTATGCCAAGGCAATCTATAAGATCTCAAAGGATGACGAGGAACCTTCTTACTAATAATATATTGCAGCTTGGTCACAAAACATGCAAAACACTCGTCCAAACTAAGGGTCATAAATAATGAGTGCCAATCAATATCGCCAATTAGATTATTTAAATTACTGAAATCACACAAATTATAATTAAAATTAAAACAATTACTTTGCGTCTTAAGAACAGGGTAGTCATAAAATTCTAGATCTAAAACTAATGGTACATGATGCATATCAGAAAACAGATCGGGGAATCACAGGAAAGAAGATTGGAATTCAGATTACTACTGATAAAAATTAGATCCAAGATTCTATCAAGTTTATTTACAAATTTATTAATTTGAGAAAGCCCTATACCAAAAAAACCATCAATAAAATTAATTTCATGAGAGTGATTAACATTGCCTGGTATGAAGTAACCATCAACAGGCGAACAATTCCACACAAGCTTATTAAGATTGTAATCACCGAGAATGCAAAGTTGAGTGCTATCATTCACCGGCGGCAAGTGCAAGACATTATTCACATGCATCGCATAGAGAGCATCCGGGCTATTAGGAGGAATATATGACACACAAACGTAAAGCACATGATTAACGCCAGATATACAGACACACAACTGGTCCAACAGAGTATCACAATTGTGTAAGCACACGGAAGTGGCGTGAAGAGTTCTTTTTGCCGCTATAAGAACTCCACCATCACGAACACAGCCCGTCTTAACCACGTCCCTATCTTTGCGAAAAATGTGAAATAAATTCCTATCAAAGAACTCTTCATCAAAAAAATCAGCGTTAAGCCACGTTTCAACAAAGACAAACACATCGTAATCAAGACGGGATGTGCAAGTAAAAATGGAGTTCGATTTAGTTCTCATACCAGACATATTTTTATAGTAAATTTTAAGTACAGACACATCTCTATCTATTGTGCTATTTAAATTTACATTACATGATGCAGGATTGTCCTTTATCAGTCGTTTATCTTTTTTGCTCCATCCTTCCGAAAAAACTGGAACGGTTTAATTTTGATGTCCACAGGCCAGAGTGAAGAGTTGTAGATCGCATCATAAAAATACGGCGAAACACCCACCTTGAAAATAACCCTCTTAAGTTACTCCAAGTCAGCATCTCTCTTAACAAGCTTGAAACAAGCAAGATGATTAGCACCAAAATTAGTGTGTTTTGTGATGTAAGAGATGATATCATCAGCTGAGACCTTGCTCTTAAAAGAAGAGAGGTGCAGCCACTTCTTGCTCACGACAACATCCAAGTCAGTGTTGTCATTGCGACCAACAACAATAGTCGATGACTTTTTCATTCTCCTTTTACGTACATCTTTCCACTCAGTAGGAAGACCAGGCGAAGGCGAAGCAGAACAAGCAGCAGGGGAAGCACCAGCATCAGAAGCAGCAGCCCCATCAGCGACAACAACAACAGCATCAAGAGCAGAAGCGCAAGCAGCATCAATAGCGGCAGCAGCAGCAACACCATCAGCAACAACAGCAGCAGCGTCGTGAGTAGGAGGCAAAGTACCCTCAATTAAATTAGCAGAGGCGTTGGTGCAGCTTTGCGGGAAACAGCATTACGCGCGCTAGGCATCCAAACATCAGTAGCAGAGAGTGCGCAAGCAGAAGAGCGCATAGCCGCAGTATTGTGAGAGGCATTAGAACAGCTGCACTCCAAGCACCAACAGGAGAGCGACCAGAACCAGCAGCAGGCGGCAGCTTACGGGTAGCACCAACAACTTCATTAGAAGAAGAGTTTAAGGGGGGTTTCTACCTTGTGCGGTCAAAAAAATAGATTTTTTTTTCATGCATTTTTGGATTAATACATGATTGTAGAATACGCTCCCAAAATTTGAAGTTGAAATCTTTCGAATTACGGAAGCAATTTATCGAAACAGGTAGCGGTGTCGAGCGCGCCGAGCCGCTGAAGCAAAAGTTTGAACGCGTTTTTCTCAAAACTACATTTTTTGACCTTGCGGAAGTGATTTAGGCCACACGAGTTGAGCAATAGCTACGAAATTTTAAACAGTCATTTATCAAGGTCTTAGCTATGGCACGAACTAGGATCTTCAAGAAATAATAATTTTTTCTCATTAAAAATAGAAATTTGTATTGAAAAAAGTAGGTAAAAATTGAGTTTTTTAGTCAAAATCGCATATTTCCTTCATTTTTCATTTTTTTTTTAAATCCTAGTTCCAGCCATAGACAAAAGGATACAGAATAAGAAAAAATTTCATTTTTGTGTTTCAAGTCATCTCAAACAGCGGCAGGACTTCCGCGAGTAAGGAAGTCCTGCCGCCATTGCTCGATGGCCCCCTCCCCCCCCTTTGCATATTTTATCTTGAAACTTTTTTTACTTGTACAATAAACATATACCTACATCTGAAAAAATGTTCCAGTGTTTATCTTAAAAACCTTCTCATCAAAAATTTTTCAAAAAAAAACATGTTTTCTCGGCCGCACAAGGTAGAAACCTGCCTTAAAGTGCAGCACTTGGATTTCATAACTGTCATTTGCACCAGATCCATTATCATCTTCTTAAGTCCGTTGACTTCATCAGAGAGAGAGATGACACAGCAGCAATTAAATTAGCTGACGTACTCAGACAGCTGGAGGAGTTAAAATCGGAAGATCGGAGATTTCTTTGCTCTCAATGTTCGCACAAATTTTATGAAATTTGTTATTGCACACTTTGCACGCAACAACAAAGCCTTCACGAATAGGCTTAAAGCACTTCGAGCAGTTAGAGTTAAGCGAGGACATGATGATAACGTCCGAACTACACGACAGTCAGATGAAGACTGATACTTTTTTTACGGGCATACTTTTAGGTATGCACTTTGGAGTACGGCGTGCTATAATTCCGATATGGCAAGGATGCAGGAGCTAGAGGCGTCGGCCAAGGTGGAGGAATCGCCTGCTGGTGCTGCGTCGCTGCAAAATAAGGCTGCAACGGCTGCGCCATTACAAGCATTAGGCATGAGCCAGCTAATGGTTACAATGAAGGCATGTTCGAGACTTCCAACCGTGAAAATCGCGAAATGTCGGCGCAAATGGAGGCTAAAATGGAAGCGGCGACCCATGAAATATCGGCGCAGGTGTCAGTGAAACGCGAGAGCGCAAATTGCGAGCTGTCCAACAAGCTTCAGGAAAATTCTACGCGTTTGGAGCAGAAAGTGGAAGAAATATCCAACAAGCTAAATGTGAAGGTAGAGCACCTGGGAGCGCAAGTGGAACATTTGAACAAACGAGTCGACGACCTGGATGATTCCCTGAACAGACGAGTTGACGGGCTGGAGGATTCGGTGAACAGAAAAATCGACGAGCGGCTTAGAGAGGTACAGCTGCGAGCAAGGGTGCAGTCAGTTCAGGAAAGTTTTGCCATAGAAATGCCTACATATGATGGTACTACGTCGTTCGACATATTCAAACTACAATTCGATATGGCTACTTTGGAGATTCAGTGGACCGATGTTAGGAAAGGGCGGAGACTGATACTGGCTCTAAGAGGTCCTGCGGCTGAGGTAATAAAAACAGTTCCGGAAGGTTAAGAGATATTGAGCGGCTGGTACCACTGTCCTACCCAGAATTCAGCATGCAAGTTTTGGAAAGGCTGAAGATCGAGGTGTTTATCGAAGGCATTATTGACCCGGAGACACGTGTGAGTACATTGATGATGATGAAGGCGACATTCCGTGAGACGGTGACAAGCGCATTGACGTATGAGGCCTGGAGGGGAAGTTCTCGACACTCATCTGCTGTCTTCATCAATCTGGACGTGTCACGCAAAGTCAGAGAGTGAGCTCAGAGGCACCAGCGAGGCCGCGGGCTGTTTCATCTATAGTCAGTTGCTGGCGATGTGGCAAGCTAGGCCACATAACACGACTGCTATCTGCGGGAGAAGCGTTCCGGGCAGCAGACGTCGCCAAGATGGGCTGACGCACTGCCATACAATTATTGTAAAACCGAGCGCAGGCACGATTCGCTTGCCGAGAACAAGGGACAGATTGTGGATGTTCGGTCGGTAAGAGTTCTACAAGAGGAAGATTGGCTTGCGGAAAGGCTGCAGAAGGACCACCGCGAGGATACGGATCTCGCAAAAATCATCAAAGGCAAACGGCAGAGAGTACGGCCGGACTGGCAGGAGATGGCTGGTGAGAGCCCGATCGCGAAGGCTTACTGGGCACAGTGGCAAAGTCTACTAGTGGTCCCGAAAGGCCGGATCGACGATGTCATCGAGGCAAACCATAACGACTCCAATGGAGGGCACCTAGGCATCGCAAACTGTCGCCAAGATAACAAGGCAGTTCTATTGGGTAGGATGCCAGGAGTCTGTCGCCGAGTGGATCAGAGGCTGTGGTCGGTGTTCGGCGGCGAAAGGGACGATGAGAAGATCGCGGAACCGCACACAACTAGTCGAAAGCAGGTTAAAAGCCAGATATGGTCTACGGGCTAACTCAGCAGGGTTCCAAGAAGGCGATCTGGTAATGCTCAACAGCCAGCTGTGGAAGGAAGGTTTGTCTCCAAAAGTTCAAACATCATGGGAAGGACCGTAAAAAGTCTTGACAAAGATTAATGACGTGGTGTACAGGGTTCAACGCTGCTGCAACAGAAACGCTAGGCTGAAAGTAGTCCATTTGGAGCGCCTGGCGTCTTACTCCGGCGGAGCCTCGGCACTTGTTCGGGACGAACAAGTCTAAGTGGTGGGCAGTGTAACGATGAGGCACTCTGTTGCTGTGCTATGCATGAATGCTTTTACGGGCATACTTTTAGGCATGCACTTTGGAGTACGGCCGGCTTGCTATAATGCCGATATCGCAAGGATGGTTCGCGATGGTAATGGGCAGTGCGAGAACGATCGAGAGAGAGAGTCCAACTGGAATCTTGCACATTCCAGTACAATCGGCGCGATAACCAAACAAGTATAAAAGGCAGCCAGTTGCAGCGCAGAGAGACAAGTCTGATTTGAACAAGCAAAGTAGTAACAAGTGTCAAGACAAGAAAAGTGCAAATCTGGTAATAAAGTGATGGTTGGTTTTTGTCTGCGTTTGCGCTGAATAATTGAAGTGGTTTTATTTTCAAGCACAATCCAAATACGAACGAACTTAAAGAGCTCATTTTCGTAACAATATGATAATCTGACAACTCCAACAATATATGTGAGATCGGTAACGCCGATCGTTTATTCAATAAGAGAAAAGTTTACAATTCAATGTAACGATTAATGTTGTAATTAATAAAGACACCGACGCTCGACGGCTGATTCGTTTAAAAAATGTACCAACGCCCGACGGCTGACTGCTGCTGACTACGTGTTCACGGCCGACTGTCTTGCAATCCTTCGCCGCAAAGGGTTGCACCTGTCGTGCGCTCGTCTGCGGGGTTGCCACCTTACATTCGGCCATCCTGGTCATCATCTGCCCCAGATGATTCGTCTTCCGCATCGTCGTCGTCCTCGTCTTGCTCCATATAACGCCATAGTTTGATGTGATCTGCGCTGACTGATGTTTGTTGCGGACCCGAAAATTCGGCCGTTTTCTTGACGTCGTACCTGCCATTCCGCTTCACCTTCACGATTTCGTATGGACCAATGTACTTGCTTGCCAATTTTTTGCCCGTCACAAACTGTGTGACTTTAATGGCCACCATATCTGCTAACTGATACCCATGGTGATGTTTACGCTTTTTGTCAAAGTTCGCCTTGTATATCTCTTGCGTCTTCTGGATTTCACTTCTGACTGCTTCTCGGACTTTGTTGCGTTCGTCTTGCATTCCTGTTAGTAGCTCCTCTTGTAGCACCCTCAGTAGCTCAGTATCTGCCTCGTTTCTCATCTTTACTCCAAACATTACCTCGAACGGCGTAAATTTAGTGGACGAATGAACGTTTGAATTGATCGCTCGTTGTACCCGCGATGTGTGCTGGTACCACTTCGATGGCTCCGCTGCTGACATTTTTGCCAAGACAGAAAGAATGACTCGGTTCACCCTCTCGATCTGGCCGTTGCCTCTCGGTACGCCTGTTGTCGTCTGTACGTGCTCGATATTGTTGTTTGCGCAAAATTCTTTAAACAGCTTCGACGTAAATGCTGCTCCTTTGTCGCTGATAATACGCTGCGGACTGCCGAAAATTGTGACCCATGAATCGATGTGCCTGACGACCTCTTGTGCATCTGTAGTTTTTGTTGGATATATCCACGTATACTTGGAAAATCCATCCACCATGGCAAATATGTATTTGTAGTTCTTAGCTGTGGTATCCAGCGTACCCAAATGATCGACGTGTAGTGTAGACAGTGGACTGTCTCCTTTATCAATGCAATGTAGAATATCTTCTTGCTTACCCAGCTTTCGGTTATGCATGATGCACTCGATGCAGTTTGCGATGAACTGACAGACTTTCTTCTCAAGGTGTGGGATGTAGTAGTCCTGTCGTATTGTGTGCATTGTCTTCTGACTGCCCATATGCCCAAAATTGTGAGCCGTTCGGATGATCTCCTTCTCCATGCTTTTTGGTACTGCTAACAACTCTTGCCCGTTCACTTGCTTGTAAATTAATTTATTTTTTACCTTAAAGTCGGCGTATTCTGTTGTTTTCAAAATTTCTGCAACTGCCGCTAGATGATCGTCTCGTTGCTGCGCTCTTAGAATCTGTGCGTGTACTTCTGCTGTCACTGCCATAACTGGAAAACGACTCAGGCTATCGACGTGCTTCATCCTGCTGCCGGCACGGTGCTCTATGCGGAATGAAAAATCTTGTAGATACATCAGCCACTGTACTACCTCTCGAGGAACATCCTTCTTTGCGTTTGTCAGCTTGAATGCTGCGCAATCGGTTACCAGGTCGAACTCGAGCCCCATGAGATAGTGACGCAGTTTTTTTGTAGCCAAGTACGCCGCCTTTACTTCTAAAAAGTAGCTATGCAATTTCTCCTCCTGCGGCGAGGTTTTTCTGCTCCAATAGAAAACGGGATGCCACCTGTTATCATGCTGCTGCGGAAGTGTTGCTCCGAACCCGTTCTTTGATGCATCGACGTGCAGCTGTGTTTTGGCGTGCTGCTTGTAAATTTTCAAAACTGGATCTGACGTTAGGGCCGACTTCAGCTTCTCGATCGCATTTATTTGTTCGCAACCAATTTTAAATTCAGAGTCTTTTTTGAGCAGCTGTGTTAACGGTCTGGCTAAAATGGCATAGTCTTTTATAAACTTTCTAAAGTACCCTGTTAACACGAGGAATGCCTGCACGTTTCTAATGTGTTTTGGTAACGGGAAATTTTTAACTGCCTTCACTTTTTCTTGTCCAGGCCAGACGCGCCCGTCTTCGACTGTATGTCCCAGAAATGAAATTTTGGTTTTTAAAAATTGACATTTTGACCACTTTATTTCTAACCCAAACTGCTGCGCTTGTCCCAACACTGTCTGCATATTCTGTAAGCACTGCTCAGCCGTGCTTCCAAAAATAACAATATCATCTACATAAATTTCCATTATGCCTTCGTTCACGAACTTTTGGAAAATATAATTGATGAAGCGAACGAATACCGCTGGGGAATTGCAAAACCCAAAAGGCGCTTTATTAAACTCATAAAGTCCTTCTTTTGTGACAAAGGCCGTATACTTTCGGCTTTGTTCTTCGACTTCCACGTGAAAGAATCCGTTCTTTAAGTCCATTACTGTAAAATATTTCGCACTTTGCATTTTTTCTAGTACCTCTTCCACGACTGGTACTGGAAATCTGTCTTTTAATACTAACGAGTTTAACTTTCGATAGTCCACGCACAACCTGTAGCAGCCGTCTTTCTTCCTAGCTAACACAACTTTGCTAGCCACGTCCGAAAACGACTCGCGTATGATGCCCTGCTGCAGCCATTCACCAATTTGTTTTCTCACGACTTCCCGTTCTGCCGCCGCCAGACGACTGGGACTTTCACGAAAAGCGATACTATTGCCGTTCGGTATAATGCACAACTTGACCGGGCAGTCTGATTGATTATTCTTTGGTTTGTAGTTATCAATCAGCTGCATGACTGCGGTTTTATATTTCTGTTCTACCTCTATTTCACTTGTTACACTGTAAATATTGTACTGTGGTTCTTCGTCGCGTGCGTTATCGGCCAACTCTGCAAAACTATAACCAGCTGCGTTTAGGGTGATAGTGAATTTTTTTAAAAAATCGTAACCCACAAGTGCGTCTACATTAATTTTGGTGTCCGGGACAACAAAAAAGGTGTGTTGTGTGCAGCACCCGTCGACGTCTACGTGCACAGAGAACTCGCCCAAAACAGCTGCAGCGACGTTGCCCAAACCATATAGCCTGGCGAAACTCTTCCGTAACGCGCACTTTGAAAATTTTGTATCGTACACGCCTTTACGCACGAGCGAAACATCCGCACCGGTATCCACCAAACACAACAAGTCCACGTCGTTAATTTTCACTATCTTCATTCGCGTTTCGTTCACTACGACATTGACGGTTTGTTTCGCGCGATCGCAATTTTTTGCCATATGACCGGAGCCATTGCATTTGAAGCACTTTGTGTCTTCTTTGCACTCAGCTCTTTTATGCTGTGTTGACCCGCAATTAAAACAATGTTGCAGCTTACGCTCGACATCTTTGCTGCTTTTGTTTGCTTCGTTTTGCCCGCGCCCGATTGGCATTTGTTGACGCAAATTTGTTTCACTGTTTCTTGTCAACGATTCGATCAACTCGTACGCCCGCATTAATTCTTTATAAGACTTAGCACTGTACAGCGGATATTTTTGATCACTTCGCAAATTCAATCCGTCCGCGATATATGCTCTAACCGATTCATCGTCAATGTCACCGAGCGCTGCTATCTTCCGCATATGCAGCACATATTCGTGAAAACCTTCCGCCACTTGTTTTTTCCGCTCTCTTAGTTGCTTATGCACCTCAGCGCTGCTGAGCTTTTTGTCAAATTCTTCAAGCAACGCTTCACACAAACCTTCGTAGTTCGCGACCGTTACCGTTTCTAAAAAAAGGGCCGCTGTTCCCCTCATTTTATTTCGCGCATTGACGTATTTTTGCTTTATATTTAACCCGTAAGCTTCGGCATTTTCCTCGAAATTGGTAAGCCACTGCCGTACCGGAATCGACACACCGTCAAAAAAGGGAACAATTTTTGCGAAACTTTCAACAGCTACACCAGCAGTTTTGTTTTGATTCATCTGTTCTATGAGAAACCGCATCAATTCGCCGCATTCGCTATCTTGTTTCTTCTCACGATTCGCGTTGTTTGGTTCGGCGATTTCGTCCACTTTGTATTCGCCTGATGCACCTGCTACCGTCTCGTTCTCGCTGTCATGTTCAGGATCGTCCGCTTGCGCGCTTACTTGTCTACGTCTTCCTTGTGTACTTCTTGTGCCCATTCTGTTCGAGTTGATATTTTCCGGATTTTTCGTATATTTTTCCTCCATCTCTCCTTTTGTTCTCTACGCTTTTCGTTCAACGTGTATTCACTGTTTCAATTGCTTTCAACTTTTCTGCTTCCCGACTGTTCTCGGCTTTTCGAATTTTTTGCACGACTTTTTGACTGTATCGTCACGCCACTTTTCTTATTCCGCTTTCTATTACACCGTTCCGCGTGTTTTGATCTGACTGTGGTATTTTTATTTTTTTTTCTTTTCTTTCGACTTTTTCAGCTTCACGCCAGAAGCGTTTCTACATCTAGAATATTCACTTATTCTGTTTTCAAACTGTACTTTTTTGCCCTCAACTTTTCAACTTTCCCGCTTTTTGGCTTTAAATTTTCCAATTTTTAGGTTTTCTGCACTCAACTTTTCAAATATTTCCAAATTTTAGGTTTTTTGCACTCAACTTTTCAGCTTCTCGTTTTTTGCTTTAAATTTTTCAACTTTTAAGTTTTTTGCACTCAACTTTTCAGCTTCTCGTTTTTTGCTTTAAATTTTTCAACTTTTAAGTTTTTTGCACTCAACTTTTCAGCTTCTCGTTTTTTGCTTTAAATTTTGCAACTTTTAAGTTTTTCTTTACGTTCAGCTTATCAACTTAATTTCATTTTTGGTCAATCGGTTGAGCCCCCATGTGAGATCGGTAACGCCGATCGTTTATTCAATAAGAGAAAAGTTTACAATTCAATGTAACGATTAATGTTGTAATTAATAAAGACACCGACGCTCGACGGCTGATTCGTTTAAAAAATGTACCAACGCCCGACGGCTGACTGCTGCTGACTACGTGTTCACGGCCGACTGTCTTGCAATCCTTCGCCGCAAAGGGTTGCACCTGTCGTGCGCTCGTCTGCGGGGTTGCCACCTTACATATATGTGTAATCAGATTTCAGCTAGTGCTTATAGTTTCCACAAAAATAGCCTGTTGTAACCAGGGTGTTATTTATATTCATATAAGGGCCATCTATTTGACATATGTAAATACCATATATATAAGCGCCATCTATGTGTAGTAACAGCACAGAACAAACAATATACAGAATGCGCATCTGGTGTAAAGAAAATTTTCTTTGCGCGTTCCAGCGGTAAGAACCGTTTGTTTATGCGGGGGGAAGCAGTAAAGGGGACGAGAACGCACAGAGCGCGAGAGCGTAAACTGAGAAGCTGTGAGAGCGGTGTATGAAACAGTGACGTACCACAAACTGTGGTTGTTGTTGTTGGGCAACAAAGTGATGTGCCGCTTGCATGTTGGTGGTGGCTCGTGCTTGCTCTCCGCTTGCTTTTTTACAAACAAGAACAAGAAGTGGACAGGTAAAGTTTGCATAGAAAAATTGATTGAGCGATCGCCAAGGCGCATAAATAAGGTGGTAGCATTACGGGAAAAAACAAAATGCATTGGATTTTATTAGTTCTTTTGGTCTGCTTGTAGAATGGAAGTTGTAAAAATGGCTACAATGAAAATAAATATATGTGTAAAAATATTGGAACAACCAAGGCGCATTAAGAAAGTGATAATAAGTGGAAAACTATTGCTACAATGTCGTGCCAATTATCAAAGAAAAAAGTTTAATCAGTTCTTGTGGTACAACTACCTATTGAATTTGCCTTGGCGATCGCTTTGCCAAATCAACCACCATTTCAATGTGCACGAGTAAAGCCAAGCTGTCTTACTGCGGAAAGCAACAACATTGCGTGTTGTTGTCGAAATGAGAATAAAGCACAAAACCATCGAATCTATGCGTGAACATCAATTCGCGCTTACTCTCTCCGTTCCCTTTACATTTTCCTCACCTATGTTACTTCCCTCCCGCGTCTGAAATTAAATCGCAATATTATTTCAGATACGCCTTCTGTATACTGTTTATTCTGTGGTAACAGTCATTGCATACGCACCTAACTTTAAGTCAAACATGTAACAGTCATTGCATACGCACCTAACTTTAAGTCAAATATGTTGTTGTTGTCAAATATGTTCTATGGAAGAGCGTGTCGAGCAGAAGCTCGTTCACTTTGTTCCGGTGATTGGCGACAGCAGCACGGTAAGAACATGAGTTCGTGGACAGCGAAGGCTGGCCCGTTCTCATGTGTCTTAAAGTGACTTCGCTCGCACTCGACTTGGTGAACAGCGACAGCTGGTCCCATGTTCGGGTACAGGCGATGTCACAATCGTTGCTGCTGCCGTCACTCACCGAAACTATATTTTTTCCAGGATCTACATACATCTATATGCAAATAAATATACATCCGTTACCAACTACACCGGAACTTTTACATTGTCTATTTTTGCAGCTCACTGAAATTTTTACTACAGTTAAAATAGTTTTACTGAAATATTTATTGTAAAATGTCTCTAAGAACTAAAAGAAGAAATCGCAATTAAGTAACTGTTCTGCCAATTTATTTATTTTTTTCATAAAAATTGCACAATTTGAGGTGGCAATTCACATAAACTTAGTAAATAAAAAAATATAAAATTGCTTAAAGTCAAAATGTTTTCATAGCTCAAGGTATTCTAAATAGTTTTTTAAAATAATTTGCCCATTTTCCATTACGGTTGTTCGTTTCGCGGCGGAGCGGATAAATAAAAATCGGGTTAGTTCGGGTTTGGGATGTTTATTAGTCAACGTACGAATAACAAGTAACAAGTATTACACGAAACGTTAAACGATACGAACGGCCGAAGCCGGGGAGCAGAAGATAGGGGGAACATGAATACAAAAGGAGAAGGAAAGATTGGGATTAGAGATGGTATCGACGGATCACTGAAGACAACACTCATCTGAACATCGCGGCCGCCATTGCAGATTGCAATTATGATTAGTGGGGGTTGCTCGTCCCCGCGTCCTCAGGTGTGATGAAGAGTTGGGCTGACGGCTGGCTGGCGGTGATGCGCGGCTGACTAGCTGTACTGTGGGCTGACGGCTAGAGGGTTGTCGTCGTGTCGCGATGTCGGAGCGCTGGGGAGTGCGCTGAGGGCCTCTCTGCTGTTGATGCTCGGTGCGGACGTGCGGGACAGTCTGGGGGGCAACTGCTGGGATAGTCGCTAGCGCCGGATCTGCAAAAGAGGAGATGTCAGTATTGAGAAGTGATGATGTTGACATCGTTGGTGTGGGGTCTGATCGGTTTGTCAAACGATGGGGTTCGCTTGAGTTCCCGTCAGAGGAGTAAAGGCGCTTGGAACAGGTCGCACGGGAATGGCGACTGACTCAGACCCGGGATGGGTGCGCTCGAGGTTTATTGTATGGGGGAGTGCAATGAGGAAATGCGAGGGAGCTGCACTTTCCATCGATTGCTTGCATATTGACGCGCGGCGTCGAGCCAACGCTTGTGTTATACCCTTTTTCGCTGTCTCACTGGGGGTGATAGCCATCCTGCGGGGGGCGAAACGTTTGGCAACTAATGTGGGTGTTTGCCATTTTGAGTTTGAGTGTGCAGGGATGGTGGGTTCCGCGTGATTTGCCTTTATTTCCTTGGGTGGAAACCTTACGGGATTGAGGGCTGCAATTACGTCAGAGAGGGCTTCCTTGGGGGTAGGAAGGCTTTTTCGAAGGGTGGGACCAGTGTGCGTATGGTGATTTGGTACTGGACCGTTTAATATCCAACCGAATACTGTATTTTGAGCAAGTAAACTACCACATACATTTCGGTAGAAACCTTCGAGCATGAGTTGCGAGATGAGATCACTGCCAATCACTATATCGAGCTGCGCTGCCTCGAAGGGGTTGGGATCAGCGAGATGTAGCATGGCGAAATTGTTCAAATTGGGGGATTTATTTTGAAAGGGAGGAGCAATTACGTTAGCTTTTGAAGCACGATTGCTTGCACGGGGAGGTTTGTGCTTGTTTTAGGGACTGCCAATGTCAAGAAGCATATATGGTTGGCGGTTTTCACATTCTGTCCGCCCATGCCCGAGATCTGGAGGTTAGATTTCTCGATTGGCAATTTTAGGCGTCTCTGGACCTTCGAGGAAATGAAGGTGCGCTGAGACCCTTGATCGATCAACGCTCGAACTCTGAACAACTTTCCTAAATAGTTAATGGACACCAGTGCCGTAGGCAGAAGAGATTGGGTGCCATTATTTGAGTGAAGGGCTGGTACCGGGAGCGTACTTTGCCTTGAAGATGTGCTGGGTTGCGCATCGGAAAGGGGAGAATTAGTGGTGGAATTGTTGCTCGGTTGTTGGATAACCGTTGAGACCAGAGAAGTGGTCGAAGGTGATCGATTGGGGGAGTGAGTGGGTTGCGCATTACCTTTGGGGAGATGAAGCAAAGAGTGGTGCTTTTTCTGGCAATATACGCATGTGATTGTTTGTACAATCCTGAATTAGGTGAGATGTAGCAAGACAATTTACACAGATCTTTTGCTTTTTCATATATGCTAATCGACTCTGGGGGGTAAGCCTTTTAAAGCTTTGGCAAGTCCGTACGGAGTGATTTTTCGTTGCAGAGTTTGCACGCGAATTCGTTTTTCACTTCAGTGTGAAAGTTAAGGGATCTGTGGGGCCTATTTTTGGGGGCATTGGAAGATGAGGGTTGTGGTTTCGACTTGGGAGGCCGAAAGAAATTCAGCCGTTCGACTACCTCGTATCCGCAGGTCAGGAACTCATTCATTTGTGACCAGGGTGGCAGATCCTTCCGGGATGCCAAAGATTGTTCCCATAAAGCGAGGGTTGCTTCGGGCAATTTAGTAGAGCATATATATACCAACAGCGGATCCCAATTGTCCGTGTCTACGGCCTGAGACTTGAGAACGGACAGACAATTGTTTATAGAATTCTTGATCCGCTCTAGTGCCTCACTATTTTCGGAGTAGGCAGGAGCGATATTCAATAGAGATCGAATTTGATTGTCAACGAGGATGCGTTTGTTTTCATATCGGGATCTTAACGCTTCCCACGCGAGTCCGAAATTCTCATTGGTTAATGCGTATTGTTTAACAATAGCACCGGCTTGACCTTGCGTTTTGTATCGGAGGTGATACAATTTCTGGGCTGGAGTGAGCTGGGGGTGGTTAATGTATACCGCCGTAAACATGTCCCGAAAGGACGGCCACTGCTCATAGCCCCTGAAGAATGTTTCGGTGTCGCAAGGAGGAACTTGGAGGCAAATGTAGGAAGTATTTGCTGGTTCTAGGGGTTGAACCGGTTCCATATGCGTAGCAGGCTGGGGGACTGAGGTTGGAGCATCTTAATGATGTCCAACCTTTTGGCCATGCACAACTCGTATTGATCTGTGCAGGCATCAATCTTTTGCCTAGCCGACTCTTTGAAACCGTCGGGCTGGCTGTTGTCTTCAGCAATGAAGACTGCCTGATGTGCCCGCATTAGCCTCTCCCATTGCTCTTGCAGATTTTTCTGCTTAATTTGGACCAATGATTTGGTCAAATCCTCAATGGGAGCCGATGAAAAAGTTGTGCATAATTGCACGAGTCTCTCGAACTCAAAACCAAACGTGGCAACACTGGGATCGGTTGCTATGAGACTTGGTGGCTTGGAGCGAGTTTTGAGTGCCTCGCGAGTGACAGGAACTGTCAAATGTGCCTCAGTTGACTTTGAATATCTTGGAGGAGACTCCATTTTGTTAATTTGACGCTTGGGGGATCGCTCAACAGGCATTGAAATGGCTTAAAAGTTCGAAGGGGGTTTCGATTGAATATAAATATAAGGCTTCTGAGGAATAAACCATTAGTATTACCGCGTTCGCGCGAACAATAATTTAGAAATGGGGAAGTGTACACGAAAGTGTAAACAATTTGTATATCTGTTGAGGATCGAAGTTTACAACTGTATGTGTCAACGCGTCGAGAAATTAGTATTGGTATATATTGGGCAGCCGCCGTGGCTCAGTTGGTTAGTGCGTTGGACCGCGAGTCGCAGGCAGCAACCTCAGGTTCAAATACTGCCTGTAATAACACCTAAAAAAATAACGGGAAAACTCGTTTTCTCTTTCGGTGGCTGTCCTCTCAGCTGGAAATGGCAAACCTCTGAGAGTAAAAATTGCCTATGATAAAGCTCCCAACCTGCCGTTCGGAACCGGCATAAAAACTGTAGGTCCCTTCTACCCGCGTACAAATTCACACGCACAACACGGGTAGTTGCGGGAAGCTAGGCCTTAGTCTCGCGAAAGCGGGCTGTCGTGCCAGTCAATTATTATTATTATTATATATTGGGACTGAACAAGAAATATATAAATAAGAATTGGGGATATTATTATTAAACAACAAATTTTTTGATATAAAGTCAAATGTGAATGTTTCTATATTTGTGCGCAAACGTGAATATATGTTTCTATGTAACAGTATGTTAATATATATTTGTGTATTAGCGCGGGTTATAATAATAATTAATTCTTATTATATTTTGTATTAGGGGGACCAAACAGTAATAGAGTGAACGATTAAAATATGTTGGGTACAGGTGGGGCGTTTTTGTCCCACTGTATTCGCTTGGGGTGACAACAGCTGTGCACTGAATGTGTATGTGCAGCACTATTGAAAATTTTCTGTCTCAGAAAATTGTTCAATGTGCTGCGAAAACAGGCTACTCGTCCCACTGTATTTGCGTTTGTTTACTTCTGCTAGCGAGAGTGGGGAAATTGCTTAAGGGCAAACTCCATGAAGTGCGTTTCATCCGTTTCGCTGCATTTTGCGTTTCTCACGTTGCAAAAAAAAGTTGAATCAGTGTATTTGTATGAAGCAAACTCCATGACGTGCAGCGCAACGCATCAAAAGTTGAACTATTTTCAACTTTCTCTTGCGTTGGTTGCGTTAACGCCGTCAAACAGCTGACAGAGCTCCTAAAGATGTCATAAATTATGTAATTATAGTAATTATAGTAATTATAGTATATAATTAAGTAAAGTCGATAACAAACTTGTGTTATCGAAAAAGTCGAATGCATTTATTTTACACAAAAGCTATTAAATACAGTGAAGAAAAATTTTAAATCCAATATTTTAACATAAAATGTGAAGAAATTCCTAAAAAGTAGCATAATTTTTTTACAGACGAAACTTAGTCTTCGCTGTATTGGAAATTCGATAGCTTATTCGTTGTACTATATATCGCGTTTTGCTCATTCCTGTGAAATAAATTGCAACAAATTGAATTCAACTGAATTTCTTTTTTCATTTTTTGCAATGCTCGATATGCATTTATTGTGTTTAAAATGAAATCAGTCTAAAGTCTATAACGTCGTTTAGCGATTCCATTTCGTTTTTTCACAATTTTCCTTGTCTTCTCCCAATGCAAAACGAAATCAATCAGCAGTTTGACAGCATCAGCTGACGTAAGAAGAAGAAGCTGACGCATGAAACGCACTTTGTGGAGTTTGACCATTTGCAACGCAACTAACGCAATCAGCGCAATGACGCAACAACCCCGAACGTATGAAACGCAATTCATGGAGTTTGACCATTAGGCAGAAGTGCGAATGTGCAATTGCACTTGGAAGTATATCGCACAAAACAAAACGCGAAAATGCGTGCAAGTGGGAGAGTGGGAATGCAGCGGGAGTAATGCTGCGTGCCTATTTACTGCACAAGGAGAATAGTGCGTTTTGGGTGGTGGCTGCAGCGGAGTTTTTGCTGCTTCGGCAGCGAGGGTCGCATAAAAGAGATTGCGAAAATATACAAAGCGCCGAATTATGTGCAGTAGCGGGATTGCTTACTGCACTGCGCTGTTTTGTATTAAGGGGAAATATGCACGATACGCGTACAGTGGCGGGGTACCAGATTTTAATTTGGATTTTTGGGGAGTATATATTTGGGTTTAATATATTTATGTGTTAGTGTGTATGTGTTATTTATATATTTTGAAAATATAAATGTTTCGCTTATCTTTGTGGGCCCAGTGCCGGAGAATGGGGATCTCCTTTCTGGAGCTGTATGTCCGCTGCTGTGCTGTGATGCTGTTGTTTGTGCTGTTCTCCTATGTTCGTTTCTTCTGTTCTGCTATGGTTTTGTTCTGTGTTCTGCAAAAATCACTGCACTGACTATGTGTCGCGTTTTTTTGTTGTTTTTAATTTTAATTTTTAAAATTTTGTGCACTGTTTAGTTAATTAGTAATACTTTTTATTTTGTTGTTTGTGTCACTTTGTGTTGCGCACTGCCACTATTTTTGTTGGTTGTTTTCCTTGTTGCTTCTGTGTTTTGCACGTCACTTTTTTTCACCTTTTTGTGTTGGTGTTGTAATTTGTATAATTTTTGTTTGATTCTTTTTGTGTGTGTCACTTTGTTTCGTTCCCTTTATTCACTTTTTGTAACCAGGTTTTTTTTCTTTTTTTCACACTTGAAATTGTTGAAGTTGTTGTTAATGGTTTTAATTGTTGATTGGTATTTTGTAATTTGTTTTTCGTTCACTAATGTTTATAGTTTGGTTTTTATTTGTTTAATTTTTTATGATCGAAGGACCATGAATCCATAGGTCGCTGGTTCAAATCCGGCTCGAAGGACCATGAATCTTTTCACGCGGAGCGGTGGAAATAATATGCACGGTTAAGTCGGGTTTTTTGTGTTTATTAGACGGCGTACGAATAACAAGTATCACACGGAACGTTAAACGATACGAACGGCCGAAGCCGGGGAGCAGAAGATAGGGGGAACATGATTACAAAAGGATAAGGAAAGATTGGGATTAGAGATGGGATCGACGGATCACTGAAGACAGCACTCATCTGAACAACGGTTTAAGATATTTTAAGCACACATAAAATACGATTCTGAAGTATTTGTGCCGGTATGCAAGCACCAATGCAAATGCGGTATGCAAGCCGCCGTGGCTCAGTTGGTTAGTGCGCTGGACCGCGAGTAGCAGGCAGCAACCTCAGGTTCAAATACTGCCTGTAATAACACCTAAAAAAATAACGGAAAAACTCGTTTTCTCTGTCGGTGGCTGTCCTCTCAGCTGGAAATGGCAAACCTCTGAGAGTAAAAATTGCTTATGAAAAATCTCCCAACCTGCCGTTCGAAACCGGCATAAAACTGTAGGTCCCTTCAACCCGCGTACAAATTCACACGCACAACACGGCCTTAGTCTCGCGTAAGCGGGCTGTAGTGCCAGTCAATTATTTATGAATTATTATGCAAGCACCAACCTATTTCATCGCTTTTTTAAAGTCAATCTTTGAGAAAAACTGTCGGTCTTTTGCGTAAACACCTCGAGCAAGAACCGAAAGGTGCTCGATGTAATTTAAGTCAGGACTTCGAACTGAACATTTTTGTCCTTGTTTGTCCTTGCCCATTGTTTTCTAGAACTGTGAATTACCATTACGTTAAAAAAAGTTCGCAGCAAATGTAGATGGTAATTCTTGCGGAAACCCGCGCAAGTTAAGTCGTACCATACGTAGCTATACCGGCCCAAGCCATTATATCACCACCTGATAATGTCCGGCTCATACAGACTTCCTTCATACCCACTTATCGAGCTAAAAGTATTAAAAGCCTATCTAAATCTAAACTATCTGATATGAACCGTTTTTGTTACTAAACAAAAGTGTTTACAACTGTTCACGCCTCTAAATAGCTTATCCGCGAATTCCATTCTTTCGTTTTTCATTCGTCTTGAACCCAGACTATTAGTCAAAGGGGGTTTTTTTGAGGCGTTTAGTGTAAACATCGCGGTTTGAATTTTGTAAAATTTGTCGAACATGTCGGGGCTTTATATACAGATCGATTCTACAAACTCCGTCGGCATTGGGTTTTCTTTTATTCGCAATGGCATTATAACACGTTTTTGCCTTGTGAAATTTTCGTGTTTCGGTCTTATCTTGCGTTGTTCCCCATAAGATCCGCGTAATTTTGAATAATAACGCACTGGTGTGTCAGACCTGCCTATGTTATACACCCAACTCTTTTTTTACACGGTTTCTTTTTACACGGATTTGAAGTTACACGGTTGAAAAAAAAAATTTTTTGTAAAAAATTTTTAATCTAGTACGGTTTCAAATCACTGTCTTGTAATTATGTTTGTTTTTACCACACTTGGCACCATTGCTGAAATGAACATACATAGTAGTAACTGGGAAATCCCCTTATTCGATAACTCTTACCTACACATTTTGTTCGCATGATATTTACATAAAATATTGCTTAACACTTTCGCGTCCGATCACGTATTTTTACGTTTTTTGCCAAACAATCCTAGGAGCCGTTCACGTATTTTTACGTTTTATGCCGAACAAACGTAGGAGCCATTCACGTATGTTTATGTTATTAAAAATTGTAATTTAACTGTTTCCGGGGCACTACTAAAAAAAAAAATTTAAAATAGCGGCGCCAACGCAACGGCATACGTAAACAAAGCGGCAATAGGTTTTAGTTTAACTCCACAGAGAGCGGACGCGAAAGTGTTAATTAAAGTGTTTAAAGTTTATTAGCTCGCAATATTTTATCAATTGTTCGTGTTATCAATTAGATTTGAACATTTCTGACCTTAATAAGTGAAAAAAGGTATTTTATCTAGGAATTTTTAGTTAAGCTTTAAAAATAAAATGTTTGCCCTTACTACAGTTAACAAAATGTCCAAAATTTCAAAGATTCGTAAAAGGCAAGCCATTTCTTTGGAAACAAAATTAAAAATCTTGGACTGTCTGGCAAGAGGTGAAGGTTCAACATCTGTGGGCAAGGATTTTGGCTTAAACGAAGCTACTATCAGGACCATTAAGAAAAATGAGAATGAAATACGGAAATCTGTCATCAGTTCATCAAAACATAGTTCCAAAACATCGTCATACATTAGAGATGAAGTGTTAGTAAAAATGGAAAAATGTGTAGTGTTTTGGATTGAGGATTTATTGCAAAAGAGAATACCTGTAGACGGAAATATTATAAAGCAGAAGTCACTACGAATTTATAAGCAACTGCAGATATCGGAGCCATCAACAAGTCGTCAAGATAAGAGAAAGGAATTTTCTGCTAGTGATGGATGGCTAACAGGATTTCTTAAAAGAAACGCATTTCATAATTTAAAAATTAAAGGAGAAATCGCATCAGCAGATGAAAAGGCAGCTAAAACCTTTCCAGCAGAACTAGCCAAAATAATTGAAGATGGGGGATATGTCCCCGACCAAATTTTCAATGCCGATGAAACGGGTTTGTTCTGGAAAAAAATGCCTTCCAGAACTTTTATAGCAAAATCCGAAAAAATTGCTAGTGGTTTTAAAGTTGCTAAAGATCGGGTAACATTTTTATTGTGTAGCAACGCTTCTGGTGACAAAATTTTAAAGCCTCTTTTAATTAACCGATCATTAAGGCCACGTGCTTTGAGAGGAAAAAACATTCAAGAGTTGCCGGTTCATTGGAGGGCGAATAAAAAGGCCTGGATGACAGCAGGTCTATTTACGGAATGGTTTGAAGAATGCTTTGTTCCTGAAGTTAAAATATATATGGAACAGCAATGTCTTGATTATAAAGTGCTTTTGCTCATAGATAATGCGCCAAGTCATCCCGTTTTAAAGCATCCAAATGTTCAAGTAATATTTTTGCCACCTAATACCACTTCCTTGATTCAACCATTAGATCAGGGTATAATTGCTACGTTTAAGCTTTATTATATTCAACGAGCATTCCAACATATTTTAGATGCAGTAGAGAAGGACAACCTTACGATCGTTGATGCATGGAAAAAATATTCTATTTTGGATTGCATTACATATGCTTCAATGGCCAAAGAAAAGTTAAGGGTATCAACATTAAATTCCTGCTGGAAAGCACTTTGGCCAGAATGCGTCAAGAGTGGTACCTCAGTGCCCCAAGCATCGATGGAGACTTCTGAAATTATAGCCTTGGCACACGAAATCGGAGGAGAAGGATTTGAGGACCTACAAATTGAAGATGTCGACGAATTAATGATAGATAAACCTCTAGATGATGATTGTCTGATTGAATTAATAACAGATGACGGCAAAACTGAGAACCATAATAGCGATAACGACGAGGAGACCGAAATATGTCAACTAACTGCTAGTTTAATTGATGACGGTTTAACATTTGGTAAAAGTATGGTGAATCATTTCTTAAAAAATGATCCTAATATGGAACGTGCCCTGAAATTCGAACGAGATATTAATAATTGTATTGCTGGGTATAAAGAGTTGTATAAAGAACTTAAAAAACCAAAAGTTCAACTTTCTATAAAAGATTTTTTAATAAAAAAGTCGACGGCGCAAGACCTTTCGGAAAGTAGTCCGACAGTTCAAAACTCTATTACCGGACGAAAGTCACCATTGGATAATTTGATGGATATCTCCAGTGATGATACCGACTTTAGTCCAGTTCGTCGCAAACAATTGCGCTTGTTATCAAGTAGCGACGAATAATTATGTAGCTATGTAAATATTTTTCCTTTATTAGTAAAGGAAATACTAATGGAAGGAAATGAAAATATTTTTCCTAATTTTTCTGTTCTTAATTCTGGATTAACAGATTTCTTTTGTTTTTTGCTTGCTCTACCAATTTTTCAACTGTATGAATTATGTATTTTAAGTTTTAATGCTCAATAAAATCCCATATGAACATACAATTTGTATGCATATCTGAAATATTACAGTTTTCAACATTTTTTACACGGTTTTTCGAAGTAAATATAGTTTTTTATTTCATCTTACACGGTTTTCAGATGACATGGAACGTATCCCCCATTTTACTATAGGAAACGCCTCTTTTTTTACACGGTTTTTTTTTACACGGATTTCTGAGGAACGTATCTACCGTGTAAAAAAAGAGTTGGGTGTACGCTATTTCCCGTGTCGAAAAATCTTTTTGATTGAATGTAGTAATTTTTAAATTTTCTTCAGGTGGCAATTACTTTCCTCTTGACATTTTCACAGGTCTAAAGACGATAACGATTTTACTTTTTTAAAAGTACAAAAATCTACTATATCAGCTTTTAAAGGCATAACCACAGAATAAACAGTATACAGAAGGCGCACCTCAAACTACTTATATTTTTTGTTTCACTGATCAATTAAAATCGCTGAGTTTATGTGAACTGCCACATTTCAACCCTGGGAAACCCTAGCCGCTCTGAATGTTTTGCACGATCACACAAACTATAAAAGAGTGCATAACGGTACACCTGCCATTTCTTTCGGCAAACTATGGAAATGTAAACTGCAACCTTTATTTGTTTTTTAAATCATCTCCTATACTCCTACAAGACTTTTCATACCTCAGCTTAAAGTGAGTTTATGGGAATTGCCACCAGTAAGTATATATATATTTGGATTTTTTTTATGAATAAAAAAAAATAGATTTCTTTTTCTGCTGATTTAAGTTCTTATTAATTGTTTATTCTAAATAAATAATTTTCGTATGACAAACCTATGACACAACATTTTTTATTTATACATATATGTACATATTAGAGTCATGCACGAGTATCCATTTTTGCTATTCGAACACATTCAAATGCTTTTGAATAGAATACTTCACTTCGATTACCGAATACGAGCACTGCAGTATTCGCTTCTCATCGAATACGAGCACTGCAGTGTTCGCTATTCACCGAATATGAATAGAAACGAGAAGCGACGCTCGCTGGTTCTCGTTTCTATTCGTTTCGTTGTACACATTCTTCGAATACCAAGTACCCGTACAATATGTACAGTAGTGTAGCCGCCAAAATGAATATATTCATGCAGGACTTTAGTACATATGTATATATGTTGTTGATGGGCTTTGTTCCATTTTGACTTTGAGCCACTGTATGCAAACGAAAGGAAACTTTGAATCCTGCTAAAAAATAATTCAGACATAAACTTTCAAAATGCCGACACATGTATATATCTATTTTTTAGGCTGAAGTGCAGAATACCATTCTTAAAAAAGGGAATTTAACAGGCTATAATATGGTAGCAAACTTATAACAACTTAATATTTGGTTTTTTCGAGATAAAAATCCGTTTTTAAAAAATGGTAAACAAAATATTTTTCGCTTATAATTCATTACTGGTACATATTACATGCCTAATGTTTCATTCGAAAGAGGAAGAAAATACCGTTTATATGACACCTATATCGTTAGAATCGGTTGACAGTTTCTCGAGAAATTCGGATATATAACTGGGACTTTTGGGGCGGACCACGACCCCTATAGTGTTTCCTACAAATCGGCCTATATGGAGCTTTTTTGCGAAACACCCACAAAGGGCGTGGCTCGGGGTCAAAGTTCAAACTTGGTATCAAAATAACTCAATCAATACTTAATCGATTTACACGATATGTGTATCAAACGAAAGGCCTTTAAAAAAGCTTTTAAATAAAAGCAAAAATAAAAAATTGGAAATGTTTAATATTTCATTGTACAGGGACAGGCTAACAATTTTATTATAACTTATATTAATAATGGAGTTTTCCGAGAAAAAAAATCCGTTTTTTTAAATTGTATATGAAAAAAAATAGTTTTTGCTTATAACTTTGATATCAACTTCGAACTTTGACCCCAAGCCACGCCTTTTGTGGCCGTTTCTCAGGCAACATTTTTAGTTAGATTCAGGAGTAGGCTTGCCACCCGTCTTCCATTGTGGAGGACAGTCCTCCAAATTACTCAAATGTCCTCCGTCCTCAAAAGAGGGTAAAATGTCTTCCACGAGCATGAACTACTACTACATCATAATAATATGAGTTGAGTTTATGATCTCATTTAATTCAGTGCAATATAATTCTGTTTAAACCAACAAAAATCAATGACAAATATTTATTTAAATGCAAATAGTCTTTGAAAAAGAAATATACAAGTATTTATGTAAATGAATGAATTATTATTTTTTAATTGTTTTCATGTGTTTATGCTTACTTGTTTCATGATCATGTTTTTTTTTCTGTATATATATAGTATGTATTATGTACAGCTTACTAATAAATGCATGTTTTACGTTTTATGGAGGTGGCGCTATTTATTTGATCAAGAAAACGATGGATCGATGTGTATGTGTACGAATCTTGCAGGAAATCGTGCTACCGTATGTCCGTGAAAAAACGGCACTGCTTTGGGTCTTTCAACAGGATTATAACCTAAAGCATACAAGCAAGTTCGCACGAAAGGGGCTTCGCAAGAGCAGTATAAGGGTTATGGAATGGCTCGCACAATCACCAGACTTCAATACAATTAAAAATTTGTGGTTCGACGTGAAGAGAGCAGTTGCTCACTATAATCTAACTAATAATAATCAACTTTGAGAAACAGGAATATATAATACCTAGAGAAAGATATGAAAATTTGGTTAATTCAATGCATCGGCTCTGTGCTGCAGTAATAGCGAACAACAGTCACGCAACTAAATATTAATTTGTAGAAAAATTACGCTATTACTGTTTAACCACTAAATCTTTTAAAATTTAACACAAATTTTGCTTAATTTTTATGAAAGTAAAGCGAACTACTATTTTTTTGATCGTCCATATTTTGGAGCTATTGGCGCATTTAATTTAAATCAAATCAAACTGAGTTTAATTCTTAAGTTTTCTTTTATGATTGCATTGTTAACACATATAACTTGTTAAAAAAAATACAAAAAAAATATTTGTAAAGAAAAGCAGATTATTTTTTCTTAATTTTCTTTTCGTTGTATGCGTACTACTATTATTTTGACCGCAACTGTATGTATGTATGCAAGAGGTTTAATCATGTACTCTGAAAACTAAAAATGTATGACTGTTTATAGTATTTTTTAGTGTCCTACGCAGGACACTAAACAGGGTTCGCTATACTGCAATTAAGCCGTAGTTGGTTGTCCCTGTATGCTTGAATCCGTTCAGAGCTACTTAGTAAGTAGTACTTACCCATGGTTGTATGGATGTGTGCAATTTCATTTTCGTTTCAACCAGACTAGGATACATTCCAAATAATTGCGTAATGCATATACATAAATATCCGCGTCCATAGTAGCTTATACAAAAGAGGCATTTTATTTAATAGCGCCACCACCCCTCCCTCCCCCACCCGCAAAATACACTTCTTGGGTGCGGCTCTTCTGTTATAATTACATGAAGACTTCAAACCGATTGTATTGCAAGTATGCTACTACCTTCAATGCGCACAAACAATTCTAATAAAGTTGAAACATTGTTTATTAATACAAGTCAAAAAACGATGTTTTGTGCTTTAATATTACTGTGCACATTCCAAATCTGTAAATAGTTACTTAATTCTGCACAAAAATATTAGATATGGCACACCCAAACAGCGTTTACCATTGTGTTCCGGTTTTGATATCTTATAGCTCATCTTGTGAAAAAATTTCAATAAATTGCATTGTTTCCACTGCCACTATTATTTTGAAAGAATTGCTTTAGAACAAAACAAACTTTTATGTAAAACAGCAAGAAATCTGTTATTTTCGCACATTAATTAATATAAATACACTGAAAACAATTATTTGTCAACTTATGCCACGATTGCCACAGTTGGTTACTTGTACTTTCGTTTGGTTACTTGACTAATTTATCTTAAATATAATACAAATAAATACATAAATAAATTTTTAGGAAAAAAACATTCAAGCTAAACATTTCGTTTGCTTCAATTCAACAAGCGAGTTATAGCAAAGTCAAATAACAATAAGATATCTTACGTTCATACAATCTAGTGTCCGACCGAATATAAGGTTTCGGCCCAAATAAGTGGTTTCGGTTTCAGCCGAAACCGAAACTTTCTGGAATATTTTTTACATTTTATTGTGTATCGAGTGAAGAGCTACTTAATTAGTGCAGCTGAGCAGATATATAGTGAAAGGATGATGCACCAATGTAAATAAACTTCTTTTTTAGAATATAATAATAAAATATTTAATTTTGAATATTAGCGAATATGGTACGAAAGGGTGATTTTTTTATGTTTATGTTTTTAAAAAATGAACTAATTGCTTTTATTAATAAGTATTTATTTCTGTTATGTTATGTTTGTTTGTTCTTTATTTTTATTATTATTATTGCCGGGGAAAGTGCACCGCGACCTGAAAGATCTATTGTGCCCCCTTCTTGGCCTTCACAGTTCGTCCGTGAGTCCAGTATCCAAAAGGAATCTTAGTATTGTTACGAAAATGACTAGCTCGTATCTGATTGTGCTTGAAAATAAAACTACTTCAGTGATTCAGCGCAAACGCAGACAAAAATCAACAATTGCTTTATTCACAAATTTCACACTTTGCTTGTATTTACACTTGTTTTTACTTTGCTTGCTCAGCTAAGACTCGACTCGTTGCACCGCGCACCGCTGCTTATATACCAGTTTTCTTATCGCGCCGAAGTTTCTTGCAACTTCCAATTGGAAAACGCTCGACCATTCTCGCACAGTCCATTCGTTCGCGAACCATCCTTGCCATATCTTCATAACACCAAGCGAATTATATAACACCAAGCGAATTTGCCGTGCTTCAAAGTGCATGCCTAAAAGTATGCTTGGAAAAGCATTCAGCATTCATAGTACAGTGTGGGCCAACACAAAATGCCTCCTCGTAGCACTGCCCACCACTTAGACTTGTTCGTCCCGAACAAGTGCCGAGGCTCCGCCGGGGTAAGATGCCAGGCGCTCCAAATGGACTACTTTCAACCTGGCGTTTCTGTTGCAGCAGCGTTGAATCCTGTACACCACGTCATTAATCCTGGTCACGACCTTGTACGGTCCTTCCCATGACGTTTGAAGTTTTGGAGACAAACCTTTCCTCCGCTGCGGGTTGTAAAGCATTACCAGATCGCCTTCTTGGAACCCCTCTGTGTTAGCCCGTAAATCATATCTGGCTTTCATCTTATCGCTGACCAGTTGGATACGGTTCCTTATAAATTGGTGGATTTCTTCCAGCTCCGACCGCTTATTGACTGCGTAATCAGTCTTAGCGCCTTCCGTCGTGCTGACCACTCCGAACTTCAAGTCAGCAGGCAACCTCAGCTCCGTGCCGAACACTGCTCGGGCTGGAGTGAGTGATGTCGTATCGTGCGGGGCTGACCTATACGCCATCAAGAACAGCGGAATATGCGTGTCCCAATCCTTTTGATTTCTGCCTACTACTTTCCGCAGATATTCTTCCAGCGTCCGATTGAATCGTTCCACCATGCCGTCGGACTGGGGATGCAAAGGACAGGTGCGAGTTTTCCTTATTCCTAGTAGCTTACACACTTCCTTGAATAGCACAGACTCGAAATTTCGGCCTTGATCCGAGTGCAACTCCAGCGGAACTCCAAATCTGGCCACCCAGTTGTTTACCAGCATTTCCGCGACCGTGGTGGCCTCCTGGTTAGGAATAGCATACACTTCGGGCCATTTGCTAAAATAGTCCATTACCACCAGCACATATCTGTTGCCTTGCGTGCTAAGTGGGAATGGCCCGGCGACGTCCATGGCAATTCGCTCGAAGGGCGCTCCCACGTTGTACTGCTGCATGCGGCCCCGAGATCTTCTTGTCGGCCCTTTCGCAGCCACACATCGTTCACAGCTTTTAATCCAATCGGCTACAGACTCCTGGCATCCTACCCAGTAGAATCGTCTTTTAATTTTGGCGACAGTTTTTGTGATGCCTAGGTGCCCTCCGCTGGAGTCGTTGTGGTATGCTTCGATCACCTCGTTGATCCTGCATTTCGGAACTACAATTAAAGAATTGCTGGTCCGGCCATCCTCACTCTCCCACTCGCGGTATAGGCAGCCATCAGACAGCCGCAGACTTTGCCACTGTGCCCAGTAAGCCTTCGCGATCGGGCTCTCACCGGCCATCTCCTGCCAGTCTGGACGTGCGCCCAGCTCCTTGCCTTCAATGATTTTTGCAATATCCGTATCCTCGCGCTGGTCCTTTTGTATCCTCACCGCCGACCACTCTTCCTCTGGCATAACGCTTACCAATCGGACGTCCACTATCTGCTCTTTGCTTTCGGCTCGTGAACAATGCCTGCATTCGGTTTTGCACGGACGGCGTGACAAGGCATCAGCATTGCCATGGCTGCTACCCTTGCGATGCTCTACCGTGTAGTCGTAGCTCTGCAGCCGCTCGATCCACCGCGCCAGTTGGCCTTCAGGATCTCTAAAGTTCAGTAGCCATTTCAATGCAGCATGATCTGTGCGTAGGCGAAATTTCTGCCCATACAGGTATTTGTGGAAGTGTTTCACGCATTCCAATACTGCCAGCAACTCCCTTCGTGTCACACAGTAGTTGCGTTCAGGTTTCGACAAAATTTTGCTGTAGTATGCTATCACTTGTTCTTGGCCATCTATTATCTGTGACAGCACACCGCCAATACTATGCCCACTTGCATCTGTATCCAGCACAAACATCTCTCCAGGCACGGGGAAGGCCAGAATTGGAGCAGTGCACAGTTTTTCCTTCAATCGTGCAAAAGCCTGCTCCTGCTCTTCGCCCCACGCGAAGGCTTGATTCTTTTTCGTCAGTTTGTGCAAGCTGCCAGCTATGTTCGCAAATCCAGGAACGAATCTTCGGTAGTAAGTGCACAGGCCTAGGAAACTGCGGAGTTCGTGTAGATTGCGTGGTCGGGGCCACTCTTTCACCGCTGTGATTTTGCCTTCATCCGTTTGTACTCCGCGGGCGGAAACCGTGTGACCCAGATACTTGACCTCCTTTTGAAACAGCGAGCACTTCTTTGGGTTTAGTTTAAGGCCGGCGTTTTGTATTCGCCCAAATACCTCCCTCAGCTTTTCCAGGTGGTCGTCGAAGCTCTTGCCCATCACGATTATGTCGTCGAGGTATACCAGACACGTCCGCCAATGCAGCCCTTTTAGCACACGTTCCATTAGCCGCTCGAATGTTGCTGGTGCGTTGCAGAGTCCAAACGGCATGACGGTGAACTGCCACAAACCGTCGCCAACACTAAAAGCCGTTTTCTCCTTGTCCTTGTCTGCAAGCTCCACCTGCCAATACCCGCTGCGTAAGTCGAGTGTGGAAAACCACTGTGTGCCTGACAGTGTGTCCAGGGTGTCATCGATCCGAGGTAGTGGATAGCTGTCCTTCTTGGTCACGTCATTGAGCTTTCGATAGTCTACACAAAATCGGGTACTGCCATCCTTTTTCTTGACTAGCACGACCGGCGAACACCAAGGGCCTGACGAAGGCTCTATGACCTTTTCTTTACCCATGTTTTCTATCAAAGTGGTGACCTCTTCCCTCTTGGCCAGAGGAACTCGTCTTGGCTGTTGGCGGATCGGTTTCGCACTTCCGGTGTCGATGTTGTGCTTCACTATGGCTGTTCTTCCGCCAGCTTCTGCTGCAAATATTGACCCATAGTGCTGTAGGAGTGACCGCGCCTTCTGTTTCTGTTCGGCTGTCAATTCGCTGCTCCACTGGTTCTCCTGCGGTATGGCGTCCATGTTAGAACCGCGTTTCCTACTTCTTCCGGGTGGACTGCTTTCGCAATTGACAACTGCTTCAGCCTCTCTACACTCGCCAATGACCGCATCTTTTCCGACAAATTTGGGTGTGTTCAGTGGGTTGAGTATCCTGACTGGTATTTTGCCATTTTTGGGTTCCACTAATGTACGTCCGATAATTATGTTGTCGTATCCTTGTTTTGGCGCTTCTACAACCCACAGCCGACTTGTCCCATCGTCCTCGTCCACCTTTGCCCACACAATCGCCTCGGAATTCGCTGGTATCTTCTGGTGTTGACACGAGATGACTTTCCTTACCGCCACGCTCCGCTCATAGCCGGTGTGCAGGGGGAATTCAACGTTGGCATACCTCAGCACATTTTCTTTCAGGTCCAGCGTAAAACCGTGTCTAATCATGAAATCCACGCCGATAATCACGTCGTCCACTATATCCGCGACGATGAACTCATGTTCCAGGCTGCTGGTGCCGATAGCAATTGTTTTTGTTACCTTCCCTTTTACCGGCGCACGCTCGCCAGTCGCAGTCCTCAGCTGTATGCCATGCAGTGGTTCCCAGTTCTTCAGAAGCTTTCTTTTTATGATCGAATATGACGCTCCAGTATCCAGTGTCAACACGAACATCTTTCCATCTATCTTTCCCTCAATCGTCAAGCTGCTGGGTTGTCGTTTCAACTGCGAGACAAGGACGGTGGGGCAACAGGTTGTGGGGATCAGCTCACGCCCCTTTGGGCTGACCCGTTTTAGTTTAACGACTCCTCGTCCTCAGCCCTGCGCTTGTTGGCTGAGCCGCGATTGTCAGTGTTCCTCGCTTCAGGCGATTGCGATCGAGAACGGGAACGCCTCTTTCGTTGACGACAGTCTCGTGATATGTGACCCTGCTTGCCGCATGTCCAGCAAACAATCTTAGAGGAAGCCAACCGTGGTCTGACCTGTGTCTCCGAGCTTATGGCCTGGATCGGAATGTCGCTGTCGGGCTGGATTTGACGTATCCTTGCAGGTGCATACCGAGTGCATCCAACCCATGTCGCCTCATATGTCATCGCGCTGGTCACCGTCTCCTTAAATGTCAGCTTGCCCATCATCAACGCACTGCGACGTGTTTCCGGATCATGAAGACCTTCAATAAACGACTCAATCTTCATCCTCTCGAGATCATCAGCGCCGAATTTCGGGTAGCACAACTGTACGAGCCGCTCAATGTCTGCTGCATATGTCTGCAGCGCCTCGTTGGCTCTTTGCCTGCGGTTCTTCAGCTCACAGTAGTACAGCGTATGGTTGTGTTCGTTGCTGTACTTAGCTGCCAACGCTCTCATGATGGCCTCGTAATCACTTCTTTCACATTCTGGAACCGACTTAATTACCTCAGCCGCAGGACCTTTTAACGCCAGTGCCAATCTGCGACCTTTCCTGATATCGGTCCACTGATTTTCTAAAGCAGCCAAGTCGAATTGCAGCTTGAATGTATCGAACGGTGTAGCACCATCATAAGTAGGCACTTCTGTTCGGGTGCCAAAATTTTCCGGGACCGGCGGCAAACATTCTCGTGGCTGTACCTCTCTAAGCCGCTCGTCGATTTTTCTGTTCACCGAATCCTCCAGACCGTCAACTCGCCTGTCTAAATGTTCTACTCTCGTCTCCAGGTTCTCGACTTTCACATTAATCCTGTCTGAAAATTCTTCCACTTTCTGCTCCAAGCGCGCAGAATTTTCCTGAAGCTTGCTGGACAACTCTCGATTTGCATTTTCAAATTTTTCCACATTTTCCTGGAGTTTGGATTCCATTCGCTCTGCTATTTGCGCCGAAAGTTCCTGATTCGTGGTTTCCATTTTCGCTGCCATTTCGCGATTTTCACGGTTGGAAGTCTCGAACATGCCTTTCATTGCAACCATTAGCTGGCTCATGTCTAATGCTTGTATTGGCGCAGCCTCGGCAGCCGTACTTTGCAGCGATGCAGCACCAGCAGGCGATTCCTCCACCTTGGCCGACGAATCTAGCTCCTGCGTCCCGAACTCGTGCGCAGTCCAATCGACACCTCGTGCCTCGCACGCCTCTCGCAAGCGCAGCTGCAACTCCACCTTTCCACCAGCAGTCGGCAAATTCCAGGCAGCCAGCTCCTTCTTCAGCTGGTCCACCTTCAGTTGCTCGAGTTTAACCATGTCTGCGTTTTACAATTTTTATTTCCAGTAGCACAATCCCACTTCTGACACCAAATGTTACGAAAATGACTAGCTCGTATCTGATTGTGCTTGAAAATAAAACTACTTCAGTGATTCAGCGCAAACGCAGACAAAAATCAACAATTGCTTTATTCACAAATTTCACACTTTGCTTGTATTTACACTTGTTTTTACTTTGCTTGCTCAGCTAAGACTCGACTCGTTGCACCGCGCACCGCTGCTTATATACCAGTTTTCTTATCGCGCCGAAGTTTCTTGCAACTTCCAATTGGAAAACGCTCGACCATTCTCGCACAGTCCATTCGTTCGCGAACCATCCTTGCCATATCTTCATAACACCAAGCGAATTATATAACACCAAGCGAATTTGCCGTGCTTCAAAGTGCATGCCTAAAAGTATGCTTGGAAAAGCATTCAGCATTCATAGTACAGTGTGGGCCAACACAAAATGCCTCCTCGTAGCAGTATATTTCCTAAGCCTTTGGAAACCCAGTCCGATCCTGGTATAATATATTAACCCAGGTGCTTCTTCCGTTTGTGCATTAGTGCAGGGCATAAGCCTAGTATGTGTATTGCAGTTTCATTGTCCTGCAAACAGAAGCTACAGAGTTCGTTTACCCTGATACCTAGTTTGGTTAGATGATAGTTCAATCTACAATGCCCTGTCAATATACCTGTGATAATCCTCAGATTATTCTTTGAGAGACTCATACATTCCTCGAACCTTTTCTTGTTATAAGATCCAATAACCATCTTGGAATGTTCAAGGCCTGGTTGATTTTCCCAGTATTGATTCCGGATGGTTATCTCGTCCTTCCTGGAAAGGATGGCTAGTGCTCCTTTGCCTAGACCACAGAAAGGTTCTGGGCCGACAAAGGGGGTAGACGCCCCCTTCTTGCAAGTTTGAATGCCTGCTCGTTTCCATCAATCCTGGCGTGACCCGGAACCCAGAGGACCCACACCTGATTGTGGCGGCCAAGTTCGTTCAGCTTCTCAAGGCATTCCGACACCAGTTTCGAGGATACCTGGTAGGATCTCAATGCCTTGATTGCTGCTTGGCCGTCTGACAGTATCACGATCTTCCGGTTCCGGTATTTCCTCACCAGATTGAAATGAGCGCACCTTTCAATGGCGTATATTTCCGCCTGGAATATGGTGGTCTGTTTTCCTGTAGGTTCCGAGTATCTAATCCCCGGTCCATACACCCCGATTCCGGTACCTTCCTCCGTTACGGAGCCATCTGTGTACCAGGAAATCATGTACTGATCTATCAGATATGTCTCTGATATACCTACCCAGCTTATTTTATTACTAAATTCTGTTTTAAATCTCTTGGTGAAGCAGAGCTTCGAAGTAATTGTGTCTCTCGGTATTGCAATCTCGGGATACTGGTTCGTAAGAATATCAATCTTCTTACGACTCAGAAAACCCTCGGCCCCGATATTTACGTCAGTCATCCGTAGGATAGCCCTCTTCGCCTGGGTTTCTATATGTAAGTAAGAGGTGTAAGTTCAAGAAGAACCTCCATGGATGCTGTCGGACACGTTCTCATAGCCCCTGTTATGCACACACATGCCAGTCTTTGGAGCTTGCTGAGCGCCCTGATGGTGGTCAGCTGGCTGGTTTTACTAACCCAGACCGCTGACCCATACGTTATCATAGGCCTCACGATCATCGTATAGATCCATCTCAGTATGGCTGGTGTACAGCCCCAGCTTTTACCTGCTATGGGCCTACAGGTCATCAGGACCCTGGTGGCCTTTTTAATCGTTTCATCAATGTGTCTCTTCCAGTGGAGTTTCTGATCTAGTATAATACCTAGATATTTCACCTCCTTCTGAAATTCTATCTCTATTCCATCCAAGCGGATTGGTCTAAGAGCGTCAAGTTTGTACTTTCTTGTAAAGGGTACGATAGTGGTTTTTGCCGGATTTATGTTCAGCCCCACCTCCACACACCATTTCTTGGTTAACCTTAACCCTAAGATTATCCTTTCCCGCAGGGTATCTTAAAATTTTCCCCTGCATACGATTACGATATCATCCGCATAACCCTGTACCGTTAGTCCAGAGTTAGACAGCTCCTGTAGGAGGCCATCCACCACAAGGCTCCACAACAGTGGCGATAGTACACCACCTTGTGGACAGCCCCGGGTCGTGGTGGCCCCTATTATCTTGCCCGTGCTAGTCTGAATCTCCACCTTCCTAGTAGCGAGCATGCTGCTTATCCAGCATTTCAGGGTATCTGTTAGCCCCCTGCTGGATAAGGCGCTATCTATGGTTATATGAGAGGTATTGTCAAACGCCCCCTCGATATCCAGGAAGGCACAAAGTGCCATCTCCTTCTCGTTTAGACTCTCCTGTATCTCACCTGTCAGCTGGTACAGTGCAGTTTCAGTGGAGCGCCCTGCTCTGTAAGCATGCTGACAGGTGTGTAAGGGTTTGTCTATTAGGACTGTCGTCCTTACGTAGCTATCTACGACTTTCTCTAAAGTCTTTAGTACAAATGAAGTCAGGCAAATCGGTCTGAAGGACTTCGGGTGAAGCGGGTCCTTCTTCGCGACCTTCGGTAGAAAGACTACCTTTGCCCTCCTCCAGGCTTCTGGTATATATCCCAGCGCTAGACTAGCTCTAGCTATTCTCAGGAGATCACGTTTAATGACGTCCATCCCTTTCTGTAGTAGGGCCGGAAAGATGCCATCGGGTCCAGGAGATTTAAGTGGTTTGAAGGTACGCACCGCAATCTCTCCTCCGTGCAGATTTCCATTGCCGCTAACCAATTTCTTCTAGAGATTCTGCAAAGTACCTCAGCCTGCCCCGTTCCCCTCCAAGCAACAGACCCCGGGAAGTGAGTATCCAGGAGTAGCTTTGCTTTCTCCTCCTCACTCTCGGTAAACTCCCCGTTGCTCTTCCTGAGGCTAGTAGAGGACAGACTGTGGCCTTTCGCCATAACCTTATAGAGTCTAGATGCCTCTGAGGTTTGTTCTATATTCTCACAAAAAATTCTAAAATTCCTGCGCTTAGATTCCCTGATCTCCTTATTGTATTGGGTCAGTGTGTTTTTATATTCGGACCAATTCCCAGTACGTTTAGCCCGGTTGAAAAGCCTGCGAACCTCACTTCGCAGTATACTTAGGTCCTTATTCCACCAGCGCACATCCCTAGAAGATTCTACCCTACTAACGGGACAGCTAGCTTCGTATGCGTCAATAATAGTTTTATTGAAGCACGCTACTGCTGTATCCAGCTCCAATGAGTTCCTGATTTTGTCCCCTCCCCCCAGATTGGTGGAGTTTGCACTCAGTGTCTCATGAAACTTTTCCAAGTCTGTTTTCCTGGGGTTTCTTAAAATTTTCTTGACCGAAGCGGCCCCCGCAATGTCGAACCTTATGATTCTATGGTCCGACATCGAGGGTTCACTGGATACCCTCCAGTTTCTAACCAGTCCGAAGCTCAGAGTGTTTCCTATGGTAATATCTAGGACCTCCTCTCTCGCACTGGTTACAAACGTTGGTATATTTCCCACGTTAAAGATCTCTAGTTTACTACTGACAATGAACTCAAGAAGGTACTCACCCCTCTGGTTTGTGTCGCTGCTTCCCCAGGCTTCGCTGTGTGCGTTGGCATCACATCCAAGTACCAGAGGCAGCTTCTTCCACTCACAGTACCTCACCAGTTTAGAGACTAACTCTGGCGGAGCAAGAGCGTCTTCTCCTGGGAAGTAACCTGTGGCCAGCACGATGTCCTGCGCGGTCCCGTTTATATTGACCGGGATTTGTACCGCGACCAGATCCCTGGAAAGGAATTCTGAAAGACAAGTAAAATTCAAACCACTGGTTAGTAACATACAGGCTCTCGGGTTATTGCTTCTAATATCCCAAATTACCTGGATGTTCTTTTCCGCCAAACCCTTGATTTGGCCCCTGCATACCTAGGGTTCCTGGACCAGCACCACACTCAGTTTAGACCTGAGGATTGCTCTCGCGATGACAGCAGACGCTGCCTTCGCGTGATGCAGATTTAACTGCAGTGCTGGTCATGGCTGCCTTAGTTGTCGGCCCCGCCTTCTTCCTCCGTCAGACCCCCCTCCTTATCGAGGTCAGACAGGGTGGCTCTATCCGAGTCTTCATCGTCCGTGGCCATGCTCAGCATTGAGAGGTCAATCGCGTCAATCCCCTCCACTTCGTGAGGTAATAAAGTGATTTCCTCGACGACCTCGCTGCTGGCTGCCTCCTTTTGAACTAAGGTAGCCACCTCCTCCGGAATAGCCGTGCTGGCCTCCGCTGGAGTCTTGGCTGCCGGCGTATCGTCCGCCTTTTGTTGTTCGCGGCGCTTGTGAACATGAACCGGTACAGTTCCAAACCTGTACCTCAGGACGCCGTTGCTCTTCTTAATGGCCTCCAGCGATTGGTCATCAACCCCAATCGTCAGGACCTTTCCCATCTTCTTGTCCCTCGAACGGAAGATCCTCCACAAATTCGTCTGCAGCCCCTCATTTTGTGCAATGAGGAGATCAAGGAGCTGCTTGTTGTCCTTCCCTGCCGCCTTCGGGAGGTAGACGGTGTTGACCGACGGTGTGCACGCCGGGTATACGGTCCCCGTCGCACGTAGTCAACGCCACCCCCTTCCAGCCAGGTAGAATGGCCACAGTCCACCAGTATGAGGCCTGGTCGAAAGTGGATGCCGTCGAACTGAAGTTTAGACCTCCAGCCCTCGCACATCTCCGCTACGAGCGCGTCTTCGATCTGTCCCTGTTCCTCTCTAGAGAGTATGCCAACAGGGAAAGATGTCGGGAGTATCGCCAGTCTAACGCCCTTTGCAGCACTGGCATACGAGCAACCTGGCCTCCTGAAACCCGTCTTTGGCTTCGTAACCGCCCGTGTCCGGTCCTCGGTTTTGGACTTTTTGGCTATATTGCCCTCCTGAGGACTGATCTCGGTTGCGCCCCGCTTCTTCGCATCAGGCAAAGAGGGTTTCGCGCGGTCCAAGACCTTTTGTTTGGCCTGCTCCGGCGTTAAGCCGTCATTGAGATAGCGCAGATACCACCTTGCACCTGCGAAACTCAACCCCGTTTCTCTTCTGGCCTCTACAAGCTTACCCAGCTTGAGAGTCTGTCCAGATTTCAGACCAGTACTGGGCGAGGGTTGTGGTATCGCGTCCTTGGGTGCCGAAGCGCCCGCAGACCCCACTACTTCCCGACTTTCTTTCCGTTGGTCCTTTGTCCCTGTCTGTTCTGGCTTTGCCCCAAATTTACCAACTTTGGCGCCAAATTTTCCAGATACCGTACGTCTAGCCGTCTTCTTACTCCGAGGAGTAGATACCTGGGAATCAGTATCTTGGATACGCTCCACCTGATTCGCCAGTTGTGATGCGGTATAAGTTCCCGCCATCGAATTGATATTTGTCAATTTATTTTTCTCCATAAATAGATCCCACGAGTGTGGGGGAAAGGAAGGTCCGCCGTGCCATAGCCCCCGGTAGCACGGTAAGCCCATAGTTACTCTCTGAGGCGGGCAGGTATCAGAGAGGCTCCGTTAAGATACAGCCGGTATTACCCCCTGGCTGCAAACCATCCAATAGGCACGGGTCGCGTGACACCTTGGATTAGGGGGGGGAAAGAGGAAGAAGGGTAAAATAAAGAAATAGTGGGACATGGGAGATTAAAGGGGTAATTGACTAGTTAGCCAGCCACTAACGGGCAGAGACAAGGCCATACCCGAAGTGGCTGTTACCGGTGGCCACCACGAGGAGGTCTAGTCTAGTTTCCGCTCTAGTCCTTCCCCCCCACCAACCGGTATAAGGACCCGATTGATGGTGGAGAAGAGCAGGCGGCAGACCACCTTGTTCTTTATTTACTTAAAGTAAAATTCGATTGTTGAAATGTGGTTATTCTGATGCTTGATGTGGTGATTTTTATTTTAACTAGAAAGTTTCGGTTTCGACCGAATATTTAAAAAAAACCGAAACTCAGTTTCGGCCCAAAAAAGTGGTTTCAAATCGAATAGCAGAGGGCGAGCTCAAATTTGCAATATTTTCATTATCAAGAGCAAGCAAGCGTCGGCACAGTGAGAGTGTAATAATATTAACGCTCTCTGCTCTTGCTCACATAAAACACAACAAACACAAAATTGTGAGCGCTCACTTTACACGCATTGAAATCAGTGGCGTAGACAGGATTTCATTTTGGAGGGGTATTTCACGACTATTTTTTTTATTTGAGGGGGATTAATTCCCAAAGTTCAAGCCCCGTGTGCGCTACTGATTGATACAATCAACCAAAAAAAAATCAACAAAAGTAAAAGCAGAATTGCAGAGGTGGTCTGCCGCCTGCTCTTCTCCACCATCAATCGGGTTCATATATACCGGTTGGTGGGGGGGAAGGACTAGAGCGGAAACTAGACTAGACCTCCTCGTGGTGGCCACCGGTAACAGCCACTTCGGGTATGGCCTTGTCTCTGCCCGTTAGTGGCTGGCTAACTAGTCAATTACCCCTTTAATCTCCCATGTCCCACTATTTCTTTATTTTACCCTTCATCCTCTTTCCCCCCCCTAATCCAAGGTGTCACGCGACCCGTGCCTATTGGATGGTTTGCAGCCAGGGGGTAATACCGGCTGTATCTTTACGGAGCCTCTCTGATACCTGCCCGCCTCAGAGAGTAACTATGGGCTTACCGTGCTACCGGGGGCTATGGCACGGCGGACCTTCCTTTCCCCCACACTCGTGGGATCTTTTTATGGAAAAGAATAAATTGACTAACATCAATTCGATGGCGGGAACTTATACCGCATCACAACTGGTGAATCAGGTGGAGCATATCCAAGATACTGATTCCCAGGTATCTACTCCTCGGAGTAAGAAGACGGCTAGACGTACAGTATCTGGAAAATTTGGCGCCAAAGTCGGTAAATTTGGGCCAAAGCCAGAACAGACAAGGACAAAGGACCAACGGAAAGAAAGTCGGGTGGTAGTGGGGTCTGCGGGCGCTTCGGCACCTAAGGACGCGATACCACAACCCTCGACCAGTACGGGTCTGAAATCTGGACAGACTCTCAAGCTGGGTAAGCTTGTAGAGGCCAGAAGAGAAACGGGGTTGAGTGGCGCAGGTGCAAGGTGGTATCTGCGCTACCTCAATGACGGCTTAACGCCGGAGCAGGCCAAACAAAAGGTCTTGGACCGCGCGAAACCCTCTTTGCCTGATGCGAAGAAGCGGGGCGCAACCGAGATCAGTCCTCAGGAGGGCAATATAGCCAAAAAGTCCAAAACTGAGGACCGGACACGGACGGTTACGAAGCCAAAGACGGGTTTCAGGAGGCCAGGTTGCTCGTATGCCAGTGCTGCAAAGGGCGTTAGACTGGCGATACTCCCGACATCTTTCCCTGTTGACATACTCTCTAGAGAGGAACAGGGTCAGATCGAAGACGCGCTCGTAGCGGAGATGTGCAAGGGCTGGAGGTCTAAACTTCAGTTCGACGGCATCCACTTTCGACCAGGCCTCATACTGGTGGACTGTGCGAGCGCGGACACAGCAGAATGGCTGAAAGGCCTAGTCCCCATTCTACCTGGCTGGAAGGGGGTGGCGTTGACTACGTGCGACGGGGACCGTATACCCGGCGTGCACATGTTGACTGTCTACCTCCCGAAGGCGGCAGGGAAGGACAACAAGCAGCTCCTTGATCTCCTCATTGCACAAAATGAGGGGCTGCAGACGAATTTGTGGAGGATCTTCCGTTCGAGGGACGAGAAGATGGGAAAGGTCCTGACGATTGGGGTTGATGACCAATCGCTGGAGGCCATTAAAAAGAGCAACGGCGTCTTGAGGTACAGGTTTGGAACTGTACCGGTTCATGTTCACAAGCGCCGCGAACAACTAAAGGCGGACGATACGCCGGCAGCCAAGACTCCAGCGGAGGCCAGCACGGCTATTCCGGAGGAGGTGGCTACCTTAGTTCAGAAGGAGGCAGCCAGCAGCGAGGTCGTCGAGGAAATCACGTTATTACCTCACGAAGTGGAGGGGATTGACGCGATTGACCTCTCAATGCTGAGCATGGCCGCGGACGATGAAGACTCGGATAGAGTCACCCTGTCTGACCTCGATAAGGAGGGGGGTCTGACGGAGGAAGAAGGCGGGGCCGACAAATAAGGCAGCCATGACCAGCACTGCAGTTGCGCAGATAAATCTGCATCACGCGAAGGCAGCGTCTGCTGTCATCGCGAGAGCAATACTCAGGTCCAAACTGAGTGTGGTGCTGGTCCAGGAACCCTGGGTATGCAGGGGCCAAATCAAGGGTTTGGCGGAAAAGAACATCCAGGTAATTTGGGATATTAGAAGCAATAACCCGAGAGCCTGTATGTTACTAACCAGTGGTTTGAATTTTACTTGTCTTTCAGAATTCCTTTCCAGGGATCTGGTCGCGGTACAAATCCCGGTCAATTTAAACGGGACCGCGCAGGACATCGTGCTGGCCACAGGTTACTTCCCAGGAGAAGACGCTCTTGCTCCGCCAGAGTTAGTCTCTAAACTGGTGAGGTACTGTGAGCGGAAGAAGCTGCCTCTGGTACTTGGATGTGATGCCAATGCGCACAGCGAAGCCTGGGGAAGCAGCGACACAAACCAGAGGGGTGAGTACCTTCTTGAGTTCATTGTCAGTAGTAAACTAGAGATCTTTAACGTGGGAAATATACCAACGTTTGTAACCAGTGCGAGAGAGGAGGTCCTAGATATTACCATAGGAAACACTCTGAGCTCCGGACTGGTTAGAAACTGGAGGGTATCCAGTGAACCCTCAATGTCGGACCATAGAATCATAAGGTTCGACATTGCGGGGGCCGCTTCGGTCAAGACAATTTTAAGAAACCCCAGGAAAACAGACTGGGGAAAGTTTCATGAGACACTGAGTGCAAACTCCACCAATCTGGGGGGAGGGGATAAAATCAGGAACTCATTGGAGCTGGATACAGCAGTGGCATGCTTCAATAAAACGATTATTGACGCATACGAAGCTAGCTGTCCCGTTAGTAGGGTAGAATCTTCTAGGGATGTGCCCTGGTGGAATAAGGACCTAAGTATACTGCGAAGTGAGGTTCGCAGGCTTTTCAACCGGGCCAAACGTACCGGGAATTGGTCCGAGTATAAAAACACACTGACCCAATACAATAAGGAGATCAGGGAATCTAAGCGCAGGAATTTTAGAAATTTCTGCGAGAATATAGAACAAACCTCAGAGGCATCTAGACTCTATAAGGTTATGGCGAAAGGCCACAGTCTGTCCTCTACTAGCCTCAGGAAGAGCAACGGTGAGTTTACCGAGAGTGAGGAGGAGAAAGCAAAGCTACTCCTGGATACTCACTTCCCGGGGTCTGTTGCTTGGAGGGGAACGGGGCAGGCTGAGGTTCTTTGCAGAATCTCTAGAAGAGATTGGTTAGTGGCAATGGAAATCTGCACGGAGGAGAGATTGCGGTGGGCGGTGTGTACCTTTAAACCACTTAAATCTCCTGGACCCGATGGCATCTTTCCGGCCCTACTACAGAAAGGGATGGACGTCATTAAACGTGATCTCCTGAGAATAGCTAGAGCTAGTCTGGCGCTGGGATATATACCAGAAGCCTGGAGGAGGGCAAAGGTAGTCTTTCTACCGAAGGTCGGGAAGAAGGACCCGCTTCACCCGAAGTCCTTCAGACCGATTTGCCTGACTTCATTTGTACTAAAGACTTTAGAGAAAGTCGTAGATAGCTACGTAAGGACAACAGTCCTAATAGACAAACCCTTACACACCTGTCAGCATGCTTACAGAGCAGGGCGCTCCACTGAAACTGCACTGTACCAGCTGACAGGTGAGATACAGGAGAGTCTAAACGAGAAGGAGATGGCACTTTGTGCCTTCCTGGATATCGAGGGGGCGTTTGACAATACCTCTCATATAACCATAGACAGCGCCTTATCCAGCAGGGGGCTAACAGATACCCTGAAATGCTGGATAAACAGCATGCTCGCTACTAGGAAGGTGGAGATTCAGACTAGCACGGGCGAGTTAATAGGGGCCACCACGACCCGGGGCTGTCCACAAGGTGGTGTACTATCGCCACTGTTGTGGAGCCTTGTGGTGGATGGCCTCCTACAGGAGCTGTCTAACTCTGGACTAACGGTACAGGGTTATGCGGATGATATTGTAATCATATGCAGGGGAAAATTTGAAGATACCCTGCGGGAAAGGATAATCTTAGGGTTAAGGTTAACCAAGAAATGGTGCGTGGAGGTGGGGCTGAACATAAATCCGGCAAAAACCACTATCGTACCCTTTACAAGAAAGTATAAACTTGACGCTCTTAGACCAATCCGCTTGGATGGAATAGAGATAGAGTTTCAGAAGGAGGTGAAATATCTAGGTATTATACTAGATCAGAAACTCCACTGGAAGAGACACATTGAGGACACGATTAAAAAGGCCACCAGGGTCCTGATGACCTGTAGATCCATAGCAGGTAAAAGTTGGGGCTGTACACCAACCATACTGAGATGGATCTATACGACGATCGTGAGGCCTATGATAACGTATGGGTCAGCGGTCTGGGTTAGTAAAACCAGCCAGCTGACCACCATCAGGGCGCTCAGCAAGCTCCAAAGACTGGCATGTGTGTGCATAACAGGGGCTATGAGAACGTGTCCGACAGCATCCATGGAGGTTCTTCTTGAACTTACACCTCTTCACTTACATATACAAACCCAGGCGAAGAGGGCTATCCTACGGATGACTGACGTAAATATCGGGGCCGAGGGTTTTCTGAGTCGTAAGAAGATTGATATTCTTACGAACCAGTATCCCGAGATTGCAATACCGAGAGACACAATTACTCCGAAGCTCTGTTTCACCAAGAGATTTAAAACAGAATTTAGTAATAAAATAAGCTGGGTAGGTATATCAGAGACATATCTGATAGATCAGTACATGATTTCCTGGTACACAGATGGCTCCGTAACGGAGGAAGGTACCGGAATCGGGGTGTATGGACCGGGGATTAGATACTCGGAACCTACAGGAAAACAAACCACCATTTTCCAGGCGGAAATATACGCCATTGAAAGGTGCGCTCATTTCAATCTGGTGAGGAAATACCGGAACCGGAAGATCGCGATACTGTCAGACAGCCAAGCAGCAATCCAGGCATTGACATCCTACCAGGTATCCTCGAAACTGGTGTCGGAATGCCTTGAGAAGCTGAACGAACTTGGCCGTCACAATCAGGTGTGGGTCCTCTGGGTTCCGGGTCACGCCGGGATTGATGGGAACGAGCAGGCAGACAAACTTGCAAGAAGGGGGGCATCTACCCCATTTGTCGGCCCAGAACCTTTCTGTGGTCTAGGCAAGGGAGCACTGTCCATCCTTTCCAGGAAGGACGAGATAACCATCCGGAATCAATACTGGGAAAACCAACCAGGCCTTGAACATTCCAAGATGGTTATTGGATCTTATAACAAGAAAAGGTTCGAGGAATGTATGAGTCTCTCAAAGAATAATCTAAGGATTATCACAGGTATATTGACAGGGCATTGTAGATTGAACTATCATCTAACCAAACTAGGTATCAGAGTAAACGAACTCTGTAGGTTCTGTTTGCAGGACAATGAAACTGCAATACACATACTAGGCTTATGCCCTGCACTAATGCACAAACGGAAGAAGCACCTGGGTGAATACATTATACCAGGATCGGACTGGGTTTCCAAAGGCTTAGGAAATATACTAAGATTCCTTTTGGAAACTGGACTCACGGACGAACTGTGAAGGCCAAGAAGGGGGCACAATAGATCTTTCAGGTCGCGGTGCACTTTCCCCAGCAATAATAATAATAAAAAGCAGAATTGTAAAAGCGAAAATTGTGAGCGCTCACTTTACACGCATTGAAATCAGTGGCGTAGACAGGATTTCATTTTGGAGGGATATTTCACGACTATTTTTTTTATTTGAGGGGGATTAATTCCCAAAGTTCAAGCCCCGTGTGCGCTACTGATTGAAACAATCAACCACAAAAAAATCAACAAAAGTAAAAGCACAATTTTAATTGTTAGCGCTCATTTTGCGCGTATTATGCATATATACATAAGCACATAGAGTTCACACGCATATTCATATCGCTCCCGACTGCGCAAGCAGAGAAATTTGCTGGCATGGCTTTATCTTTGCTCTCCGAATGTGGCGCTCTGTAAAAACCACTCTCACGTGGCTTTATTGAAAAACCCACGGCAACTTTTTGAAGCGCCACTGATTTGTATAACCGTGAAACATCTCATAGTTTAATTGTCTTTGGTTATGGCGTATATGGTTTGTTTTTATTTTGTTTGTTGTTTTGTTTTGTTTGTTTGGAACTTTCTTGGAAAGAATGTTCCAAGAAAGAAAGTTCCAAGAAGGTGTTTTGTTTTGTTTTTGAACTTGGTTACATTTAGGTTATTTTTTCAAACAATTCTGGTTAATAACATTAACCACTAAGCAAATAAACACATAGAGGTGTCAACTCGCACAAATTTGTATACAGTAGGTCCCATACGCACTTCGGCTATTCGAACATATTCGCGATGACTTCGGCAAACTTCTCAATTCGAAGTCAGCTTTCATGATTTGCTTTATGTTGATGCGGTCAGTCGCACATCAACTGCGAGCTGTGATGTTGCTACTGCTGCTGTTATTCGCCTTGCAACCAGTGCAGCAGGTCCCATACGCACTTCGGCTATTCGAAAATATTCGCATAATTGTGTGCGTTGCCTTCACACGCAATGAAATAATCAACCACCAAAAAAGCCAACAAAAGCAATATTTTGGGATTTCACTTGTTACAAAAAATAACTTGCAAACTTGTTTTTTAATTTCCAGTAATGATTTTTTTTTGCAAATTCGGATCCCCGTTTCATAAAAAGGGGAATACCATTTATACGCTGCTATAAATTGCAATGGAAGCTCATTCCACGCGGAAATTTTTGGCATTTGAACTTTGTAGCAAATTAATTTTTCGTTAGTAATTAGTTTTGATTGCATTGTGAAAGAACTGAACAAATTAAGAAATGAGTTCTTAAAAAAAAAAAGATTTATCCCAGCCGAAATTCAAGAAATTCGAAAGTAAAAGTGATGACGAATTTTCTATTTCCATTTCCGAAGGCGAAGATGAACATATTCCATCAGTTGACGACGCAGCAATAGAAGCCACTGACGCTGAGCCTGCGGGTTGCATAGAAACTGACCATCTCATATGACTCGAATGGTAATGCCGAAGAGAAATATCCATTTCGGCATAGTGTGCCAGCGTAGTGGTATCGATTCTTCCTACAATATATGCATAGCAAAAGCTATATTCAAAAGTATTTTATCAAGTGAAATATGTGACATAATTTTGCGTGAAACCAACCGAAACGGACGCTTTACGCAATATATACCGTCGAAACCTGAAAAATACGAGTTAACAACTTTTTGGGCTTGTGACGCAAGAAATCCTTATCATCTCCAAGGTCAACTGTACCCGGGAAAACCCGCTGAAGGCGAATGCCAATAAATGTAGGCGAGACAGTTGTTTTGGATCTGGTTTGCATATATAAAATATCTTGGAGTTTATAAGTTTATATAACCAAAATCAATTTTTCCGTTTCCTCAAAATCGATTGAGTGATTGTTTTCCGTTGATAAAATTGTTTAATTACAAATTATTAACTTAAGAAAGTTTTACTTACAGGAAAAATCTATGAAATCCATGCAACTCCATATAAAATGTATTGGGGTACCCGGGTGCCCCAGCACACGGGTAAGGGTGTGAAAAGTAAAATGTTGTGCCACACCCTCCAAAATAAAATAAATGGAATTAAACACTCGAAAATAAGGACAGAATACCATTTTGGAAGTTGTCATGAAGATTTACCTTTCTAGGTTATCCGCAAGTATATACAATTTCGATATAAAAGTGATTTGGGTACCCGGGTACCCTATCACACACACCCTTATTACATTACATTGAAAAATTTAAACAAATTCTGACGTGGTTGAATCCCCAAAAAATATTGTTGACAACCCTTTTTTAGAAACTTGACCTGATTTTACTCGTATTAGGGGCACAATAAACCTCTCAGATTGCGGTGCGCAAGGGCTTGAGCACAACCCATAATCATTACATTACTTGTATTAACGTCATCAAGTTTTTATCATGAATGTAATTTGTATAATTTGTTGAAGTCTTGTGATTTACAAGGAAACGAAATGTTTATGTTGCTGACATATATGTCTCTTTACATAGTTTTACATATGTTGTAAACCTCGCCCATTATGTATTAGCATAATCGGGAAAAGTACGCACGCGTCTTTCTTTTCTACAATCAAAAATCTCGAGCTTTGTAAATCACCGCATCATTTTGGTGCTTCGAGCCGGATCCCCCGCAAAAACCGCTAAACGATTTATCCGAAACTCACAAACCGCTTAGGAATTAATTCAACATCATTCGCGAAACCGCAGTTAAAACCGCAAAATATTAAAAACCATTTCGTAGTTCAGCTCTGCACAAATAACTGTAAACTCTCTTAAAGCAAAGTGTTATACTGGTCTTGTGTTCAATCTGCAACTGTGTTGTGTTCAATCTGCTACTGCAAATAATGTGAAAACACGTGATTCCGCCCTCAATGCGATCAAAAGATATATGACGAAAAGTATTCATGATTTGCATACAATAGACTTATGCCTGGTTCTGACTATGTCATATTCACTGACAACAAACGCTGCCATATATGTCATGTTCGTCATATGTCGTCAAATGCGTTCTCATTGCACGGCAAAACCTGACGACAAATGCATATGACAAGGTTTGACATCGATTGACGTCACGTTTCGGTGTCAGACGACTGACATGCCGTTCTCACTTGACGTCATATTTCACGACGTTCGCAATTTGACGTCATATTTTCAGAGTTCAAACTTCAAAGTTCAATATTTTGCAAAACTGTGGAAACGAGTGAAAATGAAAAGACGAGTGACAGTGGCCTGCGCGGCTTTGGTGTTGGTATCCTGCATCAGAATATTAAAAATAAAAAAAAAACAAACGACGTAGTGCAAAAAAACGCTGGTGGATTCGACCTGGGCTTACCCACAGATCCACCAGTGGATTCTACGAAACGCTGCGGGCAAGGTTGCGGGAGCAGGACCCTCAGTGGTTCCGCAACTTCGTCCGGATGAGTGTGGACGACTTCGACTACCTTGTGGCACGTCTATCGCCACACATTAATAAACAAAACACGCGGTTTCGGCAAGCGATTACGGTGGGCGAACGACTGGCAGTAACCTTGCGTTACCTAGCCACAGGCGACAGCTTTTCAAGCTTAATGGCGGTGTTTTTAATGGGCAAAACAACCATTAGCAACATCATCCATGAAACTTGTGGTGCAATTTTTGTGGCCCTGAAGGACGACCTTTTGAAGGTAACTTGTGCGTTGGATCTAATTAACCCCAAATTGAAAATCTGATTTTCCCAAAAGTTTCCAACAGCGACTGAAGAGTGGACAGGAATTGCGGACAGGTTTCAAAGTCGGTGGAATTTTCCCAATTGCTGTGGAGCACTCGACGGGAAACATATAATGATTCAGGCGCCTGCTAACTGCGGCTCTGAATATTATAATTACAAAAAATTTAGCATTGTCCTGATGGCTTTGGTGGATGCTGACTACAAATTTATATTTGTTGAAGTTGGAGCATATGGTCGCGAATCTGATGGAGGGGTTTTTGCAAGGTAATACGTTCAAAGTCAATTATTTCAACATGTTTATATCTGCTTTCCAATTTCTTAGGAGCGCGCTTTCTACTGCACTTGCTGATAACACCCTCAACTTTCCTCCACCAAGGCCACTGCCGCAAAAAAATTATGAAATGCCATTTGTAATAGTTGCTGACGACGCATTTCCACTAAAAACATACTTGCTAAAACCATTTTGTTATAGGCAACAAGTCATGTCGCCCAAAATATTTAATTACAGACTATCACGAGCAAGAAACGTCGTAGAAAATGCATTTGGCATATGCGCAGCACGCTTCCGAATTCTAAGAAGAGCAATAGATGTAAATCCGCAGAATGCGAATGCCGTTGTTTTAGCAATTTGCATATTACATCATTTTTTAATCACACGAAAATCGGTATACATGAGAGTAGTCGATGTCGACAATAACAACAACGGTGAAACTGTGCCAGGTAATTGGCGGTTGGAACTTGGAGAAAATGGATCGCTTCCTTCAATTCGTGCAAACAGTACTTCAGGTCGACCAGCAGATAATGCATTAGATATAAGAGCATCTTTTATGGAGTATTTTATGACTGCTCATGGTGAGGTATCCTGGCAATACAACAGAACCATTCTTCATAACACATGTTAACGTAAAATTGTTTGTTTTTATTTGCTTTGTCACAAGATAAGAAAACTTAAGATAACAATTCATATGTATAAACAAATACAATAATACTTTGCACAAAATAGCTATATCGCATGCACCTAAAAAGCAAAGTATTCTCTAGACCAATTTTGAGTTGCTGTACACTAAAAGGAATAGCAATTTTTTTGGTAAAGAAACATTTCGCAAAAGTTCCACATATTCACAATCACATATCTCCGATATGTGCTGGAAAAACTTGTTTATTGAACTTTTGTGAAATGTTTCTTTACCAAAAAAATTGCTATTCCTTTTAGTGTACAGCAACTCAAAATTGGTCTAGAGAATACTTTGCTTTTTAGGTGCATGCGATATAGCTATTGTGTGCAAAGTATTGTTGTATATGTTTATGCGGATACATTTCATAACAAAACCATAAATTCATTGCATTTTTACTAAATTGATTCTGAATACATCAAATAAAAACTTAAATAATAACTACACTTATTAGTGCACCACATTTCAATCCATTAATAATTCGATGGTGTCAACTTGTGATCTGTTGAAGAAATATTTGTAAGTACTTGACTGCATGGGCACCTATGTATGTATACAAGTTCTGCATTTACCTTTCGTTCTCTCTCTGGAAATTTAAGACAAGTTCAGTGATTGCAGATTTAAATCGTTTTGCCAGTTGAGGATTTTCCATTTCAAACTCGCGTCCATTTGATGCCACGAAGTTACCCACATTGTCCCATTTATCGGTTTTGGTTGATGTATTCATTGCCTGTAAGGCACATTCGATGACTTTTGAATACTCGCTGTCATCATCCCTGTGTGGACGCTTTTTGGGGGGTTTGTTTGGTGGCGGGGTACACTGTGGGGCTTCTGTGTCCAAAATGTCATCGTCAGTTGACTGCTCGGAAGAAGGAACATTTAAATAAAAACGGCAATGAGTAATTTCTTTTTCAATATAAATATACAAACTAAAATTTACCAAATTGGATGTCGTAGATGCCTCTACTCTCAAAGTGGGTTCCAAAAACTTTAAAGCATTGTAAAGTGGATAAGGAGCACCCACTTTGTTGGCACCTTGTCCACTTTTACTCGCTCCCATGCGATTGAAGGCAGCCTACATACATTTACGTAACGTGGAATTATACCGCTTTATGTTCTATACGTTTTGATAATACTCACACGAAAAGAGCAGCGGAGGCTATTCCATTTTGTGGTTACTTCGAGACGTGGCAACTTCAAATCTTTGGCAATATCTTGCCAAAGAGACTCGCGCAGATTCCTATCTCTGTAATCTGCGCAGAGGAAGTTCCACGTCCCTTCCCGCAGCTGCACCGCCTCTATTAGCTGCTCCGTCTCCTCGCTCGTCCAATTGTGTTGCAGCTTCCTCGTCCGTTTGGTTTTGCTTGTGCTTGCGCTTAGGCTGATGATGGCGTCCATGATCTGAAATGTTAAGTCAATAACTAAATAAAATAATTATTTTAAATACAATATGTATGTAATTACCTTTTCCTGGCGTTGGGGCGAAAATTAAATTAAATTTTAAATTAAACTTTACAAATTCTGCAACGACAATTCTGCTTCTGACAGAAACTGAGACAGGTCACGGTTGCTAATTCGGTCAAACCAGAATAAGCAACCCAGAGTTGATTAGGGTGCGTTCGATGTTTATTTGCAAATAACATAATTCGTTTTTTTTTTCTTTCATTCTGTAGTACGTTTATAGAAAATTGATTGCAAAAAAACGTTGTTGTTGGAAAACGCCATAAGTATGTTGCAACGTGTTTTAATATGATTTTATTTCAGTTATTGCTGACTGCCCTCAAAGCCTTAACGTTTGAATTGCTTGAGTTGCAACTCTGCGTTTGAAAAGAGTTCAACTTGTCATCACTGTTGTTGCATTGCTGCATAGTCATATATGCAAACGATTTGCCAGCATGTTGACATTTTTTGTTTTGTTGTCATACGTAGTCAAATCGTTCGTTTGACACAAATTCTATCGTTCTCATTTGATTGTCATTTCGTATGGCAAATCCTAGTCATATATGCAGGCAAACGCATATAACACCATATGACAACCCGTTCTCATTTAACTGACTACAAATGACACCATATTTGACATAGTCAGAACGGGGCATAAGAACATATATCCTGCTATTTGCAATTGTTAAACGAGCAGTGGGTAAGATTCAACCTAGCACAAGATGTCGTCGAAGCCTCATGTGGCGCTGAAAATTTCGAAATGGAAAAGGAATCCCGCGTACAGGCTGAATTTTGGTATTCTACGGCATTAGCAAATTTCAATCGATCAAAAAAAGTGTTAGCTGTACCCGTAGCAGATGGTGAAACCGTTAGACAAGTGTGTACATCAATTCGATTGCCAAAAATGGAATTGCCAACCTTTTCGGTTGACTCCACCGAGTGGATATCATTCGTATCAGAAATTTTCATGCTCGAATGTCAGTGGGTTAAAGAGAACAACGCATGCTTAAATTGTTTGAGTAAAGGGCATTACAGGCCGAAGTGTCGCAGCAATTCCACGTGCCGAATTTGCCAACAACGTCACCATACACTTATTCACTCTCCCGGTAATACCGTTACTGCTAAACCCACGGCTGGTGAAGCCACGACCGCTTTCGCTAACGTGGCTGTTGGAGATTCTCTGTACGCTGCCGACACCGTTCCTTCTGATAAAGACCGCACTGCCTCTTTCATCGTCGCCGCTGCACCGCCCAATTCAGACGCCTTCGCCACTAATTCGTTATTAGACACCACTGTGGCTACCGCTGACGCTAGTTCATGTCATGACGCAAAAAAGGCTATTCTTCTAGCTACAAGTTCAGGACCGTGCCGGCTGCTGCTCGATTGTTGTTTGATACTGGTTCGCACGCTTCATTCGTCACCGATTCGTGCGTTCAACGCTTACGCTTGCCGCGGAAATCATCATCTGTGTTAATTACTGGAATTTCGTCCGCCAATGGTGGACATACCAAGGGGGAGGTGTCACTTTCGTTGTCATCACGTTTTTCGACTCAGAAGTACAAAATTAATGCACTCATTCTTTCGAAAATTACGAACGACTTGGCAACAACCATCGTACTAGTTTTGACGTGGGCTCATTTGAGAAATCTTCCGCTTGCTGATCCGCAGTTTATGAAGCCTGGTCATATAGATATGTTAATTGGAATGGATTACATGGATCAATTTATCACTACCGAAATTCGTAAAGGTGATCCTGGCACACCAATGGCACAAAGCATCGGGTTTGGCTGGCTCCTGTTTGGCCGGGTAAGTTGTGACAAGGCTGCCGTCGGGTACGTACCTATAAATTTACACTGCGACATTCAACTGGTAAGATCACTTAGTAAATTATGGGAGTTAGAAAAAGCGCCAACAAAAAAATATCTTACCGCTGAGGAACAGTTTTGTGAGGATCATTTTGAGACTTCATATCAACGCGCACCTGATGGCCGCTTCATCGTTAAGCTTCCACTCAAGAAAAATATATCGCTAGGTGAGTCGGGCAATCTCGTTGTTCGCAGCCTATTACGAATAGAGAGACGGTTTCTTGTTGACGAAGACCACCGCGTCCATTATTGTAATTTTTTGCAAGAACTCATACAAATGAATCACATGGCGGTTGCAAGTGATTCGCCACCAAATTGTTATTACATGCCACATCATTCGGTATTAAAGGAATCAAGCGCTACAACTAAGCTTAGAGTTGTCTTTAACGCTTCAGCCGAAACGTCAACTGGGTACTCACTGGTTGGGTCTCTCAGCAAGATCTCTTCTCAATCTTGATACGATTTAGATTGCATCGCTACGCTCTAACGGCCGACGGGACGAAAATGTATAGACAGGTGTATGTCTCAAAGAAACATACCTATTTGCAACGTATTGTATGGCGCTCTGATCCTTCGCTACCTATTCAAGACTACTGCATGCTGCGTGTTACTTATGGGGTAGCTGCTACGTCGCATTTAGCTATAAAACTACAGCAAACTGCAAAGGCCTATAATGAACACACGGAGGCAGCCAAAGTAATTTTGCGCGATTTTTACATGGACGATTTATTAACTCTGCAGCGAAAAACATCCACCGTTCTTGATGGTGGTGGTTTTGAATTAAGACAATGCGCTTCTAATTGTTCCGAAATAACTAACTGCCACACTGTAACACTTTGAAGAAAATTGATCAATATATCGCGGAAGGTAAGGAAGTGCACGCTTTAGGTAAATTTGGAATACCGAACATGATTTTTTGACGTTCGACGTAAATTTAAAGACGCCACCGGCACTTCTTTCAAAACGTGCATTCTTATCGGATGCAAGCACTCTATTCTCTAAGCGCCTTGTACAATTAAATCGAAAATTTGGTTCCAAGACATTTGGCGTTCTAATTCTGACGGGGACGAAGCAGTACCGAACCACATAGCGGAGTTTTGGATGTCTCACCGACGTGGATTAATGTCGTTCTCTCAATTGAAACTCAGCCGATGGCTTGGCTTTGGTGCAACATATACAGAGCTACACATTTTCGCTGATGCGTCAAAGCGCGCTTACGCTGCCGTTATGTATGCGCGAACAGTTCAACCTGATGGTGCAATTACTATTGCCCTAGTCACTGCCAAGACAAAAGTAGCACCGCTCAAAGTAAAGACGTTGCCCCGCCTGGAATTGTGCGCTGCGCACCTTGCCGCGAAGCTTGTGAGAAGCGTCACAGCTAGCTGGTGTACACTTAACTACCCGTTGTATGCTTGGACCGACTCCACTATCACACTTGCACACTTGATGGGTGACTTTTATTGCAAACCGAGTCGCTGATACTCAAGAAGTTTTACCCCCAGAAAGCTGGAATCATTTTCGCTCTGAACACAATCCCGCCGATTGTGCTTCAAGAGGCATCACTCCCAACGAACTGCTTCATCATCAACTATGGTGGAATGGGCCACCTTTTCTTAAAACTGCAGACGAGTTTTGGAAGTATACCACGCCGGCACCGCACACTACTGAGCTAGAGCTGCGATCAAGTAAGCTTGACGTTTATGTCGCCGACTCAAACGAACATTGGTCGTTTATCACAAAATATTCGTCATATGCCAAATTAAAACGAGTAACTGCCCATGTCCTGAGTTTCCGAACCAATGCTCGTCCAAACTCAAAATCTATTGTAGAAAGGAGAACTGGATCTTTAAGCTGCAAAGAGATCGTCGAAGCTGAACGTGCTCTGATTAAGTATACACTAAATTTATATTTTTCTAATGAAATATCTCATTGCAGCGCGAAGAATCCGTTACCACTGCGTAGTAGCCTTCTGCGCCTGCATCCGTTCCTCGATGAGAATGAAATTCTACGTGTAGGAGGCCGACTCAAGAACGCTATCTCTACGAGTGATGTGAAACACCCGATCATTCTACCTAAAAATTCACCGCTAGCGAAATTGATAGTAGCAGACGTTCATACGTGTACCCTTCATGCTGGCCCCCAAATCATGCAAGCTGTTTTGCAGCGCCGATTTTGGGTCATAGCTGCCCGAAACTTGATTCGAAACATTTACCACAAGTGTGTGAGGTGTACCCGCTTGAATAGAAACTTGGCTAGTCAATCAATGGCGAACTTGCCAAATAGCCGTGTCACGTACGCTCGCTGCTTCCTGCGTAGCGGTGTCGATTTTGCCGGACCATATGCGTTCAAATTTTCCCATGGTAGAGGTGCGACGTCTACTAAAGGTTACATTTATGCACTTAGAGTTGGTAGGAGACTTGTCATCCGCTTCGTTTCTTAATGCTTTCAAGCGCTTCATAAATAGGCGCGGTTACTGCAGTGTTATGTAGTCCGACAATGGCACAAATTTCGTTGGTGCCGAAAAAGAACTGCGCAACATGTTTAATCGTTGCATGGCTGATGATAAACTTCAATCTTTTTTCGCTGACTCCAGCATTACTTGGCACTTCAATCCACCTAACGCGCCCCACATGGGAGGTTGTTGGGAAATTGGCATAAAACAAATAAAATATCACCTCAAACGAGTATTGGCTGACACTTTGTTAACGTATGAAGAATTTAGCACACTGCTAACGGAAATCGAAGCCTGCATAAATTCACGTCCTTTATGCACCTATGCAGCAGATGCTAGCGATCTGGAAATCCTCACACCTGGTCACTTCAAGATTTCAAAGGAAATTTACACCAGCGCTGGCACGCAATTTCGTCGATGAGGCAACATTTCTGTCGATGGTGGTGTAATGAATACCTCCTTAGTTTACAGCGCCGCACCAAATGGTTTCGTTCTTCGACCAATCTACCAGAAAATGATGTTGTTGCTGTCATGAATGAGTCTACACCTCCAGCGAAATGGAAACTTGCAAGGGTTATACAGTGCCCCCGGGGAACGATGGGCGTGTTCGAGTCGTTAAATACGGGCGATGGCGAATTTGTACGACCGGTAGTCAAGCTTTATTTACTACCTACTAAATCCGATATTTTTTCGGAGGATACATCTAGTTAGATAAATTAAATAAGTTACATGCCTTTGTAATTTGTTCTAACCTTTTTGCTACCTACATATGTTTTTTTGAATTTGAAATTGTATTTATGTTGAACGTATTTAAATCGTTCAAGGGCGGCGGTATGTTGCTGTCATATATGTCTCTTTACATAGTTTTACATATGTTGTAAACCTCGCCCATTATGTATTAGCATAATCGCGTTATGTACCGTATGGGAAAAGTAGTAATAAACGAGCTGTCAAACGAACCGCACGCGTCTTTCTTTTCTACAATCAAAAATCTCGAGCTTTGCAAATCACCGCATCAGTTTAAATTTTTCAAACATTTCAACTATTTTAATAGTAGTTTAAAACTAAAAGCTCCAATCGACTCATTTTTTTTAATTTCAAAAATCTTTTACAACACATTTCATTCTTTTTTGAGGAAACCTCTCATTCGTCCAATATAAAAAAGCTTTTGTACAATTTGTGTGTTGCAAAACTAACAGAAGTAGATGAATACAAAATGTGTGGAACAATACAGTTTATATAAGATTACTTTTTAATAAGGTTGCTTAGCATTTGGCTAAAAGAGCACATTGCAAGTAAAACGAAAAATAAGTATAAAAACAAAAACTTTAAGAAAATAAAAAGAACAAATAATGAAGAAAACATTATTAATACCAACTAAATAACAATAATAATAACAATAAATATTAGTAATTAATAATTAATAATAATTGAATCGTTTCGAGGCGGAGCGGTAAAGAAAACACGGAAGAGTTCGGTTTAGTGGTGTTTATTACTTGACGTACGGATTACAAGTCCACAAGAAACGTTAAACGATACGAACGGCCGTAGCCGGGGAGCAGAAAATAGGGGGACATGAGTACAAAGGGAGAGGGAAAGATTGGGATTGGAGATGGGATCGACGAATCACTAATACAGCACAGTACATCTGTACATCGCGCCCGCCATTGCATATTGCAATTATATAGGGGTGCCGGGGTCACGCTCAGGGTTACGGCGCACGGCTGGCTGGTGATGATTTGGCGGTGATGCGCGGCTGCCTGGCTGTAGGTTGGGCTGACGGCTGGGGGTTTGTCGCCGTTTCACGATGCCGGAGCGCTGGGGAGTGCGCTGAGGGCCTCTCTGCTGCCTAGGCTCGGTGCGGACGTGCGGGGCCGTCGAGGGGGCACCTGCTGCGAGGGTCGCTAGCACTGGATCTGCAAAAGAGAGGTCAGATGTTATAAATGATGATGTTGACATCGTTGGTTGGTGTGAAGCGATGGGGTTCGCTTGAGTTGCCGTCAGAGGAGTGAAGGCGCTTGGAACAGGTCGCACGGGAATGGCGACTGACTCGGACCCGGAATGGGTGCGCTCGAGTTTTGTTGTATGGGGGGGTGCAATGTGGAAATGCGAGGGGCTGCAGTTTCCATCAATTGCTGTGCATATTGATGCGTGGCGTCGAGCCAATGCTTGTGTTTTACCCTTTTTCGCGGTCTCATTGGGGGCGATAGCCATCCTGCGGGGGGCGAAACGTTTGGCAACGAATGGGGGTGTTTGCCATTTTGAATTTGAGTGTGCAGGGATGGTGGGTTCCGCGTGATTTGCCTTTATTTCCTTGGGTGGAAACCCTACGGGATTGAGGGCGGCACTCACATCAGAAAGGGCTTCCTTTGGAGTAGGAAGGTTTTTTCGAAGGGCGGGACCAGTGTGCGTATGGTGATTTCGCACCGCGGCGACATTTGTCAAATATGATGACAGGGGTACTGGACCGCTTAATATCCAACCGAATACTGTAAGTTGAGCAAGTAAGCTGCCACATACATTTCGGTGGAAACCTTCGAGCATGATCTGCGGGATGAGATCACTGCCAATCACTATATCGATCTGCGCTGCCTCGAAGGGCTTTGGATCTGCGAGATCTAGCGTGGCAAAATCGTTCAAATTGGGGGAGTTTATTTTGGACGGGGGGAGCAATTCAGTTAGCCTTTGAAGCACGATTGCTTGCACGGGGAGGTTCGTGCTCGTTTTGGGGACTGCCAATGTCAAGAAGCATACATGGTTGGCGGTTTTCACAATCTGTCCGCCCATGCCCGAGATCTGGAGGTTAGATTTCTCCATAGGCAATTTTAGGCGTCTCTGGACCTTCGAGGAAATGAAGGTGCGCTGAGAGCCTTGATCGATCAACGCTCGAACTCTGAAAAACTTTCCTAAGTGGTTAATGGACACCAGTGCCGTAGGCAGAAGAGATTGGGTGCCATTATTTGAGTGAAGGGCTGGTACTGGGAGCGTACTTTGCCTTGAAGATGTGCTGGGTTGCGCATTGGAAAGGGGAGAATTAGTGCTGGAATTTTTGCTCGGTTGTTGGATAACCGTTGAGACCAGAGAAGTGGTCGAAGGTGATCGATTGGGGGAGTGAGTGGGTTGCGCATTGCCTTTGGGGAGATGAAGCAAGGAATGGTGCTTCTTTTGACAATATGCGCATGTGAAATTGCTTGTACAGTCCTTAAATAGGTGAGATGTAGCAATTACAATTTACACAGAGCTTGTGCTTTTGCACATATGCTAATCGACTCTGGGGGGTGAGCCTTTTAAAGCTTTGGCAAGTCCGTACGGAATGATTTGCGTTGCAGAGTTTGCACGCGAAGTCCTTTTTCACTTCAGTGTGAAAATTTAGGGATCTGGGGGGCCGATTTTTGGGGACATTGGAAGATGAGGATTGTGGTTTCGACTTGGGAGGCCGAAAGAAATTCAGCCGTTCGACTACCTCGTATCTGCAGGTCAAGAAGTCATTCATTTGTGACCAGGGTGGCAGATCCTTCCGGGATGTCAAAGATTGTTCCCATAAAGCCAGAGTTGCTTCGGGCAATTTGGTAGAGCATATATATACCAGCAGCGGATCCCAATTGTCCGTGTCTACGGCCTGAGACTTGAGAATAGACAGACAATTGTTTACAGAATTCTGGATCCGCTGTAGTGCCTCACTATTTTCGGTGTGGGCAGGAGTGATATTCAATAGAGATCGAATTTGGTTGTCAACGAGGATGCGTTTGTTCTCATAGCGGGATCTAAGAGCTTCCCACGCGAGTGCGAAATTCTCATCGGTTAATGCGTATTGTTTAACAATAGCACCGGCTTGGCCTTGCGTTTTGTATCGGAGGTGATACAATTTTTGGGCTGGAGTGAGCTGGGGTTGGTTGATGTATACCGCAGTAAACATGTCCCGAAAGGACGGCCACTGCTCATAGCCCCCGAAAAATGTTTCGGTGTCGCAAGGAGGAACTTGGAGGCAAATGTAGGAAGTATTTGCTGGTTCTAGGGGTTGAACCGGTTCCATACGCGTAGCAGGCTGGGGGGACTGAGATTGGAGCATCTTAATGATGTCCAACATCTTTGCCATGCACAACTCGTATTGGTCTGTGCAGGCGTCGATCTTTTGCCTAGCCGACTCTTTAAAACCGTCGGGCTGGCTGTTGTCCTCAGCAAGGAAGACTGCCTGATGTGCGCGCATTAGCCTCTCCCATTGGGCTTGCAGATTTTTCTGCTTAATTTGGACCAGTGATGTGGTCAAATCCTCAATGGGAGCCGATGCAAATTGTGTGCATAATTGCACGAGTCTCTCGGACTCAAAAACAAATGTGGCAACACTGGGATCGGTTGCTTTGGGACTAGGAGGCTTGGAGCGAGTTTTGAGTGCCTCGCGAGTGACAGGAACTGTCAAATGTGCCTCAGTCGACTTTGAACATTTTGGAGAAGGAGACTCCGTTTTGTTTATTTGACGCTTAGGGGATCGCTCAACAGGCATGTTAATGGCTTAAAAAAGCTCGAAAGTGCTTTGAAATTCGTTTGAATATAAATATAAGGTTTATGGAGAATAAACCGGAAGTATTACCGCGTCCGCGCGAACGATAATTCAGAATTGGAGAAATATACACGAAAGTGTAAAAAATTTCAATACGAATTTGTATTTCTGTTGAGGATAGAAGTTTACAACTGTGTGTAAACGCGTCGAGAAATTGGTATATATATATTGGGAATAAACTAAAAATATTTAAACAAGAATTGGGAAAATTATTAATAAACAACAAAATTTCTTAATATATAGTCAAATGCGTATGTGAATGTGTCTTTATTTGTGTGCAAACGTGAATATGTTTGTTTGTAAAGAGTCAGTGTTTGATAATATATGTATATTAGTGTATTTGTGTTTGTGGGTAATAATAATTAATTCTTATTTAGTGAATGATTACAAAATTTTGAGTACAGGTGGGGTGTTTTTGTCCCACTGTATTCGCTTGGGGTGATACGAGCTGTGCAGTGACTGTGTATGTGCAGCACTATTGAAAATTTTCTAAGTCTCAGAAAATTGTTCAATGTGCTGCGAAAATAGGCTACTCGTCCCACTGTATTTGCGTTTGCTTACTTCTGCCAGCGAGAGTGGGTAAATTGCTTAGGCAGAAGTAAGAATGTGCAATTGCACTTAGAAGCAGCAGCGGGAGTGCTCGCTGCTCAGTGCTTGCTTATGTCGCACAAAAACAAAGCACGAAAAAGCGTACAAGTGGGAGTGTGGGAATACAGCGGGAGAAATGCTGCGTGCCTATTTACTGCACAAGAACAGTGCGTATTTGTTGGCTACAGCGGAGTTTTTGCTGCTTCGGCAGCGAAGGTCGCATAAAAGAGACGGCGAAAATGTACAAAGCGCCGAATTATGTGCAGTAGCGGAATTGCTTACTGCACTGCGCTGTTTTGTACTACGGGAAATATGCACACGATAAGCGGGGTACCAGAATGAAAATTTTTATTCTGGATTTTGGGGAGTGGGTATATATTTGGGGTATATATATTTATAAAAATATTCCGCTTATCTGTTTTTTGGGCCCCGTGCTCAAGATTGGGGATCTCCTGCTGGATCTGTTGCTGTACGTCCGCTGCTGTTGTTTGTTTGTGTTGTTGTTTGTGGTGCTCTCCTCTTTTTCCTTTTTTTTTTCTGCGTTGTGGGTGTGTGTTGTTGTTCTTATGATATGCGCGTTTTTGTTCTTGTTAGTGCACTTGCACTTCACTGTCCTCTGCTTTAGTTTTAGTTTCTTGACTTTGTGCACTGTTTTAAATGTATTTCGTTGTTCTTTCTTTTTTGTAATTTTTGAAATTATGTGTGTGGAAGAATGTGTTTGGATTTTTGTTGTGTCTTTTCCCTTTTAGTTTTTGCACTTGCACTTGTGGATTGTGAAGAGTTGTCAATATGTGTATTTGTTTGTCACTTTTCCACTTGTTGTCACAATGTTTTTTGGGTTTGTCATTTATTCCCTTGTAATTTTTGTTGTTGTTTGTTGTCTTTTCACTTTTAGTGTTTGCACTTGAAATTGTTGCACTTGTTGGGAATTGTTTTGTTTTTGAAAATGTTGAAAATTTTATCAGTGTTTGTAATTGTTAATTGTTTTGTATTTTGTTTATTATTTATTGTATACGCGGCGCGAGTTCGCGTAGGCTCGAAGGACCATGAATCGTTTCGAGGCGGAGCGGTAAAGAAAACACGGAAGAGTTCGGTTTAGTGGTGTTTATTACTTGACGTACGGATTACAAGTCCACAAGAAACGTTAAACGATACGAACGGCCGTAGCCGGGGAGCAGAAAATAGGGGGACATGAGTACAAAGGGAGAGGGAAAGATTGGGATTGGAGATGGGATCGACGAATCACTAATACAGCACAGTACATCTGTACAATAATATTAAATACCAATAATTAATTTCATGTTTTGTTAATTTAATTAACAAAAAATTTCAATTTGTAAGTCAATAGCATTTACACTTTTGACAATTTATCAAGGAAAAAGCTTTTATTTTTAGAAATAGAATGTCAATGCTTGACAAATAGTAAAAACTAGACAAATAGTCAATATGGTGAATTTATTAAGTGTAGAGAATTGGGCTGTTAATATATGAATTTGAAAAATTTATCCGTATGAATTTTATTAGGCCAGAAGGCAACATAGCCTACATGAATGCCAACATTGCACAGCAGAAACTCATGGTTTTGTTTTTGTATCAATAAGAACGCACACTATACTGTACGCCTTTGCGAATTTACATGGTTGTAGCAGAGTAGCTTAAGTTATCTTTGTTTATCTTTAGTCCTAAGAATAAAATAGGTGGTAACGCTAATTGGGCTAAAGCTCGTTTGTAAACACATGGATAGAAGCTTTCGTTCCAAAGCTGTAAAAGCTCTATCCTGCGCGTGTATAAAAGAGTGATCCTTAAGCCCAAACTCCATAAAGAGCGTTTCAAGCGTATCGTTGTTTTTCGCGTTGCAAAAAAAGTTGAATCAGTGTATTTGTACGAAGCAAACTCCATGACTTGACCGCGTGACGCCCGAAATGCGGCAAAAGTTGAACTATTTTCAACTTTTCTCGCGTTTCTCGCGTAACGCCTTCAAACAGCTGACAAAGTTCCTAAAGATGACATAAATTATGTGGCATGAATGTGGATGTGAATGGTAAAGTCGATAACAAACATGTGTTATCGAAAAAGTCGAATGCATTTATTTTACACGAAAGCTATTAAATACAGTTAAGAAACATTTTAAATCCAATATTTTAACATAAAATGTGAAGAAATTCCTAAAAAGTAGCATAATTCTTTGACAGACGAAACTTAGTCTTCGCTGTATTGGAAATTCGATAGCTTATTCGTTGTATATCGCATTTTGCTCATTCCTGTGAAATAAATTGCTACAGATTGAATTCAACTGAATTTCTTTTTTCATTTTTTGCAATGCTCGATATGCATTTATTGTGTTTAAAATGAAATAAGTCTAAAGTCTATAACGTCGTTTAGCGATTCCATTTCGTTTTTTTCACAATATTCCTTGTCTTCTCCCAATGCACAACGAAATCAATCAGCAGTTTGACAGCATCAGCTGACGTAAGAAGAAGAAGCTGACGCATGAAACGCACTTTATGGAGTTTGACCATTTGCAACGCGAAAAACGCAAGAAACGCAACAAACCCCGAACGCATGAAACGCACTTTATGGAGTTTGACCATGAGAAATTTGTAGTCGCAAGTAATCGTGGACGGCGCACAGTGTGGCCGAAGGCCGCACTTTGCGGCCAAAACTCGAAAACTCTATCGATCGACCTGAAATCTTGTACTCGGGGTTTTTGGGGTCGCTGATTACGAATCCATTGTCAGAATTACGAAATTCAAGATGGCGGGTCCAATATAGCATCATATCGCCACACCTAATACAGCCAAAAATGGAGAAATTAAAAAACGATCTGTATGTATACATTGTAGAATGTAAAATATATATTTTTGTTTATTGTAAATAAAAGTTGATTATAAAATAGGGATTTTGTAAATTCACAACATTTACAGTTACAAGAATAAATATTTTAAAAATTATATTCCGAAATATTTTGTGCTAATGCTTTGAAGAAAAAATTGTAATCGAAGAAAATTCGTGGTTTGGGTTTTTAAGTTATAAGGAAAGAAATATTTTTGAATATTGTTATAACAATCTTTATTTCTATTGAGCATAAAAATATACAAAAAATTTTTAATTACAAATAATTGGTAGGTCTATGTTATAATAAAAAATTGGTTTCGTAGGAATCCACATCTACGTCTGCTTCTGACTCTGAGGCAGAGGAACTGTTCAAACTTTCCGGCTCTTTTTCTTCGTCATGTACAGATGGAGCTGATAATAAATCGATTGTATCAGGTGATAAAGACTTAAGTGGTTTTACTTGTAATTTTCGGCAAGTAGAAATGTAATGATCGGATGAAATCAGAAATCTTTTGTAAACGGCCTCCATCGTTTTTTGCCCATAGTTTTTTCTTGCATAAGCAACGCGGTAAATGTTAAAAAATTTATGACATGCCTCTTGGGCATCCTCAGACATTTGGCCTATAGGTAGTATTGATTGTTTAGCGATGTCTGGGCCTTGAATTAGAAGTTTATGCACTAAGGTAGGCATGTAATACCAATCATATGCATGTACGATCCTTTCAGCTAATTCTTTGCAATACTGCCTAAATTTGTTTACATCGATTTCATATCCACATGAAATTGCTTGTAATATGACGTAAAACCGATAAATAATATCTTGATCGATTCCAATAATTTGAGCAGATTTCCGATGATGTTCGAAAAATAATCGTGCTGTGTTGCCATCGTTCGAAGTTCCACTACCTTGTTTTGGTTTGTCAACGTTCAAACCCAATTGGTTTTTAAATGCCACTTGGATTGCTGTTTTTCTTTTTTCAACTGATACTTTTTCCCTTGTTGATCGAGCTTGCCATTTTTTGATTTCCAATTTATAGGATAAATGTAATAAAAATTCGAAGCAACGAATCCAACAATGTAGAGACGATAAGCCGAATTTTAAATTGTCGGAACAAACTTCTTTTTGCAACATCTTTTCTACATTATTGAACTCCTTAGATGTGCAATTGCATATGTAACAGCGCATTGCGGAACTTGTGTCAGACAACGAGTTACAAACTTTTGTGTCTATCATTGTTAACGTTAAATGATAACGTACACACACAGGTTTTCCGCAAACCGCGGTAACAAACGGAATTAAATTATTTACCTGCTGTTCTACATTATTGGTTGATTCTTTTATCAGATTTACTGTTTCCTTTGCACATTCTATCTTGATAGGCCGACAATATCTAGGCGATGACGGCCTTGGATTCTTCCAGACAACAGTGGTTTCCGTATTTGTAGTGTTTTTACACACAAGTTGCAAAGGGACGCGAGACGTAAAAAAAATGCTCTCGTCACTGGCACTGTTTTCATCAAGCTTATGCTTGTATTCACTATGTCCTGAACTTCCATCGCAACCCCACTTTACAATTAAAGTTACATTTTGAAGTTGTTCTTCCGATAAAGATTTAAGAACTTCCGTTTGACAGAGTATAATACGATCAATCTTGTGATCCAAAAGAGGTTGTAATTTCACTTCAGCTACATTGTCTGTAAAAGATAGACCTGATGTAGGGTAACACTGAACTTTGGCTTTTTGTATTTGTTTATACGATGGGAGCATCTTGGATTTTTTTGTAAATGTGCATTGCGCAACTTTTGATACTGACCCTGCGATAATCCAATTTCAACGAATAAAGACAATGCTTCGTCATTTAAAAAAGGTAAATTTGTATCTGACGATTCAATAGATCTTCTGTATTTTAAAGCCTTCGTATGACTTCCTTCTGCAATGTCACGAATGACTTTAACAAAATCCGTTTTACCTTCTGACCGCAATTTGCTAGTTGTAGAATGTAGTAGCACTTCAGTGGACACCGATGCTCTTAATTCCTCAGTTTTCCTACGTTTAGTTCTGTCAGATGACTCAGAAAAACTGCGTGTTGGTCTACCGGATACAATTGGTTTTTCTTTTTCATCTTTTTTTTAGTTTGTTTGTTTTTCTTTAATTCAACCTTTTGTTGCAGCCAATCATAATTTCTTTTTAAAAATACGCTTTCAGTTCTATTGCTTGCACTCCATCTTGCTTTTACCTTCAATACTAAATCATATATTTCCTTTTTCTCTTCGTCTGATAAAAAATACTCGGACCCTGTACTTTCGGTCAAATATTCTTTAATATTTTCGGAAATTTGCGTAACGTCATCCATTAAAATGTTTTTAACTAAATAGTAAAATTTTAGTCTTGTGAAGTGGTCTTCAGTGGGAGTACTGCAACCTGAAATACCTTCCGGGCTTCCTATTGCCGCCTTTGATGTCGATGGTTGGTCATCGCTTATGCTACATGCATCTCCTGCATCGAAGTGGTTTTTTCCAACCATACCTCATTATTCTGGACAAAATTTAATTTAGTACGGTTTGCCGCGATCCATTTCAACTTTATAGTACGATAAGTCCTGGATATCTTCTCTTTAGTCGTAGATATGTTGGCTGCAGGCAAACTTCTTCTTCAATTTCTTTAGTGACAGCCAGAACAAACTTCTCCTTTGTCTTCGAAATAGTAAATATTTTAAACAGCTTCGAATTTTCCAAAAACATCTTTGTGCTTCTTCTTCGGCTTATTTGCTTAGTTAATTGATCAATATATCGCGGAAGGTAAGGAAGTGCACGCTTTAGGTAAATTTGGAATACCGAACATGATTTTTTGACGTTCGACGTAAATTTAAAGAAGCCACCGGCACTTCTTTCAAAACGTGCATTCTTATCGGATGCAAGCACTCTATTCGACCCACTAGGGCTCTAAGGGAAGGAAGGGAGCGGACATACAAGGTAAAGTCTCTGATTGCGTTCAACCTGACGAACGTCAGAACGATCCTTGTCCCTGTCCAATCCAAGCTGATGCACAGCCTCCGCGCGGCCCTTCTGGATAGCTATTTGGCATCCGCTGAATAGTGAACTAATGTGTGCAGCGAGTCCAATCCCCAGGACTTAAAATTTGGGTTGTGCGCAGGGTTTGGTGCCCGCCACGGAAAATCATCTACCAATGAAAGCCAAAAAGCAAGCCTCGGAAGGAACCCACAATGTTGACGACCACAGCAAACGATTCAAGGACCATGATTTGAGGATATGCACCTGGAATGTCCGGACCCTCTATAGGGAAGGTGCCTCTATCCAACTGGCGGAAGCCCTCACGAAATGTAAGGCTGACATCACCGCCATCCAGGAAATGCGATGGACAGGACAAGGTTGCTCCAAGCGAGCAGACTGCGATATCTACTACAGCTGCCATGCGGAGAAGCGCGAATTTGGCTGCGGATTTGTGGTCAGCAAGAGACTTCGCCACCACGTCTCTCGGTTCACTCCGGTGAACGAACGGCTGGCTTCGATCCGCATTAAAGCTAAATACTTTAGCATCAGCCTAATTTGCGCGCACGCCCCGACGGAAGAGAAGGACGATGCGACCAAGGATGCCTTCTATGCGAAGCTCGAGGACGTCTACGACAGGTGCCCGGCCCACGACGTCAAAATTGTCCTCGGGGACTTCAACGCAAAGGTCGGGCGAGAAGGCATCTTTGGCCCCACAGTCGGGCAGTTCAGCCTCCATGGGACCACTTCGAACAACGGTCTGAGGCTGATCGATTTCGCCGCGGCACGAAACATGGTAGTTAGTAGCACCAGATTCCAGCACCTCGATATCCATAAGGCGACCTGGTTATCCCCCGATCAATCCACCCGCAACCAGATTGATCACATTGTGATTGATGGAAGGCATGCTTCTAGCATTCTAGATGTGCGCACGTTCCGAGGACCCAACATCGACTCGGACCAATACCTTGTTGCAGCCAAGGTACGCATGCGTCTTTGCGCAGCGAAGACCGCACAACCTAGTTTGCGAAGAAAGCTGGACATCAGTAAGCTGCGATCACGAGGGGTAGCCGAAGCCTACTCCGCTCAACTCTCTAACCAGCTCGGTCGCTCCCCCTCTCCACCTGATGACATCGGCGGATTATGGGCTCACTTATCCCACTCTATGCGCGCCGCCGCAGAAAATGTCCTTGGTTTTCGACGCCCACCACCAAAAAACCAATGGTACGATGAAGAGTGTCGCGCAGCCACTGCAGTGAAGAATGTTGCCTACAAGAAGACCCTGCAGTCGGCCGCCACGCGAGCCATGACAGAAAAATACCGGGAGGAGAGGAAGAAAGAGAGGTGCCTTTTTAGACGCAAGAAACGGGAGCAAGAAAGGCGCGAGCGTGAGGAAATCGAGGAGTGCAGGAGCAGGAATGACGCCCGAAAATTCTTCCAAAAAGTTAAGCGTCTCACGGAAGGATTTAAGCCCGGGGCATCTTCTTGCAGAGACGAAAACGGGGAGCTGGTTACGGATGCGCAGGGTGTGCTGAGGTTGTGGAAGGAGCACTTTACCAAGCTGCTCGCAGGCGACGAAAGGAACAATACCGCCAGTGGTGAAGATGTCCATATGGCACCAATCGACGACGACGGTGTGGATGTGCCACCGCCCAGCCATGACGAGGTCCGGGTCGCTATCCAGCGACTCAAGAACAACAAAGCTGCAGGGCCGGATGGGCTACCAGCTGAATTGTTCAAGGCCGGCGGCGGTGAGCTGATTGGGTGCAAGCATCAGCTCATTTGCAAAATATGGCTGGAGGAACGAATGCCCAACGATTGGAACCTCAGTGCCCTGTGTCCTGTGCTGAAGAAAGGCGACCCAACAATATGCGCCAACTACAGGGGTATCAGCCTACTTCCCATTGCATACAAGGTCCTGACGAGCGTACTATGTGAAAGATTAAAGCCACTCGCCATGGCGCTGATTGGACCTTATCAGTGCGGCTTTAGACCTGGTAAGTCCACCATCGACCAGATATTCACTCTACGCCAAATCCTGGAGAAGACCCATGAGAACCAAATCGATACACACCATCTCTTCATCGATTACAAGGCAGCATTCGATAGCCCGATAAGGGATCGCCTATATGCCGCATTGTCTGAACTTGGTATCCCTGCAAAGCTCGTTAGACTTTGCAGAGCGACGTTGAGCAATACGCGCAGCTCCGTCAAGGTTGGAAGTGACCTCTCCGACCCCTTTGATACCGTTCGAGGTTTCAGACAGGGCGATCCTTTGTCCTGCGACCTCTTCAACTTCACCATGGAGAGTGTTCTGCGCAAGGCCGGTGTACATCATAATGGCACAATCTTCAACAAAAGTGTCCAGCTCCTTGCCTACGCTGATGACATTGATGTCATCGGGCGTAACAAGCGAGATGTCACCGCTGCATTTGCTGCTATCGACAGAGAATCTGCCAAAATGGGTCTGGTGGTAAATGAGGGCAAGACGAAGTATATGCTGTCTACACGCAGGGACTCGCAGCGGCTAGGGTCTCACGTCGAGGCCGACAGGTATACCTTTGAAGTTGTCAAGGAATTCGTCTACCTTGGCACCGCCATCAACAGCAGCAATGATGTCAGTCTGTAGATAAAGCGAAGGATTACTCTTGCCAACAGGTGCTACTACGGTCTCGGTAGGCAATTGAGAAGTAGAGACCTCTCTCGACCGACAAAACTTGCGCTCTATAGGACGCTTTTCTTGTCCGTGCTCCTCTATGGCGCTGAAGCATGGACAATGACACGAAACGACATAGCGGCCCTTGGAGTGTTCGAGAGGAAGGTACTTCGCAAAATCTTCGGCCCTGTTCGTGTTGGTGACGACTATCGCATACGAACCAATAACGAGCTGTATGAGCTGTATAAGGACATGGACGTAGCGCAGCGAACTAACATCCAGCGGCTACGCTGGCTCGGTCATGTCTGCCGCAATGACGACGAAGCTCCGGCGAAAAAGGTGTTCGATGCGATGGTTGGAGGTCGACGGCGAAGAGGGAGGCCATGTCTCCGTTGGAAGGACCAAGTGGAAGAGGCCCTGGTATCTCTTGGTGTGACCAACTGGAAAAGGCGCGCGCGAAGCAGAAGCGCCTGGAGAGAAGTTTTGCGGCAGGCCGTAACCCGATAACGGGTTGTTATGGCCAGTTAAGTAAGTAAGTAAGGGCTCTAAGCGCCTTGTACAATTAAATCGAAAATTTGGTTCCAAGACATTTGGCGTTCTAATTCCGACTGGGACGAAGCAGTACCGAACCACATAGCGGAGTTTTGGATGTCTCACCGACGTGGGTTAATGTCCTTCTCTCAATTGAAACTCAGCCGATGGCTTGGCTCTGGTGCAACATATACAGAGCTACACATTTTCGCTGATGCGTCAAAGCGCGCTTACGCTGCCGTTATGTATGCGCGAACAGTTCAACCTGATGGTGCAATTACTATTGCCCTAGTCACTGCCAAGACAAAAGTAGCACCGCTCAAAGTAAGGACGTTGCCCCGCCTGGAATTGTGCGCTGCGCACCTCGCCGCGAAGCTTGTGAGAAGCGTCACAGCTAGCTGGTGTACACTTAACTACCCGTTGTATGCTTGGACCGACTCCACTATCACACTTGCACACTTGATGGGTGACTTTTATTGCAAACCGAGTCGGTGATACTCAAGAAGTTTTACCCCCAGAAAGCTGGAATCATTTTCGCTCTGAACACAATCCCGCCGATTGTGCTTCAAGAGGCATCACTCCCAACGAACTGCTTCATCATCAACTATGGTGGAATGGGCCACCTTTTCTTAAAACTGCAGACGAGTTTTGGAAGTATACCACGCCGGCACCGCACACTACTGAGCTAGAGCTGCGATCAAGTAAGCTTGACGTTTATGTCGCCGACTCAAACGAACATTGGTCGTTTATCACAAAATATTCGTCATATGCCAAATTAAAACGAGTAACTGCCCATGTCCTGAGTTTCCGAACCAATGCTCGTCCAAACTCAAAATCTATTGTAGAAAGGAGAACTGGATCTTTAAGCTGCAAAGAGATCGTCGAAGCTGAACGTGCTCTGATTAAGTATACACTAAATTTATATTTTTCTAATGAAATATCTCATTGCAGCGCGAAGAAGCCGTTACCACTGCGTAGTAGCCTTCTGCGCCTGCAGCCGTTCCTCGATGAGAATGAAATTCTACGTGTAGGAGGCCGACTCAAGAACGCTATCTCTACGAGTGATGTGAAACACCCGATCATTCTACCTAAAAATTCACCGCTAGCGAAATTGATAGTAGCAGACGTTCATACGTGTACCCTTCATGCTGGCCCCCAAATCATGCAAGCTGTTTTGCAGCGCCGATTTTGGGTCATAGCTGCCCGAAACTTGATTCGAAACATTTACCACAAGTGTGTGAGGTGTACCCGCTTGAATAGAAACTTGGCTAGTCAATCAATGGCGAACTTGCCAAATAGCCGTGTCACGTACGCTCGCTGCTTCCTGCGTAGCGGTGTCGATTTTGCCGGACCGTATGCGTTCAAATTTTCCCATGGTAGAGGTGCGACGTCTACTAAAGGTTACATTTGCTCGTTTGTCTGCATGAGCACTGGTGCTATGCACTTAGAGTTGGTAGGAGACTTGTCATCCGCTTCGTTTCTTAATGCTTTCAAGCGCTTCATAAATAGGCGCGGTTACTGCAGTGTTATGTAGTCCGACAATGGCACAAATTTCGTTGGTGCCGAAAAAGAACTGCGCAACATGTTTAATCGTTGCATGGCTGATGATAAACTTCAATCTTTTTTCGCTGACTCCAGCATTACTTGGCACTTCAATCCACCTAACGCGCCCCACATGGGAGGTTGTTGGGAAATTGGCATAAAACGAATAAAAACCTCAAACGAGTATTGGCTGACACTTTGTTAACGTATGAAGAATTTAGCACACTGCTAACGGAAATCGAAGTCTGCATAAATTCACGTCCTTTATGCACCTATGCAGCAGATGCTAGCGATCTGGAAATCCTCACACCTGGTCACTTTATTGTTGGTGAGCCTTTAAAGACGTTACCGGAACCCGAAGTTCAAGATTTCAAAGGAAATTTACACCAGCGCTGGCACGCAATTTCGTCGATGAGGCAACATTTCTGCCGATGGTGGTATAATGAATACCTCCTTAGTTTACAGCGCCGCACCAAATGGTTTCGTTCTTCGACCAATCTACCAGAAAATGATGTTGTTGCTGTCATGAATGAGTCTACAGCTCCAGCGAAATGGAAACTTGCAAAGGTTATGAAGTGCCCCGGGGAACGATGGGCGTGTTCGAGTCGTTACATTAAAAACAGGCGATGGCGAATTTGTACGACCGGTAGTCAAGCTTTATTTACTACCTACTAAATCCGATATTTTTTCGGAGGATACATCTAGTTAGATAAATTAAATAAGTTACATGCCTTTGTAATTTGTTCTAACCTTTTTGCTACCTACATATGTTTTTTTGAATTTGAAATTGTATTTATGTTGAACGTATTTAAATCGTTCAAGGGCGGCGGTATGTTGCTGTCATATATGTCTCTTTACATAGTTTTACATATGTTGTAAACCTCGCCCATTATGTATTAGCATAATCGCGTTATGTACCGTATGGGAAAAGTAGTAATAAACGAGCTGTCAAACGAACCGCACGCGTCTTTCGTTTTTACAATCAAAAATCTCGAGCTTTGTAAATCACCGCATCAATTTATATTTTTCAAAAATTGCAACTATTTTAATAGTAGTTTAAAACTAAAAGCTCCAATCGACTCATTTTTTTTAATTTCAAAAATCTTTTACAACACATTTCATTCTTTTTTGAGGAAACCTCCCATTCCTCCAATATAAAAAAGCTTTTGTACAATTTGTGTGTTGCAAAAGTAACAGAAGTAGATGAATACAAAATGTGTGGAACAATACAATTTATATAAGATTACTTTTTAATAATGTTGCTTAGCATTTGGCTAAAAGAGCACATTGCAAGTAAAACGAAAAATAAGTATAAAATCAAAAACTTTAAGAAAATAAAAAGAATAAATAATGAAGAAAACGTTATTAATACCAACTAAACAATAATAATAACAATAAATATTAGTAATTAATAATTAATAATAATAATAAATACCAATAATTAATTTCATGTTTTGTTAATTTCATTAACAAAAAATTTCAATTTGTAAGTCAATAGCATTTACACTTTTGACAATTTATCAAGGAAAAAGCTTTTATTTTTAGAAATAGAATGTCAATGCTTGACAAATAGTAAAAACTAGACAAATAGTCAATATGGTGAATTTATTAAGTGTAGAGAATTGGGCTGTTAATATATGAATTTGAAAAATTTATCGGTATGAATTTTATTAGGCCAGAACTCAACATAGCCTACATGAATGCCAACATTGCACAGCAGAAACTTATGGTTTTGTTTTTGTATCAATAAGAACGCACACTATACTGTACGCCTTTGCGAATTTACATGGTTGTAGCAGAGTAGCCTAAGTTATCTTTGTTTATCTTTAGTCCTAAGAATAAAATAGGTGGTAACGCTAATTGGGCTAAAGCTCGTTTGTAAACACATGGATAGAAGCTTTCGTTCCAAAGCTGTAAAAGCTCTATCCTGCGCGTGTATAAAAGAGTGATCCTTAAGCCCAAACTCCATAAAGAGCGTTTCAAGCGTATCGTTGTTTTTCGCGTTGCAAAAAAAAGTTGAATCAGTGTATTTGTATGAAGCAAACTCCATGACTTGACGGCGTTATGGTCAATCTCCATGAATTGCGTTTCATACGTTTCGCTGCATTTTGCGTTTCTTGCGTTGCAAAAAAAAGTTGAATCAGTGTATTTGTATGAAGCAAACTCCATGACGTGCAGCGCAACGCATCAAAAGTTGAACTATTTTTAACTTTATCTTGCGTTGGCTGCGTTAACGCCGTCAAACAGCTGACAGAGCTCCTAAAGATGTCATAAATTATGTGGCATGAATGTGGATGTGGATGTGGATGGTAAAGTCGATAACAAACTTGTGTTATCGAAAAAGTCGAATGCATTTATTTTACACAAAAGCTATTAAATACAGTTCAGAAGCATTTTAAATCCAATATTTTAACATAAAATGTGAAGAAATTCCTAAAAAGTAGCATAATTCTTTGACAGACGAAACTTAGTCTTCGCTGTATTGGAAATTCGATAGCTTATTCGTTGTATATCGCAATTTGCTCATTCCTGTGAAATAAATTGCTACAAATTGAATTCAACTGAATTTCTTTTTCATTTTTTGCAATGCTCGATATGCATTTATTGTGTTTGAAATGAAATCAGTCTAAAGTCTATAATGTCGTTTAGCGATTCCATTTCGTTTGTTTCACAATTTTCCTTGTCTTCTCCCAATGCCCAACGAAATCAATCAGCAGTTTGACAGCATCAGCTGACGGAAGAAGCTGACGCATGAAATGCAATTCATGGAGTTTGACCATTTGCAACGCAACTAGCGCAATCAACGCACTGACGCAACAACCCCGAACGTATGAAACGCAATTCATGGAGTTTGACCATTACGCCCGAAATGCGTCAAAAGTTGAACTATTTTCAACTTTTCTAGCGTAACGCCTTCAAACAGCTGACAAAGTTCCTAAAGATGACATAAATTATGTGGCATGAATGTGGATGTGGATGTGAATGGTAAAGTCGATAACAAACTTGTGTTATCGAAAAAGTCGAATGCATTTATTTTACACGAAAGCTATTAAATACAGTTAAGACACATTTTAAATCCAATATTTCAACATAAAATGTGAAGAAATTCCTAAAAAGTAACATAATTCTTTGACAGACGAAACTTAGTCTTCGCTGTATTGGAAATTCGATAGCTTATTCGTTGTATATCGCATTTTGCTCATTCCTGTGAAATAAATTGCTACAAATTGAATTCAACTGAATTTTTTTTTTTTCATTTTTTGCAATGCTCGATATGCATTTATTGTGTTTAAAATGAAATCAGTCTAAAGTCTATAACGTCCTATAGAAATTTCATTTCGTTCACAATTTTCCTTCTTTTTCTCAGACGTAAGAAGAGGAAGCAGACTCGTGAAACGCGTGTTATGGAGCATACAACATTGCAACGCGAATAACGCGGGAATCGTCGTAACACGACAAACCCTGAACGCCATTCATGGAGTTTGACCTTTATGTGGTTATGCGGAAGGTTGGCGCATCCATTTGTGAAGTTGCAACGAAGGATGACCCTACCGTGGCAGTTGGCGCTTACCATGCATCCGCACTCACTTTGTACAAGGGTACCAACGCCGAGGAAGATCCAGTTCCTGTAAGACCGATTCGACGGAGAGGAAGACCCAAGAAGACAGCCTAAATTGACGCACGATTCGAGTGCTCCTCGCACGTCAAAGGGGGAGACTGTAGCAGAGTAGCCTAAGTTATCTTTGTTTATCTTTAGTCACAAGAATAAAATAGTTGGTAACGCTAATTGGGCTAAAGCTCGTTTGTAAACACATGGATAGAGGCTTTCGTTCCAAAGCTGTAAAAGCTCTATCCTGCGCGTGTATAAAAGAGCGATCCTTACGAGTTGACGAGTCACTTTGCGATTGGCTCCTGCTCGGAAGGGTAAGTAAGGTAGAATTTGAATTGTAGCAGTCGTGGACAGCGATGGCTGGCCGACTGAAGGTCAAACTCCATAAAGTGCGTTTCATGCGTTTCGTTGTGTTTTGCGTTTCTCGCGTTGCAAAAAAAGTTGAATCAGTGTATTTGTACGAAGCAAACTCCATGACTTGACGTCGATACCCGTGAAACGCATGAAAAGTTGAACTATTTTCAACTATCTCTTGCGTTTCTTGCGTTAACGCCGTCAAACAGCTGACAGAGCTCCTAAAGATGTCATAAATTATGTGGCATGAATGTGGATGTGGATGTGGATGGTAAAGTCGATAACAAACTTGTGTAATCGAAAAAGTCGAATGCATTTATTTTACACGAAAGCTATTAACCCTTTCGGTTATTCTATGCCATATGGCATAGTCTCTTTTCAGTGCCTGTTTTAGGTCAAAAAACTTGTGGATACTATATTTTTGTTGTTCTTTAGAATAGTTTGAAGTTTTATGAAAAATACGAAATTAATAAACTGAATAATTAAGTTGAGAGAAGAGAAGTATACACGTTTTTTTAATGGTATATCTTGAGATAGTGAAGGAAGAAGAAGCAGAAAAAATTATATAACTTTTTTAATTTGACGTTTTCTTTAAATTTAGATACTTTTTTAAAAAAAGTTTTGGCTGAAGTAAATGAAGAAATATTCCAATTTTCGTTATGCATAAAAAGTTTTATGTTTAAGTAATTATTACAGCCACAACGATGTGGTTGCTGTCATAGAAAAACACTCTAAAATACAGGGTCCGAGTATAAAAATTTAAAAATTTCTTATGGATTGTTGCTAATATAACCACATAGAAGCCTAAAACGTAAAATTTAAAATTTTAACTTTCCCCAGTAAAAGCTGTACCGAAAGGGTTAAATACAGTTAAGAAACATTTTAAATCCAATATTTGAACATAAAATGTGAAGAAATTCCTAAAAAGTAACATAATTCTTTGACAGACGAAACTTAGTCTTCGCTGTATTGGAAATTCGATAGCTTATTCGTTGTATATCGCATTTTGCTCATTCCTGTGAAATAAATTGCTACAAATTGAATTCAACTGAATTTGTTTTTTCATTTTTTGCAATGCTCGATATGCATTTATTGTGTTTAAAATGAAATCAGTCTAAAGTCTATAACGTCGTTTAGCGATTCCATTTCGTATTTTTCACAATATTCCTTGTCTTCTCCCAATGCACAACGAAATCAATCAGCAGTTTGACAGCATCAGCTGACGTATGAAGAAGAAGCTGACGCATGAAACGCACTTTATGGAGTTTGACCATTTGCAACGCGAAAAACGCAAGAAACGCAATAACGCAACAAACCCCGAACGCATGAAACGCACTTTATGGAGTTTGACCATGAGAAGTTTGTAGTCGCAAGTAATCGTGGCCAAAACTCGAAAACTCTATCGATCGACCTGAAATCTTGTACTCGGGGTTTTTGGGGTCGCTGATTACGAATCCATTGTCAGAATTACGAAATTCAAGATGGCGGGTCCAATATAGCATCATATCGCCACACCTAATACAGCCAAAAATGGAGACATTAAAAAAACGATTTGTATGTATACATTGTAGAATGTAAAATATATATTTTTGTTTATTGTAAATAAAAGTTGATTATAAAATAGGGATTTTGTAAATTCACAACATTTACAGTTACAAGAATAAATATTTTAAAAATTATATTCCGAAATATTTTGTGCTAATGCTTTGAAGAAAAAATTGTAATCGAAGAAAATTCGTGGTTTGGGTTTTTATGTTATAAGAATTATTTTTGAATATTGTTATAACAATCTTTATTTCTATTGAGCATAAAAATATACAAAAAATTTTTAATTACAAATAATTGGTAGGTCAATGTTATAATAAAAAATTGGTTTCGTAGGAATCCACATCTCCGTCTGCTTCTGACTCTGAGGCAGAGGAACTGTTCAAACTTTCCGGCTCTTTTTCTTCGTCATGTACAGATGGAGCTGATAATAAATCGATTGTATCAGGTGATAAAGACTTAAGTGGTTTTACTTGTAATTTTCGGCAAGTAGAAATGTAATGATCGGATGAAATCAGAAATCTTTTGTAAACGGCCTCCATCGTTTTTTGCCCATAGTTTTTTCTTGCATAAGCAACGCGGTAAATGTTAAAAAATTTATGACATGCCTCTTGGGCATCCTCAGACATTTGGCCTATAGGTAGTATTGATTGTTTAGCGATGTCTGGGCCTTGAATTAGAAGTTTATGCACTAAGGTAGGCATGTAATACCAATCATATGCATGTACGATCCTTTCAGCTAATTCTTTGCAATACTGCCAAAATTTGTTTACATCGATTTCATATCCACATGAAATTGCTTGTAATATGACGTAAAACCGATAAATAATATCTTGATCGATTCCAATAATTTGAGCGGATTTCCGATGATGTTCGAAAAATAATCGTGCTGTGTTGCCATCGTTCGAAGTTCCACTACCTTGTTTTGGTTTGTCAACGTTCAAACCCAATTGGTTTTTAAATGCCACTTGGATTGCTGTTTTTCTTTTTTCAACTGATTCTTTTTCCCTTGTTGATCGAGCTTGCCATTTTTTGATTTCCAATTTATAGGATAAATGTAATAAAAATTCGAAGCAACGAATCCAACAATGTAGAGACGATAAGCCGAATTTTAAATTGTCGGAACAAACTTCTTTTTGCAACATCTTTTCTACATTATTGAACTCCTTAGATGTGCAATTGCATATGTAACAGCGCATTGCGGAACTTGTGTCAGTCAACGAGTTACAAACTTTTGTGTCTATCATTGTTAACGTTAAATGATAACGTACACACACAGGTTTTCCGCAAACCGCGGTAACAAACGGAATTAAATTATTTACCTGCTGTTCTACATTATTGGTTGATTCTTTTATCAGACTTACTGTTTCCTTTGCACATTCTATCTTGATAGGCCGACAATATCTAGGCGATGACGGCCTTGGATTCTTCTAGCCAACAGGGGTTCCGTATTTGTAGTGTTTTTACACACAAGTTGCAAAGGGACGCGAGACGTAAAAAAAATGCTCTCGTCACTGGCACTGTTTTCATCAAGCTTATGCTTGTATTCACTATGTCCTGAACTTCCATCGCAACCCCACTTTACAATTAAAGTTACATTTTGAAGTTGTTCTTCCGATAAAGATTTAAGAACTTCCGTTTGACAGAGTATAATACGATCAATCTTGTGATCCAAAAGAGGTTGTAATTTCACTTCAGCTACACTGTCTGTAAATGATAGACCTGATGACATTGAACTTTGGCTTTTTGTATTTGTTTATACGATGGGAGCATCTTGGATTTTTTTGTAAATGTGCATTGCGCAACTTTTGATACTGACCCTGCGATAATCCAATTTCAACGAATAAAGACAATGCTTCGCCATTTAAAAAAGGTAAATTTGTATCTGACGATTCAATAGATCTTCTGTATTTTAAAGCCTTCGTATGACTTCCTTCTGCAATGTCACGAATGACTTTGACAAAATCCGTTTTACCTTCTGACCGCAATTTGCTAGTTGTAGAATGTAGTAGCACTTCAGTGGACACCGATGCTCTTAATTCCTCAGTTTTCCTACGTTTAGTTCTTTCAGATGACTCAGAAAAACTGCGTGTTGGTCTACCGGATACAATTGGTTTTTCTTTTTCATCTTTTTTTTAGTTTGTTTGTTTTTCTTTAATTCAACCTTTTGTTGCAGCCAATCATAATTTCTTTTTAAAAATACGCTTTCAGTTCTATTGCTTGCACTCCATCTTGCTTTTACCTTCAATACTAAATCATATATTTCCTTTTTCTCTTCGTCTGATAAAAAATACTCGGACCCTGTACTTTCGGTCAAATATTCTTTAATATTTTCGGAAATTTGCGTAACGTCATCCATTAAAATGTTTTTAACTAAATAGTAAAATTTTAGTCTTGTGAAGTGGTCTTCAGTGGGAGTACTGCAACCTGAAATACCTTCCGGCCTTCCTATTGCCGCCTTTGATGTCGATGGTTGGTCATCGCTTATGCTACATGCATCTCCTGCATCGAAGTGGTTTTTTCCAACCATACCTCATTATTCTGGACAAAATTTAATTTAGTACGGTTTGCCGCGATCCATTTCAACTTTATAGTACGATAAGTCCTGGATATCTTCTCTTTAGTCGTAGATATGTTGGCTGCAGGCAAACTTCTTCTTCAATTTCTTTAGTGACAGCCAGAACAAACTTCTCCTTTGTCATCGAAATAGTAAATATTTTAAACGGCTTCGAATTTTCCAAAAACATCTTTGTGCTTCTTCTTCGGCTTATTTGCTTAGTTAATTGATCAATATATCGCGGAAGGTAAGGAAGTGCACGCTTTAGGTAAATTTGGAATACCGAACATGATTTTTTGACGTTCGACGTAAATTTAAAGAAGCCACCGGCACTTCTTTCAAAACGTGCATTCTTATCGGATGCAAGCACTCTATTCGACCCACTAGGGCTCTAAGCGCCTTGTACAATTAAATCGAAAATTTGGTTCCAAGACATTTGGCGTTCTAATTCCGACTGGGACGAAGCAGTACCGAACCACATAGCGGAGTTTTGGATGTCTCACCGACGTGGGTTAATGTCCTTCTCTCAATTGAAAATCAGCCGATGGCTTGGCTCTGGTGCAACATATACAGAGCTACACATTTTCGCTGATGCGTCAAAGCGCGCTTACGCTGCCGATATGTAAGCGCGAACAGTTCAACCTGATGGTGCAATTACTATTACCCTAGTCACTGCCAAGACAAAAGTAGCACCGCTCAAAGTAAGGACGTTGCCCCGCCTGGAATTGTGCGCTGCGCACCTCGCCGCGAAGCTTGTGAGAAGCGTCACAGCTAGCTGGTGTACACTTAACTACCCGTTGTATGCTTGGACCGACTCCACTATCACACTTGCACACTTGATGGGTGACTTTTATTGCAAACCGAGTCGGTGATACTCAAGAAGTTTTACCCCCAGAAAGCTGGAATCATTTTCGCTCTGAACACAATCCCGCCGATTGTGCTTCAAGAGGCATCACTCCCAACGAACTGCTTCATCATCAAGTATGGTTGAATGGGCCACCTTTTCTTAAAACTGCAGACGAGTTTTGGAAGTATACCACGCCGGCACCGCACACTACTGAGCTAGAGCTGCGATCAAGTAAGCTTGACGTTTATGTCGCCGACTCAAACGAACATTGGTCGTTTATCACAAAATATTCGTCATATGCCAAATTAAAACGAGTAACTGCCCATGTCCTGAGTTTCCGAACCAATGCTCGTCCAAACTCAAAATCTATTGTAGAAAGGAGAACTGGATCTTTAAGCTGCAAAGAGATCGTCGAAGCTGAACGTGCTCTGATTAAGTATACACTAAATTTATATTTTTCTAATGAAATATCTCATTGCAGCGCGAAGAAGCCGTTACCACTGCGTAGTAGCCTTCTGCGCCTGCAGCCGTTCCTCGATGAGAATGAAATTCTACGTGTAGGAGGCCGACTCAAGAACGCTATCTCTACGAGTGATGTGAAACACCCGATCATTCTACCTAAAAATTCACCGCTAGCGAAATTGATAGTAGCAGACGTTCATACGTGTACCCTTCATGCTGGCCCCCAAATCATGCAAGCTGTTTTGCAGCGCCGATTTTGGGTCATAGCTGCCCGAAACTTGATTCGAAACATTTACCACAAGTGTGTGAGGTGTACCCGCTTGAATAGAAACTTGGCTAGTCAATCAATGGCGAACTTGCCAAATAGCCGTGTCACGTACGCTCGCTGCTTCCTGCGTAGCGGTGTCGATTTTGCCGGACCGTATGCGTTCAAATTTTCCCATGGTAGAGGTGCGACGTCTACTAAAGGTTACATTTGCTCGTTTGTCTGCATGAGCACTGGTGCTATGCACTTAGAGTTGGTAGGAGACTTGTCATCCGCTTCGTTTCTTAATGCTTTCAAGCGCTTCATAAATAGGCGCGGTTACTGCAGTGTTATGTAGTCCGACAATGGCACAAATTTCGTTGGTGCCGAAAAAGAACTGCGCAACATGTTTAATCGTTGCATGGCTGATGATAAACTTCAATCTTTTTTCGCTGACTCCAGCATTACTTGGCACTTCAATCCACCTAACGCGCCCCACATGGGAGGTTGTTGGGAAATTGGCATAAAACGAATAAAAACCTCAAACGAGTATTGGCTGACACTTTGTTAACGTATGAAGAATTTAGCACACTGCTAACGGAAATCGAAGCCTGCATAAATTCACGTCCTTTATGCACCTATGCAGCAGATGCTAGCGATCTGGAAATCCTCACACCTGGTCACTTCAAGATTTCAAAGGAAATTTACACCAGCGCTGGCACGCAATTTCGTCGATGAGGCAACATTTCTGTCGATGGTGGTGTAATGAATACCTCCTTAGTTTACAGCGCCGCACCAAATGGTTTCGTTCTTCGACCAATCTACCAGAAAATGATGTTGTTGCTGTCATGAATGAGTCTACACCTCCAGCGAAATGGAAACTTGCAAGGGTTATACAGTGCCCCCGGGGAACGATGGGCGTGTTCGAGTCGTTAAATACGGGCGATGGCGAATTTGTACGACCGGTAGTCAAGCTTTATTTACTACCTACTAAATCCGATATTTTTTCGGAGGATACATCTAGTTAGATAAATTAAATAAGTTACATGCCTTTGTAATTTGTTCTAACCTTTTTGCTACCTACATATGTTTTTTTGAATTTGAAATTGTATTTATGTTGAACGTATTTAAATCGTTCAAGGGCGGCGGTATGTTGCTGTCATATATGTCTCTTTACATAGTTTTACATATGTTGTAAACCTCGCCCATTATGTATTAGCATAATCGCGTTATGTACCGTATGGGAAAAGTAGTAATAAACGAGCTGTCAAACGAACCGCACGCGTCTTTCTTTTTTACAATCAAAAATCTCGAGCTTTGTAAATCACCGCATCAATTTATATTTTTCAAAAATTTCAACTACTTTAATAGTAGTTTAAAACTAAAAGCTCCAATTGACTCTTTTTTTTTAATTTCAAAAATCTTTTACAACACATTTCATACGTTTTTTAAGGAAACCTCTCATTCCTCTAATATAAAAAAGCTTTTGTACAATTTGTTTGTTGCAAAAGTAACAGAAGTAGGACTTGCTGAAGTCGCGTTACAAGGTAATGCGTGTATTCGTTAAGAATCATTTTCGCGCATTGTCCGCAATAAGCAAAGCGAGTAATGATTCTGCGGCCACCATTAAGCATGTTTTCGACACAACACTACAGCATACACGCGCTCTAAAAGCGCTAGGACGCCCTGTCAAATTTTGGGATGACTGTCTTGTTCACCTGTCAGTCAGTAAGCTTGCATATGAGACACGAAACCAGTGGGAGTTGTCATTGGAGAGTGATGACCAACCTTCGAACAGTTGAACATTTTTTTGGAGACACGATGTCGCTCTCCCGCTATGCTTTCGGCAGTCAACTCTACAACGAACGTGCTTCATGTAGTAGAAGAACGCAAAAGTACCGCACTGTGTTGCACATACTGCAACGGCGATCACAAAATGTTTGATTGCGAGAAATTTTCATGCTCGAATGTCAACGCCAAAATTCAGTGGGTTAAAGAGAACAACGCATGCTTAAATTGTTTGAGTAAAGGGCATTACAGGCCGAAGTGTCGCAGCAATTCCACGTGCCGAATTTGCCAACAACGTCACCATACACTTATTCACTCTCCCGGTAATACCGTTACCTGTTGGAGATTCTCTGTACGGTGCCGACACCGTTCCTTCTGACAAAGACCGCACTGCCTCTTTCATCGTCGCCGCTGCACCGCCCAATTCAGACGCCTTCGCCACTAATTCGTTATTAGACATCACTGTGGCTACCGCTGACGCTAGTTCATGTCATGACGCAAAAAGGCGATTCTTCTAGCTACCGCCGTAGTACAAGTTCAGGACTGCTTGCCGCGGAAATCATCATCTGTGTTAATTACTGGAATTTCGTCCGCCAATGGTGGACATACCAAGGGGGAGGTGTCACTTTCGTTGTCATCACGTTTTCCGACTCAGAAGTACAAAATTAATGCACTCATTCTTTCGAAAATTACGAACGACTTGGCAACAACCATCGTACCAGTTTCGACGTGGGCTCATTTGAGAAATCTTCCGCTTGCTGATCCGCAGTTTATGAAGCCTGGTCATATAGATATGTTAATTGGAATGGATTACATGGATCAATTTATCACTACCGAAATTCGTAAAGATGATCCTGGCACACCAATGGCACAAAGCATCGTGTTTGGCTGGCTCCTGTTTGGCCGGGTAAGTTGTGACAAGGCTGCCGTCGGGTACGTACCTATAAATTTACACTGCGACATTCAACTGGTAAGATCACTTAGTAAATTATGGGAGTTAGAAGAAGCGCCAACAAAAAAATATCTTACCGCTGAGGAACAGTTTTGTGAGGATCATTTTGAGACTTCATATCAACGCGCACCTGATGGCCGCTTCATCGTTAAGCTTCCACTCAAGAAAAATATATCGCTAGGTGAGTCGGGCAATCTCGCTGTTCGCAGCCTATTACGAATAGAGAGACGGTTTCTTGTTGACGAAGACCACCGCGTCCATTATTGTAATTTTTTGCAAGAACTTATACAAATGAATCACATGGCGGTTGCAAGTGATTCGCCACCAAATTGTTATTACATGCCACATCATTCGGTATTAAAGGAATCAAGCGCTACAACTAAGCTTAGAGTTGTCTTTAACGCTTCAGCCGAAACGTCAACTGGGTACTCACTGGTTGGGTCTCTCAGCAAGATCTCTTCTCAATCTTGATACGATTTAGATTGCATCGCTACGCTCTAACGGCCGACGTGACGAAAATGTATAGACAGGTGTATGTCTCAAAGAAACATACCGATTTGCAACGTATTGTATGGCGCTCTGATCCTTCGCTACCTATTCAAGACTACTGCATGCTGCGTGTTACTTATGGGGTAGCTGCTACGTCGCATTTAGCTATAAAACTACAGCAAACTGCAAAGGCCTATAATGAATACACGGAGGCAGCCAAAGTAATTTTGCGCGATTTTTACATGGACGATTTATTAACTCTGCAGCGAAAAACATCCACCGTTCTTGATGGTGGTGGTTTTGAATTAAGACAATGCGCTTCTAATTGTTCCGAAATAACTAACTGCCACACTGTAACACTTTGAAGAAAATTGATCAATATATCGCGGAAGGTAAGGAAGTGCACGCTTTAGGTAAATTTGGAATACCGAACATGATTTTTTGACGTTCGACGTAAATTTAAAGACGCCACCGGCACTTCTTTCAAAACGTGCATTCTTATCGGATGCAAGCACTCTATTCGACCCACTAGGGCTCTAAGCGCCTTGTACAATTAAATCGAAAATTTGGTTCCAAGACATTTGGCGTTCTAATTCTGACGGGGACGAAGCAGTACCGATGTCTCACCGACGTGGATTAATGTCGTTCTCTCAATTGAAACTCAGCCGATGGCTTGGCTTTGGTGCAACATATACAGAGCTACACATTTTCGCTGATGCGTCAAAGCGCGCTTACGCTGCCGATATGTATGCGCGAACAGTTCAACCTGATGGTGCAATTACTATTGCCCTAGTCACTGCCAAGACAAAAGTAGCACCGCTCAAAGTAAGGACGTTGCCCCGCCTGGAATTGTGCGCTGCGCACCTCGCCGCGAAGCTTGTGAGAAGCGTCATAGCTAGCTGGTCTACACTTAACTACCCGTTGTATGCTTGGACCGACTCCACTATCACACTTGCACACTTGATGGGTGACTTTTATTGCAAACCGAGTCGGTGATACTCAAGAAGTTTTACCCCCAGAAAGCTGGAATCATTTTCGCTCTGAACACAATCCCGCCGATTGTGCTTCAAGAGGCATCACTCCCAACGAACTGCTTCATCATCAACTATGGTGGAATGGGCCACCTTTTCTTAAAACTGCAGACGAGTTTTGGAAGTATACCACGCCGGCACCGCACACTACTGAGCTAGAGCTGCGATCAAGTAAGCTTGACGTTTATGTCGCCGACTCAAACGAACATTGGTCGTTTATCACAAAATATTCGTCATATGCCAAATTAAAACGAGTAACTGCCCATGTCCTGAGTTTCCGAACCAATGCTCGTCCAAACTCAAAATCTATTGTAGAAAGGAGAACTGGATCTTTAAGCTGCAAAGAGATCGTCGAAGCTGAACGTGCTCTGATTAAGTATACACTAAATTTATATTTTTCTAATGAAATATCTCATTGCAGCGCGAAGAAGCCGTTACCACTGCGTAGTAGCCTTCTGCGCCTGCAGCCGTTCCTCGATGAGAATGAAATTCTACGTGTAGGAGGCCGACTCAAGAACGCTATCTCTACGAGTGATGTGAAACACCCGATCATTCTACCTAAAAATTCACCGCTAGCGAAATTGATAGTAGCAGACGTTCATACGTGTACCCTTCATGCTGGCCCCCAACTCATGCAAGCTGTTTTGCAGCGCCGATTTTGAGTCATAGCTGCCCGAAACTTGATTCGAAACATTTACCACAAGTGTGTGAGGTGTACCCGCTTGAATAGAAACTTGGCTAGTCAATCAATGGCGAACTTGCCAAATAGCCGTGTCACGTACGCTCGCTGCTTCCTGCGTAGCGGTGTCGATTTTGCCGGACCGTATGCGTTCAAATTTTCCCATGGTAGAGGTGCGACGTCTACTAAAGGCTACATTTGCTCGTTTGTCTGCATGAGCACTGGTGCTATGCACTTAGAGTTTGTAGGAGACTTGTCATCCGCTTCGTTCCTTAATGCTTTCAAGCGCTTCATAAATAGGCGCGGTTACTGCAGTGTTATGTAGTCCGACAATGGCACAAATTTCGTTGGTGCCGAAAAAGAACTGCGCAACATGTTTAATCGTTGCATGGCTGATGATAAACTTCAATCTTTTTTCGCTGACTCCAGCATTACTTGGCACTTTAATCCACGTAACGCGCCCCACATGGGAGGTTATTGGGAAATTGGCATACAACGAATAAAATATCACCTCAAACGAGTATTGGCTGACACTTTGTTAACGTATGAAGAATTAAGCACACTGCTATCGGAAATCGAAGCCTGCATAAATTCACGTCCTTTATGCACCTATGCAGCAGATGCTAGCGATCTAAAAATCCTCACACCTGGTCACTTTATTGTTGGTGAGCCTTTAAAGACGTTACCGGAACCCAAAGTTCAAGATTTCAAAGGAAATTTACACCAGCGCTGGCACGCAATTTCGTCGATGAGGCAACATTTCTGCCGATGGTGGTGTAATGAATACCTCCTTAGTTTACAGCGCCGCACCAAATGGTTTCGTTCTTCGACCAATCTAGCAGAAAATGATGTTGTTGCTGTCATGAATGAGTCTACAGCTCCAGCGAAATGGAAACTTGCAAAGGTTATGAAGTGCCCCGGGGAACGATGGGCGTGTTCGAGTCGTTACATTAAAAACAGGCGATGGCGAATTTGTACGACCGGTAGTCAAGCTTTATTTACTACCTACTAAATCCGATATTTTTTCGGAGGATACATCTAGTTAGATAAATTAAATAAGTTACATGCCTTTGTAATTTGTTCTAACCTTTTTGCTACCTACATATGTTTTTTTGAATTTGAAATTGTATTTATGTTGAACGTATTTAAATCGTTCAAGGGCGGCGGTATGTTGCTATCATATAACATATGTCTCTTTACATAGTTTAACATATGTTGTAACCCTCGCCCATTATGTATTAGCATAATCGCGTTATGTACCGTATGGGAAAAGTAGTAATAAACGAGCTGTCAAACGAACCCCACGCGTCTTTCTTTTCTACAATCAAAAATCTCGAGCTTTGTAAATCATCGCATCAGTTTAAATTTTTCAAAAATTTCAACTATTTTAATAGTAGTTTAAAACTAAAAGCTCCAATCGACTCATTTTTTTTTAATTCCAGAAATCTTTTACAACACATTTCATTCTTTTTTGAGGAAACCTCCCATTCCTCCAATATAAAAAAGCTTTTGTACAATTTGTGTGTTGCAAAAGTAACAGAAGTAGATGAATACAAAATGTGTGGAACAATACAATTTATATAAGATTACTTTTTAATAATGTTGCTTAGCATTTGGCTAAAAGAGCACATTGCAAGTAAAACGAAAAATAAGTATAAAATCAAAAACTTTAAGAAAATAAAAAGAATAAATAATGAAGAAAACGTTATTAATACCAACTAAACAATAATAATAACAATAAATATTAGTAATTAATAATTAATAATAATAATAAATACCAATAATTAATTTCATGTTTTGTTAATTTAATTAACAAAAAATTTCAATTTGTAAGTCAATAGCATTTACACTTTTGACAATTTATCAAGGAAAACGCTTTTATTTTTAGAAATAGAATGTCAATGCTTGACAAATAGTAAAAACTAGACAAATAGTCAATATGGTGAATTTATTAAGTGTAGAGAATTGGGCTGTTAATATATGAATTTGAAAAATTTATCGGTATGAATTTTATTAGGCCAGAACTCAACATAGCCTACATGAATGCCAACATTGCACAGCAGAAACTCATGGTTTTGTTTTTGTATCAATAAGAACGCACACTATACTGTACGCCTTTGCGAATTTACATGGTTGTAGCAGAGTAGCCTAAGTTATCTTTGTTTATCTTTAGTCCTAAGAATAAAATAGGTGGTAACGCTAATTGGGCTAAAGCTCGTTTGTAAACACATGGATAGAAGCTTTCGTTCCAAAGCTGTAAAAGCTCTATCCTGCGCGTGTATAATAGAGTGATCCTTAAGCCCAAACTCCATAAAGAGCGTTTGAAGCGTATCGTTGTTTTTCGCGTTGCAAAAAAAAGTTGAATCAGTGTATTTGTATGAAGCAAACTCCATGACCGAAATGCGTCAAAAGTTGAACTATTTTCAACTTTTCTCGCGTTTCTCGCGTAACGCCTTCAAACAGCTGACAAAGTTCCTAAAGATGACATAAATTATGTGGCATGAATGTGGATGTGGATGTGAATGGTAAAGTCGATAACAAACCTGTGTTATCGAAAAAGTCGAATGCATTTATTTTACACGAAAGCTATTAAATACAGTTAAGACACATTTTAAATCCAATATTTTAACATAAAATGTGAAGAAATTCCTAAAAAGTAGCATAATTCTTTGACAGACGAAACTTACAGCCTAACCCACGATGTCGAAAGAAAACCTATGCGAACGACAGCCAGTCACTCACTTTCGCATAAAAATGGTATTCACTATCTTTCGACTTGTCGTTCGCATAGTATTACGTATTCGTATTACGTATGTGCTCAGCTGATAGCAACTGACACAAGAAATGTAAACAAAACAAAAATTGTTAATTGGTTTTTTTATTAGTTTTTAAACTCCGTCGCAATAGAAGCAATAGTTTTTAAAATTGTATTCTGTTGTTCAGCAGCGTCGGCGCTTCTTTTGGCAGCCTGCGCTTGAATTTCTGCCGCATCCGCCATTCTTTTGGCTGACTGCGCTTGGGTTTCTGCCGCATCCGCCATTCTTTTGGCTGCATCAGCTAATATTTTGGTGGCATCAATCTGTTCTCTGCCGATGCGAGCTGCTTCCTCAGCCACTCTTAACTGGCGCCGAATGAGGGAAATTTGTTCATGAACTGGCCTTCGTTTTTTTGACGATGAAGGACCAGGCAGCTCATCGTCAATTGCTTCATATTGCCGTTTATGTTGTATGGTTTGTTGTGTAGGGGATTCGTGTGTTTGTTGGCTGGTATGGGATTGTTGTGTTGTGTGTGACTGGTGGTGCGCGAGCATTATTTGGGGAGTGTGTGCAAATTTGGTAGTGTGTACATGAAGACTGGTGTGTGGCTGTTGTGTGTGTGGTTGTCTGGTCGGGGTGATCACCGCAATGGCTTTTCCACCCCTGGGCGGCGTGTCTACCAGAGACTGGAAACAGTCGTCGATCGAAATAATTTCGTCGACTGTTTCTGCTTCGTAACCAAAAACCCTACCTGTAGGTGCTGCAGCTTTGGTTAGAAACAGCGTGCGATCAATTACCTGTTCCAGCTCTGATAGGCAGTTGATATTATAAATACCGCCACCAGTTTCTTTCATTCCCTTCATGTTTTCTGCAATTTTCTTCTTGGTGCGAGATTTTAAATCGGCCCAGGACTGCAAACAAATTTGTAAGCATAAGAAACATAAAACTCAATAAAAACTTGCCTTTTTCCACTCCACAATAGTGCGCATTGGGGGCCCCAGAGTGTTCAATTTTATTGATAATTTCTTCCACTGATCCTCTGAGGAGAGTTTACTGCCGCCATAAACTACCGAGCCTCTGGCAAATTCAGGATTTTCCTCCATGTAGTCCACCAGTGTCTGGAGCTGCTGCAACGTTGACTTTTTGATGCTAAAATTCATGCACATTGACACACATCACAAAACCAATTATAAAATTATACTCAAATTACCATTTCTTTTCCATATTCTTCCTTTTTTCTTTTTTTTTGTATTAAATTGGTAGTTTGATATTTTTATTTTTTTACATTGACACAGCACGAAAACCAAAACACAAGTGACTGGTTTTGGCGTTTATGTTCGCACAGATGACAGCGAAAAAAGTTAGTGGGTACCGATTTTGTACTGCAATGCTAACGTTTTCTTTCGCATGTATTTTCTTTCGACTTGTCGTCCTAATGCTTTTAGTGGGTACCAAATCAGCTGTTTGTCGCTTAGAAAGCATGCGAACGTTAACGTTCGACATCGTGGGTTAGGCTGTTAGTCTTCGCTGTATTGGAAATTCGATAGCTTATTCGTTGTATATCGCATTTTGCTCATTCCTGTGAAATAAATTGCTACAAATTGAGTTCAACTGAATTTTTTTTTTTCATTTTTTGCAATGCTCGATATGTATTTATTGTGTTTAAAATGAAATCAGTAAATTCTACAAAGTCTATAACGTCGTATAGCAATTTCAATTCGTTCTTTTTCACAATTTTCCTTGTTTTTCTCAGACGTAAGAAGAGGAAGCAGACTCGTGAAACGCGTGTTATGGAGCATACAACATTGCAACGCGAATAACGCGGGAATCGTCGTAACACGACAAACCCTGAACGCCATTCATGGAGTTTGACCTTTATGTGGTTATGCGGAAGGTTGGCGCATCCATTTGTGAAGTTGCAACGAAGGCTGACCCTACCGTGGCAGTTGGCGCTTACCATGCATCCACACTCACTTTGTACTAGGGTACCAACGCCGAGGAAGATCCAGTTCCTGTAAGACCGATTCGACGGAGAGGAAGACCCAAGAAGACAGCCTAAATTGACGCACGATTCGAGTGCTCCTCGCACGTCAAAGGGGGAGACTGTAGCAGAGTAGCCTAAGTTATCTTTGTTTATCTTTAGTCACAAGAATAAAATAGTTGGTAACGCTAATTGGGCTAAAGCTCGTTTGTAAACACATGGATAGAGGCTTTCGTTCCAAAGCTGTGAAAGCTCTATCCTGCGCGTGTATAAAAGAGCGATCCTTACGAGTTGACGAGTCACTTTGCGATTGGCTCCTGCTCGGAAGGGTAAGTAAGGTAGAATTTGAATTGTAGCAGTCGTGGACAGCGATGGCTGGCCGACTGAAGGTCAAACTCCATAAAGTGCGTTTCGTTGTGTTTTGCGTTTCTCGCGTTGCAAAAAAAGTTGAATCAGTGTATTTGTATGAAGCAAACTCCATGACTTGACGTCGATACCCGCGAAACGCATCAAAAGTTGAACTATTTTCAACTTTCTCTTGCGTTTCTTGCGTTAACGCCGTCAAACAGCTGACAGAGCTCCTAAAGATGTCATAAATTATGTGGCATGAATGTGGATGTGGATGGTAAAGTCGATAACAAACTTGTGTTATCGAAAAAGTCGAATGCATTTATTTTACACGAAAGCTATTAACCCTTTCGGTTATTCTATGCCATATGGCATAGTCTTTTTTCAGTGCCTGTTTTAGGTCAAAAAACTTGTGGATACTATATTTTTGTTGTTCCTTAGAATAGTTTAAAGTTTTATGAAAAATACGAAATTAATAAACTGAATAATTAAGTTGAGAGAAGAGAAGTATACACGTTTTTTTAATGGTATATCTTGAGATAGTGAAGGAAGAAGAAGCAGAAAAAATTAGATAACTTTTTTAATTTGACGTTTTTTTAAATTTAGATACTTTTTTTAAAAAAATTTTTGGCTGAAGTAAATGAAGAAATATTCCAATTTTCGTTATGCATAAAAAGTTTTATGTTTAAGTAATTATTACAGCCACAACGATGTGGTTGCTGTCATAGAAAAACACTCTAAAATACAGGGTCCGAGTATAAAAATTTAAAAATGTCTTATGGATTGTTGCTAATATAACCACATAGAAGCCTAAAACGTAAAATTTAAAATTTTAACTTTCCCCAGTAAAAGCTGTACCGAAAGGGTTAAATACAGTTAAGAAACATTTTAAATCCAATATTTGAACATAAAATGTGAAGAAATTCCTAAAAAGTAACATAATTCTTTGACAGACGAAACTTAGTCTTCGCTGTATTGGAAATTCGATAGCTTATTCGTCGTATATCGCATTTTGCTCATTCCTGTGAAATAAATTGCTACAAATTGAATTCAACTGAATTTCTTTTTTCATTTGCAATGCTCGATATGCATTTATTGTGTTTAAAATGAAATCAGTCTAAAGTCTATAACGTCGTTTAGCGATTCCATTTAGTTTTTTTCACAATATTCCTTGTCTTCTCCCAATGCACAACGAAATCAATCAGCAGTTTGACAGCATCAGCTGACGTAAGAAGAAGAAGCTGACGCATGAAACGCACTTTATGGAGTTTGACCATTTGCAACGCGAAAAACGCAAGAAACGCAATAACGCAACAAACCCCGAACGCATGAAACGCACTTTATGGAGTTTGACCATGAGAAGTTTGTAGTCGCAAGTAATCGTGGCCAAAACTCGAAAACTCTATCGATCGACCTGAAATCTTGCACTCGGGGTTTTTGGGGTCGCTGATTACGAATCCATTGTCAGAATTACGAAATTCAAGATGGCGGGTCCAATATAGCATCATATCGCCACACCTAATACAGCCAAAAATGGAGACATTAAAAAAACGATTTGTATGTATACATTGTAGAATGTAAAGTATATATTTTTGTTTATTGTAAATAAAAGTTGATTATAAAATAGGGATTTTGTAAATTCACAACATTTACAGTTAATTAATTTAATTAATAATAATTGACTGGCACGACAGCCCGCTTACGCGAGACTAAGGCCTAGCTTCCCGCAACTACCCGTGTTGTGCGTGTGAATTTGTACACGGGTTTGAGGAACCTACAGTTTTATGCCGGTTCCGAACGGCAGGTTGGGAGCTTTTTCATAAGCAGTTTTTACTCTCAGAGGTTTGCCATTTCCAGCTGAGAGGACAGCCACCGAAAGAGAAAACGAGTTTTCCCGTTATTTTTTTTAGGTGTTATTACAGGCAGTATTTGAACCTGAGGTTGCTGCCTGCGACTCGCGGTCCAACGCACTAACCAACTGAGCCACGGCGGCTGCCTTACAGCTGCCTTTACAGTTACAAGAATAAATATTTTAAAAATTATATTCCGAAATATTTTGTGCTAATGCTTTGAAGAAAAAATTGTAATCGAAGAAAATTCGTGGTTTGGGTTTTTATGTTATAAGGAAAGAAATATTTTTGAATATTGTTATAACAATCTTTATTTCTATGAGCATAAAAATATACAAAAAATTTTTAATTACAAATAATTGCTAGGTCAATTATGTTATAATAAAAAATTGGTTTCGTAGGAATCCACATCTACTTCTGCTTCTGACTCTGAGGCAGAGGAACTGTTCAAACTTTCCGATTGTATCAGGTGATAAAGACTTAAGTGGTTTTACTTGTAATTTTCGGCAAGTAGAAATGTAAGGATCGGATGAAATCAGAAATCTTTTGAAAACGTCCTCCATCGTTTTTTGCCGATAGTTTTTTCTTGCATAAGCAACGCGGTAAATGTTAAAAAATTTATGACATGCCTCTTGGGCATCCTCGGACATTTGGCCTATAGGTAGTATTGATTGTTTAACGATATCTGGGGCGTGAATTAGAAGTTTATGCACTAAGGTAGCCATGTAATACCAATCATATGCATGTGCGATCCTTTCAGCTAATTCTTTGCAATACTGCCTAAATTTGTTCACATCGATTTCATATCCACATGAAATTGCTTGTAATATGACGTAAAACCGATAAATAATATCTTGATCGATTCCAATAATTTGAGCAGATTTCCCATGATGTTCGAAAAATAATCGTGCTGTGTTGCCATCGTTCGAAGTTCCACTACCTTGTTTTGGTTTGTCAACGTTCATACCCAATTGGTTTTTAACCCTTTCGGTACAGCTTTTTACTGGGGAAAGTTAAAATTTTAAATTTTACGTTTTAGGCTTCTATGTGGTTATATTAGCAACAATCCATAAGAAATTTTTAAATTTTTATACTCGGACCCTGTATTTTAGAGTGTTTTTCTATGAGAGCAACCACATCGTTGTGGCTGTAATAATTACTTAAACATAAAACTTTTTATGCATAACGAAAATTTGAATATTTTTTCATTTACTTCAGCCAAAATTAAAAAAAAAAAAGTATCTAAATTAAAAAATAAGAAAACGTCAAATTAAAAAAGTTATCGAATTTTTTCTGCTTCTTCTTCCTTCACTATCTCAAGATATACCATTAAAAAACGTGTATACTTCTCTTCTCTCAACTACTTCTTCTCTCTATACTTCTTTCCCTAAAACTTCAAACTATTCTAAGGAACAACAAAAATATAGTATTCACAAGTTTTTTGACCTAAAACAGGCACTGAAAAGAGACTATGCCATATGGCATAGAATAACCGAAAGGGTTAAATGCCACTTGGATTGCTGTTTTTCTTTTTTCAACTGATTCTTTTTCCCTTGTTGATCGAGCTTGCCATTTTTTGATTTCCAATTTATAGGATAAATGTAATAAAAATTCGAAGCAACGAATCCAACAATGTAGAGATGATAAGCCGAATTTTAAATTGTCGGAACAAACTTCTTTTTGCAACATCTTTTCTACATTGTTGAACTCCTTAGATGTGCAATTGCATATCGCTCCTTCGCTGCAAGAACGTCATAACTCAAAACTACATCATTCCGAGAAAATTCAATTTTAAAGTTTACCATTACAGGGAGTTCAAGGTATCAACAAATTTTTCATGTCGTCTTGTGAGCAAAGTATTGAATATTTTACAAAGTGGTTTTGACAGATTAAAGATCATATGCAGATACACACAGGGTTGCTATAAACTGAAAAAAAGTTATGACGTTCTTGCAGCGAAGGAGCGATATGTAACAGCGCATTGCGGAACTTGTGTCAGTCAACGAGTTACAAACTTTTGTGTCTTTTGTTAACGTTAACCCTTTAACTGTTTATGTCGAGTATACTCGACAGAGCGAAACGAAAAATTTTCGCATAATGTCGAGTATACTCGTGAAGAAAAAAAAATCGCATTCGTATTAATATTCAACGAATCAACTGTAATTTGTTTTCTCTGAGAAAGGGCAAATAAAGATCTTATAAAAAATGTACATTTTAGAATATTCGTTAGTCTGGCATCCCTATTTATTTTAATACACAATAGCTTGTCTTAAGCTAAAATAACAAATTCTGGGGAAGTACGATTACAAAACGGGTTTTGCAAATAAAAACGTATTTCGTATGCGTTTCTCAGTTGATTGTGCGTTATAATAGTTAAAAACTATCATTGCCCTTAATTTAAATTTTTAGTTTTGTATTTTAGAATTTAAGAAACATACACGAGCATACACGATCAACACGCATGTTTATTTTCACACGGACACACACCCTTGCATATTCGAATTTGCAAACGGTACGCCGCGGCGCGCCGTCTCGTGCCAATCAGCACAGCATAGTTCGCAATTGATGTTCCTTGTCGAACACCCCAACAGAGAATGAAGGTGATCTTCGAAAATTGAAGTTTGCCGAAGCCAGCGACAAAACTTCGTATAGCCGAAGTACCTGTGGGACCTACTGTGCTAGATTTGCGTGATGTGTGTGTGTTTATTTGGTTAGTGGTAACACTGAACTTTGGCTTTTTGTATTTGTTTATACGATGGGAGCATCTTGGATTTTTTTGTAAATGTGCATTGCGCAACTTTTGATACTGACCCTGCGATAATCCAATTTCAACGAATAAAGACAATGCTTCGTCATTTGAAAAAGGTAAATTTGTATCTGACGATTCAATAGATCTTCTGTATTTTAAAGCCTAAGTAGGACTTCCTTCTGCAATGTCACGAATGACTTTGACAAAATCCGTTTTACCTTCTGACCGCAATTTGCTAGTTGTAGAATGTAGTAGCACTTCAGTGGACACCGATGCTCTTAATTCCTCAGTTTTCCTACGTTTAGTTCTGTCAGATGACTCAGAAAAACTGCGTGTGGGTCTACCGGATACAGTTGGTTTTTCTTTTTCATCTTTTTTTTTAGTTTGTTTGTTTTTCTTTAATTCAACCTTTTGTTGCAGCCAATCATTATTTCTTTTTAAAAAGACGCTTTCAGTTCTATTGCTTGCACTCCATCTTGCTTTTACCTTTGATTAGAATCTCTGAGCCGTCGGCGGAACGTTTTTAATAAAAATGCGCGGGGTTGCGGTTTAGCGGTGTGCACTTTATTAGGCGGTTTAAACACGAATGACAATAGTAAGACAGTAGACGACACAAACGGCCGGAGCCGGTGGATTGTGAAAGTGGAACATAAGTACAAAGGGGAACTGGAAGGGAGAGGATTTGAGTTTTGCAGGATCCACAGAACATTGGAACGACACATTTGTACATGGCGGGCCGCGTTGCCTCTGGCAACATTAAGGCCGGAGCTGCTCGTCCTCGCTGACTGCGATCAGCTGCCGGTGATCTGCTGCCTCGGCTGCGGGACGGATGTTTCGGCGTTGAGGCTGCCGGCGGTGGCGTGTTAGCCTGTCCGCGATGGCGCAGCGCTGAGTGAAGCGTTTTGCTGGAGCGGGTTGCTGCGAACGACGTTGCCCTGCAAGAAACAAGAAGAGTGTATCACTAAAGGATAATAGTGATTGGGTAGAGTATGAGCAAGTGTATGTGAGAATATATGCAGGGCAATTAGTCGAGTTTAGGAAGCTATTAGGGGGCATAGCTTGACTACTGGCCTTGTCAGGATGCCAGAGTCTGTGCGGATATCCACGACACGGACATGATTGTCGGGACCGCGATGTGTCTTATGAATGCGGCTGAGCCGCCATTCATTGGGGGGAAGCAGGTCATCTTTAATGACGACCATTTCATTTTCTTCCACTTCCCTTTGCGGATGCTTCCACTTATATCGTTTGTGGAGATCCTTGAGATATTCGTCCTTCCATCGTCGGGCGAATTGATGATGGAGGACTTTGAGTTTTTCCCATCGGTTTATGAGGGATAGCTCGGAGCACTCGGGTTCGGGGGGGGGGGGGGGGGGCGGCGAGAGGAGCGCCTCGGAGAAAGTGGCCAGGGGTCAGAGACACTAAATCGCTAGGATCCTGCGATTGAGGAGAGAGTGGACGTGAATTAAGCGTCCCTTCAATTCTAGTAAGAAGAGTCGTAAACTCTTCGTATGTGAACCTATAAGAGCCGGCTACCTTTTTAAGGTGGGTCTTGAAGCTTTTGACCGCCGACTCCCATAGTCCTCCCATGTGAGGAGCATGTGGGGGGATGAATTGCCACTCGACGCCCTGAGGACCGTATCGGTCGAGAATATCTTGGGCGATTTCTCTCGAGAATTTGGCAAAGTCTCTGGCCATGGCACGTTGAGCTCCGACGAACGTTTTGCCGTTGTCGGTCATGATTTTGAGAGGTAGCCCTCGTCGACCAGTAAATCGGGCGAATGCTGCGCGGAACGCTTCGGTCGTAAGATCCGAACAGAGTTCCAAGTGAACGGCTTTCGTGGAGAAGCACACGAACACTGCAACATAACCTTTAAGGTAGGTTGAGCTACGGAGCATGGAAGCTTTGATCTGGAATGGACCAGCAAAGTCGATTCCGGTTGTGGCGAATGGGATGGTAAGTGTGCATCGTTCGGGGGGGGAGCGCTGCCATGATCTGTGTTCGCAGCTTTTGTTTGTGGATGACACACGTTTTGCATTGAAAAATGCACTTTTTGATTTGCGGCTTTAGGCGCGGAATGTAATATTCCTGCCGAACCATACGAAGCATGAGTCTTTGGTCCGCATGCAGTAATAGATTGTGAAGGAAGCGAAGAAGCAAACTGCAGTAGCGGGACTCTGGGGGGAGAATATTGGGGTGTCGTTCATTATACGACAATGCCGCATTGGCGAGTCTGCCATTAACGCGCATCACCTTCTGTTTGTCTAAGAAGGGATTGAGCACCAAGAGAGAACTTTTCTTGGATATGGGAAGAGAATGAGAGAGCGCTTGTCGTTCCTGGGGATAATGGGAACTTTGCGCGAGAGTTATAAGGCGATTCTTAACAAATGCCAACTCTGCTTGGGACAACAGTGTTTCGTGTATGGGATTATGTTGGCGACGGGAGGAGATGCCGTTATTAACAAATCGGAACATGTATGCGATTACTCGCAGGGCTCGAGAGAAGCTGGAGAATCGATCGAGGATGTCGGTCTGCTCTTCGAGAAGGTGGTGGCAGTCAATCGCTCGTTGTTCCGGGACTGGAACTTTGCGAGAGTGACCTTTGGGCCAAGCATTGCTTGCTGCAACCATTTGGGGCCATTCCACCACAGAGAGTGATCTTTGAGATCTTGCGGCTTGCATCCGCGCGTTCCTAAGTCCGCTGGATTTTCAGCGCTTGGGACATGTCGCCAGGAAGCGTTGTGCACATTTTGACGTATTTCGGTCGTGCGGTTGGCAACATAGGTTTTCCATGTGCAAGGTGGTTTTTCCAACCAAGCAAGGAAAATTTCAGAATCGGTCCATAAATGGATCTCCGATTTGTCGAACCCGAGGTGAGAGCGGAGGGATTTGATGAGCTGGGAGAGTAAAACTGCTCCGCAAAGCTCTAAGCGAGGTAAGCTTATTGTCTGGAGAGGTGCAACTCTTGTTTTTGCAACAAGGAGATGTGACGAGAGGTTGTCACCATTCGTGCTACCTAATACGTATGTATAGAGCTGCACAGTATGCCTTTTCGGAGGCATCGCAAAATCCATGGATCTGAACATTTCGATTGGGGGTATAGTGAACCCACCGGGGAATTTCGATAAGTTCTATGGCAGGCAAATTCTCAATGAATTGCTGCTACTTTATGAGTGATCCTGGCTTTATGCACTCATCCTACTCAGTGCCTTCAAGCCAAAGCTCTTGAAGAAGCTTTTTGGCAAGAATCATTATAGGCGAAAGCCATCCTGCGGGATCGAAAAGCTTTGCAACGGACGAAAGAATTTGCCGTTTCGTGAATGAGTTTGCAGGAGTAGTGGGAGAGATTGAGTATGAAAATGAGTCCGATAGGGCATTACAACGGATGCCAAGAGTCTTAGTGGAACTCGTTGAATCGAACTTGAGGAATTCCGAATCGAAAAGGTCGTCTTCGGGAATTTCCTCTAGGAGTTTCGGGTGATTAGCCGTTATCTTTTTAAGGGGGAAACCTCCGGAGTTGAGGGTGGCTATCACTTGAGAAAGGGCTTCCTTAGTTGTGGCAAGATCGTGACCTCCGGAAAGAATGTCGTCGACATACGTTTCCTCGAGAAGTATTTTTGCCGCTAACGGGCTAGATGGCTGAGAATCGTGGGCCAATTGATGGAGCGTTCTGATGGCCAAATATGGCGCACAGTTAACACCAAATGTCACCGTTTTGAATCTGAAGTCTTGAATAGGAGATTCCGGGGATTTGCGAAAGAGTATTCGCTGGAATTCCTGGTGATCATTATGGACCCGAATTTGCCTATACATCTTCTGGACATCGCCATTGAAGACAAAGCGGTAAAGGCGCCATCGGAGAATGAGGGCTGTGAGGTCATTTTGAAGAGTGGGACCAGTATGCAGAATGTCGTTAAGTGACTGACCAGAACTTGAGGACTTTGAGGCATTGAAAACCACTCGGACTTTGGTCGTTTTCTTTTCGGGGCGGATGACTGCGTGATGAGGCAGATAGTATGAGAAATACTTGCCATTTTGGATTATCTCATATTTTCCATATGGTCAGGGGTGAGATATTCCTCTAAGACGCCATCGTAGATGGTCTTGAGGTTTCCCTTTCGGGAGAGATTTCGCTCCATGCTGACATATTGCTGGAGCGCGTTGGGGCGGGAATTGCCTAACGCTATCGAGCATGGAAAGTCTGCCTTAAAGGGAAGTTTAACAGTATATCTACCGTCCGATCCACGGGTTGTGGTCTTCTGGTATAACTCTTCGCAATAAGTGTCATCCGAGGAGACAGGTGTCGGGAGTTTGACTTCTTCCTGCTCCCAGAACTGCCTAAGTTGTGAACTAAGTACCTCATTGGAGATTTCTGCTACGTATGTCGAATAAGATGACACCGTATGGGGTACTGGCCCGCTGAGTATCCAACCGAAAATGGTGTTTTGGGCTAATAAACTGCCACACACATTTCGTCGGATACCTTCGAGTAAGATCTGGGGAATCAGATCACTGCCAATAACTAAGTCTATCTGCGCCGACTCGAAAGGACTTGGGTCAGCGAGATTTAGCGTGGCAAATTCTTGCCAATTGGGATGGCTAATTGTGAATGGGGGTAGCAATTTTGTTAATTGGGGGAGTACTATTGCTTGCACATTGAGGGTCGTGCTGGAGTTTGGAACTGCCAACGTCAAAAAGCAAATGTGATTAGCATTTTGCACAATTTTACCGCCCATGCCTGAAATTTCGAAGTGCGATCTTTCAATAGGCAATTTTGGCGTTTTTGCACTTTCGAGGAAATGAAGGTGCGTTGCGAGCCTTGGTCGATCAACGCTCTAACCTTGAACAATTCTCCTAAGTGGGCAATAGACACCAGTGCCGTAGGCAGAAGGGATTGGGTGCCATTATTGGAATGGAGGGCTTGTACTTGAGGCGTACTTAGCCTTGAAGATGGGCCGGGTTGCGCATCTGAAGTGGGGGAATGAGTTGAGGAGTTATTGTTCGGTTGTGGATGAGCTGTTGCGACCTGAGAGGTGGTTGTCTGAGACCTATTGAGAGGCTGCGAGGATTGAGATTTATTGTTGGGGAAATGAAGCAGGGAATGATGCTTCCTTTGGCAGTAAACACACGTAAAACTGCTTGTGCAATCCTTTATGGTATGCGTTGTCGCAAGACAGTTTTCACATAACCTGTGCTCTTTGACGTATTTCAATCGGCTCTGGGGGCTGAGCTTCTTCTGAACTCTGACATGCCCGTATGGGGTGATTTGGGGCGAATGCTATTTAGCCGTTCCACCACCTCGTACCTGCAGGTCAGGAACTCGTCCATTTGCGACCAAAGAGGCAGGTCCTTACGAGATGTAAGGGATTGTTCCCAGAGAGCTAATGTCTCTTCGGGTAATTTCGTACAACAAATATATACGAGCAGCGGATCCCAATTGTCGGTGTCCACGGCCTGGGACCTAAGTACCGAAAGACAATTATTTATTGTACTTTGTATCCGCTGCAGCGCTTCGCTATTTTCAGTGGTAGCCGGAGTTATACTTAATAAGGAACGAATCTGGTTGTCAACCAATATGCGCCTGTTTTCGTAGCGGGATTTCAGGGCTTCCCATGCGAGTCCGAAGTTTTCGTCACTTAAGGCAAATTGTTTCACAATTGCACCGGGTTTGCCTTGCGTCTTGTATCGGAGGTGATACAATATTTGGGCTGGAGTGAGCTTGGGGTGGTTTATGTATACTGCCGTAAACATGTCTCGGAAGGACGGCCATTGCTCATAGCCCCCGAAAAATGTTTCGGTATCGCAAGGTGGAACTTGTAAACAAATGTTTGGAGTATGTGTTGGTTCTAGGGATCGAACCTGTTCCGTTTGCGCAGCGTGCTGAGTGGGCTGAGGCTGGAGCATCTCAATGATGTCCGACATTTGAGCCATGCACAACTCATACTGGTCTGTGCAGGCTTCGATCTTCTGCCGAGCCGACTCCTTGAAACGGTCGGGCTGGCAACTGTCTTCCGCAATGGAGACTGCCTCATAAGCCAACATAAGCCTTTCCCATTGGGCTTCCAAATTCTTTCGACGAATTTGGATGAGGGACTTTGTTTGTTCCTCAATGGGAGTCGCAGAAAACTTTGTGCATAATTGCACGAGCCGATCGGACTCGAATATAAATTTGGCAACGCTAGGATCGGTTGCTTTGAGAATGGGAGATTTGGAGCGCGTCTTTGGCGGCTCACGAGTGACAGTGTCTGTCAAAAACAAGTCAGTTGACACCTTAGAGGGTTGTTTGGGGGCGGTTGACTCCATCGCGTCTGACTGCTTTTTAGGCGAACGCTCTACCGGCATTGAAAATAAGAAAGCGAAGCTTGAGAGAGAGGGGGTTAGGTTGAAATTAAATTTCCACCTAAGAATGGGAATAAACGATAGGGTTAAAGTTGGCCGCGTCCGCACGAACGGCTTGAAATTGGGAAAAATCGAAAAATTACACGATTGTGTGAAGATTATTCGATTGTATGGGGAAATGCCTTTAATTGGTTGGCCAACTTTGTTAAACGTATGGGAATAATACGCGAAAATATTAAAAAAATTTTTAAATAGGAACCGCGGAATCCGGAATATGGAAATTTGTCTAAGTTTTGTGTAAAAAGAGCAAAATAAAAACAACAAAGTGACAGTCAAATTTATTTGTGTATGTGTATTTGTATTTATTTTATTAAAACGAAAATAAATATGTATGTGTATAAATTTATGTGAACAATAATAAACAAATATGTATTTTTTTTTTATTTTAAAGAAGGGAAAAGCATTGAAAGCCGGAGTGTGAGACTTTCACCCACTAAAAACCCTTCTATCTCCTACACTGATACCAGGGAACGTCCTGCAAGGAATTACTTCCTGGTATCAGTAGGGTGCGGCACCGTGCCCACCACCTCGGACTATCTATGTTCCTTACGTTGGCGTTCTAAAACGCGCAGTGTTCTTATAATGCTGGCTGCAGCCGAGCATACAGCTTCCCACTTGCGTGGGGTGTCACACATGTGTGCAGTCAGGTTTATAGCGGACGGATGCTCCCCAAGAGCTACTGCTAATTCCCTTCGGACGGACTTGAACCGCGGGCACTCCAACAGGATATGCTCTGCGGTCTCGTGCTTCGCCGCAAATATGTATGGGTGTGTGTATATGTGTGTATAAGTGTATGTAAAAATATATTTTTGAATGTATAATATTTGTTAGTTGTTAGTAAATTTACTAAAATGTATTTTATTTGTACAAGGTAAAAGAAAAAAAAAAATTTTTAATTTTGTGCACAGGTGGGATGTGTTTGTCCCACTGTATGTATGTATAGTGTATGCGCAGTGAACGTTGTTATGTACAATTGAAAATTTTCTAAGTTGAAAATTTTCAATGTACTTAGGACGGGTCTTATTGTCCCACTGTATGTAATAACGTGTATGTGTATATTGTGTTCACGTCGTTGCATGCCGTCACCGCGCATCACCTAAACTGTAAAATAAACAACAAATAATTATACATAAATAATATGTAATATACAGTACATATCCTCTCCCATCTCGTTTACTTACCTCATTCCCATATCCTTACCTTCTCCTATATACTTACCCTTATATACTTACCATTTGTGCATCTCCGCTATTCCTCATCCGCTATCCTCGCTCTTATACAGCCCTTGTATACTTTCCCTATGTACTCACCGACGGCATCCCTCGCTGTCCTAAACGGTGCTTGCGCGGCTGACGGCTATTTACTTATCATCCGACCTCCGGCGACGACACCACGCGATCCGCGACAACATCCAAATCAACACGAACACCATATCCAACTCCACATACATCACAGATCTTCGATCAAACACAATATACATTTATCACAATAATCTACCATAAGCATTCAAAATCATACACGCTGTACATATTTCTCATCCATATTTTCACAACAATTAACAATATATTCACATATCTACACATTGAATTGTTACAAATAAACACGAATTATAACGTTTTGAAACTAAACACATTACATCGAGTTTATTTAGTGCGCGGTCACCATCCTCATCGTGACGCGAACATTGGTCCTTCGAGCCGCTAAAAAGACCCGGCGGGAAATAATTAGTGCTCACTATAATTGTACGAGACGGGCAAAAAAGAAAAATATGAGGTAAAGCGAAAAACATCATAACACATATACATACTTACCAAACCTAAAAACAAAGCAAACAAAAGTGATGAAAAGTGAAAAGTGGTGAACAGGAATTCTGAAAAGAAAATAAATTATATATGTGCAAAGTGCAACGAACCGAAGAATACATAAACTAGTGGAATTTTAAAACAAAAAAAAAAAAAAACGAAAACTACTTACCCAAGTGGAATTGTAAAACCTGAAAAAAAAGGAAAAGAAAAATAAAAATAAAAACGAAAACACCAAGTAAAAGTTACTTACCAAAGTGAAAAGGAAAATTGGAAAGTGGAAAGTGCAAAACCTACAAAACAAAAGATCTTACCCAAGGCACATTAAAAAGCAAACCAAGAAAAATTACACAAAAAAAAGTTATCTGAAAAAAAAAAGGAAGGAAAGAACAAGGCACAAATTAAAAGAAGAAAAATTAAATAACTTACCTAAATCCAAAAGCCCTAAAAGAAAAAGTGGGATAAAGTGTGCGCCAAAAGCGAAAGTGCGTGTAAGTGCAAGTGCGAAAACTAAAGCGCGCGCACCACACAGGAAGCGGCGTATATATTGGCGCAGACAGCAGCAAGCAGTGGGGCAGCAGCATAGGCGACAGCAGCGAGCACTACGCGGGAGCACCACTATATATTGCCTACCCCCTAGGCAATTTCGTGAGTCGTTCCAATTTTTTCATAATTTATATCAAAAGACGGTTGGAAAAATTTATTTTTCTCTGTATATCATCTATATACAGAGCCAACCGGTCCAACTTATACATCGGTCTTGCGGATGTACATAGCGCTTATGTACATAGGCAACCGGTGCTAGTGCTAGTGCCCTACATTACATACAGTGGTACTATACATCCCATTTATAGTACCCTGCAGGAAAAACAAAGGCTGCTGGTGCACTTAGATCCCATAAGTACACCACACAAAATTACTTCCAACTTCTTTGGAGGATTTTTATTTATAAATAATTACAAATAAAATAAATAAATATCGATACAAATTTTTTCGTTGGTCTCTTTTTCGAAGTTCGTCCGCAAATATCCATTGCGGCCCCTGTTTTTTATTTATTTATTGTGAGTTTTTTATTTCCACCAAATAAAAATAAAAATTAAATTAAATTAATAAAGAAGAACATTTTCGATTTTCTTCCGCAAACATCGACTGTGATTTATTTGATTATTTGACTGTGGAATTCTACCACATCTTTGGGTTTTTTTTCGTGCTTTTTTCCATTTTTGGAAATTTCTTTGCTTGTCTTGTTGGACAAACTCGCGCGGTCAACGTTCGTTCATCTCGTTCGGTAAATTCAACGTGGTCGAAACTCGGTCGATTATCACGTCATTTACTTGTTTTTCGTGGACTGTGAACTATCGTTTATTTTTTTATAAAAAACGACATGCCAGTGAACAGGTCGCCCGACAGATCCACCAGCAATAAAGCTGAGTCGGATCCACTCTCGGCATTGTCAGAGCCGCCTACAAAATTCGTTAGGACGCCTGACACCGAGTCGGAAGGCCTTGGTTCAGAATTATTGGGTGCAATCCCCAAAAAACGCACCACAAGGGCACAAACAGTAGAGATTCGCAAATCTCAAAAGGAAGTGGCTCATGATCCCTCCATGAGTGCCTTCATCTTCGAAGCGGACAATCTGGTCCACTTTTGCACACAATTTTCCTCGCGTGCAATCGAAGACTGTACTGTGCCCATGCTCAAGGCAGCTCTAGCCGATTTGAACGGCTATTATGAAGACGTGAAGGCAGCATACAGAAAAGTCGGCGTCACCCCTGATGACGACCTGCCAAGCGACTTCAAGCTTCTTGCTCGCAGCAAGTTGGAGCTATGCCGAGATCGAGCATATAATACAATCGCCCAGATCTCAGATATGATGGACGTTCAGCAACCTCCGCCCGCTGAAACAATACGTCCAGCTGAAACTTCGACAAGTTCAGCGTCTGAGCAGGCAAATAATTCTATTTGCTTGAATGTGCCACTATGCGACACAGAAATTTTCTCCGGTGGGTACGAAGAGTGGCCGTCGTTCCGTGACATGTTTACGGCGGTTTACAAAAACCACCCTAAACTCACCTCTGCCCAGAAACTGTATCACCTCAGATACAAGACAGCCGGAAAAGCTGGTGCGATTGTGAAGCAGTACGCATTAAGCGATGCTAACTTTGAACTGGCATGGAATGCGCTGAGATCACGTTTCGAAAATCGGCGCATTCTAGTTGACAAACAAGTCAAAACGCTCTTGAGCCTCCCTCAAGTAGCTACTGAAAATAGTGAAGCGCTCCAAAGGCTTCAATCGACTATCAACAATTCTCTGTCCGTCTTAGCATCTCAAGGCGTCTCGACAGAGAGTTGGGACCCAATTCTGGTGTACATTTGCTCCACAAAACTTCCAGAGGAGACTTTATCTCTATGGGAACAATCCCTCAGTTCCCGTAAAGATCTCCCCACTTGGGAGCAAATGGATGACTTCCTTACCAGAAGATATGAGGTCGTGGAACGGCTTAACACCGTTAAAACAATCAAGTCCGGGTTGATTCCGAACCGGGGTTTCAACAGAACACAAAATTTTTTGGTGGAAAGTGAGCGGACCTTTTCATGTCCGATTTGCGGCGCTCCTCATGCGCTCAAATTCTGCTCCACCTTCAAAAAAATGTCTGTTCGAGACCGAGTGAAGGCAGTGCGAACACACAACTTGTGCGAAAACTGCCTGTCATACACTCACTTGAAGCGGGATTGTACGAGTCAATTTACTTGCTCACACTGTCAGAGAAAGCACCATTCGCTGCTTCACATTGCTGACAGCAACCCGCCTCGGCAACGAAACGTAGTTGCTCAAGTCTCCACGACCCAGCCCCACAGTCCACAAGCGCGAAAGTCCCCCGTAAGAACGGCCCGGAGTTCACGGGATGAGTCAAGTTCTGATGAACAGTCACGTTCATCACGAACATCAAAAAATCGGCCAGTGCAGTCTCTTAGCACTACGGTCGAAGAGAAAACACTTCTCCCCACTGCTCTTGTTTCTTTAGAGCATCTCGGCGAATATCATAAGGTTCGAGCCCTTATCGATCAAGGTTCGCAGCGGACATTTATCTCGTCCAATGTGCAGAATCGACTGAGGATCCCTACGCAGAGGACTCAGATCGAAATATCTGGGATGGGTGGAAAAACCATTCAAAATTCAAACCAGATCTGCAACATAACACTAGTCGCCACCCGAACTAGTACGAAACTCACCACACAGGCAATTGTACTCCCACAGTTGACCAAGCTTCTGCCCACTTTCAATGTGGGCCTAAAGGAGTGGAAACACGTTGCCATGCTGGACCTAGCAGATCCAAACTGCTTCAAACAGGCCAAAATCGACATGGTCATCGGAAGCGATTTACTTCCTCAAATCCTTCTCGATGGAATCTACCGGAATATGTGTGGCAGCCTCCTTGCCCAAAACATTATATTCGGTTGGATCATAAGTGGGCCACTCCCCCAGAAAGTGTCAACATTCTCGACACAAGTGGAAGAAGTTTCAAATGAACACCTAAGTTCCCAGCAGGGTTTGAAAAACTGCCAGCATATTAGCAAAAGCACTAAAAATATGCTGTCGCTGTGCTGCGGCAGCATTCCTATTTGCGTAAGCGATTTTATGCTTTGCTTTGCTTCGATCATTTGAACAGCAAAGCAACAGCACGGCAGCAGTTCATGCTTGGTTTTGCTTTGTTGTTGCTGTCGCTGTGCACCAGGGTTTGAAAAACTGCCAGCATATTAGCAAAAGCACTAAAAATATGCTGTCGCTGTGCTGCGGCAGCATTCCTATTTGCGTAAGCGATTTTATGCTTTGCTTTGCTTCGATCATTTGAACAGCAAAGCAACAGCACGGCAGCAGTTCATGCTTCGTTTTGCTTTGCTGTTGCTGTCGCTGTGCACTTTTCTTGCAGCACAGTTGCAGCTTAGCATCTTATTTTTGTTCGATTGCTATAGGCTATTGCTTCGCCTGCAACAAAACGAGAGTTCCAGCAACAGCGACAGCACAAAACAAAAATATCTGCATATTGCTGTTGCTGTTCATAGGCTGTGCAAAAATAGTAGATCACTAAGTGAATATATTTGATCGTGGTCGGTGGTGTTTGTTTCCTTTGACGATGGCTCCGCGTAAAAATACTGTGAACATATGGGATTATTTCGAGAACCAAAAAGAGTGTGGGATGGCAGTCTGTAATCGGTGTAAAATACATTTGAAAAACAATAGGACTTATAATTTGAAAACTCATTTGTTAAAAGTGCACAAAATAGACTTGAATACTGTTGAGAGTCAAAATTCTAGTTCAGATATTATGCCATCAATTTCTGCTAGGAAACAAAATGTGAAAGTCCAAATAAATAAAAAAACCATTATTTCGCTCATATATTGGACTAATAACAGAAGACAGTGTGCCTTTCAATGTTCTAAACTCGGCTAATATGAGAAATATAATCGATCCTATTTGCGACGGCTTAGGGGAGAAGCTTGGAAAGCGCTTTACCCTAAACGCTAAAAATTGTAAAAGTACATTGAAGAAAGTTGCTGACAATATTCGTCAGAATATGAAATTAGAAATGAACAAGAGAAACAAGTCTCTTTGAAAATTGATAGCGCATCGAGGCTCTCGCGCAATATTTTTGGAGTCAGCGCTCAATTCATCAAGGAAGATGAGATAACATCATTTATTTTGGGAATGGTTGAATTAAAAGGCATTCGTGCTAGCGCGTCTAATAATCTAGCTGCAGAAATATTGAAAACATTAAAAAAGTACGACATTCATCTTAATCAGATCGTTTCAATAACTTCTGATAATGGGGCCAATATGATAAAAACATCAAAAATTTTATCAAATTGTAATATGTCCCAGGAATACGAACAGATCGATGAAGACCTGAATAATACATATCTCGACAATATCAGGAATATGGAAAGCCCATCAAATCTTCGTGTTGAGAACATCCAAATATGTAGATGCGCCGCGCACACTGCTCAACTGTGTGCTCTTGATGTGACTAAAGACCACGAAATTAAAGGATTTTTACTAGGTTGTAGAAATTTTACAAAATTTATTCGAAAACCTTCAAATGGCTTTAAGGACGCTTTTGAATTGAGAAATGTTCAACTTCCCCAACTCGATTGTTCCACTAGATGGGGTTCAACGTATAAGATGATTCAGAGTTTATTGGCTGCGAAAGATGCCTTGATTGCTGTCGAGTCTATAGGAAACAAAAGCATCGACGAAAATTTTGAAAACAACGATTCTCTTTGGGAATTCATGGAGTGTTATAGTGTCGTGTTTTCTCCTTTACAAGAAGCTATTGTAAAATTTCAGGCAGAGCATTTACACTATGGAAACTTTTATGCTCAATGGCTGAAATGTAAAATGCTTACTACTAAAATAGTACAAAAACATTCAACCAAGGACTTGGTTCAAAAAATTGGAAATAGTGTCTTAGAAAGCATCGAAAAGCGAACGTCGAAATTACTTGACAATGAAAGCCTTAATGCGTGCTTGTTTTTGGACCCAAGGTTCCACCATACTCTTAGCCCAGAAAAAAGACAGGAAGCCGTCGATTGGTTAAAGCACCTTTGGGATAAGCTATGCTCCGTCTGTGCTGCTTCAGAACACATTTCTGATGATAGTGCTTTAATGGCAACAAAGACTAACTTTGAAGACGAGACTGAGGAAATGCTGAACACATTTTTAACAGAAAAACTTCATGCAGCCACTGGCCAAACAGTTTATTGCGACGTGCACTCGAGGATTGGAAATTTGCATCTGCCATTTATGCGAAGCGACACTGATGTCTTGCAATTTTGGAAAGAGAGGAAATATTCCGATCCTGAACTATATGCATTGAGCAATGTTTGTTTTGGCATTCCGCCAACTCAGGTAGATAATGATTGTTTCTAATTTTTATTAATGTTCATTCTTTTATATAATAATTATTTATTGTGTGTACATATGTATATTTCAAACAGGTAACAATTGAACGGGCCTTTTCATCGTTGAAACTCATTTTAACGGACAATCGCAACAGGATGAGCAATGCGAATTTGGAAGATATTTTGCTCGTCAAGTTGAATTCCTCATTTTTAAATGAAGCCATAAACAACTTGCCATTATTTGAAGATGTGATGGAGGACAGTGACGAATGAAATGAACTTTATTATTTAATTCACAACATACATATGTATCTACATATATCTACTTTACTCATACATACATATGTACATATATGAAAATATATCAATAATAATGAATTATTTGATTGCAATCTTTTTATTACTTTACATATTTGCTTTTTTCAGCGTGAAATAAGAAATCTATGGGAACAGCAAAACCAACAGCACAGCGGCAGCACAGTTTTGGGTTTTTATGAATGCTGTCTGCTTTGCTTTCGAGCTGCGCGCGTCGCCACAGCACAGCGACAGCACAGTTTTGGGTTTTTATGATTGCTGTCTGCTTTGCTTTCGAGCTGCGCGCGTCGCCACAGCACAGCGACAGCACAGTTTTTGGTTTTTATGATTGCTGTCTGCTTTGCTTTCGAGCTGCGCGGGTCGCCACAGCACAGCGACAGCACAGTTTTTGGTTTTTATGATTGCTGCCTGCTTTGCTTTCGAGCTGCGCGCGTCGCCACAGCACAGCGACAGCACAGCTTTGGGGATTTTTGTGATTGCTTTTGCTTTGGCTTTGCAGCTGTCACTGTCGCAGCAACAGCATAGTCGAAGCAAATGAAATGAAAATATGAAAGCATTTTCAAACGCTGGTTCCCAGCTCAAACGCTTTTGGGAACAGGAGGAAATTCCACAGCCTTCTCCAATTTCCGAAGAGGATCGGTTTTGCGAAGACCTCTATCAAAAGACCACATCCCGGCGGTCAGATGGTAGATACGTCGTCCGACTCCCCTTCAAGGCTAGTTTTCCCAGCCAACTGGTTCTAGGTCAATCCCGTACCACAGCCTTCTCTCAATACCTCAGCATGGAAAGGACTTTGGCAAAGAAAGGCGATCTCCAAGCCACATATGATGAGGTCCTCAAAGAGTATCTCACTCTCAATCATATGGAGCCAACGCAGTCCAATGAGATCATCTCTGATGGCAAATACTTTTAATTTTATTTGCCTCACCATGCTGTAGTAAAGCCGGAAAAGACCACTTCTAAGGTCCGCGTTGTCTTCAACGCATCGAGAACAACCGGCTCTGGATATTCACTTAATGATATCCTGCATATTGGTCCCACGTTACAGCCCGACCTTATGACCCTCATTTTAAGATGGCGGCTGTACCGATTTGTATTTAATGGAGATGTGGAAAAAATGTATAGACAAATTCTTGTCCACCAAGACGATCAAGAGTTTCAGCGAATCCTCTTTCGTGAGTCTCGAAATTCCCCCATTCGAGACTTCAGGCTCAAGACAGTGACGTTTGGTGTGAACTGTGCTCCTTTCTTAGCCATTCGAACACTTCGACAACTGGCTGAAGATTCAAAGGACGAATTCCCGTTAGCGGAAACAGTCCTTCTCAAGGAGACATACGTTGATGACATTTTGTCCGGTGCTCATACCATTTCTGAGGCAGTCGAATCATTAACACAAGTGATTGATGCCCTCAAATCCGCAGGATTTCCTCTCAGGAAGATTACTTCTAATCATCCGAGGATCCTGGAAAACATCCCCACCTCGGCACTTCTCGACTCAGACTTCCTCAAGTTCGAAAGTGCCAGCTCTACTAAAACACTTGGCATGAGATGGAACGCTTTGTCGGATACTTTCTCGTATTCGATCGTTCCCATCTCAGAAACGAGTTCTGCCACGAAGCGACAGATTCTATCTGCGGTCGCCAAACTTTTTGACCCGGCAGGATGGCTCTCGCCCATTATAACTCAAGCCAAGTTACTTCTGCAAGAGCTTTGGTTGGAGGGTAAGGACTGGGACGAATGCGTAAAGCCCGGTTCCCTCATAAAGTGGAATCAATTCGTCAAGAATTTGTCGTCCATCAGCGAGATCGAGATCCCCCGATGGGTAGAATTCTCCCCTCTGAAGCGAATCCAACTTCACGGATTCTGCGATGCTTCCGAGAAGGCATATTGCGCAACTCTTTATTTGCGCGCCACTGACAGCGATGGCAATATCTCGTGTCACCTGCTCGTGGCAAAGGGTAAAGTTGCACCTCTGCAGACGGTTAGTCTGCCGCGACTAGAATTGTGCGGCGCCGTTTTACTTTCCCAGCTATCCAAATGCCTTACTGAAAATCTCGACGTGAACCCCGAAGACACCTTCTTCTGGTCGGATTCACAAATAGTTCTCGCCTGGCTAGAAAAACCTCCAAGCACTTGGAAGACATACGTAGCCAACCGCACTGCCCAGATATTGAAAAATGTCGGCAACGCCACTTGGCGTCATGTCATCAGCCATGACAATCCCGCCGATTTGGGCACTCGCGGGTGCAAGCCCCACGATCTTGCAAGAAACCCCCTGTGGTGGAACGGCCCCAAATGGCTTCAGTCACATGAAGAAGCCTGGCCCAAATACACTCCCTCCAATGTTGCTCCACCTGAGCAGCGAAAGGTCGAAGTTAATCTCGCGCTGGAGGAACCATCAGACATCCTCGATCGGTTCTCCTCCTATTCGCGCGCGCTACGTGTCCTTTCATACGCGTTCCGTTTCGTCCATAACGGACTCGCCAAGAGGAGCAACTCTCCTCTCAACTTGAATCCATTCGTTTCCCAGAATGAGATTCAGTTTGTCAAGACGAGACTTCTCTCGTTAGCCCAGACACGTTTCCACCACCCAGAACTCATCGCGCTATCCAACAAGACCCCCATTTCCCGAAAAAGCACGATTCTAACTCTCAATCCGTTCCTCGATAAGGACGGCCTAATGAGAGTTGATGGTAGGTTGGCCCAGGCGGCGCTGAGTTACAATGAGCGCCATCCGATAATCCTACCAGAGGCATCTCGGTTCTGCACGCTGTATCTTGAGTTTCTCCACACTCTTCTATTACACGCAGAACTTCGGCTCATGTTCAGAATGGCTCGTCAAGAGTTTTACATTCCCCGTCTAAAGCCCCAGATCAAGAAATGCATTCGCCTATGCAAGATCTGTACGGTTCAGAGACAAAAGGTCCGATCACAAATTATGGCAGCCCTTCCGCCAGAGCGGTGCACACTGTCAATCTCATTCTCGACGACAGGTGTTGATTTTGCGGGCCCATTTCAAATTAAGGCATCTCAACTCCGAACGGCAACCTTCATCAAAGGTTATGTCGCGGTGTTTGTCTGCTTCTCAACCAAGGCCATTCACTTGGAATTGTGTTCTGCCCTCACCACCGAGGCATTTCGCGCGGCCTTTGCCAGATTCATTGGCAGACGAGGCCTTCCCCGAAAAATCATGTCGGACAATGGCACCACATTCGTTGGCGGGAGTTCCTCAAGTTCTCAAAAGAGGTATCCCACGACATCCTAAAGAAGTATTCCACTCAAGGAGTCGATTGGGCATTCATTCCCCCCAGTGCACCTCACATGGGCGGGTTGTGGGAATCTGCAGTCAAGAGTTTCAAATCTCATCTCAAGAAGACTGCCGGCCATCACAAATTCAACTTCGAAGAGTTCACAACTCTTCTTGCTCGAATTGAGGCCGTCTTGAATTCCCGACCATTGTCACCTCTCTCACAAGATCCAACTGATCTCTTAGCGCTTACTCCAGGTCACTTCCTGCGAGGCGCTCCCCTTCTGTCACCTCCCGAACACAATTCGGAAGATCTATCCTTGATCAACCGATGGGAGAAGCTGAAAGCTCTGCATCATGAGTTCAGCCGGAGGTGGAAAACTGAATATCTCCACGAACTACAGAAGAGACATAAGTGGCGCCATCCCCAACAGGAGCTAGAGCTGGACCAGCTAGTCGTCATCAAGGACGAGCTGCTGCCCCCCACCGAGTGGAGACTAGGACGAATCATCGCTCTACATCCAGGACCCGATGGCCACGTCCGAGTGGCCGATATCCGCACACAATCCGGCATACTCACCCGCCCGATTGTGAAATTATGCGTTCTACCCCCCGCGTAGAACTTCTTCTAGCTTATTATAAATTCCTTTATAATTATTCGCGGGCATCGCTGCCCCCTATTATTATAAGACATTAAAGTCTGCTTGTTTGTTCTTTCTCCACAGCTCCACCATGGACGAGACACACCGCTGCCAGATATGCCATCGCCCTCACCCTTGAGGTTCTGCCGCGGGTTCATCGCCATGAACCCCGGTCAACGCGACGATGTCATGCACGCGCACGGTTACTGCCGCAACTGTTTGGCACGGTCCCACGACACGGGGGCCTGCGACTCGCCAAACAGTTGCAAGGAGTGTGGGTTGGCACATCATACGATGCTGCACCCCGTCGACACTCTGCAACGGGTGGCCCAATCCCGAGGACGACAACGAGGTGCCCGACCGGCGAAGCAATCCGGCCACCGGGCGCAAGGCCAGCGCCGCCGCAATCCCCGCACTACGGCGCAGCCATCACGCCAGCGTCCACGCCCCCCTCCTCCTACGACGCGCTCGTCGCGCAGTCGTGAGGGACCGACCCGTTGCAGGGTGCGGACCGCGCCCATGCGTCAGCAGCCCACCAGCGCCGCCAACGCATCCGCGCGTCGCCAGATTTCGGCCAACCACGCCCGACAAGGGATTACCACGAGCCAGCTACGAGGACGAAAGGCTCGGACGCTGCTGACGCAGGCAATTAAGTCTTTAACGGAGTTGAGGGGGGTCGTTTAAATGCACGAGTGCATCCGGCCCCAGGATGTTCACGTCGTTGCCTGCCGTCGCCGCGCATCACCTAAACTGTAAAATAAAGAACAAATAATTATACATAAATAATGTGTAATATACAGTACATATCCTCTCCCATCTCGTTTACTTACCTCATTCCCATATACTTACCTTCTCCTATATACTTACCCTTATATACTTACCATTTGTGCATCTCCGCTATTCCTCATCCGCTATCCTCGCTCTTATACAGCCCTTGTATACTTTCCCTATGTACTCACCGACGGCATCCCTCGCTGTCCTAAACGGTGCTTGCGCGGCTGACGGCTATTTACTTATCATCCGACCTCCGGCGACGACACCACGCGATCCGCGACAACATCCAAATCAACACGAACACCATATCCAACTCCACATACATCACAGATCTTCGATCAAACACAATATACATTTATCACAATAATCTACCATAAGCATTCAAAATCATACACGCTGTACATATTTCTCATCCATATTTTCACAACAATTAACAATATATTCACATATCTACACATTGAATTGTTACAAATAAACACGAATTATAACGTTTTGAAACTAAACACATTACATCGAGTTTATTTAGTGCGCGGTCACCATCCTCATCGTGACGCGAACAATTGTGTATGAGTGTATATATATGTATCTATATGCACGATTGAAAATTTTCTAAGTTGCAGAAAATTTCCAATGTGCAGTGAAAATGGGCAGTTTGTCCCACTGTGCCCGCTTTGTGCTTTCGTGTTTATGTATATGCACTTGAACTACCAAGTGCGTGCGAATACAGCACAAAGAGAGATGCGGAAATAAGTGCAGCAGTGGGCGCGCAGAATGTACACAGCAGCTGGGCTGTTTGCTGCTGATCTTGTAAGTAAGTAAACAGAAAAAGAGGGGAAATGTGCGCACAAAGAAAAGTGCGAGAATGGGAATTAGCGCTAATTGTTATGCGCAGGGGAAATGTGCAAAATATGGAAACCGGACAGCAGCGGACTTATATGATTTTTTAATAACTGGATTTTTGGGGACCAGTTCAGTTTTATATATATGTATGAAATTAAACCGCAATTTAATAATCGGGCGGGTAATTTTCTTTACAAATTGTTGTTATTTGTAAAATATATGTGTATGCATTCGCATCGTATGTGAATGTTAATTAATGTGTAAGTGGGAAATTGGTTATTTTTTGTAAATGTTTTGACTTTGACTTTAATGTACATTCTTATGAATTCTGTCACTCCTATAGTCTGTAAGGTATTCACCGTAGACTCGATAAATAAATAAATAAATAAATATAAATGTATATATTGGTTAGTGTATGTGTTGTTAATTTTTGTTAAAAATTTTTTGGGCTTATCTTATTAGGGCCCAGTGCCCGAGAATGTGGATCTCCTCTATATGTTGTTGATTGTTGTCCGTCCAACGTTGTGCTGTGGTGCTGATATTGTCTGCCTTTTGTTTATCCGCTGTCGCTTCCCTCTCCGTCTGCGTAGGGTTTGTTGTTGTTGTTGGATGTTTTCGTTAGTCGTTGAAATTGCACTGCACTGTGGTTTTTTGTGCTTTTCTGCACTGCACTTAATGTTTGTATGTTTGGTTTATAAATTTGTATTTCTTTTTTTGAAAAAGGGTTGGGGGCGCCGGGGATGGCGTTGTTGTTGTTTTTTTTTTTTGTAGAAAAAGGGGCCGGGGTTGGCTTTTTGTTTTTTTTCGGTAAGGGGCTCACTTCACTTCACTTTAATTTATTTTTGTTACCTCATTTCTTGTTTGGTGTTGTAGGATGTTGTTCACTCTTGTTTGTTTAGTTTTAATTTGTCACTGTATGTTTCACTGTATGTTGTTCACTCTTGTTTGTTTAGTTTTAATTTGTCACTGTATGTTGTTCAATATTTTGTGTTATTTCGCGGGTTCGCGGTGGCTCGAAGGACCATGATTAGAATCTCCAAGCCGTCGGCGGAACGTTTTTAATAAAAATGCGCGGGGTTGCGGTTTAGCGGTGTGCACTTTATTAGGCGGTTTAAACACGAATGACAATAGTAAGACAGTAGACGACACAAACGGCCGGAGCCGGTGGATTGTGAAAGTGGAACATAAGTACAAAGGGGAACTGGAAGGGAGAGGATTTGAGTTTTGCAGGATCCACAGAACATTGGAACGACACATTTGTACAACCTTCAATACTAAATCATATATTTCCTTTTTCTCTTCGTCTGATAAAAAATAATCGGACCCTGTACTTTCGGTCAAATATTCTTTAATATTTTCGGAAATTTGCGTAACGTCATCCATTAAAATGTTTTTAACTAAATAGTAACATTTTAGTCTTGTGAAGTGGTCTTCAGTGGGAGTACTGCAACCTGAAATACCTTCCGGCCTTCCTATTGCCGCTTTTGATGTCGATGGTTGGTCATCGCTTATGCTACATGCATCTCCTGCATCGAAGTAAGTGGTTTTTTTCAACCATACCTCATTATTCTGGACAAAATTTAAGTCCTGGATATCTTCTCTTTAGTCGTAGATATGTTGGCTGCAGGTAAACTTCCTTCGACGTAACCAATTTCTTTAGTGACAGCCAGAACAAACTTCTCCTTTGTCTTCGAAATAGTAAATATTTCAAACAGCTTCGGCAGTGGCGGAGTTGAAGTGATGTTTAGTTCAAATTAAATTCGAAACTAACTTCACTTACTCCAAACTCCTTTATTTATAAGTAGGATTTGCATATGCATTCAAATAGCAGGTACTAAGCTTCCAGTACTAGCAGGTACATAAACAGTTGTTAGGTTTTCCCGCGTTGTGGGATTTTTGGGGGTGGGTTTTAGACAGTGCACATAGATATAAGTCTGCTTTTTGTTTTCAATAACTAATTGTTTCATTGGCGCGGTTCAACTCAAAGACTAATGGCGACTGACTGCGTTTTGCTCAAATTAAAACAAAAAAAATCTTGTGTCAGACACAGTATTAGTATTTTGTTAAACACAAAAGCATTACATCAAAGGATACATGATAGCTGATTGCCGGAAATGAAAGCCAACTTGTTTTTCGTACGTGCGAACTGCGCATCCAGCAAAAGTACTCTTTACTTCGAGCTTACAGCAATATACGCCAAAAAAAAAGTCGACTTACTATGGAGTTGCAAGCTTATATCACTTCTTAAATGAAGCCAAAATCCAAATTTGCATGCCATGGCAACGATTATAATCGCGTGTAATTGATTCACTATCAAAATCTTGACGAACTTGTTCGAACGCACGCACCCGAAAGCACAAAATTGCGCGAGGTGCCCACAGAAAAATCGCTGTAAAATCCAGTCGGGCAAAATCGGGCACCCGATCTCTTCAGGGCAGTACTCACAGAAGACTAGTGAACAATTTTCCCAAAGACGGAACCGTGGCAAGTATGGCCTTTTTTTTGAAAGTCTATCGAAAGTTCAAAAAGTGCGATAAGAACAGTGCTTCAAGTGAGTGCCTGCGAAAAGACAACAACAACAACCAACTTTTTTTTCTATGTTTAATTATTTCCTGTGCGGTTTATAATCGTGTGCGGTTGAGCGGCGCGAAATAAGTGTACTGGTAACTGCACTTGAGTTAGAAGTGGAACGACTTCCAGTTTAGCCCAATTCAGCTTGCAACTTAGGTGAGGAGCCCGAATGTCCAGGGCAATCCAAGTTAACTGTCCTTCTAGAAATCTCGTACTGGGAATGAGCACGCTAAAGCACTTCGATTGACAACGTAAATCAGAATGATTTTAATTATTGTATTAACTTAAAAGGTAACTTATATTACTCCAATTAAAATAGTTGATTCTACAAAAATTACTTAAGCTGACTTATTCTGCTACAACGGCTGTCTGCTGTTCCCATTTGTTGGTGGTGTGACATCCGTCCGATGCCCTCATTATTGTTTGTGCCCCGTCAGCTAGCTGGTCGCTGGTTGTTGTTGATGTTGTCAGAGTGCACTGCACTTGCTGGCTTGTGCCCCGTCAGCTAGCTGGTCACTGGTTGTTGTTGTTGTTGTCAGAGTGCACTGCACTTGCTGGCTTGTGCCCCGCTACGTCTGCTGTATCAGCAGTCTAGGTGGTTTGGCTGGTGGTGAGGTTTGTGATGGCACCGCTGTAGGTGGGGACGTAACTCCTCCCCCCTAGAGTAGAGCGAGGGCCACAATGACTTAATTGCGGCCGGAGCGATGCTGGGTTCGCGTTGGAAGGTGGTTTCGTTGCTAATGAATTTGAGTATCTTCTTCCTCGGTAGTAGTGCGAAGCTGATGCTAATTACTATGATGAGCAATAGAAGGGCCATGGTGGTGTATGCTTGGGTCGTTTTGCTTTGTAATAATGTCCTTCAGCTTTTGCAATGTGAGTATCTTGCTTGTAGATTTGGCTTCGATCTTCACCGTCGGAAGGGGTATGGTGATAGGGTCTTCATGGAATATGAGTAATTCATCGTTGTATGTTATGCCGTTGATCTCTACTTGGCAGTTGCTGTAGTGAATTATGGCTGTTCCTTCTATTGTGTGGGTTGTGCTACTGCAACTAGATTTTATTAGTACTTGTGGTGCGTTAAATATAGCAATATAGTTGTGTTCTGGTTGGAAAATCGATTCTATGCGGCCAACATCGTTAAGGTGACATCTTGCTGGTTGATTCTGCATATACGGTTGTGTTATGATTTCTTTCGTGCCGTTAATTGGGAGGGGTATGATGTGATAGAATGTGTAGGTGTGTGAGTGTATTTTAATGTTGAATATTATGTTTGTGTTGTTGTAGTATGCTTGTAAGTCTAAAAATTCATAAATGTGTTCCTCGGATCTGATTTCGATCGATTGATTTTTGAAATGTTCGCAGACTATTCCCAGTTCTTCTGGACTCAAAATTTGTTTTGGGATTATATTTAATTTGGCCAATACGATGGCTTCCGAAATGTCTGTCAAATGGCTAGTAAGAAGTTCAATGTTATAGTTAATTTGGTTGAGATATTGCGCTTCTGTTAGTAGTTCCTTATCTTCCTTAATTTTATTCGCAGTAGTTTCAAGGTAATTTATTATTGTGTCTTGTTCCTTATTTATGTGTGTAGTTATGTTCTTAAATCTTTCTAACATGTTTAGGTTTAGTAGTGTTTGTTAGATAGTGTGTTTTCTAAATCGGTGCTCTTATGTTGTAATTCAAGTATTTCGTTGTTAATGTGGTCAGCGTCGTTTGCGTCCATATTCCCGGTGATGAATTTAGTTAGGGTGCCTATTCCATTGAAAAGTCCTCTTTTGTGTCTGATTGTCGGTGTCAGTGTGAGTTTTTTGTGTTTCAGTCCTTCTAATTTTAGTTGTGTAACTTCCATAGTGTTAGTGAGTGTTGTGTGTTTTCTGAATGTGTCTAGTGTAATTGAAATTCTTCTAATGTTTTCGTCGTAATCTTCTAAGTTAACTATGTGTATTAGGTTTTTGTGTCCTATTATCGTCTTTGCTGTTCCGAGTTTGATTGGGAGAATTCCTTGTAATTCTGTTAAGTTGTGTATCTCTAACGTTTGGGCTTTTGCTGCGACTAACCTACAAAATTCATAATGTTAGCTTATTCTTAAATTTTACGTGGTAGTTGAAGTTTAGATTTATACAGTTTTTGGTCTTTCGAAGTAAATATTGTATTTTTACTATTAATCTTTGTTTTGTGGCTTGTAAATCTGGGGGTAATTTTATTTCGTCTACATTCTTTCCTGAAAACTGTATCGTTAGCTTGGAATTGGAACGGATCCTCTCTGTCTTTGTTTAATTTTTCTATTCTATTGTCAACTTTTTGCGTAAGTCTAGCCTGTATGGTGGGGTATAGTATTTCTTGATATTCGTTTAGTTTTTTTAGATATTCGTGTTCGTTGCTGAATTTAATGTCATTATTGAACTTAGGCGTTCTGCCGTTGAAAAGTTCGTACGGCGTTAGTTTAGTTGCCGAGTGGATAGCGTTGTTATAAGTAAGGATTGTCTCCGAAAGGATTTCTTCATGGTCAATATTTATTTTTTTCTCCTTTTTCTTTCCAAGAATGAGCCTGTATAGCAACCGTTTGCGCTGGTCGGTCAGCGAACTGACGAAACCCGATACTCCGCACGTTCTGCGTAATCAGCGGAGTTCGGGTGGTCGCAGCCGAGCCGACAACGGTTCACGGCCACACACGACTATTGCACGGTCAGCAGGGCTCACTAAGGAACTTGATTGCTGGGGAAATTTAGTTTTAATCAGAAACTCAATAAAGAAAGGCGCAGCAAACAGCTCGCCGTAGCAAAGTACAGAAAAATTAAAAGTGATTTTTATTAATTGGCGCCCAACGTGGGGCAACTTTAACAAGGACCCGATGGCCACGTCCGAGTGGCCGATATCCGCACACAATCCGGCATACTCACCCGCCCGATTGTGAAATTATGCGTTCTACCCCCCGCGTAGAACTTCTTCTAGCTTATTATAAATTCCTTTATAATTATTCGCGGGCATCGCTGCCCCCTATTATTATAAGACATTAAAGTCTGCTTGTTTGTTCTTTCTCCACAGCTCCACCATGGACGAGACACACCGCTGCCAGATATGCCATCGCCCTCACCCTTGAGGTTCTGCCGCGGGTTCATCGCCATGAACCCCGGTCAACGCGACGATGTCATGCACGCGCACGGTTACTGCCGCAACTGTTTGGCACGGTCCCACGACACGGGGGCCTGCGACTCGCCAAACAGTTGCAAGGAGTGTGGGTTGGCACATCATACGATGCTGCACCCCGTCGACACTCTGCAACGGGTGGCCCAATCCCGAGGACGACAACGAGGTGCCCGACCGGCGAAGCAATCCGGCCACCGGGCGCAAGGCCAGCGCCGCCGCAATCCCCGCACTACGGCGCAGCCATCACGCCAGCGTCCACGCCCCCCTCCTCCTACGACGCGCTCGTCGCGCAGTCGTGAGGGACCGACCCGTTGCAGGGTGCGGACCGCGCCCATGCGTCAGCAGCCCACCAGCGCCGCCAACGCATCCGCGCGTCGCCAGATTTCGGCCAACCACGCCCGACAAGGGATTACCACGAGCCAGCTACGAGGACGAAAGGCTCGGACGCTGCTGACGCAGGCAATTAAGTCTTTAACGGAGTTGAGGGGGGTCGTTTAAATGCACGAGTGCATCCGGCCCCAGGATGTTCACGTCGTTGCCTGCCGTCACCGCGCATCACCTAAACTGTAAAATAAAGAACAAATAATTATACATAAATAATGTGTAATATACAGTACATATCCTCTCCCATCTCGTTTACTTACCTCATTCCCATATACTTACCTTCTCCTATATACTTACCCTTATATACTTACCATTTGTGCATCTCCGCTATTCCTCATCCGCTATCCTCGCTCTTATACAGCCCTTGTATACTTTCCCTATGTACTCACCGACGGCATCCCTCGCTGTCCTAAACGGTGCTTGCGCGGCTGACGGCTATTTACTTATCATCCGACCTCCGGCGACGACACCACGCGATCCGCGACAACATCCAAATCAACACGAACACCATATCCAACTCCACATACATCACAGATCTTCGATCAAACACAATATACATTTATCACAATAATCTACCATAAGCATTCAAAATCATACACGCTGTACATATTTCTCATCCATATTTTCACAACAATTAACAATATATTCACATATCTACACATTGAATTGTTACAAATAAACACGAATTATAACGTTTTGAAACTAAACACATTACATCGAGTTTATTTAGTGCGCGGTCACCATCCTCATCGTGACGCGAACAATTGTGTATGAGTGTATATATATGTATCTATATGCACGATTGAAAATTTTCTAAGTTGCAGAAAATTTCCAATGTGCAGTGAAAATGGGCAGTTTGTCCCACTGTGCCCGCTTTGTGCTTTCGTGTTTATGTATATGCACTTGAACTACCAAGTGCGTGCGAATACAGCACAAAGAGAGATGCGGAAATAAGTGCAGCAGTGGGCGCGCAGAATGTACACAGCAGCTGGGCTGTTTGCTGCTGATCTTGTAAGTAAGTAAACAGAAAAAGAGGGGAAATGTGCGCACAAAGAAAAGTGCGAGAATGGGAATTAGCGCTAATTGTTATGCGCAGGGGAAATGTGCAAAATATGGAAACCGGACAGCAGCGGACTTATATGATTTTTTAATAACTGGATTTTTGGGGACCAGTTCAGTTTTATATATATGTATGAAATTAAACCGCAATTTAATAATCGGGCGGGTAATTTTCTTTACAAATTGTTGTTATTTGTAAAATATATGTGTATGCATTCGCATCGTATGTGAATGTTAATTAATGTGTAAGTGGGAAATTGGTTATTTTTTGTAAATGTTTTGACTTTGACTTTAATGTACATTCTTATGAATTCTGTCACTCCTATAGTCTGTAAGGTATTCACCGTAGACTCGATAAATAAATAAATAAATAAATATAAATGTATATATTGGTTAGTGTATGTGTTGTTAATTTTTGTTAAAAATTTTTTGGGCTTATCTTATTAGGGCCCAGTGCCCGAGAATGTGGATCTCCTCTATATGTTGTTGATTGTTGTCCGTCCAACGTTGTGCTGTGGTGCTGATATTGTCTGCCTTTTGTTTATCCGCTGTCGCTTCCCTCTCCGTCTGCGTAGGGTTTGTTGTTGTTGTTGGATGTTTTCGTTAGTCGTTGAAATTGCACTGCACTGTGGTTTTTTGTGCTTTTCTGCACTGCACTTAATGTTTGTATGTTTGGTTTATAAATTTGTATTTCTTTTTTTGAAAAAGGGTTGGGGGCGCCGGGGATGGCGTTGTTGTTGTTTTTTTTTTTTTTGTAGAAAAAGGGGGCCGGGGTTGGCTTTTTGTTTTTTTTCGGTAAGGGGCTCACTTCACTTCACTTTAATTTATTTTTGTTACCTCATTTCTTGTTTGGTGTTGTAGGATGTTGTTCACTCTTGTTTGTTTAGTTTTAATTTGTCACTGTATGTTTCACTGTATGTTGTTCACTCTTGTTTGTTTAGTTTTAATTTGTCACTGTATGTTGTTCAATATTTTGTGTTATTTCGCGGGTTCGCGGTGGCTCGAAGGACCATGATTAGAATCTCTAAGCCGTCGGCGGAACGTTTTTAATAAAAATGCGCGGGGTTGCGGTTTAGCGGTGTGCACTTTATTAGGCGGTTTAAACACGAATGACAATAGTAAGACAGTAGACGACACAAACGGCCGGAGCCGGTGGATTGTGAAAGTGGAACATAAGTACAAAGGGGAACTGGAAGGGAGAGGATTTGAGTTTTGCAGGATCCACAGAACATTGGAACGACACATTTGTACAACCTTCAATACTAAATCATATATTTCCTTTTTCTCTTCGTCTGATAAAAAATAATCGGACCCTGTACTTTCGGTCAAATATTCTTTAATATTTTCGGAAATTTGCGTAACGTCATCCATTAAAATGTTTTTAACTAAATAGTAACATTTTAGTCTTGTGAAGTGGTCTTCAGTGGGAGTACTGCAACCTGAAATACCTTCCGGCCTTCCTATTGCCGCTTTTGATGTCGATGGTTGGTCATCGCTTATGCTACATGCATCTCCTGCATCGAAGTAAGTGGTTTTTTCCAACCATACCTCATTATTCTGGACAAAATTTAAGTCCTGGATATCTTCTCTTTAGTCGTAGATATGTTGGCTGCAGGTAAACTTCCTTCGACGTAACCAATTTCTTTAGTGACAGCCAGAACAAACTTCTCCTTTGTCTTCGAAATAGTAAATATTTCAAACAGCTTCGGCAGTGGCGGAGTTGAAGTGATGTTTAGTTCAAATTAAATTCGAAACTAACTTCACTTACTCCAAACTCCTTTATTTATAAGTAGGATTTGCATATGCATTCAAATAGCAGGTACTAAGCTTCCAGTACTAGCAGGTACATAAACAGTTGTTAGGTTTTCCCGCGTTGTGGGATTTTTGGGGGTGGGTTTTAGACAGTGCACATAGATATAAGTCTGCTTTTTGTTTTCAATAACTAATTGTTTCATTGGCGCGGTTCAACTCAAAGACTAATGGCGACTGACTGCGTTTTGCTCAAATTAAAACAAAAAAAATCTTGTGTCAGACACAGTATTAGTATTTTGTTAAACACAAAAGCATTACATCAAAGGATACATGATAGCTGATTGCCGGAAATGAAAGCCAACTTGTTTTTCGTACGTGCGAACTGCGCATCCAGCAAAAGTACTCTTTACTTCGAGCTTACAGCAATATACGCCAAAAAAAAAGTCGACTTACTATGGAGTTGCAAGCTTGTATTACTTCTTAAATTAAGCCAAAATCCAAATTTGCATGCCATGGCAACGATTATAATCGCGTGTAATTGATTCACTATCAAAATCTTGACGAACTTGTTCGAACGCACGCACCCGAAAGCACAAAATTGCGCGAGGTGCCCACAGAAAAATCGCTGTAAAATCCAGTCGGGCAAAATCGGGCACCCGATCTCTTCAGGGCAGTACTCACAGAAGACTAGTGAACAATTTTCCCAAAGACGGAACCGTGGCAAGTATGGCCTTTTTTTTGAAAGTCTATCGAAAGTTCAAAAAGTGCGATAAGAACAGTGCTTCAAGTGAGTGCCTGGGAAAAGACAACAACAACAACCAACTTTTTTTTCTATGTTTAATTATTTCCTGTGCGGTTTATAATCGTGTGCGGTTGAGCGGCGCGAAATAAGTGTACTGGTAACTGCACTTGAGTTAGAAGTGGAACGACTTCCAGTTTAGCCCAATTCAGCTTGCAACTTAGGTGAGGAGCCCGAATGTCCAGGGCAATCCAAGTTAACTGTCCTTCTAGAAATCTCGTACTGGGAATGAGCACGCTAAAGCACTTCGATTGACAACGTAAATCAGAATGATTTTAATTATTGTATTAACTTAAAAGGTAACTTATATTACTCCAATTAAAATAGTTGATTCTACAAAAATTACTTAAGCTGACTTATTCTGCTACATCGGCTGTCTGCTGTTCCCATTTGTTGGTGGTGTGACATCCGTCCGATGCCCTCATTATTGTTTGTGCCCCGTCAGCTAGCTGGTCGCTGGTTGTTGTTGTTGTTGTCAGAGTGCACTGCACTTGCTGGCTTGTGCCCCGTCAGCTAGCTGGTCGCTGGTTGTTGTTGTTGTTGTCAGAGTGCACTGCACTTGCTGGCTTGTGCCCCGCTACGTCTGCTGTATCAGCAGTCTAGGTGGTTTGGCTGGTGGTGAGGTTTGTGATGGCACCGCTGTAGGTGGGGACGTAACTCCTCCCCCCTAGAGTAGAGCGAGGGCCACAATGACTTAATTGCGGCCGGAGCGATGCTGGGTTCGCGTTGGAAGGTGGTTTCGTTGCTAATGAATTTGAGTATCTTCTTCCTCGGTAGTAGTGCGAAGCTGATGCTAATTACTATGATGAGCAATAGAAGGGCCATGGTGGTGTATGCTTGGGTCGTTTTGCTTTGTAATAATGTCCTTCAGCTTTTGCAATGTGAGTATCTTGCTTGTAGATTTGGCTTCGATCTTCACCGTCGGAAGGGGTATGGTGATAGGGTCTTCATGGAATATGAGTAATTCATCGTTGTATGTTATGCCGTTGATCTCTACTTGGCAGTTGCTGTAGTGAATTATGGCTGTTCCTTCTATTGTGTGGGTTGTGCTACTGCAACTAGATTTTATTAGTACTTGTGGTGCGTTAAATATAGCAATATAGTTGTGTTCTGGTTGGAAAATCGATTCTATGCGGCCAACATCGTTAAGGTGACATCTTGCTGGTTGATTCTGCATATACGGTTGTGTTATGATTTCTTTCGTGCCGTTAATTGGGAGGGGTATGATGTGATAGAATGTGTAGGTGTGTGAGTGTATTTTAATGTTGAATATTATGTTTGTGTTGTTGTAGTATGCTTGTAAGTCTAAAAATTCATAAATGTGTTCCTCGGATCTGATTTCGATCGATTGATTTTTGAAATGTTCGCAGACTATTCCCAGTTCTTCTGGACTCAAAATTTGTTTTGGGATTATATTTAATTTGGCCAATACGATGGCTTCCGAAATGTCTGTCAAATGGCTAGTAAGAAGTTCAATGTTATAGTTAATTTGGTTGAGATATTGCGCTTCTGTTAGTAGTTCCTTATCTTCCTTAATTTTATTCGCAGTAGTTTCAAGGTAATTTATTATTGTGTCTTGTTCCTTATTTATGTGTGTAGTTATGTTCTTAAATCTTTCTAACATGTTTAGGTTTAGTAGTGTTTGTTAGATAGTGTGTTTTCTAAATCGGTGCTCTTATGTTGTAATTCAAGTATTTCGTTGTTAATGTGGTCAGCGTCGTTTGCGTCCATATTCCCGGTGATGAATTTAGTTAGGGTGCCTATTCCATTGAAAAGTCCTCTTTTGTGTCTGATTGTCGGTGTCAGTGTGAGTTTTTTGTGTTTCAGTCCTTCTAATTTTAGTTGTGTAACTTCCATAGTGTTAGTGAGTGTTGTGTGTTTTCTGAATGTGTCTAGTGTAATTGAAATTCTTCTAATGTTTTCGTCGTAATCTTCTAAGTTAACTAACACTTCGTTCAATAATGTGTGTGACTGACACATAGATGGCGGCACTAATACTAAATCAATATTTTTTTTCGAAATTGTGAACCTTTTTAGGCTTACTGTCAAAATTATATGTCAATCCGACCATTACTTTACAAGTTACAGTGCTTTAAGTGACACTACTTTTGAGTTTTAAAAAAAAAATGATTTCAAAGCAATTCCGTGTGCTGATTTATCATTGTTTTTTAATGAAAAAAAATACTGTTCAATGCCAGGAATGGCTAGAAAAACCATTATTCGGACTCTGCTCCATCAAAAAGAACCATTCGTAAGTGGTTTGCTAAATTCCGTACAGGCCATATGAGCACCGAAGACGATGAACGCAGTGGACGTCCAAAAGAGGCTGTTACGGACGAAAACATCAAAAAAATCCACAAAATGATTTTGGAAGATCGTAAATTGAGGTTGATTTGTATAGCTGACACTCTAAAGATATCAAAGGAACGTGTTGGACATATCGTTCATGAATATTTGGGTATGCGAAAGCTATGTGCAAAGTGGGTGCCGCGCGAGCTCACAATCGACCAAAACATGAACGTGTCGATGCTTCGGAGCAAAAAAAAAAATGGTACTGAAAAGTTGGAAGGTCGCTATAATCGGTGTATCGCCCTCGATGGCAACTATGTTGATGAATAAAAACGAATTTTGGCAAAAAAATGTGTTTTAATTAGTTAGTCACACACATTATTGAACGAAGTGTTATGTGTATTAGGTTTTTGTGTCCTATTATCGTCTTTGCTGTTCCGAGTTTGATTGGGAGAATTCCTTGTAATTCTGTTAAGTTGTGTATCTCTAACGTTTGGGCTTTTGCTGCGACTAACCTACAAAATTCATAATGTTAGCTTATTCTTAAATTTTACGTGGTAGTTGAAGTTTAGATTTATACAGTTTTTGGTCTTTCGAAGTAAATATTGTATTTTTACTATTAATCTTTGTTTTGTGGCTTGTAAATCTGGGGGTAATTTTATTTCGTCTACATTCTTTCCTGAAAACTGTATCGTTAGCTTGGAATTGGAACGGATCCTCTCTGTCTTTGTTTAATTTTTCTATTCTATTGTCAACTTTTTGCGTAAGTCTAGCCTGTATGGTGGGGTATAGTATTTCTTGATATTCGTTTAGTTTTTTTAGATATTCGTGTTCGTTGCTGAATTTAATGTCATTATTGAACTTAGGCGTTCTGCCGTTGAAAAGTTCGTACGGCGTTAGTTTAGTTGCCGAGTGGATAGCGTTGTTATAAGTAAGGATTGTCTCCGAAAGGATTTCTTCATGGTCAATATTTATTTTTTTCTCCTTTTTCTTTCCAAGAATGAGCCTGTATAGCAACCGTTTGCGCTGGTCGGTCAGCGAACTGACGAAACCCGATACTCCGCACGTTCTGCGTAATCAGCGGAGTTCGGGTGGTCGCAGCCGAGCCGACAACGGTTCACGGCCACACACGACTATTGCACGGTCAGCAGGGCTCACTAAGGAACTTGATTGCTGGGGAAATTTAGTTTTAATCAGAAACTCAATAAAGAAAGGCGCAGCAAACAGCTCGCCGTAGCAAAGTACAGAAAAATTAAAAGTGATTTTTATTAATTGGCGCCCAACGTGGGGCAACTTTAACAAGGCAATCAAGAGAATCCTGGAGACAACTTTAACAAGGCAATAAAGAGAATCCTGGAGACAACTTTAACACTCCGGTCCGTAGTAGAGGTTTACGCCGATTGCTTTTGCTTCGGCGGCGGCGTAGGGGCCAGAGAGAACCGGCGGCGGCGGCGGCGGCGGCTTAGCCGGTTAATTTGGCGGCGGCGGCGGCGGGGAGGACGGTGTATCCAGTTATTAAATGACATTTTTCTATTTCAATTTATTTTAAAAACTAGCTGTACCTGGCGGCTTCACTCACGTCGATTTCATAATAAATTTTTTTTTTAATATCTGATAACTATTTGTATAACGGCCTAAACAATTAAGTTAGATTTATTATGTTCAATGTTTTCATGCCGATTGTCCCAGTAACAAATTTAAATGCTGTCCGAGTAATAATTCCGAAGCTATTCCATATTATACCCAGACCATTCCCCTTGTCGACGGGCACGACTAAATCGTATTTTTGTGCCAAATGGCAGTGATGTGAACGTAATAGTTCCAAAGTTACACTGCAATTTAGGGTTGCCAAAAAATGTCACGCCCCTTGTCCAACGCCCATACAATTTTCATCAGTGGAACAACAGATCTATGGGGCGATGGTATACCCAATTTTAAGGGTGGTGCAACGCCCCCTTGTCCAATACCTACACTATTCTTTCAGTCGCTGAGCGCATCTAAATCGTAAGCTCGTACCAAGTTTCATTGATGTGATAAACCTGAGAGGTTTATTGTGCCCCTTAAATCATCTGGTGTTTTATATGCTCAGGTATTGAATCAGACCTTTCTGCGATATTTGCATCAGGTCGTCTTCACCGAGGCTATGTTTCCCCAGAAACTTTGCACGTCTGTGTGTCAGGGCAGGACAGTTCTTAATGATGTGTTCCATTGTTTCGTCAGCTTCCTGGCAGAATCTACATGTTCTGCTGTCGGTAAGACCAAGTTTGTAGAGGTGGTTGTTACAGAAAAAGTGGCCTGTTACAGCACCACATAGAGTCCTAAGTTGGCTTCTGTTGAGATCTAGAGTAGAGATAGCTCTCTCTCTGTTGAAGTTTAGGAACTTTTTGGAGTGGTGTAGACCTTCCATGTTGTTCCAGTATTTCTGTTGGCGTTTTTGCGTCCAGTTTTGGATGTCCTGTTTCAGGTCTTTTTTGCTAAACCCGAACATCGGGGCTGGCCCTATGAATGGGCCCTCTGCTCCATTTTTGGCTTGTGATTGATTTATTTGATATTACCTGTTGATGAAAAATCAAAAAATTGACTACCGCCTACGCACTCCGTCAATGCATTTAACGAATGTCAAGCATAAAGTGAATTAACTTAGCGTCGCTGGCATTAGCTTAACTGCAAATGACTTTAAATACTTCAGATGATTTCAAATGACTTCAATTGACTTCATTTTGATATTGCAATCAAATGATTGCAATCAAATGACTAGCAAAAAATGAATGTAAAAATGAATAATTATTCATAAATTTTTGGTCTGAATAATGACTTAATTTTTTTATTCTTATTCATTGCATACAAAAAATTAGTGTCCGACCGAAACCACTTTTTTGGGCCGAAACCGAATATTCGGTTTTTTGTTTTTTTAATATTCGGCCTAAACCGAAACTTTCTAGTTGAAATAAAAATCACCATATCAAGCACTTTTTTCAACAAACGAATTTTACATTAAGTAAATAAAGAACAAACAAACAAACATAGCATAAATAAATAAATACTTATTAATAAAAACAATTTATTCATTTTTTAAAAACGTAAACAAGAAGAAATCACCCTTTCATACCTTACTCGATAATATTCAAAATTAAATAATTTAATATTATATGCTAAACAAAGAAGTTTATTTACATTGCTGGCATCTAAATTACTCCTCTTTTTATATATGCATATACATATATATCTGCTACACAATAAAATGTAAAAAATATTCTAGAAAGTTTCGGTTTCGGCTATTCGGCCGAAACTGAAACCAAAACCGAAAACACTTATTTGGGCCGAAACCGAAACCGAATATTCGGTCGGACACTACAAAAAATGAATGCACTCTTTTGCCAAAAAATCAACTGACTAATTACTCGCAAATGATTGCATTCTTTAACAGCTCTGAGACAAACAAAACCCCAAAATAGAATTATTACAATCGGCCAAGCGGTTTCTGAGTTTTTTTCTAACGCACATCACTTCATTTTTATTTATATAGATAGATTTATATATTAATACATTAAAAAACAATAACAATTGTTAAACAAAAAAAATAAAGCTTTTCTTGTGCTCCTTAAATTCACAGTCATTTTTCACATTTTACATAAGTACTTTTTTTTTTAGGTTGTACAAGAATTTATATGACGCCGAACGCCGCCGCCGCCGCCGCCGCGCCGGTTTTTACCTAATTCGGCGGCGGCGTGTCAGAAAAAGCAAAAATCGGCGGCGGCGGCGGCGTGGCTCGGCGGCGTAAATGTCTAGTCCGTAGGGACCTATGGCGTTTTTAAAAGCAATTATTTTGTATTTTATACGTTTCTGCCATCTGTCTGTAGTAAAAAATACATATATGTTTACTAAAAAATATACACCAAGCTTAGCCTTTTGGCTTTCCAAACACATCTACACACATTATGTAACACTACATTACACAATTACAAGCCTTATATGCAATATTACAATAGAGGTCCCTGGGGACCTTGTTGGGCTTTGGCCGTTTAAAAAGTTGTTGGGCATCCGAGTGTTAAGAAGGCAATCAAGAGAATCCTGGAGACAACTTTAACAAGGCAATCAAGGGAATCCTGGTGACAACTTTAACAAGGCAATCACCCAAAAAACATGTGAGTAGAGTGCTCATAAAAATTTTTTTTTTTAAGAATTGCACTACGAAAAATTGTAAATAGCAATTAAGTGAATCTTGTTTTATTGAATTTGTGAACCTCTGCACGGGTGATCCTATAAATAATTGCACTATGAAAAATTGTAATTAGCAATTAAGTGAATATTGTTTTATTGACTTTGTGAACCTTTGCACGGGTGACCGTGTAAACAATTTATGAGCGACAGCGAGCTAAATTTGGACCAGCTCTTTAAAAGTCTTAATAGGATAAGGGTAGACAAGAGACACGACGACAGTGGTAGTTGTGAGGGAAATTGGTGGACGGACGGACTGGTGAGCCAATCACACGAAATGGCCTTACACCCTGACCAATTGAAGGCACTAGTGGAGAGTGCCGTTAGTAGCGCTCTCGCTGTTCAACGGGAGAATTTTGAGCAGAGGCTGTCAAGCATTAGCCAGCGACTGGACAATATAACGATCACATCCCCTGAAGTAACCTTATACAAAGAAATAGACATTATTCCAGGGGTGCAGTGTGATGAATCGTTAGATATCATCAAGTCATTGCCGGACTTTGACGGCAAGCAAGAGACTAACGTCTCATGGCGACAGGCGGCACATACCGCTTATAAAATTTTTGAGAATTTTGTGGGCAGCTCCAGGCACTACCAGGCTGTTGCCATTATTAGGAATAAAGTGAAGGGTTCGGCCGACATGGTGCTGGCTTCCTTTAACACGGTCTTAAATTTTTGGGCGATCATCGATCGCCTTGATTTCACGTACTCAGATAAACGCCCTATTTATCTGATAGAGCAGGAGATGTCCACCCTTCGTCAGGGGAATATGACACTCCTCCAATATTATGATGAGGTTGAAAGGAAGCTAACGCTGCTGACCAACAAGACCATCATGACTTACGACAAGCCCATAGCTGCGTCATTGAACGAGAAGTATCGAATGGACGCGCTACGTGTGTTCATTTCAGGAACAAAAAAGGCATTGAGTGATGTGCTCTTTTCGGCACGGCCAAAAGATCTTCCCTCGGCTCTAGCGCTGACCCAAGAGGTTGAAGCCAACCATGAGCGGTATTTGTTTGCAAGCAATTACGCTAAGAGCTTGGAGTATAAAGCCCAAAAGATCGAATCAAGACAGCCGGCTAGGGACAGGGGTGCTGCGGGAAGGTATCAAGCAAATGATGCCTACCGTGGGCATCAGTGGGAAATGGAAAGTACGAATTCTGTAGGCTTCCGTTTGTTCTAAAGAATGCACCCAGCATTTTCCAGAGGGCTATCGACGACGTACTACGAGAACAAATAGGGAAATCGTGCCATGTTTACATCGATGATGTAATTATTTTTTCGGAAAGTGCGGAAGAACATGTTGAACACATAAAATGGGTGTTGAGCAAATTATATGAAGCAAATATGAGGATATCACGCGAGAAATCGCACTTCTTTAAGGAAAGCGTCGAATACCTAGGCTTCGTTGTGTCCAGGGGTGGCATTAAAACAAGTCCCAGTAAGATAGACGCGATTCGTAACTACGCGCAACCTGCTACACTGTTCAATGTTAGATCATTTTTAGGGCTAGCGAGCTATTACCGTTGCTTTATCAAAGACTTCGCTTCGATAGCAAAACCTTTAACTGATATTTTGAAAGGTGAGAATGGTAGGGTCTGCGCCACCAAATAAAAGAGAATAAAGGTAAATTTAAACGAAAATGAAATACAGGCCTTTAACAAGTTAAAAGAGGTCCTGGTATCAGAGGAAGTCATGTTACTTTACCCTGACTTCACGAAGCCATTCGATTTAACAACGGATGCTTCATCGTTGGGTTTGGGGGCCGTATTGTCACAAAATGGGCGGCCAATCACCATGATTTCGAGAACTCTAAGGGATCGAGAGCTAAATTTCGCAACTAACGAACGCGAGTTACTTGCTATCGTATGGGCTCTAAAAAGCCTTCGAAATTATCTCTACGGCGTTAGGAATTTAAACATCTTCACAGATCATCAACCACTCACGTTTGCGGTTTCAGACCGAAACCCAAACGCAAAAATAAAGCGTTGGAAAGCCTTTATTGATGAACATAACGCGAACATATTTTATAAGCCAGGCAAGGAAAATTATGTCGCCGACGCACTGTCGCGTCAGAATATTCATGCCTTGGAGGAGGAGGCGCGTTCGGATCTTGCTACGGTCCATAGCGAGGTATCGCTGACTTACACTATTGAAGCGACTGAGAAACCGCTCAATTGTTTCAGAAACCAAATTGTTTTGGAAGAAGCAAACTTTGTTCAAAATCGGGATTTTATACTTTTCGGCGAAAAAACACGCCATATAATCCACTTCACGGATAGAAAAACTCTTGTGGACGAGATAAAACTGGCTGTAAATCCAAATGTCGTAAATGCGATACATTGCGGGCTACCAACGCTGGCTAACATCCAGCATGAATTGGTCCAGTGCTTCCCCTCAACGAAGTTCTGGTATTGTAAAAACATGGTGTCAGACATCGTTAACAAGGAAGAGCAGAGGGAGATAGTGACTGCTGAGCATAATCGCGCTCACAGAGCTGCTCAGGAGAATGTAAAGCAAATTCTCTGTGATTATTACTTCCCGAAGTTGACTAAGTTGGCAAATGAAATTGTCACAAATTGTAAAATTTGTGTAAAAGCCAAATACGATAGGCATCCGAGAAAGCAGGAACTTGGAATAACGCCAATACCATCTTATACGGGCGAAATGTTGCATATTGACATCTTTTCTACGGACAGGAAATATTTTCTCACTTGTATTGACAAGTTCTCTAAGTTCGCGATGGTCTATCCCATTCCATCACGAACAATCATAGATGTTAAGATCCCGATTATTCAGTTGATGAATATTTTTCCCAACGCCAAAACGGTGTATTGCGACAATGAGGCATCTTTAAATTCTGAGACTATCGCTTCTTTGTTGAGGAATCAGTTTGGGGTTAACATCGCAAATGCGCCCCGCTCCATAGCACTTCAAATGGACAGGTTGAGCGCTTCCACAGCACTCTTTTGGAGATTGCTAGATGTCTAAAGTTGGAGAAAAAAATTGAAAATACGATTGACCTCATCATATTGGCTACAGTGGAGTATAATCGGACAATTCACTCTGTGACCAACAGGAAGCCCACCGATATAATTCACGCTGCGCCATACGAGCTTAGAGAAGAGATAGAAAGGAAAATAAGGGAAGCCCAACAGTCGCACCTAGAGAGAAACAACCCTTCTAGGCAAAATCGAGTATTTGAGGTGGGAGAACGCGTGTTGGTTAAAACAAATCGAAGACTGGGAAACAAACTGACCCCTCTATATGTTGAAGAAATAGTGGAAGCCGATTTAGGAACCACGGTTCTTATTAAGGGGAGGGTGGTCCACAAGGACAATATTAGGTAATATTCTTCTTTCTGCATTCGGTCTAATTCCCATCATCGTTTAGGATTTCGGTTGTGATACTTCTCATTCGGGTAGCGATGGCGAAGGTGACGGACTACTCTACTTCTAGTTACATTCCCATTCTGGACGGGGACGTAACCATTTGGCAGGACTTTGGATATTTGAGCCATGTGACAAACCTCACAACGTATCGGGAAATGGCCGAGGAAACAAGTAGGCTTTCGAACCTTTTCCCCTCGCACCACATGAAAACGCTACTGGACTCCGACGTGACGCACGTAAAGGTGCTGTTGTCAACACTAGGCATCCACCATAGACGCACCAACGGTCTGGGCACTGCCCTAAAGGTAATCGCGGGGACTCCGGACTTCGATGACTTTGAAAGGCTAAAATTCCGGCAGCAGGAGCTCGTGGACTCGGAGAACAGACAGATAACAATAAACACAAAGACGCAGGACCAAATAAACGAACTGACCGCGACAGTTAACCTGATACTAAAGAATTCAAAGTCAGCGTAAATTGATACAAGTCACTTATACGAAACGTTACTTGCCAGGGACAGAATACTAATTTTGAAACTCGAGAACCTATTACACCACCCTTGCAAAGGTGGGTGTAATAAACCCGGTAATTTTAGACGATAGTGACATAAAAATGTTTGTAAATGAGTGCTCTACGAACACAACCATAGCCGATCTGATGGAAGTATCTTACATGAAAGTCTTGTTAGGTGATAATTTTCTACGTTTCCTAATTAAGTACCCCAGACCTAGATTAGTATGTAAGAAAATTGTTCTTTATCCTGTCCAACACAATGGGACCGTCCTGCATCTCGCCGAAAACGACAAGGTTGCAGACTGTGGCAATCTGGTAGTTGCGATTGGGAACTGCAGCACCTCGCTGACGACAACATTCTGCAGGGAGCTACCGAATCCCACATGCGCGCAGCAACTCCACTCAGGCGGCGTCGCCCATTGCGGTACACGTCCCAGCCATCTCGAGCCACTGGCAGTAATTGATGAGGGTATCATCATCAACGGCAGCCGCCGTGGCTCAGTTGGTTAGTGCGTTGGACCGCGAGTCGAAGGCAGCAACCTCAGGTTCAAATACTGCCTGTAATAACACCTAAAAAAAAACGGGAAAACTCGTTTTCTCTTTCGGTGGCTGTCCTCTCAGCTGGAAATGGCAAACCTCTGAGAGTAAAAATTGCTTATGAAAAAGCTCCGAACCTGCCGTTCGGAACCGGCATAAAACTGTAGGTCCCTTCCACCCGCGTACAAATTCACACGCACAACACGGGTGGTTGCGGGAAGCTAGGCCTTAGTCTCGCGTAAGCGGGCTGTCGTGCCAGTCAATTATTATTAATTATTAATCATCGTTATAAATGACAACACCGCCGTGATAAAAAACAGCGGAAGTTCCGAGATAACCGTTACTGGAACTTACTTGGTAACATTCGATGACGAGGTCATGATTAACGGAACCACCTTTAGAAATTACAAAGGCATGTTGAGAAAATCACCCGGTTCGGCAGCGACGGCATTCATAAATGTCACTGACCAACACGACATACTGACCTTGCCATACCTTAAGAGACTGAATGTCGAAAATCTTCGCTACATCGGTGATCTCGAAGGAAAAACGATAATAGGGCCAGCAATATCCGGTCTAGCCACCGTCGCGGTCTTAACCTGCTGCTTCATGCTCTTCAAGTTATACCAGAGGCAAACCAGAAGACGCCAACGCCACGATCTCCAGGCGGTTATCGACGGTCTAAGGAGAACCAAGGACGGCTCTCACTTGAGGATGGGAGGAGTTAACCCGACCGCCTGAGTGAGTGTAGCGCAGCTGGACTGTGGCTGCCGTTAGGCGCTGACGGTGCAATATCAACAGCAACCGTTTGCGCTGGTCGGTCAGCGAACTGACGAAACCCGATACTCCGCACGTTCTGCGTAATCAGCGGAGTTCGGGTGGTCGCAGCGGAGCCGACAACGGTTCACGGCCACACACGACTATTGCACGGTCAGCAGGCTGAGCAGGGCTCACTAAGGAACTTGATTGCTGGGGAAATTTAGTTTTAATCAGAAACTCAATAAAGAAAGGCGCAGCAAACAGCTCGCCGTAGCAAAGTACAGAAAAATTAAAAGTGATTTTTATTAATTTACACAGTGATACTGTTGATAATAACTGTACCTTATTATACTTGTTATTGAACTACTTTCCAAACTAATTCTATTGTACATTTGAAGTTTAGAAAAAATAAAATTTTCACTTCGCTTCCACAATTCATTGACTGAGGTCATATATTCAAACGCGCTACATCAATAGGTTATGGGCCCAGACCCAAACCGGAAGGATAATTGAATTCATTGGACAAGGAGTCAAGAATTAGAACGCTCGCAATGGCCGGTTCAACTTTAAGAATTCCATTACTAAATGGAAACAACTATCAAACGTGGAAGGTGCAAATGGAGGCGGTGTTGCATAGGAGCAGATTGTTGCGTATCGTCCGTGGGCTAGAAGAACGGCCGAAGGACATAGATCTGCCGGCAGCACCCACAACAGCACAAGCTAGTAATTACGAGAAGAGGTGCAGTGAGCAACGCGAATACGACGATAAGGATCAGGATGCACGAGCAGAACTTATAATGGCCATGGAGGCAAGCGTGGTCCAGATGATCAAGACTCTCAAAACTGCAAAAGAGGTGTGGCTTTACCTGCAAGATACGTATGATAGAAAGTCCACAAGGCGGAAGGCTGAGTGCTACCGTAAGTTGGTAAATTTGAAAATGAGTGAAGGTCAACTAATAAAAGACTATCTCATCGAATTTGACATGTGCGTTTCTTGTTTGACGGAGATGGGCGTCGAAGTTGACCAGGATTTATTAACCATCTTATCAAAAATATAAAGAAATTCGCGCCGCATTTGACACTGCCAACGAATTCCCATCTCTAACACTTTTGCGTGCCAGATTATTGGAAATTGGCGACAAGTTAACGACAGCAGCAGAAGAAGAGGAAGCAATGAAGGTGTACAAGAACTCAAAGAAATGTAAATGTAACAAATATGAAAACGAAAACAAACCAGGTATGTTTCAAAAACACTTCCATTACAATTGCTATAACTGTGGCAAGAAAGGCCATAAGGCAAGGGATTGCAAACACAAAGTTAAAGAGCGAAGTAACTGTGCGGAAAAGACCACAGGATTTGTGGCTGCAGCGGGGCACAGTAATTACAAAAATAAGTGGTGCTTAGATAGTGGCGCTACATCACATATATGTTGGTCAGAATCACATTTTGATACAATCGATAAAAGCTATTCGGGAAAGGTGCGTTTAGCTAACGAAAAAGAAATAGATGTAAAGGGTTTTGGTACTGTTGGATTAAAAATAAAAATAAACCACGAAATAAAGAATGTAAAATTATTCAAAACACTATACGTACCAGAATTACACTGTAATTTAATTTCAACAGCAAAAGCCACTGACAATAACTGTACAGTAGTTATGAGTTCAAACAAGGCAATTATCAAACGTGGCCGAGAAGTTCTTTTAGAAGCAACGAAAACAAATGGTTTATTTCTAGTAAGGAATTTTAAAACTTGGACAGATGACTGTAAAGAAGCAACGGAAAAATTTGAAAATAACTTAGAACTGTCCCATCTAGAGCCGAATGGGAGCTGGGTGCGCCCCCTGCCAGCGGTGAGATCCATATTTATACGGATGGATCGAAACTGCTTGGTCAGGTGGGCTGTGGTATCTACTCAGAAGGATTAAACCTTAATTTAAAGCTCAGGTTGCCAGATTACTGTAGTGTCTTCCAGGCTGAGGTCACAGCAATCTGTGCAGCCTCCGATTGGCTCAGGGTAAACAGGATATCGGCTAATGGTATCCTTATATTATCGGACAGCCAATCAGCTCTTAGAGCTCTGGATGCGGTCAAAATAACATCAAAGACCGTTCTTAGCTGCAGCAAATCTCTTAACGAGACTGCCAAGCAGCTTCATATTCGCCTATGCTGGGTTCCAGGTCATAGGGATATTCCAGGGAACTGTAGAGCGGACGAGCTCGCGAGACAGGGCACTACTGAGCAGTTAGGCCAGGAGTTGACCACGCTCGGTGTCCCTCTTTTAACTTGTAAGCTTCGTACTCATGCGAGCTCAATACACGATACGAATTTAAGATGGGTTGAAGGCAACACAAGCCTCCTTGCGCGCCAACTTTGGCCAACATTAAATACTCGACGTTCTAAAGAACTCCTCTCCCTAAACAGAGCCCAGATCAGAACCATGATCGGTGTCCTTACGGGTCACTGCCTAATCGGTACCCACGCAAAAAGGATGGGGCTGTTTTCAAACGACTTCTGTCGCAGCTGTCTGGACGAGGAGGAGGAAGAAAATATTCCTCACTTCCTATGCTACTGTCCTGCTTTATCCAGAAGAAGGCAAACCCACTTAGGCAACTTCTTCTTCGGAAGTCTAGAAGATCTAGCTGATAAGACCATACGCCGTCTACTAAGCTTCGTTAATAGCTCCAAATGGTTTAACGAGTGAGCGAAATGATGCTCGATCTCATGTGGTATCACAATGGGCCGCCTGGCCTAAGTGAGCTCCTCCTGGAGCAGCCACACCTACCTACCTACCTACCTAGAACTGTGGCATAAGCGGTACGGACATTTAAACTTGGTCCACCTGAATCAGTTGCAATCGAAACGTATGGTTAAAGGTTTGCCTACATTCAAAAATCAAAAGCTAGATTGCGTAGCTTGCATTTGTGGAAAACAAACAAGAGAATCGTTTCCACACAAAAACAACAAGTCATCGAGCGCAGTGTTGGACTTAATACACACAGATTTGTGTGGTCCAATGAGAACAGAATCAATAAGTAGCAAGAAGTATTTCGTGACCTTTACTGATGACTATTCCAGGAAGGTGTTTGTATATTTCTTATACAGGAAGGATGAATATCTTGAAGCATTTAAGAATTTTAAAAGGGATGTTGAGTTGAGTACTGGCAGGAAGATCAAATGCGTGCGTAGCGATAACGCGAAGGAATTAGTCAGTAAAGATTTCAGTGACTACCTAAGGTCATGTGGCATTAAGCGTCAGTTAGCAGTAGAGTACACACCGCAACAGAACGGCGTTGCAGAACGGATGAATAGAACTTTAGTAGAGATGGCTAAGTGTCTTATGATTGAAGCGATACTTCCGGAGTTTTTGTGGGCAGAATTAATATATACGGCAGCACATATTAGAAACCGTTGCCCGACAAAGTTGAACTACAACAAGACACCAGAAGAATTATGGACAGGAAAAGTTCCCAACGTACATTATTTTCGTCAAATTGGAAGCACAGCTTATGTATTGAAGAAAAAACCAGGAAGATCTAAATGAGAATCAAAGAGTGAAGAGTTTATTTTAATAGGATACTCAGAGGAATCGAAAGCATACCGTCTATGGAAAAGGGGTACGCGCAAAATCGTCAAAAGCAGAGATGTTAAAATAATAGAAGGCAAATTTAATGTTGATAAAATAGAAATTGACAAAGAGGACAAGGGATTTCAAGACTTTATATTTGGAAAAATAGATAAAGAAAATGAAATTGGAGAAGCAGAATTAACAGACACAGAAACAAACGATACTCAAGCGAATAAAAACGTTATTTTGCAAGGTGAAAATAATATAGAAGAGATGCAAGAATTTCAAGATGAGGTACCTGAACATTCAATTAAAAGACGTTTACGATCATGGAGTTGTCGAAATGAATCAGCTAAAAGAGCTGAAGAAGAAGATCCGAAATCTTGCAGGGAAGCTTTGTATTCAGGAAATTCTAAGGAATGGGCGGACGCCATTAAAAATGAATATGACTCTCTTATGAAAAACGAAACGTGGGAGTTAGTGGATTTACCAAAAGATAGAAAGCCAATTGGTTGCAAGTGGGTTTTCAAATCTAAAGTAAGACCCGATGGAATAATCGAAAAAAGAAAGGCAAGATTGGTCGCTCAAGGATTTACTCAGAAATTTGGCATCGATTACGTAGATACATTCGCACCAGTAGTACGACAGAGTTCACTACGACTCATATATGCATTAGCTGTTGAGCATGATCTAAAATTGCAGCAGTTAGATGTGTCAACTGCATATTTAAATGGAGATCTAGAAGAGGAAATTTATATGCAGCAACCTGAAGGATACATTGATGAATGTAAAAGAGGAAAAGTTTGCAAATTACGAAAAGCATTATATGGTTTAAAACAGTCCGGAAGACAATGGTTCAAGAAAATAGATGGTGTTTTTAAAAATTTTGGTTTAACCCAATCAAATTATGATCAATGTATATACACTTACAAAAATAAGAAGTTTATTGTTGCACTTTACGTCGATGATATAATTATTGCATCAAATAACGAAAATTTAACGGAAGAACTAATAAGAAAACTTAAAGAAAATTTTGATATTCGAGATTTAAAGGAACCAACTATTTTATTGGTTTGGGAATTAAAATTGGAAACGGAACGTTGTCAATTTCGCAGCCTAGATATATTACAAATTTGATTGATAAATATGGGCAAACAAATGCGAAACCGGTTAAAATTCCCATGCAAGCAAAAATTGCATTGGAAAAAGAACCATCAATTTCTGGAGAGGCAGAAAAAATAGATAAAACGAAATATCAAGAAATTATTGGTTCACTTTTACACCTCGCGGTATACAGTCGTCCTGATATATCATGTAGTGTAAACATGTTATCACAGTTTTGCCAGGATCCACGAAGGCAGCACTGGAACGCTGCGATTCAAGTCGTACGATATTTAAAATCAACACAAGATTTTACTTTAACATATCGGAAGACTGGTCAACCACTTTTTGGCTGTGTTGACGCCAACTGGGCCACTGATGTAAACGATCGCAAATCTCAGACTGGATTTTGTTTTATTCTCGCAGGTGGCGTCATTTCATGGGAGTCCAAAAAGCAGCGGGTAGTAGCAACATCAAGCGAGGAATCAGAATACGTAGCGCTTTCGGAAGCAGGCGCGGTGTTTAAGTTTCCTGCTAAATGACATGGGCTACGGAACGTCGGGACCAATGGCAAATGGCGACGTTTGGAGGGCATCACTCAAGAACCAAACACATTGAATATAAATACCATTTTATTCGCGAAGCTGTTAAGAACGAGCAAATTATTATAAAGTACCTTCCCACAACTGAGATGCCAGCTGATGTTCTTACCAAACCACTTTGAAAAACTAAACACAATATATGTATTAAAGCTATTGGCATTGTTGATTGTAATTCAAAGTAATTCAAAGTTGAGAAGGCGTGTTGATAATAACTGTACCTTATTATACTTGTTCAACTTTGTATATTATTGAACTACTTTCCAAACTAATTCTATTGTACATTTGAAGTTTAGAAAAAATAAAATTTTCACTTCGCTTCCACAATTCATTGACTGAGGTCATATATTCAAACGCGCTACATCAATAGATACATTTCACACCACAAAATAGTGAACAAAACATTTTTCCGTACAATTGTAACACAACCAAAAAAAAAAATAATAATAAATAAATTACACAATTGACAAGGTGACAGTACAAAGTGAACAAATATTACACAAAAAAAAGGTTTACAAGTGAATAAAGGTGAAAACTACACATTACACACAGTGAACAAATATTACACAAAAAAAAAAAATTAGTAAACAAAAATTATACAAAGTTATACGGAAACACCAAACCAAAAGGTTGGAAACGAAAAAAAAACCCAAAAAAATTACAGTTACAATTACAATTATAAAATTACAAAAAGTTACGAAACGCACAAAACCACATAAATCACAGTGACACCAACAAAGTGCAGTGACCCATAAAGTTGACGACGGCGAAACCACAAACGACAACAACAAACAACGAAAGCGCAGCGCCCACCGACTCAGCATCACAACAGCATCCAGCCACCCCGTAGGACACGCAGCGCCACCCTCACAAAACACGGTTTACGATCCCCCCTAAAAAGGATATGCCGAGTAAGTAACCAAAACCCCCATTTGGTCCCCCCCCATAAAACGATATAAAAATTCGGTAAATCATACCGTTGTGTAAGCGGACGTTGCAAAAGCGCCGTTGGTAAATCGTTCGATTTACCGCGCTAACGTTCCGCTTGAGCACATAGGTACTCCGGTACCTATTTCCGTTTGCTCTTTGCCGCCCATTTCCCCTTCGTTGCAAACAGCTCACACATAAGCAACGAGCTTGGAATTGGAAGAAGAGCAATACATACCAACACATCTCCGTTGGATGGCTATTGCCTCTTTTCTTCTTTCAACCTTCTTTGTGTTTATATGCGCAGCCCATTGTGCATACAAATACTGAATCCGAAGCCAGCGCAACTTCCAGCGCAACATCTCGAGCAACATCCAGCGCAACACCGCAACATTAGGCGCAACATTTGTATCGTGTTGACGCCACTCACCATCCCCTCAACAAAACAAAAAAATTTTTTGGGGAAAATTTTTCAATAGAATCAATTTCCTTTTTTCCCCTCCCTAAAATATTTGGAAATAAAATTTTTTTTGGCGACATTTTATGTAGTTAGAAAAATTGACCTATATTATTTAAAAATTTTAAATTTTGTAGTTTGTCATTTCCAGATATTTCTCTATACTTCCTTGTGTACATTTTGGCCCTCATACTCGTAGTGGCAATCTGTACACTTGGAAAAAATTTTTAAAATTTTTTTGAATTTTTCTAAAGATTTTTTTCATTTCTCGTGACGTGTTCGATTGGCCCTCAATCTCGCAGCGGCAATCGATACACTTTCTTTTGTACATTTTGGCCCTCAAACTCGCAGTGGCAATTTGTACACATCAAAAATTGTGAAAGAATTTTTTTGGAATTTTCGGAAATTTTTTCCTAATTTCTCGCGACGTATCCGATTGGCCCTCAATCTCGCAGCGGCAATCGGTACACTTGGAAAAATTTTTTGGACATTTTTTTTAAATCTTCAAAATTTTCGGTTATTGTGTTGTGTGTCTATTGGCCCTCAATCTCGTAGCGGCAATTAATACACTTTCAAAATTTATTTGTGACTTCATACTTTGATAATTACACAAATATTTTTGGTCACAATATTTTTTGATAAACACATAACAATTTTTTTTGAAATTTTTTCTATTCTCGTGAAAAAACGATTCACTTACTTCTCACGCAAAAGTGTTATCATACAACGCAATCCCGCCGTTGATCCCTGATACACTGAGAACAATTTTCAGTTTCAAGTATATTTGGAACTCGCTTAGGGCGATGTTATGCTGCCGGTCACGGATCACAATCACGGATAAAGTTGTTGTTGTTTCAATGTAAAAGAGAAAATTGGGAGAGCGAGCGAGCGGATAAAATTTGACCGCACCGATCACCGGATGATGAGGCTTTCGATGTCAAATCAAACGATCAAATCAGTTTTGCGTCGTGAGATTATTCACAATAGTTGTGTTTTGGGAACAAATTTGTTCCCTTTTGGTGAAAATGTGTATGCAATAAGCAAAAAAAGGGTTGGTAGCAACCCTCATCACTAGCGTGTGTTTATATTTGTGTTTTCGGTGAAAAAGAAGAAAGAAAAATGGAAATTTAAATGGTAAACAAATATTGTGATACTTTCACACACGTATTATATTAATTTCATGTATAAATTATTAGCTCAGAATGCCAGAAATTTCTGCCCAATCAAATACTGAAGCGCTGATAACAATGTTCCAGGACCAGGAATCCCGTTAGAAATGTGTGCTATTCAGACCGATGCAAGCGCGAAAAAGAATTTTACATTTTAATTGAAAATTGTATTTGAAAAAGTAAAGTCCCAATAAAAAGTGCGGAAAAAGTAGTAAAAGTAAGCGAACATCGTAGTGGTGACCAGCGATCAAATGACCGTCAGCATAACATGCTTTCGGCACGGAGTAGAGAAATTAAAACGAGAGCGTAAAAAGTGACGTGACCGACGATCATTTGCCCGGCAGCATAACATCGGCCTTAGGAATATTTATTTCGGTTTTCTCCCATAAACCATTGCATTCAGTGCTTTTCCAATACACTGAAAGAAATAAATATTAGGTTCGCTCTTTACTTGGAAATTTAAAACCAACACAATGCCAGGAAACGATAGCGATAATCCTCTAAGCACCAAAGAAACTGCCAGAACTTCGAGAGCTGCTTCAAAAGCGGAAGTAGAAAATAAAATTGACTTAACGATTCGCAAGTTTATTTTCGAAACCGACCGGCTCGTCACATTCTGTTTAAAATGGTCGGCAATCCCCGTCGAAGACCAAACAGAATCACTGATTGAAGTTCAACTCCAAGAGCTTGAGCAAAACTGGGCGCGTGTACTGCAGACATACGAAGATGCGTATTTGTCTGATTCATACAGTACGTACAAAAAGTCAATCGACCAACAATATAGTGCATGCAGTGAAAACTTCCAAAACTGCAAAGCTCAATTGACTGATCTGCTAAAGGCTCAACGAGCAACCTCTGTTTCAGTTTCTGCACCTCGAGCAGACTTAGGTTCTCAAATCGACTCTTCAGGTATCTGCCTAAAAGTTCCCGCATGTGATACTGAAGTTTTTTATGGAGGATATGAAGAATGGCCTTCCTTTACTATGTTTACTGCGGTTTATATAAACCACCCTAAATTGACCCCCGCACAAAAATTGTATCACCTCCGATACAAGACGAAGGGCACAGCAGGTGCCATCGTCAAACAACATCCTTTGAGCAATGAAAAGACCATAGCTCTGTGGGAGCAATCGCTTACTTCCCGAAAAGAGCTCCCCACATGGTCGCAAATGAACTCGTTCCTCACAAATAGGTATGAAGTGGTGGAAAGGTTAAGCGCGTATAAGCACAAACCCCCTCGGGCTACGCAACCGAACTTCTCTTTTAACAAACCGCAAACCAAGACTCAAACGTTTCATTCAGAAACAGGCAAGTCGTTCACTTGCAACTTATGCAAGGCGAACAACCCTCTCAAAACTTGCCAAAAATTCAAGTCACTTTCAGTGCACGATAGAGTCAAGTTTGTTAAAGAGAACAATTATTGTGAAAACTGCCTGGTATACTCTCATTTGCGTAATGAATGCCCAAGTAATTTTTCATGCGTTTACTGCCAAAGAAAGCATCATTCGATTCTACAATTTCCAACAAGCAGTCATAAGCCAACTCCCCGGCCCCAAAAGGCAGTGGCTCAAACCACAATAACTCGGCCGGGTGGTCACGAAGAACCCTCCACAAGCCGAAAGTCCTCCACTTCAAAAGATCAATCACAAGATCGACACATTTGTACCTGTATCCATGAACAGACTCATGCTCATCACTCGAGCACTAGAGCAAAAACGCTTCTCCCCACAGCAATTGTGTCCATTGTTCATTTAGGAGAAATTCATAAGGTCCGAGCCCTCATAGATCCCGGCTCTCAAAAAACATTCATTTCGTCCAGAATCCAAAGGACTTTGAAGCTGCCCACAAGGGAAATTAATTTTGAAATCTCGGGCCTAGGTGGCAAGGTCGTCCAAAATGCCAACAAAATTTGTTCAATTACACTCTGCGGCTTGGACGACCACCCCCGAATTGAAGCTCAAGCCATTATCCTCCCTCAACTCACACACTTTTTACCCACCTTCACGGTAAAAGAGCCTGATTGGATGAAATACTCCAAACTTGAACTAGCAGATCCAAACTGTTTCCGTCCATCAAGAATAGATCTCGTGATAGGTAGCGATTTGACCCCACAAATTTTGCAAGAAGGCCTTCACCAAAATTACGGAGACAGTCTTCTGGCCCAAAAGTCAATATTCGGGTGGATTCTCAGCGGTCCCATTAGAGAATCGATTTCAACATTTTCGACGCAAGTCAAAGAAGTCAACACCGAATGTCTCGACACTCTTCTGAGGAAGTTTTGGGAACAGGAAGAAATTCTTGACTCACCCACCACATCTGAGGACGACCGCTTTTGCGAACAACTCTATAAAGAGACAACGTTCCGAAACCCCGACGGTCGGTATGTCGTAAGGCTCCCCTTCAAAAAGAGCTTTCCCGAAACTTCGGCCCTAGGCCATACTCGGACAGCTGCCTTGCGACAATTCTTAAGTGTAGAGCGGACACTAGAGAAAAAAGGGGATCTCAAAACTACATACTCAGATGTATTAAACGAGTATCTCACTCTCGGCCACATGGAATCCACATCCTCTTGTGAGATTATAAGTGACGGTAAATATTTTTCATTTTACCTACCTCACCATGCGGTTATTCGCCCAGAAAAGAAGACTACTAAAGTGCGAGTAGTTTTCAACGCCTCAAAAGCATCAAGCTCTGGATGCTCATTAAATGATGTACTTCACATCGGCCCCAAGCTTCAAAACGATCTTATGCTGTTACTCTTAAGATGGCGGCTCTATAAGTTCGTTTTCAACGGCGACATTGAAAAAATGTACCGCCAAATTCTCGTACATAAAGATGACCAAGATTTCCAACGAATTCTCTTCCGTCGGTGTTCACATAAACCAGTGGAAGACTTCAAACTCAAAACAGTCACATTTGGTGTGAACTGTGCCCCGTACTTGGCCATCCGTACACTTCAGCAGTTAGCATATGATTCAAAAGATAAATGGCCTCTTGCGGCTCAATTCATACTCGACGAAACATATGTTGACGACATACTCTCAGGCAGTCACGATCTTGACACGGCTATCACCTCCTTAGATCAGCTCGTTAAAACTCTCAATTCCGCAGGGTTCCCCCTCAAAAAGATCACTGCCAACAACTCGAAACTCCTCGAAAAAATCCCCCCCGAAAATCTGTTAGATTCCGATTTTTTGCGATTCCATACCACGAGTTCAACGAAAACTCTTGGAATTCGCTGGAATGCCCTGTCAGATTCCTTTTCGTACACTTTTGACCCAATCTCCAATTCAGTGTCGGTCACAAAGAGACAGATCCTCTCAGTTTCGCGACACTTTTTGACCCGGCAGGGTGGCTATCGCCCATTATGATTCAAGCGAAAATGCTTCTCCAACAACTCTGGTTGGAAGGAACAGACTGGGATGAGTGCGTAAAACCACAATTACTTCACAAGTGGAACGCATTCATCGAAAATTTATCATCCATCGACAAAATCGAAATTCCGCGCTGGGTTCAGTTCTCCCCAAGCGTTCAAATCCAACTTCACGGATTCTGCGACGCCTCTGAAAAGGCATATTGTGCATGCATATATGTACGAACCCATGCCGACCATGCAAGCGCTTCGTCGCATCTCTTGGCAGCCAAAAGCAAAGTCGCTCCTCTGCAGACAATAAGCTTGCCACGCCTAGAATTGTGCGGCGCCTTGCTGCTATCCAAGCTGGTGAAACAAATGCGAACACACCTTGGTTTTCAGACTTACAACCTAACACTCTGGTCTGACTCGTCCATCGTACTCGCATGGCTCGAGAAACCACTCCATATTTGGAAAACATATGTAGCAAATCGCACCACTCAAATTCTCCATAATGTGAGCAACGCAACTTGGCGTCATGTTTCCAGTTCTGACAATCCCGCAGATCTCGGTACACGCGGATGCAAGCCGCAAGACATGATTGCCAACACATTATGGTGGCACGGCCCCAGTTGGCTCCGAGACGATCCCCAATCATGGCCCAGAGAAGAGCCTCGTCAGACTCAGGCTCCAGAAAAGCGGAAAATCGAAAGCTTACACACGCTTGAAGTCGAGGATGTCCTCAATAGGTTTTCGAAATTCTCTCAAGCCCTTAGAATTCTCGGTTATATGTTCCAACTCATCGACAGGGCTCGCAAAGCCCCCATCTCAATTGGTGCGTTAACTCACCTGGAAATAAAGAGGGAGAATACACGTCTTATCTCCCTCGCGCAATGCCATCACTTCCCCGATGAACATGCTGCGCTCTCATCCTCTAAAGTTATCTCTCGAAAAAGCTCCTTACTCACTCTAAATCCTTTCATGGATAAAGAAGGGCTTATTAGGGTCAATGGTCGCCTCGCGCACTCAGGTCTCACTTATAATGAGCGACACCCAATTATCATTCCCGATGACTCTCGTCTCTGCACGTTATACTTGGACTTTCTGCATAGCATCCTCTTGCATGCAGGGAAACAGCTAATGGTCCGTATGGTTCAGCAAGAATATTATATTCCCCGGCTGAAAATCAAGGTCAAGAAATGCATTTTTCAATGCAAGACCTGCACCATTTATAAGCAGCGCGTACGGTCTCAAATAATGGCCGCTCTCCCTCCCGAGCGGTGTACATTCTCGTTACCGTTCTCCATCACCGGAGTCGATTTTGCTGGCCCTTTTCAAGTAAAGTCATCCACTCTCCGTCGTGCTGCATTTCTCAAAGCCTATGTCTGTGTCTTCGTCTGCTTCTCCACCAAGGCGATTCACCTCGAACCTCGAGCATTTCGAGCTGCTTTTGCAAGATTCGTCGGCCGACGAGGCCTCCCCAGCAAAATAATGTCAGACAATGGCAGAACGTTTATTGGTGCACAACGTGCCATAAGTAAAGATCTCGTGCGATTTCTGAAAGAAACGTCAGTCGACATTGCAAATAAATATGTCACTCATGGTCTCGAGTGGCAGTTTATTCCCCCTGGTGCTCCCCATATGGGCGGTCTTTGGGAAGCTGGAGTGAAAAGCTTCAAAACTCACCTGACCAAAGTCGCCGGTACTCATAAGTTTACTTCCGAGGAATTTTCAACCCTCCTCATTCGCATTGAAGCGGTCCTTAATTCGCTGCCGCTCTCCCCAATGTCGCAAGACCCCGCCGATCTTCAGGCCTTAACTCCAGGCCACTTTCTCCGCGGAGCCCCGTTACTAGCACCCCCTGAACCCAACGCGGAGAGTCTCTCACTTGCCAATCGCTGGCAAAGGCTGAAGGTGCTTCATCACCAATTCAGTAGACGATGGCGGGAGGTGTATCTTAAAGAACTCCATAAGCGACAAAAATGGAAGTACCCCCAGACGGAGGTCTCTGAAGGCCAGCTCGTCGTCATTAAAGACGATCTCCTTCCTCCCCACGAGTGGCGCCTCGGGTGCATCGTTAAACTCTATCGGGGGGCGGATAATCATATCCGAGTCGCTGACGTCCAAACCCAAAATGGAGTTTTGACACGTCCCATTGTGAAACTTTGCGTGTTACCCCCCTCATAGCCGTAGAAGTAGACTCCATTTCCCACTCCTCCACAACTTTCAACTTCACCATCACTCAGAGCTAATAATGTTTATATTCCAGACGCTGAGTCCAAGAAGGAGGCCCTCCGCCAGTGCGTGATTTGCGAGCGCCACCACCCTTTGCGCTACTGCTCGGCGTTCCGACGGATGACGCCGACGGAGAGGCTCGACGCAGTACGCCGGAACCTGTACTGCGTCAATTGTTTTGCCAGGTCCCACACGACGGGCGAGTGTTCGTCCACGGCCAGCTGCTATAAGTGTGGGCTGGGTCACCACACCATGCTGCACCGGCCCATGCCGGCACACCAGCGGGTCGGGGTGGCACGACGACCAAGCAAACCGGCACCAGCAACGCGGCGCCAAACACTGGCTAGACGCCAAGTAGCGCCTCAACCGGACCCGCCGGCGCGGCGCCAAACCACAACCACGACCAGACGCCCACAGGCGCAGCCGCCTAAGGCCGCATGTCGGTGCAGCCAGGGCCAGCCGCCGCGCAAGACGACGAGACAGAAGGCGGCCGCGACGACCAACAGGGCCAACAGCAAGGGTCACCGGGCAGCCACGACGCAGCAGCTTTTGAAGACGGCGGTTGCTACGCTGCAGCAGTTGGGCCACGCACTTCAAGTTACACTCGTGCAAGGGGGGCGCGATGTTGAGACCGCCGACGAAGAGAATCTGATTGATCTCTGAGTGGGCGGCTCACTCCCCCTCCCACACGCACACGATCCACACGCACACACACACGCTATCTTCTCTTCTTCCTTCACCCTCTTTCTTCCCTTTCCAAAAATGAATTGTTCTCCCCTTTTCCGACTCCCTTAGTTCTAAGCTCAATTTGTATAATTAGTCGTTAAGAATAATCAGCGCTGTGCACACGCACATTAAATAAAACCCCCGCTGCACTGTGCAAACAAAAACCCGTCGCCTTTCATTTTTTCGGTTGCCGTCAAAACAATCAGCGTCGTTAACCCTTTCGGTTATTCTATGCCATATGGCATAGTCTCTTTTCAGTGCCGGTTTTAGGTCAAAAAACTTGTGGATACTATATTTTTGTTATTCCTTAGAATAGTTTGAAGTTTTAGGAAAAATACGAAATTAATAAACTGAATAATTAAGTTGAGAGAAGAGAAGTATATACGTTTTTTTAATGGTATATCTTGAAATAGTAAAGGAAGAAGAAGCAGAAAAAATTAGATAACTTTTTTAATTTGACGTTTTCTTTCAATTTAGATACTTTTTTTAAAAAAATTTTGGCTGAAGTAAATGAAGAAATATTCAAATTTTCGTTATGCATAAAAAGTTTTATGTTTAAGTAATTATTACAGTCACAACGATGTGGTTGCTCTCATAGAAAAACACTCTAAAATACAGGGTCCGAGTATAAACATTTAAAAATTTCTTATGGATTGTTGCTAATATATCCACAAAGAAGCCTAAAACGTAAAATTTAAAATTTTAACTTTCCCCAGTAAAAAGCTGTAGCGAAAGGGTTAACAAATACCTCCACTTCTGAATCTATTCTTATTCTACTAAGGGCGTCCGCATTCGTATTGATTTTTCCTTTTTTATAAATGTGTGGTAGGTCTGGGGTGCCTCTAAGCCGTCTAAGTGTTCGTGTGGTGGTGGAAGTGTACGTTTGGCCTATGTTTATTCGGCAGGCCACGCCAATATCGTGTGGCTCCGAAAAGCCGATCTTACGAACTTCGAGTAAAAATAAAACAATGCCACCAGGCACTTTGCTTATAGTACAAGAAGTTAACTTTATTTTGAAAAATTTGGGTTTTATATACTAAATTATAACTGTTATACTCTAATGCATTTTCCAGGGCTCCGCCTCTCTTTCCACGATATTTTTCGTTCGACCAATCATCGACCTGGGTCGCTTCTTTAGCGTCAGCACATTTGCAATTGGGTCAGTGGCCGGCGCTAAACGGCCTCGGATATTTTCCGATCGTTTCCCACGCCGCCAAAGGGTCGGCATAATGCACGCTGCATTGCACTGCGGTAGGTGGCATCATATGTCACCCCGCTCGCTCAAGTGGTTGCGCAATAGCGCACCGTGGCGACTTCAAGTGCAGCCATTTGACACCAGCGAATTTGTGTGCGCAAGTGCAAGGTGATTTGTTGTGGTCGGCATGAGTGATATCGTAGTATCACTACATGCAATGTTGAGGTCGGCATGGTTGGTTGGGTAGTACCACTACAAATGATCTCATAGTCGAATTCTTCTAACTTAAGGGGGGTTTCTACCTTGTGCGGTCAAAAAAATCGATTTTTTTTTTCATGCATTTTTGGATTAATACATGATTGTAGAATACGCTCCCAAAATTTGAAGTTGAAATCTTTCGAATTACGGAAGCAATTTATCGAAACAGGTAGCGGTGTCGAGCGCGCCGAGCTGCTGAAGCAAAACTTTGAACGCGTTTTTCTCAAAACTACATTTTTTGACCTTGCGGAAGTGATTTAGGCCACACGAGTTGAGCAATAGCTACGAAATTTTAAACAGTCATTTATCAAGGTCTTAGCTATGGCACGAACTAGGATCTTCAAGAAATAATAATTTGTTCTCATTAAAAATAGAAATTTGTATTGAAAAAAGTAGGTAAAAATTGAGTTTTTTAATCAAAATCGCATATATCCTTCATTTTTCATTTTTTTTTTTAAATCCTAGTTCCAGCCATAGACAAAAGGATACAGAATAAGAAAAAATTTCATTTTTGTGTTTCAAGTCATCTCAAACAGCGGCAGGACTTCCGCGAGTAAGGAAGTCCTGCCGCCATTGCTCGATGGCCCCCTCCCCCCCTTTGCATATTTTATCTTGAAACTTTTTTTACTTGTACAATTAACATAAACCTACATCTGAAAAAATTTTCCAGTGTTTATCTTAAAAACCTTCCCATCAACAATTTAAAAAAAAAACATGTTTTCTCGGCCGCACAAGGTAGAAACCTGCCTTAAGTCTCCACCTAACGAGTTTGGAGTTCGGCTCTTTCATGCTCATTGGCCAGGTGAGAGGTCGGTGGTCTGTAACTATTTTGAACCTGCGACCAAATAAGTAGGGCCTGAAGTACTTAGTCGCCCAAACTATGGCAAGCAATTCTTTTTCGATAGTGCTGTAGTTACTCTCATGTTTGTTGAGTGTTCTGCTTGCATAGCATATCGGCTTATCGCTGCCGATTGTTCCCTGTGATAGGACTGCGCCTAAGCTTACGTTGCTTGCATCGGTTGTGAGAATGAACGGCTTGGAAAAATCTGGATACTGAAGAATTTATTTATTTATTTATTTATTTATTCATTTCGGTCTACAGAAAAAGTTCTTACAGACTAATTAAAAACAGTAAACAGGGTCATTGGTCAAGAGGTCTTTACAAAGCTCAAATGTTTTCACGTATTCGTCCGTCAGTTCTACTACTTCGTCTTTTTTTTAAGCAAATTGTGAGGGGTAATTTTCTATAGTAACCTAATAGTCCCAGGAATGCTTTAATTTCTTTCTTTGACTTTGGGATGGGAAATTTCTTTACGGCTACGAGGTTCGGGGTTTGGTTTTATACCTTCTGTCGAAACGATATGTCCCAAGAAAGCCATTTCTTTCCTTAAAAATTCAGATTTGTCAATTTGAATTTTAAGGTTTGCTTTTTCTAAACGTTTAAATATTTCTCTCAGGTTTTGGATGTGCTCTTGGAGTGAGGTTGAATAGATAATGATGTCGTCGAGGTACACTAAACATGTTCTTCCAATTAAGTCTTTTAAAACATTATCCATCACACGTTGGAATGTAGAGGGCGCGTTTTTCAAGCCAAATGGCATTCTTATATATTCATAGTGTCCCCCTTCGACCGTAAATGCAGTTTTTTGAATGTCTTCTGGGTTCATCTCGATTTGGTGGAACCCGCTGGCCAAATCTAATGTGGAGAAGTACATACATTTCCCTAGTTTACAAGGATATCTGCAATATTGGGAATTGGGTATCGGTCTGAAATCGTCTTTTCATTTAATTTACGGCAGTCGATTACTAACCGCCATTTTTGTTTGCCACTGGCGTCCTTTTTTTTGGCACTACCCATACTGGTGAACTCCATGGCGAAAAACTTTGTCTAATTATTCTCTGTTCTAACATGTTCTTAATTTGTTTATTGACTTCCTCCTTGTGTATGAATGGGTAATGATAGGACTTCGTGAAGATTGGTATGTCATCTGTTGTTGCTATCTTGTGTTTGATGTCATTGGTAAACGAGAGTTTTTGGCCCTCCTTGAAGAATATATCGTTAAATTGTTTACAAAGTTCAATTAATTTTGCCTTTTCTTCCTCATTTAGGTGATCGGATCGAATTCGTTCGGATATATTCTTGAATTGCAGTGGTTGAGGCCCTACTGGGTTCCAATTGTTACATTCTTGGAAGTTTCCTTCCTGAAATGGTTCTACCTTTATTGGCTGCTCCAAGAAGAGGACTTGGTCTTCGTTTGAAACATTTTTTACTTCTAGGTTGCTAAACCAATTTTTAGCAGAGTATAAGCCTTCTGAAACTATAATGTAGGGTGTGAGCCGTACTGTGGTTACGGAGATATCTCCATTTTTGAAATCTACTGGTAACCTTACCATTGCCTTAGAATTGCTTGGAATTATAAAGTCCTTTTCATAATTATAGCACCACCAACTTTTTTGCGATTCTGACAAAACAAGCAATCTTAGAGTTACAGTGTATTAGACGAAAATGTTGAGAAAGGTAAGTAAAGAAGAAATAACGATAAACATTCATAGTTGTTAGCGCAAATAACTTCGCTAGAACAAAAAATGCGTGTTTCGCGTTTTTCATAATTATAGCACCACTTGGTGTTTTGTCACAAAACGGTTTATTTTAGTAAAAAACGAGTTAAAAAAACAATCAAACAATAACAATTAATATTTAGTAATTCCACCCCGAGTACTTATTAGACTAAAAATTCGATCTCTCATACTGTTGTACAGATTATTTAACAACACACTGTCTATTTGCCCCCACTCTTCAATAATTTGAGACTTCAATTGTTCTACATTATCAAACTGCCTGTTATTGGCGTAAACTCTTTTAACAAGAAATCCCCAAACATTATCTATGGGGTTCATGTCGGGACTGCAAGCTGGCCAAGGTAGAACATCAATAAAATTATCATTAAACCATGTCATACTTTGTTTACTGACATGGATTCTGGCATTATCTTGTTGGAATACAAATCTGTCTTCGCAGTTTCGTCGTAAAAAGGGTATTAAACTGCATTGTAGAACAGTTATGTACTCTTCACTGTTCATTGGTGTAGAAGGAAATTGGAGTTCTAAGCAACCACTTGCAGAAATTGCTCCCCAAACCATTAAGCTTCCTCCACCGAAATTCCTTTTTGAAAAGTACATCGGTTCCTTTCTAAGATCCCGCCAATAGTATCGGTGTCCATCTGGTCCATCTAGATTCCATTTTTTTTTCATCGGAAAATATGATCTTAAAACAAAATTTCAAGTTTCAGTACCCGTAATCATTAAATATGGATTTTCTTACATTGCGCCAATCTCTATCCACGTTTACACTAGCGAATTCGTATCTGGCACTTATGTGGCGAGGCAGTAAACGTGGGGCAACTTTCAACCTCGATCTGATGATGTTTGGATTACGGTTTACTGCTCGCCAAATAGTGGTAACGCTGACGTTTTGGCCGATAATGTTACCGATTTCGCGGCAACTCTTCGATGTATTCGCAATTTCCCGTGTAATTCTGCGTTCATTCCGATCGGAAAGCTTCCTAGGACGCCCTGGACGTTTGGCTTTACCATATTCCGAAGGATTTTTAAGAAAATTTAGTACCACTTTATGCGACCTCTTAAGCTTTTTGGCAATTGCCCGTATTGAGAGTCCTTCCTCCTTAAGGACTACAATTTGTCCTTTTTCAATCTCGTTTAGCAATTTTCCACGCGGCATTATTACAAACTTCACTTAAAAAAACCCGAAATATTAGTAAACCTAAAACACACTCACTAAATACCTCTGCGCAACTGGTGGTGCTATAATCATGAAAAACGCGAAAAACGCATTTTTTGTTCTAGCGAAGTTATTTGCACTAACAACTATGAATGTTTATCGTTATTTCTTCTTTACTTACCTTTCTCAACATTTTCGTCTAATACACTGTAACTTGAACATTGCTTGTTTTGTCAGAATCGCAAAAAAGTTGGTGGTGCTATAATTATGAAAAGGACTTTATAAGTTAACACCAGCACCAGTGGCGGCTTAAGGTGCTCGGGGGCCCGGGGCGGCGACGGCTGAGGGGCCCCCACAAACGGTGCGTACAAAACTAATAACTGAAATTTCCGGTTATGCTTTTTAATTTTTTTAATTTGTATTCCATTGAACAGTAAAGGGACAAATTATTTTGAAACGAATATGTGCTTGAAATTTTATAGAAAGCAATAGAATCCCAGAGAAAAAATGAAAAATGGATAAAAGGATAATCTTACTAATTCTTTCCAAATTTGAAATTCGTCATTTCAAAAAGCCATCTTAAAACTAAAAAAAAACAGAAAATCTTGCTTCGTTACTACGATCTGGCCATTATTTTAAGCAACCCGAGCAGGAGAATTCGATTGTTTTGCGATCAGTGCATCATTACACTACTCGACAAAAAAAGGGCCAATCGCGTGCATAGATAAAGTGTTTTCTAGACTAACTTTGGCCGCTGAACACGAAACTGAAAATAACAAAATTTTTTTAAGAAGCGTTTTCAAAAATCTTCGTTAAAACCAGTTGTTTCAGTTATTAGCACATATCTCCTGAAAGAATTGTCTGATTAACACGAGCTGTCCGTCATTCAAGAAGAAGATAATACCTTAGCCTTTTTAGTGATATATATATTGTTCAAATCAGATGAGATTTGGGGAAGTTACTGACAAGTAACTTCCCCAAAGGAAAGTTGTAACAAAGTGAATTTTTCGACCCAAAAATCATACATTTTCGAATATTCTTTTTATGGATAAAAAAATGATCTCCCCTAGTTTTAAAATCTAAGATGAAAGATATATTATTATTATATATTTTTTGAGCAAATATATTACTTGAGCAAATATTAAGCCTAACATCAATAGAATTGAAAGAAAAATGACAAAGTTATGATGCAGTGCGTAAAAACACCAACTTTACATTTATTACACTGTGCGAAAAAATGTTGTTTTTGCCGAGACCCATCCAAATTTGGATATAGACGTGAAACTAGAGATCATTTATAGTAATCTGGCATAGTCAGTTTTTCATTTTCTGGCCCAAAATCCTTTTTAAAAAACTTTAAAATTAAAAAGACATACACATTTCAAATTTTTTTTTAAATATATGCGGTTGTGCAATGATGGACATATGGGTATCAAATGAAAGACATCCTTTTAACTAAATTTTCAATTTTGAAGTTTCAGGACCAAAATATGCCAGGTACGGAAAACATACATGCTTTGGATTTCAGTCTGTAGATTCATACATCTAAATTTTATTCTATTTCAAAGTCCCAGTCTAGAAAACACTTTTATTTTTAGGTGCATTTTTCGCGTCGAGTAGTTTAGAAATGTACAGAAATATTTTATAAAACCCAGTAGCAGTAGCTTACTTACAAGGAGCATAGAATTGCTTTCGTAGAAGAGTCTATCAAAGAAGAAAACCGGATTTCCGGGACGATGTCTTGTTATCCAACCAATAATTATAAAAATAATAATAATAAATGTAAATTTGTTTGACTTCTACAAAGTTTAATGAGGTCAAATATTTAATTGTGTATTTCACACTAGTTTACAAGCGAACTCTAAGATTGCGATATTTAATTTTTAACTTAGAATTTTGTATTTGCATACTTTGCACAAAATTTTAAGTTACAAATTAATTTTAAGTTAAAAATTAAATATTGCAATCTTCGAGGGAACATTTTTTGAAAATTTGCAAACAATTGTTATTTAGAAAGGATGTTTTCTTGCCTTTGTTGAACTGAATTTGTTATTGCAATTTCAAAGTCAATTGTCGATACTGTATCTCTTTCAATTGATAAAAGTGACAAACAACCTTTCAACAACCATTGTGGAGCGCAAATAGTTTTTTACAAGTTTGAGTTTTAAAAAACTTTAAATTGTTTTATACAAGCTTCTCTCGGGGGCCCCCCGCAGCCCGGGGCCCGGGGCGGTCCGCCCCTCCGCCCCCCCCGTTAAGCCGCTACTGACCAGCACAGTCAAGAACTGTGCAAAGTAGCCAACGTCAGCAGCCAGATACCAGACACCGGTCAACAGCTGCGCGAAACCACCAACAGCGGCAGCTAGACCAGCGCAGTCCACAACTGCACAAAAATCGCTAACATCAGCAGCAATCCTCTGCAACTGGAATGCTGAGCATCCACCCACGCTGCAATGTGATCCACCGCTAGATCACTGGCTATTTACCCAGCTGCACTACTGCTGCGTTGCAACAATCCGCTACGTGACATAGCAGGTGTATCCAGTTACATGGCTGCTGCACATCTCTTCGCCACCAACGGCTGCGGCGCGCTTCTGGACGGAGCGACTTCAGCTACTTTTCAGTTAGCATGTAAGAGCTAGTTCTAAGCCGGAGACCAAACAGTGCACAGCACTTAAAAATAAGAGGTGCACCATAAATTTAAATAATAAAATTGGTGCATAGCACCTAAATTTGAATAATAAAGTTGGTGCATAGCACCTAATAAAATCCCCCAAAAAACCGGTTGTGTTAATTGGCGCCCAACGTGGGGCCACGCGTGCAAGAAAATATCCTTGTAAAAGGATTAAACGTGAGAGTGGCCAGTGGGTTCGGACCCACCGAACATAATATTAAATGAGAATTTCAGTGAACTAAAAGACAAAACTTAAGGAAAGAGATCAAATCACAACAAAAACTTGCCTACAAATTAAATGAAACAGTGAATATGAAAATGTTGCATGTTTTAGAGAATTAAATGAATGGTTTTTTTTTGATAATTTTACAACCACAAAAAGTGAAAAGTGAAAACAAACTCAAACTGCAAATGAATGAAAACAACGAAAAATTAAATCGAACTTAAAATTAAAAACTTGCACCTAAAGTGAAAATAACTGAAGTCAACTTCTGAAAGGATAATAAGCTAAACAAAAAAGCAATTCGCAGTTTAAAATTCAACACTTAGAAAAGCTTCAGCTGACGAAAAATTGACTTTTACAAAGTAAATTGTTTTAAAAATTAAGTGTCTAGAAAATCAGATTAAAAACCACTACGAAAAATCTGGACCTTTGGTGAAATTGTGCTAATAAATAAACTAAAAGTTAATTCAAGAACTGTTAGCAAAGTTGGCAGCTAAAAATAACATTAACAAGTAAACAATACGAAGAAAAATTAGAAGCTAAAAGTTTGGAAAATAATTAGTAAAAATTAACGAAATTAAAGTGACAGTGACAGTTACATGTTTTGGTGAAATCATCAGTCAAACAGTTATTATTGTGAAATAATCAGTTTGCAGGATTAACAACTTGGAAATCAGTAGTTAAAAAACCCAGTGCGAAAAAAACAGCAACACAAGCAACGTCCCACCTTTCGTGTGCGCATTTGAATGAAATCAACTAGATTGTGGTGAAGCAAATTTGGCCAACTGCGAAAAGATACAAATAAACAATAAATTTTAACAAAGCGGACATCAACATGGCGGTAGCAGTGTGGCTGTAAGTTGCGGTATCTTAAGATTAAATTTATTAAATTTTAAAATTAATGTTAAATTAATTAATACTGTAGGTTAAGAAATATTTGTTAGAATTAAAGTAATTGTAATATAAGAAAGAATACTCCAAAAGAAATATTTAAATAAATAAAATACAAAATTTTAACACAAAAATACCAAGACTGCGACACTTACGAGTCCCTCCAGCCTATAAACATCCTTCACTCCGCGATTCCCACGGGACCCTCCGGCGTAGAAATTGTAAAATAACAGATAAAACAATTAAAAAAATATAACCGAAGGCTCGTACAGCCCTTAAATAGAAAATCTGAAGCCGCGATTCACCACCGAAAGGGGGATCCTCCGGCTTATAAAAAATTTTTAACTCTGCGACTCTGAATTCCAGACCCTCCAGAGGAGAAAAAAGTTTAAAAGAAAGGTGTGGAGAAAGAGGCCCCCTAGTAGCTTCAGCAAACGGGACGCAGTAAATGCGAGCCGCTCCACCAGAGATAAAAAAGAGAATAAGTACAGACAAGTAAAATTTAAGTAAAGGAAATCAAAGAAAACGAAATAAAGAATAAAAAAGAATTTATTAAAAATTGTAAAAGTAATTTATAGTAAGCAGAATAATAAGATACAAAAGTGTGGAGAAAGAGGCCCCCTAGTAGCTCAGGCAAACCGTACGCACTGTTGCAAGCCGCTCCACCAGGAGCGAGATGTCCCGCAGAAGAGGAGGAAAACTCCCTTTTATCAAAATATCAGTTGAGGAAAAAGAAGAAGTTAAAAGTACCATTGAAACACAGTTAGGAGTTATCAAAAAAGTTTGGGAAGCCGTAGGTATTATAGACCGTGGAGAACCCACGATAAACGACATAGAGGACAGAAATTTGGTGGAATATGAAACCACCATGATGATTAGGAAGTTCTGTCCCTATTAAAATTCATAGAAATAGAGTAAAAGCTAAAAAAATATTGTTTAGAAATTCCCACAAATACTAAAAATTAAAAATTTACTTTTTAAAAATAAAAATTTAATTAAACATTTAAATTCTGAATCACATTTAATTTTATCTTTGATTAATTTAACTTTCAATTACTAATTGTTAGGAAATAGAATAAGAAATTCTTGTTTTAAGTACTTTTAACGCTCATAAAACTAATTTTTTTAATTAGACAAAATAAATTGAAATTAAATAAAAAATGAATCCGGAAACTATCCAAGAGTTGCTTAATGCGGCCATTCGCACAGCAACTGAGAATACTCGGCGGGACATACAGGCAACTGTGGACAGCTTGACCGCTCGGCTTCATCTCTTAGAAACACAGCCGACAGTAACCGAATTTAGAGAAATAACAATCGACCCGGGGGTCAGGTGTGATGAGTCACTAGATGTGGTCAAGTCATTACCTGAGTTTAATGGCGATCAAGCCAGGTACGTCTCATGGAGACAGGCCGCTTTCACTGCCTACAAGATGTTTAAGGGCTACGAAACTAGCTCCAAGGGCTACCAGGCAGTGGCGATAATCCGCAACAAAATTATAGGATCGGCCGACCTGGCTCTGTCCTCGTTCAACACGGTGTTGAACTTTGAGGCCATCATAGCCAGATTGGATCATACCTACGCGGACAAGAGGCCCATTTACCTGATAGAACAGGAAATGACTGTACTTAGACAGGGTCGATTGTCCATTACACATTTCTATGACGAAGTCGAAAAGAAGTTAACACTCCTGGTTAACAAGACTGTGATGTCTCACGGTAGTAATAGGCAACTGGTAGAATCCCTTAGCCAGAAATACAGACAGGACGCACTCAGGACCTTTATCTCCGGGTTACGCAAACCCATGTGCGATATCCTGTTTTCTTCTAGGCCTGCGGATATGCCAACGGCTTTAGCTCTTGCTCAAGAGCTGGAGTCTAATCAAAAACGCTCCATGTTCGCACATACCTTTGCTGCTAACAGCGAGCAACAGGCGTCCTATAACCCTTACAATTCACCGCATTACCGACGATACCAACCCAACCCTGCCACCCCCTCACAACCAACCCGACCAACACCTATGGAGATAGACCCATCGACATCCCGATTCGTACTAAATAAACAACACCCTCAGACTTATCCTACAAACCAGCCAATAGGGCTTCCATTTGGTGGACCAATTAGGCCACATTTTAATACACCCAATTACACACCAAGACCCAACACAAACATAAACCCAGTACAACGAAATTTCCACCCCCAATTTAGGCCTCCATTCAAAAGGCCACTGGAATCTGACCGGCAGCCTTTAACAAAAATGCAGAGAGTTAATAATTTAACCTTTGCCCACGAGCAACATTCAGAAGACGATCGTTCTGACAGTCGTAACGACCCAGACGTCAATTTGGAATGTGATCCAAACGAACACGGCTACTCGGCATATTCAGAAGTTTCGGATGAAGTGACTTTTTTAGAGGTCAATCCCTCCTACCCTACATCACAAGGACATTAGGGGGGAAACAGCTCAAATTTCTGATCGACACTGGTGCAACGGGAAACTACGTAAAAAATTTGGACACACTAAAAATGGTGAAACCAGTGACAAAACCATTCTTGGTAAAGTCAATCCATGGCGAAACAAAAATAGAACACCAGTGCCTCATGCACATTTTTCAGACAACCACTCCCTTCTTTATTTTGCCACATCTTAGCACCTTTGATGGCATAATAGGGTTTAATTTTCTTAGAGCGATCGGCGCTAGACTCGATGTCAAAAAAGGCATACTCCACTACAATAGCGGTCAGGAAAAACTACTCTACCTTTATTCTGGCAAAATTAATTCTATCACAATCAATAGTGAAACAGTACCCCCGAAACTAAAAGAGACATTTTCCCGTATAATTGAAAACCGGAATGAGGTGTTCGCCGATCCTGCACAATCACTGCCATACAATACCAAGATCGTTGCCACCATAAGAACCACGGATGACGAACCAGTCTATTCAAAATCGTACCCCTACCCCATGGCAGTGGGTGAATTTGTCAACAAGGAGGTAGCGGAACTTCTTAGCACAGGTATTATACGACCATCAAGATCGCCATTTAACAACCCTATATGGGTTGTGGATAAAAAAGGCGTTGACGAAGATGGGAAAAGGAAGATGCGTTTGGTTATTGATTTCAGGAAACTGAATGAAAAAACCATAAGCGACAAATACCCTATCCCAGACACGTCCGTCATTTTGGCAAATCTGGGAAATTCTGCCTATTACACTACCCTTGACCTTAAATCAGGATTTCACCAGATTAAACTCGCTGAAAAAGACAGAGAGAAAACCGCATTTTCCGTTAATAACGGAAAATATGAGTTCTGTCGACTTCCCTTTGGGCTAAAGAACGCCCCAAGTATATTTCAAAGGGAAATCTATGACATTTTGAGGGATGAAATTGGGAGGTGTTGTCACGTCTACATTGACGATGTGATAATCTTTTCCCGAACTGAAGAACAACATCTGAGGGACATCGATAGAATTCTTGGCAAACTTTATGAAGCGAACATGCGTGTGTCATTAGAAAAGTCAAAATTTTTCAAGCTTGAGGTCGAGTTTCTAGGATTTCTTGTATCAAAGCAAGGCATCAAAACATGCCCTGATAAGGTTCAGGCAATCCTGAACTACGAAACTCCCAAAACCCTCTTTCCTTGGGTTGTGCGGATACTATCGGCGATTTGTTAAAGATTATGCCCAAATCGTTAAACCACTTACCCAAATCCTACGAGGGGAAAACGGAAACATCGGTGCCAATCAATCAAAAAAGGTTACAATTGAATTGGACGAAGAAGCCGGTGCAGCGTTTACAAGAATCAAGAGAATTCTTGCCTCCGAAGAAGTGCTGCTCCTGTATCCAAATTTTGAAAAACCATTTGACCTCACCACAGATGCGTCTTCACACGCTATTGGTGCAGTTTTGTCACAAAATGGTAGGCCACTCATGATGATATCTAGGACCCTCAACAGCACTGAGGAAAACTATGCCACCAATGAGCGAGAACTGTTGGCAATCGTGTGGGCTCTCCAAAAGTTACGCAACTACCTCTACGGCGTTAAACAACTTCACATTTTTACCGATCATCAGCCACTAACGTTCGCCATATCGGATAAAAATCCAAATGCTAAAATCAAAAGATGGAAAGCTTTCATAGAAGAATTTTCCCCCAAATACTTTTATAAGCCAGGAAAAGAAAATTTGGTCGCAGATGCCCTTTCAAGACAACACATCAACGCAATAGAGGACGAAGACAATATAACTCAACATAGCGAGGAATCCCTCACCCAAACAATTCCAACAATTCAAAACCCCATCAACTGCTTTCGAACCCAGCTAATTCTAGAGCATGGCGCTCACGATGCAAAAACAGTTAAAATCCTATTTAAAAAACAGACTAGACACGAAATTACCTTCTCTTCCTTGGACAATCTTTTTGACACACTAAAAACAACTGTTAACCCGGATGTCATTAACGGCATTTTGTGCAACCTGTCCATACTAGGACAGATTCAGGACAAACTAGTTAGAATGTTCCCATCAGTAAAATTCCGTCATACTGAGCGGAAAGCGAATGACGTAACCAATCAAGATGACCAGTCGGAAATCCTAGCTGCGGAGCACAACCGTGCACATCGATCCGCGCGGGAGAATACGTTACAAGTCCTCGAGCAGTACTACTTTCCGGGAATCCGTAAGAGGTTGAAAGAAATTGTCTCCAATTGCAAAACTTGCAACGAGGCCAAGTATCAACGTCATCCTCCGGATACAGGAATTGGGGAAACTCCCATACCACAATACCCTGGCGAAATTCTACACTTGGACATAAAAACCGTAGTTTTTGACAACGAGAAATCATTCAATTCTCAAACCATTAAATCGCTTTTAATGGACCACTTCCAAATACGCACATTTACCATCCCTCCATACCATAGTACCACGAACGGACAGGTGGAACGTTTCCACAGCACTCTGACTGAAATTGCCAGATGTACAAAACTGACCCAGGGCATAAATGACACTGCAGATCTAATTTTGATTGCCACAGCCAAATACAATAGATCAATTCATTCAGTCACAGGCTACAGGCCCGTGGACGTCATACATTCAACCCCACAATCCCTTAAAAAGGATATAAAAAACAAAATCATCGAAGCCCAGGAAAAGGAGATTAAGAGGTATAAGAAATCGAAAGTAGCAAGGAAATTTCAGCCAGGAGATACAGTTTTCATCAAAACAAATAAACGAATAGGGAACAAATTTACCAAAATCTACGTTGAGGGCACGGTAACTAAGGATTTAGGAACTACTGTACTAATCGGGAAAACAGCTATTCATAAAAGTAACCTCAGATAATGTCTTTCCCGTAGGTTCCTCCTGCCACCGCTGCTCGCTGCAGAACTGTTGGAGTACTCGGAATCGAATTATATACCTATCACCGACGGCTTAGTTGTCACTTATTCAGACTACAACTATATAACGCATAGATCAAACTTAACAACCTTTACAACCATAATAGAAGAAACACAACAATACGTAGACCAGGTACCACAATCACACGTACGAAGATTGTGAACAGATAACACGACGCCTTGAAGCATTACGGGTGCATCATCGCCATACCCGCAGCCTCAATTTTATCGGTACGGCGCTTAAATATGTAGCGGGCACACCCGATTTTGACGACTTCCAAGAAGTAAGCCGAAAGGAGGAGGCCCTGTTAGAGGCAAACGAGCAACAGATAAAAATTAATTCGCAACTACAAATTCAAATCAGTAAAATGACGGACACTATAAACCAGATACTCTCACACAACAAACAGACGGAACTTGACCAAATTACCCTGTTTGAACTAATTAGCAATAGGAATAAAGCCGCAATCACCGAACTAGACAACATTGCCTTTTCAATAATGTTAGGCAAAATAAATGTAATAAACCCAGCTTTACTCGACAGCATTGAAATCGAGAACATTATAAAAAACGAAAAGACAATTGATATAAGTGTAAGCGACATTCTTCAAAATTCTAAACTTAAAATATTACAAAATAATGAAATTGTATTATTTCTCATAAAATATCCCAGAATTGATTTTGTATGTAATAAAACTGTAATTTATCCGGTAGTTCACGATAACAAAATTATATTACTAGAAACTAATGTTGTAGCGAAATGTAATGGGGTTTACAAAATAATGAAGGACTGCAGGGCTGCAACGGCATCTACATTTTGCAAAGAAATTACTCACTCACAAAGCTCATGTCTGCAGCAACTACTCAACAACTACACTGCTACATGCCAAACGACATCAGCACACGATATCCAGCGGATCCGGCGATCGATGACGGCCTACTGATCATTAACGATTGCACAGTAGAGATACGTCAGGAGGCTAAGCCGCCCGTTATCATAACTGGCACATTCCTAATAACATTCGAAGAAAAACTAATAGTAAATGGGACAACCTTCGAAAACCAGCGGCGCAAGGGTCGTCTCATTCCCGAAGTACCACTAGCCCAAAATATCCAGTTCACGGAACATATAGCAACACTATCATTACCGTATCTGCACGAGGTAAACATGCAAAATCTCAAACACATCGCAACCATACACCGGCAAATCAAATCCCAGACAACAACGTGGTCATACCTATTTGGCACATTAATAGTAGGCGTAACAGCAACTTGGCTGATTCTCCGTTGCGTAAAGCGGCGAAGGAAACTCCTCGTCCTAAACGCAATTCGGGAGACTAATGCAGGAAGCTCGGCGCAAGGCCAGGAATCGGCCGAGGACGCCCGGTTTTAACGTGGGGAGTAGTTAACACCAGCACAGTCAAGAACTGTGCAAAGTAGCCAACGTCAGCAGCCAGATACCAGACACCGGTCAACAGCTGCGCGAAACCACCAACAGCGGCAGCTAGACCAGCGCAGTCCACAACTGCACAAAAATCGCTAACATCAGCAGCAATCCTCTGCAACTGGAATGCTGAGCATCCACCCACGCTGCAATGTGATCCACCGCTAGATCACTGGCTATTTACCCAGCAGCACTACTGCTGCGTTGCAACAATCCGCTACGTGACATAGCAGGTGTATCCAGTTACATGGCTGCTGCACATCTCTTCGCCACCAACGGCTGCGGCGCGCTTCTGGACGGAGCGACTTCAGCTACTTTTCAGTTAGCATGTAAGAGCTAGTTCTAAGCCGGAGACCAAACAGTGCACAGCACTTAAAAATAAGAGGTGCACCATAAATTTAAATAATAAAATTGGTGCATAGCACCTAAATTTGAATAATAAAGTTGGTGCATAGCACCTAATAAAATCCCCCAAAAAACCGGTTGTGTTAATTTATATTTGTCGGATGTGAAATTGGGTTTTAATTTAAGCGGTAATTCTGTATTCGTTGTAATAAGAGTCTGTTTGACCAAATTTATTGTTGCTCCTAATTGTTTAAGTGTATCTAGGCCTAGTAGACCATCAAAGTATGCATGGAATTTAAATATTAGAAATTTTAAGTAGCCCTTTGTATTGAATTCGGAGAACATTGGTAGGTGAACGTATTTATTTATTTTGTACTTGTTTAATACAGTTGTGATTGTTATCGGTTTACACTCTTTTTGCATTTGCTCATCGATGAATTCTGGGCTAATGAATGAGGACGAGGCCCCTGTGTCTATCAAAATTCTAAGTGGCCTTCCGGAAGGTTGCTGGATTTTAATGAAAGGTAGGGTGTAACCGTGGGTACTGATGTCTAGGTATCCCTTGGGGACCAGGCTGGTGTATGAAAATTTTCAAAATCGTCTACTGTCTCGTGGTCTTCATCTTCCCTCTCTTCTTGTGACTTTATGTCGCGTTGGTCATCGATTTGGTCAATGTTGAAAAACTCCCGTTGGTTTTGGTTGTTGAATCCCGCTCTTGAGCTCTGGAAGGTTCTCCTGGATGCTGATGTGTTCCTCGTGAGACCAGTGCTAGTCTCCATGGGCTCGTACATCTTTAACTGTCTGCTCATTCCGGAAGTGGTATCCATTGGTTCCGGCTTAGGCAAAACGTCCTTACTAAATGGGTTAGGAGACTGTGTGCTCCTACCCAGGCGTCCTATGTTTGCGGCTCCCTGGAAATTTGGCCTATCGTCGCGTCTCCAAGGGTTGGGAGTGTACTGACGTGGTTTATTCTGGTAGAAATTGGGTGTATAACCCCTCAACTGATCCCTCCTAGGGTATGGAGTGAACTGAGGCCTGTAGTTAACCTTCTGTATTTCAGCTTTTTGGTAAAATATATTTTGCTCTTTTGTGCAAAACGTAAGTGCGTTTGCCAACGTGCTAGGCCTCATAGCTCTTATAGTTGATCCTAGCGGTTCTCTAAGTCCTGTGAGAAAAGCATTTAAACACATTTCTGCGTACAACTATTTTTTCGCCTCGACTACACTATTATTTCTTTCATGTATTAGGACATTGTTGCTTAGGGTTGACTGAATCTCTATTATGTCGTTATAAAAATCTTCAACCGTTTTCCTGCCCTGTCTAAAGTTATGTAAGTCTCTAATTAGTGAGGTCTCTGTTCGTTTGTCCGAATAGTTGAGTATAAGATTTTCTTTTATCTCGTCCCAGTTTAATGGGACTCCGGACATATTTAGAATTTCGTTGGTCTGCCCCTCGATCTTGTTCCTAATTGCCCTCAACAAGATAGTCCCGTAAGGCGTGCTGTCTGTCCCCTTAATGAACATGAGAATTTCTTCCACATTATTTATAAACTCGTACAGCGTTCTCGGATTGCCATCAAATTTCGGCAAGTCCTTTATGACATCTGTAATTCTGAGGGAGTTAGCCTAGGCGTATACGGAGACGCAGGCCGCATACGCAGCACAACTCAACGCAGTTTAGTTTTTTGTAAATAACGCAGTACCGTATAACGGCGTATACAGCGACATAGCCGCGTGCGGCGGAGAGACGTGCCTGCGCACAACTGCGTCGCGTTGTAGTTGAAATACAGTTTCCTACGCGCAGCCGACACGTTAGCTTGCAAAAATTGAAGAACTTATTGAAAAAGTGCGTGAACGGCCGATATTACACCCATATTATATTATATAGGGTCTATTTCAAAGTCTAATTCAGACAAATAACTCGTATTGCTGGGTTTATGGAATAAATACGGAACACGTGTGCTGGTTTTACGACATTAGTATACGCAGTTCACATATTTTCTGCTTCACAAAGTTTAATTTTCGCCGCGCTGCCTTGTGCTGTGTTGCGCGGCCTGCGTCTCCGTATACGCCTAGGCTTATAAACGTCTGTTGGATTCATTATAGCCGTATTCACTCCTGTATTCCCAGCTGAGGTGCTGGGGTTAGTGGTGTTGAGCGACATTAGTGCTAATTGGTTTGGTTCTATTTCTAGTGATCCCCAACTGTCCGAAAAAATTTCTGATAATGAAGGTGTGAGGCTTACTTCTTCTTGTATTGAATTTAACTTTCTCGGTTTAAAGATGTTTTCGTACGGAAAAAATTTTGTTTTCTTCTTACTGTTGCTTTTTGACATTAAATGGCAAATTTTCTTCTATTGTGATAGCACGGTGGTTCTGTGTTCTTTTTATGTATGTATAAACATGTATGTGTGTACCGATAGAAGCTTTTTATGTATTCAGATTTACTTATATTTCTCGTTTAACCTTTTCGAGATTTATATTTATGCATCCCCGCATTTGTATATTGTGCGTATATTTCGATCGAGTTTTTTCCAGTATTTGTGCGATTAATGAATGATTTTTAATTTACAACTTCATCATTCAGGCCTAGTATGTGGGCTGTAGGACCATGAATTTCAATTTTTATATTTGTTAAAGTGGTTTAAAGTTTTGCGTTATAAGTTTTAAAAATTTTATGGATTGTTTTCGGATAATTTTTACACTGATATGCAGTCAGTGATCCTTGCGGATTAAATTTCCCGAGCACAATTGGTACTAAATATATTTCGCACTACTGGCTCGAGTCTTTTTCTATTGTGTACAGGAACTTTGTTGTACGTTGGAGAGCTTCAATTTGAGGTCGCAGCGTATTTATGTAGTTACTATATATTTTTGTTAGTTATACCGCATTGCCCATATACAGTGGGTTACAGTCATTAATATTTTGTTAGGTCTATTGTAATTTATTTCAACAAGTTCCTTTCTATTACTTATATCTCACTTTTTGCACATATTTTCGATTCCAACTTTCTTTTTCAATTGCTTCTTTTTTTTTTTTTGTGAACACAGCACCAAGAACTTATCACTATTTATTTTAAGCGAATTTGTGAATTTTTGACATGAATTTTGTTAAGTTTTATGTTTTTCATTTCCTAATCCCTCACACAATTTTGGGCACTTTTTAGTTTCACTGTTTATTATTTTAAGCAACCACATTCAATACTCACAGTTGTGTCAGCGCCAATAGTGTACTCAAATAGATCATTCTTCCGTGTCCTTTGATCCTATGGCCTCGAGCGGTTGGGTGTTGATTCCTGTTTCCTTGTTTCCTTCTGGAGTGCTGGTTCTCGACTACTAAAGAAATAAAAATTCCACGGTTGTCAGGATATAACCGGTAGTCGGCCGTCGACTGCGCCAAATAAGTGTACTGGTAACTGCACTTGAGTTAAAAGTGGAACGACTTCCAGTTTAGCCCAATTCAGCTTGCAACTTAGGTGAGGAGCCTGAATGTCCAGGGCAATCCAAGTTAACTGTCCTTCTAGAAATCTCGTACTGGGAATGAACACGCTAAAGCACTTCGATTGACAACGTAAATCAGAATGATTTTATTTATTGTGTTAACTTAAACGGTAACTTATATTACTCCAATTAAAATAGTTGATTCTACAAAAATTACTTAAGCTGACTTATTCTATGTGTTCTGCTAAATCGGCTGTCTGCTGTTCCCATTTGTTGGTGGTGTGACATCCGTCCGATGCCCTCATTATTGTTTGTGCCCCGTCAGCTAGCTGGTCGCTGGTTGTTGTTGTTGTTGTCAGAGTGCACTGCACTTGCTGGCTTGTGCCCCGTCAGCTAGCTGGTCGCTGGTTGTTGTTGTTGTTGTCAGAGTGCACTGCACTTGCTGGCTTGTGCCCCGCTACGTCTGCTGTATCAGCAGTCTAGGTGGTTTGGCTGGTGGTGAGGTTTGTGATGGCACCGCTGTAGGTGGGGACGTAACTCGCGCTTCTATTCGCTAACCACCGTTATCTGCTCCTCCGCTAGAGGGAAAAAACAAAGAAACTGAACGCATAATAATAAGCAACAAACTACATTACATACATACAAATTGTCGCTCTAAGAGCAGATAACTCTCGCATACTCTCGGTAGTGAATGCTTTGTTTCATGATAGGGAGATTCTATTGAAAAAAAACTGATGATCTCCATCAAGAGATTCGGTCATTGAAATCTATTTTTAGTGATAAAGAGGTTGCGCTTTCCTCGTTAGCACGGGAATTAAAAACTCTGTAGAGTATGGTATCTGCTAGTGTCTACTAACAAAACGCAGTTCCTACTGGTAATGTCAGAAACAATAATAACAATAATGTGACGATTATTGCTAGTCAAACTCATTTTACTGCTTCCTCTTCATCCTCATCTTCGTTTGTTGGCGGACCTCGTGTTGTTGCATACTGCTGTTGTTGTTGCAGCATACTATGTCGGGCTCTCGTGCTTTTGTTTGCGCTGCACCGCTACCTGCTGTTTCACAAAGTGCGTGTGTCGGTAATGCAGTGAAGGAGAATTTGACATCAACTTCTAATGCCACTCTTACCGCACCCTCTAATACTGCGCCTGTTACTGTGGCGTTCTTCTATGCTAGTGTTGCTGCTTCGTCTGTGAACTCATCTATGCACCAGTTGCCCGAGTGGAAATTCGTCTCCAAAAATAGCCTCCTAAATAGTCAACCTATTGTCGTCGGATCGAATAGCAATCAAGAACTGCATGTTGTGCCCATCATCCTTTTCCAGTAATGTAACAGCTGCTGATATTTTGGCTTATGTTTCAAAGCATGCTGCGATAGACTCAAAGATGTTGGCCTGTTATATGCTTGTTAAAAAAGATGCGGAGCTGTGTAAACTTAAAAAAAAAAAAAAAATCAACTTTAAACTTGGAGTGTCGGAATGCTGCTTTGAAAACAGTGCAAAAACGAACTCCAAAGTAGACATACGTGTACTTAAACTCGACACTATCCCACCCACGCTTCGTTCTAAAACCGGTTTTCGACAAGTGAAACACAAACAAAAACACCACGATCAGCAAGTGAAAAAAAAATAAAAATTTTATTACCCTCTCAAGAACAAAAACAAATCTACAAACAAAAACTCAGTCTTAAACACAAACAACTACAAGTGAACAAATAACATGCTTGACATTTGGAGGAGAAATCCTCCCAAAATTGATGAATCAAAATTCTTAACTATAACGAGAACAGACAATGGAACACTCACCTGCGTATCTCCATTTATAATTAAAAAAACCATTGATTACACTTGCAACGGCGAAGTAGAAAAATGCAGGAAAACACGTGCTGGCATACTGCTTGTAAAAACCAAAAATATGACACAAACAAATAAACAACTAAAACTCACAGCTATACATAATGTACCAGTCAGTTTAGAACTACACAAACCACTTAAAATTTCTAAAGGGGTTATTTACTGCAACGATCTACGTGAAATATAAGAATCAACAATCCTAGAAGAACTAAAACCGCAAAACATCATTGAAGTTAAAAAAAAGACTAAAGAAACAAGGAGACGCTCTAAAGGAAACAGGCCTCACCATAATCACTTTCAACTCTCAAAATCTCCCAGAGAACATAAACTTTGGATACGAAAGAATAAAAGTACGCCCCTATATTACGCTTCCAATTAGATGCAACACCTGCCTACGTTTCGGACACTACAGCAAAACAAGCAAACGCACCAAGCTCTGCAGAAGTTGTGCTAACGCTTTTCACCTTGCCATTGAAACAAACGAAATATTTTCTGCTCAACCAACTTGCGTAAACTGCGTGGACAATCAACTACAAGAAACAAATAACGCATCCATAAATAAAATGGGTCCTATTTTTATTAACCCTCATCCGACGTTCAAAAAAACTCACACATAAGATGTTCGGGTGAAATTTCACCCATATGGTACTTTGTATGTTTTAATGCATTTTTTTACCAATTTTAATAAAAAAACTTTTGTTATCTTTAATCTTTATTATCTTAGTTATCTTACAGATAAATAAATTAACAAATTTTTCTATATTTTTCTGCAATTAGGGCAGTTTTGTTAAGTTAGGTTATTGTGGCTGCCTCTGTAAGAGACACACTCGGAGGCCTATTATGAGACCCGTTGTGCTACCACATATTTCACCGGTTTTTTAAATGTGTATGTAACACTGTTTTTCCCAACATATGTTACAGCCCACATTTCAAGCGGACGGGGAAAGGGGGCAAGGAAGGGCAGTAGTTAACTAAAACTTTGTGTTCACCACATGTATACTTTGTTCAAGAATTGCAAGCAGAATATGCCTTTCGATCGTTTTTGATACCAAATTGGCACCGTGTTGCAATAGTTTTTCACTTTTTTACACTCTGATTTTCTGACAAGGTTTGGGAAATTGGCTGTATTGAGATAAGAAGTCAGCATGAAGATTTTCCTTTCGGTAACGTTGTTCTACGTAAAATCTTTAGCTTTACTAAACTCAAATCTATGTCTTCAAGAAAATTTCACCGCTTGTACTTTTGTTGTGATTCCAGCTGGGATCGACAGCGATTAGTTTTTACTTGACGATATAGTTAGTGAACAACCAATTGGTCTAAAGTGTCAACTACTGCTTTTGACTTATTGAAAAACGATATAATTTCGGTTAATTTTTTGTCACCAACATATCCTGGTTATGATGAAAAGTGCTCAAAGAGGCATCTTCCGCGAAAAGTCAGCAATTGTTTTCTTAGTGTGTCCTTTTCATAGGACGTACACAACAGTCGTTGCTAAACCCACTTTTTCTTATATATCTCTTATGGGTGTTAACGAGCTTTATTCTTGATTACAATCGTTACGTTCTTGGCGAGTGGTTTTGTCACCGACAGAACGAAAAATTGGTCTGCCTGTTGTGTAACTCTACAGATTATCAAGAGATTCCCCATTCGACTTATAAACACCACTCAAAATTGAAATACCAAAATATGCCTGAATATCACCAACGCTGATCCATGCACTGCCAAAAACTCCCAAACCTTCAACATTAGTTTTGTCAGTTACTATCTTTAACATTGGTGTTCATTGGCATTTTGTATTGCTGTCACACGACTTCAAGCATAGCGAGTTATACCAACTTTAGTTGAAATAATATGATTGGCTCTTAGTTTTCCGAGGGCTGGAAAAAACACTCATCTACTTCTGTCGCTATCCACATGAAGGGAATGAGAATTACAAGAATCGCACAAGTGCGCTCTTGGCAGGCAATGGCAAAACCTCCAAGTGTGAAAGAAAAAACTGCCCATCGCCGTTCGGATTCGGCGTTAAACTGTAGGTCCCCTCCCCTCCCTTTCCCCATCCGTTTGAAATGTGTGTTGTATCACATGTTGAAAAAAAACAGTGTTGCATACGCATTTCAAACGGGTGGAATCCTGTGGTATCACAACGGGCCCGTTAAGAGGCCTAAGTGTGTCTCATACAGAGGCAGCCACTTCAACCTAACCTAACCTAGTTTTCCGTTGAGTTCAGGAGCCCCATTGATCCATAAAAAGGTTTTGCCTATAAAAGCAGTTCAAAACTTTCACTCCAGTGACGTAATTTTAGGGCATTTTCTGTATGTGTTGTGTTGAATTTCCATACAATTTGTATATGGGTGAAATATCACCCGAACGTCGCCCACGTAACTTTTTTTGTAATCACCGTTATAATGAAATAATCAATATGTTGTAGATAATTTCTAAAACTTATATTGGTTTGCCACAAATACAAGAAACCTTAATAATTTTGATAAATATATAGGAAAGTTATAGCATCCCAAAGTTGAAAATGGGTGAAAAATCACCCGAACGACGGATTAGGGTTAAAGAACGCGAAATACAATCAATCAAAACTTTGCAAAAAGTTGACAACAAAACTGCACACACATTATACATTAATACTGCCCAAAAACACTTCTAACAGAACACTTACAAAACTTAAAGCAACATCAAAAAACAACAAAACTAACAAAACCACCCAATCAAAATCACAAACAACCGAACTTCTAGACATTGACAGCACCTCAGACTCGATGTCTTTCGATCAGGACCTATAAACAACTATCCCAATAGTATATAACGTATATTATTTTCGATTAATTAATTAATTGACTGACACGACAGCCCGCTTGCGCGAGACTAAGGCCTAGCTTCCCGCAACCACCCGTGTTGTGCGTGTGAATTTGTACGCGGGTGGAAGGGACCTACAGTTTTATGCCGGTTCCGAACGGCAGGTTGGGAGCTTTTTCATAAGCAATTTTTGATCTCAGAGGTTTGCCATTTCCAGCTGGGAGGACAGCCACCGAAAGAGAAAACGAGTTTTCCCGTTATTTTTTTTAGGTGTTATTACAGGCAGTATTTGAACCTGAGGTTGCTGCCTTCGACTCGCGGTCCAACGCACTAACCAACTGAGCCACGGCGGCTGCGGCTAATATTTTCGATAGTTGTCCTAAATATCTCCAATGAACCTCATAATCCTTCAATGGAATTTGAATGGTTTCAAGAACAACCTACATGAACTACAAATTATTATCAAAACACATAATCCCGATATAATAGCTTTACAAGAAACTCATCACAAAACAAACGACATACACATCAAGAACTACACTACCATATCAAGCAAAAGCCAATCATCAACGCTCGCGACAGGCGGCACCGCCATCCTAGTAAAAAAAAAGCCTCCAGCACAGATCTATCAATACACCTCAACACATACAGGCAGCCATAGCTGAAATAAACATAAATATAAAAGTAACAATAATCTCAGTATACATCCCACCATCACAGGATATCCCACAAGCAGAACTAGCAATGATCTTGAACCAAATCAACAATCATGTAATTCTACTGTGAGATTTCAACGCTAATAGCACACTTTGGGGATCTAGCAAATCCAACGCACGAGGAAAAATAACACTGATCAACAGCAAAATGTTTCCACTTTCGTTTATACATAACTCGATTATTGATTCACGAAAAATGTGCATGTTTTTCAACATTGTTTTTTTACATTGGAAAAGAAGCCGTGAGGTGTTGTAAATGCTACAAAGTGAAAATCATGTCAACCGGTTTATTGGTTTAGAAATTACAATCCCAAACGTGAAAAAAGTCAGGGAAAATCCGAAAAAGTGACACGCCCATTTTTTGCGAAAACGGAAACTAAGTTTTAAAAACGGTTTGCGGATTCGAAATCAGCGCTCCCTAATTACCCTAGAACTGATGTCAAACCCAGAAAAGCCGACCAAAAGTCGAAATTTGTTGCCCTGTGTAATCGAATCGCTTACAACTCAGTCCAACTTAGTAATACTTAACAACGGCGCACCGACGCACCTATCCACTCACTCCACCTTCACGCACGTCGACATTTCACTCGCTTCAGCAAACCTAACACCTTTTCTAAACTGGAACACGGTAAATGATATGCACGGTAGCGATCATTACCCGATAATCATAAAATACAGCGACAATACTCAATCTCCCCGAAACAACATATCTCTCAATTTAAAGTATCTGAAGCTAATATGGCGTTCAAACTGACTCATTTAAACTAGTTTAAGTGAAAAGAGCTTTTTGTTCAACACAACCGTCCAGACTGCTCAATGAGGTTCAATTTGACAGCTGTTTGTTTACAAATAAACAAATAAATATTTTTGTGAACTGTGCATGAAAATGTGCCGGGATCGTGATTCGAGCGAAATATTGGTGCATATTTCACAATCCACGGCAACATTCTCAACTTCGTCCAAATATTAGACGCCTTGTATTCAGATGCCATAAATAGGTGATGAATGGAATGAAAGCAGTGCAAGCAAAACGATAATTTTCATTCATTTCAAATTTTTCAAATTTTCAAATTTTTTTTGTTTTGGTTTGATGAAATGACAGCTGAAATTTAAGGGATGTTTTTCTAGAATGTGTTCAGAGTGTGTGCGGTGTGTTCAGTTGACAAAAAAGCTTTTTCATAGAAAGCTTTCGGATGCAACACTGCGCTAAACTCGTTTCAAAACATGTTAAATGGTTTAACACGTTTAATTTCCAACAACAATTGTGAATAAACCGGTTTTCGAACTGGTTTTGTTCATTTAACTTGTTTAAGCACATTAAACAGGTTTAAGTCGTCAGTTTGAACGCCATATAACTGGCCAAAATTATCTTAACTCAAAAATAGACAACACTAACATTTCAAATAACCTGAACAGGGAGGCTGCTAAACTACACAAATACATAATTGCTGCAGCAAACGAATCCATCCCACATACACACGCGCACAATAATTACAAAAAGAAGGTCCACTGGTGGAATGAAAATCTAACAGAGCTGCGAGCAAACAAACAAATACTCTGGCACAAATTCAAAAACAACATGACATGAGTGATAACATAATTGTTTACAAAAAGGCAAATGCAGTGTTCAAAAAATACGCCAAAATCGAAAAGAGAAAATCATTCTTCGAATTCACCAACACTTTGTATTCAAACACTCCGATAAAAACAATTTGGCAAAATGTAAACAAACTATACGGAAAGAATTCTTCGAAAAACATAAAAATTATAATAGACCGTTCAAACAACGCACTGACTGAACCCATCGAAATAGCCAATTTCAGCAAAGGAATGGGCCGCATATTCAAGCGACAATAACTTTGACAATAAATTTTTAAACTTAAAATACGCACAAAACGTAACAAATCACAAAAATGCTGCACAAAATAGAAACAGATATAACATTAAATTAAAATCAGCGTTAAGCAAACTTAAAGGAAATACACCAATACACAAATGCTAAAAAACTTCCACCCATAGCAACACGACAACTATTAAACATACAAGGTGCGTTCCAAAGTAAACAACTTTTACAATAGGGACGTTTCTGGTGGCGCCATCTATGTGTGAGGACATGCGTTGGAAAGGTACATCTTTCATTCACATCCTGTCAAAATTTCATGACATTTGGTCTAGTAGAAGCCGAAATATCCCGCTCAATGTGACAGTATGTTTTTAACTTTGGTACGAGCTCCGCACCGGCACCGGCACTCTGCACCGGCTCACAGAGCCGTAGTTACGACCAATTATTTGACCAAAAATCGAATTTTTACCATCAATCATTCACCGTATTCGCCTGATATGGCTCCCTGTGACTTCTACTTATTCGGACAGTTGCATTTGCCGATGAAAGGAAAACGTTATAAGGACGTTGAAGACATCCAAAAGTCTTGTACCAACATTCTGAAGGCGATGTCGGCCGATGGCCTAAAACACTCATTCCAAATGCTTTTGGACCGTGCAAAACGTTGTATCGAAGCAGAAGGGGAGTATTTTGAATAAATAAAAAGAATTATACAAAAATAATCATCCGTTTTCTTTATTTTATAAAAGTCCTGTTTACTTTGGAATGCACCTTGTATACAACAAAATTTTTCAAACCAGCATCATCCCACAACAATGGAAAACAGCAACAATAGTTCCAATTTCAAAACCCCAAAAACCAATCAATTCTGTCGATGGCTATAGACCAATTTCACTCATTTCTTGCGTCAGCAAATTGATGGAAAAAATCATTGCAACAAGACTTACATGGTTTATGAACAAAAACAAATTACTGTCCCAAAACCAAATCGCATACAGAAACAATAAAAACACCTTAGATGCACTCCTTTTCATAGACTACTTAACAACAAAAGCCTTATCAACGCCCAACCATATACATATCAGTGATTTCAATCGACTTCGAAAAAGCATTTGATAGGGTTGGCACACACACAATCTTAACCCTAATCCGTCGTTCGGGTGATTTTTCACCCATTTTCAACTTTGGGATGCTATAACTTTCTTATATATTTATCAAAATGATTAAGGTGTCTTGTATTTGTAGCAAACCAATATAAGTTTTAGAAATTATCTACGACATATTGATTATTTCATTATAACGGTGCTTATAAAAAAAGTTACGTGGGCGACGTTCGGGTGAAATTTCACCCATATACGAATTGTATGGAAATTTAACGCAACACATACAGAAAATGCCTTAAAATTACGTCACTGGATTGAAAGTTTTGAACTGCTTTTATAGATAAAACCTTTTTATGGATCAATGGCCTCCTGAACTCAAAGGAAAAGTAAGAACCAATAATATTATTTCAACTAAAGTTGGTATAACTCGCTATGCTTGAATTCGTGTGTCAGCAATACAAGATGCCAATGAAGACCAATGTTAAAGATAGTAACTGGCAAAACTAATGTTGAAGGTTTGCGAGTTTTTGGCAGTGCATGGATCAGCGTTGGTGATATTCAGGCATTTTTTGGTATATCAATTTTGAGTGGTGTTTATAAGTCGAATGGGGAATCTCTTGATAATCTGTAGAGTTACACAACAGGAATACCAATTTTTCGTTCTGTCGGTGACAAAAACATTCGCCAGGAACTAAAGCTTGTGATTTATTGATTGTTTATTTTATTTAATTACAGAAAACATCGGCATTTAAGAATCACTTCTTTTGCATGCCACAAGTTAATAACAAATTTATAATAATAATAATTCAATCTTAATATTTAATATTTAAAAGAGAAGAAAGAAAAGGGAACAAAAAGAGTGCGAAAAGGAGAGAAGGGCAGAGTTAAGAAAAGTGTTTGAAAATAGAATGCTTAAAGTGGCGTCTATTGACAATTGATTTAATATGTATGGGCAACGAATTCCATAATCTAATGGTACTAACAAAGAATAGTCGACTGGAGTTGGGGAAATTGTGGGGTGGAGGTAGAAATTCATATGTCGCTGACACATAGAAAACTTAAGTTTTTCATACAAATACTGGGGCCTTTTGGTATGGACAATTTTATGCAAAAAGATGCAGTTTCTTGCTTCCATGTAGCTCTGTAAGCTGCAGCCCAGTATTTTGTTGCTGTAGCTGGAGATGTGGTCAAACCTTTTGATGCAGTAAACATACCGAGCTACATTATTGAAAGCAACTTGTATCTTATGCATGGATCTGGAATGTAATTTGCTATACACAGCCTCCGAGTATGTTATAACAGGCAGCAACAACTGAATCACTAGCTTCCGTTTAGTTTCGACTGGTACAAACCCCGAAGTCCGCCTCAGATTACGTTGTCCATAATAGACTTTCGACACAACGGAATTAATGTGGTCCACGCAAGACAGTGAAGAGTTGATTTGATACCCAAGATTGACAACTTTACTAACGAATTTAAGTTCTACGCCATTCAGAAGAATTGGTGGTAGATCTGAACAGTGGGAGACAGTTCTCGAAATGGTAAGACAAATGATTTCAGGGGGCTCAAAAATAATTTGTTTTCCCGAGCCCACATACCTACCATCTTCATTAACTCTTGCACATAAATCCTCTACCATCCCAATTGGTCTCGACAAGTACAATTGTAGGTCGTCAGCATACGCATGCATGGTAACATGACTGCAGCTGTTGAAGATATCATTAATAAACATCGTAAACAGCAGAGGACCCAACACAGAACCCTGAGGCACCCCGCTGGCAATACCCTTAAATGCAGAGAAAGCATCACCAACCTTCACTCTTTGAGATCTGCCAACCAGGTAGCTTTTTAGCAAGTTAACCGCAGAATCAGAAAAATCAAAGTAACGTTCGAGTTTGTGACAGAGCATTGCGTGATTAACTGTATCAAACGCTTTTGAGAAGTCTAACATACAGAGTAAAGACAAGTGGCCCATATCATAAGGTACTCTAAGGTCATCTAAGATTTTAACCACAGCAGTAGAGCAGCTATGTCCTGACCGAAAGCCTGATTGTAAAGAAGACAAAAGGCTAAACTTGTTCAAGTACGTGGTGATCTGCTCAGCCATGACTGACTCACATACTTTGGAAATCGAGCACAGACTACTAATTTGGCGAAAATCACCAGGTTCACGAGCTGCTGATTTTTTTGCTATTGGAATAATTGTTGCTACTTTCCACACTTCAGGGAATCTGGAAGTAGTGAAACAGTGGTAGCACCATTCCTGGCCCTCCTATACGTTTCCCAGTTATAGGCAGTAGAATTTCGTTTCCATTTGTTGTATGCCTTATGCCTCTTCTTTAGTGCCAAGAGCACGCAATGTGTGAACCAGGTGCACGTATGAGCTGCGCCAGGAACACGTTTTGTACGAAGCGGAACATGTAGCTCAAACAAATTATTGACCTTATCAATGAAAAAATTCAGCTTAGCGTCAACAGTACGTAGAAACCAACAATCCGACCAATTTATACAAGACAAGCCATTGAACAGCGTAACATAATCAATGTATTTGTAGTCCCGAAACGAGTAAAATGTATTAGAGGTTACAGGGGCGAGGCTAATATTCAAGGTGCAGAAAATCAGATCATGATCGGATAAAAAGGAAATTTGATCAAACAGCAGCACAAGTGAAACATCCGAGACAACGAACAAGTCTAACAGACTAGGACTAGAGTTGTGAGAGAACCTAGTTGGAGATGTAGTATTTACCACAGAAAGACCCACATCGGTTAAGCAATCAAGGAATTTGATAGCAGCAGTGTCCTTGCTTAAAATATTAATATTAAAGTCTCCACACAAGACAAAATGATCATATTCAGTAACACAGGTCGATATAGCATCAAAAAATGGATCTAAACAGCAACTATGATTAGGGTTGTATGCGCACGATAGAAAAACTTTAGTTTGGTGGTCATTGATTTCAACAGATAGGAACTCCACCTCCGAGCCACAGGACTTCCCTATAAGCTTAACATTGAGATAAGATTTACAATATATTGCAACCCCTCCGCCTCTTTTATCAGATCTGTCATTGCGAAAAAGTTTATATTATATTTAGAGACGAATCATTTATATCCTCTTGAAACCAAGTTTCAGTGACACAGATTATAGCGACAGAAGATTCAGCAAAAGTGAACTTGGCGCAGTCAAGCTTGAAATCGTTGAGACTTCTGGCATTGAAATGTACGATATTTAGTCCAGAGTGTTGTCTACTAAGAACATCAATCATAATTTTGTAATTCTCGTTAGCATTAGAATTGGATTTATTCGCAGTCACCATTAAAAAAAACTGAGTGGTGGCCAAGCAGTAAGCATTAAGAAAAGTAATATAGATAGAAGAAGAAGATTGTGAAAGAAAGAATAGTAAAATAAAAAGTAGCAAGATAATAAATAGTAAAATAGTACAATAGATTAGTGTAGTCTGTAGCAGCAACACTTTTAGCACCAGGAAGTTTATCAACAGCGCTGATTTGAATGCCATCGCCGCCTTTATGCATTCTAATATACACAGAGCCACGGACTGTAAACGCATTATAGATGGATTTATTGCGCTTACATGCAATTGCAGCATGGAGAAGCTTCCTAACATCAGGGCTAATACTACGTTTACACAGCGAGATTAACTCATCGAGATTACGATAATCTCGTTGCCCGTTTACATAGAGATTAACTTGAATACGATTAATCCAACACACAAACCTTTTCGCGCTACATGCCCTTCGCCAACAAAGAAACGCATTATTCCTTGCAATAATTAATCCACGCGCTACAATTCATTTTTTGTTTAGTGATGATACAAAAATAATAGATTTCAGCCAAATGTGCAGAGTTGCTTTGGGGAAATACGAGATTACTTTGTGAGATTAAATTTTAATCGCGCTTTTTGCGAGGTTAACTTTGTATGGGTAATCGCGCATTTTGATACGAGATTAACTACTTAATCGCGCAAATCGGGATAATCTCGTCTGTGTAAACGTAGTATAAGGCTCTCATGAATATAAACATTGTTGTTGTACTCAAGCCCGGCATCTCTTAGATTAACTGCCTTATTTGTACGCCTGCGATAATCACCGAAAGCCTTCAGTGCACGATTACGATCATACGGCGTGTAGAATTTGAGAATCACCAGCGAGTTTGAGTTGTTGGAGTTACTTTTTGCTCGGAAAACGTCTTTTAGTTGCGGAGATAAGAAGTCAATTGAGCGGCAAATCGAGTTAAAACACTTCTCAGATTTTCTTCTTTTGAGAACGGCACTCCAAACAAGACAGAATCCGAAGAGTAGTCTACTGAGGGGTTTTCACCTCTTATGGTGCTGCTAGTGTTGCTAACAAATTTATTCAGCTGCTCAGAGAGTCTATCGCAGCGCAACCCCAGGGCACAAACGCTCTCCTCTAGTATAAGAATCTTTTCATCATACTCGGTGCATTTGGCACCAAAAGCGCCCACTTCAGCTTCGAGCTTACCAACAATGCGAGAAATTTCGTCAGAGAGTCGACTTACTAGCTCATCAGTATGCTGGCGAAGACGATTCTCTAGTTGCCTCAGCTCCTCTTTCGCATTTGCCTTTAGCCTCTCCTCCAAGGCTAGGAGTTGAGCACAGTATGTGTTTGCACTACTGCTCCCCGATTTTAACGTGATGAAGAATGAAGCTCGTTAACACCCATAAGAGATATATGAGAAAAGTGGGTTTAGCGACTACTGCTATGTACCTCCTATAAAAAGGACACACTAAGTAAACAATTGCTGGATTTTCGCGGAAGATGCCCCTTTGAGCACTTTTCATCATAACCAAGATATGTGAGTGAAAAAAAATTACCCGAAATTATATCGTTTAACAATAAGAAAAAGCAGTAGTTGACACTTTAGACCAATTGGTTGTTCACTAACTACGAGTATATCGTCAAGCGAACAACTAATCGCTGTCGATCCCAGCTGGAATCACAACAAAAAGTTCAAGCGGCGAATTTTTTTTGAAGACTTAGATTGGAGTTTAGTAAAGCTAAAGATTTTGCGTAGAGCAACAATACCGAAAGGAAAATCTTCATGCTGACTTCTTATCTCAATACAGCCAATTTTCCAAACCTTGTCAGAAAATCAGAGCGTAAAAAAGTAAAAAAACTATTGAAACACGGTGTCAATTTGGTATCAAAAACGATCGAAAAGCATATTCTGCTTACAATTCTTGAAAAAAGTATACATGTGGTGAACACAAAGCTGTTGTTAAGTACTGACCTTCCTTGCCCCCTTTCCCCATCCGCTTGAAATGTGTGCTGTAACATATTGTAACGATAAGACAGTCTGTCGCTGTGCAAAGCAACCCTGTCGCTACGCGCCGTGCTATAATTCAATCTGGCAACGACGGCCGCGATAATAAGGGAAACTTTTAGGCCAACCTGGCAATGATGGCAACTTTTAGTCCAACCTGGCAATGATGGTCGCGATCATCATGGAAACCGTTAGTCCACTCCGGAATGTGCGAGAACGATCTGCGCGATGGCCGGACAGGTATAAAAGGCAGCCGAGTGCGGCGCAGCGAGTCAGTCTGATTTTGACTAGCGGAGTTGCCACGCGGAATAACTAAGCGAATATTTAAGTGTAAAGACAGTGAAGTGTAAATCATTGTGAAATAAAGTGACTGTTGGGTTTTATTGACTGCGTTTGAGGAACTAAGTGTGTTTGTTTATTTCAAATTGCACAATCCAGTGATTCGTACTAGCCCACTAGAACTGGTATTCGTAACATTTGGTGTCAGAAGTGGGATTGTGCTACTGAATAAATAAGAAAAAAAATAAAATTATAAAAACGCAGAAATGGTTAAATTCGAGCTGCTGAAAGTGGACCAGCTAAAGAAGGAGCTGGCTGCCTGGAATTTGCCGACTGCTGGCGGTAAGGTGGAGTTGCAGCTGCGCTTGCGAGAGGCGTGTGAGGCACGAGGCGTCGATTGGACTGCGCACGAGTTCGGGACGCAGGAGCTAGATTCGTCGGCCAAGGTGGAGGAATCGCCTGCCGGTGCTGCGTCGATGCAAAGTACGGCTGCAGCGGCTGCGCCACCACAAGCCATGGACATGAGCCAGCTAATGGTTGCACTTAAAGGCATGTTCGAGACTTCCAACCGTGAAATGGCAGCCAAAATGGAAAAGGAAAATCGTGAAATGTCGGCGCAGATGGCAGCAAAAATGGAAACTGCGAATCAAGAGATGGCAGCGAAGCTGGAAACTACGAATCTCGAAATTTCGGCAAAAGTCGAGACTGCAAATCGAGAAATGGCGGAAAATTCTGCGCGCATAGAGCAGAAGGTAGAGGAAATTTCCAATAGGCTGAACGTGAAAGTTGAGCATCTCGAGACGCGAATAGACGATTGGGACAAACGAGTTGACGAAATGGGTGAATCCCTGAACAGACGAGTTGACAACCTGGATGAGTCCTTGAGCAAACGAGTTGACAGCCTGGAAGATTCGATGCACAGGAAGATAGACGAACGGCTTCGAGAGGTACGGCCACGAGAATGTTTCCCACCGGTTCAGGACGGTTTTGCCACCCGAGCAGAAGTGCCTACTTATGATGGGACTACGCCGTTCGATACATTCAAGCTACAATTCGACCTGGCTGCTCTGGAAAATCAGTGGACCGATGTAAGGAAAGGTCGGAGATTGGCGCTGGCTCTTAAAGGTGCTGCGGCGGAGGTAATAAAATCAGTTCCAGAATGTTTACGAAGTGAGTACGAGACCGTCATAAGGGCGCTGGCAGCCAAATACAGCGACGAGCACAACAGAACGCTGTACTACTGTGAGCTGAAGAACCGCAGGCAAAGATCCAACGAGGCGCTGCAGACGCATGCAGCGGGCATTGAGCGGCTCGTGCAGCTGTCCTACCCGTCCTTCGGCGCTGATGATCTCCAGAGGATGAAGATTGAGGCATTTATCGAAGGTCTTCATGATCCGGAGACACGTCGCAGTGCGTTGATGGTGACGGACAACGACATTTTGATCCAGACAATAAGCTCTGAGCCACCGGGCAGGCCACGGGTGGTCTCCCCTAAAGTTGTATGCTGGGTATGTGGCAAGCAGGGCCGCATATCACGAGACTGCCGCCAACAAAAGAGGCGTTCCCGTGCTCGATCGCAATCGCCTGAAGCGAGGAATACTGATAATCGAGGCCCAGCCAACAAGCGCAGGGCTGAGGACGGCGAGTCGTTAAACTAAAACGGGTCAGCCCAAAGGGGCGTGAGCTGATCCCCACAATCTGCCGCCCCACCGTCCTTGTCTCACAGCTGAAACGACAGCCCAGCAGCTTGACAATTGAAGGAAGGATAGATAGAAAGCTGTTCGTGTTGACATTGGATACTGGAGCGTCATATTCGATCGTAAAAAGGAAGCTGCTGAAGAATTGGGAACCGCTGCATGGCATACAGCTGCGGACTGCGACTGGCGAGCGCGCGCCAGTAAGAGGGAAAGTTACAAAAACGATTACTATCGGCACCAGCAGCCTGGAACATGAGTTCATCGTCGCGGATATAATAGACGACGTGATTATCGGCGTGGATTTCATGATTAGGCACGGTTTTACGCTGGACCTGGAAGAACATGTGCTGAGATATGCCAACGTTGAATTCCCGCTGCACACCGGCTATGAGCGAAGCGTGGCGGTAAGGAAGGTTGTATCGTGTCAACACCGGAAGATACCAGCGAATTCTGAGGCGATTGTGTGGGCAAAGATGGACGAGGACGAGGGGACGAGTCGGCTGTGGGTTGTGGAAGCACCGAAACAAGGACACGACAACATCATCATCGGACGTACATTAGTGGAACCCAAAAATGGCAAAATACCAGTCAGAATACGGAACCCCCTGAATGCACCCAGATATGTCGGAAAAGATGACGGCCAAGCAGAAACAGAAGGCGAGGTCACTCCTGCTGTACTATGGGTCAATATTTGCGGTAGAAGCAGGCGGAAGAACAGCCATAGTGAAGCACAACATCGACACCGGCAGTGCAAAACCGATCCGCCAACCGCCAAGACGAGTTCCTCTGGCCAAGAGGGAAAAGGTCACAAATTTGATCGAAAACATGCGGAAAGAAAAGGTCATAGAGCCTTCTTCGGGCCCCTGGTGCTCGCCGGTAGTGCTAGTCAAGAAAAAGGATGGCAGTACCCGATTTTGTGTGGACTATCGGAAACTCAATGATGTGACCAAGAAGGACAGTTATCCATTACCTCGGATCGATGACACCCTGGACACGCTGTCAGGCACGCAGTGGTTCTCCACGCTCGACTTACGCAGCGGCTATTGGCAGGTAGAGCTTGCAGACGAAGACAAGGAGAAAACGGCTTTCAGTGTTGGCGATGGGTTGTGGCAGTTCACCGTCATGCCGTTTGAACTCTGCAACGCACCAGCAACATTCGAGCGTCTAATGGAACGCGTGCTAAAGGGGCTGCATTGGCGGACGTGCCTGGTGTACCTCGACGACATAACCGTGATGGGTAAAAGCTTCGACGACCACCTGGGAAAGCTGAAGGAGGTATTCGAGCGGATACAAAAAGCTGGGCTTAAACTCAACCCAAAGAAGTGCTCGTTGTTCCAAAAAGAGGTCAAGTATCTGGGTCATACGGTTTCTGCCCGCGGAGTACATACGGATGAAGGCAAAATCACGGCGGTGAAGGAGTGGCCCCAGCCACGCAATCTACACGAACTCCGCAGCTTCCTGGGCCTGTGCACATACTACCGCCGATTTGTTCCGGGATTCGCGAACATAGCCAGCAGCTTGCACAAACTGACGAAAGAGCCAAGCTTTCGAGTGGAACGAAGAGCAGGAGCAGGCTTTTGCACGTCTGAAGGAAAAACTGTGCACTGCTCCAATTCTGGCCTTCCCCGTGCCTGGAGAGATGTTTGTGCTGGATACAGATGCAAGCGGGCATAGTATTGGCGGTGTACTATCACAGATAATAGACGGCCAAGAACAAGTGATAGCATACTACAGTAGGATTCTGTCGAAACCGGAACGCAACTACTGTGTGACGCGGAGAGAACTGCTGGCGGTATTGGACTGCGTAAAACACTTCCACAAATATCTGTATGGACAAATGTTTCGCCTGCGCACAGATCATGCGGCATTGAGATGGCTCCTGAACTTTAAGGATCCTGAAGGGCAATTGGCGCGGTGGATCGAGCGACTGCAGAGCTACGACTACACGATAGAGCATCGCAAGGGCAGTAGCCATGGAAATGCCGATGCCTTGTCACGCCGTCCGTGCAAAGTCGAATGCAGGCAGTGCTCGCGAGCCGAAAGCAAAGAACAGGTAGTGGACGTCCGGTTGGTAAGCGTTATGCCAGAGGAAGAGTGGTCTGCGGAGAGGCTACAAAAGGACAGCGTGAGGATGCGGATCTTGCACAAAACGTCGAAGGCAAGGAACAAGGCGCACGTCCAGACTGGCAGGAGATGGCCGGTGAAAGCCCGATCGCTAAGGCTTACTGGGCACAGTGGAAAAGTCTGCGGCTGAAAGAAGGATGCCTGTACCGCGAATGGATTTGGATTGGTAATGGATTACTTCAGCAAATTGCCCGAAGTGTACCCTATTCCTAACCAGGAGGCCACTACGATCTCGGAAAAGCTGGTAAACAACTGGGTAGCCAGGTTCGGAGTTCCGTTGGAGTTGCACTCAGATCAAGGCCGGAATTTCGAGTCTGCGGTATTCAAGGAAGTGTGTGAGCTGCTGGGGATAAAGAAAACGCGTACCACTCCTTTGCACCCACAGTCCGACGGCATGGTGGAACGCTTTAACCGGACACTGGAGGAATACCTGCGGAAAGTGGTAGGCAGGAATCAAAAGGATTGGGACATGCATATCCCCCTGTTCCTGATGGCGTATAGGTCAGCCCCGCACGGCACGACATCACTCACTCCGGCCCGAGCAGTGTTCGGCACAGAGTTGCGGTTACCTGCTGACTTGAAGTTCGGGGTGGTCAGCACGACGGGAGGCGCTAGGACTGACTAAGTGGTCAATAAGCGGGCGGAACTGGAGGAAATTCACCAGTTCATAAGGAGCCGCACCAAACTTGTCAGCGATAAGGCGAAAGCCCGATATGATCTGCGGGCCAACTCAGCAGGGTTCCAAGGAGGCGATCTGGTAATGCTCTACAACCCGCAGCGGAGGAAAGGTTTGTCTCCGAAACTTCAAACGTCATGGGAAGGACCATACAAAGTCGTGACTAGGATTAACGACGTGGTCTACAGGATTCAACGTTGCAGCAATAAAGGCGCTAAGCTGAAGGTAGTCCATTTGGAGCGCTTGGCGCCTTATCACAGCGGAATGTCGGCACTTGTTCGGGTCGAACAAGTCTAAGTGATGGGCAGTGTAACGATAAGACAGTCTGTCGCTGTGCAAAGCAACCCTGTCGCTACGCGCCGTGCTATAATTCAATCTGGCAACGACGGCCGCGATAATAAGGGAAACTTTTAGGCCAACCTGGCAATGATGGCAACTTTTAGTCCAACCTGGCAATGATGGTCGCGATCATCATGGAAACCGTTAGTCCACTCCGGAATGTGCGAGAACGATCTGCGCGATGGCCGGACAGGTATAAAAGGCAGCCGAGTGCGGCGCAGCGAGTCAGTCTGATTTTGACTAGCGGAGTTGCCACGCGGAATAACTAAGCGAATATTTAAGTGTAAAGACAGTGAAGTGTAAATCATTGTGAAATAAAGTAACTGTTGGGTTTTATTGACTGCGTTTGAGGAACTAAGTGTGTTTGTTTATTTCAAATTGCACAATCCAGTGATTCGTACTAGCCCACTAGAACTGGTATTCGTAACAATATGTTGGGAAAAACAGTGTTACATACACATTTCAAAAACGGGTGAAATGTGTGGTATATAACAACGGGTCTCATAATAGGCCTCTGAGTGTGTCTCTTACAGATGCCGCCACGTAACCTATCCTAACCTAATTGCAAATAAATATAGACAAATTTTTAAACTTATTTATCTGTAAGATAACAAAGATAATAAAGATTAAAGATATCAAATGATTTTTTATTATAGTTGGTCAAAAAATTCATTAAAACAATACAAAGTACCATATGGGTGAAATTTCACCCGAACATCTTATGTGTGAGCAAGAAGATAATTACCTACATCAAATCATATCTTAAAAACAGAAAATTTCGGGTACTATTAAACGGCCACTACTCCGAAACCTACACTTTACAAAATGGTATACCACAAAGTTCTCCATTGTCTGTTGTACTATTTCAAATAGCTTTCGAAAAACTAAACAAAATTATAGCTCAACACAAACAATTCAAACACTGTATATACGCAGACGACCGTTACATTACTGCTTAAAATCGACCAAGCCAAAACTTACAAAATGACTTTAACAAACTAAGCTCAGATATTAACGAATGGTGCTTGACAAACGGAGAAAAAATATCAACTACGAAATGCAAAGTATTGCCACAGATAACTCATCATATAGATGTCCAGCGGCCAAGGAAAAAATTTGTCAAAAAGTTCGACAAATTTGGCCTCCGATAAGAGCTTTTTGGCCTCTAATGTCACTCACACAATCACCGCTTCACACGCATTGTGCTCTGTTTTGAGATACAGAAATATGTGATTTTTAGTTAAAACAGCGCTTGTCTGTTATCATACCTTTTAAGCAACCAGTCGGGATTGAGTGTTGATGGTCAAATGCGTAAGCGGGAGTGTCTCGGACGACGGGTGCGCAGTTCGATCCTTACTGTAGCTGCCAAGATTTTTTTAATGGCTTCTTTTTAAATATATTCCTTTTTTTAAGACCCGTGAAAACAATATGAATGAAAAATTTATTTGGTTTCTAGATCTCTTGATCAGCTGCCGCAGATCTCTTGACGAGATGGCTGAGCAGCTTAAAATACACCTATTATGGGTCCCAGGTCACAGAGACATCCCGCGGAACTGTAGGGCGGACGAACTGGCCAGACTAGGCACAACTAAAAGGCTATCCGCAGAATTTACTGGCTTGGGTGTCCCACTAAGCACTTGCAAGCTGATGCTAGAGGAGGCCGTGACTAAGGCCGCCAACATCGCCTGGGCGGCCTCGGAGACAGGCAAGACAGCGCAACAAATCTGGCCAAAGTTGGACTGGATGCGCACCAGAAGTCTGCTAAACCTCAAAAGGGGCGCGCTCAGGGCTGTTGTCGGGGTAATCACTGGGCACTGCATCCTGGGTAGCCACGCAAGAAGGCTAGGGCTGGGCCATCTAGCCAACGATTTCTGCCGTAGCTGCAGAGACGTAGAAGAGGAAGAAACCATCGTACACTTCCTTTGCACCTGTCCTGCTCTTTGCAGGACTCGCAAAAAACACTTAGGTTTTTACTACACCGCCAACCTAGCCGATATATCAAATGTCGACACCAAAGGCCTAATACGCTTCATTAACTGTTCAGGTTGGTTTGAGACCTACTAAGATGAAGGGGACAACGATCCAGTGGCATCACAATGGGCCTTTTTTTTTTGGCCTACGTGCGCTCTCGTAAGGGCCGCCACATCTACCTACCTACCTACCTAGATCTCTTGATTAGTAAATTGTTTGCTTTTGGAGACACATATAATTGTTCGCAAGTTTTAAAATCAATCAATCAAGCGCAGCATACGGTTACAAACAACCATACAGGCGCTCATGGGCGTACCTAGGTATGGGTAGAGGAGGGTATTTCTCCCCTCGATATTCTATATTTTATATACTCGTACATATGTACAGAAATCTATATTCATTTCTATTCTATTCGAATTTTATATTCTGAATTTGGAAATGTAGTTATGTCTTGCCCCCTTTTATTTGTTGCTGGGTACGCCCAGGCACTTGCTTTTCGCAAAAAAGAATGAAAATACCGGCACAATTTGCCAAAACGAATTGAATTGTTCAGCGGTCACTACATTGTCGCAATACAGTTACGCCGACGCAATGGATAGACCTGCTGGCGCCGCAGCTATTGGCAATGCGTTGCCTTAGCAGCGATGTGTATGTATCATACCAAAGAAAATAAGGACTTCATATTCTTTGGTCATACACAAGAATAATTTGTGCGCTGAAATATTGTTAGAGCCGATTTATTTATATAAATATTTTTCACATACATTATAACCGATTAAAAATGTTTATAAAATTAAACGTTAAATGTTAAGTAAAATTTTGCTCCTTGCCCAGCTTCGAACCCGAGGCGAAATTTACGACGAAAAAAAGTTACAAATACCTGACGTGCTGTCTACCTGTTACACCAAATACAGCACATGATCGGCGTTTTTTAAATCAGAAATGTATGTTGCAGAAAAGAATATCAGCAAGCAAGAAAAGAAATTCTAAATTAATTCAATCCGGCAAAAGTTCTGGATGAGCAAATGCAGCTGTGTGCGTAAAATAGCTTTGCGGAAAAAAGCTGTAATTCAGAGCTTGAAATTTTTGTGTCGTTTTCGTTGTATGAGAGTGGACATCTATATGATGAGTTATCTGTGGTATTGCACATCTGCAGGAAAACAGCATGCAATCCCGCAACAGTATCTATCAACAACACAACACTTGCTCTCGTCGACAAACTAAAAATCTTAGGATTAACATTTAACAAAAAATACAACTGGTCAGACCATATTGAATGTCTTAAAAAAGACCTATCTAATAGACTCAATCTCATAAAATGCCTTTCGAGCTTTCATAGCAACACACACACAAACACAATTATCAATATCTTAAAATCAATACTTTGATCTAAATTTGACTATGGACTAGCAATATACGGTCGTACTACGAAATCCAACATATACAAATTAAAATCAATATACTATGAAGCATAAAGATACTGCATAGGAGCTTTCACATCGACACCAATTACACTGTGCAAGTCCAAAATGCATGTGTGCATTTTTTTGCGCAGCGCTACGTGGCGTATGAGTGTCATTTAATTATAACACTCAACGTGGCGTATGACACCCATACGCCATGTAGCGCTGCGCAAAAAAATGCACATATCGCAATTACACAGTTTGAATGTATTTTTTTTGGATTGGTGTCTTAAGCAAATGTGTTGGTCGTTAAAATATCTACAAACTTGCCGAAGACAGTAAAGCGATATTCGAAACGATTTAGGACCTACATAAGCGACAAACTTGACGAAAATTACCAAACTTAAAAGTCGGATTTCTCATAAACTAGAGCCAATCTTACCAAACGGCTGGTGGATCTCAACTCAGTATACCTATAGAAAACTCACCCAGTAGGTCCCCCCATGTCTTAATTTTTGAGGGCAAATTTCACGCACAGTGTAATTTTTCAACAGTAGTTCTCTCTTCGTGTATATATAATAACTGGACGCGGACACTATACTTCAAACCATTTTGATTAAAAAATCTTTCATAAACGGACAAAATTCAGAAATATGGCCAACCAGTTTTTAAAAATCTGTACTACAAATCTCTCTCTTATTTGAATATGTACATTTGGAATTAAAACAATCAGTGTTTAGGTCAGTGGCGCACACAGGATTTTATTTTGGGGTGGAGAGTTTGCGTACAACTTTTGAGCCGAATACCACTCGGAACCATATTTTGTACCAGCATTTATTGTGTTTGGGGGACGAGTTTGAACCCCACAAACCCTGCCTATGAGCGCCACTGGTTTAGGCAATCAACCAATACAAAATTTTTTCAACCAAAGTAGTATGTACTAAAATTTAAACAATTGTACAATGTGTGTACTTTACCTATACATGTAATAAATATTAATAACATATTCAATATTCATAAATTCGTGAAAATATCACAGTGCAAAAAATTCAAAAAAAATTTCGAGGGGCAAGGTCAAACATATTTCATTCGATAGAGGACCTCAGTAGGTAAAAAAGTACCAAGGGATTTTTTTCGGGATGTTCGAGTTTTGTTTTAAATGCAGTTTAACACGCATCCGTCGTTAACAAAAAGTTACGAAAGAGTCGTTATCATTGCAACCATGATACCATAAAATTGACAATTGGAAAAAAATATTTGTTTAAAAATTTTGTACTACTATTTTTATTTTTGCTACAGAGCTGCAATTTCACACAATTTTGCTCGATTGAATCTACCTGTATATTTTTGTATCATGATTGCAACGTAGCATAGTCAAATAATAAAGTCATCCCGATAGGTGACGTCTATTTGTTTACACACTCTTATTTTGATAGCTGCCATTTATGTTTTCTCTACATTCTCACATGAATGAAATTTGTCTGTCAAATTTTAACCTTTTCATTCATAATATGTATAAAATATTAAAAATATATTTGATTGCAAATTTATTTGAAAATTTTAACTGAAGTGCAGTGCAGTGAAAATCAAAAATGCCAGCGACGCACAGTGTTTCGACTCCATACAAAATTGGGACAAAAATAGAAGGAGTGCTCTAAATTCGCTGAAAATTTGCAATCTGAATTATTTGGGGCTACTGACTTCAAAAATGATGTTTGTTTTCCCAAAAAATATATAGTTTTAAAAAAAATCGAATATATATAACCAAGTATGCAATCACCACCGAGCCAATAGTTGTATTGAATTTGGCCAATAGTTGTATTTTAAAAAGTCAACCTTTAAAAAGGAGTGATTTTAAAAAAATCGACCTTGACAGGCCGGAAACGGGGTGGTGAAGCTTATATAGACGGACTCTGTTTTTTGGTCGGATTGCTTTAAAATTTAGTATATGTATATATACTTAAAGAAAAATAACGAAATACGTACTTCAGCGTTGTTTTAAATTCGACTTTCAAAGGGTGGAAAGAGGGTAATGAAGTTGCTTGAAAGAAACAATTTTTGGTTTTATTTCGAAAACTTTTACGAATTTTCCTCGACTTTTTTCACAATTTCGACTGTAATTTCCGAACCGATAATCCTACCGACATGATTTTTATATCGTTGCACTTACAACATCTCACGCCATATTTTTTGGCATTAATCAATTTTATGCGTTCTAAATTGGCGTTGTAATAAGGTTTCAAAGTCGGAAAATATGGAATTTTAAGGCGTTTTTTCTGATGGCGAAAATTTTACAGATGCTTCATAAATCAAGTTACGAAGTATATGAATATCTTAAGAAGAAACATCAAGCAATACAAAACAGCCAAATTATTTGGCGGAATACACATTCGCATCGAAATAATAGCAAAAATGTACCATAGTAATTTTCATCAAAATGTGTGCAATTTCCTTAAAAAATTAGGAGCCTCAAAATATGCTCTTTTATATGTTACATTTCTAGTCTGAAACACAAGCAAAAAATAAAAAGATTTTGAATTGCTCGAAACAAACAAAATTAAAAATTTTGCATATTTTTAGGCCCCTAATTTTTGAAAATGACTATGGTACATTTTTGGTATTATTTTGATCCGAATGTGTATTCGGCCAAATAATTTGGCTGTTTTGTATTGCTTGATGTTTCTTCTTAAGATATTCATATACTTCGTAACTTGATTTATGAAACATCTGTACAATTTTCGCCATCAGAAAAAACGCCTTGAAATTCAATATTTTCCGACTTTGAGGTCCAATTACCGCGGCATTTTAAAACTTATAAAAATAAGTTGCATCGGAAAAGAAGCCGTGCGGTGTTGTTAATGCGATAAGGTGAAAATCATGTCTATCGGTCTTTTGGTTTAGAAATTACAATCAAAAATATGGAAAAAGTTGAGGAAAAACTGAAAAAATGACATGGTACCTATATCTCACAAACTAGAGCTGCTAGAAAAAATCTGAGGATAGATTCGAAATCAGCGCACCCAAATTAGTAAGAAACAGTAGAAAAACTCCATGCAACAGAAAAAAAGTGTTTTTTTGTTGTGCTGTGTTATTTACGAAGCCTAAAGACCAAATTACCACAATCAATTGATATCCATAAGATAATGAAAATATTTGTACCTCTCAGCACCGCGTACTTTTCAGTGGTCGAAAAATCGACCATTGGCCAGAAGTCGTCATGTATGTACATATATGTAGGGTGGGTGGTAGTATGAAAGACAGTTAGGTTGACAACACTGACGGGAAATTCTAGACACGCACGTGGACAACTCAGACGGACAAAAAACATAGAAAGGAGAAATAGGAATAAAAAGGGAAAAAAGAGAGGATCAGGCATCATTCGTTTTCGGAGATCGTCAGTGGAAGGAACGTCCAGTCGTAAAAGTCAGCAGTTGTTTAAAAGAGTCGTACGAGTGAAGGAACAAAATATATTGTAAAAGTCGGCAGTCGTTTATTTAAAAAGAAAAAAATCGTACGGGTGAAGAAATTAAATCATTGTAAAACTTAACTTAACCTTAACCAACTATAAATTTTAATTAAAAAGTGAATTCAAAAGTGAACTAAATTTCTCGTCTTTTAATTGAATTCCTACATTTGGGGGCTCAACCAAACAAAGTTGGAGCAGTGCAAACAATCTAAATTACAATAGAATAGAAGTTTAAAAAGCAATAGAAGTTTGAATTGAAAGTGAAAGTCAAAATTTAAAATCTTAACATTGTCAGTATTGGGAAAAAGGTGCAAATTGTCAATGTACCTCGTGGCAAAGTGGAATTAGAACCGTTCGATACCGCTAGCGAATGTTTCAGAAAACAATAACAAAAAGAATAGGAAAAGCTGCAAAGGTGACCCAAGTGGAAGCGGACGAGTAAGACAGTTACATATGAGCGTTAACGAAAATTCGAAGCAAGTTGAGAGTTCGATTACAACGAGATTACAAATAAAGCAGCGAGAAGAAAAAAAAAGAGACGAGACAAAGTACATTAAATATTTCATTAAACATTTCCGAGGTCGTTGACGGAAGAGGACATAAGCCCGCAGAATCTCACATCCATGATGTCAAGTTCGCAAGCCGTATGGAATGCGGTGAGCGACGCGGCGGAAGGCGTCACAATGAGCTGAGGAAGGCTGAGCAGCGACGGCGCGCTTCTCGCATCAGTAGCTAAGGACCAGCACTGGCATCAGAGACGAACGACTCTGGTACGGTGACCAACAGACGGGACACAGTGCCAACCGGGTGATGTGGTTGACGAACCGAACAGGGCGGTAATTTAGCTGACAGGCAGATGGGAGGGCAAGCAAGTGCAGCTTGAGACAAACCGCACTAGAACAGCGACAAACGATGAGCCTAGCGCTCAAATCCGCCCTCCGACGAAAAACTTGACGGTAGTGTCCGGAGGGGTAACCGGTACAAGACGTGAGGAGGTTTAGTGTGTTAAAGTCTCACACTGACGGGGTTAGGCTTTCGATGCTTCCTCCTCGTTAAATATAAAAAAAAAACAAAAAATAAAACATTAAACATTTCACTCAAATAAGACACACTTTTAAAAACTGGAATTTTAACTACACGGATGGATCTACATAAATCAAACACGGGAGTCAGCTATGCAATAGTAGACAACAACTACCAAATTTTACGTCTCGACTCGAAGAGTACTGTTCTATCTTCACCGCAGAATCGGAGGCAATTTTGTCTGCACTCAAAATCCTCAAAATACAAAAAGGCACACACATCATCTGCACTGACTCGTACTCAGCTATTCGAGCGATCTTCAACACCCTTCACCAAAACAACACAATAACTGAAATACGCGACATACTAATACAATTCGAACAAAAGCTAAAGCTAATGTGGATCCCAAGTCACATTGGAATCAAAGGCAATGAAGCTGCAGACAGAGCAGCAAACCTCGCACGTCAATCACCAATACATCAACAACAAACTACTAACTACTAACAACTAAACAGACATAAATCGCTATTTTAAGCACTACCTACTAAACTCGCATCTAGAAACATGGAGAAACCATCAACACCACTATTAAAAATTCAACATAGAAGGAAACCCAACTCTATTCCCTAAGAACTGCAAAATAATATATGTGAAGAAATTCACCGCCCTAAGGTTAGGTCACACTCTTCTTACACACCAGCATCCCATGGAACAAACTGACGTGCCTCTATGTAGGCTCTGCAACCTGGAGACAATGTCAATACAACACTTAACAGAAGAATGCCAAACCATCAAAGCAGTACAAGAACATCTAAACCTCCCATGCATACCAGACCTACTTTCAAATTTTACTAAATAAAATTTATATAAATTAATGAACATCTTAAGGCTATGCAACATTTTTTACAATATATAAACAAAAAAGGTCGATAGCCTCCAGCCGCTAGTACCTTAGCTTAAGTTTATTTTAGTAATTTAATTATAAAATAAACTGAAAATAATAATAATAATGTAACGATAAGACAGTCTGTCGCTGTGCAAAGCAACCCTGTCGCTACGCGCCGTGCCATAATTCAACCTGGCAATGATGGCCGCGATAATGGAAACTTTTAGTCCAACCTAGCAATGATGGCCGCGAATGGAAACTTTTAGAAGCCTTGGAAGCCTTTAGTCCTTTCTGGAATGTGCGAGAACGATCTGCGCGGTATCCGGACAGGTATAAAAGGCAGCCGGGTATGGCGCAACGAGTCAGTCTTGGTTTAGGCAAGTGAAGGTGCCACACGGAGTAATTAAGCAAATAATTAAGTGTAAAGAGAGTAAAGTGTGAAATTTGTGAAATAAAGTGACTGTTGGTTTTTATTGACTGTGTTTGAGAAATTAAGTGTGTTTTTATTTTAAATTGCACAATCCAGAGATACGTACTAGCGCACTAGAACTAGTATTCGTAACATTTGGTGTCAGAAGTGGGATTGTGTTACTGAAAGTAAAAAAAAAATTAATTATAAAACGCAGACATGGCTAGACTGGAGCAACTGAAGGTGGACCAGCTGAAGAAGGAGCTGGACGCTTGGAATTTGCCGACTGCGGGCGGAAAGGTGGAGTTGCAGCTGCGCTTGCGAGAGGCGTGTGAATCACGAGGCGCCGATTGGACTGCGCACGAGTTCAGAACGCAGGAGCTAGAGGCGTCGGGCAATGTGGAGGAATCGCCTGCGGGTGCTGCGTCGATGCAAAGTACGGCTGCAGCGGCTGCACCACCACAAGCCATGGACATGAGCCAGCTCATGGTCGCAATGGAAGGCATGTTTGAGGCTTCCAACCGGAAAATGGAAACTGCGAATCGGGAAATGGCAGAGCGAATGGAAAACAAGCTTCAGGAAAATTCTGCGCGCTGGGAGCAGAAAGTGGGAGAAATCGCCAACCAGCTGAATGTGAAGGTGGAGCACCTGGGAACTCGAGTGGAACATTTGGATAAACGAGCCGACGACCTGGATGATTCCCTGAACAAACGTGTTGACGATCTTGATGATTCCCTGAACAAACGAGTTGATAGTCTGGAAGACTCGATGAACAGAAAAATGGACGAGCGGCTTAGGGAGGTACAGCCGCGAGAATGGTTGCCGCCGGTTCCGGAAAGTGTTGCCACCCGAGCAGAAGTGCCTACTTATGATGGGACTACGCCGTTCGATACATTCAAGCTACAATTCGACCTGGCTGCTCTGGAAAATCAGTGGACCGATGTAAGGAAAGGTCGGAGATTGGCGCTGGGTCTTAAAGGTGCTACGGCTGAGGCAATAAAATCAGTTCCAGAATGTTTACGAAGTGAGTACGAGACCGTCATAAGGGCGCTGGCAGCCAAATACAGCGGCGAGCACAACAGAACGCTGTACTACTGTGAGCTGAAGAACCGCAGGCAAAGATCCAACGAGGCGCTGCAGACATATGCAGCAGACATTGAGCGGCTCGTGCAGCTGTCCTACCCGTCCTTCGGCGCTGATGATCTCGAGAGGATGAAGATTGAGGCATTTATTGAAGGCCTTCATGACCCGCAGACACTTCGCAGTGCGTTGATGATGGGCAAGCCGACATTTAGGGAGACGGTGACCAGTGCGATGACATACGAGGCGACATGGATTGGGAGCACTCGGTATGCACCTGCAAGGATACGTCAGATCCAGCCGGACAACGACATTGCGATCCAGGCAATAAGCTCTGAGCCACCGGGCAGGCCACGGGTGGTCTCCTCTAAAGTTGTATGCCGGGTATGTGGCAAGCAGGGCCACATATCACGAGACTGCCGCCAACGAAAGAGGCGTTCCCGTTCTCGATCGCAATCGCCCGAAGCGAGGAATACTGATAATCGAGGTCCAGCCAACAAGCGCAGGGCTGAGGACGGCGAGTCGTTAAACTAAAACGGGTCATCCCAAAGGGGCGTAAGCTGATCCCCACAATCTGCCGCCCCACCGTCCTTGTCTCACAGCTGAAACGACAGCCCAGCAGCTTGACAATTGAAGGAAGGATAGATGGAAAGCTGTTCGTGTTGACACTGGATACTGGAGCGTCATATTCGATTATAAAAAGGAAGCTGGTGAAGAACTGGGAACCGCTGCATGTGTAAAGGTTTTGCCCTATGTAAGAGTTTTGCCCTATGAAGTAGTGTTACGTTCGTTGGAGTCCGGGTTCTCTTTTTAGGAGGCGAGAGTACGCCAAGATTTTTGGCCACAGAGGCCGAAATGTTTCCTCGATAAATGAAATTAGCAGACAACAGCGTCGCTTGATCTCAGCACGAGAAGTTCCCGTTTATTTTCAAATTGCCGTCTTAAATACTAGTTTTACAAAGTGTTATACGGAGGGGCAATTCCAGTGCTCCTCCCTCTATATCCAATGCATTCGCATTGCGCCAATCACAACGCGGGTCAAAACCGACAACGCGGCACTTTCCCAAAGTGGGCCAGCGCACTGCGTTGACCTGCGGTAGGTCGGGTCGTGTTGCATGCGCGATCGGTGCAAGTGCCCACATGTGTTGTGGCATGCGTCGCTTGTGCAAGTGCAGGCCACTTGTGTATACGCCGGCGTTCTTGTGCATGCGACACTTGACACTTGTAATGTAAACAAAAGTGGAGTGCGCACCGATCGATGCACGTCGGTCTTGCCGATTGGCCTGTACGCTATGGTGTTGGCATTAGTGGTCATGTGGTACCACTACACCCTTACCCTTAAGCGAAAAACTATTCCTTGGAAAAATTTTTAGAGTTTCGGGGGGGGGGGGGCCTTGGAATTGCTTTACAATATGATGGGAGCTATTATCAAATAAATTTACAATGTGATATTTATCTTATAAAACGAGTTTGATTGTTTTTTTTTTTTTTTTTTTTTTTGTTTTGTGGTTAAGTTATGTTCTAATAATAATTGTATGTGTTCTTAAAATATATTTTATTTTTGTTGAGTTAGATTAATGTCTATGTTTAGTTTTTACATTTATTGTTTATCTCCTAAGTATTTCTTTAGATTGTTGTTATGTAGTTCTTTGAGTTTTCCATTAATATCTATTATTGTGTTTACACCTTTTCGTTCTACTATTCTGTATGGTCCGTGGTATGGACTTTGCAGTTTCTTGCGTGTCTCTAATTTTCCATATACTAAATCTCCTACTTTTAAGTTTGTTACATTAGTGTTAGTGTCGTATTTTAGTTTTCTCTTATCTTTTGCTAATTCTATCATATTTCTAGCCTTATTTATTGATGTTTGTAACCTAATTTTTAATTCATTTGCGTAATTTTCAATGTCATACGTTTTTTCATGGCTGTTTATTGTGTCACTTGGCAATTGTGGCAATTTGCCAAACACTAGTTCATATGGTGAATATAGGGATTCAACATGTGGTGTCGTGTTGTACGCGAATGTGTAGTACGGTACCCACTTGTCCCATTCATAATCGTCTGTGAAAGCAAGTAAGTATTCGTTTAAGGTTCTGTGGTTGCGTTCAAGTGCGCCAATTGTTTGGTGGTGGTAAGGCGTCGAAAAAATTTGTCGCGTGTCAAGTAGCTTGCATATGTTGTGCATTAGCTCGTTTGTAAATTCGGTGCCTCTGTCTGATTTCAACGATTTGAAGCAACCGTACTTGAGTATGAATTGTTCTACCAGTGTTTTTGCTATTGTTTCCGCGTCTTTTGTTTCTATCGGGTGTGCTATGACGAATTTTGTAAGGTCACACTGCATTGTCAGTATGTATCGGTATCCGTTTGATATACGTAACGGTCCGACTGTGTCAATTGTTATTGTTTCAAAGCTTGTTTTTGGTGTGTCTGTTTTAGTCAGTGCTTCTTTTGTGTGTCTCGTTATTTTGTTTGCCGTGCATTTCGAACGATTGTTTACAAATTCTTTGACCATTTGTCTCATATTCTTCCACACGTATCTTTGCTTCAGTTTTAATATAGTTTTTCTTATACCCAAATGTCCTGCTGTGCATGAGTTGTGGAATTCGTCAATCAATTTATATTAGGGGTATTCTCGATGTCTTGCATAGCCCTGACATCGTGCACGAAATGCATAATTGACATGGCCATGCATTTCGAGCAACGACACAACAACAAAATACAAGCAAAAACAGTTTGCATTTTTTGCATGTCATGCTACGCAAAAACCCTTGTTTTGTGTGTGACATCGCGATTGTGCGGCAGCCATTTAATTTTCTTCGTGTGCGCAAGCGTATTTTCTTTATATTTGGTTTTATTTCAACCTTTTTATATAATTTGCATATATGTCTTGCTTGCAGGTAGAAATGGATCAACCGAAAACCAAATTAAAAAGAAATGGAGAAAGTTTGCGGCATTTTTGCAATATTTGCAATGTGTGCTTTTTTGTGCGTTCTCGATGTGTAGCATTTTCCAGTCTTGCACGGTTGCATTTTTACGAATTCTTCCTCCGTGCAAGACATCGAGAATACCCCTATTGTTGTATTGGGCTTAGTATTTGGAGTGGCATGTCGTAAATTAATATCTTTATGGGCGAATATTTGTTTACATGTAGTTCATTATACTTTCTTTTGAACTCATTAATTTCAATATTTTCAAATATAAATTTTTGTCTGCAAAGGGCTAGCTCCTTTATATGCAGCTTACTTAGTGAACTGTGTAGCTTCTCCAACATTGGATCTAGTTCCAAAGGGTCATCACTACAAGTCACGTGCACTTTATTATTTTTTTTTATTTTTCAATAATAAATTTTAACTTTTTCATATTCTTCACGTCAGTCATGGTCACTCAGTCACAGTCACTCCAAATATGGAGTTGCGCAGGCTCCTTTGTAGATATGTCCGTCCTGTTGATGCGTGTATTTATTTCTTTCTTCTTATTTTGCCCTTTTTCACATTTTTCTTGCCCTTTTTCAAATTTTTCCTGTGTTCCTATTTTTGTTGCCTTACTCCGTGTTATAGCTAGTACTTCTTGTGTCGGTATTATTGCTTTTAAGTCGTTACTGTCCAGTTTGATGCGTGATAGTGCATCTGCGTTCGTATTGATTTTGCCTTGTTTGTAGATTATTTCGAAATCATAATCGGATAAATCTAGTCTAATTCTAGTCATTTTCGACGATGGGTTTTTATGGGAAAATAGTGAAACTAGTGGTCTATAGTCAGTTACTACAATGAATTTTCTACCGTAGAGATATGATCTGAAATAATTTATTCCCCAGTGTATTGCTAGGAGTTCCTTTTCTATAATTGGTTTATTTATGTCGTGTTTTTGTAGTGATTTGCTTGCATAAGAGATTGGTAAATCGTGTCCTATTTCACCTTGTGATAGTACTGCGCCTAAGGCAAAGTCTGAGGCGTCTGTCGTTAGAATGAAGGGTTTGTTGAAATCTGGATATTGGAGTACTGGTGGATTAACTAATTTTTCTTTTAAATTTTTAAAGGCTTGTTCGCACTCGTCTGACCAAATGAAAGGTGTCCCTTTCTTGAGGAGAGAGTTTAAACATTTGACGATATTCGCAAAGTCAGGTATGAACCGTCTGTAGTAATTGCAGAAGGCAATGAATCTTCGTACGTCATCTGCGTTTGTTGGCGTGGGGTATTTCATAACTGCTTCGCATTTGGTTGGATCTGTCTTAACGCCTTTGTCGGTGATTAAATGGCCTAAATAAATGACTTCTGGTCTAAGAAAGTGGCATTTGCTTGCGTTTAGCTTCAGGTTGTATTGTTGTAATCGGTCAAATACTTTGATTAAGTTTGCGTTGTGATGCTTTAGTGAGCATCCAAACACAATAATGTCATCAACGTATAAGAATGCTTCTGAGCTTAATCCGCTGAGAGCTATTGTTAACATTCTTTGGAAACTGTTGGAGGATGTTTTAAGTCCAAAAGGGAGTCTTTTGAATTGGTAGTGTCCATCTTGCGTTGAAAATGCTGTGGGCGGTCTTGAACTTGGTGCTAAAGGGATTTGGTGAAAAGAACTGGTCATGTCCAAGGTTGAAAAGTATTTGGCTCTTCCTAGGACGTCTAGAACGTCTTCTAGTCGTGTGAGTGGAAATTTGTCGTTAGTTATTTTGTCATTGAGTTTTCTGTAGTCTACTACTAGTCGCCATTTCTTTGTGTTATCATCACTCTTTTTCGGTACTAATAGCAAAGGTGCATTATAGGGGCTTGTTGAAGGTTCTATTATGTCGCTGTCTATTAGTTTCTGTACCTGTTGTTTTATCTCTTCTTGTTGTGTTTGTGGTAGTCTGTAATTTTTTATGTAAACTGGTGTTGTGTTTTCTAGGTTTAGGTGCTGTTCATAAAAATTGTTTGTAGTGAGTTCTTCTCCTTCCAAATGAAATATTGATTGGTACTGTTTAAAAATGTCCATTAATTCTTGTTTGATTTGTGGGTCAATAGTGTCTAGCTTTCAAATCTGCTATTGTTTGTGCATTTATTTCTATGTTGTGCTCTTAATATTGTATAATTTGACAGTTTTTCTATTTGTGGTTCTATGTCTTTTATTGTGACTGTTTTGTTTGTTGTGTTAATGATTTTGATGTGACAGTTGCCTTTTGCTGGTGCAATGGAGTTGGCTAAGAATACTCCGTTTGTGAGTTCTTTATTTAAAATGACGGTGTCTTCTTCTAGGCTTAAATCTATCGGTACTATGATTTCACATCTGGGTGGAATTGTGTGTGTTTCGTTGTGTGGGGTTTTTGTTGTAATGGGGAATACGTGTTCAATTTCGTTTATAATAATTGTCAAAGTGAGGGTCTCGTAATCTATTTTACACATGTATTTGAGTAGAAAATCTCTTCCTAAGATTCCATCTGTGATAATTGGAAAATCGTTGTTGACCATTTGAAAAGTTAGTTCGGTTTTTGCGTCTCTTAAGGGAAATGTCAATTTGAATGTTCCTAGTGAGTTGATTTCTGCAGGTGATATTCCTGTTAATTTGCATCTGTTTTCTATATTAATGTCGAAAGTGTCGTCGTTGTTTACTTTGCAAATTGATACGTCTGCTCCGGTGTCAATGAGAAATGTCATGGGTTTGCAAAATTGGCTGCATTTGAATGTGACATAATTGGTTAAGTTGTCTGTTATTAAATATATTCGTTTATTGTTTGTTCTTCCTCCCCCGGAGGATTCGAATTCTGTTCCTCCGGGTCGCCCTCGTTTCCCTGTATGTAGTTTATTCGAGTTGGGCGACCTTGTCGGTTATTATTGCTTTGGTAGGCATTTCGATTGTTGTTTGTGTATGACCGTGAATTGTTGCTGTTGCTTTGGTTGTTGTTTTGGTAGTATTGGTTTCTGTCGTTCTGGTTTTGATTTCGGTTCGGTTGGTAGTGATTTGAGTGGTTCACATACCCGTTTCGCTGTTGGTTATTGGCATTACGCGAATTGTTTTGGTTAACGTTTCTGTTTTGGTTGTCGTTTCTGTTTTGGTAATTGTTTCTGTTGGAATTATTTTGATTTCTATTGTCGTATGAGTTGTTTGGGTTCCTGTAGTTTTGCTGATTATTGTAGTAATTTCTGTTGTGACCGTTGTTGTTGTTGTTCCTGTTAATGAACATTACTCTTGTTTTGTTTTGCTGATTGTCTTTTTCAAGCTCTAAAGCCAATTCGACGGCTTGATTAAAAGTTGTTGGCATTGCTGCGAAAATGGTTTGTTTGTATTCGTTGTTTAGTCCGTTCTTGAATACTGTTAAGCTATATTGTTCATTTATTTTTGTTATGACTTTTCGTTCTAATGTGGTTGTGTCAGAACCCGCTTGGATGATTTGTAATTTGTTTAATTCTGCGATTAGGTTGAGTATCTTGTTTTTGTATGTGTTGATGTCAAGGTTTCTTTGGGTGAGGCAGGATAGTTGGTTTTGAATTTGTGGCACTGTCGCTGTGCTCTTATATCGTTCGTTTAGCAATTTTGTTAGTTCCTCAAGTGTTGTTGGGATATTGTTGCCAAGTGCTGTTCTTACCGTCAGGCTTAATTTGGCGTAGAATATGAATTCTAACAGTTCGGTTTTGCCACTCGTGTCAAGTTTTTTGTCAATCAGTTCTGCGATTTTGTTAAAAGTGTCTAGTTCTTTGAAGTTTCCCGTGAAGTTCGGGATGGCTTTCATTGCCGTTTCAATGCTAAATGATGCCATTGTTTGGCCGGTTTTGGTTGGTGTGTTTGGTCGTTCTTTTATTTCTGGGTCAGCTTCTCGCAGCTGGTCTTGCAATAGTCTGTAGGTGGTCTCGTATGTGTTATTAAATGATATTTTTATTCCAATTGTCGACCTATCCTCTTTTTGGTTTATTATATGCTCTTCAAATTCTGTTTTGAGCTGGTTGATAATGCAAAGTTTCTGTAAGATGGTGGTTTTCGTGTATGTCCTGTTAGGTGTCTTTTTAATGTTTTTTAGTATATTCGTAAGATTTTCAAGGAGTCTGTCCATTTACTCTTTGGTGTTTGTCATGCGGTATGTGTTTCTTCGTCTAAAACCGAAGATTGAACATGTTTAACATGCGGACAGTCTCTTCTTCCCTCGTTGTGGGATTCCTAACGTCTTCCAATGTCGGTTCCCGTGTCATTCCTATTATTTTCCATTGTTTCGTCAAAAATACTAACTTCTTTTGTTCGTCTATTTCTTCGTGTCTGAGTACTGTTTGTTTTTTGTGTTTTTCGTCCATATTCATAAATTTTGGTCTTCTTATGTTATGATTGGTGATATATGACAATTTTTTGCAAATGATTGTTGTGTTGTTATACGAAAATTTATTTATTAATAATGTTACTTTATTTTGTTTTATTTTAATTAGACTATGGTGTTGATTTTTACATTTTTAGAAACTAATTTCCTAACGTAATTCTTATAGTATTTATTTATTTCGATTAGTATTAATGTTATTACTAGTATGGTTAATATGTAAAGTAAATAAGTGTTATTGTTGGCTGTATTGTTGGCTGTTGAGTTTGAGCTGCTGGCTGCGTTGTTGTTTGCTACAATTATCTCTTCCTTCGGGGTCCTGTTTCCCATTGTCTAGGTCCTCAGTGCGTTGAGCTGCTTTATGAGCGTGTTCTTCTGTGTTTTATCCTGAGTTATCGCTATAACTCTATGCAGTATCGCACGTTCTCGTCGTAGATGTGCTTTCTTCCCTGCACGTGTGCGGCGCTCTTGGGGTGGTGTTGTTGTTGTAATTGTTGTCTGTGCTTGGTTTTTCTTCTGTTGACGGGCCTTGTACTCCTCAATCGTCAGCGGTCGTGGGCCTGCTGTCTTCGGGGTCGGCACGTATTCTGGGGGGCAGTCAACTATTGGTGTAATTGGTGTGGGGATGTATTTATCGGTGTCTGCTTGGTGTGATGGGGTGTACTGTATCCACCGTTCAAATTCGGCGACTTCTTCTGATGTTGCCATCAAGTGAGATAGAATCGGTAAACAGTTGGATGTGTTTTAAAGTTGGAATGTGGTTGAATGTTGTCCTCAGGTTCGGAGTGGCAGGATCGCCATGTAAAGGTTTTGCCCTATGTAAGAGTTTTGCCCTATGAAGTAGTGTTACGTTCGTTGGAGTCCGGGTTCTCTTTTTAGGAGGCGAGAGTACGCCAAGATTTTTGGCCACAGAGGCCGAAATGTTTCCTCGATAAATGAAATTAGCAGACAACAGCGTCGCTTGATCTCAGCACGAGAAGTTCCCGTTTATTTTCAAATTGCCGTCTTAAATACTAATTTTACAAAGTGTTATACGGAGGGGCAATTCCAGTGCTCCTCCCTCTATATCCAATGCATTCGCATTGCGCCAATCACAACGCGGGTCAAAACCGACAACGCGGCACTTTCCCAAAGTGGGCCAGCGCACTGCGTTGACCTGCGGTAGGTCGGGTCGTGTTGCATGCGCGATCGGTGCAAGTGCCCACATGTGTTGTGGCATGCGTCGCTTGTGCAAGTGCAGGCCACTTGAGTGACGCCGGCGTTCTTGTGCATGCGACACTTGACACTTGTAATGTAAACAAAAGTGGATTGCGCACCGATCGATGCACGTCGGTCTTGCCGATTGGCCTGTACGCTATGGTGTTGGCATCAGTGGTCATGTGGTACCACTACACATGGCATACAGCTGCGGGCTGCGACTGGCGAGCGCGCGCCGGTAAGAGGGAAATTTACAAAAACGATTACTATTGGCACCAGCAGCCTGGAACATGAGTTCATCGTCGGGGATATAATGGACGACGTGATTATCGGCGTGGATTTCATGATTAGGCACGGTTTTACGCTGGACCTGAAAGAACATGTGCTGAGATATGCCAACGTTGAATTCAACACCAGAGGATACCAGCGAATTCTGAGGCGATTGTGTGGGCAAAGGTGTACGAGGACGATGGGACAAGTCGGCTGTGGGTTGTGGAAGCACCGACACAAGGACACGACAACATCATCATCGGACGTACATTAGTGGAACCTAAGAATGGCAGAATTCCGGTCAGAATACTGAACCCCCTGAATGCACCCAGATATGTCGGGAAAGATGAGGTAATTGGCGAGTGTAAGGAAGCTGTAGCAGTGGTCAATTGCGAGAGTAGCCCGCCTGGAGATAATAAGAAGAGCGGTTTTAACATGGACGCCATACCGCAGGAGAACCAGTGGAGCAGCGAGTTGACGGCCAAGCAGAAACAGAAGGCGAGGTCACTCATGCAACACTATGGCGGAAGAACAACATCGACATCGGAAGTGCAAAACCGATTCGCCAACCGCCAAGACGAGTTCCTCTGGCCAAGAGGGAAGAGGTCCCAAATTTGATCGAAAACATGCGGAAAGAAAAGGTTATAGAGCCTTCTTCGGGCCCCTGGTGCTCGCCGGTCGTGCTTAGTCAAGAAAAAGGATGGCAGTACCCGATTTTGTGTGGACTATCGGAAGCTCAATGACGTGACCAAGAAGGACAGCTATCCACTACCTCGGATCGATGACACCCTGGACACACTGTCAGGCACACAGTGGTTTTCCACACTCGACTTACGCAGCGGCTTTGGCAGTTGGAGCTTGCAGACAAGGAGAAAACGGCTTTTAGTGTTGGCGACGGTTTGTGGCAGTTCACCGTCATGCCGTTTGGACTCTGCAACGCACCAGCAACATTCGAGCGGCTAATGGAACGTGTGCTAAAAGGGCTGCATTGGCGGACGTGTCTGGTATACCTGGACGACATTGTAGTGGTACTACCCAACCAACCATGCTGACCTCAACATTGCATGTAGTGATACTACGATATCACTCATGCCGACCACAACAAATCACCTTGCACTTGCGCACACAAACTCGCTGGTGTCAAATGGCTGCACTTGAAGTCGCCACGGTGCGCTATTGCGCAACCACTTGAGCGAGCGGGGTGACATATGATGCCACCTACCGCAGTGCAATGCAGCGTGCATTATGCCGACCCTTTGGCGGCGTGGGAAACGATCGGAAAATATCCGAGGCCGTTTAGCGCCGGCCACTGACCCAATTGCAAATGTGCTGACGCTAAAGAAGTGACCCAGGTCGATGATTGGTCGAACGAAAAATATCGTGGAAAGGGAGGCGGAGCCCTGGAAAATGCATTAGAGTATAACAGTTATAATTTAGTATATAAGACCCAAATTTTTCAAAATAAAGTTAACTTCTTGTACTATAAGCAAAGTGCCTGGTGGCATTGTTTTATTTTTACTCGAAGTTCGTAAGATGGCTTTTCGGAGCCACACGATATTGGCGTGGCCCGCCGAATAAACATAGGCCAAACGTACACTTCGACCACCACACGAACACTTAGACAGCTTAGAGGCACCCCAGACCTACCACAACATAATCGTGATGGGTAAAAGCTTTGACGACCACCTGGGAAAGCTGAAGGAGGTATTCGAGCGAATACAAAAAGCTGGGCTTAAACTCAACCCGAAGAAGTGCTCGCTGTTTCAAAAGGAGGTCAAGTATCTGGGTCACACGGTTTCCGCCCGCGGAGTACATACGGATGAAGGCAAAATCACGGCGGTGAAGGAGTGGCCCCGACCTCGCAATCTACACGAACTCCGCAGTTTCTTGGCCTGTGTACATACTACCGAAGGTTCGTTCCTGGATTTGCGAACATAGCTGGCAGCTTGCACAAACTTACGAAAAAGAATCAAGCCTTCGCGTGGGGCGAAAAGCATTAGCAGGCTTTTGCACAACTGAAGGAAAAACTGTGCACTGCTCCAATTCTAGCTTTCCCCGTGCCTGGAGAGATGTTTGTGCTGGATACAGATGCAAGCGGGAGTAGTATTGGCTGTGTGCTATCACAGATAATAGACGGCCAGGAACAGGTGATAGCATACTACAGTAGAGTTCTATCGAAACCGGAACGCAACTACTGTGTGACACGGAGGGAACTGCTGGCGGTATTGGACTGCGTAAAACACTTCCACAAATATCTGTATAGACAAAGGTTTCGCCTGCGCACAGATCATGCGGCATTGAGTTGGCTCCTGAACTTTAAGGATCCTGAAGGGCAATTGGCGCGGTGGACACGATAGAGCATCGCAAGGGCAGTAGCCATGGAAATGCCGATGCCTTGTCACGCCGTCCGTGCAAAGTCGAATGCAGGCAGTGCTCGCGAGCCGAAAGCAAAGAACAGGTAGTGGACGTCCGGTTGGTAAGCGTTATGCCAGAGGAAGAGTGGTCTGCGGAGAGGCTACAAAAGGACAGCGTGAGGATGCGGATCTTGCACAAAACGTCGAAGGCAAGGAACAAGGCGCACGTCCAGACTGGCAGGAGATGGCCGGTGAAAGCCCGATCGCTAAGGCTTACTGGGCACAGTGGAAAAGTCTGCGGCTGAAAGAAGGATGCCTGTACCGCGAATGGGAGAGCGCGGATGGTCGGACCAGCAACTCCCTAATGGTAGTGCCGAAATGCAGAATCAACGAGATCATCGAGGCATACCATAACGACTCCAGTGGAGGGCACCTGGGCATCACCAAAACCGTCGCCAAAATAAAAAGACGATTCTACTGGGTAGGATGTCAGGAGTCTGTAGCCGAGTGGATTAACAGCTGCGACCGATGTTCAGCCGCGATAGGGCCCACAAGAAGATCTCGAGGCCGCATGCAGCAGTACAACGTGGGAGCGCCCTTCGAGCGGATTGCTATGGACGTCGCCGGCCCATTCCCAACTAGCACTCAAGGCAACAAATATGTGCTGGTGGTAATGGATTACTTCAGCAAATGGCCCGAAGTGTACCTTATTCCTAACCAGGAGGCCACTACGATCTCGGAAAAGCTGGTAAACAACTGGGTAGCCAGATTCGGAGTTTCGTTGGAGTTGCACTCAGATCAAGGCCGGAATTTCGAGTCTGCGGTATTCAAGGAAGTGTGTGAGCTGCTGGGGATAAAGAAAACTCGTACCACTCCTTTGCACCCACAGTCCGACGGCATGGTGGAACGCTTTAACCGGACACTGGAGGAATACCTGCGGAAAGTGGTAGGCAGGAATCAAAAGGATTGGGACATGCATATCCCCCTGTTCCTGATGGCGTATAGGTCAGCCCCGCACGGCACGACATCACTCACTCCGGCCCGAGCAGTGTTCGGCACAGAGTTGCGGTTACCTGCTGACTTGAAGTTCGGGGTGGTCAGCACGACGGGAGGCGCTAGGACTGACTAAGTGGTCAATAAGCGGGCGGAACTGGAGGAAATTCATCAGTTTATAAGGAGCCGCACCAAACTGGTCAGCGATAAGTCGAAAGCCAGATATGATCTACGGGCCAACTCAGCAGGGTTCCAAGAAGGCGATCTGGTAATGCTCTACAACCCGAAGCGGAGGAAAGGTTTGTCTCCGAAACTTCAAGCGTCATGGGAAGGACTAGGATTAACGACGTGGTATACAGGATTCAACGTTGCAGCAATAAAGGCGCTAAGCTGAAGGTAGTCCTTTTGGAACGCCTGGCGCTTTTCACAGCGGAGGCGTTTTAATAGCAGTTAACCGAAAATAACGCTCGTCCCTGGTGCCATTAAAGAATGCGGACACTCTTTTGGATCAAATTTGTATTGCTGTGAATGGCATTTCTAAACTTTTGATTTGCGTTTCTTATATTCCACCATCTAGTGCTGACATAATCTATAAGGCTCACGTTGACAATGTTCTCGCTTTAGCTTCAAATCATGAAAATGTATGTGTAATTGGTGACTTCAACCTAAGTAATATCGAATGGTCTAGTATGAGTGAAGGTCGTGAGCTATATCCAAACTCTATTTCTACTTTTGCTGAAACCTATCTGGTAGATAATTTTTTAAGTTCTGACCTAATGCAGATAAATAACTTTACAAATACACTGCATCGAACTTTAGATCTCATTTTTATCAAAGGCAATATGCATTCTTCCTTACTGGAATGCCTTGATCCCTTGTCCAGACCTGGTCTGCATCATGTTCCACTTGTCCTCCACTTAGAATTTTATGAGTTCAATACTATCAGCGTCGACAGTAATTCTACGTGTTTTAATTTCAGAAATGGTGATATGGAGGCTGTAAATGCTGCAGATGAGTCCTTAGACTGGGATTTGTTATTTACTGCGGTTGAAGTTGCCAAATGCTTTGATATATTTAAACATAAGATTAACGAAATTTATAGAAGCAACATACCGATAATTAAAAAGCAATCTTATAAGATTCCGTGGTATACTAAAGAGCTTAAGAAACTCAAGAATTTGAGAAACAAGTTTTACAGGAAATTTAAATCTTCGAATTCCTTTATACACAGAGATAAGTATCTGCAATATTCGAAGGAGTTTAAATCATTGAGTAAGGTGCTGAAGCGTAATTATGTTCTTAAGTTTGAGTCCGATATAAAATCCAATCCCAAAGTTTTTTGGCGGAAGTTGATGTAAGCGGTAATACAAGGTGCAACCCAAAGTAAACAGGACTTTTATAAAATAAAGAAAACGGATGATTATTTTTGTATAATTCTTTTTATTTATTCAAAATACTCTCCTTCTGCTTCGATACAACGTTTTGCACGGTCCAAAAGCATTCGGAATGAGTGTTTTAGGTCATCGGCCGGCATCGCCTTCAGAATGTTGGTACAAGCCTTTTGGATGTCCTCAACGTCCTTATAACGGTTTCCTTTCATCGGCAAATGCAACTGACCGAATAAGTAGAAGTCACAGGGAGCCATATCAGGCGAATACGGTGAATGATTGATGGTAAAAATGCGATTTTTGGTCAAATAATCGGTCGTAACTAGGGCTCTGTGAGCCGGTGCATTATCATGCAATAAACGCCAACTTCCTTCCTCGCGATATTCTGGCCGAATACGACGAATGCGATGCACCAAACGCTTCAAAACTTCAACATAAAACAAAGCGTTAATTGTTTTTCCCGGTGGAACAAACTCTCGATAAATTATTCCCTTTGAATCGTAGAAACAAATGAGATGAGTTTTGATTTTTGACTTCTCACGGCGGGTTTTTTGCGGATTTGGCTCATCTGGGTGCTTCCATTCGGCACTTTGACGCTTTGTTTCGGGATCATATTGAAAGCACCACGTTTCGTCACCGGTTACGATGTTGAACAAGAAATTTGGATCACGTCTGGCTTCCCGAACGATGTCTTTTGCGTGCTCAATTCTCTGCGCTTTTTGGTCGTCGGTTAAAGTGTGCGGAATGAAGCGAGAACACACTTTACGGAGACCCAAATGTTCGGTTAAAATGCGATCAATTGATGTTTTGGAGATGTTCAATTCCATTTCCATCAATTCCAATGATGATTTTGGCTGCATTTTGATAAAATCACGCACAGTTTTGATGGCATCGTCAGTAATCACAAATTTCGACTGGCCGACGTGTTCGTCGTCATTCAAGTCTTCACGACCATTCTTGAATCGATTCAACCACTCATTAACACGGCCACGGGATAAACAATCATCACCATAAACTTGCTTTAACAATTTAAACGTTTCGGTAAAAGTTTTACCAAGTTTAAAACAGAACTTAATATTAGCTCTTTGTTCGATCGACATTCTCGTACCAAAGTTAAAAACATACTGCCACATTGAGCGGGATATTTCGGCGTCTACTAGACCAAATGTCATGAAATTTAGAAAGTATGTGAATGAAAGATGTACCTTTCCAACGCATGTCCTCACACATAGATGGCGCCACCAGAAACGTCCCTATTGCAAAAGTCCTGTTTACTTTGGGACGCACCTTGTATAAGTAAGAAAGCAAAAACCAAATTTGTGTAAAAAAAAATTTTGTGTGCGATTGGGAGATCTTTGTCCCACTGTATGCCCTTGGGGTGGCAGCAGACGAGCAGTGTATGAGTATATGCAGCACTATTGAAAATTTTCTAAGTACTAGAAAATTGTTCAATATGCTGCGAAAAAAGGCGATTCGTCCCACTGTGCTTGAGTTTATTTACTTCTGCTAGCGAAAGAGAGGAATTGCTTAGGCAGAAGTACCAAAGTATGAGTGCACTTGGAAGCAGCAGCGGGAGTGCTTGCTGCTGGTGCGAGCGTATATCGCACAAAGCGGAACGCGAAAATGTACACAAGTGGGAGAGTGCACAATGCAAAAGAAGGTGAAGTGCGTGTTGGATGCTGGCTGCAGCAAGAATTTTTGGCAGCAGTGATCGCACAAAGGAGAATGCGAAATGGGAGATCAGCAGTTGGAGTGCTTGCTGCTGATCTGAAGTATGCACAAAGCAAAATCAGGCAAAATGTGAGCAAATTAGAAAAGAAGTGGGAAGCAGGCTGCAGCGGGAGTTTTTGCTGCTTTGCCTGCGTAGGGAATGCGAACACAAAAAGCGCAAAATTATGTGCAGTAGCGGGATTGCTTACTGCACTGCGCTATTTTGTATGTGTACAGGGGAAATGTACACGAAAAGAGGACAGTGGCGGGGCACCAGTACGTAATGACTGGATTTTAAGGGAATGGGAATATTATATATTTTTTAAATATGTGTTTAATGTTAGTGTATGTGTAGTTTGTTAATTTTTATTAAAAATGTGTGGGCTTATCTTAGTGGGCCCAGTGCCCGAGAATGGAAATCTCCTCTAAGTGGTGTGTCCGCTCCTGTGCTGTACTGTGTTGCTTGCTGTTTTTGTTGCCCTTTTTTTCTTCTGCTTTGGCTTCTTGTGGGTGTGTTTGTTGTTGGTATTATGTATTTCTGCAGTCCCCGTTTGGTATGTGCACAACACTGCACTGTCTCTTGTGTCTATTGTGGTTGGAGGTTGTTTTTGTTTTAACTTTCGTTATTTTGTGCACTGTTTTAATTATTTGTTTGTTACTGTTTGGTTTTTGTTTTTTGTTCACTGTGTGTAATTCTGGTTCACTAATTGTTATGTAGTGTTTCTATCACTGTCCACCTGTGCTTGTTTGTAGTTTATGTCACTTGTTCACTTGTAGTTAGTTTTTTGGTCACTATGTATTTGGTATTTGAAAAGTGTTAAATTAATATTTTTTCTTGTTTGTTTTTCCGCGGCGCGAGTTCGCGGTTGGCTCGAAGGACCATGTTTTATCGTCGGCGGAGCGGTTAAATAAAAATGCGAGGGTTTCGTGTTTAGGAGCTCTTTATTGTGAGACGTACGAGTGACAAAGAGTACATGAAGCATTGAACGAGACAAACGGCCGAAGCCGGGGAGCAGAAAATAGGGGGAAACATGAATACAAAAGGAGAAGGAAAGGAAGGGATTAGAGGTGGGATCGACAGATCACCTAAGACAGCACTCATTTGGCCAGTATGCTTGGAAAAGCATTCAGGCATAGTAAAGGACGGCACAGCACAGAGTGCCTTTTTGTAGCACTGCCCACCACTAAGACTTGTTCCTCCCGAACAAGTGCCGAAATGGACTACTTTCAACCTGGGGTTTCTGTTGCAGCAGCGTTGAACCCTGTACACCATGTCATTAATCCTGGTCACGACCTTGTACGGTCCTTCCCATGACGTTTGAAGTTCCTTTCCTCCGCTGCGGGTTGTAAAGCATTACCAGATCGCCTTCTTGGAACCCCGCTGTGTTAGCCCGTAGATAATATCTGGCTTTTATCTTATCGCTGACTAGTTGGATACGGTCCCTTATAAACTGGTGAATTTCTTCCAGCTCCGACCGCTTATTGACTGCGTAATCAGTCCTAGCGCCTTCCGTCGTGCTGTCCACTCTGAACTTCAAGTCAGCAGGCAACCTCAGCACCGTGCCGAACACTGCTCGGGCTGGAGTGAGTGATGTCGTATCGTGCGGGGCTGACCTGTACGCCATCAAGAACAGCGGAATATGCGTGTCCCAATCCTTTTCATTTCTGCCTACTACTTTCCGCAGATATTCTTCCAGCGTCCGATTGAATCGTTCCACCATGCCGTCGGACTGGGGATGCAAAGGACAGGTGCGAGTTTTCCTTATTCCTAGTAGCTCACACACTTCCTTGAATACCACAGACTCGAAATTCCGGCCTTGATCCGAGTGCAACTCCAGCGGAACTCCAAATCTGGCCACCCAGTTGTTTGCCAGCATTTCCGCGACCGTGGTGGCTTCCTAGTTAGGAATAGGATACACTTCGGGCCATTTACTAAAATAGTCCATTACCACCAGCACATATTTGTTGCCTTGAGTGCTAAGTGGGAATGGCCCGGGGACGTCCATGGCGATTCGCTCGAAGGGCGCTCCCACGTTGTACTGCTGCATGCGGCCCCGAGATCTTCTCGTCGACCCTTTCGCAGCCGAACATCGTTCACAGCTCTTAATCCAATCGGCTACAGACTCCTGGCATCCTACCCAGTAGAATCGTCTTTTTATTTTGGCGACAGTTTTTGTGATGCCTAGGTGCCCTCCGCTGGAGTCATTATGATATGCCTCGATCACCTCGTTGATCCTGCATTTCGGGACTACAATTAGGGAATTGCTGGTCCAGTCATCCTCACTCTCCCACTCGCGGTATAGGCTGCCATCAGACAGCCGCAGACTGTGCTCAGTAAGCCTTCGCGATCGGGCTTTCAGCGGCCATCTCCTGCCGGTCTGGACGTGCGCCTTGCTCCTTGCCTTCAATGATTTTTTTAAGATCCGTGTCCTCGCGCAGTTCCTTTTGTATCCTCTCCGCAGACCACTCTTCCTCTGGCATAACGCTTACCAATCGGACGTCCACTATCTGCTCTTTGCTTTCGGCTCGCGAACAATGCCTGCATTCAGTTTTACACGGACGGCGTGACAAGGCATCGTCATTTCCATGACTGTTACCCTTGCGATGCTCTATAGTGTAGTCGTAGCTCTGCAGCCGCTCGATCCACCGCGCCAATTGGCCTTCAGGATCTCTAAAGTTCAGTAGCCATTTCAATGCAGCATGATCTGTGCGCAGGGGAAACTTTTGCCCATACAGGTATTTGTGGAAGTGTTTCACGCATTCCAATACTGCCAGCAACTCTCTTCGTGTCACACAGTAGTTGCGTTCAGGTTTCGACAAAATGTTGCTGTAGTATGCTATCACTTGTTCTTGACCATTTATTATCTGTGATAGCACACCGCCAATACTATGCCCTTCTTGCATCCGTATCCAGCACAAACATCTCTCCAGGCACGGGGAAAGCTAGAATTGGAGCAGTGCACAGTTTTTCCTTCAGTTGTGCAAAAGCCTGCTAATGCTTTTCGCCCCACGCAAAGGCTTGATTCTTTTTCGTAAGTTTGTGCAAGCTGCCAGCTATGTTCGCAAATCCAGGAACGAACCTTCGGTAGTATGTACACAGGCCAAGAAACTGCGGAGTTCGTGTAGATTGCGAGGTCGGGGCCACTCCTTCACCGCCGTGATTTTGCCTTCATCCGTATGTACTCCGCGGGCGGAAACCGTGTGACCCAGATACTTGACCTCCTTTTGAAACAGCGAGCACTTCTTCGGGTTGAGTTTAAGCCCAGCTTTTTGTATTCGCTCGAATACCTCCTTCAGCTTTCCCAGGTGGTCGTCAAAGCTTTTACCCATCACGATTATGTCGTCCAGGTATACCAGACACGTCCGCCAATGCAGCCCTTTTAGCACACGTTCCATTAGCCGATCGAATGTCGCTGGTGCGTTGCAGAGTCCAAATGGCATGACGGTGAACTGCCACAACCCATCGCCAACACTGAAAGCCGTTTTCTCCTTGTCCTTGTCTGCAAGCTCTACCTGCCAATAGCCGCTGCGTAAGTCGAGCGTGGAAATCCACTGTGTGCCTGCCAGTGTGTCCAAGGTGTCATCGATTCGAGGTAATGGATAACTGTCCTTTTTGGTTACGTCATTGAGCTTCCGATAGTCCACACAAAACTGGGTACAGCCATCCTTTTTTTTACTAGAACGACCGGCGAACACCAAGGGCCCGACGAAGGCTCTATGGCCTTTTCTTTACCCATGTTTTCCTCTTGGCTAGAGGAACTCGTCTTGGCTGTTGGCGGATCGGTGTTGATGTTCTGCTTCACTACGGCTGTTCTTCCGCCCGCTTCTGCTGCAAATATTGAGCCATAGTGCTGTAGGAGTGACCGTGTCTTCTGTTTCTGTTCGGCTGTCAATTCGCTGCTCCACTGGTTCTCCTGCGGTATGGCGTCCATGTTAGAACCGCGTTTCCTACTTCCTCCGGGTGGACTGCTTTCGCAATTGACTACAGCTTCAGCCTCTCTACACTCGCCAATGACCGCATCTTTTCCGATATATCTGGGCGTGTTCAGTGGGTTGAGTATCCTGACTGGTATTTTGCCATTTTCGGGTTCCACTAATGTACGTCCGATAATTATGTTGTCGTATCCTTGTTTGGCGCTTTTACAACCCCCAGCCGACTTGTCCCATCGTCCTCGTCCACCTTTGCCCACACAATCGCCTCGGAATTCGCTGGTATCCTCTGGTGTTGACACGAGACAACTTTCCTTACCGCCACGCTTCGCTCATAGCCGGTGTGCAGGGGGAATTCAACGTTGGCTTACCTCAGGACTTTTTCTATCAGGTCCAGCGTAAAACCGTGCCTAATCATGAAATCCACGCCGATAATCACGTCGTCCAGTATATCCGCGACGATGAACTCATGTTCCAAGCTGCTGGTGCCGATACCAATTGTTTTTGTTACTTTCCCTTTTACCGGCGCACGCTCGCCAGTCGCAGTCCTTAGTTGTATGCCATGCAGTGGTTCCCAATTCCTTCCTTCTTTCCATTTTATGATCGAATATGACACGCCAGTATCCAGTGTCAACACAAACAACTTTCCATCTATCTTTCCTTCAATCGTCAAGCTGCTGGGTTGTCGTTTCAGCTGCGAGACAAGGACGGTGGGGCAGCAGGTTGTGGGGATCAACTCACGCCCCTTTGGGCTGACCCTTTTTAGTTTAACGACTTGCCGTCCTCAGCCCTGCGCTTGTTGGCTGAGCCTTGATCGATCGAGAACGGGAACGCCTCTTTTGTTGACGGCAGTCTCGTGATATGTGACCCTGCTTGCCACATGCCCAGCAAACAACTTTAGAGGAGACCACCCGTGGCCTGACCGGTGTCTCAGAGCTTATAGCCTGGATCGGACTGTCGCTGTCCGGCTGGATTTGGCGTATCCTTGCAGATGCATACCGAGTGCCCCCAATCCATGTCGCCTCATATGTCATCGCGTTGATCACCGTCTCCTTAAATGTCGGCTTGCCCATCATCAACGCACTGCGACGTGTCTGCGGGTCATGAAGACCTTCAATAAACGCCTCAATCTTCATCCTCTCGAGATAATCAGCGCCGAATTTCGGGTAGCACAACTGTACGAGCCGCTCAATGTCTGCTGCATATGTCTGCACCGCCTCGTTGGCTCTTTGCCTGCGGTTCTTCAGCTCACAGTAGTACAGCGTATGGTTGTGCTCGTTGCTGTACTTTGCTGCCAACGCTCTTTTGATGGCCTCGTAATCACTTGTCGAACATTCCGGAACTGATTTAATTACCTCAGCCGCAGGACCTTTTTTGCGCCAGTGCCAATCTGCGACCTTTCCTGATATCGGTCCACTGATTTTCCAAAGCAGCCAAGTCGAATGGCAGTTTAAATGTATCGAACGGCGTAGCACCATCATAAGTAGGCACTTCTGTTCGGGTGCCAAAATTTTCCGGGACCGGCGGCAAACATTCTCGTGGCTGTACCTCTCTAAGCCGCTCGTCGATTTTTCTGTTCACTGAATCCTCCAGACCGTCAACTCGTCTGTTCAGGGAATCATTCAGGTCGTTGACTCGTTTGTCCAAGTGTTCCACTTGAGCTCCCAGGTGCTCCACCTTCACATTTGGATTGTTGGAGATTTCTTCCACTTTCTGCTTCAAGCGCGCAGAATTTTCCATTCGCTCTGCTACTTCTCGGTTCGCCGTTTCCATTTTTGCTATTTCTTAATTCGCAGTTTCGATTTTTCCGAAATTTCCTGATTCGTGGTTTCCAGTTTCGCTGCCATTTCTCGATTCGTAGTTTCTAGTTTCGCTGCCATTTCTCGATTCGTAGTTTCGACTTTTGCCGAAATTTCCTGATTGACATTGTCGATTTTCGCAAAAGTTTCCTGACACATGCCTCTCATTGCAACCATAAGCTGGCTCATGTCCATTGCTTGTGGTGGCGCAGTCGCTGCAGCCGTACTTTGCATCGACGCAGCACCCGCAGGCGCTTCCTCCACTTTGGCCGACGCTTCTTGCTCCTGCGTTCCAAACTCGTGTACAGCCCAATCGATGCCTCGTGATTCACACGCCTCTCGCAAGCGCAGCTGCAACTCCGCCTTTCCGCTAGCAGTCGGCAAATTCCAGGAAGCCAGCTCCTTCTTCAGCTGGTCGACCTTCAGCAGCTCGAATTTAACCATGTCTGCGTTTTTATATAATTTTTTTTATTATTTATTTAATTTCAGTAGCACAATCCCACTTCTGACACCAAATGTTACGAATATGAGTTTTCCAAGGTTCGTTTGGATTGTGTTTGAAAATAAAACAACGTCAATTACTCAGTGTAATCGCAGTCAAAAAATTAACAATCACTTTATTTACAGATTTTACACTTTGCTTGTATCTACACTTGTTACTACTTTGCTTATTCAACCAAGACTCCCCTCCTTGCACTGCACACTGCTGCTTTTATACCAGTTTTCTTATCGCGCCGACGTTTCTTGCAACTTCCAATTGGAAAACGCTCGACCATTCTCGCACAGCCCATTCCTTCGTGAACCATCCTTGCCATATCGGACTATACCAAGAGAATTATACCAAATTTGCCGTACTTCAAAGTGCATGCCTAAAAGTATGCTATTCATGCATAGCACAGCACAGTGCCTCATCGCTACAATATATAAATATCCCAGCTAATTAATTCATTTAACAGCAATTTAAAATGAGTTTCGGAATAGGAAAAATCCAAAACAAAAGAAATTTGAGAGCAAGTTTATTTCTTTTAAAGCTCTAAAAAAATTTAAAACTCAAAAGACGCGTAATTTGTTCTTACCCTCTCCAAAGCAAAAGTGGCATGATTTTGTAACGACCTTTGCGGAATACAAAAATTGATACGACCGAGTAGGTAGGGACAGTCTATCGCACCCCGTATTAGGTTAAAGACAAAGGTAAGTGAGAGAATACTCCTCCTACCCTCCAATGACTTTAGATTAATAAGCAGGCATCTAGACTGATATGAGGGAATGGGGTAAACAAAATGCAAAGAACGTAGGGCATAACGAAGAAACCTTTTTTGGATTCGTTCAAGTCGATTGATGTGACACGCATAGTAGGTTCTCCAAATGAAGGCCGCGTACTCTAGCTTAGGCCGTACCAGGGAGGTATAGAGCAACTTTAGAGTATACGGATCCGTAAAATCAGAACTGAAATGGCGAACAAAGGCCAGCGTAGAGTATGCCTTTGCAATCGTGCTGTTTAAATGACTTTGGAAAGAGAACCTATTATCAAACACGACACCAAGATCAGCAATTTCAGTAGGATTCACTAAGTGCCAGCCACCAATGTGGTAAGAAGTGGGAATAGGGGACCGGGATTTTGAGTAGGTCACATGGAAACACTTATTTATATCTAAATTAAGCTTATTTTCATCACACGAAAGGACAACGTTGTCAAGGTCCATTTGAAGATTGCGAGGGTCTGAGAGACATGATATTGAAAAGTAAATCTTGAAATCATCAGCATACAAAAGGTACTTAGAGAATTTAAACCAACTGGCTAAGTCGGTGATAAAAATTACAAAAAGAAGCGGACCTAAAATACTACCCTGGGGTACACCAGAGGAGGCAATAAAGGGATGCGAAAATACATTGTCAACTACAACAACACAATTACGGCAAGCCAGATAAGATTTCATCCATCTCAAGAAGATAGAATGAATTCCAAGACTATGTACCTTCGAAAGCAACAAAGCGTGGCTAACTTTATCAAACGCTTTTGATAAATCCGTATACACAGTGTCGACCTGAACATGGCTGTGAAAAGCAGATATGCAGTATTCAGAAAAAACTGCCAGGTTAGAAACTGTGGACTTACCGGCCATGAACCCGTGCTGATTTCCAGAAAACAAACGGTTTATTGAAAAATAAAGTTTTTGTTTGACAATGAATTCGAATAATTTTGAGACCGTTGATAATTTGGAAATGGGTCTGTAGTTGGCTACATTGCTCTTATTTCCACTTTTAAAAATTGGATTTATGAGAGTAACCTTCCAGACGTCAATAAACTCTCCCACCTCTAGTGATTTATTGAAAAGAAATAATAGAGGATAGGCGAAAGCAGCAGCTCTTGAAGAGGTACGAGGATCCACATCAGAATGAGATGACGATTTGATTTGCCGTATGCCGTCTTCCACATCGTCAATGGTTAAAGAAAGTGAACCAAAATTAACTGGAGAAACATTGTTCAGGAGACTACAAGGTGCGTCCCAAAGTAAACAGGACTTTTGCAATAGGGACGTTTCTGGTGGCGCCATCTATGTGTGAGGACATGCGTTGGAAAGGTACATCTTTCATTCACATACTGTCTAAATTTCATGACATTTGGTCTAGTAGACGCCGAAATATCCCGCTCAATGTGACAGTATGTTTTTAACTTTGGTACGAGAATGTCGATCGAACAAAGAGCTAATATTAAGTTCTGTTTTAAACTTGGTAAAACTTTTACCGAAACGTTTAAATTGTTAAAGCAAGTTTATGGTGATGATTGTTTATCCCGTGGCCGTGTTAATGAGTGGTTGAATCGATTCAAGAATGGTCGTGAAGACTTGAATGACGACGAACACGTCGGCCAGTCGAAATTTGTGATTACTGACGATGCCATCAAAACTGTGCGTGATTTTATCAAAATGCAGCCAAAATCATCATTGGAATTGATGGAAATGGAATTGAACATCTCCAAAACATCAATTGATCGCATTTTAACCGAACATTTGGGTCTCCGTAAAGTGTGTTCTCGCTTCATTCCGCACACTTTAACCGACGACCAAAAAGCGCAGAGAATTGAGCACGCAAAAGACATCGTTCGGGAAGCCAGACGTGATCCAAATTTCTTGTTCAACATCGTAACCGGTGACGGAACGTGGTGCTTTCAATATGATCCCGAAACAAAGCGTCAAAGTGCCGAATGGAAGCACCCAGATGAGCCAAATCCGAAAAAAACCCGCCGTGAGAAGTCAAAAATCAAAACTCATCTCATTTGTTTCTACGATTCAAAGGGAATAATTCATCGAGAGTTTGTTCCACCGGGAAAAACAATTAACGCTTTGTTTTATGTTGAAGTTTTGAAGCGTTTGGTGCATCGCATTCGTCGTATTCGGCCAGAATATCGCGAGGAAGGAAGTTGGCGTTTATTGCATGATAATGCACCGGCTCACAGAGCCCTAGTTACGACCGATTATTTGACCAAAAATCGCATTTTTACCATCAATCATTCACCGTATTCGCCTGATATGGCTCCCTGTGACTTCTACTTATTCGGTCAGTTGCATTTGCCGATGAAAGGAAACCGTTATAAGGACGTTGAGGACATCCAAAAGGCTTGTACCAACATTCTGAAGGCGATGCCGGCCGATGACCTAAAACACTCATTCCAGTCCGGAACTTGCGGCATACAAACGTTTGCAATTCCTTTTTGTCGGTCGAACTATGCTCGGCAGGCTCCGCTCGCGCGAGCCCTGTCGGAGTTAAACGACCTCGCGGAACTCGATGTCGCTCTGCCTAAAAACGACGTTCTCATTAAATTAAGATCATCGTTATAATTAATATCTGTTAGTCAGTAAGTCTTAATGTATATTTGGCTAAAGTATAATAAATAAATAAATAAATGCTTTTGGACCGTGCAAAACGTTGTATCGAAGCAGAAGGAGAGTATTTTGAATAAATAAAAAGAATTATACAAAAATAATCATCCGTTTTCTTTATTTTATAAAAGTCCTGTTTACTTTGGGTTGCACCTTGTATTAACACACTAAAACAAATATTCGCATACACATATACATACACACACATATTTATAAACATACACATACACATACATACGTGTATATTCACACACATTCACATTCACATACAAATAAATTAATTTTTCACAAATAAAAACACATTTAATACACATTTTTGTTATATTATAATAATTTACATACATTCCCAATTCCCATATACACTTTTCTATTTATTACCCATTCCCAACTCTTCCCATACACAATTATCGTTCGCGCGGACGCGGTTAGACTACACATCTATTTTCCAATACTCTTCACTTATATTTATTCAAACTTTTTACTCTTTGTCGAGCTTTTTTGAACAAAATGCCTGCTGAGCGATCCCCTAAACGCCAGCTTGTCACAATGGAGACTCCTTCCTCCAGAAACACAAAGTCAGCCAATGCACGTTTGACAGTTCCTGTCACTCGGGAGCCACCAAACACTCGCTCCAAACTCTGTAGTCCCAAAGCAACCGATCCTAGTGTTGCAAAATTTATTTTCGAGTCCGATAGACTCGTGCAATTATGCACAAAATTTTCATCGGCTCCCATTGACGATTTGACCAAATCCCTGGTCCAAATTAAGCAGAAAAATCTGCAAGCTCAATGGGAGAGGCTTATGTGCGCACATGAGGCAGTCTTCATTGCTGAAGACAATAGCCAGCCCGACGGTTTCAAAGAGTCGGCTAGGCAAAAAATCGACGCCTGCACAGACCAGTATGAGTTGTGCATGGCTCAGATGTCGGACATCATTGAGATGCTCCAAACTCAGTCCCCCCAGCCCGCTGCGCATATGGAACCGGTTCGACCCCTAGAACCATAAAATGCATCCTACATTTGCCTCCAAGTTCCACCTTGTGATACCGAAACCTTCTTCGGGGGCTATGAGCAGTGGCCGTCCTTCCGGGACATGTTTACGGCAGTTTACATTAACCACCCCCAGCTCACTCCAGCCCAAAAATTGTATCACCTCCGATACAAGACACAAGGTAAAGCCGGTGCTATTGTAAAGCAATATGCATTAACCGATGAGAATTTCGGACTCGCGTGGGAAGCTCTAAAATCCCGTTATGAAAATAAACGCATGCTCGTTGATACTCAAATTAAATCCCTGTTGAATATCGCTCCTGCCCACACTGAAAATAGTGAGGCGCTACAGCGGATCCAAAACACCATAAACAATTGTCTGTCAGTACTAAATTCCCAGGCCGTAGATACAGACAATTGGGATCCGCTGCTAGTTTATATATGCTCTACCAAATTGCCCCAAGAGACACTTGCTCTATGGGAGCAATCATTGACATCCCGGAAGGATCTGCCACCCTGGTCGCAAATGGATGAATTCCTGACCGGCAGATATGAGGTGCTTGAACGGCTCCAAATTATTCGCCCTTCTAAGCCGAAACAATCACAACCCTCGACTTCCAATGGCCTCCCAAATCGGCCACACAAATCCCTAAATTATCACACTCAAGTGAAAAGGGACTTCGCGTGCAAACTCTGCAACGCAAACCATCCCATACGGACTTGCCAGAACTTCAAAAGACTCACCCCCCAGAGTCGACTTAAATATGTAAAGAAGCACAATCTCTGCGTAAATTGTCTTGCTACAACTCACCTTCTTGAGGAGTGTACAAGCAATTTTACGTGCGTATATTGCCAAAGGAAGCATCATTCCCTGCTTCATTTTCCCAAAGGCAATGCGCAGCCCTCTCAATCGCTCAATCGGTCACATTCGACCACTTCACAGGTCGCAACAGCTACAAAACCAACGAACAACAACTCCACAACTCATTCCCCCCTTTTGGATGCACAACCCCACACATCTTCCAGGCAAACTACGCCCATAATACAAGCCTTACACTCCAATAATGGCACCCAATCCCTTCTGCCTACGGCACTGGTGTCTATTGAGCACGAAGGAAAGTTGTTCAAAGTTCGAGCGTTGATCGATCAAGCCTCTCAGCGTACCTTCATTTCTTCGAAGGTCCAGAAACGCCTCAAATTGCCAATCGAGAAATCCCCGTTCCAAATCTCGGGCATGGGCGGTCAGATTGTGCAAAATGCCGATCATACATGCTTCTTGACATTGGCAGTCCCTCAAACGAGCACGAAACTCCCCGTGCAAGCTATCGTGCTCCAAGAGCTTACGAAATTGCTCCCACCTTCTCATATAAACCCCCCTAATATGAAAGATTTCGCCATGCTAGATCTCGCTGATCCAAACCCCTTCGAGACAGCGCAGATCGATATAGTGATTGGTAGTGATCTCATCCCGCAGATCATGCTCGAAGGTATCCACCGAAATGTATGTGGCAGCTTACTTGCTCAGCATACAGTATTCGGTTGGGTATTAAGCGGTCCAGTACCCCCTCCATCGCATTTGACATGTGCCACTGAGGTACGAAATCGCCATATGCATACTGGTCCCGCCCTTCGAAATAATCTTCCTGCCCTAAAGGAAGCTTTTTCACAAGTGATTGCCGCCCTCAATCCCGTAGGGTTTCCACCCCAGGAAATAATGGAAAATCACTCTGAACCCACCATTCCTGCAAACTCATTCCCAAACCGGCAAAATCCCCCCTTTGTTGCCAACCGTTTCGATCCCGCAGGATGGTTTTCGCCTCTAATGAGACCGAGAAAAAGGGTTCGACAAGAGCATTGGCTTGACGCCCCTCGTTCTACACCCCAAGCAACTGATGGAAATTGCAACCCCCCGCAATGCCTCATTACACCTCCTCCATCCCGGGTCCGAAAAGAGGACAGTTGCCACTCCAGTGCGACTTGCTCCAAACGCTGCAAATCCCGCAGACGTCGGACTGATCGGGTATAAACTCCAAGATCTACACGATCTCCCTCTTGGGTGGAACGGCTCCAGCAATTCTTTCATGCTGAGCCAAACAGTTATGCTCGTACAGGTCCAATTCCGGACCAAAGAGCGGTTGACTGCCACCCCCCTCTCGAAGAGCAAACCGACATTCTCGCTCGGTTCTCCTGCTTCTACGAGCCCCACGTGCACCCAATTATCCCGAGCGGCGTTGGTGTAGTTTATAAACAGCCTTCGAACTCTCTCGCAATTCCTCCTCCAGCAAATTTTAAATGTATCTTCTCATATTCCCCCGGCTGTAGCTTAAGCGAGCTCTGCAGCTAAGCCGATTTCCCATACCCACGATGTCAGCCTCAATACTGTTTTGTACGAATAACTGACATCTTTAATCTTTGCAGATCGGTGACTCCGCCCCAACCGCTGCAGCAGCACTTCCTCGAGGACGAGGCGTCGATGGATGGCCCCCCGCACCCATAAAAGCTGCATCCCGGAGTCCACGCCCGTCTGGCCCGCGGCATAAATCAATTGCAATATGCAATGGCGGCCGCGATGGCCAAATGAGTGCTGTCTTAGGTGATCTGTCGATCCCACCTCTAATCCCTTCCTTTCCTTCTCCTTTTGTATTCATGTTTCCCCCTATTTTCTGCTCCCCGGCTTCGGCCGTTTGTCTCGTTCAATGTTTCATGTACTCTTTGTCACTCGTACGTCTCACAATAAAGAGCTCCTAAACACGAAACCCTCGCATTTTTATTTAACCGCTCCGCCGACGATAATGCCTATGTATGCTTTTCCAAGCATACTTTTAGGCATGCACTTTGGAGTACGGCCAGTTGGCTGTTATTCCGATATGGCAAGGATGGTTCGCGAAAGGTGATGGACTTTGCTAGAACAATCGAGATAGAGACCACAACTAGAATGTGCCAGAAACTTCGGCGCGATAAGAAAACCAGTATAAAAGCAGCAGTGTGCAGCGCAGAGAGTCTTAGCTGAGCAAGCAAAGTAGCAACAAGTGTAGATACAAGCAAAGTGTAAATCTGTAAATAAAGTGATTGTTGATTTTTGACTGCGTTTTGCGCTGAGTAATTGAAGTAGTTTTATTTTCAAACACAATCCAAACGAACCTTGGAAAATTCACATTCGTAGCAATATGTAAAATTTCACCTGGGTACACAAGGCAGGTTTTGCAATTTAATTTATTTCTTTTGAGCGTTTGTGAATCCCCAGAAAAGAGTAATCTCTCAGGATCTGTTCTCTCTTGGTGATCTATGTGCGCGGTTTTGTTCTGTCGTGAGAATCGCAATCTGATCGTCCTTGTTGGTCAGATGGATAAATTTTTTTCCGTATGACGGATCTTAACAGGGGAACATTTTAAGTATGTTGTCTTGAATTTTCCCTAGTACTAATAGTTCGCAATGGACTCCGTTAATCACGTGCGGGTCGACGGTTGTTCTCAGGGCATCAAAAATGTCGTTTAGGTGAGGTAGATATAATTTCACGCTTAATTTGTGTCTGAAAAATTATTTTAGTAACTTTCTTTGGTTCTGGACCGTGTTCAAGACGCAGTTGATGGGGCTCTGCACTGGCATTATAGTTCGGGTGAGCAATGCCTCGCTCTGTATGGTCGTGTTTCCGGACGTTTCGTCCTCTTCGAGGGCATTCATGAACTGCCTTGAAAGGGCATCCGCAACACGATTCTCCGTTCCGGGTTTATAAAACAACTGCCTCGATAAAAGCCTTCCAACTTTTCATCTCAGCATTTGAATTTTTATCTGAGATTGGCCTACACTATGGCCAGGAGTTCCCGTTCATTCGTCGCATAGTGTTCCTCCGAGCAGGATAGTGTTCGTGAAATCATCATAATAGACTTACCGTTTTGAAATAAAACCACGCCTAACGCATGCGAGGACGCATCAGTTACCTCCCCTATATAGTTTCTTAAGAGCAGTGGGAAAAAGTAACCGAAAGTCTTGTATACGTGTGAGCTTCAATCTCGTTTCCACGCATATAGCTTATAGAAAAGCTAATTATATAGTTATCTCGCTCACTCATTCGTTACCAGTTCCGGTTATTTAACTGGTAATATACCCAATGTGGTAATGGTTACACCAAAGACAATTAAACTATAAGATGTCTCACGTCCATACAAATCAGTGGCGCTTCAAAAATTTGCCGTGGCTTTTTCAATAAAGCCACGTGAGAGTGGTTTTTACAGCAGAGCCACATCCGGATGAAGATGAAGCCACGCAAACAACTCTCTCTGCTTGCAGTCAGCAGAGATATGAATATGCGTGTGATCTCTATGTGCTCCTGTGTTGAGTTTTTTGGTAGTTGATTGTTTCAATCAGTAGCGCGCACGGGGCGGGAACATTTGGGATTCAAACCCCCTCAAATACAAGTATTATTTTTATTTATTTATTTATTTATTGAGTCTATGGTATAACAACCTTACAGACTAGATAAAAATTAAAATGTACTTATTAGTAGGTGCACATAAATTACTTAAAAATAAGAGAGTAATTCATTTTTAAACGAAAATTGGCTTAGAGAGAAATCTAAGCAAGGAAACTTATTTAAAGCTAACTTATTGAATTCAACTAAAGCCCGTGTGATTGGATCATTCAAAGCATAATTCGACTTATAGGCATTAACATAAAAGGTGTAGTGCCGTCTAAGATTTCTGGTGGGAACATTAAACCTTACCAACTCCAACAGTTGCGGGCAATCAATATTACCATTGATAATGTTGTAAAGGAAAGTTATTGCTGCGATCACTCTTCTATTTTCAAAAGAATGCAGACTTATTAGTTTGCAACTTGAACTATAAGGAGGCAGGGGTAAGTCAAAACGCAAATGTGCCAAGCAGTACTTCATAAAGATTTTTTGCACACGTTCAATTCTTTTATTGTGAACTTCATAAAGCGGATTCCATATTATGGAGTCATATTCGAGGCTAGATTTTACGAAGGCGTTGTACAATAACTTTTTAGTGTACGGGTCCTTAAATTCAGAACTATTTCTTTTGATAAAGGCTAGAGATGAGAAAGCTTTAGGAATGATAAAGTTGAGGTGTTCAACAAATGTGAAGGCAGAATCAAAAACGACGCCAAGGTCGCGTATTCTACCTACACTAGTTAGAGGGGTATCAGAAAGAAAGTAAGTTTACAGTATTTTATTTTGCTGCTTGGTGTAGGTTACAGAGTAGCATTTACTTGTGTTTAATGCTAATCTATTTCTGCAACACCAGTCATAAAAGCTATTTAACTCAGCTTGAAGTGCTTGTATATCAAGCACGCTTTTGATTCTAAAGAAAATTTTCAGATCATCAGCATATAAAAGATAGTTGCAGTTCTTAAAGCAAACACTGACATCATTAATGAAATTAACAAACAAAAGAGGACCTAGTATACTTCCTTGCGGAGTCCCAGAAGTGGCAATATAGGGAAGTGACCTTGCATTGTCAATGACGACATAATTTACTCTCTTAAACAGGTAGGACTCAATCCATGACAAAAAAGTTGAATGCAATCCTAACACTCGCAACTTGGCTAATAGCGCGCTATGAGAAACTCTGTCAAAGGCTTTGGATATGTCCGTATAAATGGAGTCAACTTGACAACCATTCAAGAAAGCTGAGACACAGTAGCTTGCGAAAACAGAGAGATTAGTTACAGTGGATCTCCCAGGAACAAAACCATGCTGACAAGGGCAAATCAGGTGTTTGACAGCAAAATATAGCTTAGGAATTACAGTTTTTTCAAATAACTTCGAGATTATAGGAAGCTTCGAGATTGACCTATAATTAGATACCTCATTTTTTCTACCACTTTTGAAAATAGGGTTTACAAAAGTAACTTTCCAGTCATCTAGAAAATTTCCAGTTTTTAATGATAAACTGAAAAGCATTAAGAGGGGTTCAGCAATTGCCGAGACAGACTTTTTAAGGAAAAAGGATGAAATATTGTGAACATCACAGCGCTGGGAATTTTTGAGGTTCTGAATACCTAAAATAATATCATCCTTATTGAGAGTTAACGCACCGAAATCTAGAGATGACTTTATATTTCTTAATATTGAATCATCATGCCAGGAATCATCAACAACAAAATTTGCTTTAAAGAACTCTGCATATAAATTGGCACAGTCATTGGACGAAGATGAAGACTTGCCCTGGTACGACATTGTCTTGGGTATAGTAGAAGAGGAACGTTTCGACTGAATGTAGGTCCAGAATGATTTTGGATTCGATTTAATATTATTCTCAAAGCCTAATAGATAGTTCTTGTAAAGAAACTTATCCAAACAATTAAATTCATTCGTATAGCTCAAGTACCGAGATTTATGCTGAAGAGATCCTGTTTCTTTATATAGCTTATAAAATTTATTACGCAAATTTTTGAGGTTTTTTAGGCCTTTTGTACCATGGCAATTTGTAAACCCTCTTAGGAAATTGGGGGATCATTTTGTTAGAGATATCGAAAATTCTACTTTTAAAGAGTTCAAAACAGCAACCAAGATTACGATTATGAAAAAGAGATTGCCAGTCTATGTTGGAGATGAGATCATTTATCAGACCAAAATCACAACGGCTATAGTTGAATCTGATATCATTATCCAGAGAAATTGATGGATATTCATAAAATTGTAATTCCAAAATTACTGGTACATGATGCTTATCAGTAGGACACAGAGGCCATACAGATTGAAGTAGGTTATACTTTATATCATTACTAATAAAAATAAGATTCAAAATTTTTTCAAGCTTATTTACAATGTTATTAATTTGGATTAATTGCAAACTATAAAAACTATCAATTAAATTGATTTCATGAGCATTATTAACATTCGATGGTACAAGAAAATCGTCACCAGGGAGATAATCCCATGTGACTTTACTTAAGTTAAAATCTCCTAAGACGCACAGCTGCCCGTTAAAATTTGACTGCGTAAGATGCATTATATTATCAACATGGTCACTATAGATCTTATCAGGGCTATTTGGGGGGATATAGGACGCACAGATGCGAAGTACACCTGCATCAGCACCAACATCAACGCAAAGTTGATCCAACAAGCTATCGGAATTGAAAAGAGAAACAACTGAGCTGTGCAACTGTCTCCTAACAGCAATGAGGACTCCTCCACCGCGAACGAGACCTGTTCGTTGGGAATCCCTGTCTTTCCGAAAGACGTTGTATACGTTTTTATTAAAAAATTCTTCATTAAAGAAGTCCGAGGTTAGCCACGTTTCAACAAGAACAACTACGTCGTAATCGCCATGAGATGTAGCAGTATACACGACGTTAGCTGTTGTTCTCATACCGGACATGTTTTTTATTTATTTATTTATTTATTTATTAGCCAATGAACATTTAGATCTTACTGACTATAGGAAACAATAAAAGAACATAAGTCTAAGAGCTTTAACTTAACCTACTCAATATTAAATTTAGCAATGTCCCTTTGGGAAGCGAGATGTCAAAGTCGGTTACACTATTTAGTTCCGCAAGGGCTCTACTCACAGGCGCATTCCTCGCATAGTTCGACCTGTAAAAGCTGAGGTAGAAAGTCCCTATGTGCCGTAGGTTACGTATAGGGACATTGAAAGCCACTTTACTCAAGAGGGGCGCGCAATTAATAGACCCCTTTAATAACCCAACAATGAAGGCGTTTAGACTTAATAAGTTTATAAGGCGACAGCGAGAAGGATATGAAGGCAACGGTTCGGTAAAGTTCAGCGACCTTAGGGCGAACCGCATAAAAACCTTTTGGATGCGCTCAATGCGATTAATGTGAGTCATTTGATATGGCCTCCATATAAACGAAGCATATTCCAGCCTTGATCTGACGAAAGCCGTGAACAACAGTTTAAACGTATATGGGTCAGAGAATGGCGTACTGTTCCGACGAACGAACCCCAACATGGCATATGATTTGGCAATGATGAAATCTATATGGCTAGAGAAACAAAGTTTTGTGTCGAAAAACACACCTAAATCTTTGATTTCTTGGACTGACTGCAACAGTGACCCCGACAGGGAGTAGGACAAGTGCAAAGGGCTGTGTTTTCTTGAAAAAGTACATGAAAACACTTACTAATATTTAAGAAAAGGTTATTTCTCGTACACCACGATTGTACTCTATCTAGGTCAGCCTGGAGTGCCAGGGAGTCTGCCACATTATTAATCGTAGCATAAATCTTCAGATCATCCGCATATAGAAGAAATTTTGCAAACGTAAAGCAGGAGCCAATGTAATTAATAAATAAAACAAACAACAGAGGACCAAGTATGCTACCTTGAGGGACGCCGGAAGTAGCAACAAACGGCTGAGAAAGGTGATTATCAACAGCCACAACACATTGTCTGTTGGAAAGATAAGATTTCAACCAATCAAGAAATGATGAGTGAAAGCCCATGTAATTTAATTTGGATATCAGAATTGAATGACAAACTCTGTCAAAGGCTTTAGCAAAGTCCGTGTAGATAGTATCTACTTGACTCCCTTCCTGAAAAGCAGACAGACAATCTTCGACAAAAATCGCGAGATTGGAGACAGTTGATCTGCCTCTAACAAAACCGTGCTGATTTTGACAGATTGTACTGTTGACGCAAAACCTTAGTTTTTCATTGACTATGCATTCAAAAAGTTTAGACACCGACGTGAGTTTCGAGATGGGCCTATAATTTGCGATATCACTCTTATTGCCACTCTTGAATATTGGAGTTATTGATGCTTTTTTCCACTCATCTATAAAAATACCAGACGAAAGGGATTTGTTAAAGATCAGTAGGAGGGGCTCAACAAGAGAGCTGCAATTCTTTAAGAGTACAGAGGAAAGCCCATCTGTATCCGTACGCATTGAAAATTTAAGATTGTTGATGCCCCATTTGACATCGTCAGCAGTTAAAGTCAACGACCCAAAGGAAAAAAAGGAGTCAGGATAGACGGTGTCAGCCAAGGCAGCGTTTGTATCCGTGACAAAATTTGAGCTGAAGAACTGTGCGAATAAGTTAGCGGCATCATCCGCGGTTTCGGCAACTTTGTCCTTGAAAAATACCGAGGACGGAATATCGGAAACCATTTTTTTTGTCTTAATAAAATTCCAAAAGAGTTTTGGATTACTTTTGATGCCAACTTCATAGTTACGAATGTAACTGTTGTACAGCGACTTAGCTAACTTGTTGTAACCTCTAAGATGTGATTGATAGTGGCTAAAGTAGAAGGGGCACTTAGTTGCCTTGAACTTTTTTGATAATATATGTTTAACGAATTGCGCACGTTTAGAGAAGTTATGCTACTAATGCTATTAATAGACTTATGACTATCTATGACAGTTTCGGAGGATCCCGGTTTTTTGGAAAAAAACGAAAAGGACGTATTTTCACATCAGACGGCCATAGTGACGAGACTAGAAGCTTGTTATAGATTGAAGCAGAGGTCCCTAGCTTAAAGCTTAGTCTAGTAAATGACTCACAATTTGCATCTTTTTTCACTAATTTATAACAAGTCATTAACGATGGGGAAACGTTCGCCTGCTTTGAGATATAATTAATAATACTCTCAGCATCAACCGACGGCCCAAATGACGACAAGTGTAGCCATTTAAGTCGAACAACAACATCAAGCTCAGTGCTAGTGTTGCTACCAACAACTACAGTATTAGTTTTTGTTTTAGCATTAGGCAAGGCAATAAGATCAGCCGCATCTAGTTCCCGCGCAGCAGCAGCAACATCAGCAAATGAGACAGCTTTATTACTCACTATAGTTCCAGCAGGAGCAGTAGAGGAAGTGAGCGACTGAGCAGCAGTATCTATTACACCAACAACAGCAGCATTAAGAAGCGGGGTGGCACTATTCCAAGCAGGGCTGTGCTGCACTGACGAAGGAGCGGGAGCGCGATCCGCACGTGGTGAGATAGTGGATGCAGCCGCAACAGCGTAAGAGCTGGGCTGCACTGAGCCAGGAGCTAAAGCGATAGCAGCAGCAGGCAGTCGGCGAGCGTTCGGATTAGTGGTGTGGAGAGCGTTATCAGTAACAGCTGAGTATGGCACCTTTGTTGCAGCGGCGGCGTTATCGATGACGGCAGAGCATGGTACTTTCGTTGCAGCAGAGGCGCCAGCAGTAGCGACAGTAGTAGGCGCAGCAGTGAGAGTGTGTTTTGCAGCAACAGCAACGTAGGAATTTGGATCGTATTAGTAGTGAAATATCCCTCCAAAATGAAATCCTGTCTGCGCCACTGATTTCAATGCGTGTGAAGTGAGCGCACACAAATTTTCTTTACTTGGCAGTGATCGAAGCCGTTGTGCTTTGTGTGAGCAAAACAGAGAGCGTCAATATTATTACGCTCTCACTGCACTGCCTTGCACTCCACTCACTGCACTGTGCACACAATTTTGTTTAGCAGCGATCGAAGCCGTTGTGCTTTGTGTGAGCAAAACAAAGAGCGTTAATATTATTAGCTCTCACTGTGCCGACGCTTGCTTCCTCTTGATCAGGGGTCGGGAAAGCTTACTCCTATGAGCAGTACGCTCAGCACACGTACACAGTACGGTCTCTGAATCAGTCGTTGTTCAGGTATAATTTTATACAGTGGAGAAAAATTTCACTGCGCTCACTAACACCATCTCATTGTCAATTTTGCCGACCACTGCTCTTGATAATGAAAATATTGCAAATTCAAGCTTGCCCAATGCCATTCGATTGTATGAGCGTAAGACATCTTATACTTTAATTGTCTTAGGTTACACCTACCCCAACAGTAGGTAGGTAGGTAGGTGTGGCTGCTCCAGGAGGAGCACACTAAGGCCAGGCGGCTCATTGTGATACCACATGAGATCGAGCATCAGATCGATCACTCGTTAAACCAGTTGCAGCTATTAACGAAGCTTAGTAGACGGCGGATGGTCTTATCAGCTAGATCTTCTAGACTTCCGAAGAAGAAGTTGCCTAAATAGGTCAGCCTTCTTCTGGATAAAGCAGGACAGTTACATAGTTACCCCAACAGTAACTGATGGTTTCGGTTACTTAACTGGTTAGAGTAACAGTTAAATAACCGGAATGAAATAACTTGTATATTTATAAAATAAATTGTGTTTTTTTTCCATTAAAAAGAAACAAACCCTAACATAAATCAGTTTAAAACTTATATTAATAATAACAAAAAAGGCACCAAATTAAGAAAGAAAAACTTATAAGAAAGAAAAAATATCGTTACGAAAATTAGTTCTTTAGGCTTATGTGTATCTGGATTTTGCTTGAAACATAAAACACACTTCAATTACTCGGCGCAAAACGCAGTCAAAAACCAACAACCGCTTTATTTACTAATTTACATTTGCTTGTCTTTACATTTGCTACTACTTATTGGACTATTCCGTGTTTCACCTTTGCTTGTTCAAATCAGACTGTCCCTCTGTGCTGCACCCGGCTGCCTTTTATACTTATCTGCTTATCGCGCCGATTGTTCTCGCACATTCCAATTGGACTATTTCTCGATTGTTCTCGCACATTCCAATTGGCCTATCTCTCGATCGTTCTCGTACATCCCATTACCATCGCGAGCTATCCTTGCCATATCGAAATTATAGCAAACCGGCCGTACTCTAAAGTGCCTGCCTAAAAGTATGCCCGTAAAAGCATTCATGCATAACAAAGCGACAGGCCTCATCGTTACACTGCCCATCACTTAGACTTGTTCATCCCAAACAAGTGCCGAAGCTCCGCCGGAGTAAGACGTCAGGGGGGTAAGGTATAATTATGTACCAGAGGCTATTGTGGCTTTTATAGCCCTCTGTGCCTAAGACCGTCCATACGTGGCGAAGATTCACATCCTGCTCGAGGTGCCCCTACTTTTACTGAATGATAAAACCCGTAATCCCAAGTGTTATCCGTACCGTGCTTATGGGATGAATGGCACTACGTCAGTGTGTCTTCTAACGGTGGCCTCCAGATACCTGGCGACCTCTGGTTGTAACCCTAGCCATCCCGGGGTAATGGGGGCTATGCCCCGGGTGACCTTCTTTCCCCTACACTCGTGGGACCAAGTATGGATTCTATTCATTTCAAAGAACAGACAGCAGTGCCTTCGGATAACCAGGTCAATGACCCTACAATCACTAACAGGGCGTCAGGTCCTAACAGTGATGTAACCCCTATGGATGTTGTGTCAACGGCAGAGGACTCTGTTCCAAGTGCCGGCGATGCAATCATCCCCACCGATGAAGAGGACGCATTACTCGCCTCTCAACCTCTGCCAAAAACTAACAAGGCAGACACAGACAAAACCCGGCTATCTGGTGCCGGACGTAAACGTCTAAAACTTTTCTTGGAAAAGGGGTACAGCATTGAAGATGCTAGGAGGCTGGCTTTAAAGCCATTAAAAGACTCCAAGGTGTCAACCCCACCTTACAAGAAACATAATGAGAGGGTTCGGTCAGGGCATCATACCGCCTGACTTTCCGTCGTCCATCTGGTCCACCGGCCAGCTGAAACTGATACAATCCAGCATCCTGGACAAGATTATGCAGCAACGAAAGGGCTCTGTGAAGCCCAATTTTTCTAGCTGCACATTTCGTTCAGGATGGATCACTTTCGGATGTGCGGACGATGCCACGGCGGAGTGGTTTAAGGCAACTGTGCCCACACTTATGCCGTGGAAGGACGCTAAGCTGAAGGTGGTCACGGAAGTGGAGGTCCCGCGACCACAAATCTTCCTCGGCCTAAGAGTAGATGACTGGCGTGTGCTCAACAGGGCGCAGAGAGGGGCAACAGTGGAGCTCACATTAGCCATTGACCCTATCACCACAAACGCCCTAAAGAGCAGCAATAACATGGTGAACTTTGAATTGGGCAAGGTCCAAATTAGACCAAAGGGCAAACGGGCTGAAGAGTCTACTGCCCAGACCAGTGCCAGATCAGGCAACACCAGGCCAGGCATGCAGGCAGCTGAGGAGCAACCATGCTGCTCCAAAACGCTGTCTGTGAACTCCAGGGCGACTGACACCTCCAGGCGTGGCAAACCTCACACGGGTCGCGTGAGGAAGTGTGAGCGGGCAACAACCGGGGCAAAAAAGTGGCAAAACGTGCCCACAAAGCGTCACGCAGATGACCACCCCCACCAACCCACCCAGCAGCAGGGGGCAAATGAAGTGCCTCCAAGTGAACCTCCATCACGCAAAAGCTGCATCAGACGTGATCAGCTGGAGGTTCACCAGCAAGCATCTGGACGCAGCCTTCATCCAGGAGCCGTGGGTAAGCAGTGAGACCATCAAAGGGCTCAACATTACACAGTGTAAGTTATTATATGACAATAAAAACACCCGCCTTAGGGCAGCTCTATTATTAAGAAATAGACCAATGTTCTTTCCAATTACAGAATTCATCTCAGGGGATTTAGTAGCGGTAAGGGCATATGTGCCGATTACCGGAAGCCACACTGAGGTCGTCTTAGCCTCAGCCTACTTCCCGGGCGAGCATGAAACGGCACCAACTAGGGAGGCCGTAGCCCTAGTGGAATATTGCCGCAGTCGGAGACTTCGATGGATCCTATGCTGTGACGCCAATGCACACCATACCGTATGGGGAAGCTCGGACGTCAACTCTAGGGGTGAGTACCTCCTTGAGTACATTATTAGTAATAATATAAGTATTATTAATAGAGGGAATGTGCCGACTTTCAGGAACGCTATTAGGGGGGAGGTACTAGATCTCACTCTCTCTAGCGCTAATGTCAGTTCGGCAATCTCAAACTGGCATGTGTTGAACAAAAAGCTCGAAGAAATGAGGAAGGAAGTTAGGAAAATATTCAACAGGGCTAAATGTATGAATGAATGGGTTCCATACAAAGCAGCCCTAACGGAATACAACAAGGAGCTGCGTAAGTCAAAGCGGACTACGTGGCGGGAGCATTGCGAGAGGATTGACAACCTCCCGAATGCTTCTAAGCTACAAAAAGCCCTTAGACTAGACCACTCCAATGGTATTGGTACCCTCTTAAAACCGGACGGCAGTTACACGGAAACCCCGGCTGAAACCAGCAAACTTTTGCTGGAAACCCATTTCCCGGGGTGTGTACCGCTACAGGCTGTTCCGTCGGTGGATGCAGTTCCACTGACAGCCACCGGCAGAGACATTAGCCTAGCAACCATAATCTGCATTCCGGCTAAGGTACAATGGGCGATTTCCTCATTTAACCCATACAAATCTCCTGGACCAGATAATGTACTTCCCTGCTTTTTACAACAGGGAAAGGAAATCTTGGTCCCCTATATAGTCAGGATTTTCAAATCCAGCCTTATTTTAGGCCACATTCCGAAAGCCTGGTCGGAAGTTAAGGTGGTGTTTATACCAAAAGCAGGCAAAAGGCCAGAACAACTACCTACATCGTATAGACCCATTAGCCTTAGCTCTTTCATTCTGAAAACTTTAGAAAAACTATTGGACTTACATATCAGAGAGGCATATCTTAAGAATAGCCCACTTTGTAAGTTTCAATTTGCCTATCAGACAGGCAAGTCGACGATAACAGCGATACATTACCTGACAAGGTCGATTGAGTAGGCCTTGGAGGCTAAACAAATAGCCCTCTGCGCTTTTATCGACATTGAAGGTGCTTTTGACAACACTTCATATATAGCCATCAAACAGGCCATGATCAGGAAAGGGATAAGCCCCATGATCATAAATTGGATAATATCCATGCTAGAAAGCAGGGTGATAAACTTTGAGCCAATAGGACAGAACCAGAAAATAAAAGCCACTAGAGGTTGCCCCCAAGGGGGAGTACTCTCTCCTCTACTGTGGACTCTGGTGATTGAGGAACTACTAACCAAGCTAAATTGCTAGGATTTAGCACAATAGGTTATGCATATGATGTAGCCATCTACGTTGTGGGCTGGGATGACTCAACCAAGTCAAATGCAAAAAGCCCTCTGTATAAGTAACAAATGGTGCAGAGACAAAGGTCTCTCGTTCAATCCGGATAAAACGGTACTAGTACCATTCACGAGAAGAAGACGAATACGTCTCAGTAATCCCTCACTGAATGGTAAACTAATTCATTTCTCAGATGAGGCCAAATATCTAGGTGTCACCCTTGACAAGACACTGACTTGGAACTCTCACCTGAAATTGCAATGGAGGCATTTAGGTGTGCCTCCTCTTAACATAGCCATCAGGAAAGAAGCCTGATCTCAGGCCTTAAAGCTTGTCTGCAGTACTGAACTAAAGAGTGGTGGTCTTAAGGGCCACATGAGCATACTAAAAATGCTCGAAAATTACCCAATGCTCAGGATCTCCGACATTATTCCACCAAAGGTGGAATTCTCCAAAAGGTACAAGATTAACATCTTGGACAGACAATTATGGAGATCAAATCGATTCATACCAGACCCATGGTCGCAACTCTGGTACACAGATGGATCGAAGTTGGAAGATGGGAGCACTGGCGCCGGGGTATATGGTCCCAGATTTCACAAAGCTTTTTCCAATGGGGAAGCTAGCTACCATCGTTCAGGCGGAAACACACGCCATCATAGAGTGTGCTAGCGAGTGCCTACGCAGGAAGTCGTCTGGCACACATATCTTTATATTGTCCGACAGTCAGGCAGTCCTAAAAGCGCTAGAAGCCTACTCGACTACCTCAAGACTGGTGACGGACTGTCGCAATCTCTTGAATGAACTGGGCAGGCGCAACACTGTAGAACTGCACAGGATACCAGGACATGACGGCAATGAACAAGCGGACCGCCTAGCCCGGAACCATTCTGTGGCCTACCAAGAGGTCACATTCAGGAGTGGTTACGGAAATGGGTTGACCAGGAATTTGCCGACCAATGGACCAACACAACGGGACTACGGCAGGCAAAACAATTCCTGGCCCCGGAAAGACGTTTATCCAACAAACTCCTCAAGCTAAACCGAGAGGACCTTCGCATCCTCACTGGGTACCTAAAAGGGCATTGCTCACTTAGGTACCATCTCAAAAATATGGGAATATCCTCAACGGATGTGTGCAGGATATGTGAGCTAGAACAGGAAACATCACTCCACATTCAATGCAAGAGATTTATCCAGTTTGGTCAGGCGTCTATACCGCCATCAACCATCTGGAAACTACAACCCCAAAAAGTGCTAAAATTTATAAAAAGCCTTATTTTGGATGGTTAAAACAAAGGCTGCACAAAAGACCAAATTGGTCGTAGTGCACTATAGCCTATATAATAATAATAAGACGTCAGGCGCTCCAAATGGACTACTTTCAGCCTAGCGTTTCTATTGCAGCAGCGATGAACCCTGTACATCACGTCATTAATCCTGGTCACGACCTTGTACGGTCCTTCCCATGACGTTTGAAGTTTTGGAGACAAACCTTTCCTTCGCTGTGGGTTGTAGAGCATCACCAGATCGCCTTCTTGGAACCCTGCTGTGTTAGCCCGTAGATCATATCTGGCTTTCATCTTATCGCTGACCAGTTGGGTACGGTTTCTTATAAACTGGTGGATTTCTTCCGGTTCCAATCACTTATTGACCACGTAATCAGTGCTAGCGCCTTCCGTCGTGCTGATCACTCCGAAGTCAGCAGACAACCTCAGCTCCGTGCCGAACACTGCTCGGGCTGGAGTAAGTGATGTCGTATCGTGCGGGGCTGACCTATACGCCATCAGGAACAGAGGGATATGCGTGTCCCAATCGTTTTGATTCCTGCTTACCATTTTCCGCAGATATTCTTCCAGTGTCCGATTGAATCGTTCCACCATGCCGTCGGACTGTAGATGCAAAGGAGTGGTGCGAGTTTTTCTTATTCCTAGTAGCTCACACACTTCCCTGAATATCGCAGACTCGGAATTCCGGCCTTGATCCGAGTGCAACTCCAGCGGTACTCCGAACCTGGCCACCCAGTTGTTTACCAGCATTTCCGCTACCGTGGTAACCTCCTCGTTAGGAATAGGATACACTTCGGGCCATTTGCTAAAATAGTCTATTACCACCAGCACAGGATTGTTGCCTTGAGTGCTAACTGGGAATGGGCCGGCGACGTCCATGGCAATTCGCTCGAAAGGCGCTCCCACGTGGTACTGCTGCATGCGGCCCCGAGATCTTCTTGTCGGCTCTTTAGCAGCCGAATATCGATCACAGCTCTTAATCCAATCGGCTACAGACTCCTGACATACTACCCAGTACAATCGTCTTTTTATTTTGGCGACAGTTTTTGTGATGCCTAGACGCACTCCGCTGGAGTCGTTATGATATAGCTCGATGACCTCGTTGATCCTGCATTTCGGGACTACAATTAAGGAATTGCTGATCCGGCCATCCTAACACTGTATTCTTCCAGTATTCCCACTCGCGGTATAGGCAGCCATCAGACAGCCGCAGACTTTGCCACTGTGCTCAGTAAGCCTTCGCGATCGGGCTTTCAGCGGCCATCTCCTGCCAGTCTGGACGTGCGCCTTGCTCCTTGCCTTCAATGATTTTTTTAAGATCCGTGTCCTCGCGCTGGTCCTTTTGTATCCTCTCCGCAGACCACTCTTCCTCTGGCATAACGCTTACCAATCGGACGTCCACTATCTGCTCTTTGCCTTCGGCTCGCGAACAATGCCTGCATTCAGTTTTACACGGACGGCGTGACAAGGCATCGTCATTTCCATGACTGCTACCCTTGCGATGCTCTATAGTGTAGTCGTAGCTCTGCAGCCGCTCGATCCACCGCGCCAATTGGCCTTCAGGATCTCTAAAGTTCAGTAGCCATTTCAATGCAGCATGATCTGTGCGCAGGGGAAACTTTTGCCCATACAGGTATTTGTGGAAGTGTTTTACGCATTCCAATACTGCCAGCAACTCTCTCCGTGTCACACAGTAGTTGCGTTCAGGTTTCGACAAAATGTTGCTGTAGTATGCTATCACTTGTTCTTGGCCATCTATTATCTGTGATAGAACACCGCCAATACGATGGCCACTTCCGTCTGTATCCAGCACAAACATCTCTCCGAACATGGGGAAGGCCAGAATCGGAGCAGTGCACATTTTCTCCTTCAGTCGTGCAAAAGCCTGCTCCTGCTCTTCGCTCCACTCGAAGGCTTGACTCTTTTTCGTTAGTTTGTGCAAGCTGCCGGCTATGTTCGCAAATCCAGGAACGAATCTTCGGTAATATTTGCACATGCCCAGGAAACTGCCGAGTTCGTGTAGATTGCGTGGTCGAGGCCACTCCATCACCGCCGTGATTTTGCCTTCATCCGTATGCACTCCGCGGGCGGAAACCGTGTAACGCAGTTACTTGACCTCCTTTTGGAACAACGAGCACTTCTTTGGGTTGAGTTTAAGACCTGCTTCTTGTAATCGCTCCAATACCTCCTTCAGCTTTTCCAAGTGATCGTCAAAGCTTTTACCCATCACGATTATGTCGTCGAGGTATACCAGACACGTCCGCCAATGTAGCCCTTTTAGAATGTCGCTGGTGTGTTGCAGAGTCCAAACGACATGACGATGAACTGCCACAAACCATCGCCAACACTGAAAGCCGTTTTCTCCTTGTCCTTGTCTGCAAGCTCCACCTGCAAATAGCCGCTGCGTAAGTCGAGTGTGGAAAACCACTGTGTGCCTGACAGTGTGTCCAAGGTGTCATCAATTCGAGGTAATGGATACCTGTCCTTTTTGGTTACGTCATTGAGCTTCCGATAGTCCACACAAAAACGGGTACGCCATCCTTTTTCTTGACTAGCACGACCGGCGAACACCAAGGTCCTGACGAAGGCTCTATGACCTTTTCTTTACCCATGTTTTCGATCAAAGTGGTGACCTTTTACCTCATCTTGGCTGTTGACGGATAGGTTTCGCACTTCCGGTGTCAATGTTGTGCTTCACTATGGCTGTTCTTCCGCCCGCTTCTGCCTCAAATATTGACCCATAGTGCTGCAGGAGTGACCGCACCTTCTGTTTTTGCTTTGCTGTCAATCCGCTGCTCACTGGTTCTCCTGCGGTATGGCGTCCATTGTTAAAATCGCTTTTCTTACTTCCTCCGGGTGAACTATTCTCGCAATTGACAACTGCTGCATCCTCTCTACACTCGCCAATGACCGCATCTTTTGCGACATATTTGGGTGTATTAAGCGGGTTGAGTATTCTGACTGGTATTTTGCCGTATTTTGGGTTCCAGTAATGTACGTCCGATAATTATGTTGTCGTGTCCTTGTTCCGGAACTTCTACAACCCACAGTTGACTTCTCCCATCGTCCTCGTCTACATTTGCCCACATAATCGCCTCGGAATTCGCTGGTATCTTCTGGAGTTGACACGAGATAACTTTCTTATCGCCACGCTTCGGTCATAGCCGGTGTGCAGTGGGAACTCTACGTTGGCATACCTCAGCACATTTTCTTTCAGGTCCAGCGTAAATCCTTGCCTAATCATGAAATCCACGCCGATAATCACGTCGCCCATTATATCCGTGAAGATGAACTCGTGTTTCAGGCTGCTGGTGCCGATAGCAATCGTTTTTGTGACTTTCCTCTTACCGGCGCACGCTCGCCAGTCGCTGTCCTCAGCTGTATGCCATGCAGTGGTTCCCAATTCCTCAGAAACTTCCTTTTTATGATTGAATATGACGCGCCAGTATCGAGTGTCAACACAAACAACTTTCCATCTATCTTTCCTTCAACTGTTAAGCTGCTGGGTTCTCGTTTCAACTGCGCGACAAGGACGGTGGTTCAGCAGGTTGTGGGGATTAGGTCACGCCCCTTGGGCTGACCCTTTTTAGTTTAACGCCTCCTCGTCCTCAGCCCCGCGATTGTTGGCTGAGCCTTGATTGTCAGTATTCCTCACTTCAGGCGATTGCGATCGAGAACGGGAACGCTTCTTACGTTGACGGCAGTCTGCTTGTCACATATCCAGCAAACAACTTTAGAGGAGACCACCCGTGGCCTGGCCGGTGTCTCAGAGCTTATGGTCTGGATCGATATATCGCTTTCCGGTTGGATTCGGCGTAACTTCGCCGGTGCATACTGAGAGTCCCCAATCCATGCCGCCTCATATGTCATCGCGCTGGTCACCGTCTCCTTAAATGTCGGCTTGCTCATCATTAACGCACTGCGACGTGTCTCCGGGTCATGAAGACCTTCGATGAACGCCTCGATCTTCATTGTCTCGAGAACATCAGCGCCGAATTCCGGGTAAGATAGTTGTACGAACCGCTCAATGTCTGCTGCGTATCGTTAGCTCTCTGCCTACGGTTCTTCAGCTCGCAGTAATACAGCGTTTTGTTGTGCTCGTTGCTGTACTTTGCTGCCAACGCTCTCATGACATCCTCGGAATCACTTCTCAAACATTCCGGAAATTATTTTATTACCTCAGCCGCAGGACCTTTAAGCGCCAGTGCCAATCTCCGACCTTTCCTTACATCGGTCCACTGATTTTCCAGAGCAGCCAGGTCGAACTGTAGCTTGGATGTATCGAACGGCACAAAACCATCATATGTAACGAGGCACTTCTCTTCTGGTGGCAAAACTTTCCTAAAATGGCGGCAACCATTCCCGCGGCTGTACCTCTTTAAGCCGCTGGTCGATTTTCTGTTCACCGAATCCTCCAGACTGTGCTTGCGTAAAGTTAGCATCGGGCGAAGAATCGACTTAACAGAGTTCACTTAACAGAATGTTAAAACTTAACATTAACAGAAACTTAACAGAGTCATAACAGCGCTTTAACAGAGACATAACAGACCTATTTACGGCGAAAATTTTGTTTTCGCCGCAGCATACCAGATACTTCGCTATATAACAGATCAGCAAAACTTCAACCGTGCTGTGTTTCGTCGACAGTGTAACGCTTTTTGCTTCTATCTCAGGGACACAAGTCCAAATCTCAAGGCAGCGGTTTTAATTATGGAAAGATACTTTCCAGGCAAATATCGGGTGTTTTTTTTAGAGGTATAGACCTTCGAATTGAAATAAAACACAAGAAAATCGTTTTAATGTCCATCAATTTGGCTTTATTGGAAGGATAATTTTATGCCATTAATGTTTAAATATGATTTCGGGCATGTGGCCGCCGCGGCTGGCTCGAATAAAGCCAATTCTACAGGTCCAATTTTCAACCACTTTTTCGAGCATTTGGGGCCGTATGTCGGCAATAACGCCACGAATGTTGGCTTCCACGTCCCCTAACGTTTCTGGTTTGTTGGCGTAGACGAGCGACTTCACATATCCCCAAAGAAAATAATCCAATGGTGTCAAATCACACGATCTTGGTGGCCAATTGACAGGTCCATTCCGCGAAATTATGCGCTCATCGAATGTTTCCTTCAATAAATCGATTGTGACGTGCGCTGTGTGGCATGTAGCGCCGTCTTGTTGGAACCACAACTCATCCACATTCATGCCATCCAATTCGGGAACAAAATAGTCGGTTATCATGGCTCTATACCTGTCTCCATTAACGGTAACTGACTCCTCTTCTGATTGGGTCCTCTTCAACATTTTGCTCTACAGCGGCAATTGTTTCTTCGGTGCGCACTGTTCGACGTCTCTGCGGATGCGTATTATCACATAGAGTAAACGTAGTGCGAAAACGACCCATGGTTAATCGAATTAATTGCTCTGATGGACGATTATGTCGACCATAAAATGGACGGAGCTTGCGGTAAACTTCGCGAACTGAACCATTATTTTCGAAATAAATTTGCACGATTTGCAAGCGTTCTTCTTTTGTCAACCTGTTCATGATGAAATGGCAAACCAAACTGAACATAAATGACATTAGAGTTGCCAGATTTGACCACAAAATGCCAGTTTCATCTCTATTCGAAAAACAAACCTCTAAAAAAAACACCCGATAAAACCAAATTTCAGTGCAAATATTTTTAAAATAAATAATAAAAGTGCACTATCCTCGTCAATAATAGGTAAATAATAATAAACATCTTTTATCAAAAGACATCCAATTACATAAACATTTTAATCTGAAAAGACGCTGATTAACCAAAAGAAGCTACATAATTACAAATCCTTAAAAAATCATTTTAAAAAATAGTCTTATGGCCGATCATCCCACTTATTCATTGCACGACCCTCTGAATATTTTTGGAAAAATGCAGCCAAATCTGAACCCACAATTTTTTTTAATTACTTTTTGAAATGTTTCCATATGACCTGATCATATGGAAAAGTAGATGTGACCGCATATCTCTCCTATATCAGAGGGTGGCCAAGACGGCTGTGAAGATATTTGAGCAAATCTAGCCAAGTCTGATCAGCCGTTTTTTTTTTTTCATTTTTCGAATTTTTTCCCATACGGCCTGACCACTGAACTGGCTGTTGCTCCAAAATGGAGATATAACCGCATATCTCACCTATATCAGAGGGTGGCCAGGAGGGCTGTGAACATATCTGAGCAAATCTAGCCAAATCTGAACAGACGTTTTTTTTATCATTTTTCGAATTTTTTCCCATACGGCCTGACCACTGAACTGGCTGTTACTCCAAAATGGAGATATAACCGCATATCTCACCTATATCAGAGGGTGGCCAGGAGGGCTGTGAACATATCTGAGCAAATCTAGCCAAATCTGAACAGGCGGTTTTTTTTAATCATTTTTCGAATTATTTTCCCATACGGGCTGACCACTGTACTGGCTGTTGCTCCAAAATGGAGATATAACCGCATATCTCACCTATATCAGAGGGTGGCCAGGAGGGCTGTGAACATATCTGAAGAAATCTAGCCAAATCTGAATCTTTTGATCATTCTTTCTTCTTTTAATCATTTTTCGAATTTTTTCCCATACGGGCTGTTTTTTTTATATTGCATTCTGACGGAATGACAAATGGATATTCTACGACCACCCCAGGAAGAAAAAAATGCAATCAATTATTGCTATCGACCTCAACATCTATGCCAAAGCCGAATATTCATCGTTCGAAAGTCTGGCCTGGTCGGGTTGGACCAAAAAGGGAGTTGTATACTCTGAGCTGTTACAACATAGGCTACAATTGATTCATTTGAGCCGGCAATTACGAGAAAACCGGTGGGAGTACGAGCAAAGATATGGAAACATTATTTGTTTGCATGACAGCACTCGGCTTCATGTCGCAAAAGTCGTAAAAAAAATATTTGGAAACGCTCCAATGGGATATTTTACCGCACTCGCCGTATTTACGTACATTGCTTCTTCTGATTACTCGTTGTTCCGAATAATGCAGTCACCGGTTCACTTCTTTTGCAGAAATCGAAAATTGGCTCGTAGCTTTCGAGATGAAATTTGAAAATTGCCCAAGAGATGAGAAATAGTAGTAACCAGCGAGGAACAATACTTTTGATTATTCTGTCCATTCATTTTTTTTAAATATATTGTTACGAATACCAGTTCTAGTGGGCCAGTACGAATCACTGGATTGTGCAATTTGAAATAAACAAACACACTTAGTTCCTCAAACGCAGTCAATAAAACCCAACAGTCACTTTATTTCACAAAGATTTACACTTCACTGTCTTTACACTTAAATATTTGCTTAGTTATTCCGCGTGGCAACTCCGCTAGTCAAAATCAGACTGACTCGCTGCGCCGCACCCGGCTGCCTTTTATACCTGTCCGGCCATCGCGCAGATCGTTCTCGCTCATTCCGGAGTGGATTGACGGTTTCCATGACGATCGCGACCATCACTGCCAGGTTAGACTAGAAGTTTCCATCATTGCCAGGTTGGACTAGAAGTTTCCATCATTGCCAGGTTGGACTAAAAATTGCCATCATTGCCAGGTTGGACTAAAAGTTGCCATCATTGCCAGGTTGGCCTAAAAGTTTCCCTTATTATCGCGGCCGTCGTTGCCAGATTGAATTATAGCACGGCGCGTAGCGACAGGGTTGCTTTGCACAGCGACAGACCGTCTTATCGTTACAATATAAATGAATTTTCGGCCACAAGAAACGGATCGAACTAATTTGTACTCCTTACATTCGTTTTGTTTTAATAAATAAAATTATGTTACTTTCAATTACTCGCCAACAAATGCAAATTTCAAATTCATGTTCAACTCATTCATTTTGCACTCATTGATGTATAACACCGTGCGACAAAAATAAAAAAAAATTTTCACACCAGAAAAAATCCATATGGGCGTGAAACTAGAGACCAAACATAGTAATACTGCGTACTAGCTTCATTGATTTTGTATCTTTTTATTATTTAAATACTGATACTCAAATAAATTTGAATTTTTGTATTTCATTAGAATGGCAGCTTCTGCCTTTTTTTTAATAGATTAGATTAGATCCGGGATTCGGACAACATCTGCCCGAGACACTGCGTCCAAGTGATGAACTATTGTGTCATGTCCCTCTACGTTACTGGAGGAGTTCGTGTCCTCCAATGTTATCTAGGAACTCCTTTAGTTTCCTTAGATTCATTTCAGACAAATCTCTCGTCTGTATTATCTCCTTCCCTAATATTCGCTTTCTTGCGTGTATTAGGGCAGGGCATTCGGTTATGATATGTACAGAAGTCTCTTCCTCTTCCATACAAAATCTGCAAAGTTCACTGTCCGTTAGTCCCAGACGCGCCCTATGCATGTTTAGCAGACAGTGTCCACTTAGCACCCCCGTCATGACCCTGAGCTCCTTTCTGCTTAGGTCAATTAGGTACTTAGATTTCCTTTCCGAGTAAGCTGGAAAGAAGAGCTTGGAGCATCGTTGCCCCATTGTATTCGACCATTTGTGGTTTGCTCGATTAATGAATTCCTGTTTAACACAATGTCTGTAATGGGTCTTGCTAACACCTATGATTAGTTCAGGTCCGTAGGGCCGGCTAGCAGCCCCATCCTTTGCCAATCTGTCCGCTTCCTCATTACCATCGTGCCCACAGTGCGCAGGGATCCAGTGTACTATCACTTGGTTTTCCCTCGAGAGATCTTGGAGAACATTTGCTGTCTCCCAGACCAGTTTGGAGTCAAATGTCATCGAGCCTAGGGCCTTGATTGCCGCCTGGCTGTCTGACATTATGATTATCCCTTTCCTTCTAACGTTGAGCGTTAGTAATTTTCTGGCACACACATTTATGGCAAAGACCTCAGCCTGAAAGATCGAGGCTTTATCCCCAAGACTTACAGAAGATTGGAAACCGGAGCTAAAGATTCCTGCCCCAGTTCCTTCTTCCGTCTTGGACCCATCGGTGTACCAGACAATGCCATCACACGTGAGACTGATCTTTTTATCAGCCCAGTCCAACCTGTGAGGTATGTACGTTGCGTAACTTTTTCTGAAGAGGTGCTTCTGAGGCATCTGGTCCAGAGGCATCCAAAAGCCTCCATCCCGCCTCCTGTCCTTCAGCAGAGATCGGTGGCCGATTGCCTGTGCATCCCTTGGTATGAATCCACTATGCATCAGCCTGTGTGTGCTATTGGTTGCTGCCATTTGCACATTCAGTTCCAGCGGTAGCATTCCCAATATAACATTGAGATCTGCAGTTGGAGTGGTTCTGAGACATCCTGTTATACAAGTATTCGCTAGTCTTTGTAGCTTCTCTAGCTTAGTCGCAGTTGTTACTTCTGTGGTTTTCTTCCACCAGACTATCGCTCCATAAGTGATAGTTCTCAGAATTACCAGGGAGTAAATTTTCTGAAGCCATTTCGGCCTCAGACCCCAGTTTTTCCCACAGATCCTCTTGCAGCTCCAGAGAGCATTACCTTTTCTCGTAAGCATGCGATCTACGTGGGGTCTCCAGTTCAGTTTACTGTCTAGAGTGACCCCTAGGTACTTAACCTCCTTCGAGTAGTTAAGTTCTTTACCAAAGATCCTGACCTGTCTTAAGTTTAATTTCCTTTTAAGAGTGAAAGGCACTACAATGGTCTTGTCTGGATTCACAGACAGTTTCTGTCTGACACACCAGCACTCCACTGTGTTCAACGCGTTCTGGAGCAAGTCTGAGACGGTGTGTCCATCTCTGCCCCTGACTGCGATTACTAGGTCGTCTGCATATGCAATGACTTCATGTCCCTGCTCTGTAAGAGAGCGGATTAGTCCGTCAACTACCACAGACCACAGCAGCGGAGATAGGACCCCTCCTTGAGGACATCCCCTTGCTGTTTTCGCAGAGAGCTCTACCCCCCCTAAGCTGGACCGAATCACTCTGCTTTCGAGCATTGATGATATCCATCTAATGAGAGCGGTAGGCACCTGGAAGTCTTCTAGCGCTGTTTCGATCGCTTCGAAGGTTGTGTAGTTGAAGGCCCCTTCAATGTCTAGGAAGCCTGCCAGGCAGATCTTCTTCACTTCCAGGGACTTCTCTATCTTGCCTACCAGCGCTGATAGGGCCGTTTCGGTGGATCTACCTTTCTGGTAGGCATGTTGATTCGTGCTAAAGGGACACCGGGTTAGAATTTCTTCCCTCAGGAAGTGGTCAACAACCTTCTCCAAACCCTTTAGCACGAAAGACATTAGGCTTATTGGCCTGAAGGATTTTGGGTCCTTCTTGTTGGATCTTCCAGGTTTTGGCAGATAGATCACATTTACTGCTCTCCAGGCCTCTGGAATATATCCATATGCTAAACTGCATGAGTAGATCTTTGTTAAAATAGGCGCTAGTGTGTTCATTCCCTTCTGCAAAAGTGCAGGGAAAATTCCATCTCTTCCCGGTGCTTTGTACGGGGCGAATGATCCCAGCGCCCATTTTACTATTTGTGCATTACACACGGCTTTGGCCGTTCTCCAATCTTCCCTACTTGGACATTACGACTGTCCCGTACTGTCAATCAGAAGATCGGCTGTCAATATGTCCGATCCCGGGAAGTGTGTATTAGTGAGAGGGGCAAGCGATTCCATCTCACTTCTTGTGGAGGACCCGTCTACATCCACCAAAGTTCCGATTGGACAGGATTTTTCCATCGAGAGGATCTTCTGTAGCCTGCAGCTGGAGGACATATCCGATACGTCCTCACATAACCGCCTAAAAGATTCTATCTTGGCCTTCCTGATCTCCTGATTGTATTTAGTGAGGGTCTGGGAGTAGGTCTGCCAGTCGTTATTGCGCTTGGCCCTGTTGAACAGTTTCCTTACTTCCTTCCTTAGCTTGCTAAGGTGACCGTTCCACCATGGCGTCTGCCTCTTAAAGGTCTTAGTCTTTAGGGGACAGTTTTCTTCATAGGTATTGAGGATGGATCCCTTGAGCGTTGTCGAGGCCCTTTCCAATCTGTCTATGGTGTCTATCCTATTCCCTATTTGAGACGGAATAAGCTGTTCCAACTGGCTGCAGTAACTGCCCCAGTCGGTCTGTCTTTTCGGTCTAAATGACACTTTAGCAAGCTCCCGATTCCCTAATGTGAACCTGATCTGCCTGTGATCTGAGCATGACGGCTCATCGGATACCCGCCAATTACTGACAAGGTCCATTGTCTTTGAGGTTGTCAAGGTCATATCCAAGACTTCCTCTCTGACCCTAGTTACAAACGTAGAACTGTCACCAACGTTACATATATTTAAGTCTAAAGCGAGTATAAAGTTGAAAAGTGACTCACCTCTAGCGTTCACGTCGGAGCTTCCCCACATGGTGTGATGGGCGTTCGCATCACAGCCAAGTACCAGCTCCATATTGTTGCCCCTAGCATAGGCAACTAACTGTTCTGCTAGTCTTGGAGGGCAGTGTTCGTCATCCTCAGGGAAGTACGCGGACGCTATGATGACCTCCCTGGAATTCACGACGATTTTTCCCGCGCAGAGATCCGGGGTAACATAATCTGTTAACGGGAAAAATGAAATATTATTGAATATGATGCAGGCTCTGGCTCTCGTGTTCGATTGGCAACATAGTACCTTACCTGCCTGGGATAGCCCTCGAATCTGTCCATTGGTGCTGGTCCATGGTTCCTGCACCAGGGCTATACTAGGACCCAAGGTGTTCAGGGTCCTAGTTAAGACAGCCGAAGCTGCCACCGCCCTATGGAGATTGATTTGAACAATCTCCATCTAAGGTTGCGGTCCCTTCGTGTGAGATCCCGCACGCTTACCTCCTCTACCCCTCGTCTGCACCCGTTCAATACTGCCCGGAGTATTTGCAGACTTATCCAACAGGCTCAGTCGTCTGGACGGATTTGCCACTCCAGTCAACCTAGTCTGTCGGACGGGCTTAGCTGAGGTAGGCTTTGCGGGCCCCACCAATGCCTGTCCTGTCACTGGTCCGTTCGGCTGTTTTGTCGGTCCGAGTGACGGTTTGCCAAACGGCGGTCGGTCCCCGCTTACCCTCGCCAGTGCTTGTGCGCTGGTGGATGGTCTCTCCTCATCCACCCTAACGCTTGACGTCTTCTTATCCGTGCCGCCATTCTTGGTCACCGATGACTTGGTCCCCAGGTCACGTTTCATCCTGAACTGAACCCTTCCCAACTCAAAGAAGGGAAGGTCCTACAGTGCAGAGAGTTGCGCAACTGAGGGATCATCGATGGCCACTGTCAGCGTTGTTCCCTGCGCCGCGACAGATCTGTTCAGTACCTTCCAATTGCCTGTTGGTAGTGAATGGTTCTGCGTACGGAGCATCCGAAGAATCTCATCGGCTGGGAGAGAGCAGCCTGGGAAGAACGCAGTGGCTACGCTGGGTTTGGGAATTTCATTACCCTCCACCAGTTTCACCTTCTTCTCCACCAGCTGGGGTTTTGACATTATCCCCCTCAGCCAATTCCTCGATGCCTCGTCGGCGCAGTTCACAATTATCCACCCTGGCTTGAAAGAGCATCCTTGGAACCGAATTTGAGGGCCATCAACGGGCAGCTTACGCAGCTCCTCTTTGATAGCCCCCTCTATCGCCCTCTGCTCCTCGAAGTTTAGGTGGACAGCCGGGAATTCGTCCGGCAGAATCCCTACCCTGATCGCTGCAGCAGCTTCAGCAAAGGACGGACTGAACTTCGTCCTCTTCTTCTTCAGCCATCAGCTTCGACCACCTTTGCTGTCTCAACCAAGACATCTTTGAGAGCCTCCTCGTAAGGCGTACCTGCCGCCATCAGCTTCCTTAGCCCCTTCTTCTGGGAGGTCGTTAACCGCTTTCTCTTCAGAGAGATGGCCTCGGTAGCTTCTACCAGCGCAGGTAGGCCCTGCGAAGGTACCCCCTCAACTGCTAAAGTTGACGTGGTGTTCGAACTACCTTGTGAACACTCACTGTTTACCCTGCTCCTAGTCGGTCGGTCTCTCCAACCGCTAGGCAATATTTCAGCAGATTGCTGATCAATGGCGTCAGTCTTTCCGACGTCCATACCATCCGAGGCTAGTGCAGAAGAGCTCATCATCTGGTTCGTGCGGCCACCTACTCCGACGAGGCTTTTCGGTGGCCAATGCAATTGTCGGGTCGGGAAGGTCGTCCATGACAGAGCCCCATGCCATGGGAAGTCCAAAATACTACCCGAGGTGGACAGGTATCGGGTAGGCTCCGTACTATTACAGCCGGTATACCCCCTGGCTGCAAACCATCCAATGGGCACGGGTCGCATAACACCCTGGATTAGGGGGGAGGAAGGAGGCAGTGGTAAGACGGAACTTGGGCATAGGGATGTATAGGAGATTGGGAAGTGACTAGTTAGCCAGCCACCAAGGGTATAGACAAGACCGTACCCCGGTGGCTGTTTCCAGCGGCCAGCGGCAAGTTCGTTAAGTATTTTTTATATTATTTTCTTTTTTATCCCCTTCAAAATTTTGAAGTCCTTTTAAAAGGACAAAGGATGTAGAAATTAAAAACTGAGTATGCAGTATTACTATATTTGTCTCTAGTTGCACGCACATATGGATTTTTCCCAAAATTGCTCCAAAATGGAGATATAACCGAATATCTCACCTATATCAGAGGGTGGCCAGGAGGGCTGTGAACATATCTGAGGAAATCTAGCCAAATCTGAACAGACGTTTTTTTTTAATCATTTTTCGAATTTTTTCCCATACGGGCTAACCACTGTACTGGCTGTTGCTCCAAAATGGAGATATAACCGCATATCTCACCTATATCAGAGGGTGGCTTAAATTTGCTCAGATATGTTCACAGCCCTCCTGGCCACCCTCTGATATAGGTGAGATATGCGGTTATATTTCCATTTTGGAGCAACAGCTAGTACAGTGGTCAGCCCGTATGGGGAAAAATTCGAAAAATGATTAAAAAAAACCTCTGTTCAGATTTGGCTAGATTTGCTCAAATATCTTCACAGCCGTCCTGGCCACCCTCTAATATATGTGAGATATGCGGTTATTTCTCCATTTTGGAGCAACAGCCAGTACAGTGGTCAGCCCGTATGGGAAAAAATTCGAAAAATGATTAAAAAAAAGTCTGTTCAGATTTGGCTAGATTTGCTCAGATATGTTCACAGCCGTCCTGGCCACCCGCAGATATAGGTGAGATATGCGGTCACATTTCCATTTTGGAGCAATAGCCAGTACAGTGGTCAAGTCGTAGGGAATATTTCAAAAAATAATTGAAAAAAAATGTAGGTTCAGATTTGTCTGCATTTCTCCAGAAATGTTCAGAGCCGTCCTGGCTACCCTCTGACATAGGTGAGATATGTGGTCACATTTCCATTTTGGAGCAATAGCCAGTAAAGTGGTGAGTCCGTATGCAAAAAAATTCAAAAATACACACAGTGTTGAGACATATTACTTTTTAATGTTGTTAGTTTCGGTGGATCGCATATTCCTGGGTTTTAAAAGTAACATTGTTGTAAAAAAAATCCGGCTCGAAGGACCATGTAAAGTTTCGGGCGGAGTGGGAGAAATTAAAAGCAGTTAATTCGGGTTGTGGTGAGTCTTTATTCCTCAACGCACGAATGACAAGTAACAAGTAGTAGGTAGGTAGATGTGGCGGCCCTCACGAGAGCGCACGTAGGCCAAAAAAAGACCCATTATGCGAGCAGAAAATAGGGGGAACATTAGTACAAAAGGAGAAGGAAAGATTGGGATTAGTGATGAGATCGACGGATCACTAAAGTACACTAAGTACATCTGAACAATAGTAAAAACAAGTTGTGTTACTTTTAAATATTTTTGTAACAATATTACTGGGAAGATAGTACTTACTTTAAAAGTATGTAAAATATGTTACTAGCTATTGAGCACAGCTTTATCTTCGTTGATGAAGTACAAATGATTCTTGTTGAATACCTATTTTTTTCTTTCCGTGAACCCTTATTTGCTATTAACAAGCTTTGTGATATTTTTTCATTCCTTGAAACTTAACAAAAAATAAGACTATTGCCCAGTAAAGTGGTGAGTCCGTATGCAAAAAAATTCAAAAATACACACAGTGTTGAGACATATTACTTTTTAATGTTGTTAGTTTCGGTGGATCGCATATTCCTGGGTTTTAAAAGTAACATTGTTGTAAAAAAAATCCGGCTCGAAGGACCATGTAAAGTTTCGGGCGGAGTGGGAGAAATTAAAAGCAGTTAATTCGGGTTGTGGTGAGTCTTTATTCCTCAACGCACGAATGACAAGTAACAAGTAGTAGGTAGGTAGATGTGGCGGCCCTCACGAGAGCGCACGTAGGCCAAAAAAAGGCCCATTGGGCGAGCAGAAAATAGGGGGAACATTAGTACAAAAGGAGAAGGAAAGATTGGGATTAGTGATGAGATCGACGGATCAGTAAAGTACACTAAGTACATCTGAACAATAGTAAAAACAAGTTGTTACTTTTAAATATTTTTGTAACAATATTACTGGGAAGATAGTATGTACTTACTTTAAAAGTATGTAAAATATGTTACTAGCTATTGAGCAGAGCTTTATCTTCGTAGATGAAGTACAAATGATTCTTGTTGAATACCTATTTTTGTCGTTCCGTGAACCCTTATTTGCTATTAACAAGCTTTGTGATATTTTTTCATTCATTGAAACTTAACAAAAAATAAGACTATTGCCCATAACGATTTTATCACCCGCTTTATCGTTTGATTCCCGAAAATGTTTCACTTCTGCTGTAAAGTATTTATGGTGGCTCAAAAATAATCCGTTGTAATTACACGTAAAACTCGTTTTTTAGTTTGTTTCTTTTTTTAATAAAAACCTATTCAAATTTGCGCATTAAAAAAATTAAATTTTTCAAATTTAAATTTAATAGAAGCAAGTTAGTTATACTTGCTACGTAATATATTACTCCAATCATTGAATATTATGTCGCCTTTTGGAGCAACGTATGTTAGAGCGTCAGATAGAGACTGAATTCAAAAATTGTTATCGTTGTGAAAAGAGCGAAAAGAACGATTTATTCGCGATATATGACATATAAGAGGTGAACCAGAAACATTTTAGAATTTTTACGCAACCAGCATACGAAAATGTCAAGAATTAGGAGCCTGGTATTTTCGAGTGAAAGTATCTATGAATATTGCAGTTTCATGCTAAATTAGTCAATTGCGCAATCGAAAACTCTATGACAATTACGCAACTAAGTTCGATTGCGTGATTCTCGATGATGAAACCTACTGTAAGGCGGACTTCAAGCAGTTTCCTATGAAGCAAACCTTAAGAAAAACAAACAAAGTTTGCAAGCATGATGTACAGTTCTGAATTCGATGGAAGCAAGCCTATGCAATAGCCACCGAACGTATTGTCCAGTCTCTAACTAAAAACGTTAAGAAAAATATAAAAATAATAATTATATTTCATAATTTTTTTTGTGAATTAGAGTTCAACCCTTGTGTTAATACCCGGACACCCGGGTACCCACAACAGGATATTTTTGCATGTTAAGCAAGTTATGCAAGTTCTTTGACAACTCTTTCCCCCTACTTTTTGAAGAGTTATAAGCAGAATAATAGCTGTGTTGCATTTGCTGCAGCTTTTGTGAATGTTATGATACAGTTAGCAACTTGTTTTTGCTCACAGCAAGTGCCCACAGTACATAAACATTGGCGGGTACCCTGGGTGCTAGACAACTTAAGAAACCTTGGGTATTAACACAAGGGTTAAGAAATGTATAATAAACTGCAGTTTATTTTAGTAAAATCACACTATTACTTAGTTTATTAGTATTACTTTTTGTAATGTGTCCTTAAAAATTATAAATTTTTTCTAGTTCACTCCTTATGGTAGTTATCAATAAAGACTTTGTCATCGAAAATTTATTTTCATAAAAGTTGCAGATGAAGGCTATAGAAAATAGGCCATCGAAATATGTGAAAAAAAAATTAATTTCAGTATCAAAAAGATCACCCCATAACAGGGTGTTTTGAACTCGCGACCTTCGGTTTGCAACCAGTACCAACGGTCCGTTGCGCCACTTAAGGCAGGTTTCTACCTTGTGCGGCCGAGAAAACATGTTTTTTTTTTAAATTGTTGATGGGAAGGTTTTTAAGATAAACACTGGAAAATTTTTTCAGATGTAGGTATATGTTTATTGTACAAGTAAAAAAAGTTTCAAGATAAAATATGCAAAGGGGGGGAGGGGGCCATCGAGCAATGGCGGCAGGACTTCCTTACTCGCGGAAGTCCTGCCGCTGTTTGAGATGACTTGAAACACAAAAATGAAATTTTTTCTTATTCTGTATCCTTTTGTCTATGGCTGGAACTAGGATTTAAAAAAAAAAATGAAAAATGAAGGATATATGCGATTTTGACTAAAAAACTCAATTTTTACCTACTTTTTTCAATACAAATTTCTATTTTTAATGAGAACAAATTATTATTTCTTGAAGATCCTAGTTCGTGCCATAGCTAAGACCTTGATAAATGACTGTTTAAAATTTCGTAGCTATTGCTCAACTCGTGTGGCCTAAATCACTTCCGCAAGGTCAAAAATGTAGTTTTGAGAAAAACGCGTTCAAAGTTTTGCTTCAGCGGCTCGGCGCGCTCGACACCGCTACCTGTTTCGATAAATTGCTTCCGTAATTCGAAAGATTTCAACTTCAAATTTTGGAAGCGTATTCTACAATCATGTATTAATCCAAAAATGCATGAAAAAAAAAAATCGATTTTTTTGACCGCACAAGGTAGAAACCCCCCTTAACGTAACAATTTTGTTGGAATATGTGCTGTTATGTATAAGACATATTTAAATCATGTATATCTAATTATAGCAAATAACATTTTTCTGTTCAAATGATTTTCGCCGCAAATTTTTTTCTGTTACGATTTCGCCGTCTTATGTTGCTTACAGACCCGTTTAACAGAAAAATTCGATTCTAACTTGAGGTTAACAGAGAGAATCGAGGCTAACTTCACATCGTTCCAGTCAACTCGTTTATCCAAATGTTCTACTCGCGTCTCCAGGTACTCGACTTTCCCATTAATCCTGTCTGAAATTTCTTCCACTTTCTGCGCCAAGCGCGCAGAAGTTTCCTGAAGCTTGCTGGACAACTCGCTATTCGCACTTTCGAGTTTCGCTGACATTTCCCGATTGGACGCTTCCATTTGCGCCGATATTTCACGATTTGCATTTTCACATTTTTCCGCATTTTCTTGGAGTTTGGTTTCCATTCGCTCTGCTACTTCTCGGTTCACCTTTTCCATTTTAGCTATTTCTTGATTCGTAGTTTCCAATTTCGCTGCCATTTGCGCCGACATCTCGCGATTTTCATTTTACATTTTGGCTACCATTTCACGGTTGGAAGTATCGAACATGCCTTTAAGTGCAGCCATTAGCTGGCTCATGTCCAATGCTTGTAGTGGCGCAGCCGCTGCAGCCGTACTTTGCAGCGACGCAGCGCTAGCAGGCGATTCCCCCACCTTAGCCGACGTATGTAGCTCCTGCGTTCCGAACTCATGCGCAGCCCAATCGATGCCTTGTGATTCACACGCCTCCCGCAAGCGCAGCTGCAACTCTACCTTTCCACCAGCAGTCGGCAAATTTCAGGAAGCCAGTTCCTTCTTCAGCTGGTCCACCTTCAGCAGTTCGCGTTTAACCATGTCTGTGTTTAATAATTTTTTTATTTATTTGTTTGTTTATTTTCAGTAGCACAATCCCATTTATGACACCAAATGTTACGAAAATTAGTTCTTTAGGCTTATTCGTATCTGGATTGTGCTTGAAAAATAAAACACACTTCAATTACTCGGCGCAAAACGCAGTCAAAAACCAACAATCGCTTTATTTACAAATTTACATTTGCTTGTCTTTACATCTGCTACTACTTATTGGACTATTCCATGTTTCACCTTTGCTTGTTCAAATCAGACTGTCCCTCTGTGCTGCACCCGGCTGCCTTTTATACTTGTCTGCTTACCGCGCCGATTGTTCTCGCACATTCAAATTGGATTATCTCTCGATTGTTCTCGCACATTCCAATTGGACTATGTCTCGATCGTTCTCGTACATCCCATTACCATCGCGAGCCATCCTTGTCATATCCAAGTTATAGCAAACCGGCCGTACTCTAAAGTGCGTGCGTAAAAGTATGCCCGTAAAAGCATTCATGCATAGCACAGCGACATGGTGCCTCATCGTTATAATTTTAATCAAAGTCAAAAATAAGGAACAATAAAACATTTCAATATTAACAACTTAAATTAGGTACAGGTAATTTACAACAAATAAGGCTCAAACAAGGAACAAAAATCAGCCTTATCGGGAGTTTCACGTGAACAAGATTTCGCCTCACTTTTTTTGTTCACCCGAAAAATAAATTGCCCTCGGGAGTTTCGCCCGAATGAGATTTCACTTCGAATCAGCTGTGGCGAATCGAACAAACAAAAACTTAATTTTGACAACTGTGAAAAAAGGGCAAAAAATTAATAAAACAGGCAGATAAAAGCAAATAAGAAGCTTTTGCGAATTTTTTTTTGTAATACTTTATACTTTGCAACTTTATCCCTGTTACTGCAATATCAGAAACATCGTACATATGAAATTGTAAAATATACATACATATGTGCAACGCACTAAAAACTCACGCTAACAGTGGGCATTTGAGACCGATTCTAAAGCATATCTGTGATAATTATAATGGGTTTAACCATCTAGTTTCCAAGTTTTTAATCTTTTTAAAATAATTACCAGTGGTAGTTTTGTGGTGGAGAAGTAATAATGTTTGTTCATGGAAAAAAATTGCATGTCAATAGGAGGCGTTATAGAGGGTGTAGAAAGTATCAGGGTAATGTTTTGAGTTCATACGCGTAATAGACAATAAATAAAAAGGGGTGGGGGTAAGGCAAGGGGTAGTGTGTCGTAGGGTAGTTTATACACTGCTTTTGGGTGTGTATAAACTAGGAAAACTACGTATATATATATTGCGGTTATTATTTCTTCTAATGCCTTGTTATCTTTACACACAGATTTCGATAAATCTACTCCATGAAATAAAGGACTAGGGGAGACTAGTTCTCCCATCTACCCCCGTGGACTACATCTTAGTATAAATTTTTGCAGTGACATGATCTTTTTTACATTGTGATGTATCAAAATTTCAGTTATAATAGAAAAATAATGCTTAAATAGCGAAAAAATATCATCAATCACCGTTAATTACACAGTGCAACAAATTCAAAAAAAATTTCGAGGGACAAGGTCAAACATCTCTCATTCGATAGAGGACCTCAGTAGATGAAAAAGTGTCAAGGGATTTTTTCCGGGATGTTCGAGTTTTGTTTTTTAAATGCAGTTTAAAGATGCCGGCTTAGTGCCCCTTACTGAAACTTTTAAAACATCATGTCTTTTGACTCAAATGTCAGAAAGAAATAATTTACACGTCAAATGAAAGCTAATGATATGAAGTCGAAGAAACAATAAACTCTTTGAAAAATTGTATGAAAAACAATATGAAGGACATCAACTAAATTTTTATCCTTGAATATCCTGGAAACCGTGAGAGCAAAATTTATATAAGTGACTTCTGGTAAAAAGCATTCAAAGATCTATACTGCATATTAATTTCATTTCAATCACTTTCACTGTTAAGCCACTAGAGCGTTTCAAAAATTATACACTGCTACATTCATGTATTTATGTATGTACAGAATGGCGCATAACACTACTCGACAAGAATCGTTGTTTCAGTTATGAGCATATATCTCGTAAACGAATCATCCGACTAACACAAACTGTCCGTCGGTTAGAAGATAATACCAAAGACAAATAACAATAAGATGTCTTACGTTCATACAACCCAATGGCATAGGGCGAGCTCGAATTTGCAATATTTTCATTATCGAGAGCAAGCAAGCTCTGTACAGTGAGAGCGTAATAGAAGAATTAAAGAAGCTGTTCGGGGAACGCGGAAATCAGTTAGACATACGGCGAAAGTTCGAGAAGCGAGAGTCGAAGCCGACGGAAATGTTCGACGAATATTTCAGTGAGAAATTATTCCTGGGTAGAGGTTTGCGACTTAACGAGGAGGAAATGGTGGACTACTTAATTAAAGGGATTCCAGATAGGCCGCTACAGACGCAGGCGAAACTTCCAGTGAGTTGGTACGCGCTTTTCGGTCCATTGCGCTATCGCAACGGGTAGCAGAAGTCGAGCGGGGAACGGCGGAGAGGTTGCGGTGCTACAACTGTAATTGTGCCGGCCATTACGCTAGGGATTGCCGTGAACCGAAGAGAGAAGCGGGAGCGTGCTATGCTTGCGGAGAGCACGGACATTTCGCAGCGACGCACATTGGGGCCAAAACCCGAAAACGTGCGATTAATTCAAAAATGAAATGTTAGGCAATCTCAAAAAGTTTGATGCCATCTTAAAGAAAATTAAATTTTACAACACTGGTGAATAAACTATTGCTTTCTGTGCTTTGGTTTTCCTTCAGTGCCTTGTCAAAGTTCACCTTTTTCTGTTGTGATCTTGTGGAAAGTGCAAAAAGCGAATTTTTAGTCATTTTCGTAGGCAAATTTCAGTGTGAAAGTTTAAATTATATGTTAAATTTATGATGAAATCATCAACTTCAGGTATTTTGAAACTAGTCTTGAAAAAAAAAGTTAAAAAAAATCATTAGGTTTTTTTTACTAATTTTTTATAAAAAATACCTTAAATTTGAGGTTTTTGGAGTATATGTATATGTAGACATATAGTTGTGAACTAAGCCTTGCTTAGCGATAAGACGTATATGATGTGAAACTACAGATATTCAGCTACCATATTGTTAAAAAAAATCTTGCGCCACTTTGCTCCATTTGAAAATAATAGAATTTTTGTGTTTGAAGTCATAGGCAAAATGTGAAGCGTTTAGTGCCGTTGTTATTTGCATTTCCTTTTACTTACTGCGTTTTTACTTGTTGTTGGTAGGTTTTCATCGTTTGTGTTATGCTCATTATCAAAGTGTTATACTCGTGACATGTGATTTAATACTCGTTAATACTGTTGTTCAAAATGGGGAAACCCGTATAGAAGTTAAGCATAATTTAATCTTAGCAATGGTTGATGGGAAAATTTGCAATGCTTTAACGGAAACTACTTCTACTCAAAGGTGTTATATATGTGGTGCTACTAGTAAAGAGTTTAATAATATTGATAATATGTTAATAAGATCTGTTAAAACTGAAAATTTAAACTTTTGGTTATCTACTCTTCACAGTTGAATACGATTTTTTGAATGCCTTCTTCATTTGTCATACAAACTTCCTCTCAAAAAATGGCAAGCTAGGTCAGAAGATGACAAAAATATTGTTTCTGATTCGAAAGCGCGAATACAAAAAGAGTTCAAAGATAAAATGGGACTGATAGTGGATCAACCGATCATTTCGCCTCACTTTTTTTGTTCACCCGAAAAATAAATTGCCCTCAGGAGTTTCGCCCGAATGAGATTTCACTTCGAATCAGCTGTGGCGAATCGAACAAACACAAACTTAATTTTGACAGCTGTGAAAAAAGGGCAAAAAATCAATAAAACAGGCAGATAAAAGCAAATAAGAAGCTTTTGCGAATTTTTTTTTTGTAATACTTTATACTTTGCAACTTTATCCCTGTTACTGCAATATCAGAAACATCGTACATATGAAATTGTTAAATATACATACATATGTGCAACGCACTAAAAACTCACGCTAACAGTGGGCGTTTGAGACCGATTCTAAAGCATATCTGTGATAATTATAATGGGTTTAACCCTCTAGTTTCCAAGTTTTTAATCTTTTTAAAATAATTACCAGTGGTAGTTTTGTGGTGGAGAAGTAATAATGTTTGTTCATGGAAAAAAATTGCATGTCAATAGGAGGCGTTATAGAGGGTGTAGAAAGTATCAGGGTAATGTTTTGAGTTCATACGCGTAATAGACAATAAATAAAAAGGGGTGGGGGTAAGGCAAGGGGTAGTGTGTCGTGGGGTAGTTTATACACTGCTTTTGGGGGTGTATAAACTAGGAAAACTACGTATATATATATTGCGGTTATTATTTCTTCTAATGCCTTGTTATCTTTACACACAGATTTCGATAAATCTACTCCATGAAATAAAGGACTAGGGGAGACTAGTTCTCCCATCTACCCCCGTGGACTACACCTTAGTATAAATTTTTGCAGTGACATGATCTTTTTTACATTGTGATGTATCAAAATTTCAGTTATAATAGAAAAATAATGCTTAAATAGCGAAAAAATATCATCAATCACCGTTAATTACACAGTGCAACAAATTCAAAAAAAATTTCGAGGGACAAGGTCAAACATCTCTCATTCGATAGAGGACCTCAGTAGATGAAAAAGTGTCAAGGGATTTTTTCCGGGATGTTCGAGTTTTGTTTTTTAAATGCAGTTTAAAGATGCCGGCTTAGTGCCCCTTACTGAAACTTTTAAAACATCATGTCTTTTGACTCAAATGTCAGAAAGAAATAATTTACACGTCAAATGAAAGCTAATGATATGAAGTCGAAGAAACAATAAACTCTTTGAAAAATTGTATGAAAAACAATATGAAGGACATCAACTAAATTTTTATCCTTGAATATCCTGGAAACCGTGAGAGCAAAATTTATATAAGTGACTTCTGGTAAAAAGCATTCAAAGATCTATACTGCATATTAATTTCATTTCAATCACTTTCACTGTTAAGCCACTAGAGCGTTTCAAAAATTATACACTGCTACATTCATGTATTTATGTATGTACAGAATGGCGCATAACACTACTCGACAAGAATCGTTGTTTCAGTTATGAGCATATATCTCGTAAACGAATCATCCGACTAACACAAACTGTCCGTCGGTTAGAAGATAATACCAAAGACAAATAACAATAAGATGTCTTACGTTCATACAACCCAATGGCATAGGGCGAGCTCGAATTTGCAATATTTTCATTATCGAGAGCAAGCAAGCTCTGTACAGTGAGAGCGTAATAGAAGAATTAAAGAAGCTGTTCGGGGAACGCGGAAATCAGTTAGACATACGGCGAAAGTTCGAGAAGCGAGAGTCGAAGCCGACGGAAATGTTCGACGAATATTTCAGTGAGAAATTATTCCTGGGTAGAGGTTTGCGACTTAACGAGGAGGAAATGGTGGACTACTTAATTAAAGGGATTCCAGATAGGCCGCTACAGACGCAGGCGAAACTTCCAGTGAGTTGGTACGCGCTTTTCGGTCCATTGCGCTATCGCAACGGGTAGCAGAAGTCGAGCGGGGAACGGCGGAGAGGTTGCGGTGCTACAACTGTAATTGTGCCGGCCATTACGCTAGGGATTGCCGTAAACCGAAGAGAGAAGCGGGAGCGTGCTATGCTTGCGGAGAGCACGGACATTTCGCAGCGACGCACATTGGGGCCAAAACCCGAAAACGTGCGATTAATTCAAAAATGAAATGTTAGGCAATCTCAAAAAGTTTGATGCCATCTTAAAGAAAATTAAATTTTACAACACTGGTGAATAAACTATTGCTTTCTGTGCTCTGGTTTTCCTTCAGTGCCTTGTCAAAGTTCACCTTTTTCTGTTGTGATCTTGTGGAAAGTGCAAAAAGCGAATTTTTAGTCATTTTCGTAGGCAAATTTCAGTGTGAAAGTTTAAATTATATGTTAAATTTATGATGAAATCATCAACTTCAGGTATTTTGAAACTAGTCTTGAAAAAAAAAGTTAAAAAAAATCATTAGGTTTTTTTTACTAATTTTTTATAAAAAATACCTTAAATTTGAGGTTTTTGGAGTATATGTATATGTAGACATATAGTTGTGAACTAAGCCTTGCTTAGCGATAAGACGTATATGATGTGAAACTACAGATATTCAGCTACCATATTGTTAAAAAAAATCTTGCGCCACTTTGCTCCATTTGAAAATAATAGAATTTTTGTGTTTGAAGTCATAGGCAAAATGTGAAGCGTTTAGTGCCGTTGTTATTTGCATTTCCTTTTACTTACTGCGTTTTTACTTGTTGTTGGTAGGTTTTCTTCGTTTGTGTTATGCTCATTATCAAAGTGTTATACTCGTGACATGTGATTTAATACTCGTTAATACTGTTGTTCAAAATGGGGAAACCCGTATAGAAGTTAAGCATAATTTAATCTTAGCAATGGTTGATGGGAAAATTTGCAATGCTTTAACGGAAACTACTTCTACTCAAAGGTGTTATATATGTGGTGCTACTAGTAAAGAGTTTAATAATATTGATAATATGTTAATAAGATCTGTTAAAACTGAAAATTTAAACTTTTGGTTATCTACTCTTCACAGTTGGATACGATTTTTTGAATGCCTTCTTCATTTGTCATACAAACTTCCTCTCAAAAAATGGCAAGCTAGGCCAGAAGATGACAAAAATATTGTTTCTGATTCGAAAGCGCGAATATAAAAAGAGTTCAAAGATAAAATGGGACTGATAGTGGATCAACCGAAACCCGGATTTGGGAATTCGAATGATGGCAACACGGCGAGACGCTTTTTTCAGAACGCCGAAATATCTTCCGCAATAACCCACATCGATGTGGATTTAATAAGACAAATGCATACTATAATGATAGTGGTTTCTTCAGGTTACGACATTAATATTGACAGATTTCGGGAGTTTACATAAAATACTGCTAGAACATTCGTTTCGATATATGGGTGGTGTCCAATGTCACCTACAGTGCATAAGTTTTTGATTATCGGTCCGGAAATTGTAATCAACGCATTATTACCAATTGGACTTTTATCAGAAGAAGCTCAAGAAGCGCGAAACAAAGACTTTAAATTTTACAGGGAACATAACTCACGAAATATAAATAATAAATTTCTTCAATATTATTTCTCACGAAATAATAAATTTCTTGTCACATCAGATCCAAAAATATCAAGCTTGCGAAAGCCATCAAAAAAAGTTTTACCATCTTCCTGAGTCAGCCCTAAATTTATTAGTATGCCCAGAGGTTAATGTAAGCGAATGTAAAGAAGTTAGTGATGAAGAAATGACAGAAGGTGATGCTGAAAGTGATGATTCGGAATAATTTACCTTATTCATACATACCTATGCCTATAACGATGCTGTTTTATTTAAATAAAAGTTTTTCATAAATACGCTATTTTCTTTTCATAAATACTTAGACTTCAATATCCACGCCACGCCCATCATGGTAAGTTAAGATACTTACATATATTAGCCAACCTACTTGATTAATCATTTTACGCCATATAAGACACAATTTTCAAGTTTTAAGAATTTTTATGATAAAAAAGTCAAAATCGGTGCGTAGTGTGTATGGGCGGTACCACGCCCACTTGAGGTAAATGGCCCATTTTCATTTTCAAATGTCCTGCTATCAATAGAAATTAGTGAGGCAAATTTCAATACTTTTGCTTCATTGTAACTGTGATTTAAAAACAAAAACATGAAAAAAATGTTACAACCTCAAATTTCAAAATAGCGTAACAATTTTTTTAACCCACCAAAAGTATTCGGGAAAAAAGTTTATATTACTTCTATTAGTATAGCAAATCTAACTGTAGGTACAAACTTTTTGTGAAAAGTTTCTACGAATTAATTGCACGTTTTCGGGTTTTGGCCCCACTGTGCGACGTGCGGAAAACACAAGAAGCCGTCAGCCAGTAGTGATTTTGTGAGTTATTTTCATTTAAGTATATTGACTCAACCTGAAGTACATATGATTGTAGAATGCCTAGTTGACTCAGGAAGCCCCATAACTTTAATCAAGGAGGCGTTGCACAATGGCATTTTTATACAATCTAGTCGCTCGAAATTAATTACAAGCTGAAAAATGAACATATTACATTCAAATTAAGATCATGTGTTGATTTGATACTCCGAAATCAGATACCGAAAAAATTTTCGAGATCGGTCGACGACCACGCCCATTTGTGGTACATTACCAATTTAGTCAGTTTAAGGCAAAACACAAAGTATTAAACTTAACCAATCTAAGTTATCGGGACATGGTACATTCCGTACCATTACATTCAGTAAATTCAAAGCAAAAGACAAAGTAATGAACTTAACCAATCTAAGCATAAAATAAACTTTTATAGTATAAAAACTTAACAAACTTACAGATATTATTCAGCAATTTGTGTGTGCTTCCATTTTTGGAAGCGTATTGAGGATCTGTGAGTAGGGAAAGAACTTCGTCGTTGAAACCATTACCGTTTTTGAAGGCTCGTTTGCGGGTTTGGATATGGATGTTATTAAAGGATCAGAAGTAAAAAGTAAGGCATGAAGAAGATCTTCCATTGTTTCGGAACGACTTGTTTTCCTTGTATTTGATTCTCTATAACGTCTTATATCTTTGTTGCGCGCCTCCAAAGCTTCCTCCGACATCATGCCTATTGGTGATGAGCACGAATTTATGATTTCAGCGCCATGGAGTAATATTCTATGCAGGCTCGATGGCATAGGATACCATCCATAAAGTGTCACATTTTTTATTGCTGTTTCTTTGCAGTAGTTGGAAAACTTCTCATTTGCAATGGCGAACCCACTCGACAAACAATTTAGTATAACGCCAAATCGGCGGATTAGATTTTCATCTACCCCAGTTGCAACAGCAGCTAACGAAAACTGTTCAAAAAACGACTGGCCGTGTTGCCATCGTTTGTAGTGCCGGAACCATCTTTTGGCATGTCTACAGCTAAGTGTAGTAGAAGTTTAATGTTTTCTTGCATGTTTTTTTATCATTTTCAAACATTTTCTTATGTTCATTGGAAGCAACCCTCCAAACTTTTATGTTAAGACGATACGCAATATTTAAAACACATTCCAAAAATCGTATATAAGCATGTAGCGTGGATAGACCATATTGGTACAATGATTCGTTGCACTGGCGTTTATAAATTAGATCTAAGTTATTCACATCTTTAGGTGTTGCTTTGCATATTCCACATGTTTGCACCGATGTGTCACTAATGGCACTAAATGTTTTTCCATCTATCATTGTAAGATGCATATCATGACTTATAAAGATACTTTCGCCTCCCAGTTTAACAACAGAAGGCTGCAGTGAAGAAATTTGCTCTTTTATTTTTAATACTTCAGCTCTGATTATGTCGGAAGTTTCCTTCGCAAAACAAAGCTTTATGGGGCGACAAAACCGTGTCGATGATGGAATATTATTGTTCCAAATAATTATTTTACCGTCTTTGGATTTCAATTGCAGCGGAACCATGCAAACAACATACAAACTGCTCTCACTTCGGTTTTGATTGTCGCCTTCAAATCGTTGATTGTAATTGGACTGATCGGAAGTTCCATCACAACCCCATTTAATTGATAGCGTTAACCCCTGCCTAGCAGCCGCCGTGGCTCAGTTGGTTAGTGCGTTGGACCACGAGTCGAAGGCAGCGACCCAGGTTCAAATACTGCCTGTAATAACACCTAAAAAAAATAACGGGAAAACTCGTTTTCTCTTTCGGTGCCTGTCCCCTCAACTGCAAATGGCAAACCTCTGAGAGTAAAAATTGCTTATGACAGAGCTCCCAACCTGCCGTTCGGAACCGGCATAAAACTGTAGGTCCCTTTCACCCGCGTACAAATTCACACGCACAACACGGGTGGTTGCGGGAAGCTAGGCCTTACTCTCGCGTAAGCGGGCTGTGGTGCCAGTCAATTATTAATTATTTATTATAACCCCTGCCTAAGCTGATCTATATTCTGTTTTACAAAACTATCTTGCACTTGCATTATCCTCTGTACTGTGTGATTTATAAGTGATTGAAGCTTTATTTCAGCTTCTGTCTCTGCAATAGTCATTTCCTCTGGGTAGCATTGTTTTTTTGCTGATATTAATACATTATAAGTAGGATAAATATTTGCATTCTTTGCTTTTGCGCCTTGTTGCAGAAGTTTGTAGAAAAATTTTGACAAATGCGCATCCACATACAAAGATAACGCTTCCTCGGGCGTGTATCGATCGCATTGATCCGGAGAAGGGTAGATGCTTTTTTTATTTAATTTGCTCTTTCGGGTGGCGATTCAATAATTTCTTTTAACACACTTGCAACATCTCGAAGTCCAGAGGGATGCATGCTCACTCGTGCAGCGTATGCATGTTCAGCATAAGTGTATTTTTCCACTAAATGTGCCACTCTCTTTTTTTTTGCCGAATCACTAAGATCGTTAAAGCTTTTTTCAGGTCTTCCGGGATGTTGCAAGCAAGTCACATGGGGAAAATCAATGTTTGATTCAAGCCATGAAGCAAATTTGTCTTCTTCTTCTGGCGTGTCCTGTTTGCTTGCACCCATCTGGAACGCAAATTTGTTAAAAAAATGTTTAATATTTTGCAGCAATCAGTATATACTTCATTTTCCTTATCTATATCTAATTTAGTGTAGACATGGTCTAGAACGACTTTATCTTTTTGTTTTTGGTTGCGTTCTGCAACCCACAAGTCGTACAGCTCTCTTCTTGTTATTGCAATTTTTTCGAAAAAGGGCAGCTAGGGGCAGCAAAAGCCCTAAGGAATACGTTAAGAAATGACAAAATATTGTAAGTAACTAAAAATTATAGTAATGCGGCGCAATTCAAACTTTTGGCAACATTTTCCAAAATTCACATTTTCATATATTTCACACACAAAAAATAGGACACTTTTTTTAAAGTTAAAATTTTACAAAAGAAACAAACACAACATATTGAAAATATGTGTAAACAAATATACTTACGACTTTCGTCTCAGACGCCTGACCGACCGCCTCTTTGCACTCAGCTCACTCGTCCAACTTTTCACCCGCCTCTGATTCACTCTCTCCCATTTCTGAAGCATACTGTCGTTCACGCGCCAGACACACTCGTTAAGTCGAGCGACCTGGTCGTCCACATCCATACTTTTAAACTCACTAAATGGCACTTTCGTGACCACTTCACGCACATGGAAACCATAAGTTTCCCAATTCACACCACAGGTGCGCCATCGCTTGTCACACACACCCGCCCTTTCATTCACACTGTGGGCAGGCACAGTTATCAGAATTTCAATCAAATTGTAATTATAATCAATGTAATTATACCCCACCCACCACGGACACGCCAGCTGAATTCAAACATTCTGCTCGCTTCCCCATTCACTAGCGTCACGTCAATATCACTCACCCCTCTAGGCCCGTCAAACGTATACCATTCACTTGGTTCGTTGAGAACAACAATGTCTCGCGGAACCAGAGATGGTGACCTCCTCATTCTTACAAAAAATAACCTACAAGCCTCAAAATTCCTGAAAGCCACAAAACTCTCTAACCTCTGTGAAATATTAGTATCCCTACACCCAACTTTAAATTCAGTCAAAGGAGTCATCTACTCCAGCTTCCTTACTGGCCTAACCGAAAGCGAAATAGTGGAAGGCCTGCAACAGCAAGGCGCCACTGACTGCAAAAAAATCACAAAAGTCGGAGATGGCAGAGCCATCAACACGCCTCTCCACATTATCACCTTCAATGCCTACGACTTACCAAAAGAAGTAAATATAGCCTGGTTAAAAGTCAAGGTAGAACCTTATATCCCATCCCCCATGCAGTGTAAAAACTGCCACGTAATAGGTCACACTGCTAAACACTGTAAATCGGAATCCAAATGCAATGTTTGTTCAGTTGCCACACACGACCCTGCTCCTTGCACTAAGGTGGAATGCATAAACTGCAAAAAGCAACATAGATCTGATAATAAAAACTGTCCCACACTCAAAAAAAGAAAGGAAATACTTGCTTTCAAAACTATTAATAAATGTTCTTTTCGTCAAGCAACAGAAGCAATAAATAGTAATCAAAAAGAATATAATGCTCCAAACGAAAAACTAGAAGAAGCTATTCAAAGAAAGACTAAAAAACCACAACAACAACCAAATAACTTAACACCAAGCAGTACCGATCACCAATGCACCTCTTCTGATCGCTCTCACATTCCACACAACGAAAAAAATCATAACAAATCATCCACAAATTACACCGATACGACAATCACTCTCCAACTCTCCAACCCTCCAAATACACTCAATTCACAACAACTACCCACTCTAACCAAGCCACAAATTTCCACACAAGTTAGCTCCCCCCCAGACCACTCAATATCAAAAACAATAGCTCTCACTCTCCGTCCAATGCCCAACTACTCCCTATAAAATCAACGCCCAGAAACTATTCAGCACAACACACTACTAATGACCATCTAATTCTCCATAACACAAATACTGTCACTTCACTTTCAACTGACTCTCTCAGCTCCGTATCATCTATTGACATAGAACCATAAGAACTCTTGCTATCGATAATCGCCTCTCGATAGTAATGGAGATCCCGCAAATTACATTCCTCTCGATTTCATCATGGTAATTAAGATTCTTCAATGGAATCTTAATGGCTACCGAAATAACTACAACGAGCTCACGCTACTTCTAAAGGAAAAAAACTATCAAATCATTGCCCTACAAGAAACTCATCTCCTTTCAGACCCGCCACCAAATCTAATTCCAAAAAACTTTTTTATGTACACAAAAAACGATATCGACTCAAACTCAATTGCAAAACGGGGTGTGGGTATTTTGATCCACAACAGCCTAGAGCATTCCTCCATTAATATAAACACAAATATACTTGCCGTTGCTATTAAAATCAAATCTCAAAAACCTCTCACAATACTCAGCATTTACATATCTCCCTCAGACCAAATTTCCGAAAATGACTTACACCAACTAATTATACATTTTTACGATCCTATCTTACTACTTGGCGACTTTAACTCCTGGAGTCCCCTATGGGGTTCACCATCTTATAACCACAGAGGCAGAATAGTCTCGAACTTCATACAAAATAATAACTTAATGCTTCTCAATGATAAGTCCCCAACCCACTTTTCCACGCACTTATCTCACACTCACATTGATCTTAGTATTTGCTCACCGCCACTCAACATCGCTTCCAAATGGGAAGTCGCTAGTGAACCCCACGGCAGCGATCACTTGCCCATTTCGATAACCATATTCAACACAAATACCTCCTCAAATAAAAACTTTAATGCCAGGTATCGACTGGACCAGGCAGACTGGGAAAAATACCAAAAACAAACAGAACAACACTTTAAGAATATAACGCTAGACCCCTCTAAGATAAACCAATCAGCCGCGATTTTCCAGAAAAAAATAAGACAGAGCGCGAACTTCACTATTCCTCTTACCAAACCTAACTCCCAAAAACGCACGACATATTGGTGGAGCAAAGATCTACAACAACTAAGAGAAGCTAAAGTCAACCTCTGGAAAATTGCTAAACAAAGACCCACCAAAGAAAATATCTTAGAGTACAAAAAAGCTAATGCAAAGTTCAAAAGACAAGTCAAAACCGCTAAAAGACTAGCATTTGTAGAGTTCACTAAGGACATAAACTACAAAACACCATCGAGAACCCTCTGGAATAAAGTTAAAGTCCTCCATGGCCACTTTCAATCAAACAAAATCCACGTAATACAGAAGAGCGACGGTAGTGTGGCTTCTACACCAGCAGACATAGGCGAAATTTTAGCTAATACGTGGTCGAACTATTCCAGTAACTGCAACTTCTCCAGCGAATTCGTAAATAATAAAAACGACTACTTGAACCCAATCAACGTTAGCTATAGATTAAACAAACAATCACAACAATTAGAAATGCCCTTTTCCCTACTAGAGCTCAATTCCTGCCTATCCACACTTAAAGGAAGAACCCCTGGACTGGACAACATACCTTACCCCCTCCTCAAAAACCTTTCGCCAACGGGTAAATCAAAACTACGCGAGCTATACAATCATATCTTTTCTGCTAGTATAATCCCGCAGCAGTGGAAAATTTCCCTACTTGTCCCAATTCCCAAACCCAACAAACCTAAAAATAGCCCAGAAGGCTACCGTCCTATATCCCTTATTTCCTGCATCTCTAAAACTATGGAAAAAATGATAGCACGCAGGCTAATGTGGTACCTTCAAAACAACAAACTTCTCACAAGCCATCAAACCGCCTTTAAGCCCGGTTGTGGCACCATCGACGCGCTTCTGACTCTCGATGAGCAAATCGCCAATTGTATCTCCTCCAAAAACCATTTCTCTCTCCTCTCAATAGACATGGAAAAGGCCTTCGACAGAATCGGCTTGCACTCTGTAATGGAACAATTAATTTCATGGAAAGTCGGCCCAAAAATGGTAAACTACATACGCCACTTCCTCTTAAATCGAAAAATTCGAGTCAGAGTAAATGGAACCACAACCGATCAACGGCCTCTTGAAAACGGTGTTCCGCAGGGTTCCCCACTATCTGTCACACTTTTCCTAGTCGCCTTTGATCGACTTAGCCGAATCATAAACGAAAATAAATTCTTCAAACATATACTCTATGCAGATGATCTTTGCATTTTTGCCAAAGTTAAAAATATACAATCCTTTATCCATCAAACTAATATTCTAATAAGCAATATCTCAAATTGGTGCCTAATCAGTGGTACAAAAATATCCTTGAATAAATCTAAGCACTTGCATATATGTAAAAAGTTAAATTGTAATAACTTCGATTTAAGTATTAATAATCAGAAAGTAACAAATGTAAACAACCATAAAATATTAGGAATAATCTTCAATAACAAATACACATGGAATGACCATATAAAATATCTAAGTTCATCTCTACAAAACAGACTAAATGTAATCAAATGTCTAAGTAACATTAAATTAGAAAGCAACACAAATACACTAGTAAAAATAGTTAAGGCAACTATACTGGGAAAAATTGATTATGGGCTGCCAATTTATGGCACAACTTCGCAAAGTAATCTGTCCAAAATCACTTCAATATACCACTCGGCAGCTCGCCTGTCAATAGGAGCCTTCCGCACATCACCAATTTTAAACATTCTAACCGAAGCTGGCCTACCGCAACTTAAAGACAGACTCACTTACATCAACAGCTGCATGATTGCAAAGGTGGCATATTCAGAAGGATCCCCTCTTAAAGATGTTCTCACGAAAAGGTTAAAAAGAAAACGCAGAACGAATAAATCACCAGCTCTGCAAAGAATTATTGACAGAGCAAACGATGTCGGAATTATCATCAGCACAACGCCGACCCCTCGTCTACGAATGACTCCCTGGAACCTTCAACGCAGTTCAATTTTACTGAATCTGACCGAACACAAAAAAGAAGATACCCCGCCCCCCATCTACCAACAAAAATTTCTGGAAATACTCGACGCACACACGGGTTGGAAAACTCTGTATACAGATGGCTCCAAGAGCGAAAACAATACTGGGTTCAGTGTTGTGGACGAAAATTCAACAATCGTGACAGCAATACTTCCAACTTACGCATCAGTCTTTACTGCTGAAGCTACAGCAATACTTCAAGCATGCCAAATAGCAAAAGGAAGCAAACATAAATATATTGTTTGCACGGATTCCCTATCAACAATCAAAGCCATATTAAACGTAAACTGCACTGATCCAACCATATGCCAAATAAGGGAAATCCTAATCGCCAGCCCTGACAAAATCAAAATCCTGTGGCTGCCTAGTCACGTGGGTATAAAAGGTAATACGCTCGCAGACACCGCAGCCAAACTGGCGACCAGATCTCCTCTGAAGCTCATAAACTCATACAATAAAAATGACATAAAAACTGTAGCCATCCAACACTACCGGAAATCAGTTAGCGAAAATTGGGCTAACTATACTCACCATTATAAATTGGTAAACCCCACCGGAAATCCCCCTTTATACCCCGACACAACATCCAGACGACATAACATAATATATACCCGTTTCCGCCTCGGACATACTAGAATAACACACAAATACCTTTTCGAGCGCACATCAACACCCACCTGCCACTTCTGCTACAATGGGTACCTCACAATCGACAACATAGTAAAAACTTGTCCGGCATTAGAACAAAAGCGAAGCGAAATAAAAAACCACAATATTGAAGAACTACTAACTAGTGTTACGCATTCAAATATCAAAGAATTTATAAAATACATCTGTAAACTAAACATATACTTTGAAATCTAGTTTAGTATGTTTTTACATAATTTTCAACACTGTTTTTTATTTTTTTTTGTATCTGTATATAACACATTACGCTAAGACAATGTACAATTAGCTTTTAAATCTAAATAAGCTGATGGCCTTAGTCGCTCACGCTTACAATATTGCTAAGGCATAATTATATTATCCTTATTCAATAAATTAATAATAATAATAATAATAATGCCTGCAGACCCATCAATGACGAGCCTACACCCTGGCCAGAATTTGGCTATACGCCGGACAGTCGGTGGACATCATATAATGCCCAGCCGGCTTGCCCCGGAACGCGCAATTCCGGCAATGCAGCTCGTTGCTGTACTGCTGGACGCGATGACTGCTCTGGCCACAGCGCCGACAAATGTCCGCTTTCATCCTGCACTCAGCCACTCTGTGGTCAAAGCTCAGACACCTAAAGCAGCCAGGCATCGGCATGAAGGGCCGCACGCGGAACGAAAACCACTTGATGTAGCATCGCTCCGCCTCCATAAGGGACGAAAGCAAGCCTTCGATCCCTTCCAACACGACGTTGGATGCCCCACCAGAGCCTACCGTCCACGGGCGACTCACCATGCGGACGCCTTTCTTAAATGCAGCCGGGCTTATCCGGCTTCCATGAATTCACTCGGAGAAATCTCCGAGTGAACCCCATGGATGACAACCCTCGGGCCCAGCTTCTCATTCGCAGCCACGTCAAGCCCAAGTTCGTGCAGTTTGGCGTTCGTGATCAGCTTCACTGATTCGGCCTTGGAGGGGGTGCGAATAATCGCACAGCCACCACGCAGTGGCTTCACCTCGTGAACCCTCACGCCCAGTGAAGGACCCGCCTCTTTCACTACCTTGGTGGCCACTTCTTTTCCAGATGCCTTAGCATCACGTCTCCGGACAACGTTAGACCACGTCTGCGCCGGTTGCACAGTCATGGCCTGCGCAACCGGTACAAGGACCGACGCCGAAGTAGCGGCCGCCTGGGGGGCGCCCACACGCACCGCACTCGGCGCCGGCATGGCCCGTGAGGCCGGAGCCTCACACTCTCCAGGCCAGCGGTGCGGCCCTTCAACGTGGCATTCTCGGCCACGAGCTTCATGAGCAACAGCTCATATTCGCCCGCGACCTCAAGCACCTTCTTCTTCATGGCGACGGCGCTGACACCATCCACCCCAATCACGGCTGCCATGATTTTCGCCGTGATGGCCTTCAGGGCAACCACCGACGCCTGCGACTCTGACGCAGGTGGGCCCTGGTCAACAGCCGCCGCCTTCACCCCCTTCCTCATTCGCACTGCCAAGCGCGGCCCAGCCGGCACCTCACCGCCGTCCGCAACGACAGATACACCCGCCTTCACGACCGGCGGCTCAGCACCTTCCGTGCACGTGCTGGCCCCACTCATCTCCACTCCTCCTGTAACGTCGACTGGCGAAGCCGTGCACCCAAGCCTCCTGCCTCCCCAAGCAAAGCCGCGCGCCCAAGCCCTACACCGGGCGAAGCCGCGCGCCCAAGCCCTTCTCCGGGCGAAGCCGCGCGCCCAAGCCCTACCCCGGGCTCAAGCCTCTTACGAGGCGGCGACCGCTCGTCCGTCAAGACTGACTCCGCGTCGGAAGACGTCAAGTCGGTGGTGTCCCGACCGGACGGCTCCCGGGCAGAGTCCCCTGCCACACTCCCCTTGCGCTTAGGGCGCCCCATTCACTCACTACACACTACTAATCTAACACTTGACTTATAACCACTATTTACTCTATTAATTATACTACAACAACACTCACTCACTCAACTCAGTAGTTGTTGTTGTACAACAACCACTGTACACACTGCAAGTGCCTTACGGCTACTTGCTTGACTCAAGCAGTACACAAACAATGCACACAGGCCACCTAACGGCAACCTGTTTACACTTTTGTGCACACCAACAATTACACACAAGCCACCAACGGTACAAGGGTCCGTACTAGGCCCCCTGCTGTGGAACATTATGTACGACGGCATACTGCGCTTGCCCGTCCCGAAAGGCACAACAATTGTTGGCTTTGCCGACGACATTTCTGTTGTCGTAGTCGCCAAAACACTAGCGACGATCGTCCGCTCTGCAGAGAACGCGGCATCCGCAGTGCAGGAATGGCTGCGCGCCAAGTCGCTGACCCTGGCAGTGCATAAAACAGAAGCCGTCTTAATCAGCAGCCGCAAAGCGGTCTAACGAGTCTCGATACGGGTTGGAGACAGCCTGATCGAATCTAAGCCAAACGTGAAGTACCTCGGCGTACTAATCGACCACCGTCTGTGCTTCCGTGACCACGTTGATTATAATTTTAATTAATTTAATTAATAGACTAGCACGACAGCCCGCTTACGCGAGACTAAGGCCTAGCTTCCCGCAACGTTGATTATGCGAATAAAAAAGCAGCAACGACAACCACAGCGCTGGCCAGAATTATGGCAAACACAAGCGGGCCGCGCCAGCACTGCAGACAGCTACTCACCGGCGTGGTAAGGTCCATTCTATTGTATGGAGCAACAATATGGATGGACACCTTCAAACGCGACACGTATGTACGCGGCATGAAGTCGACATACCGTCGATGCGCTCTCAGGGTGTGCTCAGCGTACAGAACAGATGCAAATTCTCAGCGGCCATGGGTGCTTTAAAGAGTACCTGCACCGATTCGGGCACGAAATCGACCCCTACTGCGAGCTCTGCGGCCCAGGAGCACAGGAGGATGCGGAGCACGCCCTCTTCACCTGCCCGCGATTTGAACAACAGAGAAGCAGAATGCGCGAGGCTCTGGGCCACAACGTCGGGCCGGAGGACCTTGTGCCACACATGATCGCATCCATAGATGCCTGGAAAGCGGTGTGCACCATGTCCGCACACATCCTACAACAGCTACGCAGAAGCGAGCAGCAACGACGGACTCACGAACGCGAACAAGCTGCCGCGTAATGCGACACTAAAGCATAAAACACGTACAGAGAACAGGAACGGAACCCCGACGTGCTGACGACAAGGACAACTGACGATAGTGACATAGACGCTTCGAGCAAATTGCTCAATCCGCCTCCCGACGAAATACCTGACGGTAGTACCGGGAGGAAATACGGACACGAGAGAGATGTTTTTAGTGTGTTAAAGTCACACACTGACGGGGAGTGGGCTTTCGATGCTTTTCATCTATATAAAAAAAAAAAAGCCACCAACGGTGACTTGTTTACGCAAAAACTACGCAACAAAAAATTGTACACAAGCCCCTTACGGTAACTTGTTTACAATTTCTACGTACGCTTACCGCTACTTCCTACTGCAAAAACAATTGCACACTCGAGAATTCACGCACTGAAAAATCACTGCAAAATCACACGCTAACGCACAACCACCAATGACTACATGACGCGAAACTCGGAGGGGTCACGGTTGCTAATTCCGTAAAACCAGGCCCCAGAGTCGCTAATTCCGTAAAACAGGGCCCCAGAGTTGATTAGGGTTCGTACAAAAAATTCGCCATACAAACGCCAGGGCACGGGTTGCTGGTGCGCTCGATGTTTATTTGTGAAGAAAGTAATGTGATTTAATTTGCTTTTTTTTGTTTTTAAGTCGTAGTGTTTTTATAGAAAACTGTTTGGAAAAATACATTGTTACTGAAAAACTTTATAAGCAAGTCTAGATGTGTTTTATAATGTTTATATTTGAGTTTTTTATGATTGCCCTTCAAGACGACAACCCCGTGACTACAATATAGCAATGAACACTAAAAGCATATCTGATTTGTGATATTTTGCAGTCGTCTTCTTCTTGTTTGTATAAACAAAAGTGCGCCAAAAGTGTTGAACTGCAGTCCAAATCTGCGTGAAAGTGTATAATTAACCAAATTTCAGTGATTTAAGTGCTTTATTTTCCAGAATCCTCTAGCTGCCAACCAAGACGATGCCGGCCAAGAAACAATGCGTGCGAAAATGCTTGGAGAGCAAGCATCTATTCACATTTCCAGACGGAGCAAGTGACGGTGGCAGGTGAGTTCACTTATTTCTGTATATCAGCAATGTTTCTGCCTACACTACGTTGCCTATATATCTGAACTACGAACAATGCAATAGAAATCAAATCAGAAATACAGGCGTAAAGGGGAGTACATTGCGTTTTGTATTGTGTTAAGGGGCACAACTAGTTTGACCGCCTGAAAAAAGGAGATTCTTGTGAATTTTGAATTTTGTGAAGTATTGCATCGAATGTTTTAAAATTTTGCAGATATATTTATGCATAAATAATGAATACAAAGTAATTTTTTCAAATGAAAATATTCGATTTTCAGCAAGTTATCCACCATCTCCTGAGTCTTCAAAAAAAAAAGGTTCTCCCACTGCTGCAGTGATTGTAGCCTTCGCAGTGCCTGAAATCAAAAAACCAAAAATTTTACTTAACTAGGTTATATTTCCTATACAATGACCCTCGGTTGTAAAAAAAAAATAAAATGCAACAAAATGGCGGTTTTTTGAAAAAAAAATTAAAATTTTGCTGAAAAATCTTATGGTTTTTGGCCTGGCATAATTATACTTTTCATCCTATCATTAAACTGGAGGGTCATTGTATGGAAAAACAAATACACAATAAGCTAAAAAAAGACCCAAGTCGATCGGATGATTTGTTATCAAGTTACAGCTGCAGCAAATTTGAAAAATGTAGTTTTGAGAAAAACGCGTTTAACAATAACTCAGGTACGGCCGTCAAGTAATGCGCCATTCTAAATAATGAGAAGCTGCTATGTAGAAGGCTGTAACTCAGAAACTATTTAAGATTTTCAATTAAGATTTTAATATGTTATTTTTAAAGGTATAAATTATCGAAAAATGCAAAAACAAAAAAAACGAAATTTTCAAAATTTCAAACTAGTTGTGCCCCTTAAGGCTAACGAGCATTTGTTAACAAACAAATGTGCACGCTGCCTTACTCTGTGTTGTTCAATAAAAAATGTTTCTTTTAATATTTTTAAATCCTATGTCTGGTTGTTCCAATTTTTTAACAGATTTTGGCCGATTAACTTTATTGCAGAAAAGGTAACATTTTTTATAATAAAATGTGCATCTAATGGTTTAAATAGTTAATGGTGATTGTGCATAAAACCCTTCTGCTGTGTTTGTTCTGTTCTGTGTTGTGCTGCAGACATACCATGGTAAAGTTAATTAGAATACTAATTTCTAGGTACGGTGACAGACATAACTTAGTAAATGATTTGTAGTAATTGAATATCAAAAAATTCACAAATGTAAACAATGCGAACATTTCTAAGTACATTAATTTCAAATTCGTTTTTGCATCAAAAAAGGAGGGAACGTCTAATTGGCAATTACTGCGTACAAGAAAAACAAACGATAGAGTGCTTGCATTTATTAAAAGAATAAACAGATATACACGTAAATAAAACCACCGCAGGAGGGTTAAAATTCACACTTAAGTGCATGCTTATGCATATCGTAAGGTTCGTGGTGTTTTATTAGTATTAACAATCACAAAAAAATATACCAATATATTCTGATATATACAAGTATTAATAAATAAATAAAATATGTAAAAATGTAAAAACTCTAATATAATATTGTTTTTTACTTGCACATGTATATTTTGCACTTATATATTATATATTTGCAATGAAATAATTTACATTTTGCACGCGTATGCTGCTGCTATTGGTGGGGTTTTTTTTTGGTTTCTTCATTTTTTTCTATCTTATACTTGTATTTCGATGGTGGTAGTGGTATTTATACCAATATTTTGTTTCTTTCCTCTGTAGGCGAAAATAATGGATGCGGTTGCTAAATATATGCGAACCGTCGAAGCAGTTTATTTTCGCCTGCGATCGCCACTTCTCGGACAAAATTTTATTGCATAAAAGACTATTAAAGTCCGCTGTGCCGGACCAAAATTTACCGAACATTTTTGTAAACACATCTACACAAATTGCATCAGAAGTATCTTCTGACATGGATGCAAATATTTTCGAGCCTCAGCCTTCTACTTCCAATAATCTTCCAAATTTTTCACAACATGTGACCCCCACGTCTGAACTTGTAAACCCTGATTCATCTGCGATTGCAGTTAGCTCCAATGTTTCATTGGAGAGCAAACAAGTTCAGACCCCTCAAAGCTTATCTGTAAATACTCCTCGTAAGCGCAAAATGCAAGAAGAGATTTCAGAATTAAAGCTAAAGATAAAAGCCATGGAAGAAAAAGAAAAAATATTGGAGTCTGAGTTCGAGCGCGTTCAAATTGCCAATGATGCTGAGGCATTTGCAAAATTTTGCACAAAACTCCCTTTACACCTACAGCTGTGTGTAAGAAATTGTTTCCAAAATTTTGATCGTCAACCAAGAGGGCGTAGGTATGATGACAAATTGAAAACAATAGCTTTGGGAGTTCTATTTCTTTCGCCCTCAACCTATCGTTATTTAAAAAAGCCGCTGAGCTTTCCAGAAGAGCAAACTCTCCAAAGCTTTGTATCAGATTGGCCAAGAGCTCCAGGGTGTTCTCTTGTTACCCTGAAAGCGTTGGAGTTGCGTAGCCGGGGCTTCAGTGCGGAACAGAGATTCGTTTCGATCTCCTGTGACGAAATGTCACTGAAACAACATTTGCACTATGATAGGCATTATGACCAAATTGTTGGCCTAGAAGATTATGGCGACGAAAATCGCACTTCTAGGTTGGCCAGTAGTGTTTTGGCACTTACGGTCCAGGGCATTGGTGGAGAGTCCTGGAAACAACCCTTTGCATATTTTTTCGTTCATGGAGCATGCAAAGGGGATGTTATTAAAAAATATGTTTTCGAAGCCATAACGCAGCTTCAACAAATAAACTTGCATCCATGTCACTTTGTTTGTGATCAGGGCTCGAGTTTTGTTAGCTTCAAAAATTTCGTGGGTGTGAGTGTAGACCGCCCATATTTTGAAGTTAATGAGGAAAAACTATTTTTTTCCATGACGCGCCTCACCTTTTGAAAAGTGCGAGAAATTGTTTAAGCAATTCAAAGAATCGCATACAATTTAATAATTCATTAGTTAGGTGGAGCGATATCGTATATTTTTACGAAATCGACTCCAGTTCTTCTCTTCGATGTGCCCCCAAACTTACTAAAAAGCACATCTACCCGAATAGTTTTCAGAAAATGAGTGTAAGTTTGGCTTCGCAGGTTTTTAGCTCTCAAATTTCTCAAATTTAGATGTCTTACTTTTAGAACTATGAGACGGCGCTTGTCACAGAGTTGGCCTTAGTCAATTTCTGTTTGACAAGATGAAGCACATAGCGCCATACGTTTGCTGTGAAAATTGTGACAGCCATATCCTGCTGGCCCTCTTCATACGGGTCCGGATATATTTTCTAATTCGATTTTATAATCGCGAGGTAGCTGATTGTTGCTTTAAGCAGAAAATGTTAAGTATTAAACATATGCACAGCTATTTCAAATTTTGTGGTCCGTTTTGTCCGTATTTGTCCGATTTGGGGAAACAAACGCATTTCATCATTTATTTGCATTTAATTTCCTCATTAAATTAGTTGAAAATGTTAGCATTCCGCGAATTGCAAACTTTTTCTCGTTCGTTTTCCTCTGCATATATTAGATTTAGAAATCTCCACCATTTTGTGATAATCTGTGCAATGTGTAGATGTGATATTAGAATAACTATGTATATAATATAGATATTTGTATTTATTTTATTTATTTATTTTATTTTGCATTTTCGCATTTTTATTTATTTTTTTGTATTTATTAATTAATGTTTGTATTTGTTCACTGAATTTAATATTGTAAATGAATTTTCTTACTTAATGCATTTATATTTATTTTGCATTCTTTTATTTACTATTTTGGATTTATTTATAATGCTTGTATTTATTTATTTACTAAATTCAACTTTCATTATTTGTCCTTTGTATAAATGCTTTTTTATTTTTTTTTTGTATTTATTAATTAATACTCCCTGCTCCCTGCATGTATTTGTTCACTGAATTTAATATTGTAAATTAATTTTCTTACTAAATGAAATGCATTTATATTTATTTTGCATTCTTTTATTTACTATTTTGGATTTATTTATAATGCTTGTATTTATTTATTTACTAAATTCAACTTTCATTATTTGTCCTTTGTATAAATGCTTTTTTATTAATGCTTAAATTTAACTATCATTATTTGTGTTTTGTATAAATGTTTTTTGATTTATGCTTTTTTGTTTAATTGTGATTAAATGTAATTATAAATGGGTGATAATAGGCCTACTGGGGAACCGAACACCAAAAAAAAATCGGTAACGCACCTTTTTGCATACCTCAATGGTGGTGTGGAAAATGCAAAATATGTTGCTCCCTGCATGTATTTTAATATAGCAATTTATACATCAAATAATAATAATAAATAATAAAAATGAAATAATTTAATCATTACTTTACAATTTAATCATTACTTTAATATAATTATGAAACCTAATACTAAAAAACTAATAGTCAAAATAATAAAATGCAAAATATGTTGCTCCCTGCATGTATTTTAATATAGCAATTTATACATCAAATAATAATAATAAATAATAAAAATGAAATAATTTAATCATTACTTTACAATTTAATCATTACTTTAATATAATTATGAAACCTAATACTAAAAAACTAATAGTCAAAATAATAAAAAAAAATTTTAACAATAATAATGATATGAAATATTTAATACTTTTTCTTAAAGAATTTAACTTGTACTTGCTCTAAATTGCAACTCTGCGTTAGGAAATAGTTCAAACTCGTCAACACTGTTTCTTGCTAAACTAGAAACGGCAAACTCAATGAGACATGAACCGAAGGAAAAAGCAACCGAATATCTGCTGACTTCAGCGTATGAAATAATTTATTTCTGCTTTTTTTTTACGCCTTACAATCAAAATTACTTAGACCAGTAAAACAAGTTGGTTTGCAATGCTATATTTACAGCGAATAAGAAAAGTTAGCACTTTAAGGTGCAAACAATTGACTGGTAACCGGTGCTGTGCGAATGTTTGGGTAAAAAAACCCGTACACTATCGGACGATTGGAAAAAGCAAAAAATGGTCTGAAAATCATTTCCCCTCCGAGTTGCGCGTCACGTAGTCACTGCAACCACTCAGCACGGTGTCTAAATCGACACTGCAAATCCTGCAGTCAGAAATTTCATATTTAGGTTAAGTGATCACGGGCGAAGGCATAAGAGCGGACAAGAAAGGGTTGGTAGCAGTGGAAAATTTCGCAGTGCCAACCAAGCTGCAGGAAGTAAAAAGTTTCCTAGGACTATGTTCATATTTTCGCCGGTTCATAAACGGTTTTTCGACAATTGCCAAGCCACTTCATGACCTTCTAAGAAAAGAAGAAAAGTTTCGATTTGGTCACTTGGAAATGGAGGCATTTGACACACTCAAAGAGAAACTGATAGCGTGTCCGGTACTGTTGCAAAAGAAAAAACAGACAAGAAGTTACACCCAGTTTTTTACTTTTCCAAACGGACGGTCGATGTTCAATCTAGATATCATAGCTTCGAGTTGGAGATATTAGCCATTATTTATGCATTGAAGCGGTTCCGAGTATACTTACAAGTTCAAAATCGTCACGGATTGCAATTCTCTAACGTTAATGCTAAACAAAAAAGAGATGAATCCAAGAATTGCTAGGTGGGCACTCGAGTTACAAAATTATGATTACGAACTGGAACATAGGGGGGGGTAAGAGAATGCAACACGTGGACGCACTAAGTAGAGCGCACAACGTTCTAGTGATTCAAACAAACACATTCGAAGAAAACCTAATAATATGTCAAAATAGAGACCAAAAAATAGGAGAGATAAAAAAAAGAACTAGAATTTACGGAAAGTAGTTACTACGAAATGAGGAATGGAATAGTGTATAGGAAAAAAGGTGGCAATTTGTTGTTTTATGTACCTGAGTCCATGGAACAGCATGTCTTATATAAGTATCACGACGAAATGGGGCATATGGGTATAGATAAAGTGACGGAGACGATAGGAAAAAGTTATTGGTTTCCAAATGTTAGGAAAAAGACGACCGCGCACGTCGAAAACTGTTTGAAATGCATAGCGTTTGCAAGTAAAAGGTCGGTATGCAGCTCTCAAGAGAAGCGAAAACTTCATATAAAAAAAAGCTCAAGAAATGTTCAAGGAAATTTCCTTGAGTCATATTTTCTTGAGGTGTACGCTCCTCACAAGAAGACTGAATCGGTTTTTTAATACTTTTTTTCATTGGAAAGTGAAATGAGAACGCTGATTTCGGCAAGAAACATATGTGTACCCATGAATGAAAGAATACAAGATTACGACATCCGAGTGCTGACGTCACACGTGCCCATTGCTAGAGTTACCTTCAAAAAATTGTAGTTCTAAACGTAGGCAATTATCGTAATATATGGTCAATTAAATCGGTTCTGATACCAAATTGTTTGATAAGTATCTTAATCTATGCAAATACTTTGCAGGAAAGTCCAATTTCACACAGAACAAGAACTTTTTGCAGCTAGTTAGAAATTTCAAAATAAAAAAGAAACTACTTTCAATTTTAAAAAATGTCACTCGGCAGCTCTATTTAGAAGCGATTTGAACAGCAAGTTTTGATTGGCCGACGGTTTCTTTTGAATTTTTCGCGAGTTTTACTGAATATTATCATTTTACCCTCAAAAAGTGATTTTTGCCCAAAAAACTTAAGTATTGAAGTGCATTTCCTGTACAAATTTGGTGTGAAAACGTGTTTTTTTTCCAAAATAGAAAACACAAATTTCTGTCAGAATGCGTTGTGCAGTGCGCAAAACAACAGGAACTTAATGGCTTTAGGGAATGTGTCTAGTCCCAAACAGCAATCGCTGGATCTACTGGCGCACGAATGCAGCGTCGTGCACCAAGCCAACCGCAGAGTTTAAAAATGTATTGAGGGATAATAGCATCTCAAAGTTGCAAACGCGATGGGACAACGCAGGTAACGGCAGATGCACCCACCGGCTAATCCCTATTTTTATTGTGTGGCTCAGCATGAAACGAGGCAAGGTTGATTTCATCCTTATAGAAGTGATCAGCGGACACGGCTGCTTCAAAGCCTTTCTCCATCGCTTTGAATACGATTCGGATCTCCGAACTTTGCAGCCGTAACAGCCTCGAGGACGCCGTAGATGTCTTTGCATGGCCCAGCTTTGAGGGTCAGCGAGGTTATGCACAGCGACAAAGCCGAGGTGTGCATAACCTCTCCGTGCAGATGCAAGCTAATGCGCCAACCACCACTAACACAATAACGCGTGTACGGTGGCAGCAGCAACACAAACAACAACAGTTAGAGGAGAGAAGGAGGAGGGAGAAGACGTGAAGGATGAAGCACTGGCCAGTGGTCACCATACCACTTTCCAATCGCTTAATCGCTGCTGTTGGGGTGTTGGACAAGGAACATCAATTGCGTGCTGTGCTGATTGGCACGAGATGGCGTGCCGCGGCGCACAGTGGGGTATTGACCATTGAAAACGGCGATCAATTCTCCTGAGCTATTAAAATGAATGTAAAGTATTTTTTTACATAGATGAAACATATATAAGACAAATTGAAAAAAAAAATTGTTGTTGTTGTTGTTTTTTTATTAAATTTATTCAATTTAAGTAAATATTTCATGTTTTGGGCTTCTCACACTGGAATTATTAAATGTCATCAGTATTATTATCATCATTATCATCATCATCGTCATCTTCATCATCATCATCATCATCATTATCATCATCATCATCATCATCATGATCATCATCAAACGCAATATCATTACCAGACTGGAAATTAGTATTATGTGTTGAAGTTTTTGCAGATGGTGATTTTAAAAGTTCAATATCTGATAGTGGTAGGTGTTGAATCTTTTTTTAGGAAGTTTCCTTAAACTTGATAAAATTGGATCGGAAGCAACAAGAAATCGATGCAAAATATCATGATTGGTTTTTTCTCTGCTAGTCTTGCGTGTAAAATGTTCTCTGTATTTTTAAAATTCTTTATTCAGTGCTTCTTGAGCTTCCTCAGTTAATTGGACAATTGGTAACAGAGCGTGGTGTATTATTTCTGGCCCATGAATTATAAATTTGTGCACCGTAGGTGGCATATTGCACCATGGATCAGTATCATGTGCGTAATTTCGAAACTTTGCAATATCTACCTCATGGCCACAAGAAACCACTATCAGTATAACGTGCAACCTTTTTATCAACCTTCCACTTCTATCCTTATATAGAAGCCTACACATATCGCTCCTTCGCTGCAAGAACGTCATAACTCAAAACTACATCATTCCGAGAAAATTCAATTTTAAAGTTTAACATTACAGGGAGTTCAAGGTAGCAAAAAATGTTTCATGTCGTCTTGTGAGCAAAGTATTGAATATTTTACAAAGTGGTTTTGGCAGATAAAAGATCATATGCAGATACACACAGGGTTGCCATAAACTGAAAAAAAAATGCACAAAAGTGCACTTTAATTTTTTGCAATATAGTAGCCAAATATATGTTCTTTACATATCATACAAAATTATTACGGCCTTTCACAGCCAAAGTAACTATATGTCTACCTATATCCTTTAAATATGTATAATTTTAAGACTATAACTAACAAATTTTTATAAATTATTAATACACATATTCTACAAACATAATTTTGTTTAAACATTAGTACAATACCTGAGGTTGAAGGTTCCATATTAAAAAAATTAAGTTTTGCAACAATGATATTAAAAAAATCACTTCAAATCATTGGCAAATGCGTAACGCGCTCTAAACACAACGGAGCAATGAATAAATATGCATTTTGCAAAGCGCACTGTGACAATACCGTTCAATGTAGATCATTTATTTTTTCACCCAGTGATGCACAATTTTATCTACTTTTCCCCCATACCAAATATTATCAAGATATTTGAATTTCATTTTTTGAATTAATCGCCATTTGGGCATCAAATACCCCACTGTGCGGCGTACCGTTTGCAAGTTCGAATATGCGAGGGTGTGTGTCCGTGTGAAAATAAACATGCGTGTTGCTTGTGTATACGCTGAGGCGATTGAAAACAATACGAGCAACTGCACAAGATGAAAAGCAAATTGAATTTCCATGGCTTTCGGTTCTGCTATGAATAATGAACCATGTAAATTCGTAAAGGCGTACAGTAGAGTGTGCGTTCTTATTGATACAAAAACAAAACCATGAATTTCTGCTGTGCAATGTTGGCATTCATGTAGGCTACGTTGCCTTCTGGCCTAATAAAATTCATACCGATAAATTTTTCAAATTCATATATTAACTAACTATTTGTAAAGTTTTTACTATTTGTCAAGAATTGGCATTCTATTTCTAAAAGTAAAAGCTCTTTCCTTGACAAATTGTCAAAAGTGTAAATGCTATTGAGAATAGCTTACAAATTGAAATATTTTGTTAATGAAATTAACAAAACAAAAACAAAACATGAATTTAATTATTGGTATTTATTATTATTAATTATTGTTATTTATTGTTATTATAGTTATTTAGCCGCCGTGGCTCAGTTGGTTAGTGCGTTGGACCGCGAGTCGAAGGCAGCGACCCAGGTTCAAATACTGCCTGTAATAACACCTAAAAAAAAAACGGGAAAACTAGTTTTCTCTTTCGGTGGCTGTCCTCTCAGCTGGAAATGGCAAACCTCTGAGAGTAAAAATTGCTTATGACAGAGCTCCCAACCTGCCGTTCGGAACCGGCATAAAACTGTAGGTCCCTTTCACCCGCGTGCAAATTCACACGCACAACACGGGTGGTTGCGGGAAGCTAGGCCTTAGTCTCGCGTAAGCGGGCTGTCGTGCCAGTCAATTATTAAATTAAATTATTATAGTTATTTAGTTGGTATTTATAACTTTTTCTTCATTATTTATTATTTTTATTTTCTTAAAGTTTATACCATTTAGTGTTTTTATGTGTTCTTTAGTATTTTTATTTTGTTCTTATTTTTCGTTTTACTTGTGGCTAAATGAGTGCTGTGGTTGTTCAGTGATCTGTCGATCCCACCTCTAATCCCTTCCTTTCCTTATCCTCTCATGCAAATGTTCCCCCTATTTATGCTCCCCGGCTTAGGCCGTTGTTCTCGTTCAATGTTATTGTTATTCCTGTCACTCGATATTCACCCGTCTACCAATAAAGACACCCCATAACCCGAAAAACCACTTGCGTTTTGATTCTACCGCTCCGCCGACGTAAACATGGTCCTTCGAGCCAACCGCGAATTTGCGACGCGGAAACAGAAACATTAAAAAATAATAATAATAAACAAACAGTGACAACACAAATCAAAGAAAAAGTTACAAACAGTGAAAAGTGACACAAAAAAACCAAATAGAGTGACAACTCAACAAACAGTGAAACAAACCAAAAGTGCGACAACGATAACTAAACCGTGCACAAAGTTCAAAAATTAAAAACAAAAAAGTACAAATATAAAAATCACAGAAAGCAAATTTCAAAAATTAAAAACAAAAAACAAACTCCAACCACATTAAACACAAGGACAGCAGAACATAACAACAACAACAAACACTCCCACAACACGGAGCAAAAGAAGACGAAGGAAGAAAACGGCAGCAACTACAGCCAACAACATAGCAGCGCACAAACGGCGGGCACGCACCACATAGAGGAGGTCCCCATACTCGGGCACTGGGCCCCAATAATATAAGCCAAAAATTTTTATTAAAAATTAACAAAATTTACCATCACATACTCCAACACAAAAACATACATTTAAAAACTATACAAGTATATACATATTCCCATTCCCTAAAATCCAGTTAAAATATTATACACTGGTACCCCGCCACTGTACGCTTTTCGTGTACAATTCTCTGTACATATACAAAATAACGCAATGCAGTAAGCATTCCCGCTACTGCACATAATTTTGCGCTTTTGGTTTGCACATTTCCCCTTGTGCGACCTACGGAGGCAAAGCAGCAAAAACTCCCGCTGCAGCCTGCTTCCCACTCATTCGCTGATTTGCACACATTTCTCCTCATTTTGCTTTGTGCATATTGCAGATTAGCAGCAAGCACCCCAGCTGCTGATCTCCCATACCCTTGCACTCTCCCACTTGTACACATTTTTGCGTTTCGCTTTGTGCGATATACGCACGCACTAGCAGCAAGCACTCCCGCTGCTGCCTTCAAGTGCAATCATGTCTTTGCACTTCTGCCTAAGCAATTCCCCTCTTTCGCTAGCAGAAGTAAACAAAGCATACACAGTGGGACGAGTTACAATTTTTTCGCAGCACATTTAACCCTTCTGTTTGTGAGAAGGTCCCTGGGGACCTTTTCGATTTTCAAACTCTCATAACCTTTTTTTGTTGAAGGGTCGAATATTCGAACCGGACATGTATTCCAAGAGAAAATTGTGCTTAAGCTATTAAAATTGGTTTCGAAGTGATTCCAGGAATAGTTTACATCTTATTGAGGTTTAACAACGTTTAGTACGTGGATTAGTGAAAAGGTCCCTTGGGACCTAGTACTACTATTTTCAGAAATAGCTCAAATTTTTACTAATTCGTCTGACCAAACGAAAATAGCATGGGGCTACGGTATGTATATAAGTATATATATACACAAACGATGTTATATATACATTGTTATCTACAAATACACTGTAAAAAAAATGTATGGTGATATGATTTTTTTGACTTTTTTTTTAATTTTAACGTTTTTAGCCACTACTTATATTTTATTTTTTGTAGTTATATGTATCTATTTATATAATATGCATATTATGTAAAACTGTTTTATTCATGCAATGTATCTATGGCACTTGTGTCAAAGGCTAACGTGGTCGTCACATTGCTGGCAACAAAATCCAGTTTTGCGGTGCTTGCAGGCCTAAATTTGTATGGGTATATGAATTGACCAAGGATGCAATGAATATACGAGTATCTAAACATAAAGGCTTGTTTTATGCATACTTAGTTCTTGAAAATTTGTAAAACTCGTTAGTCATAAAAAAACATTTATGGTGTTCACAGTTCAGCAGTATCTAGCATTTCCCACCTGGCGATTTTCCCGAATTTTCCCAGTAGTAGTATCTCAATTGATTTTGCTTTGCACAGAGATACCCCTAGTTTCAAAATTTACCGCACTGTTGAGCATGTTTATTGAAATAGTAAAAAAACAAAGTCAAATGAATTTTTTTACACAATCTCCGGAGAGAATTTTTTTGATTACTTATGCCACTATCGGGACGATTTTTTATTTGATGTTCAAAAAGAATTGTGATTCAAAAATGGAATTTGGAGAACAAAGCGTAAGTGTAAGTAACTTTGTTTGAAAGATGTACATTTGGGTGCTCACAGTTTAATTGTTATTTTTTAGGGAAAGTTGCCCGAAATAAATTTTCCCACAAACTGTGAATACCATAATTGAATACTCAATCTTCCATTTTTTAATATTCAGCAAGTTCGCAGCATGATGCGAATATTTGGCACACATTTTTAGTATTCAAATTGATATATAGAAAGTTAAAATAAATAATAAGTGCTAATAACACACTCGATTTGTGCAAACACATTTTTCGTCTGGCGAAGACGAAGATGTGCATAAATAAATTGACTTTGTTACAAAAATAATTCATAAACGCGTTTACAAATTTTTTCGATTTCTAACGTTTTATATAGAGGGTTAAAGTTCTAAAGTTTTATAAACCCAACCATATAAAGTTTAGATATTGAGCAGTGAATCGAGTGCGGAAATTTGAAGTTTGTGTAAATGTAAATAATGTCATGTATTTTTCTCTTACATAAGAAAAAAATAATATTAAATCAAAATTTAATTATCAATCAATCATTATTGCTCCCTTTTACTCCTTTATATAACCTAAAAAACCCATCAAAACACACCCTATGAAGCAAAATGCTATACAATGCGTTATAGGTCCCTGGAGACCTTTTCGCAACGCTAAGACCAACGGGCGACTCACTAAACGGAGGGTTAAAAAATTTTTTGGACTTAGAACATTTTTAATAGTGCTGCTCATATTCATACACTGCACATCTGCTGCCACCCCAAGTGCATACAGTGGGACAAAAACCCCCACTAGCACACACACATTTTTGTACGCAAAATTATTTTCACACTTTTTTACGTTCACTAACACACTAATACAAATAATCACATACACATATATATACATACACATATTTATACACACACATATTTACACACACATATATTTATACACATACCCATACATACGTGTATATTCCGCAATCGACGAAGATGGCGGACTTTCCGAAATGCAGTTAGGTTTCCGGAAGGGTAAATCCACCATAGACGCGGTCAAGGTGGCAGTAGACTTAGCGCAAGAGGCAATCAGTGGTGAGCGATGGCTGGGTGGAAATACTGTCTCGTAGTCACGCTAGATATAAAAAACGCGTTTAACTCGGCCAATTGGACTCAAATTCTGTCAGTATTAAAAGAAGACGAAATGTCCAAAAATACCTCCGGAAGATTATGGAAAGCTATTTTACGAACAGGCGACTTTTCTATGATACAAAAGATGGCGGCAAAAAGTATCTAGTCACTGGCGGAGTGCCGCAAGGCTCGGTGCTGGGTCCCCTATTATGGAATATAATGTATGACGATGTGCTGAGGTTAAGCGTGCCCCCAGAAGTCAAAATAATCGGATTTGCAGACGATATAGCTGTGGTGATAGTAGCCAAACACACGACGGAGATAATGAGTACCGCAAACAAGACGGTGCAAACCATACAAGAGTGGCCTAAGCAGCGTAGGCTTGACACTAGCTGAGCACAAGACGGAGGCAGTCCTTATTAGTAGCTGAAAGAAAAAGGAGACGGTCACGTTCATGGTAGGCGAACACTGCATAACGTCGAAAGCGGTGGTAAAGTATCTTGGCATACTATTGGACTCAAGGCTTAACTTTAAAGCCCATCTTGAGTACTCGAGCGATAAAGCGGCAAAAGTCGGAACCGCGCTGGCAAGACTTATGGCGAATGTGAGAGGGCCAAAGCAGCGCCGTAGACTGCTGTTTGCAGGTGTGGTAAAGAGCGTGCGCCAATATGGCCGAAAGCGCTCAATACAAAAGCATACGCGAAGGAAGTCAGAGCCGTATATCGCCGGTCCGCTCTCCGCGTATGCTCCGCGTTCCGTACAGTGTCAGAAGAAGCGGTACTTATCATCGCGGGAATGTACCCAATTGACATACTGGCACAAGAGCAAATTCCCGACGCAGCAGAGCAGCAGCGGAAAGACAACAAAGATGTGGTGCGACAGAGCAGCCTCCGAAGTTGGCAGAGTAGGTGGGACGCGGCCAAATCAGGGCGTTGGACACACCGCCTTATACCTGACATAAAAGTGTGGATCGGCAGGGCAGGCGGAGAAGTCGACTACTACCTGACCCAAATTATGAGTGGCCACGGGTGCTTTAGAGCTTACCTGCACCGGTTTAAACGGGAAAATTCACCCTACTACGACGTCTGTGAAAACCTGGAGGAAGATGCCTACCACGTGTTCTTTATCTGCCCACGCTTTGACACGCTGCGCGAGAGCTTGGCCGATACCTTGGGAGAGTGGCCAACACCAGAGAACTTGGTGACGCAAATGACGTCGTCGCCAGAAAAGTGGAACGCAGTGTGCAACATGGCGGCTAGTGTTATTACTAGTCTTAGAGTGGCAGAAAGGTGGCGGAACCGGAGGTAATTGTATGTAGTACGAGAACGGTTGACGATTATGAACTACAACGGACGATTGAGCTTAGTGCTAAACCCTCCTCCCGACGAAAAACCTGACGGTAGTACCGGGTGGGCCAAAGGACGAGAAAGAGATGGTTTTTTTTTTTTTTTTTTTTTTTATTATAACACGAGCAAACGCGCAGGGGATGACCCCTATTAATGCGAAGCATTGCGTTGGTTCAGGAAGGATATATAGGTTAGGAGATAGGGTTATGAGTGAAGTGGTTGTGGACTCTTGCCTTGAACCCATCGAGATCATAAGTGCTGGGGAAAATATCCGCAGGGAGACCATTCCACAACCGCGCTGTACGGGCCAGAAACGAACCTTCTCTGTAGTGCGTAGTGCGCTGGAACATCGTTTCGACGTGGAATGCATGGGCGCCAGTGTTCAAACGGGTTGCCCGGGGGAATACCCGGAGTGATGGTATCAAGCTGCTCATCTCCACTGAGCAATTACCGAAAAAGTATCGGTAAAATAACACCACACATGCCACGTTTCGACGATGCTCCAAGGAGTCAATAGAGCTGGATGCCCTACTGTCCCCTATAAGTTTAATCGCACGGTTTTGCACCCGATCGAGGAACTCCAAATGGGTTTTTGAAGCCCCCGCCCAGAGCTGCGAGTTAAACTCCATTTTGGGTCGGATATAGGTAGTGTAAACAATGCGGAGATCAGACGGAGTGAAATATTTTTTGCACCGCTTTAGGAAGCCGAGGCACTTGGCTGCTTCTTTCGACACGCCAAAAATATGATCGTTCCAACGAAGATCGTTCTTAATGGACATGCCCAGAACATCAAGAACTGCCGATTCCGCAATACCCACACCACCCATAACCAGGGATGTGTTGGGATGTGGGGAGACTCGTTTGTGGGATAACAGGAAACATTGGGTCTTGCGGGGGTTAAAATCGACCCTGTTCGCTTGACCCCACTTGGAGATTGTTTGAAGGTCGCTATTAAGTGTGTCATTCATACGGCGCCGTTCTATCTCAATCTCCACAGAGCTCGGACGCTTTGTGAAGGAGTATGAATGACAAATGGTGCTGTCATCCGCAAACGAGTAGATGGGATTCTTCGTCGACGACAATAGGTCGTTGATGAAGATAAGGAAAAGGGTTGGAGAAAGGACCGAACCCTGCGGCACTCCCGCGCTAAGGGAACGTTTTTCCGAGGCTATGCCGTCTATTACAACACGGATAGAGCGATCATGGAGGAAGCTCGTAATCCAACGAGAGAAGATACTACCGACACCATAGGCAATCAATGTTGACACGAGTGCTTTATGCCACACCCGGTCAAAAGCCTTGGAAATATCCAATGCAACAACCTTGCTTTCACCGAGGTTTAGAATGCTATGGTTCCATTTCTCGGTGAGGACCGCCATAAGGTCTCCCGTCGATCGCTGTCTTCGGAAGCCGTATTGGCGGTCACTTAGCAGTCTATTGTGCTCCAGATATTTCACAAAGTTGAAGTTTACAATGCTTTCCATTGCTTTGGAAAGCACCGAGCAAATTGCTATAGGTCGGTAGTTCGCAGGGTCAGTAGTCTTGCCTTTTTTGGGAACTGGTTGAACATTTGCTACCTTCCAACATGTCGGAAATACACCTGTGGTGTATGACATGTTGAAAAGTTTGCGTAATGGACAAGCCAGCGAAGTAGCGCACTTTTTCAAAACAAGGGCTGGAATGCCGTCCGGCCCTGAAGCCTTATTTACATCGAGATTTGCAAGCACTCTTTTAACTACCCGTGTCCGAAAATGAATTTCTGGCATAGAGCAAGATACGTTTTCGACTACGGGCAGTGGTTGATCGCTAGGGGGCAGAGAGGAATTCTCTGCGAAAATTTTAGCCAACAAATTAGCTTTATCAACCGAGTGAGTGATGATTTGATCATTGTCAAGAAGAGTTGGAATTGAAGACGATGTTTGGTTCTTCATCTTCTTAACGAATGACCAGAAGTTCTTACTACCACGCTGGCATTGAAGAACTTTTTTCCTTTGGCGCTGTTCGTGGAGAAACTTTTGGCGCCTTAGGATGGCATTGCATCGATTTCTAGCCTGTTTACGCAGCTGTTCAGTGGCGGCATTTTTATTTGCCTGCCATGCTCTGAAAGCTTCCTCTTTAGACCTGACAGCAATTCTGCATGTCTCATTAAACCAGAGATTGTCCTTAGGTTTAATGAAAATTTGCTTATTGGGGATGAAGGACCGCATTCCCAATAATATAATTTCTTCAACCATTTTGGCTGCGGCATTTATGTTTCCATCAAGAAAACACAATTTCCAATTGAAGTGGGCGAAAAAATCGTTGAGCCCACTCCAGTTAGCTTTATCATACATCCACATTAAGCGCTTCGGGGCTAAGGGCGAAGCATTGAGGATAGAAGAGTATGAAAAAGACGCCAAAATGGTGCAATGGTCCGAGTTTCCAAGAAGTGCGTGCATTTCAACATCATATTTTTCATGATGTGAAGTGAGAAAAAGGTCTAGAGTATTGAGAGCTTGCCCCGCAACGCAGGGGATATGCGTTGGTTCATGCACTATTTGAGTCAAGTTATTAGACTCGGCAAAGAGCTCAACAAATAAGCCTTCAGGAGTTGTGTGGCTGGAATGGCGTAGCCAATTGGAATTATGAATATTGAAATCACCAGCAACTACAATTTCACTATTCGGATACGATTCCAAAATATGAGAAATAGAATCAGAGAGAAGTTCAAACATGTTATAAGTAAAATCTCTCCCTGAATTCGGGCTTCTGTAAAGAAAGCAGAAGTGCAGAATGTGCGACTGGATATTGAATCCAAATGAATTCCAAACTTTTCCAATGTTTAATAGGCAAACACATTTGGAAACAATTTGCTTGAAAGCGAGTTGGCAAGGTCCAAGGTTACAAATCGCAAACGTTTTCCAAACTTTTTGCAAACCTTTACTCGAGTAACGGTAATTTGATCAAATTTACATCAATGCATGCGTTCAAAATTCAAACACAAATTTTAAGTTCTTTGATTTTTCAATGAAATTTCTCATTTGGTGTCGTGGGTTTCCAGTGTGAGGACCTCAGCTCAGTCAGAGTAAGCATACAATATAATACAATACAATAAAGAATGGCATTCTAGAAGTTTATATTTTTACAGACAAAGTGGCTGAACACTTTTCTTGGCAAGACACCGAAGTCAAGAAAAGCATACGGAATTTTAGCACAGCCATTACTATAAGAAGTACGGCAATTTGTAAAATAGTTTAAAACTATTTATTAATAACAGTTTTCTTTATAGCTTATAATTAAATTGCTTAAATTGCTTATGAAAAAGCTCCCAACCTGCCCTTTCGGAACCGGCATAAAACTGTAGGTCCCTTTCACCCGCGTACAAATTCACAAGCACAACACGGGTGGTTGCGAGAAGCTAGGCCTTAGTCTCGCGTAAGCGGGCTGTCGTGCTAGTCAATTAATTATTTCTATTATAGATGCAGCCAGTGCTAAACATATCGACGAGGACGTTTATGTTCGTGGTACTAAGGCCTTTTTCCAATTTTCCAAAAATAGGCAGAAACAACCCAGCGAACAATTTGCATTTGAAATAAACTTACTGCAAGCTTACACACGCAAGCATTTTATTTGGAATAAGCTTCCGAAATGTTGGAAAAATGTTTGGATTCAATTGTTATGCAAACGGAATTGACCCTTGCTGAAAAACTTATTTCTACAAACTTAATGCAAACGTTTTAGACAAACCTAATACAAACATTTTGTAACCGTTTATTATAAGCTTATAATAAACTTATTAGACTAGCTCATTCCTAATGTGATGCAAGCTTGTAGTAAGTTTATACCAAATGCAAATTTTTCGCTTGGTATAAATTGGAATAAATTTGCACGCTTGCATCACATTTGGAATGAGTTTGTCAATGAGGGTCAATTCTGTTTGCCTTCAAATTGGATCCAAACATTTTTCAAACATTTCGCAAATTAAAAAAACGTTCCTCAATTTTTTAATCCGTTTTATTTTTAAGACTTTTGTTTACTTTTTGTTTCTGCCTATTTTTGAAAAATTGGAAAAAGGCCTTAGTGCCACGAACATAAACGTCCTCGTCGATATGTTTAGCACTGGCTGCATCTATAAAGGAAAACTGTTATTAATAAATAGTTTTAAACTGCTTTACAAATTTCCGTACTTATAGCAATGGCTGTGCTAAAATTCAGTATGCTTTTCTTGACTTCGGTGCCTTGCCAAGAAAAGTGTTCAGCCACTTTGTCTGTAAAAATATAAACTTCTAGAATGCCATTCTTTATTGTATTGTATTGTATTATATACTAATGTTGGGGGAAATAAAACGTCCGCCCAACTCGAGTTAATGTAAGAAACTGAACTTTATTTACAGTCAAAATAACAATTTCTGGCTTAGTTTTGATTTAAATACATAATTCGCTTATACATGTTTATTGGTGCAGCTGCATGTCATCATATTTCATGCAGCTGCAGATTTTTGCTGATTGAGCAACTTGTCGTGATCATTGCTGTGCACTATGTCTGGGAATATGTATGGATGGGAATATATGGTGCGTGGGTTGCATGGGAATGTGGTGTGTGGGTTGTAAGGGAATGTGGTGTGTGGGTTATATAACTCCTCCACCGTTTAGGTCATTTGCGTCTCTTGCAAATGGGTCTATACTTTCCTCTGTTTTAGAAATAGTGGATATTCCTTTATTTAGCTCAATATTTGTAACAATCTTGGTTTTTTTCTTTTTCCACACAATTACAACTACAGCAATGATTACCGCAATGAGTAAGAAGTTTGATAAATAGGAGACATACATGATGGCGTTATTTTTGTATTTTACGTACTCTATCTGTTTTCTATTACTTATTGTCTTTAATTTTAAGCTTTGCAGCGTGAAATTTTGTTCTTGTTTTGTTAAGTTCTTATACGCTATTGGTATTAGTACACTTTCTATAAATTTATCGATTTTGTTGCTAAAGGAGTATTCTCCAATGGTAACATTACATGTCTTAAACTTTATGACATTGTTATTTTCTATGATTATGTTTTGACTTATGCAGTTTTGTTCTAATTTTGTTGGCGATAAATTTTTGATGATTAACAAATTGTTTGCTATTTTAGTTATAGACGTTACATTATTGCGCCTAAAAGTACAGACGTTTTCTTGGCCCAAAACATTTCTAATGCAATAATCAAAATGAGGGCTTAGCTTTTTTTTCGAAAACACTTTTTCATCAAATGTAAAAACTTTATTATCTTGTAGAATTATTTCCACGTTATCCGAATCCAATTCCTCGAAATCGTGATTCGGAAACGGTATTACCAAAGCCTTATGGTATTTTTACTGGGTGGCGGTCATGTTTGGCCAGGTTGCAGATCTCACAATTATTAACGTATCTCGTGATCAGTTTGATCATCTTTGGGTGGCAGTATTTCGATTTTAGCTCCTTAAATACTTCCTGGATACCTCTGTGCTTATTATGTAAATGTTCCTCCTTGATGAGAAAGAGCATTTGTTCTTTATCGGTTATGTCTGTTAATCTGACGCTTGATTTTAGTTATTTCAAACCCTTGTTAGTGGAGAAAAACTTAACATAAGGGGCATTCCACGCGAAGCGGACAGGTAAAAAACTCGATGTTTCCGATTTCACTAATATTTGAGTATGTTCTACCTATACGTATTATTGATAAGTATACCAAATATTTTTGTGATATAATGACTAGTTAAAGAGTTATGGGACTTTGAAGTTTTCGACAGCCGGTTGGCATGCAGTACTTCAAAGCCGATTATGGAGTCATAAAATTATATATTAAAATAATTAAACCACTGGATTTCTTACTTCATTTACTGAGCTTTTTAATGGTCTTGTTGGAAAAGAAAAAAATTTTTTTTTTCGTAAAAAAAAAAACCAATTAATTTTTTTTCCTTGATTTTCACTAAGTTGGACCATTTTGTTTTTTTTTATTTTTTTTATATATATTGCTAATATTGTATAGAACATTGGTGCCAACTTTTATAATGGGCGTGGAAGTGGATTAGGAGCTAGACTGAAAATACTGCCGAAGGGTGGCGTATTTTGGTACTTAATAGGTATTAAATATCAAATAAACTCATTTTTTTGATAACACAGGCCGACAAAATTCGAACAAATTTCAGAACCAGAAACCAGAGTATACTTTTCCGAAGGTTTTTGGTGCGCTGAACAAGAATCTGGCCTCAGAATTGCTCCATCATGAATACTCATGAGGTGTACAAAACTTGAGAAATTCTGTGTATAATGTATAATTCATGTGTATTCCAAACTTCAATTTTGGATATCTCAAAGACGAAAAATGACTTTTGAGCAAACTAAGGCGCATTTGAAAGGGAAAGGCTTGTACTTTAAGATGCCAGCAGTTATTTTACAAAAAAAAGTTAAAATAGCTATGCTACATAACCTCAAATATAGGCAAAAACCGCAATTTTCGCACTTTTAGGTTAGGATATCTCGAAAACCTAACATGATGGAGCAATTCTGAGGCCAGATTCTTGTTCAGCGCACCAAAAACCTTCGGAAAAGTATACTCTGGTTTCTGGTTCTGAAATTTGTTCGAATTTTGTCGGCCTGTGTTATCAAAAAAATGAGTTTATTTGATATTTAATACCTATTAAGTACCAAAATACGCCACCCTTCGGCAGTATTTTCAGTCTAGCTCCTAATCCACTTCCACGCCCATTATAAAAGTTGGCACCAATGTTCTATACAATATTAGCAATATATATAAAAAAAATAAAAAAAAACAAAATGGTCCAACTTAGTGAAAATCAAGGAAAAAAAATTAATTGGTTTTTTTTTTACGAACAAAAAAATTTTTTTCTTTTCCAACAAGACCATTAAAAAGCTCAGTAAATGAAGTAAGAAATCCAGTGGTTTAATTATTTTAATATATAATTTTATGACTCCATAATCGGCTTTGAAGTACTGCATGCCAACCGGCTGTCGAAAACTTCAAAGTCCCATAACTCTTTAACTAGTCATTATATCACAAAAATATTTGGTATACGTATCAATAATACGTATAGGTAGAACATACTCAAATATTATTGAAATCGGAAACATCGAGTTTTTTTACCTGTCCGCTTCGCGTGGAATGCCTCATAAGTATCTTGAAGTCGTAAGAAAAGTTGGTCATCTGTGCAATAAATACACATTGTGCCTTTATCTTTTAGTACTTGTCCAAGTAGCTTCGTTAGATTACTATTTTCGCACACTGTTATGTAATTCCTAACAGTGTTGTTAACAATTTTAATTGTTATTTTCTCTGAGTCGCCTTTTTGTAGATGAATTTGGTTTTTGTATAGGTTAACAGGCCTCTCGGTAATGTAAATGTAATCCGTTTCGTCCTCTGCGGCGCTGTGTATCGTTGCGCCCGTAGAGCTTATGTCCTCTTCCTGTCCAATGTTACACAGTACATTGTCGAAATTCGTACTGTCTTCGTCAATATTTTCGGTCACAATTCTACTTAGTCCGTCAGCTACCTGATTCTCTTTCCCTTTTAGATATTTGATGTCAAAGTCGTATTCATTTAATTTTATTTTCCATCTTTGCAATTTCATATTTGGCTCCCGAATGCCATTAAGCCAGGTTAGAGGTTTATGATCTGTGCAGATTGTGAATTTCCTGCCGTAGACGTATGTTCGGAAGTATTTAACTGCCCACACTATCGCAAGCAGTTCTTTTTCAATAGTGGCATACCGCTTTTCATGCTCGTTTAGTGTTCGCGATGCGTAACTAATCGGATGATTATTCTGGGTCAGTACGGCTCCAATAGCGTAATTGGATGCATCTGTAACTACCGTAAATGGCTTACAAAAATCTGGGTGTTTTAGTATGGGGTCCGTAACAAGGAGTGTTTTCAATTTGTTGAAGGCGGAAATGTATTCTGTGTCTTTCGGATTTATTTTGGCGTCCTTTTTTAGACAATTTATTAGGGGGTACGCGACTTTCGCATAATCCCTAATGAATTTCCTATAGTAACCAGTGATTCCTAGGAATTGCCTAATTTCCTTAACTGTTGTCGGGATTTTTATTTTCTTTATTGCGTCGATTTTTGATTTGTCAGGTTTTATTCCGTCTTTCGTGATTATGTGTCCCAAATAGTCCGTTGTTTCTGCGGCGAAATGGCACTTGCTTATTTGAATTTTTAGGTTCGCCTCTCTTAGCGTTTGTAAGACCTTTTTTAATGAAGTTATGTGTTCCTCGAAACTGGTTGAAAAGATCAGCACATCGTCAAGGTACACAACGCATATCTTGTTTATGTGTTCTTTAAGTACGCAGTTCATGAGTCTTTGGAATGTTGAGGGTGAGTTCTTCAAGCCAAATGGCATTCGCAGAAACTCATAGTGTCCGTTGGCTGTCGAGAATGCGGTTTTCGGACGATCTTTCGGAGCTACTTCAATTTGATGGAACCCTTTTGCTAAGTCTATTTTTGAAAAATAATTGCATTTTCCCAGCTTATCAAATAGTTCATCAATGTTTGGTATAGGAAACTTGTCGTCTATTGTCTGTTCGTTCAATTTCCTATAGTCGACGACTATTCTCCACTTCTGCTCCCCAGAGCTGTCTGATTTTTTGGGTACTACCCAGATGGGGGCGTTGTACGGGCTGTTGCTTGGTTGTATAATTTTTGTCTTGAGCATTTCTTCCAGCTGTTTGTCAACTTCTTGTCGATGAATCACTGGGTATCGGTATGACTTAGTGTAAATGGGGATGTTTGTCTTGGTCTTTATTTCATGTTTGTTTTCATTGGTGAATGTAAGATTATCACCCTCTTTAAAAAAAACGTCTGAATAATCTTCTAGCAACCTTTTGAGTATCCGCGTATCTTTGGGGTTTAAATGTTCTGCAAAGTTACGGTTTGAAATTTGTTGGTGGTCAAGTTGGTTGTTAAAAATGTTAATATCCTCACTCATTTGTAGTTTTTCTATGTAGGTTTCTTCTTCTTTGTTGAAGAAAATTGGTATTGTTGCATTAGATGTAGTAAGCGCCCGTTTTTTGTAGTCTACCACTGCTTCTAAATTAATCAAAATATTATTACCTATCAATCCGTCAAATTCATCGTGGAATTTGTATTCTAAGAACTGTACGTGGTAATCATCTTTTTCATTAAATTCCTTGAATAATGGGAATTCGTAGCATGTATTAAGTGTGTGAATTTGGTTTAAAGCCCTAAGTGTCTTGGGGGTAGATACAATTTTCCATTTTGGGTTGCAGAGATAAGGGTTTATTATACTATACTCTGCTCCGCTGTCTATAATAAATTTTAAGTTACGAATTTTGGTTTTAATCACTATATAAGGTAATCGTCCTCGGCTTCCCCGTGAAAATTTGAATTGTCGTTTTCTTGATCAATTGCAGCTGTCAGGTTACCTTCACAATTGTTTCTGCTTCTTTCGTTGGTAGAAATGTCCATTGGTTCCACTCCGTTCCCAGCTGGAGTGTGTTCTTGGTGTCTACGAGTGTCTATCAGTCTAGATTGGCTGCTACTGTTCTCGTTTCTGTATGAGTATTGTCTGAGGTTAGGATTTACCCATTCATTGTTTCTATAGTTTCCGTAGTTGTTTCTGTTTTGCCCGCTGTTATTTGAGCTTGGTAGGTTGTTCCTGTTAGGAGCAGGATTTTGCCTGTATTGCCCATTGTTATCTGTGTTTGGGAGATTATTCCTATTAGGAGCAGAATTTTGCCTGTATTGCCCATTGTTATTTGTGTTTGGGAGATTATTCCTATTAGGAGCAGGATTTTGCCTGTATTGCCCATTATTATTTGAATTATTATCGTTATGGATTTGATTGTTTCTATTTTGTCTGTTGTATAGGTTTGATGAGTTGGGTTGGTTACTTGAGTCCGTGTATGCCCAGTAGTTCTTTCCGTATCTGGAATATCCATTAGTCTGGATTACTTCGAAAGCTTCTGTTAGTGAGGGAGGGTTCCTGCTAACTATCATACTTTTAACTGGTTCAGGTAACCCATTTTTAAATGAATGGTACGCAATTCTTTTGTTACTAGCTATTTCTTCGGAATTTCCTCTTCCCTCCAAGAGATAAGCGTTATTTAGTCTAGCTAACAGACTGTTGATTTTTCTATAAAATTCCTCTATCGTTTTGTCACACCTACATGCCCTGATTTTGTCTATTAGAGTCTCAATTGAATCTTTTTCTCCGTGTGCTCTAATTAAAACTGTCTTCAGTTCAGTCAAAGTTGTTACGTTTCCATTTGTTAACAATGTGGACCGTGCGTTTCCTATTACTTTATCTTTAATTAGCCCAAGTATTAGGGCTTTGTAGTCGTTATGAAGTGCTTCTAACATTGGTCCTAGGCTTTCAATCCTATTTATGAAATTTACTAGTGAATTTCTGTCGCCATCAAATGGGCTTACGCAGTTTAAAGCTGTGGTTATAAGTTTAAATTTTTGCAATCCATCGAGATTCTCCATTTTACTTTTATTTCTTTTACTTTCTTATTTATAATTATATTTTTTATTATTTTTTTATTTTTTTTATTTTTTATTTTTTTTTATTTTTTATTTTTTTTTTTATTAAACTTAGGTTCTAAACTTAACTTAGTCTGCTTAGCTGTTTCCGGTTTCCTTGGTGCTTCCTGCTTTGTTGTCTTCTCTGGTTTCTTGAAATGTCTGCCTTACTGATCGGATGTTTCGCCAAGTCCTTTCTACCCGTCCTCTATTTCGTTCGCTGTAAATCTTTTGTGTAAGAAACGGCGACAAAATATGTGTGACGGCACAGATTGAATTGAAATTGTGACTTGAAAAATTTTCAAGAGCGAATTTGTCAAAATTGATTCGGCGTGATTCACCACTTGTTTCCTTTCAAATTTGTTTTGTTTTTTTTTTTCCACGGCTTTGCTGCACTTTTTGCTTGAGTCGTTTGACATAAATTCACTTTGGTTATAAGGGCGAAAATTACTATTATTTTTTTTCTTACTTTTATTTTATTTCTTTATTGGGAGGATTTCTTATCTTTCCTTAAATGCAATCTTAAAATGTTTTGTTTTTCCCGTTTTGATAAAAAATTTTTCATTTATTTCTTTTTTTTGTTTGTTTTGCTGTTTCGGTTTGCACTGTTCACAAATTTACTCCGTGCACATTTTCGTATACGAAATATTGCAATTTGTAGCCTTTACCGACTGCGCCACTAATGTTGGGGGAAATAAAACGTCCGCCCAACTCGAGTTAATGTAAGAAACTGAACTTTATTTACAGTCAAAATAACAATTTCTGGCTTAGTTTTGATTTAAATACATAATTCGCTTATACATGTTTATTGGTGCAGCTGTATGTCATCATATTTCATGCAGCTGCAGATTTTTGCTGATTGAGCAACTTGTCGTGATCATTGCTGTGCACTATGTCTGGGAATATGTATGTATGGGAATATGTATGGATGGGAATATATGGTGCGTGGGTTGCATGGGAATGTGGTGTGTGGGTTGTAAGGGAATGTGGTGTGTGGTTTATATAACTATATTGTATACTTACTCTGACTGAAATGAGGTCCTCACACTGCAAACGCACGACAACAAATGAGAAATTTCATTTAAAAATCAATGAACTTATAATTTTCGTTTGAATTTTGAAACCTCCAAACGCATCGCATGCCCTGATGTAAATTTTTTCAAAATTGATCAAATTACCGTTACTCGAGTAAAGGTTTGCAAAAAGTTTGGAAAACGTTTGCGATTTGTAACCTTGGAAAATGTTTGCCAACTCGCTTTCAAGCAAATTGTTTCCAAATGTGTTTGCCTATTAAACATTGGAAAAGTTTGGAATAAATTTGGAAAACACTTGCGCATGTAAGTTTGGAAAATTTTTATTAATTCATTGAAAATAAGTTTTGAAAACATTTACGGTTTATAAGTTTGGAAAACGTTTGCTAACTTGCTTACAAGCAATTTGTTTCCAAACGCGTTTGTCTGATTGTTCGCTGGGAAAAGTCTTAATAATAAAATGGATTAAAAAATTTAGGAACTTTTTTAATTTGCAAAATGTTTGGATCCAATTTTAAGGCAAACGGAATCGACCCTTATTGACGAGCTCATTCCAAATGTGATGCAAGCGTGCAAATTGATTCCAATTTATACCCAGCGAAAAATTTTCATTTGGAATAAACTTACTACAAGCTTGCATCACATTCGGAATGAGCTTGTCTAATAAGCTTATAATAAACGTTTACAAAATGTTTGGATTAGGTTTGTCTAAAACGTTTGCATTAAGTTCGTAGAAATAAGATTTTCAGCAAGGGTCAATTCCGTTTGCATAACAATTGAATCCAAATATTTTTCCAACATTTCGGAAGCTTATTCCAAATAAAATGCTTGCGTGTGTAAGCTTGCAGTAAGTTTATTCCAAATGTAAATTGTTCGCTGGGATATTTTCATACACATTTGACTACACATTTATATTATATTTATATTCTAGTACACACATTCCCCATTCTTCTACATACATTCCCCTTTCGCATTTACAAATTTGCTTGTTTCCCATACAAACAAATTCACTTTTTCACAAATAAAAACACATTTAATTCACATTTGACTACACATTTGTTATATTATAATAATTTACATACATTCCCAATTCCCATATACACTTTTCTGTTTATTACCCATTCACATTTACAAAAAATTTACTTGTTTCCCATATATATATATATATATATATATATATATATATATATACAAGGTGCAACCCAAAGTAAACAGGACTTTTATAAAATAAAGAAAACGGATGATTATTTTTGTATAATTCTTTTTATTTATTCAAAATACTCTCCTTCTGCTTCGATACAACGTTTTGCACGGTCCAAAAGCATTAGGAATGAGTGTTTTAGGCCATCGGCCGGCATCGCCTTCAGAATGTTGGTACAAGCCTTTTGGATGTCCTCAACGTCCTTATAACGGTTTCCTTTCATCGGCAAATGCAACTGACCGAATAAGTAGAAGTCACAGGGAGCCATATCAGGCGAATACGGTGAATGATTGATGGTAAAAATGCGATTTTTGGTCAAATAATCGGTCGTAACTAGGGCTCTGTGAGCCGGTGCATTATCATGCAATAAACGCCAACTTCCTTCCTCGCGATATTCTGGCCGAATACGACGAATGCGATGCACCAAACGCTTCAAAAGTTCAACATAAAACAAAGCGTTAATTGTTTTTCCCGGTGGAACAAACTCTCGATGAATTATTCCCTTTGAATCGTAGAAACAAATGAGATGAGTTTTGATTTTTGACTTCTCACGGCGGGTTTTTTTCGGATTTGGCTCATCTGGGTGCTTCCATTCGGCACTTTGACGCTTTGTTTCGGGATCTATTGAAAGCACCACGTTTCGTCACCGGTTACGATGTTGAACAAGAAATTTGGATCACGTCTGGCTTCCCGAACGATGTCTTTTGCGTGCTCAATTCTCTGCGCTTTTTGGTCGTCGGTTAAAGTGTGCGGAATGAAGCGAGAACACACTTTACGGAGACCCAAATGTTCGGTTAAAATGCGATCAATTGATGTTTTGGAGATGTTCAATTCCATTTCCATCAATTCCAATGATGATTTTGGCTGCATTTTGATAAAATCACGCACAGTTTTGATGACATTGTCAGTAATCACAAATTTCGACTGGCCGACGTGTTCGTCGTCATTCAAGTCTTCACGACCATTCTTGAATCGATTCAACCACTCATTAACACGGCCACGGGATAAACAATCATCACCATAAACTTGCTTTAACAATTTAAACGTTTCGGTAAAAGTTTTACCAAGTTTAAAACAGAACTTAATATTAGCTCTTTGTTCGATCGACATTCTCGTACCAAAGTTAAAAACATACTGTCACATTGAGCGGGATATTTCGGCGTCTACTAGACCAAATGTCATGAAATTTAGACAGTATGTGAATGAAAGATGTACCTTTCCAACGCATGTCCTCACACATAGATGGCGCCACCAGAAACGTCCCTATTGCAAAAGTCCTGTTTACTTTGGGACGCACCTTGTATATATTAGAGTGTCCCAAAAAATTAAAAGTAGTTTTTTTCCAAGGCATACCCTCTTATTTTGTTTCAATGATGTCAAAACTATTATAAATAAAATTTCATGTATTTAGAACCACGGCAACCCGTGCCGACTTGCATCGAAATATGTCGGTACTTGTTTAATAAGGCGCGCGGGAGCCAACGTATTGATTTACTTGTTGTTACTTGTTTGTTTGATTAGTAAACGCATTGTTTTCATTCAGTCAACATGTCAGTGGAATTACGCAGTTCTTAAAAGGGGATATTTTTAATAGGGGACGTAAAACATCAAATTACCAGTTCAAAACTTCCCTCTAATGGACAGGTTCTGGCAGTTCTGTTCTATAATATTCGAGAAATTAATTTAAGTGTCAATGAAAGCGCCAAGCTTCGTGAGTGCATTATTTACTGGGAAAAGGCACGTATACCAACTAAATCTTTACCGAACTGTGTTAAAAAACTAGTTAACTTGTACCAAGTTTGGAGAGAATTGCAAAAAAATGTAAATAAGTTTTCAAGAAAACTGCCCACCTCTACCGAGAGCACATAGTCTAACACTCTATGAGGAAAAATTTCATAACTCCGAAATTAGTGGCAGCTTTAGATAGGTGTCAGTTAAGTATGCGAAATTCCGTATTCCTCAACTATTGAAGCGCTTGGACATAACACTGACGAATATCCTAGAAGTAAGTCCTCAATTCAAAGTATTCGTACAGAAAAACGAAAAGAGCGCGCAAAAGCTATACAAGTTGATTTTCAAAACGAGATACCGGATACTGTAACTGTCCACTGGGATGGCAAACTCTTACCAGCTTTACAGTCAAACCTAAATTGGAGCGTCAGCGGCAAGCAACTGTCAAAATCGCTTCATGCCCATACAAAATGTATGGGGCAAACCGCAATTGAAACGCTCTGACGCTGAGCTATTCGAATTTCCAATTTTGACAAGGCGTTAGCGGTTGAAGTTGGCTGCGACTAACAAAAACGCCTGTAATTTATATTTGATTTGATTCAAATTGTGAGGAATTTATTCAAATAAGAGCTAAGTTTTGCAATATATATATATCCCTACCATATGAGGCATTCCACGCGAAGCGGACAGGTAAAAAAACTCGATGTTTCCGATTTCAATAATATTTGAGTATGTTCTACCTATACGTATTATTGATACGTATACCAAATATTTTTGTGATATAATGACTAGTTAAAGAGTTATGGGACTTTGAAGTTTTCGACAGCCGGTTGGCATGCAGTACTTCAAAGCCGATTATGGAGTCATAAAATTATATATTAAAATAATTAAACCACTGGATTTCTTACTTCATTTACTGAGCTTTTTAATGGTCTTGTTGGAAAAGAAAAAAAAATTTGTTGTTCGTAAAAAAAAACCCATTAAATTTTTTTCCTTGATTTTCACTAAGTTGGACCATTTTGTTTTTTTTTATTTTTTTTATATATATTGCTAATATTGTATAGAATATTGGTGCCAACTTTTATAATGGGCGTGGAAGTGGATTAGGAGCTAGACTAAAAATACTGCCGAAGGGTGGCGTATTTTGGTACTTAATAGGTATTAAATACACAGTGCAACATTGAAAAAAGGGACAAGGTCAAACCCGTCTCATTCGATAGAGGACCTCAGTAGATGAAAAAGTGTCAAGGGATTTTTCCCGGGATGTTCCAGTTTTTTTTTAAATGCAGTTTAAAGATGGTGGCTTAATGCCCCTTACTGAAACTTTTAAAACATCATATCTTTGGACTCAAATGTGATAAAGGAATAATTTTTACGTCAAATGAAAGCTAATGATATCAAGTCGATGACACAATATCCTTTTTGGAAAAATTTTATGAAAAAGGATATGAAGGACCTCAATTAAATTTTTATCCTTGAATATCCTGGAAAGCGTGAGAGCTAATTTTATATAAGTGACTTCTGGTAAAATAGCATTCAAAGATCTATACTGCTTATAAATTTCATGTAAGTCACTTTGATAGTTAAGACTCTACAACGATTAAAAAAATATGCTTTGCTACATTCGATGTTTTTAGTGAGCAGCTACGAGATATTCTGTACGTAAAAACATGAATGTAGCAGTGTATAATTTTTGAAACGCTGTAGTGGCTTAACAGTTCAAGTGATTGAAATGAAATTAATGTGCAGTATAGATCTTTAAATCCTTTTTTACCAGAAGTCACTTATATAAATTTAGCTCGCATGGTTTCCAGGATATTCAAGGATTAACATTTAGTTAATGTCCTTAATGTCCTTTTTCATACAATTTCTCAAAAAAGGATATTTTTTCTTTGACCTCATGTCATTAGCTTTCATTTGACGTAAAAATTATTCCTTTCTGACATTTGAGTCAAGAGATATGATGTTTTAAAAGTTTCAGAAAGGGTCACTAAGCCGCCATCTTTAAACTGCATTTAAAAAAAAACTCGAACATCCCGGAAAAAATCCCTTGACACTTTTTCATCTAGTGAGGTCCTCTATCGAATGAGACGGGTTTGACCTTGTCCCTCGAAATTTTTTTTGAATTTGTTGCACTGTGATATTAAATAAACTCATTTTTTTGATAACACAGGCCGACAAAATTCGAACAAATTTCAGAACCAGAAACCAGAGTATACTTTTCCCAAGGTTTTTGGTGCGCTGAACAAGAATCTGGCCTCAGAATTGCTCCATCACGTCAGGTTTTCGAGATATCCTAACCTAAAAGTGCGAAAATTGCAATTGAAAATTACATTATACACAGAATTTCTCAAGTTTTGTACACCTCATGTGTATTCCAAACTTCAATTTTGGATATCTCAAAGACGAAGACCATTGCTTTGACTTTTGAGCAAACTAAGGCGCATTTGAAAGGGAAAGGCTTGTACTTTAAGATGCCAGCAGTTATTTTACAAAAAACGTTAAAATAGCTATGCAACATAACCTCAAATATAGGCAAAAACCGCAATTTTCGCACTTTTAGGTTCCACGCCCAAAAAAACAAAATGGTCCAACTTAGTGAAAATCAAGGAAAAAAAATTAATTGGTTTTTTTTTTACGAAAAAAAAATTTTTTTTTCTTTTCCAACAAGACCATTAAATGAAGTAAGAAATCCAGTGGTTTAATTATTTTAATATATAATTTTATGACTCCATAATCGGCTTTGAAGTACTGCATGCCAACCGGCTGTCGAAAACTTCAAAGTCCCATAACTCTTTAACTAGTCATTATATCACAAAAATATTTGGTATACGTATCAATAATACGTATAGGTAGAACATACTCAAATATTATTGAAATCGGAAACATCGAGTTTTTTACCTGTCCGCTTCGCGTGGAATGCCTCATATATATATATATATATATATATATATATATATTGCAATTTTACGTGCATATATTGCCAAAGGAAGCATCATTCCCTGCTTAATTTCCCCACAGGCAATGCGCAACCCTCTCAATCTCCTAATCGGTCACATTCGACCCGACCACAGGTCGCAACAGCTCAAAAGCGAACGCACAACAACTCCACAACTCATTCCCCCCTTTTGGATGCACAACCCCACACATCTTCCAGGCAAACTACGCCCATAATACAAGCCTTACACTCCAATAATGGCACCCAATCCCTTCTGCCTACGGCACTGGTGTCTATTGAGCACGAAGGAAAGTTGTTCAAAGTTCGAGCGTTGATCGATCAAGCCTCTCAGCGTACCTTCATTTCTTCGAAGGTCCAGAAACGCCTCAAATTGCCAATCGAGAAATCCCCGTTCCAAATCTCGGGCATGGGCGGTCAGATTGTGCAAAATGCCGATCATACATGCTTCTTGACATTGGCAGTCCCTCAAACGAGCACGAAACTCCCCGTGCAAGCTATCGTGCTCCAAGAGCTTACGAAATTGCTCCCACCTTCTCATATAAACCCCCCAATTTGAAAGATTTCGCCATGCTAGAACTCGCTGATCCAAACCCCTTCGAGACAGCGCAGATTGATATAGTGATTGGCAGTGATTTCATCCCGCAGATCATGCTCGAAGGTATCCACCGAAATGTATGTGGCAGCTTACTTGCTTAGCATACAGTATTCGGTTGGGTATTAAGCGGTCCAGTACCCCCTCCATCGCATTTGACATGTGCCACTAAGGTACGAAATCGCCTTATGCATACTGGTCCCGCCCTTCGAAATAGCCTTCCTGCCCTAAAGGAAGCCCTTTCGCAAGTGATTGCCGCCCTCAATCCCGTAGGGTTTCCACCCCAGGAAATAATGGAAAGTCATTTTGAACCCACCACTCCAGCAAACTCATTCCCAAACCAAATTACCCCCTTCGTTGCCAACCGTTTCGACCCCGCATGATGGCTTCCGCCTCTAATGAGATGGAGAAAAAGGGGTCGACAAGAGCGTTGGTTTGACGCCACTCGTTCCACATTCACTGCAACTGACGGAAATTATATTCCCTCGCAGTTCCTCATTGCACCTCCTCCATCCCGGCTCCGAAAAGAGGACAGTTGCCACTCCAGTGCGACTTGCTCCAAGCGCTGCAAATCCCGCAGACGTCGGACTGATCGGGTATAAACTCCAAGATCTATAAGATCTCCCTCTCGGGTGGAACGGCTCCAGCAATTCCCATGCTCACACAGTTCCAATTCCGGACCAAAGAGCGGTTGACTGCCACCACCCTCTCGAAGAGCAAACCGACATTCTCGTTCGGTTCTCCTGCTTCTCTCGAGCCCTACGAACATACGATTATAACGTACAAAGTAATCCCTCATAACCCTCTCGACGAGCACACCGACATTCTCAGTCGGGTCTCCTGCTTCGTTCGAGCTCTACGAGCACATACTTATCCCGAGCGGAGTTGACCTTGTTTATAAGCAACCGCTCGAACCCCCTTATAACTCTCGCTCGAAATTCTCATTCCCTCTAAAGAACTGAAATGGCAATGCAGCTAATTTTTATATGTATTTTTCTCATATTCCCTCGGCTGTAGCTTACGCAAACCCTGCAGCTTTTCCCATTCACACGATGTCCACATTATAATTTCCTCTGACATCTCACCTTTTTTGCAGATCAGCCGACCATCGCAGCAGGTACCCCTTGGACTGCTCCGCACGGCCGGATGGATCATCCCCCGCAAAAGAGGTCATCGGCGCACCCCTAAGCGCACCCACAGCCAGCCTGCCGTTAGCCGCACCACCACCCCCTCGGTTACTTCATCAATTGCACTCTGCAATGGCGGCCGCGATGGCTAAATGAGTGCTGTGGTTGTTCAGTGATCTGTCGATCCCACCTCTAATCCCTTCCTTTCCTTATCCTCTTGTACTAATGTTCCCCCTATTTATGCTCCCCGGCTTAGGCCGTTGTTCTCGTTCAATGTTTATTGTTATTCCTCGATATTCACCCGTCTACCAATAAAGACACCCCATAACCCGAAAAACCACTTGGGTTTTGATTCTACCGCTCCGCCGACGTAAACAACATGCAATGTGCTCTTTTAGCCAAATGCAATTTTTTCCAAGCAAAATTATTACAAAGTAATCTAATACAAGGTGCAACCCAAAGTAAACAGGACTTTTATAAAATAAAGAAAACGGATGATTATTTTTGTATAATTCTTTTCATTTATTCAAAATACTCTCCTTCTGCTTCGATACAACGTTTTGCACGGTCCAAAAGCATTTGGAATGAGTGTTTTAGGTCATCGGCCGGCATCGCCTTCAGAATGTTGGTACAAGCCTTTTGGATGTCCTCAACGTCCTTATAACGGTTTCCTTTCATCGGCAAATGCAACTGACCGAATAAGTAGAAGTCACAGGGAGCCATATCAGGCGAATACGGTGAATGATTGATGGTAAAAATGCGATTTTTGGTCAAATAATCGGTCGTAACTAGGGCTCTGTGAGCCGGTGCATTATCATGCAATAAACGCCAACTTCCTTCCTCGCGATATTCTGGCCGAATACGACGAATGCGATGCACCAAACGCTTCAAAACTTCAACATAAAACAAAGCGTTAATTGTTTTTCCCGGTGGAACAAACTCTCGATGAATTATTCCCTTTGAATCGTAGAAACAAATGAGATGAGTTTTGATTTTTGACTTCTCACGGCGGGTTTTTTTCGGATTTGGCTCATCTGGGTGCTTCCATTCGGCACTTTGACGCTTTGTTTCGGGATCTATTGAAAGCACCACGTTTCGTCACCGGTTACGATGTTGAACAAGAAATTTGGATCACGTCTGGCTTCCCGAACGATGTCTTTTGCGTGCTCAATTCTCTGCGCTTTTTGGTCGTCGGTTAAAGTGTGCGGAATGAAGCGAGAACACACTTTACGGAGACCCAAATGTTCGGTTAAAATGCGATCAATTGATGTTTTGGAGATGTTCAATTCCATTTCCATCAATTCCAATGATGATTTTGGCTGCATTTTGATAAAATCACGCACAGTTTTGATGGCATCGTCAGTAATCACAAATTTCGACTGGCCGACGTGTTCGTCGTCATTCAAGTCTTCACGACCATTCTTGAATCGATTCAACCACTCATTAACACAGCCACGGGATAAACAATCATCACCATAAACTTGCTTTAACAATTTAAACGTTTCGGAAAAAGTTTTACCAAGTTTAAAACAGAACTTAATATTAGCTCTTTGTTCGATCGACATTCTCGTACCAAAGTTAAAAACATACTGTCACATTGAGCGGGATATTTCGGCGTCTACTAGACCAAATGTCATGAAATTTAGACAGTATGTGAATGAAAGATGTACCTTTCCAACGCATGTCCTCACACATAGATGGCGCCACCAGAAACGTCCCTATTGCAAAAGTCCTGTTTACTTTGGGACGCACCTTGTATAAATTGCTTATGTTCCCTACAAGTAGACGTTTCTGAAAACCACATTTTGTATTCATCTACTTCTGTTACAATTGCAACACACAAATTGTACAAAAGCTTTTTTATATTGGAAGAATGAGGGGTTTCCTTAAAAAACGTATGAAATGTGTTGTAAAAGATTTTTGAAATTAATAAAAAATAAGTCGCTTGGAGCTTTTGGTTTTAAACTACTATTCAAAAAGTTGAAATTTTTGGAAAATATAAACATTTCGTTTCCTTGTAAATTACAAGGCTTCAATAAATTATACAAATTACATTCATGAAAAAAACTTGATGGTCGTTAACAAAATTTTTCAATTTAAACAAATTTTTTGGGGATTCAACCACGTCAGAATTTGTTTAAATTTTTAAATTCAAACAAATTTCATTTGGATTCATTTCAAAACACGCAGCCAGACAGCGCAACGATTAGATTGTTAACGAGCTGTTCTCAGCAAATTTGTTGAAGCGAAAGCGATCGTCAACGAAAATAAGTATTCACACAAAAAATTATCGCGAACAAGGGAAATTGTGTTTTTGCTTTTGTTGGATTTTTTGGTGGTTGATTAGTTCATTGCATGTGAAGTCAGCGCACACAATTATGCGAATATTTTCGAATAGCCGAAGTGCGTATGGGACCTGCTGCGCTGGTAACAAGGCGAATCACAGCAGTAGTCGCAACATCACAGCTCGCAGTTGATGTGCGACTGACCACATCAACATAAAGCAAATTATGAAAGCTGACTTCGAATTGAGAAGTTTGCCGAAGTCATCGCGAATATCTTCGAATAGCCGAAGTGCGTGTGGGACCTACTGCGCTGGTACACAAATCTGTGCGAGTTGACACCTCTATGTGTTTATTTGCTTAGGCCGATGTTATGCTGCCGGTCAAATGATCGTCGGTCACGTCACTTTTTACGCTCTCGTTTTAATTTCTCTACTCCGTGCCCAAAGCATGTTATGCTGACGGTCATTTGATCGCCGGTCACCACTACGATTTTCGCTTACTTTTACTACTTTTTCCGCACTTTTTATTGGGACTTTACTTTTTAAACTAAACTAACTTTAAAATGTAAAATTCTTTTTGGCACTTGCATCGGTCTGAATAGCAAACATTTCTTAAGGGATTCCTGCTCCTGGAACATTGTTATCATCGCATCAGTGGTTGATTGGGCCGAAATTTCTGTCATTCTCAGCTAATAATTTATACATGAAATTAATATAATATGTGTGTGAAAGTATCACAATATTTATTTACCATTTAAATTTTCATCTTTCTTTTTCTTTTTCACCGAATACAAAAATATAAACACACGCTAGTAATGAGGGTTGCTACCAACCATTTTCTTGCTCATTCCAAACACATTTTCACCAAAAGGGAACAAATTTGTTCCCAAAACACAACTATTGTGAATATTTTTTTTATTTTATTTTATAATAATATTTGTACAATAATTAATATTCTACAAATAAGTACCTAGCAGCACTGGCAGCAGAGGCCTTCGGCTGTCTGATAATATACACGGAGTTTGTTTATTTTAACTTAAGAAGTGTTTTTAGGAGTATCTTATTATACAAGTATTTGTCGAAGAAGATCGGTTTCTTTAAGAAAATTAAAAATCATTTCCACTTTACTAAGGGTAGGGTTACTTAGAAGTTCGAATGGGTTGCTGGATCCAAGAAAGTCATGTCGGGCTGTTGCTATGATGGGACAGTCTGCTAAGATGTGTTCAACCGAAGCGCTCTCCGTACAGAACGGACAAATACTTTGTGAGGCACGTTGCAGAAGATGTGCGTGTGTAATTATTGTATGCCCAAGGCGTAGGCGTATAAAGGGTCGTACGGCACGAACGGGGATGTCAGCAGTGTAGATAGGTTTCTTTCTGGAGGGGTTGATTTTAGAGTAGTGGTGAGTATAACTATTCCAGTCGTCAATTTGCATTTTATGTCTTAAATGTGTAATTTCAGTTAGTAGATCTTGTTTTGTAAAATAGCCAAAAGTTATGGTAGCTGCGAATGCTGCATTTTTTGCTGCTGCGTCTGCTTTTTCGTTGCCTGTTATTCCGGTGTGGCCGGGGACCCACATTAGTTTGATTTTGTTTGGGGAATTTAGTAGACTGTTGCGTAAGGCGACTATTTCCCTTTGGGTGTTTTCGGGGGATCCTACGGCTTCGATGCAGGATTTACTGTCGGTGCATATGATGATCTTCCGTCTGCTACGTTTAGCGTGGGCGACAGCTTCTAATAAGGCAGCAACTTCCGCTGTAAACGATGAATATATTGAGTGGAGTCTGCCGTGTGTTATCAAATCGCCATTTTCGTTTGTGACTGCAAATGTTGTATTGTGAGCCGTTTTTGCACCGTGAATATGAAACTCAGCCAGAGCTTGAGTATTTTGTTTTCTCTGAAGCGAAGAGTAGTCTGAATTGTTCGTGAGTAGTGTTGTGTTTTGAGAGTTCTAGAGTCCTGATCGCAAAAGCAACATTTTTAATCGCCCATTGTGGGCGAGTTTCAGTTGTTGACGGATGTTTATTGGACGGTAACTCAAGCTGCTTGACAAAGTCGACGCAGCGCGATATGACTGACGGGAATCTCGGTTTTCGTCTCCTTGAGAGAGCGTTATGAACGTCTTTGGCAAGAATGGAGTTGTTTGTGAAAAGAAGCTTTGGTAGCAGACGCCGGGTGCTGTCAACGACTCTGTCGGGTATAGATGGCAGACCAGTTTCAGCAAAAAGATTTTTTAGAGGTGTAGTTGGAAAAGCCCGGATGCTCCTGCGTACGGCGACGTTGTAGGGAGTAGCGAGCTTCTTAATTGAAGAAGCGGCGCAGTTGCCGAAAATAGGTAGGGCATAGTCGATCTTGTACAGTATTGGCACAGTAGAGCCTTGGTAATGTTGATGACCGTGGTCGGATGGATTAGGCTTTTCTTGGATGCTAGGTACTTAATAATATTTGATCTTGCTAGTAGACAGTGTTTAATGTAGTTACAATGAGACTTAAAGCTATATTTAGAATCTATTACTATTCCTAAGATTTTAAGTTCCGGTACCATAGAAATATTTATATCATTAGAAAACGTTAGTAAACCAGAGCAGCTGTGCTTTCTACAAATGTGTAAGGTTTTTGATTTGTCGTAGGAAATAGTTGTTCCTGATGATAGGGACCATGTTGTTATTTCAGCTAAAATGTTTTCAAACAGCTCAGCGGTGTGCGTGAGGTTAGCATTTTTGGTGTAGAAAATTACATCATCGGCGTAGAGTTGGCATTCGATTCCGCGATGGTTGTTAGTGTACTGAACAATTTCGTCGAACGCAGTTATAAAGAGAAAGGCGGATAGGGGCGACCCTTGGGGGGTGCCATTGTCTAATGGGGTTAAGTCGGACAGGAAACCATTAATTTTTACTTTGAATTTTCTATGGTAAAGGAAGTTTTTGACGAATTTTTTAATTTTAGGGCCAAGTTTCCATTTGTCTAGTTGTCTCAGTACTATGTGTACACCAATGCGGTCGAAGGCTTTCTGAAAGTCGATTGCTGGAATGGAAACATGGTTTCTGGTGGAAAGGGCATTAGTGATGAATTGGTCTAGATTTAATAGGGCATCGAATGTGCCATGACCTTTTTTGTATGCTGTTTGATTTGGGCTGATGAGCTTTCTTTTGTTGCTATAACACATTAGTCGGTTGACTAGGATTTTCTCAAGAATTTTTCCGAGACAAGGTAAGAGCGAAATCGGCCTGTAGTTGTTGGCGTCAGAAGAAGTCTTGTTGGGTTTCAAGAGGGGAACGATGCATGAAGTTTTCCAGGATTGTGGATAACACCCACCATCGAATATATTGTTGAAGAGATTGAGTAGCCGATGTTTGGCAGAAATGGGCAGGTTTTGAATAATTGGGTACGAAATTCTGTCAAGGCCTGGGGTCTTGCCTTTTACCGACGAAAGCGCGAAATCTAGTTCCGATAATCAAATTTTCTCCTCTAATTCTTTGGCAGGCGGTGGCAGCCGGTATGATATCTGTGGCTCGTGGCTTAGTCGTTCGGATTTTAAGTTGCGGAAAGTGTGAGAAAAGCTGGCATCAGCTGAGGCGAGAGACAGGAACGAAGCGAAGTGGTTGGCAATGTCAAGGGGGCAAGATAGAGAACCGTTTTCTGTTTGAATGTGGGAAAAAAGAGATTGTTTTGGAGACCCAGTAAGCATTTTAATGTCGTCCCAAATTTTCTTAGGGTTTGTGGTGGGTTTGATGTTTTCAGTGAGTTCCTCAAACTTTTTCTTTTTGGCTAGTTTCGCTGAGCGTTTAAACACTGCATTAGCTTTTTTATACATTAGTAGATTTTCGTCTGAACGCATACGTTTGTATTCATGCCACTGTTTCTGTTTGGAGAGCCGTAGTTTGGTTAGGTCGGCGTTCCACCAGGGGATTGTTTTTTTAGCATTGATGGGTTGAGTTTGTGGGATGGCGAAATGGGCTGCAGTGCGAATGATTCTCAAGATTTTGGCGGCCTCTTGATTTGGGTTGGACGAGACTTGCGAGGTTTCGCAAAGGCGATCACAGATTTGGCTGAATTTTTTCCAGTCTGCTTTTTCGGTTTTGAATTTGGGTGTGAATTTAAATGCAGTCTGGTTGCAGAGTGATTTTGTTTTAATCCAAATTGGGAAGTGGTCGCTACCATGTAAAGAGTTTAAGACTCGCCATGAGCATTGGGGCGCTAAGTTAGCAGAACAAAATGTGACGTCGATGTTTGAGAATGTGTTGTGGGTGGAATGGTGTCTGGCTGAACCGTCGTTTAGACAGATTGGGCTGGAAGAGAGTAATGCGTCTTCGATTTTGACACCTCTAGGGTTGGAGTAAGCAGAGCCCCAGATTGTACTCCAGGCATTCAAGTCACCCCCTAGAATATACGGTGAATTAAGTTGCCTTAACAATTGGAGTATATCAGCAGAAACAAAGTTTTGGGTAGGAGGGATGTATATGCAAGCTACTACAAGTTTCGGTGATGTGTTAATTTCAATGGCTATTGTGGACAGGTTTGATTGGAGAGGTATAACTTTGTGGGAGATGTTTCTTTTAACTAAAATCGCGATTCCTTGTTTCTTTGTGGATATGTGTGGGAGATTGTGGAAATAGCCAATATAGCTTTTGGGTGTATGTGCAGGTTGGTTTGGTGGAATGTGGGTTTCATTTAAGAGGAGAATGGAAGGGGAGTAGCTATTGAGAATTGTTTCCAGCTCGTGGTAATTATTGACGAAGCCGTTCATGTTCCATTGTAGGATCGTCAGCATGAGAGAGGGAGATAGAACTGAGAGAAGTGGACAAAAAGATTAAAGGAGAGAGATGCGTGTGGGATTGTTGTGGGCAACTACAAGTACACAGTCGGCTTGGCAGAGCGTGGTTAGTCGCGTAGATTAGGAGGAGTTTTATAATTTGAAGCTGCTGGTAACTGAGCAATGTCATTTGACTTGGCTGATGTCAAGTTGGAACGCATTGCTTCTTTGGGCGCAGAAGTAAGGAACGGGGGAAGGTCATTGAAAGTGTTTGAGGGGAGGGTGGGGGTTGAGGTGAAGTTACTGGTGTTGGATTTTAATAGAGAGGTGGATGTTGGATCGTGTGTGGTACGAGAGGGAGAGTTGCTAGAGTTAGGTGTTGTTGTTGTATTGTTTTCGGAGGTTTTGTTGCTATTGTTGGAGGCTACGAGAGCGAGAGGCTTCGCAATTTCAGAGAATGTTTGAGGCGTTGTGGTTGAAGAAGCTTTAGCTCGATATTTAATTGTTGCTTCGCGCATGCTACACTTGTCTACGGTTTTAATTTTCAGAATTTCTTTCGCTTGAACGAATTTTGGGCAGGTGTTTGCGGCTGAAGAGTGTGCGCCGGAGCAGTTTGCGCACATGGTTCTTGTGCATTTCTCTCCTTCGTGTGGTGGGAAATTGCAATTGACACAAGCGGGGAGATTTTTGCAATGCTTCAATGTGTGCCCGAGCTTTTGGCACGACTTACATCGCATCGGGTTGGGGAAAAAGAGGCGTACCGATAATTTTCTCCAAGCAACATCAATTTTTTCGGGGAGTCTGTAGCTTTCAAAGGTTAGGAGCAACGCACCAGTTGGTGTTAAAACTCCTTCAATTTTCCTCTGAAACCTGTAAATGGACGTTACGCCATACGCTTCTAAACCTTCGACAATCTCGTGATCTGGTACATGATTAAGGAACGGAGCGAAAATTGTACCTTTAACACAGTTAAGTTGTTCGTGGTATTTGGCTTCAATTTGACCGATGCCTGGAAGACTTTTAGTGTTGACAAATTTTTCAGCTGTCTTTTTGTTTTTAGCTAATAGCAACAGATTTCCATCTTTCATTTCTGTGATTTTCACATCTTTACTTATGGCTGTAAGAGCTTTGTGCACCAAAAAACACGAAAATCGAGATAGAGGCTTATTGTTGTCACACGATTTTAATACAATGAATTTTGGGTCGTCGTTCTTTGTAGTGTTGACGGGGGGTAGCTCGGGGAAATCTTCAACCGATTTGTTGGCTTTTTTCCTCTTCGATTGAGGACTAGAGGAAAGTAGAGCGAACCTATTTTCCCCTAGATTTGTCGCCCCGGGGGGCATGTTGAGCACGTATTTTATTAACCGCGCGGTGAATTTTAGGCTTGTTTACACCAGCGAAGGAAACACGTGGAAGCACGAAAGAAGAAGAATAGAGAGTGGAGAGAAATCACCGATGCGACAGTGGATCTAAAGCGCAATAGGGAGAGCAAACGTCCGCACACGACGGGGTTTAGTCGATGACTGCTATTGTGAATAATCTCACAACGCAACACTGATTTGATCGTTTGATTTGGCATCGAAAGCCTCATCATCCGGTGATCGGTGCGGTCAAATTTTATCCGCTCGCTCGCTCTCCCAATTTTCTCTTTTACATTGAAGCAACAACAATTTTATCCGTGACAGGCAGCATAACATCGCCCTTAGTGGTACTACCCACAGGCCGATTGTATTACTATTTTCCGAAATATAAGTTTTAGCGATTTAATTTTCATATTTTAAGTAAGGCTACTCGAAAAGAATATACAAATTTGTTACCGAACTGAACATTGCCAAAGCACAAAATTTAAACCAACGTTGCCGTTTTATATTTCTAACAAATGTGTTTCCGTATGCTTCACTTTTTGCAATCAAACAAACCGTTGTGCGACTAAAGTGACAATTGCACCTTTTTTATGTTGCTAAATGCTGTTCGTACAATAGCTTTTGATAAAGTGTTAAACTTTGGTAACAGCGCAATTGATGCGATACCCAAAAATGAAAATCGTGAAATAATAGAGTAATATTACTGTATTTAAATACAAAATAACTTAATATTTTTTGCATATTCTTGTAAGAATCTTTTAAAATTTGATAAAGACAATAAAGTGGTCAATGGGACGTCGACGAGTCAGAAAACTTAAACATGTAAAAAACATGTAATTCGTAATCATTGGAATATCCTGATACAAGTGTATAAAATCGTTCGATTTCTCTTAGGCTTGGCATTTTTATTTGACCAGCGCAAATTGGGGCCAAATCCTGTTGGATTGTTAATCAAAAGAAACTAATTATTGAATTTAAAAAATCAATTTAAAGTTTGCTCAAAATTATCCCATTCCCAATTAGCCATTTCTTTGAAGTGCTAAAAGTAAAATTCGAACGATATTTGATATTAATAAATTTAAGTAATTAAGTATTTGATCAAAGCTTTATAAACTTTTTCCATTGAAGTCCATCGAAAAAGAAGCATTAGTATTATCACAGAATAAACAGTATACAGAAGGCGCATCTGAAATAATTTTGCGATTTCATTTCAGACGCGGGCGGGAAGCAACAAAAGTGAGGAAAATGCATATATGTAATACTTCTATATTGGCACTAACGTATCTTCACAATGTGTTTTCATTCGGAAATCAAAGGGAGACAAGCGATGAGATAGAAAACACGAAATTTTTTTAATATATTTCTATGCGTGCATACATGTGCATTTCTACACATGAACAATTGTCAATCTGCTCCAGGGGCGGTTGAAGAAAAAGCTAGGCCGAAACGAGAAAATGTTTACAAATTGAAAGTTTAACTTATTGTGAAGAAATTCTGGTTTTTTTTTCGTAAAACAAAGTACCTGCAACAAGTATTAAAAAAGAGTTTGGAATAAAACAAAATATTGAATAATACAATTGAGTTGGTTTTTATTATTTAAAGAAACATTAGAAAAACTTATTGATGAGCAAACAATATTAATTTTGTAAACTTATTTCTCACGTATACAGATTTTGTGTCTTCTAATGTTTTGCTCTCGTGAAATAGTCGAGTATCTATATAAACATTTATTATAGATTTTATAAGCTGTGTCCTGTGGTCGTTAAAAAAGTCTGTGTCGTTTAAAAAATTGTCAATCTGTACGTGGTCGTCCATAAACTTATTTGAAAATACAGTTCCAAGGCATGGTAAAATTTTGGTAATTAAGAATGGTTTAACATTTTTTTGAATTAATTTAGTATTGTGCTGCCGAATAACTCTTTCACATATCAAACAAATGAAAACTAATCAACTGCTTATTTATTTATGTTCTATTCAAAACGCTGAAAGAACCGAATTCAATGAACAACTATTTATTTCACCACGCGTCTGCTCGGATTCGTCTCTCAAACTCAACTGTCCTTTCGTCGACGGCATTGCCAACCGTCTCGCGGATGGGACGGAGTTGCCACTGCTTACAGTCGGCTTTCCTGACCATTCGTAGCGTCCTCGCACGAAGCGTCCGGCAGCAGGTCATCCTCGGGATCAGAGTTGTCGACATCGTCCGGTGGCAACTGGCACCATGGCTTCGGCTGGCCAGATGCGTAGACGGAGGTGTAGTATCGTTGTGTACACTGGGCATGTGGCAGGTGGTCGATGACGTGCCCGTCGTTCGGTAGTGACTGTATGTAGACGATCTTTTGGAAGCATTCGTCCAAATCCGTCGCGCTCAGTCGTCGTGAGACCACTGGGGTCTCGTTGCAATTTGCACCATTCGGGTGCACTTTGCCGCACGTCGTGCAGCGGTGACGTTTTTGTGGTAGTGGGCATTTGTTAGCAAACTGCCCCGGTTTATTGCAGTTGTAGCACTTAAACTGCGCTCTGGAGCCATCTTGCTGGCCTGCATCGTCCATCTTCACGTTGGGCTCTTCCAGTTCTGTCGGTTGTTCGGTTTTTGATTCGTATAGCCAGCCACGATTGGCGAAGTAGTCTTCGACGGTGTCCCTCATCTGCTTCATGGTAGTGAATTTCACTGCAGCGAGGCTCTGTTGCAGCTCCCGGTGCTTCAGCCCGGACCTGGCGTAGCGTATCACGGCGCCTTCGCTCAGGTGGTAGCGAACACCTAGCGAGGAAATGCGGAAACAATATTCTTTGATTGTTTCTTTCGGCCGTCTCGCCGCATTGGCCATCACATAATGGACCTCCGCTTCATCGGGAGTCGTGCCAAACTCGGCCCGCAACGCGTCGGCAAAGTCGGCCCACCTGTTATGCAGGACAGGCGACGCATCCAGCCACAATCTGGCAAACCCTCTTAGCCGCGTATAGATGGCTAGCAGCAGGAACCGGTCATCCCATTGGTATGTTTCGACCACCTTGTTGACCCGGTCAATGAACTGGTCCACCGTGACGCTGGCGTCGTTCGTCGGGTCAAAGTCCGGAAGGGTGTCGGCGATTTCCCTCAACGAGGCGTGCCGTGTGGTGGAGCCCACCGAGTCGTTCGCATATGGCGGCGCGGCTGCGCAGTCACTGGTCGCGATTGTGCTGTCGTTCGTTGCTGGCAGCGCTGCGGCCTGCCCAGCGTCTGCCCCAGCCGGCTGCGCGGCGCGAGTGTTGTCGTTGCTGTTTTGCGCTTGCATAAGTTGCGCCACCATATCGCGGAGCTGCTTTATGTCGTCTTGGAGCTGTGCCACCGTCGCTACCTCCGCTGTTTGCTCGTCTGCCTCCGCTTCGGGCAACGCGATTTCGTCGGACTGCTCGAACATGTTCAGCCGCTGTATCAACTGGTCCCGCGTGCCCGTCGTGGGCAACTGCCTTTCGCGCAAACAAAACTTCAAGCGGTCCACTTTCAAATCCTTTATTTTCGACATTCGCATGTTCGTTTTTCTTTTTAAGAAAAATGTTTTAACGGATCGGCCCTGTTGCCAATTTCCCGTTTTTCTTTCGCTTGTGCGTGCGAGCACTATGCTGCTTTAGCGGGGCCGCGCCGCTCGTTGACGTGGTGGTGTGTGCGAGCACTTTGTTGCGCTGGCAATGCTGCCGATTTTCGTTCTTTTTCCCTTAGTTTTGTGCGTGCGAGCACTTTGTTGCGTTGGCGATGCTGCCAATTTTCGTTTTCCCTTTGCTTGTGCGTGCGAGAACTTCGCTAGCGTTGGCGGGACTCCGCCGCTCGTTTACGTGATGGTGCGAGCGAGCACTTTGTGGCGTTGGCGATGCTGCCAATTTTCGTTTTCCCTTTGCTTGTGCGTGCGAGCACTTCGCTAGCGTGGACTCCGTATCGCTAAATGTTTATTGGGTGGTTTTGCTTTTGTGTGTGTGTGTATGAACCCTTCGCTGCGTTAGCGGGGCTCCGTCGTTCGTCTTCGTGGTGGTGCGTGCGAGCACTTCGTTGCGTTGGCGGGACTCCGCCGTTCGTTTTCGTGGAGGTGCGTGCGAGCACTTCGTTGCGTTGGCGATGCTGCCAATTTTCGTTGTTTCTCCTTCGTTTTGTGCGTGCGAGCACTTCGTTGCGTTGGCGGGACTCCGCCGATCGGTTACGTGATGGTGCGTGCGAGCACTTCGTTGCAATGGCGGGACTCCGCCGCTCGTTAACGTGGTGGTGCGTGCTAGCACTTCGTTGCGCTGGCGATGCTGCCAATTTTCGTTTTCGTGGAGGTCCGTGCGAGCACTCCGTTGCAATGGCGGGACTCCGCCGCTCGTTGACGTGATGGTGCGTGCGAGCACTTCGTTGCGCTGGCGGGACTCCGCCGCTCGTCCACGTGATGGCGCGTGCGAGCACCACGCTGCTCCACGGCGTCCGGGAACCCCGTCGCGAAAAGAAAATCTAAGTCCTCCGCTCGGACTTCAGATCACACTTCTGAACTGAAAACTAATCAACTGCTTATTTATTTATGTTCTATTCAAAACGCTGAAAGAACCGAATTCAATGAACAACTATTTATTTCACCACGCGTCTGCTCGGATTCGTCTCTCAAACTCAACTGTCCTTTCGTCGACGGCATTGCCAACCGTCTCGCGGATGGGACGGAGTTGCCACTGCTTACACAAATTTGGCGAACATCTTCTGCAGGTGCTAAAAATGGACCTCTATTTTTTAACTGTGATAATTTTGACAACTCATCTCCTAATAACTGATCTTTACATGCTAAACACTTTAATTTTGAAGAAACTTTCCAACAAACAAAACCTGGGATATACTGCACGACATTGTCTACATATACAGATAATCGCCAGATCGCATTAATATAATCTTCTGCACAAGTTAATTTGGATTCGTCATATTTTTGTGCCTTAGAGGCAGAGGAAACGCTAAGAACAGGTATGCCATCAAAAGCGCAGTTTCCAGTGTCAAACTCTTTTAGTTCATGCCTGACCAAAAAGCGTCTGTATGCGCTTTTTAACTGAACTGAATTGGGATTGTTGTTAAAACCTCCTCTTGCGCGTATCGCACTGAAAAACGTTTCCAAAAAGTCCTGGGACAATTTATACGACAGCAGGTACGATTGGTTATGAGTTTTTAAAGTTTTATACAACTGGAATATATTTCTTAACCCAATGATCATTCCGAGGAAACCCGTTTTTCTTCCAGTTTTTAAAATTGGGACATCGTCAGCATCGCGTAAATTGGCCTAAAGTAGTTTTCATCTGTTAAAGGCGAGTCGTATTCCTCTTTTGAAAATTTATTCTTACAATTTAAAATATCCCCCATATTATTACAATTTTGGCAAAACGTTGCAGTCGCTGCACTACCTTTAAACAAATTGTTAATAGTGGCATCTGGAATATGGTGTTCTAAAAATGTTAGTGAATCAGCTACGCGTTTGCTTAAGGTTTGTATGGCTAATTTCACGTTCATAATTGAATTTTTGTAAAGAATATGTTTTTTTGTTAGTTTATTCCCTGCCCGTAAGCCTTCCTTGCGTTGCAGGTCATGTAAGTCCACTATATATTTCCATTGGATTAATTGTCCGTCAGCTGTCCTCAAAATGTTCTTGTCTCCAAAACAATTTCTAACTAATTTCACCATATGACAATAATCGAAAAAAACGTAACAATTGCCCTTTGTAACGGGGTTAATGAAAGTTGGGTTAAATTTTGGCCCATAATTAAAGTTCGCACCTAAGATTGTGCACATCGCCAGATTACAAGGAGCGGCCTCGATAGCTCAGCGGGTAGCGCGCTGGCTTCTCATACCGAGCGCCCCGGGTTCGATTCCTGGCTAGGGCTGGAAAAAACACTCATCTACTTCTGTCGCTATCCAAATGAAGGGAATGAGAATTACAAGAATCGCACAAGTGCGCTCTTGGCAGGCAATGGCAAAACCTCCAAGTGTGGACTTATTTACTTACATGTGCAAAATGCGGTCTGCGCTTTTTGCTTCACGGCAAACACAGCACATCGTCACCATTTTTCTCAAATTTTTTATTTCCACAAATTTGTGTATTTTTCCCGCTTGAACGCACCTGACTTTTTGAAACTTTTGAAATATGTCAAGGTACATTCGTTTATACGTTTTCTCGCTCATATTTCACTATTGCTGTACTGTGATGTTGGCGAATGTACTTTGGGCTTAGTGCCAATATAGAAGTACTACATATATGGGAAAATGTAAAGGGAACCGCACGCATAGATTTGTGCTTTATTCTCATTTCGACAACAACACGCAATGTTGTTGCTTTCCGCAGCAAGCCAGCTTGGCTTTACTCGTGCACATTGAAATGGTGGTTGATTTGGCAAACCGATCGCCAAGGCAAATTCAATAGGTAGTTGCAGCAACATAACTGATTCTTTGATTATTGGCACAACATTGTAACAATATTTTTCCACTTATTATCACTTTCTTAATGCGCATTGGGTGTTCCAATATTTTTACACATATATTTATTTTCATCGTAGCCATTTTACTTTTTACAGCTTCTTTTTTACAAGCAGACCAAAAAAACTAATAAAATCCATTGAATTTAAGTTTTTTCCGTAGCTCTATCAATTTTTCTATGCGAACTTTACCTGTCCACTGGTCGGCAAAAATCCACTTAGCTTAACACTCCTCGCGGGTGCCGACCGGGCAATGGGCATCGCCTCTTCTATGCTCAGACTAACCTGGCAAGGGAAGGCGATGTCTAGCTAAGAGTGAAGTATGGCTCCACATGCCGTGCCTGAGGTATAGCTTTACATGCCGCTCCCGATGGGCGGTTTGTGAAGTCATACTTCATTCATGTTAAGTGGTGCCTGGCGGGTAGGCCTAAAACGCTATGGGAGGAGTCCCTGAACAAAAAAACCAGTCTGGAGTCCGGAAAAGGAAAGGAGCGGGTCAGGATATTGAACCAGACGTCGGTGGAAGAAGTGACTGCTACCACCGGTGGGCACGGTGGGGAACTTGATTCCCCTCTGCGTGTCGCCAGCGGTCACACCTCTGCTAGAGTGGTTGCAGGCTCTAGCAGTCGTCATGCGACTGCAAACCTTACGAAAGCGAGGTTAGTCACCAGGGGCACTGCGGTCGATACAGACTCAGACCCCGACAGCGTAAGCAGCGTGGCAACCGTCAATACGATCGCTGAGGAGGAGCTGCTAAAGTCCCCAAAGGCTCTCGACCCGTGCATCGCATCCACTAGCAGGAGCGAGCAAAGGAAGAAGCCCAGTAAAGAGGGGTTGAAAGCACTTGCTCAGTACAAGGCTGCAATAAGAATAAAGTTGCGCCTGGGAAACAAGGCCACTCTTTCGCCTACGGAGCGAGAGGACCTTCGATGGGCAACGGAGACGGTTACGAAAGGCAGGGAGCACTTTTCGCAAATCGAAAGGTTTGCGACTACACATCCCACCTTCGTGAATAAAATTGAAGAAAATGTTGCGAAAGCTATGAACGCAACGGAGGCGAAGAGACAGAGGTCCACGGAGGGGGAAAAACCCGTGGCCAAACGTCCTCGTACTCACACCACAGCTACTCCAACCGACCAGCCGTCCACATCCAGGAGAGTGGCGACGACCAGCGAAGTGGCCAAACGGCATCTGACCGTTGCGCTCGTTGATCGACGACACACGAATGGACAGATGACGGCGGAACAATGGAAGCAAGTGGATAATAAAATTCTCGAGGCCATTGTTGCTCAGGCGATTGACGAACCGAACAAACCTTCGCCCTCCTTTGAAGGAGCGGGGTGGTTCAGGGGAGTCAAAATGCTGAAATGCAATGATGACCTCACGCTTAAATGGATCAAGGAGGTGGTCCCGAAGTTAGGAGGACTGTGGGAGGGCGCCAACCTGGACATAGTGGATAGGGACGATATTCCCGGACCACCGCGGGCTAAGGTACGCGTACCTTGCACGGTGAAACCGGAAAACGCCCTACTGCTTTTCCAGCGGCAGAATCCCGACATCCTGACGAAGGACTGGAAAGTGATCCACGCGGGGAAACCAAACGCCGATGGTACTCTTGACCTGATCCTCCAAATCAATAAAGAGGCAGAAGACAAGCTGTACCAACGATTCGGAAAGATGTCCTGGGGGACGGGTAGTGTCTACCTGCGCCTCAAAAAACGTCATCCGAAGGACGGAAACGAGAACACGCTAAAGCCAGGCGAAGTAGAAAAGGATCTTGGGCTGGAACCCATGACCGACGCTACTCTGTTGCTTCGGCTAGATGACGGTGAGACGGACGAAATGGAGGTTGAGAAGGGTGGAGTGTCGGCAGTGCCAGCCACACCTACCCCGAAGGACACTGTACCTTCTGAAAGGGAAGGTCCTGCAAATCAACCTCCACCACAGTAAGGTGGCGTCAGCTGAGCTCCTCCTCACACTAGAGGAGGGCAGCTACGACGTGGCCTTAATTCAAGAACCCTGGCTTTCCTCCGGGAACAAGGTTTCAGGATTGGGGTTCACGAATTACAACCTTTTCTACGCGACAATGGTAAGGAAGACCCGATCTGCCATCCTTGTTAAGAAGAATACTAACGCATATCTTCTACCTAATTTCAGTTCGGATGACCTGACGGTGGTCGCTATCGAAGGGGACGACAAGCCTAGACTTGTCGCCTCGTGCTACATGGCCCATGACGTCGAGGCACCCCCCCCAGAGCTGCAGTACCTCATGGAAGTAGCCCCCGGACGCGGATTCGACGTTGTGGTAGGTGCGGACGCTAATTCGCACCACCCTCAGTGGGGTAGTAAGGACACCAATGAACGGGGTGAGTCCCTCTTTAATTTTATATTAGAGAATAATGTAGAAATAGCTAATAGGGGGAACATCCCAACTTTTAAGGGTCCAACGTCGGAAGACGTACTGGACATAACTTTCTCCTACGGAGTAGATACCTGGATTTCGGACTGGAGAGTGCTGAAGCAACCCTCCTTCTCAGATCACAGTTATATACATTTTACTGTCAACATTAAACCATTGCGCATAGAGAGGGTATTCAGAAATCCGCGGAAAACGGACTGGGACCTGTATGCAAATCGGTTAAAGATGCATCTTAGTAACGCCTCTCAGACATTCTCCAGCGCGGACGTTGAGGCTAAGACAAAACTCTTAACGGCCAAGATTCTCCTTGCATACCATGAATCCTGCCCACCCTCAAGGCCGGTAGGGCGAAAATCCAAACCACCTTGGTGGAGCAAGGACATTGGTAGGCAAAGAAGGGAACTCAGAGAGTTTTTCAAACTAGCCGAACTTGCCGACTGTGTGGAGTGTTGGAGAGAGTACAAGGCACTACTTCATTCCTACAAACAAGAGATACGGAGGGCCAAAAGAAGTTCCTGGAAAAACTTCTGCGGGAGCATGGACAAAACCTCTGAGGCATCCAGACTTCGGAAGATACTTGCCAAATCCCCTCCTATACCATCACTCATCTGCAAAGAATCTGGAGAATGGACCATGGACGGCAAGGAGACGCTTGAGACACTTATAGAAACCCATTTCCCTGGCTGTTCTGAGGTTTCTAACTCGGTCTCAACCACACTTGGTACGGAACAAGAGAACTGTGAGGGCTTAATCACCACGTCTAGACTGCGATGGGCTTTGGGCTCTTTCGATCCTTTCAAATCCCCGGGTCCGGATGGCATTTTCCCCGCGCTTCTGCAAAAGGGATGTGCTGTTCTGACACCGTGGCTCAAGGACGTATTCAGGAACTGTTTGAGGCTGAACTATGTACCGTTGGACTGGAGACTATCAAGGGTTGTATTTTTACCAAAACCAAGTAAAAGCAGCCACTTGTATCCGAAAGACTACCGACCCATCAGCCTCACCTCGTTCATACTGAAGACCTTTGAAAGACTGCTAGACTCGTTTATTAAGGATAGGATTCCACCTGGCCTAATATCCACGGACCAACACGCCTACATGAAAGGCAAGTCAACGGAGACAGCACTTCATCGGGTAGTATTTCAGATAGAAAAGGCTTTACACTATGGAGAGTACGCGCTGGGAGCCTTCCTTGACATATCAGGGGCTTTCAACAATGTCTCCACAGAGGCATTGTTGGAAGGTCTTGCATCAATTGCCCATCCATTCAGAACTGGATCGGTAATCTATTAAATTGCCGGACGGTGGTGGCGGAGTGGGGCGCGACGACCATGGCTAGGAAGGCGAACAGGGGTACCCCCCAGGGGGGCGTGCTTTCTCCGCTACTTTGGAATTTAGTTGTGAACAAAATTCTTCTAAAGTTGAGGGACGGGGGGCCAAAGCTAACCGCATATGCGGATGACCTGGCCGTTGTCATCTCAGGCAGGTGTCTCAACTCAATGAGCCAAGTACTCGAGAGGACACTGAGAGTGATTAATAACTGGGCAAAGACTGTGGGGCTGGAAACAAATCCTGACAAGACGGACTTAGTTTTTTTTACAACAAAGTACAAGATCCCAACCTGGCTTCCTCCCAAACTGAACAATACCGTACTCACCCCTAAAACATCTACCAAGTACCTTGGAGTCATTTTGGATAGTAAACTGTCGTGGAAACTGAATGTGGAAGACAGGAGAAGGAAAGCCTTGAACGCCTTATACGCCTGCAGGAAAATGCTCGGTAAGACTTGGGGCTTATCCCCCCGTCTCACACATTGGATTTACACTGCAGTTATTAGACCCATTATGCTTTACGAGATCTTGGTATGGTGGACTGCGGTGGATAAAAAGCCCTATGCCAAAAGACTCGAGACTGTACAGAGAGCCGCTGGGTTGTGTATAACAGGCGCAATGCGCACCACTCCTACAGCGGCACTGGACAAAATCTTGGGATTTTACCCAACGGGTCTGACAGCGAAAAGCGCCGCTAAGAAGGCCGCGCTTAGACTTAAGGTAACTGGACAGCTCACGCTACGACACTACGGCCACAGTAGGATACACGCAGGGGTAGGCGATAGCTCAGACTACGCCATACCTCAAGCCAACTTTAATTTCAAACCATACGTGGTCCTAGAACCGGATGGGTGGCGACAGGGACTCGAACTCAGCCGTCAATCCTATAACTTGTTCACAGATGGATCCAAGATGACAGAGGGAGTGGGATCTGCAGTTTTCTGTCCGGAACTAGACCTTCAACAGTCTTTCCGGCTTCCGGATTACTGCAGCATCTTCCAAGCAGAGGTATACGCTGCCACAAGAGCGGCGCAACTAGCAATGGATCGCACCCCTCCAGACTCTCGGATTAATATCTACATTGACAGCCAAGCAGCCATAAAAGCAGCAGCTGGGATAATGTCAAACTCGATATGCGTACGGAACTGTAGAACCAAATTGGACGAACTCTGTCGCAACAGAGTAGTCACTATTTATTGGGTACCGGGTCACAAAGGAGTTGAGGGAAATGAGAAGGTTGATGCGCTCGCCAAAGCCGGGGCACGACTGCCTACGGTTAACGTGCCAGACATCCATCCACCCCTCTCCGCACTTAAGACGGAAATTGAAGAGAATATGATTCGTGAGGCGGCGTCCATGTGGGAGAGATCTACATCTCACAGGACAGCGAAAATTATGCTACGCGAGCATAATATCAACAACACAAAGTTTATACTATCACTCCAAAGAGAGGACTGCAAACTGCTTGTTGGGGTACTCACGGGACATTGTCTCACCCCGTCCCACGCTGCCAAACTTGGCTTGGCACCAAGTGATGCTTGCACAAGATGTAGTGAAGACAATGCCAAAGGTACCCTGGAGCACTTGCTATGCCACTGTCCCGCTCTCTACAGATCACGGGTTAGCTGCCTCGGATCCGCGTCGTTCCCTTCATTGGAAGGAATTGCAGAGCAAAAAAGTGGCGACCTACTTAGATTTGCCAAAACGTTCCTAAAAAACTATATATAGGTCTGGAACTCCAGAATCTCTGGTACCACTATGGACCACCACTTGGTCTATGTGAGACCCCTTCGTGGGTCGGCCAGCCTAACCTAACCTTACCTGTCCACTTCTTGTTCTTGTTTGTAAAAAAAGCAAGCGGAGAGCAAGCACGACCAACATGCAAGCGGCACATGACTTTGTTGCCCAACAACAACAACCACAGTGTGTGGTGCGTTACTGTTTCATACACCGCTCTCACAGCTTCTCAGTTTACGCTCTCGCGCTCTGTGCGTTCTCGTCCCCTTTACTGCTTCCCCCCGCATCGACAAACGGGTCCTACCGCTGGAACCCGCAAAGAAAATTTTCTTTACACCAGATGCGCATTCTGTATACTGTTTGTTCTGTGGTATTATTAAGTATTATTAAATCTGTGGTCAAAAACGATAATCGCTTAGGTCGACTTAAGACATCATTGAGTTAAGGGTGCTTGGAAAGTATAAATCCAAAAAATGTATCTCCCACACTAGTTCCCCTAATTGAAAGATTCTCACTTTTAATTGAAGAAGAGAATGTTGAAGCTCTGGAAGCGGAATGGATGGCATTGCTAAATTTGGAACTTGAGTCAAGTTTCCGGTATTAATGAATTTATTACCATGTTTATACAACGGTCCCAGTCGATTCGCATTGACTCGATACGCTTTCGAGCCAGGTGTTTATACATTGATTTCAGAAGCGAATTGACCGCAGAAGGTTTGAAAAGTATGCTTTTGTATTTTCGTTTTTCCTATTTTTTGACGTCTGAATGAAAATTACCTGTTAGTGTTGCTTGTTTTTTAGTTGAAAATGCCAAAAAACTGAGTGTACATCACCTGTATTGAGTCGATGCGTATTGACTGAAAGCGACTTGAGCTGTCGTATAAACGGGGTATATAGTATGTTTCCGCTCCTTCGGCAGTTTATTGGTACTGTAATTGCGTTTCCGCATAGTAGTCCGAAGTAAATTTAATTAAAGATTAGAAATGAAACTGTTTACTAAACGCTACTCTCCACTCGATTTAACTTCGAAAAGTTTATTATGGGAAAATTTTGCGGAAAAATGGGAGCCACCAAAAAAATATACTATATAATAAAAACATATAAAATTTGTTTATATACATTTCTGTAACTGAATTACATTGTTTCTTTCACTTTCGTATAAATAAAATTTTTAATGTGTTTTGACTAAGTATCTGATATAGTAATTGATGAATGCTTGCGATTTTTTACACTGTTAAGAAAATATGCATGTGTACTAATCGAAGTCGATAAATACTACCCAAAAATTATAATTTATACTACTGAAGAAAAATTTAAAACGGCAGCACTAGTGTACGGCACTTTGAAAACATAAAAGAAGCGCCATTGAGGTTCAACTCATAGAGCTCTTCCATGAATTCACTCGGAGAAATCTCCGAAAACATTAATATAATGTTTATGGTAACGAAAGCGTGCCTGATGATGAGGCAATTTCAACGAAGAAAATGGTGGGTCCGGCCAGTTAATTTGACCAGGAAACAATTTGGTTTCCACACCGCCTGCTTCTCGCAGTTTAAGTCTAGTGACACCGAACATTTTTCACCGCAACAAGGATGACTGTCGTGAAATTCGACGTCCTCTTATGCCTTCTGCGGGAGAAGTTGCGTAGGTCATCTAACAGAGACCCACGATAGTTCGAAGAGGCACGCATTCTTCCTAACTTCCTCAATTAGGAGCTCCTCTTGTGCATTTTCTAAAACATACGAAAGGAAAAGACAAAATTGATTATTTGGCACAATTTTTTATTGAAATTTTAAACACACAACTTTTCAACCTCAAAGTAGCACAAATCAGAAAATTTGTACCGATTTTTTTGTTTGGTTATTATTTTTGGTTTTCACCCCTGACAGCTTCACAGCTGATTTGTTCGCACGACCCTGCGATAAAATTAGAATTTGTCCTATCGTCGGACGACCGGTCGTCGACCGAATATCGCAGTCGTCGTCCTTGTGGGCCATCACATGCACTGCTGTGTGTTTTAATTTTGACAGCGTACGTTCGTTGCGTAAAGTTCGTCCGACGATTTGATTCTTTTTTAGCTTAAATTAATACAATATAGTTACAAACAGAAGAAGGAAAATTGAAATTGAAAGCTCAGAAATTTGAAGTGATGTATAAAGCTAGATGTAAGATGATGAACACATAATCACAAGAGGGTATATACAGAGGGAGAAAATAGGAATCAGGAGAAAAAAGACGTTACTGCCGATTTGAAACATCTCGGTTGTTTGTGGCAAATAAACACATAGAGGTGTCAACTCGCACAAATTTGTGTACCAGTGCAGCAGGCCTCATACGCACTTCGGCTATTCGAAGATATTCGCGACGACTTCGGCAAACTTCTCAATTCGAAGTCAGCTTTCATAATATGCTTTATGTTGATGTGGTCAGTCGCACATCAACTGTGAGCTTTGATTCGCCTTGCTACCAGCGCAGCAGGTCCCATACGCACAAATTTGTGTACCAGTGCAGCAGGCCTCATACGCACTTCGGCTATTCGAAGATATTCGCGACGACTTCGGCAAACTTCTCAATTCGAAGTCAGCTTTCATAATATGCTTTATGTTGATGTGGTCAGTCGCACATCAACTGTGAGCTTTGATTCGCCTTGCTACCAGCGCAGCAGGTCCCATACGCACTTCGGCTATTCGAAAATATTCGCAAATTTGTGTGCGCTGACTTCACACGCAATGAAATCGAGCCCTTCCCGCGATTTTATCGTATGAGCCATTTTTACCGAAATTAATTTTTTTAGCGCTAACGATAGCACTATAAATTTGTCATCAGTCCCTAAAAGCCGTACCGTTACGAAGTTTGAGAAAAAACAATTTTATCGCAGGTTAGGTTAGGTTGCGGTGGCTGCCTCTGTATGAGACACACTTAGGCCTCTTAACGGGCCCGTTGTGATACCACAGGATTCCACCCGTTTGAAATGCGTATGCAACACTTTTTTTCCAACATGTGATACAACACACATTTCAAACGGATGGGGAAAGGGAGGGGAGGGGACCTACATTTTATCGCCGAATCCGAACGACGATGGGCAGTTTTTCTTTCACACTTGGAGGTTTTGCCATTGCCTGCCAAGAGCGCACTTGTGCGATTCTTGTAATTCTCATTCCCTTCATGTGGATAGCGATAGAAGTAGATGAGTGTTTTTTCCAGCCCAAGCCAGGAATCGAACCCGGGGCGCTCGGTATGAGAAGCTAGCGCTCTACCCGCTGAGTTATCGAGGCCGATCTATCGAGGCTGAGCTATCGTATGTCCACTTCAAATTTTTCCTTCAATTTTTGTGCCTGCGACTAGTTATGCGTTACGATAAAATTGCTTTGGTTGCAAAAAGTTAATTTTTAACTTTATTAAAAAAGTGTGTTAAATTTTAGAGAAAAAGTTCAAAAAAGTGCCTTGCTCTAAATAAATCGTACAATTGAGAACAGTTGAATAGTGAAAAGTGAATTTATATGCATATAATTGTTTATCCTGAGTGACTGATTCATCATCGCCCAGCTCACACCGCTAAGGCTACAAATATGAAATTTGAGCTGTAGGTACATTTTGAAAAATCAACCTCCGCTAAGATGGGATTTTTTGAAATTCGTGGTCTAAAGGGGCAAATCATGGGTTAAGGTGTTGTATAAAGAAATGCGATTTAATAGGCCTATTGATTTAAAATTTGGTGAAAACACTTCAAATCAAATATAATGCGACAGGTATTTTTTATTTTTTCGAATATCAAAATTTAACGGGGTGAACCAAGGGTTAAGGTTCGAATACGGAAAGACTACGAAAAAACATGACTCGATAGGCCTTTTGACTTCAAAGTTGGTGAAAACACTTGTATCGAAAATAATTTGACAAGTGTTTCTCGTCTTTTTCAAAATCAAAACATAAAGGGGTGAACCAAGGGTTCAAAGTTTGAAATATGAAAGAAATATGAAGAAGCATGATTTTTTACGCTTTTTGACTTCAAATTTGGTTAAATGTTTGTTTATTTCAAATGTGAAATAATTCGATACAGTAGCGACTCGGTAAAAGCAACCGATTAATGACAGGGGCAGTTGCAACTACCGAGTTTGTTGCAATTATCGAGTCTAAATTTTTGTATGAAAATTTGCAAATTTCACAAAGTTTTATAAGGGTTTCACTAGAATTCATTATTATTTTATTCTTATTTTGTTGTATTACAAAAAAAAAGAACTTAAACTAATCACATTCATTGTGTTTAAGAAAAATCAAACAGAAACAAGAACTCCAAACATTTCCTAAAAAGGCTTTTATTAACAAAACAGTTTGATAACAATTTAGTTTACTGATTTAAAGAAACTAGAGATTTTTGACTGAACTTTAAAGCCCTCTACCTTTTTAAGACAAGCAGCCTCTCTTAGCTCTTGCAGCACTAACATTTTTTGCACAGGAATTGCATTTTGCTCTGCCCACTGAATGCATGTGTTTAGTGCTTTTACGGCGTCATCTGTCTTTACGTTGGGAAGCGAAACCTCTACTTCCGGTTCCGATTCATCGTCGGTCTTTGATTCTTGCTGCAGATCTTCTTCATCATCTGTGATTTCAACAACATGAGCTAATTGTGATTGATGGTCATTAAGCCAACTTAAAACATCGGAGGCGACTGTGTTAGGACAAATTTGAACAAATTTAAAGCTGACACGGATTCAATTGTTGAACGTTCTCCATTTAGTTGCTCCCTTAATGCCGTCAATGGTATTTCATCCTCATCATCCCAATTATTTTCAGCGCGAGGTATCATCTGGCAACTCTGCGCTGCAGCGACGGAAAATTTCGGCTCGAGTGAAAATTATCAAAATAATTAAAAATGTTTAAAGTTTTTCAAATAAAATCAAATAAAATCAAAGTGAAAATTGTGGTTCCTGGTGTGGACTAAGCTGTGGCGATACTGGGCACTGGTACAATCGTGAAATTGAGGTAGGTGTTGAGATTTTGTGTTCCTGTCGGCGGCGGTGTCGCGTGGTGAGGTGCCGGCACTTGGTCGGGTCCACAGTCAGAGGCTGCTGTGTTCCGGAGGGACTGTCACGGTATCGCGGTGAGTGGTGTGCCCAGTGCGGTAGCTGTGATTTCCAGCGGACGTGGTGCTGATGTGGTCCGGTTTTTGGTGCTGAGGAGCACATTTAGCGACTCCCGCCTTTTTCCGCAATCAGCTGTGTTGTTGGCAGGATCGTCGGTGCGCACAGCGCCATCTACCAGTGACGTTGCGTTTGTGCTCCGGCGCGCGGTGTTGCCACAGCGCAAGTATCGGTACGGTCGTCGGTGCGCACAGGGTCACCTACCTGTGGGGTTGCGTTCTGCGTTTCGACGCACAGTGCTGCCACAGTGTCTGGACTTAGTCCCGACACACACTTATCCACATTTTTTAACACTTCATATCTAATATATTGATATAGGAAAAAAAAAAAAAAGATTTCACAAAAAGTGATCAGACGTTCGGCTGTGGGTCCAATGGAGGACCCGGGACGCAACAACACCAAAGGCGGCGGTAAAAGCCCTAGCAAAGAGGCCAAAGAACCTCAAATTAAAACAGGTGCGGCGGACGAGAACTGCACTACAAAGGTCGCCGGACCTCAAGGTACAACAGGTGTAGCGGATGCAAGCCAGCCACCCGTAGCTACCGGAGCCGCCGCGAAAGATGAGGTACCTGTAGTCGAAAGACCAAGGCTCAGTGGCGCCGGCAAAAGGCGGCTAACCCACCTATTGAGGAAAGGTGTACCTAGAGAAGATGCCGATTTGAAACATCTCGGCTGTTTGTGGCAAATAAACACATAGAGGTGTCAACTCGCACAAATTTGTGTACCAGTGCAGCAGGCCTCATACGCACTTCGGCTATTCGAAGATATTCGCGACGACTTCGGCAAACTTCTCAATTCGAAATCAGCTTTCATAATATGCTTTATGTTGATGTGGTCAGTCGCACATCAACTGTGAGCTTTGATTCGCCTTGCTACCAGCGCAGCAGGTCCCATACGCACTTCGGCTATTCGAAAATATTCGCAAATTTGTGTGCGCTGACTTCACACGCAATGAAATCGAGCCCTTCCCGCGATTTTATCGTATGCGCCATTTTTACCGAAATTAATTTTTTTAGCGCTAACGATAGCACTATAAATTTGTCATCAGTCCCTAAAAGCCGTACCGTTACGAAGTTTGAGAAAAAACAATTTTATCGCAGGTTAGGTTAGGTTGCGGTGGCTGCCTCTGTATGAGACACACTTAGGCCTCTTAACGGGCCCGTTGTGATACCACAGGATTCCACCCGTTTGAAATGCGTATGCAACACTTTTTTTTCCAACATGTGATACAACACACATTTCAAACGGATGGGGAAAGGGAGGGGAGGGGACCTACATTTTATCGCCGAATCCGAACGACGATGGGCAGTTTTTCTTTCACACTTGGAGGTTTTGCCATTGCCTGCCAAGAGCGCACTTGTGCGATTCTTGTAATTCTCATTCCCTTCATGTGGATAGCGATAGAAGTAGATGAGTGTTTTTTCCAGCCCAAGCCAGGAATCGAACCCGGGGCGCTCGGTATGGGAGCTAGCGCTCCACCCGCTGAGTTATCGAGGCCGAGCTATCGAGGCTGAGCTATCCTATGTCCACTTCCAATTTTTCCTTCAATTTTTGTGCCTGCGACTAGTTATGCGTTACGATAAAATTGCTTTGGTTGCAAAAAGTTAATTTTTAACTTTATTAAAAAAGTGTGTTAAATTTTAGAGAAAAAGTTCAAAAAAGTGCCTTGCTCTAAATAAATCGTACAATTGAGAACAGTTGAATAGTGAAAAGTGAATTTATATGCATATAATTGTTTATCCTGAGTGACTGATTCATCATCGCCCAGCTCACACCGCTAAGGCTACAAATATGAAATTTGAGCTGTAGGTACATTTTGAAAAATCAACCTCCGCTAAGACGGGATTTTTTGAAATTCGTGGGCTAAAGGGGCAAATCATGGGTTAAGGTGTTGTATAAAGAAATGCGATTTAATGGGCCTATTGATTTAAAATTTGGTGAAAACACTTCAAATCAAATATAATGCGACAGGTATTTTTTATTTTTTCGAATATCAAAATTTAACGGGGTGAACCAAGGGTTAAGGTTCGAATACGGAAAGACTACGAAAAAACATGACTCGATAGGCCTTTTGACTTCAAAGTTGGTGAAAACACTTGTATCGAAAATAATTTGACAAGTGTTTCTCGTCTTTTTCAAAATCAAAACATAAAGGGGTGAATCAAGGGTTCAAAGTTTGAAATATGAAAGAAATATGAAGAAGCATGATTTTTTACGCTTTTTGACTTCAAATTTGGTTAAATGTTTGTTTTTTTCAAATGTGAAATAATTCGATACAGTAGCGACTCGGTAAAAGCAACCGATTAATGACAGGGGCAGTTGCAACTACCGAGTTTGTTGCAATTATCGAGTCTAAATTTGTGTATGAAAATTTGCAAATTTCACAAAGTTTTATAAGGGTTTCACTAGAATTCATTATTATTTTATTCTTATTTTGTTGTATTACAAAAAAAAAGAACTTAAACTAATCACATTCATTGTGTTTAAGAAAAATCAAACAGAAACAAGAACTCCAAACATTTCCTAAAAAGGCTTTTATTAACAAAACAGTTTGATAACAATTTAGTTTACTGATTTAAAGAAACTAGAGATTTTTGACTGAACTTTAAAGCCCTCTACCTTTTTAAGACAAGCAGCCTCTCTTAGCTCTTGCAGCACTAACATTTTTTGCACAGGAATTGCATTTTGCTCTGCCCACTGAATGCATGTGTTTAGTGCTTTTACGGCGTCATCTGTCTTTACGTTGGGAAGCGAAACCTCTACTTCCGGTTCCGATTCATCGTCGGTCTTTGATTCTTGCTGCAGATCTTCTTCATCATCTGTGATTTCAACAACATGAGCTAATTGTGATTGATGGTCATTAAGCCAACTTAAAACATCGGAGGCGACTGTGTTAGGACAAATTTGAACAAATTTAAAGCTGACACGGATTCAATTGTTGAACGTTCTCCATTTAGTTGCTCCCTTAATGCCGTCAATGGTATTTCATCCTCATCATCCCAATTATTTTCAGCGCGAGGTATCATCTGGCAACTCTGCGCTGCAGCGACGGAAAATTTCGGCTCGAGTGAAAATTATCAAAATAATTAAAAATGTTTAAAGTTTTTCAAATAAAATCAAATAAAATCAAAGTGAAAATTGTGGTTCCTGGTGTGGACTAAGCTGTGGCGATACTGGGCACTGGTACAATCGTGAAATTGAGGTAGGTGTTGAGATTTTGTGTTCCTGTCGGCGGCGGTGTCGAGTGGTGAGGTGCCGGCACTTGGTCGGGTCCACAGTCAGAGGCTGCTGTGTTCCGGAGGGACTGTTACGGTATCGCGGTGAGTGGTGTGCCCAGTGCGGTAGCTGTGATATCCAGCGGACGTGGTGCTGATGTGGTCCGGTTTTTGGTGCTGAGGAGCACATTTAGCGACTCCCGCCTTTTTCCGCAATCAGCTGTGTTGTTGGCAGGATCGTCGGTGCGCACAGCGCCATCTACCAGTGACGTTGCGTCACACCGCTAAGGCTACAAATATGAAATTTGAGCTGTAGGTACATTTTGAAAAATCAACCTCCGCTAAGACGGGATTTTTTGAAATTCGTGGTCTAAAGGGGCAAATCATGGGTTAAGGTGTTGTATAAAGAAATGCGATTTAATAGGCCTATTGATTTAAAATTTGGTGAAAACACTTCAAATCAAATATAATGCGACAGGTATTTTTTATTTTTTCGAATATCAAAATTTAACGGGGTGAACCAAGGGTTAAGGTTCGAATACGGAAAGACTACGAAAAAACATGACTCGATAGGCCTTTTGACTTCAAAGTTGGTGAAAACACTTGTATCGAAAATAATTTGACAAGTGTTTCTCGTCTTTTTCAAAATCAAAACATAAAGGGGTGAACCAAGGGTTCAAAGTTTGAAATATGAAAGAAATATGAAGAAGCATGGTTTTTTACGCTTTTTGACTTCAAATTTGGTTAAATGTTTGTTTATTTCAAATGTGAAATAATTCGATACAGTAGCGACTCGGTAAAAGCAACCGATTAATGACAGGGGCAGTTGCAACTACCGAGTTTGTTGCAATTATCGAGTCTAAATTTTTGTATGAAAATTTGCAAATTTCACAAAGTTTTATAAGGGTTTCACTAGAATTCATTATTATTTTATTCTTATTTTGTTGTATTACAAAAAAAAGAACTTAAACTAATCACATTCATTGTGTTTAAGAAAAATCAAACAGAAACAAGAACTCCAAACATTTCCTAAAAAGGCTTTTATTAATATAACAGTTTGATAACAATTTAGTTTACTGATTTAAAGAAACTAGAGATTTTTGACTGAACTTTAAAGCTCTCTACCTTTTTAAGACAAGCAGCCTCTCTTAGCTCTTGCAGCATTAACATTTTTTGCACAGGAATTGCATTTTGCTCTGCCCACTGAATGCATGTGTTTAGTGCTTTTACGGCGTCATCTGTCTTTACGTTGGGAAGCGAAACCTCTACTTCCGGTTCCGATTCAACGTCGGTCTTTGATTCTTGCTGCAGATCTTCTTCATCATCTGTGATTTCAACAACATGAGCTAATTGTGATTGATGGTCATTAAGCCAACTTAAAACATCGGAGGCGACTGTGTTAGGACAAATTTGGTCGACTAAAGCTGACACGGATTCAATTGTTGAACGTTCTCCATTTAGTTGCTCCCTTAATGCCGTCAATGGTATTTCATCCTCATCATCCCAATTATTTTCAGCGCGAGGTATCATCTGGCAACTCTGCGCTGCAGCGACGGAAAATTTCGGCTCGAGTGAAAATTATCAAAATAATTAAAAATGTTTAAAGTTTTTCAAATAAAATCAAATAAAATCAAAGTGAAAATTGTGGTTCCTGGTGTGGACTAAGCTGTGGCGATACTGGGCACTGGTACAATCGTGAAATTGAGGTAGGTGTTGAGATTTTGTGTTCCTGTCGGCGGCGGTGTCGAGTGGTGAGGTGCCGGCACTTGGTCGGGTCCACAGTCAGAGGCTGCTGTGTTCCGGAGGGACTGTCACGGTATCGCGGTGAGTGGTGTGCCCAGTGCGGTAGCTGTGATTTCCAGCGGACGTGGTGCTGATGTGGTCCGGTTTTTGGTGCTGAGGAGCACATTTAGCGACTCCCGCCTTTTTCCGCAATCAGCTGTGTTGTTGGCAGGATCGTCGGTGCGCACAGCGCCATCTACCAGTGACGTTGCGTTTGTGCTCCGGCGCGCGGTGTTGCCACAGCGCAAGTATCGGTACGGTCGTCGGTGCGCACAGGGTCACCTACCTGTGGGGTTGCGTTCTGCGTTTCGACGCACAGTGCTGCCACAGTGTCTGGACTTAGTCCCGACACACACTTATCCACATTTTTTAACACTTAATATCTAATATATTGATATAGGAAAAAAAAAAAAAGATTTCACAAAAAGTGATCAGACGTTCGGCTGTGGGTCCAATGGAGGACCCGGGACGCAACAACACCAAAGGCGGCGGTAAAAGCCCTAGCAAAGAGGCCAAAGAACCTCAAATTAAAACAGGTGCGGCGGACGAGAACTGCACTACAAAGGTCGCCGGACCTCAAGGTACAACAGGTGTAGCGGATGCAAGCCAGCCACCCGTAGCTACCGGAGCCGCCGCGAAAGATGAGGTACCTGTAGTCGAAAGACCAAGGCTCAGTGGCGCCAGCAAAAGGCGGCTAACCCACCTATTGAGGAAAGGTGTACCTAGAGAAGAGGCGTTTGAGAGAGCACGCCTTCCAATGCCAACATACCCTAAAAAAACCCATTCTTTGTCTAAGAGGACCCGGTCAGTGGAGCAAACTCCACCAGAGGCCTCAGACAAGAAGAAAATAAGGGAGGAGGGGCCCTCCACTTCAAAAACAACAGCACCTCCCAGTAAAAGGCAGCCCACTGCCTCATACAGGGACGCCCTGCAAGGGGTTAGAATGGCTGTACTAACAAGGGACTATCCGGATACGGTCCTATCTACTGAACAAATGGACTCCATTCAGGGGGCCATTTTGGACAAAACCCTGGACAGTGGTTCTGTCCGTCCTCAATTTCTGGGATCCACCTACAAGGCAGGATACCTTGTCCTGCACTGTAAGGAGGACACAACTGCCGAGTGGATGAGGTCCATCATGTTAGAAATGGTACCGTGGGAGGGTGCCTCACTGTGGGCCGTAGAGGAATCAAAGGTTCCTCACTCTAAGGTCGCAGTGGGATACTTCCCGAAATCCACTGGTGTTGAAACCCAGAAAATCCTGAGGTACCTCCAGGTCCAAAATACAGGCCTAAACACGACGGCCTGGAGAGCCCTAAGAAGAGTTGAAAAGGCTCTAACACCATGCTGGTTCTTGCTGTGGACCAGAAATCAGCAGCGGCTATAGAGGCAGCCAAGGGCAGAGCTAGTTTCTGCCTGGGCCAAATTAGCCTCAAACTGAAGTCCGACGACACAAGTGCCGATGATTTGGCAAAACAATTAGATGAGGTGGAGATCGTGGAAGACGAGTCTGACTCTCTCAGTGGCTCCAAACAGTCAGAGGAAAAGGCATGAGATGCGTGCAAATAAATCTTCACCATGCTAAGGGGGCCACAGCGGAACTCAGCAGAAGATTTATCAACGACACTACTACCATAGGCCTGATCCAGGAACCCTGGGTCAACAAAGGCGGCATACAAGGCCTAAACATCAAAAACTATCAGGTAATATATGACAATAATGCAGCTAGACCAAGGGCTGCGGTCATCATAGACACCGGTATTAATTTGTTACCTTTTACAGAATTCTTAGACGGTGACACAGCGGCGATAGTCGTGGAGGTGGTGCAAGATGGGACTAAGACTGAGGTAGTTATAGCCTCAGCCTACTTCCCTGGGGATGCTGCCGAAATTCCACCACCAACAGTGAAAAATCTTGTGGACCACTGCACAGCCCACGGAAAAAACTTTATCATAGGTTGTGATGTCAATGCCCACAACGTAGTATGGGCTAGTACGGATACAAACAGTAGAGGTGAGTTACTCCTTGAATATTTATTAATCAGTAATATGGCAATTGCAAATAAAGGTAAAATACCGACATTTGTAAATGCCATACGACAAGAGGTACTAGATTTAACTCTTATCACTAACAAATCCTATGATCTGATTCAAAACTGGAGAGTCTCAGAAGAGGACTCAATGTCGGATCATAGGTATATTTTCTTTAATATAGAAAGGCCGACAAAGAGTGTCTCACTCTACCGTAGCCCAAAACGGACAGACTGGAAGAGATATGCAGAAAATATCTCAACAAAAATAACAAGTCACAATCACTTCATTAGGACAACAGAAGAACTAGACAGAGAAGTTGCAAACATAACTGACGTACTCACAAACTCGTACCATGATTGCTGTCCACTCAAAACTAAGACCTCCACGAAGAGTGTCCCATGGTGGAACAACAATCTGGCACAACTTCGTAAATTGGCTAGGAAAGAATTCAATAAGGCCAAAAGTACTAACTTCTGGGATAACTATAGGAAAGCCCTTACAAAGTACAATAAGGAAATAAGAGGTTCCAAAAGAAGATCTTGGGAAAAATTCTGCGATGATCTGGGGGACATTCCGGCAACAGCCAGAATCAAAAGTACCCTGTCCAAAGGACATACTAATCCGATAGGCACTTTAAGGGACCCTAATGGTACCCTAACAAACTCATTCGGAGACACTCTAGAACTTCTTCTAAGAACTCTGTTCACGTCGTTGCCTGCCGTCACCGCGCATCACCTAAACTGTAAAATAAAGCACAAATAATTATACATAAATAATATGTAATATACAGTACATATCCTCTCCCATCTCGTTTACTTACCTCATTCCCATATACTTACCTTCTCCTATATACTTACCCTTATATACTTACCATTTGTTACTTACCGCTATTCCTCATCCTCTTTCCTTATGTACTTACCGACGGCATCCCTCGCTGTCAAAAAACGGTGCTTGCGCGGCTGACGGCCACTCATCTTTCGATCCCCGACCTGAACACAGCGAGTGATCCGCGACGCGACATACATCTTTTCACCAAACAACCACTGCTACCGTTTACATTAAACAACAAATCAACAAACACTTTACACATTTTCAAATCACAAATCATCATTACAATCACCTGGAATAACACAAACCACATTGTACACGCACAATTTATAAATATTGGACAATATCAATACTCACAAACATTGTAATTATCATTACTGTATATACCTATTCACAAACATTTACCAACTACACACTGAACTAATACCAATAAAGAAGAATTCTAACGTTTTGAAATCAATTCGTGTTCAATTATTTGGTGCGCGCTAGTAAAGATTCTTCACGGCGCGAACATTGGTCCTTCGAGCCGGATAAAAAGACCCGGCGGAAAGAAAAAATATTTAAAAAGACGCCTATTATGAGGTAAAGTAAAGAAAACAACAAAAATATACACATACTTACCAAACCTAAAAACAACGCAAAAAGTGAGTTAAAAGTAATAATACAAAAACCAAAGAATAAGTGAAAAGAAAAACTAATCTAAACCAAAAACTGTGAATAAAAACCAAAATCTACTTACCAAAGTGTCACCTAAAAAGAAAAACAAAACCTTAAAAAACCAAAGAAATCAAACAAAGTTGAACGCTTAATACTTACCTAAAGTGCAACAAGAAAAGAAATAAAAGTGAACAGAGAAGTGAAGCCCCAACCGCCTGAAAGGAAAACCAAAGGGGAAAAGAAGAAAAAGCCTTAAAAACCTGAAAAGAAAATCAAACGAGAAAAGCGAGAAAAAGAGCGAATCAAAACCTAATTTTAAATCAAAAATTTATAAAAAGGTGGTGGAATAACATAAAGTGAAACTGTGACAAAAAATACATAAAATCCAATCACATACAAAGCAAGTGCAAGTGAAGAACTGCAAGTGAACACAATAACAACAACAGCGAAATCACCAGACCCAGCTGGTACATAAGCAGCACAACAATCACACAGCAATCAGCACATACGCATAGCAGTGGGGCAGCAGCATTGACGACAGCAGCGAGCCCTACGCGGGAGCACCACTATACATTGCCTACCCCCTAGGCAATTGCGTGAGTCGTTCCAATTTTTTTCATAAATTATATCAAACGACGGTTGGAAAAATTTCTTTTTTCTCTGTATATCATCTATATACAGAGCCAACCCGTCATCCTTATACAGCGGTTTTGCGGATGTACATAGCACTTATGTACATAAGCAACCAGTGCTAGTGCTAGTGCCCTACCAGCCAGCAATACATACAGTGGTACTATATAACCCCTTTATAGTACATTGTGTAGAAAAATAAAGGCTGCTGCTATACTTAGGTACATCCATAAGTACATACCAAAAATCAGTTCCAAACCATTTGGAAAGTTTTATTTAAACCAAATAAAAATAAAATTAAATAAATAAACAAATTTTCGGGTTTCTTTCGCAAACATCGATTGTGGTTTTTATTTATTGCCGATTTGTGTGCACATCACATTCCGTGTGGTGGTACACAAGGGGGAAAAAATATCCTTTTTGTTTATTTTACTGTGGAATTCTACCACATCTTTGGGTTTTTTTCGTGCTTTTTTCCATTTTTGGAAATTTCTTTGCTTGTCTTGTTGGACAAACTCGCGCGGTCAACGTTCGTGCATCTCGTTCGGTAAATTCAGCGTGGTCGAAACTCGGTCGATTATCACGTCATTTACTTGTTTTTCGTGGACTGTGAACTATCGTTTATTTTTTATAAAAAAACGACATGCCAGTGAACAGGTCGCCCGACAGATCCACCAGCAATAAAGCTAAGTCGGACCCACTCTCGGCATCGTCAGAGCCGCCTACAAAATTCGTTAGGACGCCTGACACCGAGTCGGAAGGCCTTGGTTCAGAATTATTGGGTGCAATCCCCAAAAAACGCACCACAAGGGCACAAACAGTAGAGATTCGCAAATCTCAAAAGGAAGTGGCTCATGATCCCTCCATGAGTGCCTTCATTTTCGAAGCGGACAATCTAGTCCACTTTTGCACACAATTCTCCTCGCGTGCAATCGAAGACTTCACTGTGCCTATGCTCAAGGCAGCTCTAGCCGATTTAAACGGCTATTATGAAGACGTGAAGGCAGCATATAGGAAAGTCGGTATCACCCCTGATGAACACCTGCCAAGCGACTTCAAGCTTCTTGCTCGAAGCAAGTTGGAGCTATGCCGAGATCGAGCATATAATACAATCGCCCAGATCTCAGATCTTATGGACGTTCAGCAACCTCCCCGCGCTGAAACAACACGTCCAGCTGAAAATTCTGCAAATTCAGCGTCTGAGCAGGCAAATAATTCTATTTGCCTGACTGTGCCACCATGCGACACAGAAATTTTCTCCGGTGGGTACGAAGAGTGGCCGTCCTTCCGTGACATGTTTACGGCGGTTTACATAAACCACCCTAAACTCACCTCTGCCCAGAAACTGTATCACCTCAGATACAAGACAGCCGGAAAAGCTGGGGCGATTGTGAAGCAGTACGCACTAAGCGATGCGAACTTTGAACTGGCATGGAATGCGCTGAGATCACGATTCGAAAATCGGCGCATTCTAGTAGACAAACAAGTCAAAACGCTCTTGAGCCTCCCTCAAGTAGCAACTGAAAACAGTGAAGCGCTCCAAAGGCTTCAATCGACCATCAACATTTCTCTGTCCGTCTTAGCATCTCAAGGCGTCTCGACAGAGAGTTGGGACCCACTTCTGGTATACATTTGCTCCACAAAACTTCCAGAGGAGACTTTATCTCTATGGGAACAATCTCTCAGTTCCCGTAAAGATCTCCCCACTTGGAAGCAAATGGATGACTTCCTTACCAGAAGATATGAGGTCGTGGAACGGCTAAACACCGTCAAACCAGTCAAGTCCGGGTTGCCTCCGAACCGGGGTTTCAACAGAACTCATAATTTTTTGGTGGAAAGTGAGCGGACTTTTTCATGTCCGATTTGCGGCGCTCCTCACGCGCTCAAATTCTGCGCCACCTTCAAAAAAATGTCTGTTCGAGACCGAGTGAAGGCAGTACGAACACACAACTTGTGTGAAAACTGCCTGTCATACACTCACTTGAAGCGGGATTGTACGAGTCAATTCACTTGCTCACACTGTCAGAGAAAGCACCATTCGCTGCTTCACATTTCGGCTGACAACAACCCGCCTCGGCAACGAAACGTAGTTGCTCAAGTTTCCACGACTCAGCCTCACAGTCCACAAATGCGAAAGTCCCCCGTAAGAACGGCCCGGAGTTCTGGGGATGAGTCAAGTTCTGATGAGCAGTCCCGCTCATCACAAACATCAAAAAATCGGCCAGTGCAGTCTCTTAGCACCACGGTCGAAGAGAAAACACTTCTCCCCACTGCTCTTGTTTCTTTAGAGCATCTTGGAGAATATCACAAGGTTCGAGCCCTTATCGACCAAGGTTCGCAACGGACATTTATCTCGTCCCAAGTGCAGAATCGACTGAGAATCCCTACGCAGAGGACTCAGATCGAAATATCTGGAATGGGGGGAAAAACCATCCAAAACTCCAACCAGATCTGCAACGTAACGCTAGTCGCATGTCGAACTGGCACGAAACTCACCACACAGGCAATTGTACTCCCACAATTGACCAAACTTCTTCCCACTTTCAATGTGAGCTTAAAGGAGTGGAAACACGTTGCCATGCTGGACCTAGCAGATCCAAACTGCTTCAAACAGGCCCAAATCGACATGGTCATCGGAAGCGATTTACTTCCTCAAATCCTTCTCTATGGAATCCACCGAAATATGTGTGGCAGCCTCCTTGCCCAAAATACTATATTCGGTTGGATCATAAGTGGGCCACTCCCCCAGAAAGTGTCAACATTCTCGACACAAGTGGAGGAAGTTTCCAATGAACTCTTAAGTTCCCAGCTCAAACGCTTTTGGGAACAAGAGGAAATTCCACAGCCTTCTCTAATTTCCGAAGAGGATCGGTTCTGCGAAGACCTCTACCAAAAGACCACATCCCCTCGGTCGGATGGTAGATACGTCGTCCGACTCCCCTTCAAGGCAAGTTTTCCCAGCCAACTGGCTCTCGGTCAATCCCGTACCACAGCCTTCTCTCAATATCTCAGCATGGAAAGGACTTTGGCAAAGAAAGGCGATCTCCAAGCCACATATGATGAGGTCCTCAAAGAGTATCTCACTCTCAATCATATGGAGCCAACTCAGTCCAACGAGATCATCTCTGATGGCAAATATTTTTCATTTTATTTGCCTCACCATGCTGTAGTAAAGCCGGAAAAGACCACTTCCAAGGTCCGCGTTGTCTTCAACGCATCTAGAACAACCGGCTCTGGATATTCACTGAATGATATCCTGCATATTGGTCCCACATTACAGCCCGACCTGATGACCCTCATCTTAAGATGACGGCTGTACCAATTTGTATTTAATGGAGATGTGGAAAAAATGTATAGACAAATTCTTGTCCACCAAGACGATCAAGAGTTTCAGCGAATCCTCTTTCGTGAATCTCGAAATTCCCCCATTCGAGACTTCAGGCTCAAGACAGTGACGTTTGGTGTGAACTGTGCTCCTTTCTTAGCCATTCGAACACTTCGACAACTGGCTGAAGACTCAAAGGACGAATTCCCGTTAGCGGAAACAGTCCTTCTCAAGGAGACTTACGTTGATGACATTTTGTCCGGTGCTCATACCATTTCTGAGGCAGTCGAATCATTAACACAAGTGATTGATGCCCTCAAATCCGCAGGATTTCCTCTCAGGAAGATTACTTCTAATCATCCGAGGATCCTGGAAAACATCCCCACCTCGACACTTCTCGACTCAGACTTCCTCAAGTTCGAAAGTGCCAGCTCTACTAAAACACTTGGCATGAGATGGAACGCTTTGTCGGATACTTTCTCGTATTCGATCGTTCCCATCTCAGAAACGAGTTCTGCCACGAAGCGACAGATTCTCTCTGCGGTCGCCAAACTTTTTGACCCGGCAGGATGGCTCTCGCCCATTATAACTCAAGCCAAGTTACTTCTGCAAGAGCTTTGGTTGGAGGGCACGGACTGGGACGAATGCGTAAAGCCCGGTTCCCTCATAAAGTGGAATCAATTCGTCAAGAATTTGTCGTCCATCAGCGAGATCGAGATCCCCCGATGGGTACAATTCTCTGAAGCGAATCCAACTTCACGGATTCTGCGATGCTTCAGAGAAGGCATATTGCCTTGTGGTGGAACGGCCCCAAATGGCTTCCGTCACCGGAAGAAGCCTGGCCTAAGTCAACTCCCTCCAATGTTGCTCCACCTGAGCAGCGGAAGGTCGAAGTTCATCTCGCGCTGGAGGAACCATCAGACATCCTCGATCGGTTCTCCTCCTATTCTCGCGCGCTACGTGTCCTTGCGTATGCGTTCCGTTTTGTCCACAACGGACTCGCTAAGAGGAGCAACGCTCCCCTCAACTTGAATCCAGTCGTTTCCCAGAATGAGATTCAGTTTGCCAAGACGAGACTCCTCTCGTTAGCCCAGACACGGTTCCACCACCCCGAACTTACCGCGCTATCCAACAAGACCCCCATTCCCCGAAAAAGCACGATTCTAACTCTCAATCCGTTCCTCGACAAGGACGGCCTAATGAGAGTTGATGGTAGGTTGGCCCAGGCGGCGCTGAGTTACAATGAGCGCCATCCGATAATCCTACCAGAGGCATCTCGGTTCTGCACGCTGTACCTTGAGTTCACACTCTCCTCCTACACGCAGAACTTCGGCTCATGTTTAGAATGGCTCGTCAAGAGTTTTACATTCCCCGTCTCAAGCCGCAGATAAAAAAATGCATTCGCCTATGCAAGGTCTGCACGGTCCAGAGACAAAAGGTCCGATCACAAATTATGGCAGCCCTTCCGCCAGAGCGTTGTACATTGTCAATCCCATTTTCGACGACAGGTGTTGATTTTGCGGGCCCCTTTTAGATCAAAGCATCTCAGCTTCGAACGGCAACCTTCATCAAAGGTTATGTCGCGGTATTTGTATGCTTTGCTACCAAGGCCATTCATTTGGAGTTGTGCTCCGCCCTCACCACCGAGGCATTTCGCGCGGCATTTGCCAGATTCGTTGGCAGACGAGGCCTCCCCCGCAAAATCATGTCGGACAATGGCACCACCTTCGTTGGCGCCCACAGAGCTATGAGCCGAGAGTTCCTCAAATTCTCCCAAGAGGTATCCCACGACATCCTGCAGAAATATTCCACTCAAGGAGTCGATTGGGCTTTCATTCTCCCCAGTGCACCTCACATGGGCGGGTTGTGGGAATCCGCGGTCAAGAGTTTCAAAACTCATCTTAAGAAGACTGCCGGCCATCACAAATTCAATTTCGAAGAGTTCACAACTCTACTTGCTAAAATTGAGGCCGTACTGAATTCCCGACCACTATCACCTCTATCGCAGGATCCAACTGAGCTGTTAGCGCTTACTCCAGGCCACTTCCTGCGAGGCGCTCCTCTCCTGTCACCTCCCGAACCCAATTCGGAAGATCTATCCTTGATCAACCGATGGGAGAAGCTGAAGGCTCTTCACCACGAGTTCAGCCGGAGATGGAAGGCTGAATATCTCCACGAGCTCCAAAAAATGCATAAGTGGCGCCATCCCCAACAGGTGCTGGAATTGGACCAATTAGTCGTCATCAAGGACGAACTGCTGCCCCCCACCGAGTGGAAGCTAGGACGTATCGTCACGCTGCATCGAGGACCCGACGGCCACGTCCGAATAGCCGATGTTCGCACGCAATCTGGCACTCTCACACGCCCGATCGTGAAGTTGTGTGTTCTACCCACCGCGTAGAACCTCTCATACATTATTATAAATTTCTTTATAATTTTTCGCGGGCATCGCTGCCCACTTATCAATATAAGACACTAAAGTCCGATTCGTTTGTTCGTTCTCCACAGCTCCACCATGGACGAGACACACCGCTGCCAGATATGCCATCGCCCTCACCCCTTGAGGTTCTGCCGCGGGTTCATCGCCATGAACCCCGGTCAACGCGACGATGTCGTGCACGCGCACGGTTACTGCCGCAACTGTTTGGCCCGGTCCCACGACACGGGGGACTGTGTGCGTTGGCACATCATACGATGCTGCACCCCGTCGACACTCTGCAACGGGTGGCCCAATCCCGAGGACGACAACGAGGTGCCCGACCGGCGAAGCAATCCGGCCACCGGGCGCAAGGCCAGCGCCGCCGCAATCCCCGCACTACGGCGCAGCCATCACGCCAGCGTCCACGCCCCCCTCCTCCTACGACGCGCTCGTCGCGCAGTCGTGAGGGACCGACCCGTTCCAGGGTGCGGACCGCGCCCATGCGTCAGCAGCCCACCAGCGCCGCCAACGCATCCGCGCGTCGCCAGCATTCGGCCAACCACGCCCGACAAGGGATTACCACGAGCCAGCTACGAGGACGAAAGGCTCGGACGCTGCTGACGCAGGCAATTAAGTCTTTAACGGAGTTGAGGGGGGTCGTTTAAATGCACGAGTGCATCCGGCCCCAGGATGTTCACGTCGTTGCCTGCCGTCACCGCGCATCACCTAAACTGTAAAATAAAGCACAAATAATTATACATAAATAATATGTAATATACAGTACATATCCTCTCCCATCTCGTTTACTTACCTCATTCCCATATACTTACCTTCTCCTATATACTTACCCTTATATACTTACCATTTGTTACTTACCGCTATTCCTCATCCTCTTTCCTTATGTACTTACCGACGGCATCCCTCGCTGTCAAAAAACGGTGCTTGCGCGGCTGACGGCCACTCATCTTTCGATCCCCGACCTGAACACAGCGAGTGATCCGCGACGCGACATACATCTTTTCACCAAACAACCACTGCTACCGTTTACATTAAACAACAAATCAACAAACACTTTACACATTTTCAAATCACAAATCATCATTACAATCACCTGGAATAACACAAACCACATTGTACACGCACAATTTATAAATATTGGACAATATCAATACTCACAAACATTGTAATTATCATTACTGTATATACCTATTCACAAACATTTACCAACTACACACTGAACTAATACCAATAAAGAAGAATTCTAACGTTTTGAAATCAATTCGTGTTCAATTATTTGAGAGTGCAGGATAGTGCTTCCCAGAGTGCAGGATACGGGAAGGGAGTCAATGTACTCCTGAAATTATCTCACCTGTGCAGCCTAGGCCAGTTGATACCATAGCTAAACAAATTATTAGCTTTGACAGGGTAATCAACAGGGCGATCAACTCATTTAACTCCTCCTCAACTCATTTAACACTCCTCTCAAGGGGCACGGATAAACTAATTAAAAAAATGGTTCTAATCTACAGAGCCAGTATTATACTCAGTTATATTCCAAAAATCTGGATGGAGCTAAGGGTTATATTTATACCTAAAGGGGGCAACAAACCACCAGACTCCCCCAAATCCTACAGGCCCATCAGCCTCTCATCGTTTATGCTAAAAACAATGGAAAAGCTCATAGACCTCTACATAAGGGAAGAGGTACTATTACAAACTCCACTACACAAATATCAATTTGCATATCAAAAGAACAAATCGACTATCACAGCACTGAGTTCCTTAGTGACTGATATAGAAAAAGCACTCGATGCAGAAGGCATAGCCCTATGTACATTTATGGACATAGAGGGCGCCTTTGACAACGCTAACTTTCAATCTATGGTATCAGCCCTCTCCAATAGAGGGACAAATCACACGGTTACCAAATGGATATGCAGCATGCTTAATCAAAGGGTAATAACCGCTAAGTTAGGGCCCGCAGTACTAAGCATCAACGTAGTAAAAGGCTGCCCACAAGGTGGGGTTTATCTCCCTTATTATGGTCTATACTGGTTGATGAATTAGTGAAATTACTAAATTCCAAAGGCAGCCGCCGTGGCTCAGTTGGTTAGTGCGTTGGACCTCGAGTCGCAGGCAGCAACCTCAGGTTCAAATACTGCCTGTAATAACACCTAAAAAAATAACGGGAAAACTCGCTTTCTCTTTCGGTGGCTGTCCTCTCAGCTGGAAATGGCAAACCTCTGAGAGTAAAAAATTGCTTATGAAAGAGCTCCCAACCTGCCGTTCGGAACCGGCATTAAACTGTAGGTCCCTCCAACCCGTGTACAAATTCACACGCACAACACGGGTGGTTGCGGGAAGCTAGGCCTTAGTCTCGCGTAAGCGGGCTGTTGTGCCAGTCAATTATATTATTATTATTATTACTAAATTCCAAAGGACATAAAACTATAGGCTTCGCGGATGACCTAGCAGTAATAACAAAGGGCACGCATGAAGGCACGTTGTGCAACTTCATGCAAAATGCCCTAAACGAAACCTGGAACTGGTGCAGTAGTGAGGGGCTATCAATAAACCCCAATAAAACTACCATCGTTCCGTTTACAAGAAAACGGAGGTTCAATCTTCCTACACTAAAAATAAACAATATAACTGTACCCGTTAAGGCTGAGGTCAAGTATCTAGGAGTTACCCTAGATCAAAAACTCACTTGGGAACCGCATTTAAACACAGTCCTTAAAAAAGCAACGAAATCGTTGTGGACCATTAAGCAATGACTGGGTAAATCTTGGGGTCTTTCACCCCGTATGACATCCTGGGCGTACACACAAATGGTAAGACCCACCATACTTTACGGTGCTCTAGTGTGGTGGGGCAAAACCAACCAGAGCACAACAATAAAAAGATTAAACAGAGTTCAAAGGTTTGCATGTCTTAGCATTACGGGAGCAATGAAAACAACCCCAACTGCCAGCATGGAGGCCTTACTCGATCTAACACCGCTCCATATAGCCATCCAAGAGGAAGCAATCTCAAGTGCACTCACGCTATATAGACATAACCTACTCAAACAGGGTAACCTTACGGGTCACTTGGCAATTTTAAAACAAATAGAGGATACCCTCCACAAATCATCTTACCTTGACTTCATGAAACCCCATCTCAGCCTAACAAGGAAATATATAATTGACTTTCTGACTAGGGAACAGTGGGACAACAACCCGAAATGGCTAAAAGAGGACTCTCAGAAATGGTACACCGATGGCTCTAAAACACCTTGTGGTGTAGGAGCTGGAGTTGTGGGCCCTGGGGTCAACTTAGCCCTTCCGATGAGCTACAACACCTCAATATTTGAAGCTGAACTCTATGCAATATATGAGGCAGTCCGAACAATTGCTAAAACGCACCCTCAAGGAACAAAGCTCACTATACTTTCGGATAGCCTGTCAGTTCTAAAAGCCCTTGACAGCTACTCCTACACATCAAAAATCCTGCTTGAATTCCACAAGGAACTCAACGCCCTAGGGACCCAGAACAGGGTTGTGCTTGTCTGGATTCCTGGGCATGAGGGGCATGATGGCAATGAAAGGGCAGATACACAAGCAAAAAATGGTGCAGAAAGCCCATTCATAGGGCCGAGCCCGATGTTTGGATTTGGTAAAACCGACCTAAAACAGGACATCCACAAGTGGATTCAGAGACAAAAACAAAGATACTGGAATAATATTGAGGGACTACGACACTCGAAAAGATTCCTAAACTTCAACACAAAACGAGCCAAATCTGCTACACTTCTCAGCAGAAGACAACTCAAAATCCTATGTGGCGCCCTAACCGGCGACTATTCTTGTAACTACCACCTATACAAGCTAGGCTTGGTCATCGACAAAACATGCAGATACTGCAATGAGGTCGATGAAACAATGGAACACGTCATCATAAACTGCCCAGCCCTGGCACACAGACGTGCAAAGTTTCTAGGGAAACATATTCTCGGTGATGAGGACCTGATGCAAATATCGCAGAAAGGTCTGATTCTATACCTGAGCACATAAAACACCAGATGATTCAAGGGGCACAATAAACCTACTAGGTTGCAGTGCGCAAGGGCATTGTCCCTACCCATTATCATTACATTACATTACATTCATGATGGGATTCCAAGCCTTTCTTATCATATTTGCGTCCAGTTTTTTCCATACACTGGCCAAAATGCATACAGCGGTTTTCAAAGTGAAACTTTTAATTTTAGTTTCAATATCAGCTCCAGCCGATGCAAGCAAATGTGCTAAAAAGCTTTTTTTATAAAACACTGGTCTGATTTATCACTTTTTAGTCTATTGGCTGAATAAGAGCTGTACAATTTGTTGGCAGGCCCATTATTTCAATTAGGCTGTGATCACTTTCTAAATCTAACGGGTGACAGGACGCATTGTCTACGAGCAGAAGTGCTTTCTTCGGAAGTTGTTTGGAGTCCAGAAACGATCTTACCTGAAAGCAATGCAAACTTGAAAATGAAAAGAATTTATTGCGTGTTTTGTTTTTTTACTTCAGGCACAAATATGTGGTGGAACCATTCTTCAAAAAGCACCCGCGTCATCCATGCATTCTTGTTTGCTTTGTATATGACTGGCATGTCAACGAAATTTTTGAAAAGCCTTGGACGAGCCGACTTGCCTATAACAAAAGGCTTTACCTTATGCAAACCGCTAGCATTTGTGCATGCCAAAAATGTCAGTCTTTGTTTGTTAGACTTTCGTCCAGGGGCTGACACTTCTTTACTGCAAACAAATGTATGTGCTGGCATCTGCTTTAAAAATAGTCCAGTTTCATCCGCATTGTATATTTGATCTGGGGGGCTACTCTGTAATGCGATGCGAAAGCGAAAGCGATGCGAAAGTGAGTTGCGATGCGAAAGTCAATCGGTACTCTGTATCGCTTTCGCATTATTGAAAAACGGCCCTTATTTTGTTTCGAGAGTAAGTTGGCATTACTAGCGTCGAGTGTCATAAAATTCAAACAAAATAAAAAAAAAAGTAAACAATCGAATTTTTTTGAAATTTAAAATCGAAATACGCGGTGCTACAAATGCGAAAGGGGAAAATCTAAATGCGAAAGTAGAAAATTTCAATGCGATTGTCGGATTTCAGAGTACTAAGTGTGCGAATGCGATACATTTTTTGTTCGCATCGCATTACAGAGTAACCCCCCTGGACTTAAATTCCTTTCCCGAATTTTCTTGCGAAAGTTGTCTAGAAAGGGTTTTATCATTTGCGTTTTGCTTGAAAGTTTTTCACCACAAATTTTGAATGCCACGACGTTTCTTGAAGTTCAACAGCCACCCATTGCTTGCATTAAATGAACCAGGCTTTTCGTGAATTTTCAAGTGTAATTGAGCGGCTTTTGCTTTAATAAGGTCGGAGGAAATTGGAACATCTCGAGCCCTTTGCTTTTTAAACCACTTATATAGTGCTTTTTCCATTTCTGGGTATTCACACTGTTTCAATGTCATTCGCTTTCTAGGGCCAGTCTCGGCGTCGGCAACAAACTTAATTACATCCCGCTCCTTCTTTCGTAGTCTGCAAACCGTCGATTTGTTTATGTGATATTTATTGCAGATGAGCCGTACTGGTTTCCCACATTTCAGATCGTTTAATATTTCAGCTTTTGCTGTTATTGAAAGCTTAGGAACTCCACTACTTCCACTACTTTTTCACTTTTGCAACTGCATACGCGCTCTAACAAAAAGTGCCACCACGGTGTCAGATCAGTAACAGAAACGAAAACATCTAAACAAACGAAGCGAGGAAACAAAAGCAACTTCCAAGAAGCAGGCAATATACTAACGGGACATCAACTGGCACTCTACTCTATCTGATGTTTAGGAAAAGGACTTTTTGACATATAACAATATTTACTTATATAATATCAGACTTCATTGTTATAAATTTGAGCTATTTTTAATTTACCCCGATCAACGAGCAGGTTGACGACGAATAAACAAATAAGCAGATATTTACTCACCATGGCTTTTACTTATTGGCAGCAGAAAATATGTATGAGAAACTCCGTCGGAAGAATGCAAAAATGCAGCAGTATCAAAAGCCACGAACAAGCTTTAATGATGCAAACCTTCTTGTATTTTCCTGTAGGTGTGCAAAATAACATGTAATATTCTTCCGAATACATTTCAGCATGAAAGTTAAATGTGTGGTCCAACTTCCAATCGCGGAAATTTTCACAACAAAGAAACAGCTGATATAGGTTCACCACGATTTCTTCTTATTGGCCGTACAACAATTACATAGAAAGTGACGGCAGACTAATGCCAGAAAAGTATCAACAAAAGCAACTGCAAATATAATTTTATGATGGCAAACCATTTAAATATTCAGTTAGAATCAAAAACGCACATAAATCCTTGTTCCGGGGTAGTTTTTCATATAAAATAATCTTGTTTGGAAAAGGCGGTGATGCTGGCAAATTCGCGAACAATTAACAGCTGATTGTTTTTCACCTCGCATTTCAGCAGGATCATCACAAGGAAATTTATATGAAAATTTGCTCGTATATAATGCACGACTGTAGCGCCATAAACTAAAATGTACAATATTTGTTGATTGCAAATTGCTAATAACTTGCTGTGGAACTTCCTAAGTAGTAAAAACTTTCTTCCGGGTCATATAGGTATAAATGAAAAACCAATGTTCATTATTTTGCATTTTCAGAAAACCGCGAGCTGCCACGTCTAAAAGATAAATTTTTGGCGCGGAAATGTATCTACAAAAACAGCTGTGTACTTTTTCACCACTTTTTCATAGAGAGAGCAAAATTAAATTTGTATGGAAAATTACCAAAGAATTTTGCAAAACCACAATGCGAATGAAATAGTTAACAATTTGAAATTGATTAATGCGCAGAAAATTGCATTTATTAATCCTTTTTAGTGGAAATCAGTTGTACGACAAATTCATTTCAGCGGGCAACGAACAGCGGGCAGCGAACAGCTGCTTTGGCTGCTCTCTCACTTTTATTATCTAAATACGCAAAGATAACCATATGTTCAAAATTTTTTGACAGATTTGCCGTTTGAGCGAAGTTTCAAGACTAGTATAGACTCTGTTGCGTGGTTGAGTGAAGCAACAAGTTGAAGCGGCAGTTGAAAGGTATTTCTTAATTAATTAATTTGTTTTTTTAATTTTTATGAATTAATTAATTTGTTTAAATGCTGCAGGCGTAGTCAATAATGATGAGATTATTGGATTGCGGCAGGCCCCAAACATTTTCGGCAGAAGTCAAGTCCAAGTTCATCTTTTTGTAGAGCTGAAATTTTTTGGTGCTCGTATGTATATTTAGTTTTTCATTCCCGATAAATTACACAGCCACACAAAAAAAATATGTTTTCGGGTCTGGAGGTCAGACCATGTTTACTATATGTTTTCGGGGTCGCTGAATTCGAATCCGAGGTCCAAGAAACCCCAGCACGTCAGGGTTCTGATATAACCTCAAAAAACCTTATACAAAATTTTATTTTATTTTTTATTTTTCCAGAATATCAGGGTTTCGACATAACCTCAAAAACTTTATAAAATTGTTTTCCGAGTCCGGGGGTCAGACCATGTTTACCATATGTTTTCGGAGTCGCTGAATCCGAATCCGTCGTCCAAAAAACCCCAGCATGTCAGGTTGTTGACATAACCTTTAAAATATCCCGTTATCTAGGCTATTTAACGCTTCAATGTTCTGACTTTAGCCGTATATTCAACAAAAATCACTTCAACCCATAAACCCTACTTACTCCACAAAACAAAGGTATATAGGACCGTCGGCATCAGCGCTACCTGATGTATACCGCGAGGAGGTTGCACGATCGGATTTTGTACATCATATAGCCCTTATAAGGGCTTTTGGCAACAAAAAGTTGAATTTGTGGAATGATTACTAAGAATAAATAAATGATTAGATAAATGAATTGTATACATCTACAATATTAAAGATGATGTGTAGAATTCTTAACTACTAGAATAAATGACTAGTTACATGACTACAATAGGAATCGAATGACTTAAGTATACGAACTCAAAAATTAATCGATTGGAATAGACGATCTAAAAACCAGACGCATAAATCAAATAGCAGACTCTTGTTTGCTACTATAGCGGGTTCTTTTCTCATAAAAAGATCTATGCAGTGATTTACGCTTTCTATCTTCTTTCGGTGTATCTCGCTTCAACATCCAACAGAAATCTGCCATCATATTTTCATCCCACCTTCCTTGATATCGAGTTTCCATGACTTTTATATCTTGGTGAAAGCGTTCGCCTTGCTCTTCACTAAAATCACCTAGATTATTTGGAAATTTGTCTAGATGTGCATGCAAAAAATGTAATTTCAAGTTCATCAGGCATCTCTGCATCGTAAAACGCTTGCGTGCGCCTGCCATGACGGCATGAAAGACGTGATCCAGGGACTTAGCCGGATCACAGGCACACTCCGTTGCCCGCCGTCACCACGAGGAGGTGCCCTGGATGCAGACACACGTCGTAGGTCGGATGAATAAATTTTGCGAATTTCTTTGCAAATCAAGTGCTATAGTTTTTTAGACAACGGATTCGGATTCAGCGACCCCAAAGACATATGGTAAACATGGTCTGATCCCAGAACTCGGAAAAGAAAAATTTTATCAATTTTTTGAGGTTATGTTGAAACCCTGATATTCTGGAGTTTTTTAGACCTCGGATTCGGATTCAGCGACCCCGAAAACATATTATAAAAATGGTCTGACCCCCGGACTCGAATAAAATTTTGTATAAGGTTTTTTGAGGTTATATCAGAGCCCTGACGTGCTGGGGTTTTTCGGACCTCGGATTCGAGTTCAGCGACCCCGAAAACATATAGTAAACATGGTCTGACCTCCAGACCCGAAAACATATTTTTTTTGTGTGGCTGTGTTATTGTTATTTTAAAAATATTTTTAAAATAAAATAAATATTTAAAAATTGCAGTGTTTTATTTTCCGTTATAAAATTCAACTGCTTAGAAAACTAATCCAGAATAAACTAGTTCGCAAACTACTCGCTACGCAACTGTTTTAGAAACTGTTTTACTTAGGACTGACTTTGGACTATTTGCAAACGGAAGCAAACGGGCACAATTAACTGTCGCCTAGGACACGGCCATGGTAAAAGGGTGAGTTTGCTCCAAGGAAACGAATCGGTTCTGAAGTCAGCTTTGACTGACAAGCAACCAGTTGAAAAACTACATTTGAACCAGTCCGAATTCCTACAGGGGTGTTAAAGTGATAGGAAACTGGCAGCGGAATTTCCAATACACACACAAAATGCACCAATACTATTACATTACAGCTTATATTCGTGCCCCCATGGTTGATTAGGGACGTAAAATATGTCCCATACAAACTCAAGATTGAGGGATTTGTGGTGGCCAATATTCATTTGTGAGGTTTATGGTCAAGATATTGTAACGATGAGGCACTCTGTTGCTGTGCTATGCATCAATTTTACGAGCATACTCTTAGGCATGCACTTTGGAGTTTGCTATAATTCCGATATGGCAAGGATGGTTCGCGATGGTAATGGGCTGTGCGAGAACGATCGAGAGAAAGAGTCCAACTGGAATGTGCAAGAACAATCGGCGCGATAAGCAAACAAGTATAAAAGGCAGCAGTGTGCAGCGCAGAGGGTCAAGTCTGATTTGAACAAGCAAAGTAGTAACAAGTGTAGATACAAGGAAAGTGTAAATCTGTAAATAAAGAGATTTTTGGTTTCTGACTGCGTTTTGCGCTGAGTAATTGAAGTGGTTCTATTTTCAAGCACAATCCAAAACGAACTTAGAGAAGTCACTTCCGTAACATTTGGTGTCAGAAGTGGGATTGTGCTACTGAAAATATACAAAAAACAAAAAGTAAATAAAATTATAAAATCGCAGACATGGTTAAACTCGAGCTGCTGAAGGTGAACCAGCTGAAGAAGGAGCTGGCTGCCTGGAATTTGCCGACTGCTGGCGGGAAGGTGGAGTTGCAGCTGCGCTTGCGAGAGGCGTGTGAGGCACGAGACGTCGATTGGACTGCGCACGAGTTCGGAACGCAGGAGCTAGAGGCGTCGTCCAAAGTGGAGGAATCGCCTGCTAAGTACGGCTGCAGCTTATGGTTGCAATGAAAGCCATGTTTCAGGAAACTTCTGCGAAAATCGAGAAATGGCAGCGAAACTGGAAACAACGAATCAGGAAATTTCGGCCAAAGTCGAAATTGCAAACCGAGAAATGGCGGAAAATTTGGAGGAAATTTCCGATAGCCTGAACGTAAAAGTTGAGCATTTCGAGACACGAATGGACAATTGGAACAAACGGGTTGATGACCTGGATGATTCCCTGCACAAACGAATTGACAGTCTGGAGGAGCGGCTTAAAGAGGTAGAGCCGCGAGAATGGCTGCCGCCAGTTCAGGAAAGTTTCGCTACCAGAACAGAAGTGCCTACTTATGATGGTGCTGCGCCGTTCCATACATTCAAGCTGCAACTCGACTTGGCTGCTTTGGAAAATCAGTGGACCGATATCAGGAAAGGTCGCAGATTGGCACTGGCGGTAAAACGTCCTGCGGCTGAGGTAATTAAATCGGTTCCAGAATGTTCAAGAAGCGATTACGAGGCCATCATGAGAGCGTTGGCAGCGAAGTACAGTAACGAGCACAACAGAACGCTGTAACTACTGTGAGCTGAAGAACCGCAGGCAAAGAGCCAACGAGGCGCTGCAGACATATGCAGCAGACATTGAGCGGCTCGTACAGTTGTGTTACTCGAAATTCGGCGCTGATTATCTCGAGAGGATGAAGATTGAGGCGTTTATTGAAGGTCTTCATGACCCGCAGACACGTCGCAGTGCGTTGATGATGGGCAAGCCGACATTTAAGGAGACGGTGATCAGCGCGATGACATATGAGGCGACATGGATTGGGGGCACTCGGTATGCACCTGCAAGGATACGCCAAATCCAGTCCGACAGCGACATTCCGATCCAGGCCATAAGCTCTGAGACACAGGTCAGACCACGGTTGGTTTCCTCTAAAATTGTTTGTCGTTCCCGTTCTCGATCGCCTGAAGCGAGGAATACTGAAAATCAAGGCTCCGCCAACAAGCGCAGGGCTGAGGACGAGGAGTCGTTAAACTAAAAAGGGTCAGCCCAAAGGGGCGTGAGTTGATCCCCACAACCTACTGCCCCACCGTCCTTGTCGCGCAGCTGAAACGACAACCCAGCAGCTTGACGATTGAAGGAAAGATAGATGGAAAGTTGTTTGTGTTGACACTGGATACTGGCGTGTCATATTCGATCATAAAATGGAAAGAAGGAAAGAATTAGGAACCACTGCATGGCATACAACTAAGGACTGCGACTGGCGAGCGTGCGCCGGTAAGAGGAAAACTTACAAAAACGATTGCTATCGGCACCAGAGGCCTGGAACACGAGTTCATCTTCGCAGATATAATGGGCTACGTGATTATCGGCGTGGATTTCATGATTCCGCACGGTTTTACGCTGAACCTGAAAGAAGATGTGCTGAGGTATGCCAATGTTGAATTCTCGCTGCACACCGGCTATGAGCGAAGCGTGGCGATAAGGAAATTTGTCTCGTGTCAACACCAGAGGATACCAGCGAATTCCGAGGCGTTTGTGTGGGCAAAGGTGGACGAGGACGATGGAACAAGTCGGCTGTGGGTTGTAGAAGCACCAGAACAAGGACACGACAACATAATTATCGGACGTACATTAGTGGAACCCAAAAACGGCAAAATACCAGTCAGGATACTCAACCCACATGTTTTATTAATCGCATTTAACGTGCTCATCTTTTTATATCGTGTGATGAAACAACAGTGTTTAAAAACTACATATATGTTGCTAAAAGAAGAATTTGTTTTCAATCATAACATTTGTCCTACACAAACGCTTGTTTACATTTTGAGGAGCAAATACTAAAAGATGCAACCAAAAATTGTTGTTAATATACCTATAACTAATTTTAATTTTAGTTTTATTTATTTTATTTATTATTGTGTGATTCGTGTGCAGAATGAATATCAAATTCTATTATTGCTTACAAATGTAATAAAAGTGTTTAATATATCTTTAAAATCACTTTATCACTGATCATAACAGCCGAAAAAATTTTTGTGCCATATGCGCGTTCTACATATGTATTCTGTGCTTCAGTGCCACTAATGATATCAAATGCCTCAGCATCAAAATCTCCTAAACTCTCTCCTAAACAGTTTTTCCTCCCAGTGTGCTTACTTAATTTTTCATTTATGTGGTAGACTCCGTGAAAAAACTGTGGTAGATTTGAATGAAATGTGGTAGATTTTTTGTATTGCACATTAATTGTATTTTATTGCATTCCCAACAAACACTGAACAAAACAACCTCAAACCTTTGAGAAACCCTTTGATATCAAATTGTTTTCCAGCATTATTAACCCTCAATCACCCACCCCTATTAAAATCACGTTTCTACCCACCCTGAGTCCCCGGGACTCACAATTTTTGTTTTGGAAATAACGCAACACCTATTAAATTTTTATGTTTTTTTATTTTTTTGTAGGCCACATTAAGACCGCTTGTAATAGATATCATTCCATATCTTTACATAACTCAAATAAAAATTCACCTTTTAATTGATAAAAAAAAATACTCTAAAAAACATACACTAAACATTTTACAATAATAAAATATATAAATAAATTTACAAAAACAATTCTTTTTACATAAATTACTTAAAAACCAAATAACTATTAAGAAAAAAACTTAAAGTAATACTTCATTATATAAAATAATAAAACGTGCAGCAGGTTGAATTTCATGTGTTGTGCACATACCTCACATACCTTTTTAGCACAACTAAGGCAAATTTTTAGTAGCAAAACTTCTCATAGGGTTAACAATCTCAATTCTTGAACTTTTCGCAGCCATTTTGGCATCTTAAATTTAAATTAACACGATTTTAAAAAAATTTACAGGTACAATTTTGGTAACACAAAACACCACCCTGAGTCCCTGGGACTCACTCCATGCCAAAATTCACCCTTGTAATTGTAGTGCGCTAACTTCCGATCGTCTTCGCGTTCAGCGCAACCCTGTATGAAGGTATATGAAAGCTGGACGCCGAAACATAAAGACACAACCTGTACGAACTTATTAAAGTTCGTAGTGAGTCCCCTGGACTCAGGGTGGGCGATTGAGGGTTAAAATTTGAAAATTAATATTTTCTCAAATGTTTGCTATCAACTTGAGTACGACTTGAGATGAGTTGAGAAAAATTTACATTCACCACGTTTGATAATTTTGTAATTCTCAAGGTGTTTAACTTACGTTTCCCTTAATATGAACTAAATTTTGTACCTTGATAAAATATTACGTTATGTCACTGGTCTCTGGTTATGTTGCCTTAATATAAAATAAATGAATCTATTGAATGAATCTATATGAATCTATCCATAAATGTATCTACTCTGTATTTTTATTTCATGCTATTGGCAACGGCAATCTATACAAAAGGCGAATTGGATTCCATCCGTTCCGCATGTTTGAGATTCATTTGAGAATTTTAAATTCTCAATTTGAGAATAAAGGCAAATTTCTATATTAAAAATGTGCCTTTTAAGTTGAGAATGCCATAACAGTATATTTGAGATCAATTTGAGAACAAACGTTTGAGATTTGAGAAAGCAATTTGATTCAAATATACCTCAATTTGAGATTAGTCATTAATGTTTGCTGGGTTTGTACATTTATTGTATTTCATTGTATTTGTACATGAATTGTATTTTACGTTCTTCTATGCACTTTAACCTGTGCCGTGTTTCTTCCCATTGTTTTTTGTACTGTTGACTATATTTTTTTTCTTTTTTGGGAGCTCGGACTCGCAAATTTCAGCAGCAGGCACAACTTCGCGTGGTAAAACTTTGTCCCGTCCAAGCGCATTGCCATCGCCATGCGAAATTCTAAAAAACTAAACGTTACTAAGATATAAAGGCAAAAATTAAACTTTATTAGACATTTTTACATTTTAATTGCAGCTGCCGCCAAAACAATTGTAAAACCGTCAACTATTTGTATTGCACTGCTTTCGAAGTGATGAGAGTGCTACCACATAAGTTTTTTTTTCACATTTTCACTTATAATGTTCAATGCAGCCCTAACATAAATTTTACAACATAAAACTCTAATTTACTTGGAGTAATAGGTTGGTTAATATAAAAATGTATGTTCCACGAAAATGTGGTCGATTTTAAGCCCTCCGTGGTGGATGTAGTAGAAATTTAATTTTAAAAATAAATGTGGTAGATCTACCACATATGTGGTAGAAGTAAGCACACTGCTTCCTCCTCAAAATTCTCCAAAGAGGCAAACAATCTCCTAAATCTAGGAGGAAATCTCCTGATTTGGCAGCACTGGCCTTTTCCCACAAAAGTTCAAAATTGTTTTACTTTGAAAGTAATTTCACTTTATGGGTCACTCTGTACAACAGACCGTATTCCGATGGTTGTCTAAAGAATGCTGTTATATTGTATTATTACTTGTGCCATAGGGCTTACAATTAAGATCCTGTGTTTAGTAACCGAAGCATGGAGATTCTGCTGGCAAATGTCGGCAATATTGATTTTAAGATCGAGAAAGAACTTATTGGGCAATGTGGAGCGATCGCCCTACCCTTTTTTGGAATGGACAGTAAGTGAACAATAAACCTATTAGATTGCAGGGCGCCTTGTCATCGCCAGCAGATGACCCCTTGGTTAACCTTCAATAATCCACCACTATTAAAATCACGTATCTACCCACACTTCCCCGGGACACGCATTTGTTCTTTACGAAATAATGCAACATCTATTAAATTTGTATGGTTTTTTTTTTTTATTTATTTGTAGGCCACATTAAGACCTCTTGTTACATCCCTGCAGGAAATGTAACTAATTTATAACTAGTCTTTTTGTGTACAGTACTGATTACAAATTAGTTATTTTGCTTGAAAAAAAGTGATTCTTTTAACGTAGCGATGTTCTAGCAGCACTTCAATTGTCTACCTCTGCATGACTTCCCAACTAGTTTATAACTAGTTTCCAAACCGATTAAGGAACAAGTGCAGAATAGCGTACCCTCGTGAAAAAAAAAAAAATAATTTGGCTGTATAGAGCTTGGTTTTGTGAATGTAACAAACTAAAAATTTTGCTGGGGAAACGCCTACCAAAGGCGTGGCACGGGGTCAAAATTCAAAACTTTTATCAAAATAACTCATTGAATTTTTAATCGATTTATATGATATGGGTATCAAACGAAAGGTCTTTTTCATTTCCTTATTTTGATGTACCACATTATATACTTTATATGTATGAGTAAAAAATTATAAGCAAACATTTATTTTTTTTTTATAAAATTTACAAAACCCGATTTTTTTCTCGAAAAACCTCGTTATTAAGATACAAAAAAATGTAATGTATATTATAGCGTGTAGAATTCTCTTTTCAATGAAATATAAAAACATACAGTTTTATTTTTTTTCAATGCGTGTTTTAATTAAATATCGCGCCTAAGCAAAGAATTTCTGCATTCAAGTACCTTTTGTGTGGCCGGCCTTCGGCCGGGGCGCTTGAAAAATAACCCTCATGGGAGTCACCACCACATCAGGCAACAGTCAGATGTGCACAGTATTTTTTGTTCAAATCCATAGTTCCAAGACATAGTTTTTTTGGCCATAAGTTTTTCCCAGGTGGCCGGCCTTCGGCCAGGCGCTTGAAAAATAACCCTCATGGGAGTCACCACCACATCAGGCAACAGTCAGGTGTGCAACAGTATTTTGTGTTCAAAACCATAGTTTTTTTGGCCATAAGTTTTTCCCAAGTGGCCGGCCTTCGGCCGGGCGCTTGAAAAATAACCCTCATGGGAGTCACCACCACATCAGGCAACAGTCAGGTGTGCACAATATGGAAATATAAAAACTTTGAACCTCGATATCTCGAAAACGAAGCGAGATATCGAAAAATTTTATTCTACATTTTCGATTTATTTTCGGTCAATCTATCTAAAAACATCATCAAATGGCGGCGCCACGGAAACCGTAGAATCCCCTTGCAGGCACATTCTTTTAACTCAATATAAATTTAAATATAAAAACAAAAAAAGTTCAAATGTTCTATATTTCATTGTAAAGGGAATTCCGTAGAGAATATATATCTTATATATATATATATATCTTTATTTTGGTTTTTTTCGAGAAAAAAATCGGGTTTTGTAAATTTTATAAAAAAAAAATAATTTTTTGCTCATAATTTATTACTCGTACATATAAAGTATATAATGTGGTACACCAAAATAAAGGTATGAAAAAGACCTTTCGTTTGATACCCATATCATATAAATCGATTGAAAATTGAATGAGTTATTTTGATAAAAGTTTTGAACTTTGACCCCGTGCCACGCCTTTGGTAGGCGTTTCCCCAGCAAAATTTTTAGTTTGTTAGACTCAGGAGCCAAACTTCTTTGTATAAGCATACTTATTAATTTTTTTCACGAGGGTACGCTATTCTGCACTTAAGCCCCGATTAATAACACTGCTTAAAATTTATTCTCAAAAATTGTAACAAGCGGGGCACCTACTGAGCGACTTTTCTATAGGTATACTGAGTTCAGATCCACCAGCCGTTTGGCTGGATTGGCTCTAGTTTAACTCTTCAATTCCCATGCCCAAAATAGTAAAAAAGAAAATGTTCTCTTTAACCCTGCTTAGATAAGGTACGTCTGCGAGATGTACGCCTTTTGAATTTTTTGCTCTCAATCGTCAATTTTAATTTTTTTTTTTTACTAAACAAACATTATTTTACTTCAAAAATTATTTAATGTTAACAGAAATTTATTAAATAAATGATCTCAATAAGAAAATTATCAATATTCCTTTTAAAAACACTTTTAAAAGGATATAAACTAGCATACGTCTCTCAGACGTATCGTTATCTTTTCAGTACAAAAAAATAACGTTATCTAACTAGGGTTAAATAAAATTGCTTAGATCTGCACAGGAACGCCACAAGCAGAATTGCGGGTCGGGGGCTTGCCATATTTTTGTAGGTAGATGGTTGCCACATTTCGCCGGAAATCGCAGTAGGTCCAGTTGTTTTCCGACTGTCTTTTGATTGCGGGTCGGGGGCTTGCCATATTTTTGTAGGTAGATGGTTGCCACATTTCGCCGGAAATCGCAGTAGGTCCAGTTGTTTTCCGACTGTCTTTTGATTAGCCATGCATTTTGGCAAGCTGCATCTAAGCCAAAAGCAAAAAGAGGGAACCACCAATTTTTCCCGCGAAGAAATACCCTCATGGAGTCAACGTTTTCGTCAAAATGGTCTACACCGCCCATGTACTTATTGTAGGGGAATGTAACCGGTTGTGGGCCGGGTTTCGTTTTTTGCCCGTAACTTGCATTCAAGTATAAATTTTTCGGACTTGTGGGTACCAATGGAAAGCTAGAGGCAGTAGGTAACCAAAAAAAACAATTTTTCTATAATTTTTCAAAACAAAATTTTTTTTTTAACAAATTTTGTAAACAGCTTGTTTTTTATTTTATTTATTTATTTTATTTAGAAAAAACATTTGTACAGTATAAGAACTAAGTCTTTTAAATGCACATCAATCATTAATAAATTTCACATGAATGAAAGCAAAACTTAAATCTAATAACAATAGTAATATATTTAACCTTACAACTAACAGTAGAAGACAAAAATAGTAGGAAAATTAGAGATGAAAGATGAGAATACATAAAGAAGAAGGAGAAGAAGAAGAGGTGACTTGCATCCAACACAAAAGTACCTTGGTACCCTGCGATTAAAGTGCTTTAAAATACTCATAAATTTTTGTCTTAAAGTTGTTCCTGCTCAGCCCCGCCCTTATGACCTCAGGAACCGAGTTCCAGACCCTCACGGCGTTAATGAAAAATAGTCTTGATGATGTTAAGAAGTTATATTCTGGGACAATCAAATTGTGGTGTCTCCTGGACCTGAAAGGTATGAGCTTTTCAAACAAATAGTGAGGGGTTTTCCACTCCATTAGTCTGTAAATAAATATGCAGTTTTTAGCAGATAGGTAATTTTCAATACTACAGCCTAGTACCTTATTCTGCCAAAGGGAAATGTGCTCATACCTTTTGAGTCCGTAGACATATCGCGTGGCATTATTAAATGCGACGTTAACTTTATGCAAAGACACGGAATCAAGCTTACTATACACAATCTCTGAGTAGGCGATAAGGGGCACAATAAGCTGAACAACCAGCTTACGCCTGGTTTCCAAGGGAGTAAACGGAGCAGAGATACTCAGTTTACGCAGTGTAGCATATACCTTGCTCACAACCCCATTTATATGATCACGACAACTTAGATTGTGGTTTACAATAAATCCCAGATTTCTTATTTTTTCAGTAAATGTAAGCGCACTAGAGCCTAAATATAGCTTAGGAATACTGTCAAGGTGAACTACACTATGATAAATAGGCAAAACATAGGACTTAGACGCATTTAGACACAAATAATTGGCAGCAGCCCACTTAGAGATAGCAGACAGATCACTGTTCATTTTGAAACACAAATCCTCAACAAGGCCAATTCGGCTAGACAGGTGCATTTGAATATCATCTGCATATGCATAAACATTCACATACTGGCACACAGAGAATACGTCGTTGACAAAGAGACTAAACAACAGAGGCCCAAGGACTGATCCTTGTGGAACACCTGCACATACCAATCGAGACTGAGACATAGATTTGTTAGATATAACTTTTTGCGTCCGTCCCTCTAGATAACTGGCTATAAGCTTCAACGCACTGCCACTAAAACCAAAATAATGTTCAAGCTTTGCACACAGGAGAGTATGATCAACCGAGTCAAAGGCTTTTGAGAAATCAAGCAAACAAAGAATTGTCAAGTCCCCAATGTCAAACTTAAGTCTAATGTCGTCAAGTATTTTGACCATAGCAGTAGAGCAACTATGCCTAGGCCGAAAACCAGACTGTAGAGGGGAAAGCAGGTTGTGTTTTTGTATGAAAGTAGAGATTTGCACTGCCATCAACTTTTCGCACACCTTTGAAAAGGCTGGCAATATACTAACAGGCCTGTAATCACCAGGACAAGAAGCATTCGACTTTTTTGCAACAGGCAAAATAACTGCTCTTTTCCACGCAGAAGGAAAGCAAGAACTAGTGAAGCAGTGATTTATTACATGAGTAAGTGGGCCAATAACAAATTGTAACACAAGCTTGACAAATTTTAAAGATATGCCATCCTCACCAATTGCATTAGATTTAATACCCATTATTGACTTGAACACATCAGCCTCACTTACTGCTATAAATTCGAATTTCTCTTTAACACCACAACAAGATGATAAATGTGTTGACAAAACAGTGCGACTCTCTTTATCATTGGCACCAATAAAGAAATCATTTAGCTCATTAGGATTCAAGTCACAACCAGAGTTTTCCTTGCCATGAATTTTCAAATTTTTTAGATTGCGCCATAGTGTCCTAGATGGGAGTGAAGGGTCAAGCTTTGAATTGCTGTAGCAACGCTTTGCATGTCTAATTGTAGCTGTTGCTTCATTACGGGCAGCTTTATAATGACACCAAGCAGTATCTGACCTAGTTTTACGCCACTTTGCATGCAACTTATTACGTTTTTTAATAGATAAACGTACTTTATCATTAAACCAGGGGCATGAACTATTTACAACATGGAAAGTACGGAGAGGAACATGTAGATTGAACAAAAAACTCAAGTTGTTATTAATGAAGTCAAGTTTTTTATCAACAGTTTCAAGAGACCAACACTTATTCCAATCCACACTACACAAGTCAGAAAGCAAGTAGTTGACATTCAACGATTTGAAATCACGGTATACAAAAGTATTACTAAGGTCACAACGATTCATCACAACATCCCAAGTACAAAAAATTAAATCATGGTCAGAAATGAAAGACATTTGTTCGAACTTCAAGATATGCGACGGGTCGGTGGTAATGAAGTAGTCAAGGAGGCTGGGTAGGGCATTATTCGCATACCTAGTTGGTATTGTGTTATTAATCACACATAGTCCTGTAGCTTCTAACCAGTCAAATAGTTTATTTTTTTGGCCAAAAAAATTGTGTAACCGGTTTTGGGCCACCCTGAAAAATCCACTTCAAATGCGAAATTATGAAGAAAAACCAGTAAAGAAATATGTATTATCAAAATTTATATATCAATGAAGCCTCTAGTGGCGGAAAACATCAAGAAAATTTGACTTTTTCAAATTACACTGTGCAAGTCGAAAATTCAGACATGGGGGGACATACTGAGCGACTTTTCTATAGGTATACTGAGTTGAGATCCACCAGCCGTTTGGCTGGATTGGCTCTAGTTTAAGAGAAATCCGTCTTTGAAGTTTGCTCATTTTAGTCGAGTTCGTCGCTTAAGTCTCCGGACGTTTAAATGCTAATAGGTTCTAAATCGTTCCGAATATCGCTTTACTGTCTTCGGCAAGTTTGTAGATATTTTAACGACAAACAAATTTGCTGAAGACACCAATCCAAAAAAAAAACTGTGTAATTGCGATATGTGCATTTTTTGGCGCAGCGCAACGTGGCGTATGAGTGTCATTTAATCAGTCATTTAATTATACTCTTGGAACCGCCTTGACAAGGAAGTCAAAAACACCATTTGCAATAATTTTCATGCAAAAAACATGGTGGCCCACAACCGGTAACGGCAGCCATCCATTTTTGTTTCACTTTATATCGAAAGAAACCACACAAACTCGCACTGCTCCAATTACGCACGAAACAAATGAATGAATTTGACAAATGACGTTTCATTAGTGTTGCCAGAAAAAATAAATAAATAGTACTACTAATTGACTTTGCTATAAAAGTGTTAGAATTTAAAAATAAAAACCTATGCGGTAGAAAAAAAATATTAAGCATCTGTCACCTTCAAGTGACACTGGGAATTGAAGAGTTAAGAGAAATCCGACTTTGAAGTTTGCTCATTTTAGTCGGGTTCGTCGCTTAAGTCTTCGAAAGTTTACATGCTAATTGGTCCGAAATCGTTCTGAATATAGCTTTACTGTCTTCGGCAAGTTTGTAGATATTTTAACGACCAACAAGTTTGCTTAAGACACCAATACAAAAAAATAGATTCAAACTGTGTTTTCGACAAAAATGTCCCGAAACCCCACTTTTTCGTCGATTTATTGCAATTTTCCGTCTATGAATGCCAAACTTTAATGAATTTCCCTTCAATATCTCTTCAAACAATACTTTTTCCCACGATTCAATAAAAAAATTAAACGCACAATCTTGATTTCAATTCAAATTTTAACCCTCCATTACTATCGTCAGGGTGGAATCCACCCTGTGAGTTCAATTTCTTAGTAAAATATAGATTTTTTAACCAAAACCAACATAAAGTTATAATGCAATCCACATTTTTATAAAATATATTTACATATTTTTATTCACTTTTTGGCGACAATTTTTTAAATAACGTATAGACCATTTACTTGGTAGAAAATCCTTACAAATTATGCTCTAGGATAAGTAACAAAATTTTGTTGATGATGTTTTAATTTAATAATTACCGAATTATTTTAAGTTATATCAATTTTGCTGATCGTTTTTTCATGTTAGGACATTTTTGCAAAATTTAAAAATTATAAATGACAATTAAAAAGTCGAAAGCAACATTTTGAAAATACGAAATTAATTAATTTATTTGAAAATATAAACTAAAATTGTCACAACTTTACTTAGAATTAACTCCAACAAAGATTCATTTCGTCAAAAGTGTCAGAATTTGAATTAGGACTAATTGCATTGAGCTGTAGCGATCAAATAGCATCAAACTTCTCGACGGCACAACTAAAAGTAAGTCACTATATGTGGCTATGAAAAAGATAGAAAAACAAAAACAACATTTTTTTATTTATTTATTCAGTAGTAGTCTTTGAAACAATTCTTACAGACTAATTAACAAAATTGAACTTAAGCCTAAACTTAAACTTAAACGGGAAAGAGAGAATAAACAAAGGAAATAAACGAGGGTTTAGGTACAGACAGATCAAACATTGAAGAGGTCGACAGCACGTTTAGCGCAGCTAAGGCTCGAGGAATAGGAGCGTTACTACCATAACGCGTCCTATAGAACTCGACAGAAAAAGGGGAAACATGTCGGAGGGAGCGAGATGGCACATTGAAAGATATTTTGGACAGGAGAGAGGGGCAGTCAATATTTCCATTGACTATATCAAAAATGAAAGCCATGGAAATGACAGCCCTCCTGGTTTCAAGTGAATTTAAACCAAGCAGAAGACATCTAGACCTGTAAGGAGGCAGGGGCTCAGAAAAACGAATGGAGCGAAGGGCAAACTTAAGGAATCTTTTGGATACGCTCTAAACGATCAGAATGCGATGCATGATAAGGTCTCCAGATGAAAGCAGCATATTCCAGTCTGGACCTAACAAAGGTAGTATACAATAGCTTTAGCGTATAGGGATTGGAAAAGGAGGAAGAGTTTCGGCGGACAAAACCTAACATAGAGTAACCACGCGAGACAATGCGATTAACATGGGCAGTGAAGCTAAACTTAGTATCGAAAACAACGCCCAGATCAACATGCTGAAAATGTGAAATATATATTTCCAAAATCTACAGTAACCCACTCTGCACCTATTGCTATAAATCAATTAATTCAACATTGCCAGAAATGAACGCAAGCTATGACGACATGTTGATAACCTTAAAAAGTAGCAGATGTATTGTTAATTTTTGTTTGAGTGTTTACGCAAAATTTTACCTCGATCCGAAAAAAATTATGAAATAATTATTTATTACTTATTTTTTTAGCTTTCTAAATCACTAAGTCAAAGAAACATAGCTTAAATATTGTGCAAGATGTGGATATTTTCCCAATACAACTTTTTATTCCATCTTTTTTTTCTTGAAATGAGATGCACATAAACAAATGTTTATATTAAATAAATGAATTAACAAAATTAAACAATTTGTTCAGATGTACTGTGCTGTATTTAGTGATCCGTCGATCCCATCACTAATCCCAATCTTTCCTTCTCCTTTTGTACTAATGTTCCCCCTATTTACTGCTCCCCGGCTTCGGCCGTTTGTATCGTTAATCCAAAAAAAATACATTCAAACTGTGTAATTGCGATATGTGCATTTTTTGGCGCAGCGCAACGTGGCGTATGAGTGTCAATCAGTCATTTAATTATACTCTGGGAACCGCCTTGACAAGGAAGTCAAAAACACGATTTGCAATAATTTTCATGCAAAAAACATGGTGGCCCACAACCGATTACAAAAGGTGGACCACAACCGGAAACGGCAGCCATCCTTTAAGTGACTGGCAAAATTTTCGTGGCGAAAAATTTTGAGCAAACTCGATATAAAATCGGAAAATTTAACGCAAATACTGCATACAAATGCATAACACTCACCTCTTTGCAATATTTCACTTCGCTTTATCACACTCGCGAAATCTTCAGAAATTACTTTCTTGAAAATTTCTCCGTCTATGAATGCCAAACTTTAATGAATTTCCCTTCAATATCTCTAGAAAAAACAATACCTTTTTCCCCACGATTCAATAAAAAAATTAAACGCACAATCTTGATTTCAATTCAAATTTTAACCCTCCATTACTATCGTCAGGGTGGAATCCACCTTGTGAGTTCAATTTCTTAGTAAAATATAGATTTTTTAACCAAAACCAACATAAAGTTATAATGCAATCCACATTTTTATAAAATACATTTACATATTTTTATTCACTTTTTGGCGACAATTTTTTAAATAACGTATAGACCATTTACTTGGTAGAAAATCCTTACAAATTATGCTCTAGGATAAGTAACACAATTTTTTTTATGACTGTTTTTATGATATTTTAATTTAATAATTAAGTTATGTCGAGTCGTTTTGAGTAGACGTGTTTTTGGCGTGCTGCAGTAAATTAATTATTTGTATATACCACCGTCAGTTTAAATTGCGCTTGTGGAGTGATTCTTGGCAGTGCTTGCAATTGCCCTTCGCCAAGTGAAATTGTAGTCCAATAAACACTGTTTATTTTATTTTAATTGGCTTTGAAGCTTGATATGAGCATGACAACCAGAGCTGCAAAAGTTACGCGCCAAACGGTTTCAACACCTCAGAACAGCTTAAGCAGTTCGGGAAGAACTGAGAGTTCACCACATTCGGCTTGGTTCGTGCGTATGGAGGAGCAGTTGGACTCGCTGAGAAGAAATGTTATTGAACAGATTACGGAGCGCATGAGAGAGTACGAGGAGCGGGTTATGCAGCGGTTTGGTGAGATGTCGGCTGAAATTACTAACTTCAAGAAGGCGATAAGAAACCTCGAACAGCGTGTGGAGAAGGCAGAAGCGCAAATTGTGCAGAACGAGCTGCTGAAAAATGAGATTCTGCTGCTTAAGGAGGAGCTCAACGTATGCCAGAACCATGCCGTGTCTGCGGATATCATTATAAATGGTCTCCCGCAAGTTGATGGGGAGAGGATCGAGGAAATCTTCCACACTTTGTGCCGCTCCGTTAAATTGACTCCGCCTCGCATTTGCACTGCTTTTCGACTGCCAAATCCTAATAACAATGCTGCTGTACCTGTCGTCGTTAAACTTGGCTCCCCTGACGACCGCTCTATGCTCTTCAGATCAATCGTCCGATTCTGTAAAGAGGCTAAGAGGTCCCTGCTACTTGGAGATGCTGGATTCACCACTGAGGGGAAAATATATGTGCATGAAAGCCTCACAAAAAACAACAGAGAGCTAATGCGATTTGCACTGCAGCTGAAAAAGCAAAGAAGACTGGCTGCTGCTTTCTCAATTCGTGGGAGCGTATATGTGCGTGTCCATCAGAAAAGCAAAGCTCTCAGGGTGCTGAACAAAGAGTGCTTGAACAGTATTGTTGCTGCAGACTGCTGAGGACTACACGGAATACACGTTAGCTGCTTATAATGTTTATGTTTAAATTGTTTTATTGTGCTATTTTCTCTTTCTTTCTCTTTTACTTTCTGCTTTCTCTCTTTTATACCTTTATGCTTTTCCCCTGTGTTGCCTGGTGCTCATTGCAATTGTATACGAACATACATCTGCAAACATACTCACCATTTATACAGGCTGTCCTTGGTTGTTTCTGTTTTGGTCTTGTCCGTGATCATGGGGCTGATTAATAAGCTTGACTTCGGCGTTGGCGAAAGTCACAAAATTATCATAGACATTTTAAGTAAGCAGTCTGATGGCCTTAATATAGTACATTTTAATGCACGGAGCTTAGGCCATGACAAACTTGATTATATTAGGTATGTGTTTGAAGAGTCTACTGTGGATGTGATCTGTGTGTCTGAGACCTGGTTTCACAGTGACGTCCCTGATTTTAATTTGTCAATAAATGGGTATAACTTGTTAAGGCATGATCGCGTACATAGGAAAGGGGGCGGAGTTGCTATATATTGTAAAAAAAACCTTAAACTTCGACTGGTTGCTAAATCCCTTAACACTGACACTGAATTTATTCTTGCTGAAGTATCTGATAGTGCAGCAAAAATTTTAGTTGTATGCGTATACAATCCTCACAAATGTTTCTCCTTAGATTCTCTTTTTGATGAGTTGACTGAGTTGGTAGTTGAGTATGAATATGTTTTAATTTGTGGTGATTTTAATGTCAATTTATTATCCAGTGACCCAAGTAGAAGTAAACTTGTTCATCAGCTAGAAGCTTTAGGACTTTGTGTGCTGAATACAAATATACCAACTAGGTATGCGAATAATGCTTTGCCCAGCCTGCTAGACTACTTCATTACCCCCGACCCATCGCAAGTTTTGAAGTTTGACCAAATGTCGTTCATTTCTGATCATGACTTAATATTCTGTACTTTAGATGTTGTGATGAATCGTTCTGATCCTAGTGTTACTTTTGTGTACCGGGACTTTAAATTGTTGAATGTCAGTTCTTTGGTTTCTGATTTGTGTAGTGTAAATTGGAACAAATGTTGGTTTCTTGACACTGTTGATAAAAAACTTGATTTCATTAATTACAATTTGTCTATGCTGTTTGATATACATGTTCCTCTTCGTACCTTCCATGCTGTGAATAGTTCATGTCCCTGGTTTAACACAAGAGTTCGCTCAGCTATTAAAAAACGCAATAAGTTGTACACAAAGTGGCGAAAGACTAGGTCTGATGTCTTATGGTCTGACTATAAAGCTGCCCGCAACACTGCAACGACCATCATTAGACAAGCTAAGCGTTGGTACTTCAATTCCAAGCTTGACCCTTCTCTTCCATCTAGAAAACTGTGGCGAAATCTGAACAATCTAAAGGTTCATGGCAAGGAAAAGTCTGGGTGTGAGTTGGATCCTAATGTGTTAAATGATTTCTTCATTAGTGTTAGTAATAAAGCAAGTTCTACTGTTTTGCCACAACATTTGCCGTCCTGTGATCGTGTTAAAGAAAAATTCCAATTCGTGACTGTTTGTGAGGCTGATGTGTTAAAATCTATAATGAATATTAAATCGAACGCGGTGGGTGAGGATGGAATCTCCTTAAAATTTGTTAAGCCTATTGTACAGTTTATAATTGGCCCACTTACCCACATAATAAATCATTGCTTTGCAAGTTCTAGCTTCCCGTCTGTGTGGAAAAAAGCGGTTGTCCTGCCGGTTGCTAAAAAGTCAAATGCCTCCTGTCCTAGTGACTACAGGCCCATTAGTATACTGCCAGCATTCTCTAAGGTGTGCGAGAATTTGATGGCGATGCAAATATCTGCATTCTTGCAAAAGCACAACCTTCTCTCCCCTCTACAATCTGGCTTTCGACCTAGACACAGCTGCTCCACTGCCATGGTAAAAATACTTGATGACATTAGAATCAAGTTTGACAATGATGACTTAACAATTCTTTGCTTACTCGACTTCTCCAAAGCTTTTGACTCAGTAGACCATAATCTCTTATGTGCAAAACTAGTAAGCTACTTTGGTTTCAATGATAGCTCGGCGAAGCTTATAGCAAGCTATCTTGAGGGGCGGACGCAAAAAGTTATGTCCAACAACTCAATGTCTCAGGCCCGATTGGTATGTACTGGTGTTCCACAAGGATCTGTCCTTGGTCCACTTCTGTTTAGTCTTTTTGTTAATGATGTTTTTTCTGTGTGTCAGTATGTAAATGTCCATGCATATGCTGATGATATACAAATGTATCTGTCTAGTCGTATTGGTCTCGTTGAGGATTTATGTTTCAAAATGAACAGTGATTTGTCTGCAATTTCTGTGTGGGCAGCTGCCAATCACTTGTGCTTAAATGCGTCCAAGTCCTATGTCTTACCGATTTGTCATAGTGCAATATATGTTGACAACATCCCTAAGTTGTACTTAGGCTCTAGTGTGCTTACTTTTACGGACAAAATTAAGAACTTAGGATTTATTGTTAACTCAAACTTAAGTTGCTGTGACCATATTAATGGGGTCGTGAGGAAGGTATATGCTACGCTGCGTAAATTGAGATTTTCAGCTCCATCCACACCCTTGGAAACCAGGCGTAAATTAGTTATACAACTAATTGTGCCCCTTATTACCTACTCTGAAGTGGTATACAGTAAGCTTGACTCTAAATCACTACATAAAATTAATGTAGCCTTTAATAATGCTACACGATATGTATACGGGCTTAAAAGATATGAGCATATTTCTCCCTGGCAGAATAAAGTACTTGGGTGTAGTATAGAAAATTACCTATTCGCCAAAAATTGTATCTTTGTCTACAGACTATTAGAATGGAAGACTCCTCTTTATTTATACAAAAAGCTCGTAGCTTCTAAGTCCCGGAGACATCACAATTTAATTGTCCCGGTGTACAATTTTTTAGCAACATCCCGACTTTTCTTCGTCAACGCCGTCAGAGTCTGGAACTCAGTTCCTGAAATGATAAGGGCTGGGCTAGGCAGAGGCAACTATAGGACTAAACTTTATGAGTATTTTAGAGCACTCTGATTGCAGAGTGCTTAAGTATGCTATGTATGATGATTGCAAGGCGCGCCTTCTTCTTCTTTATTCCCATTTAACTGTACTTTTCCTCCTTCATTACTATATATTAATATTATATTCTAGATTATATTTTCTATCATCTATAATATTATGTTATATGCATTTAGCTACTTTGTTGTTATTATATTTAATTTTTTAATTGATAGTTCTTAATTTAATTTTGTTATTGATAGTTTTAAGTTTAATTTGAGAAATTTAATTCAGATTGAAGTGTAATTAAAAGACTTAGTTCTTACTGCACCTAATGTTGTTAATATTCCTAATAATAATAAATAATAATAATAATAATAAATAATAATAATAATTACCGAATTATTTTAAGTTATATCAATTTTGCTGATCGTTTTTTCATGTTAGGACATTTTTGCAAAATTTAAAAATTATAAATGACAATTAAAAAGTCGAAAGAAACATTTTGAAAATACGAAATTAATTAATTTATTTGAAAATATAAACTAAAATTGTCACAACTTTACTTAGAATTAACTCCAACAAAGATTTATTTCATCAAAAGTGTCAGAATTTGAATTAGGACTAATTGCATTGAGCTGTAGCGATCAAATAGCATCAAACTTCTCGACGGCACAACTAAAAGTAAGTCACTATATGTGGCTATGAAAAAGATAGAAAAACAAAAACAACATGCTGAAAATGTGAAATATATATTTCCAAAATCTACAGTAACCCACTCTGCACCTATTGCTATAAATCAATCAATTCAACATTGCCAGAAATGAACGCAAGCTATGACGACATGCTGATAACCTTAAAAAGTAGCAGGTGTATTGTTAATTTTTGTTTGAGTTTTTACGCAAAATTTTACCTCGATCCGAAAAAAATTATGAAATAATTATTTATTACTTATTTTTTTAGCTTTCTAAATCACTAAGTCAAAGAAACATGCTTAAATATTGTGCAAGATGTGGCTATTTTCCCAATACAACTTTTTATTTCATCTTTTTTTTCTTGAAATGAGATGCACATAAACAAATGTTTATATTAAATAAATGAATTAACAAAATTAAACAATTTGTTCAGATGTACTCTGCTGTATTTAGTGATCCGTCGATCCCATCACCAATCCCAATCTTTCCTTCTCCTTTTGTACTAATGTTCCCCCTATTTACTGCTCCCCGGCTTCGGCCGTTTGTATCGTTTAATGTTTCTTGTATCACTTGTTACTTGTAATTCACACGTCGAGTAATAAAGACTCATCTCAAAACCGAACAACCCGTTTTGTCATTACCCGCTCCGCGACGAATATAAACATGGTCCTTCGAGCCGGATCGTGAGTGAACCTACGAACATAAAATTACACACAAAACACGCAAACAATAAAAAACATAAACAAAACAGATCTTTAAACTGTGAAAAGTTACACGATAGCACTAAGCAAATAAACACATAGAGGTGTCACGCAGTACACAAATTTTCGGTCACGCAAATCTAGCACAGTAGGTCCCACATGTACTTCGGCTATACGAAGTTTGGTCGCTGGCTTCGGCAAACTTCAATTTCCGAAGATCACCTTCATTCTCTGTTGGGGTGTTCGACAAGGAACATCAATTGTGAGCTGTGCTGTGCTGATTGGCACGAGACGGCGCGCCATTGGGCATCAAATACCCCACTGTGCGGCGTACCGTTTGCAAGTTCGAATATGCAAGGGTGTCTGTCCGTGTGAAAATAAACGTGCGTGTTGCTTGTGTATACGCTGAGGCGATTGAAAACAATACGAGCAACTACACAACATGAAAAGCAAATTGAATTTCCATGGCTTTCGGTTCTGCTATGAATAATGAACCATGTGAATTCGCAAAGGCGTACAGTAGAATGTGCGGTTTTATTGATACAAAAGCAAAACCATGAATTTCATGTAGGCTACGTTGCCTTCTGGTCTAATAAAATTCATACCGATAAATTTTTCAAATTCATATTTTAACAGCCCAATTCTGTACACTTAATAAATTCACCATATTGACTATTTGTCAAGTTTTTACTATTTGTCAAGAATTGGCATTCTATTTCTAAAACTGAAAGCTCTTTCCTTGATAAATTGTCAAAAGTGTAAATGCTATTGAGAATAGCTTACAAATTTTTTGTTAATTAAATTAACAAACCAAAACATGAATTTAATTATTGGTATTTATTATTATTATTAATTACTAATTATTGTTATTTATTGTTATTATTGTTTTTTAGTTGGTATTTATAACAGTTTCTTCATTATTTATTCTTTTTATTTTCTTAAAGTTTATATCATTTAGTATTTTTATGTGTTCTTTAGTATTTTTATTTTATTCTTATTTTTCGTTTTACTTGCAATGTGTTTTTTTAGCCAAATTCAATTTGGCCAAGCAAAATTATTAAAAAGTAATCTATATATATGTAACAGTTGGGCTGAAAAGTTCGTATCGTTTTATAGAAAAACAAATTTTTTTGGCAAAATTCGATTTTATTATTCAACATAGTTGCCATCGAGGGCGATACACCGAATATAGCGATCTTCCAACTTTTCAATACCATTTTTGTAGTACGATTTGTGTTTAGCCTCAAAATAGGCCTCTGTTTCGGCGATTACTTCCTCATCGGCTTTAAATTTCTTTCCAGCGAGCATTCTCTTGAGATCTGAGAACAGGAAATAGTCGCTGGGGGCCAAATCTGGAGAATACGGTGGATGCGGAAGCAATTCGAAGCCCAATTCATGCAATTTTACCATCGTTTTCCCCGATTTGTGACACGGCGCATTGTCTTGATGAAACAACACTTTCTTCTTCTTCAAATGAGGCCGTTTTTTCGCGATTTCGTCCTTCAAACGCTCCAATAACGCTATATAATAGTCGCTGTTGATGGTTTTTCCCTTTCCAAGGTAGTCGATGAAAATTATTCCATGTGCATCCCAAAATACGGACGCCATAACCTTACCGGCCGACTGTTGAGTTTTTCCACGCTTTGGATTCGGTTCATCGCGTGCAGACCACTCAGATGACTGCCGACTGGACTCCGGAGTGTGGTGGTGGATCCATGTTTCATCGATTGTCACATATCGACGCAAAAATTCACTTCTATTGCGGTTGAACAGCTCCAAACATTGCTCTGAAGCATCGACACGTTCTTGTTTTTGGTCGATTGTGAGCTCGCGCGGCACCCACTTTGCACATAGCTTTCGCATACCCAAATATTCATGAACGATATCCAACACGTTCTTTTGATATCTTTAGAGTGTCAGCTATACAAATCAACCTCAATTTACGATCTTCCAAAATCATTTTGTGGATTTTTTTGATGTTTTCGTCCGTAACAGCCTCTTTTGGACGTCCACTGCGTTCATCGTCTTCGGTGCTCATATGGCCTGTACGGAATTTAGCTAACCACTTACGAATGGTTGCTTCGCCCGGCGCAGAGTCCGGATAACACTCATCAAACCACTTTTTGGTATCAGTAGCACTTTTTTTCATCAAAAAATAGTGTTTCATTAAAACACGAAATTCCTTTTTATCCATTTTTTTCAAAATAACAAAAGTGGCTTCACTCAAAATGCTGTATCTGACAAACTAATAATCAGACAGCTGTCAAATTTATACACGTTTCTTTTGAAGGTTGGTTCTACGTAAAAATGATACGAATTTTATTCCAGTGTGCCATCTCATAGAAACGATACGAACTTTTCAGCCCAACTGTTATATAAAAATGAATCGTGGTTCGTTCGGCTGCTTAAAACTTGAAAACGACTGGACCAACTTGGATACTTCCTTCGGCGGGTTGAAACTCGATTATCCGGGCTTCCATTAACCGTGATTTACCTCTATTATCCGTGATTGATTTTTTTTACCTCTATTAACCGTGCTTTACCTCTATTATCCGTGAAGCACATGTACTTGTGTTTGTTTTTTTTCCGTATAACACATATAAATATACTATACATATTTATTTTAAATAAATGAATTTTTTTAAATACATAGGGGAGACCGGGGCAAATACGCCCACGTTTTGGAAAATTTTTTTTTCAACATGACAGTAATGATTCTCGAATAACAATATATGTCACGCGCTAGTGTCTTTCCTAAGGAACAAAACTCACATTATCATTTTTATAGATTCCTATTTATTTTCAAGTTTCAACGAAAAATTTAAAGTAATATCGAATTGGCCATTCGGAAAACCCTCGGGGAAATACGCCCACTGCCCGGGGCAAATACGCCCACTTTATTAATTCAAGAATCTCGGACGAAAGTAATAGAAAACAACATTTCAGAAACGAAATACTTTGTTTTTATTTATGTACAGTGTCTTATTTTCTAATCACTATCAGAATATTCACTGAGACAGTTTTTACAAGTGAAAATAAATTTCGAAGTTTTTTCCACGAATGATAAATAATATTAATAATTTTATATATTCCTATACAGTGTAGTCACGAAACCACGGAAATAAATTTACTCTAATTTTTCCATATTTTTCTGAAATGAAAAGTCCTTCACCACTTTTTACAAAACTATCAATTGAAAAAAATATTTTAGAAAAAAATTGAACAAATATGCTTTATTAAAACTTCTAACTTGAATACTTTCTTCGATTTTGAGTTCTGCGAAAAGTGGCGAAGGATTTTTCAAATTCGGAAAAATACAGAAAAAGTTTCGTTAGGTTTTGGTCCGTAACTTCCATACCACCCTGTATATTAAGCAGGTCATTTATCTGGACCACGCTGTATATTAAGTGGATGTATTTCTGGACCACCCTGTGTATTAATTTAAAATTGTCATTTATAATCTTCAGGCAGTAAAACCTTGATAAATGCGTTAGGTGGGCGTATTTGCCCCGAAACGAACTGGGCGTATTTGCCCCAAACAACAAAATGTTTTTTTTTTAAATTAAAAAAATACAAAAAAACTTTTTACGACAAAACTACTTTGGCCTACAGTTTTTCTTACTTCAAATAACAGGAAAAACTTACCTGGCTGCATAAGGAACGAGAAACGAAGATTGTAGATATTTTTTCCCAAACTGCAAAACTTAGATGTTCAGACTATGGAACGACAAAACAATCTGCTTTTATTTATAACGTTTTAACCGCAATGTCAATCGCCTCGATTTTTTTGTGGTTATGTCTACGAGTTAAGGCGCACTTACAAAAAAATTGGCGCGGAATTTGAATGAATACTTTAAGAGAAACAACGGGTGGGCGTATTTGCCCCGTGGGCGTATTTGCCCCGGTCTCCCCTATAATAAGATTTCTTGATGCAAATGTACGTTTATAGAAGTAGTTTCACATGTTCTTATAAAAAATAAATAAAAATAATAAAATTTATAAACCTCTTTTAACCGGTATTTTCGATTATCCGTGATGAGCCCGGCCCCGAGCAACCCGGATAATCGAGGTTCAACTGTACTATTAAAATAGTTGAAATTTTTTAAAAATATAAACATTTCGTTTCCTTGCAAATTACAAGACTTACATTATTATTATTACATTCATGATATAAACTTGATGGTCGTTAACAAAATTTTTCAGTTTAATCAAATTTTTTGAGGATTCAACCACGTCAGAATTCGTTTAAATTTTTAAATTCAAACAAATTTCATTTGGATTCATTTCAAAACACGCAACCAGACAGCGCAACGATTAGATTGTTAACGAGCTGTTCTCAGCAAATTTGTTGAAGCGAAAGCGATCGTCAACGAAAATAAGTATACACACAACAAACTATCGCGAACAAGGGAAATTGTGTTGTTGCTTTTGTTGGCTTTTTTGGTGGTTGATTATTTCATTGCATGTGAAGTCAGCGCACACAATTATGCGAATATTTTCGAATAGCCGAAGTGCGTATGGGACCTACTGCGCTGGTACACAAATTTGTGTGAGTTGACACCTCTATGTGTTTATTTGCTTAGTGACGATAGTCAACAAGTGCGAAAACTACAAGTGAAAAGACACCTAAAAAAAACTAAACACCTAAAATTAACACGTTCGCGGACGTGAATGCTATAGCAGTCATTTTCATAGTGATGCAAAATGACGTGAATGCTATAGCATTCAAATTTTAAAGCCAATTTTTATTCATTTATATTTTTATAAACTTAAATTTTTGTAATGCATATACATTTCCAAGTAATTAGCAACTGATTCATTAAGTAGTTTCATATTATTTTATTTTTCGGTGTATTTACAAATTTGCTTAACACGTTCGCGGACGTGAATGCTATAGCAGTCATTTTCATAGTGATGCAAAATGACGTACATTTCAAAGTAATTAGCAACTGATTCATCAAGTAGTTTCATATTATTTTATTTTTTTTCGGTGTACAGTGAAATTCTTCATAACTGGACACTCACCATCGCAGTGGTTTTGTCCGGTTAAGGGAGATGTCCGCTTATGGGGGAGGGGGGGTGCACAACAAATTAGTTAAAATTGTATCCAAGTGTTTCTCGTTTATTTATTTAATATTTTGGACGAATTTATGAATATTGAATATTTTATTAATATTTATGACATGTATAGGTAAAGTACACACATTGTACAAGTGTTCACATTTTAGTACTACTTTGGTTGAAAAAATTTTGTAATGGTTGATTGCGGGGTTTTGGGGTTCAAACCGCCCCACAGTGCTTCGAGAGTGGACAAAAATAGGGGAAAAAATTATCGCGGATTTTAACAAAAGTACTATCATGTTAAAGATAATTGTTTAATTAAGCTGGATCCGAAATATTTTTTCGAAAAATTATCGTGATTAGGAGATATAGCTTGTCAAAATCGGATATATTTTGACAAAAATTGATGAAGGGGAAAAATGAAATTTAGGTGCTTGTATAGAAAATATTGTAGAAAATGTAATGTTGCAGATGGGCTAGATATTTCTTTTAATATTACAACTACATTAAGGAAAGCGGGACCGCTGATCATTTTTTTTTGTTTAGGTTAATTCGTTTTTTTTTTACGAATTTTCTAAAATATTTTTTTTTTAATCAATGAAAATGAAAAATAACCAAATTTAGAAAGGCAATTACAACCGAATGGCGTGAACTGGCGTAAATCCTTTATATCACTTATTTTAAATGGACTTTCTTCTCTTAAGTCCATAAAAAAAATTCTGCGTCTTTTTGCGCCTTTGGAAAATATTTAATTTTTTCGAAACCTCTAAGTGGATTTTTTTACAGAAATCCCTTAAGTTAATAAGGCAATAGAGCTATAAAGAATGGGCATGTTTTGAATTTAATACATGTTTGCAGGGTCGCAGCTAGGAGGAGGGTTAGTGCTGACCCCCCGAAATGTTAGAACATTCTTCTTCTTTTTACTTTAATTTTCAAAAACAACATGCCTAGTACTGTCCACAAAGTATTAATCAATGGATGTCAGGTCACAAAATTGTTTGATTTGGCAATAGGTAAGAGTTAAATTAGAGAAACATATTATTAAGGCATTAATAACAACTTTAATTCAACAAGGTTGCTTTTCCGAGGAGGCTTTGGAAGCGAGCCACAAACATATTCGGCACTTTCGTTTAAGCCATACAAGAAAAACTTCACGCGAAGAAACGAATAAAGATTTAATGGCTTATCTCATTACGTGTTCCGATTTGTGCATATCTCTAAAGAGAACTACAAAATCTAATAGCAATACTATTAGAAACAATAATATTGATTTATATATTCTTAAGAAAAAAAAGACTGAAGACGATATAAACATTTTTGATACCTTTGCAGACAATTCCACAGATTTGCAATACGAAAGTGAAGAAAAAGAAATCAAAAATAAATCAGTAGTAATTTAAATTCAAATACACTTTTATGAAAGAAACAGTAAGTACGCATAATCTGAAACAAAATTTGACAACAGCTCGATATTTTAGCAAATTTCTTAGAATTTTGCATGTTTTCAATTAAGTTTAAAAGTAAGTTTGCTTCAAATTTAGAACAAATTTATTTTCCTAAAATTAAAGAAAAAAATTTGTAATTCTTTTACAAAAGAAAGATTTAAAAAAAAACTATAACATATATACAAAATGTAACTTCATTTTTGAGCTTAGTAGACCCAAATTACTATATGTGTGAAATTTCATTCAAATCTAACAACTCCTTCTATTTTTGCCACAATTTTGTATGGAGTCGAAGCACTGTGCGCCCCCCCAAACACAAAAAATGCTGGTACAAAATATGGTTGGTAAACACTGATTGATTTAATTTCAAATATTCATTTTCAAATAAGAGAGAGATTTGTAGGTATTATAGGGTAGTACAGATTCTTCAAAACTGGTTGGGCATATTTCTGAATTTTGTCCGTTTATGAGAGTTTTTTTAATCAAAATGGTTTGAAGTATAGTGTCCGCGTCCAGTTATTATATATACATGAAGAGAGAACAACTGTTTAATAAACAAAGTCATAAAAATATAATAAACCTCTTCTTCTCATGTTTTCTATGAATGACTGCTATAGCATTCACGTCACTCTAGTTGAAAAATTTGATCTATATCGTCGTGAATGCTATAGCATTCATTGTGTATAACGGTTAAAATATGATAATCTGACAACTCTAACAATATATGTGTAATCAGATTTCAGATAGTGCTTATAGTTTCCACAAAAATAGCCTGTCTATTTTTGCAGCTCACTGAAATTTTTACTGTCCGCGAACGTGTTAAATAAAAAAATAGTAAACAAACAGTGACAAAAAGTGTACTAAACTAAAAAGTGTACCAGAATATAGCAGGACATATAGCAGGAGATCCAGCAGGAGATCCCCATTCCCGGGCACGGGGCCCAAAAACAGATAAGCGGAACATTTTTATAAATATATATCCACCCCAAATATATACCCACTCCCCAAAAATCCAGAATACAATTTTACATTCTGGTACCCCGCCACTGCACGCTTATCGTGAATTAATAATAATAATTCACTGGCACGACAGCCCGCTTACGCGAGACTAAGGCCTAGCTTGCCGCAACCACCCGTGTTGTGCGTGTGAATTTGTACGCGGGTTGAAGGGACCTACAGTTTTATGCCGGTTCCGAACGGCAGGTTGGGAGCTTTTTTCATAAGCAATTTTTACTCTCAGAGGTTGCCATTTCCAGCTGAGAGGACAGCCACCGAAAGAGAAAACGAGTTTTCCCGTTATTTTTTTTGCCTTCGACTCGCGGTCCAACGCACTAACCAACTGGGCCATGGCGGCTGCTTATCGTGCATATTTCCCCCTTAATACAAAACAGCGCAGTATATTTTCGCAGTCCCTTTTGTGCGACCTTCGCTGCCGAAGCAGCAAAAACTCCGCTGCAGCCAGCATCCAAAACGCACTATTCTCCTTGTGCAGTAAATAGGCACGCCGCATTACTCCCGCTGTATTCCCACTCTCCCACTTGCACGCATTTTCCGCGTTTTGCTTTGTTCCAAGGGCTGCTTCCAAGTGTAATTGCACGTTCGCACTTCTGCTTAGGCAATTTCCCCACTCTCGCTAGCAGAAGTAAACAAACGCAAAAACAGTGGGACGAGTAGACTGTAGATTGAACAATTTTCTGAGACTTAGAAAATTTTCAATAGTGCTGCACATACACACTCATTGCACAGCGGTTGTCACCCCAAGTAAATACAGTGGGACAAAAACACCCCACCTGTACTCAGAAAATTTTGTAATTGTTCACCCCATTAACCCTAATTCCCAGAAGTGAGCCTCACAGTCCCACTTAAGATTTCAAATGGTGATAAATCCTATACCAAAAGATTTTCGATTCCCAATTTTTTTATGTAATCCTCTAATGGAATGTTAGAATTATATTTAATTTTTTAGACAGTTTTTCTAATTTTTTTAAACAAGTTTTTAAAAATGCAACGTAAACCCAGAAGTGAGCCTCAGGAGCTCATCTGAACAACAACTCAAATTTACTCAGAATTCCTTGACTTTTTGTCAACCATATGGAAGAATATTTTTATTTTTCATGTTTAGATGCATTTTGATCGTGCCAAGTTCATAGTTTTTAAGCCTAGCACACATCTAGTCGGCATGGGATGAAGTCTACTAAAATTGTTGAAAATACTGCAATCTACGACATATTATGAAGAATTTATGCCTTGCCGAGGTTGATGCTAGTTCATACAGTTTATGTCTTCCAATCCCGATAAATAAGTAATCAGAATATGGAAGTGCGACGGTGCTAATACTTCCTGAAATGTCATACACATGCAAATACGGTAATCAAGGAGCTGTGGATCTTGCAAAAAGGGTGCTGAAAAACTGTGTGAACCTCACAAATACAAATGTAATAATGACCAACAAATTCACCAGAAAGGTATTAGCCAATAGTTTATTGGATGCGAGGTTCGTACACTCAGAATAAACAAAATTTGTATGATGGGTATATCAAAAAAGGCAAACCTAATGCATGGCCTCTAGCGCTGCAGTAGCAATTGTTTTCCTGTGGACCCTGTATTTACAAGTTCTTTACTTAAAAAAAAAAAACTTAAATAAAAACGTCTTTAAGTAGTAACTAGATTTGGAAAAACAAAATAAATTTAGTTTTTCAGTAGTTTGGCTCATATGAGCCTGACAGTCTCACTTCTGGGTTTACGTTACTTTTAAAATTCTGGGAATTAGGGTTAATGTTTGGTTCTCCTTACACCAAATATAATAAGAATTAATTACACAGTACAACAATTTTGCGGTTTTCAAAAAACCCGCGGAGTTTTCTCAACTGTTCCTTATATTTTCGGAGTCGCTGATCACGAATATGTAATTATTTTTTTCGGGTCACCTCTAGTTTGGGTTTTACAAGGTCTTGAAGTTACAAGCTACACCCCAATTAAAAAAATTAATTTAAATGGTTGAACTTATCCTAGTCTAACAATAGATAGAGATAGAGAGACAGATAGATAGATAGATTCTTTTATTTAATTAAAAATTTTCTGTTAACAAAAAATATCCTTAAAACTAATTTACAAAGAATTTACGACAATGACCCAGGGTCGTCTGTCTAACTAGTCTAACAATATTGGTATCAAAAGAAAGAGAATTATGTCTCCAACTCAAATCAAATAATTTTTTTGTAATTATCCTGGCGAAAGGATATAAAAATGTCCTTTAAAGAATGTATCCTTAAATATCCTGGAAGTTTTTCTACAAAAAAATTAAAAAAAAAAATATATTATAAAACCCTTACCATGCACCAACACATTGTGAAATTTCATGTTAATCAGTCCATTGGTTCAGCTGAAAAAAATTGTTAAAGTTTATTTCAACTCAAAAACTTAAATTATTCCAAAATTTTTCACAGTGCAAACAATTTCAGCTCTTCACAAAACCCGCCCAGTTTCTGAACTGTTCCTTATAATTCCGGAGCCGCTGATCACGAATATGTAATTTATTTTTTTTTGGTCACCTCTAGTTTGGTTTTTACAAGGCCTTGAATTTTCCAGCAACACCCACCTTGAAAACGAATTTAAATTGTTGAACTCATCTTAACCATCGTATCGAACACCTTTTTCGCCGGAGCTTCGCGTCCATACGGCAGACATGACCGAGCCAGCGTAGCCGCTGGATGTTAATTCGCTGAGCTACGTCCATGTCCTTATACAGCTCATACAGCTCGTTATTGGTTCGAATACGATAGTCGTCACCAACACGTACAGGGCCGAAGATTTTGCGAAGTACCTTCCTCTCGAACACTCCAAGGGCCGCTATGTCGTTTCGTGTCATTGTCCATGCTTCAGCGCCATAGAGGAGCACGGGCAAGATGAGCGTCCTATAGAGTGCAAGTTTTGTCGGTCGAGAGAGGTCTCTACTTCTCAATTGCCTACCGAGACCGTAGTAGCACCTGTTGGCAAGAGTAATCCTTCGCTTTATCTCCAGGCTGACATCATTGCTGTTGTTGATGGCGGTGCCAAGGTAGACGAATTCCTTGACAACTTCAAAGGTATACCTGTCGGCCTCGACGTGAGACCCTAGCCGCTGCGTGTAGACAGCATATACTTCGTCTTGCCCTCATTTACCACCAGACCCATTTTGGCAACAATATTCCCACAATATTAGTATCAAATTAAAGATAATTAATTCTTTAGCCCAAAGCCATGTCAATGTTAGATTAGATTAGATTTAAAAGGGGAAAGAGTGCACTGAGACCAAATTTGATCTATTGTGCCCCCTTCAACTTTAGAGAACGTCCCCCAATCCCACCGACCTAATGAAGCTTAGTAACTCACGTGGGAGAAGGTGTTTGACGTTCTCTTCTGCAAGCCAGTACTGGCCCAGGTGCTGTCTCCTACTGCGGCATACCGCATCGCAGTGCAGTATGACGTGCTCAGGAGTCTCCTCCGCTGTTTCGCAGAGTCTGCAGACGCTTACCTGTTCTCATCCTGCAGTGCCCGGTTACCAGCCCGGTGACCAGTCTAAGCTGGGTTTTCCCCAGTCTGAGGCATTCTTCACTCCATCTGGAGTTATAACCTTTGATGAAGATTTTCGATTGCCTAAGACCTGTGGCATTTGACCAGTGTTCTGAGTTCCTGGTTCTTTCCTCAAGTCTTAGTGACTCTGCTAGAGTGCTTTTGCCCAGCCCAATAAAAGGTTCTGGTGCAAGGGGGATCGTAGCTGCCCCAGTTCTAGCAAGCCTATCAGCCTCCTCATTCCCCTCTATTCCTCTGTGTCCTGGAACCCAGAGGATTTTAACCTGGTTATATGTGCCCAGTTTATTCAATGCTTCTATGCATTCCAGCACCAACCCTGAGGTGATCTCATACGAGATTAGTGCTTTGATGGCTGCTTGACTGTCAGAACAGATGACTATGTCTTGCCCCCTGTACAAACGCTCGAAGTTGATCTGCACACAGAGCCTGATGGCATATAACTCTGCTTGAAATATGCTGGGTGTATTCCCCATGGGCTCATAGTGCCTGAAGCGAGGTCCAAATACCCCCGCCCCTGTTCCTTCGTGCGTTTTGGAGCCGTCTGTGAACCACGTAATAGTATGTGGTTTGAAATGGGACTGGTGTGCTTCCCAGTCCCAGTCCGCTTTGTTACTCATATATACTACGAAGTTTTTCTCGTAGTTATATGTTTTCGTTATTGTATCCATTGGGTACAATACATAGGGGTTACTAACAGAAAGCACGTCTAAGTCTCTGCGTCTTGAACGTGATCCCCCCCTTTACTGGTTCTGGCCAGCCCAAGGATAGTGCGCTTGGCCGCCATTTCAATTGCTATATGCAATGGTGATATATTGAGTATCACCTCCAGTGCCACCGTGGGACAGGTTCTCATAGCCCCTGTAATGCACGTGCACGCCAGTCGCTGAACCTTATTTAGCCGGTTCCTCACTGTAGTGAGTTTGGTTCTTGGGGCCCATGCCACTGCTGCATATGTGAGTACTGGCCTCACTATCATGATGTACAACCATTTCAGGATGCTCGGTTTGCAACCCCAGGTTCTACCTGCTAATGATCTGCACACCATGACTGCTTTCGTTGCCTTGCCCATAACTGCCTCAGCATGTTTATTCCAGAGTAACTTCGAATCTAGTGTTACACCTAGATAATTTACCTCCGGCTTGCTTGCGATGCTCTTGTCAAGCAAGCGTATCGCCCGCATGTGCTGCAGTTTTCTTTTTAGTGTAAATGGTACTATGGTGGTTTTATCCGGGTTTATTCGTAAGCCTGCCCGGGCACACCATTCTTGGGTTAATCTTAACCCTCTCTGAATTATGTCGCACAGAGTGTCCTCGAATTTTCCTCTGGCAACAATGACAATGTCATCGGCATAACCCTGACAGATTATGCCATTGCTTGTCAGTATATCAAGGAGCTCGTCTACAACCAGGCTCCACAGTAGTGGTGATAATACACCACCCTGAGGGCAGCCCCTGTTCGTTAGTACACTCCTGGTGGTTGAGCCCACCTTCGTTACTGCCATTCTGGTGGTAAGCATAGCTTTTACCCAGCGGCTGAGAGTAGTTTCTACCCCTCTTCGATTAAGTGCTCTTTCTATTGCCTCATGGGAGGTGTTATCGAAGGCTCCTTCGATGTCCAAAAAAGCGCACAACACAATCTCTTTATTCGTAAGAGCGTCTTGAATAAGACTCGTGAGCTGGTATAGGGCAGTCTCCGTCGATCTTCCTGCCCTATACGCATGCTGCGCAGCATGAAGAGGTTGTCTCTTGAGCGTCACGGTCCTTATGTGCTGATCTAACAGCTTCTCCATGGTCTTCATGACGAAAGATATTAGACTAATTGGCCTGTAGGACTTTGGCTCCGTAAAGTCCCTCTTGCCAATTTTCGGTATAAAGACTACCAGGGCACTTCTCCAACTTATGGGAATGTAACCTGCTGCTAGACAGCTTCTCATTATGCCAGTTAAATGCCTTAGCAGCACCGCCCTGCCCTTTTGGAGAAAGACAGGGAGGATACCATCCGGCCCTGGCGATTTGAAGGGTTGAAAGGTGTTCAGTGCCCAGTCAATTCTTCCCTGAGAGATGACTTTGTTCGCCAACTCCCAGTCCCTTCTGTCTGGTAGGTACATACTGCACTCGCCGGGTGTGTCTTGAGGGACTGCCCCGGGAAAGTGTGCGCTAAGAAGAGCGAGAGCCCTTTGCTCTTCATTTCGTGTGTACCCCCCATCCGAAAGCTTGAGAGCCATCCTATTTTCCACCCCTCCTTTTGCGAGGGCTTTATGTAGTCTCGCCGCTTGGGGGGTGGATGATATCTCCTCGCAAAACGTATTGAAACTGGTTCTCTTTGCCTTGCGTACTTCTTTTGTGTACTTGGTGATTGCAGTGGTGTATTCCTGCCATTCACCCGTCCGTTTTGCCCTGTTGAAGAGCCTCCGGGCGTCCGATCTAAGCTTCGCCAGGGTGTTGTTCCACCACGGTGTGGACCTCTTCCTGGTTTTCGTACTTTCGGGGCAGCTTGAGTGATAAGCATTCATCACTGCTCCGTTTAGGACACTAACCGCCTGCTCGATTTCGAGTGGATGCCGCATCCTACCACGAATATCCAGCAAGGGTCTATCCTCTTCTAGTAATTTTGTGAAGATTCCCCAGTCGGTTTTCCTGGGGTTTCTGGTTGGAGGTATCTCCATTATGGCACCTGCTATTTTAAACTCGATCATCCTATGATCCGAGAGAGAAGGTTCATTTGACACCCTCCAGTCAGACACATAGTCACTGATCCTACTGTTACCTATGGTAAGATCAAGGACCTCCTGCCTAACCCTAGTGACGAAAGTCGGTGAGCTTCCCGTATTAAATATAACTAGGTTAGTTGCTAATATATAGTCTAACAGGTACTCACCCCTGATGTTGTCGTTGGTGCTGCCCCAGATGGTGTGGTGGGCGTTCATGTCGCCGCCTAGCAGGAGAGGCAGGGCGTTTGCCCTGCAGTATTCCACTAGGCCTTGCACTTCCTGGGGGGGAACCATCATGTCCTCGCCTGGAAAATAAGCGGACGCGAGGACGATCTCAAGGTCACGACCCTCGATTTTGATCGTCATTGCCACCGCTACCAGGTCCCTGGACATGTACTCTGAAATACAAACATAGTTAGTATCTTTCTCAATCACGATGCCGGCACGAGGTATCTCGTGCCTTGTATCATAAATTACCCTGGTTTGTCTCGAGTTGAGTCCACAGATTCTTCCCTTGTAGTACCAGGGTTCCTGTACCAGCGCCGCCCCGATGTGGTCTCGGGTGAACTTGTGCGCTAGAACGGCCGATGCCGCCTTCGCGTGATGAAGGTTGATTTGGACAACCTTCATTGCTCGAGTGCTAGAGCTTTGGAGAGGACTCAAATGTCCATCTCGAGCAGCGCCGTTAACGATATTTCGTCCGACAGCTGCTCCTCTTCTTCCTCGTTTGTGCTGCCTTGAAGCCCCAGCGCCCCAAGGTTAATCTCCCCAATTGAGTCTTGGGAAGCTACTATTTCTTCCGCTTCTGCTCCGGCTTTCTCCTTGACCAACGGTGAAGTCCCGGGTTCGGTGGAGGACTTAGTTACGCCTGAGCACCCCGCCTCTGCCGGTGGGTTCCCGACTTCGGCTGGTTCTGTTGGGGGCACTGCCACACTGTACGGGCCTCCAGATTTGGGAATATGGACTGGGATACTCCCAAACCTGAAATTCAGAGCATTGCCATTTCCCCTGTCAATGTCAATGTTAGTTGTACGTTATATTTTGAACTATTTTTGAACTAGAAAACATTGCTCATTGACTAATTGAGTAATTGGTACTACACTTATTTGGTAAACTAACAATATATTAATTTTTAGAATTGACTTTGAGCCCATGACGAAGCTGAGCCGCAAGATGACTTGAAAGATGAATACAGCCGTTGTGTCAAAAGGACGAAATAATTCAACTACTTTCTTGCTTTTCACACAACGCTCCTATCCTATCCTTCACACTCCAGAACTTTTCCCTTATATCTATTCCATTTGGAGCATTTTCTGGTGGAATCCTGCTAGGATGATCAGATAATTCTTCCATATTTAAAGGGAAAACCCAGATATGATTATGGAACATATGAATTTTCAACTATATGAGTACGTTCATATCTGCGAATGCAGAAATCATTCGTTGTACTAATTCTTTATAGTCTTTTGATTTGTGGCTGCCTATGAAATTTTTTTTTAACATCTTTGATTCCTGAGAAAACCATATATACACAGACTGCAGCAAACTTGAAACAGATGACTCGGCCTTCGTGGTTCTTTTCTCTGCAAAACGCTGGAAGAAGCACATGTTCAAGGTGCACAATGCTTGCACAGTGTACCAAGCCGAAGCTTACGCCATCGACTCGTACAATTATGTACACAATTTTCATCGGCTCCCATTGAGGATTTGACCAAATCACTTGTCCAAATTAACCCTCTACTGCCCCAATTTTTTTTAAAGTCGAAAAATTGTTCACCATGTAGTTTTAGAATCATATAAGAAGGGAAAATTTTTAAAATTAAAAAATTTGCTTCTGTGTGGGCGTGAAACCTATACAAATTTGCGTGCCTTAAGGCCGTACTGGGCACATAAGCTAAAAAATTTAACTGATGAACAGTTTAATGTTTTATTGATTACACTACTCGGTACGAAAAATGCTCCTAAAAATAAAAGTGTTTTCTAGCCTAACTTTGGGCCGCTGAACACGAAACTGGAAATAAAAAAAAAATGTTAAAAAGCGTTTTCGAAAAATCTTCGAAAAAACAGTTTTTTCCCTATTGTTTCAGTTATGAGCACATATCTCGTAAACGCATCATCCGACTAACACAAGCTGCGGTCAGAAGATAACCGGCGGTCAGAAGATAATACCTTAGCCTTTCCAGCAATATATAGATTGCCCAAATCAGATGAGATTTGGGGAAGTTACTCACGGTGAAAGTTGTAAAAAAGTGAATTTTTCGACGATTTTCAATATCATAAATTTTTGAATGATTTTTTTATGGATAAAATAAATTATCTGCTCTAGTTTTAAAATCTATGGAATATATATTATTTGAGCAAATATCAAGCCTAACATCAATAGAATCGAAAGAAAAATGCCAAAGTTATGAAGCAGTGAGTGAACACCAACTTTACATTTATTACACCGTGCGGCAAAAAAAACCATTTTTGCCGAGACCCATCCAAATGTTGATATAGACATGAAACTAGAGGTCATTTGCAATATCCTGACGTAGTCAGTTTTTCATTTTCTGACCCAAAGTCCTTTTTAAAGGACTTTAAAATTTTAAGGACATACATATTTCAAATATTTTTGATGAAGAAATGGGTATCAAATGAAAGGGGCAAATTGTCTGCTTTTAACTAAATTTTCTATTTTGAACTTTGAATCTAACATAGCTAACACCTCATTAACGGTTTCTTCATCACTTTCTTCATCAGTTTCTTCGAAAACATCGAAATCCAAGTTTTCTAAAACTTCCTGTACTTTGTCCCATAAAACCGACAATTTTTTGTTTAATTCCGATTGATATCTATAAAACGGAAACCACATACAAGTGTACCTTAGTGACCAAATGCATTAAATCTTTTCGCTTTGGTGCCTGATGCTGCCTAAAGGCAGTCTGCTTTCCCAAGCCGAAAAAGTTACTGTAAATCCTTTTTTTCACTATAAAACACTTCAATAAATTACATTACAAGGTACTCACTCATAATTTTCTTGTTTTAATCTTTTAACGAAAAGTATTTTTAATAATTTTTTCTTTTCTTTACTTTTCACGAAATAATTATTTCTACTAATTTTCAAAAAAAACATGTGATGCTTACAGCCTGCAACAATGAAGAAATGACAACTTAATGCCCTAAAAATTTCATTAAAAAAATTTATATTTATGTGGACTTTTCTAGGTTTTTGTGGACCGTGTCTTAAGGCCGTATGGGGCAGTGGAGGGCTAAGCAGAAAAATCTGCAAACCCAATGGGAGAGGCTAATGCGCGCACATCAGGCAGTCTTCATTGCTGAAGACAACAGCCAGCCCGACGGTTTCAAAGAGTCGGCTAGGCAAAAGATCGATGCCTGCACAGACCAATACGAGTTGTGCATGGATAAGATGTCGTACATCATTGAAATGCTCCAACCTCAGTCCCCCCCAGCCTGCTACGCATATGGAACCGGTTCAACCCCTAGAACCAGCAAATACTTCCTACATTTGCCTCCAAGTTCCTCCGACACCGGAACATTCTTCGGGGGCTATGAGCAGTGACATGTTTACTACGGTATACATTAACCACGCCCAGCTCACTCCAGCCCAAAAATTGTATCACCTCCGATACAAAACGCAAGGCTAAGCCGGTGCTATTGTTAAACAATATGCATTAACCGATGAGAATTTCAGACTCGCGTGGGAAGCCCTAAGATCCCGCTATGAAAACAAACGCATCCTCGTTGACAACCAAATTCGATCTTCTATTGAATATTGCTCCTGCCCACACCGAAAATAGTGAGGCACTACAGCGGATCCAGTATTCTATAAACAATTGTCTGTCCGTTCTCAAGTCTCAGGTCGTAGACACGGACAATTGGGATCCGCTGCTGGTATATATATATATACTGTACCAAATTGCTACATCTCACCTAATTCAGGATTGTACAAGCAATTTCACATGTGTATATTGTATATATTCACATGCGTAGAAGCACCATTCCTTACTTCATCTCTGGTCTCAACGGTTATCCAACAACCGAGCAACAGCCCAGCAACAACTCCATCACTCATTCTCCCCTTTGCGATGCGCAACCCAGCACATGTTCAAGGCAAAGTACGCTTCCAGTACCAGCCCTTCACCCAGATAATGGCACCCAGTCCAGTCCAGACTCCTAAAATTGCCAAACGAGAAATCTAACCTCCAAATCTCGGGCATGGGCGGACAGATTGTGAAAAACGCCAATCATATATGCTTCTTGACATTGGCAGTCCCTAAAACGAGCACAAACCTCCCCGTGCAAGCAATCGTGCTTCAAAAGCTAACGGAATTTCCTCTACCAAAATAAACCCCCCCAATTTGAAAGATTTCGGCATGCTAGATCGCGCTGATCCCAACCCCTTCCAGGCAGCACAGATAGATATAGTGATTGGCAGTGATCTCATCCCGCAGATCATGCTTGAAGGTTTCCGCCGAAATGTATGTGGCAGCTTACTTGCTAAGCATACAGTATTCGGTTGGATATTAAGCGGTCCAGTACCCCTGTCATATTTGACAAATGTCGCCACGGTGCCAAATCACCATACGCACACTGATCCCGCCCTTCGAAAAAACCTTCCTACTCCAAAGGAAGCTCTTTCTGACGTGAGTGCAGCCCTCAAACCCGTAGGGTTTCCACCCGAGGAAATAGAGGCAAATCAATCACAAGCCACCATCCCTGCACACTCAAACTCAACCCGATTCACAGCAAACTCGAAACGGCAAACACCCCTTCGTTTCCAAACGTTTCGCTCCCGCAGGATGGCTTTCGACCCCAATGAGACCGCGAAAAAGGGTACGACAAAAGCGTTGGGTTGACGCCACGCGGTCAATATACACAGCAACTGATGGAAACTGCAGCCCCCTCGCATTTCCACATTGCAATAAACCACGAGCGCACCCATCCCGGGTCCGAGTCAGTCGCCATTCCCGTACGACCTGTCCCAAGCGCCTTCACTCCTCCGACGGAAACTCAAGCGAACCCTGTCGCCTGAGAAACCGGTCACACCCCACACGAACGATGTCAATATCATCTCTCACAACTGACAAAGAGGCCCTCAGCGCACTCCCCAGCGCTCCGGCATCGCGGACCGGCGAAAACCCTCCAGCCGTCAACCTCAATGGATTAGTAAATCAGATAATCAAAAGTTGTGGGTGGATTACACCCATAGTTAGTAATGGCGTTAGTGTAATAGACGAAAGTAATGCAGGGTTAAGCAGATTCTTTGCAGAACTTTGAACTATGGAACATATATTTAATTGTTTATTCTGTTTCTTGTTCATCTTCTTGTTGCAAGTTCCAGCAAATGTCCCCTAGGAGAGCATCGAGCTTCTTGCCACTGTACCAGTGCTCGAGTCTAGCCGTCACCTGATGAAAACGTTCGCCATGCTCATCGAATTCGGTTGGTGATTGTTCGTCGAATTTGTCCATCCATTTTCAATTACTGCTTTGACACAATGAAAATGTACTTGGAATAAATCCCGACGAAAATTTTTGCGTGCACATTGAAAACATGCTTGATGCTTTCCACAATATTGTTACGAATACTAGTTCTAGTGGGCTAGTACGTATCTCTGGATTGTGCAATTTACAATAAAAACACACTTAATTTCTCAAACGCAGTCAATAAAAACCAACAGTCACTTTATTTCACACTTTACGGTCTTTACACTTAATTACTCCGTGTGGCACCTTCACTAGTCAAAATCAGACTGACTCGCTGCGCCGCCCCCGGCTGCCTTTTATACCTGTCCGGCCATCGCGCAGATCGTTCTCGCACATTCAGGAGTGGACTAAAGGTTTTCATGATGATCGCGACCATCATTGCCAGGTTAGACTAAAAGTTTCCATCATTGCCAGGTTGGACTAAAAGTTGCCATCATTGCCAGGTAGGACTAATTATTATCGCGGCCGTCGTTGCCAGATTGAGTTATAGCACGGCGCGTAGCGACAGGGTTGCTTTGCACAGCGACAGACTGTCTTATCGTTACACTGCCCACCATTTAGACTTGTTCGTCCCGAACAAGTGCAGAGGTTCCGCTGTGATAAGGCGCCAGGCGCTCCAAATGGACTACCTTCAGCTTAGCGCCTTTATTGCTGCAACGTTGAATCCTGTATACTACGTCGTTTATCCTAGTCACGACTTCGTAAGGTCCTTCCCATGACGCTTGAAGTTTCGGAGACAAACCTTTCCTCCGCTGCGGGTTGTAGAGCATCCCCAGATCGCCTTCTTGGAACCCTGCTGAGTTGGCCCGCAGATCATATCGGGCTTTCGCCTTATCGGTGACGAGTTTGGTGCGGCTCCTTATGAACTGGTGAACTTCCTCCAGTTCCGCCCGCTTATTGACCACGTAGTCCGTCTTAGCGCCTCCCGTCGTGCTGACTACCCCGAACTTCAAGTCAGCGGGTAACCGCAACTCTGCGCCGAACACTGCTCGGGCTGGAGTGAGTGATGTCGTGTCATGCGGGGCTGACCTATACGCCATCAGGAACAGGGGGATATGCGTGTCCCAATCCTTTTGATTTCTGCCTACCACTTTCCGCAGATATTCTTCCAGTGTCCGGTTAAAACGTTCCACCATGCCGTCGGACTGTGGGTGCAAAGGAGTGGTACGAGTTTTCTTTATCCCCAGCAGCTCACATACTTCCTGGAAGACCGCAGACTCGAAATTCCGGCCTTGATCCGAGTGTAACTCAAACGGAACTCCGAACCTGGCCACCCAGTTGTTTACCAGCATTTACGCGACCGTAGTGGCCTCCTGGTTAGGAATAGGATACACTTCGGGCCATTTGCTGAAATAATCCATTACCACCAGTACATATTTGTTGCCTTGAGTGCTGACTGGGAATGGGCCAGCGACGTCCATAGCAATCCGCTCGAAGGGCGCTCCCACGTTGTATTGCTGCATGCGGCCCCGAGACCTTCTTGTCGGACCTTTCGCGGCTGAACATCGGTCACAGCTCTTAATCCATTCGGCTACAGACTCCTGGCATCCTACCCAGTAGAATCGTCTTTTTATCTTGGCGACGGTTTTGGTGATGCCCAGGTGCCCTCCACTGGAGTCGTTATGGTATGCCTCGATGACCTCGTTGATTCTGCATTTCGGCACTACCATTAGGGAGTTGTTGGTCCGACCATCCGCGTTCTCCCATTCGCGACTATTCGCGGCTACTTTTTAAATTTACAAAAGCCTAGACCAAAGCTTGTGACAGCTCGAGATTTCGTGCCAAGGATCTTGCCCTACGTCTGAAGCATCTGTGCTGATCGAGTGCTGGGTCTTCTGTCAGCCCTAACTCTTCACGAGCAAGGAACCTGCTGTGCTGGATTGCTGCGTTTTGTACTGTGTTGCTGTTGTTGCGGTTATTGCTGTTGTTGCGGTTAGTGCTGTGTTGCTGTTGTTGCGGTTTGCGCTGCGTTGCCTTCTATCTGTCTTCCGCGGCTGCGTGGGCGCTTAAGCATTGCTGCAAGGCGTCATCTAGCGTTGGCTAGCAACGTTGACTGCTTGCCGGTTACGCGCAGCGCTAATTTTCTAATTCTCTACTCATCGTCACATACTGAGCAAATGAATTCTACTCCTGTGCTTACGCGCTATCAACGTGCCAACTCATACTGTGCTCAGCTCCTAGCCTTGGAGGAGAGGCTTAAGGCGAATGCGAAAGAGGAGCTGAGGCAACTAGAAAGTCGTCTTCGCCAGCATACTGACGAGCTAGTTAGTCGGCTCTCTGACGAAGTTACACGCATTGTTGGTAAGCTCGAAACTGAAGTGCGCGCTTTTGGTGCCAAATGAGCCGAGTATGATAAAAAGATTCTTATACTAGAGGAGAGCGTTTGTGCCCTGGGGCTGCGCTGCGATAAACTCACTGAGCAGCTAAATAAATTTGTCAGCGACACTAGCAACAACATAAGTAGTGAGAAACCCTCAGTAGACTACTCTTCGGATGCTGTCTTGTTTGGAGTGCCGTTCTCTAAGGAAGAAAATCTGAAAAGCGTCTTTAACTCGATCTGCCGCTCAATTGACTTCTTATCTCCGCAACTAAAAGACGTTTTCCGAGTAAAAAGTAATTCAAACAACTCAAACTCGCTGGTGATCCTCAAATTCTACACGCCGTATGATCGTAATCGTGCACTGAAGGCTTTCGGTGATTATCGCAGGCGTACAAATAAGGCGGTTAATCTAAGAGATGCTGGGCTTGAGTACGACAACAATGTTTACATCCATGAGAGCCTTAGCCCTGATGTTAGGAAGCTTCTCCATGCTGCAATTGCATGTAAGCGCAATAAAACCATCTATAATGCGTTTACAGTCCGTGGCTCTGTGTATATTAGAATGCATAAAGGCGGCGATGGCATTCAAATCAGCGCTGTTTATGAGCTTCCTGGTGCTAAAAGTGTTGCTGCTACAGACTAGACTATACTATTGTACTATCTTACTATCTATTATCTTGGTACTTTTTATTTTACTATTCTTTCTTTCACTATCTTCTTCTTTTATCTATATATATTTTCTTAATGCTTACGGCTTGGCCACCACTCAGCTTTCTTATGGTGACTTCGAATAAATCCAATGCTAACGAGAATTACAAAATTATGATTGATGTTCTTAGTAGACAACACTCTGGACTAAAAATCGTGCATTTCAATGCCAGAAGTCTCAACGATTAAAAGCTTGACTGCGCCAAGTTCACTTTTGCTGACTCTTCTGTCGATATAATCTGTGTCACTGAAACTTGGTTTCAAGAGGATGTAAATGATTCGTCTCTAAAAATAGTAAATTACAAACTTTTTCGCAATGACAGATCTGATAAAAGAGGCGGGGGGGGTTGCAATATATTGTAAATCTCATCTCAATGTTAAGCTTCTAGGGAAGTCCTGTGGCTCGGAGGTGGAGTTCCTATCTGTTGAAATCAATGACCACCAAACTAAAGTTTTTCTATCGTGCGCATACAACCCTAATCATAGTTGCTGTTTAGATCCATTTTTTGATACTATATCGACCTGTGTTACTGAATATGATCATTTTGTTTTATGTGGAGACTTTAATATTAATATTTTAAGCAAGGACACTGCTGCTATCAAATTCCTTGATTGCTTAACCGAGGTGGGTCTTTCTGTAGTGAATACTACATCTCCAACTAGTTCTCTCACAACTCTAGTCCTAGTTTGTTAGATTTGTTTGTTGTCTCGGATGTTTCGCTTGTGCTGCTGTTTGATCAAATCTCCTTTCTATCCGATCATGATCTGATTTTTTGCACTTTGAATATTAGCCTCGCCCCTGAAACCTCTAAGGGCGATGTTATGCTGCCGGTCACGGATCACAATCACGGATAAAGTTGTTGTTGTTTCAATGTAAAAGAGAAAATTGGGAGAGCGAGCGAGCGGATAAAATTTGACCGCACCGATCACCGGATGATGAGGCTTTCGATGCCAAATCAAACGATCAAATCAGTGTTGCGTCGTGAGATTATTCACAATAGTTGTGTTTTGGGAACAAATTTGTTCCCTTTTGGTGAAAATGTGTATGCAATAAGCAAAAAAAGGGTTGGTAGCAACCCTCATCAGTAGCGTGTGTATATATTTGTGTTTTCGGTGAAAAAGAAAAAAGAAAAATGGAAATTTAAATGGTAAACAAAAATTTTGATACTTTCACACACGTATTATATTAATTTCATGTATAAATTATTAGCTCAGAATGCCAGAAATTTCGGCCCAATCAAATACTGAAGCGCTGATAACAATGAAGCGCGAAAATCGTAGTGGTGACCGGCGATCAAATGACCGTCAGCATAACATGCTTTCGGCACGGAGTAGAGAAATTAAAACGAGAGCGTAAAAAGTGACGTGACCGACGATCATTTGACCGGCAGCATAACATCGGCCTAATACATTTTACTCTTTTCGGGACTACAAATCAATTGATTATGTTTCGCTGTTCAATGATTTGTCTTGTATAAATTGGTCGGATTGTTGGTTTCTGCGTACTGTTGATGATAAGCTGAATTTTTTCATTGAGAAGGTCAATAATTTGTTTGAGCTATATGTTCCGCTTCGTACAAAACGAGTTCCTGGCGCAGCTCATACGTGCCCCTGGTTCACACATTACGTGCTCTTGGCACTAAAGAAGCGGCATAAGGCATACAACAAATGGAGACGAAATCCTACTGCCTATAACTGGGAAACGTATAGGAGGGCCAGGAATGGAGCTACTTCTGCTGTCAGCATTTCGAAAAAAAAATTCTTCATGTCGAAACTTAGCCCGTCACTTGCACCGAAAATGCTATGGAATAATTTGAGGCAAATAGGTATTTGTAATAAGGAAACTGAGGCATGTCGGATTGATCCCAATATTCTTAATGATCATTTCCAATTCTGTTTCTAGCGCGCCTTTTGCAACCGTATTTTAACGTACTCGAGTCCCTAAAATTAAATTTAAATTTGACGCGGTTAGTGAAATGGATGTTGCTCGCTGCATAATGAAAATCAAGTCGAACGCCATTGGTGATGATCGAATAGCTATAAAGTTTATAAAAATCATATTGCCCGCTGTGTTAGGTCCTCTAACTCATATCATCAACCACTGTTTCACTACTTCCAGATTTCCTGAAGTGTGGAAAGTAGCAACAATTATTCCAATAGCAAAAAAATCAGCAGCTCGTGAACCTGGTGATTTTCGCCCCATTAGTATTCTGTGCTCGATTTCCAAAGTATGTGAGTCAGTCATGGCTGAGCAGATCACCACGTACTTGAACAAGTTTAGCCTTATGTCTTCTTTACACTCAGGCTTTCGGTCAGGACATAGCTGTTGTACTGCTGTGGTTAAAATCTTAGATGACCTTAGAGTACCATATGATATGGGCCACTTGTCTTTACTCTGTCTGTTAGACTTCTCAAAAGCGTTTGATACAGTTAATCACGCAATGCTCTGTCACAAACTCGAACGTTACTTTGATTTTTCTGATTCTGCGGTTAACTTGCTAAAAAGCTACCTGGTTGGCAGATCTCAAAGAGTGAAGGTTGGTGATGCTTTCTCATTTTTCCGCATTTAAGGGTATTGCCAGCGGGGTGCCTCAGGGTTCTGTCCTGGGTCCCCTGCTGTTTACGATGTTTATTAATGATATCTTCAGCAGCTGCAGTCATGTTATCATGCATGCGTATGCTGACGACCTACAATTGTACTTGTCGAGACCAATTGGGATGGTAGAGGATTTATGTGCAAGAGTTAATGAAGACTTAGGAGCTATAGGTGAGTGGGCTCGGAAAAACAAATTATTTTTAAACCCCCTGAAATCATTTGTCCTACCCATATCGAGAACTGTCTCTCACTGTTCAGATCTACCACCTATTCTTCTCAATGGCGTAGAACTGAAATATATTAGCAAAGTTGTAAATCTTGGTTATCACATTAACTCTTCACTGTCTTGCGTGGACCACATTAATTCTGTTGTGTCGAAAGCCTATTATGGACTACGTAATCTGAGGCGGACCTCGGGGTTTGTACCAGTCGAAACTAAACGGAAGCTAGTCATTCAATTGTTGCTGCCTATTATAACATACTCGGATGCGGTGTATAGCAAATTGGATTCCAGATCCATGCATAAGATACAAGTTGCTTATAATAATGTAGCTCGGTATGTTTACTGTGTCAAAAAGTTTAACCACATCTCAATCTACAGAAACAAAATACTGGGCTGCAGCTTGCAGAGCTATATGGAAGCAAGAAACTGCATCTTTTTGCATAAAATTGTCCATACCAAAGGACCCAGTATCTGTATGAAAAACTTCAGTTCTCTAAGTGTCACCGACATACGAACTTGTTACCTCCAGCCCACAATTTCCCCAACTCCAGTCGACTATTCTTCGTTAGCACCATTAGATTATGGAATTTCTTGCCCATACAAATTAAATCAATTGCCAATAGACGACACTTTAAGCATTCTATTTTCAAATACTTTTCTTAACTCTGCCCTTCTCTCCTTTTCGCACCCTTTTTTTCCTTTTCTTCTCTATTTAATATTAAGATTGATTTGAATTGTTATCAACTTGTTATCAACTTGTGGCATGCAAAAGAACAAACTCTTAAATGCCGATGTTTTTCTAATGAAATAAATAAATAAATCCTTCCTTCAGCCGCAGACTTCCCCACTGCGCCCAGTAAGCCTTAGCGATCGGGCTTTCGCCGGCCATCTCCTGCCAGTCTGGACGTGCGCCTTGCCTTCGACGATCTTTACAAGATCCGCATCTTCACGCTGGTTTTTTTGTAGCCTCTCCGCAGACCACGTTTGCTCTGGCATAACGCTTACCAACCGGACGTCCACTATCTGTTCTTTGCTTTCGGCCCGCGAGCACTGCCTGCATTCGACTTTGCACGGGCGGCGTGACAAGGCATCGGCATTCCCATGGCTACTGCCCTTGCGATGCTCTATCGTGTAGTCGTAGCTCTGCAGTCGCTCGATCCACCGCGCCAATTGCCCTTCAGGATCTTTAAAGTTCAGGAGCCATCTCAATGCCGCATCGGATGATCTGTGCGCAGGCGAAACCTTCGTCCATACAGATATTTGTGGAAGTGTTTTACGCAGTCCAATACCGCCAGCAGTTCTCTCCGTGTCACACAGTAGTTGCGCTCCGGTTTCGACAATCCTACTGTAGTACGCTATCACTTGTTCTTGGCCGTCTATTATCAGTGATAGCACACCGCCAATACTATGCCCGCTTGCATCCGTATCCAGCACAAACATCTCTCCAGGCACGGGGAAGGCCGAATTGGAGCAGTGCACAGTTTTTCCTTCAGCCGTGCAAAAGCCTGCTCCTGCTCTTCGTTCCACTCGAAAGCTTGGCTCTTTTTCGTCAGTTTGTGCAAGCTGCTGGCTATGTTCGCGAATCCCGGAACAAATCGGCGGTAGTATACGCACAGGCCCAAGAAACTGCGGAGTTCGTGTAGATTGCGTGGCCGGGGCCACTCCTTCACCGCCGTAATTTTGCCTTCATCTGTATGTACTCCGCGGGCGGAAACCGTATGACCCAGATACTTGACCTCTTTTTGGAACAGCGAGCACTTCTTCGGGTTGACTTTAAGCCCGGCTTTTTGTATCCGCTCGAATACCTCCTTTAGCTTTCCCCGGTGGTCGTCGAAGCTTTTACCCATCACGATTATGTCATCGAGGTTCACCAGACACGTCCGCCAATGCAGCCCTCTTAGAACGCGTTCCATTAGCCGCTCGAATGTTGCTGGTGCGTTGCAGAGTCCAAACGGCATGACGGTGAACTGCCACAAACCTTCGCCAACACTGAAAGCCGTTTTCTCCTTGTCTTTGTCTGCAAGCTCTACCTGCCAATAGCCGCTGCGTAAGTCGAGCGTGGAGAACCACTGCGTGCCTGACAGTGTGTCCAGGGTGACATCGATCCGAGGTAGTGGATAACTGTCCTTGGTCACAGCATTGAGTTTCCGATAGTCCACACAAAACCGGGTACTGCCATCCTTTTTCTTGACTAGCACGACCGGCGAGCACCAGGGGCCTGAAGAAGGCTATGACCTTTTCTTTCCGCATGTCTTCGATCAAATTTGTGACCTCTTCCCTCTTGGCCAGAGGAACTCGCCTTGGCGGTTCGCGGATCGGTTTTGCACTTCCGGTGTCGATGTTGTGCTTCACTATGGCTGTTCTTCCGCCTGCTTCTGCCGCAAATATTGACCCATAGTGCTGCAGGAGTGACCTCGCCTTCTGTTTCTGTTTGGCCGTCAACTCGCTGCTCCACTGGCTCTCCTGCGGTATGACGTCCATGTTAAAACCGCTCTTATTTCCTCCGGGTGGGCTACTCTCGCAATCGACCACTGCTACGGCTTCCCTACACTCGCCAATTGCCTCATCTTTTCCGACATATCTGGGTGCATTCAGGGGGTTCAGTATTCCGACTGGTATTTTGCCATTTTTGGGTTCCACTAATGTACGTCCGATGATGATGTTGTCGTGTCCTTGTTTCGGTGCTTCTACAACCCACAGCCGGCTTGTCCCATCGTCGTCGTCCACCTTTGCCCACACAACCGCCTCGGAATTCGCCGGTATCCTCTGGTGTTGACACGAGACAACCTTCCTTACGGCCACGCTTCGCTCATAGCCGGTGTGCAGCGGGAATTCAACGTTGGCATACCTCAGCACATTTTCTCCCAGGTCCAGCGTAAACCCGTGCCTAATCATGAAATCCACGCCGATAATCACGTCGTCCATTATATCCGCGACGATGAACTCATGTTCCAGGCTGCTGGTGCCGATAGCAATCGTTTTTGTAACTTTTCCTCTTACTGGCGCACGCTCGCCCGTCGCAGTCCTCAGTTGTATGCCATGCAATGGTTCCCAATTCCTCAGAAGCTTCCTTCTTATGATCGAATATGAAGCGCCAGTATCCAGTGTCAACACAAACAACTTTCCATCTATCTTTCCTTAAATCGTCAAGCTGCCGGGTTGTCGTTTCAACTGCGAGACAAGGACGGTGGGGCAGCAGGTTGTGGGGATCAGCTCACGCCCCTTTGGGCTGACACTTTTTAGTTTAACGGCTCCTCGTCCTCAGCCCTGCGCTTGTTGGTTGACACTCGATTGTCAGCATTCCTCGCTTCAGGCGATTGCGATCGAGAACGGGAACGCCGTTGTTGGCCGCAGTCTCGTGATATGTGACCGTGCTTGCCACATAACCAGCAAACAACTTTAGTGGAGACCACCCGTGGCCTGCCCGGGGTCTCAGAGCTTATGGCCTGGATCGCAATGTCGTTGTCCGGCTGGATCTGGCGTATCCTTGCAGGTGCATACCGAGTGCTCCCAATCCATGTCGCCTCGTATGTCATCGCGCTGGTCACCGTCTCCCTAAATGTCGGCTTGCCCATCATCAACGCACTGCGACGTGTCTCCGGATCATGAAGACCTTCAATAAACGCCTCAATCTTCATCCTCTCGAGATCATCAGCGCCGAAGGACGGGTAGCACAGCTGTACGAGCCGCTCAATGTCTGCTGCATATGTCTGCAGCGCCTCGTTGGCTCTTTGCCTGCGGTTCTTCAGTTCACAGTAGTACAGCGTTTTCTTGTGCTCGTCACTGTATTTGGCTGCCAGCGCCCTTATGACGGTCTCGTACTCCCTTCTTAAACATTCCGGAACTGATTTTATTACCTCAGCCGCAGCGCCTTTAAGAGCCAGCGCCAATCCCCGACCTTTCCTTACATCGGTCCACTGATTTTCCAGAGCAGCCAGGTCGAATTGTAGCTTGAATGTATCGAACGGCGTAGTCCCATCATAAGTAGGCACTTCTGCTCGGGTGGCAACACTTTCCGGAACCGGCGGCAACCATTCTCGCGGCTGTACCTCTCTAAGCCGCTCGTTCATTTTTCTGTTCATCGAGTCTTCCAGACTATCAACACGTTTGTTCAGGGAATCATCCAGGTCGTCGACTCGTTTATCCAAGTGCTCTACTCGCGTCTCCAGGTGCTCGACTTTCCCATTAATCCTGTCTGAGATTTCCTCCACTTTCTGCTCCAAGCGCGCAGAATTTTCCTGAAGCTTGACTTCCATTCGCTCTGCCATCTCTCGGTTCGCAGTCTCGACTTTTGCCGAAATTTCGAGATTCGTAGTTTCCAGCTTCTCTGCCATCTGCGCCGACATTTCACGATTTTCACGACTGACATTCTCAATTTTCGCAGAAGTTTCCTGAAACATGCCTCTCATTGCAACTATTAGCTGGCTCATGTCCATTGCTTGTGGTGGCGTAGTCGCTGCAGCCGTACTTTGCATCGACGCAGCACCCGCAGGCGATTCCTCCACTTTGGCCGACGCTTCTTGCTCCTGCGTTCCAAACTCGTGTGCAGTCCAATCGATGCCTCGTGATTCACACGCCTCTCACAATCCCACTTCTGACACCAAATGTTACAAATACTAGTCCTAGTGGGCTAGTATGTATCTCTGGATTGTGCAATTTACAATAAAAACACACTTAATTTTTCAAACGCAGTCAATAAAAACCAACAGTCACTTTATTTCACACTTTACGGTCTTTACACTTAATTACTCCGTGTGGCACCTTCACTAGTCAAAATCAGACTGACTCGCTGCGCCGCCCCCGGCTGCCTTTTATACCTGTCCGGCCATCGCGCAGATCGTTCTCGCACATTCAGGAGTGGACTAAAGGTTTTCATGATGATCGTGACCATCATTGCCAGGTTAGACTAAAAGTTTCCATCATTGCCAGGTTGGACTAAAAGTTGCCATCATTGCCAGGTAGGACTAATTATTATCGCGGCCGTCGTTGCCAGATTGAGTTATAGCACGGCGCGTAGCGACAGGGTTGCCTTTGCACAGCGACAGACTGTCTTATCGTTACAATATCAGTGTAAGAATGTCATTGAAAATTCATGTTTTACGTTGCCATATGGACAAATTCGTCAAATTGTCTGTGGGGTTGGGAACCACTGGCTAAATTTGTTTAGTGCTGAGATGCTGAAAAAAGTATTTCAGTATAAAAGGTGGTTCCAAAAAACTTTTACAACCGAAAACTTTTCTCAGTGTATCAGGGATCAACGGCGTGATTGCGTTGTATGATAACACTTTGATTGAGAAATGGGTGAATCGTTTTTTCACAATTGAAAAAAATAAAAAAAAAATGTTAAATGTGTTTTTCAAAAAATATTGTGACCAAAACTATTTGTATAATTATCAGAGTATGTATTCACCAATAAATTTTGAAAGTGTATCAATTGCCGCTACGAGATTGAGGGCCAATGGATACACAACACAATAACCGAAAAGGTTTGAAAATTCCAAAAAAATTTCCAAAACTTTTTTTTCAAGTGTACAGATTGCCACTTCGAGGTTGAGGGCCAAAATGTACACAAGGAAGTATTAAGATATCTGGAAATGGCAAGCTCCAACGGAGTTGTGTTGGTATGTATTGCTCTTCTTCCTATACCAAGCTCGTTGCTTATGCTTATCCCAATTTAAAATGTTTAGAAATATTTTTACGTGGCGAGTTCCAAGTAAAAATATTGGTTTATATTTTGACATGGTTGATTACAATTTTGAGAATACGGGAAAACTACGACTACGACCTATTGACTTTAAAATTGGTGAAAACACTTGAAATAAAAAATAATTAGACCAGTGTTTTTAATTTTTTTAATCGAAATCTAACGGGGAAACCAAGTGTTAAAAATTTGTATGGAAAACATAATTTATTGATGATTGATCTATTGATTTCAAATATGGTGAAAGCACTACAAATGAGAAATAATTAGACAAGTATCTTATCATAAAAATCTGACAGGATCAAAAACAAAGGTAATATAACCTTGATTTATTGGGCCCATTGATTTCAAACTTGCCTGATAGTTTGCGGCCCTGTTAGTTGTCGAAGCAGAACCTTAAAAACCCGTTATTAAGGCATACCGACATTTTAGAATAATGCAAAAATTCTACACCTGAATGGTTCCATGGCGAATGCTGTGACCATAAAGTTACATTATTAAATTTTCTTATTTTACCACTCCTACGAAAACACTGCCTGTGGGCTGTATAAAAAGTAGGATTGAAAAACGAAAATTGAAAATAATTGTTGGTCAATAAAAACGTATGCATTTTAGAAAGGATAAATTAAAACAAAAGTAACAACAACAACAATAACAGGCAACAACATCCAAGCTATTCTCGCCTACATGACACAGCGCGAAAAACAGTACAGCGCCGACTTTTTTTTTCGTTTGCCAATAATATGTTTAATGCTACTTGCCTCAACAACAAAATCTAAAATGTTTGCAAGGTACAAATATTTGGGAGGGGTTGACCCTAAAACTTGGTATTGAGGCATATATGTACATATATCCGACTAATGCAAGAATTTTACTTCAGAATGGTTCAGTGACGAATACTAGGACAGTAAATTTAAAATCCTAGATTTTGTTATTTTAGTTCATTTACGCAAACATTATATGTGGGCCGTAAAAAAAAGTTACAAACAACGGGACTTTAACAATTTTTGCGAGCTAATAAAAAAGTTCTTCCTTTCTTTCCATTTCTCTTTTTAATTGTCTTTAATGATTACTTATTTTTATTTATTTTTTATTGCTTGTAGCGATCATATAAGTCGCCATGCCAACCATATTTTATTTTCTTTTCTATGATTTTGCGCACACTACAGGCGGCAGTAAGTTCGGGAGCAATATGCGACGCCGTGCAGGCTTATAGAAGAAGAACAAAAGCCAGCCAGAAATAGAAATTGTTCAATTCAACAATTTCAGCTTTTCACCAGCGCAACAACAACAACAGCACATCGTCTTCACCTCCCAATAATCCCACGCCGCAGCAGTGTGCTAACGCAGACTCGCTGCAGTGAGCGCAACCGAAGAGCGCAACACATAAAACTACGTTCTCGCTTGTAAAGCAAGCCTTCTGTATGTTTATTTTCTTTGCTTCTAGTCACATGCTATACTGAAGTTACAGAGAATTCTGCTGTTAGCAACAGAGGGTTCTGCAGTCAATAACAGAGGGTACTACCAGCAGTACCCGCCATACAACGCGTTTGGTTGTATGAGATGCGCGTTCTATATTACTTTATATTCTTTGATATCACCCGCTTCCCGAAATCCTAGGGACGCCACTGGTGCCAGGGTTGTGCTTTTAATTTTTTTATTGAATCGTGGGAAAAATTCTTGTTTGTTTTTTTCTTGAGATATTGAAGGGAAATTCCTTACAGTTTGGCATTCATAGACGAAAATTTCAATAAATCGACGAAAAAGTGGGGTTTTTGCGACATTTTTGTCGAAAACACAGTTTGAATGTATTTTTTTGTATTGGTGTCTTAAGCCAATTTGTTGGTCGTTAAAATATCTACAAACTTGCCGAAGACAGTAAAGCGATATTCAGAACGATTTAGGACCAATTAGCATGCAAACTTTCGAAGACTTAAGCGACGAACCCGACTGAAAGGAGCAAAATTCAAAGTCGGATTTCTCTTAAACTAGAGCCAAACGCCTGGTGGATCTGAACTCAGTATACCTATAGAAAAGTCGCTCAGTAGGTGCCCCGCTTCTTACTATTTTCCACTAGCACAGTGTAATTAGTCCGCAATCGACTGATTTAAAACTAGTTGTTTTGTGACTAGTTCAAAATTAGTTTGTAACTGATTTTAAACTAGTCAAATTGTAACCCTTTAAAATTGACGTGCAAATAACCCCTTTAAATTAATTTTCAAATATAATGAATTCAATTCATAAGATTTTTTAATGAAATGCTTTCAAAAACAATGTACACTTCTTTTATATAATGTTTACAACTAATAACAAACAAAACAGCAAAAATTTAAAACATTTCATAAAAATAACAGTTCAGTTCATTTTACCACAAAAACATATTTTTCTAAGAACATTCTAAAAAGGCCCAAAAAATTGTATGTAAACTCTGTAAAGCAAAAAAACGTATTTCACTTTCAGGCTTAACTTGATCTTTACTATACTTTTAACAAATGTCTTTTTTATAACAACATTTATTTTGATTCTTCGAACACGCTGAGGTTTATATATTAATTCGACCAGGATTTACTATAATTTCTCAAGCCCATAAGGTGGTTTCGGATACTATAGTTGGGTAATGTGATATAGCAGTTTGTCTCGAAAACCACAAGCATTCAAAGGACGATATAAATAAATATAATATCTATATAAATAAGATATAAATCAATAATTGTTAATTTATCACATACGAATAATTGCTTTAATAAAAATTTATTTAATTTTTTTATAATTATTTCAAAAGAACTCATGTTCGGGTATTGTGGTGTAGGTTGTAAATAGTAATGTGGTATACTATCTTCCAGAAGAACAAATTCTCAAATGAAACGCTTAATGCATGAGAAATGTGGTTTTGACTGTAAATAATAGTAAAATAAAAATAACGTTAGCTGAAAAATGCAGCGGTAGAACTTCTACCTACTACAGTAAGCCGAGGATTGATTTTAGTCAGATTCGTTCAAAAATCATTATTTTTTTACATGTCAATCGAATAAATTCACCACATAGGAAAAACTATAGGATACCACATTAGGCGAACATGCTATACCACATTACCCACAAACTACATACTTCAATGGGCTATTTGAGTTTTTAAAAATTAAAAAAATTTATTTTTCCAGAAGTGCTTTCCAGTTGATTTGTTTAAAATCCAATTCTTGAAATTTGTCATTAGTTCAATTTCATTTAATTTGGGTCGAGTTTGACTTCGATATAGACAAAAAAGCAATATTTAAACCACCATACCCGACGTTAGTCCTTTTAATGAATTAATGCTTTTTAATAAATATTTGGTTTTTGTTTTTAAGAATTAATTAAAATTTTTTGTTTCAGAATCGATGGCAGCTGTTTGTCAATTTTTGAATTCTCAAAGCGGTGTCGAATGCGAAAAGGGTTCTTCGTGCCCCTTTCGTCACATAAGAGGGGACAGGACAATAGTTTGCAAACATTGGCTTAGGGGGCTTTGTAAGAAAGGCGACCAATGCGAGTTCCTGCATGAATACGACATGAAAAAGATGCCAGAGTGTTACTTTTATTCGCGATTTAATGCCTGTCATAACAAAGAATGCCCTTTCCTGCATATTGACCCGGAAAGTAAAGTTAAAGATTGCCCATGGTACGACCGCGGCTTTTGTAGACACGGCCCGCACTGCCGTCATCGTCATGTCAGGCGCGTTCTTTGTAGTAACTATTTGTCCGGCTTTTGCTTAAATGGCTGGAATTGTAAATTTATGCATCCACGTTTTGAGTTGCCTCCTTTATCCGACGTAACAAAGGAGTTGCTGCTAAAAAAAATTCCGACTTGTCACTTCTGCGGCGAACTAGGACACAAAGCATCTATATGCAAAAAGAACCAACCAGGCATATATGACAATATTGAAAATCGTCAAAGATTCAACGGCTTTCAGAAATCTTATCTGAGCAATACACAGAGCACATCCCACGGTTTCAAGGAAACTGGTGACGGCAACAATGACGCAGAAAACGTTTCGTCTGTTGTCAACTTCACGAAGCTGCCAAAGCCATTAGAAGAAATCACATGCTACAAATGTGGCCACAAGGGTCACTATGCCAATAAATGCCCAAAAGGTCATTTAGCATTTCTGTCAAATCAACGCAGTCATAAATAGAGTATAAGGTGTCCCAATAAAGGGACATGATTTAAATTTTGAAGCATTTTGTATGTGCAAGTGGCAGCTCCGAAGTTTGACAGCTGTCGTGTGCGATTGTTTCAATTATTATAAATGAAGCGCTACACAAAGGAAGAAAACACCAGTGTGAAAACAATAATTTAATTGGAGCGACGATTTCGAGACCCAATCATCTCCCGAAGTTCCGATGTCAACTGGCCACCAAGATTGTGCGATTCCTTTTTTGGAGTTTTGTAAAAGCTCTGGTCTATGCAAATGAGGGATGACCGAAATCTGTAACCACTGATTACTGATTAAGATTACGTAATTAAGTAAAGTAATAAGATTAAGTAATTACATTGAATAATCTGTAATCGTAGAATCCACCACATAACGAAAAAAAAAATTATTTAAGTAATCGTCACGTGATGGTTACATGATTAATTTCATTAATCTTGAGTGTAATCTGATTAATGATAACTTTTGAGCATTCAAGCAAATAAAAAGTAGTTTAAATATTTTTACAATAATTAAAAAAAATAAAAAATTACTATTACATTAGAAAAACATTTTTAGTAGTAAAATTTAACAAAAATAATCAATTCGGTTACAATTGAGTTTAAAACGTAAAAACCGACCTATTGATTTTTCGCATTGGCTTTGATGATCAGCCATAAATGCAGTATAGCGAACACTTGTGAAAAATAAATAAGTATGCTCTTACATAGAGGTTTGGCTCCTGAATCTAACGAATTTAAAATGTTGCCTGGGAAACGCCCACAAAAGGCCTTGCTTGGCGTCAAGTCTCAAAGTTGGTATCAAAATAACTCAATCAATTCGTAATCGGTTTAAAAAATATGAGTATCAAATGAAAGGCCTTTTCTATACTTTTCTATTGCTATACAGAATTAGATATGTAATATGTACAAATAAGAAGTTATAAGCAAACAATATTTATGTCCCACAAAAGGTAATTGAATACAGAAAAACTCCAGTTTACTACTATCCTCCATGTAATAAAAAAATATAACTAACACACAAATACAAGTCAAGGGTTGTGGTGTAACGCTAAACATTCAATGCGACATTACCATAAAAACAAAAAAGGTTTTAATGGCTATTTGGCGAAATTGAAGCGTTTAAAATGTAAATGTAGAGCTAGAAATCTAGATCTTTTAAAAAGTTTTTTAATGGGCAGGTACTTTGTACAACCCCCTTTAGCCCTCATTACCCAAAAGTGATGACGAAAGTGAATTCGAAATAGTTTTGGACCAAGAGTCGAGTTAGAAAAAATTAAAAAATATGTAGGTATTCATAAAAAACAAAAGTATATGGCGCATAATCACAGTCCCGCATAAAATCCGGCTTTAGTTAACCCTTTCGGTAATTCTATGCCATATGGCATAGTCTCTTTTCAGTGCCTGTTTTAGGTAAAAAAACTTGTGGATACTATATTTTTGTTGTTCCTTAGAATAGTTTGAAGTTTTAGGAAAAATACGAAATTAATAAACTGAATAATTAAGTTGAGAGAAGAGAAGTATACACGTTTTTTTAATGGTATATCTTGAGATAGTGAAGGAAGAAGAAGCACACAAAATTAGATAACTTTTTTAATTTGACGTTTTCTTTCAATTTAGATACTTTATTTCAAAAAATTTTGGCTGAAGTATATGAAGAAATATTCAAATTTTCGTTATGCATAAAAAGTTGTATGTTTAAGTAATTATTACAGCCACAACGATGTGGTTGCTCTCATAGAGAAACACTCCAAAATACAGGGTCCGAGTATAAAAATGTCAAAATTTCTTATGGAATGTTGCTAACATAACCACATAGAAGCCTAAAACGTAAAATTTAAAATTTTAACTTTCCCCAGTAAAAAGCTATACCGAAAGGGTTAACAAAAGACTAAAAAGATTAAGTCGACTTTAATTTTTAAGTTACCATAGTCAGCTTAGAACATGCTTCTACATAGCAGCGACTTTATGAAACAGCAAACGAAAGCAACGGCAACTCTACAAAAACTAGCGATTCGGAGTTACAAATGAGAATTTATTTTCGGAATTATGCCCATACCGATTTATTTTGTAATCAATTATTTTGCAATATTTGTTTTCCTGAACACTAATTAGCAATTAAAAATGGGCGACTACGGTCGACTACTTGTGAAAAGAAGACGGCAGCAAAAAAAAATCGACTGCACAATTTTCCGAGGATTAATCTGCCCATCTCTGACATAAACAAAACAAACAGCTGATTGTTTTGAAAATTATTGCCTACTTTACGGGGTAAAGAAAACAATTGTATTCTATTGCTGCTTGGTTCTTGAATGTTCAAAACATCAATTACAAACTGAGCAGCAACTTTATCGAGCCGGTAACGACTATAGAAGTCTTCAAACTCGAAGGGATCGATCCGGCTTTTATATACTTTTCGCCCTCTCAGCACAATGTCATCGTTCATAATATTGAAATCTCTTTCAATTTCCTCGAAATGAAACATTGTACATTTTTTTCGATTTATTTCGTTTTTTGAATTTAGAGTATTTTGAAAAAGTGGCATTTCTGCTCATTTTGACTTATTGCTAAATGGTTTAGCAACAGCTTTTGCTTGTTTTAAAGTTAGAGTATACTTTAAGCGTTAAAGTATGCTCTAACTCGACTATGATTGACTTAGAGCCTACTTTATTTAAAAGTATACTTTATTGATCTTAGATCTCATAGTCGAAATAAAGTACACTTACTTTATTTCGACTATGACTATGCGCCTACATTTTTATATTTCATTGTCAAGGGAATTGCACAGGCTATAATATGGCAACAAACTTATTATACCTTAATAATGATTTTTTTCGAGAAAAAAATCTGTTTATGGAAAATTGTTATAGAAACAAATATTTTTCGCTTAAAACTTCTTATAAGTACATGTTATGTATCGAATGTTGTACTTCAATAGAAAGGTATGAAAAAGACCTTTCGTTTGATACCCATATCGTGTAAATCTGTTAGAAATTAATTGCGTTTTTTTTATGAAAACTTTTAACTTTGATCCCGAGCCAGGTCTTTTGTGGGCGTTTTAAGTTACTAGATTTACGGAAATAAGAATTTTTTGTTTTTTCATGAGGGTCACTATACTTTGTTCCCCGAATCGCCCCACATTCCACTTGATAGTCGGCATAATGCAAATGAATACTAGTCACGAGGAGTGATCGCGACAAGTTTTATTTATTTCCCACTATGTGGGATTGATTTAAGCTCCTTAAGAAGGGCAGCTGGTTCCATTGAGAGGTAATTCAAGACTGACTTAATTTCTACCCTAATGACCTAAATCCGGTAGTCCGCTGCTGCCACTTTTGCTGTGGTAGCAGTTCCTTGTCATCTGCCTGCACGCGTATTTGTTCGGCAGTTCGTTCACCCGGAATTCGTGCTGACGCTGCGTCTCGATGCTGTTGTCGTTGCGCTGGACACTCGATCGCTGCAGTCATGGTCGGTCATCCGGTACCGCTATTGTTATTGTTATTCGCGGTGGTGGCATTCTGCACGGGCACGGATTATTGCTGACCATGCACGGAGTCGTAAGTGCATGGTCGTTGACGGATTAGTGTGTGTTAACTACCCTCCTTAACCTTCTGCCTGTCCTTTGCTCAAACTTACGTTCGCTGTCCTTTGGGGTCAGGATGACCCCAACCAAACGGTAATATAACTTACTGACAAAAAATGAAAAAATGTTACAAATAAATTACAAAAGAAAAGGGGAAAGCCCCGAATAGTGTTTTTCTCGATTTGTTATTGGGTTGTAAGCGCGATTAACCCTAGTTAGATAACGTTATTTTTTGTACTGAAAAGATAACGATACGTCTGAGAGACGTATGCTAGTTTATATCCTTTTAAAAGTGTTATTGGAAGGAATTTTGATAATTTTCTTATTGAGATCATTTATTTAATAAATTTCTGTTAACATTAAATCATTTTCGAAGTAAAATAATGTTTGTTTAGTAAAATAAAAATAAAATTCCATTTGATTTAAAAATTCATCACCAAATAGCTGATCTTCTCTGAAGGACTCCAATTTGCCTACTAAAGTTAAAAAAAGAAGTTTACTTTGTACTTCATTTAGGTAACAGTATCTGTTGTAAGTTATATAAACAAAAAAAAATTAATTCCAAGAGTATTATATGCAAGAGTTACAAACTACATTTTTGTGGTCTCCACATACAGGTACACCACACTTGACGCACTTCATTTTTGACATACGTCGTATTTTTGAAGGAAAAAAACCACAGTATTTTATCTTTTTTGTGATAGGCTGATCTTCCATAACGCTTTTAATATTATCTTCCAGTATTTTATTTTCTGTTTCGCTGACATTTTCCGAAGAATCTGAGTCGTTAAAAACATTTTGCAAAACACCTCCAATTTGTGTGTCATTTAAACCACGCTTACATGTCACCGTTTTTAACAAATTTTAACTTAAAAAGTAACGAGCCACCTTAGAATTCAACAGAAAATTAAAAAAACGCTAACACAAAAATGTCAAAACTTACACAAAAGATAACGATACGTCTCTCAGACGTACACTATGTTAATATCTCAGGAACAATTACACTCACAGCAAAAAAACAACCACCACCGACAAGACGTAGCTAACGGCTGAGATAACTGAAAGTGAGAATTTTCTCTCTTGACGATTGAGAGAAAGAGAGCAAAAAATTCAAAAGGCGTACGTCTCGCAGACGTACCTTATCTAAGCAGGGTTAACACTAAATAACACAAGTAAACGAGCGCACAAAACCACTCAACATTTTTCTTAATTCCGCCTGGGGCCAAATAGTCCTCAAGGGACAGGCAGAATGTTAAGAGCGGCCGTCCTTGGACGGAGTCTGGATGTGAGCGGAGGGTTCAGCGCCAGCATTTTTGATAATGTTGCTGATATGGTTGCGCTGCTTCTTTCGCCATTGCTACTTTTACACTTATGAGTACCGTGCCGAGTGCGCTGAGTAATATGATTAGCTTCATATTGAGTTCCTGATGTAGTGTTGTATTACGTTTGAGGTTCTACACATTAATTTTATCCAGGTATGGCAGGGATAGTGTCGCAATATGACCACTTGAGCCATAGCTACCAAGGTTTATTGAATATAAGGTTACGACATCCGAGACAGATAATTTGACAGCGGCACTCATGACGTCACTGAAATTATGCCAACATGTAAAATTTTTTGCAGGAACAGCACACTAAACCAGAAAAAAATTAAAATTCATGAAATTGTTTTTTTTATTTATATTTATTATATTTTTATATTTACTTCAAAAAATTGCTTGCACTATTGCAATGATGGCGCGCGCACTCTTTGCTGGTATGGTGACCACTGGCCAGTGCGTTTTTGTGTTAGTGGTGGTTGGTGCTGTAGGCGTATTTGTGCTTGCAAGGGTTTTAACTGCGACTTCTTTGGCTCTGTTTTTTTTGTTTTTGTTTTTTTTTAGAGATGGAAAGCATCAAAAGCCAAAACCCCGTCAGTGTGGGACTTTAACCACACTAAAACCATCTTTGTCAGATCCGATTTACCCTCTCTGGTACGACCGTCAGGAAGCGGAGTTAAGCTTAAAGCTCGAATTTTGTTCAAGTTGGTTTGTTTAACTGTTAGCCGTTCTAATCCGTTGTCCCGGTTCAGTCTTCGTTCGTCCGCTTACCACTTACGCCTTAGGCATCTGCACGGAGTTTGTGCATAACCTCGGCTTTGTCGCTGTGCACAACCTCGCTGACCCTCAAAGCTGGGCCATGCAAAGGCATCTACCGCGTCCTCGCGTTTGCCACTTTGAGATGCTGTTATCAATGCATTTTTAAACGCAGTATCTCTGCGGTTGGCATGGTGCACGACGCTGCATTCGTGCGCCAGTAGATCCAGCGATTGCTGTTTGGGACTAGACACATTGCATAAAGCCATTATTCTGGCCAGCTCGGTGGCCAGGTGCTTTGTCCTGCTGTGGTGCTGGACGTCGCGTTCTCAAGTCGCTGAGCATGGCGGCTGACTCCCCGGTAGATATTGTTTTCGATTCGGAATTAGTTTGCGGTGTTGTTGTTATAGGTGTTGGCAGCGCTGCTGTGCTGCTGGAACTTGTAACATTGGCCGTTGTTTTTGCACTCGCTGTGGTTATTGGTTAGCATACTTGTAACTTATTATGTTATTGTTTTTTTCCGCTTTCTACTGATAGTTTTTTCATACATTTCAGCGTTAAGGGTCCTTATCTTAAAGTACATTCTTGGTCTAAAGAATAACTTTTTCACCTTATCGTCAATATCAATTTCTTTTGCTTCTAGATGCATTTGAAGATATCTATCCGTAATGAGGATATTGGTGCCATTCAGCCTTCTAAAGACATTATCACTCTCGGTTAGTTGGCGCATCGTATTTTTAGAAGGTTTGAGTAATCCGTCTTCACTGAGATGGTTTACCCAAGTGAAATCGTCGTCCGCTGCCGTCAGAGATATGTTTTCTCTTTGCATCCTTTTGCAAATATATCCTGCTAGATTTTCTAATCCATCATATTCTAAAGCAGCTAAATCTGCTTCATCTTCTGTCACTTCCGGGGACTGCTCAACGCTTAGACTTTTGGGAATTGCGCCTATAAAAACAGTTTACGGTCATATTATGCTATATATACCATATGCTATATATACGGTATGTAATTAAATATAATTTAAAGTAAAACAGTTACCTGTAAGCAGATCACCTCCTTCTAAATCGGGCGTGCCGTCGATTTCGGTGTTAGCTGAATCCGATAGCACACCTTCATTTTGCCCTAGAATGTAAGAACGTAGCCGGTACTAAAATTCCAGGCGATCTGGGTGATCGTAGAGCCCTCCCTTTGATCGTATTATACCAAAAAAGTTTTCAAGAATGTCGTGGTTGAGACGATACGTTAAGACATATTTGATATCAAATCTCTGCCGCAGTTCACAGTGTAACATTTTTAATGCGTTGTTTGATTGAAGAATTCTTATTATACATACAAAAAAGGGTGGTTTTATGCAAATACTGTTAATGGTATAAAGAAAATCATAAAAAGTTTATACCCCGTTGAAATGGCATGAGCGAGTTTTTTCCAACTACTCGCATTTCCGAAACCATTTGCGACATTTGATCTAAAATTTGACTTTGAATTTCAAGAGCCAACCCATATGCGTGGCAGCGAGACCTTGAACCACTTCTTGGCGCTCTAAAGGTGATGCACGTAACTGTTTTACCAATTTAAAAAGTTGATGGCACTCCTGCCAATTCTAGTCGCTTAGGAAACCCATACTTGCAGCGCGTGTTATAGCCTGCGCAATCGTATGTGAAAATACTTTGGTGGCTAATTTCACCTTTTGCCGCTCAGCGCCAACAACAGTCAAACTGCTGATGGATATTTTATGCGTAATGCTCAAATCAGGCGAACTCAACGCAAGAAGATTTATAATGACTTCTTTCGTTACAGTCTTGCCTTTTATGATGAAGCCATTATCAATAAAATAATTGCGCAAAAGCTTGATCAGATGTGGCACATCCGCGAAAACAAATATTTTCGATTCTTCATAAGCAAACCTAATGAGAAACACATATTGATACATTGTTAACACTAATACTAAAATGCATAATTAAGTTACCATGGCTTGTTTTCGTTTACGTTTAGTTCTTTACACAACTTCCTGTTGCCACCGCCCAAGTCGCTCACGAGAGCAACTACCGTAAAGCCACATTCCTTTTCTTTGCCAAGAATCTCGTGTAAAATCGTTTTTGTGATTTGGCAATCGAAGCGATAAAAAATTGGTTGCTTCCATTTTGCTTGTAAGCCTACCATTATGAAAATCATGAGAATATAATATTCTAATTGTAGTATTTAATGGTACGGTGGCATCACCCGAGCAGTGGCACTGTTCAGTGTGCCTTGGCAACACTCGAGCGATGGCACTACTCGCGGCATGATGGCTGACGTTGCCGCCAAAAGCCAAAGTAGCGAGGAAAAAACGCGCGAAAGACACAAGGAGACGAATAAGTGACAGCGAACGAGACGGACGTGCCGAGCAGAGTCGGCAAGACACCAGTTACCTCATATATTGTTTTTTTCCAATCCTTTGTATTACACACTTCTATTAAATAAAGCAAGTAAGCTGAAAGTTACAAAAAATAAGCTTACTACATAATATAATACGAAAACCGCAAAGAATTACCTCTCAACATAGCGACTTGCACATAATTTACTGGGGCTAGGGTGGAGCTGTCGACCGGTCGTAATTGTATTTTCTTTTTATCTTCATTTCGTCAAAGCTTAAAATGTAGAGCTTCTGCATATCGCTCATGTCTTTGGCTTCAGATAAAATTCGATTTGTCGCTGCAGACAGTCCTTGGTTTTTGCCTATTGGCTGGCATTTTGTTGCAGCAAGCTGTTTTCTTTTCGCAAAGCTTGGCTGCAGACGTTTGTAATTGATATTTTGAACTTAATTAAATAAAATTAATTCAACTTACATTTCTTCTTTTAGCAACAATATCTCTTTATTCAGCTCAAGGTTCGATTTCTCATAGCGCAAGTCGATATCAGAGCATGTCGGCATTAAAGCAGGAGATGTATTGCGGTTTTTGTAAACGTCCCTTATTATTGTGGGAACAGCTCCTGCCTTAAGCACCACTCTTTTGCGTTTACGAAAGCCTTTAAATATATACATACGTTTTAGGTGTAACAAAAAAAGTTGCACAAATTGTAAACAGTTAAACTATAGTACAATTTTCAAGTATGGTGTATGCTTTTCCAATACTCGGTCATATTTTTCAGTAAACAGGAGTGGAAGGAAACGTCATGTACCAAATGTTTGCTTGATTAACTAACCTTACATGATCTGTGCTTACTCCAGTATAACAAAAAATCGTTTAGTAGATAACTTAATTATTTACTGAAATATACCACAGTTGAGTTTTATTAATAACGGGCGTTACTATAGTGGGCATAAGAAGCGTGGTTCATCTTATATAGCCTATGTACCATTTCCCCATATATGAAATAGTTTGGTACTTATTTCATCCGAATCGGTTTAGTGGCGTATTGTGTGATTGTGGCTCAAAACACAACGACACATTGGTTGTTACATATATAACAGTATAGATGTCCACTGCTTCAGTGGTTTTTAAGATGGGGAAAAACACGATGCAACTTACCCAATCGAAATTGTATCTTCTTCAAAGTCTTCCTCCCGGAAATGCAATGAGCATATTCTCGCCGTTTCAAAATTTATATCGCCTTGGCATTCGCAAAACGATACCCAAAGCTCTCGCTGTTTTTAATTCTTTGGGAACGTCAAGTAATGCACTTCCTTGCAACCTAGAAAATATGCGTTTTGTTAATATTTGCCCACTGCACAACGCATTCTGACAGAAATTTGTGTTTTCTATTTTGGGAGAAAAACACGTTTTCACACCAAATTTGTACATGAAATGCACTTCAATACTTACGTTTTTTGGGCAAAAATCACTTTTTGAGGGTAAAATGATAATATTCAGTAAAACTCGCGAAAAATTCAAAAGAAACCGTCAGCCAATAAAAATTTGCTGTTCAAATCGTTTCTAAATAGAGCTGCCGAGTGAAATTTTTTGAAATTTAAATTCGTTTCTTTTTTATATTGAAAAAAGAAAAAGTGTTTTGCATCGAATTGTCACTGGCGATGAAAAGTGGGTCCATTACGATAATCCAAAACGTCGAGCAACGTATGGATACCCCGGCCATGCGTCATCATCGACGGCCGTTCAGAATATTCATGGCCTGAAGGTTATGCTGTGTATTTGGTGGGACCAGCTGGGTGTGACCTATTATGAGCTGTTGCAACCGAATGAAACGATCACAGGGGAAGTCTACCGACGACAATTGATGCGTTTGAGCCGAGCACTGCGCGAAAAACGGCCGGAATATGCACAAAGGCACGGCAAGGTAGTTTTGCAACATGACAATGCTCGGCCACATGTTGCACAGGTCGTCAAAACCTACCTTGAAACGCTCAAATGGGATGTCCTACCCCACCTGCCGTATAGTCCAGACCTTGCGCCATCCGATTACTATCTCTTCCGATCAATGCAACATGGCCTGGCTGACCAGCACTTCTAAAATTATGAAGAAGTCAAAAATTGGATCGATTCGTGGATAGCGGAAAAGCCGGCCGAATTTTTCAGAAAGGGTATTCGTGAATTGCCAGAAAAATGGGAAAAAGTTATAGCTAGTGATGGACAATACATTGAATATTAAATTTGTAACCATTTTTTACAATAAAGCTTCAATTGTTTTCAGCTGCTATATCTGTTTTTATTTCAATAACTTTTTATCGTGGACAATTGGGTATATAATTTATTTATTACAAACTGACTGAATTTTTGGGTACTTGATTATGAAAATTGTCTTGGTCTTGGAAAATTTTTAGTTTTAAATTTATTATTATGTCACTTATGCTAACATCGACTGCGTTTTCGTTCTTAACGATATTTTCGACCTCATTTCCATCGAGCAGAACAGGATTTATATATTATATTTAATTTTCCAAGCATTATCGATATAATTATGTTGTTTAAATTAGTAATTACAGCTCTATTCCTACTACTTATCAGTTCGCACCAATGACCTGTGTCTATTTCTGCCCGTTAAGCAGTAGCAAGTAAGTGGTTGACGGTGTTAGTTATCCTATTGATTTGGGCCTGCATTTCTGAGTATATGTTGCTCATATGATTCAACTAATTTTTCTTGTGTTCTGTCCACCTCTTGGAAATCGTCGAAATCGGGAGTACCAGCTTAGTAGTTTAGGGCGGTGTCTATGAAGTTACGAATCTGGCGATGGTGGGTTCTAAGGGTTTCCATTAATTGTGTGATATGATCTAGTTCAAGTTTCAAGAGTTTCCGCATGTGTGACATTGGTAGCAAATCCATGCATTTTCTTGTCTCATCGACAATAAGCTGAAAGCATGTCAGATTGGTATGGTGAATCAAATAGTTGTAGTAGGAGTAGATAGCCACTAATCTGTCCAAAATTGATATAGTATAGTATAGTTAGATTGCGAATAGTCCAGCAAGTCCCCATTGACGTGGATTAGCAGCAATGCTCTGTAGAGAAAGGTTATCTGAGGTAACTCTTATGAACACGTTTATCCCCCATTAAAACAGTGGTGCCTAAATCTTTTATGGCTTGCTCTGTTTAACACGTTCTACCCGGCGCATTTTTTCGATGTTTCTATGCACTGCGTGCACAACATGACAAGTTGTTCGTATAGCGAACAACTCTGCCTGCTGTGCTTCCGTGAGTTTCCTTTCAATTTTTACTTTAAGATCATCAGGTGTTGCATGGATAGCGTCTACTGCTCTATGATCTGTTACAGAGTGGATTGTTCTATTGTACCTAACCGTTACAAGACGAATTAATTTGGAAGTGTACCTTATGCCCAACTCTAGTTTCAGACAGCGTGCTATTTCGGTAAGGGTGCTGTGAAACCTTTCTACTTGGCCGTTAGGGCTATGTTATGCTGCCGGTCACGGGAACGATCACGGATAAAATTGTTGTTTCAATGTAAAAGAGAAAATTGAGAGAGCGAGCGAGAGAGTAGAATTTGACCGCGCCGGTCACCGGATAATGAGGCTTTCGATGCCAAATAAAACGATCGAATCAGTGTTGCGTCGTGAGATTATTCACAAAAGTTGCGATTTGGGAACAAATTGGTTCCCTTTTGGTGGAAATGTGTATGAAATGAGCAATAAAATGGTTGGTAGCAACCCTCATCACTAGCGTGTGTTTATATTTGTGTTTTCGGTGAAAAAGAAGAAAGAAAAATGGAAATATAAATGGTAAACAAATATTGTAATGTTTTCACACATATATTATATTAATTTCATTTATAAATTATTAGGTCAGAATGCCAGAAATTTCGGCCCAATCAAATACTGAGGCGCTGATAACAATGTTCCAGGAGCAGGAATCCCTTTAAAAATGTGTGCTATTCAGACTGATGCAAGTGCAAAAAAGACTTTTACATTTGAATTGATCCAATTGACAGTCTGGAGCAGCGGCTTAAAGAGGTACAGCCGCGGGAATGGTTGCCGACAGTTCAGGAAAGTTTTACTACCAGAACAGAAGTGCCTACTTATGATGGTGCTGCACCGTTCGATACATTCAAGCTGCAATTCGACTTGGCTGCTTTAGAAAATCAGTAGACCGATATGAGGAAAGGTCGCAGATTGGCACTGGCGTTAAAAGGTCCTGCGGCTGAGGTAATTAAATCGGTTCCAGAATGTGAAAGAAGCGATTACGAGGCCATCATGAGAGCATTGGCAGCGAAGTACAGCGACGAGCACAACCATACGCTGTACTACTGTGAGCTGAAGAACCGCAGGCAAAGGGCCAACGAGGCGCTGCAGGCATATGCAGCAGACATTGAGCGGCTCGTACAGTTGTGCTACCCGAAATTCGGCGCTGATGATCTCGAGAGGATTAAGATTGAGTCGTTTATTGAAGGTCTTCATGACCCGGAGAAACGTCGCAGTGCGTTGATGATGGGCTAGCCGACATTTAAGGAGACGGTGACCAGCGCGATGACATATGAGGCGACCTGGATTGGAGGCACTCGGTATGCACCTGCAAGGATACGTCAAATCCAGTCCGACAGCGACATTCCGATCCAGGCCATAAGCTCTGAGACACAGGTCAGACCACGGTTGGTTTCCTCTAAAATTGTTTGCTGGACATGCGGCAAGCAGGGTCACATTGTACGAGACTGCCGCCAACGAAAGAGGCGTTCCCGTTCTCGATCGCAATCGCCTGAAGCAAGGAATACTGACAATCGAGGCTCAGCCAACAAGCGCAGGGCTGAGGACGGCGAGTCGTTAAACTATAACGGGTCAGCCCAAATGGGCGTGAGCTGATCCCCACAACCTGCTGCCCCACCGTCCTTATCTCGCAGCTGAAACGACAACCCAGCAGCTTGACGATTGAAGGAAAGATAGATGGAAAGTTGTTTGTGTTGACACTGGATACTGGCGTGTCATATTCGATCATAAAATGGAAAGAAAGAAGGAATTGGGAACCACTGCATGGCATACAACTAAGGACTGCGACTGGCGAGCGTGCGCCGGTAAAAGGGAAAGTAACAAAAACAATTGCTATCGGCACCAGCAGCTTGGAACATGAGTTCATCGTCGCGGATATACTGGACGACGTGATTATCGGCGTGGATTTCATGATTACGGTTTTATGAGCACGGTTTTATGCTGGACCTGAAAGAAAATGTGCTGAGGTATGCCAACGTTGAATTCCCCCTGCACACCGGCTATGAGCGAAGCGTGGCGGTAAGGAAAGTTGTTTCGTGTCAACACCAGAAGATACCAGCGAATTCCGAGGCGATTGTGTGGGCAAATGTGGACGAGGACGATGGGACAAGTCGGCTGTGGGTTGCAGAATCGCCAAAACAAGGATACGACAACATAATTATCGGACGTACATTAGTGGAACCCGAAAATGGCAAAATACCAGTCAGGATACTCAACCCACTGAACACACCCAGATATATCGGAAAAGATGCGGTCACTGGCGAGTGTAGAGGCTGAAGCAGTAGTCAATTGCGAAAGCAGTCCACCTGGAGGAAGTAGGAAACGCGATTCTAACATGGACGCCATACCGCAGGAGAACCAGTGGAGCAGCGAATTGACAGCCGAACAGAAACAGAAGACACGGTCACTCCTACAGCACTATGGCTCAATATTTGCAGCAGAAGCGGGCGGAAGAACAGCCGTAGTGAAGCACAACATCAACACCGGAAGTGCGAAACCGACCCGCCAACAGCCAAGACGAGTTCCTCTGGCCAAGAGGAAGAGGTCACCAATTTGATCGAAAACATGGGTAAAGAAACGGTTATAGAGCCTTCGTCGGGCCCTTGGTGTTCGCCGGTCGTTCTAGTAAAAAAAGAATGGCTGTACCCAGTTTTGTGTAGACTATCGGAAGCTCAATGACGTAACCAAAAAGGACAGTTATCCATTACCTCGAATCGATGACACCCTGGACACACTGTCAGGCACACAGTGGTTTTCCACGCTCGACTTACGCAGCGGCTATTTGCAGGTGGAGCTTGCAGACAAGGACAAGGAGAAAACGGCTTTCAGTGTTGGCGATGGTTTGTGGCAGTTCACCGTCATGCCATTTGGACTCTGCAACGCACCAGCCCCATTCGAGCGGCTAATGGAACGTGTGCTAAAAGGGCTGCAGTGGCGGACGTGTCTGGTCTACCTGGACGACATAATCGTGATGGGTAAAAGATTTGATGACCACCTGGGAAAGCTAAATTTTGTATTCGAGTGAATACAAAAAGCCGGGCTTAAACTCAACCCGAAGAAGTGCTCGCTGTTTCAAAAGGAGGTCAAGTATCTGGGTCACACGGTTTCCGCCCGCGGAGTACATACGGATGAAGGCAAAATCACAACGGTGAAAGAGTGGCCCCGACCACGCAATCTACACGAACTCCGCAGTTTCCTGGGCCTGTGCACATACTACCGAAGATTCGTTCCTGGATTTGCGAACATAGCTGGCAGCTTGCACAAACTGACGAAAAAGAATCAAGCCTTCGCGTGGGGCGAAGAGCGGGAGCAGGCTTTTGCACGACTGAAGGAACAACTGTGCACTGCTCCAATTCTGGCCTTCCCCGTGCCTGGAGAGATGTTTCTGCTGGATATAGATGCAAGTGGGCATAGTATTGGTGTGCTATCACAGATAATAGATGGCCAAGAACAAGTGATAGCATACTACAGCAAAATTTTGTCAAAGCCTGAACGCAACTACTGGGTGACACGAAGAGAGTTGCTGGCGGTATTGGAATGCGTGAAACACTTCCACAAATACCTGTATGGGCAAAAGTTTCGCCTGCGCACAGATCATGCTGCATTGAAATGGCTACTGAACTTTAGAGATCCTGAAGGCCCACTGGCGCGGTGGATCGAGCGGCTGCAGAGCTACGACTACACTATAGAGCATCGCAAGGGTAGCAGTCATGGAAATGACGATGCCTTGTCACGCCGTCCGTGTAAAACTGAATGCATGCATTGTTCGCGAGCCGAAAGCAAAGAGCAGATAGTGGACGTCCGATTGGTAAGCGTTATGCCAGAGGAAGAGTGGTCTGCGGAGAGGATACAAAAGGACCAGCGCGAGGACACGGATCTTAAAAAAATCATTGAAGGCAAGGAGCAAGGCGAACGTCCAGACTGGCAGGAGATGGTCGCTGAAAGCCCGATCGCGAAGGCTTACTGGGCACAGTGGCAAAGTCTGATGGCTGCCTATACCACGAGTGGGAGAGTGAGGATGACTGGACCAACAATTCCCTAATTGTAGTCCCGAAATGCAGGATCAACGAGGTGATCGAGGCATATCATAATGACTCCAGCGGAGGGCACCTAGATTAGGTTAGGTTGAGGTGGCTGCCTCTGTATGAGACACACTTAGGCCTCTTAATGGGCCCGTTGTGATACCACAGATTCCACCCGTTTGAAATGCGTATGCAACACTGTTTTTTCAACATGTGATACACCACACATTTCAAACGGATGGGGAAAGGGAGGGGAGCGGACCTACAGTTTAACGCCGAATCCGAACGGCGATGGGCAGTTTTTCTTTCACACTTGGAGGTTTTGCCATTGCCTGCCAAGAGCGCACTTGTGCGATTCTTGTAATTCTCATTCCCTTCATGTGGATAGCGACAGAAGTAGATGAGTGTTTTTTCCAGCCCAAGCCAGGAATCGAACCCGGGGCGCTCGGTATGAGAAGCCAGCGCGCTACCCGCTGAGCTATCGAGGCCGAGGGCACCTAGGCATCACAAAAACTGTCGCCAAAATAAAAAGACGATTCTACTGGGTAGGATGCCAGGAGTCTGTAGCCGATTGGATTAAGAGCTGTGAACGACGAGAAGATCTCGGGGCCGCATGCAGCAGTACAACGTGGGAGCGCCCTTCGAGCGAATCGCCATGGACGTCCCCGGGCCATTCCCACTTAGCACTCAAGGCAACAAATATGTGCTGGTGGTAATGGACCATTTTAGTAAATGGCCCGAAGTGTATCCTATTCCTAACAAGGAAGCCACCACGGTCGCTGAAATGCTGGTAAACAACTGGGTGGCCAGATTTGGAGTTCCGCTGGAGTTGCACTCGGATCAAGGCCGGAATTTCGAGTCTGTGGTATTCAAGGAAGTGTGTGAGCTACTAGGAATAAGGAAAACTCGCACCTGTCCTTTGCATCCCCAGTCCGACGGCATGGTGGAACGATTCAATCGGACGCTGGAAGAATATCTGCGGAAAGTAGTAGGCAGAAATGAAAAGGATTGGGACACGCATATTCCGCTGTTCTTGATGGCGTACAGGTCAGCCCCGCACGATACGACATCACTCACTCCAGCCCGAGCAGTGTTCGGCACGGTGCTGAGGTTGCCTGCTGACTTGAAGTTCGGAGTGGACAGCACGACGGAAGGCGCTAGGACTGATTACGCAGTCAATAAGCAGTCGGAGCTGGAAGAAATTCACCAGTTTATAAGGGACCGTATCCAACTAGTCAGCGATAAGATAAAAGCCAGATATTATCTACGGGCTAACACAGCGGGGTTCCAAGAAGGCGATCTGGTAATGCTTTACAACCCGCAGCGGAGGAAAGGAACTTCAAACGTCATGGGAAGGACCGTACAAGGTCGTGACCAGGATTAATGACAGGGTTCAACGCTGCTGCAACAGAAACGCCAGGTTGAAAGTAGTCCATTTGGAGCGCCTGGCGTGTTACTCCGGCGGAGCCTCGGCACTTGTTCGGGAGGAGCAAGTCTTAGTGGTGGGCAGTGCTACGAAAAGGCACTCTGTGCTGTGCCGTCCTTTACTATGCCTGAATGCTTTTCCAAGCATACTTTTAGGCATGCACTTTGGAGTACGGCCAGTTGGCTGTTATTCCGATATGGCAAGGATGGTTCGCGAAAGGTGATGGACTTTGCTAGAACAATCGAGATAGAGACCACAACTAGAATGTGTAAGAAACTTCGGCGCGATAAGAAAACCAGTATAAAAGCAGCAGTGTGCAGCGCAGAGAGTCGAGTATTAGCTGAGCAAGCAAAGTAGCAACAAGTGTAGATACAAGCAAAGTGTAAATCTGTAAATAAAGTGATTGTTGATTTTTGACTGCGTTTTGCGCTGAGTAATTGAAGTAGTTTTATTTTCAAACACAATCCAAACGAACCTTGGAAAATTCACATTCGTAACAATATGTAAAATTTCACCTGGGTACACAAGGCAGGTTTTGCAATTTAATTTATTTCTTTTGAGCGTTTGTGAATCCCCAGAAAAGAGTAATCTCTCAGGATCTGTTCTCTCTTGGTGATCTATGTGCGCGGTTTTGTTCTGTCGTGAGAATCGCAATCTGATCGTCCTTGTTGGTCACATGGATAAATTTTTTTCCGTATGACGGAACTTAACAGGGGAACATTTTAAGTATGTTGTCTTGAATTTTCCCTAGTACTAATAGTTCGCAATGGACTCCGTTAATCACGTGCGGGTCGACGGTTGTTCTCAGGGCATCAAAAATGTCGTTTAGGTGAGGTAGATATAATTTCACGCTTAATTTGTGTCTGAAAAATTATTTTAGTAACTTTCTTTGGTTCTGGACCGTGTTCAAGACGCAGTTGATGGGTCTCTGCACTGGCATTATAGTTCGGGTGAGCAATGCCTCGCTCTGTATGGTCGTGTTTCCGGACGTTTCGTCCTCTTCGAGGGCATTCATGAACTGCCTTGAAAGGGCATCCGCAACACGATTCTCCGTTCCGGGTTTATAAAACAACTGCCTCGATAAAAGCCTTCCAACTTTTCATCTCAGCATTTGAATTTTTATCTGAGATTGGCCTACACTATGGCCAGGAGTTCCCGTTCATTCGTCGCATAGTGTTCCTCCGAGCAGGATAGTGTTCGTGAAATCATCATAATAGACTTACCGTTTTGAAACAAAACCACGCCTAACGCATGCGAGGACGCATCCGTTGTCAGTCTGAAAGGAATTATATCCGGATTTCCGAAATCCGGATATAGAAGTAGAACATCTTCCGAAGCCAAGATTTTGTTGATCTTTTTAAAAGCATTGTCTCGACTTGTTCGCATCTACGTTGCCATTGTCCACTCGTAGAAATTTGGTAAGGGGTTTTGCTATTTGTGCGTAATCTCGAATGAACCGACGGTAGTAGCCAGCGAGGCCAAGGAAGGACCGTAAAGCGCGGAGGGTGGGTTTCTGATAGGCCAAAATGACATCGACCAGGACAAGTCCTAATGCCCCTGTCTGAGACGACGAATCCTAAAAATTCTACTTCTGGTTTGAAAAATGTTGACTTTTCGAGAGATACACACATGTTTGCTTCATATAGTTTGAATAAAGTATAGTATATAATTGTGCTGATGTCCTGGAGGTGTTTTTTTGTTTTGGATAATATTATGACACCATCTATATAGACGTGACAACATTTCCGAATTTATTCTCTAAGGAGATCGTCAGTTGCCCTTTGGAAGATGCTAGGGGCGTTCTTAAGCCCAAATGGGAGCCGGCAAAATTCATATTTCTCATTATTAACTAAGAAGGCCGTATTCTCTCTTCGTCGGTGCCGTTCTTATCAACTACCCATATTGGGTTGTTTTTACGGCGACCGGGAACGTCTAATAATGCCGTTAGCGAGGAGCTCCTTTGTTAGATTGTTAAGAAATTCAACCATTGACATGGGGTAAGCGTAAGACTTTGAGTAAACGGCTTCGTTATCGGTCGTGAGGATTGTCGCAATAACCCTTGTATTGTAGGACAGTGCTTCTTTGGGGTCAGGGAACACGTTGGATTGGTGCCGTATCATAGCTGTGAAATCCTTGCTTAGTTCTGGAGGGGCTGCTTCATTATTAATAATTACAAGGTTTAATTCTCCGGAGTAGAGGTAAAGACATTTCTCCTGCCCGCCCTTGTAAGGCAGGGTCCCTTTCCTACAGTCAATTTGAGCGACCGAACCAAGAATGGAGGTTCGGAAGACTATTGCTTGTAAGGATGTCAAATTTTTATATAATTTTTCGATGCGCCAGTATCTAACTAAAATTTAGATTCTCTCCCTCTAAAGGACCTACTAATGTAGGTAAAAAATGTATTTAATTTGAAACCTTTAGTGCCCTTGTTACAGCCGTTCTGTCTGCCGTAGTGGTCGCTGTAGTCACAGTCGTCGTCGTTGTCGTAGTCTTCTCCACTTTCCACTTCTGCCTTTGCCCCAGAATACTGGGGCAGGATGTTGATTCTCTGTAATTTTTGTATAGGTTGCCTGTCTGAACCCAGTGGTCTCTTTTGAGGATTAGGTCTTGGCTGTGGGGGTTGGCGTTAGATCCCTAGAATATTCTGCGGTCGAGCGACGTTCTTAGAAGTTGATCGGAAGAACCTTGCGGCTGGTTGGTCGGAGCCTGTGGAGCTGATCTAGTTAGAACAAAGCGCGAAGTTGACGCATCCACTTCCATAGGTATAGGTCTGAGTTGACCTGATGGGGGAGGATGCGCCTATACTGCGGGGAGTTAAAATGTTGCCGCTCGTTATAGGCAACAAAGGAATGTGCGAAAACTGATCGCTGATGGTTAGACTCCAGCTCCTGCGCAAGCGCGAGAACTGATGGCGTATCAGCGGGACTGGTGGAGAAGTGAATATCTCACATGGGTTTATTTAATCCTGACACAAAGGTTCTTAGTGCTTCCTGCCGATATTTTAGGCTAAGGGACCTTATCAATTCGGCGTCCGTCATTCGTCATAATTGTTTTGTTTATTAGAAACTTTATCATAAAATTCGGTGATTCATAGCCTTCTGTTTAAAATGAACCACCCGGCCCACGTTATCGTTGGATAGATTAGCAATTGCCCTTAACGGTCTGCCGACCAAGAAGTGGCCTGGTGTTAATGCCACGAGGTCCTGTGGATCATCAGACATGGCGGACAGAGGGCGTGAATTTAAGAATGCTTCTATCTGCTTGAGGACGGTGTACATTTCTTCAAAAGTTAGCGTAGTAAGATAGACGACACGCCTCAAATGGAGCTTCATACTTTCAACGCCGGCCTCCCATAAACCACCAAAATGTGGGGCGCCAGGAGGTATAAAATGCCAGTTGACCCCGAGTACTGACGCATGGGTGGCTGCTGCCTTTAGCTGTGCCTACAGAGCTTTCAGCTCTGTCTTCATTACTGCGGCGGTGCCTACAAACATTGTCCCTTGATCAGAGTAAATGTCCGAGCAGAGGCCCCGAACTGCTACAAATCGAGTAAATGCAGCTGTAAATGTATCGGTTGTCATATCGCTGACCAACTCCAGGAAAATTGCCCATAATTTGTGTTTGTGGTGAACATTTGTATCGTAAGCAGTATACACAGCTATTGATGATCCGCTTGACCGTTCTTCGTCCATTAATAATCCTGAGTCTTCGACGTACAAAAAGGAGGGTTTCTTGGGTTTCACCGTGAACCGTACGCTATTAAGCCTGCTAAATAATTCGTTAAATAATTGTTTGAGGGTAGAATCTATGGATACTGTTCGTTAAATGGGATTTGAGCGACACAAAGACGTCCGCAAATACGTAGGATATTGTCATCATGGATCGAGTATAATCGTCGTAACTTACTATTTTTGCCTACGGTGGCCTTCGTGGTGATGGTTGTTAAGTCGGTTTTGAACACTTTGGATTGAACAAATTGTATCCAAAAGTTCAAAGCGCCACAAACAGATGCTCTTAGTAGCATGAGTCTTGCCGCGTATGATCTGGGAGAATCGTTTGCACCGAGCTGTGATGGCGAGAAATTTATCTAGTGTGGAAATGTGCTAATCAGAAACCGCAAGTTGTGCTGTCGATATGTGAGCGCGTTTTGACACGGATAGCTTTGCTGGCGGGGTTAGCACGGTTCGCGGCCAATTCTTCTCCGGTTGTGGCAGCCAGTCCGGTCCATTCCACCAGAGTCGATGCTGTTGCACCTGTGTCACAGATAATCCTCTTAAATCGCAATCAGCAGTTATCTGCAGTTCCAACATATCTCTAGTCCTCAACACGCGTCAGGTCTTGAATTTGTGTGACGCGATCGGTAACAAAGTCGTTAACCCTTTATCTGGCTGTGTGACAGTAATGTTACAAACCCTAAAATGAACTGAAATTTCACTATTATTGTTAGATGTGAGCATGCTGGGTATTGCAACACAACCGACACAAATTGTGCTTCATGTGAAAGCAAAAAATTGTATGAACACAATATGATGTTTATTTTTTTTCGTGCCAAAAGTTTAGTGCACAGAATTTTCTGACAACGCAACAAGTGTTTGATTTGCAAAAAGAAAATTGTTTGGAAATTTGAAAAAATTGTTTCAAATTCCTTAACATTTTTTACTTAAAAAAGGTATTTTTTTAAATTGAACAGGAGCTATAGGAAAACAGTTTTGGTTTAAAATATTATAATGACCAATATAGGGTTAGGCGAGCTGGGACTCGATAGAATCCACCAATTCGTGGTGGAGGAGTCAGACCAGAGGTATGTGTGAAGAATTCGCGTGGGCAGACGTGCCCTTTTGTTGCTCCGCGGTTTTTAATGTTTAATACGTTGTTGCACGTGTTAAATTTATATATAAACTAGCTGGGCCCCGCGGCTTCGCACGCAAGCTCTCTTGTTTCACCCGATACAAATTCTGAACCCATTGTTGACCCCGTCAGATTTTGATTTAAAAATAAACAAATGTCTATTATCTTTGATGTCGAGTGTTTCCAAAAATTTTGAAGTCAAAAGGCCCTTTAGATCATGAGTTTTCACATTTACTCTAAACAAATTCTTAACCCTTAGTTTGCTAGATTTCGATTTTGAAAATAATTAGAAACGCGTGTCCAATTTTTTTATTTCAAGTATTTTTACAATTTTTGAAGTCAATAGGCCTATCGATTCATGTTTTTTTCGAGTCTTCCCGTAAACAAATCTTAACCCATTGTTAGTTCAGTTAAATTTTGATTCTCAAAAAATTATAAAATACGGGTCGAATTATTTTTGATCTACATTATTCAAATCAAATCAAAATGTTTATTAAATCACGTTTCTTCATACAACACCTTAATACATGTTTTGCCCCCTTAAGACCACCGAATTTAAAAAAATCCCGTCTTAGCGGAGGTTCATTCTTCAAGAAGTACCCATACTTCATGATGATGAGTTAGTCAATCAATCAGTCAGTCAGTGAGGATAAACAATTTATGGGGGCGGTACCACGCCCCCTTGTCCAATGCTCACAACTTTCTTTTAGTCGAATTGTGCTACAAAGTGGAAAGTTCGTACCAATTTTTACTGATGTGTGTGTGTGTTTACTGCGTAACTGTTAGGTTATAAAAAATGTCCCACGCCCCTTGTCCAACGCCGATCAAATCTCATCAGTAGAATAACACATCTATGAGACGACACGTCGCGACGGTACACCAACTTTCAATGCTGTGCGGCTAACGATTCCGAAGCTATTCCACATAAAAGATTTGAGTTGTATGCGCGGTGCCACGCCCCTTTGGTAAATACCTGTCCTATTCCCTCTGTGGAAAGATATGACTAAATGGTAAATTCGTACTAAGTTTCATTGATGTGCGACTAACAGTTCCAAAATTATGCGGATAGTTTGGGTCAAACAAAAGTTCCACGCCCCTTGTCCAACGCCCATCAAAATTTAACAGCAGAATGACACTTCTGTGGGAGGATGTAATACCAAATTTCAATGCTGTGCGACTTACAATTCCAAAGCAATTCCATATAAAAGATTTGAGTTGTATGGGCGGAGCCACGCCCTCTTGTTAAATACCCGCCTTATTCCCTCTGCCGAAAGATATGACTAAATGGTAGGTTCATACCAAGTTTCATTGATGTACGACTTACAGTTCTGCTGAAATATTGGGTCATAAAAAATGTGCCACGCCCCTTATCCAACGCCTATAAAATTTTAACAGTAGAATGACGCTTCTATGGGACGATGTCATATTAAATTTCAATACTGTGCGGCTTACAATTCCGAAGCTATTCCATATAAAAGATTTGAGTTGTATGCGCGGTGCCACGCCCCTTTGGTAAATACCCGTCCTATTCCCTCTGTGGAAAGATTTGACTAAATGGTAAATTCGTACTAAGTTTCATTGATGTGCGACTAACAGTTCCAAAATTATGCGGATAGTTCGGGTCAAACAAATGTGCCACGCCCCTTGTCCAACGCCCATCAAAATTTAACAGTAGAATGACACTTCTGTGCGAGGATGTAATACCAAATTTCAATGCTGTGCGACTCACAATTCCGAAGCTATTCCATTTAAAAGGAATGAATTGTATGGGCGGTGCCACGCCCCCATGTTAAATACCCGCCCCATTCCCTCTACCGAAAGATATGATTAACTGGTAGGTTCATACCAAGTTTCATTGATGTGCGACTTACAGTTCTGCTGAAATGTTGTGTCATAAAAAATGTGCCACGCCCCTTGTTCAACGCCCATAAAATTTTAACAGTAGAATGACACATCTATGAAACGACGGTGCACCAAATTTCAATGCTGTGCGACTTACAATTCCGAAGCTATTCCACTTAAAAGATTTGAGTTGTATGGGCGGTGCCACACCCCCTTGTCCAATACCCACCCCATTCCCTCGGTCGAAGGACATGATTAAATAGAAAGTTTGTACCAAATTTAATTGATGTGTGGCTTATGGTTCCAAAGTTATTGTCTAAAAATGTATTCTTGTGGTGCCACGCCCCTTTTCCCGACATTTCTTTTTTTATAAACCTTCACGTAAACATTTTGAACAAACCCGCCGAAGGAAGTATTCAAGTTGGTCCAGTCGTTTTCGAGTTTTAAGCGGCCGAACGAACCACGTTTCATTTTTATATATATAGATGTTTAGTGTGCCGTGTATTGTCCGAGTGCCGCTGCTACCGCGTGTGGCCAACCGAATTCGCGCGGCCAAATTAATAAATATTAAAATCAACTCAAATGCAAGTGCCGTTACGATCGCTGTCCGCCGCTTTGACCTCTGTTCGCGATGTGTTGTTGCTGTGTTTTTCCGTGTCGTCTTTTTCCTCCGTCCGTGTTCAGTAGCGCTACACGCGGGCCTATAGTACTAAGTGAGACCCAGGTGTGTGAGGATGCAGATCCACTGGATTTTCACATTCCTGTGCAGTAATGTTGCGTACCAGTGCCAGCAGCAACTATACTCGACGGATGCCGAATTTAGCTCCATGTGGGTTAAATTCAACATCCAGTCGCACATTCATATTTTGGAATCGTATTGCTGACGATTTCAATATTCATAATTCCAATTGGCTACGTCATTCCAGCCACACAACTCCTGAAGGCTTATTTGTCGAGCTCTTGCCGAGTCTAATAACTTGACTCAAATAGTGCATGTACCAACATATATCTCCTGCATTGAGGGGCAAGCTCTCAATACTCTAGACCTTATTCTCACTTCACATTATGAAAAATATGATGTTGCACGCACCTCTTGGAAACTCGAACCATTGTACCATTTTGGCGTCTTTCTCATACTCTTCTATCAGCAATGCTTCGCCCGTAGTCCCGAAGCGCCTAGTGTGGATGTATGATAAAGCTAACTGGAGTGGACGTATTGAATTTTTCGCCCACTGTAATTGGAAATTGTGTTTTCTAGATAGAAACATAATAGGGGTACCGGTTAACTCGTGCGGTTTTTTTTGGAAAATTTAAGCTTTATTGTGAAAAAATTGTTCAAAGTATTGTCCATCACTAGCTATAACTTTTTCCCATTTTTCTGGCAATTCACGAATACCCTTTCTGAAAAATTCGGCCGGCTTTTCCGCTATCCACGAATCGATCCAATTCTTTACTTCTTCATAATTTTAGAAGTGCTGGTCAGCCAGGCCATGTTGCATTGATCGGAAGAGATAGTAATCGGATGGCGCAAGGTCTGGACTATACGGCGGGTGGGGTAGGACATCCCATTTGAGCGTTTCAAGGTAGGTTTTGGCCACCTGTGCAACATGTGGCCGAGCATTGTCATGTTGCAAAATTACCTTGCCGTGCCTTTGTTCATATTCCGGCCGTTTTTCGCGCTGTGCTCGGCTCAAACGCATCAATTGTCGTCGGTAGACTTCCCCTGTGATCGTTTCATTCGGTTGCAACAGCTCATAATAGATCACACCCAGCTGGTCCCACCAAATACACAGCATAACCTTCAGGCCATGAATATTCTGAACGGCCGTCGATGATGATGCATGGCCGGGGTATCCGTACGTTGCTCGACGTTTTGGATTATCGTAATGGACCCACTTTTCATCGCCAGTGACAATTCGATGCAAACAACTTTTTCTTTTGTGCCGTTGAAGCAGTTGTTCACACGTGAAAAATCGGCGTTCGACGTCTCTTGGCTTCAATTCATACGGCACCCAATGGCCTACCTTCCGGATCATTCCCATTGCTTTTAGACGATCGGAATTGGTTTGTTGAGCGACGCCAAGTGATTTTGCAAGTTCTTCTTGCGTTTGGGATGGATCTTGGTCGAGCAATGTCTCCAATTCGTGATGTTCAAACTTTTTTGGCTGTCCGGGCCGTTCATCGTCCTCCAAGTCAAAATTGCCACTTTTGAACCGTTCAAACCACTTCTGGTACCTACGCTCAGCTAGAGCATGCACACCATACACTTCCACCAAAATACGATGACTTTCGGCAGCCTTTTTTTTCAGATTGAAGTAATGAAGAAGTACTCCCCGCAAAAAGACTTTATTCGGCACAAAATTCGACATTTTCAGAATGAAAAAAATTTTTTGTTGTTTACGCTTCAGCTAAATGACACATACTGAATCTGAAACTAGTATATGACAATAGCTTTCCAACACATATTTGGAAAGGTGAATCACTGTTCACAAAATCAAGTAACGCCATCTGTTAGAAACCCGCACGAATTAACCGAATATTAAATGCCGCAGCCAAAATGGTTGAAGAAACGATATTATTGGGAATACGGTCCTTCATCCCTAATAAGAAAATTTGCATTAAACCTAAGGACAATCTCTGGTTTAATCAGACATGCAGAATTGCTGTCAGGTCTAAAGAGAAAGCTTTCAGAGCATGGCAGACAAATAAAAATACTGCCACTGAACAGCTGCGAAAACAGGCTAGAAATCGATGCAATGCCATCCTAAGGCGCCAAAAGTTTCTGCACGAACAGCGCCAAAGGAAAAAAGTTCTTCAATGCCAACGTGGTAGTAAGAACTTTTGGTCATTTATTAGGAGGGTGAAGAACCAAACAGCGTCTTCATTTCCCTCCCCCCCTCCCAGCGATCAACCATTACCCGTAGTCGATAAAGTCTCTTGCTCTATGCCAGAAATTCATTTTCGGACACGAGTAGTTAAAAGAGTGCTCAAATCTCGATGTAAATAAGGCTTCAGGTCCGGACGGCATTCCAGCCCTTGTTTTAAAAAAGTGCGGTACCTCACTGGCTTGTCCATTACGCAAACTTTTCAACATGTCATACACCACAGGTGTATTTCCGACATGCAGGGTTCGGTCCTTTCTCCAACCCTTTTCCTTATCTTTATCAACCTATTGTCGACGAAGAATCCCATCTACTCGTTTGCGGAAGTGGGGTCAAGCGAACAGGGTCGATTTTAATCCTTGCAAGACCCAATGTTGCCTGTTATACCACAAACAAGTCTCCCCACATCCCAACACATGCCTGGTTATGGGTGGTGTCGTTGAAACGCTCATATTTTTGGCGTGTTGAAAGAAGCAGCCAAGTGCCTCGGCTTCCTACAGCGGAGCTAAAAATATTTCACTCCGTCTGATCTCCGCATTATTTACACCACCTACATCCGGCCCAAAATGGAGTTCAACTCGCACCTATGGGCAGGGGCCTCAAAATCCCATTTGGAGCTCCTGAACCGGGTGCAAAACCGTGCGATTAAGCTTATAGGGGACAGTAGGGCATCCAGCTCTATTGACTCCTAGGAGCATCGTCGAAACGTGGCATGTGTGGTTTTATTTTACCGATACTTTTTCTGTAATTGCTCAGTGGAGATGAGCAGCTTGCTGCCATCACTCCGGGTATTTCCCCGGGCAACCCGTTCGAACACTGGCGGCCATGCATTCCACGTCGAAACGATGTTCCAGCACACTACGCACTACAGAGAAACTTCGTTCCTGGCCCGTACAGCGCGATTGTGGAATGGTCTCCCTGCAGATATTTTCCCCAGCACTTATGATCTTGATGGGTTCAAGGCAAGAGTCCATAAATTTTTCACCCAACGTCCTTTCTCCAAACCTATATATATATCCTTCTTGAACCAATGCAATGCCCCGCATTTACAGGGGTATCCCCTTCGCGTTGGCTCGTTAAATAAAATAAATGTTGGGGACAGTGTGAAGGTCTAGTATCTCTTTCGCCCTTTTCAACACGCGAGCTGCTAAAAGCGCAGTGCACAATTCCAGCCGCGGAATTGTTACTTTCTTCAATGGTGCAACTCGTTTTTTATACATTTATATGCATGTATACAAATTTATATGTACCTCGTAGCTTTCAAGGCGGCGATAGATTTTGAATTCCACTTACGTAGTAAAAATCAGCCTGCCTTAAATCGATTTTGCAGCTTCTCTCGTCCTCGGCAAGCCTCTTCCACGGTGTCTGCGCCCACCAATACGCCATCAACGTAAAATTCGTTTAGCAGGATCCTTGTTGCTTCAGGACAGTTGGGCTGCTCGTCCGCAGCAAGGATGTGCAGTAGACGATGCGTACGTCAGCGTCTTTGTCATTAACCAAAATCTGGCGATACATCTTCTCAATATCACCGGTAAGCGCTATTCGATGCCGATGCCACATCAGTATGATTGCCGTCAAGTCAGTCTGTAACTTACATAGGTCCAGTGTGTAAACAATCATTAAGCGAAAAAACCTGTGTTGCACTACTACTCCCAACTTCGGTATGGTGCTTGACTCCTTCCAGACTTCATGGTGAGACAGGTAGCAGACTGGCGGCCGTTCTCCGCACGTCGCGTGGAACGTTGAAATTTAAGTTTTGTGTACCGTTCGTCCTCGGTCAGTTAATGTTGCACTGAAGGTTCTTCTAGCTCCCCGAAATTGCGAATAATGTCCTTGTATGGACACTTTTGATTTAGTCACCTTAAGAAGATTTACCCCATACTCGCTTATGAATGTGGCCTCAGCGCCGCTGTTGAGAAGTGCCCGCAATACAGCTGTGTGCCCGCGATTAGACCGCACTTCAACCTGTGCTGTGCCAATGGGCACTCGTGGTAATGTCTCATTGCAGGATTTCGTGTGCATTCCATGGTGCGATGCAACATCGAGTGATGTTTGCCTTAGCAAATAGTACACCGACGCTCAGACGGACGGCCGCCTGTTGATGGCCACTACGAAGACAGTTCAGACATAATCGCGTTCTAAGCGTAAAAAGCGGCCCATACACGATACAATCTGGTCGTGCGAAAGGTTGGTCGTTAGGACACACACGTTGCGATTTCCGACACAACTCGTTCGCCCAACTTCATTTTTCTCATAAATTTTGTTGAGTGCAGACGAAATGGCAAGCAAAATAATTGCGCTTCTGATCATCAATTCAAAATTCAAACGCAGTGTTTTCTTAAACGCAGTGTCCGTGGAAATATTCTGCAATTCATCGTCCGAATTTTTATTTTGGTGAATTTTTTTCATTCATCTTCACGCCCTCAATAGTACCATTGAGATCAATTTTTTTTATAGGCTGTCAAAAGTTTTTCATGTGCGGTATGATGAAAACTTTTATTTTTGTATTTTCGATAAGCTTCGATAACATCGCTCAAGATTTCGTTCGCAACGCACAAAAGCTGAAACACGAATGAACTCAGAAAATGGAACGAAATTGTACAACATAGCCATACACGTTGCGACCGCTCACACAACACGACCGAAATATAAAAATATTTTTATTTTCATACAACCGGTTGTGCGACACGTACAACTGCGCTACACACGATGCGATTTTGTGTACAACCTTGTCCAGTTGTACAACGAATCGCAACGTGTATGGGCCGCATAAGTATACCGCTCTTGTGGTGTCTGTTGACGAAAGTTGCCGTAGAACATGAGGTGATGTTTGCCGGAGCAGTTAGAGCAGCGCCAAGGCGTTGTGCGTTGTCCGGCTACACCGAGCGTATTGCAGGACCTTTACGATACGTTGCAGGGTCCAACTTCTGATTGAGCGTACAGATAAACTGATCGTCCCATTTTTCGACAGGACGGCCAAGGTGTTGTAGTGCACGTACCGAGTACGTGGCACCGTCGAGTAAGAGCCGCAGCGCGGCGGCGGACTCCTTTTGAGCGGATGGCAGCGGATTAATTGCCGTTAGGTGTGCGTTAACGATCACTCGGGGAAGTAGGCTGATACCTCTGTAGTTGGCTCATATCGTTTTGTCGCCATTTCTTCAACACAGGACACTAGGGTCCAGTCGTTGGGCATACATTCTTCCAGCCATATCTTGCAGATGAGCTGATGCATGCACCGAATCAGCATCTTTTCCTGTCCATCGCATTTCCTGATGTGTTGGTCGTTAAAATATCTACAAACTTGCCGAAGACAGTAAAGTGATATTCGGAACGATTTAGGACCTATTAGCATTTAAACGTTCGAAGACTTAAGCGACAAACTTGACGAAAATTACCAAAATTCAAAGTCGGATGTCTCATAAACTAGAGCCAATCTTACCAAACGGCTGGTGAATCTCAACTCAGTATACCTATAGGAAACTCACCCAGTAGGTCCCCCCATGTCTAAATTTTTGAGGGCAAATTTCACGCACAGTGTAATTAATAATGCAGTACATTCCGTTTAGCTGCCTATTCGCTTAGGTGTATTTTCACTTAGCTGCATGATTTGGCCAAAATACTACTTCGCAAACCGAATTTTCTTTGAAAATTTCACATTTAGTTGCATTTCACTGCTACACTATTCCGTTTAACAGCCCTGTTTTTGAGCAAGTTGTCTTTGATTTGTATGAAAAATACTTCGTTTAGCAGCACTGCAAAATGTTTACGAGTTCAATTTTATTAGCAATCTACCTCATTTCAACACGCACACTTCGTCATTTCACCGTCGCTTTCAAAGTGGAGGAAATGGTTGTGAAATTGTCAAAAAATAAATATTCGCAGGGTAAAATTACCGATTATTTTACATAAAAGCATATCAGTGTATGTATGTACAAGTTAAGTTTTATTAATAAAACATTCTTAAAAAAAATATTTTTTCACTTGGTCGGTTCGACCTTCTTTATTGACTTCACTTAAGAAACTGATTTACAAACCTAAGCTAAGCTAAATAATTAATTGACTGGCACGACAGCCCGCTTACGCGAGACTAAGGCCTAGCTTCCCGCACCACCCGTGTTGTGCGTGTGAATTTGTACACGGGTGGAGGGACCTACAGTTTTATGCCGGTTCCGAACGGCAGGTTGGGAGCTTTTTTTCATAAGCAATTTTTACTCTCAGAGGTTTGCCATTTCCAGCTGAGAGGACAGCCACCGAAAGAGAAAACGAGTTTTCCCGTTATTTTTTTAGGTGTTATTACAGGCAGTATTTGAACCTGAGGCTGCTGCCTTCGACTCGCGGTCCAACGCACTAACCAACTGAGCCACGGCGGCTGCTAAGCTAAAAGCTAACTTAATTCTGCTCATTGGTGGCACGATCGGCTTCCAGGAATCCGCGGCCATGCTGACGGTGCGTCTGGGCTGTTGTGTGGGAATTGTGCAACGTTAACGTGATACGGTCGTTGCACCTGAGTTGCTGACCGTGCTTTTTGTGCGGTGGTGAAATATTAATATGTGCCGTGATAACACTTCCCCTCTTAAGAGCGTTCGTCCTCGAACGTTGTTAAAAGTAGGGTAGGTTGTAGAGGCTTACGTATGTTGGTCTATCGTTTAAAGAATCCTTGGTGCTATTTAGACTATGGCTATGGCTTGTTGTGGGTTGGCTGGCATCCAGGTTAGATGCGATGATTATTTTGTTTTGGTTTTTCTTCCAAAACTTGCAAACACATATTAAGATGCCGAAAGTAGCCGCAACTGCTGCGAGTGACAGTGTGCCGTTGGATATCGCTACTGCCTTTAGGAACTTTATCCTCTGGGTGTTATTTATGTGAAGCTCTTTTAAGGATTCGAGTGAAAGTAAGTCGATTCGATCGCTTTCTGTTGGTGATAGTTGCAGGATAGCCGGAATGGCTTGCAGAGGGGTTACCTCGTAATTGGTATAAGTCCGGTTTTCGATTTTCAATGTCGTGTTGCAAAATTTGATGAGCTGAGTTCCCTTAATTTTTTGGATTGTTGCATCTGCGTCAATTTCTCCATCGAAGCTATTGAGTAGTAATACACCAGGTTGTAATTCTTCTATCTGCGGCATGTGGTGTCCGTTGCTGATGGTGCAAGTTGAGTTTAAACCGTTAATAATCCTAGGTATACAAGTATTATTGTCTATATTAATTATTTGGTCCTGTTTACAAATTTCAATTCGCTTATAGCTCCCGCAGCTGTTCTTTATTCCGTACATTCCATTATTTTTTCCCTTTTAATTTTTTGTTGTATTCAACATTAATTATAGCTTTTTTAGCTTTTATTACGGGTCTTATAATAATTTTTTGGAAAGTTTCTCTTATAGTTAGTGGTATTTTTACCAAGTACAAAATGGTCATATCCCTGCTAAGTATATTTACGTTAGAAATTTCGAATGCTTCTTCTGCATTTTTAAATGGCATTTCTTCTGTCTCCAGTTGTTTCAGAGCAATTTCGATTTCGTTTTTATTTAAGGGAGTGTTCCCGGGTAGAATGCCGATTTTAGGCTGTTTTTCAAAAATTTTGGAGCTACAAGGCAACATGCAATATTCTGGTTTTTTGCTTGTTGTTCCTTATTATTTGGAGAACAGAAACTCATATTTGTGTCAAACAATTTTATTTTCTAAGTACAAATTTTCAGTGGTCAATGTGACCTTGTTTTCACTGCTGGCCGATAATAAATTTCGGGAACCAGTAATCTGAAACAGAAATGGGTATGCAATTATTAATCTGCAATAAATTCCGCGGATGCTAAACGACAGTTTTAGTCAAAATGTTGATTAGAAACAAAATGGCGGCCATATGAAAAAAAATTGTCCAGTTTTGCCACCTTTTTTTACCTTTAGAGTGCTTGAAAATATATTTAACAATAATTTTTTGATGAAAACTTTGGTTTAGCATCCAATGAAAACTATCTAGAACATTTTCCCAAAATTTCAAGTCGATACCTCTCATAGTTGCTGAGAAAAATTATCGGCCAGTACAAAAAATGTGGTTTCAAGAAAAACGCGTTTAAAGTATCATGCGCAATGTATCAGCGGAGCAAAAAGAGCTGAGATTACTTCAATTAACATGCAAAAAAGTGGGTACTGAGTATGCGGATTGAAAAACGACTTTGGGGGGTGATAGTATATAGTATAAGGTACAATAAAACGCCAAAAAAAAAAATCGATTTTTTCAAACTTCTACCCAGGAACACTCCCTTAACAACAAGGAGTTTAGTATATCATTTTTTGCCCATTGTATGGCGTACTTAACATTAATTAATTCTTCTTTTATTAATCTTATTCTATTTTGAAGATTGATTATAGTTTCTTTTTCTACATTTGTGTCTTTTCTTGTATTATTAAAAATTTGATTCACAATGTGGGTGATATTATTAATTTTTCCATTGAAAACTTCATTTATCAATACTTGTTTATCATTATTGTTATTGAGCTGATTTAAATTATTTTTGATTATTTCCAGGTCCTCATGATCGGGGGATCCTGCTACAAATTTCCAGGCAGTGCCTAGGATATTTATTGATCTTCCTTTTCGAGATTCTTTGGTAGGCTTGAGGGTGTCGAGGATTTGGAAGGATTGGGTTATCTCGTGTTTTAGGATGGGGTATAGGATGCTGTCCACAGGGATATCTGAAATAATAAATTTGTGTATGTCCATCAGAAACTGTTCGTATTTGTCAAGGTCAATAATGTGTATGAGCCTGAGGGCTCCGTTCTGAATTTTTGCTGGTCCGCCATTCACTGTAACCAATTGTGCACTGGTGTAGTCATATATTTCTATTGTTGCTATGGTTGGGTGGTTTTTGGAGAACAAACTAAATAAGTCTACCAATACTTAAGTTAATATTTAGGCAGGGCAATGGTTAGTAATGGTTAGTATAGGCTAATATATCAAATGTATTAAATGTATTAAAAACAATTATCAAATGGATTAGCTTAATTGTTATATCTCAGTTAGTAGTTATGTTATATAAAAGTGCCTCTGTGCATGGCAACATTCTCTTCTTTTTTTTTTCTTTTTTTTTTTGTTTAGATTGATTTTGTAACTTGATATACGGCAAGGAGTCGAACCTTGGTAACTCATCATAATAGAGTGAGCACCCACCATTTAAGCCAATATATTTTTACATGTGGTGTATTTTGTGGACGCCGTAGGCATGTACAACATTTTTGATTTGGTTTTACTTAAACTCATTGTAACTTAGTACATATATGGCTAGGAGTCGAACCTTGGTAACTCTTCGTAATGGAGTGAGCACCCACCATTTTAGCCAATATATTTTTATTACATATCGTATAACTTGTGGCCGTAATAGGCATGTACAACATTTTGATTCGATTTTACTTAATTTTTGGATAAGTATATTTTTACATTCGTATTATTATTTTATTTAAAAAAGCTTGGCCCAGTGGAATCTCGTGTGATTTGTTTATTTTTTAAACAGCTTTGATAAAGTATTACCTGGAGGTTGTATGAAGGAAGCTCCAATTTCTTATGTGCGACTTGTGATATAATAGGAGCGTTTAGGACGGGTGGCGGGGGATTAGGTTGTTTGGGTTACTCATTTTATTTTATAATGAAACTTTAAGGATTTTCTATAAAGAGTAATTTAGTATTATTATATAGTATTATTTATTGTTTCTTACTTTATTTCGTTTGTTCTTAGTTTTTTCCTTATCTTCTGTTTTCTTTGTTTCAAATCTCTAACAATATTGCTAATATCTCTGCTTTAGTAATTTCTAATTTTATTTTTTTCTATTAATTCTTCTTAATCGGGAGTGGGGTTTGGCATCTTGGTGAGGGTCCTTTCTGCTTCCGGAGGGTCCCGTAGGAATCTCGGAGCTAGGTGCGATTATAAGTTGTGGTATCACAACTTCAGTTATAATTTGTTATGCTTTTACGTTTGTTCTATGTTTTCCCTTTGCTATGGTTACTATTGGTAATTATTGATTCTTATATAACTTGTGGCTTAGTTGGTTAGTGCGTTGGACCGCGAGTCGCAGGCAGCAAACTCAGGTTCAAATACTGCCTGTAATAACACCTAAAAAAATAACGGGAAAACTCGTTTTCACTTTCGGTGGCTGTCCTCTCAGCTGGAAATGGCAAACCTCTGAGAGTAAAAATTGCTTATGAAAAAGCTCCCAACCTGCCGTTCGGAACCGGCATTAAACTGTAGGTCCCTTCAACCCGCGTACAAATTCACACGCACAACGCGGGTGGTTGCGGGAAGCTAGGCCTTAGTCTCGCGTAAGCGGGCTGTCGTGCCAGTCAATTATTATTAAATTATTATACAAGTATAACTTGTACTCAACTTAATTACATTAAATTTCTTATTTTCAATTTTATCTCAAAATTACAACTTTTTGTTTTTGTTTACACCTTTTTTAGTTAAAATTTTCTTTAAACAATTAAAATTCTTGATTTTTCTAACACTTTTGTTCACGTTTTCTTAACCTGCACTAATTACACTAATTTCCTTAACTTACAAGAGAATCCACAAAGACATTCCGGCATTCCTCCTTTTCGTCCTTTTCAGGTTACTGGGGGGCCTCTTTCCTCCGCACGTAGGTTCTTGCTCCTCTCCGAGTAGATGAGCGGCGCGGCCTGCGCTTTCCTCGGTCTACTTTTGGGGTTCCGGGACCAGTGATGATTGCTGGGCTTCAGAATTATCAGATCCAGATGCGCGTTTCACGTGTTGTTATGCACCAACTTATCACCCTGGCCCCACGTTGGGCGCCAGTTAAGTTTTATTAATAAAACTTTCTTAAAAAAAATATTTTTTCACTTGGTCGGTTCGACCTTCTTTATTGACTTCACTTAAGAAACTGATTTACAAACCTAAGCTAAGCTAAAAGCTAACTTAATTCTGCTCATTGGTGGCACGATCGGCTTCCAGGAATCCGCGGGCATGCTGACGGTGCGTCTGGGCTGTTGTGTGGGAACGTGATACGGTCGTTGCACCTGAGTTGCTGACCGTGCTTTTTGTGCGGTGGTGAAATATTAATATGTGCCGTGGTAACATACAGTGTATGTACATAAATATTTTAATTGTATCCAGTCCCTACAAGAACACTTTCGGTCATATGACCGGTCATTTGATAGTCAGGCCTGATAGAAATATCGGTCAGCACTCGGAATAAAGTATCTATCTTTTTTCTACAGGCGAGTTAACAAAAATGATAGAAACTTTTGTATACGTGTGATTTTTTGTTTCACTCTAACACACACCTCTTGCATATTAAGAAAAGTGTTTTTGCTCTGCTGTAACGCACACGTATTCCAACCTCCAAATATTTAGTTTTGTATATCTTACTATCTATTGCTATCTTGCAGCCGCCGCCGCCGCTGCCGCCGTAGCTCAGCTGGCTAATGCCGTAGATCGCTGACCGCGAATCAAGACTCCGCGAGTTCAATACTCCGTTGCGTTAATACCGAAAAAAAAAAGAAAAACAACTTTTTTTTTCAATTTTTCTTTTTAAATGAATTTATTGAATTTTATTTATTTTGAATTTAATTAAAATTAATTAAAATGAAATAATATAAAAAAAATTGAATTTAAAAATCGAAGGCGTTGCTTAGCTGAACTCCATATTGCCGGCATCATTGACATCGGCTTCCTTGGTATTTGCTATGGCTCAATATTGAAGTTACTGAAAGTGCAGAATTATTTAAATATTCAAATAATATTATTTAAATTAAATTTTAATTACCCCTTCTTACCTTCTTTCTGTTTTTCTTTTTTTTCGACGTTTGAAGCAACGAAGTATTGAACTTGGGCTCGCGCGTCGTATTTGCCTCGCGACCGCACGCGTTAGCCAGCTGAGTTACGTAGCTACGGCAGCAGCCGGCTGTTAATCATTTATATTAACTCCGATGCGAGTTCTTGTCAGCAGTTGCTTCTATTGTTGTCTCATTCTTACACATGCGTGTATAAGCAATTAATGTTTCTATGGTTGTCAAATAGTTTGTTTCAGTTTAAATGGTAGACAAATTGCAGCGATATTTTGTCTCATATGGGCCAAATGTCATGCAAATGCATTGGTAAATTTAAAAATGTTTATCAATGTGTTGGAGTTTTGGTCAGGCAGTTCTTGTAGGGGTGTATACATACTAAAGAGCGGCGCAAGCACTATAAAAATTACTTGCAAGCCATCGCTGTGTTTATAAATACTGTCGGTCTTCTTCACTTTCACTACAAAACAAGCACTGCAGTGAAGAAAGCTTTTGATATTCATACGAATACTGCACGAAACGACAATAGAACTTCAAGCATCTTGAAGTATAGAACAACACTGAAGTAGAACAACATTGAAGTAGAACAACACTGAAGTAGAACAACACTGAGGTAGAACAATACTGAAGGGAAGCACTGAAGTAGCACATTTTCAAGCATACGGTATTTTGTTTTGCACGATCGGAGTAGCTGACGTTTGTTTTTGGTATTTTGTATGGAATCTGGGCTGCATTTCAAGCATTACAACAACATTAATGTAAAAAAAACGCAGGTTTAAAACATGTTTTTTCGATATTTATTTAAGTCTGTTTCATTCGGTGTGAAGTTCTGCTTCACTCGGTGTGAAGTAGAAGTCCTACTTCACTCGGTGTGCTTGCTGTGATTTACCGTTACTTAACCTCATTATAGCTTTCTGTTTTGATGTTTTGCTTCACAACAGAACAGAAGCACCGTCGCTGCTGTAGCGAAAAGGTTTTCGAATGATGCAGTGCTTGCTTTGTTGCAGAATAGAACTATTGAGCATTTGAATTTGCTGTCACCGCGAGTACTGAAGTACTTGACAGTACTGTGCAGTAGTGAAGTGTGCCCAATGGAAACTTTTGTGCAGCTCTTTAATACATACATATTATACATAAACATCTATAAGATACCCTACAAGAACAGTGACGGTCATATGATCGGTCATATGACCGACATGCCTGACCGAAGTTTCGGTCAGCTCTCCGAACAAAGTTTCTATCATTTTTGTAGAGGCGGTGTGAAAAAACTGATAGAAACTCTCGTGTACGTGTGATTTAGTTTTGTATAGCTATCTTGCTGCCGCCATAGCTCAGCTGGCTAATGCGCTAGCCGCGAGTCAAGACTCCGCGAGTTCAATACACCGTTGCGTTAACACCGAAAAAAAGAAAAACAACTTTTTTTTTTAATTTATCTTTCGGCGGCTGTCCTCTCAGCAGGAAATGGCAAACCTATGAGAGTAACATTGCCTATGTCTCGTAATCGGGCTGTCGGGCTGAAATGCTGATGCAAATATCGGTCACAATGTGATGTATAAATCGGTCATTCATGACCAATACTCAATATTGAAAAAATGCAGGTTTTTATTGAAATTTTTTGGAAAAACCGTTTGCTTTTACTTCTGCCTGAATTTATTTAAAATAATTTAAATGAAATAATATAAAAAAAAATTTAATTTAAAAAATTCATTTGCGTTCCAGTTTGGATGGATTGATCCCCAATCGAAGGCGTTTTGCTTGCTTAGCTCAACTCCATATTGCCGGCATCATTGGCATCGGCTACTGAAAGTATAGAATTATTTAAATATTCAAATAATATTATTTAAATTAAATTTCAATTCGAATTCTTACCTCTTTCAGTTTTTCCTGTTTTTGGTGTTTGAAACAACGGAGTTTGAACCTGGATTCGCGCGTCGCATTTGACTCGCGGCCGCACGCATTAGCCAGCTGAGCTACGTAGCCACGGCAGCCTCCGGCTCTTAATAATTAGATTAACTCCGATGCGAGTTCTTGTCAGCAGGTGCTTCTTCTTCTATTACAGCAATATTTTGTCTCATATGGGCCAAATTTCAGGCCAATGTATTGGTAAATTGAAAAAATGTTATGAATGTAGTGGAGTTTCGGTCAGCCACGTCTTGTAGGGTAGCGGTTCATTTTCTAATAAAAATTTGTTCAATCTTACACTGGTGTAATCTTTTCAATAATTCAATAGATTCGTTCGTGCAAAATTTTGATATATATAATATTGTTACGAAAATACCAGTTCTAGTGGGCTAGTACGAATCACTGGATTGTGCAATTTGAAGTAAACAAACACACTTAGTTCCTCAAACGCAGTCAATAAGAACCAACAGTCACTTTATTTTAACAGATTTACACTTCACTGTCTTTACACTTCAATATTCGCTTAATTATTCCGCGTGGCAACTCCGCTAGTCAAAATCAGACTGACTCCCTGCGCCGTACCCGGCTGCCTTTTATACCTGTCCGGCCATCGCGCAGATCGTTCTCGCACATTCCGGAGTGGACTAAAGGTTTCCATGATGATCGCGACCATCATTGCCAGGTTGGACTAGAAGTTTCCATCATTGCCAGGTTGGGCTAAAAGTTGCCATCATTGCCAGGTTAGACTAGAAGTTTCCCTTATTATCGCGGCCGTCGTTGCCAGATTGAATTATAGCACGGCGCGTAGCGACAGGGTTGCTTTGCCCAGCGACAGACTGTCTTATCGTTACACTGCCCACCACTTAGACTTGTTCGACCCGAACAAGTGCCGAGGTTCCGCTGTGATAAGGCGCCAGGCGCTCCAAATGGACTACCTTCAGCTTAGCGCCTTTATTGCTGCAACGTTGAATCCTGTAGACCACGTCGTTAATCCTAGTCACGACTTTGTAAGGTCCTTCCCATGACGTTTGAAGTTTCGGAGACAAACCTTTCCTCCGCTGCGGGTTGTAGAGCATTACCAGATCGCCTCCTTGGAACCCTGCTGAGTTGGCCCGTAGATCATATCGGGCTTTCGCCTTATCGCTGACCAGTTTGGTGCGGCTCCTTATAAACTGGTGAATTTCCTCGAGTTCCGCCCGCTTATTGACCACGTAGTCCGTCTTAGCGCCTCCCGTCGTGCTGACTACCCCGAACTTCAAGTCAGCGGGTAACCGCAACTCTGTGCCGAACACTGCTCGGGCCGGAGTGAGTGATGTCGTGTCGTGCGGGGCTGACCTATACGCCATCAGGAACAGGGGGATATGCGTGTCCCAATCCTTTTGATTCCTGCCTACCACCTTCCGCAGATATTCTTCCAGTGTCCGGTTAAAACGTTCCACCATGCCGTCGGACTGTGGGTGCAAAGGAGTGGTACGAGTTTTCCTTATCCCCAGCAGCTCACACACTTCCTTGAATACCGCAGACTCGAAATTCCGGCCTTGATCTGAGTGCAACTCCAACGGAACTCCGAACCTGGCTACCCAGTTGTTTACCAGCTTTTCCGAGATCGTAGTGGCCTCCTGGTTAGGAATAGGGTACACTTCGGGCCATTTGCTGAAGTAATCCATTACCACCAGCACATATTTGTTGCCTTGAGCGCTGACTGGGAATGGGCCAGCGACGTCCATAGCAATCCGCTCGAAGGGCGCTCCCACGTTGTACTGCTGCATGTGGCCCCGAGACTTTCTTGTCGGACCTTTCGCGGCTGCACATCGGTCACAGCTCTTAATCCATTCGGCTACAGATTCCTGGCATCCTACCCAGTAGAATCGTCTTTTTATCTTGGCGACGGTTTTGGTGATGCCCAGGTGCCCTCCACTGGAGTCGTTATGGTATGCCTCGATGACCTCGTTGATTCTGCATTTCGGCACTACCATTAGGGGGTTGCTGGTCCGACCATCCGCGCTCTCCCATTCGCGATATAGGCATCCTTCCCTCAGCCGCAGACTTTCCCACTGCGCCCAGTAAGCCTTAGCGATCGGGCTTTCACCGGCCATCTCCCGCCAGTCTGGACGTGCGCCTTGCTCCTTGCCTTCGACGATTTTTGCAAGATCCGCATCCTCGCGCTGGTCCTTTTGTAGCCTCTCCGCAGACCACTCTTCCTCTGGCATAACGCTTACCAACCGGACGTCCACTATCTGTTCTTTGCTTTCGGCTCGCGAGCACTGCCTGCATTCGACTTTGCACGGATGGAGTGGCAGCGCGTCAGCACATCTTGGTGACGCCTGTTCTCCGGAACGCTTCTCTCGCAGATGGCAGTCTCGTGAAATGTGGCCTTGCTTGCCACATCGCCAACAACTGACTCTAGATGACATTGCCCGCAGCCTCGTTGGTACCTCTGAGCTCACTGGCTGGCTTTGCGTGGCACGTCCAGATTGGACTCGACGCCTTTCCGCAGATGAATGTCGAAAACTTCCCCTCCAGGCAGCTTCATACATCAATGCACTTGTCACCGTCCCATGGAACGTCGGCTTCATCATCATCAAGGTACTCACACGAGTCTCCGGGTCAAGAATGCCTTCGATAAACGCCTCGATCTTCAGCCTTTCCAATACTTCCATGCTGAATTCTGGGTAGGTCAGTGGTACCAGCCGCTCAATATCTGCCGCATACGTCCGCAGCGCCTCGTTGGCTCTTTGTCTACGGTTCTTCAGCTCGCAGTAATACACCATTTTGTTGTGCTCGTCACTGTATTTGGCTGCCAGCGCCCTTATGACGGTCTCGTAATCACCTCTCAAACTTTCCGGCACTGTTTTTATTACCTCAGCCGCCGGACCTCTTAGAGCCAGTATCAGTCTCCGACCTTTCCTGATATCGGTCCACTGATTTTCGAGAGCAGCCAGGTCGAACTGTAGCTTGAATGTATCGAACGACGTAGTGCCATCATAAGTAGGCACTTCTATGGCAAAACTTTCCTCACCAGACCGCACCCTTGCTCGCAGCTGAATCTCTCTAAGCCGCTCGTTCATTTTTCTGTTCATAGAGTCTTCCAGACTATCTACCCGTTGGTTCAGGGAATCACCAAGATCGTCAACACGTTTGTTCAGGGAATCATCCAGGTCGTCGACTCGTTTATCCAAGTGTTCCACTCGAGTTCCCAGGTGCTCCACCTTTACATTAAGCTGGTTGGCGATTTCTTCCACTTTCCGCTCCAAGCGCGCAGAATTTTCCTGAAGCTTGACTTCCATCCGCTCTGCCATCTCTCGGTTCGCAGTCTCGACTTTTGCCAAAATTTCGAGATTCGTAGTTTCCAGCTTCGCGGCCATCTGCGCCGACATTTCACGATTTTCATGACTGACATTCTCAATTTTCGTTTCCATTTTCTGGTCGGAAGCCTCGAACATGCCTTTCATTACGACCATTAGCTGGCTCATGTCCATGGCTTGTGGTGGCGCAGCCGCTGCAGCCGTACTTTGCATCGACGCAGCACCGGCAGGCGATTCCTCCACCTTGGCCGACGAATCTAGCTCCTGCGTCCCGAACTCGTGCGCAGTCCAATCGACGCCTCGTGCCTCACACGCCTCTCGCAAGCGCAGCTGCAACTCCACCTTACCGCCAGCAGTCGGCAAATTCCAGGCAGCCAGCTCCTTCTTTAGCTGGTCCACTTTCAGCAGCTCGAATTTAACCATTTCTGCGTTTTTATAATTTTATTTTTATTTTTTCCTTATTTATTCAGTAACACAATCCCACTTCTGACACCAATTGTTACGAAAATACCAGTTCTAGTGGGCTAGTACGAATCACTGGATTGTGCAATTTGAAGTAAACAAACACACTTAGTTCCTCAAACGCAGTCAATAAGAACCAACAGTCACTTTATTTTAACAGATTTACACTTCACTGTCTTTACACTTCAATATTCGCTTAATTATTCCGCGTGGCAACTCCGCTAGTCAAAATCAGACTGACTCCCTGCGCCGTACCCGGCTGCCTTTTATACCTGTCCGGCCATCGCGCAGATCGTTCTCGCACATTCCGGAGTGGACTAAAGGTTTCCATGATGATCGCGACCATCATTGCCAGGTTGGACTAGAAGTTTCCATCATTGCCAGGTTGGGCTAAAAGTTGCCATCATTGCCAGGTTAGACTAGAAGTTTCCCTTATTATCGCGGCCGTCGTTGCCAGATTGAATTATAGCACGGCGCGTAGCGACAGGGTTGCTTTGCCCAGCGACAGACTGTCTTATCGTTACAATATATCAATATTGTGCAGCTATTTAATATGTACATACATTAGACATGATTACTTAAATGCACAAATTTGTAATTACGATTCTTCGGAACCTCTCGTTTTTTTAGGTTTGACAAACAAATGTTTGGGCCAAAAAATTGGGGGCCTAGAGTGGGGATAAAAGGCATAGGGATAAAATAATAAATCGCGGCGAGAAGTCATTTACGCCAACATTAGCGAAACCTTAGCCTTTAAGTGCTCATAAGGAGATACAAATCTTTTCACGCAGAAGGTCGATCGCATAATAACATGAAAAAAATTTGTTTTTATTAACCGACACTCGTCGGGAATTGCCAGCCAAAGTCAGCCAGAAACAAAAATTCCAAATTTACAATTTTCATTCGCTGATCAACACAACAACAACGATAGCACATCTCCCTTTATTCGCTTCATTGAAAATAACTTCTTAAAATAGCTTCTATGGCCGGCATCGAGCGCACGAACTCGCTCTGCACCACTCGGCTTTTGTTGTTGGGGCGAGAAGCATTAATATTATTGGCAAGCGAAAAAAAAGTCGGCAGTGTACTGTTTTCTGCGCTGTGCCGTATAGGCGGGAATAGCGTTGATGTTGTTATAGATACTTTCTAAAATGCATAAGTTTTTATTGGCCCGCAATTATTTGTAATTTTCTTTTTTCAATCCTTTTTATACAGCCCACAGGCATTGTTTCCGTAGGATTGGTAAAATAAGAACATCTAATATTGTAACTTTATGGTAACAGCATTCGCCATGGAACCATTCAGGTATAAAATATTTACAATCAATTAAACCCAATAAATCGAGTTTATTTTACCCTTTGTTGAACCCGTCAGATTTGTATGACAAAATACTAATTACACTGTAAAACAGCATTTCTGCAACAGAGTAACGACCGTATATTTCTGAAAGAGGACGTCGCACTATGGCGCCTTTTGGCTTTTTTCGTTGCATAACTTGTGAACCAATACAGATATTTTAAAAATTTAAATTTAAAAATTGAATTTCAAAGTAGAATATCCAAGCTTTAAAATGAGCATAAAAAGAAGGTGACACAGTAACAGGGGGCTTCAAAATTCGTTGCCAAAGTTAAGATTTACTAAAACTTCATACTAAAATGAAATGACTTTTTTGTTTGCATTAAATAATAAATTTTTTATATATTTTTTTCAATAAATTAATATAATTTATTGATTCATGCATAATTTTTTGTAAGTAAAATTTTTTTTAGTAAGTTAGATTTTTTCAAAATAGTTATCTTAGTAGTACACTGGAAGGAATGTCTAATAATGAAAGCATTTCTAAGCTTTAAGTATCTGTACGTTTTTTTGTGATCTTACAGATCTTATAGATGATATAACTGGGTCAGAAGAGACTGCTAACATGTTGAAAAGGTCTTAATTTTGTCTAAATTGTGATATTTTGCAAGTGTTCATACATCTATACCTTTTGTAGTCCTTATTATTGCATTCTTCCATCCTTTCCATGTGCTAAAATTTTATGTACCGTGGAAGTAAGTTTCTTCTCAGGATACTTCTGAAGCAGTAGTTCGGCAGTTTTGGATGCATATTCACCAAATTTGGGTCCATTAACCATTTCCTTGCAATTCAAAACATTCAAAATTACTCCCAATCTTCGCACAGTACCTTTATCAACTCCAATTATTCGAGCAGTCACTTCATCGTTTTCAAAAAACCTGCGTGACGAGTTGCCATCATTTGTATTCCCATACCCACACTTTGGAGAGTCTACTTTCAGGCCAAGCTCTTTGAAAAATTCATCTTTCTCTTTTTCTTTTTCAGAATTCTTTTTTTTCTGATATTCTGCTTTTCTTTGGGTGTTGCGTTATCGTCGAAAACTTCCCCATGTCGTGGTAGCATATACGCCAACTTCAAGACAGATTACATACATCTTATCCGCGCAGGCAAAGGAGATATTCCATACTCATAATTATGTTCGTCACTTTTTGATTCATCCAATTTCGGAAGTCTTCTTGATTATTTTGACAGATTGCCCATGTCAGTTAGTTAATTGATTTAAAACTTTCCCGTCGATCATAGTACGGAGAAAATCATACTTTATAGTAATAGATTTCCCTTCGTTGATTTCAATGACTGTTGGATTTAATTCGGCAATTTGATTTTTTTACATCACTCACTGTGGCTTTTATAAGTTCCGAAGACTCCTTCGCATATTTAAACAATATCGGACGGCACAATTTAACTGATGAAGGCCGTGGGTTTTTCCAATATTTTGAAGAAGGGGAGGAACAGAAGCCCTAAATTTATTAGCATCTGTTACAATTTTATCGTCCGTATTTATTGTTTGTTTATGGACGATGATCCATCACATCCCCACTTGCTAACCAATGTTATGCTCTCTGGAAGAGATTTCGACTTGTCTTCAGAGAAAGTCTCCAAGAGTCGTCTAAAAGTATGATCCATCAGATCTTGGAGGTTCACTTCGGCTGATACTACAGTAATTTTGGGATAAAGAAGTACTGCTTCCTTCTTGGCTTGACTTATTTGTTTGTATCCAGGAAGAAGATTGGCATTATGTTGTAATAATGACTCACGCAGGATCACGCAAGATCCACAAACAGCGCCAAAGCCTCTTCAGAAGTGAATTGTATAGGCAATGCAATTTGTGGTGTGGGAACACCATTTTTTATCCTTATGATTCGCTTTGGACTTGCTAACCCAATCATGGGACGTGAAATTTCAGGGGAAACTCTGCCTAGGAACAAATCTTCCTTCAGTATACGGAGCGCCACCCAGATAGCACAAAAACTTCACAAAAGGTGACAGCGTTGCAATGGAGGAAAGCTGGTCGGAGCTAAGGACTCAACAGTGTGGGTGTGCCTGCTCGTTATGACACACTTTTCTAAATAAAATAAGCAAAACATAGACAGCAAGTGTATTATGCCATTCGTAACCAAAAAATATTATTTTATATACAAATGCCAGCAACACAAAACAAGTTTTTGACCATACTAAATGTACGTGATTTTTCGTATACCGCGTGTTTTTCGACCCGAGGTTGCTTCACTTTTATTGCTCTAGAAAGTAAAACGGCAAATAGCGGCAGCTAATTTTTAGAAGTTAGGTAAATAATTAAGGGGAGGTTCTCCTCTTTTCGGCCGAAAATAAAGCGAAATTCTTTAATTTACTGTCGGATAATGAAACGACTCACGAATAGACGGTTTTGATGGTTTATTAAGCCATCTTTCTAAAATACAAGAAAAAATTTTTTTTTTACAAAATCCAATATGGCAGCCCAAAAATGGCGGGTCTTGTCAACCTCTGCAAGCGAGACATTGTTCGGAAACGTCAAGGCTGTAGCCACTTGTAGTGAACTGAAATCAAAAATTTTTTTTTTATAGTAAAGAATATTAAATTCCCTATGACTTATACCTATTTTTGAATAATTTTTATAAAAAATCATCTAATTTATGCATAATCATAGAAAAAGTTCAATTTTTACCATCTTTTTTTCGACTTTTCTTTTGTTAAAAGACTATTATTACACATTTGTTTATATTTGTTTTAGGTATAAGTCATATAAAAAATCATACCCTTTAAGAAATGCTATAGATGAAGTAACTCGGATAAGTAGATCATGAGTTACGCTTGACGTTAGGAAGAAATGGTTTCGAGATAAACGCGTTTGAAGCAAATTAGAGCAGTGGAGCGTCCCGTAGCGCGCGTGAGACAGGTGTGTTCTCCCATGAAAATACGCGTCGTATCAAAAAATCCTTTTGCACACATATTCTCGACATTCATACCTTTCATTTCATCAAAAAAAAAAAAATTGATTTTTTGAAAAAAAAAAAGAGGAGAACCTCCCCTTAATAAAGCAGCCGCCATGGCCCAGTTGGTTAGTGCGTTGGACCGCGAGTCGAAGGCAAAAAAAATAACGGGAAAACTCGTTTTCTCTTTCGGTGGCCGTCCTCTCAGCTGGAAATGGCAAAACCTCTGAGAGTAAAAAATGCTTATGAAAAAGCTCCCAACCTGCCGTTCGGAACCGGCATAAAAACTGTAGGTCCCTTCCACCCGCGTACAAATTCACACGCACAACACGGGTGGTTGCGGGAAGCTAGGCCTTAGTGTCGCGTAAGCGGGCTGTCGTGCCAGTCAATTATTATAATTATTATTATTAGGTAAATAATTAAATAATAAATAACCACCCTCAATTTCGCAGAGGTTTTTTTTTTGGGTATATTTTTTTATTCTCGATCAAAATTCGAAAAAAGGTCGAAATATAGACTTTTCGAGCAATCGGTAGATCGAACAACTTTTAAGACAAAACAAAAATTTTTTATTTTTATTATATTTATTATTAACGTACCTTTTAGAAAAACCCAACAAGTTATCGATTGGTCACTTTATTTACATACAAATCAAATCTTAAAGATGACAAAAAAAAAACCAAAAATACACATTTTTCTCGATGTGGATAAATTGTCAACTTTGGTAGAACCGTTACCTCCCAAACTACTAATCCGAATTTTATGAAGGTTATATTTTCGTTATTCTCAATAATATCGGAAAATTTTTTCATAAAAAGCTTGTATTGAGTAAAGTATTGTAAGTAAGTAAGTAAAGTGTAAGTAAACAAGAAATCCCATCTTAATAAAATAAACCATTTTTATGATTTCAAAAAAGACGCTTTCGCTTTACGGGAATGCTCAAATGGGTCAATATTGCGATTCAAATTCCAAACGTACTCAGCGAGCATTGCTAGGTACTTTCTGCAAGTAGCTTAATTTGTTGGTGAAACTTTTCACCGTGCTCATCAGAAACAGCCCCAAGATTTTCTTTGAAAAAATCAAGATGCGAGTGAAGGAAGGGCGAAGCCAGAACTTGGAAATTAACATTTTTCCCGATTTTAAGTCGAGTCGAAGTCTTTGCCGCGTACGGACGTGTTTTTCAGTCGCTATGTCGCTTAGATCTCGTTGTGCTTTGTGCTCTAAGTCTAAGTACCACCAAGGACTCTGTCGTAAATTGTGCCCTCTGCAAGTCTGCTTTCCACAGCGCTTGTTGTAATGGCATAGACACTAACTTGCTAAATTTAATCCAGAACAATATAAAATTGGTTTATAATTGTAATTCGTGCATAAACTCTAATTGGCATGCTGTTGTTGCTGATCTTATAATTGAAGTTAGAGAGCTCTCGCAGCTCTCCTCTGCTTTGCCTATTCTCTGTAATAACGGTATTGCTGGCCCGTCGCATAGTGCTGCTGCCGCTGAAACTACGGACAAGTATAAGAGCTCCAATGTTGTCGCAAATCGAGCTGCCTACGCTCAGTCCAATGCCTTACAGAACTGCTCCACCTCAAAGTCTCCACGACCTAATGCTCCCGTGCGCTCACCTGCTCGCTCTAAGACTGCTGCTGTGACGACTTCTGCTCTCTCTTATGCTCAGACTGCTGTTGCCGCTGGGGCTACACTTGCTACTCACTCTGCTACTGAAGGTATCGCTTCTGCTGCCGCCGTCGTTTCTCCAGTTCATGCTGCTGTTGCTACTGCATCGCCAAATGCTAATAATGCTCCTTCACATTCTGCTTTGCTGTCTTCACAACATAACAACTGGACCAACATAAAGCATAAAAACAAAAGTGATCGGCTGCTTGTTGTTGGCTCTAGTGCAAACTCGGAACTCGATGTAGCTGTGCGTTTGAAGTGGCTGCACTTGGTTTCTTTTTCACCATCAGTCTCAGCTGACAACATCACTGACTATGTTGCTAAACATGCGGACATTGAAAGGCGGTTTCTCGCAGGCTACAAATTAGTAAAGAAAGATGTTTCGATGGATTCGCTTAAGAGAGTCAACTTTAAGTTGGGCGTCCCCGACTCTCTGTTCGAGAAGTTGCTAACACCAGATTTGTGGCCTGCCAGCGTCAACGTTCACCCATTTCGGTTTTTTCCCAAAAGCAGGGTTCAGCATGTCGACCCTTGACCTGGGCCGCCAAATTGCAAAGCAACTAAACCGCTGCGAATCTTTTTTCAAAACGTCTCTGGCCTTCGAACTAAGGGCCAGTTGGTAAGAGCCATGAGTTCGCAACTTGAATTCGACGTTTTTGTTCTAATCGAGACGTGGTTAAACATGGACTTTTTCGATGAGGAGTTCTTTGATTCCTCTCTATACAACGTTTTCAGAAAAAATAGAGATGCACTTAAAACTGGCTATATGAGAGGTGGCGATGTACTTGGTGCAGTTCAAAATAAACACCGCGCAACTGCTTTCTCTCTTGACAATCAGGATTCTCTGCTGGACCAACTTTGCGTGCGTGTGCAAGGCTCGTCGGGGTCGCTCTTTATTTGTGCATCTTACATCCCACTGAATAGTGCTAACAGCCTGTACAAAGCGCATGTCGATAATGTAATGTCACTGGTTTCGAGTAAGCTTGGCAACAATCATCTGTGCGTGCTGGGTGATTTCAATTTAACTAATATTAAGTGGTCTCATATTGACAATAATAACGTTTTAATTCCTAGCAATATCAACAGTTCCTGTGAAATGTATTTAGTTGATAGTTTCTTAAGTATCGATCTTTTGCAAATTAATGGCTGCTCCAATAAACTTGGCAGATTCTTAGATTTAGTAAATTTTAACCTATCTCAATGTCATTCTTTTGAGTTTTAAAGTCGATTAGGACCGGCTGCAGTATAGTTTATGTTCCAATTGTGTTTTATTTCGGTCGAAAAGTGAACAGGAATAATTAAAATATAATTAATTTAAATATTTAGCAGAAAACGTGTTCCTTCGTTAGAACATCATCCGCACTGCGCCGCAGCCAACTTGTAGATTCTCCGAAGTGGCCTGTAACCTTTTTTTTTATAAACGAGCCAACACGCAGGGGATACACCTTTAAATGCTAGGCATTGCGCTGGTTCAGGAAGGATATATAGGTTGGGAGAAAGGATGTTGGGTGAAGAATTTGTGGACTCTTGCATTGAACCCATCAAGATCATAAGTGCTGGGGAAAATATCTGCAGGGAGACCATTCCACAATCGCGCTGTACGATCCAGGAACGTACTTTCTCTGTAGTGCGTAGTGCGCTGGAACATCGTTTCGGCGTGGAATGCACTTGAATTCGACGTTTTTGTTCTAATCGGGACGTGGTTAAACATGGACTTTTTTGATGAGGAGTTCTTTGATTCCTCTCTATACAACGTTTTCAGAAAAAATAGAGATGCACTTAAAACTGGCTATATGAGAGGTGGCGATGTACTTGTTGACAATCAGGATTCTCTGCTGGACCAACTTTGCGTGCGTGTGCAAGGCTCGTCGGGGTCGCTCTTTATTTGTGCATCTTACATCAAACCGAATAGTGCTAACAGCCTGTACAAAGCGCATGTCGATAATGTAATGTCACTGGTTTCGAGTAAGCTTGGCAACAATCATCTGTGCGTGCTGGGTGATTTTAATTTAACTAATATTAAGTGGTCTCATATTGACAATAATAACGTTTTAATTCCTAGCAATATCAACAGTTCCTGTGAAATGTATTTAGTTGATAGTTTCTTAAGTATCGATCTTTTGCAAATTAATGGCTGCTCCAATAAACTTGGCAGATTCTTAGATTTAGTAAATTTTAACCTATCTCAATGTCATTCTTTTGAGTTCTAAAGTCGATTAGGACCGGCTGCAGTATAGTTTATGTTCCAATTGTGTTTTATTTCGGTCGAAAAGTGAACAGGAATAAGTAAAATATAATTAATTTAAATATTTAGCAGAAAACGTGTTCCTTCCACAGAGCGCTTGTCAGAAAAGAGGAAGAGAAAAGGAGTGTGTGCCAAACGTCAAAAAAAGGGGTAAAGCCGGCGTTGCCAACCGCGCTGGCAGCGACCGACACAGGCTCCACGAGCGCCTCCAACATCACTGCCCGACGATGATGTTCGTTCGAACATCATCCGCACTACGCCGCAGCCAACTTGTAGATTCTCCGAAGTGGCCTGTAACCTTTTTTTTTATAAACGAGCCAACACGCAGCGGATACCCCTTTAAATGCGAGGCATTGCGCTGGTTCAGGAAGGATATATAGATTGGGAGAAAGGATGTTGGGTGAAAAATTTGTGGACTCTTGCATTGAACCCATCAAGATCATAAGTGCTGGGGAAAATATCTGCAGGGAGACCATTCCACAATCGCGCTGTACGATCCAGGAACGTACTTTCTCTGTAGTGCGTAGTGCGCTGGAACATCGTTTCGACGTGGAATGCATGGGCGCCAGTGTTCGAACGGGTTGCCCGGGGAAATACCCGGAGCGATGGCAGCAAGCTGCTCATCTCCACTGAGCAATTACAGAAAAAGTATCGGTAAAATAAAACCACACATGCCACGTTTCGACGATGCTCCTAGGAGTCAATAGAACTGGATGCCCTACTGTCCCCAATAAGTTTAATCGCACGGTTTTGCACCCTATCCATGAGCTCCAAATGGGTTTGGGAAGCCCCTGCCCATAGGTGCGAGTTAAACTCCATTTTAGGTCGGATATAGGTAGTATAAATAATGCGGACATCGGACGGGGTGAAATATTTTTTGCACCGCTTTAAGAAGCCGAGGCACTTGGCTGCTTCTTTCGACACGCCAAAAATATGATCGTTCCAACGAAGATCCTTCTTAATGGACATGCCCAGAACATCAAGAGCTGCCGATTCCGCCATACTCACACCATCCATAACCTGGGATGTGGGGAGACTCGTTTGTGGTATAACAGGCAACAATGGGTCATGCGAGGATTAAAATCAACCCTATTCGCTTGACCCCACTTGGAGATTGGTTGTAGATCGCTATTAAGTGAGTCATTCATACGGCGCCGTTCTCTCTCAATCTCCACAGAGCTGGGGCGCTTTGTGAAAGAGTATGAATGACAAATGGTACTGTCATCCGCAAACGAGTAGATGGGAATCTTCGTCGACGACAATAGGTCTTTGATGAAGATAAGGAAAAGGGTTGGACAAAGGACCGAACCCTGCGGCACTCCCGCGTTAAGGGAATGCTTTTCCGAGGCTATGCCGTCTATTACAACACGAATAAAGCGATCATAGAGGAAGCTCGTAATCCAACGAGAGAAGATACTACCGACGCCATTGGCAATCAATTTAGACACGAGTGCTTTATGCCACACCCGGTCGAAGGCCTTGGAAATATCCAATGCAACAACCTTGCTTTCACCGAGGTTTAGAATGCTATGGTTCCATTTCTCGGTGAGGACCGCCATAAGGTCTCCCGTCGATCGCTGTCTCCGAAAGCCGTATTGGCGGTCACTAAGCAGTCTATTGTGCTCCAGATATTTCACAAGGTTGAAGTTTACAATGCTTTCCATTGCTTTGGAAAGCACCGAGCAAATTGCTATAGGTCGATAGTTCGCAGGGTCAGTAGTCTTGCCTTTTTTGGGAACTGGTTGAACATTTGCCACCTTCCAGCATGTCGGAAATACACCAGTGGTGTATGACATGCTGAAAAGTTTACGTAATGGACAAGCCAGTGTGTGGAAAATATATAGAAATTATGAACGAGTGCTGCTGCTGTGAAAGCTTGTTTATTACTGACTTCAACTCAAAAGAGTACATTTGGAATGTATGATTGACTTAACTAATACAAAGCAAAAACGCGTGTATAAAAGAAAGAAAGAAAGCTTAACATAAGGAATTCATGTGTAGTGTACGCCTAAATAACAGGACCCAATCAGCTCATATTTTCAACATCTTCCGCCCCCGCCATGGAGCTAGAGATTTCTAAAGGCACTAGTAGTTGTATTGGACGTTTCAGAACGCTTTTGTTAGCTAGTCGGATATCGCATGATCGTACACGCCCGTCTCTGCCAGGATAAACAGTCTCAACTATGGCCATTTTCCACAATAATCGAGATTTCAGATCTTCATGCAGCAAGACGATATCGCCAATTTTTATGCTTCGGCTCAGACCGCCCTTGTTGTGGTGTATTGCTCGCAGTTGATTTAAGTATTCGTCGCGCCACCGCTTTAAGTATCGCTTTAACACCGTTTGCCTTAACTGCCAAGACCTGGAAAGAGATTTTTGGTCGATTGTAAAATTAAAATTAGTGTTTGGTAAAACTGAAGCGCCACGATGCAAGAAGTGAGATGGCGTCAACGGCTCCAAGTCCTTTTCGTCGCTTGATACGTATGTGAGTGGTCTGTCATTGATGATGCTTTCGACTTCAGTTAGAAAAGTTGCGAGTTCGCTACTGGTGAGGAGTTCCTTGCCAATCGATGCTTTTATAGCTATTTTTACGCTTCGGACTAGGCGTTCCCAGAAACCTCCCCACCAGGCTGCTCTTTCAGGAATATATTTCCAAACAATGCCTTTGTGCGCGGTAGATTGTTGAACGGTATCTGCTTCAAGAAACTGAAACAGTTTCGTTATCTCGTGGTTTGCTCGCTTGAACGTTTTCGCGTTGTCAGACATAATAACGCTAGGAATACCACGTCTCGCTATAAATCGCCTTATTGCCTCGATGCAGCTTTTTATTGACATGTTCTCTACTAGCTCGAGGTGTACTGCTCGAATCGATGCGCATGTGAAAAGCATTATGTACGCCTTATTTAAAGAGTCGGAGTTTGGTTCTTTTACGTATAGCGGCCCAGCAAAATCGACTCCAGTGGTCTCAAATGGCCTGCTTGTTTTTATGCGCTCCACTGGAAGTGCTACCCAAGGTTCAGATCCATATTTGCCATGAAGTCGCTTACAAATAACGCATTTGTGTAAAATAGATTTAATCAGTTGTCGGCCTTGTATTATCCAATACGACCTCCTGATATAGGTCAGTACCATATTGATTCCACCGTGTAGTGTGTCCTTATGGGCCTCGTACACAATCAGGACACTTAACCAGGAACATTTTGGTAAAATTATAGGCTTACTCGTCGAATCGTCAGAAATATCGCTATTCGATATCAGCATACGGCTTTTTACTCGTAAAACGTTGTTGATTAAAATCGGATTCAATGATACAATTTTTGATGTTTTATGCACTTCGCCTGTTCGCTTGATTGATGCAATCTCTTCGCTGTAGAATTGTAGTTGCTGTTGCTCTATCCAATATAACTCTGCCTGTCGTATTTCGGTAGCTGTAAGCTCTTCCATGCTGGACATTGATTTCATGACCTTTTTTCGTTTTATTAAGTTCCTTCGTTCGTCTTTTAAATGCTTGATGAATCGTAAAACGAATGCTGTTGTTCTTATTAAACGCTTGTATTTGCTGAACTTTTCTAATGTCAAAATTGGTTCGTTTTGTCTCGTTGTGGCGCCCTCGTTCGAGATATTCGTTGTGTTTATCGCTGCTAAACAAATGTTTGGTTCGGGCCAATCTGTTACCTTCTCACTAAGCCATGCTGGACCATGTTTCCATATTTTCGAAGTCAACAAATGTTCTGCCTTAACACCTCGAGTGAGTAAATCAGCTGGATTCGATTTACCGTCACAATGACGCCAATCGTAGACGCTGGTCAAGCTGTTGATTTCCCTTACTCTCGGCGTTATGTACGGTTTAATATTTTTCGCGCAGCCAAGTATCCAATTAAGGGCAATAGTTGAATCGGTCCATAATGTAACAGATTCAATTGTCAGATCAAATGAGTTCAAAATAAATTTTTTCAGACGTGCCGCTACCAGCGCTGCAGTCAGCTCCAATTTCGGCAATGTAAGTTCATTTTCGGCATGTTTGTTAAGTGGACTTATGCGGTTTTTTGAACAAATAAACATTGTTTCAATTTTATCATTGTGATCGTCAGTTCGAATATACGCTACCGCTCCGTACGCTTGTGGACTAGCATCGGCGAATATATGCAGCTGATTGGTAGCCGTTTTTTTCTTGGCCAAACATCTCGGTATAACCATATCGCTTAAAACCTGTAGTTCCCCTTGCCAATTTTCGAGCTCACACGCTAATTCTTCGCTCAAAGTTTTGTCCCATGGCACTTTTGCTTTCCAAACTCTCTGAAGAAGTAATTTTATTCTTACTGTGAAAGGTCCTAAAATTCCTAGGGGGTCGTATACACTGGCCATCACTTTGGTTACATTTCGCTTCGTAGGCCTAAGTCGATTCACCATCTTGATGGAACTTCTCAAGTCAACGCCGATTGTATCGCTAGCTGTGCACCAATTCATGCCAAGTACCTTCTGGATAATGGGTTGTTCAATTCCGTCACTCGTAAAATTTTGCTTTAGATTTATATCATTTGTGCTCCATTTTCTTAATTTGAAATTAGCTGAGTTCATTATTTCAGTTGCGGTCGTTACAAGATTTCTTGCTTCGAGGTGTGTGGCCACGCTTAGAATAAGGTCGTCGACGTAAAACGATTTCTGTAACTTCTCGCATATGGGCCCATAATGTTCCGTCATCGCTTCAAGATGCTTTTTGATTGTTGCCGCCAGTAAATATGGACTGGATGCTACTCCAAAAGTTACTCTGTTCATCCGGTATTCCACTACTTTTGGTAAATTTTCGGTGTCATTGGGTACAACATCGTACCACAAAAACCTGTGCGAATCTCGTTCTCGATGACTTAAAGAAATTTGCAGGAAAGCTTTTTCTATATCCGCGGTAATGGCAATTTGGTTGGAACGAAATCTTATTAATATTGTTAATAAATCAGCAATAAGATTTTCGCCAGCACTTAAGTGCTCATTTAACGAAAGGAGCTCAGGCTCGCTCGACGAAGCGTCAAAAACGATTCGCATTTTTGTGGTTAATTTGTCATCTCTATAAACCGGTCTATGCGGCATATAATAAATTGGACTTTCGGTATTAATTTCCAAAACCTTTTCAGCAACACCCATATTTATCAGCTCTTGCATACCGCTGTGATATTGTCGCATCTTGATTTTATCACTTAGTAATTTGATTGTCAAGCCGTTTAATCGACGTTTCGCGACATTTTTATTATCATTCAAGAGTTCGCTGGATATTTTCCATGGGAGGCTTACTTCGTACCGACCGTTCACAAACTTAATATCAATCGGCGTAGACGCTTCACTATTATCTGCGGTTATTCCAAGCGACTCTAGGTTCCAAAAATTCGAAAGTTTAAAGCCTTCGTCGCGCTCGTGTAATGTATTAAATACATAATCGGTTTGGATGTTTTCACTTGAACCACCTTGAATGGTCCAACCAAAAAATGTCTTCACTGCCACTAAATTTTCATCAATTAGTTTACTTTCAAGCGAATTAAATTTCCAGTAACTGTCTTGACCTATTAGCATGTTTATACCACTTATTAAATTTTCGTCACACACTATTTTTTCAGCTAAGTCAACTTGAGAAAACTTGAAGCTGAACACGCTTTCGTTTGGGACCGGCAAAATATCTGCACAAATTGTCGGAACTACGATGGCAATTACTTCGATACAGTTATTATTATATTGGCTTCGTACGCTCACTTTGACCTTTTTCATATTTGTCATTGGCTTATTTTTAGTTTCGCCGAATGTTAATATTCTCGACCTTTCTTCACCGATTACCGATAGTTCAAGTTCTTTTGCCACCTTTTCACTTATGTACGTTTTTTGACTTCCATTATCCATTATAATACGCGTTAACAGTTTTTTATTATTTTCGCCGCACAAAATTGATTTAGCTGTTTGTAGAAAAATGTTAGTGTCTTTATCATGTGATGCGCTCAAAGTCGCTGTGGAATTTAGACTGTTTGCCACTGTAGCCGTTCGCTCGGTGGTGATCTTAATGTTTTGATTCGCTTTCTCGTATGGTTCGTTGTTTTGTTGTTGGATTCTACTTTCGCATAAAGATGTTATGTGGCGTCCTTTGCATCGCTCACACTTTACCCACTGGCTTTTGCAAAACCGGGACGTATGATTTTTACCGGTACAACGGTAGCATCTTCCTTCTTTTTGTAAAATAGATTTTCGCTGAACAATTGAAATGTTGCTATTGCAGTTTTGCGTGTTATGTTTTGTGCTTTTGCAAAATAAGCATTGTTTTTGTATGCCACTAGAACTTGTGAGCAATCCCACAGCAGTTCCTCTCGCTATATTTTTTGGTCCGTTGAATCTCTCCTTGCTCTCAACTTCTGACAGTTTTGATTTTTCCAACGCCTCGACCTCCGTTTTAATAAAGTTAAGTAGACTTTCTAATTCTTCTTTCCCTTCGGCTTTCGCCATGTCGACTACGGTATGGGAACTTACATTAAGTGCATTCGGCAACGGTTTTTTATGATATTCAATGCGGAGTTTAGAGGGAAGGCATTTCAAAATAATTGATTTTATGATGATTGCGTACTGGGAAGGAGAGATTTGGAGAGCCGCGAGCGTTCTTATTATTGCCGTTACTTCGTTGTATAAACTGCGAAGGCCTTTTAAATCGCCTGGCGATTGGACCGAGTTCATTTCCAGAAGTTTCTGAACATACTTTTCCACGATTTTGTCGGTGTTGCCGTATTGCTCTTGTAGAAGAGCAATGGCATCGTCGTAACATTTTTCGCTTGGCGTAAAACCTGTTATAGTGTTAGCTGCAATTCCTATCAATGCCTGACTCAAGTAGCTGAATTTCGTTGCTGGTGGTATTTTGCTGTTGTTATGCACCACACGCTTAAACTGTTCCCAAAATGGGAGCCAGTTCTCGAAGCTTCCATCAAATTGTTTCAATTCTATTGCCTTAAGTCTCACGCCTGTAAAGTCGTCTTCATCGGCACGATAAACTCTTTCCATCTTGTTCTCGTCACCTGATCCACTACCAATCGCACCATCACCCCTTTCTTTAAGCAACAAAAATTCCAATTTAGCTATGAGTGACACTGCTTTGTCGTCGTATTCCATTGTCGCCTCGAACTCACGTGCCATATCTTCTTCCTTTAGGAATGGCTTCACGGATTCGTCGGCTTTTCGTAAACGCTCATGAGCGTTTCGAAGACGTTGTAAAAATATGTTAATTTCTTGCCGCCTGGACGGCTCTTCCGTGGTGTTCTTTAAGAACTCGTTGATGCTATTACACAATTTTGTAAATTGAGTGCGGCAAGTTGCACGGTATGTAGCTTCCATCTTTGCTACAATTTCAAAATTATCGCTATAATTCGCGCTCGCTCGTATTAAACTTTCACCCGTTAGAGTTTTTCGCAAAAAATTGTAATGCAAAACTCAGCAGCACGTCCCGGGTTTCGGCACCATGTGGAAAATATATAGAAATTATGAACGAGTGCTGCTGCTGTGAAAGCTTGTTTATTACTGACTTCAACTCAAAAGAGTACATTTGGAATGTATGATTGACTTAACTAATACAAAGCAAAAACGCGTGTATAAAAGAAAGAAAGAAAGCTTAACATAAGGAATTCATGTGTAGTGTACGCCTAAATAACAGGACCCAATCAGCTCATATTTTCAACACAGTGAGGTAGTTCACTTTTGCAAAACAAGGGCTGGAATGCCGTCCGGCCCTGAAGCCTTATTTACATCGAGATTTGCAACCACTCTTTTAACTACCCGTGTCCGAAAATGAATTTCTGGCATAGAGCAAGATACGTTTTCGACTACGGGCAGTGGTTGATCCCTGGGGGCAGAGAGGAATTCTCAGCGAAAATTTTAGCCAACAAATTAGCTTTATCACCCGAGTGAGTGATGATTTGATAATTTTTAAGAAGAGTTGGGATTGAAGACGATGTTTGGTTCTTCACCTTCTTAACGAATGACCAAAAGTTCTTACTACCACGTTGTCATTGAAGAGCTTTTTTTCCTTTGGCGCTGTTCGTGCAGAAACTTTTGGCGCCTTAGGATGGCATTGCATCGATTTCTAGTCTGTTTACGCAGCTGTTCAGTGTCGGTATTTTTATTTGCCTGCCATGCTCTGTAAGCTTCCTCTTTAGACCTGACAGCAATTCTGCATGTCTCATTAAACCAGAGATTGTCCTTAAGTTTAATGCAAATTTTCTTATTAGGGATGAAGGACCGCATTCCCAATAATATTATTTCTTCAACCATTTTGGCTGCGGCATTTATGCTTCTTTCAAGAAAACACAATTTCCAATTGAAGTGGGCGAAAAATTCATTAAGTCCACTACAGTTAGCTTTATCATACATCCTCACTAGGCGCTTCGGGGCTAAGGGCGAAGCATTGCGCATAGAATAGTATGAGAAAGACGCCAAAATGGTACAATGGTTCGAGTTTCCAAGAGGTGCGTGCAACATCATATTTTTCATAATGTGAAGTGAGAATAAGGTCTGGAGTATTGAGAGCTTGCCCCTCAATGCAGGATATATATGTTGGTACATGCACTATTTGAGTCAAGTTATTAGACTCGGCAAGAGCTCGACAAATAAGCCTTCAGGAGTTGTGTGGCTGGAATGACGTAGCCAATTGGAATTATAAATATTGAAATCGTCAGCAACTGCTATTTCACTATTCGGATACGATTCCAGAATATGGGAAATAGAATCAGAGAGAAGATCAAACTTGTTATAAGTAAAATCTCTTCCTGAATTCGGGCTTCTGTACAGAAAGCAGAGGTGCAGAATGTGCGACTGGATATTGAATTTAACCCACATGGAGCTAAATTCGGCATCCGTCGTGTATAGTTGTTGCTGGCACTGGTACGCAACATTACTGCACACATAAAGGGAAAGACCCCTGTGAGGAGAGAATAATGGCAGTAAGTGGTACCCCGGGATGTGAAAATCCAGTGGATCTGCATCCTCACACACCTGGGTCTCACTTAGTGCCATTACATGGGGTTTATGGAGGTTAACGAACGCGTATACAGCGAACAGGCTATGCGAAATTTGTCCAGCACCATGACCTGGGTGGGTTAAAGGACAAGGAAAGCAGTCGGAAATGCGATCTGACGCACTGGAAAATTGATGTTGCCCTGCAGTAAGTGTTATGCCTTTACCACAGAGCAGTCAATTTCCCAGTGTCGAACAGGACCGCATGTAGCGCTACTGAAAACTGACTGATCAACAGAGGAGACCTAGTGCAAATGATATTAAAGTGCTTAGTCGTCTTGCTGGCTTCGATCCGCATTAAGGCTAAATACTTTAGCATCAGCCTGATTTGCGCGCACGCCCCGACGGAAGAGAAGGACGATGCGACCAAGGATGCCTTCTATGCGAAGCTCGATTACGTCTACGACGGGTGCCCGGCCCATGACGTCAAAATCGTCCTCGGGAACTTCAATGCAAAGGTCGGACGAGAAGGTATATTTGGTCCCACAGTCGGGCAGTTCAGCCTCCACACGACCACTACGAACAACGGTCTGAGGCTGATCGACTTCGCCGCGGCACGAAACATGGTAGTTAGTAGCACTAGATTCCAGCACCTCGATATCCACAAGGCCACCTGGTTATCCCCCGATCAATCCACCCGCAACCAGATTGATCACATTGTGATTGATGGAAGGCATGCTTCTAGCATTGTAGATGTGCGCACGTTCCGAGGACCCAACATCGACTCGGACCACTACCTTGTTGCAGCCAAGGTACGCATGCGTCTTTGCGCAGCGAAGACAGCGCAACCTAGTTTGCGAAGAAAGCTGGACATCAGTAAGCTGCGATCACAAGGGGTAGCCGAAGCCTACTCCGCTCAACTCTCCAACGTGCTCGGTCGCTCCCCCTCTCCACCTGATGACATCGGCGGATTATGGGCTCACTTATCCCACTCTATGCGCGCCGCCGCAGAAAATGTCCTTGGTTTTCGACGCCCACCACCAAAAAACCAATGGTACGATGAAGAGTGTCGCGCAGCCACTGCAGCGAAGAATGCTGCCTACAAGAAGACCCTGCAGTCGGCTGCCACGCGAGCCGTGACCGAAAATTACCGGGAGGAGAGGAAGAAAGAGAGGTGCCTTTTTAGACGCAAGAAACGGGAGCAAGAAAGGCGCGAGCGTGAGGAAATCGAGGAGTGCAGGTGCAGGAACGACGCCCGAAAATTCTTCCAAAAAGTTAAGCGTCTCACGGAAGGATTTAAGCCCCGGGCATCTTCTTGCAGAGACGAAAACGGGGATCTGTACTGAGGTTGTGGAAGGAGCACTTCACCAAGCTGCTCGCAGGCGACGAAGGGAACAATACCGCCAGTGGTGAAGATGCCCAGATGGTACCAATCGCCGACGACGGTGTGGATGTGCCACCGCCCAGCCATGACGAGGTCCGGGTCGCTATCCAGCGACTCAAGAACAATAAAGCTGCATACAGCTGCAGGGCCGGATGGGCTACCAGCTGAATTGTTCAAGGCCGGCGGCGGTGCATGCATCAGCTCATCTGCAAAATATGGCTGGAGGAACGAATGCCCAACGATTGGAACCTCAGTGCCCTTTGCCCTGTGCTGAAGAAAGGCGACCCAACAATATGCGCCAACTACAGGGGTATCAGCCTACTTCCGATTGCATACAAGGTCCTGACGAGCGTACTATGTGAAAGATTAAAGCCACTCGCCAAGGCGCTGATTGGACCTTATCAGTGCGGCTTTAGTCCACCATCGACCAGATATTCACTCTACGCCAAATCCTGGAGAAGACCCATGAGAATCAAATCGATACACACCATCTCTTCATCGATTACAAGGCAGCATTCGATAGCCCGATAAGGGATCGTCTATATGCCGCATTGTCTGAACTTGGTATCCCTGCAAAGCTCGTGAGACTTTGCAGAGCGACGTTGAGCAATACGCGCAACTCCGTCAAGGTTGGAAGTGACCTCTCCGACCCCTTTGATACCGTCCGAGGTTTCAGACAGGGCGATCCTTTGTCCTGTGACCTCTTCAACTTCACCATGGAGAGTGTTCTGCGCAAGGCCGGTGTTCATCGTAATGGCACAATTTTCAACAAAAGTGTCCAGCTCCTTGCCTACGCTGATGACATTGATGTCATCGGACGTAACAAGCGAGATGTCACCGCTGCTTTTGCGGCTATCGAAAGAGAATCTGCCAAAATGGTCGGCACGCCAAAGCTACTGAATGACGGTCCAATGTTGTCGGATCAATCTACCATAGCAAAGAATGCAGAACTTTTATTATTTCAGTCTACAAAAACAGTATTCTCGCAGACACAAACAGCATTCTCGCAGGCACCAAAAAGTATTTTCTAAACAAATTTTGGGTTGCTGAACACAAAATTGAAAATCCAAAAATCTTTTTAAGAAGCGTTTTTCTTCGAAAAACAAGTTTTCTTCCTCTTATTTTAGTTATGAACACATACATATCCCGAAAACGAATTATCCATTATCCAGCATCCAAAAAGGATTGCTCTATTTTTTTCCAAGGACTATAAACCAAATGACCCATTTCCTAAAAACTGTAAGATCTTGTAGAAATTTCAAGAAGATTGGTTCGAAAATATAGTGACTGGTGGGCATGATCAACCTTATATTTAAATAGGATAGAGAATATTTAATTACCACAGTGGACGTGGGGGTAGCATATAATTAGCATATAGTAGCATATAATTTACACAGAGTCAGTCAGTTAGGAATTATATGTATAGAGAATATGAAATGTTAAGCCCTTGGATATGTAAGGTGTACACATAACGGCACTTACATTCCACGAAATGCAACAAAGTCTCCTATTTTTGTAATTTGTTTAACCTTCGGAGAACACACTTATTTTTTTCAAACATCGGGAACACTTTAGGTCAATTAGGTCCTATAATTCCACAACTTTTAAATCGTTTAACTTAAAAAATCTGTGTTATATTTTGAATATTGTTGTAATAATTTTTAAACATGATAGGTACTTATGAATTGTGTAACATACTTTAAAAAAGTTCGTGGTGTATTTGATTATTGTCTTAGCAATTTGTAAATACTATAGCTACCTGTGAAGTTTATAACATACTTCAAAAAACTTGCGAGAAAAACAAGTTTTGGACCAGATTTAATCGCTTAAAGTAGGAGTATGGTCTGCTTGACCCAGTGTGATCTCCAACGGTTAAACAATGCACCTTACGCCGAGCATGATACGATCAATGCAGGTGTATTTACGATAGGTGTTCTCGCATACGCTCTCGCTTCTATATAGGTTTAGATATGAAAACAGTGTTGCTTCTTTTTGATTTACTTATTCTATTTTACATTTCTTGCGTGCCTATACATTTGTGGACGCCGAGTTTATAAAGCAAATGTGAGCGAAGTGGCAACCCTGGCGTCAGCCGACCAACAGCGGTTATGCCAGTGAAACGACAGCGGGCAAGCGAAGATTACGTTGCCGGGACGGCGGCGCGACGTTTAACGTTTTATCAATTTTACCTTCGGGAATTTTTCAGTAATATATTTAAATAAATGTTTTAAATCAAAAGGAGTGCGCGTTTTAACATTTTTCTCATATATCAGAAGTGGGATCGGAAGCCGCGAAACAATAAACGCCAATACGAGTGAAGTGTACAAAAGAAAATAACTGTACATGCAAGTCGGCTGTACGCGCGAGCTAACGGTACACGGTACGGTCACGCCATACGCTGTCCTACGCAGTCGCGTCATACGCTGTCCTACGCAGTCGCGTCATTCGCTGTCTTACGCAGTCGCGTCATACGCTGGCACACTCGGTGCGCAGTCGCAAACGAGCACGCCACGCGCAGACGTGTACGGTCGCGCATACGACCCAAGCACACGCACACATAAACGAGCGGAAGGGGAACGAAAAACAATAGAAACGGCAAATGAAGGCAGGTGCAAAACCAAAAACATGGAGAACGTAAAGAACAACCAACAAGCGATACGGTAAAAGTGAACGAAAACAATAGACGCGGAACGGGGAAAAAACGAGTGAAGTTGCGAAACCAGAGACACGGCGAAAGTAAAGAAAAAAGAACGAGCGACACGGTTAAAGTGAATGCGAATGAAAACGATAGACACGGTTAACGTAAGGAAGGAAAAAACGAGCGAACAATGGTGAAAGTGAATACGCAACAGCAACTAAAAGAAATGTTGCGCGGGAAGGGGTTGCCGACCGGTGGCACGAAACCCGAACTCGTGCAGCGGTTGTGCGAGGAACTGGGGAATGATGAAGTGTCGGTGACGTGCGAAACGGGGCTGCAGGAACAAATTAACGAGTTGCGCGAAATGTTGACGAACGTGCTGGAAGCGGTGCAAAGGCGGCCGGCACAGCAAAGTGACGAAGCGGAAGACAACGGGAGCCGAGGCAGCGCAAGTGAAATAGCTATTCGAGGCGCAACACGTACGAACTATTCGGTGAAAGAGATAGCCGAGACAATACCGGAATATGACCCCACGAAAGATGACATTTTCTCGATTGAGCAATTCAGGGAACGGGTGAACAAGTCCATTGCCGCGTATCGGTGGGACGAAAAGTGTGTTTTGTTGGCAATTTATAGCAAGCTGAAAGGGCCTGCTAAGCAGTGGCTAGACGCGTCGCCGGTTTTGTATGAAACGTGTCGAGAACTATCGAGTGCGTTGGTGGAAGAGTTCGGTGCAGTGGGCGATGAAGCGGATGTCCATCATAAAATGAGTAGTGCGGTGCGCCAACCTAACGAAAGGGCGACTGATTACTTTTTTCACATAAGTGCACTGGCAAAAAGATACAAATTAAGTGAAGCGGCGGCAATCAAATATGCGCGCGATGGGCTGAAACACCGTGAATTGCAATTGGCGATTGCCCCTCTTTATTTTACGTCCATGAAGCACATGCGGGAAACGGTTGATGACTATTTACGAAATTTTGCATTATACGGTGGTAATCGTGGCAATCGGAACACGGAAAAAGAAAACAAAACGGGCGCGAAGTCAAATGTTGAAGCGAAAAACAAAGAAATTGTGTGTTACAATTGTGGTAAAAGTGGCCACATTTCTAGCAAGTGCGCGAAACCGCAGCCGCGGCGGCGGCGGTGCGAGGACTGCCAAAAGGTGCACCCAAAAGGCGAGCCTGAGAACTGTGGCAAAAGAAATACGACGGTGCGCGAAGTACAATTTAAAAAGATAGACAAGCCGTTTACCAAATCCGTGTGCGTCGGAGGCAAAACGGTGTTAGCTTTCATTGATACCGGAAGTCAATGCAACATGATTCGCGAAGATGCCATAAGTGGCATGGACGGTAAAATTGAACAGTGCTCGATGAAAATATGTGGTATCGGTGGTGGTGTACGGTTTTCGAAGGAAAAGATAAGCACCCGGCTAGACATTGATAAAGTTTCTTGGAATATTGAGCTGTACGTGGTGTGTAACGAAATGTTAGAGTCGGACGTAATACTTGGGCAAGAGATTTTTCAAAACGAGCGAATTCGGGCGACATTCGAGAATGCGGGCATGACATTTAAAGCGGTTGATGACGCGGTACAGTCAGTGAAGCGTGAACCTTTCGTTGAGGAGATGTGCGTTTTGGTGACGGGAGCGAGTGCGAGAAACAAACTTTGTTGAAACTGTTGGCCGATTTTAGAGATATATTCGCAAATAACCTGGCCGAAATCGGTAAGACTGACTTAATCGAAATAAACATCGAGTTGTATACGGCTAAACCGATCGCGCAGCAACCGTATCGGGTACCGGAACCGGAAAAGCAAGTCGTGGCCGAAATTGTGAACGACCTACTGCAAAACGATATTATATCGAAATCCGAATCAGTGTATGACAGTCCCGTCGTGTTAGTGAGAAAGAAAACGGGCGATGATCGTATGTGCGTGGACTATCGACGTTTAAATCAGCATATCGTGAAGGAAATATTTCCGATACCAAACATCGAAGAGCGTTTACAAGAAGCAAAACAATACACCTATTTCTCGGTGTTAGATCTGAATAGCGGATACTATCAGATCCCAATTGAAGAAAACAGTCGAAAATACACCGCGTTCGTGACGACAGAAGGCTAATACGAATTTAAAAGAATGCCATTCGGGCTGAAGAACGCACCGGCGGTGTTCCAACGGTTAATGGCGAAAATTAAAGAACGTACGCAACCGGGCGATGTTGTACATTACATGGACGATATGTTAATCGGTAGTGGAACCGTGGCGGAGATGTGCGATAAGCTCCACCGGGTTTTCACGGCTTTACGAGAGGCGAATTTGACTTTGAATATCAGAAAGTGCGACTTTTTCAAACAGTATGTTGAATTTCTGGGCCACCAGATAACACCGAACGGGATAAGCCCTGGCGAGGCAAAAGTAGCAGCCGTCCCGAATTTCCGTACTCCAACAAACGTGACTGAGGTGCGTCAATTCCTTGGTCTAAGCGGTTTCTTTAGAAAATTCGGCAATGACTGCATATCATTGCCGAACCTCTGCGAGCTCTATTGCACAAAAATTAATCTTTCAAGTGGACTACGATGCAGGAGGCGGCGTTCAGTAAGCTGAAGCTGGCTTTGACGACAAGGCCAGTATTGACAGGCTAACGAGTTGGAGCGAAACATCAGATACACACGGACGCGAGCGCCAGCGGGCTAGCGGGCGTGCTACTTCTAGAGGACGGTGACGATTTCAAACCAGTGGCGTATTTTAGCAGGGCGACGACAGAGTTGGAGAAGAAGTTTCATAGGTACTACATATACGGCAAGTCAGTGAAAGTTGTGACGGACTGCAATGCAGGGAAGACGGCAATGAGCAAGCAGGAGCTCATACCGAGGATAACGCGTTACTTACTTAACTGGCCATAACCACCCGTTATCGGGTTACGGCCTGCCGCAAAACTTCTCTCCAGGCGCCTCTGCTTTGCGCGCGCCTTCTCCAGTTGGACACACCAAGAGATACCAGGGCCTCTTCCACTTGGTCCTTCCACCGGAGACACGGCCTCCCTCTTCGCCGTCGACCTCCAACCATCGCATCGAACACCTTTTTCGCCGGAGCTTCGTCGTCCATGCGGCAGACATGACCGAGCCAGCGTAGCCGCTGGATGTTAATTCGCTGCACTACGTCCATGTCCTTATACAGCTCATACAGCTCGTTATTGGTTCGTATGCGATAGTCGTCACCAACACGAACAGGGCCGAAGATTTTGCGAAGTACCTTCCTCTCGAACACTCCAAGGGCCGCTATGTCGTTTCGTGTCATTGTCCATGCTTCAGCGCCATAGAGGAGCACGGGCAAGATGAGCGTCCTATAGAGTGCAAGTTTTGTCGGTCGAGAGAGGTCTCTACTTCTCAATTGCCTACCGAGACCGTAGTAGCACCTGTTGGCAAGAGTAATCCTTCGCTTTATCTCCAGGCTGACATCATTGCTGCTGTTGATGGCGGTGCCAAGGTAGACGAATTCCTTGACAACTTCAAAGGTATACCTGTCGGCCTCGACGTGAGACCCTAGCCGCTGCGAGTCCCTGCGTGTAGACAGCATATACTTCGTCTTGCCCTCATTTACCACCAGACCCATTTTGGCAGATTCTCTTTCAATAGCCGCAAATGCACCGCTCACATCTCGCTTGTTACGCCCGATGACATCAATGTCATCAGCGTAGGCAAGGAGCTGGACACTTTTGTTGAAGATTGTGCCATTACGATGTACACCGGCCTTGCGCAGAACACTCTCCATGGTGAAGTTGAAGAGGTCGCAGGACAAAGGATCGCCCTGTCTGAAACCTCGGACGGTATCAAAGGTGTCGGAGAGGACACTTCCAACCAAGTTGCGCGTATTGCTCAACGTCGCTCTGCAAAGTCTCACGAGCTTTGCAGGGATACCAAGTTCAGACAATGCGGCATATAGACGATCCCTTATCGGGCTATCGACTGCTGCCTTGTAATCGATGAAGAGATGGTGTGTATCGATTTGATTCTCATGGGTCTTCTCCAGGATTTGGCGTAGAGTGAATAAGGTTTGCGCACGATGAAATTAGTGCATACGTTTTTAATCATACTGTTCTATTAGTTCAAATTTAAAATTTTTTTCTTATAGAAATAGTTTTGTTAAACATGTCCAAGCCCTCATTTCGAGTTTTGAGATCATTCGATAGTTTTTGCCTTCAAAATGAGCAGCGAAATAGAAGTGCGTGAAAAAATTATTAGACTGCGCAATGAAAATCCAAATTTGACTTTCAAAGCAATTGCTCAAAAAGCACGGATTTCACGAAATACCGTTTTATCTGTTATTAAAGTATACAATGAACGTCTGACTATTAGTAGAAAACAAAGAAGTGGCACCAAAGCTAAGTAACCCTGCTATTGGCAAGAAGGTGATAGCAATTTTGAGAAAAATCCAAATGCTTCAGGCACAAAAGTGGCTGAAAAACTAGGATGCTCTGAAAATTTTGTTAGAAAAGTTCAGAAGAAGGAAGGGCTGAAGTTATACAAGGTCCAAAAAGTTTCAGACAGAAAATCGAAGAAGAACAGCGAGGCAAAAGAGCGAGCCAAAATATTGTACCGTGATTTCATACGGAATTTTGATTGCTGCATTATGGACGATGAAACCTAAGTACTGGGTGACTTTTCACAGCTTCCAGGTGTGGATTTTTATGTTGTAAATCATAGAGGAAATGTACGGGAGGAGTATAAGACTCATAAGAAGTCTGAATTCCCTAAGAAGTTCTTGGTGTGGCAGGAAATCTGTAGCTGTGGTATAGGAAGCAGTTCATTTGTAGCAACTGGGACAATCAACACCGATATATATATCCAAGAGTATCTGCAAAAAAACTTTTGCCATTCACAAGGCAGCACGCAGTTTCTACTTTCTTTTGGCCTGATTTGGCTGCGTGCCATACAGTAAAGCAACAGTTAAGTGATACTAAAAGAATAATGTAACACTTGTATATCTAGATATGCGAATCCACTTAACTGCCAAGAGCTCAGACCAGTAGAAAGATATTGAGCTCTGGTAAAAAGGACCATAAAAGGCACAAAACAGGTTGCTCACCCCATTACTAGTTTTTCCAAAAAGTAGCTGCCATCAAGGAAAAAAATTCTGAAACCCCTATAAAAAGCTCAATGCAAGGCATTTCGGAAAAATCGAAATTTTTGTCAAAACTTAATTTAAAAAAATAGTTTGTTAATGAATCAAAACATGAATAAAATTTCTGTTCATATAACGTTGTTTTCATTTTAATATGTTAACTAGTTCAGAAGTTATTTGAATTTATTTGTGCACTAATTTCATCGTGCGCAAACCTTATCTGGTCGATGGTGGACTTACCAGGTCTAAAGCCGCACTAATAAGGTCCAATCAGCGCCTTGGCGAGTGGCTTTAATCTTTCACATAGTACGCTCGTCAAGACCTTGTATGCAATGGGAAGTAGGCTGATACCCCTGTAGTTGGCGCATATTGTTGGGTCGCCTTTCTTCAGCACAGGGCAAAGGGCACTGAGGTTCCAATCGTTGGGCATTCGTTCCTCCAGCCATATTTTGCAAATGAGCTGATGCATGCACCCAATCAGCTCACCGCCGCCGGCCTTGAACAATTCAGCTGGTAGCCCATCCGGCCCTGCAGCTTTGTTGTTCTTGAGTCGCTGGATAGCGACCCGGACCTCGTCATGGCTGGGCGGTGGCACATCCACACCGTCGTCGTCGATTGGTGCCGTCTGGACATCTTCACCACTGCCGGTATTGTTCCTTTCGTCGCTTGCGAGCAGCTTGGTGAAGTGCTCCTTCCACAACCTCAGTACACCCTGCGCATCCGTAACCAGATCCCCGTTTTCGTCTCTGCAAGAAGATGCCCCGGGCTTAAATCCTTCCGTGAGACGCTTAACTTTTTGGAAGAATTTTCGGGCGTCGTTCCTGCACCTGCACTCCTCGATTTCCTCACGCTCGCGCCTTTCTTGCTCTCGTTTCTTGCGTCTAAAAAGGCACCTCTCTTTCTTCCTCTCCTCCCGATATTTTTTTGTCATGGCTCGCGTGGCGGCCGACTGCAGGGTCTTCTTGTAGGCAGCATTCTTCACTGCAGTGGCTGCGCGACACTCTTCATCGTACCATTGGTTTTTTGGTGGTGGGCGTCGCCAAGGACATTTTCTGCGGCGGCGCGCATAGAGTAGGATAAGTGAGCCCATAATCCGCCGATGTCATCAGGTGGAGAGGGGGAGCGACCGAGCACGTTGGAGAGTTGAGCGGAGTAGGCTTCGGCTACCCCTTGTGATCGCAGCTTACTGATGTCCAGCTTTCTTCGCAAACTAGGTTGCGCGGTCCTCGCTGCGCAAAGACGCATGCGTACCTTGGCTGCAACAAGGTAGTGGTCCGAGTCGATGTTGGGTCCTCGGAACGTGCGCACATCTAGAATGCTAGAAGCATGCCTTCCATCAATCACAATGTGATCAATCTGGTTGCGGGTGGATTGATCGGGGGATAACCAGGTGGCCTTGTGGATATCGAGGTGCTGGAATCTAGTGCTACTAACTACCATGTTTCGTGCCGCGGCAAAATCGATCAGCCTCAGACCGTTGTTCGTAGTGGTCCCATGGAGGCTGAACTGCCCGACTGTGGGGCCAAAGATGCCTTCTCGAGGACAATTTTGACGTCGTGGGCCGGGCACCTGTCGTAGACGTCCTCGAGCTTCGCATAGAAGGCATCCTTGGTCGCATCGTCCTTCTCTTCCGTCGGGGCGTGCGCGCAAATCAGGCTGATGCTAAAGTATTTAGCTTTGATGCGGATCGAGGCCAGCCGTTCGTTCACCGGAGTGAACCGAGAGACGTGGTGGCGAAGTCTCTTGCTGACCACAAATCAGCAGCCAAATTCGCGCTTCTCCGCATGGCAGCTGTAGTAGATATCGCAGTCTGCTTGCTTGGAGCAACCTTGTCCTGTCCATCGCATTTCCTGGATGGCGGTGATGTCAGCCTTACATTTCGTGAGGGCTTCCGCCAGTTGGATAGAGGCACCTTCCCTATAGAGGGTCCGGACATTCCAGGTGCATATCCTCAAATCATGGTCCTTGAATCGTTTGCTGTGGTCGGCAACATTGTGGGTTCCTTCCGAGGCTTGCTTTTTGGCTTTCATTGGTAGATGATTTTCCGTGGCGGGCACCAAACCCTGCGCACAACCCAAATTTTAAGTCCTGGGGATTGGACTCGCTGCACACATTAGTTCACTATTCAGCGGGTGCCAAATAGCTATCCAGAAGGGCCGCGCGGAGGCTGTGCATCAGCTTGGATTGGACAGGGACAAGGATCGTTCTGGCGTTCGCCAGGTTGAACGCAATCAGAGACTTTACCTTGTATGTCCGCTCCCTTCCTTCCAAGGAAGAGGATAGCGCGTTGGTTGCTGAAAATCCATGATTTTGACATCGAGCATCGGTCCGGTCAGCGGATGGCACATGTTGACGCATTGAGTCGTGTGCCTAACGAAGAAGCGTGTGAAATGGAAGAAGCGTCGCTGCGTGTTGGGTAACCCATTTGGCCGAAGATGATTGGCTGCATAGTATGCAACTGCAAGATGACAACATTCAGCGAATTGTCAATGAGTTACGGAGCAACAATAAGCGCAAAGACGAAAATTACGTGATGGAAGGAGGATGATTGTTTTGCAAAAAGAACGGTGGGAAACTCTGGGTGCTGCCAAAAGCGCTACGATGGAAGGTGCTGCATGACTGCCGCGACAACGCGGGTCATCTTGGTGTCGAGAAGACGATGGTGCGAATACAGCAATACCTTTGGTTCGCAGGTATGCGTTAATTTGTTAAATCGTACGTTAAGGCGTGTGTGGAGTGCGCGTATAACAAAACGCTCAACGGGCGGAAGGAAGGTGAATATCATTTCGACGCGGTCGAACCAATCCCATTTAAAACCGTGCACTTGGATCATCTGGGTCCATTTCCAAAGAGTAAACGCCGAAACGAACAGATTTTGGTCCTGGTCGATGCGTTCACTAAATTCACCGTGGTGCGAGCGACCGAAAGCACCAGAACCAAGTGCGTGTTGGACGTTCTGGACGAGGTAAGCAGCTATGTGGGCATGCCGGAGCGGGTGGTGAGTGAGTTCGAACGATATTGCAGCGAGAACGGTATCAAGCACGTCAAAAACGCCGTGCGCACACCTCGAGCAAATGGCCAGGTGGAGCGCATGAATCGGACAATTCTGGCCATGCTATTGCCAACTACGACAAACGAGCGCGAATGGGACGACAAGCTTCGTGGAATCCAGTGGGCGATAAACTCCATGAAAAATAAGACGACGCAACGAACACCTCACGAGTTACTGCTGAACTACACCCCGCGCGACTTGTTGAAAAACAAGATCATCCTTGCACTTCAAGACGACGCCGAGCCCATGGACGAAGAAGGACTACACGCAGCACGACAGGCTGCAACAGCGACAATCCAGTGTGAACGAGAAAAGGCGAAACGACGATTCGACGATAGATACGCTACGCCAACAATGTATGACATCGGTGATCTGGTGTTAGCTGAAAATGAGCCCGTGAGCACGGGGCATTCGAGGAAGTTGGAGCCGCATTACAAGGGTCCATTCGCGGTGAAACAAGTGTTGGGTAAAGATCGCTACTTAATCGAAGACTTGCCTGGATCCCAACGGTGTCAACGACATTACACGTCGGTATTTGCATCGGACAAACTTAAGTCCTGGTGCCCTTTGTCACTCGACGATCCTGAGACTAGAAGACCTAGAAGACGATGGCGAAGACGACGACTCATCAGACTCGGAGCGAGGTCGCTCCGAGGTAGCAGGAAGGCCGACTGTGAGCGAAGTGGCAACCCTGGCGTCAGCCGACCAACAGCGGTTATGCCAGTGAAACGACAGCGGGCAAGCGAAGAGGACGTTGCCGGGACGCCGGCGCGACGTTTAACGTTTTATCAATTTTACCTTCGGGAATTTTTCAGTAATATATTTAAATAAATGTTTTAAATCAAAAGGAGTGCGCGTTGTAACATTTTTCTCATACAAATATTTATAAACAGACAAGTTTTTCATAAAAATTCACCTTCATATTTCTTAAAATACTGTTTACATCATTAGTGGAATTTATCTTGCTATCCTAACTTTTCCAAAAATTATCCTACATATCAGCTGGTTAACAGACGGACGGACAGACAGCCAGACAGACGTACAAATCGGCAATCAAATGGAATGGACGGAAAATGCTAGATCAATAGCCTTGTGGACAATTATTTCTAAAAACAAAGCAGCGGCCATAATTGTAATCATTTATTACTTGTAATCATGATTACTGGTAATCAAATTAATGATTCATCATTCAAAAATAATTACATGATTTTGTTTATTCTAATCGGGTGATTACTGATTAATGATTACTTTTTTTTAATGATTACATTTACCAAAAAGGCTGATTATTCAAAGTAATCATTTAAGGGGGGCACTCCATGAAACGCTCAAAAAAATGACCAATTTTCTTTATTTTACTGTACAAAAAAAGAAAGAGACAGAAACAATCCGTTTGGAACATCTGTAGGTATTAGTTAAAAGTTCAAAAAAAAAGTTATACATAAAAAAAAATTAAAAATGGCAAACATATTGATCATCTTCCGAGGCTTGGTTTAAAAAAAGACGTCTTTCCGTCCACACGATGCCGTCCGAAGTTAAAGTCTGAAACATACAAATTATATATCAAATTAATCAGCAGGCTTGTCGCAAGTGCGTGAACCTCAAAAACTAAAAAATTTTCAAAATTTAGCAACAAAGCCATATAAACTACAAAAAAGTTCGTTTTTTCTTACTTGTTTTTATTAAAAAAACAGTAATTTTTTAATAGATTTCAGAGGTTCATGCACTTCTCTGTTCAATATCCTACAATACGAGTATATATTCGTGTAGATCGGTTCAGTAGTTTTTTTATCATGTGGACGGACTACAAAAACGTGTTTATGAGGAAACGCGTTCCAAAGTTATTCGGAACACCTGGTGTGGCTGAGCGCGCGTCGATGAAAAGAACTGTGTCTCCGAAAGTTTTCAGAGTTCGACTTTGAAACTTTGCAATAATGTTCTCGGATAATATATCTTTCGATTAGAGCAAAAAAAAATCGATTTTTTGAAACCATTTCATGGAGTGCCCCCCTTAATCATAAAAAATGATTACAGATTACGATTTACTTGCAATCAGAGTGTAATCATTACGCAAATGTAATGATTAATGGCCAACCCTACCCTTGTCCAACGCCCATTAAATTTGACCAGTGAAACGGCACATCTAAACGGTGGCCCCGACTTCTCATTACAAAGATATTCCATATTGGAAATTTAAGTTGTATGGGAGGTGCCACGCTTACCTATCGGGTCGTATTCGCACTATGTGGTTTACCGAGACTTAGTCAAGACGAATATTCCATGAAAAATTTAACTAATCGGCTGTCTAGTTTTTGAGTTTTAGTGTCGTGGGACCAAAAAACACATATACATTAATTTTTATATACAAGTATTCATAAAAACAAGTGTGACGTTGCTTTTTTGAGCCACAATCAGGCAAAAACCACTGAACCAATTTAGATGAAATAAGCACCAAACATTTTTTCTGGGGGACTGGTACATAGGCTATATGAGAATGACCACGCCCCCTTCTTACGCCTACTATGGTAACAAAACTCATCTATGGTATGCTTTTGTAAGGCAATATGGGTATCAAACGATTCAGCGTGTCATTGCGGCAAACATAAGCTATAATATAATCGGCCACGCCCACTTTACACGCCCACTAAACTAACAAAACAAAGCTACGGTACATGTCTGTAAATCAGTATTAATATCAAATGATTCCGTGTTTCATTGATGTTAACATAGGATTTATAAGATTGACCACGCCCACCTGATATGCCTTTTCGCCACGCCCACTATAATAACAAATCAGCCATGGTATATTTGTCATAGCAATATGGGTATCAAACGACTCAGCGTGTCATTGCGGCAAACATAGGCTATAATACAAGGTGCGTCCCAAAGTAAACAGGACTTTTGCAATAGGGACGTTTCTGGTGGCGCCATCTATGTGTGAGGACATGCGTTGGAAAGGTACATCTTTCATTCACATACTGTCTAAATTTCATGACATTTGGTCTAGTAGACGCCGAAATATCCCGCTCAATGTGACAGTATGTTTTTAACTTTGGTACGAGAATGTCGATCGAACAAAGAGCTAATATTAAGTTATGTTTTAAACTTGGTAAAACTTTTACCGAAACGTTTAAATTGTTAAAGCAAGTTTATGGTGATGATTGTTTATCCCGTGGCCGTGTTAATGAGTGGTTGAATCGATTCAAGAATGGTCGTGAAGACTTGAATGACGACGAACACGTCGGCCAGTCGAAATTTGTGATTACTGACGATGCCATCAAAACTGTGCGTGATTTTATCAAAATGCAGCCAAAATCATCATTGGAATTGATGGAAATGGAATTGAACATCTCCAAAACAACAATTGATCGGATTTTAACCGAACATTTGGGTCTCCGTAAAGTGTGTTCTCGCTTCATTCCGCACACTTTAACCGACGACCAAAAAGCGCAGAGAATTGTGCACGCAAAAGACATCGTTCGGGAAGCCAGACGTGATCCAAATTTCTTGTTCAACATCGTAACCGGTGACGAAACGTGGTGCTTTCAATATGATCCCGAAACAAAGCGTCAAAGTGCCGAATGGAAGCACCCAGATGAGCCAAATCCGAAAAAAACCCGCCGTGAGAAGTCAAAAATCAAAACTCATCTCATTTGTTTCTACGATTCAAAGGGAATAATTCATCGAGAGTTTGTTCCACCGGGAAAAACAATTAACGCTTTGTTTTATGTTGAAGTTTTGAAGCGTTTGGTGCATCGCATTCGTCGTATTCGGCCAGAATATCGCGAGGAAGGAAGTTGGCGTTTATTGCATGATAATGCACCGGCTCACAGAGCCCTAGTTACGACCGATTATTTGACCAAAAATCGCATTTTTACCATCAATCATTCACCGTATTCGCCTGATATGGCTCCCTGTGACTTCTACTTATTCGGTCAGTTGCATTTGCCGATGAAAGAAAACCGTTATAAGGACGTTGAGGACATCCAAAAGGCTTGTACCAACATTCTGAAGGCGATGCCGGCCGATGACCTAAAACACTCATTCCAAATGCTTTTGGACCGTGCAAAACGTTGTATCGAAGCAGAAGGAGAGTATTTTGTAATAAATAAAAAGAATTATACAAAAATAATCATCCGTTTTCTTTATTTTATAAAAGTCCTGTTTACTTTGGGTTGCACCTTGTAGTATAGATTACGAACGAGCGTACACAGGACAGGATATCATTATTTATTCAGATAGTCATGCAGCCATCAAAGCTCTAATCTCATATGAGATAACCTCATGGTTAGTGTTGAAATGCATAGAGACATTGAACAAACTGGGTGTACACAACCAGGTCAAAATCCTCTAGGTCCAGGGAACAAAGGAATAGACGGAAACGAGAACGCTAAAACCGTGGCAGCCATGGCCCCTCTGGTAGCAGAGTCACTAAGACTTCAGAGAAGAACTAGCAATTCAGAAGGCAATCGAAAATCTTTATCACGCACCGGCTATGATCGAAGTGTGGCGGTAAGGAAAGTTATATCGTGTCACAGAAGATTTCAGCGGATTCCGAGGCGATTGTCTGTGTTAAAGGTGAGCGTGGACGATGGGGCGAGTTGGCTGCGGGTTGTAGAAGCAGGAGAACAAGAATACGACAACACCATAATAGGACGTATGCTAGTGGAACTCAAAAATTGAAAAATACCTGTCAGAGTGCTGAACTCGCTTAAACCAGTGTGGAGAGGCTGTGGCAATTGTCAATTGTGAGAATAGCCTACCCAAAAGGGACGGTACAAACGGTTGCAATATCGATGCGATACCGCAGAAGAACCAGTGCAACAGCGAATAGAAAGCAAAGAAAAACCAGAAGTGCGGTCACTCCTGCAGATACCGTCCTATTTAGTACTCGAAGATGGCATACCACATTACCCTCCAGCTGAAGGTGCGCTGAGAATTTTGATCGATCAATGCTCGAACCTTTAACAACTTTCCTGAGTGTTGGCAGAAGGAATTGGGTGCCATTATTGGAATGGACGGCGTGTACTTGGGCCGTACTTGCTTGTGAAGATGTGCGGGGTTGCACATCGGAAGGGGAATGAGTAGCAGAGCTATTGTTCGTTAGTTTTGGAGCCGTTGCGGTCTGAGAAGTAGTCGTTTGCGACCGATTGGGAGATTGAGAGGGTTGCGCATTGCCTTTGGGGAAATAAAGCATGGAGCGGTGCTTCTTCTGACAACATGCGCATGTAAATTTACTTGTACAATCCTTAATGAGGTGAGAGGTAGCAAGACAATTTACGCAAAGATTGTGCTTCTTAACGTATTTTAATCGACTCTGGGGGTGAGCCTCATTCATTTGCGACCAGGGTGGCAGATCCTTCCGGGATGCCAATGACTGCTCCGATAGAGCGAGCGTCTCTTGGGGCAATTTGGTAGAATATATGAGAATCAAAGCGGATCCCAATTGTGAGTGTACGGCCTGAGAATTGAGAGCAAACAGACAAATTATAAACAATGCAAACAGTGCTCTGGACCCGCTGTAGTGCATCACTATCTTCAGTGTGGGCAGGAGCGATATTCAATAGGGATCAAATTTGAATGTCAACGAGGATGCGCTTATTTTCGAAGCAGGATCTGAGGGCTTCCCACGCAAGTCCGAAATTCTCATCGGTTAATGCATATCGCTTTACAATAGCACCTGCTTTGCCTTGCATTTTGTATCGGAGGTGATACAATTTTTGGGTTGGAGTGAGCTGGGGTGATTAATGTAAACCGCAGTAAACATGTCCCGGAAGGACGGCCTCTGTTCATAGCCTCCGAAAATGCTTCGGAATCGCCAGGTGGAACTTGTAGGCAAATGTAGGTGGTATTTGCTGGTTCTAGGGTTCGACCCGGTTCCATAAGTGCAGCGGGCTGGGGCACTGAGTTTGGAGCATCTCAATGATGTCCGACATCTGAGCCATGCATAACTCGTATTGGTCTGTGCAGGCGTCTCTTTGACTCGGTCGGGCTGGCTGTTGTCTTCAGCAATGAAAACTGGCTTATGTGCGCACATTACCCTCTCCCATTGAGCTTGCAAATCTGTCTGTTTAATTTCGACCAGGGATTTGGTCTGATCCTCAAGTCAACGAGAATTTTGTGCATAACTGCACGAGTCTCTCGGACTCGAAAATGAATTTTGCAACACTGGGGTCGGAGACTGTGGCGTTTGGAGCGAGCTTTGGTTACCTTGCGAGTGATATTGTTTGTCAAATGAGCCTCAGTTGGCTTTGAGAATCTGGAGGAAGGTGACTCTATTGTGAGAAGTTGGGGTTTGGGGATCGCTTAACAGGCATTTTTTTTTAGAAATTTCAGCTTTTCAGGGTTTGAAAATTAGATTGACAATAAATAGTAAGGATATATGGAATATACCTGTAGTCCGCGCGAACGATAGTTGAGAAAATGGGAAAATGTAGATGATAGTAGATTCCGACCGATTAATCGGCATCGGCTAGTATCGGCCAATAAACTAAGTATTAGCTTCGGCATCGGCCATTTTTGGTCGATGGTATATCGGCCTATTTTCGTGCTTTAATTTTTTTATTTATTTTTTTGAAGCTGAATCGCACTTTGTTTCTTTTATATTAAACAGTATGTGAAAATACGTTACTGAAAACGGGTTTAAGAATCTCTATTCTGCTCTTTTAGTAACGTATTTCAGATATCTATATATAGGGTTTTTCATTTCGAACCGAAAACTTTGACAGCCCTGCATTCGACAACCGCAGCTGTCATATTTCGTTGCATTGTGTTAATATTGTAGTTTAGTGTTTGCCATTTATGAAAATGGACTGATTTAGCATCGCTCAACGTGTAAACATAGCGAAAATTCACTACAAAAATGGTGAAAATTTGAGCACCACTTTTCGCGCACTAAGAAAGGATTTCGGACGTCACGGAAGGCCTGTTTTGTCAACAATTTCGGATTTATTGGCGAAATTCGAACGAACTGGTTCTGTACAAGATGTGCAGAGGCCAATGCGTAATCGCCCTGCTCGTTCGGCCGAAAATATTGCTGCTGACCGTTACCGTCAATTCTGAACGTTATGGCCGTATGATAGCCAAGTATTTCTGGCCAGCGATCGAAGATATGGATGTGGAGGAGATGTGGTTTCAACAGGACGGCGCTACATGCCACACAACACGACGGAACATGACAGAATTGCGAACTAGGTTCGATGAACGCATAATTTCGCGTTTTGGTAATGCCAATTGGCCGTCAAGATCGTGCGATCTGAACCCTTTGGACTTTTTTCTTTGGGGCTACGCGAAAGACCAAGTCTATGCAGACAATCCACAGACTCTGGAGCATTTGAGGGACAACATACGTGCAGTTCTTGGCGCCTTACAGCCTGCTATATGTAAAAAAGTCATCGAAAATTACCTAAAAAGAATCGAGGTGTGCCAGGCTGCTCGTGGCGTGCATTTGAATGATGTCATATTCCATTACTAATGGCACAAACCAAATATTATTTTGATAATTGTTCGAAACTCAGAAGAGCGACGATCGCGCAGACGTATTTAAATTAAAATAAGTAAATGTTTTGTGTCGGTTTTTGTGTATTGTTTTATTAATTGTTGAGTGTTCTATTAATTGTTGAGTGTAAAATATATATGTAAATGATAATATTGGTATGGGTCGGGGTGGACCGATGGTATTTTGCCGGAGTTCGTTTAACGAGAGTCCGCCGGTCGCGCAAGCTCCCTTCGGGATGGCCAGGGTTATTATTGACAATTATTATTTCTGAGAGCTGCGTGGCCGGCAGTGTTTAGCGATCTAAACATCCTGGGGCCGGATGCACTCGTGCATTGATGGGACCCTCCGGAGCTCCATTAGGGTTTGGATGGCTCGGGTTTAAAGGGTCCGAACTCGGCGTCCGCGCAACTTGCCGGACTGGAGCCTTGCTATATATCCGTTGGCTGTAGCTGCTTTCGCGAGGGTGGGGCTGATTCGCGTGCGGACAAGATGCGCTGTCAAGGCGAGGCGAGCGAGTCCGACTCAGGTCCTGCGGTCGTCGTCTACGGCTTGTTGGTACTTGGGGATGAATGTTGCGCGGGTGTTGCGCTTCCGCTGCGGTGTGCCCAGACTGTCTAGATTAAGACATGGGGCGAGGGGCTTTTTCCTTAACCGTCGTGCTAAGGGACTGCACAGGACGGGTTTTCTGTCGTCGCGAGGTGACGGAAGATGACTCATCTGGAGAACTCCGGGATTTTCTCGACACGGATGAGATGTTTGATGGACTCCGAGGCTGAGTCGTGAAAATTGGTGAGATGGTGTCCCTTTGCCGATTTGGGGTGATGTCAGAAGCGAAGTGGAGCATAGAATAATGCTGCTTCTGACATTGCGAACAAGTGTGTTTACTTGTGCAATCCCGCTTCAAGTGAGTGTATGACAAGCAGTTTTCGCACAAGTTATGTGTTCGTACTGCCTTCACTCGGTCTCAAACAGACAACCTTTTAAAGGTGGCGCAGAATTTGCGCGTGAGGAACGCTGCAAATCGGACATGAAAAAGTCCGCTTACTTTCCACCAAAAATTTCTGTGTTCTGTTGAGACCCCGGTTGTGAGAAAACACGGACTTGGTCGGCCTCATAAGATTTAGCCTTTCCACGACCTCATATCTGCTGGTCAAGAAAGTGTTCATTTGCTCCCAGGTTGGAAGATCTTTTCGGGAACTAAGGGACTGTTCCCACAGGAATAAAGTCTCTTTCGGGAGTTTCGTTGAACAAATATAGACCAGGATCGGGTCCCAACCCTCCTGTCGAGATGTCTTGAGAAGATAAGACGGACAGAGAATTGTTTATTGCGTTTTGAAGGCTTTGCAGCGCTTCACTGTCTTCAATAGCTACTTGAGGGAGGCTCAAGAGCGTGCTGACCTGTTCTTCAACCAGAATGCGCCGATTTTCGAATCGGGACTTCAGCGCATTCCATGCCAATTCGAAGTTAGAATCGCTCAATGGATACTGCCTAACGATGGCGCCAGCCTTTCCCGTCGTTTTATATCGGAGGTGATATAACTTTTGGGCAGAGGTGAGTTTCGGGTGGTTAATATAAACCGCCGAAAACATGTCGCGAAAGGACGGCCACTCTTCATACTCGCCGGAGAAGATTTCGGTGTCGCACGGAGGGACATTCAGGCAAATAGAATTACTTGCCTGCTCTGTTGCAGAAGGGAAGGGAATTTCTAATGGACGACTGGTTTCAGCGAGAGGAGGTTGCTGAGCGTCCATGAGGTCCGAAATCTGGGCCATGGTTTCATACACCCGTTCCCGGCACAGTTCCATTTTGGAGCGAGCGATCAATTTGAAAGTTTTTGGCAGGTCGTCATCGGGGGTGATGCCGACTTGCGAAAAAGCTGCCTTTAGATCCGCGTAGTAGCCATTGAGATCGGCTAAATACGCTTTGAGGATTGCGGGCGTTAACTCTTCGATAGGAACAGAAGAGAATTTGGAACAAAAGTGGACCAAATTGTCCGCTTCGAAATTAAAAATTTTCTTGGAGAGAACATGAGACTGTTGGATGATTTTTGAATTGGCATGTCGAAATACAGAATAATTTAGAATTAAAATAAACAAATAAATCGATGGTTGAGAGATAAAGGAGTCGAGAAAAAACACCAAAAGAATTCGAAAGATATTTGAATTGTCAAGAAATGTTGCACAAAACCGACTAGAAATGTCGCAAACTGGAGCACATTCACGAAAGGTGCAAGAAATTTTTTGAAGTGTTTCACCTCAATAGGGGTTTGAGTGACCACACGAAAGAATTTTATGATCAAAAGAAGAAAATGTAAGGATTTTTGGGGAAAAAATCTATTGTGAGTTTTTGCGCAGAGAAACGAACAAATTTGCCCAAAGGAATTGGCATGCAAAAGCTTAAGGCTAATTTTCTTAAAGACGTTAAGAAATTATAATGTTTGAACAAAATTATTCCACAACTTATTTTTTACTCTTCAGTGTACTACATGAAGAGGTTCATGTAGTGCCACTGTAAGTATGTGGAACTGCACTGAGAGGTCAGCGACACTATTTACATATGTACATATGTGAAAATGTACATATGCAAAGTATGTTCCGACTGCAAGTGCAACTATAATCGAGCGGGTTGGTTCTGTATATAGAAAATATACGCAATGGGACACCAACCGCTCGGTATAATAAAGTAAATAAGCCAACTTACAGTCAGTATTGTCAAGGGGACAGACAATACTTAAGGTCGGGTGCTCCCACGTAGCGCTCGCTGCAGTCGTATTGGCCGCTACTCCCACGCTGCTGACCGCTGCTCTGCTGTTCTCCTTGTGGTTGTTGTTGCTCGTATTTTCGTTGTTCGCTGTGCTCCTTATGTGGTTATTATTGGTGATCCTGCGACTATTTGTGCGTTTATATTTGTTGTTACTTTTCGTTTGCGCGTTTGGGACTGTGTGTTATTGTATTTTTTGTTTTGGGTTTTTTTTATTGGAATTTTAATTGTCTTTCACTGTGCGATTTGCTGTTGTTTTGTTTATGCACTTGCACTGATTGTTTTCACTATTTTAGCGTTTGCTAAGTGTCACTTTTTGCACACAATGTCTTCACTTTTTATTGTTTAATTTGGTGCCAATGTAGAATCCGGCTCGAAGGACCATGTTCGAAACTCAGAAGAGCGACGATCGCGCAGACGTATTTAAATTAAAATAAGTAAATGTTTTGTGTCGGTTTTTGTGTATTGTTTTATTAATTGTTGAGTGTTTTATTAATTCTTGAGTGTAAAATATATATGTAAATGATAATATTGGTATGGGTCGGGGTGGACCGATGGTATTTTGCCGGAGTTCGTTTAACGAGAGTCCGCCGGTCGCGCAAGCTCCCTTCGGGATGGCCAGGGTTGCCATAAACACATAAAGAGACACACACAATACAATATTATTGGCAATTATTATTTCTGAGAGCTGCGTGGCCGGCAGTGTTTAGCGATCTAAACAATAATAAAGTTTCATTAAAATTCAAATTTTAATTTATTTTTTTTCTTTATTTACTTTTTCGGCTCATGATGAAAAACCCTATATATAAAAGAAAGTGGATGTATGTGTGTAAGCGCATCACGCTCAAACGGAAAGGCCGATTATTATAATTTCTGTGTTGGATTCATCTTGAGTCAGTTTAGGTTCGTGCGAAAAGAAAATTCCGGGAAAACCTATTGGAAAAGTCGGAAAATCCCTGCCATGTTTGACCGTTAATTCTAAAAGTTTTCAGACGATAACTGTGGAACCATAATTTACACATCAATTAAATTCACTACGAACTTACCATTGGGTCAAGTCCTTCGACAGAGGGCATTGGGCGGGTATTGGACGAGGGGGCGTGGCCCCACCCATACAAGCCAAATCTTTATAATGGAATATCTTCGAAATTGTAAGGTGCACAGCATTAAAATTTAGTATAGCGTCGTCCCATAGATATGTCATTCTACCGGTAAGATTTGATGGGCGTTGGACAAGGGGCGTGGCACATTTTTTGTGACCCAAATATTTTGCTGAACTGTGTTGCTGCTCTGTGCTTGCGTATATCGCACAAAGCAAAACGCGAAAATGCGTGCAAGTGGGAGAGTGAGAGATCAAAGGCTGGAGTGCTTGCAGCTGATCTGAAATATGCACAAAGGAAAAGAAGAGGAAATGTGTGCAATGTAGCGAGTGAGTGGGAAGCAGGCTGCAGCGAGAGTTCTTGCTGCGTTGCCAGCGAAGATCGCACAAAGGAAAATGCGAAAACAAAAAGCGCAAAATTATGTGCAGTAGCGGGATTTCTTACTGCACTGCGCTTTTTTGTATGCGGACAGGGGAAATGTACACGATAAGCGGATAGTGGCGGGGTACCAGTAATTACTGTTTAAGTTTAAATTTGATTTTGGGGAGTAGGTATATATTATAAAATATTTTAGAAATATATGTTTGTGTTAGTGTATGTGTATTTAATTTAATTTTGAATACAAATTGTGGTCTTATATTATTGGGGTCCAGTGCCCGGGATGGGAATATCCTTTATGTAGCTGTTTTTTTTTATTTTAAAGAAGGGAAAAGCATTGAAAGCCGGAGTGTGAGACTTTCACCCACTAAAAACCCTTCTATCTCCTACACTGATACCAGGGAACGTCCTGCAAGGAATTACTTCCTGGTATCAGTAGGGTGCGGCACCGTGCCCACCACCTCGGACTATCTATGTTCCCTACGTTGGCGTTCTAAACCGCGCAGTGTTCTTATAATGCTGGCTGCAGCCGAGCGTACAGCGTCCCACTTGCGTGGGGTGTCACACATGTGTGCAGTCAGGTTTATAACGGACGGATGCTCCCCAAGAGCTAATGCTAATTCCCTTCGGACGGACTTGAACCGCGGGCACTCCAACAGGATATGCTCTGCGGTCTCGTGCTTCGCCGGGCATTGCGGGCAGAAGGGGTCGTCATCATGCTTGAATCTGTGGAGGTACTGCTTGAAGCAGCCGTGCCCACTCAGCAGCTGCGTTATGTTGTGGTCTAACTCACCATGCTTGCGCTCTACCCACCGCGCGATGTCCGGGATCAACGCAAAAGTCCAACGCCCCTTGGTGGATCGCTCCCACCTCTGTTGCCAGTCTCTAATGGTGGCGCTCCTTTCCGCAGCTTTCGCGACGCTCGTCGGCTTGCTGGGTACACTATATAGGCGTTGCATCTCGAGGGCTAGCAGGTCAATAGGCGGCATGTTCGCTATGACTCCTATAGCATCGTCTGACACCGTGCGAAAGGCGCTAGCAACCCGTAGTGCACTCAAACGGTAGGTCGCCCTGATGCCTCTCATGTACTCCCGCGTTTTTGTCGCGTCCGCCCATACTGGGGCTGCGTACAGTATGATTGACGACGTTACTCTAGCCAATAGTTTTCGCCGGCTAGCGCGTGGACCTTTATGTAGCTGTGTGTGCTTTGTTATGTTTTGCTGCGTTGCTTGCTGTTGTTGTTTGCCGTGCTCTTCCCTCACTGTCCTATTTTGCTCCGTGCTGTGGGTGTGTGTTTTGTTGTTGTTTTTATGTTCTTATGTAGTGTTTTTGTTTTTGCTAGTGTCACTGCACAACACTGCACTGTCTATGTTTCGTTGGTTGCAATTTTTTGTTTGAAATAATTAATTTGTTTTTGTTTTTGTATTGTGTGTGTGTGTATTTAGTTTTTGCACTGTTTTTCTATTTTGTTGCACTTTTGCGTTTATTTCACTGTTTGTTGAGTTGTCACTGTTTCTTTTCTTGTTCACTGTGCTTTTTCGTGTCACTTTGTTCACTGTTTGAGATTTTTGTTTGAGAGTTATTATGTTTTTAAGTGTTTGTGTTTCCGCGTCGCACAGTGGGGCGTCCCCATATATTGCGTGGCCAAAAATAGTAAACGTGGTTCAATTTTCACGAAATTTGGCAACCGCCAATTTTTTAGCCCAATTAAGAAAAATATGAAAAATTGTGAAAATTGGACCACTGCCACGCCCACCCCCCATATTCAGAAAATATTTTTTATTCGATAACTTGGCCACTGTTAGCACTAGAAAGATGAAATTTTATACAAAATATCAATAGGATATAGTCTACAATTCTGCCAAAAATGGGCAGTTTGCCACGCCTACTTTAAAAGTTCGTATAAGCCTCAAATGAATTAATCGCTACATACGTATATTTTCCCATTTTTTTAAGTTTTCGATGTTTTTCATGTTGGCCCTTCTTCAATTCGCTCCTAAGTTTATTTTCCACAAATAATTTCATGCATTTATTGCGATCCAGTACTAAATGTAGCCAAAAATAAGAGACGAATTTTTCTACAAATGATTTTAAAGACAAAATGTTAATGATAACCGAAAATGGTCAAGATCGGAACACGGCCACGCCCACCTCCCATAGAAAAATGTTTAAATTTAAAATAACTCCAAAACTAAAAGAGATTTTTTAATCATATTTTGTACTCACCATTATTACCACAAAATAGATTTTTTTTCAAAATTTAACTCAATCGGACTTCGAAAACTTCAGCATTTAATCTATAAATTACAATCAAACAGTATTTATATACATTTAAGTACTACATTAGTTAATCATCATCGCTCGAATCACTGCAATCACTTATATCGCCTTCTTCTGGTACAATGTAATCTCTCTTCCTACAACAATAATGTGAACACTTTTCTCTTGCATACCGCAGTTTCTTCTCTCGCATGCATACTAAGCGCTGTATCAAGCCAAGCACAGTTGTTGCGTTCAAATGCTGATTTCAGTCGATGGCATTGTGTCCATCGTGTGTCGAATCTTAACGCCAGTAAACGAATTATTTTTTTCTCTATTTCCACACCTCTTCCATATTTTTCTTTCAAAAAGTTTGTCATTAATTCTATTTGGTTTTGTCGAGATAAATTTCGAGCCGGCAGCCACACATAACACTTCGTTCAATAATGTGTGTGACTGACACATAGATGGCGGCACTAATACTAAATCAATATTTTTTTTCGAAATTGTGAACCTTTTTAGGCTTACTGTCAAAATTATATGTCAATCCGACCATTAGTTTACAAGTTACAGTGCTTTAAGTGACACTACTTTTGAGTTTTAAAAAAAAATGAATTCAAAGCAATTCCGTGTGCTGATTTATCATTGTTTTTTAATGAAAAAAAATACTGTTCAATGCCAGGAATGGCTTGAAAAACATTATTCGGACTCTGCTCCATAAAAAAGAACCATTCGTAAGTGGTTTGCTAAATTCCGTACAGGCCATATGAGCACCGAAGACGATGAACGCAGTGGACGTCCAAAAGAGGCTGTTACGGACGAAAACATCAAAAAAATCCACAAAATGATTTTGGAAGAATGTAAATTGAGGTTGATTTGTATAGCTGACACTCTAAAGATATGAAAGGAACGTGTTGGACATATCGTTCATGAATATTTGGGTATGCGAAAGCTATGTGCAAAGTGGGTGCCGCGCGAGCTCACAATCGACCAAAACCAGAACGTGTCGATGCTTCGGAGCAAAAAAAAAAATGGTACTGAAAAGTTGGAAGATCGCTATAATCGGTGTATCGCCCTCGATGGCAACTATGTTGATGAATAAAAACGAATTTTGGCAAAAAAATGTGTTTTAATTAGTTAGTCACACACATTATTGAACGAAGTGTTAGAACAGCTCACGAATTTGTACAAGAGGTGCCACTATAAAAAAATTAATTACATGCGGGTCTGCAGGCCTCTGCAGCTGAAACTTTGCATACGTGTTCTACATACTTGTAATTTAGTGAAACAATCGAAATTGGAAAGGCTCCCTAGGGCTTTTCGAGATATTTAATTTTGAAGTTTGCACTTAAACTTTTACTAGGGCTCAAAATGACTCTACGTTCAAATAACGGTAGTTAGCGAACAGTAATAACCAAAACACAAAAGACGGCATTGACAGACTGTAAAAACCTAACATATAAAATAAAAATTCAGATATATTAAAATAATACCTTTAACCATAAGAAAAAACATATTCAGTTTCGCAAGGTAAAATGTCTATATTTCCCTAAATTTGTGTTTACGCAATATATAAAGTTTAAAACCTTCGTGAGACTACAAAACTTAAAATTTTTTTAAAATTCCTTTTTATATAGCTTAGTTGGAGATTTAGCTTCGATCGTGCTTACTTATTTTTTTCAAAATAAAGATTTGGTTTTTTTAATTTTTGGCCACGGACGCCCCACTGTGCGTCGCGAGTTCGTGGTTGGCTCGAAGGACCATGAAATCATTCGCCGCCGAGCGGGTAAATGAAACGCGAGAAGGAAAACAAAAACGCAAACAGTATTTTAATATTTTCTTAGGAAAATACAGGTTTTAATACCGATAAAAGTGGGGGTTCTATGAAATAATCTTAATCTTAATAATAATCTTAATTTGTCTCTTTAACCAGACTGCAATGCAATAAAAAATATCAAATACTTTAGTGGTTATAGCCTAAAAAACCCAAAACAGTTATTTTTTAACTTTAACCGCTGATATCTCGGGAGGTATAATTTTTTTGGCTATAGAATGTTCACAGATTTTGTCAATCTAAACATTAGCTGAAAATTTGCTGACGACAGCAATAAATTTTGACTATCTTACGACTTATAAAGAAAAAACTGATTTCGAAAACGCACTAACACATACAAACTTTAGACGGCTGTAATTTTTAAAAGGCAACTAACTTTGCAAAACCCAGCTAGGCTTTTGTTACTCTATACCAGTACTACCGACCAGTGGTGGCCGGGTCCAGGTCAGATTCCATGACCCCAAAATTGTTGCACAGTGTAATCAGTGACGATTTATATACAGATTACTGTGGCTTACGTACTGTGTATGATCAACTACCGAAAAACCTATCAAACCACAAAATATGGTCGTACTTTTTTTAATGTTAAATAATGACGATATGCAACATTAAAAAAATATATATTTTGTTTTTTTAATACCAATAAGCAATGCTTATAGCGAAAAAGTGTTTAGCCTATTAAATAGACTTTATACGAAAGAAAGGAATTGCATGTTGCTAGATCTTGTAAAATCAGAACTTATTATAAGACTGAATTTTGGAATAAATGGTCATTTATTTATTGATTTATTAAAAACACCCAGTGGTAAAAAAATGCTGACAGCTGCTAACAGTAATAATAAATATATGTGGAACTGAAAAATTATTCGAAGCAGCAAATATTATATTTTTTTGTTACATACAAATTAATTGTTTTGATGTTTGTTATGCTATTATCTACTTTATTTTAAAAAGAAAAAATAATTTTTTTGGAACAAATATAATTTTTCATAAAAAATATCGGCTTGTTTTTTTTTTGTCCAGAAAAATGCAGTTATTTTGTTTGCCCTTGTCCAGATATTTTTTCCAAATGTCCAGGTAAATGTCAATTTGGATCCGGCAACCCTAGTTATACTTATATATATAAAAGGGAGACAAGCGATGAGACAGAATACACGAAATTTTGTGAATGTATTTCTATGCGTGTATACATGAGCACTTCTACACATGAACAACTGTCAAACTGCTCCAGGGGCGGTTGAAGAAATTTCTGTTAATTTCGACAAATTTTTATTTTTTTCCAGTAAATTTTTTTCCCGCCTGAACGCACATCACTTTTTGACAGTTTTTACAGCTGTCAAGGTGCATTCGTTTATACGCTTTCTCGCTCATATTTCACTATTGCTGTACTGTGATGTTGGCGAATGTACCCTGAGCTTACTGCCAATATAGAAGTATTACATATATGACATTGTATTGGGTTGTATTGTATTGTATTTCTGGGGTAAAATTGTTGGTTTGCTGTTGGTTACACTGGAATACTTACTTTTTTACTGGCCATAACAACCCGTTATCGGTTTACGGCCTGCCGCAAAACTTCTCTCCAGGCGCCTCTGCTTTGCGCGCGCCTTCTCCAGTTGGTCATACCAAGAGATAACAGGGCCGCTTGAACTTGGTCCTTCCACCGGAGACACGGCCTCCCTCTTCGCCGTCGACCTCCAACCACCGCATAGAACACCATTTTCGCCGGAGCTTCGTCGTCCATACGGCAGACATGACTGAGCCAGCGCAGCCGATGGATGTTAATTCGCTGTGCTACGTCCATGTCCTTATTCAGATCGTTATTGCTTCGTATACGCTAGTCGTCGCCAATACGAACAGGGCCGAAGATTACGAAGTACCTTCCTCTCAAACACTCCAACGGCCGCTATGTCGTTTCGTGTCGTCGTCCATGCTTCTGCGCCATAGAGGAGCACGGGCAAGATAAGCGTCCTATAGAGTGCAAGTTTTGTCGGTCGAGAGAGGTCTCTACTTCTCAATTGCCTACCTTTGTCTGGCCCTCATATACCACCAGACCCATTTTGGCAGATTCTCTTTTGATTGGCAGCGGTGACATCTCGATTGTTACGCCCGATGACAGCAATATCACCAGCGTAGGCAAGGAGCTGGACACTTTCCTTGAAAATTGTGCATTACGATGTACACCGGCCTTGCGCAGAACACTCTCCATGGTGAAGTTGAGGCGGTCGCAGGACAAAGGATCGCCTCTGAATCCTCGAACGGTATCAAATGGGTCGAAGAGGTCACTTCCAACCTTGACGGAGTTGCGCGTATTGCTCAACATCGCGCTGCAAAGTCTCACGAGCTTTGCAGGGATACCAAGTTCAGACAATGCGGCATATAGACGATCCCTTATCGGGCTATCGAATGCTGCCTTGTAATCGATAAAGAGATGGTGTGTATCGATTTGATTCTCCAGGATTTGGCGTAAAGTGAATATCTGGTCGATGGTGGACTTCCAGGTCTAAAGCCGCACTGATAGGGTCTTATCAGCGCCTTGGCGAGTGGCTTTAATCTTTTACATAGTACGCTCGTCAGGACTTTGTATGCAATGGATACCCCTGGCCTGCCGTCTGGACATCTTCACCACTGGCGGTATTATTCCCTTCGTCGCCTGCGAGCAGCTTGGTGAAGTGCTCCTTCCACAACTTCAGTACACTCTGCGCATCTGTAACCAGATCCCGTTTTCGTCTCTGCAGGAAGATGCCCCAGGCTTAAATTCTTCCGTCAGACGCTTGACTTTTTGGAAGAATTTTCGGGTGTCATTCCTGCTCCTACACTCCTCGATTTCCTCACGCTCGCGCCTTTCTTGCTCCCGTTTCTTGTGTCTAAAAAGCAAACTCTCTTTCTTCTTCTCCTCCCGGTATTTTTAAGTCACGGCTCGCGTGGCAGCCGACTGCAGGGTCTTCTTGTAGGCAGCACTCTTCACTGCAGTGGCTGCGCGACACTCTTCATCGTATCATTGGTTTTTTGGTGGTGGGCGTCGAAAACCAAGGACATTTCCTGCGGCGGAAGGCATATAGTGGGATAAGTGAGCCCATAATCCGCCGATGTCATCAGGTGGAGAGGGGGAGCGACCGAGCTGGTTGGAGACTTGAGCGGAGCAGTCTTCGGCTACCCCTTGTGATCGCAGCTTACTGATGTCCAGCTTTCGTTGCAAACTAGGTTGCGGGGTCTTCGCTGCACAAAGGCGTATTCGTACCTTGGCTGCAACAAGGTAGTTGTCCGAGTCGATGTTGGGTTCTCGGGACGTGCGCACATCTAGAATGCTAGAAGCATGCTTTCCATCAATCACAATGTAATCAATCTGATTGCAGGTGGATTGATCGAAGGATAGCCAGGTGGCCTTGTGGATATCGAGGTGCTGGAATCTAGTGCTACTAACTACCATGTTTCGTGCCGCGGCGAAATCGATCAGCCTCAGACCGTTGTTCGTAGTGGTCCCATGGAGGCTGAACTGCCCGACTGTGGGGCCAAAGATGCCTTCTCGCCCGACCTTTGCGTTGAAGTCCCCGAGGACAATTTTGACGTCGTGGGCCGGGCACCTGTCGTAGACGTCCTCGAGCTTCGCATAGAAGGCATCCTTGGTCGCATCGTCCTTCTCTTCCGTCGGGGCGTGCGCGCAAATTAGGCTGATGCTAAAGTATTTAGCCTTGATGCGGATCGAGGCCAGCCGTTCGTTCACCGGAGTGAACCGAGAGACGTGGTGGCGAAGTCTCTTGCTGACCACAAATCCGCAGCCAAATTCGCGCTTTTCCGCATGGCAGATGTAGTAGATGTCGCAGTCTGCTCGCTTGGAGCAACCTTGTCCTGTCCATCGCATTTCCTGGATGACGGTGATGTCAGCCTTACATTTCATGAGGGCTTCCGCCAGTTGAATAGAGGCACCTTCCCTATAGAGGGTTCGGACATTCCAGGTGCATATCCTGAAATCGTGGTCCTTAAATCGTTTGCTGTGGTCGTCAACATAGTGGGTTCCATCCGAGGCTTGCATTTTGGCTTTCATTGGTTGCTGATTTTACGTGGCGGGCACCAAACCCAAATTTCAAGTCCTGGGGATTGCACACGCTGTACATATTAGTTCACTATTCAGCAGGTGCCAAATAGCTATCCAGAAGGGCCGCACGGAGGCTGTGTATCAGCTGGGATTGGACAGGGACAAGGATCGTTCTGGCGTTCGCCAGGTTGAACGCAATCAGAGACTTTACCTTGTATATCCGCTCCCATCCTCCCAATGGAATGGCCCGGGGTTTATTGGGTTATTCCTAGAGTAAAATTGTTAGTTTTGTTGGCCAGATTAAAAGTGTTGTGCTGAAGAAGTATCATACAAATGTTGCTGTGAAGGATATGATCAGTGTGGGTAAAATGGCATTGGCCTACCCGTGTGCATATTGCGTCTTAGTGGTAATGGCTGTCTTAGTATGTTGCTGTATTTTCTGATGTTGCTATGGGAGTTGTGGGCGTAATTTTACCTAAATGCTTAATTATCGAGCTTCTGGTAAAGACTTAACCGCTGTGGGAGATCCTTTGGTTCCCTCATGCTTAGTAATCTTGGCATGTCTCCATTAAGACCCCTCATGAACGTGTCCAGCGCCTTGTCGCGGTATGTTTTCGGTAAAATCCGTGAGGCTCCATTACTCGTTTCGAGTGAAGAGAGCTTGTTAAGGATAAACAAAATACCGAATGCGCATCTGGTGTAAAGAAAATTTTCTTTGCGGGTTCCAGCGGTATGACCCGTTTATTGACGCGGGGGAAGCAGTAAAGGGGACGAAAACGCATGGAGCATGAGAGCGTAAAATGAGAAGCTGTGAGAGTGCAAAATCAAATTTACGGAGAGCAAATAGATAAAATAGATAAAAGTATTGGTCGCATCCCGATGTATGAAACAGTCACACACCACACACTGTGGTTGTTGTTGTTTGACAGCAAAGCGATGTGCCGCATGTATGTTGGTGGTGGCTTGTGCTTGCTCTCAGCTTGCTTTTTTACAAACAAGAACAAGAAGTGGACAGGCAAAATTTTGATAAAAAAAATTATTGAGCGATCGCCAAAACGCATTAGTAAGGTGGTAGCACTACGGAAAAAAACAAAAATTCATTGGATTATACAAGTTATTATTTTGTTATTAGTTATGTTATGTTCTTTTGTTATGTTATGTTATTTAATAAATGTAAATGTTATTAGTTCTTTTGGTCTGCTTGTAGAAAAGAAGTTGTAAAAAGTAAAAATGACTACAATGAAAATAAATATATGTATAAAAATATTGTATCAACCAAGGCGCATTAAGAAAGTGATAATAAGTGGAAAACTATTGTTAAAATGTTGTGCCAATAACACCGTGCGACAACAAATTTTACACATGAAAAAATCTATATACTCGCTAAACTAATAGGGGTACCGGTTAATTCGTGCGGTTTTCTATCAGATGGCGTTACTTGATTTTGTGAACAGTGATTCACCTTTCCAAATATGTGTTGGAAAGCTATTGTCATATAGTTTCATAATCAGTATGTGTCATTTAGCTGAAGCGTAAACAACAATACTTTGTTTTACTCTGAAAATGTCGAATTTTGTGCCGAATAAAGTGTTTTTGCGGGGAGTACTTCTTCATTACTTCAATATGAAGAAGAAGGCTGCCGAAAGTCATCGTATTTTGGTGGAAGTGTATGGTGTGCATGCTCTAGCTGAGCGTACGTGCCAGAAGTGGTTTGCACGGTTCAAAACTGGCAATTTTGAATTGGAGGACGATGAACGGCCCGGACAGCCAAAAAAGTTTGAACATCACGAATTGGAGACATTGTTCGACCAAGATCCATCCCAAACGCAAGAAGAACTTGCAAAATCACTTGGCGTCGCTCAACAAACCATTTCCGATCGTCTAAAAGCAATGGGAATGATCCGGAAGGTAGGCCATTGGGTGCCGTATGAATTGAAGCCAAGAGACGTCGAACGCCGATTTTTCACGTGTGAACAACTGCTTCAACGGCACAAAAGAAAAAGTTGTTTGCATCGAATTGTCACTGGCGATGAAAAGTGGGTCCATTACGATAATCCAAAACGTCGAGCAACGTATGGATACCCCGGCCATGCATCATCATCGACGGCCGTTCAGAATATTCATGGCCTGAAGGTTATGCTGTGTATTTGGTGGGACCAGCTGGGTGTGATCTATTATGAGCTGTTGCAACCGAATGAAACTATCACAGGGGAAGTCTACCGACGACAATTGATGCGTTTGAGCCGAGCACTGCGCGAAAAACGGCCGGAATATGCACAAAGGCACGGCAAGGTAATTTTGCAACATGACAATGCTCGGCCACATGTTGCACAGGTCGTCAAAACCTACCTTGAAACGCTCAAATGGGATGTCCTACCCCACCCGCCGTATAGTCCAGACCTTGCGCCATCCGATTACTATCTCTTCCGATCAATGCAACATGGCCTGGCTGACCAGCACTTCTAAAATTATGAAGAAGTCAAAAATTGGATCGATTCGTGGATAGCGGAAAAGCCGGCCGAATTTTTCAGAAAGGGTATTCGTGAATTGCCAGAAAAATGGGAAAAAGTTATAGCTAGTGATGGGCAATACTTTGAATATTAAATTTGCAACCATTTTTCCACAATAAAGCTTCAATTTTCCCCAAAAACCCGCACAAATTAACCGGTACCCCTATTAATTTTTCTCTCTGACGTCAGGATTTCTTTTAAAGGACTTTGCATGGATATGTTTATTTCCAAAAATTATTTTAAAAATTGAGCGCATTGTAGAATAACAATATGGGTATCAAATGAAAGAGAAAAATCCTTAGAATCTTAAAAAATTTATTGGTTTGGTGCAAAAGAACGAAGAGGTATTGAAAATGTCCTTTTAAAACTTTATCCTTGAATATCCTTGCAAATTTCGAATAGTTTTTTTTTAATATATCGTAAGGACTAATATGTACGCTACTACATCCTTCAATTTCGTCCTTCTAACCTTATTGGTTTAAGATATCAAAAATTTAATACCTCTCTCTATAGGATATGGATAATTTCAATACCATTAAGGATGCTGAAATCGTATTTAAGAACCATTTTTGTACTTAAAAATAAGCTGACCATGTGATAAATGGTTTTAATACTTTAGTTGTATTCTATAAATATATTAAATTTTACATTTAGCACACATTTGCAAAATGATTAGGTGAAGTTAGTGATGAACACGGAGAGCGCTTCCACCAAGACATTGCGGTAATTGAAAATCGCTTTTGGGGAAAAGCACATACTTTCCGAGTATTGTTGGTCGCTGTGCCGTGACACCTACCAAAAACACAAACGTCAAAGTAAACTCATACGTTTTTCTTAACCAATTTGTTTTAAAATAAATAATTTATATACCATTTCGCTATTTTGTTGCCATATGGCAACATGCTAATTTGTGGACGTCTGCATCCTCTATGGTTGCAAGAATAAATTTGTTTGCTGGTCTTTAGAATAGTTTGAAGTTTTAGTAAAAATACGAAATTAATAAACTGAATATTGCAAGATGTTTCATAATGGCAACGCAATAGTTGTAAGTAGTTTAAGCTGAATAACTTGGCAGCACCGGAGTTCAGGATACGACCCTGGGCTTCCGTGCTGACCAGCCTAAAACGCCATCTTCACTTTATTCGTGACAATCGACGTGCATAGACGCATTGTGTGAAAGATTAAATAAAGTTCAAGTCTTAAAACTCAAGTGTGGGGTAGTATACCAATAAAACAATCCAAAAATGCAAAAGTGGGAGATAGCAGAGACACTGGACAAGGCTGGAATTGATTTTCCCGGAACGGCCACGATGAGTCAGCTCCGTAAGCTGATGACGGAAATGATGGGTGCTCCGCTAAACACCGGCGGCGAGCCAACCGCCGCCACCACCAACACTGCCGTTGCAGCCAACACCGCCGCTGCCGCCAATACTGCCGCTGCAGTCAACACCGCCGCTGCTACCAACACTGCCGTTGCAGCCAACACTACTTCTGCCACCAATGCCGACGTTGCAGCCAACACCGCCGCTGCCACCGACACCGCCGTTGCAGCCAACACCGCTGCTGCCGCCAATGCTGACACTGCAGCCAGCACCGCCGCTGCCACCAACACCGCCGTTGCAGCCAACACCGCCGTTGCAGCCAACACCGCTGCTGCCGCCAATGCTGACACTGCAGCCAGCACCGCCGCTGCCACCAACACTGCCGTTGCAGCCAACACCGCCAATGCTGCCACTGCAGCCAACACCGCCGCTGCCGCCCGAAACTACGGTCTCGTGTGTAGTACAGTGGGTGACAAAACACGACGCAACCACGCTCACGCTACATCGCGTTGCCAAGATGGCGACGCTTTTTCGCTCGACGCCATTAGCGCCGACAGGAACGCTGCTTCTTACGACACCGCCGTTGACGAGGAACTGGCAATGTTGAGGCAGCAACTGGAGATCCTCAAGCTGCGGCAACAGATCCGCGAACTGGAGAATCCCGCCCCGAAATTTAGTGGGGATGACGCCGCCCATGCCGTGGGGCACTTCCTACGGGATTTTGAGGAGCTTATGCGCTCCACCAATGCTGACGAGAGCTTCAAGTTGCTCTGCCTGCGCCGTTCGCTGACGGGCACGGCGCAGGTGTTCCTGTCGATGACGGCCGCATTATCTTACGCTGACCTCAGGGGGGCTCTGATGGCCGAGTTCGACGTCGCCGTTTCGCGCCAGGATGTCTAACGCATGCTGCGGCAGAGGCGCTGGAATAAGAAGTAGGAGTCGCTGCATCGGTACATCCTGCCGATGCAGGCCATCGCGATGCGGTTCGACATCAGCGAGCTGGAGGTCGTCGACTTCATAATCGAGGGGATCGGCCATGGGGTGCGCAGCGTTGGGCTGCTCATCGGAGCCAACAGCGTCGCCAAACTGAAGATGCTGGTGAAGAGGCACCAGCGAAAACTCGTAGAGGTACCGACAGAACGCCGCGATACACAACCGCCAGCCAGACGAATATCTGCTCCGCTAGGGTCCGCGGGGCCGGAGGAGCCGTTGTGTTATAACTGTTTGCAGCGGGGCCACAGTGCCCGTATCCACTACGTCGGAACGGGTCGTGTTTTCGCTGCTGGGAGATGGGCCACGACCACCGTTCGTGCCCGAACCCCAAGAAGGCCCTGAAGCCATCTGCCGTTGCCGCTGCCGTTACCACTGCCGTCGCCGAGGAAGACGACCATTACTCAGTCGACAATTTTAATAATGTAAGTATTGCTTTGTTTGCCTCTGTAAGTCTTGTCTTTGTAAGTCTTTGTAAGTATTGTCGGCCTCGATAGCTCAGCGGGTAGCGCGCTGGCTTCTCATACCGAGCGCCCCGGGTTCGATTCCTGACTTGGGCTGGAAAAAACACTCATCTACTTCTGTCGCTATCCACATGAAGGGAATGAGAATTACAAGAATCGCACAAGTGCGCTCTTGGCAGGCAATGGCAAAACCTCCAAGTGTGAAAGAAAAACTGCCCATCGCCGTTCGGATTCGGCGTTAAACTGCAGGTCCGCTCCCCTCCCTTTCCCCATCCGTTTGAAATGTGTGGTGTATCAAATGTTGAAAAAACAGTGTTGCATACGCATTTCAAACGGGTGGAATCTGTGGTATCACAACGGGCCCATTAAGAGGCCTAAGTGTGTCTCATACAGAGGCAGCCACCTCAACCTAACCTAACCTAAGTATTGCTTTTGGAGTCGATTCGGTTGGGAGGCAAACATTTATAAAATTTTTCTCCTTGTTTGACACGGGTAGCCCAACTAGTTTTGTACGGCAGTCCTGCGTGCCGGAGGACCTGCGAGATTCGGTATACACCGGAAAAGCAAAACAGTCGAAATATCTTGAAATGGGTGGACACACCATTCCTGTCTTGGCAGAAAGCCACTGCAAAATAAAATTTTTAAAACAACCAAAACGAATTTCCATTGTTATAGTACCTGACGACGCACAGTGTCGCGATCCCATATAAGCCGTGGCCAAAAATACTTCGCGTTGTTCTATCTCGATGAAACTTAGTGAGATCGTTTTCGTGGTCGAAATTAAGAAATTTGCAAAAAATCATTAAAATTGGACCACTGCCACGCCCACCTCCCATACGAAAGGAAATGCAATATTTAAATAACTTGCTTAATATTAGTGATAGAATTATGAAATTTTTTATTTGTGCCTATAATAATGACTTAAAAGCTCACACTAAAAATGGGCGGTATGCCACGCCTACTTTAAAAAATATTCGCATTTTACTACAACTACAACTTTTTTTTAGAAGGCTGTTTACAATACTCTTCTTCGATGTGATTTTAATTTGTAAGCTTTATAAAACCCTAAAAATGGGCGTGGCAGCTGCAGCATATTCATTAAGTGACCAAAACTTTTCCTTTATGAATTCGTGTATTAATTTTTCCCAGTTTGTGTTGTTTTGGTACAAATGTTTAGTTTTTTAAAATGGGCGTGGCATTCTGCCTACTTTTGATGATACAAACAAAGTGCCCACCTTGTCCTTTATATAGCTAACCATTGTAGCAGCTGTTTTGACACTGCTTTCATTGTGCGTCGCAAGCCATACTTCGAAAAAATCACAAATTTTGACTGTAGGTGCCACTACAAACAGTAAATTTTTAGGTGGGGACGCAAGTCGACGCAGCTAATTTTTTTTTTATTTGAAAGACCGTACTTGTGCCTTTGTTTTGCACTAATCACTTGAGAGATGCATGGAGAGGTTTTTTTTATCGTCTCCCAAAGTTTGCGATTTTTCTCACTTTTCGTGATACAGAGCGTGTTTTTTGAAAGCAACGTAACTTTGCATATGCTGATCAAAGCAAGATAAAAAATGTAGTGCCTACTTGCCCGAACTCTATATTTTTCTTACGTATGTAATTTGTATCCATACTTAGTGCCTGTAAGCTAAAAATTCTACTTACATTTAGCATAAAAATAGTGAGTTGCTCTGGCGAAAATGTGTTCCAACAAAAGGCCCAAATTTGTGGATGGCTGCTGCCTACATTTATTATTATTTTTTTTTTATATTTTGGATTTGTCTTATTGGAAGTATTACCTCAACATATATGTAAGAAAAATATCATGTTTGCAACATCGACTTTTTGTATTTTTGGCCACACTCGCTACACTGTGCGACGTGCTGTTTGTACCTATTATTTTAGGACGAAATTTCTTACGTGATTTTAACATTAATTTAACTAAATCGAAACCGCGCTATTCTAAGACGCGACTGCTAGAAATCAAAGATGAAGTTAGCCTTTGCTCCTCCGAATCGATCGAATCCTAAGTAAAGACAACCTTTTGAGAAATGCAAATACTTCCGTTGCCGATTACTGCCGAATTAATCAGGATTCTGCGACAGCTGTGTCGGTTGAGTCAATAAACCGTAGTGTCAACGACGACGTACCGTACATATATAATATTAATATTCCGTTTGATGACCAAGAATTTGACGTAAATTTCGAATTAAGGCGGGAACAACGTGAGAAACTTGTAGAGTTGATAACGAATTGCTATTTAGTGCCGAAAGATATTTCCGTTACCCCTTACGAATATGAGATGAAGATTCATTTAAGTTCTGACGTACCCTTTTATTGTAGCCCTAGACGATTATCTTACAAGGAACGGACAGAGGTTAAAGAAATTGTAAAAGAATTACAACAGGAGGGCATTGTTAGGCCAAGTAACTCTCCGTACGCGTCTGCTATTGTTTTGGTGAAGAAGAAAAATGGCCAAACACGACTGTGTGTAGATTATCGGGGACTTAATAAGATAACTGTACGGGATAACTATCCGCTGCCGCTCATTGAAGACTGTATAGAATATTTAGAGGGTAAACGATACTTTTCCGTTCTGGACCTAAAAAGTGGGTTTCATCACGTTAGCATCTCGGCAGATTCCGTACCATACACCGCTTTTGTGACCCCTGACGGTCAGTACGAATATGTAAAAATGCCGTTTGGGCTTAAAAATGCGCCAGCCGTATTCCAACGTTTCATCAATAATATTTTCCGTGATCTCATCGACGCTAAGAAAATCGTAATCTATATGGACGATATACTAATTACTGCCGAGAACTTTAAGGACCACAATCAGACGTTGCGTTTAGTTTTGGAACGTATTACAAGTAGAAAACTGAAATTAAATCTTCCGAAATGTAAGTTTTGCTACAACGAAATAGAATATTTGGTTACAAGGTAACGGCCACGGGTATAACATTGAGTGATTCTCATGTGGTAGCCATGTGGTAGTACCCGCTGCCGACCAATCAGAAAGAATTGCAGTCCTGCTTAGGTCTTTTTTTCATATTTTCGCCGCTTTGTACGATCATTTTCGACTATAGCTAAACCATTAAGGGATCTGTTGAAAAAGGGTGCCGACTTTATAATCAATGATAACTTCATTGCAGCTTTTAACGAGTTAAAAGCCAAACTGACGGAAGCACCGGGTTTAGCTATCTATAGCCCCGAGAGGGAAACGGAGCTTCATTGTGACGCTAGTTCTGCCGGTTTCGGTGCTGAGTTAGTGCAGCGACAGAATGATGGCAAATTTCATCCAATATCATATTTCTCTAAAACCACTTCTGCTGCCGAGTCTTCCATAAGTATCACAGTTAGAAGCGCTGGCCATCATTTATGCTTTAAGACGATGTAGAGTTTACCTAGAGGGTATATCCTTCAAGATAGTAACCGACTGTAACTCCCTGACGCTGACTTTGGAAAGGAAGCAGGTTAATCCGAGAATTGCTAGATGGGCTTTGGAGCTGCAGAACTATGACTACAGGTTACAACATCGCGGGGGTGCATCCATGGGTCACGTGGACGCCCTAAGTAGGTGCCATGTCGCCATGGTTACGGACGTTTACGACGTAGACTTCCAGATACAAATAGCCCAAGAGCGCGACGAATTGATAAGGGGTGTACGCAATGAACTACAAACCAAGGAAATGAAGGATTTTGACTTAGTTGACGGTGTGGTTTATAAAGTCATAGAATCCGGTCGGAAACTCTTGTACGTACCGAGTGAAATGGAGGAAAATGTAATACGTTTGATCCAATGAGAAGTTAGGCCACCAGGCGGTTGAAAAATGTTACCAGAAAATCCGATTGCACTACTGGTTTCCGAGCATGCGCCGCAAGATAGAGCCCTTTGGAAGAAATTGTCTGAAATGCATTATCTATGCCGTACCAACTCGGTTAAACGAAAAATGCCTATACAATATACCTAAGAACCCAATTCCGTTTGATACAATTCACATCGACCATTTTGGTCCGTTGCCGTCTCTGAACTCGAAGAGAAAACACATTTTGGTCGTGGTTGACGCTTTTACGAAGTTTGTTAAATTATATCCTACAAATTCGACTAGTACGAGAGAGGTTATTGCCGCGTTGGACAAATACTTTAATAACTATAGTCGACCCAAACGGATAATATCCGATAGAGAAACTTGCTTTACGTCACTCGAATTTGGAGAATACGTGCTGAGACATAATATTAAACATGTAAAGGTGGCGATGGCATCTCCACAGGCCAACGGGCAGGTAGAAAGAGTGAATCGAGTAATCAAAACCATGCTAGGAAAAATAAGCGATCCAATCACGCACGCTGATTGGTGCAGCAGATTACTACAGGTCGAACATGCTATCAATAACTCAGTTCATAGTGCCATGAAAACTACTCCGAGTATCCTGTTGTTTGGTGTGGAACAGCGAGGTGACGTGATTGACGAGCTGACGGAATATCTTGACGAAAAGAATGACGTTACTAGGGATTTAGTGGATATACGCTCAAAAGCATCGCAGGCGATAGAGGATGCGCAGGAATATAATCAAAAGTATTTCCTCGAGCATAGTACTGACGCTAAGAAATATGACGTAGGTGATTTTGTAGTTATTCGGAACGTTGACACTGTCGTCGGTACGAATAAAAAGTTCATACCCAAGTACCGAGGCCCGTATGTAATTCATGACAGCTTAGGAAACGACCGTTACGTCGTACGTGATATCGATAACTGCCAATTGACTCAGCTGCCGTATGATGGAGTGGTAGAGGCGAATCGAATACGTAGGTGGATCTCACAGCCGAGTGAAAAGGTTGCCGTTGAAAGGGATTCGGGCAATACGGTAGGCTAATTATCGGGACGATAAGTTGTCAGGTTGCCCGAGTTGTAAGATGTTGCATAATGGCAACGCCATAGTTGTAAGTAGTTTAAGGTGAATAACTTGGCAGCACCGGAGTTCAGGATACGACCCTGGGCCTCGGTGCTGACCAGCCTAAAACGCTATCTTCACTTTATTCGTGACAATCGACGTGCATAGACGCATTGTGTGAAAGATTAAATAAAGTTCAAGTCTTAAAATATTTAAGTTTAAAAAAGATAAGTATACACGTTTTTTTAATGGTATATCTTGACATAGTAAAGGAAGAAGAAGCACACAAAATGAGAGAACTTTTTAATTTGACGTTTTCTTTCAATGTAGATACTTTCTGTTTTTAAATTTTGGCTGAAGTAAATGAAGAAATATTAAAATTTTCTTTATGCGTAAAAATTTTTTGTGTTTAAGTAATTATTACAGCCACAACGATGTGATTGCTCTCATAGAAAAACACTCTAAAATACAGGGTCCGAGTATAACAATTAAAAAATTTCTTATGGAATGTTGCTAATGTAACCACATACAAGCCTAAGACGTAAATTTTAACATTTTAGCTTTCCCCAGTAAAAACCTGTAGCGAAAGGGTTAAATTACTTTTGATAATTTTTTTTATTAAATTGTGAGCACTAGTATTCACAGTAACTAAGTATCCTCACGCATTCATCTTGCTTCTCTTGGATGAGTTTTATTGAAGTAAACTCACTTTATAAGTTTTCAATGTGTTGTGAAAAGAAATCCTTAGGTTCAAAGGCAATTCTTAAATTGCAGAATTAGTGTATTCAACCTCTAATTTTAGCAGCATAACGATTTATACATGAGTTAATTAAATACTTTATGCTTGTCGTACGGTGCAATATATTGTTACGAAAATACCAGTTCTAGTGGGCTAGTACGAATCACTGGATTGTGCAATTTGAAATAAACAAACACACTTAGTTCCTCAAACGCAGTCAATAAAAACCAACAGTCACTTTATTTCACAGATTTACACTTCACTGTCTTTACACTTAAATATTCGCTTAATTACTCCACGTGGCAACTCCGCTAGTCAAAATCAGACTCACTCGCTGCGCCGCACCCGGCTGCCTTTTATACCTGTCCGGCCATCGCGCAGATCGTTCCCGCACATTCCGGAGTGGACTAACGGTTTCCATGATGATCGCGACCATCATTGCCAGGTTAGACTAGAAGCTTCCATCATTGCCAGGTTGGACTAGAAGTTTCCATCATTGCCAGGTTGGACCAAAAATTGCCATCATTGCCAGGTTGGACTAAAAGTTGCCATCGTTGCCAGATTGAATTATAGCACGGCGCGTAGCGACAGGGTTGCTTTGTACAGCGACAGACTCTTATCGTTACACTGCCCACCACTTAGACTTGTTCGACCCGAACAAGTGCCGAGGTTCCGCTGTGATAAGGCGCCAGGCGCTCCAAGTGGACTACCTTCAGCTTAGCGCCTTTATTGCTGCAACGTTGAATCCTGTAGACCACGTCGTTAATCCTAGTCACGACTTTGTAAGGTCCTTCCCATGACGTTTGCAGTTTCGGAGACAAACCTTTCCTCCGCTGCGGGTTGTAGAGCATTACCAGATCGCCTTCCTGGAACCCTGCTAAGTAAGGCTTTCGCCTTATCGCTCACGAGTTTGGTGCGGCTCCTTATGAACTGGTGAATTTCCTCCAGTTCCGCCCGCTTATTGACCACGTAGTCAGTCCTAGCGCCTCCCGTCGTGCTAACCACCCCGAACTTCAAGTCAGCGGGTAACCGCAACTCTGTGCCGAACACTGCTCGGGCCGGAGTGAGTGATGTCGTGTCGTGCGCGGCTGACCTATACGCCATCAGGAACAGGGGGGTATGCGTGTCCCAATCCTTTTGATTCCTGCCTACCACCTTCCGCAGATATTCTTCCAGTGTCCGGTTAAAACGTTCCACCATGCCGTCGGACTGTGGGTGCAAAGGAGTGGTACGCGTTTTCTTTATCCCCAGCAGCTCACACACTTCCTTGAATACCGCAGACTCGAAATTCCTGCCTTGATCTGAGTGCAACTCCAACGGAACTCCGAACCTGGCTACCCAGTTGTTTACCAGCATTTCCGAGATCGTAGTGGCCTCCTGGTTAGGAATAGGGTATACTTCGGGCCATTTGCTGAAGTAATCCATTACCACCAGCACATATTTGTTGCCTTGAGTGCTGACTGGGAATGGGCCAGCGACGTCCATAGCAATCCGCTCGAAGGGCGCTCCCATGTTGTACTGCTGCATGCGGCCCCGAGACCTCCTTGTCGGACCTTTCGCGGCTGCACATCGGTCACAGCTCTTAATCCATTCGGCTACAGATTCCTGGCATCCTACCCAGTAGAATCGTCTTTTTATCTTGGCGACGGTTTTGGTGATGCCCAGGTGCCCTCCACTGGAGTCGTTATGGTATGCCTCGATGACCTCGTTGATTCTGCATTTCGGCACTACCATTAGGGAGTTGCTGGTCCGACCATCCGCGCTCTCCCATTCGCGATACAGGCATCCTTCCCTCAGCCGCAGACTTTTCCACTGCGCCCAGTAAGCCTTAGCGATCGGGCTTTCACCGGCCATCTCCTGACAGTCTGGACGTGCACCTTTTTCCTTGTTTTCGACGATTTTTGCAAGATCGGCATCCTCACGCTGGTCCTTTTGTAGCCTCTCCGCAGACCACTCTTCCTCTGTCATAACGCTTACCAACCGGACGTCCACTATCTGTTCTTTGCTTTCGGCTCGCGAGCACTGCCTGCATTCGACTTCGCAGGGATGGAGTGGCAGCGCGTCCGCACATCTTGGTGACGCCTGTTCTCCGGAACGCTTCTCTCGCAGATGGCAGTCTCGTGAAATGTGGCCTTGCTTGCCACATCGCCAGCAACTGATTCTAGATGACATTGCCCGCAGCCTCGTTGGTACCTTTGAGCTCACTGGCTGGCTTTGCGTGGCACGTCCAGATACGCCTTTCCGCAGATGAATGTCGAAGACTTCCCCTCCAGGCAGCTTCATACATCAATGCACTTGTCAATGTCTCATGGAACGTCGGCTTCATCATCATCAAGGTACTCACACGAGTCTCCGGGTCAAGAATGCCTTCGATAAACGCCTCGATCTTCAGCCTTTCCAAAACTTCCATGCTGAATTCTGGGTAGGTCAGTGGTACCAGCCGCTCAATATCTGCCGCATACGTCTGCAGCGTCTCGTTGGCTCTTTGTCTACGGTTCTTCAGCTCGCAGTAATACACCATTTTGTTGTGCTCGTCACTGTATTCGGCTGCCAGCGCCCTTATGACGGTCTCGTAATCACCTCTCAAACTTGCACTGTTTTTATTACCTCTGCCGCAGGACCTCTTAGAGCCAGTATCAGTCTCCGACCTTTCCTGATATCGGTCCACTGATTTTCCAGAGCAGCCAGGTCGAACTGTAGCTTGAATGTATCGAACGACGTAGTACCATCATAAGTAGGCACTTCTATGGCAAAACTTTCCCGTGGCTGTACCTCTCGAAGCCGTTCGTCTATCTTCCTGTGCATCGAATCTTCCAGACTGTCAACTCGTTTGTTCAAGGACTCATCCAGGTTGTCAACCCGTCTGTTCAGGGATTCACCCATTTCGTCAACTCGTTTGTTCAGGGAATCATCCAGGTCGTCGACTCGTTTATCCAAGTGTTCCACTCGAGTCCCCAGGTGCTCCACCTTCACATTAAGCTGGTTGGCGATTTCTTCCACTTTCTGTTCCCAGCGCGCAGAATTTTCCTGAAGCTTGTTTTCCATTCGCTCTGCCATCTGCGCCGACATTTCACGATTTTCACGACTGACATTCTCAATTTTCGTTTCCATTTTCTGGTCGGAAGCCTCGAACATGCCTTTCATTGCGACCATTAGCTGGCTCATGTCCATGGCTTGTGGTGGCGCAGCCGCTGCAGCCGTACTTTGCATCGACGCAGCACCGGCAGGCGATTCCTCCACCTTGGCCGACGAATCTAGCTCCTGCGTCCCGAACTCGTGCGCAGTCCAATCGACGCCTCGTGCCTCACACGCCTCTCGCAAGCGCAGCTGCAACTCCACCTTTCCGCCAGCAGTCGGCAAATTCCAGGCAGCCAGCTCCTTTTTCAGCTGGTCCACCTTCAGTTGCTCGAGTTTAACCATGTCTGCGTTTTATAATTTTATTTAATTTTTTTTTTTTGTCCTTTATTTATTCAGTAGCACAATCCCACTTCTGACACCAAATGTTACGAAAATACCAGTTCTAGTGGGCTGGTACGAATCACTGGATTGTGCAATTTGAAATAAACAAACACACTTAGTTCCTCAAACGCAGTCAATAAAAACCAACAGTCACTTTATTTCACAGATTTACACTTCACTGTCTTTACACTTAAATATTCGCTTAATTACTCCGCGTGGCAACTCCGCTAGTCAAAATCAGACTCACTCGCTGCGCCGCACCCGGCTGCCTTTTATACCTGTCCGGCCATCGCGCAGATCGTTCCCGCACATTCCGGAGTGGACTAACGGTTTCCATGATGATCGCGACCATCATTGCCAGGTTAGACTAGAAGTTTCCATCATTGCCAGGTTGGACTAGAAGTTTCCATCATTGCCAGGTTGGACTAAAAATTGCCATCATTGCCAGGTTGGACTAAAAGTTGCCATCGTTGCCAGATTGAATTATAGCACGGCGCGTAGCGACAGGGTTGCTTTGCACAGCGACAGACTCTTATCGTTACAATATCTTTGTTTTATAGAGAGAAGTATTAACCCTTAAACGCATGGCGTACCATATATGGTACAATCCTAAATCCTTCGTACATCTGTTGAATCAATTTAAATCATGTTTGTGCTTGCTCTAGATTGATTCGAAAATAATTGCCCCATGCATGTAAGGGTTGAATTCTTTATATCTTAAACTAATAAAGTTAGAAGGACGAAATTCAAGGACGTAGTAGCGTACATATTAGTCCTTAAGATATATTAAAAAAAAAAAAATTATTTGAAATTTGCAAGGATATTCAAGGATAAAGTTTTAAAAGGACATTTTCAATACATCTTCGTCCTTTTGCACTAAAACATTAAATTTTCTAAAATTCTAAGGATTTTTCTCTTTCATTTGTTGACAACCGTGAAGACCGGGGATAAGGTGGCAACCCGGGTGGTTCGTTCTGGCTGATTGGTCGACGAGAGGACACGCACGGAGCTCCGATCAAATATTCAAATTTATATTAAACCCGTTTTTAATAAACCAGAAACCACTGAAGCGTCGAGTGTTTGTGCCGAAGGAAAACACAGCAGCGACCGCGCTGCCAGAACTGCAACAAGGTGCACAGTAAAAGCAATCCGGATTGCGGCGCCAATATTACAGTGGTCACAAGAATTAAATTCGCGGAAAATGAAAAGGCGTTCATAAAGCTAATTGCGATCGGTGAATACAATTTTACGGCTTACTTAGCCACCGGCAGCTAATTACACGGTCAGCTGCTTACAAATTACGTGCACAATTTGAAGTCTGCTCGATCAAACTGAATGGGTTTTGCCAAAGCGAACGGTGCGCAAGTCAGAAAACAAAGTTAACAATGACGCTATTGAGATTGAGGCCGAGTTGTTTGTGGTAGATGACGATTTGTTAACCACCGATATTCTCATCGGGCAAAACTTGTTAAATAGTAATTCCATATATACCGTAATACAAGATGGTGAAATGAAAATTTACACGACAGAGATAAAAGCTAATGTCTTGAGTGTAAAGGTGCGACAAAAACGTGACATTGAACGTGAAGAAGTGGTCACAGAAGTTGATAACGACGAAAACCGATTCGCGTTGTTAGAGTTAATAAATTCTCGTTAATAATTTCTCGCGGAAATGTCTTTATATTCCGCGAGAGATATCAGTGAAATTGGGAAAAGCGACCTATATTAGTTGAAATGAAAATTGAGTTGGACACCGACCAACCAATTACGCAGCGGCCATATCGTGTGCCTGGGTTAAAAAAACGTATCGTAAATGAAATGGTAAATGAACTGCTCGAAAATTACATCCTGAGGAATAAACTAATCCTGGCGCTGCAGAACGACCACGAAAACGACAACACGGATGGCGCGATCGAAGCCGGCAACGACAGCAACGACGAGGAGCTACTGCTGACAACGGGCGTGAAGGCGCGCTTAACCAAAAACGTCAGGAAGCGGCCGAGCGGATGGGAGAGAGGGAAAAGGCGAAGAGAACGTTCGACACCAAACACGATAAGCCGACAATTTACGCCGAAGGTGAACTCGTTTTGGTGGAGCATGAACCAGGTGCCATCGGCGGTTCACGCAAGCTAGAGCCATAATAAAAAGGTTCGTCCAAGGTAGTCAAGAAACTCAACAACGAAAGGTACGTAATCGAAGACCTCCCTGGTACCCATCGAACGCAACGTCACTACCAGTCGGTATATGCCACCGACAAGATGAAACCATACTGTAGCTTACCACGGTTCGAATCAGAAGACGAGGAAAAAGACGACGAAGGTGCTGATGAAGAAGAAGACCCAGACGACAGTCAGAAGCGAGCGAAAAAATCCTGACGTCAGAGAAAAAAACGAACAACGCAGTTTTACTACATTTGGCCCCTAGTTTCGCGAGTATATAGATTTTTTTTCCATGTCAATGTGCACGAGTAAAGCTGCTGCTGCGGAAAACAACAGCATTTAGTGTTGTTGTCGAAGTGAGAAAGCACAAATCCATGGAATCTATGCGTGTACATCAATTCGCGCTTACTCTCTCGGTTCCGTTTACATTTTCCTCACCTTTGTTGCTTCCCGCCCCCGACTGAAATGAAATCGCAAGATTATTTCAGATGCGCCTTCTGTATATAATTGTAGACTTCGTAGGAAAATTCCTGCACGATTAATTAACCCTGGACAAGAGACGTAATTTGATATTCTAGAGTTGTGACGTCTCGCTTGTCCGCGTAATGTGTAGTAGAACAGCGTGATATACAATTCCAGATGAGAGGGGTACTGTACGATTGTAATACGTTGTCTGCTTGTCCTGTAATTTTGTTGCGAATCAAACTTATTATCCTGTAGTACTTCGCGGTACCTCTAACCGAACCTACCTCCAAGAGTTTATGCTCTTGGTTTATTATCCTATCTACACCCCTAAATTGATCTGAATTTGGATTTAAAATGGAATTTATAAGTTGTACATCTTCTTTTCTGAGGGTCTGTGCTACTATACTCGCTATGGCATTTCTTAGGTCGATTGACATCCCTATCTCGCGTGGTTCAGGTACAGGCGGAATTGGGTTTGAGGAAGGTTGATCAATGTCAAACCAAAGAATATACAATATAAAGAATACGCATCTTCAAAACTTTTGTAAGCGTGCTTGTAGACGCGGGGGAGAAGAGATGAGCGGAGGCATAGGTTGCGGGACATTTGCTCGTGCTCAACAGTTTGCGAGAACGCAAACACTGATTTGCTATTTTTGGCATTTATTTTTGGCATTTACAACACCAAAAAGCAATGTTGTTGTTCGCAATGGCTCCGCTCGTGTATATTGAAATGGTGGTTGTTGTGGCGTAGTGATTGCTCATTTTTTGCATGCATGTTTATTGATCTTGTTCGTCGAAGCGCAAGCGGAGAGAAAACAACGAACCAAAGCATCGTCATTGTCGTTTCAATGAAGATGATTCGGGATTCGCTAATGTTTTTGTTGGTTGTTGTGGCGTAGTGATTGCTCATTTTTTGCATGCATGTTTATTGATCTTGTTCGTCGAAGCGCAAGCGGAGAGAAAACAACGAACCAAGGCATCGTCATTGTCGTTTCAATGAAGATGATTCGGGATTCGCTAATGTTTTTTTGTTGTCATTTATTGTGTGTATGCTTTTTTGTGTTGCCGATTGGTTTTGCTGCACAAATTGCTGTCATGCCACCCTCAATCGAATTTTTGTGGTGTATGGTGATTGATTTAAAAATTTCGTGTTTGATCCCAATTTAAAATGTTTACAAATATTTTTACGTGGCGAGTTCGAAGTAAAATTATTTGATTATATTTTCACATGGTTGATTACAATTTTGAGAATATGGGAAAACTACGAAAAAAATAAACTGATGGGCATATTGACCTCAAAATTCGTGAAAACATTTGAAATCAAAAATAATTAGATACGTGTTTTAATTTTGTTAATTTGAAAATCGAAATCTAACAGACAAACCAAGGGTTAAAAGATTGTATGGAAAAACATAATTTAATAGGTCTATTGACTTTCAATAGGGCGAAAGCACTACTAAAGCACTAAATAAAGAAATAAATAATAAGACAAGTAATTTGTCATAAGAAAAATTGTATTACGGCATGCCTACGTTTAAGAATAGTATAAATATTCTACACCTAAATGGTTCCATGGCGAATGATGTGACCATAAATTTACAATATTTGATTTTCTTATATCAGTTCTTTTAAACAAGCATTATATGTGGGCCGTAAAAATAGTTCCAAAGAACGGGACTGAAAGTTATGACGGGCTAATAAAAAGTTTTCCTTTCTTTCCAATTCCATTTTTATTTAATTGTCTTTGTTGATTACTTATTATTGATTTTTTATTGCCTGTAGCGATCATATAGGTCGCCCTGCCAGCCATATTTTATTTTCGTTTCTATGATTTTGCGCACACTACAGTCGACAGTGAGATCAGGAGCAATAGGAGATGCCGTGCAGGCTTATAGAAGAAGAACAAAAGCCAGCCAGAAAATAGATATCGTTTTACAATTTCAGCTTTTCGCCAGCGCCACAACAACAACAACAGCCCATCGTCTTCCTCCGCTTCGCACTTACTACTTGAATTCACTTTTATCTTCTTTTATTCACGACACTTAATTAGTATTTCTTAAAAACTCGCAATAAACTTATTAGAAAAATCATCACTCAGTTCGACTTGGTCCGTTTTGTCCGTTATCCCACGGTGACCTCGGAGTTTTCCTTAGCTTCTCTCATGTGATTTCCTGCGTTGAGTAATTGCAGGCGCTGGATCCTTGAGTTTCTTTTTTGATTATTAACTTCCTTACACCGTTTTTCGCGTTCAATACTTTGAAACAATTCGTGTGCTATTATCGCGTTGATAACACTACTCGACAAAAAATGGATTCATCGCGTGCCCCTAAAAACAAAAGTATTTTTTAGACTAATCTTCGGCTGCTGAATACGAAACTGAAAATCAAAAAATTTTCTTAAGACACGTTTTCGAAAAATCTTCGAAAAACACGTTTTTTTTCCTCTTATTTCAGTTATGAGCACATATCTCGTAAACCAACCATCCGACTAACACAAGTGGCTAGACAAGTAACTAAATTTTCTATTTTTAACTTTCAAGACCAAAATCACGACGAGTTCACTCTTCTGAGTGAGCTCGTCAAGTACGGTCGTGTTTCGCCTACGCTAATCATAATGGTCAATTGTGCAAAGTGTAAGCTGCACTGCTCTTCAACGGACTCGGTGCCGTGTGGCACCTGTTTGTCTAAGTGGCATTTCAAATGTGCCAAGATCAGCGACTTAGCCGAGTTACTAAAAACTAAACGCAATTTAATTTTTGGATGTGATTCCTGCATCTCTGCTCCTCGCCCAACTTGTCTTTCCATTGTGCCGTTATTGTTGGACAAGTTGAGTGAATTACGAGGCCTCTGCGATTCTCTCATAAAGGTGCACTCTGAGCACTTGAGTGTGGACAAACCGACATCGGGCTCATCGACGACCTTGAAGGCCGACCCAGTTGTCACTCGCGCCCGCGCTAAAGCGGCCGACTACCTTAGGCTCATGCCTAAGGTGCCTTCTTGCTCACCGCTGCCAACAAAAGTCGCAAGTAAATCGTTGCGCTCTCAATCGCCTTCTATCATTGTTCCTGCTGTTGCTTCACATGCTGCTTCGTCGCTCCGCTTGCAGAGTTCTGCACAGACTTTGTCTGTGAATGCTGCTGTTGCTGATTACGCAGCGTCGCCGTCCGCCTACGCACCAGTTGCTGTTTGCACGAATTCTTCGCCTGTTGCTGTTCATCTATCTGCGCCGCCTGATGCTGAGGAGTGCACGCCGCCTGCTGCTGCTGAGGCGTCGCTGCCTGCTTCGTCTTCTACTAGTGCGCAGCTCGCCATGGGTTGCTCTGCGCCGGCCGCTGTTTTTGATTGTGCAGATGCGCCACCCGCCGCTGTCGATCTTACGTCGACCCACCGATGTTGGTGTTGATGACCTACGCTGCTCGAAGCCGTCGTGCTCTTCGTATGCTGCCCTGCCTGCTGCTAATGCTCATTCGCCCGCTGCTGGACCTCCCGCTAGTGAGTGGCTCACTGTCGGTGTCAACAAACGCTCCAAGTCGAAAGTTGTGGTTGTCGGCTCGAAGGCGAACTCGGGCCTAGATGTCGCTGTGAGTAAAAAATGGTTGCATCTATCATCCTTCCGACCTGTGGTATCAGAGGAGGACCTTCTGAACTATATCGCTAACAGTGCCGGCATCGATAAGCAACATATTGCGTGCTTTAAGCTTATCAAGAAAGGAGCTTTGACTGATACACTCAAACGAGTTAATTTCAAAGTTGGAGTCTCGGCTTCCGTCTATGAGAAGCTTCTCATTCCTTCCGTCTGGCCAGCTGAAGTCAGAGTACGGCCATTTCATTGTTTTCAAAAGCCCGCCCAGCAGCCAACGGGCGTATAACCGCCGCCCGGGCTATCTCTGCTAATAATAAGTGCCTTAAAATATATTTTCAAAATGTTTCTGGTCTTCGTACTAAATCGCAAACTTTTCGTGCTGTTAGCTCGCATTTGGAATATGATGCTTTTGTTTTGATTGAGACTTGGCTGAATCCAGACTTTTTCAGTGAAGAATTTTTTGACCCGAATCTGTATACTGTCTTTCGCAAAGACAGAGATGCTGCCAAAACTGGCTGTGTGAGAGGGGCGGTGTACTAATTGCAGTTCGGCGTACTCTCCGCGCGTCACTATGTGCACTTCAAAATGATGACTCGCTTCTCGACCAGCTATGCTTAAAGGTTACGGGCTCTTCCGGCTCTTTGCTCTTGTGCGTCTCCTACATACCGCCTAATAGCAATGCATCTCTGTACAAGGCTCATGTTAATATTCATGAGCTATACCTAAGATCTAATGGTGGCAATAATCTTTGCGTTCTAGGTGACTTCAACTTAAGCAAAGTTACTTGGTCTTTTATGGCAGATGACTCTTTTCTTACGCCCTGCAATGTTAGTAGTGCTATTGAGATCTATGTAGTCGACTCCCTTCTGAGCCTTGATCTACAACAAATCAACGGTGTTGTTAACCAACTTAACCGTATCTTAGATCTTGTCTTTATTAATAATAATTTGAACTTTTCGCTGTCTAAATGCGCTTTCCCAATCTCTCCATCGGATTTGCATCATGTCGCTTTAGTAATTTCACTCGAATTCTATGAGTTTCGTTCCGATACCTCAGTTAGCCAATCTCTTGGTTATAACTTTAACTTGTGCAACTTTAACCTCCTTGACCGACTCTTCTCGGAAATAAATTGGGATCCCTTATTTTCTTCCGCTGACGTTTCTAATTGTTTCAATGAATTTAAATTAAAAATTGCGGATATTTGTCGGACAAACATTCCCTTGCTTCCTAAGAAAGTGCATAAACTTCCTTGGTTCACTCCTCGTTTAAAAAGATTGAAAAATTTGCGGAACAAGTTCCACAAAAAGTTTAAAACCACGTGTTCATACTCTCTGAACGAGATCTCTGACCGGCTGACACGCCACCGCCGGCCGCAACAACACCAACCCAGCCGGCCCGCCTCCGCGGTAGCATCCGAGCGGCAACTGATCGCCTTCAGCGATGATGAGGCCTCCGACGAGATCCCACAGCCGCGCGTCGGAGCCCGCGCCCTTATCGAGCGGGCCTTGGAGGCCCTGGGCCGTCTGAGCGAGCAGCTCAACTAATGTTGCCAGAGGCAACGCGGGCCGCCATGGCTAAATGTGTTCGGTCCAGTGTTCTGTGGATCCTGCACAAGTCAAATCATCTCCCTTCCAGTCCCTCTCGTATTTATGTTCCACTTCCCAAATCCACCGGCTCCGGCCGTTTGTGTCGTCAAATGTTTTCAACTTTGTCATTCATGTATTAAAAGCCGAAATAAACGCACGCATACCGCAACTCCCGCGCCTTTTATTTACCTCGCTCCGCCGACGGCTCAGTCAAGAGACTCTTATTCATGGCTTGACTACTGGCCTTGTCAAGATGCCAGAGTCGGTGCGGATATCCACGACACGTACGTGATTGTCGGGACCACGATGAATTTTATGAATGCGGCCGAGCCGCCATTCATTGGGGGGAAGCAGGTCGTCTTTAATGACGACCATTTCATTTTCTTCCACTTCTCTCTGCGGATGCTTCCACTTTTATCGTTTGTGGAGATCCTTGAGATATTCGTCCTTCCATCGTCGGGCGAATTGATGATGGAGGACTTTGAGTTTTTCCCATCGGTTTATGAGGGATAGCTCGGAGCACTCGGGTTCGGGGGGTGCGGCGATAGGAGCGCCTCGGAGGAAGTGGCCAGGGGTCAGAGACACTAAATCGCTAGGGTCCTGCGATTGAGGAGAGAGTGGACGTGAATTGAGCGTCCCTTCAATTCGAGTAAGAAGAGTCGTAAACTCTTCGTATGTGAATCTATGAGAGCCGGCTACCTTTTTAAGGTGGGTCTTGAAGCTTTTGACCGCCGACTCCCATAGTCCTCCCATGTGAGGAGCATGTGGGGGGATAAATTGCCACTCGACGCCCTGAGGACCGTATCGGTCGAGAATATCTTGGGCGATTTCTCTCGAGAATTTGGCAAAGTCTCTGGCCATGGCACGTTGAGCACCGACGAACGTTTTGCCGTTGTCGCTCATGATTTTGAGAGGTAGCCCTCGTCGACCAGTAAATCGGGCGCATGCTGCGCGGAACGCTTCGGTCGTAAGATCCGAACAGAGTTCCAAGTGAACGGCCTTCGTGGAGAAGCACACGAACACTGCAACATAACCTTTGAGGTAGGTTGAGCTACGGAGCATGGAAGCTTTAATCTGGAATGGACCAGCAAAGTCGATTCCGGTTGTGCCGAATGGGATTGTAAGTGTGCATCGTTCGGGGGGGAGCGCTGCCATGATTTGTGTTCGCAGCTTTTGCTTGTGGATGACACACGTTTTGCATTGAAAAATGCACTTTTTTATTTGCGGCTTTAGGCGCGGAATGTAATATTCCTGCCGAACCATACGGAGCATGAGTCGTTGGTCCGCATGCAGTAATAGCTTGTGAAGGAAGCGAAGAAGTAAACTGCAGTAGCGGGACTCTGGGGGGAGAATAATGGGGTGTCGTTCATTATACGACAATACCGCATTGGCGAGTCTGCCATTAACTCGCATCACCTTCTGTTTATCTAAGAAGGGATTGAGTACCAAGAGAGAACTTTTCTTGGATATGGGAAGAGAATGAGAGAGCGCTTGTCGTTCCTGGGGATAATGGGAACTTTGCGCGAGAGTTATAAGGCGATTTTTAACAAATGCCAACTCTGAGTGGGACAACAGTGTTCCGTGTATGGGATTGTGTTGGCGACGGGAGGAGATGCCGTTATTTACAAATCGGAACATGTATGCGATTACTCGCAGGGCTCGAGAGAAGCTGGAGAACCGATCGAGGATGTCGGTCTGCTCTTCGAGAAGGTGGTGGCAGTCAACCGCTCGTTGTTCCGGGATTGGAACTTTGTGAGAGTGACCTTTGGGCCAAGCATCGGAAGCTTGCTGCAACCATTTGGGGCCATTCCACCACAGAGTGTGATCTTTGAGATCTTGCGGCTTGCATCCGCGCGTTCCTAAGTCCGCGGGATTTTCAGCGCTTGGGACATGTCGCCAGGGAGCGTTGTGCACATTTTGACGTATTTCGGTCGTGCGGTTGGCAACATAAGTCTTCCATGTGCAAGGTGGTTTTTCCAACCAAGCAAGGACAATTTCCGAATCGGTCCATAAATGGATTTCCGATTTGTCGAACCCGAGGTGAGAGCGGAGGGATTTGATGAGCTGGGAGAGTAAAACTGCTCCGCAAAGCTCTAAGCGAGGTAAGCTTATTGTTTGGAGAGGTGCAACTCTTGTTTTCGCAACAAGGAGATGTGACGAGGGGTTGTCACCATTTGTGCTAGTACGGATGTACAGAGCTGCACAGTATGCCTTTTCGGAGGCATCGCAAAATCCATGGATCTGAACATTTCGAGTGGGGGTATAGTGAACCCACCGGGGAATTTCGATAAGTTCTATGGCAGGCAAATTCTCAATGAATTGCTGCCACTTTATGAGTGATCCTGGCTTTATGCACTCATCCCACTCAGTGCCTTCAAGCCAAAGCTCCTGAAGAAGCTTTTTGGCAAGAATCATTATAGGCGAAAGCCATCCTGCGGGATCGAAAAGTTTGGCAACAGACGAAAGAATTTGCCTTTTCGTGAATGAGTTTGCAGGAGTAGTGGGAGAGATAGAGTATGAAAATGAGTCCGATAGGGCATTCCAACGGATGCCAAGAGTCTTAGTGGAACTCGTTGAATCGAACTTGAGGAATTCCGAATCGAAAAGGTCGTCTTCGGGAATTTCCTCTAAGAGTTTTGCGTGATTAGCCGTTATCTTTTTAAGAGGGAATCCCCCGGAGTTGAGGGTGGCTATCACTTGAGAAAGGGCTTCCTTAGTTGTGGCAAGATCGTGACCTCCGGAAAGAATGTCGTCGACATACGTTTCCTCGAGAAGTATTTTTGCCGCTAACGGGCTGGATGGCTGAGAGTCGTGGGCCAATTGATGGAGCGTTCTGATGGCCAAATATGGCGCACAGTTAACCCCAAATGTCACCGTTTTCAATTTGAAATCTTGAATAGGAGATTCCGGGGATTTGCGAAAGAGTATTCGCTGGAATTCCTGGTGATTAATATGGACCCGAATTTGCCTATACATCTTCTGGACATCGCCATTGAAGACAAAGCGGTACAGGCGCCATCTGAGAATGAGGGCTGTGAGGTCATTTTGAAGAGTGGGGCCAGTATGCAGAACGTCGTTAAGTGACTGACCAGAACTTGAGGACTTCGAGGCATTGAAAACCACTCGGACTTTGGTGGTCTTTTTTTCGGGGCGGATGACTGCGTGATGAGGCAGATAGTACGAAAAGTACTTGCCATTTTGGATTATCTCACGGGGATTTGTGAGTTCCATATGGTCAAGGGTGAGATATTCCTCTAAGACGTCATCGTAGATGGCCTTGAGGTTTCCCTTTCGGGAGAGATTTCGCTCCATGCTAACGTATTGCTGGAGGGCGTTTGGGCGGGAATTGCCTAACGCTATGGAGTATGGAAATTCTGCCTTAAAGGGGAGTTTTACAGTATATCTACCATCCGATCCACGGGTTGTGGTCTTCTGGTATAACTCTTCGCAATAAGTGTCATCCGAGGAGACAGGTGTCGGGAGTTTGACTTCTTCCTGTTCCCAGAATTGCCTGAGTTGTGAACTAAGTTCCTCATTGGAAATTTCTGCTACGTGTGTCGAATAAGATGACACCGTATGGGGTACTGGCCCGCTGAGTATCCAACCGAAAATGGTGTTTTGGGCTAATAAACTGCCACACACATTTCGTCGGATACCTTCGAGTAAGATCTGGGGTATCAGATCACTGCCAATAACTAAGTCTATCTGCGCTGACTCGAAAGGACTTGGGTCAGCGAGATTTAGCGTGGCAAATTCTTGCCAATTGGGATGGCTAATTGTGAATGGGGGTAGCAATTTCGTCAATTGGGGAAGTACTATTGCTTGCACATTGAGGGTCGTGCTGGAGTTTGGAACTGCCAACGTCAAAAAACAGATGTGATTGGAATTTTGCACAATTTTTCCGCCCATGCCTGAAATTTCGAAGTGAGATCTTTCAATTGGCAATTTAAGGCGTTTTTGCACCTTCGAGGAAATGAAGGTGCGTTGCGAGCCTTGGTCGATCAACGCTCTAACCTTGAACAACTCTCCTAAGTGGGCAATAGACACCAGTGCCGTAGGCAGAAGGGATTGGGTGCCATTATTGGAATGAAGGGCTTGTACTTGAGGCGTACTTAGCCTTGAAGATGGGCCGGGTTGCGCATCTGAAGTGGGGGCATGAGTAGTGGAGTTATTGTTCGGTTGTGGATGAGCTGTTGCGACCTGGGAAGTGGTCGTTTGAGACCTATTGAGAGGCTGCGGGGCTTGAGATTTGTTGTTGGGGAAATGAAGCAGGGAATGATGCTTCCTTTGGCAGTAAACACATGTAAAACTGCTTGTGCAATCCTTTATAGTGTGAGTCGTGGCAAGACAGTTTTCACATAAGCTGTGCTCTTTGACATATTTCAGTCGGCTCTGGGGGCTGAGCTTCTTGAAACTCTGACAAGTTCGTATAGGGTGGTTGGCGTTGCAAAGCTTGCACGCGAAATCTTTTTTCACCTCAGTGTGGAAGAGCTGAGGTCTGTTTTGAGGCCGATTTTGGGGAGTATGGGAATTGGAGGGTTGTGGTTTTGGCTTAGCGGGGCGAATGCTATTGAGCCGTTCCACCACCTCGTACCTGCAGGTCAGGAACTCGTCCATTTGCGACCAAAGAGGCAGGTCCTTACGAGATGTAAGGGATTGTTCCCAGAGAGCTAATGTCTCTTCGGGCAATTTGGTGCAACAAATATACACAAGCAGCGGATCCCAATTGTCAGTGTCCACGGCCTGGGACCTAAGTACTGAGAGACAATTGTTGATCGTGCTCTGAATTCGCTGCAGCGCTTCGCTATTTTCGGTAGTAGCCGGAGCGATATTTAACAGGGATCGGATTTGGTTGTCAACTAATATGCGCCTGTTTTCGTAACGGGATTTCAGGGCTTCCCATGCGAGTCCGAAGTTTTCATCGCTTAAGGCAAATTGCTTCACGATTGCACCGGCTTTGCCTTGCGTCTTGTATCGGAGGTGATACAATTTTTGGGCTGGAGTGAGCTTGGGGTGGTTTATGTATACTGCCGTAAACATGTCCCGGAAGGACGGCCACTGCTCATAGCCCCCGAAAAATGTTTCGGTATCGCAAGGTGGAACTTGTAAACAAATATTCGGAGTATTTGTTGGTTCTGGGGCTCGAACCTGTTCCGTTTGCGCAGCGTGCTGAGTGGGTGGAGGCTGGAGCATCTCAATGATGTCCGACATTTGAGCCATGCACAACTCATACTGGTCTATGCAGGCTACGTTCTTCTGCCGAGCCGACTCCTTGAAACCGTCGGGCTGGCTACTGTCTTCCGCAATGGAGGCTGCCTCATATGCTTGCATAAGCCTAGTCCATTGGACTTCCAAATTCTTTTGACGAATTTGGACGAGGGACTTCGTTTGTTCCTCAATGGGGGTCGCGGAAAACTTTGTGCATAATTGCACGAGCTGATCGGACTCGAAAATAAATTTGGCAACGCTTGGATCGTTTGCTTTGAGGATGGGAGATTTGGAGCGCGTCTTTGGCGGCTCACGAGTGACAGTGTCTGTCAAAAACAAGTCAGTTGACACCTTGGGAGGGGGTTGTTTGGAGGCGGTTGGCTCCATCGCGTTAGATTGCTTCTTAGGCGAACGCTCTACCGGCATTGAAAATAAAAGCGAAGCTTGAGAGATAAAATTGAAATTAAATTTCCACCTGAGAATGGGAATAAATGAGATGGTTAAAGTTGGCCGCGTCCGCACGAACGGCTTAAAATTGGAAAAAATCGCAACGTTACACGAATGTGTTAAAATCGTTCGATTGTATGGGTAATTGCCTTTAATTGTTTGGCCAACTTTACTAACCGTATGTGGAGCAATACGGAAAAAAATTAATAAAATTTTAAATAGAAACCGCGGAATCCGGAATATGAAAATTTGTATAAGTGTTGTGTAGAATGTGGTAAAATAAAAACAACAAGTGACAATTAAATTTATATGTGTATGTGTATTTGTATTTATTTTGTTAAGAAGAAAATAAATATGTATGTGTATAAATGTGTATGAATAAGGAAAATAAATATGTATTGTTCTGTGTATATGTGTATGAGTGTATGTCAAAATATATTTTTTAATATAATATTTGTTAATTTTGTTAGTAAATTTACTAAAATGTCTTTAATTGTATGAGGGAGCAAACAAATTTTTAATTTTGTGCACAGGCGGGATGTCTTTGTCCCACTGTATGTATGTAAGTGTATGCGCAGTGACCGTTTATGTACAATTGAAAATTTTCTAAGTCGAAAATTCTCAATGTACGTAGGACGGGTCTTATTGTCCCACTGTATGTAATAAAGTGTATGTGTATTGTGAATATGCGTGTATATATACATATGTATATATATGCACGATTGAAAATTTTCTAAGTCGAAGAAAATTTTCAATGTGCCGTGAAAGTGAACAACTTGTCCCACTGTGCCCGCTTTGTGTTTTCTTGTTTATGTATACAAGTATACATGCACTTGGGCCAAGCAGCTGAGTTGCGTGCTGCCAAGTGCGTGCGGATATAGCACAAAGGGAAATATGGAAATATGTGCGCAGAATGCACACAGCAGCTGGGCTGTCGCTGCTGGTCTTATGTACAGCGTACAGACAAAGTGCGCAAGGAAAAGTGCGTGAATATGCAGCTGGGCAGTTTGTTGCTAATTTTTTGTGCAAAGCACAAAGAAAAGAGGAGAGATTGGATTAGCGGCTGATTGTTATGTGCACGGGAATGTGCGAATTTTAAACTGGGCAGGCGTGATACTGCTTTTGCGGTATTTTCGATCCAGTTGAATATTGTATATATATACAATATTCAACGGCGAATTAATTTGTTGGGTATATTAATGGGAATATGGGTATTATTGTTATTTGTTCAAATGTAAATTTTTAAAATATAAATGTATATTTGTTATTATATGGTATATGTGTGTATGGGTATTTTTTTGTAAATGTTTTGTAATGTGTAAAATACGTGTTAGAGTATGTGTTAATGATTTTTAATAAAAAATTTTCGGCTTATCTTTTTGGGCCCAGTGCCCGAGAATGGGGATTTCCTTTATGTTTTGTTTTTGCTGTCCGTCCAGCGTTGTGTTGTTCCGCTGCTATTGTCTGCCTTGAGTGCTTCCTTCTTCGTCTTCGTTGGGTGTGTTGTTGTTGGATGTTTGGAGGTTGTTCTGCACTGCACTGCACTGTGTGTTATATGTATTAATGTGCACTGCACTATGTTTGTATATATTTTTTTGTTTTTTGGTTTTTTTTTTTTTTTTGAAAAAGGGGGGCCGGGGTTGGCTTTTTTTTTTTTTTGTTTTTATGGGGGCCGGGTATGGCTTTTTTTTGTTTGATTTTTGGTAGGGGGGCCACCGCACTTTCACTGTTCACTGTTCACTTTGACTTTTTTGTTTTTTACCTCATTTTTTTTTTCCGTTGTTGTATGCTGTTCACTCTTGTGTTTTGTGTAGTTTAGTTTTAATTTGTTACTGTCTTCACTGTTTGTAATTTGTTGTTGTTTGGTGTTCACTGGATTCGTCCACTATGTTGTAATTTGTCACTGTTTTAATGTTTTGTGTCACTGTTGTGTGGCTCAGTTGGTTAGTGCGTTGGACCGCGAGTCGCAGGCAGCAACCTCAGGTTCAAATACTGCCTGTAATAACACCTAAAAAAAATAACGGGAAAACTCGTTTTCTCTTTCGGTGGCTGTCCTCTCAGCTGGAAATGGCAAACCTCTGAGAGTAAAAATTGCTTATGAAAAAGCTCCCAACCTGCCGTTCGGAACCGGCATTAAACTGTAGGTCCCTCCAACCCGTGTACAAATTCACACGCACAACACGGGTAGTTGCGGGAAGCTAGGCCTTAGTCTCGCGTAAGCGGGCTGTCGTGCCAGTCAATTATTATTATTGTCACTGTTGTGTTATGTATTTAATGTTCTTTCGCGGGTTCGCGGTGGCTCGAAGGACCATGAATAAGAGTCTCTTGACTGAGCCGTCGGCGGAGCGAGGTAAATAAAAGGCGCGGGAGTTGCGGTATGCGTGCGTTTATTTCGGCTTTTAATACACGAATGACAAAGTTGAAAACATTTGACGACACAAACGGCCGGAGCCGGTGGATTTGGGAAGTGGAACATAAATACGAGAGGGACTGGAAGGGAGATGATTTGACTTGTGCAGGATCCACAGAACACTGGACCGAACACATTTAGCCACTCTCACAATCAAAAATTTTAATTTTATAAGAGTGAGTTCAATACTCTTAATAGCCGTCTTTACAGAAATAACATCTCAACTTTCGAGGCGAACATCAAGTCTAACCCTAAAGCTTTTTGGCGATTTATTAAATCCAAAAAAGTGAATTCTAGTATTCCTTCTGCACTGTTCTACAACGGCACTACTGCAAACTCTTCACTTGAAGCAGTTAATCTTTTTGCTCAGTTTTTTAAATCTAACTTCCTCCCTGTAGATCCACTCCAATCCGAAGCACCGATTTATGCTCGAGATACTTTTCTTGACTTTGGTGCTTTGACCTTAAGGCAGGTTTCTACCTTGTGCGGCCGAGAAAACATGTTTTTTTTGAAAAATTGTTGATGGGAAGGTTTTTAAGATAAACACTGGAAAATTTTTTCAGATGTAGGTATATGTTTATTGTACAAGTAAAAAAATTTTCAAGATAAAATATGCAAAGGGGGGAGGGGGCCATCGAGCAATGGCGGCAGGACTTCCTTACTCGCGGAAGTCCTGCCGCTGTTTGAGATGACTTGAAACACAAAAATTAAATTTTTTCTTATTCTGTATCCTTTTGTCTATGGCTGGAACTAGGATTTAAAAAAAAAAATGAAAAATGAAGGAAATATGCGATTTTGACTAAAAAACTCAATTTTTACCTACTTTTTTCAATACAAATTTCTATTTTTAATGAGAAAAAATTATTATTTCTTGAAGATCCTAGTTCGTGCCATAGCTAAGACCTTGATAAATGACTGTTTAAAATTTCGTAGCTATTGCTCAACTCGTGTGGCCTAAATCACTTCCGCAAGGTCAAAAAATGTAGTTTTGAGAAAAACGCGTTCAAAGTTTTGCTTCAGCGGCTCGGCGCGCTCGACACAGCTACCTGTTTCGATAAATTGCTTCCGTAATTCGAAAGATTTCAACTTCAAATTTTGGGAGCGTATTCTACAATCATGTATTAATCCAAAAATGCATGAAAAAAAAATCGATTTTTTTCACCGCACAAGGTAGAAACCCCCCTTAAGTACAGAGGATGTGCTGCGTGGTATTTCTTCACTAAAGGCTTCTTCTCAAACATATGTGGATGGCCTGTCTGCCCTTCTGCTAAAAAAGTGCTCCTTGCCGCTGGCATATCCTTTGAAATGCTTGTTTAATAAATCCCTTTCTACGGGTGTTTTTATTAACGCGTGGAAGGTTGCATTTATCACGCCAATTTTTAAATCTGGGAATAAGAATGATGTTAATAACTACAGGCCTATCTCCAAATTGTCAAGTATATTTAAACTGTTTGAATACATTGTAAAGGAGAAGGTATATTTCGCAGTTAAAAGTCTGATTTGTCTCAATCAGCATGGCTTCGTCCCTGGTCGCTCGACCGTTTCTAATCTCGCGACCTTTGCCATGACTGTATCTCCGCTTTTAACGCCGGATTTCAAGTTGATACCGTTTACACGGATTTCTCAAAGGCATTTGACAGGGTATCTCATCGCATTCTGGTTCTTAAACTAGCCCAGCTTGGGTTCCACTCCATCTTCCTCGAATGGATCCGATCTTATCTTACCAATAGGCAATGCATTGTTGCTGTTGATGGCTTTCATTCTGAGCCATTCACTGCTACTTCCGGGGTTCCCCAGGGCAGCATCCTTGGTCCTCTGTTCTTTGTTCTCTTTATCAATGATATTAGTAGCTGCTTTTCCAACAGTAAGTTCCTGCTTTATGCGGATGATCTAAAAATTTACACTGCTGTCCGCAGTCCTTGCGATGCTGACGATCTACAGTCTGATTTGGACAACGTCAACCTGTTGTGCAATAGAAACCAGCTCTCATTAAACCTAAAAAAGTGCTTCTATATGACGTTCTGTAAATCGTCAGCTTTTATCCAGTCCTCATATCATATTGCTAGTACGCCTCTCGAAAGGCTAAGCGTCTTCACAGACCTTGGTGTAATCTTTGACCCCAAGTTGTCGTTTGTTAATCATGTGAACTTCATTATCTCTAAATCCTATTCTTTGCTAGCATTTGTCCGTCGTAATAGTTTCGAATTCTCTGATCCCTACACGCTCAAGCTCCTGTACACTTCTTTTGTTAGATCTCGTCTAGAGTATGCGTCTTTTGTCTGGAATCCATATTATTCTTCTCATTGTAATCGTATTGAACGAATTCAAAAAAACTTCTTGAATTTTGGCCTTCGCTCTCTAAAGTTTTCCAATCCCATTCCTCCGTATCTATCGCGTTGCTCTCTCATAAACCTTAAATCTCTTGAGAGTAGAAGAACCATCCTCTCTTTGGCGTTCGTCCATGAGGTTATTAGTGGTTCTGTTGATTGTCCTTACCTCCTGAGTCTAATTAACTTCAATGTTCCTTCTCGTGTCCTCCGTCACTACGACTTATTTGTCATATCTCCCTGCAGGTCTAATTACGCCTTGAATGCCCCTTTGGTGAGAGCGCTGTCCGAATTTAACAAGATCTGTGGTTCTCTTAACCTCGATCTTTCGATCTCCAAACAAGAATTAAAATCACGTCTGAATTACTTTTATAAATAATGCCATTATCTTATTGTTATTCTATTCTTAAGTTATATTCCTATTGTTATTCTATTTTTAAGTTCTTATATTGTTTGCCTAGTCTGTAAGTTCGTTTACTGTATAGTAGACTTGAAATAAATGAAAATGAAATTAAATATGTCAGGTATGCAAAACATAAATTTTCTAAATCTCAGTCTGTAGATTCATACATCTAAATTTTTTTCTATTCCAAAGTTCTGCAAGTTCAAAATAGAAAATTTAGTTAAAAGGAGACAATTTTCCTCTTTCATGTGATACCCATATCTTCATCATTCATATTTAAAAAAATATTTGAAATGTGTATATCCTTAAAATTTTAAAGTCCTTTAAGAAGGCTTTTGGGTCAAAAAATGAAAAACTGACTATGCCAGGATATTATAAATGACCTCTAGTTTCACGTCTATATCAACATTTGGATGGGTCTCGGAAAAATAAAAAAAATTTCGCACGGTGTAATAAATGAAAAGTTGGTGTTTTCACTCCGTGCATTATAACTTTGTCATTTTTCTTTCAATTCTATTGATGTTAGGCTCAATATTTGCTCAAATAATATATCTTTCAGCTTAGATTTTAAAACCAGAGGAGGATCATTTATTTTATCTATAAAAAAAGTATTCGAAAATATATGATTTTTGAAATTGATCGACAAATTTTTTTACAACTTTCATCGTCAGTAACTTCCCCAAATCTCATCTGATTTGGACAATCTATATATCGTTCGAAAGGTTAGATAATTACCTTCTGAGCCATTTGTGTTAGTCGGATGGTTGGTTTACCAGGTAATTAATTTTACACCGTTTCGGATTTAGAACCCTGCTATACAACACGTGTATTGTTAACATCTGGAGAACCCTCGAACGTTGGGTGCCAGTTAATAAAAGTTCAATTTGTCATGATGTTCATTTATTGAGAGTTCGATTTCGACTGACTTACAAAATCAAAGAGTCACAAAGAATAAGAAATAAATGCTAACGCGTGCTTACTCGCGTAATATTGCTTGGGAGTGAGTAGTGTGAAAGAATCATCTGAGTGTCGGAATTTTCGAGCTGGGGTATGTTGTTAGGGTAAGGAATATTAAGAGGAAAAGTTGGAAGAATGCGGGACCATGCACCAGGTAGGAGTCAAACCCACGTCCTCTCGGATGATAGACTAGCGCACAAAACATAAAATTTGGCAAATAAAGATTATTATTATTTCAAGAAGAGATTCGTCCAATTTGCTTAGTTAGTTAAAAAATTATAGCCAATTGAAAGGTGCTTTAAAAATAGGTAGTGTCTGACCGAATATTCGGTTTCGGCCCAATCAAGTGGTTTGAGTTACGGCCAAAAAATGCCCGAACGGCCGAAACCGAAACTTTGTAGAATATTTTTTACATTTTATTGTGTAGCGAGCGAACAGCTAGTTAGTGCAGTCGAGCAGATATATGATGTAAATAAACTTCTTTTTTCAGAATATAATATCAAATTATTTAATTTTGAATATTAGCGAGTAAGATAAAAAAGGGTGATTTTTTATGTTTATGTCTTTAAAAAATGAACACATTGTTTTAATTATTAAGTAGAGGAACTTCGGGTATTGTGGTATAGGAGGCTAATATGGTACAGGGTCATATCTCCCGTTGTAATAAGCTTATGAAGTTGCCATTTATGACAAACGGTGTGGAACTTAAAAAAAATTGATATGACGCTTGGTTTTTCTTCATGAGAAAACATGTTCCTGATCAGTTGAACAAAACATGTAAGCGTGTGTGGTCGACTTTTTTTTCGCATAATATTTCGGAAATTATTTAAAAAAAGAAGCGTGTTTTCGTATATTTAGAAGTTGAATACTGACAAAGTAAGTGTAATATTTTACTAAATAAGTGATAATTTGTGAAAATGTGCAATGTTTGTGATTTTATATGTTTATTTATCCGAGTGTCACTTTTGTGGTACACTTGATGGCGGCTAATATGGTATAATACCACATTACCCTCCAAAAATATAGTCTGTTTCTCGAGGTTTATATCTTGATTATTTGGGTATAATTTTTGTGGTACACTTGATGGCGGCTAATATGGTATAATACCACATTACCCTCCAAAAATATAGTGTGTTTCTCGAGGTTTATATCTTGATTATTTGGGTATAATTTTTATTTTAGATGCCGAAAAAAGGGGAAATTAGAAATTGGAGGCAAGATAATATGGAAGCAGCAATTAATGCTGTGCGCAACGGAGACTTAGGGATTCTGTCTGCGTGCAAAAGGTACGAAGTTCCACATACAACACTTCAGCGAATGTCTCGAAGTAATAAGCCCGTACCTCAACTACTCGGGGTGAAACTGGGTCGTAGGCCAGTATTCAATGAAGACCAGGAAAAGGAACTAGTAAAGTATTTAATTGAAATGGAATCTCGCTACTGCGGTTTGACAAGACAAGACGTACGTTCACTAGCATTTCAGCTAGCAAAACAAAACAGCATCCCAAATCCTTTTTCCATGCTAAATAATTGCGCTGGAAAGGACTGGCTGTACGCATTCTGCCAACGCCACAAAGATAAGTTAAGTATCCGCACCCCAACAGGAACTTCATTTGACCGGGCAAAAGGTTTTAATCAAGAAAATGTCAAGCTGTTTTTTTATTTGCTTGAAGAAGAATTTGAGAAGCATAAATTCCCACCTACGCACATTTATAACGTAGACGAAACTGGGCTTTCTGTCGTGCAAAACAAAATCTCAAAAGTTATAGGCAAGAAAGGCAAAAGGCAAATTGGGTCTATGACTTCGGCCGAACGAGGTTCGCTCATAACCGTAATAACTTGCATGAGCGCTGCTGGAAATTTTGTACCGCCGTATTTTATATTTCCCAGAAAAAATCATAACGTTCAGCTGATGAAAGACGCGCCGCCAGGTTCCCAATCTTCTTGCCACCTGTCAGGTTGGGTACAAGTTGAAATATTCACCAAATGGTTTTTACATTTTCTCCAATTTGTAAAACCGTCAAAGGAAGACCCTGTACTGTTGGTATTAGATGGGCATTACAGTCATACCCGAAATATTGAAGTGATCAACTTAGCACGTCAAAATGGGGTGGTTATAATTTCATTGCCACCACATTCCACTCATAAAATGCAGCCGCTAGATAGAGCTTTTATGAGTCCACTTAAAACTTATTACAATAACGAAATAAAACGTTTTATCAGAGAAAATGGTCGAAAAGTCACCCAATTTGATTTAGTTGGTCTCTTTTCTAAAGCATATCATAAGGTTCAGTCTGGCCAGATTGCAGTGAACGGCTTCAGGTGTACTGGCATATACCCTTTCGACCGTAATATTTTTACGGACGCAGACTTTATTGCCGCGGAAACTATTTATGAACACGTAACTGCCGAAACTTTTGGAGATCTGGAGCAAAATGCAGATGTAATTTTCGAGTCAGCAACGGCGCAGGTAATATTGCCAGTGTCGCCGGAGACTCCCATTTTTCCGCCATCGCCTCTAACAAACTCAGTAACTGCGCCGGAACCCGTGGCATCAACGAGCAAGGGAGTCGTGACACCGTGGCAGATCTCGCCATTGCCAAAAATAAGAAAGCCGATTGCTAGTGGCAGAGGAAGAAAATCAAAAGCTACAGTATTAACCAAATCACCATATAAAAGGCAGTTGGAAGAAAATATTAGCAGGAAACAGAAACAAGCAAAGCCAAAAGTTAAAAAAGAGACAAAAGCTTCACAAAAACCAAAAAAACATGCTCGGCAACCAGAAACTGAGGACTTAACCAGAGACTCCGAAGTTAGCGTGGTTTATGCAGAATCGGACCAAGACACTCCGCCGAACGAAGCGATTTGCTCCTTTTGCACAAAAGCCTGGAAGGGTGAAAACAACACATCCGAGTGGAGTCCATGCTTACAATGCGATATGGTTTGGGCCCACATAGTTTGTATTCCCAGGAAAAACCCAATTTTTATTTGCGAGTCTTGTGCAGATTAAAGTTTTAAAATGACTAAGATACATACATATTATCTATATTATTAATTAATGTACTTTTTTTTGATCTCAACATACATATGTGATGCCAAGGAGGCCTCTTACCTCCTTACCTTTTTTTTAAGTTTTATGTAACCTTTTTTGTATTGATTCAATTGAAATAAAATATACAATTTGTTAAGACAAGTCACTTGTCTATCTACTTTTTTGATATCCGCATTAATAAAACTGATTAGATTATGCTTCGGGTAAAATGGTACAGTATACCACAATAAACTACGTATCTGTACCACATTACCCTCCAATTTCTGAGGAAGGTGCGCTCTGGGTTTGTCCAGATTTTGTGATATAACTTTTTTACTAACTATCGTACATTTCTCTTGGTAAAGTATCCGCTACGTAATACATCACAAATCAAAATTAGCTGAGACCGGTCAAAATTGGACTTTAACTTTGGCCGTAAACTCCAAAATAGAAAAGGGTATTCCACAATACCCGAAGTTCCCCTACATATTTATTTATTTATGTTATGTTTGTTTGTTCTTTATTTACATAATAATAATAATAATTGACTGGCACGACAGCACGCTTACGCGAGACTAAAGCCTAGCTTCCCGCAACCACCCGTGTTGTGCGTGTGAATTCCGAACGACAGGTTGGGAGCTTTTTCATAAGCAATTTTTACTTTTAGAGGTTTGCCATTTCCAGCTGAGAGGACAGCCACCGAAAGAGAAAACGAGTTTTCCCGTTATTTTTTTGGGTTATGTGTTATTACAGGCATTATTTGAACCTGAGGTTGCTGCCTTCGACTCGCGGTCCAACGCACTAACCAACTGAGCCACGGCGGTTGCTGACGGTTGTTCTTTATTTACTTGAACTAAAATTGGTTTGTTGAAAAAAATGCTTGATATGGTGATTTTTATTTCAACTAGAAAGTTTCGGTTTCGGCTGAATATTAAAAAAAACAACCGAAATTCGGTTTCTGTCCAAAAAAGTGGGCCGAACAAGTGTCGGTCGAACACTAAAAATAGGTAAATTAACAATTGCATAAAATAAAATGTAGTCAATTTGAAAGTTCCCTGAGGGCAATCAAAATTGTATAAAGCTAATTTCTGACCCTTACTAACTAAAGTATCACCTAACCTAACCTTGCACTATGCAAGACTATGTCGGTTTCAACCGTCGCACTATGGCCCAACGGTCGGCAAAACGTTGCAAAAATCAAAAATTTCATGAAAGCGTTCGATAAAATGAATACACGCATCTTATCCAGGGCTTACGAAAATTTAACTTTCATTAAATTCGGATTAGTAGTTTGGGAGGTAGAAAAATGAGTATTTTTTGGTTTTTTTTTTCATCTTCAAGATTGATTTGTATGTAAATGAAGCGGCCAATCGGTAACTTGTTGGTTTTTTCTAAAAGGTACGTTAATTTTTAATATAATTAAAATAAAAAATGTTTGTTTTGTGTTCAAAGTTATTCCATCTACCGATTGCTCGAAAAGTCTATATTTCGACCTTTTTTTCAACTTTGATCGAAAATTAAAAAAATATACCAAAAATAACCTCCGCGAAATTGAAGGTGGTTATTTATTATTCAATTATTTACCTAACTTCCAAAACTCAGCTACCACTTTTTGCCGCTTTACTTTTTAGAGCAATAAAAGTGAAACAACCTCGGGTCGAAAAACACGCAAGTATACGTAAAATCCCGCACATTTAGTACGGTCAAAAACCCATTATATCTATATATCTAGTCACGCTCAAACGGACCATCCGATTTCAATGAAGTTTTTTTTGTTGGGTTCGTCTTGAGTTAGTTCAGGTTTGTGCGAAAAGAAAATTTCGGAAAATCTATTGGAAAAGTCGGAAAATCTCTGTCACTTTTGACCGTGAATTCTGAAAATTTTCACACGATAACGTTGGAACCATAAGTCACACATCAATTAAATACACTACGAACTTACTATTTAGTCATGTCCTTCGACAGAGGGAATGGGGCGGGTATTGGACGAAGGGGCGTGGCACCACTCATACAAGCCAAATCTTAATAATGGAATATCTTCGAAATTGTAAGGTGCACAGCATTGAAATTTAGTATTGTGTCGTCCCATAGATGAGTCATTCTACTGGTAAGATTTGATGGGCGTTGGACAAGGGGCGTGTCACATTTTTTGTGACCCAAATATTTTGCTGAATTAATATCGAACAGCAATGAAACTAAGTACGAACCTACCATTTATTCATATCTTTCGACAGCGGAAATGGTGCGGTTATTACACAAGGGGGCGTGGCACCTCCCATTTAACTTAAACCTGGCTCAAGCGCAATCCATTTCTTTTCTGAAACTTAGCAGTCTCGATTGCAGCCTCGATTGAGTTAATCAGAGAAGAAACTTACTCCTACGGTACATAAAATTGTGGCACATGGAAAGGATTTAATAGAATACCAGTGCTTACCAATACGGGAATTGTCTGAAGAAGCTCAAGAATGCAAAAACAAGGACTACAATGGGTATAGATGTAGGTAGGTAGGTAGCAGCGACTGCGTGCTCACTGAGCACACCCAAGTAGCACTATGTGCCGTTTTGCTGTCGCCTCCTCGATTGGGTCTTCCCTGCGTGGGAGAAGATACTGGACCTTAAAGCCAACCCGCATCGTCCAAATAGGACTTGATGCATATCAGTCTTGTCTCAGACAGATCAGCTAGAGAGCTAATCAGACTGTTCCCCAAAGAATTTAGTCTTTTAAATGCTAAGGCAGGGCAGCCGCAGAGGAAGTGTTCGAGTGTCTCACTTTCGTTGCTTTCTCTGCAGCTTCTGCAAAAGGGGTTGTTGGGGATTCCCAATCTCGCCGCGTGTAGGCCAATTGGCCAGTGACCCGTGATCACGGCTGTTAGCCTAGAAACATTCCTACGAGAATTTAGGAGTAGATCGTTGGTTCTGTGGGAGTTGTAGCGTGGCCAAATCTGTCGAGCCACTCTGCAGCTGGAAAGATTTCTCCACCTACTATCTGCTTTCCTCTGGAAATAATCCTTTAACTGTCTTAGCCTTGCACTTAAAGGCGGTGCCACCCTTTCGGGCTGTGAGTTCATGGCAGATCCCACCTTGGCCAGCTCGTCAGCTGACTCGTTTCCGCTGATACCCGCGTGACCGGGTATCCAGCAGATGGTAAGTTCCACCCGGCCGCTCACCAACCCCAGCAATTCCTTACAGTCTCTGACTAGTGTGGATTTGACTATGGGCTTGGTGAGTGCCTTAATGGCTGCTTGGCTGTCTGAAAAGATGGAAACATCCCTACCTCGGACTTATTGCTGTAGGAGAATCCTGCAGGCTTCTCTTATTGCAAAGACTTCCGCTTGAAAGACACTGCATATATCTGGTAGGTGAAAAGCTTTTTCTACTACCAAATTCCTGGAGTAAATACCTGCCCCAACTCCACAGTCCATCTTTGAACCGTCTGTGTACAGTGAGGTTCCTGCGTTTGTAAAAGAAGATGCGTAACGCTTCCATTCCCTTCTGGAAGGGAAGAGCGTGGAAAACCTAACATCAAAATCTGCACCTTTTTTGGTGTAGTCCGTATCCCCCCCTAGGTCTATCGGAACCTTCGTGAGGATGTTACTATGTCCGTAAGGTCTTTCCGCCCATTGGGATGACTCTCTCAGTCTCAAAGCGCTCGAAGCGGCCGTCCGTCTTATAAAAGATTCAATCGGCAGCAGATGAAGAAGCGTGTTTAAAGCGTCAGAAGGGCAGGACCTCAAGGCCCCCGCGACCTCATGCCGCCCTCTGGACTGCACTGAGTCTATTGATGTTGTGGTTCTTCTCTAGCGCCGGCCACCACACCAGTGCTCCGTACGTGAGAATTGGTCGAACTATCGCTGTGTAGGTCCAACGAACCATCTTCGTTGTAGGCCCCATTTTTTACCGAAGAGTTTGCTGCACGAGTAGTACGCTACCAGTGCTTTCTTGGCCCTCTCTTGTATATTAGTTTTCCAGCTGAGTTTGGTGTCCAATATGACTCCAAGATATTTAGCTTCTGAGGAAAGCCTAAGCTCGTTCCCGTTGAGCTTTGGCAGTCGAAATGTGGGCACCTTGTACCTTCTCGTAAACAATAGCAGCTCTGTTTTGGTAGGATTGATCCCCAGCCCGCATTGAGCGGCCCAGCTGCTCAGAGTCCTCAGAGCACCCTCCAAGATGCCACTAATTGTATCTAGGAAGGATCCTGTCACCATAATGATGATGTCATCGGCGTACGCAACCACCTTGACCCCACCCTGGTTAAGGGCCTTCAGTATGGGGTTCAAAGTAATTAGCCATGGCAATGGAGATATTACCCCTCCTTGGGGTGTCCCCCTCTTTGCATATCGTGTGACGCTGAAGTTGCCGAGTTCAGCCTGAATCTGTCTGCTACTAAGCAGAGTCGAGATCCACGAACAGATGCAACCCTCGACTTGTAGGTCCAGCAGGGAGTTAATTATGGCTTCCTTATCCACGTTATTGAACGCTCCTTCAATGTCAAGAAAAGCCGCCAGGGTATATTCTTTAAACGACAGAGATCTCTCTACGGTCCTCACGACCTCGTGCAGAGCCGTCTCTGTGGATTTACCTTTCATGGATACCGTGGATAGATGATTATCTTCCAGGCTTCCTCTTATATACGTGTCCAGTACACGCTCGAGCGTTTTTAACACAAACGAAGTCAGGCTAATAGGCCTAAAGTCCTTCGGAAGGACATGCTCTCTTTTGCCTGCCTTAGGTATAAAAACTACCCTGGCTTTCCGCCATGTTGGTCTCATTTGGATAATGACTTTTATCTTACACCGTCTAATGTAAATAAGCAGTTCGAAACATTTGTTATTGATAATCTGTTAAGTATTGACTTGGCTCAGATTAATGGCTTTGTAAATAACTTCAATCGTATTTTAGATTTAATTTTTATTAGCAATAACTTAAATTTCAAGTTGTCTCGAAGTTCCTCTGCAATTTCCCCGTCGAACTTGCATCATTTTCCATTAACTTTAGACCTCGAGTTTTATAAATTTTTTGAAGTGCCTTCTGCCACCAGTAAAATTTCTTTCAATTTCAATTTGTGTAACTTCGCTTCTCTTGACTCTTTTTTCTTAATACTGACGCCTTCTTTTAAAGGCTGATGTCTCCAAATGTTATAGCAAATTTAAATCTTTGGTCTTCGATATCTGCTTAGCTAATATCCCCATTTTTGCTACTCGAACTTATAAGCTCCCATGGTACTCAAAAGAATTAATGCATCTTAAGAATCTGAGAAATAAGTTTCACAAAAAATTTAAGTTAACAAAGAACCTTGTTTTCTATGACAAATATCTTCATTACCTAAATGAATTTAGAAACCTGGAAGAAATGCTATATAATAATTACATACAGAGTTTCGAACGAAATATTAAACGCAATCCAAAGAATTTTTGGAGCTTTATAAAATCTAAATAAACGTGCTCCAATATTCCATCCTCTGTTTCCCTTTTAGGGAAATCAGCTGTCTCAATGGAGGATGCCGCAAACCTCTTTGAGGAATATTTTCGTTCTAATTTTGTTACTGATGACGAGTTCGAAGTCAGTGAGTCCATTAATACTAAGGCATCTCTTGACTTTGGCTCTTTGGTCTTAACTTCAGACGATGTAGCAAAGGGTATTCGCAATATAAAGCTTTCGTCGCAAACTGATATAGATGGTCTCTCTTCTGTCCTGCTAAAACACTGTCCTTCCCTTGTTGAACCTTTGAAAATTATCTTTAATAGGTCTCTCGTATCTGGAGTATTTATCAATGATTGGAAAAAAGCCTCAATTACTCCAATTTTCAAAAGTGGCAACAAAAATTATGTGTCCAATTATAGACCAATTTCAAAGTTATCCACAGTTTCTAAACTTTTTGAAACCATCATTAAAGATAAGATTATAATTAGCCCTAATCAACATGGTTTTGTATCCGGTCGGTCCACTATAACCAACCTTGCGGTTTTTTCTGAGGATTGCATCTCGGCTTTTCAGAAGGGCTTACAAATTGATGCTATTTATACTGACTTTTCTAAAGCGTTTGATAGAGTCTCCCATAAAATTTTACTTGCTAAGCTTTCTAGTCTTGGTTTTCATTCTGTGTTTCTTGAATGGTTAAAATCCTATCTTAGTGAACGTCTCTGTGTTGTGTCATTTGACAACACCTCTTCCCAGCCTTTTATGGCGACCTCCGGTGTTCCCCAGGGTAGTATTTTAGGTCCACTATTATTTGTCCTCTTTATTAACGATGTTTGTTCGTGCTTTTCAACCTCCAAATTTCTATTGTATGCAGACGACCTTAAAATCTACTCTGAGATTAGAACCCCTGAGGATTCCTCTGCGCTTCAATCTGAGCTTAACATCTTAAATGAGTGGTGTGTCAGAAATCGTCTCTTTCTTAATACCAAAAAATGTTTCCAACTAACTTTCGCTAAAAAACGTATTTCTTTTCCTGCCTCCTACTCTATCTCAAACTCTGGGCTTAAAGTGGTCAGGGTTATCAAAGACCTAGGTGTCTTCTTTGATTCTAATTTCTCTTTTTCTGAACATATTGACTCTACCATCTCCAAATCCTATTCTATGTTAGCCTTTATTCGTCGCAACTGGTCTACCTTCTCTGACCCTTATACTTTCAAGTTACTTTATTCCGCCTTTGTTCGTTCCAGGCTAGAATATGCAGCCGTCATTTGGAGGCCATTTTATGCCTTAAGCATAAATCGGCTTGAACGAGTGCAGAAGGGTTTTATTCGCTTTGCCCTTCGTTCCCTGAATTTTGCAGATCCGATTCCCTCCTATGACGCACGTTGTCAGCTTCTAAACTTGAAATCTCTACTTAGTAGAAGATCTTTTCTCTCATTGAAATTTTTATATAATATCGTTAATGGACTTATTGACTGCTCGTCTATTCTTGAAAAAATTCGTTTTAATATTCCAGCCAGATCTCTTCGGCGGTCTGAGCTCTTTTATGTTGGCATTAACAAGACCAATTATGCCAAAAATGCTCCTATTACTAGAGTTTTAACTGAATTTAATAGCCTCACAAATTCTTTGGATATTGATCTCGCTTTACCGTTAAACGTATTTTGCACCTTGTTATCTAATTATAAGTACCTTTAAGTATATTTTTCGATTTTGTTTGAATTTACACCTTTTATTACTCTAAGTCTGTAATTTGATTAGACTTAATTAATAAACAATAAACAATGATTTGGGTACATAGTTCAGTGCTATGCAGCTGACGAAGAGCTCTCGAAGCCAGTCCATTACGTCTTCCCCCATTCTTTGTAGCATGATGGGCAGAATTCTGTCTGGACCGGGACTTTTATACGGGGAAAAAGAGCTGATAGCCCAGCGGGTCACCTCCCTAGAGATCACCATCTGGGCGACCATTCTCGCCCGAGGACTCCTAACTGGTAGCACCCTGGGTGCGGTCACAGCACAACCGGGGAAATGAGTGGACATTAGGAGTTCCAATGACTCCGCCACTGATTCCGTGGCTGACCCATCCGGCCTGTGTAGAAGCGTCGAGGCTGAATACCCCTTGGCGAGAGCTTTGCTTAGCCTGGCCGTTTCCTTAACGTTCTCAATCGAAGAACAGAAGTTTTGCCAGGACTGCCTCTTGGCAGATCTTATAGCTCGCTTATACCTGCGCAGACACTCCCTGTATGGCTGCCAAAAATTGGTCCTATAGGACTCATTAAAGACCCTTCTGGTCTCCTTCCTCAACTCAGAAAGCTCTGTGTTCCACCACGGTGGAATTGGTTTCCTTTCGTGACGGATCGGACAAGATTGGTCGAATGCCCTAGCCAGAGTTTTTTTAAGCCGATTGGCTCTCTTCCCTAACTCGGATATAGAGCTAATGCTAGACTTCGGGAACCTTTGGAACTGGGCCTTCACGATTCTTTCGTACCGGTTCCAGTCCGTCCTCCGAGGGTTCCTAAACTTTTTTGGAGTAGACACTGGTGTGTCAACACTTTTTGACAAAGACTTTTTGTCGGACACCCTCCAGCCCTCAATGTTCAAATTAGTCTGGTCGAGTAGCAGAGTTACGTCGAGTACCTCCTCCCACCCTTGAAAGCTCTCTGAGCTCGGGAAGGTGAAAGTAGGAGAGTCTAAAATAAAACTGAAGAGAGACTCACCTCTTTCGTTGTCTTCACTGCTGCCCCAAAGTGTGTGCCTGGCATTGGCATCACACCCCAGCAGCAGATCACACTTCGCGGTGCGGGCTGCCTCCACTAGCGTCTGCACCTCCGCTGGCGGTGCCGGCTTGTCATGGGCCATGTAAGCCGTCGCTACCATCAAGGGTTGCCCGCGCGCGGCCGTGAGCCTCACAATTGCGAGGTCGTCACTGCTCAGGCTGCAACATAGAAAAGCGTTAATATGTTTCTTAGCTAATATGCAGGCTCTAGGTGTACCTGACGAACCCCTGTACAGAAGGCTGTACCCCTGGATACTTAGGCCCTTCACAGTTGAGTCTCTGACCCAGGGCTCCTGTAGGATGCAGAGGTCCACGTCCTCCTCGCTGAGAAGAACGGACAGGTTGTCTGAAGCACACCTCGAGTGCTTCAGGTTCACCTGCACGACCCTAAGCATCTTTTGTGGGTTTTTCCTTATCATCCAGCGCCAGGTCGTCCAACAACTTGTTGGTGTCTTCCACCTCATCTGGATTAAGGGCCGGTATGTCATCTTGACCAGCACCCGCATCGGATGTCCAGACACGGATCCTGGCCTTCCTGATGCCATACCTCAACTTGCCATCAGCCTTTTCGATGGCCTCAACACTCTCCGGGTTGATAAGGACCACGAACGTCTGGCTAGTTTTGGACGGCTCCTCTGCTTTGATGATGACCCAGTCATCCATTGGCACCTCGGGATTCTGCAGAGCGAGTGTCTCAACTATTCTCGCATGGTCAGTCTGCCCCTTAGGCAACCAGATGCGCGCCCTTGGTCTCTTGGGGATCTCGCTGGCCGGTACCAGTCTGAGCTTCAGACCTTCCCAGGCGTCGCTAATCTTAGCGACGCACTCCAACAAGAACACCCTCGAGGCCTCGTCGTCACATCTGATCACCCGATGGCCCCTGACCACGTCTGAACAATCGAAACTGGGGATAGATCCTTGTTTTGCTCTCAGCTTTTCCAACACCAGGTCGGAAAGCTTCGCCTCGATCTTGTCCCATCGCTCGCTGATCGACCGGCCCGTGCTTTTCTTCTCTTCAACCAATGCCATGCAGAGCTGACGCCAGGGGCGCGGGGCGCCCCTGGCGTCCTTCACTCGTTTGGCGTGGTTGTCGGCAGATTCCTGGGACCTAACCCTTTTCAGCATGGCAGCCGCCTTCCCGCTGGTGGTCGGCTGCTCTTCTGCTCGAGCCTGTGCTGCGAGGTACTCATCGACGACTGCCTGGTACCTTCGCTTGTCGGCTGCGTCCCTTTCAACCGCTACGCCCTTCTTTTCATTCTCAGCTATCTTAGCGAGAACGAATAGGGCGTGGTTATAGGCGGCCTTCGCTGTCCGCTTCCTTGGTTTTTTCGCGTCGCGCTTCTCCCCACTGGAGGTCTGCGGTCCGCTCGTTAAAACGGGTGCCGGGGAGGCGCCACTGGCGAGTACCCCGACGCTCTCAGTTAAGGTGTCCTGACTTAGCCCTGAGAGGTTGTCCAAGTCAGTAAGGGAGAGGTTATCCTCGTCTCCCGCGAGTTCCGAGGCTAAACCGGAAGAAGCCATTTTCAAATATCATAATCGCCCGCTTTGCTCGACAAGGCAAGCGCGGCGGGCCTGAGGAGGTGGGGGCGAAACGGTGGTCGACCATGACAGCGCCCCCCCTGCCATGGCAAGGCCAAGTACTACACCCGATTCGGCCCGGTGTCGGGGAGGCTCCGTTCACACACAGCCAGGTACTTCACCCCCCGACTGCAAACCAATCAGGGGCACGGGTCGCATAACACCCTGATTTTGGGGGGGGATGTTTATAGACTTCCCAGTCTAGATCCGCAGTGTTCTGTATGGGTGTTCGCTGTAGCGGACTCCGCAGCAGTGTCACCTCGAGCAGGATGTGGCTCCGCACCACGCACTGCGGTCTTGGCTGCGGCAGAGGCTAGCGGTCGGGTACCTCCGGTACCGCGGCCGTAACATCGCTTGACCGAGCCTTGTACTACTCAAGATCCCCAGCAGGGGATCCTTTTCACACTCGACACGGTATAGATGTATGAACACTTGCAAAATATCACGAGCTAGACAAAATGAAGACCTTTTCAACATGTTAGCAGTCTCTTCTGATCCAGTTATTTCATCTATGAGATCTGTAAGATCACTTATAGATACTTATAGCTAAGAAATGGTTTCATTATTAGACACTCCTTCCAGCGTAGATAGCGATTTTGAAAAAATCGAACTTTTAAAAAAAAATTTTTTTTTGTAAAAAATTACGTATGAATCAATAAATTATATTAATATATTATAAAAAATATAAAAAAAAATTAATTTTTTAATTCAAACAAAAAAGTAATTTCATTGCAGTATGAAGTTTTAGTAAATCTTAACTTTGGCAACGAATTTTAAAGCCCCCTGTTACTGTGGCACCCTGTTTTTATGTCCATTTTAAAGCTTAGATATTACACTTTCAGATGCAGTTTAAATTTTTTAAATATCTTGGTTGGTTAAGAAGTTATGATTTTTGCAACGAAAAATGGCAAACCGGGCCATAGTGCGTCGCCGTGAAGTCAACTACGTGATTACGATGAAAGCAAGAGCTATGTCACGACAATAATATTTTAGAGCTCCTTATCACAAATGTTAGGGTGCTTGCGCGCTTTCTTTATTGAGCATTCTGTTATATTGATGTTATTGTTCTACAGTCAATCTTAAACAAATTATTGGGAATTAGCAAAAAATTTGCAATATTTTTTAGAAAATTTGAACTGATATACTAACAATTCCATTAAAAATATCTGTTTTGTAGCAGTGATGCGAGTTGCTTTGGTTTTGTCGCCTACGAAATAGAGAATAGCTCTATGTTTCAAAATAATCATCTCTATACGAGCGTTCTCATTTTATACAGATGCGGAAGTGTGCCACGACTTATTTTGTAAGTAAATGGAAATGTATGAAAAATGTCACTAGTAACTTTTGTTATATTGTGTTCTCATATATGTACTACGAAATGAGAATAAAGCACAAATCTATGCGGTTCCCTTTACATTTTCCCATATATGTACTCAAGGTACATTCGCCAACATCACAGTACAGCAATAGTGAAATATGAGCGAGAAAGCGTATAAACGAATGTACCTTGACAGATGTCAAAAGTGGCAAAAAGTCAGGTGCGTTCAGGCGGGAAAGAAATTGACTGCAAAAAAATAAAAATTTGTCGAAATTAACTGAAATTTCTTCAACCGTTCCTGGAGCAGTTTGACAGTTGTTCATGTGTAGAAGTGCTCATGTATACACGCATAGAAATACATTCATAAAATTTCGTGTTTTCTGTCTCATCGCTTGTCTCCCTTTGATTTCCGAATGAAAACACATTGTGAAGATAGGTTGCTGCCAATATAGAAGTATTACAAATACACTGCGGGACACTTGATTACCCTCACTTTACTTTCTTAGCTAAAATTTTTGTTATGAAGTCAAACACTTTTTTTTTAATGTCAAAATTTTTGGGATACTCAGTTACATGTGTTCCTGTTTTTGAACTGCAAAAATTTTATGCAAAATGAAGATGAACCACATTTTTGCGCTTTTAAGCCTATTTCAAGTGGGACACTTAATTACCCTCATTGTAGTTTGGACCTGTAACAAGTGTTACAAGGTAGGATTAGTGTAAATCGGTTTGAAAAACCGAACTGAAAGTATTAGGCATATCATTTTTGCGAAATTTACAGACGGCAGAAGCAATGGGCCGCGGTAAAACCTTAACAGAATTGGAAAGGGGACGAATTTCGGCGTTCAAGGAGGAAAACATAAGTAACCGCGAAATCGCTAGCAGAATCGATCGCGATCCATGGGTAATCAACTATTTTCTTAAAACACCCACAACTTATGGCAAAAACCGAAAAGGTCGCACCGCAACAGCAACTTCTCTTAGAGAGAGAAAAGCAATTCTTCGTGAATCGTCCAATTCCTCTGTGTCTGCGGGTCACATACGTGGTCTAACCGGGAAGACAGCTAGTGTCCGCACTGTCCGCAAAGTAATTAAGCAGTGTCCATTAGGGTGGGTCGATTCCGGACTTTTTACCAGATTAATGGCTTTGTAAATAACTTCAATCGTATTTTAGATTTAATTTTTATTAGCAATAACTTAAATTTCAAGTTGTCTCGAAGTTCCTCTGCAATTTCCCCGTCGAACTTGCATCATTTTCCATTAACTTTAGACCTCGAGTTTTATAAATTTTTTGAAGTGCCTTCTGCCACCAGTAAAATTTCTTTCAATTTCAATTTGTGTAACTTCGCTTCTCTTGACTCTTTTTTCTTAATACTGACGCCTTCTTTTAAAGGCTGATGTCTCCAAATGTTATAGCAAATTTAAATCTTTGGTCTTCGATATCTGCTTAGCTAATATCCCCATTTTTGCTACTCGAACTTATAAGCTCCCATGGTACTCAAAAGAATTAATGCATCTTAAGAATCTGAGAAATAAGTTTCACAAAAAATTTAAGTTAACAAAGAACCTTGTTTTCTATGACAAATATCTTCATTACCTAAATGAATTTAGAAACCTGGAAGAAATGCTATATAATAATTACATACAGAGTTTCGAACGAAATATTAAACGCAATCCAAAGAATTTTTGGAGCTTTATAAAATCTAAATAAACGTGCTCCAATATTCCATCCTCTGTTTCCCTTTTAGGGAAATCAGCTGTCTCAATGGAGGATGCCGCAAACCTCTTTGAGGAATATTTTCGTTCTAATTTTGTTACTGATGACGAGTTCGAAGTCAGTGAGTCCATTAATACTAAGGCATCTCTTGACTTTGGCTCTTTGGTCTTAACTTCAGACGATGTAGCAAAGGGTATTCGCAATATAAAGCTTTCGTCGCAAACTGATATAGATGGTCTCTCTTCTGTCCTGCTAAAACACTGTCCTTCCCTTGTTGAACCTTTGAAAATTATCTTTAATAGGTCTCTCGTATCTGGAGTATTTATCAATGATTGGAAAAAAGCCTCAATTACTCCAATTTTCAAAAGTGGCAACAAAAATTATGTGTCCAATTATAGACCAATTTCAAAGTTATCCACAGTTTCTAAACTTTTTGAAACCATCATTAAAGATAAGATTATAATTAGCCCTAATCAACATGGTTTTGTATCCGGTCGGTCCACTATAACCAACCTTGCGGTTTTTTCTGAGGATTGCATCTCGGCTTTTCAGAAGGGCTTACAAATTGATGCTATTTATACTGACTTTTCTAAAGCGTTTGATAGAGTCTCCCATAAAATTTTACTTGCTAAGCTTTCTAGTCTTGGTTTTCATTCTGTGTTTCTTGAATGGTTAAAATCCTATCTTAGTGAACGTCTCTGTGTTGTGTCATTTGACAACACCTCTTCCCAGCCTTTTATGGCGACCTCCGGTGTTCCCCAGGGTAGTATTTTAGGTCCACTATTATTTGTCCTCTTTATTAACGATGTTTGTTCGTGCTTTTCAACCTCCAAATTTCTATTGTATGCAGACGACCTTAAAATCTACTCTGAGATTAGAACCCCTGAGGATTCCTCTGCGCTTCAATCTGAGCTTAACATCTTAAATGAGTGGTGTGTCAGAAATCGTCTCTTTCTTAATACCAAAAAATGTTTCCAACTAACTTTCGCTAAAAAACGTATTTCTTTTCCTGCCTCCTACTCTATCTCAAACTCTGGGCTTAAAGTGGTCAGGGTTATCAAAGACCTAGGTGTCTTCTTTGATTCTAATTTCTCTTTTTCTGAACATATTGACTCTACCATCTCCAAATCCTATTCTATGTTAGCCTTTATTCGTCGCAACTGGTCTACCTTCTCTGACCCTTATACTTTCAAGTTACTTTATTCCGCCTTTGTTCGTTCCAGGCTAGAATATGCAGCCGTCATTTGGAGGCCATTTTATGCCTTAAGCATAAATCGGCTTGAACGAGTGCAGAAGGGTTTTATTCGCTTTGCCCTTCGTTCCCTGAATTTTGCAGATCCGATTCCCTCCTATGACGCACGTTGTCAGCTTCTAAACTTGAAATCTCTACTTAGTAGAAGATCTTTTCTCTCATTGAAATTTTTATATAATATCGTTAATGGACTTATTGACTGCTCGTCTATTCTTGAAAAAATTCGTTTTAATATTCCAGCCAGATCTCTTCGGCGGTCTGAGCTCTTTTATGTTGGCATTAACAAGACCAATTATGCCAAAAATGCTCCTATTACTAGAGTTTTAACTGAATTTAATAGCCTCACAAATTCTTTGGATATTGATCTCGCTTTACCGTTAAACGTATTTTGCACCTTGTTATCTAATTATAAGTACCTTTAAGTATATTTTTCGATTTTGTTTGAATTTACACCTTTTATTACTCTAAGTCTGTAATTTGATTAGACTTAATTAATAAACAATAAACAATGATTTGGGTACATAGTTCAGTGCTATGCAGCTGACGAAGAGCTCTCGAAGCCAGTCCATTACGTCTTCCCCCATTCTTTGTAGCATGATGGGCAGAATTCTGTCTGGACCGGGACTTTTATACGGGGAAAAAGAGCTGATAGCCCAGCGGGTCACCTCCCTAGAGATCACCATCTGGGCGACCATTCTCGCCCGAGGACTCCTAACTGGTAGCACCCTGGGTGCGGTCACAGCACAACCGGGGAAATGAGTGGACATTAGGAGTTCCAATGACTCCGCCACTGATTCCGTGGCTGACCCATCCGGCCTGTGTAGAAGCGTCGAGGCTGAATACCCCTTGGCGAGAGCTTTGCTTAGCCTGGCCGTTTCCTTAACGTTCTCAATCGAAGAACAGAAGTTTTGCCAGGACTGCCTCTTGGCAGATCTTATAGCTCGCTTATACCTGCGCAGACACTCCCTGTATGGCTGCCAAAAATTGGTCCTATAGGACTCATTAAAGACCCTTCTGGTCTCCTTCCTCAACTCAGAAAGCTCTGTGTTCCACCACGGTGGAATTGGTTTCCTTTCGTGACGGATCGGACAAGATTGGTCGAATGCCCTAGCCAGAGTTTTTTTAAGCCGATTGGCTCTCTTCCCTAACTCGGATATAGAGCTAATGCTAGACTTCGGGAACCTTTGGAACTGGGCCTTCACGATTCTTTCGTACCGGTTCCAGTCCGTCCTCCGAGGGTTCCTAAACTTTTTTGGAGTAGACACTGGTGTGTCAACACTTTTTGACAAAGACTTTTTGTCGGACACCCTCCAGCCCTCAATGTTCAAATTAGTCTGGTCGAGTAGCAGAGTTACGTCGAGTACCTCCTCCCACCCTTGAAAGCTCTCTGAGCTCGGGAAGGTGAAAGTAGGAGAGTCTAAAATAAAACTGAAGAGAGACTCACCTCTTTCGTTGTCTTCACTGCTGCCCCAAAGTGTGTGCCTGGCATTGGCATCACACCCCAGCAGCAGATCACACTTCGCGGTGCGGGCTGCCTCCACTAGCGTCTGCACCTCCGCTGGCGGTGCCGGCTTGTCATGGGCCATGTAAGCCGTCGCTACCATCAAGGGTTGCCCGCGCGCGGCCGTGAGCCTCACAATTGCGAGGTCGTCACTGCTCAGGCTGCAACATAGAAAAGCGTTAATATGTTTCTTAGCTAATATGCAGGCTCTAGGTGTACCTGACGAACCCCTGTACAGAAGGCTGTACCCCTGGATACTTAGGCCCTTCACAGTTGAGTCTCTGACCCAGGGCTCCTGTAGGATGCAGAGGTCCACGTCCTCCTCGCTGAGAAGAACGGACAGGTTGTCTGAAGCACACCTCGAGTGCTTCAGGTTCACCTGCACGACCCTAAGCATCTTTTGTGGGTTTTTCCTTATCATCCAGCGCCAGGTCGTCCAACAACTTGTTGGTGTCTTCCACCTCATCTGGATTAAGGGCCGGTATGTCATCTTGACCAGCACCCGCATCGGATGTCCAGACACGGATCCTGGCCTTCCTGATGCCATACCTCAACTTGCCATCAGCCTTTTCGATGGCCTCAACACTCTCCGGGTTGATAAGGACCACGAACGTCTGGCTAGTTTTGGACGGCTCCTCTGCTTTGATGATGACCCAGTCATCCATTGGCACCTCGGGATTCTGCAGAGCGAGTGTCTCAACTATTCTCGCATGGTCAGTCTGCCCCTTAGGCAACCAGATGCGCGCCCTTGGTCTCTTGGGGATCTCGCTGGCCGGTACCAGTCTGAGCTTCAGACCTTCCCAGGCGTCGCTAATCTTAGCGACGCACTCCAACAAGAACACCCTCGAGGCCTCGTCGTCACATCTGATCACCCGATGGCCCCTGACCACGTCTGAACAATCGAAACTGGGGATAGATCCTTGTTTTGCTCTCAGCTTTTCCAACACCAGGTCGGAAAGCTTCGCCTCGATCTTGTCCCATCGCTCGCTGATCGACCGGCCCGTGCTTTTCTTCTCTTCAACCAATGCCATGCAGAGCTGACGCCAGGGGCGCGGGGCGCCCCTGGCGTCCTTCACTCGTTTGGCGTGGTTGTCGGCAGATTCCTGGGACCTAACCCTTTTCAGCATGGCAGCCGCCTTCCCGCTGGTGGTCGGCTGCTCTTCTGCTCGAGCCTGTGCTGCGAGGTACTCATCGACGACTGCCTGGTACCTTCGCTTGTCGGCTGCGTCCCTTTCAACCGCTACGCCCTTCTTTTCATTCTCAGCTATCTTAGCGAGAACGAATAGGGCGTGGTTATAGGCGGCCTTCGCTGTCCGCTTCCTTGGTTTTTTCGCGTCGCGCTTCTCCCCACTGGAGGTCTGCGGTCCGCTCGTTAAAACGGGTGCCGGGGAGGCGCCACTGGCGAGTACCCCGACGCTCTCAGTTAAGGTGTCCTGACTTAGCCCTGAGAGGTTGTCCAAGTCAGTAAGGGAGAGGTTATCCTCGTCTCCCGCGAGTTCCGAGGCTAAACCGGAAGAAGCCATTTTCAAATATCATAATCGCCCGCTTTGCTCGACAAGGCAAGCGCGGCGGGCCTGAGGAGGTGGGGGCGAAACGGTGGTCGACCATGACAGCGCCCCCCCTGCCATGGCAAGGCCAAGTACTACACCCGATTCGGCCCGGTGTCGGGGAGGCTCCGTTCACACACAGCCAGGTACTTCACCCCCCGACTGCAAACCAATCAGGGGCACGGGTCGCATAACACCCTGATTTTGGGGGGGGATGTTTATAGACTTCCCAGTCTAGATCCGCAGTGTTCTGTATGGGTGTTCGCTGTAGCGGACTCCGCAGCAGTGTCACCTCGAGCAGGATGTGGCTCCGCACCACGCACTGCGGTCTTGGCTGCGGCAGAGGCTAGCGGTCGGGTACCTCCGGTACCGCGGCCGTAACATCGCTTGACCGAGCCTTGTACTACTCAAGATCCCCAGCAGGGGATCCTTTTCACACTCGACACGGTATAGATGTATGAACACTTGCAAAATATCACGAGCTAGACAAAATGAAGACCTTTTCAACATGTTAGCAGTCTCTTCTGATCCAGTTATTTCATCTATGAGATCTGTAAGATCACTTATAGATACTTATAGCTAAGAAATGGTTTCATTATTAGACACTCCTTCCAGCGTAGATAGCGATTTTGAAAAAATCGAACTTTTAAAAAAAAATTTTTTTTTGTAAAAAATTACGTATGAATCAATAAATTATATTAATATATTATAAAAAATATAAAAAAAAATTAATTTTTTAATTCAAACAAAAAAGTAATTTCATTGCAGTATGAAGTTTTAGTAAATCTTAACTTTGGCAACGAATTTTAAAGCCCCCTGTTACTGTGGCACCCTGTTTTTATGTCCATTTTAAAGCTTAGATATTACACTTTCAGATGCAGTTTAAATTTTTTAAATATCTTGGTTGGTTAAGAAGTTATGATTTTTGCAACGAAAAATGGCAAACCGGGCCATAGTGCGTCGCCGTGAAGTCAACTACGTGATTACGATGAAAGCAAGAGCTATGTCACGACAATAATATTTTAGAGCTCCTTATCACAAATGTTAGGGTGCTTGCGCGCTTTCTTTATTGAGCATTCTGTTATATTGATGTTATTGTTCTACAGTCAATCTTAAACAAATTATTGGGAATTAGCAAAAAATTTGCAATATTTTTTAGAAAATTTGAACTGATATACTAACAATTCCATTAAAAATATCTGTTTTGTAGCAGTGATGCGAGTTGCTTTGGTTTTGTCGCCTACGAAATAGAGAATAGCTCTATGTTTCAAAATAATCATCTCTATACGAGCGTTCTCATTTTATACAGATGCGGAAGTGTGCCACGACTTATTTTGTAAGTAAATGGAAATGTATGAAAAATGTCACTAGTAACTTTTGTTATATTGTGTTCTCATATATGTACTACGAAATGAGAATAAAGCACAAATCTATGCGGTTCCCTTTACATTTTCCCATATATGTACTCAAGGTACATTCGCCAACATCACAGTACAGCAATAGTGAAATATGAGCGAGAAAGCGTATAAACGAATGTACCTTGACAGATGTCAAAAGTGGCAAAAAGTCAGGTGCGTTCAGGCGGGAAAGAAATTGACTGCAAAAAAATAAAAATTTGTCGAAATTAACTGAAATTTCTTCAACCGTTCCTGGAGCAGTTTGACAGTTGTTCATGTGTAGAAGTGCTCATGTATACACGCATAGAAATACATTCATAAAATTTCGTGTTTTCTGTCTCATCGCTTGTCTCCCTTTGATTTCCGAATGAAAACACATTGTGAAGATAGGTTGCTGCCAATATAGAAGTATTACAAATACACTGCGGGACACTTGATTACCCTCACTTTACTTTCTTAGCTAAAATTTTTGTTATGAAGTCAAACACTTTTTTTTTAATGTCAAAATTTTTGGGATACTCAGTTACATGTGTTCCTGTTTTTGAACTGCAAAAATTTTATGCAAAATGAAGATGAACCACATTTTTGCGCTTTTAAGCCTATTTCAAGTGGGACACTTAATTACCCTCATTGTAGTTTGGACCTGTAACAAGTGTTACAAGGTAGGATTAGTGTAAATCGGTTTGAAAAACCGAACTGAAAGTATTAGGCATATCATTTTTGCGAAATTTACAGACGGCAGAAGCAATGGGCCGCGGTAAAACCTTAACAGAATTGGAAAGGGGACGAATTTCGGCGTTCAAGGAGGAAAACATAAGTAACCGCGAAATCGCTAGCAGAATCGATCGCGATCCATGGGTAATCAACTATTTTCTTAAAACACCCACAACTTATGGCAAAAACCGAAAAGGTCGCACCGCAACAGCAACTTCTCTTAGAGAGAGAAAAGCAATTCTTCGTGAATCGTCCAATTCCTCTGTGTCTGCGGGTCACATACGTGGTCTAACCGGGAAGACAGCTAGTGTCCGCACTGTCCGCAAAGTAATTAAGCAGTGTCCATTAGGGTGGGTCGATTCCGGACTTTTTTCGATTCGAGATTTCTAATAGTGCGGAAAAGTTGCCTTAGTACTTCCTGATTCCAATGCAATTTTTTGTTTTGAGATCGGACTGCATCTTCAACCCCAACTCCGGCCTTGAAATTTCGGAAATTTGCCTAAAATCGTGAAATTGCCTACCTAGCGCTTAGTGTCAGAATACAATTACCTGGGTGTAAAATTAACACCAAAATTAAGCTTTAAAAAACATGTTGAAAATAGGAACTGTATGGCTAAAAACAGTATCAATGCAACATGGTGGTCCTTTCTAATCAAAAATAAGATCAAATTATCAGCTAAATACAAATTATTTTTAGCAGTCATTAGAGCTATACAAAGTTATGCTGTGGAAGTCTGGGGCTTTGAGTTGTTTGAATTGGTGGATAAAATTCAATTTTATTTCTTAAAGAAAATTTTACATCTACCAACAAACACACCCTCTTATTGTTTCTTGTTAGAAACAGATATACCAATCTGTCATCTGTATACTTTACGGCTTCATCTTAAATATATTTCTAAAACTCTATTTGAGTACGACGATAGCAGATTGCCACACAAACTTTCAAAAATTATTATAGAGAGAAAGATCTTTTGGGTAAAATCAATCCAAATTTTAGGAGAAAAATTAAATATTAGTTGGAATTATGACGTTTTAAATAGAAGTTGGAATGAAAACATTGACACATCCGTTCTGAACTCGACAAATAGACGAAAATCTTAGGAAAGGGCTCTTAAAAGTTCACGTATATATAAAGACTTAGATCATAACATCGGTAAAAGCTACTTGAATGACAATCTTGGAAAATATAGAATAATGTGTTTTTTGAAGGCCAGATGCGATTTGATACTTCTTGGGGGTCACAGAAATCTAAACTGCAGTCTTTGTAATTGGAACGAGTTAGAAAATATAACACATTTTCTGGGTAGGTGTCCAAATTTGAAAAGAATCAGATATTTTTTTTTTTAATACGAGCCAACGCGCAGGGGATACCCCTATAAATGCGAAGCATTGCGCTGGTTCAGGAAGGATATATAGGTTAGGAGAAAGGATGTTGGGTAAAGAATTTGTGGACTCTTGCCTTGAACCCATCAAGATCATAAGTGCTGGGGAAAATATCTGCAGGGAGAGAATTCCATAATCGCGCTGTACGGGCCAGGAACGAACCTTCTCTGTAGTGCGTAGTGCGCTGGAACATCGTTTCAATGTGGAATGCATGGGCGCCAGTGTTCAAACGGGTTGCCCTGGGGAATACCCGGAGTGATGGCAGCAAGCTGCCCATCTCCACTGAGCAATTACCGAAAAAGTACCGGTAAAATAACACCACACATGCCACGTTTCGACGATGTTCCAAGGAGTCAATAGAGCTGGATGCCCTACTGTCCCCTATAAGTTTAATCGCACGGTTTTGCACCCGATCGAGGAACTCCAAATGGGTTTTTGAAGCCCCCGCCCGGAGGTGCGAGTTAAACTCCATTTTAGGTCGGATATAGGTAGTTTAAATAATGCGGAGATCAGACGGAGTGAAATATTTTTTGCACCGCTTTAGGAAGCCGAGGCACTTGGCTGCTTCTTTCGACACGCCAAAAATATGATCGTTCCAACGAAGATCGTTCTTAATGAACATGCCCAGAACATCAAGAGCTGCCGATTCCGCAATACCCACACCACCCATAACCAGGGATGTGAGGAGACTCGCTTGTGGGATAACAGGCAACATTGGGTCTTGCGAGGATTAAAATCGACCCTGTTCGCTTGACCCCACTTGGAGATTGTTTGTAGGTCGCTGTTAAGTGTGTCATTCATACGGCGCCGTTTTCTCTCAATCTCCACAGAGCTGGGGCGCTTTGTGAAGGAGTATGAATGACAAATGGTGCTGTCATCCGCAAACGACTAGATGGGATTCTTCGTCGACGACAATAGGTCGTTGATGAAGATAAGGAAAAGGGTTGGAGAAAGGACCGAACCCTGCGGCACTCCCGCGCTACGGGAATGTTTTTCCGAGGCTATGCCGTCTATTACAACACGAATAGAGCGATCATAGAGGAAGCTCGTAATCCAACGAGAGAAGATACTACCGACACCATAAGCAATAAGTTTTGACACGAGTGCTTTATGCCACACCCGATCGAAGGCCTTGGAAATATCCAATGCAACAACCTTGCTTTCACCGAGGTTTAGAATGCTATGGTTCCATTTCTCGGTGAGGACCGCCATAAGGTCTCCCGTCGATCGCTGTCTCCGAAAGCCGTATTGGCGGTCACTAAGCAGTCTATTGTGCTCCAGATATTTCACAAGGTTGAAGTTTACAATGCTTTCCATTGCTTTGGAAAGCACCGAGCAAATTGCTATAGGTCGATAGTTCGCAGGGTCAGTAGTCTTGATATAGATATTTTGGAAAGTTCTTTTTAACTCAAGACGAAATTGTAAACAAGCTAAATGGAATTGGCGTAGGTGGATCTGATTGTCTTGTTTTGTATGTCACTGATGCTTTAAAATATAGGAGCTTAATTGTAAATTAATTCTGTTAATATGTATGTATATCTTTATGTTAGAGTAATGTATTTTCTTTTTTTTCCGACAGACGACTTAAAAGTCATTGTCGTAAATTCTTTATTATAACTGTTATCTATTGTTAATCCATAATCATTTCTGTGAAAATTGTTAAACAATTGAATAAAGAATATATCTATCTATCTATTACTGCTGCCGGTGTCGCGTCCTGACTATGACTGATGATCGCTGGTGTCAGGACCGCTTCTTATATAGCAGCGAGCTTTGCTACATTGTCGTGGCACAGCTGCGGTCCGCTATGCCGTCGCTATGCCGTACCGCTACGTTGTCGTCGTGGCACAGCTACGGTCCGCTATACTGTTAGCGTCATCCGCCACGCTGGCACCGTTGCTGATATGTGCCACGTTGGCACCGTTACTAGCTTGTCGAGCGGTACAGTATGTGCCGCTATATGATTAAGGAAGAAAAATCGACACCAATGTATGTATTATATGCATTTTAAGGCTCGGTGAAAATACAGTATATCTTGAACATAAATTTAAAAACTCTGCAATCAAGAAAAGATCAAAAAGTAAATTTTTATAAACACATTGCACCCAACTGTATGACTATCGATTTCGATAATAATACAATCACCTGAAACAAGAGGAAACGGAATGGAAACACCCTTTTCGAAAGGAACATGCTAAATCATATATTCGGCTAGTGCATACCATTTGGTGTTCGTATGTACATTTGTGCGTTTTTGGTGGTTTGTGCAAGTGAAATTTCGCTAAGATTTTTTGAGCTAACAAGTGTAAAAAATGGTATGTTAAACATTCATTATTGTACGTTGCATTTGTAAATTGAAATTAATATAATTTTTACAATATTTCCATATAAGCGAGCGTTGCTCGCGCGGAATATGACTAACCCTGCTTTAATACTCCGGTCAAAAGTCTACATTTAGTTATAAGGTAGGGGAAATACCGGCAAATCAACTTTTGGCAGATTAAGAGGATACCAACACCATTTTGGTATAACTGCCAAAAATGTGAAATGTGTGCAATAATAATGGTTTCTATTTCTGTAAAATGCATTAGTCATCGCATAAAAAATTGTTCTTATATAGAAATATACATTTCATGACATTAAAAGCGTATGGGCTTCTTCAGAGCAGGCGGCGAGCTTGGCATTGGTGTGTGTATCTATGAATCATAGAATAGTGCGCTAAAATTAAAGTGTGATTATCATGTTGACGGAATGTATCGTATTACGTGCGAAGTTCGTTTATAAATTTCAATTATTTATAAAGGCCATTTCGTCGCCTCAAAAATTAACGTCGTAGGTGAAAATTTAACTTTTTGGACTTTGTTGCAGTTTTACTAATTTCAACATGCTCTTTCGATTGGTGCTGTATGTTTTATCTGTCTACCTAAGCTTTTTGGTTTTTTGTGTGCACTTTGTAATACACATAGTATAGTAATAAAAAAACTCTCATAAAATAAAATACCCCTAGTGTATTTTGATTGGCAAATTTTGTCAAAAAAGTCATTAGCAGAGTCTTCAAAATTTACATAATTTCGTTTTTGAGCGGGAACGTTTTTATAAGACTACTTAATTATTACACTGTGGTCGTATATATGTTACATAATTTTATCGTTTCTGTATCTCCTGTCATATGTTATCAAAACATTGTACATACAATATTTTTCCCATATAAATTTACTATATTTTAATAATACAAGTGATCGTATGTGATATCAAAGAAAATAAACATACAGAATGCGCCTGTCATACAAGCAAAAATTTTGTATGGCGGGTTCTAACATTGGAACCCGCGCTCTGCTCGCACAGATCACGTATGTGATGAGAGCGTTGCTTTACAAGCGAGAACGTAGTTTTATGTGTTGCGCTCTTTGGTTACGCTCACTGCAGCGAGTCTGCGTGAGCACTCTGCTGCGGCGTGGGATGATTCGGAGATGAACACGATGTGCTGTTGTTGCGCTGGCGAAAAGCTAAAATTTTAAAACTATTTGTATTTTCTGGCTGGCTTTTGTTCTTCTTCTATAAGCCTGCACGGCGTCGCATATTGCTCCTGAACTCATTGCCGACTGTAGTGGGCGCAAAATCATAGAAAAGAAAATAAAATATGGATGGCATGGCGACTTATATGATCGCTATAAACAAAGTTCCTAAAGAATTTATCAAAAAAGTAGACCCAATATTTGATTGCATGAATAGGGCAATCGGATAATTGCTTTAGATCGCCTATACAATTAAATAATGAGTCGGACAAATTTATATAGACTTTTTTAAATTATTTGAAAGATGTTAAATGTATGGATGATAAATGTCTTTTTTAGAACAAAAATCTGTTCTTTAATCACTGATGAAATTAAGCAAAATAATGAAATACATAAATACATACAATACATAAATTTTGTATAACAAATAAGTTTTTTAACCAAGATAAACTACACCTTTTCAACCTCAAAATGAGAATATGTTAATCCGTAATGAGAATGTGTAAGTTCATAATGTCAAATATAAATTCGTAATGGGAATGCGTTAGTTCAAAATGAGAAATATAAATTCATAATGAGAATGTGTAAGTTCATAATGTGAAATATAAATACATAATGGGAATAGGTAATTCAAAATGAGAAAAGGAAAATTCAAAATGAGAATGCGTAAATTCAAATTGGGAAAAGGAAAATTTGAAATGAGAACTATGTAGTATAAGGTTTATTTTTAGTAACTTTTATTATATGATTTCAAAAATAATGATTTCAAAACAATGATTTCAAAACATAATGCAAACAAAAAGTGCTTAAAAGTATTTACATCCCTACGTTCATATCTTGCATGGAAAGTTGTGGTGTGCTGTACAGCTCTGGCACAATCTCCACCAGTAATGGTGTGCTTTGCATTATCAATTATTCCCTCAAGATACTGTAAACTTTGTTCGCATACTGCAGCAGCGTGGAACTTCACTTCATTTCTAATTTTCTCATTTTGAATTTACGCATTCTCAATTTGAATTTTCCTTTTCTCATTTTGAATTACGTATTCCCATTATGTATTTATATCTCACATTATGAACTTACACATTCTCATTACGAATTTATATTTCTCATTTTGAATTATCGTATTCCCATTACGAATTTATATTTCACATTATGAACTTACACATTCTCATTACGAATTTATATTTCTCATTATGAACTTACACATTCTCATTTGGGAATGCGTTAGTTCAAAATTGGGAAATATAAATTCATAATGAGAATGTGTAAGTTCAAAATGTGAAATATAAATACATAATGGGAATACGTAATTCAAAATGAGAGAAGGAAAATTCAAATTGAGAATGCGTAAATTCAAATTGGGAAAAGGAAAATTTGAAATGAGAACTATGTAGTATAAGGTTTATTTTTAGTAACTTTTATTATATGATTTCAAAAATAATGATTTCAAAATATAATGATTTCAAAACATAATGATTTCAAAACATAATGATTTCAAAGCATAATGCAAACAAAAAGTGCTTAAAAATATTTACATCCCTACGTTCATATCCTGTAAAGCAAGGCCATTTGCATGGAAAGTTGTGTTGTGCTGTACAGCTCTGGCACAATCTCCACCAGTAATGGTGTGCTTTGCATTATCTATTATTCCCTCAAGATACTGTAAACGTTGTTCGCATACTGCAGGAGCGTGGACATTAGGAATGCGCAAATTACACTTCACTTCTAATTTTCTCATTTTGAATTTACGCATTCTCAATTTGAATTTTCCTTTTCTCATTTTGAATTACGTATTCCCATTATGTATTTATATCTCACATTATGAACTTACACATTCTCATTACGAATTTATATTTCTCATTTTGAATTAACGTATTCCCATTACGAATTTATATTTCACATTATGAACTTACACATTCTCATTACGAATTTATATTTCTCATTATGAACTTACACATTCTCATTTTGAGGTTGAAAAGGTGTAGAAAATACTTTTGCAATTTTGGGACAAAATTCAAATATCACTCGGTCAAGTGTAGCAACTAATTTCGAAGATACACAGGATTCTATGGATCAACTCCTATTACATGCTGAGACAGACGAAACTGTCTTTTGTATTATTTTATTTCAGCAGTAATGATTACGCAAAATATTTTGTAGAAATATTAAATTATTAATTAAATAATTAAAAAATTAATTGTGGAATCTGTTTCCAAAAACTAAGATATTATGACGTTTTCACTGCGCTAAGTGAAACATGTTCCATAAAAATTATCAATCGATTAGAGACTTTTGTTATAACCTATTTGCTCCTTCAGATTCCCTGATGAATGCTGTGACAGTAAATTAAAAAAAGGAAGTTCCAAACGATGCAAAACATAAACAATAAAAAAACTTCCGTTGTTTGGAGCTTCCTTTTTTGATGGCCCACATACAATTTTTGCGTAAAAGAACTAAAATAAGAAAATTTTGGATTTTCAATTTACTGTCACAGCATTCATCACTGAACCATTCGGGAGTAGAATTCTTGCATAAGTCGGATATACAGTGTTCCACAAAACTCTACGTACAGCACCTAAGTTTTAACAAAACAAGCAGAAAAAGTATGTGGTGGTAAATTAGTGGAAACATTTTATTTACATTTTGTTTTATACAGTAGTAATATATAGTTATATATTACAGCTTTTTGATTTACAAAGATTGTTTGAGAAATATTATGCAAAATGTAAAGGAAAACAAGTAAAAGGCTCCACTAAAGTGTTCGTACACCTGAAACAATAAATGAATTTGATTACCATAACGCAATGAAAATTTTAATATTCCCAAGATTATTACCTTCTAGTATTTAGTCGGGTACCCCTTCATCTTAATGACTGCTTTAAGCCGGTCTGGCATGGAGTCTATCAATTTTTGGCAATATGCAGTTCCTATACGACACCACTCCAATTGAAGGGCTTCTTAAAGTTGTATTTTGCTTCGAATTTCATGAGTCCTGATCTGCCTTTCAAGCATATCCCAAACGTGCTCAATTGGGTTAAGATCAGGACTCTGTGGTGGGGTGGTCAGAAGGTGTGGAGTGTTATACACTAGCCACAAGCGCACATTGTTAGCTGTGTGCTTCGGATCGTTGTCCTGCTGGAAATAATAGTCGGTAGAAAGACCAAGTTTTAGTGCGCTTTGTTTCAAATTTTTCTTCAGTATGTCAATATACACATATTGGTCCATCGTACCGTGTATTATTTCCAGCTGTCCAACTCCACATGCAGTCAAACAGCCCCATACCATAAGTCCTCCACCACCATAATTTACAGTTTTAATCGTGTTCCTCGAGTTAAGGGCTTCTCCCGGCTTTCGCCACACTCGTAAACGACCATCAGAACCAAAAATGTAATATAAGAGAGAATATAACTTTACGCCAACAATTTGGGGATGCGTTCACATATTTTTTTGCGAAGTCGAGTCGCTTTTTCCTGTTTTTAGCACCAACTAGTGGCTTCTTGCGGGGAGTGCGAGACTTGTATCCACAGTCAACTATGGCTCGTCGGACAGTTTCTTGATGTACATCTTTTTTAGAGTACTTTTAGCAATTCTGCACTTATTTTTTCGGAGCTTACGAATGGATTTTTGCTTACCATTCGCTTGATGATGCGCTTGTCTCCAGAATTTAATTTCGCTGGGCGTCCAGTTCGTCGCTTATTTTCCACACGCCCTTCATTTTTGTAACGCCCAATGACCCCTTGAATCGTGGAGCGACTTCTATTTATAATAGCTGCAATTTCTGCGTAGGATTTTTGTTGTTTCACGTGCAAATTTATAATTAATTGCCTCTCAGAAACTGTTAATTCTGCTCGTGCCATTTTATACCACATTTGCTGAGATATTCTTTGCACTGAACTAGTTTTTTTTCTTTATAAGCTTACAGTAAATCCATGGCATGCTTATTTTCAAATTCTTCGTCATCTATTACAATTTTAACCCACAGGGGAAACAACTTATTTAAATGTACGTACACTTTAGTGGAGCCATGTATTCCTTTACATTTTGCATAATATTTCTCACACAATCTTTGTAAATAAAAAAGTTTTAATCTACAACTATGTATTACTACTGTATTAAAATAATTTTTAAAAAATTGTTTCCACTAACTTACCACCGCATGCTTTTTTTACTTGTTTTACTAAAACTTATGTGCTGTACGTAGAGTTTTGTGGAACACTGTATATGCCTTAATACCAATTTTTTCAAGCTCCGACTCAAAAATTTAGTGAAGCACCAGAATGTGTTTTTTGCTTGCTTCCAAAAGGGAATCCGAAGGAGCTAATAGGTTACCAAAGTCTGTAACCGATTGATAATTTTTATGGAAAATATATATTTCACTTGGCGCAGTTAAAACTTCATCTTCCTTTCTAAAGTTTTGGAAACATTTGTCCCAATTCATTTTTGAGAGAATTTTGATTTGATTGATAATGGCAGTAAACATTCGGTTCAATATTGACCTCACATTTTTCTCGAACTGTGTTGCAAAACCAATCGCCAACACAAAAAAGCATACACACAAAAACTACAATAACAAAAAGCATTGGCGTCGTTGAAACGACGATCATTGCGCTGGCTGATGTGTTGCTGTGAAAAATTTGCACAAAAAATTATTGAGAGACCAAAACAACCACCAACACCTCAAAGTACACAGGAGAAGCGGTACTTTCACTTCATGTATGTTTGCGGTGGCGTGTGCTTCAGTTTGCACAGTCAATGAGCGTAAACTGAAGCGCTTGCTCTCCTTGCACCGCTCTTTGAAGTTCGCAAACAAAAATTTGAATTTTTGAGCTCAGATGCGCCTTCTATACACTTCATATTCTTTGGTGATATGAACCCAGCAAGAACCGCTCAACTAACCGGTTGGAATAACCGAGGTGTCCGTGAACGTTTCTATTCATTTTATTTAGAGCGATGGGATGAAAGTGGCGGAGACTCCTGTATAGGTGTGAGCTTCTATCCTGTTTGCTCTCATATAGCATGTAGAAATATAGTGCATCTAGTTCGCTCACTCTTCTGGCACACGGTCGCTGCTCAATTTGTTATTGATGACGAACATTCAAGAACCAAACAGCAATAGAGGCCTTCCGATACCGATAAATATACAAGTACTCTACACTTTGAGACTCCTTGGATTCCTTACACCAAACTTGAATGCAGTTGTTCCCTTTGCTCCGTAAAGTAAGCAACAATTTTCAAATCAATCTGCGGTTTGTTTATGTCGAAGATGGGCAGATTAATCCTCGGAGAATTATGCAATCGAATTTTTTACGCTACCACCTGCTTTTCACAAGTAGTTGACCGTAGACGTCCATTTTTAACTGGTAATTAGTGGTCAGGAAAACAAATATTGCAAAATAATTGATTACAAAAGAAATCGGTATTGGCATAATTCCGAAAAAAAAAATTCCAATTTGTAGCTCCCCATCGCTAGTTTTTGTAGTTGCTGTGTAACTATCGATAGTTTCGATAGAATAGTTCAAACTATCGATATATCGACGTTAGTATCGAATTTCATACGGATCCATTAAAATGTATACTGAGCAGTACCACAGAATAAACAGTATATAGAAGGCGCATCTGAAATAATTTTGCGATTTCATATCAGATGCGGGCGGGAAGCAAAAAAAGTGAGGAAAATGTTAAGGGAACCGAGAGAATAATTGCGAATTGATGTACACGCCTAGATTCGATGGATTTGTGCTTTATTCTCATTTCGACAACAACACGCAATGTTGTTGCTTTCCGCAGCAAGCCAGCTTGGCTTTACTCGTGCACATTGAAATGGTGGTTGATGTGGCAAAGCGATCGCCAAGAAAATTCAATAGGTAGTTGCAGCACCAGAACTGATTAAACTTTTTTCTTTGATAACACAGAGCAACAAAATCGACATAATTTTTTTTTTCTGAAATCAAACCATACTTTTCTAAAGGATTTTTGGACGCTGATCACAACTGCGTACTTAGTTTTTTGATTGTTTGAGCGGCTTAGGAAATATTGATGGTTTCCTTGGAGGGCGTTTTACATGTTTTTTGACCATTACATGCATGTAGCTCCTACAAACCTGAAGTCTTAAATGCCACATAGATTAACAATACTCTAACTATGTATTTAAAATTTAAAACATTAAAATCGGTTCAAATTTGCAAGAGTTATTCATTGCAAAGTCAAATTTTCAGTTACTTTGCAAGATTGCGAATACACAAAAGAATGTTGCTTACAAAAAATATATATTACTATAGAGTGAAAGAAGAATGTTGGGGCTTTCAATTAAAAAAGAAATTGTTGAAATACGATGTTTGTAATAGAAAATGTGTACAAATATGTAAGTTCTCCATTCATAAATTCAGCAACAAAAGCAAGGATTTACTTTTGAGCTATAATATTGGAGCACAATTTTAGGCAACAGTATAAAAATGCTCACATTCAACAAATGCCCTCAATTCATAAAATTTTCAGCTTTCGAATTTTGAATTTTTTGTCCCTAAAAATATGTCGCAATGAAATATGGAAAAACAGCAAGTAGTTTGCTTAGTGTGTGTGGTTGAAATTTTTACTTGTATGATGCAACTCTTTTTAGAATAGCTCCTACAGTAATGAACGAATTCAAATTTTGTTAATGCCCTTGAAAAGACAAATATTGACGCTTGCGAAAATACTTTAGATACTTTCGTCAATGCCGCGAAGAGCTTTAGAAGATTTCAATACAAACACGTGTTCAGAAGGTGAAGTCGCATTTACACTCTAATGAGTATAGGCCGAGAATGGCACATGCGATAAAAAAATTCTGTTCTATAAGTTTAAGTTACAGCCTTCCACTATACATTACACACTAACTCCTAATTGAAAATTGCAACCCCGAATTTAAATGAATTTTTATAAAAAATTCGCGAAAATTGAGCTTTGAAGAGCCATAGCCGTCTTAACCCTTGACCAATCGAAATCGACTATGGTCAAAATTATAGCTTGAGGATTCGTTATTGTGTCATAAAAAAATTATCGTTTTTTTCAACATATTATAAATGCAATAAAAATTCAAAGATGAAAAATCGTGAAAAACACCTCCTAGCAAAAACCACCAATAACTTACAAACCGCTCAAACAATGAAAAAACTAAGTACGCAGTTGTGATCACCGTCCAAAAATCCTTTAGAAAAGGTTTACTAGAACTCGGAAAAATTTTGGCTGTTGCTCAGTGTAATTGGCACGACATTGTAGCAATAGTTTTCCCACTTATTATCACTTTCTTAATGCGCCTTGGTTGTTCCAATATTTGTACACATAAATTTATTTTCATTGTAGCCATTTTTACTTTTTACAACTTCTTTTTTACAAGCAGACCAAAAGTACTAATAAAATCCATTGAATTTTTGTTTTTTTCGTAGTGCTACCACCTTATTTATGCGCTTTGGCGTTCGCTCAATCAATTTTTCTATGCAAACTTTACCTGTTCACTTCTTGTTATTGTTTGTAAAAAAGCAAGCACGAGTCACCACCAACATGCAAGCGGCACATCGCTTTGTTGCCCAACAACAACAACCACAGTGTGTGGTGCGTCACTGTTTCAAAATCAGCATGCGATCAATACTTTTATCTGTTTGCTCTCCGTAAATTTGATTTTGCGCTTTCACAGCTTCTCATTTTACGCTCTCGTGCTCTGTGCGTTCTCTTCCCCTTTAGTGCTTTCCCCGGCATCATCAAACGGGTCCTACCGCTGGAACCCGCAAAGAAAATTTTCTTTACACCAGATGCGCATTCTGTATACTGTTCTGTGGCAGTACCCATACCTCTCTTTTAATACAAATTATTCATAAAATCAAAGGCGATAAATTTTATTCATAAATTTCATACATTTTTAATCATAAAAAATGTTTATAATATACATTTTAATTATAAAATTAAAATTGAAATAATTTTATTTTAACTAATTCATATGTATTTAACCCTCCATTACTATCGTCTATTTCACTAACGCCATTACTATCGTGGGTGTAATCCATCCACAACTTTTTATTATCCGTTTTACTTATCCATGGAGGTAAAATAAACAAAAACCAAATTTTTTCATAATCAGAACATCATAACATGTAAAAACAAAAATAAATTGTATAATTTTGTTAATTCATTTATTTAATAAAAACATTTGTTTATGTACACTTCATTTAAGGGGTTATATACCTTTTTATGGCTAAAAAATCGAAAAAAATGTACATACTTTTAACAATTATTCTGCAAAATTTCATCGAGATCGGGGCACTAGAACCTAAGATACGGCCGTTCATTGCGCGCAGTTTCCGGAACTCAAGTATTTTTTTTTTTTTTTTTTTTTCGATTTTCTTATCTCGGGGAGGAAACCTATTCTTTTCGGAGATTTAACAGTCTTCAATCAATTTACAAAACGTTCTGTGCATCAAGAAGTTGAAATGAATGAAGGATTGAACAAAAAACATTTGACAGTATCTGGCGATGGTACGTGGAAAAAACGCGGATTTTCTTCGTTCTATGGAGTTGCATCTCTGATTGGATCTTACACAGGCAAGATCGTCGACGTCGTGGTGAAGAGTGCGTACTGTAAATTATGCCAAAGTTGGACTGGAAAAGAAGGTTCTGTTGAGTTTGAAGAATGGAAAGAAGTTCATCAACCTGATTGCACAGCAAATCACTCAGGATCAGCTGGAAAAATGGAGGTCGATGCCATTCTAGAAATGTTTAAACGGTCCGAAACTTTGCACGATGTGAAATACGCAAATTACATTGGAGATGGTGATTCCAAAACGTACAGTGCAATAAAAAATGCAGAGCCATACGAAAATCTGGTCGTCAAAAAGAAAGAATGCATTAACCATGTGCAAAAAAGAATTGGCACTCGATTACGTAACGCAAAAAAAGCGAAAAAAGGACTGGGAGGTAGAGGAAAGTTGACTGGGAAAATGATCGATAAGTTGACTGTCTACTACGGTTTGGCAATACGCCGCAATCCTGATTCAGCTGAAAAAATGAAAAATGATATTTGGGCAACATATTATCATTACAGTTCAACAGACCAACTTCCACAACACAGCAAGTGCCCAGCCGGCGAAGACTCCTGGTGCGAGTAGCAGAGAGCTGTATCTGCGCTTCCCAGCAAAAGAATGAAAAAAAAACGAGGTCCCTGAGTTCGTCCACTCTTATCAGCCTCTGCCCGAAGATGTTTTGACAGCTGTCAAGCCAATTTATGAAGATTTATCGAAAGAAGATTTGCTTGAAAGATGCGTTGGAGGATTCACTCAAAACAACAACGAGAGTTTCAATCAACTTATATGGAAAATCAGCCCAAAACATCTTCCCGGAGGTGTAGTTCCAGTCGAAATCGCAGCTTATGCATCTGCCTGCATTTTTAACGAAGGACATAATGCAGTATTGAAGATTTTCGAAGCTTTGGAGGTGCCTTGCGGAAGTCGTGTTCATCAGTTCGTCACGGAGGAGGACGAAAAGCGTGTTTCGATTGGGGATCAGCGCGCGCAAGACAACACCAACTCGACATTCTCGAGGCTGCTACGAGTGCAGAATTAAGTCTTTATGGCCCTGGTGTAGATGATTCTATGTGAGTACTAATTATTTTATTTCATGACTACTTAATGTCCACCTAAAACTTTAAACTTGATTATCTCGGAATCGTATTTTTGAAAAAATGCCATTGCGGTGAGCACGATATCCCGCTAACCACTACATCGATCAATTTGAATTCAATTGAAATTTTGAGAGGTTGTTTGTACATACAATAGCTAGTTAGTGAACGAAGAATTTTTTTTCGACAAATTCTTCTATTTTTTTTGGCAAAAAACTCAATTTTTCGACCTTAAAAAATCGACATTTTTGGAAAAATTAGCACTGTAACTGTAAAAAATTTTTTTTTTAAAATCCTTCGTTCACGAACTAGGTAACACTATGTACTAACGTAGTTTTTATTTTTTTTCAGCTGAGCCGTTACCTCGAACTCATGCTCACCGTCAACCACTGCTAACAAAAGGAGTTCTGCGGCAAGGACTGTAACTTCCCCAATTTTTCGAATTTTCGCTTGAAATTTTATACAAATTCACATAAGGACATGTACTTTTATAAACTTTGTATTCCATTTGAATAAAAGTATGGTAACATGCTTAAAAAAAAATTAAAACCCTGTATTTCCCTACAGAAAAAAGTATATAACCCCTTAAAAAAAAAGAAAGATGAAATAAAATGTTGCATTGGAAAAATGGCCACAACTTGCATAATATTTAAGATATGCTTGATGGTCTTGCATACTCAATGGCTTCAATAGCATTCTGGTATGGCAATGCTTCCTCCTCGGCGATTATCTCCCTGATTTCTTCTTGGTCGAGGAGGTTTGTGTTCACAATGCCCGTTTTTGCCATCTGGCATGCCCGTACGATTTCGTTCGTTTGCTCCTTTAGGATTTCGACTCTGTTAGCGAGTAAGGCCTCCACGCTCCCGGCGTTGACCTCTTTACCAATGGCGTTCACGTACTTCACCATGCCGTTCAGCTGCTCAATCGATGTTCGGGTGATGTTGAAGAGTTGCTCGTTAACTTTGAACTGGTGGTTGTTGTTGTTGCCACAACGTCATTTTGGCTTTTCAAAATTGCATCCCAATCTGCTGCATCCGGCGATCCCGCGATCTATTTCCATGCCGATCCAATCCAATTGATCGATCGACGCTCTCGTACCTTCACCGCTCGCAACTCTTTGGTTGAGATGATAGTCGATGAAGGATTTCACCGCATCGTTCTTCATAGTGGCTGCTGATACTTCCAGCCTCCTCAAAGTTGCGTTGAAGAAATCAATGTCGATGGTGTGCACCAGCCGGAAGTGCCCGCTCACTACCCAGCCAGTACCGTGTTGTATCGCCACCAGCGGCGAATTGTAGCTGAATATATTAAAGCTAGCAACTCCAGAGACTAAAAGTAATCTGATTCTCGAAATTCGATCAAGATTAACATTTAAGAAAATGAATGTTTTAAGAATACAAAAGCGAAAAAGAGCAAGCAACATACAATGCGATTAAATTATTTACAATGTTGCAGTAACAGTGTTCTTAATATAAGTTTCTTAATATAACAGCAAGTAAAACTAGCAAAGTATGAAAACTACAATTACACTGAGCAACAGCCAAAATTTTTCCGAGTTCTAGTAAACCTTTTCTAAAGGATTTTTGGACGCTGATCACAACTGCGTACTTAGTTTTTTGATTGTTTGAGCGGTTTGTAAGTTATTGGCGAGTTATTGCTAGGAGGTGTTTTCCACGATTTTTCATCTTTGAGATTTTATTGCATTTATAATATGTAGACAAATATTTTTTTTATGACACAATAACGAATCCTCAAGCTATAATTTTGACCATAGTCGATTTCAATTGGTCAAGGGTTAACACGGCTATGGCTCTCCAAAGTTCAATTTTCGCGAATTTTTTATAAAAATTCATTTAAATTCGGGGTTGCAATTTTCAACTAGGAGTTAGTATGCAACGTATAGTGTAAGGTTGTAACTCAAACTTATAGAACAGATTTTTTGTGTTGCATGTGCCATTCTCGGCCTATACTCATTAGAGTGTAAATGCGACTTCACCTTCTGAACACGTGTTTGTATTGAAATCTTCTAATGCTCTTCGCGTCGTTGATGACAGTAGCTAAAGTATTTTCGCAAGCGTCAATATTTGTCTTTTCAAGGGCATTAACAAAATTTGAATTGGTTCATTACTATAGGAGCTATTCTAGAAAGAGTTGCATCACACAAGTAAAAATTTCAACCATACATACTAAGCAAACTACTTGCCGTTTTTCCATATTTTATTGCGACATATTTTTAGGGCACAAAAAATTCAAAATTCGAAAGCTGAAAATTTTATGAATTGAGGGCATTTATTGTATGTGAGCTGCCTAAAATTGTGCTCCGATATTAAAGCTCAAAAGTAAATCCTTGCTTTTGTTGCTGAATTTATGCATGGAGAACTTACATATTTGTACACATTTTCTATTACAAACATCGTATTTCAAAAATTTGTTTTTTAATTGAAAGCCCCAACATTCTTCTTTCACTATATGGTAATATATATTTTTTGGAAGCAAAATTCTTTTGTTTATTCGCAATCTTGCAAAGTAACTGAAAATTTGACTTTGCAAATGAATAACTCTTGCAAATTTGAACCGATTTTAATGTTTTAAATTTTAAATACATAGTTAGAGTATTGCTAATCTATGTTAAAAAAATGGCATTTAAGACTTCAGGTTTGTAGGAGCTGCATGCATGTAATGGTCAAAAAACATGTAAAACGCCCTCCAAGGAAAACCATCAATATTTCCTAAGCCGCTCAAACAATCAAAAAACTAAGTACGCAGTTGTGATCAGCGTCCAAAAATCCTTTAGAAAAGTATGGTTTGATTTCAGAAAAAAAAAATAATGTCGATTTTGTTGCTCTGTGTTATCATTATCAAGTTAAAAATACGTGTAATTTTGGCTTAAAAGATAGGTGGGTAATTAACTTTATGCGCTTTTATATTAATTTGGCGCTATTATTTTTTACTTTTTCCGGTGCTATGCTTTGCAACCGTTCAATGTGTTCGATTTGCTGTTTCTTCAGTGATTTAAGCGTTCAAGCTTTTCACCATATATCTTTCATGTGTTCAATTTATTCTTCTTTATTAATTTTAACATTATTTTTAATATTTAATTTTAACATTAGAGTTTCTTCAATGTTTCTCAGCATTGTTAATAGTCAACTCTTTCCAACTCTTGTGTCGTTCTCGTTAGGACAGTTTAACTTTTTTGTTTTTTTTTCATGCGATTCCTTTATATGTTCGTACTACTACTAAATTTTCGTAGTAGGTTTTCATAGATTTTTTCATGCGTTTTTAATTTGTGCCTCGTGAATCTTTTTATTTCCGTCTGTCAGTATTGTTACCCTATTGCCTTTCCCTACGATCTCTCTTCTTTGTTTTATTTTGCCTATACTTCTCAACTCAGATTGTGCCATTGTGTCGTTCCTTCATTTCATTTATTGTGTTTGTAAATTTTTAATGTGAGTTTTGTGAATTTTTCTCCCTGAGTCAGTGTGTATGGTCACCCTATTATCTCTCCCTACTGTCGCCTTTTTGTATAAGGGTTTGTGTTTGCTCTTAATTTGCTTGTCATTTACGTATACAGTATCCCCTCTCTCGAATTTCTTAGGCTCATGTCTTTTCCTATTTACGCGCAAGTTTCGTAACTATTGATTTCTTTCTATTTGCGCCTTGATCTCTCGGTGAACCCTACTACGGAAATCTACTATGTTTTGATAGTTAATTCTCTGAGTTCTGTTGAAGAATATATCGCTGGGTTTCTGCTTCGTTATGGAGTGGATCGTGTTGTTGTACCGATCGACTGCGATGTAGAGCAAGTCTTTTGGGTTAGTGTTGGGTACTTCCCTTCGTAGGCAACGATATATTTCGAGAATTGTTGAAGTCTCTCCACCTGCCCATTGACCTCGCTCTTTTGTGTTGGGGTTTGATACACTTGTATACCCAGCCCCCTCACAAAGTTTACTACTAGTGGGCTCACAAAACCCCTTTCGTTATCTAGAACGATCATCCTGGGCGCGGTGAAGTAGTGACGAATTTTTGCAAATTTGTTCCGTATATTAGTCGCGGATTTGTTCCTGATATGGAAGAATTTCGCAAACTTAGAGAATTTGTCGACGCAACTAAGGAATTTTTCCTTCTGAAGCTCAAAAATGTCAATGTGTAATATTTCGCTTGGATAATTCGGGACTGGTGTATCCTGTAATTCCGGGGTAGAGGGGTGCCTGTCGTATTTATTTAGGCGGCAGACTTCACACGCTTTGGTGTACTGTTTGATTCTACGGGTCATACTAGGGAAATAGTACCTCTCGAGAATTTGTTGTTTGTTCTCTATAGAGAATTTCTCAATAATTCCACACATTCGTTCATCCGTAGAGACATCTTCGCCTAACCGTTGTGCTATTCTGAGTGTTGGGTTCAAGCGAGTTATCAATACTCCCACCAGTGTTTCCCTGTCAATTCTGTCCAACGTCACGTAGTGTCGGGTGTAACCTTGGTGTGGGTTTTCAACGCTAAACAAATCTCTACCTTCTTTTATCTTCGCTATGAACTGTTTCGATCTCGCTTGCAGTTTCCACAATTGAACTCCTTTCCGCTCTCATCGTCGTGGAAGAACCGTTTCCTCCTTCGCTAGCAGTTTCCGTATCGGAGCCATTTCCGCCAACGCCGTTGATCATGTGGAGCCTCGTATGGTCGTTCATCTTGCACTTCATTCTTGACAGAGCATCTGCCACAAAATTAGATTTACCTGGAGTGTAAATCAATTCGTGGTTATACTCCTCTATTCGGGCTTTCTACCTTTTCAGTTTGGCGTTGTGATTCCTGCTTCCCAACGCAAAGGTGAGAGGCAGGTGATCCGTATATATACGAATCTTTTTCGCTCCGTACAGGTATGAGCGTAAGTTGTCAAGAGCCCACACGATTGCTAACATTTCCTTCTCATTCGCAGCGTAATTTTCTTCTGTTTTGTTTAGTGAGCGGGAAATGTATGCAATCGGTTTGTCTTTACCGTACTCCCCTTGCGAAAGGACAGCACCAATGGCGTAGTTAGAAGCGTCTGTTGTTAAGTTAAACGGTTTATCAAAGTCGGGGAAGGCCAAAATGTCTGAGGAAATTAGAAGTTCTTTTAACCTATTGAAGGCCTCTGAGGCTTCCCCATCGAGGTGAACTGGTACCTTTTTAGACCGATTGGCCTTTACCTGAGCGTTTTCTCCCCGGGTCAGGTTGGTCAATGGTTTCGCGACCTTGGCGTAGTCGCGGATGAACTTCCGATAGTAAGAAGTCATACCAAGGAAGCGCTTCAACTCTTTGAGGGTTTCGGGGGGCGACATATCCTGGATTGCACTAATCTTCTTGGGGTCCGGTTTAATACCGTCCGGAGTAATAATGTACCCAAGGAATTCAGCACTTGTTTTCATGAGTTGGGTTTTTTTTTTTCCAGATTTACCCTCAGGTTTGCTTCGGCCAGTCTTGCAAATACAGTTTCTATGTTTTCCAGATGTTCCTTTTCGTTTTTTCCAAAAACAATCACGTCGTCTATGTAGACGTAATACAGCCTCCCTATATACTCCTTCAGCACATCGTCAATCATTCGTTGAAATATAGCTGGGGCATTTCGGAGTCCGAACGGAAACTCATATTTTCCATTCATGGTGGAAAATGCCGTTTTAGGGATGTCAGATTCCTTCATCGGAATCTGGTGAAAGCCCGAAGTGAGGTCTATTGTAGTGAAACATTTTGCTGCCCCCAAACTCGCAAGTGTCGAGTTAATGTCGGGGATGGGCTAGGTGTCCGGAATTGTTACAGCATTCAGTCGTTTAAAGTCAATAACCATCCTGTACTGTTTCTCCCCGGAAGGTTTGGGCTTCTTTGGGACAACCCAGATAGGAGATTTATAGGGACTCCTTGAAGGCCGAATGATGCCCTCCTCCAGCAGCTCTTTAATCTGCCTGTCTACCTCCCCTCTCATACACGCAGGGTATGGGTAGCTCTTGGTGTAAATTGGGTCATTGGTCGACGTTTTGATTTCTGCCACCACCGCTGTCTTTACGCTGTTCTTAGCATCCAGGGGGCCGAACAAGTTTTGGTATTTGGTTAGTAACAGATTTAATTTTGGCATTGCAGTTGCTGGCACATCCGTGAGGTCTGTCAGGTGGTTCAGGGAAGTGAGTGACTTGTTCTTAAGGGGAATCGCAATGTTGGGTTTAATCGTTAGTGTGTGATTTTTGCGGTCGATTATGGCCTCTAGCTGTTTTAAGGTGTCGTCGCCGATTATGCCGTCGAACGACTTTAGCCCAGGGAGGACGTAAAAGGTAACTATAATGGGGTTTCGTATACTCTCAAAAAATTTACCGCTGAGCCTACGATTGATAGAAACTGCTCCTCCGGGGGTTTGAACTGGAAAAGGGGGCTTTACCCGCCAACTTTGTTCCAACAAAGTTTTTGTTCGCACCAGTGTCAACCAGAAAATTTAGTTGCTTGCCGTTTTTGGTAAGGATTGTAAAATAGGGTACGCTGGAATGTATGTTAGTTGTATTTCGACCGTCGGTACCATCGCCAGCAACCTTATCCCCTATATAAAAAATGCTGGCGGGACACCCCACAGTGTCGCGATCCCATATAAGCCGTGGCCAAAAATACTTAGCGTTGTTCTATCTCGATGAAACTTGGTGAGATCGTTTTTGTGGTCAAAATTAAGAAATTTGCAAAAAATCATTGAAATTGGACCACTGCCACGCCCACCCCCATACGAAAGGAAATGTAATATTGAAATAACTTGCTTAATATTAGTGATAGAATTATGAAAATGGGCGGTCTGCCACGCCTACTTTAAAAAATATTCGCATTTTACAACAACTACAACTTTTTTTAGAAGGCTGTTTACAATACTCTTCTTCGATGTGATTTTAATTTGTAAGATTTATAAAACCTTAAAAGTGGGCGTGGCAGCTGCAGCATATTCATTAAGTGACCAAAACTTTTCCTTTATGAATTCGTGTATTAATTTTTCCCAGTTTGTGTTGTTTTGTATGTAAGAAAAATATCATGTTTGCAACATCGACTTTTTGTATTTTTGGCCACACTCGCGACACTGTGCACCCGGTGTCTATCGGGAAGTCAAGTTGCTTGCCGGCCGCGATCGCGCCTGAGATGTGTGGGACGCTGGAGTGGCTGTTGTCTTTTGCTCCTCCGGTAATTCCTACACTAAGAAGGCTGGTGGGCCGTCCTCCATCAAATTTGGCTGTTGGCGGTCCTCTTCCTCTACATGTGCTTGTAGGTTGTAGAGTCTTTGCTGCTTTGGGTATTTGTCTGATGTTGGTGATGATTCCCGCTTAAGGGGTCATTCTCATGCGCGGACAGGAAAAATGGACATTTTTCAGAAATTATTTCCTTTGTGAATACGAGGAATTATCAAAAAAAGATATTCCACTTTAATTTATTCATTGTTATGGTACAAAAATAAAACAAAATAAAAATTTTTTTTAATTTTTTCAAACACTTCTTTTCGATTAAAGACACGGCTTCTGCCGCGCCATGGTCAGCTGGCGGGGATTGTTTTGAGTCACAGGATTATCTGAAACATAAATTTCAAAGAAATTCTTAATCAGTATGAACGTACCTCTCGCCCGTAGTAAATTTGAATTTTTTCATAAGAATCTCACAAAATGGCAGGCATTGGAAGTTAGAGCAGTAAAAAATGGTTGTTTTTGAAGATTTTATCAATGAAAAAAATTACGAAATTTTTAACATATGAGAGTCAATTTACTAGGGGCGATAGCTAACAGTATGTAGAATGACGTGACAAAATCGCAGAGAGATCGGATGAATGGTTTTTTTTAAATCATCCCCGCCATTTCAAAAAAAGGCGTTCCGAGAAAAACACGTTTAAAGTTTTGACTAACTGATTGAATCCTTGCTAGAAACCTTGACCGCTCGTTATATAAATGTCTGTAGAAGCCGAAATACTTGAAATTTTCCAACAAAATGTTGACAGCACCTTCTTCAAGGATGATACATTCCAAATATGTTTAAAAAAAAAAATTGATTTTTACAAAATTTCACATGAGAATGACCCCTTAAGGGGAGGTTCTCCTCTTTTTTTTTCAAAAAATCAATTTTTTTTTTTTTGATGAAATGAAAGGTATGAATGTCGAGAATATGTGTGCAAAAGGATTTTTTGATACGACGCGTATTTTCATGGGAGAACACACCTGTCTCACGCGCGCTACGGGACGCTCCACTGCTCTAATTTGCTTCAAACGCGTTTATCTCGAAAACATTTCTTTCATCCTAACGTCAAGCGTAACTCATGATCTACTTATCCGAGTTACTTCATCTATAGCATTTCTTAAAGGGTATGATTTTTTATATGACTTATACCTAAAACAAATATAAACAAATGTGTAATAATAGTCTTTTAACAAAAGAAAAGTCGAAAAAAAGATGGTAAAAATTGAACTTTTTCTATGATTATGCATAAATTAGATGATTTTTTATAAAAATTATTCAAAAATAGGTATAAGTCATAGGGAATTTAATATTCTTTACTATAAAAAAAAAATTTTTGATTTCAGTTCACTACAAGTGGCTACAGCCTTGACGTTTCCGAACAATGTCTCGCTTGCAGAGGTTGACAAGACCCGCCATTTTTGGGCCGCCATATTGGATTTTGTAAAAAAAATTTTGTTCTTGTATTTTAGAAAGATGGCTTAATAAACCATCAAAACCGTCTATTCGTGAGTCGTTTCATTATCCGACAGTAAATTAAAGAATTTCGCTTTATTTTCGGCCGAAAAGAGGAGAACCTCCCCTTAAAGGGATTGTTGCCCTGCGGGCGATTTATATAGTTCACCTGTCTAGTTTGGATAGAGCCGTCCACTTGCATTTTCTCAACCGGCTTGTAGGCGTTGGGTCTACCGGGAGAGAAACTTGCGGTTCTTTGATTGCCTGGAAACCTCTGGGAATAAGAACGGAAGTGACCCGAGTTGGGGTTTCTATTCCAGTTGTCGTTGTGTCGTTGCCGTGGAGGCAAGGGCGGGCGTTGGGCGACATTCGTCATGGAATTTATAGGAACTACAATTTTGTTATGGGAACTCACGTGAATCGTATTATTTCTCATCGTTAAATTCTGCATATCTAGGCATGCCGAATAAGCTTCTAGCAGCGTTTTTGGCTTTTGCACCACAAGCATCCTAGACAAGTCACCATTCAAGCCACGAATAAAAACATCCAGAGCCCTATTGCGGTATGTTTCTACCAAAACGTCTACCGTCTCTTGAGAATACTCTTCACATTTGATCTTATTTACGAGAAGCGAAAGCTGGTGGTTTACTGTGGCGTAAAACTCGTCTAGTCTGGAACCACGTTGAGCCAACTGATTTAATTGATGTTCCAGTGTTCGAACATCCCTCTTGTCTGCATATTAATATTTCTTCTATATTAATATAGTTTATATTATTCGTCTCAAATTTCTCTTTTAACATATTAATTTCCTCTTCGGATAGTATAAACGAATTTAAAATGCCAACTTTGGACCAATTTATGGCATGTTCTACATTTATTAACTCTTAAGAATTTTTAATTTTTCTTTAATGGTTACAGCTATAAAATCTTGGATTGCGTTACTATCTTTCATCGTTTGCAGAATAACATTTGTTCTTGTTGTTAGTTTATTTATTGCGTCAATAGTGTTTCTATTTATAACAATTTGCTTATTACTATTTTCCGATAACTCATTCAATTTTCTATTTACAATCATCTGATCCTGGTGATCGGGATTACCAGCGATCCATTTCCAGATTGTTCCTAAGAAATCTATGGATCTTTTATTTTTCCTTTTTAACCTAAGTTTATTTAAGGCCAATTGGGATTGGGATAATTCGTAATGTAGAAAAGAAAGAAGGTGATTCTTTGGGCTTACACGCTCGACAATGATTTGGTTTAGTTCCTCTATAGCAAACTGATATTTTGTAATATTTATGGTGTGTAGTTGTTGTAGTTTGGTACTTTCCGTATTGAATACTACGGCAGGCAAGTCGGAGTAGTTTAATATTTCTATTTATTTCTATTTATATTCTAATTAATATTTAATATTTCGGCAACACTTGGAGCGCTGCGGCATCTGTAAGAAAAGGAATTTAATTTCTAATAAGGCATTTATGTATATTACTATTTTATTCTTGGTAGTAATAATTATATCTGGTGTATTTTCTTTTACTAATTCTTTCTTGAATCTTGATGAGCTTTTGTTTCTGGGGTGCTTATTTATTGCTACAAAAACTTTTTCTCCTATTGCACAATCTTTGTAAGGCTCTCTATTTTTATTATGATAGTTAAGATCTGCTTCTTGTTTATTGGTCAACCTTTGTATATTATCTTTCCTGAGTTGTTCCAACTCTTTGGCCAAAAAATGCTTCTACAGGTTATAAGCTGGTGGTAGAGTGGATGGAATTGTTGTATTTGAAAAGTGTTTGATGTAACAAATCAGAAAATGAGTCATGGGTTTTTTTCGCTTTTACGCACCGCATTATTTCGTTTAGCGTGGAGTGAAATCTTTCTATTTGTCCGTTTGTAGTGCTAACATATGGAGGGGTTTCATGTATCTCCATTCCGTACTGATCCTCCAACATGAATTTGATTGATGCAGCTGCTAGAGATTTTTCATTATCAACTAAAATTTTTTTCGGAAAACCAAAGGAAGTCATCAATTCACGAAGGGGCTCCTTGATATCCTCTACTGCCCGTGATTTTACTATTTTCACCTGTGCATACTTAGAGAATTTATCTATGGCTGTGAGATTACTTTGTGATTAGTACAGGGTTTTTCATCATGAGCCGAAAAAATAAATAAAGAAAAAAATCAGTTAAAATTTGAATTTTGATGAAACTTTATTATCAAAATAATATTTGGTTTGTGCCATTAGTAATGGAATATGACATCATTCAAATGACCGCCACGAGCAGCCTGGCACACCTCGATTCTTTTTAGGTAATTTTCGATGACTTTTTTACATACAGTGGCGGACAAAAGTGTTCACGAATTTTCGTGAGTTAGAAAGTTGATTAATTTTTTTACTTTTTAATAACAATACTAAAAATTTAAGCACATAGTTTTTAAATTTAATATTTTTTTACTGAAAAACAAACAAAATTTTATAATTATATAATAATAAATAAAAAAACAATAAAATTCAACAAAAGTGGTGTGAGCAGTTTTGACGCATATAAGCAAAAATCTATTGATATTATCCTTAATATTTTGGGTGGTCTCCGCGGGCCTTTATAATGACTTTTATACGATTCTGCATGTTTTGTACTAGATTGTGTAGTATTTTTGGGGGTATTTTCAACCACGCTGATTAAGTTTTTTCCCCATAATCCGTCAATATCCTTTGGTGAGTCTTTTTGGGCATAATTTTTCTCTTTAAGGCAAGCGACAAATGTTCTATGGGGTTTAAGTCCGGTAATTGGGGTGGCCAATCAAAAATGTGTATGCCGTTTTCGGCTTTCCACTCTTTGGTGGCTCTGGCTGTATGTTTTGGAACGTTGTCCTGCACAAAAATTTTCTCGTGACCCGGATTTTTATAAAAGATATCTAAACTTGGTAGGTAGGAACCCTCTAAAGTCACTTGCCATCATTCTAATTTTGATACGGCGCAAAATTCCCACATCACAAGCGCAAGAAGTGGATAATAAACACAGCCCAAGGCAAGCAACTCTGAGCTCAATGAACAGAGCTGCTGCGCCATCACGACTTCACTTCTGTTTTAATCGTTGACGAGCAAAGACATCACAATTGGCGACGAGGATGGCGCAGCAAGTAATAGGCAACGTGCCAACGTTCAACGAAGGGAACCTATGGCACGTCTTTCACAGTCAGCTGAGGCAGTTTTTCGCCTGCAACGACATTAGCGACAACTTAAAAAAAAAAGGCGATTTTGATTACGGCACTGTCAGAAAGCTCGTACGTGCTGCTCCAGAACTTACTGAACCCACTCAAAGTGGAGGACCAAACGACGTCCTACCAAAATTGCGTAGAGGCGCTGAGCAACTTTTTCAAACCACCATCTGCAGGCTTCGCCGAGAGATGCAAGTTCTACAGAGCGAGTAAGGAAGCCGGGGAAAGCATCAATGAGTGGGCAGTGAGGGTACGAGCATTGGCTATACCCTGTGAGTTCGGAAATTTTTTGGATATGGCGATGCGTGACAAATTTGTGATGGGTTTAGAACAAAGTCCATGCCGAGATAAAATTTTTTTGGAAGACGTAACCACGTGCACAATGCAACGAGTAGTCGAAATAGCGAGTGCAGCGGAATATATCAAGCATCAAGTGAAAGAGGAACAACAAGAAGAATTTACAAAACTAGACCTAACTATGGCGTATCAACAGATTCCGCTAGACCATGTTTCAAAGAAGTTGACAACAATATCCACGTCGAAGGGCTTATATCAGTACACACGATTAATTTACGGTCTAGCGTCAGCATCTGCTATTTTCCAAAAAATAATGGATAAGTTGTTGATGGCGTTAGATGGAGTGGTAGTTTTTTTAGACGATATCCTCATAACAGCACCTAATAGAAAAGTGCACATAAAGCGTGTCGAGAAGGTACTGCAGATACTACAGGATGCTGGGTTTAAGCTATCGGTGAACAAGTGCGAATTTTTTGAAAAAAAAATTACGTACCTGGGACTTGTTATCGACAAAAATGGGCTGCATACAAATTCAGAAAAAGTTAAAGAAATTGAAAAAATACCATATCCCACAAATGTGAAAGAGCTGCAGGCATTCTTAGGCGTGGTGAATTTCTACAGGAAATTCGTACCTAACATAGCTCACGTATGCGCACCCTTATACAAATTGTTAGAAACGGGCACAAGGTTTGATTTTTCAATAGAGTGCAGGAGTGCAGTAGACTTTCTAAAAAAAGGATTAATGACAAGTACGTGTCTAGCACATTTTGATCCGCGATGTAAGACTAAGCTTACGGTCGACGCTAGTCCAGTGGGAGTTGGGGCGATCTTATCACAGATATCCAGGGAGGGTTATGAGGCACCTATTGAGTTCGCTTCAAGGAAATTATCGGCTACGGAACAGCGATACTCACAATTAGATAGAGAAGCGGTAGCTATTTTATTCGGAATTAAAAAATTTCACAACTATTTATACGGCAGGCGATTCACACTTGTTACCGATAACAAGCCGCTGCAACATATTTTTAATCTCAAGAAAGGAATTCCAATCATGGCAGCTAACCGATTACAACGAATTGCATTAACCTTGTCTGGCTATGATTACGAAATAGAATACGTCAAGTCGGACGCTAATATAGCTGATTATTTTTCACGGAGCCCTTCAAATGAAGAAGTGGACTCGGACGAGTTACCGGAACACGTCACCCTTAACTATTTTCAAGAAGTTAATTCGACACCAATTAACATAGAAATAATTAAACAAGAAACTGCAGCAGATCCAGTTTTAAGGAAAGTTTTACAGTTTATAAATACAAAGTGGCCTAAGAACACTTTGGACTTAGAGCTTAAGCCATTTTTCGCACGGAAGTTAGAATTATCACAAGAAGAGGGATGTGTGTTTTGGGGTTACAGGGTAGTGATTCCAACGATATTACAAGCGAGGGTTGCTAGTTTTTTACATGAATCTCATATGGGTATTGGCCGAATTAAAGCCATGGCCAGAGAGTTGTGCTGGTGGCCGAACCAGAGCAAGGATTTGGAAAAAATAGTTGCAAGTTGTGAACCTTGTTTTATGAATCGCCCCAACACCATCAAACAAGAATTAATCTCATGGAAGTGGCCGGACCAACCGTGGTCGCGCATACATATTGATTTTTTCGGTCCATTTCTAAATCGATGGTGTTTAGTAATCATTGACAGCTACAGTAAGTGGGCCGAATGTATTGACATGGGAAAGAGTACAACCAGTAACGCAACCATTATGGTATTAAAGGAGTTGTTCTCGCGTTTTGGATTGCCACAGGAAATAGTCTCAGATAACGGGACTGCGTTCCTCTCGAAGGAATTTAAACAGTTTGTAGGAATGAATGGAATTAAACATTGCACAACACCGGTAGGGCATCCCGCCACTAACGGACAAGCAGAAAATTTTGTTAAAACTATGAAAAACGCATTAAAGAAAAACTTATATCAAGCAGATACTTCGCAATTCAAGAATGTACTTTTGCGATTCCTTTTAGACTATAGAAACACGGTTCACGCTAGCACAGGGGTATCACCAGCTCAGCTTATGTTTAACAGACAGTTAAGAAGTAGACTGGATCTGTTGAATCCAAAACGTAAAGAAAACCGAAAAGATATCGATTGGATTAAAAACAAAGTTTACCAAAACCAGGCTAACCAGAAAAAATACTACGCAGGAGTGAACGATAAAAATTTCCAATTAAATCAAATAGTTATTGCAAAAAATTACTCCGTTCCGGGTAAAGTTTCTTGGGCTAAATGTAGAATTACTAAAATACTAGGCAAACAATTGTATTTAGTTAAGCCACTCCAAACGGAGAGGATTTGGAAACGACATGCAAACCAAATGATTAACATTAAAACAAACAGTGAATCGAACGCTATGCCGACCACTTTGCCAGATGTTTCACAAACAATCTCACCAGAAGAGGTGGGAGGGCTCGTAGAAAACTCCGATAAGGAAAATAATGTTCAAAAACCAATAAATTTAAATAAGATAGCAGGAAATCAAGAAACGGCTACCCATGATATAGAAACGAAACAACCTATTGATAAAACAAAAATTGTAATACATGCACAACCAGAAACAAATGTAAATCATGAAGGTCATGAAGGCCAGAATCAAACACACCAAGGAACCGAAATTAATGTATCGCCAAATCTTGGAAATATACCGTGTAAATACAATTTAAGAAAACGAAATAATAGTAAATAAGTTTACTCTGTTACGAAATAATAGTAAATAAGGTTACGCTGTTAATAAATAAAAGACAAACGATTAAAAAAAAGAGGGGATAGTGTGGCAGCTGGGCGCAAGAAGTGGATAATAAACACAGCCCAAGGCAAGCAACTCTGAGCTCAATGAACAGAGCTGCTGCGCCATCACGACTTCACTTCTGTTTTAATCGTTGACGAGCAAAGACATCACAGATACGGCGCAAAATTCCCACATCACTTCCACTGAAACAACCGCATGCTATAAGAGAAACAACTTCCAAACTTTAGAGTTTGTTCTATATTGCAATTTGGGACTCCAACTTGCTTGTCTACTCAAGTGTAACGTTTACCGTCAGACCCGAAACGATTATTTTTTGTTTCATCCTACCAAGTTACTTTCCGCCAGTCATCAACGGGCCACTTTGCGTACTTCTTAGCAAATACCAACCTGACTTTTCGAAGACGACTAACTAGTCAACCATGTTTTTTTTGTTTCAATCTTGGCTACAAATCCGCTTTCGTTTAATGTCTTTTGGACGGTTCTAGTGCCGACTTGTATACATTAATCGGCTTGTAGTACTTTTACGATGTCTGCAGCAGTGTTAATGGCAACAGTTAAAATCAATCTGCGAACAACGCGCTGAACCACCGGAAACTACTTTTTCTTGCGACTATTTTTGGTCGATCTGGGAGTTATATTATAGCAGTCTTTAATTTTTTTAGCTACACCGATTGATATTTTGTGTTTTTCAGCTAATTTTCGATAGGACAAACCACCTTCAATGTCTTCTGCAAAAATTTTCTTTAAATTCTGCAAACAATTTTAGACCCATTTCAAATTAGCAAATTTAATTAGAAGTTATGTACGTTGAACAGTTTTTTGGAGTAAAATGGTTTATATTATTTATCTTCTTAATACACCGCCGCGGTTCCGAATAGAACTAATAGCGATTGTCGAGATAAATGCTCTAATACGTAGCTGTGACCGATCGCGGACAAAACTGTTCACACGTGCCTGCAAATATTTCTTTACAAAACGGTATTTTGCAGACAATATAAACAGCTAAATTTATCATGGTATAACATGCTAGCTTGAAGTAAAAATGTGGCAAACTACGATTGCTGTACTCTAAACAAGTACCCGCGAATTTAAGATTTTGTGAAATTTATTTTTTTTGTGAACACTTTTGTCCGCCACTCTATAGCAGGCTGTAAGGCGCCAAGAACTGCACGTATGTTGTCCCTCAAATGCTCCAGAGTCTGTGGATTGTCTGCATAGACTTGGTCTTTCGCGTAGCCCCAAAGAAAAAAGTCCAAAGAGTTCAGATCGCACGATCTTGACGGCCAATTGGCATCACCAAAACGTGAAATTATGCGTTCATCGAACCTGGTTCGCAATTCTGTCATGTTCGATCGTGTTGTGTGGCATGTAGCGCCGTCCTGTTGAAACCACATCTCCAAATCCATATCTTCGATCGCTGGCCAGAAATACTCGGTTATCACACGGTCATAACGTTCAGAATTGACGGTAACGGTCTGTCCTTCGTCATTTTCGAAGAAATATGGGCCTATGACACCACCGGACCATAATGCACACCAAACAGTGAGTAGGTGGATGCATTGGGCGCTCGACAACCACGTGTGGATTTTCTGAGCTGCACACACGGCAATTTTGACTATTAACGTAACCGCCGAGGTGAAAATGTGCTTCATCGCTGAAGAACATTTTGTGCGAAAAATTGGGATTTTCGTACTGTTTTTCAAGCACCCATTCGGCGTAGTTCGACGCATTCTGTGATCTCCCGGCTCCAATTTCTGCACCAACTGAACTTTATATGGATGAAGATGCAAATCCAAATGCAAAATACGCCAAATTGAGGTGATGGAGATGTCCAATTGTTTTAAACGCCGGGGAAGCGAAAAATTCGGGTCATCTTCAACACTGGCAGCTACACCAGCAATATTTTCGGCCGAACGAGCAGGGCGATTACGTATTGGCCTCTGTACCTCTTGTACAGAACCAGTTCGTTCGAATTTCGTCAATAAATCCGAAATTGTTGACAAAACAGGCCTTCCGTGACGTCCGAAATCCTTCCTTAGTGCGCGAAAAGTGGCTTTCAAATTTTCACCATTTTTTAGTGAATTTTCACTATACACGTTGAGCTATGCTAAATCGGTCCATTTTCATAAATGGCAAACACTAAACTACAATATTAGCTGCGGTTGTCGAACGCAGGGCTGTCAAAGTTGTCGGTTCGAAATGAAAGACCCTGTAGTATAGATAAACGAAATTGATAGGAGCGGGACCGCTGATCTTTTTTTTATAGTTCTTTTTGTACGAGATTTAAAAAATGAAGTTTTTTTAATCAATGAAAATAACAAAAAAAAAACAAATTTAGAAAGACAATTAAAATCGAATGGCGTGAACTGGCGTAAATCTTTTTATGACCTTTGTTAGATGGACCTTTTTCTCTTAAATCCGCAAAAAAAAATTCTGCTTCTTTTCGCCTTTGGGAAAAATTGAGTTAAAATTGCGACCAAAATGTGTAACCAAGTCAATGCCACGAATTATGAATGTTTTTAACCCATTATGAGCCATGTTCAATGACTAACTTGCCACTGAAGTCTGAATCGGCACTTGAACCGATTCAGAATAATTGGGTTGGAACCTGATTCGGCACTTGAACCAATTCAGGATAATGTGGTTGGAGTCTGTCTCGGCACTTAAACCGATTTAGAACAGTTGAATTGCTGAATTGAGCACTTGAACTCAATCCAGTCCGGAGCAAAGAATAAACGTGTTGTGTGTTTGCTGTTTAAAAATTGACTCACTTTATTTGCAATTTTCTTTGGCTTTTATAATATTCCCAATGTCAAACGTTCTTACAGGCACGTTGGGCCTCGCTGCTGACTTAGCATTCCCACGCTTGCCCAAACTGTATTGGATATTGATTACGCCGCTTCTGCTTATGTTGCGATTAACTAAGTGAAATTTGAATGTGCAAAATGCATTGACTGCGGAATGGAATTTGCGTGTGCAAAATGCATTGACTGTCGAATTGACCTTGAGTATGCAAAATGCATTGACTGCCAAATGTTGGGGAACACTGGCGCGTAATATTAATATTTGCAGCGGTGGGAACCGAGCCCAATTCTGCCGTGGGAACGTTTGACATTGGTCACATAATATTCATATGTGCAGAGTCTGAACATCCTCCCCCCGTTGACATATGGTCAACACTCGATATCTGGTCAGCTTGTGGACGAACTCGCGGAAGTGGTCGTGGTGGAGGAGTTGCCTTGTTGCTGTGGTTTTTAATGAGACCTTTGATGTAGCGTGAAAGAAGACAGATCATGATCACCACAGCGAGCCCCAGTGCGACGTATTCTACCAGGAAGTGGTGTTGATCAATGGTTGTTAAGGTGTCCGGCAGCTGTTCCTGAAATTTGATTGCCTTGAGAGTTCCTTGTAGTTTCGTCAGTTCTTCGTCATTGGATGGTATACTGATGGCTCGCTCAAGAGGGCTCATCCTATGGCTTGTTTGATTAAGAGGTATCAGGCTGAAGCTGGTATGAGAGTATCGTAGACTGCTTGTGATGGTGTTAAGGCTGGTCACTGTTGCCAATGTATGTTTTATTGTGCATCCAGGTGATAACTCCAACAAGCCAGCGTCATGTAATACAAGTTGTGAATGTTCGTGACTGCACACCGCATTAAATTTCTCTGCCTTCTGGGTAAAATAAAGCCAATTGTTTGGTGCTACACGCTTCATCCATAACGAGGTTATATTGATAGGTTGCCACGTACATGCGGTAGTAGAGTCGTTGTTGAATGCATGAACTTCACAGGAGCAAATATCGGAGTTTACATTGTAGACTTCCTGAGTGTTTAAGCATAATCTTGATTCATCTGTTGCGATTACGCATCTTGCCAGTTGGCCTTCTGACAATGGCATGTACTCGTCTCGGTGGGAGTTAAAGGCGAGATACTGAGTGTCTGCCACAATCTTTACCAAAAGATTGTTGATCACGCCAGGGATTGCTGTCACCGTGAATAGATCAAATGGTTGCTTATCGATCAGAGGTATTGTTACGTGAAATAGTATCTGATTCTCAAACAATCCACTCTTGACGGTCATGAGTGGGTAGAGGTCAGATATTCTATTTAGGTCTGTCGGTAACTGAGCAGACGACGCCAGATGTCCTCGTATTCGCGTAACCTCTTCTTTTAGTTGGCTTAGTGTCAACAGAAGTGGGCTGATTGTTCCGTGACGCGTGTCTGTTACCACTCCAATGATGGCTGTCTCAAGATGCTGTATGTTTGATGCAGTAGTCACCAGCTGAAGGGCCATCAAAGTGAATAATTGAATCATTCTTGATTGAGTGTTTTCGCTGGATAAATGCATTATCGTTGTTGTGCCTTATGTATCTGTTGCGTTATGTTGTTAAATCCTTCTTGTCGTGACTTTTGCTCATATCTCAGTATATTGGTTGTGGAGTTAACACGGACGTCTGGTTTCGCAGTAGCTGGAGCAAGTGATCTTCGTTCAGCTTTACGTGCTCTATGGTTTGCGCCATTTGGGTTGCGTAGTTTGAATCAAGTACTCCAAACAATGAGTGTGCGACGTTACCCATTATGTCCATCGCACCTCGTTTCATTCTTCTGCTTCCCAACAGTATGCTTGTGGTGGCTATTTCTAGTCTTGTATTCTCGAATTGTGTTACTATTGCAGCACAACTGACATCACTCTTCATGTCGTTGCATAAGTTAGATAACGCGATCGTACCATTCTGGAACAGCTCCAACTCCCTATGGAGCGGACGGAGATCGTAATATGCCAGAATGTTCCAATTTGCCGTCACTCGGTTAATCCCTCCGACGTGTTTGAGGTGTATGCCTGGGCGATCACCGAATTGTGTGACCTTGATTGGGCTTGCAGTGATTATTGGTAACAAGATGAACACGATCATTGCCATCCGCACACCGCGCCTGCTTCGTTTCTGCGGCGTTGGCCCGTTGTTGGTCTCAGAATTGTCTTCCACTGATACTTCTTGCTCCTTCAGTAACGGTGCTAACCGTTGGATGGGCCGCTTGCAGACACCAGTTTTGGTTTTGATGTCAACAACTCTGATTGCCGGATTTCACCATTGCCAGGATAGCACTTAACGACTCGGTCTAGTGGCCATTGCAGAGGAGCCGCATTATCTTCTTTTATAAGTACCAGCATTCCATTAGAGATATCAGGTGATTGCGTTTTCCATTTATTGCGATATTGTAATTAATTTAGGTACTCCTTGAACCACCTTGACCAGAACTCCTCTTTTAAATGGTTGAGCAACTTCCATCTGGTCAAAAGCGATGTTTTGGTTGTCGTTGTTGAACTACTTGGAATCGCTGTTAATGGTTCTCCTATTAAAAAGTGTCCCGGTGTGAGTGCTGACAGATCATTAGGATTTGATGACAAGGGTGTTAGTGGTCTAGAGTTCAACATGCTCTCGATTTAAGTTACCACCGTCTCCAGTTCTTCATATGTGAGCGAGGAGGTGCCAATTGTTCGCATCAAGAGATATTTTGCAGACTTGACAGCCGCTTCCCACAGTCCTCCGAAATGTGGTGCTCTCGGGGGGATGAAGTGGAATGTAATTCCTTGGGCTGCACCTGACCGCATTATGTTATCCTGGGCATCTTTGCTGGGAATGCTTTCAACCAATTCTTCCAGTTGGTTTTTCGCACCCACAAAATTGGTTGCGTTATCACAATATAAGTTCTGACAACGGCTTCTTCTTGACGTAAAACGATTAAGAGCGCCGATGAATGCGTCTGTTGTAAGATCGCTGACGACTTCCAGATGCACTGCTTTTGTTGCAAAGCAGCTGAACACTGCAATGTAAGCCTTGCATGGCCTTTTGCCTCTTATTTTGTAGTGTATCCATATCGGGCCACAGAAATCTACCCCCGCGTTGAAAAAAGGTCTCTGCAGTTGTACTCGATCAGCTGGCAAATTTCCCATGATCTGGTTGAACATCTGGGGACGCGCCCGCGTGCATCGCACACAGTGTTGGACAATAGATCTAGCCATAATTTTGCCTTTTATTGGCCAAAATCGTTGTCTGGTTTGAGCCAACAATGCCTGTGGCGAGCAATGGACTCCTTTCTCGTGAAGGTGTTGCATGATAAGTCTTGCTATCGGATCGTTATAAGGCAGCAACATAGGATGCTTGGCGTCGTATGTGAGATGTGATGATGTCAATCGGCCCCCTACCCTGATGATGCCACGATTGTCTATAAATGGAGACAGTCCATGGAGAGCGCTGTTTCCCTTGACTTCACCCGTATTTGATAGCTGATGCATTTCTTCACTGAAATCGCTTAGTTGTATGGCTCTTATGATGACGTACAGGGACTCACCCAGTTCGGCTGGTTTTAGGTTGATGCTACTATGTTTGCTCTTATCATGTAGACGTTTAATAAATCGCAACACATAGCCAACAATTCGTTAAGGAGTGAAGTGTGTGTGTGTGTAAGTGTGAAGGAGTTTCGATGCCGTATTGTGTAGACCATGTTGCTCAGATCATCCTCATGTGCGATAGTAAGCACGTTTGCCCCTTTCTTGACCTCTGCGTCTGTTTGATTGGGAATCACGTGCTCCTGACGAAATGGCTGCGGCCAACAATCTTGCTTGCCATGAAGGAATAATGGCCCGTAAAACCACATTGTACATCCTTGGATGTGAAGTGGATCTACACCTCGAGATAGCAAGTCAGCTGGGTTGTGTTTGGTGTTCACATGCCGCCATTGTTCAACTAGTGTCAACTGTTGAATTTTACTGACACGGTGAGCAACGAAGGTTTGAAATTTGGATGGATCTGAGTTAATCCAATGTAACATTATTTTCGAATCAGTCCACATATAAATCTCTTGCCACCAGTTGTGCTCCTAAGAGTGCTGCGCATAACTCGAGCCGCGGTATTGTCTGCGTTTTGAGTGGAGCGACGCGTGATTTTGAGCAGAGTAGTTGGACCGAGATAGTTCTATCAGTAATTTCTGCTCTGATGTAAACAGCGGCTCCATAGGCGCGTTCGGAAGCATCGGTAAACACATGAAGTTGAATGTTTCTTGATTGTTTGTGGTGCATAATGTGTCGTGGCACCCTCACATTGTTTAGCTCACCTAAGTTTTGGCGGAAGGTAGTCCACTGAGTGTGCAGTTCCGCTGGTAGAGCTTCATCCCGACAGCTTTAATTGCCACAGTTTTTGGACAAACATTTTGGGCTTAACTACCACCGGAGCCATCAATCCCAATGGGTCAAAAATGTGTGCCAAGTCAGATGTCACTGTCCTTTTCGTTATTTGTCCATCGACAGGCCGGTTTGTTTTGATGCAAAATTCATCCGATTTTGGCAGCCATGTAAGACCTAAGATTTTCACTGTATTATGTGAGTCGTTGCTAATGTCTAGGTCTACATCTTGATCCTCTGGAGGTAAGCCTTGAAGTAGTTTTGCATGATTTGCGCGCCACTTTCGTGGCTTAAAACCAGCTGTCGCTAGAATCTTGATGAGTTGTTTTATTGCTGCTATTGCTTCCATCAGGCTGTCTGAACCACTTATACCGTCACACAGTGCGGCCAAAAGTCCAAAAAAACAAGTTTCTATTTAGGGTTTTTTCACCCTTGAGTTGGCTGCAATGATCCTTCAAGAAACTAAAATCGTTCATAGTGATGACTAATTCGTCATGCCCCTTCCTTAGGCTCAGTTGGAATGTGGCCTTCGCTCGAGTGTCACTCTACAGTTATTACACTGAGAACGGTTATACAGGTGAAAAATTTTATGTAATAGAGAAAATCAAATAAGACCAAATGGAATCCACTTCTGAAGGTGAGTAGAACATGTAAAAAAAGTACTAATTATCAATTGTTAAGTAGTGAATTAGGGAAAACATAAACAATAGTGTCATTTTTTTACATAATTTTCCCGAAAATTAGACTTTTCAAATTATACTGCATTAAAACGCTGCAAAACGCTGCTTTGAAACCTTATTGAAATGATAACTAAATATATTATCTATCAAATAAAACAAGATTCAGCTGCCAAGAGCTGCCTATTCATCTTTTATGCCCTTTTTTCGAAATCAAATTGATAGAGAGCGAGAGAGAGAGAGAACGAAATATACACATGGTGCGTTTCTCTTTTATCTGAGGCTGCTACCTATAGTTTGGGGAAAACTGTTATACTTGTCCGAAAGATAAATGCTTGGACCTAAGAAATCCGAAAACCTTAACTAAATTAGACAAATAGTTTTGCTTGTAGAGCCCGTCAAAGTTGAGCAATTTTTAGAGTGTGAAATAATATTTCACACTCTAAACTTTTTGAACTTTCGATAGACTTTCAAAAAAAAGGCCATACTTGCCACGGTTCCGTCTTTGGGAAAATTGTTCACTAGTCTTCTGTGAGTACTGCCCTGAAGAGATCGGGTGCCCGATTTTGCCCGACTGGATTTTACAGCGATTTTTCTGCGGGCACCTTGCGCAATTTTGTGCTTTCGGGTGCGTGCGTTCGAACAAGTTCGTCAAGATTTTGATAGTGAATCAATTACACGCGATTATAATCGTTGCCATGGCATGCAAATTTGGATTTTGGCTTCATTTAAGAAGTGATACAAGCTTGCAACTCTATAGTAAGTCCATTTTTATTTTGGCGTATATTGCTGTAAGCTCGAAGCAAAGAGTACTTTTGCTGGATGCGCAGTTCGCACGTACGAAAAACAAGTTGGCTTTCATTTCCGGCAATCAGCTATCATGTATCCTTTGATGTAATGTTTTTGTTTTTAATAAAATACTAACATTGTGTCTGGCATACAATTTTTTTTTTAATTTGAGCAAAACTCAGTCGCCATTAGTCTTTGAGTTGAACCGCGCCAATGAAACAATTAGTTATTGAAAAGCAAAAAGCAGACTTATAAGTATCTACATATGTGCACTGTCTTATGTGCACACTTATGTGTCTGGGCTGTTCAAAAATCCCACAACGCGGGAAAACCTAACAACTGTTTAGGTACCTGCTAGTACTAGAAGCTTAGTACCTGCTATTTGAATGCATATGCAAATCCTACTTATAAATAAAGGAGTTTGGAGTAAGTGAAGTTAGTTTCGAATTTAATTTGAACTAAACATCACTTCAACTCCGCCACTGCAACAAAACCGAAGAAGAAGCACAAAGATGTTTTTAAAAAAATCGAAGCTGTTTGAAATATTTACTATTTCGAAGACAAAGGAGAAGTTCGTTCTGGCTGTCACTGAAGAAATTGGTTACGTCGAAGGAAGTTTGCCTGCAGCCAACATATCTACGACTAAAGAGAAGATATCCAGGACTTATCGCACTATCAAGTTGAAATGGATTGCGGCAAACCGTACCAAATTCAATTTTTTCCAGAACAATGAGGAGTGGTTGGAAAAACAATTTACTTCGATGCAGGAGATGCATGTAGCATAAGCGATGACCAACCATCGACATCAAAGGCGGCAATAGGAAGGCCGGAAGGTATTTCAGGTTGCAGTCTCCCACTGAAGACCACTTCACAAGACTAAAATTTTACTATTTAGTTAAAAACATTTTAAAGGATGACGTTACGCAAATTTCCGATAAAATTAAAGAATATTTGACCGAAAGTACAGGGTCCGAGTATTTTTTATCAGACGAAGAGAAAAAGGAAATATATGATTTATTATTGAAGGTAAAAGCAAATATTTCGGAATACAATTTTTAAAATATTTATTCTTGTAACTGTAAATGTTGTGAATTTACAAAATCCCTATTTTATAATCAACTTTTATTTACAATAAACAAAAATATACCTATATTTTACATTCTACAATGTATACATACAGATCGTTTTTTTAATTTCCCCATTTTTGGCTGTATTACCATAGGTGTGGCGATATGATGCTATATTGGTCCCGCCATCTTGAATTTCGTAATTCTGACAATGGATTCGTAATCAGCGACCCCAAAAACCCCCGAGTACAAGATTTTAGGTCGATCGTTAAAGTTTTCGAGTTTTGGCCGCAAAATGCGGCTTCGGCCGCACTGTGCGTCATCGACGTAGAAGTCCTTGCTTAGAGTAGCGGACCCGAGTGGGAACTGCACTGCATGATCTTTTGCTAAAGTCTGCAGACATTTGGTTGCTAGGTAGGGTGCTGCTCTTGTTCCATACGTTACTGTTTTTAGTTTGTAGTAGCACAACTCGTCCTGCGCTGACTCTCTCCAGATGATGATTTGGAATTGTTCGTCTCTTGGATCAATAAATATTTGACGATACATCTTCTCGATGTCCGTTGTGAAGACGAATCGTGACCTTCTAAAGCGCAATAAGATGGATGTTAATTCGCTTTGTACGACTGGCCCATTGTGCATGATGTCGTTGAGTGAAACCCCGCTTGACGTTTTTGCGGATGCATCGAAGACAACTCTTAACTTTGTTGTTGTGCTGTCCAATTTGGTTACACCGTGATGCGGCAGAACGTAGTGAGGAGTCAATAAAGCGTCGCGATCGATCCGTTCCATATGTCCGAGATGTTCGTATTCCCGCATGAAGTTAATGTACATTTCTCTCATCACTGGGTTTTTTAACAGGCGACGTTCTAGGCTGAAAAATCGATTGGTTGCCATCTGCATGGATTCGCCAAGAGCTGCTCGGTCTTCTTTAAACGGAATTTTCACGACAAATCGCCCCATTTGATTGCGCTTGGTGTGTTGGGCAAATGATTCCTCGCATTTTCTTTCTGCATCCGTAAATTGATCCTTGTTCTCTAGCTGCCAGAATTTAGTCAGTATGTTGTCTAATGCATCTTCATCGCTTTCGCTGCATACGCCGCAGGTAAGAGCTTCCTGATCGGCACCGTTAATCTTGCCGCTGCATATCCATCCGAAAACTGTATTCTGCAGATTCGGCAATCCATCAGCCAATTTAATTTGGCCTATTGACAGAAGGCTGTGGTAGCATTCTGCCCCGATTAATAGATCAACGTGATTTGGGCTAAAAAAGTCCGGATCAGCTAAATTTATGTTTCGTGGAATTGGCCAGTCTGAAGTATTCAGACGCTGAGTTGGTTGGGCGGAAATGATCCGGGGCATGACGAAAGCGCTGAGGGCCACGTTGAAGTTATTGATGCGGGACTGGATTTTGTGGTCACGCTATACCTTGCATCCCTTTTACTTCTCCCAATGCCCTCTATCCACAACGGAGATGGCTGCAGCTGCAGGTTCAGTTTCTTCGCCAATCTTTCCGTCATTAAATTTACTTGTGATCCAGAATCCAGTATTGCTCTGCAGTTGATGAAATCACCATGGATCGTAGCTATTCTTATGATGGCGGTGCTGAGCAGAACATACCCCTGGTTTGGCGATGATGCCGTCAGCAGTGCCGAAGGCTGTTGGTGGGTTCTCTCGCCCAGCACTTCTTGCTTGGAGTTGGCACCTGGCTGGTTACTGGCGTTGGTTGGCTCTGATAGATGCAGTAGTGTGTTATGTTTTTTGTTACATTTACTGCAGTGACGAGCTCTGCAATCAGTGGCCTTATGTCCTATGCGCAGACAATTCAGGCACAGGTTTAGCCGCTGAACTGCCTTGATGCGGGCAGCAGGCAATGGATGCAGGATGCAGGCAATGGAGCAGTAATGGAGACCATGAATCGGTTTCTAGTCCCTGATTTTTTAGAGCTAGCAGTCCCTCAAGCGTGACGTCGTGTAGTGCCGCTGATGGATTGGCTGTCATTGATGGTTGATTTAGGATTCGTTCGATGATTGTTCCAACGATGATCCTCTTGTTGTGGTACCGCTCTTGCAGCAACCTCCAGGCTGTTTCATAATTTTCGTTGGTTAATGACAGGTGTCGAATCAAACCTTCTGCTTCTCCGGACAGGCTGCCCTTGAGATACCAAATTTTTTGTGCGCCAGGAAGTTCTTGTTTGTGGATTATTTCCGTGAACAAATCATTGAACTGAGCCCATTTCAAGTAATTTCCGTCGAACTTTGGAATGGTTACTTTGGGAAGAGATAAGCAAGCGGTGTCTGACTTGCTGCTCACTGGTTGTGGTTGTTCGTGATCTGCCAGCCTTGAGGCCAATGAAATTAGGTTTGACTGAACCAATTCCTCAAGCTCTACATAATTCTCAAGATCATATCCCACTGCAGCAGGATCGCTGGTGCACTCCCAAAGCTCGCAATTTATGGCTTCAATTTCGTTCCACAGCCTTTCAATTCTTCCGATATTGACCTCGTAGAACGACTTCGCCTGGATACCCGTTTGTCGATTGGCGCCTGCGATGAGTCGCCTCAGTGAAGTGCCCATGGCAATTTGTTTGCGAACCAGGCGCGATGCGTTTGCATCTGGTTCCTCACATGGTGATTCGGTAGAGATGCTACACCTGCCGGTTCTTTGATGGTAGCGGCCGGAGGTTGAAGTGCATTTAATTCACTGCTGAGGATGTCGCTGTACTTTTCTACCAACGCCTTGATGTGGTTGAAATAGTCCTTGGTGAAGTAATCATCGGTTGTGTCTACACCCGGTACTTCTCTGATGGTTGTGTCGTTGTGGTCGAACTGATTCCACAACTCACTGAGTCGTTTAATACGTTCGGTGTAGTATTTGCGACTTGTCTTCCTGTCCTTCGAGTCCTTTCTAAAGTTGGTGATTAGTTGCTGAACTTCCTGACCCAGTTCAGACGGTTCAGCTACTAAATCTTGCATTGTCTTCATTGTTGCTGGATCCGAAGGTTGCATTCTGCTTACTGAAGTTGTGAAGGCAGTCTCTTACTGCCGAGGACGAATGAAGTTGTGACGGCAGTCTCTTACTGCCGAGGATGGATTGTTGATGTTGGGGAACTCCTGTTGCCCGTGTGTAACGTGAAAGAATCACGTCGGGGTCACCAAAATGTTCAATGACTACTTTGCCACTGAAGTCTGAATCGGCACTTGAACCGATTCAGAATAATTGGGTTGGAACCTGATTCGGCACTTGAACCAATTCAGGATAATGTGGTTGGAGTCTGTCTCGGCACTTAAACCGATTCAGAACAGTTGAATTGCTGAATTGAGCACTTGAACTCAATCCAGTCCGGAGCAAAGAATAAACGTGTTGTGTGTTTGCTGTTTAAAAATTGACTCACTTTATTTGCAATTTTCTTTGGCTTTTATAATATTCCCAATGTCAAACGTTCTTACAGGCACGTTGGGCCTCGCTGCTGACTTAGCATTCCCACGCTTGCCCAAACTGTATTGCAACTGTTAGCAACTTCACCGCCCTCTGTTCACCCTTTAAAGGCCTTTATACAGGGTGGACCATTTAAGGTTTGGAATTTGAACTACGCTTTATTTCGAGAATGGCAGTCCAAATGTCATTCAATTTGTGTTCGTAATTTAGTTAAAACTTTGACATTTGCGAAATGGGACGCTTGAACAAAATTGGGAAATATTGAGAACTTTCTTCCAAAGTGGACTTTCGTCGAAAATTTTGGATGAGGCCCATTTTCACCTCGGAGGCTATGTGAATAAGCAAAATTGTCGCATCTTGGGTTCGGAAAATCCACACGTCACCATTGAGAAGAGTTACGTTTTGGTGCGGGTTTTGGTCCGGTGGCATCATTGGGCCATTTTTCTTTGAAAATGAACAAGGCGCCACCGTTACAGTCAATGGCGAGCGTTACCGTGCCGTGGTCAACGAATTTTTGTTTCCAAAAATTGAAGCGGATGACATGGACGACATTTGGTTTCAACAGGATGGCGCAACAAGCCACACAGCCAACGTAACAATCGAACTTTTGGGCACCGTTTTCGAAAATCGAATAATCAGCCGAAATTCTGAAGTCAATTGGCCTCGCAGCTGCGATTTAAGTCCGTTGGACTTTTTTTGTGGGGAGCCGTAAAGGACAAGTGTTACGCTAACCATCCAGAGACGATTGAATCTTTGAAACATGAAATCGGAGTTGCCATTCAGGAAATTCTACCCGGAACAATCGAAAAAGTACTTGAAAAATGGGTTGACCGACTGGCGTACTGTAAGGCCAGTAGTCGCAGTCATATGAACGATATCGTTTTTCATTCTTAAATAAAAAAGTCCAAGCTTTGTAATAAAACAGGAATTTTCAAAAATATTCATTAGTTTTTTTTATAACCGATTCAAATTCCAAATCTTAAATGGTCCACCCTGTATATACAAAATTTTTAAACAATCCGACCAAAACACAACGTCCGCCCATATAAGCTTCACCACCCCCTTTTCCCCCCTTTCAAGGTCGACGTTTTTGCAATCGCTTCTTTTTAAGGGTTGACTTTCTAAAACATCAATTTTGACCAAATTTCACGGTTCCACAACAATAATATTGAAGTTTTAGTCTGGCGTTCATCTAGCCCACATCTAAGTCCAATAGAGCCCTAATGAAAAGAAGATTGAGGAATGAGCCCCCACGAACCCGCCCTAATGAAAAGAAGATTGAGAAATGAGCCCCCACGAACCCTCTTGGAACTAGAAAACAAAATTCAAGAGGTTTGGGACTATTACACCGGAAGAGTGTCAGAAACTTATTTCCTCAATGCAGAGTCGATGCTAGGCTGTAATCGCAGCAAAGGGAGATGTTACCTGATATTAATTTTTCTTTCATTTGCGGTCGTACGAATTGTTAGTGGCCACTTTTAGTTGTAACTTTTTGAAGTTCTGTTCAAAAATTAATAATAAAAATATTATATAATAGGGGTACCGATTTTTTTTTTTGAAAATTTTGCAAAAAAATACCTTGCCGTGCCTTTGTTCATATTCCGACCGTTTTTCGCGCAGTGCTCGGCTCAAACGCATCAATTGTCGTCGGTAGACTTCCCCTGTGATCGCTTCATTCGGTTGTAACAGCTCATAATAGATCACACCCAGCTGGTCCCACCAAATACACAGCATAACCTTCAGGCCATGAATATTCTGAACGGCCGTCGATGATGATGCATGGCCGGGGTATCCATACTTTGCTCGACGTTTGGGATTATCGTAATGGACCCACTTTTCATCGCCAGTGACAATTCGATGCAAACAACTTTTTCTTTTGTGCCGTTGAAGCAGTTGTTCACACGTGAAAAGTTGGCGTTCGACGTCTATTGGCTTAAATTCATACGGCACCCAATGGCCTACCTTCCGGATCATTCCCATTGCTTTTAGACGATCGGAAATGGTTTGTTGAGCGACGCCAAGTGATTTTGCAAGTTCTTCTTGCGTTTGGGATGGATTTTGGTCGAGCAATGTCTCCAATTCGTGATCTTCAAACTTTTTTGGCTGTCCGGGCCGTTCATCGTCCTCGAAGTCAAAATTGCCACTTTTGAACCGTGCAAACCACTTCTGGCACGTAAGCTCAGCTAGAGCATGCACACCATACACTTCCACCAAAATACGATGACTTTCGGCAGCCTTTTTCTTCATATTGAAGTAATGAAGAAGTACGCCCCCGCAAAACACTTTATTCGGCACAAAATTCGACATTTTCAGAGTAGAAAAAAGTATTGTTGTTTACGCTTCAGCTAAATGACACATACTGATTCTGAAACTATATGACAATAGCTTTCCAACACATATTTGGAAAGGTGAATCACTGTTCACAAAATCAAGTTACGCCATCTGTTAGAAAACCGCACGAAATAACCGGTACCCCTATTAATTAAAAAAATGAAAAATTTTTTTTTCTAATAGTAGATTTTTCAGCCTTTCAAAAGAGTATAAATACTGTACGTTACCTTTGACAAATAATGGTTAACCCTTTCGACCCCAAAGTTGCTTATAAGCAACTACGACTTTTAGCGTCGTTTTATTTGAAACCAACGGAACTAATTCATCAAAATAGACATAGAATTGGTTAATTGAAGTTCTTAGAATAAGAAAACAACAAAAAAGTAACGGTTGTGTCGCGACCAACACAACTACGATACATAATTCAGAGTAAAATCGATCAAATCGCGCGTGGTGAAATTTTAATGCAAAAAGTAAAAATTAAATAAAAATACTTATGTCATAATTTAAAAAAACAAGTACGCAGTTTTAACAATAAAAGGTGAAATAAAAAGGTTAAACTAAAAAGTAAAATAAAAGTTGTATTGTTATTGATCAACATTTTTTTGCTTACTGCAGTTGCTTATAAGCAACTTTGGGCCGCGTTGATAGCAAAAATATTGAATCCGAAAACATGAATGAACGACGCAAAGTACTTTGTGAAGTGGATATAGAACCCATTCTAGAGTTTAACTGGGACAAGTCTTCTGAAGAAGAGGGCGAAGATAATGAGGTAGAGTTTCTGGAGAATGGGTTGAAAGAAATTTTGGAGAAAGGTTAACCAATCGAGATCGACTTACCAGAGGTATCGCCACTGAAGAAGAGTTTATTTGAGAGTTCAGAGAGTTCCGAACGTCTTGTCGTTGAGAAAGTAGACTTGTCTACGTTGCGATGGAGGAAAACACCTTTTGATGTGAAAGACGTACCATGGGAAAAGCGTTTAGAAGAAGAAGATTTTGGGTGAATAGCCCAATAGAGTACTTCAGTTTGTTTTTTGACAATGCTATGATTGAATTGATTGTAAAAGAGAGTTACACTAATTTTTAGGAAGATCAGCATTCAAGCAATATAGCCACGCCAAGCCCCATAAATGGGCAATGAAAATGTTTACGCGAGCAGGTTCATCGAGAGTTATACAAGGTGCAACCCAAAGTAAACAGGACTTTTATAAAATAAAGAAAACGGATGATTATTTTTGTATAATTCTTTTTATTTATTCAAAATACTCTCCTTCTGCTTCGATACAACGTTTTGCACGGTCCAAAAGCATTTGGAATGAGTGTTTTAGGTCATCGGCCGGCATCGCCTTCAGAATGTTGGTACAAGCCTTTTGGATGTCCTCAACGTCCTTATAACGGTTTTCTTTCATCGGCAAATGCAACTGACCGAATAAGTAGAAGTCACAGGGAGCCATATCAGGCGAATACGGTGAATGATTGATGGTAAAAATGCGATTTTTGGTCAAATAACACTGATCAACAGCAAAATGGCTTTTCTGGTTCTGACATCAGTTCTAGGATAATTAGGGACCGCTGATTTCGAATCCGCAAACCGTTTTGAAAACTTAGTTTCCGTTTTCGCAAAAAATGGGCGTGTCACTTTTTCGGATTTTCCCTGACTTTCTTCACGTTTGGGATTGTAATTTCAAAACCAATAAACCGGTTGACATGATTTTCACTTTGTGGCATTTACCGTGAGGTGTTGTCACGGTTTCATTTCCGGTGCAATTTATTTTTATAGGTTTTAAAATTCCGCGGCAATTGGACCTCAAAGTCGGAAAATATGGAATTTCAAGGCGTTTTCTTTGATGTTAAAAAACAAACACATTTTTCGTAAATCAATTATCGAGTTATGTATAACAAGAAAGCGGAAACATGAAATTATACAACACAGCCAAATTTTTTGGCGTGAGTCCCATTCTCATCGAAATAATAGCAAAAATGTACCATAGTCATTCTCATAATTTTTGATACTACTTCCTTAAAAAATTAAGGGCCTCAAAATATGCTCTTTTATATATTCCATTCACTGTCTGGAATACAAGCGAAAAACAACACAATTTTGAATTGCTTCAAACAAAACAAAATTAAAAACTTTGCATATTTTGAGGCTCTTACTTTTTAAAGGAAAAAACGGAAATCTGTTGAAAATGACTTTGGTACATTTTTGCTATTATTTCGATGAGAATGGGACTCACGCCAAAAAATGTGGCTGTGTTGCATTACTTGATGTTTCCGCTTTCTTGTTATACATAACTCGATAATTGATTTACGAAAAATGTGTTTGTTTTTTAACATCAAAGAAAACGCCTTGAAATTCCATATTTTCCGACTTTGAGGTCCAATTGCCGCGGAATTTTAAAACCTATAAAAATAAATTGCATCGGAAAAGAAACCGTGCGGTGTTGATAATGCAACGAGGTGAAAATGATGTCAACCGGTTTATTGGTCTAGAAATTACAATCCCAAACGTGAAAAAAGTCAGGGAAAATCCGAAAAAGTGACACGCCTATTTTTTGCGAAAACGGAAACTAAGTTTTCAAAACGGTTTACGGATTCGAAATCAGCGGTCCCTAATTACCCTAGAACTGATGTCAAACCCAGAAAAGCCGACCAAAAGTCGAAATTTGTTGCCCTGTGTAATCGGTCGTAACTAGGGCTCTGTGAGCCGGTGCATTATCATGCAATAAACGCCAACTTCCTTCCTCGCGATATTCTGGCCGAATACGACGAATGCGATGCACCAAACGCTTCAAAACTTCAACATAAAACAAAGCGTTAATTGTTTTTCCCGGTGGAACAAACTCTCGATGAATTATTCCCTTTGAATCGTAGAAACAAATGAGATGAGTTTTGATTTTTGACTTCTCACGGCGGGTTTTTTTCGGATTTGGCTCATCTGGGTGCTTCCATTCGGCACTTTGACGCTTTGTTTCGGGATCATATTGAAAGCACCACGTTTCGTCACCGGTTACGATGTTGAACAAGAAATTTGGATCACGTCTGGCTTCCCGAACGATGTCTTTTGCGTGCTCAATTCTCTGCGCTTTTTGGTCGTCGGTTAAAGTGTGCGGAATGAAGCGAGAACACACTTTACGGAGACCCAAATGTTCGGTTAAAATGCGATCAATTGATGTTTTGGAGATGTTCAATTCCATTTCCATCAATTCCAATGATGATTTTGGCTGCATTTTGATAAAATCACGCACAGTTTTGATGGCATCGTCAGTAATCACAAATTTCGACTGGCCGACGTGTTCGTCGTCATTCAAGTCTTCACGACCATTCCTGAATCGATTCAACCACTCATTAACACGGCCACGGGATAAACAATCATCACCATAAACTTGCTTTAACAATTTAAACGTTTCGGTAAAAGTTTTACCAAGTTTAAAACAGAACTTAATATTAGCTCTTTGTTCGATCGACATTCTCGTACCAAAGTTAAAAACATACTGTCACATTGAGCGGGATATTTCGGCGTCTACTAGACCAAATGTCATGAAATTTAGACAGTATGTGAATGAAAGATGTACCTTTCCAACGCATGTCCTCACACATAGATGGCGCCACCAGAAACGTCCCTATTGCAAAAGTCCTGTTTACTTTGGGACGCACCTTGTATATGACTTCGCTCTCTATATTGGAGATGGTACTTGTACATGCGAATATTGTACTGGGCTTTGGGAACGGCAGTAACCAATTCTGGTTTTTGTATCGCAAGCACCTCAAAATGGTCGAGCCGAACGCAAAAGCATATGCCACTGAAAAAAATCCAGATGGAAATAGCAAATGAGTTTTTAAATGTGGCACCATCCTCCTCGAGCTCAGTACAAAGGAAAAGAGGACGACCCGTCCGTCTCCGTCTTCTTTTGCATCCAGTTCCAAGCGCCATAAAATTTCTTATGATACGTCAAATTCGAAGAGGTATGATGAAAGCGGTAATTGGGTTGCGAGACGGGAACACCCGTATCAAAATGTGTGAAATGTGGTGTTCACCTATATTGTAACACAAGAAAAAATTGTTTTCTCTCGTATCATACGTACTGCCAAAAAAGATTCTTGAAGAATCAATAGTCAAACGTGTGCTCTCATAAACCGCCTTTCATTTTTCAATGCTATGAAATACATCAACGGCCCAAAGTTGCTTATAAGCAGGGAACGGATTTTGTGGAAAATGCCTTTTTTGTTTGCTGCTAGATAGAGCATTTCTGATTGAAAATGAGCACGGATTAGGTCTTCCTGATTAGGAATATACCACTTTTATTTTGCCTTAAAAAGGCAGTTTGCCTTTTTCACCCATAAATGCCTTTTTTTAGTGCCTATTTTACCTATAAATGCCACAAAATGCCTTTTTCAACATTTGTCGATTTATTTTTCTTTCGCTTTTAATATTTTCCCCCTTTTGTTTCGCAAAAATACCTTGAAACTAAAAAAAAATTAAGTGGCAACATTGCAATTTCGTTAACTTATCGATGTTTTTACATTGATTTGATCATCCCTAAGCCGTTATTTTTTGTTGTGCAGTTGAAAATTTAAAGAAAAAAACATGCCAAAATCAAAAAGTTCGGTTAGCGCAAACATTTTATTTATTTTTTTGGGATACAAGTACGGCTTTTATGCTTTTATATGAGAAGTTAAAATAAGGTGCGTTTCATAATTATAACCCACCCCCATTATGTTGAAATATTTCCCGTATTCAATTGAGTTCTGTTATATTCTGCTAAAAACAGGTAAGATTAAAAGAAAATTCAATGCTTAAATCATTTTTGCCCAAACATTTAAAAATTTAGACCAAAAACAGCGAAAATCCCAATATTGAAGCGTTTCATATTTATAACCCATGTTCCAATTCTTCGTTCTTAAGGGGGGAACTACCTTTAGAGGCCGAAAAAAAAGGTCATTTTTACAGTCGATTTACAGGGAAATGAAAACAGTTCTTTTCAAATCAATATAATACATATTTACAGTGATGTCTGAGGTAAAAAAAAAAAACATTTTTGTAAAAGTGAAAACAGAAATTTAACAAATTTTTCAATGATTCTGTAACTCATATCGCCGCTGACATCGTAAATTGTGTAAGTGATGCTGGCCGCAATTTTAGTCTGAAATAAAAAAACCAAACATTTTCTTACTCGAGAGGGTTTTCTATCGTCGATGAACTAAAATTTTTACGAAATTCGAAAATTAACCCTCTAAAACAGGCTTCACAAAAAAAAATTAGGATTTTCACAAGAAATTTTGTTATATATGCAGTCAAAAAATGTCTAAAAATGTTTTGTTTTTTAAATCTTTAGTTTAGATAGAACAATTTTTTATGCTCTTTAAAATGAATGCTAGATAATGAAAATCTGTTCATTAGTAATTTTATTATCACTTACACAATTTTGAAAAACATAGTTTCGAGAAAATGCCGTTTAAAGTTTGCGGATTCTCGCGGCGTCGATGCTCGGCGCGCTCGGCGAGCTCGGCGCCAGTCATTTCCGGGATGCATCTCTTCCACAATTTCGAGAATTACCTTTTGAAACTTTGACACGATATTCTAAGGCAATATACCTATCGATTAAAACAATAAAAAAAAAATCGATTTTTTGAAGTGTCTAAAGGTAGTTCCCCCCTTAAGACTGCTGAATAATAAAATAATGCTTTTTACTAGTTTCTATGGCTTCCCTTAGCCTTTATTATTATTATTAAATAGGCTATAGTGCACTGCAACCAACTTGATCTTTTGTGCAGCCTTTGTTTTAACCATCCAAGTTAAGGCTTTTTATAAATTTTAGCACTTTTTGGGGTTGTAGTTTCCAGATGGTTGATGGCGGTATTGACGCCTGACCAAACTGGAGAAATCTCTTTCTACTGAGCGCAGGACATTCGCATAGAATGTGGAGTGATGTCTCCTGTTCTAGCTCACATATCCTGCACACATCCGTTGAGGATATTCTCATATTTTTGAGATGGTACCTGAGTGAGCAATGCCCTGTTAGGTACCCAGTGAGGATGCGAAGGTCCTCTCGGTTTAGATTGAGGAGTTTGTTGGATACCCCTCTGTCCGGGGCCAGGAATTGTTTTGCCTGCCGTAGTCCCGTTGTGTTGGTCCATTGGTCGGCAAATTCCTGGTCAACCCATTTCCGTAACCACTCCTGAATGTGTCCTCTAGGTAGTCCACAGAATGGTTCCGGGCCTATCAGTGGGCGTAAAGCACCCTTTTTTGCTAGGCGGTCGGCTTGTTCGTTGCCGTCATGTCCTTCGTGCCCTGGTATCCAGTGCAGTTCTACAGTGTTGCGCCTGCCCAGTTCATTCAAGAGATTGCGGCAGTCCGTCACCAGCCTTGAGGTAGTCGAGTAGGCTTCTAGCGCCTTTAGGACTGCCTGACTGTCGGACAGTATATAGATATGTGTGCCAGACGACTTCCTGCGTAGGCACTCGCTGGCACACTCTATGATGGCGTGTGTTTCCGCCTGAAAGATGGTAGCTAGCTTCCCCATTGGAAAAGCTTTGTGAAACCTGGGACCATATACCCCGGCGCCAGTGCTCCCATCTTCCAACTTCGATCCATCCGTGTACCAAAGCTGCGACCCGGGGTCTGGTATGAATCGATTTGATCTCCATAATTGTCTGTCCAAGATGTTAATCTTGTACCTTTTGGAGAATTCCACCTTTGGTGGAATAATGTCGGAGATCCTGAGCATTGGGTCATTTTCGAGCATTTTTAGTATGCTCATGTGTCCCTTAAGATCTCCACTCTTTAGTTCAGTACTGCAGACAAGCCTTAAGGCCTGAGAGCAGGCTTCTTTCCTGATGGCTATGTTAAGAGGAGGCACACCTAAAATTGCCTCCATTGCAATTGACGGGCACGTTCTCATTGCCCCACTCATGCCTATACACGCCAGACGTTGCAGTTTGTTTAATTTTTCGACTGCACTTTTTTGTTCAACCTTATGCCACCAGATTGCTGATGCATAGGTGATTATTGGTTTAACTATGCTGTTATAGGACCAATAGATCATTTTTGGCTTCAGGCCCCAGGTTTTACCGTAAAGTCTTTGACAGGCATACATTGCCCGCGTAGCCGATAACATTGTTCAGGTGAGAGTTCCAAGTCAGTGTCTTGTCCAAGGTGACACCTAAATATTTGGCCTCATCTGAGAAATGAATTACTTTACCATTCAGTGAGGGATTGCTGAGACGTATTCGTCTTCTTCTCGTGAATGGTACTAGTACCGTTTTATCCGGGTTGAACGAGAGACCTTTGTCTCTGCACCATGTGTTTGTTATACAGAGGGCCTTTTGCATTTGACTCGCAATGGTTGAGTCATCCCAGCCCACAACGTAGATGGCTACATCATCTGCATAACCTATTGTGCTAAATCCGAGGGCGTTTAACTTGGTTAGTAGTTCATCAATCACCAGAGTCCACATTAGAGGAGAGAGTACTCCCCCTTGAGGGCAACCTCTAGTGGCTTTTATTTTCTGGTTCTGCCCTACTAGCTCAAGGTTTATCACCCTGCTTTCTAGCATGGATATTATCCAATTTAAGATCATGGGGCTTATTCCTTTCCTGATCATGGCCTGTTTGATGGCTATATATGATGTGTTATCAAAAGCACCTTCAATGTCGATAAAAGCGCAGAGGGCTATTTGTTTAGCCTCCAAGGCCTTCTCAATCGACCTTGTCAGGTGGTGTATCGCTGTTATCGTCGATTTGCCTGTCTGATAGGCAAATTGAAACTTACAAAGTGGGCTATTCTTAAGGTATGCCTCTCTGATATGTAAGTCCAATAGTTTTTCTAAAGTTTTTAGAATGAAAGAGCTAAGGCTAATGGGTCTATACGATTTAGGCAGTTGTTCTGGCCTTTTGCCTGCTTTTGGTATAAACACCACCTTAACTTCCGACCAGGCTTTCGGAATGTGGCCTAAAATAAGGCTGGATTTGAAAATCCTGACTAAATAGGGGACCAAGATTTCCCTTCCCTGTTGTAAAAAGCAGGGAAGTACATTATCTGGTCCAGGAGATTTGTATGGGTTAAATGAGGAAATCGCCCATTGTACCTTTGCCGGAATGCAGATTATGCTCGCTAGGCTAATGTCTCTGCCGGTGGCTGTCAGTGGAACTGCATCCACCGACGAAACAGCCTGTAGCGGTACACACCCCGGGAAATGGGTTTCCAGCAAAAGCTTGCTGGTTTCAGCCGGAGTTTCCGTGTAACTGCCGTCCGGTTTTAAGAGGGTACCAATGCCATTGGAGTGGTCTAGTCTGAGTGCTTTCTGTAGCTTAGAAGCATTTGGGAGGTTGTCAATCCTTTCGCAATGCTCCCGCCACGTAGCCCTCTTTGACTTACGCAGCTCCTTGTTGTATTCCGTTAGGGCTGTTTTGTATGGAACCCATTCATTCATACGTTTAGCCCTGTTGAATAATTTCCTAACTTTCTTCCTCATTTCTTCGAGCTTTTTGTTCCACCAGGGTATACCCCTACGGGATTTACACATTTTGGCTGGACAGCTCTCATTGAAAGCTAGACTGATAGTAGAATGAAGGTTATTGGCCTCCAGTTCTAGCTCATGAATTGTTTTGATGGCTAAATTAGAGCAGTTAACGTTTTCTTCTAGGGAAAACCGAAAGATGTCCCAATTTGTATTTCTGGGACTCCTATAAACTTGGCTATTGTAAATGGGTTCCCCAAGGTCGAATCTAATGTGCTGATGATCCGACATGGAGACTTCATTTGACACATGCCAGTTTGAGATTGCCGAACTGACATTAGCGCTGGAGAGAGTGAGATCTAGTACCTCCCCCCTAATAGCGGTCCTGAAAGTCGGCACATTACCTCTATTAATAATACTTATATTATTACTAATAATGTACTCGAGGAGGTACTCACCCCTGGAGTTGACGTCCGAGCTTCCCCATACGGTATGGTGTGCATTGGCGTCACAGCATAGGATCCATCGAAGTCTCCGACTGCGGCAATATTCCATTAGGGCTATGGCCTCCCTTGTTGGTGCCGTTTCATGCTCGCCCGGGAAGTAGGCTGAGGCTAAGACGACCTCAGTGTGGCCACCGGTAATCGGCACATATGCCCTTACCGCCACTAAATCCCCTGAGATGAATTCTGTAATTGGAAAGAACTTTAGTCTATTTCTTAATAATAGAGCTGCCCTAGGGCGGGTGTTTTTATTATCATATAACAACTTACACTGTGTAATGTTGAGCCCTTTGATGGTCTCACTGCTTACCCACGGCTCCTGGATGAAGGCTGCGTCCAGAAGCTCGTTGGTGAACCTCCAGCTGATCACGTCTGATGCAGCTTTTGCGTGATGGAGGTTCACTTGGAGGCACTTCATTTGCCCCCTGTTGCTGGGTGGGTTGGTGGGGGTGGTCATCTGCGTGACGCTTTGTGGGCACGTTTTGCCACTTTTTTGCCCCGGTTTGTTGCCAGCTGGTGCGACTCCTCCCTGGAGCCCCTCTCACATTTCCTCACACGACCCGTGTAAGGTTTGCCACGCCTGGAGGTGACAGTCGCCATGGGGTTTACAGACAGCGTTTTGGAGCAGCAAGGTTGCTCCTCAGCTGCCTGCATGGCTGGCCTGGTGTTGCCTGATCTGGCACTGGTCTGGGCAGTAGGCTCTTCAGCCCGTTTGCCCTTCGGTCTAATTTGGACTTTGCCAAATTCAAAGTTGACCATGTTATTGTTGCTCTTTAGGGCGTTTGTCGAGATAGGGTCAATGGCTAATGTGAGCTCCACTGTTGCCCCTCTCTGCGCCCTGTTGAGCACACGCCAGTCATCTACTCTTATGCCACTATTTTGGCCCTCGAGCAGGTGCAGGATGTGGTCGTTGGGGTGGTTGCCGGGGAAGTACCCGACAAAGATTTGTGGTCGCGGGACCTCCGCTCCCGTGACCACCTTCAGTTTTGCGTCCTTCCACGGCATTAGTGTGGGCACAGTTGCCTTACACCATTCCGCCGTGGCGTCGTCCGCACATCCGAAAGTGATCCATCCTGGACGAAATGTGCAGCTGGAAAAATTGGGCTTCACCGAGCCCTTTCGCTGCTGCATAATCTTGTCCAGGATGCTGGATTGAATCATTTTCAGCTGATCGGTAGACCAGATAGACGACGGGAAGTCAGGCGGTATGATGCCTAGGCGTTGGGAGGTAAGCGCCTGACTGTAGGACGTTGTGGGCTGCGCAGTGGCTACGGCAGGCGTCTGGACTACCTGTCTCTCCGTGCAGGATGCACTTGCAGCAGGGCCAGCAACCCTTTTAGGAGAGTTGGTCTTCGGCGTTGAGCTATCCGACCGAACCCTCTTATTGTGTTTCTTGAAAGGTGGGGTTGACACCTTGGAGTCTTTTAATGGCTTTAAAGCCAGCCTCCTAGCATCTTCGATGCTATACCCCTTTTCCAAGAAAAGTTTTAGACGTTTACGCCCGGCACCAGATAGCCGGGTTTTGTCTGATTCTGCCTTAGTGGTTTTTGGCAGAGGTTGAGAGGCGAGTAGTGCGTCCTCTTCATCGGTGGGGATGATTGCATCGCCGGCACTTGGAACAGAGTCCCCTGCCGTTGAAACAACATCCATAGGAGTTACATCACTGTTAGGACCTGGCGCCCTGTTAGTGATTGTAAGGTCATTGACCTGGTTATCCGAAGGCACTGCTGCCTGTTCTTTGACACGAATAGAATCCATACTTGGTCCCACGAGTGTAGGGGAAAGAAGGTCACCCGGGGCATAGCCCCCATTACCCCGGGAAGGCTAGGGTTACAACCAGAGGTCGCCAGGTATCTGGAGGCCACCGTTAGAAGACACACTTACGTAGTGCCATTCATCCCATAAGCACGGTACGGATAACACTTGGGATTACGGGTTTTATCGAGTTGTCCTCTCTAGAACCGCCATATTCAGTAAAAGCAGGGGCACCTCGAGCAGGATGTGACTCTTCGCCACGTATGGACGGTCTTAGGCACAGAGGACTTTAAAAGCCACAATAGCCTCTGGTACATCATACCTTACCCCCAAGCCTTTATTACTTCGAAATCTCTTTTTCGCATTGAAGAAATTAGATTCTGCAAAGTATCAGTGCGCAAATTCTCCCAAGCTCTGATGATGGCAGTTTGTAACTCATCAACGTTGTTGTATTGACGGCTTTCGGCATAAACAGAGCGCATTAGTATTCCCCATAGATTTTCTATTGGGTTAAGGTCTGGGGAGCAGGCTGGCCAGGCCAAAGTTTTAATTTTTTTCCGCGCAAGCCACGTCTTTGTTTCTACGCTGGTATGAATTCGGGCATTATCATGCTGGAAAATCCAGTTTTTGTCGCGATGTTGTTGCAGAAATTGTACTAAACTGCTCTGCAACACGGCGATATAATTAGAACTTTTCATTTTGCATGACGTAAACTGGATTTCCAGCGCCCCTTGCGCTGTGAATGCTCCCCAGACCATTAATGACCCGCCACCGAAGTTTCGCTTAGAGAAGTAGCGAGGTTCTTTTCGCAAATCTCACCAATAAGAGTGTGAGCCATCTGGTCCATCAAGGTTCCATTTCTTTTCATCAGAAAATATGACCTACAAGCATAAACGTCAACTACGTGCCCACAAAACTTATGAAATTCATTTTGCTTACGGAGACGTGCAGTCTTATGTCGAGTAAGTAGCCTTGGAACCGCTTTCATTTTTGCTCGGGAAATATCAGGACATCGTTGTAGCACACGCCAAACAGTGGTTTTGAACACTTTGGTGTTGCAGCTTCTTGCCAAACGGGAACAACTGACAGTGGAGCTACTTGTCTGGCGTATGATTAGCCGCTCCTCCCTTTTGCACAATTTCCTTTTTCTACCGGAACTCTTTTGCTGGCCATATTCTTCGACATTCGTTAGCAAATTGGCAACTACGCGTCTGCTTCGTCCGACATTTCGAGAAATTTCGCTAACTGAAATGCCGTCAGTAGCCCAAGCCAAAATCTTGCCTTTCTCCAATTCTGATAACGTTGTACCACGTGACATACCTAGCTGACACATAGCCCTAATAACTATATGTTTCCCAAGAAAGTATACCTAATACAAACCTTTTTTTTTATAAAAAACTGCAGATGGGTTATAATTATGAAACGATTTTTACATCAGCTAAACAAAATACACGTTTCTTTGAAAAATAACGGTATTTCAAAGAGCATGTTAAAACAGTGTTGCCACCACAAACTATTAACCTCAGGGAACTTATTTGGTAGTTATTTATTTGTGGGAAATTTATTTCCTAGTATTTATTCTAATATTCTCCCAGGGCTCCATAGGTGGGTTATAAATATGAAACGCACCTTATGAATTTAAAATATGTGCCTACATTTCAAATAAAATATCTTAGTTTTAGTTTTTAAACTATCTTTGAATACTTTGATGTTCCTTTTCTTTTACAAAAAACGAGGTATAAATATTGTATGTTGCATACGTCAGATGAAATAAAATTATTAAATAATACATACCGTTTCCCCTTTTTTTAGATTTTCTAGTATTTTTTTCATATTTTTAAATGTCCTATTTTGCCTTTTTATGCACTTTTTAGTGCCTTTTTCTGCCTTTTTGGCAGTTTTTAGTGCCTTTCCGTGCCTTTTTTGCTATTTTATTTTGCCTTTTTTATAGGTTTTTAGGTCCTCAAAATCCTTTCGCTGCTTATAAGCAACTCCAAGGTAACTCCAGAAGTCTTAAATCTTCGAAAATCCTTAATTTAGATCTAATAACCAAGGGAATCAGGAACAAAACTTTTCTGACAGTTGGTTTAGGAGCGGGCCTGACCGAAACCACTTTTTTCGGCCGAAACCGAGTTTCAGTTTTTTTTTAAATATTCGGGCGAAACCGAAACTTTCTAGTTGAAATAAAAATCACCACATCAAGCATCAAAATCACCATTTTTCAACAAACGAATTTTACTTTAACCCTTTTACGCCCTCTGTCCCCATATGAGGACACTTATGTTTTGTAATTTATGTACACCTACCTAATCGAAAAATTTAAAAATTTCAAATTTTTTTCAAACCTTAGTATGTTGTGCATCTTTTTTTTCATAATATTTTATTCTCCTCCTTTTAAACACTTGAATTCAACACCTTGAATGAGTAACATCGTGGTGGAAATTCAAAAAAAAAGTAAATAGTTTTTAATTTGTAAATTGTGAATTTAATTTGAGAATTTTCTGCCTTCATATAACCACAAGGATATTCTAAAAGGCAAGTATATCATCTTTATATAAAAAATACATTTGTATAGATTTTAAAGGAAGTTTTCTGAAGGTGTCCCCAAATGGGGACAATGGGCTTAAGTGAATAAACATTTTGAATTTTTTTTAGGATACAAATGAGAATGAGCAAAAATGCATTTTATAGCAAAAACAATTACGCGGGATTCGAAGATGCATTAAATTTCATCTTGGAGCAAGAAAGTGACAACGAATATGAATTGATAACATTGCCTCCTGATATAAGTGCGCTAACAGATGAAGAAGAGGTCTGTGATGACGAAATTGATCGCGATAACATTCCAAATGACGTACCAGGTCGTATTGAGATATCTGCTATTGGTAGGGAAGAAGAGTGGGAGGCCGAGGATGAAATACCTTTACAGGATTTAGCACAGGCAAAGAAAATTAAAAGTGACAAAATTGAGCCTAATTGGCGCAAACGTTCCCCTATTTATAAAGTGACGCCAATAATAGAATCCCAGCTGGAACAACGGAAATTAAACGCTCTTAGCGACATTTCTAATTTGATGGCGGTTAACATATTTCAAAAATTTTTTGATGACGAAACAATCACTATGATAATTAAATATTCAGAGCTTTACGCTGCTCAAAATAACCGCCATAGCTTTCAAATTAGTGCCAATGAAATGAAGACTTTTCTAGGGATTCTTATTCTGTCAGGATATCATCGTCTACCAAGGGAAAGGATGTATTGTTCACTTGATGAAGACTGCGAAGTGCCAATTGTAAGCAAGGCTATGTCACGGAACAGGTTTCTGGAAATAAAAAAAAATATTCATTTCTGTGACAATAATGTGGCTGCAGAATCATCCGATAAAATGTTCAAATTGAGGCCTCTTATAGATATATTGCAAGCAAAATTTTTACAGTGGGGTGCTTTGCATGAAGAGCTATCTATTGATGAGTCAATGGTGAAATACTTTGGGCATCATCCATCAAAGCAATTTATAAAAGGCAAACCCGTGAGATTTGGTTACAAAACTTGGATGATTGCAAGCTCGGATGGGTACTGTTACGCTTTTGATGTATACTGCGGTAAAGATGCGTCAAAACCTATCAAAAAAGATCCGTTGGGATCTAGAGTGGTAAAATCACTTCTCGAACGATTAGCTGCAAATCCAAAAGAGCACATCATATACTTTGATATTTTTTTTACTAGCCATATGTTACTCAAAGAATTAGTAGATTCAGGTTACCGCGCCACTGGTACTATTCGAGAAGGACGGACGAAAAATTGTCCCCTTGTTCCGATAAAGGACATGAAGAAACGTATGCGTGCTGAGTATGACTATACTTCGATGTCAACAATGAAATACTTCTGGTACGTTGGGTCGATAATAGTGTGTGCACGATGGCAACCAATTATGACACCTTAGAACCTTTAGCTAAAGTCAAGAGATGGTGCTCAACTACAAAACAGAAAGTATATGTCAATATGCCGCACTTATTTGAATCATACAACAAAGGAATGGGCGGAGTTGACCAGATTGATCAATCCATATCGAAGTATCGGATTTCAATTCGAGGAAAGAAGTGGTGGTGGGTACTATTTACATATATGGTAGACGTTGCTCTTGCAAATGCCTGGCGTCTCCATGTATTGGCTAATGGAATGGAGTCGTTGGATCAGTTACATTTTCGTCGTGCCATAGCAAGATATTACTTACGGCATTCAGCATGCTGCAAAACACGCCCCTCATCCTCTAACGTGCCAAACTTGCACCTAGATGGAGTTGGTCATTTCCCCCAAAAAATTCAGCAACAGCTTCGGTGTGTGATTTGCCATTCTAAAGCGCGTTGGCAGTGCAAAAAGTGTGCTAAGACACTTTGTCTTGAAAGAACTTGCTTTGAAAAATTTCATACCCAATGAGCCCATTGCCCCCATATGAGGACATACCCTTTACAAGGACACTATTTATTTTCAAAAAAATGTTTTCCTTCTATATGTTAACATGCAAAATTATTAAACAAATAAACATTAATTTATGAAAATTTTACTTCAGGGTTTGGTATGGGCGTAAAAGGGTTAAGTAAATAAAGAACAAACAAACATAACATAACATAACATAAAAAAATACTTATTAATAAAAACAATTAATTAATTCATTCATTTTTTTAAAAACATAAACATAAAAAAATCACCCTTTCGTACCTTCAAAATTAAATAATTTAATGTTATATTCTAAAAAAGAAGTTTATTTACATTGGTGCATCATCCTTTCACTATATATCTGCTCGGCTGCACTAAGTAGCTCTTCACTTGCTACACAATAATATGTAAAAAATATTCCAGAAAGTTTCCAGAACCGAAACCACTTATTTGGGCCGAAACCAAATATTCGGTCGGACACTAGTTAAAAGGTAATACTAAAAATTAATATGAGAAAAAGTGTAGGGGTACGAATTAATAGTGGTTAGGGCTTATCTTTATGATTAAAAGATAAATTGCCCTATCTCGAGATAAGTTGTTTTGTCAAAATGCTACAGATATATGTATATTCGATTTTTGTTTTAACTATATATTTTTTTTAACAAACAAAATTTTTAAAGTCAGCAGCCCAAAATGACAGACTGCAAATTTTCAGCGAATTTCACGTACTCCTATTTTTGCCGCATATTTGTATGGAGTCGAAGTGCTGCGTGTCAATAAAATATTGTACAACACTTGCCTCATCCAACCTGACCGGCTGTCCCATCTCCATCAACGCGTACAAATGTTCAACTAAACTTTCTTTGGGAAGTTTCCGCTGTTGTCTCAAAATTCGATGAATGTCTGCCGCGCATATATGTATGCTAAACTCGCCACTTAACCCTTAATTCGACGCTTAACCCTCGCACAAATAACTTTGCCGCACCGCGTAACAATTGTCGAAACGCTGTAAGTCGTCCCAGTCTGCCGTGCCGGCCACTTCTTCAAGCTCGTGTATCCAATGATTAACGTCATACGAGTCAGCTCTAGAGAATAATGAAACACTGTGTTCAATATGCGCAACGTAAATGAAGTTCCCTTCAAATTCACGTTTCGCGGCCTTTCTGAATAAAAATTAGCTGATGGCAATGCTCTCCCTTGTCGTTTCGCTTCCGCCGGACGCGCTCGTTCGCACTCGTTACGTTTTTTTTTTTGCCGATTTGCTCCCTACGCTGGCTGTCGTTGCGTCTCGTTCACTTCATGCATACGTTTATGCTCAAACCTGCAAAATCTATTATTCGCGATTTGGCTATCCCAAATAATGTAATTTCGATTGTATAATCTTGTGACTTAATTTTATGGTTTTTTTACTTAAACAATTTAAAGCAATAAGCCATTCACTCACATTTCTTTTTCAGGCTTCTGGTGTGACCGTATCAGACGTGTGTAAGACCACGTACGAAGAAATAAAGAAGGATAAGAAGCATCGCTATGTAATATTTTATATACGAGACGAAAAACAAATCGATGTGGAAACTGTCGGCGACCGGAATGCTGAGTACGATCAATTTCTTGAAGATATTCAGAAGTGTGGGCCTGGGGAATGCCGGTAGGTATAAATCGTTCTACTTATATGATTTCATTGTAATGTGTGATTTATTTCAGCTATGGTCTGTTCGACTTCGAATACATGCATCAATGCCAAGGAACATCTGAAAGTTCCAAAAAGCAGAAACTGTTTCTTATGTCGTGGTGTCCAGATACTGCCAAGGTATTTTTATAACTTACGACCGCGAGCTTATTTAACTAAAACAAATGTATTTAAATAGATATATGTATGTTATAGTAACCATTTACTAGGGATTTTCGATAAGGACGTTCAATTTTCAAAAGTAAATCAAACAAGTTGTGTGAGATGTCCACTAATTTTCATAATTTCAAAATATGGCTTAACATGAGTAATATAACGCCGTTTAAGCCATCTGTGGGCACTCGTTTCTGGCCAGACTATATTGAATTTGGGGTCCACTTTAAGTAAAGTTGTAGTTAAGCTATCGAGCTCATATTTCATGATATCCTCAAATGATTCTTTCTAAACACAAAAACCAAGCCAGTTATACATTTTTTACATAAACAAGACTACACCTTTTCAAGTTCGATTTCAGAAAGTGTAAAATCAATTTCAGAAAGCGTAATTTCAATTTCAGAAAGCGTAAATTCAATTTCGGAAAGCGTAAATTCAATTTCAGAAACACATTCAATTTCAGAAAGCGTAAATTCAATTTCAGAAACCGTAAATTCAATTTCAGAAAGCGTAAATTCAATTTCGGAAAACGTAAATTTAATTTCAGAAACATAAATTCAATTTCAGAAAGCGTAAATTCAATTTCGGAAAGCGTAAATTCAATTTCAGAAAACGTAAATTCCTGCAAACACGGCAAACACACTTCTTCTTTCACACTTTCTTCTTCCTAACTTCCTCAATGAGCTGCTCCGTCTTGTCCATTTTCTAAAACATACGAAAGGGAGAGACAAAATTGATTATTTGGCACAATTTTTTATTGAAATTTGAAGCACTTACAACTTTGCAACCTTAAAGTAGCACAAATCACAAAATTTTTGCAGAATTTTCCTTTGTTTATACAAGGTGCAACCCAAAGTAAACAGGACTTTTATAAAATAAAGAAAACGGATGATTATTTTTGTATAATTCTTTTTATTTATTCAAAATACTCTCCTTCTGCTTCGATACAACGTTTTGCACGGTCCAAAAGCATTTGGAATGAGTGTTTTAGGTCATCGGCCGGCATCGCCTTCAGAATGTTGGTACAAGCCTTTTGGATGTCCTCAACGTCCTTATAACGGTTTCCTTTCATCGGCAAATGCAACTGACCGAATAAGTAGAAGTCACAGGGAGCCATATCAGGCGAATACGGTGAATGATTGATGGTAAAAATGCGATTTTTGGTCAAATAATCGGTCGTAACTAGGGCTCTGTGAGCCGGTGCATTATCATGCAATAAACGCCAACTTCCTTCCTCGCGATATTCTGGCCGAATACGACGAATGCGATGCACCAAATGCTTCAAAACTTCAACATAAAACAAAGCGTTAATTGTTTTTCCCGGTGGAACAAACTCTCGATTAATTATTCCCTTTGAATCGTAGAAACAAATGAGATGAGTTTTGATTTTTGACTTCTCACGGCGGGTTTTTTTCGGATTTGGCTCATCTGGGTGCTTCCATTCGGCACTTTGACGCTTTGTTTCGGGATCATATTGAAAGCACCACGTTTCGTCACCGGTTACGATGTTGAACAAGAAATTTGGATCACGTCTGGCTTCCCGAACGATGTCTTTTGCGTGCACAATTCTCTGCGCTTTTTGGTCGTCGGTTAAAGTGTGCGGAATGAAGCGAGAACACACTTTACGGAGACCCAAATGTTCGGTTAAAATGCGATCAATTGATGTTTTGGAGATGTTCAATTCCATTTCCATCAATTCCAATGATGATTTTTGCTGCATTTTGATAAAATCACGCACAGTTTTGATGGCATCGTCAGTAATCACAAATTTCGACTGGCCGACGTGTTCGTCGTCATTCAAGTCTTCACGACCATTCTTGAATCGATTCAACCACTCATTAACACGGCCACGGGATAAACAATCATCACCATAAACTTGCTTTAACAATTTAAACGTTTCGGTAAACGTTTTACCAAGTTTAAAACAGAACTTAATATTAGCTCTTTGTTCGATCGACATTCTCGTACCAAAGTTAAAAACATACTGTCACATTGAGCGGGATATTTCGGCGTCTACTAGACCAAATGTCATGAAATTTAGACAGTATGTGAATGAAAGATGTACCTTTCCAACGCATGTCCTCACACATAGATGGCGCCACCAGAAACGTCCCTATTGCAAAAGTCCTGTTTACTTTGGGACGCACCTTCTATTTTCGATTTTCACCTCTGACAGCTGCACAGCTGATTGGTTCGCACGACGACTGCGATTAGATTTTGTTCTATCGCAGTCGTCGTCGTTGTGGGCAATCACATGCACTGCTGTGTGTTTTAATTTTGACAGCGTACGTTCGGTGCGTAAAAATCGGCCGACGATTTGATTCTGTTTATACTATTGTTTATAAATATTTGTTTTTGTTTGTTCCTTATTCAGTCCCCTATGGAGCATAGGGCTGTAACTAGGTTTTTTCATCTGACCCGATTTGAAGCCCTTTTTCGTGCCATCCTATGTAATAGTAACATAAGTCAGTTGGCACAAAATTTACCTGGTTCAAGTGGTTTTCACTCGTCTTAACTTCTATTTTCTTTTGGGTTAGTAAATTACACTACTCGACACGAAAAATGCTCCTAAAAATAAAAGTATTTTTTAGACTAATCTTCGGCTGCTGAACACGAAACTGAAAATCAAAAAATTTTCTTAAGAAGCGTTTTCGAAAAATCTTCGAAAAACTCGTTTTTTCCCTCTTATTTCAGTTATGAGCACATATCTCGTAAACCAACCATCCGACTAACACAGTTAACTAACCTTTCCAACGATATATCGATTGTCCAAATCAGATGAGATTTGGGGAAGTTATTGACGATGAAACTTGAAAAAAATTGAATTTGTTGACCATTTTCAAAAATTATACATTTTCGAATCGTTTTTTTATAGATAAAATAAATGATCTCCTCTGGTTTTAAAATCTAAGATGAAAGATATATTATTTGAGCAAATATTAAGCCTAACATCAATAGAATTGAAAGAAAAATTACAAAGTTATGATGCACGGAGTGAAAACACCAACTTTTCATTTATTACACCGAGCGAAAAATTTTTTAAATTTTTCCGAGACCCATCCAAATGTTGATATAGACGTGAAACTAGAGGTCATTTATAATATCCAAGCATAGTCAGTTTTTCATTTTCTGACCCAAAAACCTTTTTAAAGTACTTTAAAATTTTAAGGACATACACATTTCAAATATTTTTTTAAATATTTGCGATTGTGCAATGATGAAGAAATGGGTATCAAATGAAAGAGAAAAAATGTCTCCTCTTAACTAAATTTTATATTTTTAACTTTCAGGACCAAAATATGTCAGGTATGCAAAACATAAATGTTTTGGATCTCAGTCTGTAGATTCATACATATAAATTTTTTTCTATTTCAAAGTTCTGAAAGTTCAAAATAGAAAATTTAGTTAAGAGGAGACAATTTTCCTCTTTCATTTGATACCCATTTCTTCATCATTGCACAATCGCAAATATTTAAAAAAATATTTGAAATGTGTATGTCCTTAAAATTTTAAAGTTCTTTAAAAAGGTTTTTGGGTCAGAAAATGAAAAACTGACTATGCTTGGATATTATAAATGACCTCTAGTTTCACGTCTATATCAACATTTGGATGGGTCTCGGAAAAATTAAAAAATTTTTTCGCACGGTGTATTAAATGAAAAGTTGGTGTTTTCACTCCGTGCACCATAACTTTGTAATTTTTCTTTCAATTCTATTGATGTTAGGCTTAATATTTGCTTAAATAATATATCTTTCATCTTAGATTTTAAAACCAGAGGAGATCATTTATTTATCTATAAAAAAACGATTCGAAAATGTATAATTTTTGAAAATGGTCGAAAAATTCACATTTTTACAACTTTCATCGTCAGTACCTTCCCCAAATCTCATCTGATTTGGCCAATAGATATATCGTTGGAAAGGCTAGTTAATTGCCTTCTGAACGACGGCCCACTTGTGTTAGTCGGATGGTTGGTTTACGAGATATGTGCTCATAACTGAAAAAAGAGGGGAAAAACGTGTTTTTCGAAGATTTTTCGAAAACGCTTCTTAAGAAAATTTTTTGATTTTCAGTTTCGTGTTCAGCAGCCGAAGATTAGTCTTAAAAATACTTGTGTTTCTAGGAGCACGCGATGAACCCATTTTTTGTCGATTAGTGTTATAGTTTCCGTTGGAAAAGAATGTCTGAACATATTCAAAATATTTTTTTATTTATATTTTATAATTATATTTGTAATATTATTACAGCCAAATAGTTATACCTCACCGAAATCATTATCATTAGAAAACGTTGTTATTTCAGCTAAAATATTTTTAAAAAGCTCAGCGGTGTGGGCAAGGTTAGGGTTTTTGGTGTAGAAAATGACGTCATCAGCGTAGAGTTGGCATTCGATTCCGCGATCGTTGTAAGTGTATTGAACAATTTCGTCGAACGCAGTTATAAAGAGAAAGGCGGATAAGGGCGACCCTTGGGGGGTGCAATTGTCTAATGAGGCTAAGTCTAACAGGAAGCCATTAATTTTTACTTTAAATTTTCTGTGGCAAAGGAAGTTTTTGACGAATTTCTTAATTTTAAGGACAAATTTCCACCTGTCTGGTTGCTTCAGTACTATGGGCATACCATTGCGGTCGAAGGCTTTCTGAAAGTCGATTGCCAGAATTGAAACATGGTTTTTTGATGAAAAAGGGCATTAGTGGTGAATTGGTCCATACGTAAAAGGGCATCGATTGTGCCATGACCTTTTTTGTATGCTGTTTGTTTTCGGGTTATGAGCTTTCTTTTGTTGCTATACCACATAGAAAATAGAATAGAATTGATAAGGGTATATTGCACTGAGACCAGGATTGATCTATTGTGCACCCTACAATTGTTAGAGTACATCCCCTAGACCTACTGCCCTAGTGAAACTTAGTAATTCGCGGGGTTTAGGTGTTTGACGTCCTCTTCTGCAAGCCGAAACTGGCCCAGGTAACGCAACCTGCTGCACAAGCTGCATTACAGTGCAATATGATGTTTTCGGGAGTCTCCTCTGCTGTTTTGCAGAGTCTACAAACGCTTACCTGTTTTATCCCGATTGTTTGCATGTGTTTCCTCAATTTGCAGTGACCAGTTAGAAGACCTGTGGCCTGTCTAAGCGAGTTTCTCCTTAGTTTGAGGCATTCTTCACTCCATTTGGGGTTATAATCTTTGATGAAGATTGTCGATTGCCTGAGACCGGAGGCGCTGGCCCAGTGTTCTGTGTTCCTGATCCTTTTCTCAAGTCTCAGTGACTCCGTTATGGCGCTTCTGCCCAGCCCAATTAAGTGTTCAGATCCTAGGGGGAGCGTGGCTGCCGCGGTTCTAGGGAGACTGTCCGCCTCCTCGTTTCCTTCGATACCTGTGTGTCCTGGAACCCAGAGGATCTTCACCTGGTTGCATTTGCCAGTGCATTCAATGCCTCAATGCATTCCAGCACTAATCCTGAGGTTATCTCATATGAGATTAGTGCTTTGATGGCTGCTTGGCTGTCGGAGCAGATGACGATGTCCTGCCCTCTGTACGCACGTTCGAGATTGAAGTGCACACAGAGCCTGATATCATACAGTTCAGCCTGGAATATGCTGGGTGTTTTCCCCATGGGCTCATAGTGCTTGAGGCGAGGTCCAAACACCCCTGCCCCTGTTCCCTCGTGCGTTTTCGAGCCGTCTGTAAACCACTTAATTGTGTGGTCTGAAATGGATCTGGTGGTCTTCCCAGGCCGAGTCTACTTTATTGCTCATATAAACTCCGAAGTGTTTCGTAGTTATATGTTCTTGTTGTTGTGTCCATCGGATACAAAATATAAGGGTTACTAGTGGATAGCACGTCTAAGTCTTTATGCCTAAGGATGTGATCCTCCCTTTTACTGGTTCTGGCCAGTCCAAGGATTGTACGCTTGGCCGCCATCTCAATTGCTCGGTGCAATGGCGATATGTTAAGTATCACCTCCAGTGCCGCCGTGGGACAGATTCTATAGCTCCTGTAATGCACGTGCACGGAAGTCGCTGGACCTTGTCGAGTCTTTTCCTCACTGTCGTGAGTGTGGCTCTTGGGGCCCATGCCACTGCTTCATATGTGAGTACTGGCCTCACAATCATGGTATACATCCATTTCAGTATGCTCGGCTTACATCCCAAGTTTTGCCTGCTAAGGATCTCCAAGGATCTACCATGACCGCCTTTGTTGCTTTGCTGATAACTGCCTCCGCATGCTGGTTCTAGAGCAACTTCGATTCTAGTGTTACACCTAGGTACTTCACATCTGGTGAAGCTATGCTCTTCCCGAGCAAGCGTATTTATCATATTCATTAAATAATCTAGAAATACATTATTCCTTACAGATTATGTAGAGCTAATGAGACCATTACAGTTAGTTACTATGCAATTAATTCATTTAGTAATTAATTCATTAATTCATTTTAAAGTTATGTTTAGAGGTGGAAAAGTCAATTGCTAAAGAATTTGAGAGCATGTTTAGTTCTTTTAAGGCTCTATATATGGGAGCATGGGAAGCGTACATAGTTCTGACGCATTCAAGGAAAAATATATTATTCCGAAGGCTTCTAGTAGGAATATGAAACGAAATGCGCTCAAGCAGGCATGGCGAATCAATCACTCCACTTATAATGTCAAAAACAAAGGAAAGTGAAAGGATAACCCTCCTACTCTGTAGTGACTTTAAATTGATTAACAGACATCTTTCGTTATAAGAAGGAATCTGATCTATAAAATTCAGTGATCTCAAATCGTAGCAAATCGAGCAAATCGTACAAACGATTTCTGAATGCGTTCAAGTCTATTGATATGAAAAACATGATAAGGTCGCCAAATAAGCACGTCATACTGCACTGCGATGCGGTATGCCGCAGTAGAAGACAGCACCTGGGCCAGTACTGGCTTGCAGAAGAGAACGTCAAACACCTTCTTCCACGTGAGTTACTAAGCTTCATTAGGTCTGTGGGATTGGGGGAAGTTCTCTAAAGTTGTAGGGGGCACAATAGATCAACTTTGGTCTCAGTGCACATTTCCCCTTTCAAATCTATCTATCTAAGGTCGCCAAATAAAGGCGTCATATTCCAGCTTAGATCGAACCAGAGAGTTGTACAGTAATTTTAGAGTATATGGGTCAGTGAAATCAGATCCAAAGCGTCGAATGAATGCTAGTATAGAATAGGACTTGGCAATGGTGTAATTAAAGTGACTATGAAATAAGAATTTTGAGTCAAAAACTACACCAAGTTCAGAGATTTCATAGGAAGTTTTTAATCGGGAACCACGGATGAAATACGAAGTAGGAATTACGGAACGGGATTTGGAGAAGGACACATGAGAACACTTACTAATATTTAGGAGCAAATGATTTTGGTGACACCAGGCTACAACATTGTTTAGATCTGATTGCAACTTAACCGAGTCAGCAGGACGCGAAACACAATTGAAGATTTTTAGATCATCAGCATACAAGAGGAATTTAGAAAACTTAAAGCATTCAGAGATATCGTTGATAAAAATGACAAAGAGCAAAGGACCAAGAATACTTCCTTGGGGGACACCGGATGAGGCAACAAAGGAATGGGAGCGAGTGTTGTCAACAACAACTGCACAGTTACGGAGGGAGAGGTACGATTTACATTTGGATAAATCCCAAACTAGCCAATTTTGAAACTAGGATTGAGTGACTCACTTTGTCGAAAGCTTTCGAAAAGTCAGTATAAACAGTATCTACTTGAAGGCGATCATTAAAAGCGGACATACAAAATTCCGAGAAAACCGCCAGATGAAATGCTTTACTGTAAAAAACAATTTTTGTTTAACAATGAATTCAAATAAAAAAAAAATAAAAATTCACTTTTGAAAATGGGCGTAATAAAACTGACATTCCAAGCGTCAATAAATTCACCAGTTTTGGAGGGATTTATTGAAAATTAGAAGAAGGGGATAAGCAAAAGCAGACCAACTCTTAAGGAGATAAGGACCATCAATATCCGTGTTAGAGGAATTTTTGATATGCCGAAGACCATCCAAAACATCGTCAAGGGATAGAGAAAGCGAACCAAAATTAATGGGGGAATTAACGTTCGGTTTGACATCAACTGAACCAGTGGCAGGTTCAAACTTTGCTCGGAAAAAAAACGCAAAGAGATTAGCTGCTTCCAGGGGAGAAGAAGTATGTTTACTGTTATAGAACACTTCAGAAGGTATACTTAAGCACGACCTTTTTGAATTTACAGAATGCCTTTGGATTTGATTTAATATCTAACTCGAATTTACGAGCATAGTTTCGTTGAAGGACCTTACTCAAGGATTGGAACTCCATCGAATAGCGCCGAAATTTATCTCTGTAAAGTAGGGAGTTTGAAGATTTGAATTTTTTTAAAAATTTATTTCTCAAATTCTTTAGCTTTTTTAACTCTTAAGTGTACCACGGAATACTATAGCATTTCTTAATTTTTACGTGGTATATTCCTAACGCAAATATCACTTATCTTAAGTTTAAAAATATCAAAACATTTCCCAATCTAAAGTAGAAATTTCCTCATTAAAACTAGAATGCCCAAGGTAGTAATTTTGACTACCTTGAGGTCTTTTATTGTAAATAACTTTTGTTGCATCGCTTTTTAAAAAAATAGGGTAAGATGGGGCTAACGGTAACACTAAATCTCAAATGTGCAGTCTCATTGTATGTGTCATACTATGAGACATGTTTGGTTGGTGAAAGTTTTTTTTCCCTTCCAGTGACAGATCGTCGAGCAAGCCTATCGTTTTTTTGTACTCCTCGCTGCAATTTTTTCGGTCCACAGAATTTGAACTTTTTCTATATAATGTTTTATATTTTCATTTAAAGGTTAGTGTTTTTTAAACTAGAAGGCGAGTACTTTCGAGTGAATATAGAGCGTTTTTGGTTTTGTTTTGTGAAATTAGTTTGGCATCATCGAATAGACAGAGGCATACCATGGGGCTATTCCCCACACTTTGGTATGGGGCTATTCCCCGCACCTCCATTTTTAGTTCTATGCATACAGCGTCATTTAGTTGTCATTATGCTTGACAATTGAGATGTTTTTAGTTTGTTCTTCATCGATTCACTTGGTTATTTCGCTGTTTTTGGCCCGTGGCGCAAAGCTGCAAATAAACTTTGCAAGGATTGGGTCGATACTCATCCAGGTAAAGTGATGCAAATCTATGATTTGCCACCCATTTTCAAAGATTCTTTATCAGTGGGGGCAACGGAATCAAATATTCAGGCTGGCTTTAGTGCGCCGGGAATTTGGCCACTGAATCGGTTCAAGTTTCAAGACATCGATTTCATGCCAAGTGCGACAACCGATCGTCCGTTCATTCCAGCTAACAGTATTGCCAAGGCCGATATTCCGATGGCAGTGGATATTGAATTGCCTCACAATATCTCACAGCAAAACATTGAATTTGACGATGATGAAGATGATTCGGCTCAGCGTCGTCCATTGGGCAGAACATCAACACCAACAAATTCCACTCAAGACTTGGTTTCATTGCTGCGAGACATTCGGCCGACTCAACAAGCACCACCACGTTCCGAAAACGCTCGTAGTCGAAAAAGAGGAAAAACGACTATTTTAACATCCGACGAGTCGATTCAAGAGATTCGAGCTGAAAAAGAAGCACATGATGCTAAACAAACGGCCAGCCAAAATCGAAAAGCTACTGCTGCGAAGAAAAAAGCCGCTGTATTGAAGAAATTGACTGCTGAAGCAAAAAAAGCAGCCACAAAAAGGTCTATCGGCACAACCCCATCGACACCAGGACGTGTGAGCAAGCGGCGTAAGACCACCGTGGAATATGTCGATGAATCAAACTCCGAAGAAGATTAAATGGTTTTAATTTCCCTCGTTCTCATTGAATTTTTCATATTTTTCTGACAAAATGCATTTTTTCCATGTCAACTTTTGAACTTGTGTAAGATTATGAATAAAAAAACACAAAAAATATTTAAAAAAAACAAGTTTGGATACTTATTTTCGAGTTCATTTGCTTTGAAAACGACAAAATCGGGGGTGCGGGGAATAGCCCCAGGGGGTGCGGGGAATTACCCCACCGGCGGGGAATAGCCCCACAATTTTCGATTTTGGGACAATGGCTGCAGCTCGTTACGGGTAAATCACACACTATAAGTAATGTAGTAACAAAAGTTGCGCGTTGGGTCCAGCTTTCCAACGATACCACTCTTGTCTCGAAACTCAATCCGAGTCGCGAGATATTCGGATTTATGCTTACATGCGGGGAATAACCCCATCTTACCCTATCTTACGTGACTTTTATTAATTCTAAAAGCTAAATCGAATAAATAAATTTAAAATATTGTAAGAAAATTGTTTACCCCAATTTTGCAAAATTTATCTTAAATGCCCAAAGGTAGTCATTTTGACTACCTATATACAATTTTCAGCAAATCTTACTGATAAATAGATAAATATGCATCTTCAATTGCGAAATATGAAAATTTCAAATAACTGCAAACATTTAAAAAAATAATATCATAGTAGACTTTGACAATTCCCAAGTATTTCAAATTAAAATGCACTCATAAAATTCATTCACAAATTCCAAATTTAAAATTTCATTCCATTTTATCCCATTTATGTGTAAAGTGCGCTATTTTATTTAATTAAATTTACTTTGTAAACCAGAAAAAATAAAAATCAAATGCTTATTTTAGTTTAATCTCGTATACATTTATTCATATTTGCTACTTAAAAAACAATAAAATAAAAAAAATCAGTAAACAATAAAGTAGTCAAAACTACATATGGGTATTTTAGGTATGTCAGATTCTCGGGAATTCTAGTGTTAACAATGTCAAAATTGCAGCGTTTGAAGCAAAAGTTATTCGATTGATTATTACCACAAAAACCTTTAAAGTCATAGAACTCTAATAGAATATCAAGCGGTACATGGTGTAAACCAGACCTTGAAAAATTCAATGAAAAATTCATGTTATCGTTTATGAAGACAAGATCGAGAATTCTAAATAGCTTATTTCTTAGCTATTTATTTGGACAAGATCCAGACTTAAGAAGATGTCAACTAAGTAGGATTCGGCGAAACTATTAATGTTTTTAGGAAATAAAGCAAACTTACTATCTATGTATGACCATTCTACATTGAATAGGTTGAAGTCGCCAAGAATACAGAAGTTACAGCCCACATGAGTGGAGACTAAAGCCTGAATAACACATCGGCTGATAAGTCCCCGGTCCGACCCATAGTAAGCGCCACAAAACGAGAAATAATATTTTTTATTTTAAGTAGTAACCTTCAAACGGTACTTGTAAAAATTGCATTACGATGTTACGTTTGGTTCATAAGTAACAATTATTTTAGTAAAACAACTTTATTCGTTTTCAGAACAATAAAAAAAAGAATTTCGAGTTCTCATAAAACATCGCTTTTGGATGGGAAAAAACACCATTGAAACAAAAGCCTGGCTCGATAAGTGTTATCCGGACTCAGCACCCGGCCATTGTTGATTGGTTTGCTCAATTTAAACGTGGTCGTACGAACACCGATGATGCGCCGCACTGTGGGCGGCCAATTGAGGTGGTTACACCGGAAAACGGTAAAAAAAAGTCCATAAAATCGTTTGGGAAACCCGTTAATTGAAATTGCAGGAGATAGCTGATACTATCAAAGGAGCGTGCGGGTTTTATTTTGCATTACATTTGACCCTGAGAAATCTGTTTTCGAAATGGGTGCCGCGTTTGCTAGCAGACAGGACAATGCACAGTGCCACAAGTCTCTCGCTACGATGGCAAAATTACGCGAACTGAACTTCGAATGACTTCCGAACCCACCCTATTCTCCAGACTTGGCTCCCAGTGACCTTTATCTGTTCGCAGACTTAAAAAAAATGCTCTCCGGAAAGAAATTTGGCTCGAATAAGGAGGTGATCCTTGAAAAAATACCTATTTTAAGGCCAAAGATAATTCGTTTTACAAGAAAGGTGTCGAAATGTTAGAGAAGCGCTGGAATGAATGTATCATTCTTGAACGAAACTATGTTGATGAAAAAAATCGAATTTCTCAAAAAAATATTTATTTTCTGCACTAGACCGGGGACTTATCAGCCGATGTGTTATTATCGACATGCGCTTTGTACAATGCATCAGTACTGGGCGGAGGATATACGAAGCGGAGATATAAGTTTTAGAGATTCCATGAACTAGGACGCAGCGATCGATCCAAGAGGGAGTCTTCGGTAACCAAATGCACCAGTGATGAGCGTTAGCACCGCTGCGCAGCGATTAGAACTCCACCACCTCTTGAGTAACCCGTTTTCTCAGCATCGCGGTCCTTCCGATAAACGTTGTATAATTTGCCATCAAAGAATTCACTGTCATAAAATTCCGAATTCAGCCACGTCTCAATCAGAACGAAAATGTCATATTCCAAGTGTGAACTCATATCGAAGAGAGATTTAGACTTAATACGCAAGCCAGAGACATTTTTAAAGTACAGTAGAATCCCGATTATCCGGATCAAATGAAACCAGGGGTATTCCGTATAATCGAAAATCCGGATAATCGATTTCAAAGCAAATCAAACAATATTAAAACTTTAATATTTTTTATTATGTAACGGATTTTACATGTGTCATTTAGAAAATACTATATATAAAAAACGAGTTTAACGATAGATAATGAATTACATAATACCTATGTAATTTAGAATTTTGATTGGAATGAATAATGAGTCACATCTTTTCATTGCGGCCAAGTCCCTGATGCGCTTCAGTTGTAGCAACTGTATAGGATCCGATTCGTCCTGTCTTTCAAGCCACTTAAAAGCAACATCTAGAGCTTCAAAAGCTTCTGCGTGAAATGGTACTTGACATTCTTCCCCAGTTTCAGTTTCTTCTTCATTTTCTCTCTCGTTACTGTTCAAATCCTCAATGATTTCTTCATCAGTTAAGATTTGGAATCCAGGGTCTTCACTATCGCAGTTCAGCCATTCTTTAATGCTCTCTTCATCGCACCCTTCACCAATGCTAAGAATTTTCATTGCTTCTGTTATTTCTTTCAAATCGTCGGGCAGATGAATTGAAGAATTAGATAGAGTTAATTTTAATAATTTATTCCACGCCCTTTTTAATGTTTGCGATTCCACAGAGTTCCACGCTTCTACTAGCATATAACAACAATCTTTTAAATTAATTTCCTTAAACAAATTTAACGTCGTTTCTATTTCACTGGCGTCTGCTGATAAAAGGCGACGCAGTAGCTGCTTTCTGTATAAACGCTTTAAAGTTTCAATGACACTTTGGTCCATAGGTTGCAATAGTTACGTTAGGGGGCAAAAACTTAACTGTGAACTTCCCATTTTCTCGATTTAGTGTTTCAGCGGAAGGATGCGTTGGCGCATTATCTAATAACAACAATACATTGCCCTCTTTTCCCACGTCCTTTTGAAATTTCTTCACCTCAGGAATACACGTATTTTCATACCAAGTAAGAAAAATATCTGTGTTCATCCACGCTTTTTGTTGGTTAGCGTAAGTTAAGGGGATTTTAACATTTTTGAAGCAGCGCGGATTTTTTGATTTACCAATAAGTAGCAGTGGCAATCGATGTGTTCCTTTAGCATTTGCGCAAACCATAACTGTTACTCTGTCCTAACTCACTTTGTGCCCCGGTGCTGCATTTTCACGACGCGATGCTAATGATTTGCTTGGTAGAGCTTTCCAATTCAGACCTGTTTCGTCGGCATTATATATAAAATCTAAATCGTATTCTTTTTCATCTATAAATTCTTTTAACTCTACAAAAGAGTCGGCTGATGCAACGTTAGCAGACAGTTTTTCTCCTTGAATCTCCAGTTCTCGAATTCCATGTCTAGATTTGAATCTTGCTAACCATACACAGCTTGCCTTGAAAGAGGTATCACCACCAAGCTTTTGATTAAAATCCAATGCTTTTTCACATAACAGAGGTCCAGATATGGGCTGGCCACATGCTCTCTTTTGTAAGAACCAAGTAAAAACTGCGTTCTCTAAAATTTCATTTTGAGATTTTTTCATGACTACGTTGCGAGCTTCCATCTTCTTTCTCAAGCGCGCAGGTGAATTTCATTATGGAATCAGAATTCTTTTTAATGTCTGATATCGTAGAAGTTCCTACACCATATACTTGTGCCAACTTACTACCAGATTCACCATTGTTTAAACTTTCAATTATTTTCACTTTATCTTTAAGAGACAACACTACTCTTTTTCGCTTGGACATTTAAATTTCCAACACAAAAATAAAAGACAACCTATCAGTTGAACGCTATCAAAGAAACTGAAACAATAACCAACACTATCCCGCAAACAAATGACAGCGGGAGTACACGGTCGGAGGCGGGAATAAACTTGTCGTAACATGTCGCGTTACACCGTCAAAACATTTTTAAATTGACAGTTAGAGCCGAGACAAATGAGTCCGGATAATCGGATGTTCGGATAATCGGGATTCTACTGTATATTTTTAGACACTTAGGGCCGTTTTCTCAACTTACCTTTAACTTTAAAGTTCACTTTAGCGGGCCGATAAACTCATTTTCGTTTTCTCAACCGCTCGTTAAGCTATCCTCCCGATAAAATTTACCGGTCAGATTGAGTGCCTGTTAAACTTTAGAGTGAACTTTAAGTGGAAGTGGTGCCTAGTACATGCATATGTTTGTTTACAAACAAAAAACAGCTGATAATGAAATTACAATTTGAAATGAAATTTGAATTTGAGATCTTTCGGTATGGAAAATAGGCGTGTTTTTTATATTCATGCACTGGAAGACGCTTTTGAAGGTACGGAGCCGCAAAATGCGGCAAATAAACCATATAAAAGCCGATTGGACAATTTCACTGTTTTGCACTGCTGACATTTCCAATCGCTGCTGGGCCGCCATCTGTGCGATACGTCTCGCTCTTCTCCGCTGCAAGTTCCAGCTTGGACTTGCGCTTCAAGCTGTCAAACTTGCCCCCTCAACGATTTCCAACGTCGGGACACGCCTGATTTGGCAGTAAAAGCATCAGCAAGATTTTGCCAGGCAAAATTCTTCTTTTTTTCCTTCCAAAATAATTATAATTTTTCAAAAACAGCTGATTGCGCCGCCAAGTGCTGCCCATTGTAGACCAGTGTTGCCAAAAAATCAGACTTGTTAAATTTATATTTATCAGGCAGTTGAGAAAACGAAAATAGTTACCGGGCACTTTAAAGTAACCTTTAGCTAAAGGTCACTTTATCGGTAAGTTGAGAAAACGGCCCTTAGTCTGAGGATGACCAGCGGCATGAGGAGCGGTACTCAAGTGGTTCCATCCTCGTTTCCTGGTTGCTGAAAAACTTAAACGGGCGTACCCTTACATCAACAGGCCATATCGCTGAGTTAAGTAGAGGGTCGTAGTGCATTGCGGAAATTCCCAATTTGAAGTACACACGTTTCAGGGAACACACGTCCACATTCTTTTTGACAAGCCTGTAGCAGGTGATCATTTTTGCCTCAATGGAGGAGTGCTTCGAGACGTACGCGACGATGTTATCCGCAGTGACTGAGGGCTTAAAGGATGATAGGTGTAGCCACTTCATTCTATGTACGACATCTAATTCATCACTCACATTACAGCCGACAATGCTTTGGGTTTTTAATTTCTTGCTGGGTTTACTAGTAATCGTAGCAGTAGAGACTGAGGCAGCGGGCACACCTGGATTGTTATTTTTCTCGTCCGGAACAAGCGAGCGAGCGACGTTAGCGTAGGAAGCAGGCGAAACAACAGCGTTCGAAGCAGAGGTAACGACCGGAGTAACAATGTTCGGTAAAGCAACAGAGTTCCATGGGTTGGTCGTGCGTGCCAGAGGAGCAGCAGACGACTGATATTGGGAGAAGCGTTGATCAGTAGCAGTTGAGCGAGAGTGATTAGCACCAAGAGCAGCGGGGGCAGGCGAGACTGCAGTCGAGGCAGGTGCAGTCAGCGAAGAGATAGTTTGACGCATCGTGTTGCTGTTCTCACTTTTGTTGTTTTTTATCATGACACCCACATGTAGATACGCTGGCATGAAGATCTTTGATCTCAGCAACCGCGTTTATAGATGTCACTCTCTCATCCCGAATAACGGGAGGAGGGGGAGAGCAGATAGAGCACACAGTTTTTCAAAAAAATTGCTTGCCTGAGTTAAGCAGGCAAAAGACCAACACAATTCAAGTGGAACAAATCTTTACATTTGCCGCACTGCACTTTAGCTTGGTTACGATCCACTTTTTTTTTTTCTTTTAACAGGAACAAACGCGCAGGGGATGACCCCTATTAATGCGAAGCATTGCGTTGGTTCAGGAGGGATATAAAGGTTAGGAGTTGCCTGCACTCACAAGGCATTTTATGCATTAAGCGAATATGCTTAAAACGTTTATTATGAAAAAAAAGTCACTATCTCGAGCACAGTATTTTGATATTCGCTTTGAGTTAAGATGAGGCCATATGGGAATAGAGACACCAAAAACACGGAGCGCAGCAAAAACACGTACGCTCACGACCAAAGCTCACTTATCATGTATTGTCCGCATGTTTGGCAGCTTTCTTTTCCATGTAACAGGTACTATGGTGGTTTTGTCCGGGTTTATTCGCAGGTCTACTCGGGCACACCATTCTTGGGTTATTTTTAAGCCTCTCTGGATTATGTCGCAGAGAGTCTTCAAATCTTCCTCTAGCGATAATGACAATGTCGTCGGCATAACCTTGACACGTTATGCCGTTGCTTGTCAGTAGTTCAAGGAGCTTATCCACTACAAGACTCCACGGCAGCGGTGATAGTACCCCGCCCTGTGGACATCCTCTTTTTGCAAGCACGCTCCTGGTGGTAGTGCCCACCTTCGTTATAGCCGATCCGGTGGAGAGCATGGCTCTTATCCAGCGGCTAAGCGAGGCTTCTACTCCTCTCCTGCTGAGCGCTCTTTCTATCGCCCCATGCGAGGTGGTATCGAAGGCTCCCTTGATATCCAGAAAAGCGCACAATGTAATCTCTTTGTTTTTAAGAGCTTCTTGGATTGAACTCTTAAGCTGAAATAGGGCCGTCTCTGTTGATCTGCCTTCCCTATACGCATGTTGTTTTGCGTGCAGAAGTGTTTTTTAGAGCGCCACGGTTCTCATATACTGATCTAACACCTTCTCCATGGTCTTCATGAAGAAGAATGTTAGACTGATTGGCCTAAACGACTTCGGTTTCGTATAGTCCGTTTAGCTATTTTTGCTAGACAGTTGGGGCATGAACTGGCATGCTCCCATACCTGAAGTTGAGGGCTTTCCCATTTTCCCTGATCTTGGCGAGGGATTTCTCGTAATGACCAGGTTCCACAGCACACACCTGCCCTCCTTCTTGGAAGTAACCACCTTCCAAAGGTTCGCTGTGTTCCTGTCCAGCGCTCCTGGGAAAGAATACGGTGACGTGGTGTGTCTTGGGGACATCATCGCTGAGATGGGGTTATTCCGTAGGCAGGGCCGCTACTCGAATGACCTTCTGAGGACACTCGAGTAGGTTGCGCCCGTCATGGGATTATCCCCAGAATGGTTGCTATATTCGGACCTGCCCGTCCTAGCAACCGGTGCCTGAGTGGTGGTCCTGGATTTATTAAGTTCACGACGTTGGGTGATGTTATCGCTCCCTCTCTTTCACGGCAGAGACGGTTGAGCCGCTGTGACTGTGGCCGCGGGTACTCTGCCATGCTCTACCGCTCTGCTCCTCGATTCCTCCTTACTCAGGCCTTGCCTGAGGTAGCGGAGGTACCACTTTACCCTCGCGCCGCTTTAGCCGCATCTTAGGGGGTCGTCCAGGCCACCTGGCTACCCTAAGGAGGGGAATTAGAGTAATTCTCTCTAAGTTTGCAGCCCGCGCTGTGCCACAGCCACAGCGGAAGTCGACGGGGTATTCCCAGTGCGACCGCAGCGACACTGATACTAGGGGCACTGCCTATAGGTTTTGCTCCTAGCACCAGTCCAGAAGGTACGCTTCCTGGACCAGTAGGAAGAGCTAAGACCGTGCTCACATGGTGGGTGGGTGGGTCTTGACCCACCCACCCATCTGCTCTGACTTGCAAATGCAGTCAGAGCAGAGATGTCAAACAGTGGTCTGCCCCGTATTGAATGCTTGGTATGGGCTCCGCTCCAGACTATTCCATTCCGGTTATCACTCGGATTGGACTAGTCTGCGGCGTCCTTGCCCGCGGCAAGCCCTCACATCACGACAAGGTGGCTACCTTTGGGGAGGTGCTATACCACATAAGTCGATTGTCTAAGATTTTCTCAAGAAGGTAAAGACAAGGTAAAGGTATGATTACACGATGCGTGCAATACACGAATTTTTCGTTATATTGAACAAATTTCATTCGTGCACTGTGTAATATAATGACGAACGTGTACGAATGTTGACGAATTTTAAATGCAGGCGCATTCGTCTCGAATAAAAATTCGTACATTGTACCACTAAGCAAATAAACACATAGAGGTGTCACGCAGTACAAAAATTTTCGGTCACGCAAATCTAGCACAGTAGGTCCCACACGTACTTCGGCTATACGAAGTTTTGTCGCTGGCTTCGGCAAACTTCAATTTTCGAAGATCACCTTCATTCTCTGTTGGGGTGTTCGACAAGGAACATCAATTGCGAGCTGTGCTGTGCTGATTGGCACGAGACGGCGCGCCGCGGGGTACCGTTTGCAAATTCGAATATGCAAGAGTGTGTATCCGTGTGAAAATAAACGTGCGTGTTGCTTGTATATGCGCTGAGGCGATTGAAAACAATACCAGCAACTGCACAAGATGAAAAGCAAATTGAATTTCCATGGCTTTCGGTTCTGCTATGACTAATGAACCATGTGAATTCGCAAAGGCGTACAGTAGAGTGTGCGTTCTTATTGATACAAAAACAAAACCATGAATTTCTGCTGTGCAATGTTGGTATTCATGTAGGCTACGTTGCCTTTTGGCCTAATAAAATTCATACCGATAAATTTTTCAAATTCATATATTATCAGCCCAATCTATACTATTATAGAAAGCCAAGTGTGACGTTGCTTTTTTGAGCCACAATCAGGCAAAAACCGCTGAACCGATTTAGATGAAATAAGCACCAAACACATTTTTAGCTGGGGGAATGGTACATAGGCTATATGAGAATGACCACGCCCCCTTCTTACGCCTACTATGGTAACAAAACTCATCTATGGTATGCTTTTGTAAGGCAATATGGGTATCAAACGATTCAGCGTGTCATTGTGGCAAACATAGGCTATAATATAATTGGCCGCGCCCACTAAACTAACAAAACGAAGCTACGGTACATGTCTGTGAATCAGTATTAATATCAAATGATTCCGTGTTTCATTGATGTTAACATAGGATATATAAGATTGACCACGCCCATATGATATGCCTTTCCGCCACGCCCACTATAATAACAAATCAGCCAAGGTATATTTGTCACAACAATATGGGTATCAGACGATTCAGCGTGTCATTGCGGCAAACATAGGCTATAATATAATTGGCCACGCCCACTTTCCGCGCCCACTAAACTAACAAAACGAAGCTACGGTACATGTCTGTAAATCAGTATTAATATCAAATAATTCCGGGTTTCATTGATGTTAACATAGGATATATAAGATTGACCACGCCCACCTGATATGCATTTTCGCCACGCCCACTATAATAACAAATCAGCCATGGTATATTTATCATAACAATATGGGTATAAAACGGTTCAGCGTGTCATTGCGGCAAACATAAGCTACAATATAATCGGCCACGCCCACTTTCCGCGCCCACTAAACTAACAAAACGAAGTACGGTGCATGTCTGAAAATTAATGTTGATGTAAAATTATTCTGTGTTTCATAGCGGTAAACATAGGCTATATAAGGTTGACCACGCCCACCTTTTACGCCTTCTTGCAATGCCCATTATGATGACAGAAATTAACTGTGGTATATTTGTGCAAATATATTTTTTATGGATATACAAAAATTGTGTGAATCTTTGCAGCAAATATCTATCTATCACTGGTAAAATTTAATGGGCGTTGAACAAGGGGCGTGGTTTTTAAGTGCCGGTGTAACTTTTGAACTACAACTGCGTTCACATCAATGACATTCGGTACAAACGTACGATTTAGTTGTGTTTTTCGATAAGGGGAATGGGGTGGGTTTTTGACAAGGGGGCGTGGCAGCGCCCATACAACTTAAATTTTCAATATGGAATATCTTCGGAATGAGAAATCGGGCAGCATTAAAATTCGGTGCGAGGCCACCGTTTAGATGTGCCGTTTCACTGGTAAAACTGTGTAAGCGTTGGACAAGGGGCGTGGCACTTTTTAAGCAACATAAATGTTTTGAATAACTTTGGAACTACAAATCACACATCAAAGAGATTTGACACAAACTTACGATTTAGATGTGCCCTTCGACATGGGGAATAGGGTGGGTATCGGACGATGGGCATGGCACCGCCCATAGAACTCAAGTTCTTAATGTGTAATATCTTCGGAATTATAAGTCGGCCAGTATTGAAATTTGATACAGCATCATGGTTTAGACGTGTCGTTCAAGTGGTTAAATTGTATAGGCGTTGGACAAGGGCGTGGAACTTTTTTAACGACCCTATTGTTTTGAATAACTTGGGAACTGCAAATCACACATCAAAGATATTTGGCACAGACTTACGATTTAGACGTGCCCTTCGACAGGGAGAGTGGGGTGGGTATTGGACGAAGGGCATGACACCGCCCATAGAACCCAAATTTTTAATGTGGAATAGCTTCGGAACAATAAGTTGGAAAGCTTTGAAGTTTTGAATAGCTTCGTGACATAGATGTGTCATTCTACTGGCAAAATTTTATGGACGTTGAACAAGGGGCGCGGCATATTTTTTGTGACTGAAGTTTTCCGCGTAACTTAGGAACTGAAAGTCGCATATCAATGAAACCGGATCACACCCTTCCACTGGAGGAATGGATTGGGCATTACATAAAAGAGGCGTGGCATCGCTCATAGAGTGTAATATGAAGAAACTTGATTTATTGGGCCCATTGACTTCAAGCTTGCGTGCAAAGCCGCAGGGTCCTACTAGTTCTTAATAAATTCACCATATTGACTATTTGTCAAGAATTGGCATTCTATTTCTAAAAGTAAAAGCTCTGTCCTTGAAAAATTGTCAAAAGTGTAAATGCTATTGAGAATAAGGAGTGCGTCGTTAAAAATTGTGACATCGAAAAATTAAAACATCTCAGCAACCACTAGTCCAATTTTTGAAAAGTCTGGTTTTATATAACATGCCTTTTATGTAGATTTTAGAATTTATTAGAAAAAAATTATAATACATTTTCAAGGGTAAAGTTTCTAACTTTTTCTGGAATACCACTCATAAGGGTTTTCATCTTTCCTTGTTAATTTTTTAATTTTATCATTACCATTTTATCATTAAATACTCATTCAATACTATAAATGGGCATAAACTATTCAATGACAGAGTTTTCATGGCTTACCTGATCAAAGAATGTTTAATTTGAATTTGTATTAACGAAGTTATTAGCAAAATTGCATGTCACAATTTTTAAAGACGCACTCAGCTTACAAATTGAAATTTTTTTTTACACAGCAACATAATCGATATATTTTTTTTTTCTAAAATCATACTATACTTTTCTAAATGATTTTTGGACGCTGATCACAACTGCGTACTTAGTTCTTTGATTGTTTGAGCGGCTTAGGAAATATTGATGGTTTTCCTTGGAGGGCGTTTTACATGTTTTTTGACCATTACATGCATGTAGCTCCTACAAACCTAAAGTCTTAAATGCCATTTTTTTTTAACATAGATTAACAAGACTCTAACTATGTATTTAAAATTTAAAACATTAAAATCGGTTCAAATTTGCAAGAGTTATTAATTTGCAAAGTCAAATTTTCAGTTACTTTGCAAGATTGCGAATACACAAAAGAATTTTGCTTCCAAAAAATATATACCATGGTATTGTCATACAGTGAAAGAAGAATGTTGGGGCTTTCAATTAAAAAAGACGAATGTTTGTAATAGAAAATGTGTACAAATGTAAGTTCTCCATTCATAAATTCAGCAACAAAAGCAAGGATTTACGTTTGAGCTATAATATCGGAGCACAATTTTAGGCAGCAGTATGAAAATGCTCACATTCAACAAATGCCCTCAATTCATAAAATTTTCAGCTTTCGTATTTTGATTTTTTTGCCCCCTAAAAATAAGTATGTCGCAATGAAATATGGAAAAACAGCAAGTAGTTTGCTTAGTGTGTGTGGTTGAAATTTTTACTTGTGTGATGCAACTCTTTTTAGAGTACGCAGTTGTGATCAGCGTCCAAAAATCCTTTAGAAAAGGTTTACTAGAACTCGGAAAAATTGTGGCTGTTGCTCAGTGTTATTAATTATTGTTATTTAGTTGGTATTTATAACTTTTTCTTTATTATTTATTCTTTTTATTTTCTTAAAGTTTATATCATTTAGTATTTGTATGTGTTCTTTAGTATTTTTATTTTATTCTTATTTTTCGTTTTACTTGCAATGTGCTCTTTTAGCCAAATGCAATTTTTTCCAAGCAAAATTATTAAAAAGTAATCTAATCTCTGAAAACCACATTTTGTATTCATCTACTTCTGTTACATTTGCAACACACTAATTGTACAAAAGCTTTTTTATATTGGAGGAATGAGGGGTTTCCTTAAAAAACGTATGAAATGTGTTGTAAACGATTTTTTAAATTAATAAAAAATGAGTCGCTTGGAGCTTTTGGTTTTACTACTATTAAAATAGTTGAAATTGTTGAAAAATATAAACATTTCGTTTCCTTGTAAATTACAAGGCTTCAACAAATTATACAAATTACATTCATGATAAAAACTTGATGGTCGTTACAAAATTTTTGAATTTAAACAAATTTTTTGAGGATTCAACCACGTCAGAATTCGTTTAAATTTTTCAAATCAAACAAATTTCATTTGGATTCATTTCAAAACACGCAACCAGACAGCGCAACGATTAGATTGTTAACGAGCTGTTCTCAGCAAATTTGTTAAAGCAAAAGCGATCGTCAACGAAAATAAGTATACACACAAAAAATGAGCGCGAACAAGGGAAATTGTGTTTTTATTGGCTTTTTTGGTGGTTGATTATTTCATTGCATGTGAAGTTAGCGCACACAATTATGCGAATATTTTCGAATAGCCGAAGTGCGTATGGGACCTGCTGCGCTGGTAACAAGGCGAATCACAGCAGCAGTCGCAACATCACAGCTCGCAGTTGATGTGCGACTGACCACATCAACATAAAGCAAATTATTAGCGAATTAAGAAGTGTGCCGAAGTCATCGCGAATATCTTCGAATAGCCGAAGTGCGCTGGTACACAAATTTGTGCGAGTTGACACCTCTATGTGTTTATTTGCTTAGTGATTGTACGCACTAGGCATCGCAATCCCGGGATCCCGGACATTTTCCAGTCCCGAAAATTCCGGGATTCAAACTCTCTAATTCCGGGATTTTCGGGATTGCATTTAAATGAAATTGCTAACTTGTAATACTTTTTTTAAAAAAATTTTGGAAATTCAGACGAACAAAATTTAACGCAGAAGTAAAGATTTCTTATCTGAGACTTTGATAAAAGAAATTAACCTTTTTTTTGCAATGGAGAGGATAGAGGGCGTCTTTTGCAAAAGGCTGAAGGGATAGAGGCTGGAGGGGATAGAGGGCGTCTTTTGCAAAAGGCTGAATCTGGTTGAATCTGAAAGATGTTATTTGTTTGTTTGTTTATTTGTTTATTAATTAAGTAAGTATAATAAAATTACAGACTGAGAAAATTAGGGGTGGAAATTCAAAATTGGAAAAATATACAAAATACTTATACTTAGATAATATGCTGCAAAATACGTTTAAAAGTGACGCAAGATCAACGCCCAAAGAATTTGAGAGGCTATTAAATTCAGTTAGAACTCTAGTAATAGGAGCATTTTTGGCATAATTGGTCTTGTTGACGCTAACATTAAAAAGCTTAGACCGGCGAAGAGATCTGGCTGGAATATTAAGATTATTTTTTTTCAAGAAGAGACGAGCAGAGTCAGTAAGTCCATTCAATTTGATGTTGTATAAAAGTTTCAATGATGGAAAAGATCTTCTGCTAAGTAGCGATTTCAAGTTTAGAAGCTGACAGCGTGCGTCATAGGAGGGAATCGGATCTGCAAAATTCAGGGATCGGTTGGCCTCCAAATGACGGCTGCATATTCTAGCCTGGAACGAACAAAGGCGGAATAAAGTAAATTGAAAGTATAAGGGTCCGAGAAGGTAGAACAGTTGCGACGAATAAAGGCTAACATAGATACGATAACTTTTTTTTAATCGAAACCGAAGTACAGTCGTGTCTGGATATAGTGAACTAATTATTGCAAGGCCTGTTCACAGTATTGAGGTTGTTCACTATATCAAGATTACAGTTTTGGTTCAAAAACTCTATTTATTTGCTCAAAATACACTTTGTGTATATAAATTCAAGAGATCATTAAAATATATTAAAGAAAACATAAATGTATGCTTATTGAAATAATTGGCGAATAGACGTTTGCTTCTTGCGTTCACAAAGTGACTTTTGAACCGCTTTTTTGCTTAGACTACGCAGTGCTTGTATACCGGCATAATCAGTACTGTTGTCCTCAGCCCAAGCGATAGCTTTTAGCTTGTAATTGCTTTCAAAATTTTGTTCACTATTTAAAGCTTTTCGATTGTTCACTATTTAGAGTACTCCATGTAAAAATTTGGGTGTTCACTATACCCAGACACGTCTGTAATACTAAAAGTACAAACAAATGAACTATTTTATTTTTTTGTGCATTTTATGAATGATTTACATATGTTACAAATCAATAAGTATAGTTAAGTGTTATTTTTGGATAAAACGAAATGTTATTAAGCTGAAGTTAATAATTGAATGAAAATGTTTAAATTTAAATAAAATGTTATTAAACTCAAGATCAAAATCTTGAAATTAACCCAAATGTTATTAAACTGTGTCCATTTTGATAGAAAATATATGATAAACATGTATTTATGCAATTTGGGAAAATTATTTTATTTTAAAAATTTGTTATATGCAATCCCTAGTACATTAAGAAATGCGTTCGCAATTGCACACATTTTTTTAAATTCGGGACGCACACGAATTTTCAAATCCGTATAATATATGGACGAATGTAATTCGTGAAATATTTTTCAAAATTTTATTCCCCACATTCGTGCAGGAACAACAAATTTTTCACGCATAAAAATTCGAGAAGTTGAAGGCATTGTATAATACGAGTATGTTCCAACACACATATGTATATATTTCTTCATATTTCGTACCTTAAAGGTATGATCACACGATGTGTACAACGCACGAATAATTCGTCCCGAAAATTCGTATAAAATTTACCCAAAATAAAAGTTAGCTTGAATTTTTAACGTAAAAATGAGAAAGTATATATCAGCACTCCTGAGTCCACAATTTTTGACTTGAAAAAAGTTAAATAAATTATTTTAAAATTTCACAATGATATAAAATTCGTTCTCGAATGTCTTGAACGAATTAAAAAATTTAATCGTGCACATTATGCGTGCACGAATTTTTGAAACTATAATAGAAGCGAGTACACTGCGACTAAGCTAAGGCAAAACTTATGGCAGTAGGTACGGTAAGTAGACTCTACTACAGAACTGGACAAGCAACTTGGTAAACTTGATGTAGCTTTTAGTACAGCTTACAAGAGATCCTGTCCAGTGAGTAGAAGTGGTAAATCTCTCCCACCATGGTGGAATGAGGAACTCTCGGCTCTTAGAGAGGAAACTCGTAGGACGTTCAACCAGTGTTACAGGGACAAAACCTGGAACAAATACAAGGATTGTCTCAGGACTTATAAAAGATCGGTTAGGAAATCCAAAAGGGATGGCTGGAGAGTCTTTTGTCGGTCAATCGAGTCAACGTCAGCTTCGTCAAGACTCAGCAAGGCACTTTCCAAAGAAAGGAGCAATCCGTCATACCTTAAAAGGGAAGACGGTACCTGGACGGAAACATCTGCTGAGACACTTGACTTCTTACTTAAGACACACTTTCCGGGCTTTAAGGAGAGGGCAGCGGTCTCTCCCTCTTCATTAGTTTCCCGATATCCGTGTATGCATGAATCTGTCTTTACGGAAGATAAAGTCAGGTATTCCATCAAAAGTTTTTCCCCTTACAAGTCACCAGGTCTGGATGGTATTCTCCCAATCATGTTACAGACAGTACAGGATATGGTGATTCCACAGTAGGTGGCGATCTATAGGGCGTATGTTAAATTCAATTATATACCCCTTAGCTGGAGAAGGGTCAAAGTAGTTTTCATACCTAATTAATTAATTAATTGACTGGCACGACAGCCCGCTTACGCGAGACTAAGGCCTAGCTTCCCGCAACCACCCGTGTTGTGCGTGTGAATTTGTACGCGGGTGGAAGGGACCTACAGTTTTTTGCCGGTTCCGAACGGCAGGTTGGGAGCTTTTTCATAAGCAATTTTTACTCTCAGAGGTTTGCCATTTCCAGCTGAGAGGACAGCCACCGAAAGAGAAAACGAGTTTTCCCGTTATTTTTTTAGGTGTTATTACAGGCAGTATTTGAACCTGAGGTTGCTGCCTTCGACTCGCGGTCCAACGCACTAACCAACTGAGCCACGGCGGCTGCATACCTAAGGCGGGAAAAATCGGTCACAGAGACGGCTAAGGACTTCAGACCGATAAGCCTCACTTCTTTACTGCTTAAGACTATGGAAAGGGTAATGGAAATACACCTAAGATCTTTAGCTGATCATTATCAAATTTCCAAATGCCAAAATGCTTATCTTAAGGGTAGATCCACGGAGACTGCATTACATGAGGTTATTCGCACTGTTGAGAAATCAATCCACTTCAAGCAATTTTCAATGGCAGCCTTCCTAGATATCGTAGGAGCCTTCAACAATGTGAGCACTAAGGCAATCCAAGATTCTCTTACCACGGTGGGATTAGAAGAGGATCTCAGGAACTGGATAGTGACGTGTTTCTTTACGGAAGATAAAGTCAGGTATTCCATCAACAGTTTTTCCCCTTACAAGTCACCAGGTCTGGATGGTATTCTCCCAATCATGTTACAGACAGTACAGGATATGGTGATTCCACAGTAGGTGGCGATCTATAGGGCGTATGTTAAATTTTATTATATACCCCTTAGCTGGAGAAGGGTCAAAGTAGTTTTCATACCTAAGGCGGGAAAAAATCGGTCACGAGACGGCTAAGGACTTCAGACCGATAAGCCTCACTTCTTTTCTGCTTAAGACTATGGAAAGGGTAATGGAAATACACCTAAGATCTTTAGCTGATCATTATCAAATTTCCAAATGCCAACATGCTTATCTTAAGGGTAGATCCACGGAGACTGCATTACATGAGGTTATTCGCACTGTTGAGAAATCAATCCACTTCAAGCAATTTTCAATGGCAGCCTTCCTAGATATCGTAGGAGCCTTCAACAATGTGAGCACTAAGGCAATCCAAGATTCTCTTACCACGGTGGGATTAGAAGAGCATCTCAGGAACTGGATAGTGACGATGCTCAAATCAAGGACTATTTATGCAGAGCCAGGCAACACATCTCTGGTAAAACACGTCAGTAGAGGAACACCACAAGGAGGGGTAATTTCACCACTACTGTGGTTGCTGGTCATGGACAGCATACTCAAGGCGTTAGATAAAATGTGGGTAAAAGTGGTAGCTTATGCGGATGACGTGGTGCTAATAGTATCAGGAATGTTTCCGAGCACAATCAGCGAGATTATGCAAGGGGCTCTGGATAAAATACACACGTGGGCCACAGGTTGTGGACTCCAGGCAAAACGGAACTGGTATTGTTCACCAGTAAAACCAAAATTCCACTTTTTAACCTTCCATCGCTGAACGGGCAGCAGCTGAAGCTATCAGCTAAAGCCACATATCTCGGGGTTCTGCTGGACGCAAAGCTAAACTGGAGATCAAATATTGAGCTACGAGTCAGGAAATCCTACGTGGCTTTTTACTCTTGCAACAGGTTGTTTGGGAAAAGATGGGGCGTGCACCCCGACATCACCCACTGGATGTACACGGCCATAGTGCGTCCAATTCTAACCTACGGATCATTGGTTTGGTGGCCGGCTCTAAGCAGGAGCTATTTGGTCCCGAAGCTCAGCAGGGTTCAGCAATCAGCATGTGTTGGCATCACGGGGGCACTACTCACATGCCCCACGGATGCCCTGAACGTGCTGTTACACTTTCCCTATTGACTTATATATAATGCACATCACCCTCAACTCCGCAGCTAGGCTTAAGGCGATTGGTTATTTGGCGGAACGTAGTTATGGGCACAGGAAAGTGCAAAGTACATTACCAAACGTTAAGTTTTGTGGGATGACCGACTATATCGTGCCGTACCTATGCTTTCAAAAGGATTTCGGGGCGAAATTCCCTACGAGGGCCGAGTGGGAAAGGACTAGTCTTTTCCATAAATACGACATACACATCTTTAAGGATGGATCCAAAATGGCGTGGGGGGAGGGTGCGGGGGTATACTCACAGCACGTGGCGATAAATGAAGCCATACGTCTACCTAATGATGCCACAGTTTTTCAGGCAGAAGTCCTGGCGGTCAGGGAAGCCTGCCTACTGGTAGAGAGACATATCACCGATAGGTGCAAGGTTGTAATATTCATTCACAGTCAGGCAGCAATAAAGGCTCAAGTTAAGGCTGGTCGAGGAGTGTGAGACGGCTCTGGGCGCGCTAAGTCGTTGTGCTGATATCACGCGATTGTTCGACCGACTGCACCACAGTAAGTCTGTGGAATCTTCTTGGATACCTAAATTCTACCAGGTGGATTTAGTCATACTACTAACCAGGTTTAGTTTTCGGTGAGCATGTGGTATCAAAACGGCGTCTATGCGCTAATTGTGACTTGCAGGGGGCCTGTGAGTCAGCCACTTCAACCCACCAACCACACCGTGCGACAGTATTTTCCACACCGGAAAAAATCCATATGTGCGTGAAACTAGAGACCAAATATAGTAATACTGCGTACTCAGTTTTTCATTTCTACATCCTTTGTCCTTTTAAAAGGACTTCAAAATTTTGAAGGGGATTATTATTATTAGTGGGGATAGTGCACCGCGACCATATATGTAATACTTCTATATTGCCAGAAACCTATCTTCACAATGTGTTTTCATTCGGAACTCAAAGGGAGACAAGCGATGAGACAGAAAACACGAAATTTTGTGAATGTAATATATTTCTATGCGTGTATACATGAGCACTTCTACACATGAACAACTGTCAAACTGCTCCAGGGGCGGTTTAAGAAATTTCAGTTAATTTCGACAAATTTTTATTTTTTTCCGATCAATTTTTTTCCCGCCTGAACGTACCTGACTTTTTTACAGCTGTCAAGGTAAATTCGTTTATACGCTTTCTCGCTCATATTTCACTATTGCTGTACTGTGATGTTGGCGAATGTACCCTGAGCTTACTACCAATATAGAAGTATTACATACGTGGGCAGTCCGATAAGTACTTAGCCCCACCGCTCGTAAGAGAAATTTACTATCGTGTAGTACATCCTCGTAGACGGCTACTGTCAAAATTTCAACCATATTGGATTTGTAGTTTTGTTTTGACCGCGTGTGGAAACGAACGTGTCCGCGGATTTTAGAAAAATGGAAAAAAGAACAATATCGGTCGGTGATTCGCCAAATTGGTTGCATTAGGCTACGAACAGCTGCCCCATCCACCGTATTCTCCAGATTTGGCCACGTGTGACTTCTTTTTGTTTCCAAACTTGGAAAAGTCACTCGCCGGCCAGAAAGTTGAGTCCTCCAGAAAACGTATTTTTCAGACGGGTTAAAGAAGTTGGAGCATCGCTGGGTCAAGTGTATCGAGTGGAAAGGAGTCTACGTTGAGAAATAAATCACCACTTTTCCAAAATTTTCGTTTTTCTTTTGTAGGCTAAGTACTTATCGGACCACCCACGTATATGACCGCGACCTAAAGATCTATTGTGCCCCCTTCATGGACTCACAGTTCATCTGTGAGCCCAACTACCGAGAGGAACTTTAGTATATCTCCTATACCACTGGAGTCCCAGTTCGCACCTCTAACGAGGTTATCCCCTAGGTGTTTCTTCCGATCATGCATAAGTATAGGGCATTCTCCTAGTATGTGCATTGTAGTTTCATTTTCCTATATGACCCGATAATCGCCTTGTAATGTTCCAGACCTGGTTGAGTGTCCCGGTATTTATTCCTGCTGATTATCTCGTCTTTCCTGGTTAGGATTGATAAAGCTCTGTTTCCCAGCCCCTTCTTGCGAGTTCGTCAGCCATCTCATTTCCTACTATACCTGCGTGGCCCGGAACCCAGAGGACCCATACCTGATTGTGTGGACCTAGCTCATTAAGCTTTTCAAGGTATTCTGTTATCAGTTTCGAGGATACCTGGGATGAGCTTAATACCCTGATTGCCGCTTGGCTATCAGACAGGATCGCAATTCTCCGATTCCGGTAGTTCCTCGCTAAGTTGAAGTAAGCACACCTTTCAATAGCGTATATTTCCGCTTGAAATATTGTTATGTGCTTACCCGTGGGTTCCGAGTATCTAATCCTCGGCCCATTTACACCAATCCCGGTACCTTCATCCGTAAGGGATCCATCCGTGTACCAGGTTATCATATACTGGTTTATCAGATACGTTTCTGATATCCCTACCCAGTTCCTTTTGTTACTGTTTCGACCGATGTCGATTCTTGGGCGAAATAAAGTAGACGGCGGGATGGTGTGGTATAAAGAGGCGGGTTTTATTTATGCGTGCGATCGCTTTTGATAGTTCTTAACAACTAACTTATAATTTTAAGCTTAAGTCTAAGGGAGTAGGAAAATGGGGATACAATTCATTTTCGGAGTGGGAAGAAAGTGGGTAAAGGAGGAGAGAAGATAGTGTGTGCGTGTATGTGTGTGTGTGTGGGCGCGTGTGAGTTGCGTACGTGCGTGTGGGTGGGGTAACGTGAGCCGCCGACTCAGAGATCAATTAGATTCTCTTCGTCGGCGGTCTCAACATCGCGCCCCCCTTGCACGAGTGCAACCTTGAGTACGCGCCCCAGTTGCTCCAGCGTCGAAACCGCCGTCTTGATTAGCTGCGTCGCGGCTGCTTGTCGGCCCTTGTTGGCCTTCTTCAGCTTCGTCGCCTTGTGTGGCGGCTGGTTCTTGCCGCACCGACAGGCGGCGTTTGGCGATTGTGCCTTCGGGCGCCTGGTCGTGTCGTGGGTTGGCGCCTGGCCGGAAGCGCCGGTGTTTGGCGCCGCGTTGCTGGCGCCGGTTGGCGCGTCGCTTGGCGCTTTGTAGAGGGGGCCGGGCGCCGCCGAGCTGTGCCGAGGCGCTGATGAGCCGGCATGGCCCGGTGCAGCAACGTGTGGTGCCCCAACCCACACTTGTGGCAGCTCTGCGTCGATGAGCACCCGCCCGTTGTATGCGAGCGGGCGAAGCAGTTGACGCAGTAGGAGTTGGTGCGCACCGCGTCTAACCGCTCCGCCGGCGCCATCTTCAAAAACGTCCGTGGTGGCGCTCGCATATAAGACATTTCCGATATGCCTCCTTCGGGGACTCGGCGTCTGGACAACAAAGCATTCGTGTCCTGTTGCCGATGGTGTTGATTGAGGAGGAGTGGGAAACGAAATTTCTTTCTGCTGCTATGAGGGGGGTAGCACGCAGAGTTTAACGATGGGTCTTGTCAAAATTCCATTTTGAGTTTTGACGTCAGCGACTCGGATGTGATTATCCGCCCCCCGATACAGTTTAATGATGCTCCCGAGGCGCCACTCGTGGGGAGGAAGGAGCTCGTCTTTGATGACGACGAGCTGGCCTTCAGAGACTTCCGTCTGGGGGTATTTCCATTTCTGTCGCTTATGGAGTTCTTTAAGATACCCCTCCCGCCATCGTCTACTGAATTGGTGATGAAGCACCTTCAGGTTTTGCCAGCGATTGGCGAGTGATAGATCCTCCGCGTTGGGTTCAGGGGGTGCCAGCAACGGGGCTCCGCGGAGAAAGTGACCTGGAGTTAAGGCCTGAAGATCGGCGGGGTCTTGCGACATTGGGGAAAGCGGCCGCGAATTGAGGACCGCTTCAATGCGAATGAGGAGGGTTGCAAATTCCGCGGAAGTAAACTTATGAGTGCCGGCGACTTTGGTCAAGTGAATTTTGAAGCTCTTCACTCCGTCTTCCCAAAGGCCGCCCATGTGGGGAGCACTGGGGGGAATAAACTGCCACTCGAGACCATGAGTGACATATTTATTAGCGATGTCGACTGACGTTTCTTTCAGAAATCGCGCGAGATCCTTACTTATTGCACGTTGCGCACCAATAAATGTTCTGCCGTTGTCTGACATTATTTTGCTGGGGAGGCCTCGTCGGCCGACGAATCTTGCGAAAGCAGCTCGAAATGCATCAGTGGTGAGATCTGAGCAGAGTTCGAGGTGAATCGCCTTAGTGGAGAAGCAGACGAGGACGCAGACATAGGCTTTGAGAAATGCAGCACGACGGAGAGTGGATGATTTTACTTGAAAGGGGCCAGCAAAATCGACTCCGGTGATGGAGAATGGTAACGAAAATGTACACCGCTCGGGAGGACGAGCGGCCATAATTTGAGACCGTACGCGCTGCTTATAAATGGTGCAGGTCTTGCATTGAAAAATGCATTTCTTGACCTTGATTTTCAGCCGGGGAATATAATATTCTTGCTGAACCATACGGACCATTAACTGTTTCTCTGCATGCAAGAGGATGCTATGCAGAAAGTCCAAGTATAACGTGCAGAGACGAGAGTTATCGGGAATGATAATTGGGTGTCGCTCATTATAAGTGAGACCTGAGTGCGCGAGGCGACCATTGACCCTAATAAGCCCTTCTTTATCCATGAAAGGATTGAGAGTGAGTAAGGAGCTTTTTTGAAAGATAACTTTAGAGGAATAGAGCGCAGCATGTTCATCGGGGAAGTGATGGCATTGCGCGAGAGAGATAAGACGGTTTTTCACCCTTTTTATTTTTATGTGAGTTAACCCACCAATTGAGATGGGGGTTTTGCGAGCCCTGTCGATGAATCGGAACATGTAACCGAGAATTCTGAGGGCTTGAGAGAATTTCGAAAACCTATTAAGTACATCCTCGACTTCAAGCTTGTGGAGGCTTTCGATTTTCCGCTTTTCTGGAGCCTGAGTCTGACGAGGCTCTTCTTTGGGCCATGATTGGGGATCGTCTCGGAGCCAACTGGGGCCGTGCCACCATAATGTGCTGGCAATCATGTCTTGCGGTTTGCATCCGCGTGTCCCGAGATCTGCGGGATTGTCAGAACTGGAAACATGACGCCAAGTTGCGTTGCTCACATTATGGAGAATTTGAGTGGTGCGGTTTGCTACATACGTTTTCCAAGTATGGGGTGGTTTCTCCAGCCATGCGAGTACGATGGACGAGTCAGACCAGAGTGTTAGGTTGTAAGTCTGAAAACCAAGGTGTGTTCGTACTTGCTTCACCAACTTGGATAGTAGCAGGGCGCCGCACAATTCTAGGCGTGGCAAGCTTATCGTCTGCAGAGGAGCGACTTTGCTTTTGGCTGCCAAGAGATGCGACGAAGCGCTTGCATGGTCGGCATGAGTTCGTACATATATGCATGCACAATATGCCTTTTCAGAGGCGTCGCAGAATCCGTGAAGTTGGATTTGAACGCTTGGGGAGAACTGAACCCAGCGTGGAATTTCGATTTTGTCAATGGATGATAGAGTCTCGATGAATGCGTTCCCATTTGTGAAGTGATTGTGGTTTTACGCACTCATCCCAGTCGGTTCCTTCCAACCAGAGTTGTTGGAAAAGCATTTTCGCTTGAATCATAATGGGAGATAGCCACCCTGCCGGGTCAAAAAGTTTCGCGACAGCTGAGAGGATCTGTCTCTTTGTGACCGACATTGAATTGGAGATTGGGTCAAAGGTGTACGAAAAAGAATCTGAAAGGGCATTCCAGCGAATTCCAAGAGTTTTCGTTGAACTTGTGGCTTGGAATCGCAAAAAATCTGAATCTAACCAATTTTCGGGGGGGATTTTCTCGAGGAGTTTCGAGTTGGCAGTGATCTTTTTGAGGGGAAACCCTGCGGAATTGAGAGTTTTAACGAGCTGATCTAAGGAGTTGATAGCCGTGTCAAGATCGTGACTGCCTGAGAGTATGTCGTCAACGTATGTTTCGTCGAGTATGATTTGAGCCGCAAGGGGCCATTTATCTTTTGAATCATATGTTAACTGCTGAAGTGTACGGATGGCCAAGTAAGGGGCACAGTTCACACCAAATGTGACTGTTTTGAGTTTGAAGTCTTCCACCGATTTATGTGAACACCGACGGAAGAGAATTCGTTGAAAATCTTGGTCATCTTTGTGTACTAGAGTTTGGCGGTACATTTTTTCAATCTCGCCGTTGAAAACGAACTTATAGAGACGCCATCTTAAGAGTAACAGCATAAGATCGTTTTGAAGAGTGGGGCCGATGTGAAGTACATCATTTAATGAGCATCCAGAGCTTGATGCTTTTGAGGCGTTGAAAACTACTCGCACTTTAGTAGTCTTCTTTTCTGGGCGAATAACCGCATGGTGAGGTAGGTAAAATGAAAAATATTTACCGTCATTTATAATCTCACAAGAGGATGTGGATTCCATGTGGCCGAGAGTGAGATACTCGTTTAATACATCTGAGTATGTTGTTTTGAGATCCCCTTTTTCTCTAGTGTCCGCTCTTTGTCGTAAGGCAGCTGTCCGTGTATGGCCTATGGCCGAAGTTTCGGGAAAGCTCTTTTTGAATGGGAGCCTTACGACATACCGACCGTCGGGGTTTCGGAACGTTGTCTCTTTATAGAGTTGTTCACAAAAGCGGTCGTCCTCAGATTTTGCGGGTGAGTCAAGTATTTCTTCCTGTTCCCAAAACTTCCTCAAAAGAGTGTCGAGACATTCGGTATTGATTTCTTTGACTTGCGTCGAAAATGTGAAAATCGATTCTCTAATGGGACCGCTGAGAATCCAACCGAATATTGACTTTTGGGCCAGAAGACTATTGTTTATGCGTATCGCGGCGGAGCGGGGGAAATAAAAGGCGGGATAAGTTCTTTTGGGTTTCGGTCTTTATTCGCGGGAGTACGAATAACGAATAACAAGAAGTACAATAAACATTAAACGATACAAACGGCTGAAGCCGGGGAGCAGAAAATAGGGGGGAAACATGAGTACAAGAGGAGAAGGAAAGGAAGGGATTAGAGGTGGGATCGACAGATCACTTGAGACAGCACTCATTTAGCCATCGCGGCCGCCATTGCATATTGCAATTTATTGAAGCCGCGGGTTCGCCGGGCGAGGATGTGATGCAGCTTTTGCGGGTGCGGATGTGCTGTCCACCGACGTCTCGTCCTCGGGGAAGTGCTGCTGCAGCGGTTGGGGCATAGTCACCGATCTGCAAATAAGATGGGATGTCATTTACTTGTAAATAATAGTATTGAGGCTGACATCGCGAGCATGAGAAATTGTGGCTAAGCTGCGAGGTGTACTTAAGCTACAGCCGGGGAATGTGCGAATATATAAATTGGCTGAGTTGCCATTTCTTAAACGGAAGTGAAAAGAATTTCGAGCGAGAGTTATGAGGGATTCGAGGGGCTGTTTATAAACAAGGTCAACTCCGCTCGGGATAAGTATGTGCACGTAGGGCTCGAACGAAGCAGGAGACCCGACCGAGAATGTCGGTGTGCTCGTCGAGAGGGGTATGAGGGATTATTTTGTACGTTATATATGTTTTACGGCTCGAGAGAAGCAAGGGAACCGATCGATGATGTCGGTTTGCTCTTCGAGAGGGTGGGGGCAGTCAACCGCTCTTTGGTCCGGAATTGGACTTGTACGAGCATGACCTTTGACTTTAGGAATTGCTGAAGCCGTTCCACCCGAGAGGGAGATCTTGTAGATCTTGGCGTTTATACCCGATCAGTCCGACGTCTGCGGGATTGGCAGCACTTAGAGCGAGTCGCACTGGAGTGGCGACTGTCCTCTTTTCGGACCCGGGATGGGAAAGGTGCAATGAGGAACTGCGGGGGAATGCAATTTCCCCCAGTTGCTGTGAGTGTGGAACGAGTGGCGTCAAGCCAACGCTCTTGTCGAACCCTTTTTCTCTGTCTCATTAGAGGCGAAAGCCATCCTGCGGGGTTGAAATGGTTGGCAACGAAAGGGGAGATTTGCCGGGTTGAGAATGAGTTTGCAGGAGTGGTGGGTTCAGAGTGATTTTCCATTAATTCCTGGGGTGAAAACCCTACGGGATTGAGGGCGGCAATCACTTGCGAAAGGGCTTCCTTTAGGGCAGGAAGATTGTTTCGAAGGGCGGTTCCAGTATGCATACGGCGACTTGGTACCTCTGTGGCACATGTCAAATGCGAAGGGGGTACTGGGCCGCTTAACACATTTTAAGCGGGTAGCCTAGTATATGAAACTATGCTGCGTAGCGGGCATTACTTGCAAAACAAGCAAAAATTGCGCGATCCAAAATAAATAATATTTCAGTTTTATATGAAAACCAATCCGGTAAAAATACCGTCTCCCGCTTTTAAAGTGCCTACATTCAAAAGGTAAAAATACCCGCCCCGCTTATAAGCAGCAGTTTTCACAACGGGTAATTTTACCCGGCCCGCTTTTAATGTGTTAATACCCAACCGAACACTGTATACTGAGCAAGTAAGCTGCCACATACATTCCGGTGGATACCTTCGAGCATGATCTGCGGGATGAGATCACTGCCAATCACTATATCGATCTGCGCTGTCTCGAAGGGCTTTGGATCAGCGAGATCTAGCATGGCAAAATTTTGCAAATTGGGAGGGTTTATATTGGAAGGTGGGAGCAATTTCGTAAGCCTTTGGAGCACGATTGCTTGCACGGGGAGTTTCGTGCTCGATTGGGGGACTTCCAATGTCAAGAAGCATGCATGATTGGCATTTTGCACAATCTGATCGCCCATGCCCGAGATTTGGAAGGGGGATTTCTCGATTGGCAATTTGAGGCATTTCTGGACCTTCGAGGAAATGAAGGTACGCTGAGAGGCTTGGTCGATCAACGCTCGAACCTTAAACAACTTTCCTGAATGCTCAATAGACACCAGTGCCGTAGGCAGAAGGGATTGGGTGCCATTATTGGAGTGTAGGGCTTGTACTTGGGGCGTACTTTGCCTGGAAGATGTGCGGGGTTGCGCATCCGAAAGGGGGGAATGAGTTGCGGAGTTGTTGTGCGTTCGTTTTGGAGCTGTTGCGACCTGTGGTCGGGTCGAATGTGACCGATTAGGAGATTGAGAGTGTTGCGCATTGCCTGTGGGGAAATGAAGCAGGGAATGATGCTTCCTTTGGCAATATACGCACGTAAAATTGCTTGTACAATCGTTAGTGAGGTGCGAGGTAGCAAGACAATTTACGCAGAGATAGTGCTTCTTAACATATTTTAATCGACTCTGGGGGGTGTCCTTTGAAGCTCTGGCAAGTCCGTATAGGGTGATCTGCGTTGCAGAGTTTGCACACGAAGTCCCTTTTCACTTGAGTGTGATAATTAAGGGATTTATGTGGCCGATTTGGGAGGACATTGGAAGTCGAAGGTTGAGATGGTTTCGGCTTAGAAGAGCGAATGCTTTGCAGCCGCTCAAGTACCTCATATCTGCCGGTCAGGAATTCATCCATTTGCGACCAGGGTGGCAGATCCTTCCGGGATGTCAATGACTGCTCCCATAGAGCGAGTGTCTCTTGGGGCAATTTGGTACAACATATGTAAACCAATAGCGGATCCCAATTGTCATTGTCTACGGCCTGAGTATTGAGAACAGACAGTCAATTGTTTACAGTATTCTGGATCCGCTGAAGTGCCTCACTATTTTCAGTGTGGGCAGGAGCGATATTCAGGAGGGATCGAATTTAAGTATCAACGAGTATGCGTTTATTTTCGTAACGGGATTTTAGGGCTTCCCACGCGAGTCTGAAATTCTCATCGGTTTTGAAAATTGCTTGTTTTGTTTGAATTTTTTGTGTAACTTTGTTTGTTTTGATGTAACTATGTATTTGGTTTTTTTTGTTGATTGTCTTTTCACTATTAGTTTGTGTTCACTTTAAAATTGTTGATTATTTTGTAATTGAAATTTATTTATTTTTTGTTAATGATTGTATTTCCGCGTCGGCACTATCGCGAGCGGCTCGAAGGACCATGTTTATGCGTATCGCGGCGGAGTGGGGGAAATAAAAGGCGGGTTAAGTTCTTTTGGGTTTCGGTCTTTATTCGCGGGAGTACGGATAACGAATAACAAGAAGTACAATAAACATTAAACGATACAAACGGCTGAAGCCGGGGAGCAGAAAATAGGGGGAAACATGAGTACAAGAGGAGAACGAAAGGAAGGGATTAGCCTAGGCGTATACGGAGACGCAGGCCGCACACGCAGCACAACTCAACGCAACTCAGCTTCATTACCAACTGCGTCGCGTTGTAGTTGAAATACAGTTTCCTACGCGCAGCCGACAGGTTAGCTTGCAAAAATTGAAGAACTAATTGAAAAAGTGCGTGAACAGCCGATATTACACCCATATTATATTATATAGGTTCTATTTCAAAGTCTAATTCAGACAAATAACTCGTATTGCTGGGTTTATGGAATGAATGGAACACGTGTCCTGGTTTTACGATATTCGTATACGCAGTTCACATATTTTCTGCCTCACAAAGTTTAATTTTCGCTGCGCTGCTTTGTGCTGTGTTGCGCGGCCTGCGTCTCCGTATACGCCTAGGCTTAGAGGTGGGATCGACAGATCACTTGAGACAGCACTCATTTAGCCAACTGTCTCCGTAATTTTGGTGAAGGCCTTCTTGCAAAATTTGCGGGGTCAAATCGCTACCTATCACGAGATCTATTCTTGATGGACGGAAACAGTTTGGATCTGCTAATTCGAGTTTGGAGTATTTCATCCAATCAGGCTCTTTTACCGTGAAGGTGGGTAAAAAGTGTGTGAGTTGAGGGAGGATAATGGCTTGAGCTTCAATTCGGGGGTGGTCGTCCAAGCCGCAGAGTGTGATTGAACAAATGTTGTTGGCATTTTGGACGACCTTGCCACCTGGGCCCGAGATTTCAAAATTAATTTCCCTTGTGGGCAGATTCAAAGTCCTTTGAATTTTGGACGAGATGAATGTCTTTTCAGAGCCGGGGTCTATGAGGGCTCGGACCTTATGAATCTCTCCTAAGTGAACAATGGACACAATTGCTGTAGTGCTCGAGTGATGAGCATGAGTCTGTTCATGGCTGCAGGTACAAGTTTGTCGATCTTGTGGCTCATCTTTTGAAGTGGAGGACTTTCGGCTTGGGGAGGGTTCTTCGTGACCACTCGGCCGAGTTATTGTGGTTTGAGCCACTGCCTTTTGGGGCCGGGAAATTGGCTTATGTGTTTGACTGCTCGTTGGAAAGTGTAGCATCGAATGATGCTTTCTTTGGCAGTAAACGCATGAAAAATTGCTGGGGCAGTTTTCACAATAGTTGTTCTCTTTAACAAACTTGACTCTATCGTGCATTGAAAGTGACTTAAATTTTTGGCAAGTTTTGAGTGGGTGGTTCGTCTTGCATAGGTTGCAAGTGAACGACTTGCCTGTTTCTGAATGAAACGTTTGCGGTTTGTTGAAAGAGAAGTTCGGTTGCGTAGCCCGAGGGGGTTTGGGCTTATACGCGCTTAACCTTTCCACCACTTCATACCTATTTGTGAGGAACGAGTTCATTTGCGACCATGTGGGGAGCTCTTTTCGGGAAGTAAGCGATTGCTCCCACAGAGCTATGGTCTCTTCGGGTAGTTTCGAAGAACAAATGAAGACCAGGATTGGATCCCAGTTGTCTATCGAAACCCCTTGTGAACTCAGAACAGACAAGCAATTGTTTATTGTATTCTGAATCTTTTGAATGGCAGCGCTATTTTCTGAAGTAACAGGGGAAATATTCAACAGCGCCTTGATTTGATTATCAACTAAGATGCGTCGGTTCTCATACCGAGCTTTGAGTGCATCCCAGGCCAATTCAAAATTTTCATTGCTCAAAGGATATTGTTTGACGATGGCACCTGCTGTGCCCTTAGTCTCGTATCGGAGGTGATACAATTTTTGTGCGGGGGTCAATTTGGGGTGGTTTATATAAACCGCAGTAAACATATCCCTAAAGGAAGGCCATTCTTCATATCCTCCATAAATGCGGTCTTCCTCCTCATCAAAATACGCGCCAAATCCAAAGTAGTGAAGAAATTATCCGCGTATATTGTGCGGCCTGCATCCAAATAGTTTTCCGCAAGTTCAAGCACCACGTTCTGCCCTTGATTTACTTCGCGTTCTTGGTTAGGCAATTTGCCGGAATATATCATTCCCTTCACGGGATAATAAGACTTCGAGTCGCATAACCACCATACTTAGCCGGCTTTGACGGAATGTATTGCGTGAAGCGGGTGCGGCCTCTGTAAGGGAACAACTGCTCATCGACGGTTACTGCTTCATGAGGAGTGTAAGCTGCTGCCAAGTTATGCTGCAACATTTGCCAAATATCATCGATAGCCGCAGTTTTGCTGTTGATAAGTCGCTGTTGTCGAGTATTTCCATTGTCGAATCGAATGAATTGCTTTATGCACATGAAGCGATCGTACGACATCGCAGCTTTGTATATTGGACAACGCGTCGCGCCCCATAATTCCGTAGCAGGTTCACGATTCGAATTTGTGAGTCCAGCATACAAAAGGATAGCTAGAAAGGCGTCAAACTCTTTCACAGTCACTGGCTTCCACTCCTTTTTCTTCGTGGGATTCGCCAAATTCCATGCAGCTGTAACCTCCCTGCCTTTACGATTTGTTTCGCGTATTATGACGTATATAATTTCCTCGCTGATGATTGAACGAAATATAGTGTAGGGGTCATGTACAGTTCCTGATGGTCCTGGTTTCCTTCTTGTGAAGTCGACCACGTTATGAGCACGAGTACGAGAAGTTGGTGGTGCTTTTTTACACCATTGGGTGCCATCTTTAGCAATATAGTAGTTTTCATTTCTTTCCGGTGCATCATTTTCTTCCTCTTCATCATCGTCGTCATCCATATCTTCATTTATCTCTACGTATCCTTCAGTTTCGGCATCTGACTCTTCAGCGGGTTGGTATGTGCAGTCGTCATCATCCTCAGCTTCATTACCAAGTGTAGCAATATCAACTTCTTCATCCATCTCTTCATCCATAAAGTCTGCAAATCTCATATCAGCTGCACGCCTTTCATCCGCACTCATTTGCTGGTAACGTGTACTACGGCGTACAACCATTTCAGCAATGTCTACATGACTTGCATCTGCCATTTTTATATTTTTGTTTTTATTTTATTTGTAATACAATTTCACACACGATTCTACTGTTCACTGTCTAAACTTTGACTGATTTGGTTTATGAAACTACAACTTCTTATAGGGTAATTGCACTAATTATCGGCCACCCTCCAGTAACCGGCCACTTTCTCCTTTTTGATCTTAAAATAATAAAACGGTTACATTTGTTTCATATTTCAAAATAGCATTTAAAACTATGAAGTTTTCCAAACACATGCATATATAAAGCATTAATAGACCATGAAAACTACATTTTTTATAAACAAATCTTCATAAGTGAATTGATGTGCTAGGGTGCGGACACGGTATTTCTACATTTTTGGTTAAAGTTCATGTGGTGAACAAATGTAAGTTTAATATAATTTTTACAAGAAAAGTGAAGTAATAAGTGTTTGTGTAATTAGATAAAACTATGAGTAATGCATTATGAGAAAAAAATATAACAACATTTCTATATTTACATGAAAAAGAGAAGCGGCCGGATAGTGAACCACATTTTGCGTTGTTTTCAGTTACCGGCCGGGTCGGCCGATAACTAAAATTTGCAAAATAGTATAAGTTTCAGTAACCGGCCGGCTTCAATTATGCACTCAGCTAGTCTCACACAAGATTTCTAATACATATTATATACATATGATTATGTAAAATTTTATAGTAAACAAGCATGAGTGTAAGAAACAGAAATATTCCCGACAAAGAAAAAACTATCATGGCTCTTCGCGACATACGTAACAATACATTGAGTTTGGATGACTACATTTCTTTGGATGAAGAAAGAAAAGTTACTGAATGGTAATAAATTTTTGCAAATGTGGTTTTCCTTAAAAAAAAGATGACCTTAACACAGTCCAAAAAGTAATAAAAGACAGGCACAGAAAAACTCCATTTAAGGATAATAGACTTGGACAAACCTGGTTTAAGCTATTCTTAAAACGAAATCCTGCATTGGTGAATCGAGAATCAGAGAGTATTAGCAAAGCTAGAGCAATTGTCACAGACGAGTCTATAAGGGGGTGGTTTTCGGAACTTAAGTATTATCTGATAAGCTCTAATCAAGAATATATCATGGAAGACCCATCTCGAATATTTAATGGTGACGAAACCAGCTTTTCGTTGTGCCACAAAACGGGTAAAGTAATTGCTCCCAAAGGGTATAAAAATGTATATCAGGTTATAACTTCTAATGAAAAAGAAACAATTACTGTTTTAATCACTTTCTCTGCCATTTGACAAATACTTCCACCTATGGAAATATTCCCATACTTAAGGCCACCAAAGGAAATTGTGAATAGGATGCCAGAAAATTGGTTTCTTAGTCGCACCGAAAGTGGATGTATGAAAAGCGAAACCTTTTTCGAATATGTTGCTAATTGTTTTGACAAGTGGTTAGACGAGCAAAATATAAAAAAACCTGTAATTTTTGTTGTGGGTGGGAATAAATCTCTTATTTTTACCCATAAATTACATAAATTTGCATTAATTACTATTTTCTTTCAAGTGGCCGGTAACTGAAGTTTTTATGGCCGATTACTGAAAAAAGTGTCCGGATACTAGCACAAAATGACATTTTTCCTTAAAACGCAAATAGCTACAAAAACATAGAATAGGGGTATTCTCGATGTCTTGCATAGCCCTGACATCGAGCACGAAATGCATAATTGACATGGCCATGCATTTCGAGCAACGACACAACAACAAAATACAAGCAAAAACAGTTTGCATTTTTTGCATGTCATGCTACGCAAAAACCCTTGTTTTGTGTGCGACATCGCGATTGTGCGACAGCCATTTCATTTTCTTCGTGTGCGCAAGCGTATTTTCTTTATATTTGGTTTTATTTCAACCTTTTTATATAATTTGCATATATGTCTTGCTTGCAGGTAGAAATGGATCAACCGAAAACCAAATCAAAAAGAAATGGAGAAAGTTTGCGGCATTTTTGCAATATTTGCAATATGTGCTTTTTTGTGCGTTCTCGATGTGTAGCATTTTCCAGTCTTGCACGGTTGCATTTTTACGAACTCTTCCTCCGTGCAAGACATCGAGAATACCCCTAATGTTTCCTAAAAATTGTATATCGTTACTGATTTATAATACGATATAGATTATATATTGGTATATTAATTTGGAATACATTGAATACTTCGAAACATATGGCGAAACAAAGTCAGGAAAAAAGTTAAGTGGCCGGTTACTAGTGCCTTTACCCTATACTCTTTCGTCCGTATACCTGAACGCATGGACATTAGGGATGAAGTAAATTGAAACAACTGGTTTGGTACGTATACCTGCGCATATGGACATTTAGGGATAAAGTAAATTCAAAGAACTGGTTTATTGCTTTCAATGAAAGGCACAATAAAAATAAAACAAAAAGTAGCCAGAATTCAAAGAACAAATTAGTTATGTGTTCAAACAATAAAAAAAGTATAATGATGCCCAAAGAACATGCATTTATTAGTCATTGCATGAAAATTCGGTAAAAGGTCCCTACGGACCTTGTCACACGTCCGCGTACTATTTTCAATAAAACCTCAATAACTCCTAAACTAATGGTCGGATCGCCTTGATTTTTTTTTAAACGATGCGCAACAAAATTCTATTGGAATACATGGTAACTTTATGGGGGGGTTGTAGTGGCCGAAATAGGAGTAATTTCAGTTTGAAAATGCAAAAAGGTCCCTAGGGACCTTCTCACTCATCGAAGGGTTAAACGTATATGGGTCAGAGAATGACGTACTGTTCCGACGAACGAACCCCAACATGGCATATGATATGGCAATAATGAAATCGATATGGCTAGAGAAACAAAGTTTTGTGTCGAAAAACACACCTAAATCTTTGATTTCTTGGACTGACTGCAACAGTGAGCCCGACAGGGAGTAGGACAAGTGCAAAGGGCTGTGTTTCCTAGAAAAAGATTGAATAAACTCAGGAGAGCAACGTTCGCGCAAACGCATTTAAATTAAAATAAGTAAATGTTTTGTGTCGGTTTTTGTGTATTGTTTTATTAATTGTTGAGTGTTTTATCAATCGTTGAGTGTAAAATATATATGTAAAAAATAACACTGGGATAGGTCGGGGTGGACCGATGGTATTTTACCGGAGTTCGTTTTAACGAGTGTCCGCCGGTCGCACAAGCTCCCTTCGGGATGGCCAGGGTTGCCATCCCTACATATAAACACATAAAGAGACACACACAATACAATATTATTGACAATTATTATTTCTGAGAGCTGCGTGGCCGGCAGTGTTTAGCGATCTAAACAAAGATACATGAAAACACTTACTAATATTTAAGGAAAGGTTATTTCTTGTACACCACGATTGTACTCTATCTAGGTCAGCCTGGAGTGCCAGGGAGTCTGCCACACTATTAATCGTAGCTGAGTGAAAGCCCATGCAATTTAATTTGGATATCAGAATTGAATGACAAACTCTGTCAAAGGCTTTAGCAAAGTCCGTGTAGATAGTATCTACTTGACTCCCTTCCTGAAAAGCAGACAGGCAATCTTCGACAAAAATCGCGGGATTGGAGACAGTTGATCTGCCCCTAACAAAACCGTGCTGATTTTGACAGATTGTACTGTTGACGCAAAACCTTAGTTTTTCATTGACTATGCATTCAAAAAGTTTAGACACCGACGTGAGTTTCGAGATGGGCCTATAATTTGCGATATCACTCTTATTGCTACTCTTGAATATTGGAGTTGTTGATGCTCTTTTCCACTCATCTATAAAAATACCAGACGAAAGGGATTTGTAAAAGATCAGTAGGAGGGGCTCAACAAGAGAGCAACAATTCTTTAAGAGTACAGAGGAAAGCCCATCTGTATCCGTACGCATTGAAAATTTAAGACTTGATGACCCATTTGACATCGTCAGCAGTTAAAGTCAACGACCCAAAGGAAAAAAAGGAGTCAGGATAGACGGTGTCAGCCAAAGCAGCGTTTGTATCCGTGACAAAATTTGAGCTGAAGAACTGTGCGAATAAGTTAGCGGCATCATCCGCGGTTTCGGCGACTTTGTCCTTGAAAAATACCGAGGACGGAATATCGGAAACCATTTTTTTTGTCTTAATAAAATTCCAAAAGAGTTTTGGATTACTTTTGATGCCAACTTCATAGTTACGAATGAAACTGTTGTACAGCGACTCAGCGACTTAGCTAACTTGTTGTAACCTCTAAGATGTGATTGATAGTGGCTAAAGTAGAAGGGCACTTAGTTGCCTTGAACTTTTTATAATATTTATTCCTCAAATTTTTCAGTTTCTTAAGTTCCTTTGTAACCCACGGCAGTTTATGAACTTTCCCAGGGAAGATAGGGATCGACTTCAGGCAAAGGTCAAAGACTAAAGATTTAAAGGTAGAAAAACAAGTGGCAACGTCGCCACTGGACAGTATTTCCTCCCAATGCATGTCTAGGAACAAATTGTTCAATGCATCGAAATCGCAGAGCATTAACGAACTCATAGAATTCCAGATTGATAACAAGCGGTGTGTGATGCAAACATGCCTGCGAAATAGGCGAGCTGCATTCGACACTATTAGAGTTAAGGTTACTCGTGATAAAAACCAAATCCAAAAAACGATTAAGTTTATTAGGATGGGCATTGATCTGCAGCAACCCAAAGCTAAGAAAGCTATCAATTAAGCAAATTTCGTGCACGCAGTGTACATTTGAGGGAGTCAGAGCAACCGAGTTACCCATATGGGTACATGGTCCCAAATGCTACCAAAATTGAAATCACCTAAAACGCACAGCTGGTTTTCCCCAATCTGAGCTTGCAATGTCGAAACATTGTCGACATGTAATTTGTATAAAGCATCACTACTATACTCGGAGGAATATAAGATACACAATAAATTTTACATTTAGCACACATTTGCAAAATTATTAGGCGAAGTTAGTGATGAACATGGAGAGCGCTTCCACCAAGACATTGCGGTAATTGAAAATCGCTTTTGGGGGAAAAGCACATACTTTCCAAGTATTGTTGGTCACTGTGCCGTGACAGCTACCAAAAACACAAATGTCAAAGTAAGCGCATAGGTTTTTCTTAACCAATTTGTTTTAAAATAAATCATTTATAAAATGCATTTAAAATTACTTTTGTTAATTTTTTTTATTAAATTGTGCGCACTAGTATTCACAGTAAGTACGTATCCTCATGCATTCATCTTGCTACTCTTGGATGAGTTTTATTGAAGAAAACTTAATTTTTAAGTTTTCAATGTCTTGTGAAAAGAAGGTTAGGTTCAAAGGCAATTTTGAAATTGCAGAATTAGTGTATTTAACCTCTTGTTTTAGCAGCATAACGATTTATACATGAGTTAATTAAATATTTTATGTGATATATCTTTGTTTTATAGAGAGAAGTATTAAATTTTTTATATCTTAAACTAATAAAGTAAGAAGGACGAAATTCAAGGACGTAGTAATTAATTTAATTGACTGGCACGACAGCCCGCTTTCGCGAGACTAAGGCCTAGCTTCCCGCAACCACCCGTGTTGTGCGTGTGAATTTTTACGCGGGTGGAAGGGACCTACAATTTTATGCCGGTTCCGAACGGCAGGTTGGGAGCTCTTTCATTAGCAATTTTTACTCTCAGAGGTTTGCCATTTCCAGCTGAGAGGACAACCACCGAAAGAGAAAACGAGTTTTCCCGTTATTTTTTTAGGTGGCAGTATTTGAACCTGGGTCGCTGCCTTCAACTCCAACGCACTAACCAACTGAGGCACGGCGGCTGCTGTAGGACGTAGTAGCGTACATATTAATCCTTAAGATATATTTTTTTCAAAAAAAATTATTGGAAATTTGCAAGGTTATTCAAGGATAAAGTTTTAAAAGGACATTTTCAATACCTCTTCGTCCTTTTGCACCAAAACATTACATTTTTTAAGATTCTAAGGATGTTTATCTTTCATTTGATACCCATATTGTTATTCTATACTGCGCTCAATTCTTTTAAATAAACATGTCTTTGAAATTTCAAAGTCCTTTAAAAAAAATCCTGACGTCAGAGAGAAAAACTAAAAACGCAGTTTTACTACATTTGGCCTAGTTTCGCGAGTATATAGATTTTTTCGGGTGTAAAATTTGTTGTCGCACGGTGCTATCAGCTTTCATTTGAAGCAAAATGAAAGCTTTCTGACATTTGAATACAAATATATGATGTTTTACAAACTTCAGTTAAAGGCATTATGCCGTCATCTTTAAACTGCATTTTAAAAAACTCGAACTTCCTGGGAAAAATCCCTTGGCACTTTTTCATGTACTGAGGTGTTCTATCGAATGAGATTTGTTTGACCTTGTCTTTTTTTGTAGTATTGCACTGTGTAAGAGAAGCTCCGAAAATGGAGGCAAAGTAAATCATCGGTAGCTTTTTACCAAAAACTCTGCTTCGAGTGCTGCGCCTGTAGCCGCCTGCTGTGCATTTCGTAAATTGCTACAAGTATTGCAAACTAAACAGAAAAATACCGTTCCAGTTAATTGTAATATTTGCTATTGCACAGATTTTTAATCTCAAATACACAATGTAAATAGGGCTATAACTTATATGTATTAACTATGTGAATCATGATGCAATTAACAAGGTAGATTATTTATGTACAGTGAGCTACGAAAATTGGCAAAAAAAAAGTTCAGTTTTAAAACCGAATACTTGCTAACAAAATAGTTGCATGATTTTATATATGAAATTTCTATTTTAAATAGATCGCCGCTCCAATATTTGTTGTTTTGCCTATTTTGGGCTGAAAAACAACACCACGAACTCCTACTTGCAATATGCAACCATGCTCTTTGGGAGATGCAAATTCTTGCGGTAAACAAAGCATTTTGGCGAAAAAGGAATAAACCTAATAAAAAAGGAATAAACTAAATAAATAATTACGTCTGCCATCACTGTACTCGCACAAGAAAAAACTCTACTTTGGCAGTGCGTGACAGGATTATGAAAATTGCGGTTTAAATAATTCGTTTAAGCGGTGATGCAGAATTTTATCCGAAACCTAAAATTTTCCACCACCTAATTTTTTTTTTCAATGAAATACCCAAATCAATACCCAATACTCCAAAGTGCGTCGCTATGACGATAAGAAAATACAATTACTATATATGGTAGAACATGTCTTAGTAGTCGCATCGCTATGACGACAGAAAATACAAATATAGTATATGGTAGAATATGTCTTAGTAGTCACCTTGTACATTTCTTGCCTTCTTTTCTTATATATGTATAATATTGTTTTCTTAATAACTGATATTAAGACTTATATTAACATTTGTATATTACAATTTCTAGGTTAAGAAGAAGATGTTGTACTCCAGCTCATTCGATGCATTGAAGAAATCGTTGGTTGGCGTACAGAAATACATTCAAGCAACTGATTTGTCTGAAGCTTCCCGAGAAGCCGTTGAGGAAAAATTGCGAGCCACAGATCGTCAATAAATGTAGCAGCACTTTCTACTTTTTGTATTTGCGGTAGAAATAAAGAATAATAAAATTATTTGATGATTTTTGTTTCAACAAAAAGGGTTATTTTTTCCATACAGTTGATTTTTTATAAACACTGATGTGAAATGGCAACGATGGCGACAGTCTTCTTATTCGCCTTTTGTTTACTTTTCGGAAGAACCGTGTTCGAAACTCAGAAGAGCGACGGTCGCGCAAACGAATTTACGGTTCTTGTGTAATGTTTTATTGAATTTGTGCACTGGTTGTTAATTGTTTATAAATGTATACAGTTTAAATGTTAGGATGTTGAATTATATGTAAAATGTAATTTTGGTATGGGTCGGAGTTTTTCGATGTTACTTTGCCGGAGTTCGTCGATCGAGTGTCCACCGGTCGCGCAAGCTCCATTCTGGATGGCCAGGGTTGCCATCCGTACATATAAACACATAAAGGGACGCACACAATACAATAATATTGACATTTCTAAGAGCCGCGCGGCCGGCAGTGTTTAGCGATCTAAACATCCTGGGGCCGGATGCACTCGTGCATTTGTAAGACCCCCCGGAGGTCCATTAGGGTTTGGATGGCTCGTGGAAGGAGTGTCCGAACTCGGCGTCCGCGCAGCTTGCTGGTCTGAACCCTTGGTCCGGATCTCGGTTGGATGTTGCTGCAGCCGCGAGTGTGGAGATGACTCACGTGCGGACGGGATGTGCTATCAACGCGAGGCGAACGGGTCCGAATTAAGTCCTGCGGTCGTCGGCTACGGCTTGTTGCTGGGTGGGGATGAATGTTGCGCGGGGAATCTGCTTCGGGTGCGGTCTGCCCAAACTGTCTAGATTTAGACATGGGGCGAGGGGCTGTTTCCTTAACCGTTGTGCTAAGAGACTGCACAGGACGGGTTTTCCGTCTTCGCGAGGTGACGGAAGATGACTCATCTTGAGAGCTCCGGGATTTTCTCGACATGGATGAGATGTTTGATGGACTCCGAGGCTGAGTCGTGAAAATTGGTAAGATGGTCTCTTTGCCGGTATGGGATTGTGCCAGAAGCGAAGTGAAGCGTAGAATGATGCTGCTTCTGACATTGCGAACAAGTGTGTTTACTTGTGCAATCCCGCTTCAAGTGAGTATGGGATAGACAGTTTGTGCACAAGTTGTGGGCTCGTACTGCCTTTACTCGATCATAAACAGATAACTTTTTGAACTTCGAACATAGTTTGAGTGCATGAGCCGCACTGCAAACCGGACAGAGGAAAGTCCATCTGTTCTCAGCTAAGTTTTGAGCTCTGTTATGATCCCGGTTGTGAGAAAACACGGACTTGGTCGGCCTCATAAGATTTAGCCTTTCCACGGCCTCATATCTGCTGGTCAAAAAAGTGTTCATTTGCTCCCAGGTTGGAAGATCTTTCTGGGAACTAAGGGACTGTTCCCACAGGGATAAAGTCTCTTCCGGGAGTTTTGGTGAACAAATATAGACCAGGATCGGGTCCCAACCCTCTGTCGAGACGTCTTGAGAAGATAAGACGGACAGAGAATTGTTTATTGCATTTTGAAGGCTTTGCAGCGCTTCACTGTCTTCAACAGCTACTTGAGGGAGGCTCAAGAGCGTGTTGACCTGTTTATCAACCAGAATGCGGCGATTTTCGAATCGGGACTTCAGCGCATTCCATGCCAATTCGAAATTAGAATCGCTCAATGGATACTGCCTAACGATAGCGCCAGCCTTTCCGGTCGTTTTATATCGGAGGTGATATAATTTTTGGGCAGAGGTGAGTTTTGGGTGGTTAATATACACAGCCGAAAACATGTCGCGGAAGGACGGCCACTCTTCATACTCGCCGGAGAAGATTTCGGTGTCGCACGGAGGGACATTCAGGCAAATAGAATTACTTGCCTGCTCTGTTGCAGAAGGGAAGAGGAGGTGGCAGGGTGTCCATGAGGTTCGAAATCTGGGCCAAGGTTTCATACACTCGTTCTCGACACAGTTCCAATTTGGAGCGAGCGATCAATTTGAAAGTTTTTGGCACGTCGTCATCGGGGGTGATGCCGACTTGCGAAAAAGCTGCCTTTAGATTCGCGTAATAGCCATTGAGATCGGCTAAATACGATTTGAGGATTGCGGGCGTTAACTCTTCGATAGGAGCAGAAGAGAAATTGGAACAAAAGTGGAACAAATTGTCCACTTCGAAATTAAAAATGCTCATGGAGGGATCATGAGACTGTTCGAATGATTTTTGAATCGGCATGTCGGAATTGAAGGATTATTGAATAGTAAAATAAATAAATCGATGGTTGATAGATAAAGGAATCGAGAAAAAACACCAAAAGAATTCGAAAGATATTCGAATTGTCAACAAATATTGTGCAAAACCGACTAGAAATGTCGCAGACTGGAGCACATTCACGAAAAGTGCAAGAAATGTTTTCAAAGTGTTTCACCTCAATGGGGTTTTGAGTGAACACACGATAAATTTTATGATGGGAAGACAAGTTGACGATTTTTGGGGTAAAAATCTAAATTGCGTTGTTGCCCAGGAACACGAAGAAATTTCTCCAAAGGAATTGGAAACAACAAGCTTCAAATTATTTTTCTTAAAAGCGTTAAGAAAATATAATTTACTCGTGAACTTATTACACAACTTATTTTTGCCACTCCAGTGTACTACATAAAGAGTTTCATGTAGTGCCACCGTAAGTATGTGGAACTGCACTGAGAGGTCAGCGACACGGTTTACATATGTACAGTCTGTCCAGTAGAACCGTGATCGACCAAATTTTCACTTAGAGTACCGTTATCAAAAAAATTTGAATGCATCTAAGTAGCCTCATCATTTTTGTAATACGCACCGCAAAAATTGTCAGTCCCGTGAAACAATTACAAAGTACAGGGTGTTTTAACAAGATGAGCTCCGCGTGAGAGAAGCGACTTGAAGCCGTATTCCTTTGTCTACACCCTAGAGCAGTGGTTCTTAACCTTTTCGAGCTCACGGAGCACTTTTAATTACATGAAACCTTCACGGAGCACCTTACCAAATAACATTGATTCTAGTAATTTGTATTCTATTTTTTTATTTATTCAACTCAAATAACTACAATATACAAAAAATAAAATATATTCAATATATTCAACAAAACTAAATTGTTGCAAATTCAAAATGACATAAAATATAATAAAAATTCAATGGGATATTTGAGCCTGGTGAGTTTTACATATTTCGCCAATGTTGGGTCTAATATAAGATATTGCCACCCTCATTTCCTCTTCTAAATCGAGAAGTCTTTCTCGTTTTTTAGTTTTTATATTTGTTAATGTTGAGAATCCAAGTTCGCAGAGATATGATGTAGCAAATTGTAATAAAATTGCGATTGCCTTCTTAGATAAAGAAGGGTATTCATCTTGGACGGAAATCCAAAATTGTTCATTAGACAATTTTGTGAACTCCATTTTCAGAGATCGATCTGTAGACAAGGAAATAATTTCTTCTTCTTGTAAAGACAGTTCCAAATTAGAAAATTCAAATGTCCCAAACGGATTTCGTATCCAGTCATAGGATTCTAATTTAAGAGATGGAAAGTAACATGCGATTTTTTCTTCCAATATTGTTAGATGTTCTATTACGGCAGGAATAATATCTGCGACATTTTTAGTTTGAATTGAAGGAAACATATCAAGCGTATTGTTTTTTATTATTCGATTTTTCCAGTGCAATATTTTTTTATTGAATGCCAGTATTTTATCCGTGGCTGTTAAAATATTCTCATTTTTACCTTGAATACTTGTATTTACTGAATTTAAGTATTTAAAAATATCAGCTAAATATGCCAATTTAGCACACCAAATATCATTTTCAAAATTTTTTGCAAATTTATCCACAGCGGCATTTCGGAAATAACACAACAATTCATCTTTGAGCTCTAATAAACGACATAGGACTTTACCGCGAGACAACCATCTTATTTCAGTGTGCAATAGCAAACTTTCATACTTAGCATCCATAGATATACAAAGCTGTTTAAAAATGCGTTCCTGCAGAGGTCTTGATTTAATATAATTTACTATTTGTACCACTTCATCCAAAACATATTTTTAAGTGTTTGGCAATGTTTTTGAAACTAAAACTTCCCGATGTAAAAAACAGTGTGTAGATATGATATTTGGATTATTTTCCTTCACAAGTGTAACACATCCTTTAATAGATCCTGCCATTGATGGACATCCATCTGTACAAATTCCAACGCAGAAATCCCATGATATTTGGGATTTTTCTAAATATGTGGTAATAGAATTAAAGATATCTTTTCCTGTTGTATGTCCTGTAAGCTCTCTGCAGCAAAGAAATTGATTAACTATTTCATTTTCATCAATGAACCGAACGAATGCAAGTAATTGAGCTTTACTGCTAATATCAACAGATTCGTCTATTTGCAAAGCAAAATATTTCTTTGAAAGCTTATTGTTAACCGTTTCCTCGATATCAAGTGACATGTCTTTTATTCTTTTTTTTATTGTATCATTAGATAGGGGAATTTTCAAAATCTCATTTGTTGCATCCTCTCCAAACATTATTTTGACTATTTCACAACATGACGGTAAAATTAGACTTTCTGCTATAGTATGTGGTTTTAATTTCAATGCAATTAACTCGGCTACCTTGTATGATGCAATTTGCGCCTTATCAGATATTGTCATAGCACATTTAAATTGTTTTGCTTGCTTATCTTGCATGCCCAATAACCTTTTAAAGTAATCCTTATTTTTTGAAACAAGATTAGCATGGGTAGTAGTAAGGTGTCGGTTTAATTTAGCCGGAAACATAGCACTATTGGACAGTTCTACACCGCATACAACACATTTAGGAATTGGACACTCCTTTTCACCGGTCCATGTAAATCCCAAACTGATGTATTCGTCAGAATACTGTCTATAAGTCTTCCTTATTTTATTACATGTTGAAAGATCTTCTGTATTACCACTATTAATACTACTCCGACTTGTACTTGGTCCATCATTAATATTTTTCTCAGAATTACATTTTCGTTTCAAGAACTTGTCCATGGCTAAATAAATTGGGAATAAGAATAAGTACATACATATATAAAGTGCTTATAAGAATAACATTTCAGAAATGTGAATTATCAAAAACGCGTAAATAGAGATATATTTCGAAAATTTTTAATGCAGAATAAGAAAACTCTGTTTATGAAAACATAGGAGATTGATATTAAGTTTATTTAAATAAATAAATGCAATAAATATGTATGTACACATATTTATTTAATTTTTTATTTTAAATTTACGTTAATTTACAATTATAACGTAATATACTTACTGAAATAAATTTTTTCTCACTTTTTTGGCACAAATTTAATCAAATAATTATTGAAAACACATTAGTTTACGTCCAACACAACAATAAAATATTTCAGCTTACAGTCAAACCTAAATTGGAGCGTTAGCGGCAAGCAACTGTCAAAATTGCTTCATGCCCATACAAAATGTATGGGGCAAACCGCAATTGAAACGCTCTGACGCTGAGCTATTCGAATTTCCAATTTTGACAAGGCGTTAGCGGTTGAAGTTGGCTGCGACTAACAAAAACGCCTGTAATTTATATTTGATTTGATTTCAATTGTGGGGAATTTATTCAAATAAGAGCTAAGTTTTGCAAAATAAAAATAATTTGTCGTTTTGTTGGCAACTAAACAGATATTTTTTTACATTTCATGATTTTTACAATCCCAACGCAACGCTTCAATTTCGGTATGCCGCACTGAGCGAAAGCGTTGCGTCAGAAAACGCAACGCTCACCGCTCCAATTTAGGTTTCATAGTTATTTGATCAGAATTTTTTTGTGCAGCCTACTTGATTTAAATTTTTGTTTATAACTAAGTACATACCGCATATACATATATTTGAAATGCAGCCTACTTGATTTAAAATTTTGTTTATAACTAAGTACATACCGCATATACCTACCGCATATACATATATTTGAAATGCAGCCTACTTGATTTAAATTTTTGTTTATAACTAAGTACATACCGCATATACATATATTTGAAAGTTTGTTCGAATAAATTTATATGTATATTTTTTTTATATTATATGAGTTTAGCTTTCGTTTCGCGGAGCACCTGGGACAATCTTGCGGAGCACCGGTTAAGAATCACTGCTCTAGAGGGCCGTAAATGTCACGTTTAGCTTTAGCAAAATATATGAAGAAGTCGAAATCATTCGTAACGAGGTGGACGAATCGGTATATGGAACCAAAAAATGTCGATGATTTGGCTGGGCGGGGCCTTAAAAAAAAGACCTCCCCAAAACAGGACAAGAAAACCATTGATTTGTTTGCGACGAAGCCGGGCTTATCGTTGCGTAAAGCTAAAGCAGTTTTAGAGAAAAGTGGTGTTCAAATATCAAAAGAGACGATTTGAGGACGTTTAAGAACTAACGACGCTAAATACCGGAGCTCTTCGAAAAAACTGTTGCTCTCATCATCACACGTTCAAAAACGGCTTGCCTGGGCTTATGCCAATTCAGATCGGATTTGGAATAATATAATATTCACGGATGAATCCTAATTTTGGTCAAATAGTAGCATAAATCGATCTTGGTGTGCTGTCATCAACCGATTGCTCCAACGAACTGTTAAAGACCCAGTAAAGGTCCATGTTTGGGGCTGCTTCTCAGAAAAAGGATTTGGGCGACTTTTCGTTATTACCACCAACTTGAACGCGGTTTTGATGAACACAATTTATGAAAAAGCTTTATTACCATCAGCTGCGAAGATGTTCGGGAGAAGAGGACTCTCTTGGATTATACAAGAAGACAACGACCACAAACATCACAGCCGAATGTGTGCTGAGTGGAAACAGCAAAATGGGGTAGAAGTGTTAGATTGGCCCTCACAGTCGCCTGATGTCAACCCGATAGAAAATGAGTGGACAATTGTAAAGCAGAAACTCAGAGGAAATACTATATTGTTGCGAAGAAGCAATGTGCTGAATGCTTGTCTATGCACGAACGCTTTTCCAAGCATACTTTTAGGCATGCACTTTCAAGTGCGGCGAATTTGGTATAATTCGCTTGGTGTTACTCCGATATGGCAAGGATGGTTCGCGAACTGTGCGAGAATGGTCGAGCGTGTTCCAATTGGAAGTTGCAAGAAACTTCGGCGCGATAAGAAAACTGGTATATAAGCAGCGCTGCGCGGCGCAACGAGGTCTGTCTGTGTTGAGCAAGCAAAGGGGAAACATGCAATAGTAGTAAAGTAGTAACAAGTGTAAAATTGTAAATAAAGTGATTGTTGATTTTGTCTGCGTTTGCGCTGAATAACTGAAGTAGTTTTATTTTCAAGCACAATCAGATACGAACTAGTCATTTTCGTAACATTTGGTGTCAGAAGTGGGATTGTGCTACTGAAAATAAACAAAAAATAAAAATAAATAAAATTATAAAAACGCAGACATGGTTAAATTCGAGCAACTGAAGGTGGATCAGCTGAAGAAGGAGCTGGCCGCCTGGAATTTGCCGACAGCTGGCGGAAAGGTGGAGTTGCAGCTGCGTTTGCGAGAGGCGTGTGAATCACGAGGCATCGATTTAACTGCACACGAGTTCGGGTCGCAGGAGCCAGAGGCGTCGGCCAAGGTGGAGGAATCGTCTGCGGGTGCTGCGACGATGCAAAGTACGGCTGCAGCGGCTGCGCCACTACAAGCATTGGACATGAGCCAGCTAATGATTGCACTTAAAGGCATGTTCGAGACTTCCAACCATGAAATGGCAGCCAAAATGGAAACCACGAATCAGGAACTTTCGGCGCAAATGGCAGCGAAAATGGAAACCACGAATCAGGAATTTTCGGCGCAAATGGCAGCGAAAATGGAAACCACGAATCAGGAACTTTCGGCGCAAATGGCAGCGAAACTGGAAACCACAAATCAGGAACTTTCGGCGCAAATAGCAGAGCGAATGGAATCCAAACTCCAGGAAAATGCGGAAAAATTTGAAAATGCAAATCGAGAGTTGTCCAGCAAGCTTCAGGAAAATTCTGCGCGCTTGGAGCAGAAAGTGGAGGAATTTTCAGACAGGATTAATGTGAAAGTCGAGAACCTGGAGACGCGAGTAGAGTCGTTAAACAAACGAGTTGACAGTCTGGAAGATTCGATGCACAGAAAGATCGACGAGCGACTTAGAGAACTACAGCTACGAGCAAGGGTGCAGTCAGTTGAGGAAAGTTTTGCCATAGAAGTGCCTACTTATGATGGTACTACGTCGTTCGACACATTCAAACTACAATTCGATATGGCCGCTTTGGAGAGTCAGTGGACCGATGTTAGGAAAGGTCGGAGGCTGATACTGGCTCTAAGAGGTCCTGCGGCTGAGGTAATAAAAACCGTTCCGGAAGGTTTCAGAGGTGATTACGACACCGTCATAAGGGCACTGGCAGCCAGATACAGTGACGAGCACAACAAAATGCTGTATTATTGCGAGCTGAAGAGCCGTAGGCAAAGAGCCAACGAGGCGCTGCAGACGTATGCGGCAGATATCGAGCGGCTGGTACCACTGTCCTACCCAGAATTCAGCATAGAAGGTTTGGAAAGGCTGAAGATTGAGGCGTTTATTGAAGGTCTTCATGACCCGGAGACACGTCGCAGTACATTGATGATGATGAAGCCGACATTCCGTGAGACGGTGACAAGCGCATTGACGTATGAGGCGGTCTGGAGGGGAGGTTTTCGACATTCATCTGCGGAAAGGCGCCGAGCCCAATATGGTCGTGTCACGCAAAGCCAGACAGTGAGCTCAGAGGCACCAGCGAGGCCGCGGGCTGTTTCATCTAGAGCCAGTTGCTGGCGATGTGGCAAGCAAGGCCACATATCACGAGACTGCCATCTGCGGGAGAAGCGTTCCGGACAACAGACGTCGCCAAGATGTGCTGACGCTCTGCCACATCATTCTTGCAAAACCGAGCGCAGGCATGATTCGCAAGCCGAAAACAAGGGACAAATTGTGGATGTTCGGTCGGTAAGAGTTCTACAAGAGGAAGATTGGCCTGCGGGAAGGCTACAGAAGGACCAGCGCGAGGATACGGATCTCGCAAAGATCATCAAAGGCAAAGCGCGGAGAGTACGGCCGGACTGGCAGGAGATGGCTGGTGAGAGCCCGATCGCGAAGGCTTACTGGGCGCAGTGGCAAAGTCTACGTCTGAAAGACGGCTGCCTATACCGCGAGTGGGAGAGCAGGGATAGCAGGACCAGAAAATCCCTAACAGTGGTCCCGAAAGGTCGGATCGACGATGTCATCAAAGCAAACCATAACGACTCCAGTGGAGGGCACCTAGGCATCGCAAAAACTGTCGCCAAGATAAGAAGACGGTTCTATTGGGTGGGATGCCAGGGGTCTGTCGCCGAGTGGATAAGAGGCTGTGATCGGTGTTCGGCTGCGAAAGGGCCGATGAGAAGATCGCAGAGCCGCACTCAACTAGTCGGAAACAGGTTAAACGCCAGCTATGGTCTACGGGCTAACTCAGAAGGGTTTAAGGAAGGCGATCTGGTAATGCTCAACAACCCGCAGTGGAAGGAAGGTTTGTCTCCAAAAGTTCAAACATCATGGGAAGGACCGTACAAAGTCGTGACAAAGATTAATGACGTGGTGTACAGAGTTCAACGCTGCTGCAACAGAAACGCTAGGCTGAAAGTAGTCCATTTGGAGCGCTTGGCGTCTTACTCCGGCGGAGCCTCGGTACTTGTTCGGGACGAACAAGTCTAAGTGGTGGGCAGTGTTGCGAAGAAGCAATGTGCTGAATGCTTGTCTATGCACGAACGCTTTTCCAAGCATACTTTTAGGCATGCACTTTCAAGTGCGGCGAATTTGGTATAATTCGCTTGGTGTTACTCCGATATGGCAAGGATGGTTCGCGAACTGTGCGAGAATGGTCGAGCGTGTTCCAATTGGAAGTTGCAAGAAACTTCGGCGCGATAAGAAAACTGGTATATAAGCAGCGCTGCGCGGCGCAACGAGGTCTGTCTGTGTTGAGCAAGCAAAGGGGAAACATGCAATAGTAGTAAAGTAGTAACAAGTGTAAAATTGTAAATAAAGTGATTGTTGATTTTGTCTGCGTTTGCGCTGAATAACTGAAGTAGTTTTATTTTCAAGCACAATCAGATACGAACTAGTCATTTTCGTAACAATATGGACAGCAAAACAGTTATCGAGACAAATTCGGCTGATTTGAAGTCGATTGCCTCGGCAACTTGCTCAGAACTTAGCGCAAAGTATGGGTCGGAGGTTTGAGGCCATAATAGCGAATGGCGGCGACTATACCTGTTATTAAAAATATTGCGTACAATAAATATTATAAACGCATAAAATGCAGTTTGTTTGAAACGAATCGGACAACTAGTTTCCAAGTTACGACGATCACGCTTCTACTGGACAGACTGTACATATGGGAAAATGTACACATGCAAGGTATGTTCCGACTACCAGTGCGACTAAAACCGAGCTAGTTGGTTCTGTATATAGGTGTTATACGGGATAGGAATCCAACCGCTCGTTATAAAATATGAAATAAATCAACTTACAGCCAGTATTGTCAAGGGGACAGACAATACTTATGGTCGGGTGCTCCCATGTAGCGCTCGCTGCTGCCGTGTATGCCGCTACTCCCACGCTGCTGACCGTTGATCTGCTGTTCTGCTTGTGGTTGTTTTTGTTTCAAATTTCGTTTAGTGCTCCATATGTGGTTGTTGTTAGTGAGTGTGCGATTGCGTATATGCTTGTTGGTACTTTTCGTTTGCGCGTTTGGGACTGTGTGTGATTGTAATTTTTGTTTTGCTTTTTTTGATTGTATTTTGAATTGTCTTTTACTGTGCGATTTGCTGTTGGTTTGTATATACACTTGCACTGATTGTTTTCACTAAGTGTCACCTTTTGCACACAATGTCTTCACTGTTTATTGTTTAATTAATGTGGTTTAAGGTGCCAGTATAAGATCCGGCTCGAAGGACCATGTTCGAAACTCAGAAGAGCGACGGTCGCGCAAACGAATTTAAAATAAAAGAAGTGTACTTGCGTGTGTCGGGGACTTCTTAAAAGTAAAATGCGACGGCGGGTTTTTGGGGTATGAGCGCAGCGAGGGCGTTTATTAAAGAAATGCGTGCTTTCGGTCACGATTGTTCTTATAGACTAAACTTATAATATTGAACTTACACCTAAGGGAGTCGGAAAATGATACAATTCAGTTTCGGAGTAGGACGAAAGTGGGTAAAGGAGGAGAGAAGATAGCGTGTGAATGTGTGAGTGTGTGTGCGTGGGCGTGTGGGAGGGGAAGTGAGCCGCCGACTCAGAGATCAATTAGATTCTCTTCGTCGGTGGTCTCAACAAGAAGCAAATGCTTTTATGTCGGTTCTTGTGTAATGTTTTATTGAATTTGTGCACTGGTTGTTAATTGTTTATAAATGTATACAGTTTAAATGTTAGGATGTTGAATTATATGTAAAATGTAATTTTGGTATGGGTCGGAGTTTTTCGATGTTTCTTTGCCGGAGTTCGTCGATCGAGTGTCCACCGGTCGCGCAAGCTCCATTCGGGATGGCCAGGGTTGCCATCCGTACATATTTTTAGATCCAAAGTGGTTGAAGTCTGTCTTGCCAACATCCCGCTCAATTCAACGAAAAGGTACAAACTGCCATGGCATACCAAAAGTTTGAGGAAGCTTAAAAATCTGAGAAACAAGTTTTTTCTCAGATTCAAAAAAACGGGTGACGTTTTTTCTCTTGATATGTACAAACATTATTCAAAGGAATTCAACTGTCTGGATAAATTTTTATACAAAAATCACATCTTAAATTTTGAAGCTAATATAAAGTCGAACCCGAAAGTTTTCTGGCGTTTTATCAAATCGAAGAAAAATTGCTCAAATATTCCCTCTGCTTTATTTTTTGATAATAAGTCAGCCAACTCTGCTGCAATGGCAGCAAACCTTTTCGCTGAATTCTTTAATTCCATTTTATCCCTAGTACTGAAGCCCCGGATGTGTTATCATGCTGTCAGGAATCATCTTTGGATTTTGGTTCGTTATCGCTATCTTCCAGTGATGTGGAAAATGAAGTTGCTCGGCTCAGGTCCTCTTCCCAAACTGACGTTGATGGTCTATCGGCAGTACTCTTTAAGAACTGCGCCTCGCTCATTCATCCGATAACCATGATTTTCAATAAATCGCTAGCCTCTGGCGTTTTTATAGATGACTGGAAGCTAGCATTTATCACACCAATTTTCAAGAGTGGGAACAAAAATGATGTGTGTAACTACAGGCCTATTTCCAAACTATCGACTATTTCAAAGCTCTTTGAATGCGTTGTGAAGGACAAATTATTCTTTGCTGTAAAAAGTCTTATTTCTCCGCATCAGCATGGGTTTATTCCTGGGCGGTCCACCGTGTCCAACCTGGCCGCTTTCTCCGAAGATTGTTTCACTGCTTTTCGGAAAGGTTCTCAAGTGGATACAATATATACTGACTTTTCCAAGGCCTTCGACAGGGTGTCACATTCTATCCTTGTAAAGAAACTTCAAATGTTGGGTTTTCACTCAGCTCTCTTAAAATGGGTCAAGTCTTATCTAAGGAACCGTCAATGTGTGGTAATTGTTGACCATGTTCGCTCTGACCCCTTTGTAGCCTCCTCTGGTGTTCCACAAGGTAGTATCCTTGGGCCATTGATCTTTGTCTTATTCATCAATGACATAAGCAGTTGCTTCACGACAGCAAGCTTTTTGCTCTATGCTGCTGACCTTAAAATTTATTACGAAGTTAAAAACTTGTCAGATGCTCAGTTGCTCCAGGCGGACATTGACAATGTCCACGCCTGGTGCAGTAGTAATTGCCTATCTTTAAACATCAGTAAATGTCATTATTCGACCTACTCTAAGTGTCCAACTGTCCTGAAAACTTCCTACTGCATTTCCAATTTCCCCTTAAAGTTGGTATCAGAAACCAAAGACTTGGGTGTAATCTTTGATCCAAAGTTCTCGTTCTCCAGCCATATTAATTCCACTATTTCTAAGGCAGCCGCCGTGGCTCAGTTGGTTAGTGCGTTGGACCGCGAGTCGAAGGCAGCAACCTCAGGTTCAAATACTACCTGTAATAACACCTAAAAAAATAACGGGAAAAACTCGTTTTCTCTTTCGGTGGCTGTCCTCTCAGCTGGAAATGGCAAACCTCTGAGAGTAAAAAAAATTGCTTATGAAAAAAGCTCCCAACCTGCCGTTCGGAACCGGCATAAAACTGTAGGTCCCTTCCACCCGCGTACAAATTCACAACACGGGTGGTTGCGGGAAGCTAGGCCTTAGTCTCGCGTAAGCGGGCTGTCGTGCCAGTCAATTATAAAATTAAAATATTTCTAAGGCTTATGCTATGTTGGCGTTTGTAAGGCGCAATAGCTCAGAATTTTCTGACCCATACACGCTCAAATTGCTCTACACCTCTTTTGTCCGCTCAAAGCTCGAATATGCGTCTTTCATCTGGAGGCCCTATCATATCTGTCACATTAATCGTATTGAGCGCCTTCAGAAAGTTTTTCTTCGCTTCGCCCTTCGCTCTCTTCGTTTCGTGGAACCGTTCCCCTCCTATACTGCGCGGCTTAAACTTATAAACTTAAAGTCCCTTCAAAGCAGGAGAACTATCCTATCTCTTTCTTTCGTTTTCGATATAATTAATGGCTCTGTTAACTGTCCTGCTCTGCTTGGCAGGATTTTCTTTAATTCGCCACTGAGATTCCTTCGGAGCCCTGTGCCGTTCTATGTCAGCTTCGTAAGAACGACTTATGCGCAGAATGCTCCTCTCTCCAGAGCATTGATCGAGTTCAATGGACTTTTCGTGTCCTTGGACCTCGACTTTGCGCTTCCAAAATCCAAATTCCTTGAGTGTCTCAACCATGCCCTTAACTAGCCCACGTTGTATTTTCCTTTAGAGGCTTTTTTTGTTTTTTAGTTTTAGTGCCTTAGTATGTAAGGACATTTTTGTATAGTCTGTAAGAATTGTTGTTCATAGACTGAATTAAATAAATAAATAAATAAATGAATATAAACACATAAAGGAACGCACACAATACAATAATATTGAGAATATTGACATTTCTAAGAGCCGCGCGGCCGGCAGTGTTTAGCGATCTAAACAAACCGATTCCTCGTAAAATATAAGATCAATCTCGTAAAATATAATAAATATTTTATCTGTGTAGGGATTTTTGTAGGAAAATATTTTTAAAAAAAATTTGGCACTTTTGTTTTTTAAAAAAACTAAAGCTTTCTAATTGAAATCTTAACTCGATCAGGCAACTGTACTTTTAAGTACTATGGATTGAAACTGTTAGAACTGGCAAATTAGTTCGCCTACAACCCTGGCCTATTACTCCTGTTTTATACAATCCTGCTACTTTGTACATGCTACTTTTTGAACTCTCTTTAATAAATGAATTGAAGTGGAACGGTCGTGCCTAATAGGTTATGGGCCCAGCGCGCCCACGCGGTTTTTTCCGGTATCGTAACTTCATAAAAAAAGGGCAGGACGAAACGCGAAAACGTGTGCGGTCACAAAACATTAAAATTCGAATAATGTTATACGGTCGTGAAAATTGAGCCGCTAAACGCGGAGAACTACAACACATGGAAACTACAAATGCGCGCCATATTAGTCAAAAATGACTTATGGGCGTATGCGAATGGCACAAAACCATGCTCTCCCGGCGAAGAGGCGGAAAAACTTTGATCAAAAAGTATGTGCCGACATAACGCTTTCAATGGCCACATTGGAGCTCGGGCTCATCTCGGAATGTGAGACTTCAAACGAGATGTGGATAAAATTGCAGTCCACATTCCAGTCCAAGGGGCCTGCGCGAAAAGTAATGCTTGGCGCGTATGCGCGAGGACGAAAATATTCGTGAACACTTAACTGATTGTTTGACGCCGTTAAAAAATTAAAAGAAATAAATATGACAGTTGGTGATGACCTCCTCGCTATATTATTCAGCCCTGTTCCAGAATCCGAATCGGATCGGAAATGGATTTGATTCCTACTGTCGCACACTGGGGTAATATATAAGTAAAGTGGCGATTAATACAAAAATGAAAATTAAAGATACTGATCTTTTTTTGGTACCGGGTTAAAGTAGATAAAATTCCGCATCACTAGGTGAAAGAATTGTTGTAAAATAATTTACCGTATTCCTGCAATCCACTCTGAAATTTGACATTTCTTTTCATTTGTCGTACGCGCAGCGTGAAACGTAAATTTTCCAATTATTAAAATCAAATTTCTTTAGCAATTTTTTAAAGTAGCATAAAAGTGATGATCGAGGCTTCTTGTTCAGGTATTTAAGGATTAAAATACTAATTTTTTTGTTTTAAGTGTTCGTAAATATTTTTGTTATTTTTTAAAAAAAGCTTAAAAATTGCCTTATTTTGACCCTATTCACAGACATACCTATAGTTGTTTGTTCAGTGATGTTCACCTAAAATATTGTCATAATCGTAATCTGTGGATATTCTAGCAACTTTCTATGAAAAAAAAAGTTGCGCTATTGTTGCGCACTTTTGCAGCATTTCGATTTTTGTATGTGAGCTCTTGGCAAAATATGCACGCGGTCCGTGAAAAGATAGTCAAGAAATAAATGTAAATGCAAAAAATATAAGATAAGCAACAAATTAAACATTTTATGTTAGTTTTGTTGTTGTTCAATGTATGGTTTTTAGTAATGCTTTATGCATTTTACCCTACTTTACGGGGAGCCGGCATATTAGATTTATATTAGCCAGCATATTAGGCGGGATATCGCGTAAGCTAAATATTTTTGGTGTTTAAGATATTTATGAAACACAATACAAAATCGTCTCAAATGATGCAGAACCAAATACAATTTTGATATCTTGGATTCTTTCATTTGTCTTTGTTGTAGGGTGTGTGCAAAACTAGGTCAACCGACCTTATTTGTCAGAAGTTGCAGTATTGGGCATTGTTATTGTTTGCATTACTTATGTGTAATCGATTGAAATAACCGCAGTGATGTGCATTAAACTAATTCGGTAAACGGTAACTGTAAATGACTAATTTTTCAAAAAAGGTGATGAATATTTCAGCGCGGAGCGGTGTAAATACGAACGCGGGTTGTTCGGGTTTTGGGTACTTTATTAAACGGCGTACGAATAACAAGTCTCACAAGAAACGTTAAACGATACGAACGGCCGTAGCCGGGGAGCAGAAAATAGGGGGACATGAGTACAAAGGGAGAGGGAAAGATTGGGATTGGAGATGGGATCGACGAATCACTAATACAGCACAGTACATCTGTACATCGCGCCCGCCATTGCATATTGCAATTATATAGGGGTGCCCGGGTCACGCTCAGGGTTACGGCGCACGGCTGGCTGGTGATGATGTGGCGGTGATGCGCGGCTGCCTGGCTGTAGGTTGGGCTGACGGCTGGGGGTTTGTCGCCGTTTCACGATACCGGAGCGCTGGGGAGTGCGCTGAGGGCCTCTCTGCTGCCTAGGCTCGGTGCCGACGTGCGGGGCCGTCAAGGGGGCACCTGCTGCGAGGGTCGCTAGCACTGGATCTGCAAAAGAGAGGTCAGATGTTATAAATGATGATGTTGACATCGTTGGTTGGTGTGAACGGTTTGCCAAGCGATGGGGTTCGCTTGAGTTGCCGTCAGAGGAGTGAATGCGCTTGGAACAGGTCGCACGGGAATGGCGACTGACTCGAACCCGGGATGGGTGCGCTCGAGGTTTATTGTATGGGGGGTGCAATGTGGAAATGCGAGGGGGCTGCAGTTTCCATCAGTTGCTGTGCATATTGACGCGTGGCGTCGAGCCAACGCTTGTGTTGTACCCTTTTTCGCGGTCTCATTGGGGGCGATAGCCATCCTGCGGGGGGCGAAACGTTTGGCAACGAATGGGGGTGTTTGCCATTTTGAATTTGAGTGTGCAGGGATGGTGGGTTCCGCGTGATTTGCCTTTATTTCCTTGGGTGGAAACCCTACGGGATTGAGGGCGGCACTCACATCAGAAAGGGCTTCCTTTGGAGTAGGAAGGTTTTTTCGAAGGGCGGGACCAGTGTGCGTATGGTGACTTGGCACCGCGGCGACATTTGTCAAAGGTGATAACGGGGGTACTGGACCGCTTAATATCCAACCGAATACTGTGTGTTGAGCGAGTAAGCTGCCACATACATTTCGGTGGAAACCTTCAAGCATGATCTGCGGGATGAGATCACTGCCAATCACTATATCGATCTGCGCTGCCTCGAAGGGGTTGGGATCAGCGAGATCTAGCGTGGCGCAATCGTTCAAATTTGGGGAGTTTATATTGGAAGGGGGGAGACATTCCGTTAATTTTGGAAGCACGATTGCTTGCACGGGGAAGTTTGTGCTCGTTTTAGGGACTGCCAATGTCAAGAAGCATATATGTTTGGCGGTTTTCACAATCTGTCCGCCTATGCCCGAGATCTGGAGGTTAGATTTCTCGATTGGCAATTTTAGGCGTCTCTGGATCTTCGAGGAAATGAAGGTGCGCTGAGAGCCTTGATCGATCAACGCTCGAACTCTGAACAACTTTCCTAAATGCATAATGGACACCAGTGCCGTAGGCAGAGGGGATTGGGTGCCATTATTTGAGTGAAGAGCTGGTACTGGGAGCGTACTTTGCCTTGAAGATGTGCTGAGGTGCGCATCGGAGAGGGGAGAATTAGTGGTGGAGTTGTTGCTCGGTTGTTGGATAACCGTTGAGACCAGAGAAGTGGTCGAAGGTGATCGAGTGGGGGATTGAGTGGGTTGCGTATTGCCTTTGGGGAGATGGAGCAGAGTGGTGCTTTTTCTGGCAATATACGCATGTGAAATTGCTTGTACAGTCCTTAAATAGGTGAGATGTAGCAAGACAATTTACACAGAGCTTGTGCTTTTGCACATATGCTAATCGACACTGGGGGGTGAGCCTTTTAAAGCTTTGGCAAGTCCGTACGGAATGATTTGCGTTGCAGAGTTTGCACGCGAAGTCCTTTTTCACTTCAGTGTGAAAATTGAGGGGCCGATTTTTGGGGACATTGGAAGATGAGGATTGTGGTTTCGACTTGGGAGGCCGAAAGAAATTCAGCCGTTCCACTACCTCGTATCTGCAGGTCAGAAACTCATTCATTTGTGACCAGGGTGGCAGATTCTTCCGGGATGTCAAAGATTGTTCCCATAAAGCTAGAGTTGCTTCGGGCAATTTGGTAGAGCATATATATACCAGCAGCGGATCCCAATTGTCAGTGTCTACGGCCTGAGACTTGAGAATAGACAGACAATTGTTTACAGAATTCTGGATCCGCTGTAGTGCCTCACTATTTTCGGTGTGGGCAGGAGTGATATTCAATAGAGATCGAATTTGGTTGTCAACGAGGATGCGTTTGTTCTCATAGCGGGATCTAAGAGCTTCCCACGCGAGTGCGAAATTCTCATCGGTTAATGCGTATTGTTTAACAATAGCACCGGCTTGACCTTGCGTTTTGTATCGGAGGTGATACAATTTTTGGGCTGGAGTGAGCTGGGGGTGGTTAATGTATACGGCAGTAAACATGTCCCGAAAGGACGGCCTCTGCTCATAGCCCCCGAAGAATGTTTCGGTGTCGCAAGGAGGAACTTGGAGGCAAATGTAGGAAGTATTTGCTGGTTCTAGGGGTTGAACCGGTTCCATATGCGTAGCAGGCTGGGGGGACTGAGGTTGGAGCATCTTAATGATGTCCAACATTTTAGCCATGCACAACTCGTATTGGTCTGTGCAGGCATCAATCTTTTGCCTAGCCGACTCTTTGAAACCGTCGGGCTGGCTGTTGTCTTCAGCAATGAAGACTGCCTGATGTGCGAGCATTAGCCTCTCCCATTGGGCTTGCAGATTTTTCTGCTTAATTTGGACCAGTGAATTGGTCAAATCCTCAATGGGAGCCGATGAAAATTGTGTGCATAATTGCACGAGTCTCTCGGACTCAAAACCAAATGTGGCAACACTGGCATCGGTTGCTTTGGAACTAGGAGGCGTGGAGCGAGTTTTGAGTGCCTCGCGAGTGACAGGAACTGTCAAATTTGCCTCGGTTGACTTTGAATACCTTGGGGTAGGAGATTCAATTTTTTTAATAGGACGCTTGGGGGATCGCTCAACAGGCATTGAAATGGCTTAAAAAGCTCGAAAGGGTGAGTAAAATTCGATTGAATATAAATACACGGCTTATGGGAAATAAACCGGAACTATTACCGCGTCCGCGCGAACGATAATATAAAAATGGAGAAGTGTACACGAAAGTGTAAAAAATGTTCAATACGAATTTGTATTTCTGTTGAGGATCAAAGTTTACAATTGTGTGTGTAAACGCGTCGATAAATTGGTATATAAATATTGGGAATAAACAAGAATATGTAAACGAGAATTGGGGAAAATTATTATTAAACAACAAATTTCTTAATATATAGGTGTATGTAAATGTGTCTTTATTTGTGTGCAAACGTGAATAAATGTTTGTATGTAAAGAGTCAAGTATGTTAATATATTAGTGTATTAGTGTTTTCGGGTAATAATAATTAATTCTTATTATATTTGGTGTAAGGGGAACCAAAAAATAATGCGGTGAACGATTACAAATTTGTGAGTACAGCTGGGGTATTTTTGTCCCACTGTATTCGCTTGGGGGTGACAACAGCTGTGCAATAAGTGTGTATGTAAGTGCAGCACTATTGAAAATTTTCTAAGTCTCAGAAAATTGTTCAATGTGCTGCTAAAATAGGCTACTCGTCCCACTGTATTTGCGTTTGTTTACTTCTGCCAGCGAGAGTGTGGAAATTGCTTAGGCAGAAGTGCGTATGTGCAATTGCACTTGGAAGCAGCAGCGGGAGTGCTCGCTGCTCAGTGCTTGCGAATATCGCACAAAGCAAAACGCGAAAGTGCGTGCAAGTGGGAGAGTGGGAATGCAGCGGGTGTAATGCTGCGTGCCTATTTACTACACTAGGTGCGTATTTGGGTGCTGGCTGCAGCGGAGATTTTGCTGCTTCGGCACAGAAGAGACGGCGAAAATGTACAAAGCGCCGAATTATGTGCAGTAGCGGGATTGCTTACTGCACTGCGCTGTTTTGTACTTGGGGAAATATGCACGATAAGCGAGCAGTAGCGGGGTACCAGAAAGTGAAATTTTACTCTGGATTTTGGGGAGTGGGTATATATTTGGGGGTAATATATATAGTATGTGTTGCGTTAGTGTTATTTATATTTAAATAATATAAATGTTTCGCTTATCTGTGTTTGGGCCCCGTGCCCGAGATTGGGGATCTGGCTCCTGTGTGTCCGCCGCTGTGCTGTGCTGCTGTTGTGTGTTTGTGCTGTTCTTCTCTGTTTCCTTTTTTCTTTGCGTTGTGGGTGTGTGTTGTTGTTTGATGATGTGCGCGTTTTGGTTCTTGTGCGCGTTTTTGTTCTTGTCTGTGCACTTCACTGCACTGTCCAATATTTCGTTGCACTTTTTGTTTCTTGCGTTGTCACTGTTTGTGTATTCTTATTATTTGTTAAATATTTATTTTGATTTTGCACGTAACTTTTTTCACCTTTTTGTGTTGGTGTTGTAATTTGTATAATTTTTGTTTGATTCGTGTTGTCACTGTTTGTTATTTATATTACCTATTATTATTATTTTTAATTTTTAGCTTGTGAACTATGTACATATGTGTATTTGATTGTCACTTTGCCACTTGTTGTAACTAGCTTTTTTTTTTGTGAGTGTCTTTTCACTTGTAGTTTTCAGTTGTTGTGAATTGTTTTTTTTGTATTTGTTTGAATTGTTGATCGTTTTATTTTTGAACTTGTGTTTTGTTCACTAATGTTTGTAATGTTAATTTTTTTGTTTAATTTTGTAATACGCGGCGCGGGTTCGCGTTGGATCGAAGGACCATGAATATTTCAGCGCGGAGCGGTGTAAATACAAACGCGGGTTGTTCGGGTTTTGGGTACTTTATTAAACGGCGTACGAATAACAAGTCTCACAAGAAACGTTAAACGATACGAACGGCCGTAGCCGGGGAGCAGAAAATAGGGGGACATGAGTACAAAGGGAGAGGGAAAGATTGGGATTGGAGATGGGATCGACGAATCACTAATACAGCACAGTACATCTGTACAGGTGATTTTTTTTCATGTAGGAACTAATCCAAATGTTATTTGGTATACCCGTCAAAGTCTTTATGACATAATGACCAACTCTTTTCCTTAAATTGTGCCAAAACTTTCGTTGAGTACTATCCCTGGTATAACATGCCTACGACTGTTCATAAATATTTAATTCCTGGACCAGAGGTCATAACTCACGCCTTGTTACCAATCGGTGAATTATCTGAAGAAGCGCAGGAAGCGAGAAATAAAGGTTTTAAGGATTTCAGGGAATATTTTTCTCGAAAAAGTAGCCAAGAAAAACCAACAAAAACGTTCTAAATAGACTGCTTGTAAGTTCTGATCCCATTATATCGACAGAAACGATTGCTGCATAAAGCAGTTACGCGCATGCCAAGGGAAGCATTGGATTTGTTGATGTTGCAACAATTTTGCATTTTTGGTCATAAATAAAAAAAAATCCACTAAAGTATGTTCAAATACATTTATTTTTATTTCTTTATGTATAATTAACTAAACCTAATACTTTTTTCATGTCTAAATAGTCCGGGTGAATCAATCGCCAAAATCGGCATAAATTACCTCAGTGTGCGTCGGTGTTCTACATTCCGATTATCGGAAATATTTTCCCATGCAACCCTGTTCCCAAATCCGATTAAGTCCGAACGAATTTGGATCGGAAATTTGGTGTTCTACATTTGCATTGTCAGAAATTTTTGTCAAAAATATTCCGTTCAACAAAAAGCTGGTGGAATTGAAATCGGAAAGCAGCAAAACGGAAACAAACAACGAAAATGTAAGCAAATGAATTAAACAAAATGCTAAATAAAACTAATAAATTAATTTTTAATCAGGGGAAAGCATAAGACTGCTGACCAGAGCAAAATGCTCTTGGATTTTATGGAGGCGAATGCGGACACCGCGAAAGGTTTCTGCAAAGGCGACAAAGTCGCCTGTGGAAGCATTTAACGCAGTCGATGAACGGGCAAGGACAACCAACAAAAAGTGTAAAAAGTGTGGAAAAATGTGAGAAGTAAATTAAATCAATTCATTTTGTAAAATTTTCTTGAATCATAGACCTGGGTTGATTGGAAAAGTAAGGTAAGAAGGAAGCTGGCGCATAATAGAAGAGAAGCTTTAGCGGCGGTGGACCTTTTAAGAAGCACAAACTTTCCGAAATGGAAGAGGAGGTTGTCTTTTCTACCGATCGTTGATAGCCTCCTTCGGAAAGAAATCGCAAAGCCCTCGCCAATTTCAAATCTGGCGGAATGGAACACTGCCGAAGAAAAAGTTTCACTTCGGTGAAGATCACCTTGAATGCTGCTTTGTTAAGGCGGTAGTGAGCAATAAACCTTAAATAGGAAATTTTGAACATAACTGAAATAACTTGTACTAGTTACGAAGAATCTGGCAATTCCATCGGATTTCTGTGGTCTCGCCAAATTCTGCGCTTCACTTTTTCAACGGCGGACTGCCCGTTCCCAAGCAATACTGCCAATAAAATAACCGAACTCATTTAATAAAATAAAAAATCTCACAAAATTTTACAATTGACTTTTTCATTTGAACATTTCAAGCAAACAGCTGATTGATGGTTTGTTTAATTTGCTTACAATCGGATTCGAAATAAACTTCGAATGTGACAATTCCGTTCGGATTGCAGAACACCTCTACAAATCGGAATCGGATTTAATTTTGATTTGAATCCGATTCGGATTCTGGAACAGGGCTGATTATTGTACAGCTTGCCCGATTCTTCAAAACTTCGTTGCGCGCTTGAAACAAGGTACGAGCTGCCTAAACCAGACAGTCGCGAAAAGCAAAAGAAGAACGCAGTAAGCAAAATGTTCTATACGCAAGGCAGCACAACTACAATACAAACACTGGAATGCATGGAACGAAAGAAAGTGGTAAGAAAGAGCACAAGACAACCATCGGGTGTTTTAAATGCGGTAAATTCGGACATTTCGCGAGAATCTGCAGATCAAAACAAAACACACAAAACGCAAATGCTCGTCATGCAGAAGAGTATTTGACCGAAAAAAGAAACACAACAAAGAGCAGTTTAATGTTGAAGACGTAATGTACGTAAATGACTTTCGAACAAATCTATTATCGGTTTCAAAAATAACAGATAAAGGTTACGAAGTGCATATTCGCCGTAAGGAAGCAGTTGTTATGGAAAATAATGTCTTGTGCACCACCGATCGAATCGGAAATTTATACTACTTACGAAATTGTGTAAACGTGTCAAAAGTGGCATACGCAGAAAATGAATTGGACATATGGCACCGCAAATTCGGCCATTTGAACGAAAATGATTTAAAAGAAACGATGAAGAGTTGCAGTGTACACGGGTTTGACATTAAAAGAGAGTTAACAATGTCAACATGCGAAGTGTGTATTAGCGAAAAGCAGACGCGCGTAAGTTTTCCGATAAATCAAAACAATATAACACATAAATTATTTAAAATTGTGCACAGCGACGTTTGTGGCCCGATGCGGTGTGCATCTTATTCCGGTGCAAGATATTTTATAACATTCATTGATGACAAATCACGGTGATGTGAGATATTTTTTATTAAAAATAAATCTGAAGTTCTAAGTGTTTTAAGAAATATAAAGCAATAGCAGAAACCTTTACGGGCCAAAAGATAAAGGCACGCGAATATTGCAATCGGGAGTTCGACTCATTCTTAGAAGCAAATGGCATAGTGCGCCGCTTAACAACGCCCCACACACCACAACAAAATGGAATCACAGGGCGCAAAAACAGAACGCTTGTCGAAATGGCAAGATCCATAATGAAGCCGGCAGGTGCGCCCCCTGCGTTTTAGGCCGAAGCAATAATTATCGCGTGTTACATTCTGAATAATAGAGTCTCTTTGGGAGCCGTCGCACTATGGCTCGTTTTGCCTTTTTTCGTTGTAAAAATTATAACTTCTGATCCAATAAAGATATTTAAAAAATTTAAATTTAATCTGAAAGTGCAAAAGAGGGTGCCACAGTAACAGGGGGCTTTAAAATTCGTTGCCAAAGTTAAGATTTACTAAAACTTCATACTAAAATGAAATTACTTTTTTTGTTTGCATTAAAATATGAATTTTTTTATATATTTTTTCCAATAAATTAATATAAATTCATGATTCATACGTAATTTTTTACAAAAAAAAAATTTTTTCTTTAAAGTTAGATTTTTTCAAAATCGCTATTTACACTGGAAGGAATGTCTAATAGTGAAATAATTTCTAAGCTTTAAGTATCTGTAAGTGCTTTTTGTGATCTTACAGGTCTCATAGATGAAATAACTGGATCAGAAGAGATTGCTAACATTTTGAAAAGGTCTTCATTTTGTCTAGATGGCGATATTTTGTAAGTGTTCATACATCTATACCTTTTGTAGTCCTTATTTTTGGATTCTTGAGCTTCCTTAGACAATTTCCCTATTGGTAAGCACTGGTTAGAATACCAATACCATTTAAATCCTTTCCATGTGCTAAAATGTTATGTACCGTAGGAGCAAGTTTCTTCTCTGATTAACTCAATCGAGACTGCCTATTTTCAGTAAAGAAATGTACTGCGCTTGAACCAGAGCACCACTTGCTCTTTCGAAAGATATGAATAAATGGTAGGTTCGTACTAAGTTTCATTGCTGTGCGACTTATAGTTCAGCGGAATATTTTGGTCACAAAAATGTGACACGCCCCTTGTCCAACGCCCATCAAGTCTTACCGGTAGAATGACTTATCTATGGGACGACGAAGTACTAAATTTCAATTTTGTACAACATACAATTTCGAAGATATTCTATTATTAAGATTTGGCTTTTATGGGCGGTGCCACACCCCTTGTCCAAAACCCACACCATTCCCTTTGTCGAAAGACATGACTAAATAGTAGGTAGGTAGGCAGATGTGGCGGCCCTCGCGAGAGCGCACGTAGGCCAAAATAAGGCCCATTGTGATGCCACTGGATCGTTGTCCCCTTCATATTAGTAGGTCTCAAACCAACCTAAACAATTAATGAAGCGTATTAGGCCTTTGGTGTCGACGTTTGATATATCGGAGAGGTTGGCGGTGTGGTAAAAACCTAAGTGTTTTTGCGAGTCCTGTAAAGAGCAGGGCAGGTGCAAAGGAAGTGTGGTTTCTTCCGCTTTTATGTCTCTGCAGCTACGGCAGAAATCGTTGGCTAGATGACCCAGCCCTAGTCTTCTTGCGTGGCCACCGAGGATGAGTGCCCAGTGATTACCCTGACAACAGTCCTGAGCGCGCTCCTTTTGAGGTTTAGCAGACTTCTGGTGCGCGTCCAGTCCAACTTTGGCCAGATTTGTTGCGCTGTCTTGCCTGTCTCTGAGGCCGCCCAGGCGATGTTGGCGGCTTTAGTCACGGCCTCCTCTAGCATCAGCTTGCAAGTACTTAGCGGGACACCCAAGCCAGCAAATTCTGTGGATAGCCCTTCGGTTGTGCCTAGTCTGGCCAGTTCGTCCGCCCTACAGTTCCTCGGAATGTCTCTGCAACCTGGGACCCATAATAGGTGTATGTTAAGCTGCTGAGCCATCTCGTCGAGAGACCTGCGGCAGCTGTTCACTGTTTTTGATGTTAAGACATGAGACCCTAGGGCCCTGATAGCCGCTTAGCAGTCAGAGAGTATGCTAAGATCTCGTACTGAGATGCTGCGCTCGTTGATCAGCTTCAAGGCGGCTTCAATGGCCGTTATTTCCGCCTGGAACACACTACAGAGGTCCGGTAATCTAAAGGAGTAGTTTATAATGAGTCCGAAAAGACGCCTCCGCCGACCGCTCCATTTAGCTTAGAGCCATCAGTGAAGACCTGCCATGAGTTACCTGTTAGTTGTGTTGAGCCGTCCTCCCAGCTGCTCCTATCTGGGATGGTACATGAGAACTTCTTGTTGAACTAAATAGTAAGTTCGTAGTGAATTTAATTGATGTGTGACTTATAGCTCCAACGTTATCATCTGCAAATTTTCAGAAATCACAGTTAAATCCGACTTTTCCAATAAATTTTCCGAAATTTTCTTTTTGCACAAACCTGAACTGACTCAAGACGAATCTAACAAAGAAAACTTCATTGAAATCGGCTGGTCCGTTTGAGCGTGATTAGATATATAGATTTAGATAGATGCCAGCAACACAAAGTGGGTTTTTGACCGTACTAAATTTGCGCGATTTTTCGTATACTTGCGTGTTTTTCGACCCGAGGTTGTTTCACTTTTATTGCTATAGAAAGTAAAGCGGCAAAAATTGGCAGCTGAGTTTTGGAAGTTAGGTAAATTATTGAATAATAAATAGCCACACTCAATTTCGCGGAGGTTATTTTTGGTATATTTTTTTTATTCTCGATCAAAATTGGAAAAAAGGTCGAAATAGAGACTTCTCAAACAATCGGTAGATCGAACAACTTTTAAGACAAAACAAAAATTTTTTATTTTTATTATATTTATAATTAACGTACCTTTTAGAAAATCCCAACAAGTTATCGATTGGTCACTTTATTTACATACAAATCAAATCTTAAAGATGACAAAAAAAAAACAAAAAATACACATTTTCTCGATGTGGATAAATTGTCAACTTTGAACGGTAATTAGTATAATGCCAAACTATATTACTAATCCGAATTTAATGAAAGTATTGTATTGTATTTAATGAAAGTTGTATTTTCGTAATCCCTGGAAAATTCTCAATAAGATGCGTGTATTCATCATTCATTTCAGGAAATTTTTGATTTTGGCAACGTTTTGCCGGCAGATGAGCCATAGTGCGACGCGCGGCTCTGGGGTCCCGTCGTTGGAGGCCTCGTCATCGCTAAAAGCGATCAGCCCTTCTCAGCTGGTTTGGTGTTGGTGCGGGCTGCGGTGGCGTGTCAGCCGGTCCGCAATGCGGAGCGCTGCACGGGGCGCTTTGCTGGAGCAGGTTGCTGCAGACGGCGTCGCGGCTTCTTGCCGCCCTTGGGTGTGGCCCTGGGCGCCGCTGCTGGGGCTAGCCTTTCGCCGAAGTACAGCATTGTATGGTGCGCTCGGCCGCACTTGCCGCAGCGAGCGTTGGAGCTGCACCGAGCGGTTGGGTGGGACCGCGCCAGGCAGCGAGCCGCACTTGCCGCAGCGAGCGTTGGAGCTGCACCGAGCGGTTGGGTGGGACCGCGCCAGGCAGTTCGTGCAGTAGTCCTGGTCGCGGGCCACCTGCTGTCGCTGCTGTGGTGCCATCGCCAGGAAGGCACGGCAATACCTGATCCCGTGCAGCTGGTGGCATAGCCAGCACTGCTGGATCATCTGCTGCTTCTTGGTTGCCCTACAAGAAACCAGAAAAGTGTATCACTAAAGGATAATAGTGAGTGGGTAGGGTATGAGAAAATGTATGGGAGAAAACAGGCAATGAGCCGAGTGGGTTTATAAGGCTATTAAGGGGCATAGCTTGACTACTGGTCTTGTAAGGATACCAGAGTCGCTGCGGATATCCACGACACGCACGTGATTGTAGGGACCGCGATGAATTTTATGAATGCAGCCCAGCCGCCATTCATTGGGGGGGAGCAGGTCATCTTTAATGACGACCATTTCATCTTCTTCCACTTCTCTTTGCGGATGCTTCCACTTATAACGTTTGTGGAGATCCTTGAGATATTCGCCCTTCCATCGTCGGGCAAATTGATGATGGAGGACTTTGAGTTTTCCCATCGGTTAATTAAGGATAGCTCGGTGCACTCGTGTTCGCGGGGGGGGGGGGGGGGCGGCGGTCGGCGAGAGGAGAAAGTGGCCAGGCGTCAGAGACACTAAATCGCTGGGGTCCTGCGATTGAGGAGTAAGAAGAGTCATAAACTCTTCGTATGTGAACTTATGAGAGCCGGCTACCTTTTTAAGGTGGGTCTTGAAGCTTTTGACTGCCGACTCCCATATTGAGGGGAGAACAGATCGAGAATGTCGGTTTACTTTCGAGAAGGTGGTGGCAGTCAATCGCTCGTTGTTCCGGGATTGGAACTTTGCGAGAGTGACCTTTGGGCCAAGCATCGGAAGCTTGCTGCAGCCATTTGGGGCCATTCCACCAGAGTATGTTCTTTAAGATCTTGCGGCTTGCATCCGCGCGTTCCTAAGTCCGCGGGATTTTCAGCGCTTGGGACATGTCGCCAGGAAGCGTTGTGCACATTTTGACGTATCTGAGTCGTGCGGTTGGCAACATAAGTTTTCCATGTGCAAGGTGGTTTTTCCAAACAAGCAAGGACAATTTCAGAGTCGGTCCATAAATGGATCTCCGATTTATCGAACCCGAGATGGCAGCGAAGGGATTTGATGAGCTGGGAGAGTAAAACTGCTCCGCAAAGCTCTAAGCGAGGTGAGCTTATTGTCTGGAGAGATGCACCTCTTGTTTTTGCAACAAGGAGATGTGACGAGAGGCTGTCACCAGAGCTGCACAGTATGCCTTTTCAGAGGCATCGCAAAATCCATGGATCTGAACATTTCGATTGGGGGCGTAGTGAACCCACCGGGGAATTTCGATAAGTTCTATGGCTCACAAGTTCCCAATGAATTGCTGCCATTTGAGAAGTGATCCTGGCTTTATGCACCTATCCCACTCAGTGCCTTCAAGCCAAAGCTCTTGCAGAAGCTTTTTGGCAAGAATCATTATAGGCGAAAGCCTATAATGAGTTTCCTCTAAGAGTTTCGGGTGATTAGCCGTTATCTTTTTAAGAGGGAAACCTCCGGAGTTGAGGGTGGCTATCACTTGAGAGAGAGCTTCCTTAGTGGTGGGAAGATCATGACCTCCGGAAAGAATGTCGTCGACATACGCTTCCTCGAGAAGTATTTTTGCCGCTAACGGGCTGGATGGCTGAGAATCGTGTGCCAATTGATGGAGCGTTCCAAATGTCACCGTTTTGAATTTGAAATCTTGAATAGGAGATTCCGGGGACTTGCGAAAGAGTATTCGCTGGAATTCCTGGTGATCATTGTGAACCCGAATTTGCCTATACATCTTCTGGACATCGCCATTGAAGACAAAGCGGTAAAGGCTCCATTGGAGAATGAGGGCTGTGTGGTCATTTTGAAGAGTGGGGCCAGTGTGCAGAATGTCGTTCAGTGACTGACCATAGCTTGAGGCATTGAAAACTAGAGTACGACCGATACCATGCCGGTTAATCGGCCGGAAGGGCGAGTTTGGCCCATGCCGATTAATCGGCCGAAAGGGCGAAAATCGGCCGATGCCGATTACATAGAAAAAATAACACGAATGAATTCAATCAAAAACACAGTCTATTTTATAAAATTACAAAAGGAACTATTACATATTGCTTGTAATATTCTTTACAAAATAACAAACCAACGAGAAAAGAAATAAATAAAAACGAAATAAAAAAACAAGAGAATACAGAATTCTAATACATTAACATGTATTAAAAAAATTATATATGTATCACATTTATCCACTGAGAGAGAAACAAAAATAGTAACTATTGCACTAACAAAACCTCTGATCTGATTCAGAACTGGAGAGTATATTTTCTTTAATATAGAAAGGCCGACAAAGAGTGTCTCACTCTACCGTAGCCCAAAACGGACAGACTGGAAGAGATATGCAGAAAATATCTCAACAAAAATAACAAGTCACAATCACTTCATTAGGACAACAGAAGAACTAGACAGAGAAGTTGCAAACATAACTGACGTACTTACAAACTCGTACCATGATTGCTGTCCACTCAAAACTAAGACCTCCACGAAGAGTCTCCCATGGTGGAACAACAATCTGGCACAACTTCGTAAATTGGCTAGGAAGGAATTCAATAAGGCCAAAAGAACTAACTTCTGGGATAACTATAGGAAAGCCCTTACAAAGTACAATAAAGAAATAAGATATTCCAAAAGAAGATCTTGGAAAAAATTCTGCGAGGATCTGGGCAGTGGCGGCTTAAGGTGCTCGGGGGCCCGGGGCGGCGACGGCTGAGGGGCCCCCACAAACGGTGCAGAATAAGTTTGCGTACAAAACTAATAACTGAAATTTCCGGTTATGCTTTTTATTTTTTTTTTTTGAAAATTTGTATTCCATTGAACAGTAAATGGACAGCAAAGGGACAAATTATTTTGAAACGAATTGAAATTTTATGGAAAGCAATAGAATCCCAGAGAAAAAATGAAAAATGTATAAAAGGATAATCTTACTAAATCTTTCCAAATTTGGTAAAAACTTTCGTGAAATTAGGAAAACTTTTGGGAGAGCAAACTCGTAATTTCGAAAAGCCATCTTAAAACTAAAAAAACAGAAAATCTTGCTTCGTTACTACGATCTGGCCATTATTTTAAGTAACCCGAGCAGGGGGATTAGATTGTTTTGCGATCAGTGCATTATTACACTACTCGACAAAAAATGGGCCAATCGCGTGAATAGATAAAGTGTTTTCTAGACTAACTTTGGCCGCTTAACACGAAACTGAAACTAAAAAAATTTTTTTAAGAAGCGTTTTTAAAAAAATCTTCGAAAAACGAGTTTTTTTCCCGTTGTTTCAGTTATGAGCACATATCTCCTGAAAGAATTATCTGATTACCACGAGCTGTCCGTCGTTCAAGAAGAAGATAATACCTTAGCCTTTTTAGTGATATATAGATTGTTCAGATGAGATTTGGGGAAGTTACTGACAATACTTGTCAGTAACTTCCCCAAAGGAAAGTTGTAACAAAGTGAATTTTTCGACCAAAAATTCGAATATTTTTTTTATGGCTAAAAAAACTTATCTCCCATTGTTTTAAAATCTAAGGTGAAGGATATATTATTTTTATATGTTTTTTGAGCACATATTGAGCCTAACAACAATAGAATTGAAAGAAAAATGACAAAGTTATGATGCAGTGAGTAAAAACACCAACTTTACATTTATTACACTGTGCGTACAAATTTTTTTTTTGCCGATACCCATCCAAATTTGGATATAGACGTGAAACTAGAGATCATATATAGTAATCTGGCATAGTCAGTTTTTCATGTTCTGACCCAAAGTCCTTTTTAAAAAACCTTAAAATTTTAAGGACATACACATTTAAAATTATTTTTAAATATATGCGGTTGTGCAATGATGGAAATGTGGATATTAAATGAAAGACATCCTTTTAACTAAATTTTCAATTTTAAAGTTTCAGGACCAAAATATGTCAGGTAGGGAAAACATACATGATTTGGATTTCAGTCTGTAGATTCATACATCTAAATTGTATTCTATTTCAAAGTTCCAGTCTAGAAAACACTTTTCTTTTTTTGTGCATTTTTCGTGTCGAGTAGTTTAGAAATAATGTACAGAAATATTTTATAAAACCCAGTAGCAGTAGCTTACTTACAAGGAGAGAATTGCTTTCGTAGAAGAGTCTATCAAAGAAGAAAACCGGATTTCCGGGAAGATGTGTTGTTATCCAACCAATAATTATAAAAATAATAATAATAACTGTAAATTTGTTTGACGTCTACAAAGTTCAATGAGGTTAAGTAATTGCGTAATTCGCACTAGTTTACAAGCAAACTCTAAGATTGCGATATTTAATTTTTAACCTTTGTATTTGCATACTTTGCAAAAATTTTTAAGTTAAAAATTAAATATTGCAATCTTTGAGGGAAAATTTTTTGAAAATTTGTAAACAATTGTTATTTAGAAAGGATGTTTTCTTGCTTTTATTGAACTGAATTTGTTATTGCAATTTCAAAGTCAATCGTCGATATATAGTATGTGTCTCTTTCAATTGATAAAAGTGACAAACAATCTTTCATCAACCATTGTGGAGCGCAAATAGTTTTCTACAAGTTTCAGTTTTGAAAAACTTTAAATTTGTATATAGTGAAGTGTATGAGTCGGAATCTTTTCCTAAACTGCCAGTTTATTTCGCAAAATATTCTTTATGAGCTAAGATACATAATTTCTTACTTGCTAGTATATAATATGTTATGTATGCAGATGCAGCGCAAGCACCTTTGCATCTGCATGTGGGAACAAAGCAAATGAGTGGGTGCAGATGCAACGTCTGCATCTTCACTTATAAATGTAAACCGTGGGATCTAGTTGCATCTGTATCTGCATGTGCAAGCAACGGATCTCATGCTTAATTCTATTGTTTACATAAAAGCGTACGTGATGGAATGTGGAACTTAATATCTAGTCTGCAGTGGCTAGCGGGCCAGGCATGGCATGCATGACTCCACCAACCCCAGATTCAACAGTCCCTGTTGAACCAGGTCGTGCTGACAATTCTATGTTTACATTTGTGTTTTTCTGTTTCTTATTTCTATTGTACATAATATATAGTATGATAATTCCTATCGTAACTAAAATTATGGTTAGTGTGTTTATTCCGTAATTCAAATTTTTATGGAATTTCAACTCTTCGATTTTGTCAATATTTCCCTCTTGATTAATAACAATTTCAGAGAAGTTTATTTGTTTTTCAAAATACAAATCATTAGTTGTTTCCTCTGGGTAGGAATATCTTTCGTTAACAATAATTCTTGTATTAGAAAATGTCTCGTTTCCTATTTCAATCTTACAGTTGTAAAAGTTTATTAAAACATTACTTGTTATTTTGATGTCCCTATCATCGCAGTTCTGTTTTATTCTTATGTTGAAAGCGTTTTTTACAAGTATTGTATCGTCTTCAATTTTTTCAATAGTGGTTTTATTGTTATACCTTAGTTTACATTTGTTGTGAGTACAGATTTCACTTTCCTTTAGATTCTTGAAATTTATTTGTTCTTTGTCTTCATAAATTCTATCGTTAATAGCAATTACATATTTCTTTTCTTCCGTTATTTCAAAAAATTGTTTGTTTGTCATTGGTGTAATTAATGTTAGGTCTGCCTTTACGTATGTTATGGGCAACTTAATTGCTAATATTAGTGACTTCTCTTCATACGAAAGCAGTCCCATCTCTGCATGTTTTAATTTATAAAAATCAATTTTAAATCTTTGAATTTCTTCGGGTGACAAAATGCTAGGGTGTAAAATATTGTGCCTTGCTGATGCTATACTGTCTTGCAATTGTTCGACCCTGTTCTCCAAATATTTGAGTTTAAGCATTTGATCGGTGTACAACATGTGTTTGACTATTTTACTGTTTATTGTTTTCGATTCCTTAGAAGCGTTCAATATCTTTGTTCTGTCGTCTTCTATAGTTTTCTTTAGTGTGTTAATGGATTCTTTGAAGTGTTCGTTTATGTGAATTTGCTTATTGACTGTCTCTATTATGTTATGATTATTTTCGTCTGTTACTTTTAGGTAACCTAATATTTCTTCTCTGTCCTCGTTATCCATTAGTCCGAATAGCCATTTATACGTGGTGCCTATTACATTAACTAGGCCTCTACGCTTTCTTCCACTATCCGCTGGTATTAGAGTATTAATTTTAGCTTTAACTGTTTTTATTTCTCCATATAGCAATTCTCTATCCCCTATATCGAATTGATTTAAATTGTTCTCTATATTACTTTCCATTTTGTCAATAATTGATATAATTTCTGTCGGGTTCATTATGTGAAGTATCGTCACTGTTTGATTTGTTATTTCCATTTCTCTGATCTTTATCTTCGCGTATCCCATTTCGTTTTCCAATTTACTGATTTGTAGAAATGCGTTGATTGTCGTTGTTATCATTAATAGTACTGTGATTTTCGCCATTCTGATCCTGGAATTTAAATTTTCGTTTAACTTGAGTTTTATATGCTTTCTTAAACTTTGAGTCCCTAGATATCAAATGATTTCCCTCTTCTTCAAAGTTGTCAACTCTTTTATATCTTGGTTGTGCTTTACTAACTCTATAATTCTTTATGTAACTGTTCTGAAAATCTTGTATGTTTGCTCTATTATCTTTATTATTAATATTATTTATCCTATCTTCTTTCTGTTTCTGTAAGATTTCCGCAAATTTAATTAGTTCTTGTTCAGAAAGTAGGTTATTTATGAAATCGATTGGTCTTCTGTTCGTCGTAGAATGTATAGTGTTGTTGTAGGCGGTTATTGCCTTGAATACCTTTCCTTTCAAATCATCGTTGTTATTTGTATCAGCATTAAAAAGTCTTAAATGTTCATTCAGCGTAGAGTGCAGTCTTTCAACATCTGCATTTCCTGTGTTATTATAAGTGGTTGTTAGATGTAAGTTTATTTTATTATCCTTTAGGAATTCTTTGATTGGTACTGTATCCAGTTCATTGTCTGTTATTAAGGTTTCTGGTTTGCCTAGATATTGGATTCTTTCTTTTATGGCATTTATGATTGATATCCAAGTTCTGTCTTTTAATGATTTGGCTGTTGCGTATTTTGTTAACTTATCAATGCTTGTGAGGTACATTACGCCTCTTTGTGGATACCAGATGTCGAAATGAACTATTTCATTATGTTTCTTGGGGGTTTCTGTAATATTTAGACTATGTTTGATAGGGTTCCTATCGAATTTCGCTTTATTACATATTTCACAATTATTGATGTATTTCTGTATTTCTTTTTGTAGTTTGGGGTAATAGTGTGTTTTCTTTACTTCTTTTAATATTTCGTTTAGTCCCCTGTGGTTATTTTCTAAGTGTTTCTCTTCGATCAATGTTAAAAGTTCTCCTCTATCCGTTATGTCTTTTAAAATTATATTCGATCTCATTATCTTTAAGTTTGTGTTGTTTGCGAAGAATTTTATGTATAACTCTTGAAATTGTAGAAATAGTTTATCATCCGGGCAGTAAATTACGATTAATCCTTTTTCGGGTAAATTTTCTTGCATTAGTTTTAGAATGTCGCTTTCGTGTGTTACATTTATTGTGTTTCTTATTCTCTTTTGATATATTATTTTCTTTGTTACTGATTGTCTTTGCGCTCTTTGAATTATAAGTTGGTTTTTATATATGTTGATTGCATTCTCAGTTATTTTTATAAAATTTGTGCTATCAGTTTCTGCGCTGTGTATTGTGTCTATATCGTCGTCATCAAATATTTCGTTTAGGTTTAGTTCCATCGCATTACTGTTTTCGTAATTTAGTCTACTTAGACCGTCCGCAATTACGTTTTCTTTTCCTTTTATATAATTAATGTCGAAGTCAAACTCATTTAGCTTTATTTTCCATCTTTGTAATTTTGAATTGGGTTCCTTTAAATTGTTCAACCATACAAGTGGGCGGTGGTCTGTTTTTATTGTAAATTTACGGCCGAACAGATATGGGCGGAAGTACTTTGTTGCCCAAACTATAGCCAAGAGTTCTTTCTCGATTGTGCTATAGTTTTTTTCGTGGCCGTTTAGTGAACGGCTTGCATAACAGATGACTTTATCGGTTTGTAATAGTGCCGCGCCCAAAGCAAAGTTGCTGGCATCTGTCACTAATGTGAAGGCTTTATTGAAATCTGGGTAGGTTAAAATTGGTTCTGCTTTTATTAGTTCTTTTAACTTGTTGAATGCTTTTATATATTCTTTATCGTTGCAGTTTATTTTTGCGCCTTTCTTCAAGTACTTAATCATATGGTACGCAACTTTCGAGTAATCCTTGATGAATTTTCTATAGTATCCCGTAATTCCTAAAAATGCTTTTATCTCCTTGACGCTCTTTGGAAGTGGAATCTTTTCTATTGCTTCCACTTTTTGCGGGTTTGGTTTAATGCCTTCCTTTGTAATCAAATGGCCTAGGAACGTTGTCTCTTGCCTTAGAAAATCACATTTATTTATTTGTACCTTTAAATTTTCCTCTTTTAGTCTTAGTAAAATTTTATTCAGCGATTCTAGGTGTTCTTCTACGCTTGTAGAGAACAGTAGGATATCGTCCATATACACCGTACAGATTTTCCCGATATAGTCTTTTAGAATTCCGTTCACTAACCTTTGGAACGTTGCCGGTGCATTTCGCAGTCCAAAGGGCATTCTTAGAAATTCATAATGTCCGTTCGCCGTGGAAAACGCTGTTTTATGTATGTCCCGTTCATCCATTTCGATTTGATGAAAGCCTTTGGCTAAATCGAGCGTTGAAAAATATTGGCATCTTCCCAATTTGTCAAATATATCGTCTATATTTGGAATTGGGAATCTGTCCTCCGTAGTTACGCTGTTCAACTTCCTATAGTCGATTACGAGACGCCATTTTTGTTCGTTGGATGCGTCCAGCTTCTTTGGTACCAACCAAATAGGGCTGTTGTAAGGACTCGAGGATGCTCTAATTATTCCTTGGGATAACATTTGGTCTATCTGTTTCTCTACTTCCGGTTTGTGGATTTCTGGGTAACGGTAAATTTTGGAGTAAACCGGAATGTCATTTTTAGTTATTATTCTGTGTTTTGTTGCGCTAGTAAATGTTAAATTATCGTCCTCATTATAAAATACACTTTTATATCTTTTCAGTATATTTATAAGTCTGTTTCTGTCCGTACCGTTAAGGTGATTAGTGTCAACGAATTCAGTGACGCATTTGTCTTTTACAACATTGTTAAAGATTTCCACCTCATTTTCTTTGTAACTTATTCTGCTGTAGGTTTCTTCTTCTTTTGTTAAATAGAAGTTGATTATTGCTTTGTTCGTCTTTAGAATTCTGTTTGGGTAATCTATTATGCACCCAAGTTTTGTTAAAATGTTGTTACCAATTAGTCCGTCAAAGTTCTTGTTAAAGTCGCATTCGAGAAATTCGCCCATGAGCTCTTCTTCACTGAATTCCTTGAACATTGGAAATTTACAAAGTTTCCTAACTCGCGTTTCTCTTCCCAGTGCTGTGACTTGCACATTTACTTCACTCTTCCATTTTGGATTGCATACACCTTCATTGATCAAGCTGAACTCTGCCCCAGTGTCAATGATGAAATATAGTTTCCTTACGTGTGTGTCGATTACTATATAGGGTAATTGTTTCTTGGGACCGACTGAAAATTTGCGTTTGCGTTGCTGATGTCCATAGGTTCTGGTCTGTTATGATTTGACATTGTTGACCGATTATAATTTCCTGGTTGCGGGTTAAAATTTTCCGGTTGGTTGTAGTTTGCGTTCGTTATTCTCGTTTGGCTTGACCTATTGCCGTTGTTGTTATAGTTTTGATTATAGTTGTATTGCCTGTTATTCTGCGGATTATTATATTTTTGATTGTAATATTTTGCCTGCTATTCTGCGGATTATTATAATTTTGATTGTAATTATTTTGCCTGCTATTCTGCGGATTATTATAATTTTGATTGTAATTATTTTGCCTGCTATTCTGCGGATTATTGTAATTTTGATTATAATTATTTTGCCTGCTATTCTGCGGATTATTATAATTTTGATTATAATTATATTGCTGTTTATTATTCCTCGCATTGTCGCTAAAATTGGTTCTGAAATTCGGCTGGGTAGCTGGATAAATTCGTGTTGTTGGTCCGTACGGGGTATAGTTTTGTTGTCTCGACTCCAAAATAAGTTTGTACGCTTCGTCTAAATTTTTCGGGTTTCTGCCAAAAATCATCGTTTTAGTTGGCTCGGGTAAATTCTCCCTAAAGATTTTAAAAGCGATCCTATTGATCTCTTCCGTTGTGTAAATATCGTCCCTATGGGTTAGGTTCCTGTTGTGTAGTCGATTTACCAGTTTAGTTATATTATGGTGGTATTGCTCGATAGTCCCATTTATTTTAATTGTCTTCAATCTGTCCATTAAATCATTACTGGTTTCTTTTTCGCCGAAGTTATTTTTAAAATCTCTTTCAATTCTGCCCAAGTCTGTGGGGTAGTGTGTCTGTGGAGGACTTGCCTTGTGTCACCTACGCATTTACTTTTAACATAGTCAAACAAAATTCTCTTGTTATTGTTGTCAAACGCTTCTATGGTTGGTAGCACATTCTCTACCTGCGCTATAAAATCAGGCAACTCGTTTATATTTTTTCCATCAAATTCTTTAATATTACGGATACAATTTAACACTAAGTTGAACATATTTATAGTATTTGCCTCCATGATACTTATTTTTATTTATAAAATTTATTTTAGAAACTTACTTAACTTTACTTCGATGTTCTGGATTGCTTCCTGCTTCAAATCTGTGTGATGCTTTGTACTGCAATGTCCACTGTTGTTTTGCCGTCTGCGTCTCGGCTGTTCTGCTTCTGTTTGTTGGGTCACCGTCTGTGTCTCGGCTACTCTGCTACTATTTGTTGGATCGCCTTTTGTGTCTCGGCTACTCTGCTATCATTTGTTGGATCGCCTTTTGTGTCTCGGCTACTCTGCTATCATTTGTTGGATCGCCTTTTGTGTCTCGGCTACTCTGCTATCATTTGTTGGATCGCCTTTTGTGTCTCGGCTACTCTGCTATCATTTCATTTTAGCATCTGTGAATTTTTTTTTACTTTGACGTATTGCGTGTAAATACTTTTTGTGTAACACTTTCGTTTGTTTTTACTCTGTTTCCGCTTTTCGATATTTTCCCACTTTATGTTTTGTTTAATATTTTCCTTGAAGATTTTCTTTCTTTTTTTTTTTTTTTTTTCAATATGTTTACACTGTTATTATTAGTACTAATCGTTGTTAGTTTTTTTTTTCTTTTTTTTTTTTTTCTTCGCTTTGTAACGTTTGGTTAAACTGTTAGCAATTTTATTCGTCGTCACTTGTATTTAATTTGCTGTGCAATTTCTAAGCCACTCTTGTGTTTCGAAGTTGTGTTTGTACCCTTTTTTCCAAAGACAAATCTTTTTGTCTAAGGGCCGATTTGTTAATCCTCGTCGCCAGTGAAGTGTATGAGTCGGAATCTTTTCCTAAACTGCCAGTTTATTTCGCAAAATATTCTTTATGAGCTAAGATACATAATTTCTTACTTGCTAGTATATAATATGTTATGTATGCAGATGCAGCGCAAGCACCTTTGCATCTGCATGTGGGAACAAAGCAAATGAGTGGGTGCAGATGCAACGTCTGCATCTTCACTTATAAATGTAAACAGTGGGATCTCGTTGCTTCTGTATCTGCATGTGCAAGCAACGGATCTCATGCTTAATTCTATTGTTTACATAAAAGCGTACGTGATGGAATGTGGAACTTAATATCTAGTCTGCAGTGGCTAGCGGGCCAGGCATGGCATGCATGACTATATACAAGCTTCTCTCGGGGCCCCCCGCAGCCCGGGGCCCGGGGCGGTCCGCCCCTCCGCCCCCCCCCGTTAAGCCGCTACTGGATCTGGGGGACATTCCGGCAACGGCCAGAATCAAAAGTACCCTGTCCAAAGAACATACTAATCCGATAGGCACACTAAGGGACGCTAATGGTACCCTAACAAACTCATTTGGAGACACTCTAGAGCTTCTTTTAAAAACTCATTTCCCAGAGTGCAAAATACGTGAAAGGGGTCAATGCACTCCCGAAATTATCTCACCTGTACAGCCTAGGCCAGGTGATACCATAGCTAACAAAATTATTAGCTTTGATAGGGTAAAATGGGCGATCAACTCATTTAAGCCCTACAAATCGCCAGGGCCAGATGGCATATTTCCGGCACTCCTCTCAAGGGGCACGGATAAACTAATTCAAAAAATGGTTCTAATCTACAGAGCCAGTATTATACTGTAACGATAAGACAGTCTGTCGCTGTGCAAGGCAACCCTGTCGCTACGCGACGGGCTATAATTCAATCTGGCAACGACGGCCGCGATAATAAGGGAAACTTTTAGGACAACCTGGCAATGATGGCAACTTTTAGTCCAACCTGGCAATGATGGCAATTTTTAGTCCAACCTGGCAATGATGGAAACTTCTAGTCCAACCTGGCAATGATGGAAACTTCTAGTCCAACCTGGCAATGATGGTCGCGATCATCATGGAAACCTTTAGTCCACTCCGGAATGTGCGAGAACGATCTGCGCGATGGCCGGACAGGTATAAAAGGCAGCCGGGTGCGGCGCAGCGAGTCAGTCTGATTTTGACTAGCGGAGTTGCCACGTGGAATAACTAAGCAAATATTTAAGTGTAAAGACAGTGAAGTTTAAATCTGTGAAATAAAGTGACTGTTGGTTTTTATTGACTGCGTTTGAGGAACTAAGTGTGTTTGTTTATTTCAAATTGCACAATCCAGTGATTCGTACTAGCCCACTAGAACTGGTATTCGTAACAATACTTATGTATTATGTATTATATATATATTATATTATGTATTATGTATATTCCAAAAGTCTGGAGGGAGGTAAGGGTTATATTTATACCTAAAGGGGGCAACAAACCCCCTGACTCCCCCAAATTCTACAGGCCCATCAGCCTCTCATCGTTTATGTTAAAAACAATGGAAAAGCTTATAGACCTCTACATAAGGGAAGAGGTACTATTACAAAGTCCACTACATAAATATCAATTTGCATACCAAAAGAACAAATCAACTATCACAGCACTGAGTTGCTTGGTGACAGATATAGAAAAAGCACTCGATGCAAAAGGCATAGCCCTATGTACATTTATGGACATAGAGGGCGCCTTCGATAATGCTAACTTCCAATCTATGGTATTAGCCCTCTCTAATAGAGGGACAAACCACAAGGTTACCAAATGGATATGCAGCATGCTAAATCAAAGGGTAATAACCGCTAACTTAGGACCCGCAGTACTAAGCATCAACGTAGTAAAAGGCTGCCCGCAAGGTGGGGTTTTATCTCCCTTATTGTGGTCTATACTGGTTGATGAATTAGTTAAATTACTAAATTTGAAAGGATATAAAACTATAGGCTTCGCGGATGACCTAGCAGTAATAACAAAGGGCACGCATGAAGGCACATTGCGCGACCTTATGCAAAAAGCTCTAAACGAAACCTGGAACTGGTGCAGTAGAGAGGGGCTATCAATTAACCCCAATTAAACTACCATCGTTCCATTTACAAGAAAACGGAAGCTTGATCTTCCAACACTAAAAATAAATAATATAACTGTACCCGTTAAGGCTGAGGTCAAATATCTAGGAATTACCCTAGATCAAAAACTCACTTGGGAACCGCATTTAAACACAGTCCTCAAAAAAGCAACGAAATCGCTATGGACCATAAGACAATTACTGGGTAAATCTTGGGGCCTTTCACCCCGTATGACATCCTGGGCGTACACACAAATGGTAACACCCATCATACTATATGGTGCTCTAGTATGGTGGGGCAAAACCAATCAGAGCACAACAATAAAAAGATTTAACAGAGTTCAAAGTTTTGCATGCCTTAGCATTACGGGAGCAATGAAAACAACCCCTACTGCCGGCATGGAAGCCTTACTCGATCTAACACCGCTACATATAGCCATCCAAGAGGACGCAATCTTAAGTGCACTCACGCTATATAGGCATAACCTACTTAAACAGGGCAACCTAACGGGCCACTTGGCAATTTTAAAACAAATAGAGGACACCCTCCACAAATCCTCATATCTTGACTTCATGAAACCCCATTTCAGCCCAACAAGGAAATATATAGTTGACTTTCCGACTAGGGAACAGTGGGACAACAATCCGAAATGGTTAAAAGAGGATGCTCAAAAGTGGTACACCGATGGCTCTAAAACACCTTGTGGTGTAGGAGCTGGAGTAGTGGGCCCTGGGGTCAACTTAGCCCTTCCGATGAGCTACAATACCTCAATATTTCATGCTGAACTCTATGCAATATATGAGGCAGTTCGAACAATTGCTAAAATGCACCCTCAAGGAACAAGGTTCACCATACTTTCGGATAGTCTGTCAGTTCTAAAAGCCCTTGACAGCTACTCCTACACATCAAAAATCCTGCTTGAATGCCACAAGGAACTCAACGCCCTAGGGACCCAGAACAGGGTTGTGCTCGTCTGGATTCCTGGGCATGAGGGCCATGATGGCAACGAAAGGGCAGACACACAAGCTAAAAATGGTGCAGAAAGCCCATTCATAGGGCCGGGCCCGATGTTTGGATTCGGTAAAACCGACCTAAAACAGGACATCCACAAATGGATCCAGAAACAAAAACAAAAATACTGGAATAATATTGAGGGACTACGGCACTCGAAAAGATTCCTAAACTTTAACACAAAACGAGCTAAATCTGCTATACTTCTTAGCAGAAGACAACTCAAAATCCTATGTGGCGCTCTAACCGGCCACTATTCTTGTAACTACCACCTCCACAAACTTGGCTTGGTCGTCGACAAAACATGCAGATACTGCAATGAGGTCGATGAAACAATGGAACACGTTATCATAAACTGCCCAGCCCTGGCACACAGACGTGCAAAGTTTCTAGGGAAACATATTCTCGGTGATGAGGACCTGATGCAAATATCGCAGAAAGGTCTGATTCAATACCTGAGCACATAAAACACCAGATGATTCAAGGGGCACAATAAACCTGCTAGGTTGCAGTGCGCAAGGGCATTGTCCCTACCCATTATCATTACATTACACATTACAACTATTGCATACAAATTCAGTTTTTTATTCAACTTAAAATTGCGATTTTTATATTAAAATGTGTACTCTCAAATTGCGACCCGTTGTACAGATGTTATGCTTTCAATAGATTGAAAAATTAAATGCCCTTCTTCTGATATCCACATTAAGAGACGAAATGCATAGACATTTCGAGAAAATCTGTGTTTTTAAGAATACCTAGATTAAAAAAACATTTCTAGGAAACATTTATATTAAACAGAATCTAAAAATATATTACTGAAAAGGGTATAAGAACCCGTTGGTACAAAAAATGAAAACAAAAAAATGAAAGCAGAAAAATAGGCCGATGGCATCATCGACCAAAAACATCCGATGTGGCATCGGCCAAAAAAGGCCAATACCGATACCTATTTTTTTGGGTGATGCCGATACTAGCCGATGCCGATACCAATTTTATTGGCCGATACTAGCCGATGCCGATTAATCGGTCGGACTCTATTGAAAACCACTCGGACTTTCGTAGTTTTCTTTTCGGGGCGGATGACTGCGTGATGAGGCAGATAGTACGAAAAATACTTGCCATTTTGGATTATCTCACGGGGATTTGTGAGTTCCATATGGTCAAGGGTGAGATATTCCTCTAAGACGCCGTCGTAGATAGGTTTCCCTTTCGGGAGAGATTTCGCTCCCTGCTGACATATTGCTGGAGCGCGTTGGGTCGGGAATCGCCTAACGCTATCGAGCATGGAAATTCTGCCTTGAAGGGAAGTTTCACGATATATCTACCGTCCGATCCACGGATTGTGGTCTTCTGATATAATTCTTCACAGTATGTGTCATCCGCGGAGACAGATGTCGGAAGTTTGACTTCTTCCTGCTCCCAGAATTGCCTGCATTGTGAACTAAGTTCCTCATTGGAAACTTCTGCAACGTATGTCGGATAGGATGACACCGTATGGGGTACTGGCCGGCTGAGTATCCAACCGAAAATGGTGTTTTGGGCTAATAAGCTGCCACAGACATTTCGACGTATACCTTCGAGTAAGATATGTGGAATCAGATCACTGCCAATTACCAAGTCTATCAGCGCTGACACGAAGGGACTTGTGAAGGGGGTAGCAATTTTTGGGCGGTCTGCTGCCTACTCTTCTGCTGTTACCAGCTTGGTAGACCAGCTGGCGGTGGCGGAAGAACTGGCGGAATAGACCTCCTCGTGGTGGCCGCTGGAAACAGCCACCGGGGTACGGTCTTGTCTACACCCTTGGTGGCTGGCTAACTAGTCACTTCCCAACTTTCTATACATCCCTATGCCCAGGTCCCGTCTAACCCCTGCTTCCTTTCCTCCCCCTAATCCAGAATGTTATGCGACCCGTGCCCATTGGATGGTTTGCAGCCAGGGAGTATACCGGATGTAGTAGTACGGAGCCTACCCGATACCTGTCCACCTCGGGTCGTATTTTGGACTTCCCATGGCATGGGGCTCTATCATGGGCGACCGTCCCGACCCCACAATTTGCATTGGCCACCGAAAAGCCTCGTCGGAGTAGGTGGCCGCACGAACCAGATGATGAGCTCTTCTACACTAGCCTCGGATGGTATGGACGTCGGAAAGACTGACGCCATTGATCAGCAATCTGCTGAAATTTTGCCTAGCGGTTGGAGCGACCGACCGACTAGAAGCAGGGTGAACAGTGAGTGTTCACAAGGTAGTTCGACCACCACGTCAACTTTCACAGTTGAGGGGGCACCATCGCGGGGCCTACCTGCACTGGTAGAAGCTACCGAGGCCATCTCTCTGAAGAGAAAGCGGTCAAAGACTTCTCAGAAGAAGGGGCTAAGGAAGCTGATGGCGGCAGGTACGCCCTACGAGGAGGCTCTCAAGGCTGTCTTGGCTGAGACAGTGAAGGTGGTCGAAGCTGACGGCTGCAGCAAAGAGGACGAAGCTCAGTCCGTCCTTTGCTGAAGCTGCTGCAGCGATCAAGGTACGGATTCTGCCGGACGAATTCCCGGCTGTCCACTTAAACTTGGAGGAGCAGAGGGCAATAGAGGGGGCTATCAAAGAGGAGCTGCGTAAGCTGCCCATTGATGGCCCTCAAATTCGGTTTCAAGGATGCTCCTTCAAGCCAGGGTGGATAATTGTGAACTGCGCCGACGGGGCATCGAGGAATTGGCTGAGGGGGATAATGTCGAAACCCCAGCTGGCGGAGAGGAAGGTGAAACTGGTGAAGGGTAGTGACATTCCCAAACCCAGCGAAGCCACTGCGTTCTTCCCAGGCTGCTCTCTCCCAGCCGACGATATTCTTCGGATGCTCCGTACGCAGAACCGGTCACTACCAATAGGCAACTGGAAGGTACTGAACAGGTCTGTCGCGGCGCAGGGAACAACGTTGCCACTGGCCAACGATGATCCCTGAGTTGCGCAACTCTCTGCGCTGAAGGACCTTCCCTTCTTTGAGTTGGGAAGGGTTCAGTTCAGGGTTAAGCGTGATCAGGGGACCAAGTAATCGGTGACCAGGGGTGGCGGCACGGAAAAAACGACGTCAAACGTTAGGGTGGATGAGCAAAGACCATCCACCAGCGCACAAGCACTGGCGAGGGTAAGCGGGGACCGACCGCCTGGCGGACGGACGCAAACCGTCACTCGCCTACTCTTCTGCTGTTACCAGCTTGGTAGACCAGCTGGCGGTGGCGGAAGAACTGGCGGACTAGACCTCCTCGTGGTGGCCGCTGGAAACAGCCACCGGGGTACGGTCTTGTCAACACCCTTGGTGGCTGGCTAACTAGTCACTTCCCAACTTTCTATACATCCCTATGCCCAGGTCCCGTCTAACCCCTGCTTCCTTTCCTCCCCCTAATCCAGAATGTTATGCGACCCGTGCCCATTGGATGGTTTGCAGCCAGGGAGTATACCGGATGTAGTAGTACGGAGCCTACCCGATACCTGTCCACCTCGGGTCGTATTTTGGACTTCCCATGGCATGGGGCTCTATCATGGGCGACCGTCCCGACCCCACAATTTGCATTGGCCACCGAAAAGCCTCGTCGGAGTAGGTGGCCGCACGAACCAGATGATGAGCTCTTCTACACTAGCCTCGGATGGTATGGACGTCGGAAAGACTGACGCCATTGATCAGCAATCTGCTGAAATTTTGCCTAGCGGTTGGAGCGACCGACCGACTAGAAGCAGGGTGAACAGTGAGTGTTCACAAGGTAGTTCGACCACCACGTCAACTTTCACAGTTGAGGGGGCACCATCGCGGGGCCTACCTGTACTGGTAGAAGCTACCGAGGCCATCTCTCTGAAGAGAAAGCGGTTAAAGACTTCTCAGAAGAAGGGGCTAAGGAAGCTGATGGCGGCAGGTACGCCCTACGAGGAGGCTCTCAAGGCTGTCTTGGCTGAGACAGTGAAGGTGGTCGAAGCTGACGGCTGCAGCAAAGAGGACGAAGCTCAGTCCGTCCTTTGCTGAAGCTGCTGCAGCGATCAAGGTACGGATTCTGCCGGACGAATTCCCGGCTGTCCACTTAAACTTGGAGGAGCAGAGGGCGATAGAGGGGGCTATCAAAGAGGAGCTGCGTAAGCTGCCCATTGATGGCCCTCAAATTCGGTTTCAAGGATGCTCCTTCAAGCCAGGGTGGATAATTGTGAACTGCGCCGACGGGGCATCGAGGAATTGGCTGAGGGGGATAATGTCGAAACCCCAGCTGGCGGAGAGGAAGGTGAAACTGGTGAAGGGTAGTGACATTCCCAAACCCAGCGTAGCCACTGCGTTCTTCCCAGGCTGCTCTCTCCCAGCCGACGATATTCTTCGGATGCTCCGTACGCAGAACCGGTCACTACCAATAGGCAACTGGAAGGTACTGAACAGGTCTGTCGCGGCGCAGGGAACAACGTTGCCACTGGCCAACGATGATCCCTGAGTTGCGCAACTCTCTGCGCTGAAGGACCTTCCCTTCTTTGAGTTGGGAAGGGTTCAGTTCAGGGTTAAGCGTGATCAGGGGACCAAGTAATCGGTGACCAGGGGTGGCGGCACGGAAAAAACAACGTCAAACGTTAGGGTGGATGAGCAAAGACCATCCACCAGCGCACAAGCACTGGCGAGGGTAAGCGGGGACCGACCGCCTGGCGGACGGACGCAAACCGTCACTCGGACCGACAAAACAGTCGAACGGACCAGTGACAGGACGCCAGGACAGGCATTGGTGGGGCCCGCAAAGCCTGCCTCATCTAAGCCCGTCCGACAGACTAGGTTGACTGGAGTGGCAAATCCGTGCAGACGATTGAGTCTGTTGGATAAGTCTGCAAATACTCCGAGCAGTATTGAACGGGTGCGGACGAGGGGTACAGGAGGTAAGCGTGCGGGATCTCACACGAAGGGACCATAAGCTTAGATGGAGATTGTCCAAATCAATCTCCATAGGGCGGTGGCAGCTTCGGCTGTCTTAACCAGGACCCTGAACACCTTGGGTCCTAGTATAGCCCTGGTGCAGGAACCATGGACCAGCACCAATGGACAGATTCGAGGGCTATCCCAAGCAGGTAAGGTACTATGTTGCCAATCGAACATGAGAGACAGAGCCTGCTTCATATTCAATAATGTTTCCATTTTCCCGTTAACAGATTATGTTACACCGGATCTCTGCGTGGGAAAAATCGTCTGGAATTCCAGGGAGGTCATCATAGCGTCCGCGTACTTCCCTGGGGATGACGAACACTGCCCTTCAAGACTAGCAGAGCAGTTAGTTGCCTATTCTAGGGGCAACAATATGGAGCTGGTACTTGGCTGTGATGCGAACGCCCTTCACACCATGCGGGGCAGCTCCGACGTAAACGTTAGAGGTGAGTCACTTTTCAACTTTATACTCGCTTCAGACTTAAATATATGTAACGTTGGTGACAGTCCTACGTTTGTAACTAGAGTCAGAGAGGAAGTCTTGGATATGACCTTGACAACCTCAATGACAATAGACCTTGTCAGTAATTGGCGGGTATCCGATGAGCCGTCATGCTCAGATCACAGGCAGATCAGATTCATATTAGGGAATCGGGAGCTTGACAAAGTGTCATTTAGACCAAAAAGACAGACCGACTGGGGCAGTTACTGCAGCCAGTTGGAACAGCTTATGCCTTCTCGAATAGAGAATGGGATAGACACCATAGCCAGATTGGAAAGGGCCTCGACAACGCTCAAGGGATCCATCCTCAATGCCTATAAAGAAAACTGTCCCCTAAAGACTAAGACCTTTAAGAGGCAGACGCCATGGTGGAACGGTCACCTTAGCAAGTTAAGGAAGGAAGAAGGAAAACTGCTCAACAGGGCTAAGCGCAATAACGACTAGCAGACCTACTGCCAGACCCTCACTAAATACAATCAAGAGATCAGGAAGGCCAAGAGAGAATCTTTTAGGTGGTTCTGTGAGGACGTATCGGATATGTCCTCCAGCTGCAGGCTACAGAAGATCCTCTCGATGGAAATATCCTGTCCAATCGGAACTCTGGTGGATGTAGACGGGTCCTCCACAAGAAGTGAGATGGAATCGCTTGCCCTACTCACTAATACACACTTCCCGGGATCGGACATATTGACAGCCGATCCTCTGATTGGCAGTACGGGACATTGAATGTCGAATTTTTAACGTGAGTGCCGCCACAGTGTGGCCTAACCCCACGGTGCTCAAAAGCACAGCGTATCAAACTTAAGCATTGATAAGCGCCCCGGGAGACTAGCTCCCGGTACCAATTGGGTTAATGTAAATGGACATTACCCCTCCTTGGTAGGGATCGAGGCCTATCTAAACCTCTGCCGTGCTATAGGTCCGGCACCCGGTTGTAAACGCAACTCCACGCCGAGACGAAACTCTACCCGCATTTGGGTGTTAAACCACGCCACCACGGATGTCCCCGAGGGGGCCATTCCCATAATCAGGCTGAAGCACAAGGCTCCAGGGGCACCCTGATTCCCGTGGTACCAGACAAAGCCTCTGGTCAGACTGCGTAGCCGTGCTACTACCAGTTGAGCCCCATTTAGCTCGCGGACTGGTGACCACCACACCGCACTTGACTCCATTCACGTGCGCACTCATTCATCCACTCAACAGACCAGCCCCATCGCCCACTCACACTTGGCAATACACCAAACTGCCGTCGCCGCCGAAACACAGCATTCGCATATTCGTTCAATATGGTAATCAGCTGGCTGGTGGAGAGTGCTTCATGCACACACCACACACCGTCCGTCCGACTAATCTCCATCCACCCAAGGTCCCTCAAATCTGAGTACAACGGGCACTCACACAACACATGCAACCAATCCTCTCTCACAGCCCCACACATACACTCATCACTTGCACTCAGGGCTCTCTCATGCAAAAATGCATTGAGTGACCCGTGTCCGGTGAGTAAAAACCCAAGGCTCAAGCCGAAGCCGAAATCCTTGAGCCCTACCACGAACCTCACGTCCCGTATGTACTCATAAGTCGTTCTACCATGGGGACTTTTGTCATAACGTTGCTGCCAACGTTGCAGAACACAGTCCTCCAGTATTGGCTTACGCTTCATACTGTCTGCACTCTCCACACCTTCGCCTTGCAGCCACTCATACTGAAGCAGCACCTCTCTATTCCCCCTCCTTAGCCCGAAGCCCACGGCACGCCGTATGACTACGAGATCCAGAGGATCCGCACCCATCAACACTTGCAATGCATCGGTACAGTGCGCCACACAGGCATACAACCTAACAACATAACACGCTGAATAGACAGCAAGTGTTTGCGGCCTACAACCGTCGCGGCCAATTCGTGCCATGCCGACGCTCCGTACGCAGCACAAGCTACGAACAGACCGTGGTAAATGGTGCGAACTGCGCGTCGGCCGAGTCCCCAGCCACTCCTGAGTATCCGGCGCACCTGACCCATCATGCACACAACCCTCTCTTTCAGCCTGACCAAGTGAGGAGCAAAACTCATTCTTTCACCAATTGTTAGCCCCAAGTATTTGACTTGCGTCTCATACCGGAGGCCAACACCATTCACACGCACAATGGGCGGACGACTGCGAGCCAATTTGCCTTTCAGCAGCATGGTCACCGTCTTGTCCATTGCCACATCCACACCCACCGATTCACCCCATTCACACAACATACACATAAATTGCTCCCCAAGCGCTCTACATCCGCTCTTGATCTGCCCTCCACAAGGATAAGCAGATCATTCGCATACGCACAACACTTGCATACTGCTACCGACAAATCGTTTCGTTGAGTAAAGTCACGCTGAGGGTGCTCCCGAGAATTTGTAAACAATCGTTGGTTTTTTCGCTGAGGAAATACTAGCAGAGTTGTCGTCGCGGTCCGACTAGTGGTGCCCGGTGGCACACGGTGTTATTTCGATCGTGGATTGAGTGCTTCAGCAAAGTTCCTGAAAAATTCTTAGTTTTAGGCTACTAAATTAAGTGAAAAGCAAATTATCTTACCCCGCTTTCTAACCGTATCAAAAAGCCTGACAGAGACAGTGCTCGTGCGTTAGCGGAAAGTGTTGAGTGACATCTGATCGCCGAACGTAAACAAACAACAACTACGGATCAGAACTGTTCTCAACTGTTCACAATAGAGTAGCATAGTTTGCAACAGCGTTGCCAGCACAAATAATTTTTTAAAAGTTTAAAAATTTTTAATAAGGTAGATTTTGTTAGCAAAACAGAGAATAGCGACTTGTATATCCTCCAGCGAAGGTGGAGGATATACAAGGTGCGTCCCAAAGTAAACAGGACTTTTGCAATAGGGACGTTTCTGGTGGCGCCATCTATGTGTAAGGACATGCGTTGGAAAGGTACATCTTTCATTCACATACTGTCTAAATTTCATGACATTTGGTCTAGTAGACGCCGAAATATCCCGCTCAATGTGACAGTATGTTTTTAACTTTGGTACGAGAATGTCGATCGAACAAAGAGCTAATATTAAGTTCTGTTTTAAACTTGGTAAAACTTTTACCGAAACGTTTAAATTGTTAAAGCAAGTTTATGGTGATGATTGTTTATCCCGTGGCCGTGTTAATGAGTGGTTGAATCGATTCAAGAATGGTCGTGAAGACTTGAATGACGACGAACACGTCGGCCAGTCGAAATTTGTGATTACTGACGATGCCATCAAAACTGTGCGTGATTTTATCAAAATGCAGCCAAAATCATCATTGGAATTGATGGAAATGGAATTGAACATCTCCAAAACATCAATTGATCGCATTTTAACCGAACATTTGGGTCTCCGTAAAGTGTGTTCTCGCTTCATTCCGCACACTTTAACCGACGACCAAAAAGCGCAGAGAATTGAGCACGCAAAAGACATCGTTCGGGAAGCCAGACGTGATCCAAATTTCTTGTTCAACATCGTAACCGGTGACGAAACGTGGTGCTTTCAATATGATCCCGAAACAAAGCGTCAAAGTGCCGAATGGAAGCACCCAGATGAGCCAAATCCGAAAAAAACCCGCCGTGAGAAGTCAAAAATCAAAACTCATCTCATTTGTTTCTACGATTCAAAGGGAATAATTCATCGAGAGTTTGTTCCACCGGGAAAAACAATTAACGCTTTGTTTTATGTTGAAGTTTTGAAGCGTTTGGTGCATCGCATTCGTCGTATTCGGCCAGAATATCGCGAGGAAGGAAGTTGGCGTTTATTGCATGATAATGCACCGGCTCACAGAGCCCTAGTTACGACCGATTATTTGACCAAAAATCGCATTTTTACCATCAATCATTCACCGTATTCGCCTGATATGGCTCCCTGTGACTTCTACTTATTCGGTCAGTTGCATTTGCCGATGAAAGGAAACCGTTATAAGGACGTTGAGGACATCCAAAAGGCTTGTACCAACATTCTGAAGGCGATGCCGGCCGATGACCTAAAACACTCATTCCAAATGCTTTTGGACCGTGCAAAACGTTGTATCGAAGCAGAAGGAGAGTATTTTGAATAAATAAAAAGAATTATACAAAAATAATCATCCGTTTTCTTTATTTTATAAAAGTCCTGTTTACTTTGGGTTGCACCTTGTATTTATTTACAGCTGTTATGTGCCCCCAAGTGTCACCACCAGCGAGTTCCAAGACACAATGGATAAGCTAGTCAGCGACGCTAGAGGAAAGTGGCCGCTGCTGATTGCCGGAGATTTCAATGCATGGGCCATTTAATAGGGCTGTAGAAAGACATCAGCGAAAGGAAGAGCTCTGCTAGACGTATTTTCAACATTGAATATCACCCTGTTGAACACCGGAAACAAGCACACATTTAGTAAAAATGGAGTGGGTTCAGCCATTGAATTGACGTTTGTTAGTAACGGTATCTTTCCACATTCAACGTAGACTTTGGGCGACTTCTACACTCATAGCGACCACCAGGCAATAATTTGTAGCATCCGCCAAGCCAAACCAACTTATCGGGCGGAAAATAGACCGAGCGCAGCAAAAATCAGCTGGAAGTTGTCATCGCTAGACAAAGACATCTTTGTGGACTCACTGTCGCAGCTCGATGCAACTCTTAAGGCGCAATCAGCAGCTGAAAAGTTAATTGCCATCCTAGTAAATGCCTGCGATGCTTCTATGCAACGGAAAAGGCCCTGCAAAAGGCATGCTCCGGTCTATTGGTAGAACGAGTCTATTGCAGAGATTCGCGGGGAATGCAACCGCGCTCGAAGAAAATGTCAAAGAGCAAGACAGAGCGCTAACTTCCGCGAGCTGCAAGCTGAGCATAGGAAGCTCAGGAAAAAGTTCAAAAAAGCGGTAGTCGAGAGTAAACGGCAATGTTTTCAAAAACTTTGTGATGACACAGAAAGCAGCCCATGGGGCCTAAGGTATAAGATAGTCACCAAAAAATTGAAAGTGTGCAAACAAGCCCAGCCGACATGCCCAACTCTTTTGGCAAATATCGTGCACACTCTGTTTCCAAGCCAAGCGGACTTCGTGCGGGAAGACTTCGGCGACAAAGAAATGGAGTTTCCGGAAGTGACAGACGACGAAATTGTAGAAGCTGCAGGAAAGCTCCAGGACAGGAAAGCGCCTGGTCCAGACGGAATCCCAAACTCTGTGCTGAAAATCGCTGCAAAGGAACGAACGATACTATTTACAACCGTATTTAACAAATGCTTTGCGGAAGGGGTATTTCCGAACATTTGGAAACGGCAAAGATTGGTTCTCCTACCAGTAGCGGCTTAACGGGCGGAGGGGCGGACCGCCCCGGGCCCCTGGCTGCGGGGGGCCCCCGAGAGAAGCTTGTATATATAATATTATTTCAAGTTTTTCAAAACTGAAACTTGTAAAAAACTATTTACGCTCCACAATGGTTGATGAAAGACTAAGATGTTTGTCACTTTTATCAATTGAAAGAGACACAGTATCGACAATTTACTTCGAAATAACAATAACAAATTCAGTTCAATAAAAGCAAAAAAAACATCCTTTCTAAATAACAATTGTTTGCAAATTTTCAAAAAATTTTCCCTCGAAGATTGCAATAATTAATTTTTAACTTAAAATTTTGTGCAAAATATGCAAATACAAAGTTCTAAGTTAAAAATTAAATATCGCAATCTTAGGGTTTGCTTGTAAACTAGTGTAAATTACACAATTACTTAACCTCATTAAACTTTGTTAAAGTCAAAAATAAAAGTGTTTCTAGACGAGATCTTTGAAATCGAATAAAATTTAGATGTATGTATGAATCTACAGACTGAAATCCAAAACATGTACATATGTTTTCCATGCCTGACATATTTTGGTCCTGAAAGTTCAAGATAGAAAATTTACTTAACCCTAATTCCCAGAATTTTAAAAGTAACGTAAACGCAGAAGGGAGACTGTCAGGCTCATATGAGCTAAACTACTGAAAAACTCAATTTATTTTACTTTTCCAAATCCAGTTACTACTTAAAGACGTTTTTATTTTAGTGTTTTTATTTTAAGTAAAAAACTTGTAAATACAGGGTCCACAGAAAAACAATTGCTACTGCAAAAGCTAGAAGCCATGCATTAGGTTTGCGTTTTTTGATACACCCCTCATACAAATTTTGTTTATTCTGAGTGTACGAACCTCGCATCTAATAAACTATCGGCTAATACCTTACTGGTGAACTAGTTGGTCACTATTACATTTGTGTTTGTAAGGCTCACACAGTTTTTCAACACCCTTTTCGCAAGACCCACAGCTCCTTGATTACCGTCTTTGCGTGTGTATGGCATTTCAGGAAGTATTAGCACCATCGTACTTCCATATTCTGATTACATATTTATCGGGATTGGAAGACATAAACTGTATGAACTAACATCAACTTTGGCAAGGCATAAATTCTTCATAATATGTCGTAGAATGCAGTATTTTCAAAAATGTTAATAGACTTCTTCCCATGCCGACTAGATGTGTGCTAGGTTCAAGAACTATGAACTTCATATAATAGAAATGCATCTAAACATGAAAAATAAAATTTTTTTCCATATGGTGGACAAAAAATCAAGGAATTCTGAGTAAATTTGAGTTTTTTGTTCAAATGAGGCTCTCTTCTGAGGTTTCGTTACAATTTTAAAAAATTGTTTAAAACAAGCACAAAAACTGTCTAAAATGTTAAATTTATGAATGCAATATATTTCAAACATTCCATTAGAGGATTACATAAAATATTCGAATCGAAAATTTTTTGGTATAGAATTTATCACCATTTGAAATCTGTAGTAAGACTGTGAGGCTCACTTCTGGGAATTAGGGTTAAAAGGAGACAATTTTCCTCTTTTATTTTATACCCATATCTTCATCATTGCACTACCGCATATATTTAAAAAAATATTTAAAGTCCTTTAAAAAGGACTTTGAGTCAGAAAGTGTAATATTGACTATGCCAGGATACTATAAATGACCTCTAGTTTCACGTCTCTATCAAAATTTGGATAGGTCTCGGCCAAAAAAAAATTGTTTCGCACGGTGTTTTCACTCAGTACATCATAACTTTGTCATTTTCTTTCAATTCTATTGATGTTAGGCTTAATATTTGCTAAAATACTATATATTTAATTTTAGATTTTAAAACCGGAGGTTATAATTTATTTCTTCTATAAAAAAATATTCGAAAATTTATGATTTTTTAAATTGGTCGAAAAATTCACTTTGTTACAACTTTCACCGTCAGTAACTTCCCCAAATCTTATCTGATTTGGACAATCTATATATCATTAAAAAGGCTAAGAAGAACGACGGACAGCTCATGTTAATCGGATAATTATTTTAGGAGATATGTGCTCATAACTGAAACAACAGGAGACAACTCTTTTTTTGAAGATTTTTCGAAAACGCTTCTTAAACAATTTTTTGATTTTCAGTTTTGTATTCAGCGGCCAAAGTTAGTCTGGAAAATACTGTAACGACAAGACAGTCTGCCGCTGTGCAAAGCAACCCTGTCGCTACGCGCCGTGCCATAATTCAACCTGGCAAAGATGACCGCGATAATGGAAACTTTTTGTCCAACCTGGCAATGATGGCCGTGATAATGGAAACTTTTAGTCCAACCTGGCAATGATGGCCGCGATAATGGAAACTTTTAGTCCCACCTGGCAATGATGGTCGCGATCATCATGGAAATCTTTAGTCCACTCTGGAATGTGCGAGAACGATCTGCGCGGTAACCGGACAGGTATAAAAGGCAGCCGGGTACGGCGCAGCCGGTCAGTCTGATTTTGACTAGTGAAGGTGCCATACGGAGTAATTGAGCAAATACTTAAGTGTAAAAGTGAAGTGTAAATCTGTGAAATAAAGTGATTGTTGGTTTATTTTATTGACTGCGTTTGAGAAACTAAGTGTGTTTTATTTTCAAATTACGCAATCCAGAGATACGTATTAGCCCACTGGAACTAGTATTCGTAACAATACTTTTATTTTAAGGTGCACGCGATTGGCCCAGTTTTTGTTGAGTAGTGTTATGATGCAATGATCGTAAAACAATCTAAATCCTCCTGCTCGGGTAGCTTACAAAAATGGCCAGATCTTAGTAACGAAGCAAGATTTTCTGTTTTTTCGAGACTTAAGATGGCTTTTTGAAATGACGAATTTGTTCTCCCAAAAGTTTTCCTAATTTCACAAAAGTTTTTATCAATTTTAAAAAGATTTAGTAAGATTATCCTTTTAACCATTTTTCATTTTTTCTCTGGGATTCTATTAATTAATTAATAATTGACTGGCACGACAGCCCGCTTACGCGAGACTAAGGCCTAGCTTCTCGCAACCACCCGTGTTATTCGTGTGAATTTGTACGCGGGTTGAAAGGACCTACAGTTTTATGCCGGTTCCGAACGGCAGGTTGGGAGCTTTTTCATAAGCAATTTTTACTCTCAGAGGTTTGCCATTTCCAGCTGAGAGGACAGCCACCGAAAGAGAAAACTAGTTTTCCCGTTATTTTTTTAGGTGTTATTACAGGCAGTATTTGAACCTGAGGTTGCTGCCTGCGACTCGCGGTCCAACGCACTAACCAACTGAGCCACGGCGGCTGGGATTCTATTGCTTCTATAAAATTTCAAGCACATAATCGTATACGTTTCAAAATAATTTGAAAGTCCGTTTACTGTTCAACGGAATACAAATTTTCAAAAAAAAAGTGAAAAACATAACCGGAAATACCCGTTATTAGTTTTGTGCGCAACTTTATTCTGCACCGTTTTGTGGGGGCCTCCTCAGCCGTCGCAGCCCCGGGCCCCTGAGCACCTTAAGCCGGCACTGTCTCCTACCAAAATCCGACAAGCCAGCAACTGATCCATCCGCATACCGGCCCATTTGCATGCTGGACACGGCTGGAAAAGTGCTGGAAAAGATTATTGCAAATCGTCTCTCAGCCGCAGTCGATGAAAATGGAGGACTGGCTGACATGCATGCACAATCGATGCAGTGAAGATAGCCACGGACCTTGCGCGGAAAGCAATCAGTGGTGAACGCTTCATGGGGGGTACAAAAGAGTACTGCCTAATAGTAACGCTGGACATAAAAAATGCTTTTAACACTGTGAACTGGGCACAAATCACGGAAATCCTGAGAATGAGAAGCATCCCTAAGTATCTAAGAAGGCTGATCGAAAGTTATTTCACAAACAGGCAGCAACTGGTGAAGTGCCCCAAGGCTCTGTGCTGGGTCCCCTGCTTTGGAATATAATGTACGATGGAGTGTTGAGACTAAATATCCCTAGCGAAGCGAAAATTATTGCTTTTGCAGACGATATAGCGGTAGTTATAGTGGCAAAACACACACACGACATTGTGCGGGTCACAAATGAAACAGTGCAGATAATCCAGTCGTGGCTGAGGAGCGCAATGTTGAAGCTTGCCGAACACAAAACTGAAGCAGTTCTGATTTCTAGCCGGAAAACGCTAGAAACAGTAACAAAAAAGGTGGGTGAACACAACAACACGTCAAAGCCAGTGGTAAGATATCTCGAAATATTGATTGATTCAAGGCTTTCGTACAAAAACCACCTCGAGTATGCGGTCAAAACCGCTGCAGGCCTGGTAAGATTAATGGCTAACACAAAGGGCCCAAGGCAACGATGCAGACAGCTACTGGCTGGAGTAGTAAAAAACACACTTTTGTACGGAGCCCCAATATGGCATCAGGCGCTAAACCACAGATCATATGATAGAGAGGCGAGATCAGCCTACCGCCTGTGCGCCCTCCGCGTGTGTTCTGCCCTTCGCACAGTCTCAGAAGAAGCGGCGTTGGTTATAGCAGGAATGTGTCCATTCGACATCTTGGCACAAGAGTCCGTGCAGCAAGCCCCTGTGGGTCAGCGACGGAAGGACCTTCGCGACGAGTTGCGGCGAAGCAGTACGCAGAAATGGCAACATCAGTGGAACACGGCGCAGAGCAGGCGCTGGACACATCGTTTGATCCCAGACCTTAAAAGCTGGATCAACAGAAGGTGGGGAGAAGTAGACTTCTATTTAACCCAAATACTAAGTGGACATGGGTGCATCCGGGCATACCTTTACAGGTTTAAGAGGGACTCCTCGCCATTCTGCGAAACTTGTACAGATGTAGACGAGGACGCTTTTCACGTCTTCTTTGTATGTCCTTGGTTCAATAGGGATCGACAGCAACTATCGACGGTTTTCGGTGAACAACCGACGCCGGAAAACTTGATAGCCCATATGACGTCAGCAAAAGCGAAATGGGACGCGGCCTGTAAGATGGCAGCTGAGGTCATTGCGGGTCTGCGGGTTGCTGAAAGACAGCGCAACAGATGTTGGTAGTTAAAAATCATACCTGTACCGTGACGACGTCCAACAATCGACAGACGATTGAGCCTAGTGCTCAAACCCTCCTCCCGACGAAAAACCTAACGGTAGTACCGGGCGGGCTAAAGGACGAGAAAGAGGTGGTGTATAGATGATAATAATAACTAGTCTGGTTCAAACTCGATTAAAATAGAAGATGAGTGAGAGCACGTGTTGTGTGTGTTGAGTCCAATAAAAGAAGCCGGAAGAAGCCTTTATTCAAATTGAAAAATTGTCATTTGATGCACAGTGTTGGGTAACGCAAAAACGAAATCTTTAGGTTGTACTGATATTCACAATGATGCTGATATTGTGGCACAGTGTTGAGTAACGCAAAAACGAAGTATTTTAGGTTGTACTGATATTCAACATTCTCCCGGCGATGACAACACTGTTGTCATTAAAATACTCAATTACAATAAACTCAAATATTCAAATTTTTACATTTACATTTAAAATGAAAAGTCTTAAAGAAGAGAATGTACTAATTGAAAATAAATTAGCAATGTATTTGTGAGAGGAGGATTATGATGTCCTGGTCGCGTGGCTTGTAAGCGAGCATAAGTGACCTAAACAAGTTTGAATGGCAAGTTAGTTAATGTCTTCATGACTGGCAATGGTTGGCACCAAAGCGAGTTTTACGATCGGTCTTTTGAGCATGCCAGTGACTGTTTTGACTGTCACAACCCGAACGAGATCATCGCTCCCTCGATGTAATGAAACAACGCGACCCATGGGCCAATGACCGACTGGAAACCGATCATCCTTGATGATCACCAAATCGTTTTCCTTGAGGTTTGGTTGCTTATTTTGCCACTTGGTTCGAATTAGCATGGTGGACAAAACATCGTTCTTGAATCGTTGCCAAAAGTGCTGAACCATTTGGTCCATTAATTGATGTCGTTTAATTGGATTCAATTCAGATTGTGGTTGGGGTCGTGCTAAAAGAGCGTTTCCTGTGAGAAAATGTCCTGGTGTCAATGCGGAGAAATCATCGGCATTGTCGGTGATTGGCGAAATCGGCCGTGAATTAAGTACAGCCTCAATACGAACCAAAACCGTTGAAAATTCTTCAAATGTGAGTTTGGCATTTCTGATGACTCTTGATAAGTGGAATTTCATGGATTTGACGGCGGCTTCGACCAAACCGTTGAAATGCGGTGCACTAGGTGGGCTAAAATGCCATTGAATGTGGCGATTAGCTAATGCTGGTATAATTTCCTTCTCGATTGATTGAAGAAATTCGGTATAACGTCGTTGACTCTCGTTGTCAGCACCGACGAAATTCGTTCCACAATCGCTAAATACGTCGTGACAAAATCCACGACGGGCGATGAATCGGTCGAATGCGTGAAGAAATGTTTGTGTCGTGAGATCGCCAGCTGCTTCTAAATGAACAGCCTTGGTGGCCATACACGCGAACACTGCGACGTAGCCCTTGTATGATGATTGGCCACGACCCTTGGAAGCGCGAATATCATATGGACCTGCGTAATCAACGATAGTTGATGAGAATGGTCGTGAGTTGGTGTCAACACGTGCAGTGGGCAACGAACCCATTTGTTGTTGTGATAAAATTGGACGTGCTTTGAAACAAATGACACAGTTGCGAATGAGGCGACGAGCGAAATTGCGCACATCAAGAATCCAATAATTTTGTCGAATTTGACTGACGGTGACCTGTGGCCCACCGTGCAACGTGAGACGATGATAAAGGTCCGTGATTAACATTGCGAAATGGTTTTTTGAAGGCAGTATTATTGGACATTTTTCTTCAAACGACATGAATGCATTTCGCAAACGTCCGTTAACCCGAAGAATACCGTTGTCGTCGATGAATGGATTGAGTCGATATAGTTTACTGGTTTTCATTAGTGGTCTTTGATCTTGAATTGTTTTGAGTTCCACTGCGAATTCATTTGCCTGAATCCACCGAATAAGGGAATGTTCACTCTGTTGAATTTCGATGACAGTAAGTGGAGCGACTTGTTGAATGAGTTGTTTCGTTGGAATGTAGAGCGATGAAAGTAGTGTTCGTTGCAATTTGAATTTGATTGAAGAGCGAACCATGTTTACGAAACGTATAGCATATGCGACGGCACGAAGAAGACGATTGAAGTTTGAAAATCGTTGGATGAGACTGTTAACGTTGGAAACTTCCTTGACGGTGTGATTAATTGATTTGAACCTTCCACGAAGCTCATTTTTCTCATCGGCATACATTTCGAACGGTGAATCTGGCCATTCAGATTGAGGCAACGAGAGAAATCGTGGTCCATGCCACCATAGTGACGAGTCGCGCAATTCGGCAACAGTTAAGCCACGACTATTTAAATCAGCTGGGTTTTCATGAGTACGGACATGACGCCATTGTTCAATGTCGGTCGATGACAGAATTTTGTGAATTCGATTACAAATGAACACTGACCAACGATTGGGGTCTCCTCGAATCCAAGACAAGACGATACTTGAGTCGGTCCACATAAAAATTTTATCATGTGTGATACTTAATGATTGTTTGACTGAATCAAGCAATTTGACTGCCAACACAGCACCGCATAATTCTGCTCGAGGTGTTGTTAAAGGTTTCCGCATTGGTGTCAATTTACTTTTCGCGATTAATAAATTTGAATGGATTTGTTCGTTTGAATCGACAGTTCGGAGATAAATAGATGTGGAGTAAGCTTTGTTTGAACTATCGCAGAAAACGTGAAGCTGTCTATTTTTGTTGGTTGATGATGTCTTGATCCAACGAGGAATTTTAATTTCTTTGATGAGCTGAAGTTGATCGAGGGTTTGTTCCCATTCTGATCGGAATTCAATAGATGCTACGATATCATCCCAATCAAATTTCTGTTCCCAGAACTTATTCAAAAATATTTTTTGTTTGGTTATGAATGGGTTGAGCCAACCGAGTGGGTCGAACAGGCGAGCGACTGTTGATAGGACGTTACGCTTTGTGAGCCGTTTATCGGTCAAAATGTTAAAGGAGAACATGAAGAAATCGGTAATACTTGACCATCCCAAACCGAGTGCATTGATGGCCTCTTCGGCTTTGAATAAACACATCGTGTTTTGATCACGATATTCGGTGGGGATGTGCTGAAGAATTTCAGGCGAGTTGCTAGCCCATTTCCGAAGTTCAAATCCGGCACTTCGAAGCAATTGAATGAGTCCTTGAATCATATTGATAGCGTCTTCGGTTGTCTCGCTACCTGTGATGACGTCATCTACATACGTTTCAAATTTAAGTGCGGTGTAAATCGCGGGTGAACTGACCTTGACTTGCTCGGCTAACATATGAATGGTTTTAATTGCCTGATACGGTGATGGTGCGATACCAAAAGTGACGGTTTGAAGAGCGTAGGTTTTAATGCCCGAATGGTCATCATCTTGCCACAAAATGTATTGATAGTGGGTGTCGTCGGGATGCATATCGATGCAGCGATACATTTTTTCGATATCGGCTATGAAAACATATTTATGCGTGCGCCAGTTCAGAAGAATTGAAACCAAATCGGCTTGCAAGACGGGACCGGTAGTTAAAACATCATTTAGTGAATGTCCATTTGTCGATTTGGCTGAGCCATCAAACACTTGACGCAGTTTGGTTGTGAGACTGGATTCCTTGTGGACAGCATGATGAGGCAGATAATAATGATTTTCCTTAATCTCATGAACGAGTTTGACTTGGTCTAGTTGCTGGTACTCGTTGAAAACCTTAAAATATGCTTTCTTGAAGTCTTCATCGCGAGCGAAACGACGTTGCAGGGATTGAAAACGTTTGAGTGCCATGTCGTATGATGAACCCAATTGTATTGATGAATCAAAATATGACTTAAATGGTAAACGTACCATAAATTTCCCATTAGGTTGACGAGTGGTAGTTTGTTCATAAAACTTTTCGGTCCATTTATCCTCTTTGGATAGCTCCTTAACTGTCGGTACCTCTTCCACTTCATGAAATTTCGTGAGATACTCACCGAGTTGAATGGTTGAAATATGATGGCAATCGGTTAATGGAAAAGTGAAAACATTATTTTGTTGAAACAACTCTCCGAACAATATCCATCCCAACCTCGTGTATTGAGCGACAGGTTCACCCACCTTACCTTTACACAACCCTTCCTCAATGACTCGGCCGTAGACATCACCGCCTAAGAGCAGATCGATTTGACCCGGAGTTGCATAATAAGGATCAGCAAGCAGCAAATTTTCCAGATGAGGCCACGCTTTTACTGTGACTCTATGCAAAGGTAACTCTGATGTAATCGATGGAAGGACAGCAAAATTTGATGTGAGGTTGAAGGTTGGATCGACGACCGAATGAATGTTGAGAGTTAATCCCTTATCGGCGATCTTGTACTGAGTTTCGCCCATGGGACGGTAACCGATGCAGAATGGTATAAACGCTAATTTCAATCGTTGAGCTGCACGTTCCGTGATAATTGATTGTTGTGATCCTTTATCGACTAATGCACGAAGACGTATAAGTTGCCCGGATGCGTCGAGCACATTCACAATGGCTGTTGCAAGAAGATCTGTTGAATTTGAGTGTACCAAATTGGTTGAAACAAACTGCGGGTTGATCGTCGGGGCATGATTCACGTAAGAGGACGTCGATGGCACGTTTGTCTTTGGAACTAGTGATGGGGTCTATAATGAATTCGAATTGTTAAAATGCAACAGGGTGTGATGTCTGCCACCACATGTGAAGCAAGAGTGTTTGCTGGTGCATTGCGTTGATATCGAATGACCGAGGCAATTGCAACACAATTTCTGTTGACTGGCAAAATTCTTACGTTCAAATGGTGACCATTGCAAGAACTGTTGACACTTGCGAAGAACATGAGGACCTTTACAATTTTCAATCGGACAAACGATTGGTTTTTTCGAAACATGAAAGTTGCGTATTTCGTTGCGACCGTGTGATTGTTTTGATGAATGAATTGATCTTTGATTCCTCGACGACCTTGAATCGATGTTGTTATTTGTGCGTGTGGCGGCCTCAGCAATGAGAAATGTTGATTTGAGAAAATCGAGTAATTGTTGGAGTTTCGCAACTTTCTTTGGTTCCTAACGGTGTTTTTCAAAATCGAGACGCGTAGCTGGTGATAGTTTTTCGAGTAGATGGAATGCAAAAAACTCGGAATTTTCCTTGATATGGAATTTGAGGTTCTGCAGTTGGAAAAGACAAGCACGTACAGAATCGTGCAAGGATTTCAGTTCAGCAGCAGATTCGCGTTGAGTATACGTTGGCAAATTCATAAATTTTTTCATGAACGCGGTGAAGAGAACTTGATCGTTGCTATAACGGTCTTTCAAATCTTCCAAAGCTTCATCATACGTATCGTCCGAAACATCCAAATGAGCAATAGCTGAGGTCACATTTGCGGTTAGAAATGATTTGAGATACACGAATTTTTGATGTTTGGACAGCTTTGAATTCTTGTGAATTGTCTGAAATGACGCATAAAAGGTTGGCCATTCGGTAGGCTCACCGTCGAACCTTTCGATTTTAAATTCAGGAGGCCTAAATGAGCTATCGGTGTGGATTTCACGTATGATCGTATTAATCGTTTCGTTTGTAGTAGGAGCCGAGATAACGGAAGTCGATGGAGTTGTTGTGTTTGCTTGACGGTCGGGATAAAGTTGGTCGAACACAGTTCCAATATGATCGATGGCATCGGCATGTTCCGATTGAAAAGCCGCAAAAATATCGTTTTTGAAATATTCATCGTCGCGAGATAACCTTAAACGCACCAACGTTCGATGATTTTCGTTGAAAGTCTGAAGCGAATGTGCGATCCGATTGAGACGTGTCATAAAGTGCCCCTTTGACCGTCGACTTGGTCCATCTCTATCGAAGTTAGGGCGCTCCCTGCCGAGTCGTTCAAGCAAATCGAGTTGTTCCGCCACTAATTGCTCTTCTTCACTGATGGGGACTGATTTGTCAGCCATTGAATCGTCGTTGGACATATCGATAGAAATTATTGCCAAACAAAAATGCTTAAAGCCACTTACCTCTAAAACCCGCACCTTTTCTCAACCCTGATTTGGATGTTGTGACTCGTCGTTCCCAACCCTGATTTGGATGTTGTGACTCGTCGTTCCGACAATGACTATGTGCGATGATTGTCCACCGATGCTGTTCCACTTTTTGATGATTCCAGATGAAGAGTCGGTATCGATGGCATATGTTGTCCACACGAGATTCTCTCCGCTCGTATAAAATGAATGTGATAAAGCGTGATGAAAATTAAGGATGCATTTTTCGAAGAACAGTTTTGTTCGTTGATTTGCACAGCTTTGAACGGAATGGTCAATGTAATGCGGCGGTTGAGGTTATGGCGCCACACAATCGAGCGATGTCGAAGTTGAAATTCGCAAACTTGATTGTAGTATGAGATGAGATTTACGAATAATTGTTTATTGCCAGGAATAATTAATCCGGCTCGAAGGACCATTTGTATAGATGATAATAATAACTAGTCTGGTTCAAACTGGATTAAAATAGAAGATGAGTGAGAGCACGTGTTGTGTGTGTTGAGTCCAATAAAAGAAGCCGGAAGAAGCCTTTATTCAAATTGACAAATTGACATTTGATGCACAGTGTTGGGTAACGCAAAAACGAAATCTTTAGGTTGTACTGATATTCACAATGATGCTGATATCGTGGCACAGTGTTGAGTAACGCAAAAACGAAGTCTTTTAGGTTGTACTGATATTCAACAGGTGGTTTTAGTGAGGTTAAAGGTTAGTCCCACACTGACGGGGTTTTGGCTTTCGATGCTTTCCATCTCTATAACAAAAAAAAAAAAAGGCAGTCGGCATTGTTCAGCCATTCTACCACTTTATCCCTTTATCAACAAACAAACCGAGAACATAGTTCTCATTACTCTCACGCACCACCGATTTGACATACATCCACGCATCTTCCACGCCGAGTCTATTTCGAAACCCAAACTGTCTATCCGATAGCCCTCCCAGTTGCGATTGAAGCCGATCCACCATAATCCGTTCCAGTACTTTACCAAGTACCGGTAGGAGGCAGATACCCCGATAAGAACGGGGGTTAGTCCTGATCTTATCAGGAGACTTCAAGAGCACCACGACCCTAGCTATTTTCCACGCGAGTGGAAAATAAGCTTCACTAAGGAATTTCTCGTAGATGGCCTCCAGGTAGTCTGGAATGAATTTGTACAAGGCTTTGCACATCTCGCCAGTCAAACCATCGACACCCGGTGACCTTCTAGTCCTAACCAGGCCAAATGCATACTCTAATTCTCCAATTTCTAATGGCTCAGCAGCTGCCACTTGTGCTGGTGGCGTCTGCTGAACCGCCCTGGGAAAGAACTCGTCTAAGAGAACGTTCACACTATCCCTCCATGTTGATGTCATAGTGTCACCAATACGGAGGGCGCTCACATCCACCTGCTTCTTCTTAGAGCGGCAGATCCGATAGGAATGACCCCATGGATCATCCCTATGGTCTGCCACAAACTCCCGCCAAATGTCTTCCTTTACGCGAACAAGCATACTCTTATACTCGTTCATACACCTATTGAAATCAGACCTGCGCTGGGCCAAGTGCTCAGAATTGGCCGCCCGGGCGCGCTGAAACTTACGTCTAGACGCCTGACCGACCGCCTCTTTGCACTCATCTCACTCGTCCACCACTTCACCCGCCTCTTCACTCTCTCCCATTTCTGAAACATGCTATCATTCACACGCCAGACACACTCGTTAAGACGAACGACCTGGTCGTCCACATCCATGCATTTAAATTCACTAAGTGGCACTTCCGTGACCACTTCACGTACATGGAAACGATAGCTCTCCCAATTCACACCACAGGTGCGCCATCGTCTGTCACACACACCCGCCCTTTCATTCACACTGTGGGCAGGCACAGTAATCACAATTTCAATCAAATTGTGATCGCTTATGCCCCACCCACCACGGACACGCCAGCTAAATTCAAACATTCTGCTCGCTGCCCCATTCACTAGCGTCACGTCAATATCACTCACCCCTCTAGGCCCGTCAAACCTATACCATTCACTTCGTTCGTTGAGAACAACATTATCTCGCGGAACCAACCATTGCCTCACCCCTACTGTGGCTCTGGTAACCGGCAGCAAGCCGCGATACCTTGCTGAACCACAGCGGAGATATGGCATTTGCGTCCATACATATCAGGACAGGTGTGCCGCCACGTAGACGGAACACCGTGTCAAGATAGTCCAAGTAGGGCTCTAGAGGCTCACCATACTTGCAGTAGACACTGCCCACAATCACTTTGCCAAAGTGACCTTGCACACTGACACAAACACCATACTCGTTTGCACACACAACCATACAGTCCAGATCGCGCCCGGCAATTAAATATCTTGGTGTGTGGCTGGACCACCGCCTAAGTTTTAAGACACATTTGATGCATGTTGGCGACAAAGCCCACGGTGTAACGGCGAAGCTCATGAGATTGATTCCGACCGTAGGCGGACCATCCTCGCGAACGAGAGCGCTTCTGGCAACAGTTAATACCGCGGTCTCGACGTACGCGTGTCCAGTGTGGCATGAGGCCATGCTGATACCAGCGTACAGTAGGCATCTTCAATCTGCGTACCGCCTGAATTCCTTACGGGTTTGCCGTGCCTTAAGAACGGTCTCAAGCGAGGCAGCGGACGTAATCGCTGGCAGGCCTCCAATCCAGCTCGTAATAGCGCGGCAGGCGGCTGCTTATTGGCGAAAGCGAGGTGAACAGGTGGTTACTGAAGACCTGGTAGACGAATGGCAAAGGAGATGGAGCTCGGCCACAAAGGGCGCCTGAACCCGCCAACTAATACCGGTACTGGCAACATGGCTGCAGCGGCCACACGGTGAACTAAACTCCTATTTGGCGCAATTCCTCACCGGTCATGGTTGTTTCCGTGCGTATCTGCACCGTTTCAACCACGTGCCCGAGTGCCCGAAACGGCCCAGCACATCTTTTTTGAGTGCGTCAGCCGGCGTGGCTCAGTTGGTTAGTGCGTTGGACCGCGAGTCGAAGGCAGCAACCCCAGGTTCAATACTGCCTGTAATAACACCTAAAAAAAATAACGGGGAAAAACTCGTTTTCTCTTTCGGTGGCTGTCCTCTCAGCTGGAAATGGCAAACCTCTGAGAGTAAAAATTGCTTATGAAAAAGCTCCCAACCTGGCGTTCGGAACCGGCATAAAACTGTAGGTCCCTTCCACCCGCGTAAAAATTCACACGCACAATACAGGTGGTTGCGGGAAGCTAGGCCTTAGTCTCGCGTAAGCGGGCTGTCGTGCCAGTCAATTAAATGATTAATTATTCAAATACGCAGAGGAGAGGTCCGAGCTCCAAAATGACATTGGAGACGCGGTGACACCTGAAACAATCATGACCTTCATGCTGACGTCGGCGGAATTCTGGGAACGGGCGTGCAGATTCATCGCCCGCATCATGCTGCGACAAAGGACCGACTTACGGGACAGTTCGCGGACAACCTCGTAAACTGACTCTCCGTCCGTCCGATGACATTAATATCTTTCGAGATGAGAGGTGACTCTCGGCCTCAGACGTAGCTTAACGCTAAACATTTTTCCGCCTTCCTCGTGAAGTAATACTTTACGGTGGAGCCATGAGGAGGGTCACACGGACAGTGAAATAGGGGTTTTAGCGTGTTAGAATCTCGCACGCGTAAGGCTTTTGATGCTTTCCCCTACTGGAAAAAAGAAGTCCAGATGGACATCATTTACAATTACAGCCGCGTTTGCCCTGGTGTCAGAAAAGACCCGCATTGCTGCAGGTATTCCCCGTACGACACCATTGGTGGTGTACGGTTTCTGCACCAGGACAATTGCACACATACACGCACCTAGCTCACACATCACGGCATACGCGCTCTGACAGTTTAGCTGTATTGCCTGCAGACCCATCAATGACTAGCCTGCGCCCTGGCCAGAATTTGGCTATACGCCGGACAGTCGGTGGACATCATATAATGCCCAGCCGGCTTGCCTCGGAACGCGCAATTCCGGCAATGCAGCGCATTGCTGCACTGCTGGACGCGATGGCCACAGCGCCGACAAACGTCCGCTTTCATACGACATTCAGCCACTCTATGGTCAAAACTCAAACACCTGAAGCAGCCAGGCATCGGCATGAAGGGCCGCAGGCGGAACGAAAACCACTTGATGTAGCATCGCTCCGCCCCCAGAAGGGACGAAAGCCTTCGTTCCCTTCCAACACGACGTTGGATGCCCCACTAGAGCTACCGTCCACGGGCGACTCACCATGCGAACGCCTTTCTTAAATGCAGCCGGGCTTATCCGCTCCTTGAGGTTCAACTCATAGAGCTCTTCCATGAATTCACTCGGAGAAATCTTCGAGTGAACCCCATGGACGACAACCGTCGGGCCCAGCTTCTCATTCGCAGCCACGTCAAGCCCAAGTTCGTGCAGTTTGGCGTTCGTGGTCAGCTTCACTGCTTCGGCCTTGGAGGGGGTGCGAATAATCGCACCGCCACCACGCAGTGGCTTCACCTCGTGAACCCTCACGCCCAGTGAAGGACCCGCCTCTTTCACGACCTTGGTGGCCACTTCTTTTCCAGATGCCTCAGCATCACGTCTCCGGAGAACGACAGACCACGTCTGCGCCGGTTGCACAGTCATGGCCTGGGCAACCGGTACAGGGACCGACGCCGAAGTAGCGGTCGCCTGGGGGGCGCCCACACGCACCGCACTCGGCGCCGGCATGGCCCGTGAGGCCGGAGCCCCCACACTCTCCATACCAGCGATGCGGCCCTTCAACGTGGCATTCTCGGCCACGAGCTTCATGAGCAACAGCTTATATTCGCCCGCGACCTCAACCACCTTCTTCATGGCGACGGCGCTGACACCATCAACCCCAATCACGGCTGCCATGATTTTCGCCGTGATGGCCTTCAGGGCAACCACCGACGCCTGCGCCTCCGACACAGGTGGTCCCTGGTCAACAGCCGCCGCCTTCACCCCCTTCCTCATTCGCACTGCCAAGCGCGGCCCAGCCGGCACCTCACCGCCAGCCGCAACGACGGGTACGACCGCACCCGCCTTCACAGCCGGCGACTCAGCACCTTCCGTGCACGTGCTGGCCCCACTCATCTCCACTCCTCCTGTAGCGTCGGCGGGCGAAGCCGTGCGCCCAAGCCTACTGCCTCCCCCGGGCAAAGCCGCGCGCCCAAGCCCTACCCCGGGCAAAGCCGCGCGCCCCAACCACTGTACATACTGCAAGGCCTTACGGCTACTTGCTTGACTCAGGCACTTGCACAAACAATGCAATCAAGCTACCTAACGGCAACCTGTTTACCCTTTTGTGCACAACAACAATCTACACACAAGTTATCTACGGTAACTTGTTTACGCAAAATGCGCAACAACAATTGCCTACAAGTTATTAACGGTAACTTGTAACGGTAACAAAATCTACTTACAATATACCGCTACTCGAGCATGCTGAATTGCACTCTGTACACTCACGCACTGAAAAATCACTGCACAGCACAACCACTCAGCACGGTGTCTAAATCGACACTGACAGTACGGGACAGTCGTATTGTCCAAGTAGGGAAGATTGGAGAACGGCCAAAGCCGTGTGCAATGCACAAATAGTGAAATGGGCGCTGGAATCATTCGCCCCGTACAGCACCGGGAAGAGATGGTATTTTCCCGGCACTTTTGCAGAAGGGAATGAACACACTAGCGCCTATTTTAACAAAGATCTACTCATGCAGTCTAGCATATGGATATATTCCAGAGGCCTGAAGAGCAGTAAATGTGATGTATCTGCCAAAACCTGGAAGATCCAACAAGAAGGACCCAAAATCCTTTAGGCCAATAAGAAGAAAAAAGGAAATTGAACTTAAGACAGGTCAGGATCTTTGGTAAAGAACTTAACTACTCGAAGGAGGTTAAGTACCTAACTCTAGGGTAACTCTAGACAGTAAATTGAACTGGAGACCCCACGTAGACCGCATGCTTATGAGAGCAGGTAATGCTCTCTGGCGCTGCAAGAGGATCTGTGGGAAAAACTGGGGTCTGAGGCCGAAATGGCTTCAGAAGATTTACACCCTAGTAATTCTGCCAACTATTACTTATGGAGCGATAGTCTGGTGGAAGAAAACCACAGAAGTAACAACTGCGACTAAGCTAGAGAAACTACAAAGACTAGCGAATACCTGCATAACAGGATGTCTCAGAACCACTCCAAATGCAGCTCTCAATGTTATATTGGGAATGCTGGAACTGAATGTGCAGATGGCAGCAACCAATAGCACACAGACTGATGCATAATGGATTCATACCAAGGGATGCACTGGCAATCGGCCACCGATCTCTGCTGAGGGACAGGAGGCGGGATGGAGGCTTTTGGATGCCTCTGGACCAGATGCCTCAGAAGCACCTCTTCAGAAAAAGCTACGCAACGTACATACCTCACAGGTTGGACTGGGCTGATAAAAAGATCGGTCCAAGACGGAGGAAGGAACTGGGGCAGGAATCTTTAGCTCCGGTTTCCAGTCTTCTGTAAGTCTTGGGGATAAAGCCTCGATTTTTCAGGCTGAGGTTGTTGTAATGCACTAAGTTGGGTGTTGTAGCCCAATGCAAATTAAATGTGGTTGTTGTAATGTTAGGTAAACTAAATGTGGTTGTTGTGATCGACGGGTTTTGTCGATCAGCGAAGTTGTTGTTACACGGAAAAATAAAGGAATGTTGTTTATTTTGCCGCTGTTGCTAAGTGGGATATTTTTTTGGTAGAGCGAAAAATGATGCACAAACGCACAAAAACATGTACGCAAATGAGGAAAGAAGATCTGTAGACGCCACACTCCGACGCGTACTTGCTGCCGGCTGCGCGATATCGAGGGCATTTGTTACTTTCATAAAATAAAAGAAAAAAAGACATTTAACATTAATTAAATTAAAGTTAAAGATGCTATTAAAAAAATACGTGTCTAAAGAAAATTGCCGGTGCGAACATCATTAAAATCGAAATAAAAGACAAAATTACATTTTAAATTTCTTGCGTGGTTGCTAACGATGAAACAAAAAACCGCGAACGTATTTCGAACATTTTCTTAACGTAGACATTTTTTGGAGTGAACATTTTTTAAAATAAAATGGCTGCAACAACACCATTTTTGCGTGAAACTATAAAAATTATAATTTGCAAACAAAAACAACAACAATAGTAACGTAAAAAGTAAATGCAAATCGCAACAACATTTCTGTCGAAATAAAATTTGTTCTAAAATACTTAACAAAGACAAACAACAACATTCGGTTGATCAATAAAACGCCAACACCACAACAACCTCAACAACACACGCATGCAAGCAACAACAAGTTGTTGGGAAAATTAATTCAACACCACAGCAACAACAACAATTTTCATCATCCATTTCGGCATTGTGCCACCACAGCCATCACCAGCATAAAATTCCGAGGGGTCCAACGATAACTGCCGACGGCGATCACGAGTGTAAAAATTTGAATCCTGGCTTTTGTTTTAAAAAAAAAAAGAAGTTTTTAAAGTTTTGAGGAAACCAAAAGTGTGAAAAGGAAGAAAATAAATGTTTGAAGGGCAAAATCGAAGACGGAGGGTTGAAGTTATTAAAAGTAAAAATGTTTAAAAGTTAAAAATCCTATGAGAAAATTTAGAAAGGAAAGAGGAAAACAAAGGGCTTCATGCATATATATATTGAAAATAAAAGTGGGAAAAAAATACAATTAGTGTAAAGGTAAATGCCTGGTGGGGGAAAAAAAGGTGAAAGTTTAAGAAAAATACAAAATTTCAATATTATTTTTGTGTTGTGCCAAATTACCAATCAAGCTTTGGCTTGGATGTCGATAATTTTTTTTTCAGTGTACCTCAGCTGCATCGATGGGCCCAACGATGGACTACACGTACATACAGACACTCACGTAAGTCAACGTCACTTTTTGGCTCAATTTTTCTAACACACAAAAAAAAAACCAAAAAAATATTTACAAATATTTCGAAGAAGATAAATAAAGATCACATAAAAATAAAGGATTTTTTTTTTAAATTTGTTTCCTAAAAGTACCATGCATTTATCTATATAAAAATCTTGGCTAGATTTGATCAGCTGCTAAAAAGGGTTTACTAGGATTTTGAAGGGGAGAAAAGAAAAGAAAAGGAAGGGAGTTAATGTCCTTTAAAATTTATAATTTTTTTAAAATTTATAATTTGTTAAAATAAATTTTAGTACAATTTGCTAAAGAAAAAAATTGTAAAATTTGCTATTGTTAATAATTTTCCTAATGTATTTAGACTTAAGTTTTGCCAAATTTGTACTTTTCTGCTGCTATATTGGGTTTCGGTCCTAATTTTGTCGATATAGATCTCTTTTTATAAATATGGGCTATGTTTTTTTTTGGAATTTATCAATAAAAATGATTTTGATTGTAATGTTTAATTGAAAGAATTTGAGTTTGGCCTGGGAATAAGGGAGTAGGAAATATTTCGTTAAAGGGTTCTCTGCGTCAGCTACAAGGAACAATGGTAGGGTGGGCAAGGAGTATCCGACATCGTCATCATCAGGATACTAGAAGGAAAAGGTTCGCAGGTGCAATGCGTTGGTGCACCACAGTCGGTCCGATTTAGTTTGCAGATTCTTTCACTCGTTTTGATGCAATCGTGTGGATAACTTTTTTGTTTTTGTGTTGTTATGTCCTCGCGCAAACGATTCGAGCTAACACCTAATGATAGCCATGCGGATAGGTTTTTTCTTTAAACCTGGTTGGCCTTATTCAACCCACCCCCGCTGAAGCTACGGGTCAATTAAAAAGCCAAGTGCACACGGGTTAGCTAGGTCAACATCCCCACAACTTCCACCACACCTACTCTCACCAATCAAGGCCGGAGGATCATGAAGCCTCTGATACCGGATCATCCTTGCGCAGGAGCGTTTGTAACCGTCGGTTACATGGTTACAGACGTGCAACATACATACAATACGATACATAACAAAAAAATGGCGCCTAACGTGGGGCCTCACTTTAGGTGGGGTTCATGCATTGCTATTGTAGTAATGTAGTCCGTTCGTCCGAATATCGCTTTGGTAGCTTTGCGTAATGCACGTACGATGGATTTTGAGTTCTGATGGTTAGATATAATGGAACTTTACCGCTGCGTGATTACGTCCAAATAACTTCCAAAAGTTTTTCTTTTTAGGTTGGATGTTTTTTTGCCAAACGCGGATTCTGGATTGTAGTGCTAACTTGGCTAAATGCTAGTAGCACTAACCGTTCTGTTGTTTGCGAAAAGAATTTCCATGTTGTTTTTTTGGTACATGACCGTTGCGACCGCGAGGCTTCGTGGATTTTAGTGAGCTGAAAGATGCTCATAATCACGATTGCTGTTGCTGATAAGTAGTCAGGGTTAATAACCAATGCTGCACTTCGAACTTTTCCTCATTTCATGAAATATTTCCGAATCTCTTTTCCATAACAGGCCAAATAACTCATATTTTGAAAATTTGTATTTTTTTGAGGTTATATCGTTATTGCTGATAGTTATCGTTTTGTGGTTGGACCAGATTTATCTTTTGCTGCTGCTGATGTAAATTTTTTTCATTTGTTGGTTGGGTGGAGTTTTTGTCGAGATCATGCCGATCTGATCTTGGGTATCAGATACTTTCTTTTGCGACTAATTACAATTAGCTTGTGATTGTCCTTTCCGAGTTTTTTTAATTGTTTATTTTTTTATACGATTTTGCTGCTGTCACTATGCCGTTGCGTCACAGTAGTGAAAACTTGCCAACTGCTGGGCAGACAGTATGTTCAATTTGTCGCGAAGGTTTGAGCGATGGTGGAGGTCTTACGCACAGCCTGCGCACACGTCTTTCACAGGAGTTGCTTGATCAACTGGTTGAAGCGGAACTCTTCTTGTCCGCAGTGCCGAACTGCTTGCAGCAGCAGGGATTTCACGGCAGATCCCAACCGACATACTCCTGGCATGCGAACTCGGGCAAAAGCGAGAGAACCAACCGAGGATGTCAACAATCCGGCGCCTTCAACTTCACACGCTGCACAAGCTGCACGCGCAGCGAATTCCGACACGCGCACCGAGCACAATTTGACAGAGCCTCCAGCCAATTTGTCAGCTGAGACTGATGAGAATGCTGGCGATAGTCGTATTCGATCCATAGTAGGGGCATCCTTAGCGGCGAGACAGGCGAATCTGTTGGATGAGTTAGAAAGTCGAGTAGGGCAGTTGATAGAACAGAAGTTAGAGCACAGCTTAGCTAACGCAATAGGCAGGTTAGATTTACACGGTACGCAGCCGCGTGAAGGCCGCAACGCCTCTAACGACCAACGTGACTCAACTCCAGAATGGCCATAGGATCTACCGTACAGCAACAACAATCGAGAGCAACGCATTCCACCTCCATTACGAATGAGCGATGCGTCAGCTGTTACCAACTCGGGCAAAATTGCTCATTTAATTGCAAGTTGGGACATACAATTTGATGGTACACCAAAGCTTTCAGTCGAAAACTTCATTTTCAGAATTGAGCTACAAGTTATTGACACTTTATATGGTACTTTCAATTTATTGTGTGAGCATGCTCAAAGTTTGTTCACACATGAGGCTAAGGATTGGTATTGGCGATACCGAAGATCGGTTGATCGGGTCAACTGGCATACGCTATGCCAATCGTTAAGAACACACTTTGGCGAACATAAAACGGACACCGACATAAAGGAAGCGATGCGGAACCGGAAGCAAGGACAAACAGAATCGTTCGACGACTATCGTAACGCGGTGCTGAGGATTGCTGAAAATTTACAGAATTAAATTCCGGAATCAGAGCTAGTACAGATCATCCAGACTACGTCCGCGCATACGTCAACAGCTATTATATGTAAACATAAATTCTCTAGCCGAACTGCGTCGCTTGTGTCTTAAAGGTGAAAGCTTGTTCAACGAGATCTCCAAAAACAATTCTGTTCACACACCGGCAACTGCCATGCCGCGCAACAATCCTTTTAGGCGGCAAGTGAACGAGCTAGATGTCGACTTGGAGTTGGATGAAGTACTGAACGAAGATGTCGTCGAAGTGGACGAAGTGACCAGACCCAACGCGAAGTCCAAACTTATTTGTTGGAATTGTCGGAAGGAAGGTCATCGTTATTTTGATTGCTTAGATAAACGCACGGTGTTTTGTTATGGTTGCGGTGCACCAGGTGTGTATAGACCAACTTGTAAAACATGTCGGCCGGGAAACGTCCAAGCGAGCGAGGCTCCCAAAGCGAGTCCTCGCTACGACCAAACGCGCCAGTAACGGCAAAATCACACACGCCATCGTCAGCACCCGAGCTGCCGATGAAACATGGGACAAGTACTCGACCTTGTCACATACTTTCGTATGGTGAACGATTAGCAAACTACAATAGAGTCCGAGATTTGATTTTTAACAATACAAAGGCATCGAAAGCGAAACGCGCAGCACGTTCAACGGAGCGTATGAGTAACTTCTGGCAAGCTGTCAAGCGGCAGCGTAAACATGTTGTAGAAATCTGTGCAATTCGGCACAAACCTTTAGATTTGCGTCCATACGCAGAAATTACACTCTTCAACCAGAAGTTACTCGGTTTACTTGACAGTGGGGCGCAGATATCTTGCATAGGAGGTGCTCTGGCGAATGAACTCAGTGGTAGGAAAGATTTCCGAGCCCATAAAACATCGATTCACACAGCAGACGGGCGAAAACAAATTGTATATGGGATCCTAAACACGATGGTGAAATTAAGGAATAGAGAGGCAGAAATAGCATTTTATATAGTTCCAAATCTTGCACAATCAGTAATCTTAGGAATAGATTTTTGGCAAAAATTCAAAACAGCCCCAAATATTATAGCACAAATTGATGTTGAGCAGCCGTCGACTGCTAATGAAAATTCTTTGGTATTATCTGAACACCAACAAGACCGATCAGAAGAGGTGAAGAAGTTATTTCCCTCTTATGAGCGCGAAGGGTTGGGTAAAACCACTCTAATGGAGCACGTCATAGAAGTTGAGCCAAATGTCCGTCCGATCAAACAACGATACTTTCCCATTTCTCCTGCTATCGAAAAACTGGTCCATAAAGAAATTGATGAAATGTTGCATCTTGGGGTTATTGAAGAAAGTCCGAACAGTCCATGGTCTAGTCCGGTAGTTCTCGTCCGTAAAGGGGAAAAGGTCCGTCTGTGTCTTGACTCGCGGAAGGTGAACGCTGTAACAATCAAGGATGCGTATCCTTTGCCGCATATCGAGGGCATTTTAAGCCGACTACCCAAAGCTAGATTTATTTCGTCGCTGGATTTACGACGTGCGTTTTGGCAAATTCCGCTGGACGTAAATTCCAGAGATTTTACATGTTTCACCGTACCAAATCGGCCGTTGTATAGATATCGCGTTATGCCGTTTGGCTTGTGCAACGCGCCGCAAGCGCTTTGTCGGCTGATGGATTACGTTATACCAGCGCAGCTCAAAGAACAGGTTTTTGTGTACGTAGACGATTTACTGATTGTGTCAGAAACTTTTGATGACCATATGACAGTCGTGTCTGAAGTTGCCAGCCATCTCCGCAAAGCTGGCTTAACCATTAATGTGCAGAAGAGCAAGTTTTGTATTAAGGAAGTGAAATATTTAGGTTACATAGTGGGTGATGGTACGTTGCGCACGGACCCGGATAAGGTGTCAGCAATTGCGAACTATCCAGCGCCAACAACAGTTAAACAGTTAAGACGATTTCTAGGTATGACTGGATGGTACCGCAGATTTATAGATAATTACGCCGCTGTTACTTCACCACTTACTAACCTCCTGAAAAAGAGCAAAACTTTCACTTGGCCAGAAGAAGCGCAGTTAGCTTTTGACGAGCTCAAGCACAAGCTTTCGAGTGCGCCAGTCCTTGCGAATCCTGACTATAGCAAACCATTTGTTCAGATGTACTGTGGTGTATTTAGTGATCCGTCGATACCATCACCAATCCCAATCTTTCCTTCTCCTCTTGTGCTCATGTTCCCCCTATTTTCTGCTCCCCGGCTTCGGCCGTTGTGTATCGTTTCATTTTTCGTGTATTTACTTGTATTTCGTACGCCGTTCAATAAAGAACACCCCAAACCCGAACTAACTCGACTTTATTTATCCGCTCCGCCGCGAATCGATTCACCATTCATAATACAGTGCGATGCAAGTAAGCACGGATTTGGGTACAGTTTTGGCCCAAAAGAATATCGAAGGGGTAGAAGTGCCAATCGAATATTTTTCTAGGAAATTGAACAAAGCTCAGAGCAATTATAGTGTCACGGAACTCGAATGTATGGCAGCTATGCTTAGTTTAAAGAAATTTAGAGCATATGTAGAGGGACAAGATTTTACGATAGTGACGGATCATGCAAGCTTGCAATGGCTGATGCGTGAACCTGATTTATCGGGACGATTAGCGTGTTGGTCATTGAAACTACAAGGCTTTAGGTTCAAAATCGAACACCGACGAGGGACCCAAAATATCGTGCCAGATAGCTTGTCGTGTCAAAATTTCGAAACGGAAGCAGCTGAGATCGAATTTGGTCCTATTGTAGATCTAGAATCACCTGCTTTTACGTCATCAGAATACGAAGATCTCAAACGTCGCGTGCGAGAAAATCAAGAAAGATTGCCTGACTTACGAATTTTGGACAAGGAAGTGTATAAACGAAACGAGTTTGCGAACGGAACCCCGGAAGTGGAAGCCAGTAGCTGGAAGCTGTGGTTGCCGAGAGAATTGGTACCGGAAGTACCATGATGAGAAGGCTCATTGCCCGCCGAATAAATGTCATGGTGGCATCGCCAAGACCCTAGGACGGCTGAGGGAAAATTTATTTTGGCCAAATATGGCGGCAGATGTCAAAAACTACATAGGCAAGTGTAGCATCTGTTGCGAAAGCAAAGCTCCAAACCGGATTTTGCGACCACCCATGTCGGGTTATTACACAACTCAACGACCGTTTCAAAAACTTTATATTGATCTTCTTGGTCCGTATCCGAAATCGAAACAGGGTAATATAGCGATTGTAATTGTTTTGGATCACTTCACTAAATTCCCGTTGCTCAAAGCCATCCGAAGAGCAACAGCACCTGTTATTTGTGACTTCTTGCGTGAACAAGTCTTCAGTGTTTTTGGTACACCGGAAATAATTATGTCTGACAACGGAAAACAGTTTAAATCTTCACATTTTAAAGACTTTTTGAAAGAACGAGGTATCCGTCATATGTTTACCGCCTTATATAGCCCGCAGGCCAATGCCAGTGAACGGGTCAACCGATCTATTCTGGTAGGAATACGCGCCTATATCAACAGAGACCAAACAACTTGGGATAAACATTTGACTGGTATCGCTGAAGTTTTGCGCAGCTCGTATCATCAATCAATCGGCTGCACGCCATATTATGCAATCACTGGTCAGCAAATGCTTTCCAACGGGCGTGACCATGAACTGCTGCTGAAGCTCAATTCGTTTGAAGACACAGTTATCGACCGGCTAGACAAGATTAAACTGATTAGAGAAGCTATTAGCCAACAGATTACTAAAGCGTACGAAACGTCAGCCAGAAGATATAATTTGCGTAGCACTACAAAAGGTTTTGAAGTAGGAGACAAAGTTGATAGGCGTAATTTTGTTTTGAGTGATGCAAGTAAGAAATTTTGTTCAAAGTTCGCTAAGAAATTTATAAAAGCCAAGGTTATTGCCAAACGAGGCAACAACCTGTACCAACTCGAGGACGAAGAGACTGGAAAGAAAGAATTTTACCACCGGAAAGACATGATCGAGAGGAAATCTTAGCATGCAGTCCTTTTTACAAATATTGCAGCGTAGCCGCAATATCTGGTGTTGTTGGGGTCTGCATGATCGCTCAAAAAAAAAAGTTTTGGAACCCCAGAAACATTCTGCGCAAGTTGCTCAACATTGCGCATGTTACTCAGACCACCCACGCAACATCGCTCAAACTTCTACGTAGACGCAAAATGTTGCGAAACATTTGTATCGGTGTGCGTGAGCAAGCTCAACTGTGCCGGTCACTAAATGTGGTTGTTGTACTGACCAGCAAGTAGGCAAGTGGTTGTTGTAATGCACTCAGTTGGGTGTTGTAGCCCAATGCAAATTAAATGTGGTTGTTGTAATGCTAGGTAAACTAAATGTGGTTGTTGTGATCGACGGGTTTTGTCGATCAGCGAAGTTGTTGTTACACGGAAAAATAAAGGAATGTTGTTGTTTATTTTGCCGCTGTTGCTAAGTGGGATATTTTTTTGGTAGAGCGAAAAATGATGCACAAACGCACAAACACATGTACGCAAATGAGTTACGGTGAGAGAAAACGGGATAGCGCGGATTAGGTCGAACAAACGGGCAAAACCGGTTTGGCGTTGTTTTGACACTAATATATAGCGCCAACCCAACGCAAACGGAAAGAAGATCAGTAGACGCCACGCTCCGACGCGGACTTGCTGCCGGCTGCGCGATATCGAGGGCATTTGTCACTTTCATAAAATAAAAGGAAAAAAGACATTTAACATTAATTAAATTAAAGTTAAAGATGCTATTAAAAAAATACGTGTCTAAAGAAAATTGCCGGTGCGAACATCATTAAAATCGAAATAAAAGACAAAATTACATTTTAAAATTCTTGCGTGGTTGCTAACGATGAAACAAAAAACCGCGAACGTATTTCGAACATTTTCTTAACGTAGACATTTTTTGGTGAAACAACACCATTTTTGCGTGAAACTATAAAAATTATAATTTGCAAACAAAAACAACAACAATAGTAACGTAAAAAGTAAATGCAAATCGCAACAACATTTCTGTCGAAATAAAATTTGTTCTAAAATACTTAACAAAGACAAACAACAACATTCGGTTGAACAATAAAACGCCAACACCACGACAACCTCAACAACACACGCATGCAAGCAACAACAAGTTGTTGGGAAAATTAATTCAACACCACAGCAACAACAACAATTTTCATCATCCATTTCGGCATTGTGCCACCACAGCCATCACCAGCATAAAATTCCGAGGGGTCCAACGATAACTGCCGACGGCGATCACGAGTGTAAAAATTTGAATCCTGGCTTTTGTTTAAAAAAAAAAAAAGAAGTTTTTAAAGTTTTGAGGAAACCAAAAGTGTGAAAAGGAAGAAAATAAATGTTTGAAGGGCAAAATCGAAGACGGAGGGTTGAAGTTATTAAAAGTAAAAATGTTTAAAAGTTAAAAATCCTATGAGAAAATTTAGAAAGGAAAGAGGAAAACAAAGGGCTTCATGCATATATATATTGAAAATAAAAGTGGGAAAAAAATACAATTAGTGTAAAGGTAAATGCCTGGTGGGGGAAAAAAAGGTGAAAGTTTAAGAAAAATACAAAATTTCAATATTATTTTTGTGTTGTGCCAAATTACCAATCAAGCTTTGGCTTGGATGTCGATATTTTTTTTTTCAGTGTACCTCAGCTGCATCGATGGGCCCAACGATGGACTACACGTACATACAGACACTCACGTAAGTCAACGTCACTTTTTGGCTCAATTTTTCTAACACACAAAAAAAAAAACCAAAAAAATATTTACAAATATTTCGAAGAAGATAAATAAAGATCACATAAAAATAAAGGATTTTTTTTTTAAATTTGTTTCCTAAAAGTACCATGCATTTATCTATATAAAAATCTTGGCTAGATATGATCAGCTGCTAAAAAGGGTTTACTAGGATTTTGAAGGGGAGAAAAGAAAAGAAAAGGAAGGGAGTTAATGTCCTTTAAAATTTATAATTTTTTTAAAATTTATAATTTGTTAAAATAAATTTTAGTACAATTTGCTAAAGAAAAAAATTGTAAAATTTGCTATTGTTAATAATTTTCCTAATGTATTTAGACTTAAGTTTTGCCAAATTTGTACTTTTCTGCTGCTATATTGGGTTTCGGTCCTAATTTTGTCGATATAGATCTCTTTTTATAAATATGGGCTATGTTTTTTTTTGGAATTTATCAATAAAAATGATTTTGATTGTAATGTTTAATTGAAAGAATTTGAGTTTGGCCTGGGAATAAGGGAGTAGGAAATATTTCGTTAAAGGGTTCTCTGCGTCAGCTACGAGGAACAATGGTAGGGTGGGCAAGGAGTATCCGACATCGTCATCATCAGGATACTAGAAGGAAAAGGTTCGCAGGTGCAATGCGTTGGTGCACCACAGTCGGTCCGATTTAGTTTGCAGATTCTTTCACTCGTTTTGATGCAATCGTGTGGATAACTTTTTTGTTTTTGTGTTGTTATGTCCTCGCGCAAACGATTCGAGCTAACACCTAATGATAGCCATGCGGATAGGTTTTTTCTTTAAACCTGGTTGGCCTTATTCAACCCACCCCCGCTGAAGCTACGGGTCAATTAAAAAGCCAAGTGCACACGGGTTAGCTAGGTCAACATCCCCACAACTTCCACCACACCTACTCTCACCAATCAAGGCCGGAGGATCATGAAGCCTCTGATACCGGATCATCCTTGCGCAGGAGCGTTTGTAACCGTCGGTTACATGGTTACAGACGTGCAACATACATACAACACGATACATAACAAGTTAATGGGGTTCGGAGCAGTAGGAATAACCTCCGTTGACGATTCCTCACTGTGAACTGTCTCATCGTCTGTGTGGGACACATCTTGAGGATTTAGAGTGTTTATATTTTGCCTCGATAGTGCGTCTGCAACAACGTTTTCCCTGCCTGGCTTATAATGAAATCTAGGTGAGAATTCCTCCACAAAAGCTCTCCAACGTTTTAACTTTGCATTGGGGTTTTTATCTGCTATCGAAAAGGTAAGGGGTTGATGGTCAGTAAAAATGTTAATGTTATTTGTCCCATATAAATAGTTTCTAAGTTTTTGTAGGGACCAGACAATTGCGAGAAGCTCTCGCTCATTCCTTGCATAGTTCTCCTCTGTTTTGGATAAGGTTCGCGATATCATAGTGATGGGCCTGCCTCCTTGTGAAAGTACAGCGCCTAGGGCATGCGAAGGCGCATCTGTGGTTAAGTCAAAGGGTTTTTCGTAATCCGGATAGAGAAGGAGAATCTCTTCTGAGGACAAAATATCCTTAATTTTCTGGAAGGCTCTATGAGCTTCGTCATCGAATGTAATTTTTAAGTTCTTGGAAGTATTAGCCCGAATCGTTCCATTTTCGCCTCGCAAATATTTTGTGAGAAGTTTTGCAATCATTGCGTAGTCCTTAATAAAGCGCCGGTAATAACCAGACAACCCTAAAAAGGAGCGCAAGGCGCGCAGTGTTTTCGGGACTTCGTAGTCTATAATGTCTTTCACTTTATCTTTCGATGTCATAATACCATCTTTTGAAACAACAAATCCAAGAAATTAAACTTCTGTTTAAAGAATTGAGTTTTCTCTAAAGATACCCTCATGTTTGCCGAGTACAATTTCTCAAGTATTCGGCTGACGTCTTGCAAGTGGGTTTCATAGTCACTGGAAAATACAATAATATCGTCTATATAGAAATGGCAAGTCCTCCCAATTTCTTCCCTCAGCACGTCATCAATGGCGCGCTGAAAAATGCTGGGGCCATTTTTCAGGCCAAATGGTAACCTGCAGAACTCATATTTTCCATTATTGATAGAAAACGCGGTTTTTTCTCTGTCTTTTCCTGCAAGTGTAATTTGATGAAAACCGGATTTTAAATCGATTGTTGTAAAAATTGAAGATTTACCCAGGTTGGCAAGGATTACCGATGTGTCAGGAATTGGATACCTATCGCTAATGGTTTTCTCATTGAGTTTTTTTAAATCTATTACCATACGCATTTTCCTTTCTCCCGTCTCGTTTGTTCCTTTTTTATACACCACCCACACTGGGCTGTTATAGGGCGATCGCGAGGTTCTAATAATGCCGTCGCGCAGTAGGTTATTAACTTCTTGGTTTACGAACTCGGAAACCGCCATTGGATATGGGTATGACGTGGCATAAACCGGTTCATCATTCACTGTTCGTATGGTTGCCACAATATTTGTATTGTTTGGCAGGGACTCGTTGGGATCGGAGAAAACAGCAGCGTGCTTCGTTTTCAGTCGCTCGATGTCTCCATCTGCAGTGGTGCTGTTAACATCTCTGCAGTAGACGTACATTAGTTTTTCCCAACCGTTCCTATGGTATAGAATACCCTTCTTGATGTCCAGCCTAGCATTTATTTCTCGGAGGAGGTCATACCCGATTATGCCGTAAAAAGTGTTAAGTGTGGGTAAAATAAAAAAACAGAGTTCGTATTGAAAATATTTATAGCGCATTTCTTTGTTATTTTGTCCTTGATTTGATTTAACTAGGAATGGGGATGTGAGAGGTTTTATACCTTTCCAATTGGAGTCCTTAACGTAATTTTTAGATGCGCCTGTGTCTACCAAGAATTTTAATTGCTTTCCTCCACATGTCCTGCTAACATATGGTAGCAGGGATCTACCCCTAAAAAATTAACCTCATCTAATGTTTCTTCTTGGGGTGGGCACTCAGTATAGTAGCTCTCGTTTTCTACAGAGTCATCGAGATTATCCGTTTGGTAATAAAAGTCGGAGCCCTCGTTCGGATCGTTCATATAGTTATGCTGTCCCAAATGGTTTATGCGCTGCATTTTGTTATTGTTAAGACGGTCACTGTCACGTTGTCTTTTCTGTGCCTGTTGCGTATCGAAATTCCTGGAATTGCCTGGGTATTGGTTTCCGAAAGCTGTCCTTCCCGAAGGGAAATTTCGGATATTAGGAGGGGAGTACGGTGGTGGTACCGTTTGCTGAGCAGTTTGGTTATTGGCTCTTATATTAGGCTGCAGATACCTGAACCTAGACAGGCTTGGATCTACGTCCATAGGAGTGGGCCTTGAAGTGGGCATCTGTTGCGGTTATCTGAAGAAGTGCGGGCTATTGTTTGTTAGTGGCATTCTGCTAGAGTTGCGCAATTGTATGCCATTGCCTGAAACTTTATTTTCCGCGAATCAATGAGCGAATAACGAGCGCGCCTGGTTGGATTCTAGTACTTGCGCGAGTGCCAAGGCCGATGACATGTCAGACGGTCTTGACGAAAATAGGATATCGCAGAGCGGCCGATTAAGCCCTGATACGAATACCCTTAAGGCGTCTTGGCGATACTTTGCATTCAGCGATTCCAGAACATGTTTCTTATCTTCGTAGGTCATTAGGTTTTTGTTGATGATAGCTGTCAATTTCTTGCTCACCTCATCGTAGAATTCCGTAATGGTCAGTCTTCCCTGCCGGAGGGTGGACATTTCCTGTTCCAGTATGTAGACAGGTTTCTTGTCCGACGGAGAGAAATCAAGCCTGGCTATTATGGCTTGGAAGTCAAGTATTGTATTGAATGAGGATAAAACGGAATCCGCAGATCCCACAATCTTATTTCTAATAATGGCCACTGCCTGGTAATGCTTCGAACTGTTTTGTGCGTTTATAGGCGGTGTGTGCCGCCTATCGCCACGAAACGTATCGTGAATGGTCGCCATTGAATTCCGGCAAGGATTTCCCAACGTCCAGCGACTCATCACATCTAACTGTAGGATCGATCGTAATTTCGCGATATTGCTTTACTTGAACCGGTCTTTCTATCAACGTTAGCCTGGCAGTAAGTTCGTCAAAATTCGCGTCTAGTCTGCTCTGTTGCGGCCCGTACAGCAGCATTCATTAAGGTGCGAAGATGGTTTTCGTCCATAGTCATTATAGTAATTAATTCCAAATAACTGACAATTTACAAAAAATTTCTTTTTTATTTTCATTTTAATCTAATATGTTTTTCTTAAACTGTTTTCAAACTCAGAGCACTCAACTAACAGTTGAGCAACTTTATCTGCTTCCGCTCTTCCTGGTCTGGTTTTCCGGTTTTTATCTCGTCCGGTCCTTCGATGGCTACGCCTCGGCTTAGCGTGCAATGCCCAATGTCTTGATTTTTATTAAACTATTTGTTTTCTGTTTTTTGGTCACTATTAAACTTTTTTGTATTTTCTTTTAGAGGTACGTATGCCTTTTTTTTTATTTCGTGCGTTCGAGCACCGCGGCCACTTCGTTTATCCTTCTATGGGGATATTTTAATGTAGCCCCACGTTGGGCGCCAGTAAAAGTCTGTGTTCAATTTTTAATTAGAACTTTATTTCCTTCGCTATGCGAAGGAAGCCGATCATCAGCAGTGAGTTACAATGACCAACTTGTCGGTGCCTGCACGTGAATAACTTAGCTTAGACGGCTCCACTTGGACTGCCGTTGTTGATTGCTGATTCGGCAATTCCCACGCTGCAGTGGTGCAGCGCTTCCAAACTTCCGCTGGTCTGTCGTCAGTGTTTGCAAGCTTCCGTTCCGCGTTATGTTATTCGAGCTGCATTGCATTCGATGTCGTTGTTGTTGTTGTGGCTTATGATGTGCTAATGTTGTTGTTGTTCTCGCTGCTGTTGGTTTTTGCAGTAGATCACCCGAGCTGTTATGGCTACGGTGTGCTACCCGAGCTGTTATGACTATGGTGTGTTAACTTGTACAAGCGCAAAGAAAAAGAGAGGAGATGGTGTGTGCGAATAGAACACAAAGAAAAGTGCGTGAATATGTGCACAAGTGAGCGCGCAGAATGTAGACAGCAGCTGGGCTGTTTGCTGCTGAATTTGTGTGCAAAGCACAAAGAAAAGGAGGGGAATGTGCAATATTTGCGCACAGGTATAAGTGCGAAAATGGGATTAGCGCTAATTGTTATGCGCAGGGGAAATGATATAAACACCCGGGTAGTAGCGGAACTACTTTATACGGGATTTTTATTTATTGTGGGTCCAGTTGAATATTGTTTTTGTTTTGTTTGATACTCATCATTGCAGTATATTGTATATATATAACCGATAACATTTTGAAAAATTTTTTGTTATTTATAAAATATCTGTATATATGGGTTAGTGTATGTGATTATTGATTTTTAATAACAAATTTTTTCGGCTTATCTTGTTGGGCCCAGTGCCCGGGTATGGGGATTTTTTTTGGTTTGTTCTTGACGTCCGTCCGTCTGCTTTTATGGCTGCTTCCAGTGCTTCTTTCTCCTTGTTGTGTGTGTGTTGTTGTTGTTGATGTTTCCTCGTTTTGTTCTTGCTGCTGCACTGCACTGCACTTTATGTTTGTGGTTAAACTGCACTTGATTATAAATTTTTAATTTCTTTTTTGACAAGGGGGGCCGGGGATGGCTTTTGTTTTTTTAATAGAAGGGGGCCGGGGATGCCTTTTTGTTTGGTTTTCTTTTTTTGTAAGGGGCTTACTGTTCACTTTACTTTTTGGGTTTACCTCATGCTTTTGTTGTATGCTGTTCACTCTTATGTTGTTTAGTTTTAATTTGTCACTGTTTTGTGGTATGTAGTTCACTTCGTATTTGTTCACTGTTTTTTTGTTTTTTATATTTTGTTCTCGCGGGCTCGAAGGACCATGAATAATAGAGTCTCTTTGGAAGCCGTCGGCGAAACGCTTATAATAAAAATGCGCGGGATTGCGGATTTGCGTGCAGTTTATTCTGTAGTTAAAACACGAATGACAATAGGAAAAGACATTGGACGACACAAACGGCCGGAGCCGGTGGATTGGGAAAGTGGAACATGTGTACAAAGGGGAATTGGAAGGGAGAGGATTAGATCATTGCAGGATCCACAGAACACTGGAACGATATATTTCAACACATTCGAAATCGGTGTGTTACAAAAGCAAACGATAAAATACCGTACACAATATGGACAAACAAACAACCGTCGGTTGTTCATTTGCAAATATTCGGGTGTAAAAGTTATGTTTTGAACAAACGTCCTACGAAAGGCAAATTCGACTATCGATCTGAACCGTGTGTTTTTGTCGGATACTCATCCGAATTAAAAGCTTACCGAATGTGGTCAAAATCTAAACGAAATATTATAATAAGTCGCGACGTGAAATTCATATACCAATACGGTATAACGAATATGATATTTTGGAGACAAAGGAAGAAAATAAGATTGAAATTTAATTAAATGCTAAATCAGGACTAAAATTATTTTATGCTAAAGAAGAAAAAGATAGTGAAACGTGTACAATAAACGAAGTGTGCGAGAGCTACTACAGCAAGAAAAACACAGTGACTCCGATGATTTGAAGAGTGTGTTTTCATTGAAATGGGTGAAGTGGCGTATCTTGCCATGGATCCTGAAACGTACTGCGAAGCAATGAGCACTCCAGATGCAGGAGCATGGACCCAAGCAGTTGAGGATGAGTACTTAGCCCAAATACGCAACGGAACCTGGGACATTGTGCAACGCCCAGAACAACGAAGAGTCATCGGCAGTAGGTTAGTGTTAGTCGCGACGTGAAATTCATATACCAATACGGTATAACGAATATGATATTTTGGAGACAAAGGAAGAAAATAAGATTGAAATTTAATTAAATGCTAAATCAGGACTAAAATTATTTTATGCTAAAGAAGAAAAAGATAGTGAAACGTGTACAATAAACGAAGTGTGCGAGAGCTACTACAGCAAGAAAAACACAGTGACTCCGATGATTTGAAGAGTGTGTTTTCATTGAAATGGGTGAAGTGGCGTATCTTGCCATGGATCCTGAAACGTACTGCGAAGCAATGAGCACTCCAGATGCAGCAGCATGGACCCAAGCAGTTGAGGATGAGTACTTAGCCCAAATACGCAACGGAACCTGGGACATTGTGCAACGCCCAGAACAACGAAGAGTCATCGGCAGTAGGTTAGTGTTCCGTACAAAAGACGCCAGCGAGAAGAAGGCACGCCTAGTAGCAAAGAACTACGCCCAGCGTCCAGGTGAGGACTTCCATGAAACGTATTCCCCTGTAGCACGCTCGTCATCAATCCGGCTGATGACCGCGATCGCAGCGGAAATGGGTTTAGAGATCCATCAAATGGATGTGATCACAGCGTACCTAAACGGTGAGCTCGAAGAGAGCGTCTATATGTCTGTTCCTGAACAACTATCCGCTATCTTAAGTCAGATAGAATCCGGAAAGCGGGTGGGTTCCAAAAGCTACACGCATCACGCAGACATAATGGAAACAGCGACCAAATGGCTAGAAGCTATTCGCCGCATCCCCAATCCTGTATGTTCGTTAAAAAAGGCGTTGTGCGGTTTACGTCAATCCGGAGCGAGGTGGTACTTTCGCTTAACAGCAAGGTTGGAGCAACTTGGGTTAAGCGACGACGATAAACACGATCCGTGTTTATTTGTGAAACGTTAAGGTACTAAAATCGTGTTGGCCACGATTTACGTAGACGATCTTCTGCTAGCATCAAATGAGAGTGAGTGGCTGAATACCATCAAAAGCGAGCTGCATAAAACATTCGACATGAAAGATATCGGTCGCGTAAAGCGTTGACCCTATTAGTACCACATTATTTTGTAACATAAAGTACTATGTAGTGACTTAGAGTCACTATTTGGAAAAAGCTCATTTTTTGGCTTTGTATTTTTTACATATCCCTGTCATAATTCAAAATGTAATAAAAACAATAACAATTTTTATAAAAACAAAATTTATTTATTTATGCATTGATAGGAGAATAACAGCCTTATTTTTCTTTGGCACATAACTTACTAAAGTTAAGGTTTTTCGAAATCCGAAAATGCTGCTCATGACTTCTTTTTTCTGTTAGCAAAGAAATTAGGTGGAATGCACACTTTATTTTTGCGCATTGTGCCAACGCAAGTCAATTTTTTTGATAGCAAGCTTTGTGCCATTTCCAAGCTGGTAAAATAGTTGTCAAAAGTTATATTTCTGCATGTTTGTTCATAAGGTTCACAAAGTTTATCTACAACATTTTGCGCTAGATTTGATCCTATGCTTCTACCTTCCTTGCCCAAGTATGGTTCTCGAACCCCGTCGGTTTTAATGGCAACTATATCTCTCGTTAAATCCATGTTGAGCGTTGAGAGATAGTCTTTTAATAGCTGCACGCACACTTCCGCAGTAAATGACTTTCTAAATCGGACTAGTCCTACATTCCAAAATTTTGACTTCGAGTACAAATTTATGTTTAAATAATGCTTGTTTGCAGTCGAAGTCCACTCGTCGAAAACTATGCTGAATTTTTCTCCAACGCTTTTCAGCCCTGGTAGTTCCTCAAGCATGAGACTGCGCGCTTTATCGAAATATTTTAAAACAACATCCTTCACCGTGTTTGGCGACTTTGGAATATCGTATCCCCCCGCTTGCATAAGCGCCCGCAGATCCTGCGACTTACAGAACGAGGAAAATGAAAATCCATCGAGAGCAGTCATTCTTCATAGCACTGCAGCAAGGTCGCGATCTTTCCTTGGATCAAAAAAACTTGGCAGCGTAGTTTGCTTAGGCCTTGGACTTTCGGTTGCAGGAGTAGCACGCGTCGTAGGAGCAGCACAGTTAATATCTGCGTATTTGGAATAAAATGTAAAAAATGTCAAACTTCATCAAAAATACATACTTATGTTGTGTTTTTTTAATAATAAAATGTGCCCGCATATTCAAATCCTTTAATCCCGGGATTTTTGGGACTGGAAAAAGTCCGGGATCCCGGGATTGCGATGCCTAATACCAACACATCTCCGTTGGTTGGTTATTGCCTCTTGTCTTCTTCCATCCTTCTTTGGTGTTTATATGCGCAGTCCCATTTGGAAAATATTTTTTTGGAATTTTCGGAAATTTTTTCGCAATTCTCGAGACGTATCCGATTGGCCCTCAGTCTCGCAGCGGCAATCGAGGTACTTTGTGTAAATTTTGGCCCTCAACCTCGCAGTGGCAATCTGTACACTTGAAAAAATTTTTTGGAAATTTTTTTTAAAATTTTCAAAACCTTCGGTTATTGTGTTGTGTATCCATTGGCCCTCAATCTCGTAGCGGCAATTGATACACCTTCAAAATTTATTTGTGAATGCATACTTTGATAACGATACAAATAGTTTTGGTCACTATAATTTTTGAAAAAGACACATACAAATTTTTTTTTAATTTTCTCAATTCTCGTGAAAAAACGATTCACCCATTTCTGAATCAAAGTGTTGTCATACAACGCAATCCCGCCGTTGATCCCTGATACACTGAGAAAAATTTTCGGTTCTAGATTTATTTTTAGAACCACTCGTTTATATCTCAGCACTAAACAAATTTAGCCAGTGGTTCCTAAACCCACAGGCAATTTGTTAAAAAAAAAATAATTGTTTTCCATAAAAATTCTCAACTCAAAGCTGAATCTCTCTCATTTCTCGATCAAAAATGTTATCATACAACGCGATCCCGACGTTGATCCCTGATCCACTGAGAAAAATGTTCAGTCTCAAGTTTATTTGGAACTCGCTTAGGAATATTTATTTCGGTTTTCTCATATAAACCATTGCATTCAGTGCTTTTCCAATACACTGAAAGGAATAAATATTAGGTTCGCTCTCTACTTCGAAATCTCAAACTAATACAATGCCAGGAAACGATAGCGATAATCCTCTAAGCACCAAAGAAACTGCCAGAGCTTCGAGAGCCGCTTCAAAAGCGGAAGTAGAAAATAAAATTGACTTAACGATTCGTAAGTTTATTTTCGAAACCGACCAGCTCGTCACATTCTGTATAAAATGGTCGTCAATCCCCGTCGAAAACCAAACTGAATCACTGATTGAAGTTCAACTCCAAGAGCTTGAGCAAAACTGGGCGCGTGTGCTGCAGACATACGAATATGCGTATTTGTCTGACTCATACAGTACTTACAAAAAGTCAATCGACTAAACATATTTTTTGTCGGCCTCGATAGCTCAGCGGGTAGCGCGCTGGCTTCTCATACCGAGCGCCCCGGGTTCGATTCCTGGCTTGGGCTGGAAAAAACACTCATCTACTTCTATCGCTATCCACATGAAGGGAATGAGAATTACAAGAATCGCACAAGTGCGCTCTTGGCAGGCAATGGCAAAACCTCCAAGTGTGAAAGAAAAACTGCCCATCGCCGTTCGGATTCGGCGTTAAACTGTAGGTCCCCTCCCCTCCCTTTCCCCATCCGTTTGAAATATGTGTTGTATCACATGTTGAAAAAACAGTGTTGCATACGCATTTCAAACCCGTTAAGAGGCCTAAGTGTGTCTCATACAGAGGCAGCCACCGCAACCTAACCTAACCTAAACATATGGTGCATGCAGTCGAAACTTCCAGAACTGCAAAGCTCAATTGACTGATCTGCTGAAGGCTCAACGGGCAACTTCCGGTTCGATTTCTGCACCTCGAGCAGACTTAGGTTCTCAAATCGATTCCTCAGGTATCTGCTTAAAAGTTCCCGCCTGCGATACTGAAGTTTTTTATGGAGGATTTGAAGAATGGCCTTCCTTTAGGGATATGTTTACTGCGGTTTATATAAACCACCCCATATTGACCCCCGTACAAAAACTGTATCACCTCCGATACAAGACGAAGGGCACAGCGGGTGCCATCGTCAAACAATATCCTCTGAGCAATGAAAATTTTGAATTGGCCTGGGATGCACTCAAAGCTTGGTATGAGAACCGACGCATCTTAGTTGATAACCAGATCAAGGCGCTGTTGAATATTTCTCCTGTCACGTCAGAAAATAGCGCTGCCATTCAATAAATTCAAAATATAATAAACAATTGCTTGTCCCCACAATCAGGGGCAGATTCAAAACCCTGGGTATCAGGGTTTGGGCCCATAAGGTAAAGCACCTGACTGCACGGATGGGGACATGGTCTGCATCTTCGGCTGCGATCCTTATGGGTACCAGGCCAAGCAGACTCAACGCCTCCACGAAGGTTGCTTCGATAACCGGGCGGTCCCTGGGCGGCTGTTGGAGCCCGTCTTCTCAGCCGGCAAAGTTTGAGCTGCGGAAATCCAGGAGCGTCTGAACAGTGGGCGGCTCCCTGGTCAGCGTCTGATCTCCATGTTAGGAGCGGCTGTTTTTCTCATCATCTTTTGGTGGCGTGATAGATGTCAAAGAAACGCCACAGGGGAAGGCGACCCCCTTCATTAAAACCATTCTGGAGGGCTCCCATAAGGACTCTTTTACGGTGCAGGGAGTCGGATCGCCTGTACCGGCGGTAGACAGTGGGCGAGCGGGCTGTCTGGCATCGTCATCCAATGACCGCTTAGGCTGTGCAGCGGGACCCCAGGCTGCGCGGTCTACTAATGTTACTGGGAAGCAGGAGGCGCCCAAACCTGCTCTAAGCTGGCAAAAGGCTCAGGAGACCACCGCACAGGCTAGCCCCTCACTTTCGGGGGTGGTGCCCCAGCTCCAGGGCCTTCGACTCGACGCTGCTATAGAGGGGGAATCTATGATTCTCTCGCAGGATAGCAACGCCGGGTCGGTGGACTCTGTGGCGGAGGCAGCACTCCTGGAAGAGGAGGACGAACCTGCGGCCACTGGTTCCACTCCTGGAATTTCATCGGCGGGGGAACGCAAGGCGAGCAGTGCTGCGAAGAAAGCCAGAAATGGCTACCGGCGCTCGCTTGCGTTTCTCCGAAAAATGAGTAAGGAGCCCGGATCCTTGTCTGACAAGGAGAAGGAACTAGTCAAGAAGCACCAGAAGATCGTGGCTACATTCGAAAAGAAGCAGGCGGCGACTTCTGGTGCTGAGGCTTCGACTGCTGCAGCAACGCCTGGAGACAGTGTCACTGCTGCACAGTCGACCAGCAGTACAGCAACGGCGGCAAAGCCTGGTTCTAGGGCCACGGCCACGGCCGCTACAGCTGTACGGCCGGACAGAGCAGGGACGGCGAAGCCTGGAAACAGTGCCACGGCTGCCTCGTCAGTACGGAAGGCTGACCAGAGCCATCCACCTCGACAAAGCCCACTTCCACCATAGTGGAAAAGGCTGTCAAAAGGGGTAGATCGGGGGCCGATCAGCCTACAGGGGAGGGGGAAAAGCTGAAACCCTCAGCCAGCTTCTCCTCTCCACAGGAGCTGCAGATTTCCGTAGTGGACCGGAGCGATCCCGATGGGAAAATTCGTCCGGAAAACTGGCTCTCTGTTGAGGCGCGCATTCTGCGAGCGATGCTCGGGGCGGCGGACGATGAAATCGACTTCGACGGCGCTGGCTGGCAGAAGGGCGTCAAAATCGAACGAAGTCAAGTGTTACGCGTGGGCAGACGTGCCGTTTTGTGCTCCGTGGTTTATATTTTTTTTATTGTTTCTGTCCGTCCCTCGCGTGTTTAAATGTTCGTCCGACTGACATGTCCAGTCTGTTGATTCGCCGCGTGTGCTCAATAATTAAATATCCACTAATAATATTAATAAATAATTACAAATAATAAAAACCAAACGCAATAACTGCCGTTAACTTCTTCTCGCTGTCCGCTAAACTGACCTCTGCGTTGTGTTTGTTATGGTTTATTTTCCTTGACTCCCTCCTCCGTCCGTATTCAGTGGCGCTAAATGCGGTCGTGTTCGACACTGAGAAATTGACTGTTCTGTGGTAAAGGCATAACACTTACCACAGAGCATAATCAATTTCTTAGTGCGGCAGATCGCATTCCCGGCTACTTTCCTTGTCCTTTAACCCACCCAGGCCATGGTGCTGGACAAATTTCGCATAGCCTTCTGCAACGTGCGCAGGCTCAGGGCGAACTTTTTTGCTGTATACGCGTTTGTTAACCTTCATAAACCCCATGTAATGGCACTAAGTGAAACCCAGGTGTGTGGGGATGCAGATCCACTGGATTTCCACATCCCTGGTTACCACTTACTGCCATTATTCTCTCCTCACAGGGGTCTTGCCATTTATGTGTGCAGTAATGTTGCGTACCAGTGCCAGCAACAACTATACACGACGGATGCCGAATTTAGCTCCATGTGGGTTAAATTCAATATCCAGTCGCACATTCTGCACTTCTGCTTTCTCTATAGAAGCCCGAATTCAGGGAGAGATTTTACTTACGACAAGTTTGATCTTCTCTCTGATTTTATTTCTCGTATTTTGGAATCGTATCCGAATAGTGAAATTGTAGTTGCTGGTGATTTCAATATTCATAATTCCAATTGGCTACGCCATTCCAGCCACACAACTCCTGAAGGCTTATTTGTCGAGCTCTTTGCCGAGTCTAATAACTTGACTCAAATAGTGCATGAACCAACGCATATCCCCTGCGTTGCGGGGCAAGCTCTCAATACTCTAGACCAGAGGTGCCCATGCCCTATGCTCTCGTTCCTCATTTGTTTTTGCAAATCCTCTTCAGCATAGGGTGAGGAATCTAATTCCTCACGGCATAGGCTGAGCATTCTACACCTTTTCAAGTTCGATTTCAGAAAGTGTAAAAGCAATTTCAGGAAACTGAAATTGAATTTACGCTTTCTGAAATTATATTTATATGAAATTGAATTTACGCTTTCTGTAATTGCTTTTACGGTTTCTGGAATTGCTTTTACGCTTTCTGAAATTGTTTTTACACTTCCTGAAATCGAACTTGAAAAGGTGTAGTATACACACAGCACTCCGCACGCATTGCCCAGTAAACATTAAAGCATGCCATGAATTTGAAAACAATAGCAATTTCAAATTGCTAAATTACTTCCCTTTTTATTGAAAGTGCTATTGCTTTCAAATTGATATCAAGCCAAAAGCAAGTGTTGCTTTCAAAGGTAAGGGTTGAGAAACATGCTTGATATCAAGTTGCTGGTAATTTCATAACAAGCCCAAATGTTTACTGGGTGGCGACAGTTATCTTCAACGTAGGTTTTGTTGTTGTCTAGCGAATGAATTTGCTTCAAAACGTGTGCGGCTGTCGATTGAGAAGCACTAGAAAAAATTCGGTGTTTGTTTCGTTTCAACGAAGACTTTTGGAAATCTTTAACACCAAATAAATATCCTTTACTTTACAAAGAAATTTTAAGTTTGTATTCCATGTTTGGTAGCACATATATTTGTGAAAGTGCTTTTTCGAATTTAAAATTAATAAAAAGCAAGCACAGAAATAGAATAAGCAACGAACATTTGGAGGCTTTATTAAAATTGTCCACAACTGATATTGATATCAATTTGGATAATTTATTAGAAGGATCATGGAAGAAGGAAGATTAGAATTCTTTTTTTTATATAACATTACAGAAAATGAAATATTTTTTTTTCGGTGTACATACTGAATTCCATTTTTTTGTTTGCATTTTTTTGGGCAACTTTACATGTATTGGTGTTTGCTCTTCCATAAGAAGATTTTGGGCACCCCTGCTCTAGACCTTTTTCTCACTTCACACCATGGAAAACTTCTGAGTTCTGAGTGAATCCAAAGTGAGGACGTTCAACCAAAGTGCTCCTGAAAAATTCCAATTTTTAAGTGGCAATACGTTAAAGTGATCAAACTTCCTTCTCACCAAGGAACCAGGCAAGAGCGCGTCGCACCGAGCGAGTGAAGTGAAGTCGCGCATTCAAACACAGGCTTCAAAAACTGCAATTTTACTAGACGACGTAAAGCACCAAACCGGAGGCAGGAAATGCCCTCTTTACGTCGAAGCGCTAAACAAAAACATACAGAGCCAAACGCAGCAAAAACGATGAAGGTTATCCAAATAAACCTAAATCACTGTGCGGCCGCGCAGGATCTGCTCAAGCAGAGAGTCTACGAGATCGGCGCTGATGTCGCTATCATATCGGAGCCATACAAAATTCCAGCCAATAGCGCTTGGATAGCGGACAGCACCAAACGCGCCGCAATATGGGCGTGTGGCAAGCGACCATTCCAAGAGCTTACACAACCAGCCGATCCAGGATTCGTATGGGCCAAAATAGGCGGCGTGTTCTTCTGCAGCTGCTACGCCAGACCGAGCTTGACACACGATGAATTCCAAACTATCCTGGAGCGAATTGCCCGGCAGGCACGAACACGCCACCCCATAGTCATCGCGGGTGATTTCAATGCGTGGGCAACGGAATGGGGAAGCAAACGCACAAACGCGCGAGGTAAAGCCGTACTGGAAACCTTCTCCACCTTGGACGTATTCATTGCCAACGATGGCGATACTAGCACCTTCCGGAAAGATGGCAGAGAATCCGTGATTGATATCACTTTCGCAAGCAACTCTCTCGGCAAGCAGCTGAAGTGGGCAGTCGATGAGCAATACACTTACAGCGACCATCAAGCTATACACTTTGAAATTGGAGGTGACAAAAAATCACTGACGCTGCAACCAAAACGGGGTGCTAAAAAGTGGAAGGCCAAGTCGCTTGACAAAGAGCTCTTTCAATGTATGCTGTGCGAGAATACCAACATTGCCCATACAGCGGATGAAGCGGCTAGCCAGCTGGCCAACTGCATATCAAGAGCCTGCGATGCCGCTATGCCCAGAATCAAAACGTCAAATCGCGGCGCTCCTGCCTATTGGTGGAACGACAGCATTAGACAGCTCAGGGCAAAGTGCCTTCATGCCAGGCGTAAATGCCAGCGCGGACGGCAAAACCCGGGCCACGAACTACGCAGAAAAGAGTTTGCTAATATTCGGAAACAGCTTCGTAATGAGATACGCAAGAGGAAAAAAGAGGCCTTCAAAGAACTATGCGACGAAGCAAACGCTGACCCTTGGGGCGGCGCCTACAAGCTGGTCATGGCCAAGCTAAAAAGCAGACAACAGGAAACTTGTCCGATTCTGCTGCAAAGCATAGTCTCAGCACTATTCCCGAGGCATCCAATTAGAAGCACACAGCCCGCAAGCTCTCAAACATACGAGGTGCAAGTGACGTCAGACGAAATCATCGAGGCAAGCTCAAGAATCAAGAGCAACAAAGCACCGGGACCAGACGCCATACCAAACGTGGCCTTGAAGCTAGCCATATCTACTCGACCGGAACTATTTGCGGACGTCATGCAGCTCTGCTTGCAGCAAGGAATATTCCCGGCCAGATGGAAAAAACAGAACTTGGTCCTCCTACCAAAACCTGGAAAGGCCCCAGGCCAGCCGTCTGCTTACCGACCAATCTGCTTGCTAGACACAATGGGTAAGCTGCTTGAACGCCTAATCTTCGACAGACTTACCTCATTCACCGAAGGAGAGCATGGGCTATCGGACAAGCAGTTCGGATTCCGAAAGGCACGGTCGACGATTGACGCAATCGATACGGTAGTCCACACGGCAAAGGACGCAATCCAGGGGAGGAGATGGAAGGGCGGCAAGAAAAAGTATTGTGCAATAATAACGTTAGATGTAAAGAATGCGTTCAACTCGGCCGGATGGGTCCATATCCTGGGAGCGGTGCAAAAACTGGAAGCCCCGGACTACCTGTTGGCCATCTTAAACAGCTACCTTGCGGACAGAGTATTGCAATACGATAGTGATGAAGGCCCCAAGCAATATGCAGTAACTTCAGGTGTTCCACAAGGGTCAGTGCTCGGGCCAGTTCTGTGGAACATTATGTACGACGAAGTGCTAAACCTCCCCGTTCCGGAAGGCGTGGTAGTGGTGGGATTCGCGGACGACATCGCAATAACAGTTGTGGCGAAACAGCTAGCGGACATAGAACAAAAATCAAACGCCACAATAACGGTCGTCCGATCGTGGCTTCAGTCAGTGGGCCTACAACTAGCAGAAGAAAAAACGGAAGCGGTACTGGTGAGCAGCCGTAAGAAAAGCGAGGTAATAAGAATCGAGGTTGGCGCCAACATCATTACCTCCAGTCGATCTATTAAGTACTTAGGCGTGGTCATCGATGACAGGCTCAGCTTTCGAAAACACGCCGAATACGCCTGCTGCAAAGCATCCAAGACCTACACCAGCTTATCACGGATGCTCCCCAACATCGGGGGCCCAAAAGCTAGTAGGAGAGTGCTACTTGCTAGCGTAATATCGTCCTCGCTACTATACGCAGCGCCAATCTGGGCCGAATCCCTGCATATCAAGGCGTACAAGCGACAATACGAACGCGTCTACCGGCTTGCAGCACTGCGCGCGATAAGCGCTTTTAGAACGGTGTCAGACGTGGCAGCTTGTGTAATTTCCGGGATGTTGCCAATCGACATCAAGGCGGACGAGATGCGGCGTATATACGCCCTTAAGGGAACACGATCCAAGGAGGAAGCAGCGCGCGTCGAAAGGGCAACCTCCATGAGGCAGTGGCAGGCGCGATGGGACCGCTCGAGCAAAAGTCGGTGGACGCATAAGCTCATCCCATGCATAGACAAGTGGACAAGCAGAAGGCATGGCGAGGTGAACTTTCAACTAACACAGTTCCTTACAGGTCACGGTGGCTACAGAAGCTACCTACAACGCTTCGGCCATGACGACAATGCCAATTGCCCAACCTGCGACAAGTCAGAAGACCCTGAGCACACGTTATTCGAATGCCCACGATTCGAGGCCATTCGCTCCACTAAACACGGCGACTCAGAGAATTTTGAACCCACACAATGTAATTGACGCGATGCTGGAGTCAGCTGAAGCTTGGGACAAAATATGCGGAGCGATAACATTAATGCAAGCGGAACTGCGAAGAGCAGAATGGGCCAGAAGCAGCCAACGCACAACAGAGCCTGGAAATATAGGCTAAACTTAACCCCCCTCTGCGATGCGATACTTAGCGGTAATTCCGCAGAGGGAATGAAGGGTTAACAGGGGGTGGTTTTAGTCGGTAAGAATCCGGCATGCTGGTGGGTTGCCCCAGTATCTTTCGAAGATTTCCACCTCCTGCGCGGAAAAAAAAAAAAAAAAAAAAAAAAAAAAAAACACCATGAAAAATATGATGTTGAAATGCATGCACCTCTTGGAAACTCGGTCCATTGCACCATTTTGGCGTCTTTCTCATACTCTTCTATCCGCAATGCTTCGCCCTTAGCCCCGAAGCGCTTAATGTGGATGTATGATAAAGCTAACTGGAGTGGACTTAACGATTTTTTCGCCCACTTCAATTGGAAATTGTGTTTTCTTGATAGAAACATAAATGCCGCAGCCAAAATGGTTGAAGAAATTATATTATTGGGAATGCGGTCCTTCATCCCTAATAAAAAAATTTGCCTAAGGACCTAAGGACAATCTCTGGTTTAATGAGACATGCAGAATTGCTGTCAGGTCTAAAGAGGAAGCTTTCAGAGCATGGCAGGCAAATAAAAATGGCACCACTGAACAGCTGCGTAAACAGGCTAGAAATCGATGCAATGCCATCCTAAGGCGCCAAAAGTTTCTGCACGAACAGCGCCAAAGGAAAAAAGTTCTTCAATGCCAGCGTGGTAGTAAGAACTTTTGGTCATTCGTTAAGAAGGTGAAGAACCAAACATCGTCTTCAATCCCAACTCTTCTTAACAATGATCAAATCATCACTCACTCGGTTGATAAAGCTAATTTGTTGGCTAAAATTTGCGCAGAGAATTCCTCTCTGCCCCCCAGCGATCAACCACTGCCCACAGTCGAAAACGTATCTTGCTCTATGCCAGAAATTCATTTTCGGACACGGGTAGTTAAAAGAGTGCTTGCAAATCTCGATGTAAATAAGGCTTCTGGGCCGGACGGCATTCCAGCCCTTGTTTTGCAAAAGTGAACTACCTCACTGGCTTGTCCATTACGCAAACTTTTCAACATGTCATACACCACAGGTGTATTTCCGACATGTTGGAAGGTAGCAAATGTTCAACCAGTTCCCAAAAAAGGCAAGACTACTGACCCGTCGAACTACCGACCTATAGCAATCTGTTCGGTGCTTTCCAAGGTAATGGAAGGCATTGTAAACTTTAACCTTGTAAAGTATCTGGAGCACAATAGACTGCTAAGTGACCGCCAATACGGCTTTCGAAGACAGCGATCGATGGGAGACCTTATGGCGGTCCTCACCGAGAAATGGAACAATAGCATTCTAAACCTCGGTGAAAGCAAGGTTGTTGCATTGGATATTTCCAAGGCCTTCGACCGGGTGTGGCATAAAGCACTCGTGTCAAAATTGATTGCCTATGGTGTCGGTAGTATCTTCTCTCGGTGGATAACGAGCTTCCTCTATGATCGCTCTATTCGTGTTGTAATAGACGGCATAGCCTCGGAAAAGCATTCCCTTAGCGCGGGAGTGCCGCAGGGTTCGATCCTTTCTCCAACCCTTTTCCTGATCTTCATCAACGACCTGTTGTCGTCGACGAAGAATCCCATCTACTCGTTTGCGGATGACAGCACCATTTGTCATTCATACTCCTTTACAAAGCGTCCCAGCTCTGTGGAGATTGAGAGAGAACGGCGCCGTATGAATGACACACTTAATAGCGACCTACAAACAATCTCCAAGTGGGGTCAAGCGAACAGGGTCGATTTTAATCCCCGCAATACCCAATGTTGCCTGTTATCCCACAAACGAGTCTGCCCACATCCCAGCACATCCCTGGTTATGGGTGGCGTGGGTATTGCGGAATCGACAGCTCTTGATGTTCTGGGCATGTTCATTAAGAACGATCTTCGTTGGAACGATCATATTTTTGGCGTGTCGAAAGAAGCAGCCAAGTGCCTCGGCTTCCTAAAGCGATGCAAAAAATATTTCACTCCGTCTGATCTCCGCATAATTTACACTACCTATATCCGACCTAAAATAGAGTTTAACTCGCACCTCTGGGCGGGGGCTTCAAAACCCCATTTGGAGTTCCTCGATCGGGTGCAAAACCGTGCGATTAAACTTATAGGGGACAGTAGGGCATCCAGCTCTATTGACTCCCTGGAGCATCGTCGAAACGTGGCATGTGTGGTGTTATTTTACCGATAGGTAGGTAGGTAGCAGCGCCTGCGTGCTCTCAGAGCACACTCAAGTAGCACTATGTGCCGTTTTGTTGTCGCCTCCTCGACTGGGTCTTCCCTGCGTGGGAGAAAATACTGGGCTCTAAAGCCAACCCGCATCGTCCAAATAGGACTTGATGCATTTTAGTCTTATTTCAGACAGATCAGCTAGAGAGCTAATCAGACTGTTCCCCAAGGAATTTAGTCTTTTAAATGCTAAGGCAGGGCAGCCGCAGAGGAAGTGTTCGAGTGTCTCACTCTCGTTGGTTTCTCTGCAGCTTCTGCAAAAGGGGTTGTGGGGGATTCCCAATCTCGCTGCGTGTAGGCCAATCGGCCAGTGACCCGTGATCACGGCCGTTAGCCTAGAAACATTTCTACGAGAATTTAGCAGCAGATCGTTGGGCCTGTGGGAGTCGTAGCGTGGCCAGATCTGTCGAGCCACTCTGCAGCTGGAAAGATTGCTCCACCTACTATCCGCCTTCCGAAGGAAATATTCCTTTATCTGTTTTAGCCTTGCACTTAAAGGCGGTGCCACCCTTTCGGGCTGTGAGTCCATGGCGGATCCCACCTTGGCCAACTCGTCAGCTGACTCGTTTCCGCTGATACCCGCGTGACCGGGTATCCAGCAGATGGTAAGACCCACCCGGCCGCCCACCAAACCTAGCAATTCTTTACAGTCTCTGACCAGTTTAGATTTCACTATGGGCTTGATGAGTGCCTTAATGGCCGCTTGGCTGTCTGAAAGGATGTAAACATCCCTACTCTTGATTTCTTGCTGTAGGAGAATCCTGCAGGCTTCTCTTATTGCAAAGACTTCCGCTTGAAAGACGCTGCAGAAATCCGGTAGGTCAAAAGCTTTTTCCACTACCAGATCCCTGGAGTAAACACCTGCCCCAACACCACAGTCCATCTTTGAACCTCAAGTGATCTGTCGATCCCACCTCTAATCCCTTCCTTTCTTTCTCCTTTTGTACTCATGTTTCCCCCTATTTTCTGCTCCCCGGCTTCGGCCGTTTGTATCGTTTAATGTTTCATGTACTTCTTGTTACTCATTATTCACCCGTCGAATAAACATCACCCAAACCCGAACCCCCTCGTTTGATTTACACCGCTCCGCCGCGCTCGATTAAACATGGTCCTTCGAGCCATCGCGAATCCGCGACTATAATAAGAAAACTTTTGAAAACAAAAATCTCAACAATTACAAACATTGACACGACAATCAACAAGTGCGAAAACCAAAAGTGAAGAGACGATCACACCAAAAAAAAAAAACACAGTGTGACAACATAACTAATCACAACAAAAAAAGAACTACAAAGTGTACCCACAAAACTAAACAGTGCACAAAATTCATAAATTAAAAACAAAAAAGTACAAAACATTGAACAGTGCAGTGACAAATAACACAAGGGCAGCAGAATATAAAAACAACAACAAACACACCCAGAAGAGAACACAAAGCAGAAGAGCACGGCAAACAACAGCAAGCAACCAACAACATATCAGAGTACAAACGGCGGAAAAACACACAGCAATTAGCGGAGATCCCCATTCTCGGGCACTGGGCCCCCCAATAAGATAAGCCCAAAAATTTGTATTACAAATTAACACAAATTACATTCACATACACTAACACGAAATACAATTTAAAAAAAAAAAAAAAATTTTATACATATTCCCATTCCCTAAAATCCAGTAAAAAAAATTATATACTGGTACCCCGCCACTGTGCGATTATTGCAGTAAGCAATCCTGCTACTGCACATAAATTTGCGCTTTTTGTTGGCACATTTCCCTTTGTGCGACCTACGCAGGCAAAGCAGCAAAAAATCCCGCTGCAGCCTGCTTCCCACTCCTTTTCTAATTTGCACTAATTTCTCCTCATTTTGCTTTGTGCATATTGCAGATCAGCAGCAAGCACTCCAGCTGCTGATCTCCCATACCCTTGCACTCTCCCACTTGTACACATTTTCGCGTTTCGCTTTGTGCGATATACGCACGCACTAGCAGCAAGCACTCCCGCTGCTGCCTTCAAGTGCAATCATATCTTTGCACTTCTGCCTAAGCAATTCCACTCTTTCGCCAGCAGAAGTAAACAAAGCATACACAGTGGGACGAGTTACTATTTTTCGCAGCACATTTAAAAATTTGTTTGGACTTAGAAAATTTTTAATAGTGCTGCACATATACTCATTCACTGCACATCTGCTGCCAACCCAAGTGCATACAGTGGGACAAATATCGCCCACTCACACACAAAAATTTTGTACACACAATTATTTCGACACTTTTTTTCTTACATTACCACACTAAAACAAATAATCACATACATATTTATACTCATACACATACATATATATATTCAAATATATATATTTATTCACAAATATATATACATACATACACCTACGTATTCACGTAATCACAAACAAAAAATTCACTTTTTCACAAAAAAAAAACAATTTTTATACACATTTGACTACACACATAACATTTGTTGCATAATATTTATTTGTACATCCCTTCCCAATACACATATTTATACACAAATTTGCTCAATTCCCATATACACATTTTTATTTATTACCCATTCACATTTACAAAAAAAAATATACTTGTGTCCCATATATATATATATATATATCCCTACACATTTACACACACGGGTGTAAACTTTTTTACTCGACAGAGATACAAATTCGTTTCAACGAATTTTCCCATTCCCAACTCTTCCCATACACAATTATCGTTCGCGCGGACGCGGTTAGACTACACGTCTATTTTACAATACCCTACACATAGATTTACTTAAACTTTTTACCCTCTGTCGAGCTATTCTAAGCAAAATGCCTGCTGAGCGATCCCCTAAACGCCAGCTTGTCACAATGGAGACTCCTTCCTCCAGAAACACAAAGTCGTCTAACGCACGTTTGACAGTTCCTGTCACTCGGGAGCCACCAAACACTCGCTCCAAACTTTCTAGTCCCAAAGCAACCGATCCCAGTGTTGCCAAATTTACTTTCGAGTCCGATAGACTCCTGCAATTATGCACAAAATTTTCATCGGCTCCCATTGACGAGTTGACCAAATCCCTGGTCCAAATTAAGCAGAAAAATCTGCAAGCTCAATGGGAGAGGCTTATGCGCGCACATGAGGCAGTCTTCATTGCTGAAGACAACAGCCAGCCCGACGGTTTCAAAGAGTCGGCTCGGCAAAAAATCGATGCCTGCACAGACCAATACGAGTTGTGCATGGCTCAAATGTCGGACATCATTGAGATGCTCCAGCCTCCACCCACTCAGCACGCTGCGCAAACGGAACAGGTTCGATCCCCAGAACCAACAAATACTCCGAATATTTGTTTACAAGTTCCACCTTGCGATACCGAAACATTCTTCGGGGGCTATGAGCAGTGGCCGTCCTTCCGGGACATGTTTACAGCCGTTTACATTAACCACCCCCAGCTCACTCCAGCCCAAAAATTGTATCACCTCCGATACGAAACGCAAGGCAAAGCCGGTGCTATTGTAAAGCAATATGCATTAACCGATGAGAATTTCGAACTCGCGTGGGAAGCCCTAAGATCCCGCTTCGAAAATAAACGCATACTCGTGGACACTCAAATTAAATCCCTGTTGAATATCGCTCCTGCCCACACTGAAAATAGTGAGGCGCTACAGCGGATCCAAAACACAATAAACAATTGTCTGTCTGTTCTAAATACTCAGGCCGTAGACACTGACAATTGGGATCCGCTATTGGTTTACATATGTTGTACCAAATTGCCCCAAGAGACACTCGCTCTATGGGAGCAGTCATTGACATCCCGGAAGGATCTGCCACCCTGGTCGCAAATGGATGAATTCCTGACCGGCAGATATGAGGTGCTTGAACGGCTCCAATTTATTCGCCCTTCTAAGCCGAAACAATCACAACCCTCGACTTCCAATGTCCCCCCAAATCGGCCACACAAATCCCTTAATTATCACACTCAAGTGAAAAGGGACTTCGCGTGCAAACTCTGCAACGCAAACCATCCCATACGGACTTGCCAGAGCTTCAAAAGACTCACCCCCCAGAGTCGATTAAAATATGTAAAGAAGCACAATCTCTGCGTAAATTGTCTTGCTACAACTCACCTTCTTGAGGAGTGTACAAGCAATTTTACGTGCGTATATTGCCAAAGGACGCATCATTCCCTGCTTCATTTTCCCAAAGGCAATGCGCAGCCCTCTCAATCGCTCAATCGGTCACATTCGACCATTCCACAGGTCGCAACAGCTCCAAAACGAACGCACAACAACTCCGCTACTCATTCCCCTCTTTCGGATGCGCAACCCCGCACATCTTCCAGGCAAAGTACGCCCAAAGTACAAGCCCTTCACTCCAATAATGGCACCCAATCCCTTCTGCCTACGGCACTGGTGTCTATTGAGCACTCAGGAAAGTTGTTTAAGGTTCGAGCGTTGATCGACCAAGCCTCTCAGCGTACCTTCATTTCCTCGAAGGTCCAGAAACGCCTCAAATTGCCAATCGAGAAATCCCCCTTCCAAATCTCGGGCATGGGCGGTCAGATTGTGCAAAACGCCAATCACATTTGCTTCTTGACATTGGCAGTCCCTCAAACGAGCACGAAACTCCCCGTGCAAGCAATCGTGCTCCAAGAGCTTACGAAATTGCTCCCACCTGCTCATATACACTCCCCCAATATGAAAGATTTCGCCATGCTAGATCTCGCTGATCCAAACCCCTTCGAGACAGCGCAGGTCGATATAGTGATTGGCAGTGATCTCATCCCGCAGATCATGCTCGAAGGTATCCACCGGAATGTATGTGGCAGCTTACTTGCTCAGCATACAGTTTTTGGTTGGGTATTAAGCGGTCCAGTACCCCCTTCTTCGCATTTGACATGTGCCACAGAGTTACCAAGTCACAATATGCATACTGGAACCGCCCTTCGAAATAACCTTCCCGCCCTAAAGAACGCCTTTGCGCAAGTGATTGCCGCCCTCAATCCCGTAGGGTTTCCATCCCAGGAAATAATGGAAAATCACTTCGAACCCACCACTCCTGCAAACTCATTCTCAACCCGGCAAATCTCCCCCTTCGTTGCCAACCATTTCGACCCCGCAGGACGGCTTTCGCCTGTAATGAGACAGAGAAAAAGGGTTCGACAAGAGCGTTGGCTTGACGCCACTCGTTCCACATTCACAGCAACTGACGGAAATTGCAATCCCCCGCAATGCCTCAATACACCTCCTCCATCCCGGGTTCGAAAAGAGGACAGTTGCCACTCCAGTGCGACTTGCTCCAAACGCTGCAAATCCCGCAGACGTCGGACTGATCGGGTATAAACTCCAAGATCTACACGATCTCCCTCTTGGGTGGAACGGCTCCAGCAATTCTTCCATGCTGAGCCAAACAGTTATGCTCGTACAGGTCCAAGTCCGGACCAAAGAGCGGTTGACTACCACCCTCCTCTCGAAGAGCAAACCGACATTCTCGCTCGGTTCTCTTGCTTCTACGAGCCCTACGAGCACCCAATCATCCCGAGCGGAGCTCGAAATTATCACTTCCCCTAAAAATGGCAACTCGGCCAAATTTATACATATATTTCCATATTCCCCCGGCTTTAGCTTAAGCGAACCCCGCAGCTTCGCCGATTTCCCATACCCATGATGTCAGCCTCAAAAACTTTATGTCCAAATAACTGACATCTTACTCTATTTGCAGGTCGGTAACTACCCCTAAACCGCTGCAGCAGCACTCCTCCGAGGACGAGACGTCGATGGACGGCACCCCGCACCAGCAAAAGCCGCAATACATCCTCGCCCAACTGGCCCGCGGTTCATTAAATTGCAATATGCAATGGCGGCCGCGATGGCTAAATGAGTGCTGTCTCAAGTGATCTGTCGATCCCACCTCTAATCCCTTCCTTTCTTTCTCCTTTTGTACTCATGTTTCCCCCTATTTTCTGCTCCCCGGCTTCGGCCGTTTGTATCGTTTAATGTTTCATGTACTTCTTGTTACTCATTATTCACCCGTCGAATAAACATCACCCAAACCCGAACCCCCTCGTTTGATTTACACCGCTCCGCCGCGCTCGATTAAACAGGGAGGTTTCTACGTTTGTAAAAACAGTTGCGTAACGCTCCCATTCCCTTCTGGAGCGAAAGAGCGTGGAAAACCTAGCACCAAAGTCGGTACATTCTTTGGTGTAGTCCGTATCTCCCCTTAGGTCCGTCGGAACCTTCGTGAGGATTTTACTGTGTCCGTAAGGTCTTTCCGCCCATTGAGATGATTCTCTCAGTCTCAATGCGCTAGAAGCGGCGGCCCGTCTAATAAAAGATTCAATCGGCAGCAGATGAAGAAGCGTATTTAAAGCATCAGAAGGGCAGGACCTCAAGGCCCCCGTAATCCCGACACACGCCGCCCTCTGCACTGCATTAAGTCTATTGACGTTGTGGTTCTTCTCTAACGCCGGCCACCACACCAGTGCTCCGTACGTGAGAATTGGTCGAACTATCGCTGTATAGGTCCAACGCACCATCTTCGGTTGTAGGCCCCATTTTTTACCGAAGAGTCTGCTGCACGAGTAGTACGCTACCAGTGCTTTTTTTGCCCTCTCCTGTATGTTAGATTTCCAGCTAAGTTTGGTGTCTAATATGACTCCAAGATATTTAGCTTCTGAGGATAGCCTGAGCTCGCTACCGTTGAGCTTTGGCAGTCGAAATGGGGGAACTTTGTACTTTCTTGTAAACAGTAGCAGCTCTGTTTTGGTAGGATTAATTCCCAGCCCGCATCGAGCGGCCCAGCTGCTCAGAGTCCTCAGAGCACCCTCCAAGATGCCACTAATTGTGTCTAGGAAGGGCCCTGTCACCATAATGGTGATGTCGTCGGCGTACGCAATCACCTTGACCCCACCTCGCTTAAGAGTCATTAGTATGGGGTTCAAGGTAATTAACCATAGCAATGGAGATATTACCCCTCCTTGGGGTGTCCCCCTCTTTGCATATCGTGTGATAGTCGTGTTGCCGAGTTCAGCCTGGATCTGTCTGCTACTTAGCAGGGCCGAAATCCACGAACAGATGCAACCCTCGACCTGTAGGTCTATCAGGGAGTTAACTATGGCTTCCTTATCCACGTTATTAAATGCCCCTTCAATGTCAAGAAACGCCGTCAGGGTATATTCTTTAAATGACAGAGATCTCTCTACGGTCCTAACGACCTCGTGCAGAGCAGTCTCGGTGGATTTACCTTTCGTGTATGCATGCTGAGCCGTGGATAGATGGTTCTCTTCCAGGCTTCCTCTTATATACGTGTCCAGTACGCGCTCGAGCGTTTTTAACACAAACGAAGTCAGGCTAATTGGCCTAAAGTCCTTCGGAAGGACATGTCCTCTTTTGCCTGCCTTTGGTATGTATACCACCCTGGCCTTCCGCCATGATTTGGGTACATAATTCAGTGCTATGCAGCTAACAAAGAGCTCTCGAAGCCAGTCCATTGCGCCTTCCCCCATTCTTTGTAGCATGATGGGCAGAATTCGGTCTGGGCCGGGACTTTTGTATGGAGAAAAGGTGCCGATAGCCCAGCGGGTCACCTCCCTAGAGATCACCTTCTGGGCGACCGCTCTCGCCCTAGGGCTCCGAACCGGTAGCACCCTGGGTGCGGTCACATCGCATTCGGGGAAGTGAGTGGACGTTAAGAGTTCCAATGACTCTGCCACTGATTCCGTGGCTGTCCCATCCGGCCTGTGTAAAAGCGTCGGGGTGAATATCCCTTGGCAAGAGCTTTGCTAAGCCTGGTGTTATTTTACCGATACTTTTTCGGTAATTGCTCAGTGGAGATGGGCAGCTTGATGCCATCACTCCGGGTATTCCCCCAGGCAACCCGTTTGAACACTGGCGCCCATGCATTCCACGTCGAAACGATGTTCCAGCGCACTACGCACTACAGGGAAAGTTCGTTTCTGGCCCGTACAGCGCGGTCACTCGACTTCCTGGTACGCACAATCGACGGTCTTGAACCTCTCTGGCAGGGAGCAAAACTCGAGGTCATACCTCGCGACCGATTGCCTCTCCGACCTATCGTGGGTCCCCCCTCCAGTCGTGGAGAATGCCGACACGTTGAAGCTGATAGGTCGGCAGAACAGCGGCCTTAATACTGGAGAGTGGAGAGTAATTTCTTCCACTACTAGCAAAAATGAGACGGGTAAGGACCTCGTGGTCGCTGTTGACCAACCGTCCTTCACTCATCTGCGAGACTCCTCTGGTGTTGTCAAGTTCGGTTTGGTTTCCTTAAAAGCTCGTTTCCCCAATAAGGAGCGTGCCACACAGGGAAAGGCTGAAGGTAGTGCAGATAAATCTGCACCACTCTAAAGCCGCCACCCACGATCTTATGCAATTCCTGGAGGAGGAGGAAGTTGACTTGGCCTTAATCCAGGAACCCTGTCTCGTCAGAGGCAACGTTTGTGGATTGGGGTCAAGTCAATTCAGAGTACTTCATTCGCGCGGTGAAGGTAAGATACGAGCCTGTATTGTATATAAAAAGTACATTAATCTGTTTCTCTTATCTCAATACAGTACTGGTGACCTGTGTGGCTGCATGCGAACGACGCGAGGGGCGAGACCTGATCCTGTCGTCCGCATACATGCCTTTCGAAGGAGAGGAACCACCGCCGAAGGAAGTCCGGGACCTTGCTGCGCACGCCCGATCACGGAGGCTCGACCTCATCATCGGGTGTGACGCCAATGCACACCACATGCTGTGGGGAAGTTCGGACACCAATAGTAGGGGTGAGTCCATTTTTGAATTTCTTCTTAGCTCTAACCTTATGCTGTGTAATAGAGGAAATACGCCGACTTTCCACAACAAGATTAGGGAGGAAGTAATAGATATTACCTTAGTTACCGACTCCAACACTATTTCTGTGGTCGACTGGAAGGTACTGACGGAATGTTCGTTCTCGGACCACGACCGTATAGTCCATAGAAGTTGGCCATAGAAGTTGGAAGTCCACAAACCTATAGGAATCCGAGGAAGACTAACTGGCCTAGATTCAGTGCACTAGTTTCTCAGAAACTGGCATCGCGTAAAGCGAGAGCTACATTCGAGAGGAACAACATTGACAGGTCAGTAAATCTTCTAACGAAAGTACTTAACAAGTCTTTTAACGAATCTTGTCCTAAAAGTCGAGCTCCACGTAAAACTAACGCGGTGTGGTGGACCCCAGAGTTAAGACAACTTAGGACAGATACTAGACGTCTCTTCAATAAGGCTAAGCTTAGCCGAACTGAAGAAGACTGGGGAGCCTACAAGGCTAGCTTTAATAAGTTGAAGAAGACTATTAGGGCGGCCAAGCGGATGATTGGAGGAATTACTGCGAATCCCTCGACAATGTTAACGAGGCCGCCAGACTTCGCAAGGTGCTAGCTGGGGCATCGCACACCCCTGGCAGCATTAGGAAACCTGACGGCTCGTGGACAGAATCGAGAGAGGAGCTTCTAGAGACTCTCATGAACACCCACTTTCCTGGGTGCACGAGTGTTGTTGAGGCGACCACGCCTCATAGTCACGACCAGATGGTGGCATGGGCGATAGACACCTTCAACCCGTATAAATCCCCGGGTCCCGATGGTGTCATTTCGGCTATGCTACAATGGTCTAATGGTCAAAGTCTTGGTGCGAATCTTTCGGGAATCTCTCCAACAAGGCTATGTACCACGTACCTGGAAGGAGGTTAGGGTGGTGTTCATCCCCAAGGCGGGGAAGCCGAACCACATCACTGCTAAAGACTACAGACCGATCAGCCTGTCATCGTTCTTTCTTAAGACTTTGGAGAGGCTGGTTGATGTCTATGTTAGGGGAGTGGCACAGTCCAGGGGACTCTGCAGGACGCAACATGCGTATTGCAGGGGAAAATCTGTAGACAGCGCCTTGCATGAGGTTGTTCAGACGATCGAAAAATCGCTGAACGTCAAGGAGTATACGTTAGCCGCTTTCCTCGATATTGAGGGAGCCTTCAATAACGTCACTTCAGAGGCAATAACCAGTGCACTTAGAAAATTCGAAGTAGACGAGAAAGTGGTGGGGTGGACCAGTGACATGCTTAGTAGCAGAAGGATTCACTCCAGCCTAGGCTCGTGCTCGGTAAGGAGGTTAACCACAAGAGGCACACCTCAGGGGGGCGTACTGTCTCCTCTGTCGTGGCTACTGGTGATAAATAACATCCTCGAGATCTTCGAATCCAGGAGGCTACGAGTAGTAGCATATGCGGACGACGTCACTATCCTGATCTCTGGAAAATTTCTGTCCACCATCAGTGATCTCATGGAGTCCGCTTTAGGAGAACTCTCTAGGTGGGCAGAGCAGAACGGCCTAGGGGTTAACCCCTCAAAGACGGTTATGGTACTGTTCACCCGGAGATTCAAAATACCGGAGTTTAGACTGCCAAAACTTAGCGGCATCACTATCACCCTCTCACCCGAGGTAAAATACCTTGGCACCATACTCGATTCCAAGCTTTCTTGGAGGCGCAACGTGGAAGAGAGGGTGAAGAAGAGCTTGAATGCCTTCTACGTTTGTCAGAAGGCCTTCGGGAAAAAGTGGAGATTGCGGCCGAGCATTGTCCACTGGATGTATACAGCGATCATTCGGCCGATCTTATGTTACGGAGCCATTGTCTGGTGGCCGGTAACGGACACCAGGTCCTTGACGACGCAACTGACGAAGGTGCAGAGACTGGCGGCTATGGGAATAGCAGGAACCGTCAAAAGCACCCCCCAGGCAGGCCTCGAGATGATTCTACATCTCCACCCAATAGAGCAGTTCATTAAGTGCTGTGCCGCAAAAGGCGCTCTCAGGCTGAGAGAGGCCAACTTGTGGAAAGAGCACGCTCATGGACACTCTGGGATTCTAAGGTCATTTACGAGGCCAGGTACAGAACATCAATTAGACTCCTGCACGGACTATCTGATTCCATACCTGGATTTTGATTCGCGCGCACTTACCTCCTTTCCCTCAAGGGAAGAATGGGGACTTACAAGTGTGACAAGAGACGCCTCCACCACCATCTTCACAGATGGTTCTAAGATGGAGGAAGGTACAGGAGCTGGTCTCCACTCAGATGTACTAGGGGCTCAACGGTCTTTCAGACTCCCGGACCTCTGTAGCATCTTTCAGGCGGAGATTTATGCACTCTGGAAAGCTGCTGAATTAATCCGCGACAGCGGATTATCACCCACGGATATCACAATCTGTGTGGATAGTCAGACAGCCCTTAAAGCGCTGGATTCAGCTACTGTGAAATCAAAGGTAGTGTAGAGTTGTCGCACTGCACTTCGCGGCATCGGACATCACCGAGTCACTCTCTGCTGGGTTCCGGGCCACTCTGGAGTGGCAGGAAACGAGGCAGCGGATGAGATGGCAAGAAAGGGGGTCGCCCTGCCTCTCACCGAAGTGGACAACTCTGTGCCCCCTCCGATATCTGCCCTGTATATGCATATTGACAGGTTGAGCAAAACCTTCATCGAGTCCTCATGGCGGACCAGAACTGATTGCAGTACCTGCCGGGCAATATGGCCTTCCCTTTCCGTGAGGAAAACACGATTTGTACTGTCCTTGAGTCGAACCTCTATTAGGCAGCTTGTTGGAGTCATCACTGGACACTGCGCCATTGGATCCATGCTTGTCAAATGGTGCCTCTCGTCCAGTGATGTCTGCAGAAGCTGTGGAGATGAAGAAGAAGTGGAAACGATCCAACGCTACCTGTGCCACTGCCCGGCTCTGCAGGAACGCCGTCTCCGTACCCTGGGGTCAAGGTTCCTGGCAGACTTGGCTGGCGCGGCAATAGTCGAAATTTCGGATCTACTCTCCTTCATCAAGGGGTCGAACTGGTTTGCCCCGGAATGAGAGCCGCTGGCTAGCTCCAGAACCTTCCAAGAAGGGATTCACAATGGGCCATTTTGGCACACACATTTTCACACACCCATTTTCACACACCCATTTTCACACACCCTTCCCTACCTAACCTAACCTTGAATCTGCCCACAAGGGAAATTAATTTTGAAATTTCGGGCCTAGGTGGCAAGGTCGTCCAAAATGCCAATACAATTTGTACAATTTCACTCTGCGGCTTGGACGACCCCCCCAAATTGAAGCCCAAGCCATTATCCTCCCCCAACTCACACACTTTTTACCCACCTTCAGGGTAAAAGAGCCCGATTGGATGAAATACTCCAAAATCCAGTTAGCAGATCCAAACTGTTTCCGTCCATCGAGAATACATCTCGTGATAGGTAGCGATTTGACCCCGCAAATTTTGCAAGAAGGCCTTCAACAAAATTACGGAGACAGTCTTCTGGTCCAAAAATCAATATTCGGTTGGATTCTCAGCGGTCCCATTAGAGAATCGATTTTCACATTTTCGACGCAAGTCAAAGAAATCAATACCGAATGTCTCGACACTCTTTTGAGGAAGTTTTGGGAACAGGAAGAAATTCTTGACTCACCCGCAACATCTGAGGACGACCGCTTCTGTGAACAACTCTATAAATAGACAACGTTCCGAAACCCCGACGGTCGGTATGTCGTAAGGCTCCCATTCAAAAAGAACTTTCCCGAAACTTCGGCCCTAGGCCATACACGGATTGCCTTACGACAATTCTTAAGTGTAGAGCGGACACTAGAGAAAAAAGGGGATCTCAAAACCACTTACTCAGATGTATTAAACGCGTATCTCACTCTCGGCCACATGGAATCCACATCCTCTTGTGAGATTATAAATGACGGTAAATACTTTTCATTTTACTTATCTAACTTATAACCATGCGGTTATTCGCCCAGAAAAGAAAACTACTAAAGTGTGAGTAGTTTTCAACGCCTTAAAAGCATCAAGCTCTGGATGTTCTTTAAATGATCACCGGCCCCACTCTTCAAAACGATCTTATGCTGTTACTATTAAGATGGCGTCTCTATAAGTTCGTTTTCAACGGCGACATTGAAAAAATGTACCGCCAAATTCTCGTACATAAGGATGACCAAGATTTTCAACGAATTCTTTTCCGTCGGTGTTCACATAAACCGGTGGAAGACTTCAAACTCAAAACAGTCACATTTGGTGTGAACTGTGCCCCTTACTTGGCCATCCGTACACTTCAGCAGTTAGCATATGATTCAAAAGATAAATGGCCCCTTACGGCTCCAATCATACTCGACGAAACATATGTTGACGACATACTCTCAGGCAGTCACGATCTTGACACGGCTATCAACTCCTTAGACCAGCTCGTTAAAACTCTCAATTCCGCAGGGGTTCCCCTCAAAAAGATCACTGCCAACAACTCGAAACTTCTCGAGAAAATCCCCCCCGAAAATTTGTTAGATTCCGATTTTTTGCGATTCCAAACCACGAGTTCAACGAAACCTCTTGGAATTCGCTGGAATGCCTTTTCAGATTCTTTTTCGTACACCTTTGACCCAATCTCCAATTCAATGTCGGTCACAAAGAGACAGTTCCTCTCAGCTGTCGCGAAACTCTTTGACCCGGCAGGGTGGCTATCGCCCATTATGATTCAAGCGAAAATACTTCTCCAACAACTCTGGTTGGAAGGAACCGACTGGGATGAGTGCGTAAAACCACAATCACTTCACAAGTGGAACGCATTCATCGATAATTTATCATCCATTGACAAAATCGAAATTCCCCGCTGGGGTCAGATCTTCCCAAGCGTCCAGGTCCAAATAGGCATGCATCTATGCCGACCATGAAAGCGCTTCGTCGCATCTCTTGGCAGCCAAAAGCAAAGTCGGTCCTCTGCAGACCGGTTCTAAGCTTGCCACGCTTAGAATTGAGTGGCGCCCTGCCACTATCCAAGCTGGTGAAACAAGTACGCACACACCTTGGTTTTCAGACTTATAACCAAACACTCTGGTCTGACTCGTCCAACGTACTTGCATGGCTCGAGAAACCACCCGATACTTGGAAAACGTATGTAGCAAACCGCACCACTCAAATTCTCCATAATGTGAGCAACGCAACTTGGCGTCATGTTTCCAGTTCTGACGATCCCGCAGATCTCGGTACACGCGGATGCAAACCGCAAGACATGATTGCCAACACATTATGGTGGCACGGCCCTAGTTGGCACCGATACGATCCCCAATCATGGCCCAAAGAATCGCCTCGTCAGACTCAGGCTCCAGAAAAGCGGAAAATCGAAAGCCTCCACACGCTTGAAGTCGAGGATGTACTCAATAGGTTTTCGAAATTCTCTCAAGCCCTTAGAATTGTCAGTCACATGTTCCGATTCATCGACAGGGCTCGAAAGGCCCCCATCTCAATTGGTGCGTTAACTCACATAGAAATAAAAAGGGTGAACACCCGTATAATTTCTCTCGCGCAATGACATCACTTCCCCGATGAACATGCTGCGCTCTCATCCTCGAAAGCTATATCTCGAAAAAGTTCCTTACTCACTCTAAGAAGGGCTTATTAGGGTCAATGGTCGCCTCGCGCGTTCAGGTCTCACTTATAATGAGCGACACTCAATTATCATTCCCGATAACTCTCGTCTCTGCACGTTTTTCAATGCAAGACCTGCACCATTTATAAGCAGCGCGTACGGTCTCAAATAATGGCCGCTCTTCCTCCCGAGCGGTGTACATTTTCGTTACCGTTCTCCATCACCGGATTCGATTTTGCTGGCCCGTTTCAAGTAAAGTCATCCACTCTCCATCGTGCTGCATTTCTCAAAGCCTATGTCTGCGTTTTCGTCTGTTTCTCCACCGATTCATCTCGAACTCTGCTCAGACCTCACCACTGGCGCATTTCGAGCTGCGTTCGCAAGATTCGTCGGCCGACGACGCCTTCCCAGCAAAATAATGTCAGACAACGGCAGAACATTTATTGGTGCACAACGTGCAATAAGTAAGGACCTCACGCACTTTCTGAAAGAAACGTCAGTCGACATCGCAAATAAATATGTCACTCATGGTCTCGAGTGGCAGTTTATTGTCCCCAATGCTCCCCAGATTGGCGGTCTTGGGCTTTCTCCGCGGAGCCCCGTTGCTGGCACCCCCTGAACCCAAAGCAGAGAGCCCATCACTTGCCAATCGCCGGCAAAACCTGAAGGTGCTTCATCACCAATTCAGTAGACGATGGCGGGAGGAGTATCTTAAAGAACTCCATAAGCGACAAAAATGGAAGTACCCCCAGACCGAAGTCTCTGAAGGCCAGCTCGTCGTCATTAAAGACGAGCTCATTCCTCCCCACGAGTGGCGCCTCGGGCGCATCGTTAAACTGTATCGGGGGGCGGATAATCACATCCGAGTCGCTGACGTCAAAACCCAGAATGGAATTTTGACAAGACCAATGGTTAAACTCTGCGTGTTACCCCCCACATAACCGCAGAAAGAAATTTCATTCCCCCTCAACATCACCGGCAATATGGCATTAATGTTTCCTCTATCTTCCAGACACCGAGTCCACGAAGGAGGCATACCGGAAGTGTCAGTATGCGAGCGCCACCATGCAGTACTGCCAGACGTTCCGGAAGATGGCGCCGGCGGAGCGCCTAGACGCGGTAAGCGCCAGTCACTACTGCGTCAACTGCTTCGCCCGCTCGCACACGACGGGCGAATGCTCGTCGACCCAGAGCTGCCATAAGTGTGGGTTGGGGCACAACACGTTGCTGCACCGGGCCATACCGGCTCATCAGCGCCTTGGCACAGCTCGGCGACGCCCGGGCCCCCCTACAAGGCGCCAAGAGACGCGCCAACTGGCGCCAGCAACGCGGCGTCAAACACCGGCGCTTCCGGTCAGGCGCCAAGTAGCGCCTCAACGGGCCCCACCAACGCGGCGCCAACCAACGAACGCGACCAGGCGCCCGCAGGCACAACCACCTAGCGCCACATGTCCGTGCCGCCAGAGCCATCCGCCGTGCAAGATGGCGAAGAAAGCGGCCGCGCAGACCAAGGGCCGACAAGCTGCCGCGACGGAGCAGCTACTGAAGACGGCGGTTTCGACGCTGGAGCAGCTGGGGCGCGCACTTAAGGTTGCACTCGTGCAAGGGTGGCGCGATGTTGAGACCGCCGACGAAGAGAATCTAATCGATCTCTGACGGCTCACTTCCCCTCCCACACGTACACACGCACGAACACACACCTACACGCACGCACACACACCATTCTATCTTCTCTATCCTTTACCCACTGTTTTCCCACTCCCAAAATGAATTGTATTTCCATTTTCATACTCCCTTAGATTTAAGCTAAACTTTATAAAGTTAGTTGTTAAGAATCAGTCGAAGGACATTATTAAATAAAACCGCATCTCATCCCCAAAAACCCGCGTTTTTATTTAAAAAAAGGTTACCGACGCCCATTTCATGGTCCTTCGAACCGGATACGCGAATTCGCGCCGCGTTGAACAAAAAAATTAAAAACAAGTGACACATAGTGAACAAAAATTAAACATTACACACAGTGATACAAAAGCTCACAAATCACAAAACAGTGGCAGAAATTTCCAAAAAATAAAACCAAATCTCGCAAGAATACAAAATACAAAGTACACAGTGAATACACACAACCCCCCCCAACGAAAAAAAAACTATTCTATATAATAATAATATTAATTTTAACAAAAGAAAAGCAAAAGGGATCAACATGTAACACTGGATAGTGTACGTGCCGTAACTGAGTTGGCTGATGGAAGCGTGTGCTAACACCTCCGCGTGGTGACGGCTGGGAACGGCCACTTCCAGATCTGGGTTTGGTCGTGGTCGGCTAAGGTAGCACAGCGAAAACCTCCCTAATCCGGGGTGTCATGCGACCCCTGCCCATCGGACTGATTTGCAGCCAGGGAGTAATATCGGCTGTATTCGAACGGTGCTTTCCTGATACCTGGCCGCCTCAGGAAGGAACGGTGGCCTTATCACAGTAAGGGGCTATGCCGTGACGGACCCTCCCTTTCTCCAATCTTGCCTTGGTCACCGTGCTAGCACTTCGGTGTTTCAGCACAGCCCGCCAGGTCGGGCAGGGGACCGTACGAAACAGATGACATGCACAAACAAAAACACAGCCTCGGACAAAATACGACATCGGACAATTACAGTAGACGAACGGACAGGAGAGAAGTTCCGGGAACATCCTCCGAAGACGAACTCCTGGCATCAAGCCAGAACACAATCACCCCTATTTCCTCAGAGACGGCTGGCACTGTGGGTCACAGCACGCCAATCCTCTCTGAGAAACCCTCGACATCCGCTGCAGCAAGAGCCCAACTGAAACCGGCCAATCCTAGACCGCCGTCCAGGTATAAGCAGTACCAGAGGGCTTTGGCTATCCTCGGTAGGATTAGCAAAAACGAAGTCGCTGGTTCTGCCCATCCCAAGGATGCGGAGGACAAGGTGCGGTTTCAGAAGGTAGTCGATGAGTACCGGGAGTACCAAGCGACCTTGCCAAAAACTGAAGCGACGAAGCGAAACCGGTCTACTCAGGAGAAGTCAGACCGCGACACAAAAAAACCCAAAGTGGCTGGGACAGCAGAACCGTCGAAACCGAAGAGGATCTTCAGTGACGTTGTGCGTGACCATTTGCAGGGTGCACTCGTCGACGGTACCACCAACCGCGGCAAGGAAGCACTGGAAAAGTGGGGAGAGATTGAGGCCAGGTTGACCCAACTGGTAATGGACCATGTAATGGGCAACCTGACAGCGAGCCCGGCGGCACCTCTTCCCAGCTTTGACTCTGCGGAGGTTATCCGGGGATATAGGGTGATCAAAAGCGAGGACCAGTTTTCTAAGGATTTCCTGGAAAGCTGTATCTCCAAGTTAGGGGAGGCAGCGGGAGGCTTAAGGCTTAAGCTTATCCCAGCCAGTGAGATCCCAAGGAGACCGCGAGCTCGCATATGGTTATCAAATATGCCACTGGACACCGATAAACTGGTGACGTACATGCAGGCGCACAATCCCTCCATACCGATGACTGACTGGCAGGTGATCAAAGCGGAGGCTCCGCAGAAGGCCAGCATGTCATTCCTCCTCATGATAACCGAGGAGAGCCTGGCCGCCCTAGAAAAGGCAGACCACAAGCTTCGCTTCGGCGTTCGGCACGCGAAGGTGAAGGTGTTCCTCTCATCCGGCGGGGATGAGGAGGCCATTGACGAGATTGGGGACGCGGAAAAGCTGATGGACGGCGTCAAGCTAAGCGATCCCAATCCCCCCATACCGACGTCTAAATGGGATTGAAGGTTGTCCAAGTCAACCTCCAACACTCCAAGTTGGCAACGGACAACCTCTCCGTCCTCCTATCGGAGGCGGACGTCGACATCGCCCTCGTCCAGGAGCCATGGGTGCGGAGCACTATGGTGAAAGGGCTCCAACGAAGCGACTACAATCTCTTCTATAAAAGGATCGACGATAAGCCGAGGACCTGTATAGTCGCAAAAAAGCATCTTTGTATGTTTGTTCTACCTCTTCACAGCACAGGCGATGCCACGGTGCTCAAGCTGGAGGCTGCTGACGGGGTCAGCATGACACTAGCCTCAGTGTACATGGCGCACGATCGACCAGCACCCCCGGAGGAGGTCCGAACACTGGTGGCTGGCTGTACTGGTGCACTGCTCCTGGGGTGTGATGCCAACGCCAGACACACACTATGGGGGAGCACTGAGACCAACGAAAGGGGTGAGTACCTTTACGACTTCATTATCAATACTAACCTGGTAGTGTGTAACAGAGGTAATACTCCGACCTTCACTTTTCCTAGCTCTGAAGGCTTCAGTGGCTGGGAGGAGGTCCTTGATGTTACACTACTAACTGAAAATGAACTATGTGGTATCCGTGGATAAGTGGAGGGTATCCAGTCAGAAGTCCTTTTCGGACCATGCTTGGATACTCTACGACTTAAATGTTCGGGCCGAACCTCCTCCACCCTATCGAAACCCCAAACACACCCACTGGTCTAGGTTCGCTAGGATAGCCAAGAAGAAGATGGGTAGGGCACCCAATTCAGACATAACCTCGGCAGGAGATGTAGATAGCAGTATCCGACGGTTAGAAAACGCGATGGCCTCCGCGTTTAGAATATCCTCTCCGGTAAAATATTCCAAAAAATCATTTCGTCCCTGGTGGAACCAGGATCTCACTAGCCTTAGGGCGGAGACTCGTAGGATGTTTAATCAGAGCTACTCCTCTGGCAACTGGGAAGGTTACAAGGATAGTCTCAGAAAATACAAAAAAGCAATCAGAAATTCCAAAAGCAAGGGCTGGAAGGACTTCTGTTCTTCAATAGAAACCACCAAGGATTCTGTTAGGCTAAGCAAGATCTTATCCAAGGACCATACCAGCCCCTCTTTTATAAAGAAAGCGGATGGTTCATGGACAGGTAGCAAGCAGGAAGCCTTGAATCTGCTTCTAGAAACTCATTTCCCAGGATCTTCGGATGAAGAGCAGGATTTTGAGCATCAGAGGTCACCTACCACGGGTATTGGTACGGTGATTATAACGGAAGACAAAGTCGCATGGGCAATCAAAAGTTTTTCAGCCTACAAATCACCTGGACCGGATGGAATTTTTCCTATGATGCTTCAGGCTACACAGGAGTGGATAATTCCTTGGCTCGTTGCAATTTTCAGAGCATGCATAACAATTCCATACGTCCCTTCTAGTTGGAGAAGGGTCAGAGTTGTCTTTATTCCCAAGGTGGGGAAAAGGGGACACGAGTCAGCCAAGGATTTTCGGCCGATAAGTCTAACATCCTTTGTACTTAAAACCTTCGAGAGGCTGCTCGACCTGCATATCAGGAATGTGGTGGGAAGCAAGCTATCCGATGCCCAACATGCATACCTAAAGGGGAAGTCCACGGAAACGGCACTCCATGAGGTTGTAAGGACGGTGGAAAAGACCATAGAACACAAAGAGTACACACTGGCGGCCTTCATGGATATTGAGGGGGCCTTCAACAACATCCGAATAGATGCGATCCGGGAATCGCTAGAATACCTTGGAGTTAATGTTGACATCTGCGGCTGGATAACAACTATGCCCCATTCAAGGGCGATCAGCGCTGATCTGGGAAAAAGTACGCTGATCAAATACCTAAACAGAGGCACCCCCCAAGGAGGAGTTCTATCACCTCTACTTTGGGTTTCTGCCCTGAATAGAATACTAGCTGAACTAAACGGTAGAGGTATTAAAGTTGTGGCATACGCGGATGACGTCGTGGTGATGGCATCGGGGATGTGTCTCGAAGTGATTAGTGATATCCTTCAGGCAGTGCTGAAAAGATTGAGGGCTTGGTGCACGGGTCGTGGGCTATGCCTTAATCCAAGTAAGACTGAACTGATGCTTTTCACCACACGTACCAAGATACCTAGATTCAGATTACCTATGCTGAACGGAACGACGCTATCCCTCTCGTCTAGCGCCAAGTATCTGGGGGTAATCTTGGACCCAAAGCTAAACTGGAAAACGAACATCGAACACAGAGTCAGCAAAGCGGGCTTTGCTCTGTACGCCTGTAAAAAGATGATTGGCCGGAAATGGGGGCTCCGTCCGGACCTAATGCTATGGATGTACAAAACGGTTGGACGTCCAATCCTTTCTTATGGTTCCTTAGTTTGGTGGAAAGCTCTCAGGTGAGACTATAATATCACAAAGCTCAGTAGAATACAAAGAACGGCATGCGCGATAACAACAGGGGCGATTAAATCCTGCCCTACAGAGGCTCTGAATGTGTTGGCGCACTTACTTCCGATAGACCTTCATATCGTCAACACCGCCACTCTAAGTGCTCTCAGGCTAAGAGAGATAGGATACAGGAAGAATAAACCGTATGGGCACGGGTCTATACTAGAACAACTGCAAAATGAACACACTGCGGAGACAGACTATAAAATTCCCACTGTATTCTTCGGGAAAATGTATAGCATACGAATTCTCTCCCGTTCGGAATGGAAGAAAGGAAGAGTCACAAGTGGGAGCGATACCGAAATCTACACTGATGGATCAAAGATGGGCTGCGGTGTAGGAGCGGGAATCTACTCAGAGAAGCTGAGGATCATGAAAGTTCAGGAAATCAGGAAGTTTTCGCTATTAAAGAGGCCTGTAGGATGGTAATGGACGATGCCACCTACAAAAACAGCATATGCATACTATCTGATAGCCTAGCTGCCATCAAAATGCTGGGCTCGTCTGTCATAACATCCAAGCTGGTGTGGAAATGTAAGGAGGCTTTAATGGATCTGGCTCGTCGGTTCCAAGTTACCCTAATCTGGGTGCCAGGCACAAGGATATTGAGGGTAACGAAAGAGCGGACGAGCTGGCCAGGGGTGGTTCCGCACTTGAGGAACGGGTAGCGGAAATGGTCCGTATCCCAATCGGTTCCATCAAGAGCGAAATCTCCAAGGGCTTCCTTGCTAAAGCCGATACCAGATGGGCCCGGATGCGTTCCTGTAAAATCAGCAGATTCTTATGGCCAGGGTACGACAGGAACAAATCAGCCGAATTAATTAACAGAGGCCGACGTGATGCAGCCAGGCTCACCGCTGTCATCACTGGCCCGTTGGAGAGCATGCTGCCAAAATGGGCATTCCTCATAATACCTGCTGCAGAAGCTGCAACAATCCCGAGGAAAAGGAAACGGTTCAACATTTTCTCTGCGATTGCCCGGCCCTAGCAAAGAGACGGTGGAAAACTCTAGGTAAACCGACGTTTACGAACGTTGACGAAATTAAAGACTACAAGGTAAGCTCACTTCTTGCCTTCCTAAACCTCTCGAAATGGCTGTAGCGGATAAGTTATCGGGAGTGCAACAACCATCTACCTAGGTTGAATCAAGATAGTGGTCTCAAAACGGCGTATCTGCGCTAATTGGATGCCTGGGGCATCACCACTCTAACCAACCAACCAACCAACACAAAACCATAAAAAAGGGGCATTCCACACAACAACAAGGTGCATTATAGAAACAAAAGGAATAAAAAAATACAAAGTGCCAAGTGTTAACAACCACAAAATCACAGTGACAACAACAAAAGTGCAGTGACATACAAAAGCGACGGCGGCGAGCACAGAAGACACAAAAATACACAACAACAACAACAAGAGGCAGCAACAGCACAGCGCCCAGCAGCACCAGCTGATCGAGCCACCACCGTGCCAGACGACACTACAGACGTCCCAGTAGGACACCGAACATCCAGAAGTCTCGGCTTGCGATCCCCCCTAAAAGGATATGCCAAGTAAGTGACCAAACCCCCTTTGGTTCCCCCCGCAGAAGATAGAGAAATTTCGGTAAATCAGACCGTAATTTATTTTTCTTAAAAATAAATTACGGTGTGTAAGCGGACGTTGCGAAAGGCGCCGTGGGTAAATCGTTCGATTTTACCGCGCTAACGTTCCGCTTGAGCACATAGGTACTCCTTTACCTATTTCCTGTTTGCCGCCTATTTCCCCTTCGTTGCCAACCGCTTACACATAAGCAACGAGCTTGGCATAGGAAGAAGAGCAATACATACCAACACATCTCCGGTGGTTGGTTATTGCCTCTTGTCTTCTTCCATCCTTCTTTGGTATTTATATGCGCAGCCCCTTTTGGAAAATTTTTTTTTTGGAATTTTCGGAAATTTTTTCGCAATTCTCGAGACGTATCCGATTGGCCCTCAGTCTCGCAGCGGCAATCGAGGTACTTTCTTGTGTACATTTTGGCCCTCAACCTCGCAGTGGCAATCTGTACACTTGAAACAATTTTTTGGGAATTTTTTTTTTAATTTTCAAAACTTTCGGTTATTGTGTTGTGCATCCATTGGCCCTCAATCTCGTAGCGGCAATTGATACACCTTCAAAATTTATTTTTTAAATACATACTTTGATAACGATACAACGAGTTTTGGTCACAATAATTTTTGAAAAAGACAACAAATTTTTTTGAAATTTTTGCATACGAAATTTTATCATACAACGCAATCCCGCCGTTGATCCCTGATACACTGAGAACAATTTTCGGTTCTAGATTTATTTTTAGTGGTTGCCAACCCCACAGACAATTTGTTTAAAACAACAATAAAAAAATTTTGTTCAATAAAAATTCTCAACTCAAAGCTGAATCTCTCTCATTTCTCGATCAAAAGTGTTATCATACAACGCGATCCCGACGTTGATCCCTGATCCACTGAGAAAAATTTTCAGTCTCAAATTTATTTTGACCAACTAGTACTGAAATATTCATTTCGGTATCCACACACTTCGGTAAACCCACCGACACATTTTTTTTTTAATTTTTTATTTCTCAAAAAATTTGTTTTCTCCTCAACCCAATTGCTGAATTTTTGTGATTTCTCATTCAAAGGTGTTATCATACAACGCAATCCCGCCGTTGATCCCTGATACAGTGAGAACAATTTTCAGTTTCAAGTTTATTTGGAACTCGCTTTAGGAATATTTATTTCGGTTTTCTCCTATAACACATTGCATTCAGTGCTTGTTTGTGTGTTTATATAAGCAGACATTGACCACTAGGGTGGGTCGATTCCGGACTTTTTTCGATTCGAGATTTCTAATAGTGCGGAAAAGTTGCCTTAGTACTTCCTGATTCCAATGCAATTTTTTGTTTTGAGATCGGACTGCATCTTCAACCCCAACGCAAGGTAAAAATCGGCTTGCGGCCACACTTCTCCCTGAATGCGCCAACAATGACGCCGGCGCTGCGGAGATGTGTTCTGTGCTTCACGCGTCGGGTCGGACCGGCCGGGCCGCTCGCCCCGTCCCGCTCTTCCCCCATCCCTCTCCCCTCCCCGCCAGACACTAGACTAGACTCCCGCTGCGCGCCGGGCGCCACCAGCTTGCTCCGTCGTGTATTCCCCTGCGCCATACGACACGTTCGGACAGGTCCCCCACAAATATTCTTTCATCGAGTTCCTTCACTCTTGTCGTTGATTTCGCCGAGTGCTATCACTTACATTCTCTGAACAGAACACAAAACTCAACATGTCTGTATCTAAATTTAAATTTAGACAGAATGTCCTGTGTTTGGCATATATCCGTACGATCTCACTGAGTCCCAGCTACCCAGTTACCAGGATGTTCTTTTGTATTATCAGTTTGAAAGATTTCGTATAGGGCGACTCCGAGGTGACAACTATGAACCTAGGAGTAAAGAGGTTTCAGAAATAGTTGCAAAAATGGTTGAAAATATTTTCAAAAAGTCATCTATTCCGATAGTCTCACACACCAGAGTTCTACAAATGCTCACCACATACCATAAGAAATTTCTGACACTTAAACAAATGTTTTTAAGGAACCAAATAGGTTTGCGCTCTAAAAGAGACGACTTTGTCTCTTCTGCCGCAGAATTATTTGACATCGCTGCTTGTAAATGCATTTCTTTTTCTTCATGCAATTGTCCAAAGGAAAGGAAAGTTCCTATCATTGAACAACCATTTCTCTTGGACCAGAGAACCAGAAGAATTGGTCGCATTGGAAGTGTTGATCTACCTGAAACAAAAAAGATTGCAAGGAGAAATGAACGTAAAGAAAAGCTTTCAAAACGTCATTCAACATCAACACTTACCAGAAAAGTATCAGCTACAACACGTGACTATTCAGATCAACCAGACACTCACACAGACGACAACAATGTCGGTGCGTCGCACATACATTCTTCCAAAAACGATGCTGATGCTGAATTTTCTCTTCCATCCTCTAAAATCAAACAAAACACACTATTATTAGAACACACTGCTTTAGCTGCCCAAAGATTCGGATTAAGTGACAGAGCAGCGGCCTTGATGGTTTCATCTGCCATTCTGGATGCCAAAAAAGCAGCTTTGATAACAGAGGATCAGGCTAGCTTTGTCACTGACAAATGCAAGATTAGTCGAGCAAAAAAAAGTGTTGGAATTAAGCTCCAAAACACCGAAAGTATTGACTCTGTATACGGGCTGTTTTTTGACGGCCGCAAAGACAATACACTCACACAAGTCCGCGAAGGTGAAAAGTACTACCGCGACATTGTCAAAGAGGAACATATTTCTCTTGTAGCGGAACCTGGGTCTCATTACTTTGGCCACGTCACCTCTCCTTCCGGGTCAGCTGAGGATGAGATGCAAGCTATATGGCAACATTTACAAGACAATTTAGTAGATGTGGAACATCTAGAAGTTGTCGGTGCTGATGGCACCAACACGAACACAGGTTGGAAAGGTGGAATCATTCGGAAACCAGAAGAAAAAATAGGTAGGCCATTACAGTGGGTTGTTTGTCTTCTACATTTCAACGAACTTCCATTTCGTGCTCTTTTCGAACACATAGATGGTGTCTCAAAGAGCCCAAATACATTCTCTGGCGACATAGGTAAACTGCTCCCTGATTGTGAGAAGTTGCCTGTCGTCAAATTTGAAAGTTTTCCATCATGCCAATTACCTTCTGAGGTTATTAATCCGACCCAACTTAGCACAGACCAAGCTTACCTCTACAAAATATCAGAAGCTGTTATTTCTGGTCAATGCTCTTCAGACTTACAATTAGCGGCGATGCATCCAGGTAACATGTGCAAATCTCGCTGGCTCACCTGTGCAAACAGAATTCTGAGATTATAAATTTCTACAGACAAACCAACAAAGGAAATAAAGATTTTGGTCAAGTACATACTTACAGTTTACTCACCTTTGTGGTTCTCAATAAGATTCCACAGTTCAATCAAAGATGGCTCGCGCCATCTCTTTGCTGCAATCCAAAGGTCGAGATACTTACCTGCCAAACTGCGCAAGGTTGTCGATTCATCCATTCAACAGAATGCTTTCTTTGCTCTTCCAGAAAACATTCTCCTTAGTATGATGACTGACGAACGGGTAGAAGTCAGAAAGTTGGCCCTTGACCGTCTTCTGGCAGCCAGAGAAGCAGAGACTGACACTGTAAATGGATGGGTTAGATGTAATAAAGTGCCAAAGCTGAATTTCAAAGCTAATAATTATTACGATATGATTAACTGGAAGACTATTACCTTGACTGTTCCACCAGTTCTTCGTTCAGTTTCTAACGAAGAGCTCATAAAAGGGTTGTCGGGAGACACTGCAGAGATATGGAAATTTAGTGAATTCCCCTCTCACACCGTGGCAGTCGAGAGAACCGTCAAACTGGTGACAGAGGCATCTTCTAAAGTTATTGGCCCCCAGTCTCGTTATCGTTTTATACGCTCTACACTGAAATCTAGGCAACAACTGCCAAAGTTTAGTACAAAATCTGATTTTATCAATAAATTTTATACAGATTCAGACTAAAACAAGCCTGACATATGGTTGGTTGGTTGGGTTGGGCTTGGGAGGAACCCGAAGTGCAGCCACCTCCACGTGGTGGGTTCTGGGTAACCAACACAGGTTAGCTGAGAGCTGCAACAATTTTCACCTTGCGCTGCGGCGCGCCGCCTTTTCGCTCGTATCTCGGGAACGGTTCGTCCTACGGCCATGATCATAATACCATTTCGGTAGCTAATGATGCGACAAACAACTTTTCTTTTATACATTTTGCCATGAGAAGCGTATTTCAGGCGCTAGGTAGGCAATTTCACGATTTTAGGCAAATTTCCGAAATTTCAAGGCCGGAGTTGGGGTTGAGGATGCAGTCCGATCTCAAAACAAAAAATTGCATTGGAATCAGGAAGTACTAAGGCAACTTTTCCGCACTATTAGAAATCTCGAATCGAAAAAAGTCCGGAATCGACCCACCCTAATTGACCACTGCATTGCAATACGATACTATTGCAAGTTAGGCAGCAAAAGTGATTCAGTGTCCGAGACATTGACCGCTGTAATATTTATGCAAGTTAGGCATTTTTACCTTTTTGTTATTATTCTTAGCATATTGTGCATTTATGCAATTTTGATATTTTGGGTTTTGTATTTACATTTTGTAGGTATATTTTAGCATGTAAGCAATATTGTCAATATAAATAAGGGTTCAATAATCGTCAGTGATAACACAACTTCACAGCGTTTCACTACCATTGTTCTTCAAGGCGACACAGTTCAAGTACTGTTTTCGCACCGTGCTTACACTCTGGTGATACGACCAGAAGTGATACTACCATTGTTCTTCAAGGCGACGCAGTTCAAGTACTGTTTTCGCACCGTGCTCACACTCTGGTGATACGACCAGAAGTGATATTTACTTATATAAACATTTGGTGACCCCGACTCAAGTATCGTTTAAACTTCGGCCATGGAATTCGACGAACTGATAAAGCTGCAGCAGGTTGTGGGAAAAGAAACCCAGCAAGTAGTGGTTAACTACAAAAAGGACTCAAACGCAAGAAAAGCATCGAAGGAGTACTTCGAGGAACGACTCAAGCGGATCGTTACCCGTTATGAGGAGTTCGGAGAAAACGACAACGCCATTAGGACACTGAAGGAAATTCCTCTCCAGCATCAATACTTTACCTTCTACACGGAGATTAGCAATTTAGTGCACGAATACACGGCCCATTTTGAGAAAAAAATTTAAGAAATACGCAATACGGCAAGCACAAGTGCAAGCACAACTCAAGGTTTCGCCATGGAACCATCCGAGCATGATCAACTGAAGAAAACCCAAAAGCAAGGGACAAAGATTGACGGCTTAATTAGACGACAAAACGCATCGAAAATATCATTGAGGAGATTTTTGGGCACAGTATTGCTCACTGAACAATCGTCCGCATATTACAAGGTCAAATGCCAAACAATCAAGCAGTTTTGGCAACAAATAGAGGCATTAAATTTCGAGATATGGGATATGCATGATGATCCAGCAACTGCAGGCTACGATTTCGAGGAATATTTAGAACTAGAAGCTCTAGTGCAAGAACATAGAACAGAACTCACAATAAAAAGCGAAGTGGAGCCTGTACAGCCAACATCAACTCAAGTAAGCACAAATGCGCTCCCGCTGCCTAAAGTGACCATACCAAAGTTTGACTACCTGAAGTGGCAACAATTCCACGATATGTTTAGTCAAATGGTTCACGTACAGCCCCTACCGAAGGTCCAGAAGATGTGGTATCTCAAGACTAATATCACATCCGAAGCTGAACGACTTATTCAACATTTAGCACTAACCGATGAGAACTATGACACCGCTTGGAATCTGCTAATACTCGTAGAACGATACAACAATAAGAGGATCTTAGTGAATACTATCATCCACAAGTTACTAAGTCAGCCGACTGCAGCACCCACCGCGCATCACCTAAGGGAGCTTCATGACACTAAACAAGAATGCTTATTTGCGCTGCAGAACTTGGGAGTTGATGTCAGCACATCCGATCCGATACTGTTATATATCTTCGTAAAAAAACTAGATCGGCAAACGCATGCACTCTATGAACAATCATTGACGTCACCAAAGGAACAACAAGAAGTTGGTGCATTTCTAACATTTTTAGAAGCCAGATTCCAGACGTTGGAATCCTTAAGCTCGAAGGATAAAATGACACGACAAGGCACCACAAGGCATGCCCCGAATTCAAGCTGCTGCCGGTTCTACAACGAATGGAATTAGTAAAACACAATAATCTTTGCTTCAATTGTTTAAGGCGGGGACACAGATCAAGTCAATGTTCATATGGTAATTGTCTCAAGTGTCATGAAAAGCACAATACCTTACTACATAAAGACAAGGGAGCAGTGGAAGAACAACACATAGCTGCCATATCAGTCTCTGAGTCCATGAATTCGAGCCAAACGAAGACAACATCCGAAGAACTACCTAACTCAGCTTCTCTAACCACAGCAGTTCAGCTTGGGAGGCGAGGTTACGTTCTGTTGGGTACAGCCCGAGTCATTGCCTCTGGCAGCAATGGAAACTCCACTGAATGTCGTGCAATGTTGGATTCAGGCTCACAAGTAAATTTGGTAACGGACCGATTGGTGAAGAACCTGAAACTAAAGGCTGGATCTGCGGCAATTAGTATCGAACGTATCGGAAAGGGCAGAATGAACACCCACCGTCGAATAACTCTCACAATAGAGTCAAGATCTAACAACTTCAAGGTAGTCATGGAAGCCTACGTTCTCCGACAGATCGTATCGGAACAACCCTCACAACACTTACAAAAGAGAAAGTGAAGAAGAATTCGCGAGGGCAGACGTGCCCTTTTGTTGCTCCGCGGTTTTTAATGTTTTTACTCGTTTGCGCGTGATTAAAAAAAAAAATGTTTACATAAATGTTTAGTGTGCCGTGTATTGTCCGACTGCCGCTGCTGCCGCGTTGTGGCCTGCCGATTTCGCCCGTCCAATTTAATATTTGTCAAAATAAAATTAAACGCGTCATGCACTTGCAAGTGCTAAACTGCAGTGCTACTGCCGTTACGTTCGCTGTCCGCTGCTTCGACCTCTGTCCGCGTTGTGTTGTTGCTGTGTTTTTTTCCCGTGTTGTCTTTTTCCTCCGTCCGTATTCAGTGGCGCTACATGCGGTCTTGTTCGACACTGAGAAATTGACTGTTCTGTGGTAAAGGCATAACACTTACCACAGAGCATAATCAATTTCTTAGTGCGGCAGATCTCATTCCCGGCTACTTTCCTTGTCCTTTAACCCACCCAGGCCATGGTGCTGGACAAATTTCGCATAGCCTTCTGCAACGTGCGCGGGCTCAGGGCGAACTTTTTTGCTGTATACGCGTTTGTTGGCCTCCATAAACCCCATGTAATGGCACTAGGTGAAACCCAGGTGTGTGGGGATGCAGATTCACTGGATTTTCACATCCCTGGTTACCACCTACTGCCATTATTCTCTCCTCACAGGGGTCTTGCCATTTATGTGTGCAGTAATGTTGCGTACCAGTGCCAGCAACAACTATACACGACGGATGCCGAATTTAGCTCCATGTGGGTTAAATTCAATATCCAGTCGCACATTCTGCACTTCTGCTTTCTCTATAGAAGCCCGAATTCAGGGAGAGATTTTACTTACGACAAGTTTGATCTTCTCTCTGATTTTATTTCTCGTATTTTGGAATCGTATCCGAATAGTGAAATTGTAGTTGCTGGTGATTTCAATATTCATAATTCCAATTGGCTACGCCATTCCAGCCACACAACTCCTGAAGGCTTATTTGTCGAGCTCTTTGCCGAGTCTAATAACTTGACTCAAATAGTGCATGAACCAACGCATATCCCCTGCGTTGCGGGGCAAGCTCTCAATACTCTAGACCAGAGGTGCCCATGCCCTATGCTCTCGTTCCTCATTTGTTTTTGCAAATCCTCTTCAGCATAGGGTGAGGAATCTAATTCCTCACGGCATAGGCTGAGCATTCTACACCTTTTCAAGTTCGATTTCAGAAAGTGTAAAAGCAATTTCAGGAAACTGAAATTGAATTTACGCTTTCTGAAATTATATTTATATGAAATTGAATTTACGCTTTCTGTAATTGCTTTTACGGTTTCTGGAATTGCTTTTACGCTTTCTGAAATTGTTTTTACACTTCCTGAAATCGAACTTGAAAAGGTGTAGTATACACACAGCACTCCGCACGCATTGCCCAGTAAACATTAAAGCATGCCATGAATTTGAAAACAATAGCAATTTCAAATTGCTAAATTACTTCCCTTTTTATTGAAAGTGCTATTGCTTTCAAATTGATATCAAGCCAAAAGCAAGTGTTGCTTTCAAAGGTAAGGGTTGAGAAACATGCTTGATATCAAGTTGCTGGTAATTTCATAACAAGCCCAAATGTTTACTGGGTGGCGACAGTTATCTTCAACGTAGGTTTTGTTGTTGTCTAGCGAATGAATTTGCTTCAAAACGTGTGCGGCTGTCGATTGAGAAGCACTAGAAAAAATTCGGTGTTTGTTTCGTTTCAACGAAGACTTTTGGAAATCTTTAACACCAAATAAATATCCTTTACTTTACAAAGAAATTTTAAGTTTGTATTCCATGTTTGGTAGCACATATATTTGTGAAAGTGCTTTTTCGAATTTAAAATTAATAAAAAGCAAGCACAGAAATAGAATAAGCAACGAACATTTGGAGGCTTTATTAAAATTGTCCACAACTGATATTGATATCAATTTGGATAATTTATTAGAAGGATCATGGAAGAAGGAAGATTAGAATTCTTTTTTTTATATAACATTACAGAAAATGAAATATTTTTTTTTCGGTGTACATACTGAATTCCATTTTTTTGTTTGCATTTTTTTGGGCAACTTTACATGTATTGGTGTTTGCTCTTCCATAAGAAGATTTTGGGCACCCCTGCTCTAGACCTTTTTCTCACTTCACACCATGGAAAACTTCTGAGTTCTGAGTGAATCCAAAGTGAGGACGTTCAACCAAAGTGCTCCTGAAAAATTCCAATTTTTAAGTGGCAATACGTTAAAGTGATCAAACTTCCTTCTCACCAAGGAACCAGGCAAGAGCGCGTCGCACCGAGCGAGTGAAGTGAAGTCGCGCATTCAAACACAGGCTTCAAAAACTGCAATTTTACTAGACGACGTAAAGCACCAAACCGGAGGCAGGAAATGCCCTCTTTACGTCGAAGCGCTAAACAAAAACATACAGAGCCAAACGCAGCAAAAACGATGAAGGTTATCCAAATAAACCTAAATCACTGTGCGGCCGCGCAGGATCTGCTCAAGCAGAGAGTCTACGAGATCGGCGCTGATGTCGCTATCATATCGGAGCCATACAAAATTCCAGCCAATAGCGCTTGGATAGCGGACAGCACCAAACGCGCCGCAATATGGGCGTGTGGCAAGCGACCATTCCAAGAGCTTACACAACCAGCCGATCCAGGATTCGTATGGGCCAAAATAGGCGGCGTGTTCTTCTGCAGCTGCTACGCCAGACCGAGCTTGACACACGATGAATTCCAAACTATCCTGGAGCGAATTGCCCGGCAGGCACGAACACGCCACCCCATAGTCATCGCGGGTGATTTCAATGCGTGGGCAACGGAATGGGGAAGCAAACGCACAAACGCGCGAGGTAAAGCCGTACTGGAAACCTTCTCCACCTTGGACGTATTCATTGCCAACGATGGCGATACTAGCACCTTCCGGAAAGATGGCAGAGAATCCGTGATTGATATCACTTTCGCAAGCAACTCTCTCGGCAAGCAGCTGAAGTGGGCAGTCGATGAGCAATACACTTACAGCGACCATCAAGCTATACACTTTGAAATTGGAGGTGACAAAAAATCACTGACGCTGCAACCAAAACGGGGTGCTAAAAAGTGGAAGGCCAAGTCGCTTGACAAAGAGCTCTTTCAATGTATGCTGTGCGAGAATACCAACATTGCCCATACAGCGGATGAAGCGGCTAGCCAGCTGGCCAACTGCATATCAAGAGCCTGCGATGCCGCTATGCCCAGAATCAAAACGTCAAATCGCGGCGCTCCTGCCTATTGGTGGAACGACAGCATTAGACAGCTCAGGGCAAAGTGCCTTCATGCCAGGCGTAAATGCCAGCGCGGACGGCAAAACCCGGGCCACGAACTACGCAGAAAAGAGTTTGCTAATATTCGGAAACAGCTTCGTAATGAGATACGCAAGAGGAAAAAAGAGGCCTTCAAAGAACTATGCGACGAAGCAAACGCTGACCCTTGGGGCGGCGCCTACAAGCTGGTCATGGCCAAGCTAAAAAGCAGACAACAGGAAACTTGTCCGATTCTGCTGCAAAGCATAGTCTCAGCACTATTCCCGAGGCATCCAATTAGAAGCAGACAGCCCGCAAGCTCTCAAACATACGAGGTGCAAGTGACGTCAGACGAAATCATCGAGGCAAGCTCAAGAATCAAGAGCAACAAAGCACCGGGACCAGACGCCATACCAAACGTGGCCTTGAAGCTAGCCATATCTACTCGACCGGAACTATTTGCGGACGTCATGCAGCTCTGCTTGCAGCAAGGAATATTCCCGGCCAGATGGAAAAAACAGAACTTGGTCCTCCTACCAAAACCTGGAAAGGCCCCAGGCCAGCCGTCTGCTTACCGACCAATCTGCTTGCTAGACACAATGGGTAAGCTGCTTGAACGCCTAATCTTCGACAGACTTACCTCATTCACCGAAGGAGAGCATGGGCTATCGGACAAGCAGTTCGGATTCCGAAAGGCACGGTCGACGATTGACGCAATCGATACGGTAGTCCACACGGCAAAGGACGCAATCCAGGGGAGGAGATGGAAGGGCGGCAAGAAAAAGTATTGTGCAATAATAACGTTAGATGTAAAGAATGCGTTCAACTCGGCCGGATGGGTCCATATCCTGGGAGCGGTGCAAAAACTGGAAGCCCCGGACTACCTGTTGGCCATCTTAAACAGCTACCTTGCGGACAGAGTATTGCAATACGATAGTGATGAAGGCCCCAAGCAATATGCAGTAACTTCAGGTGTTCCACAAGGGTCAGTGCTCGGGCCAGTTCTGTGGAACATTATGTACGACGAAGTGCTAAACCTCCCCGTTCCGGAAGGCGTGGTAGTGGTGGGATTCGCGGACGACATCGCAATAACAGTTGTGGCGAAACAGCTAGCGGACATAGAACAAAAATCAAACGCCACAATAACGGTCGTCCGATCGTGGCTTCAGTCAGTGGGCCTACAACTAGCAGAAGAAAAAACGGAAGCGGTACTGGTGAGCAGCCGTAAGAAAAGCGAGGTAATAAGAATCGAGGTTGGCGCCAACATCATTACCTCCAGTCGATCTATTAAGTACTTAGGCGTGGTCATCGATGACAGGCTCAGCTTTCGAAAACACGCCGAATACGCCTGCTGCAAAGCATCCAAGACCTACACCAGCTTATCACGGATGCTCCCCAACATCGGGGGCCCAAAAGCTAGTAGGAGAGTGCTACTTGCTAGCGTAATATCGTCCTCGCTACTATACGCAGCGCCAATCTGGGCCGAATCCCTGCATATCAAGGCGTACAAGCGACAATACGAACGCGTCTACCGGCTTGCAGCACTGTGCGCGATAAGCGCTTTTAGAACGGTGTCAGACGTGGCAGCTTGTGTAATTTCCGGGATGTTGCCAATCGACATCAAGGCGGACGAGATGCGGCGTATATACGCCCTTAAGGGAACACGATCCAAGGAGGAAGCAGCGCGCGTCGAAAGGGCAACCTCCATGAGGCAGTGGCAGGCGCGATGGGACCGCTCGAGCAAAAGTCGGTGGACGCATAAGCTCATCCCATGCATAGACAAGTGGACAAGCAGAAGGCATGGCGAGGTGAACTTTCAACTAACACAGTTCCTTACAGGTCACGGTGGCTACAGAAGCTACCTACAACGCTTCGGCCATGACGACAATGCCAATTGCCCAACCTGCGACAAGCCAGAAGACCCTGAGCACACGTTATTCGAATGCCCACGATTCGAGGCCATTCGCTCCACTAAACACGGCGACTCAGAGAATTTTGAACCCACACAATGTAATTGACGCGATGCTGGAGTCAGCTGAAGCTTGGGACAAAATATGCGGAGCGATAACATTAATGCAAGCGGAACTGCGAAGAGCAGAATGGGCCAGAAGCAGCCAACGCACAACAGAGCCTGGAAATATAGGCTAAACTTAACCCCCCTCTGCGATGCGATACTTAGCGGTAATTCCGCAGAGGGAATGAAGGGTTAACAGGGGGTGGTTTTAGTCGGTAAGAATCCGGCATGCTGGTGGGTTGCCCCAGTATCTTTCGAAGATTTCCACCTCCTGCGCGGAAAAAAAAAAAAAAAAAAAAAAAAAAAAAAAAACACCATGAAAAATATGATGTTGAAATGCATGCACCTCTTGGAAACTCGGTCCATTGCACCATTTTGGCGTCTTTCTCATACTCTTCTATCCGCAATGCTTCGCCCTTAGCCCCGAAGCGCTTAATGTGGATGTATGATAAAGCTAACTGGAGTGGACTTAACGATTTTTTCGCCCACTTCAATTGGAAATTGTGTTTTCTTGATAGAAACATAAATGCCGCAGCCAAAATGGTTGAAGAAATTATATTATTGGGAATGCGGTCCTTCATCCCTAATAAAAAAATTTGCCTAAGGACCTAAGGACAATCTCTGGTTTAATGAGACATGCAGAATTGCTGTCAGGTCTAAAGAGGAAGCTTTCAGAGCATGGCAGGCAAATAAAAATGGCACCACTGAACAGCTGCGTAAACAGGCTAGAAATAGATGCAATGCCATCCTAAGGCGCCAAAAGTTTCTGCACGAACAGCGCCAAAGGAAAAAAGTTCTTCAATGCCAGCGTGGTAGTAAGAACTTTTGGTCATTCGTTAAGAAGGTGAAGAACCAAACATCGTCTTCAATTCCAACTCTCCTTAACAATGATCAAATCATCACTCACTCGGTTGATAAAGCTAATTTGTTGGCTAAAATTTTTGCAGAGAATTCCTCTCTGCCCCCCAGCGATCAACCACTGCCCGTAGTCGAAAACGTATCTTGCTTTATGCCAGAAATTCATTTTCGGACACGGGTAGTTAAAAGAGTGCTTGCAAATCTCGATGTAAATAAGGCTTCAGGGCCGGACGGCATTCCAGCCCTTGTTTTGAAAAAGTGCGCTACCTCACTGGCTTGTCCATTACGTAAACTTTTCAGCATGTCATACACCACTGGTGTATTTCCGACATGCTGGAAGGTGGCAAATGTTCAACCAGTTCCCAAAAAAGGCAAGACTACTGACCCTGCGAACTATCGACCTATAGCAATTTGCTCGGTGCTTTCCAAAGCAATGGAAAGCATTGTAAACTTCAACCTTGTGAAATATCTGGAGCACAATAGACTGCTTAGTGACCGCCAATACGGCTTTCGGAGACAGCGATCGACGGGAGACCTTATGGCGGTCCTCACCGAGAAATGGAACCATAGCATTCTAAACCTCGGTGAAAGCAAGGTTGTTGCATTGGATATTTCCAAGGCCTTCGACCGGGTGTGGCATAAAGCACTCGTGTCAAAACTTATTGCTTATGGTGTCGGTAGTATCTTCTCTCGTTGGATTACGAGCTTCCTCTATGATCGCTCTATTCGTGTTGTAATAGACGGCATAGCCTCGGAAAACCATTCCCTTAGCGCGGGAGTGCCGCAGGGTTCGGTCCTTTCTCCAACCCTTTTCCTTATCTTCATCAACGACCTATTGTCGTCGACGAAGAATCCCATCTACTCGTTTGCGGATGACAGCACCATTTGTCATTCATACTCCTTCACAAAGCGCCCCAGCTCTGTGGAGATTGAGAGAGAACGGCGCCGTATGAATGACACACTTAACAGCGACCTACAAACAATCTCCAAGTGGGGTCAAGCGAACAGGGTCGATTTTAATCCTCGCAAGACCCAATGTTGCCTGTTATCCCACAAGCGAGTCTCCTCACATCCCAACACATCCCTGGTTATGGGTGGTGTGGGTATTGCGGAATCGGCAGCTCTTGATGTTCTGGGCATGTCCATTAAGAACGATCTTCGTTGGAACGATCATATTTTTGGCGTGTCGAAAGAAGCAGCCAAGTGCCTCGGCTTCCTAAAGCGGTGCAAAAAATATTTCACTCCGTCTGATCTCCGCATTATTTACACTACCTATATCCGACCTAAAATGGAGTTTAACTCGCACCTCTGGGCGGGGGCTTCAAAACCCCATTTGGAGTTCCTCGATCGGGTGCAAAACCGTGCGATTAAACTTATAGGGGACAGTAGGGCATCCAGCTCTATTGACTCCTTGGAACATCGTCGAAACGTGGCATGTGTGGTGTTATTTTACCGGTACTTTTTCGGTAATTGCTCAGTGGAGATGAGCAGCTTGCTGCCATCACTCCGGGTATTCCCCAGGGCAACCCGTTTGAACACTGGCGCCCATGCATTCCACGTTGAAACGATGTTCCAGCGCACTACGCACTACAGAGAAGGTTCGTTCCTGGCCCGTACAGCGCGATTATGGAATGGTCTCCCTGCAGATATTTTCCCCAGCACTTATGATCTCGATGGGTTCAAGGCAAGAGTCCACAAATTCTTCACCCAACATCCTTTCTCCTAACCTATATATCCTTCCTGAACCAGCGCAATGCCTCGCATTTATAGGGGTATCCCCTGCGCGTTGGCTCGTATAAAAAAAAAAAAATAAAAAATAAATAATTGGAAAATACCAGAAAACATTGAACTAGCTGATCCTGCATTTCACAGATCTGAGAAAATTGATATTTTGTTAGGTGCAGTATTTTATCACCAATTATTGAGAACAGGGCAAATTAAATTGTCCGAGGGCCTACCAACCCTACAGAATACTGTTTTCGGATGGGTAGTCGCAGGAAAAATTCATGAAAGTTTATCAACTCACCTGAATTTTATCAACTCACCTGACATGTGGAATGTTTACAGAAGACAAATTGGAAGACGCACTTGAACGACTGTGAAAGATGGAAGAAATCGACACAAAAATAAAAATACCTTCTCCGAGTGAAAAACAGTGTGAGGAACACTTTGCACAAACCACATCCAATAACGTCAACGGCCGCTTCGTGATCAGACTTCCCTTTATTGAAGACACCTCCCGACTGGGTGATTCCAAACAAATGGCCTTTAACCGATTCTTGGCATTAGAGCGAAGGTTATCGATGGTCAGTAAATTAAAGGAACAGTACGTCAGCTTCATGAAGGAGTATGAAAAGCTAGGCCACATTAGTGAGATTTGCATCCCTCATCATTGTGTCTTAAAACCTGACAGCACTACAACCAAACTGCGAGTGGTGTTCGATGCCTCTGCCAAATCCTCATCCGGACTCTCATTAAACGACTTAATGCACACAGGGCCTACAATACAAAATGATCTGCTGTCCATTTTATTAAGGTTAAGGATGCCTCGATTTGTGTTCACGACGGACATCGAAAAGATGTACAGACAAATACTCATACACCCGGATGACAGGAAATACCAGCTGGTGATTTGGAGAGAAACTCAAGATTCGCCGATAAAGTACTATGAACTAAATACTGTCACTTATGGTACTAGAGCAGCACCATATTTGGCAACAAAATGTCTACGAGTAATCGCGGACAATAATAGAGAATTGCAGCCATTAGGAGCCAAGGCGCTGCAGGATAACTTTTATGTAGACGATGGTCTTTGTGGTGCAGACAATTTGCCTACAGCTGTAGAAATGCAAGAACAACTGAAAAACATATTGGGTGCTGCGGGCATGAAGCTTCGGAAGTGGTGTGCAAATCACTCAAGACTACTACAAGGGATTCCGAACAGTGACCAGGAGATCAACCTAGATCTAGCAAATAATAATCCAGGAACCATCAAAACACTTGGCTTAACATGGGCGCCAAGCACAGACAAATTCTGTATAAAGGTCAACCTTCCACCAATTGGCAAGATCACAAAGCGATGAGTAACATCAGATCTGGCACGATTATTTGATCCACTTGGGCTCTTGTCACCAATCGTCGTGACAGCAAAAATGTTCATCCAAGAGCTTTGGAATTCAAATATAGGGTGGGACGAAACACTGCCAGCTGAAGTATGCAAGAAGTGGGCTGAATTTCGAAGCAACCTATCATCCCTGTCTAATCTGCAAATACCACGACACATGTTCAACGGGGAAGTTGCTAAGGCCATTCAGCTTCATATTTTCACAGACGCTTCGGAAAAAGCATATGGAGCCTCAGCATACAAATTAAATTATTTTTTAAATAAAATAGTTTTTTAAAAAAGGTTGCGGAGCGAGCTCCGCCTTTATTACTTGAAAGTCGAAAATAGACTGAACAAATCATTTTGCTTAAAACTAAAGCATAGCCGAAAAATGCAAGCCATATCACCTGCATTGCCGCGTGATGCGTTTCCAGGAATTCGGTTTGGGCAATCACACGGTTTGCAGCAGACATAGCGTCAGCGTAATTTCGCGTAAGCGGAGAATGGTGGCAACTGCTTTGCAGGTCAAGCGATGTGGACATTTTATTATTTGTATGTGTCAGCGCGGCTAGCGTTAACTCCTCCATGCCCAAAATCGATTGTCCTCAATCGTCAGAAATATGGGACGTCGTTGAACCTTATGCTTTGAGCATAGTTGGTGTTTCCAGGTTGAGTGACTGTTGGAGTAACTGGCGACGGTGGGCCCGCGGTGGATTCTGAGGTGTTTATTTCCTTGATTATCATCTTTCTCGATGATTTGCGTTGGCGTATCCACAGGGATATGATTGCGGAGATTAGGATCAACGATATTATTGATGTGTCGCTCGCTAGCGTTCCTAATTTTAGTGCCCGAATTTCATGGGTGTTGCTAATGTGAAGTTCGTTCAAGTTTTGAAGTGTCAAAAGATTTTCCCATTTTTCTTCAGTTGGTGTCGGCTGTAGGGAGGCAGGGACAACTTTCAGCGGTGGAGCCTGTAAGCTTCGGAAAATTTGACCGTTTATAGTGACTGTGGCGTTGCTGAATTTTAAGAGAAGGGTACCAACGAGGTGGTGGTTAGTTTCATATATCTTTATCGTTCCATTGTAATCGTTTAAAATAATCATTCCGGGGTGTATCTCTTCTACGGGTGCTATGCTGTGGCTATTTCTGAAGGTGCAGAGTGACGCTTTGCTTTTCATAATGTTCGGTATGCACGTATCATTACTTATATTTAACAATTGGTCTTGGTTACAAATTTGTATCTCATTATATTCATTAAATTTGCTTCTTACCACATATATTTCGTTTTCGTGTTTTATAACTTCGTTGAATGATAATTTTAAAACTTTCCCTGCTTTCTTCACAGGTCTTAGGATATAATTTTCGTATAATATCTTGCTAGTCAGTGGTATTTTAATTACGTATAAAATTGCTGAGTTATTATGTAAAACATTTACTTTTGCGTATTCTAATGCTTCTTCTGTCGATGCAAACGGCATATTTTCTTCTTCCAATTTTTCTATCGCTAACTTTATTTCAATCTTATTTAACAATATTGAGTTTATCATCCCATTTTTCGCCCATTGTACGGCGTATTTGATATTTATTAATTCTTCTTTGATCAATCTTATTCTATTCTGTAAATTTATCGCAATTTCATTCTCTATATAATTGTTTTTCTTAATTGTAATAATTAGGTTATTTACTATTTGTGTTACATTATTGATTTGATCATTAAAGGCGTTATTTATAACAATCTGCTTACACTGAGCAACAGCCAAAATTTTTCCGAGTTCTAGTAAACCTTTTCTAAAGGATTTTTGGACGCTGATCACAACTGCGTACTTAGTTTTTTGATTGTTTGAGCGGTTTGTAAGTTATTGGCGGTTTTTGCTAGGAGGTGTTTTCCACGATTTTTCATCTTTGAGATTGTATTGCATTTATAATATGTAGACAAACACGATAATTTTTTTATGACACAATATCGAATCCTCAAGCTATAATTTTGACCATAGTCGATTTCGATTGGTCAAGGGTTAACACGGCTATGGCTCTCCAAAGTTCAATTTTCGCGACTTTTTTATAAAAATTCATTTAAATTCGGGGTTGCAATTTTCAACTAGGAGTTAGTGTGCAATGTATAGTGTAAGGTTGTAACTTAAACTTATAGAACAGATTTTTTGTGTTGCATGTGCCATTCTCAGCCTATACTCATTAGAGTGTAGATGCGACTTCACCTTCTGAACGCGTGTTTGTATTGAAATATCCTAATGCTAAAGCCTAAAGTATTTTCGCAAGCGTCAATATTTTTCTTTTCAGGGGCATTAACAAAATTTGAATTGGTTCATTACTGTAGGAGCTATTCTAGAAAGAGTCACACAAGTAAAAATTTCAACCATACACATTAAGCAAACTACTTGCTGTTTTTCCATATTTTATTGCGACATATTTTTAGGGCACAAAAAATTCAAAATTCGAAAGCAGAAAATTTTATGAATTGAGGGTATTTATTGTATGTGAGCTGCCTAAAATTGTGCTCCGATATTAAAGCTCAAAAGTAAATCCTTGCTTTTGTTGCTGAATTTATGCATGGAGAACTTACATATTTGTACACATACTCTATTACCAACATCGTATTTCAAAAATTTGTTTTTTAATTGAAAGCCCCAACATTCTTCTTTCACTATATGGCAATATATATTTTTTGGAAGCAAAATTCTTTTGTTTATTCACAATCTTGCAAAGTAACTGAAAATTTGACTTTGCAAATGAATAACTCTTGCAAATTTGAACCGATTTTAATGTTTTAAATTTTAAATACATAGCTGGAGTATTGTTAATCTATGTTAAAAAAATGGCATTTAAGACTTCAGGTTTGTAGGAGCTAAATGCATGTAATGGTCAAAAAGCATGTAAAACGCCCTCCAAGGAAAACCATCAATATTTCCTAAGCCGCTCAAACAATCAAAAAACTAAGTACGCATTTGTGATCAGCGCCCACAAATCCTTTAGAAAAGTATGGTTTGATTTCAGAAAAAAAAAATAATGTCGATTTTGTTGCTCTGTGTTATTATTGTTGGCGTTTAATTCATTTATATTATTGCCTAGCATTTGGAAGTAATCGTGATCAGGAGTACCAGCGATATACTTCCACGCTGTACCTAAGATATTTATTGATCTCTTTTTCCTACTCTCATCTAGTGGTTTTAAGCTTTGTAGAATGTCTATGGTTTGGGAAATTTCTTTGATTAACAGGGGTTGGAAAAGGTTAGTTCTAGGGATATTTTGCTCTGTATAGGAATGAACTTGGTGGAGGAAAGTTGCGTACATGGTCACGTCGATCGGATGAATTACTCTAAAGTGTCCGTCCTTTATTTTCGTCTGTCCAGAATTTATCGTTATAAGATGTGTCGCTGTGTAGTCCAGTATTCTGAGCTCTGCGCTGATCAAACCGAAGAATAGCCTGTTGGAAAGAGTGAAAAAATGTTTATGTTTTTATATGGCTTTTGTGGATAGTCTTCCCGGATTCTGTTATGACTGTTGTGTTTTTGTCTTGAGCGACCACTTCTTTTCTGTATCTAGGCGTTAATTTATTGCCAAGTCTTTTATTTATTTTGACGTAAATTGTTTCTCCTATTGTATAAGTTTTAATAGGTTGCTTGCCTTGATTGTGGTAGCGAAGGTCTGAGTCTTGTTTGTCCTGTAGCTTTTTGACTGTCTCCCTTCTGCCCTTCTCTAGTAGAGTCGGGTCGCTGCTAACTCGTCTGCCGAAAAATGTCTCTATAGGTTTTTTTCCTGTCGTTGAATGGATAGTGAGATTATATTCTCTAACTGATCTTTCTAAAAGTTCCTCAAAGGACTTATGGCTATTTTCTGTTTTAAGGCAGCGCATTATTTCTTGGAGTGTGGAGTGGAAACGTTCAATTTGGCCATTTACACAACTGGTATATGGGGGTGTTCTAAAAATGTGTATACCAAATTCATTCTCTATCATAAAATTAATGGAAGCTGAGCTGGATGATTTTTCGTTATCGATTATAAACGTTTCAGGGATCAGAAAAGAGAGAATATCTCTTAAAGGTGTTTTAATATCTTCTGTCGCTCTGGATTTTAGGGTTTTCGCTATTGCATATTTCGAAAATTTGTCAATTGCCGTTAGAACGGTTTTTTATTTGTTAGGAATATATCAAGGTGAACTAATTGTCCTGGATACTGCGGGATCGGAGTGGGTTGAATTTCTGGTTTTGCTGGGTGGCGGTCATATTTGTTTTCCTTACACACCGTGCATTTTTTTATAACTCTATTTATCTTTTTCGTCATGGAAGGGAAATAATATTTTTCGATTATTTGGTTTTTGTTTTCACGGTTATTCCTGTGCGCTCGCCTGTGTGTGGATAATGATTTCCTCTTGTTTTTGTTCATTAGTGACGTCTTCTACCTGTGTCTGAGTAAATCTTACTTTGTATTGGTTAAAATGCATAGAGTATAGTTCCTGTATCTGTCCCCTAGTTCGTTCGTCAGTTTTTATGCAGTTTATAACAGAAGGGTTTAAGTAGCGTTTAAGAAGTTGTATTAATTTGTCAGGGTCAAAACTCGGTTCAGTAATTATGTGTCTGTGATATGTAGGGAATACGATTTTAAATTGGTACGACGAGGTATCATCTATTGTTAGGAAGATCTGGTTTTTGAATACATTAATTGGTACGTCGACACTATAGATTAAATTATGGGAGGAGCTTTCGTCACTGTGTTCGGTTGCTGTTAGAGAGTTAATTTGTTCGTGAGGGGTTCTTGATAAAGCGTCTGCCACGACGTTGGCTTTTCCCGGCTTGTAGCACAATTCATAATTGTACTCCTCGAGAATCGCCTTCCATCTTTTCATTTTACTATTGTTATTTTTGCTGCTCAGAGCATAAGTGAACGGTTGATGGTCTGTATAGATTTTTACCTTGGATTTGCCGTATAAGTAACTTCTTAATGAATTCAGTGACCATATTATTGCCAGCATTTCCTTTTCGTTGGTGGCATAATTTTCTTCGGTCCTGCTTAATGTTCTTGAAATGAACGTAATGGGTTTGTCATTTTGGGACAATACTGCGCCTATGGCGTAATTAGAAGCGTCGGTTGTTAACGTAAATTCTTTTTCGAAGTTTGGATATGATAGTATCAGATCTTCTGAGATGAGAGTTGCTTTAATCTTTTTGAAAGCTTCAATGGCTTCAGGGTTTAAAGTAATTTGAATTTTGGAAGATTGGTTTTTGGGCATACTCCCCTCCTCCCCCCTTAAAAGGGATGTTAGGGGTTTAGCTAGTTTGGCGTAGTCAAGCACGAAGCGGCGGTAATACCCCGACAGACCTAAGAATGAGCGTAATTCTTTTAGTGTTTTGGGGTATGGAATTTTTGCAATGGCCTCAACTTTGGCCGGATTTGTTTTAATTCCGTCTGAAGAAATTATGAATCCTAAGAATTCTACAGAATTTTTAAAGAAATTGCATTTATCAAGTTGTACCTTCATATTGGCTTCATTGAGAGTTTTGAAAACTTCTTTTAAGTGATAAATGTGCTCGTTTTCGGTTTTACTGAAAATAATTATGTCATCAATGTAGACATAGCATATTTTCCCGATATGATCGCGCAAAATATCGTCGAGCGCCCTTTGAAAAATTGAGGGGGCGTTCTTTAGGCCAAATGGTAATCTGGTAAATTCATATTTACCATTGTTAATCGAAAATGCTGTTTTTTCGATATCAGATTCTTTTAACGGAATCTGATGAAAGCCGCTCTTTAAGTCAAGCACGGAAAAGAATTGGTTTTTCCCTAATTGTGCAAGAACTTCGTTGATATCCGGAATGGGATATTTGTCCGCAATTGTGAGTTCGTTTAGTTTTCGGTAGTCGACGACTACTCTGTATTGCTTATTACCAGCAGAGTCCGGTTTCTTTGGGACGATCCAAACCGGTGAATTGTATGGCGACCGCGATGGTCTAATTATGCCGTCCTTAAGCATTGCTTGAATTTGATTTTCTACCTCTGACTTCAACGACATTGGGTATGGGTAGTAGCGAGTGTAAACAGGTGTGTCAGTATTGGTCCGAATTTCGCCTATTACCTTCGTAGTATAAGTGAGCTTTTTGTTTGGTTCGGCAAAGAGGTTTTGAAAATGGCTTACTAAAAAAATACAGTCTAAGAAATGTATGTCGCTAATATCTAAAGAATCGTTGTAGTTGTCGGTCTCGTCGAGTTTCCCTTGAACAGTAGAAACGTCTTGATTGTTGTCGGAATTTGCAAGAGTTTGTAGATAGTCCAATTCTTCCTGTTGGTAATCGGTTTCTTGATTGATGTGAAAATTCCTCTGATATTTTCGTGGTTCCTGGGGTGGGTTTGGGCTGGGCCTTTTACCAGCAAAGTCGTTTGCTCTCGGCCTGTTGATATAATTTACGCCTCTGGTGCGCATGCTTTCATCGACATCCATTGGCTCTGGCCGCGGTTGTGGTTTTGCTGCTATGGGACGGGTTGGGTGGGTGAAATTATTCCCAAAGTTATTGGTGTTGGGGATACGGTGGTTGTTGTATGGTGGTTGTTCATAACTTCTGTAAACTGGCATCGGCCTTGGAAGGTATGCTAATTGTGGGTAAAACGGTGCGGCATGGGGGGTATTCTGCCTTGGAGGATTATTGTGTCTACGTGGTGGTAACGGCGGCGGTGCGGGGTTAAATGGCTTCCTGAATGCTCCGTTGTTCGTGTTTGAGAATTGGGTTCTATAATTTTGATTTTCTAATTTAAGGCATAGATGAAGGGCTTGGGGTAGATCTGCCGGCTCTCTCATTGCTAGCAGTCTCGGTAGATCGCCCCTCAATCCGCGTATAAACGTATCAAGGGCTTTGTCTCTATATGTTTGTGTTAATAAATTTGTAGATTCGGATGATATTTCCATGCATCCGATTTTGTTTAATATGAGGGATAGGTGTTTGTAAACTGTCTGGTAGAAGTCCTGTATCGAAAGATTTCCTTGTATCAAAGTCGTCATTTGGTATTCTAAGGTCGAGATGTCGCGTTTATCTGCGTAATGTAACGTCAGACATTTGCATATCGCTTTCTAATTCAGCGGAGTGTTGTAAGATTCCAGGGCCGCATCTGCGTCGCCGATCACCTTGTTTCGTATCACACTCAATATACCGTAATACCGAGGTGTTCCTACTGAAGGTTCGTAAATCCTGAGAATTCTCTCAACACTCTTTTTCCAAGAGCTGAATTCGTCTGGTTTCCCTGAAAAATCCCTAATTGATCTTACAATGTCGGGAACTTTGTCCAAGTCCTGTAGGTTGTTTCGGTACGCGGAGTCTATTCCTTGATTCGTCGCTATGATGTCTCTGTCCGCATTGTTCATTAACGTCCGTCCTTGATTTCTAAGTACGTCTGACACTATGTTTGTTACTAACTCGTTCAGTCCTGGTATATTTCTTGCTATGGGGGGGTTTTCGGGACTCGGGATGTTGTCTATATTAAGGACAGGGGGTCTAATCAAGTTATTGGGGTTCGACATTCTCGCAGTCTTTATTTTTTCTTAACTTATTTTATTATTCTTCTGGAGGATCCCGTAGGAGTCGCAGAGAATTTTATTTTTATACAGCTGGAGGGTCCCGTAGGAATCGCAGCTATCTATTGTATTTATTTATTGGCTGTACGAGCCAGTAGTTATTCACAAAATGATTTTAGAAATCTTAAAATACGTTTCTTAACTTACAAATTACAATGTTATTATTCCCCTTTTTTCTTTATATTACAAAAAATTTCGCAAATTATTTTCTCTTTTCAACTTTTTTTCTTTCACTTTATTAACAATGTTATTTTTCTTTTTCAACTTACAAGGCTATTACTAATATTTTCGGCATTCCAGCTCCCAGCATTCCAGCTCTTTGCATTCCAGCTCCTTCCTCGGGTGGGTGTAGTCCTGGTCCAGCGGAGTGGCTTGGCTTAATTACCGTCCCGTTCGTCTGCAATGCAGTTACTAGGGGGCCGTTCTCCGCAACGCGAAAAATCACTCTCGTGCGGGTGCAGGACTTGCGTGTCGTTGGGTCTCCGGACCTGACGGCTTTTCGCAGCGCGACGTGCTGTTTGAGGACGATTTACGGCTGTCGAATTGTCACTCACGACACGGGGAACCTGATGACTTTTCGCAGCGCGACGTGCTGTTTGAGGACGATTTACGGCTGTCGAATTGTCACTCACGACACGGGAGACCAACAAGTTTAAATTCACTGTACGAATTTTTCACGTTTTCCGTTTGCGAGGCACTACGGCGGTTTTAAGGCACTATTGAGACCACCACGGATTATTACGCGCACTTGTTGGTCCCTGCTCGGGCGCCAATTAAATTCTTTTTTAAATAAAATAGTTTTTTAAAAAAGGTTGCGGAGCGAGCTCCGCCTTTATTACTTGAAAGTCGAAAATAGACTGAACAAATCATTTTGCTTAAAACTAAAGCATAGCCGAAAAATGCAAGCCATATCACCTGCATTGCCGCGTGATGCGTTTCCAGGAATTCGGTTTGGGCAATCACACGGTTTGCAGCAGACATAGCGTCAGCGTAATTTCGCGTAAGCGGAGAATGGTGGCAACTGCTTTGCAGGTCAAGCGATGTGGACATTTTATTTTTTGTATGTGTCAGCGCAGCTAGCGTTAACTTACATAAGATCGGTATTGCGAAATGGGCAAATCAGCGTAAGAATACTATGCGCTAAGTCAAGAGTAGCCCCACTCGAACGAGTTACACTTCCTCGGCTAGAACTATATGCTGCTGCTGCGCAATTGGCCAATAGAATAAGAGAAGAGCTACAATTAAAGAGTTGTCATCCCGAACGAAGAAACAAGACTGCAGTCTCAGCAACCTCAGTAAGGGATCAAGACACTCTTGTAGAACTTGTTTACAGCATTAACCACAAAAACTCCTTTGAAAGGCTCAAACGAGTCATGGGCTACATACACTGGTTCATAAGGCATACCAGGAGGGGGCGAGTAACACCCCAGCGCAACTTAACATTGACACCAACAGAATTAAATGAAGCATTAAAAACAATCATTAGAGCCATACAAGACGCTGAATTTTCTGAAGAAATTAAGGACCTTAAACAGTACAAAGAGCTTAAAAAGAACAGACCCATAGCAAATCTATCTCCTTACCTGGACAAAGAAGGGCTAATGAGAGTTGGAGGAAGATTGGAAGCCTCTAATCTTCCATACGACGCTAAACATCAACTTATTATTCCTTATAATGACCAGCTGACGAAGCTCATCTTTGAAGCAACACACAGGCAAAACATGCATTCGGGACCCCAAAAACTTTTGTATCAGGTACGGCAAAAATTTTGGTCAATAAAAGGCAAATCAATGGCAAGATCGACAGTCCAAAAGTGCATAATCTGCACCAAGGCCAGACCAAAACTGCTCACACAGGTAATGGGTAAATTGCCCACAATGCGCGTAACACCCGCACGCCCCTTCATCCACACTGGGGTGGATTTTTACGGATCATTCTGGGTGCATTACAAAGTGAGAGGAAAGAGGCCCACCAAGGCATACATTGCAGTGTTTTGTTGCTTTCCGACTAAGGCGGTACACTTAGAACTAGTCAGCGATCTAACTACCGAAGCCTTCATTGGAGCCATCAAAAGATTCACCAGTCGGCGCGGTCAATGTCAGACAATAATTTGTGACAACGCTACAAACTTCATAGGCGCCAAAAATCAGCTCCATGAACTAACAGCAGCTGTATACTCCCAAGAAGCAGTTGAATCAATAGCTACAAGTTGCACCAAGAGAGGCATAACATTCCAAATGATACCTCCACGAGCACCTCACTTTGGTGGCTTATGGGAGGCGGCAGTGAAGTCAGCGAAGCATCAACTAGTAAGGACTGTGACAGGTGCATCGATGACGTACGAAGAGCTAGAAACAATCGTGGTTGAAGTCGAAGCTATTCTAAATTCCCGACCATTGACACCGATGTCAGACAGTCCTAACGATCCGACGGCCCTTACACCAGGACACTTCCTAATTGGCGAAGCAATAACCTCAACAGTCGATAGCGAAGCAAAGCCTGAGAAACCAACATTACTCCAAGGTAGGTAGGTAGGTAGGTGTGGCTGCTCCAGGAGGAGCTCACTTAGGCCAGGCGGCCCATTGTGATACCACATGAGATCGAGCATCATTTCGCTCACTCGTTAAACCATTTGGAGCTATTAACGAAGCTTAGTAGACGGCGTATGGTCTTATCAGCTAGATCTTCTAGACTTCCGAAGAAGAAGTTGCCTAAGTGGGTTTGCCTTCTTCTGGATAAAGCAGGACAGTAACATAGGAAGTGAGGAATATTTTCTTCCTCCTCCTCGTCCAGACAGCTGCGACAGAAGTCGTTTGAAAACAGCCCCATCCTTTTTGCGTGGGTACCGATTAGGCAGTGACCCGTAAGGACACCGATCATGGTTCTGATCTGGGCTCTGTTTAGTGAGAGGAGTTCTTTAGAACGTCGAGTATTTAATGTTGGCCAAAGTTGGCGCGCAAGGAGGCTTGTGTTGCCTTCAACCCATCTTAAATTCGTATCGTGTATTGAGCTCGCATGAGTACGAAGCTTACAAGTTAAAAGAGGGACACCGAGCGTGGTCAACTCCTGGCCTAACTGCTCAGTAGTGCCCTGTCTCGCGAGCTCGTCCGCTCTACAGTTCCCTGGAATATCCCTATGACCTGGAACCCAGCATAGGCGAATATGAAGCTGCTTGGCAGTCTCGTTAAGAGATTTGCTGCAGCTAAGAACGGTCTTTGATGTTATTTTGACCGCATCCAGAGCTCTAAGAGCTGATTGGCTGTCCGATAATATAAGGATACCATTAGCCGATATCCTGTTTACCCTGAGCCAATCGGAGGCTGCACAGATTGCTGTGACCTCAGCCTGGAAGACACTACAGTAATCTGGCAACCTGAGCTTTAAATTAAGGTTTAATCCTTCTGAGTAGATACCACAGCCCACCTGACCAAGCAGTTTCGATCCATCCGTATAAATATGGATCTCACCGCTGGCAGGGGGCGCACCCAGCTCCCATTCGGCTCTAGATGGGATTAAAACATGATAGTCCTTATCAAAGGACAGGCTGGGTGTCATGTAGTCAACATTCTGAGATATGCCTTTGAAATAATTTAGAATAGAAGAGTGCCCGTACCGCCCAATTCTCCATTGCGCAGAGGCGCGCATCCTGATGGCAGCATTGGCGGCCAATTGCTTCCCCAGGATATCCAATGGGATTAGGTGGAGCACAACGTCTAAAGCATTAGTGGGAGTAGTCCGCAGGGCCCCACTTATACATAACTCTGCGGACCTTTGAATTTTAGCAAGTATTTGGGAGTGAGACCTTTTGGCCAATGAAGGCCACCAGACTACTATCCCGTATAACAATAGAGGTCGAACAACGGCGGTATACAGCCAGTGTACGATATGAGGTCTTGTACCCCATACATTGCCTATCATCCTTTTACATGTATAAAGGGCAATACTGGCTTTCTTAGCTCTCTCCAGGACGTTGGGTTTCCAGTTAATTTTCCTGTCTAACACAAGTCCCAGATATTTAGCGGTTTCCGAGAATTTCAGATCGATCCCTAGCAGCCGCGGGGGATCAATATCAGGTATTCTATGTTTATTTGTGAAGAGAACTAGCTCCGTTTTATGTGGGTTGACGCTAAGACCACATTCTATAGCCCAATTTGTTAGGATGTTCAAGCCATGTTGCAGAACATCCCTGATAATTGAAGGAAACTTTCCGGAGACCGCAATAGCAACATCATCTGCGTAGGCGACCACCCGGCACCCCGCCCTCTCCAGACGTATTAGCAGTGTGTTCACCGCTAAATTCCAAAGAAGAGGCGAGAGGACCCCTCCCTGGGGTGTCCCCCTTTTTACAGATCTCTGTGCAGATGCGGTACCAAGACTTGCATTGATGACGCGGCTATGAAGTAGCTGCTCAATCAGTGCTACTAGCGGCACACCTACACCTAGGTCTGCAAGTGCGTCGGTGATGGCCTCCGATCTGATGTTGTTAAAGGCCCCTTCAATATCCGTAAAAGATACCATAGTGAATTCTTTGCACTCAAGTGATTTCTCTATGGTATGGATTAAGCAGTGCAGAGCGGTTTCTACAGATTTACCCCTGCAGTACGCATGTTGTGAGGGCGAGATTGGTCGATCGACCAACAACTGCCTAATATGAATATCCACTAACCTTTCCAAGATTTTGAGAAGGAAAGAGGAGAGACTAATCGGTCTGAGGTCTTTTGGATGAACATGCGAGCTTTTGCCAGCCTTAGGTATGAAAACTACCTTCACATGTCTCCAGATACTGGGTATGTGATTCAGGACTAGGCAGCTCCTCATGATCTCCTGTAACCATGGAAGAATTAGGTTCTTGGTGACCTGAATCTCTATCGGGGCAACGCCGTCTGGCCCCGGCGCTTTGTAGGGTGAAAAACTATCTACCGCCCATAACAATTTCTGTCTAGTCACAATGAGGTCAACTTCTGAGACCGGTGGACGGTTTCCCGACCAGGGGTCCGTCAAGTTCCTAGAGCCACCTGGGAAGTGTGTGTCTAGCAGAATATCAAGTGATTCTTCACTACTAGAAGCCCATGACCCGTCTTCCTTTTGGAGGTAAGAGGTATTAAGTGGACATTTAGAGAGTAATTTCCTGAGCCTGGAGGCTTCGGTAGTAAGTTCTATGTTACCACAGAAGTCTCTCCAAGACTCCCTCTTAGCTTTTCTTAGCCTGTTTTTATAGGCTTTGAGAGCCAGCTTGTATTCTAGCCAGACTTCGTCCGTGCAGGACCGTCTTGCTTTATTGAATGACTTCCTGGCTGCTCTACGGAGCTCACTGATTTCAGCACACCACCAGGGGGGTCTGAATCTTTTCTGCGTGGACAACTTCCTCAATGGGCAAGCTACGTCTAGGGCCGTATTCAGCATCGACGTGAATGACTCAACCGACTCATTAAGTGCATCCTTACTGTCGAGCGGTCCTGGAATATCAGTTGGGAGAAGGCACTGGACCGTATCGTAATAAAGAGGCCAGTTGGCCTTTTTTAAGTTCCTAAAGAGGGGTTGACTTGGGACATTATCCAAGATCTCCCATAATATGTATCTGTGATCCGAGAAGGAGTGATCCTTGGATACCCTCCAATTACTTAGTCGGTTCGATACAGTTTGAGAGGCAAGAGTGAGATCGAGAACTTCTTGCCGGTTTCTAGTAATAAAGGTAGGTTCTTTACCTTTATTACATATGTGAAGATTAGTGGAGAGGATAAAATCGAAAAGAACTTCGCCTCTTGTATTAATATCTGAGCTGCCCCACACTTCATGATGCGCGTTTGCGTCACAACCTATCAACAAATCTACGCTATCATTAGCAGCATGATGTACTAACCTGGATAGGCCGTCTTCTGGAAGGGATTGATGGTCGTGTGCCAAGTAGGCCGAGACGATCCAAATCTTCTTCAAATCGAGCTCGATGCTTGCCGCTACCATGTCCCCGTTGCTGTAATTCGAGAGCAGAAATGTACTCAGTTTATTGCTGACTAATATGCACGCCCTAGGCCTACCTGCCTGCGTTACTCCAAAGATTGGCATTAGTTTCACAAATCAAACATAACTTCTGGAGAAGGTGGTCCAACGAATACTTGAATGAACTCCAATGCAGATCAAAATGGAAGAATCGCGCAAAAAATATTACCATAGGAGATATGGTTATCATAAAAGAAGACAACACCCCATTAATGACTTGGCCAGGCGGAAGGGTCATCAAGCTTTATCCAGGAGAGGACGGCGTCGTGAGGGTAGTAGACGTGAAAACAGCAAGAGGAGTTTTTAGACGGTCCATACATCGGCTTGCTTCGCTTCCCACTAAACCAGACGAATCCCCGGCAACCGATATTACACCTTACAATCAGAACATTGAAATAAAACCAAGCACCTCAACTGAAGTTCCGGCCAAGAAACGGTGTCCACCAATTATCTACTTACAGTGTCCACCAATTATCTACTTATGACATTGATTTCGCTCTTAATACTTCCACTAATCACTGCAACCCGAATAGAGATAAAAAGATTCAGACCTGAATTAGGTGTCCATTTTGAGGACATGGGAGAAATCAAGATAGCAACGAGCCAGTGGAATTTTATAGTGTATTACGATTTGGCAATACTCGCAACGGAAATATCGTCGTTAATTAATGGAACGCACATAGCACAGGACTTATGTAACAAAATGCAAGATAAGGTTAGCTGCAACCAAACAATCGCTCATTTTAAGGGCATACTTGAGAACCTTCAGCTGGAAGGTATATTACTGTCTCCTAAACGAGTGAAAAGAGGCGCCATGAACGTGTTTGGAAATGTAGCAGGTGCATTGTTTGGTGTATTAGACAGCGAGTATGCAAAGGAGATGTCCCAGACAATAAACGAAATTAAAAACAATGAGAATCACCTGTCGAACCTGTTGCGAAATCAAACATCGATTATTGACTCAACCATAAATATATTACGAGCAGACACCATCGAAACCAAAAGGAGGTCCTCCAAGCTCGAATCGCAGCTATCAGAAATCATTAAAAACCTCAACCAACTAGGCACTGAACACTACGAGCTGAAAGTACACCAAGCCTTTTTTATGATGACGATACAACTCACCTTAATGGCGGCGAATCTGCAACGCACTCAAGATGCACTCATCGATGTATTAGCTGACACACATCATGGCAAAACGAACACGTTGTTATTGTCTGCAAGCCAGTTGAAAGCAGAATTAAGGACAATACGAGCCCACCTACCGTCGTTCTTGGAGCTCCCCCTGGACGATAGCAATCTCATACAATTGTATAAATTAATGACGATCAGGGGAGGCATCAGCCAACATCACGCTGTCTTCGAAATTACACTTCCATTAGTCAATCCAGAGCAATTAAAATTGTTTAGAATAATTCCAATTCCGACATCAATAAATGGCAGCATGATAATGGTTAAACCATGTGCAACAGCATTAGCGACAAATAAACACATGGATCACTACGTTCCTGTAAGGCAAGATCAATTAAATCAATGCGTAATTGTAGCACCAAGAAGATACTTATGTTCCAATATCCAAGCTCTATATCACAGAAGTTCTCATCTATGCTCTTGTGAAATAAACCTGTTTGTCAACGAGACTTCACCGCAGTGGCAGATTCAGGGGGGGAGGGGGTTTGGGGGTTCAAACCCCCCGAAATATTAGGGTCGACTTTAAAACTGCATACAAATTAAAAGGCATTTTTGAATGGTTTTTCGACACATTTATATATCTACGTCTGTACCCGGCGACATCGCTTGTCGAATTCATAATTAATTTTTTCATAAATATTTTTGCTATGACAAAAAATGTCAGCGCACAATTGCAGGAATTGTGATCTCAGCCGATGTTTAGACTTTGCAAAATCAGTTACAAGAAGTTAGTTTAGAAATTAGTTTCTGAATATCTTTTAACAAGCTAAAGAAAAAGCAAATAATTGTAGTGGTACCGCGTAACCACTAATGCCAACACTATAGCGCACAAGCCAATCAGCAAGACCGACGTGCACCGAACTGTGCGCGCGACACTTTGTTTACATTGCAAGTGTCAAGTGTCGCATGCACAAGAACGCCGGCGTCACTCAAGTGGCCTGCACTTGCACAAGCGACACATGTCACAACACATGTGGGCACTTGCAGCGATCGCACATGCAACACGACCCGACCTACCGCAGGTCAACGCAGAGCGCTGGCCCACTTTGGGAAAGTGCCGCGTCATCGGATCTAACGCGCGTTGTGATTGGCGCGATACGAATGTATTGGAAATAGAGGGAGGAGCACTGGAATTTCCCCTCCGTATAACAGTTTGTAAACTTAGTATATAAGACAGAAATTTTGGAAAATAGAATCAGCTTTGATGCAAGAGACAACTTGTGTGTTTCATTCTCACTGCTCACTGAGGCTCCAACATAGCCATCCTTTTGAGGCGAGGTCCGCCAATAATACAAGGTGCGTCCCAAAGTAAACAGGACTTTTGCAATAGGGACGTTTCTGGTGGCGCCATCTATGTGTGAGGACATGCGTTGGAAAGGTACATCTTTCATTCACATACTGTCTAAATTTCATGACATTTGGTCTAGTAGACGCCGAAATATCCCGCTCAATGTGACAGTATGTTTTTAACTTTGGTACGAGAATGTCGATCGAACAAAGAGCTAATATTAAGTTCTGTTTTAAACTTGGTAAAACTTTTACCGAAACGTTTAAATTGTTAAAGCAAGTTTATGGTGATGATTGTTTATCCCGTGGCCGTGTTAATGAGTGGTTGAATCGATTCAAGAATGGTCGTGAAGACTTGAATGACGACGAACACGTCGGCCAGTCGAAATTTGTGATTACTGACGATGCCATCAAAACTGTGCGTGATTTTATCAAAATGCAGCCAAAATCATCATTGGAATTGATGGAAATGCAATTGAACATCTCCAAAACATCAATTGATCGCATTTTAACCGAACATTTGGGTCTCCGTAAAGTGTGTTCTCGCTTCATTCCGCACACTTTAACCGACGACCAAAAAGCGCAGAGAATTGAGCACGCAAAAGACATCGTTCGGGAAGCCAGACGTGATCCAAATTTCTTGTTCAACATCGTAACCGGTGACGAAACGTGGTGCTTTCAATATGATCCCGAAACAAAGCGTCAAAGTGCCGAATGGAAGCACCCAGATGAGCCAAATCCGAAAAAAACCCGCCGTGAGAAGTCAAAAATCAAAACTCATCTCATTTGTTTCTACGATTCAAAGGGAATAATTCATCGAGAGTTTGTTCCACCGGGAAAAACAATTAACGCTTTGTTTTATGTTGAAGTTTTGAAGCGTTTGGTGCATCGCATTCGTCGTATTCGGCCAGAATATCGCGAGGAAGGAAGTTGGCGTTTATTGCATGATAATGCACCGGCTCACAGAGCCCTAGTTATAGTGTCCGACCGAAACCACTTTTTTGGGCCGAAACCGAAACCGAAACCGAATATTCGGTTTTTTTTTAATATTCGGCCGAAACCGAAACCGAAACCGAAACTTTCTAGTTGAAATAAAAATCACCATATCAAGCACTTTTTTCAACAAACGAATTTTACATTAAGTAAATAAAGAGCAAACAAACAAACATAGCATAAATAAATAAATACTTATTAATAAAAACAATTTATTCATTTTTTAAAAACGTAAACAAGAAGAAATCACCCTTTCGTACCTTACTCGATAATATTCAAAATCAAATAATTTAATATTATATGCTAAAAAAAGAAGTTTATTTACATTGCTGGCATCTAAATTACTCCTCCTTTTACTATTTATCTGCTACACAATAAAATGTAAAAAATATTCTAGAAAGTTTCGGTTTCGGCTATTCGGCCATTTTTTGGCCGAAACTGAAACCGAAACCGAAACCACTAATTTGGGCCGAAACCGAAACCGAAACCGAATATTCGGTCGGACACTACCTAGTTACGACCGATTATTTGACCAAAAATCGCATTTTTACCATCAATCATTCACCGTATTCGCCTGATATGGCTCCCTGTGACTTCTACTTATTCGGTCAGTTGCATTTGCCGATGAAAGGAAACCGTTATAAGGACGTTGAGGACATCCAAAAGGCTTGTACCAACATTCTGAAGGCGATGCCGGCCGATGACCTAAAACACTCATTCCAAATGCTTTTGGACCGTGCAAAACGTTGTATCGAAGCAGAAGGAGAGTATTTTGAATAAATAAAAAGAATTATACAAAAATAATCATCCGTTTTCTTTATTTTATAAAAGTCCTGTTTACTTTGGGTTGCACCTTGTAGACCACCTACACACACACGCACACCAAGACTTTTTCCACGACATAATGTTGGATTTATGATAGAAGAACCACGACGAGTTGGACGTCAAATTAATCGAGACAATTATGTCGGAGAGCCAGAGGACTATTTTCGTTGCTCCATATATATCCTCTTTCTAGATCATTATTCAGATCAAATAAATGTAAGGTTTATAAAGCATAGAAATTTATTGTCCAAAATGCAGAATATTTTACCCAGCAAGGCATTTGTTTTGCAAAGCAATGATATCCAGAAAACGGCTCAATTGTTCGAAAAATAACTATTGGCCAGACATTTTTTCAACGTCTGTTGATGACTTCGTGCCAGAGCTGATTATGTGGCGCCGGTACTTTTTTGTAATAATCTTTGTGATAATTGTTAAACAATTAAATAATTCTTTCAGATATTGGGCCAATGAATCAAAAATTATTTTGCCGGAAAATTTTATTGACGCTTTAAACCAGTGCACTGCAGTGCGATGAAAAGCTCTATCCATTAATTTTCCATTTTTGGAAGATTGGTGCAACACTGCCAGTGTCTGTTGCCACAAGCGAACGGTCATTTTCAACACTACGTCGATTGAAAACATATTTACGGAGCAGCGTTGGGCAAGACAGATTACTTGGTTTGGCACTTCTTAGGGCCAATTTTTCAGTGCGAGTTTAACTCAGTTTCTAGTCTAAACTTAGTTTAACCCATTAAGCCCTGAGCGGTGCGTTTGCGCAACGTTTGGGAATTTCGCTATATTAAGTAATTCATAAAGACATCAGTCTTGAAAATGGGTAGAATTGGATTAGAATTGATCGTTTTAGATTCTGCCATACTCAAATTTCAAAATTATTTAAATATTCGTACGTTTTTTTCGATCCAAAGTCAAAGGTTTTTTTTGGGGAATTTTTGAAATTCAATCAAAAATACTTATTCTTCAAACCTATCAAAATCCCTTAGTGGGCTGCATTTTGCAATGCTAAACTATTTAAAAATAAGTTTTGAAAATTTTTTTTTTTTATTTTTTAAACAACAAATATGCTTTAAGTTTTGTGTTGCGCGAATGCAACGTTGGGCCTAAACACTGCCAATTTTCATACAACGCAACGCGTGTAAATGTCAAAATCCAAGCAGCTGATATTTTATTGGCACATTTTATTTTGCGCAAATGTTTGATTTTGTTTATTTGTGTAATGTTTGCGAAAAACATGACAAAAAAAACATGGTATGAATTTTTTGCTTGATTTTTTTTCTTGATTAGGCCAATTAATAAGATTGTGTAAAATTTAATGGAAATCGCACAAGCCTTTCTGGGGTCAGGTTTTAATGGGTTAAACGCAAAATCGAATTTTTCAGTCATATTTGACTGAAGTTTAAACGCCCAACCCTGAACGGTTAAACCATAGTGAAATTAATAAAGTGTGCCAGATAGTAGGAACTCTCTCTTCATCGTACACTTATTTTCTGACAGTTATTGTCATTATGCTGACAAATGTCAGAGTTCATAACCCGCCTGTGCTGTATGAAAAAATTTCAAAATAAATTGTTTTTGAAAACCATTGTCTGTCGCAAAGATAATGGTTCGTGAGTAGACGTGTTTTCTAGTGCGCTGCAGCAAACATTTAATTTGTTAATATTGCCGCCAGTTTAAATTGTGTTTGCGGTGTTCATCTCAACAATCCTTGTGTCTGCTTTTTGCAAAGTAAAACTAGGTTAGGTCAGGTTAGGTTAGGGTGGCAGCTTAAAGAGCTCACGTAGGCCACGTTACGGCCCGTTGTGGTACCACGTGAAGGACGTGGCCGCCCTTCAGTCTTGCACACCCCCCCGGGTGTTAGGCAGGAGCCATCCCGATTCCACAATGAATCGGGCGATGCGGCCGATGCTGGGTCCTGAAAGGTCGGCCAAGCTGCTGAAGAACGGCGCACCCAGCACCCGGAGACGTCTCCTCGCTAGTGCTGGGCAATGGCACATCAGGTGCTCGACGCTCTCCTCCTCGCTCGCATCATCACAACTGCGGCAGAAGTCATTAAAGGGAAGGCAGAGTCTCCTGGCGTGTGCGCCGATCGTCCAGTGTCCCGTTAGCACAAAAACTGTGGAATAAATGGAATTCCGATTTAGTCGGAGTAATTCACGTGTTCTGCCTTGGTTAAGCGACGGCCAGGTTTCTTTGGAGATCCTACATAGGTTCTCCTCCGCCCAGAGTCGGTTAGCCAGGCGGGAATAGGCCTGCCTGACCATCAATTTGACGATCGCAAGGGGGGTGCTACACAGCGTAGTAGGAGCTGGAAGCAGAGTGCCTTTTCTGGCCAACTCGTCTGCCACACAGTTGCCAGCGATTCCGCTATGCCCCGGGACCCAACTCAGGTGAACCCTGGCATGCTCCGCTATGTCATTCAGAGCTGCTCTGCACTCTGCAACCAGTTTAGAAGAGGTGTGCACCTATCAACGATTTTATTGCTGCCTGGTTATCTGAGAAAATACATATAGCCGAGGGAAGAGAGGGTTGCGATTGCAACCGGCCCACTGCTAGCAGTATAGCCATGGTCTCCGCTTGGAAGACCCTACAGTGGTCAGGGAGACGAGCAGTAATACTGGCTCCTAATTGATCACAGAAAACCCCACATCCGACCCTATTATCAAGTTTAGAGCCGTCCGTGAAGATTTCGATAGCGTTTTGCAGCGGGCGACGGCCTTCCGTCCAGTTGCTCCTGCTGGGGATCCCTATAGTGAACTTACACTCAAAGCTAGGGGGAAGGACTACCATATATAGTCGATATTCGTCGGAGTTGGAAGGTCCAACCCAAGTATTCTAGTGTGGCCCAGGTCCGCTCGTGTCCAACTGCATATGGCATTTAGCCGTACAGCGGCAATCTTGGCGGACTGCCTAACTAGAAGACTCGAGGGGATCCAATTAAGGATAGCGAAAAGCGCCTTAGTAGGCGTAGAACGAATGGCTCCAGTTATGAGAGTGGCAGCAAGTCTCCTGACTCTATCGAGCTGCTTTAGGTTGACTCGGCTGGCTGCCGCAGGCCACCAGACAACAGCACCATAGAGAAGGATAGGCTCAACCACTGCCTCATAAAGCCAGGAAACGACGCGTGGCTGGAGCCCCCATCTGGCACCCACCGCCCGTCTACAGCAGTAGATGGCCCTGGAGGCTCTTGCCCTTTTCTTGCCCTTTCAGCAATGTTTGTGCTCCAGGTGAGCCTAGAGTCTAATATCAGCCCCAGGTATTTTACCTCCTTACTCAATTTGAGCGGGGTTCCATTCAGGGCGTGGAGTCTGAAAGGCGGAACCTTGTACTTCCTTGTGAAGAGAACAAGATCCGTCTTTTCCGGGTTGGCCGTAAGGCCACAGGAGTTGCTCCATGAGGAGAGGATGTCCAAGAAGTGATTCATCCGCTCGGAGAGTACACTTGGAAATTTTCCAGCTATGGCCATTGCAACATCGTCGGCATAGGCGACGACCCTGCAGCCAACAGCCTCTAGCTTGACAAGCAGTCTGTTCAGGGTTAGATTCCACAGGAGCGGCGACAGAACGCCCCCCTGAGGGGTACCCCTAGTGACTGACCTGCGAATATGTGCCGTCCCTAACGTAGAGTTTATGAAACGGCTGATAAGAAGGGCGCTGATGAAATCTATAAGTAAAACTAAAACGTCGTAATTATTGTTTGAACTGAATAATTTGTGATTCAAATGAGAATGACAACTAGAGCTGTAACAACTAAAGTTTCGCGCCAAGTGGTGGCCAAGTGGCCAAGTGGAAATTGATGGGGAGAAGATTGATGAAACTTTCCATAAGCTATGCCATTCTATCAAGTTGTCTCGGCCTCGCATTCGCACTGCTTTTCGGGTGTCAAATTATAACAACAATGCTGCTGGACCTGTTATTGTGAAACTTGGATCTCCTGACGACCGCTCTATGTATGCTCTTCAGATTAATTGTTCGTTTTTGCAAAGAGATAAACGGGCGCTGCTGCTTAGTGATGTTGGGCTCACAACTGTTGGGAAACTACACGTGCATGAAAGCCTCACCAATAACAACAGAGAACTAATGCGTTCAGCACTGCAGCTGAGGAAACAAAAGAGATTAGTAGCTGCTTTCTCAATTCATGGGTTTGTGTACGTGCGTGTTCATCAAAAAAGCCAAGCTGTCAGGGTGTCAAGCAAAGAGAGTTTAGAGAATATTGTTGCTGCAGACTAGTGGAAATACGTTAATACAAGATCATTGCTTATGTTTTGTTTGTGCTTACTTTTTATTTGCTCTTGTTCATTCTTTCATTTCTTTTGGTGTATTTTTCATTTCTCGTGCTTATTTCTATATCTCAGTTACTCACTTTCTGTTCATCTCCTAAACTGTCTGTCTTTGGTTGTTTCTGTTTTGTTCCTTTTCTGTGACGATGGGGCTGACTGATAAATCAGACTCTGGCGTTAGTGAAAATCAAAAAATTCTTTTAGACATTTTTGGTAAACAAGTTGTTGGTCTTAATATAGTGCATTTTAATGTGAGAAGTTTGTCATGACAAACTTGATCATGTTAGGTATGTTTTTGAGGGGTCTTCTGTGGACATAATTTGTGTGTCTGAGACCTGGTTTCAAAGTGATATCCCTGATTTAAACTTGTCGCTTGATGGGTATAGCGTACTAAGACATGATCGCGTGCACAGGAAAGGGGGGGCAGTTGCAATATATAGAGTCCGACCGATTAATCGGCATCGGCTAGTATCGGCCAATAAAATTGGTATCGGCATCGGCTAGTATCGGCATCGGCCAAAAAAAAAAGAATCGGCATCGGCATCGGCCTTTTTTTGCCGATGCCACATCGGTTTTTTTTTGGTCGATGGCATATTGGCCCATTTTCCTGCTTTAAATTCTTGTTTGATTTTATTTGCAGCTGCTTCGAGCGTTGCATGCGAACAGCTATTTAGTGCCGCAGGTCAATTGTATAGCGATAGACGCACCAATTTACTAGGTGAAAATGCAAACAAACTTCTATTTCTGCATTACAATATAAAACTATTTAATTTTGATTATTAAAAATAATTAAATTCTTTATTAAATTAAATAATTAAAAATTACATTAAAAATTAAAATAATTAAATTAAATTAAATAAATAATTATATAGTTCGAATTTAATTATTTTTAATAATCAAAATTAAATAGTTTTATATTGTAAATCAGAAATAGAAGTTTGTTCGCATTTTCACCGAGTAAATTGGTGTGTCTATCGCTATACAACTAGTGTCCGACCGAATATTCGGTTTCGGTTTCGGCCCAAATAAGTGGTTTCGGTTTCAGTTTCGGCCAAAAAATGGCCGAATAGCCGAAACCGAAACTTTCTAGAATATTTTTTACATTTTATTGTGTAGCAGATATATAGTAAAAGGAGGTGTAATTTAAATGCCAGCAATGTAAACAAACTTCTTTTTTTTAGCATATAATATTAAATTATTTAATTTTGAATATTATCGAGTAAGGTACGAAAGGGTGATTTCTTCTTGTTTACGTTTTTAAAAAATGAATAAATTTTTTTTATTAATAAGTATTTATTTATTTATGCTATGCTTGTTTGTTTGTTCTTTATTTACTTAATGTAAAATTCGTTTGTTGAAAAAAGTGCTTGATATGGTGATTTTTATTTCAACTAGAAAGTTTCGGTTTCGGTTTCGGCCGAATATTAAAAAAAACCGAATATTCGGTTTCGGTTTCGGCCCAAAAAAGTGGTTTCGGTCGGACACTATATACAACTGACCTGCAGCACTGAATAGCTGTTCGCCTGCAACGCTTGAAGCAGGCCCAGTTACTTTTTAGCTGCTTTTTTAAGGAAATAGCATCTTTGATGCCAATATTCGAAAATATTACAATCTCGAGGAATGCGTTGTTGCGTCAGATATGCTTCAAACTGTTTTTATAAAGGCGAACTGCCTTCTTCCAGTTCCACCCCTTGTGATAAAAGTTCACAAGGGGTGGAGTTTTTGGGAGTGGGTTTTTCCATGAGGGGAACTAGAAGAAGCAGTTTGAACTGTTTCATTACAATCATTTTGATTCAATTGTTCATTTATTAAAATTTCGCATCTGTAAATTTCTTCACTAGAGAAATATTTATTTTTGAAACAATGAATTTATGAATGCAAACCAATTGCAAAGCAATTAAAGGTATTGTAATAGATGATAGATACATTATTAATGTATTCAAAATTTGAATTTTTTTATAATTTTATTTAGTTTTTAATTGTTTATTTTCTTATTTTTGTTTGTTAATTTGTTATGAAATGAAATGTACTGTTATATTTAATATAATTTTCTTATTTTCGTTTGTTAATTTGTTATGAAATGAAATGTATTGTTATATGTAATAATTCCTTTTGTTATTTAAAAATATAAACTGTGTTTTGATTGAATTCATTCGTGTTGTTTTTACTATGGAATCGGCATCGGCATCGGCATTCTCGGCCTTTTGACCGATTAATCGGCATCGGCCTGAGAATTGGCCGATGCCGATTAATCGGCATCGGCCAAAAAATTTGGTATCGGTCGGACTCTAGCAATATATTGCAAAAAGACACTTAAGTTACGACTGCTGTCTAAGTCTATTAACTGTGACGCAGAATTTATTCTTAGTGAAGTGTCTGATGGTGCATCTAAAGTTTTAATTGTGTGTGCGTACAATCCTCTCAAATGTTGCTCCCTTGATCCCCTTTTTGTTGAGTTGTCTGAACTGTTAGTTGAGTATGAACGTATTCTGATTTGTGGTGATTTCAATGTTAATTTATTAATTAATGACCCCAGCAGAAATAAACTATTTGACTGGTTAGAAGCTACAGGACTATGTGTGATTAATAACACAATACCAACTTAATTTTTTTTTTTTTTTTTTAATTGACTGGCACGACAGCCCGCTTACGCGAGACTAAGGCCTAGCTTCCCGCAACCACCCGTGTTGTGCGTGTGAATTTGTACGCGGGTGGAAGGGACCTACAGTTTTATGCCGGTTCCGAACGGCAGGTTGGGAGCTTTTTCATAAGCAATTTTTACTCTCAGAGGTTTGCCATTTCCAGCTGAGAGGACAGCCACCGAAAGAGAAAACGAGTTTTCCCGTTATTTTTTTTTAGGTGTTATTACAGGCAGTATTTGAACCTGAGGCTGCTGCCTTCGACTCGCGGTCCAACGCACTAACCAACTGAGCCACGGCGGCTGTCACACAATACCAACTAGGTATGCGAATAATGCCTTACCCAGCCTCCTTGACTACTTCATTACCACCGACCCGTCGCATATCTTGAAGTTCGAACAAATGTATTTCATTTCTGACCATGATTTAATATTTTGTACTTGGGATGTTGTGATGAATCGTTCTGACCTTAGTAATACTTTTGTATACCGTGATTTCAAATCGTTGAATGTCAACTACTTGCTTTCTGACTTGTGTAGTGTGGATTGGAATAAGTGTTGGTCTCTTGAAACTGTTGATAAAAAACTTGACTTCATTAATAACAACTTGAGTTTTTTTTTCAATCTACATGTTCCTTTCCGTACTTTCCATGTTGTAAATAGTTCATGCCCCTGGTTTAATGCTAAAGTACGTTTATCTATTCTATGCAATAATCTATCTCTATATCTATCTATATCTATATCTATGCAATAAGTTGGTAGGTCAGATACTGCTTGGTGTCATTATAAAGCTGCCCGTAATGAAGCAACAGCTACAATTAGACATGCAAAGCGTTGCTACAGCAATTCAAAGCTTGACCCTTCACTCCCATCTAGGAAACTATGGCGCAATCTAAAAAATTTGAAAATGCATGGCAAGGAAAACTCTGGTTGCGACTTGAATCCTAATGAGCTAAATGATTTCCTTATTGGTGCCAATGATAAAGATAGTCGCACTGTTTTGCCAACACATTTATCATCTTGTTGTGGTGTTAAAGAGAAATTCGAATTTATAGCAGTAAATGAGGCTGATGTGTTAAAGTAAATAATGGGTATTAAATCTAATGCAATTGGTGAGGATGGCATATCTTTAAAATTTGTCAAGCTTGTGTTACAATTTGTTATTGGCCCACTTACTCATGTAATAAATCACTGCTTCACTAGTTCTTGCTTTCCTACTGCGTGGAAAGAGCAGTTGTTTTGCCTGTTGCAAAAAAGTCGAATGCTTTTTGTCCTGGTGATTACAGGCCTGTTAGTATATTGCCAGCCTTTTCTAAGGTGTGCGAAAAGTTGATGGCAGTGCAAATCTCTACTTTCATACAAAAACACAACCTTCTTTCCCCTCTACAGTCTGGTTTTCGGCCTAGGCATAGTTGCTCTACTGCTATGGTAAAAATACTTGATGACATTAGACTTAAGTTTGACATTGGAGACTTGACAATTCTTTGTTTGCTTGATTGCTCAAAAGCCTTTGACTCGGACGATCATACTCTCCTGTGTGCAAAGCTTGAACATTATTTTGGTTTTAGTGGCAGTGTGTTGAAGCTTATAGCCAGTTATCTAGAGGGACGGACGCAAAAAGTTATATCTAACAAATCTATGTCTCAGTCTCGATTGGTATGTGCAGGTGTTCCACAAGGATCAGTCCTTGGTCCTCTGTTGTTTAGTCTCTTTGTCAACGACGTATTCTCTGTGTGCCAGTATCTGAATGTTTATGCACATGCAGATGATATTCAAATGCACCTGTCTAGCCGAATTAGCCTTGTTGAGGATTTGTGTTTCAAAATGAACAGTGATCTGTCTGCTATCTCTAAGTGGGCTACTGCCAATTATTTGTGTCTAAATACGTCTAAGTCCTATGTTGTGCCTATTTATCACGGCAGCTGCCGTGGCTCAGTTGGTTAGTGCGTTGGACCGCGAGTCGAAGGCAGCAACCTCAGGTTCAAATACTGCCTGTAATAACACCTAAAAAAAAATAACGGGAAAACTCGTTTTCTCTTTCGGTGGCTGTCCTCTCAGCTGGAAATGGCAAACCTCTGAGAGTAAAAATTGCTTATGAAAGAGCTCCCAACCTGCCGTTCGGAACCGGCATAAAACTGTAGGTCCCTTCCACCCGCGTACAAATTCACACGCACAACACGGGTGGTTGCGGGAAGCTAGACCTTAGTCTCGCGTAAGCGGGCTGTCGTGCCAATCAATTAATTAAATCATAGTGTAGTTCACCTTGACAGTATTCCTAAGTTATATTTAGGCTCTAGTGCGCTTACATTTACTGAAAAAATAAGAAATCTGGGATTTATTGTAAACCACAATCAGAGTTGTCGTGATCATATAAATGGGGTTGTGAGCAAGGTATATGCTACACTGCGTAAACTGAGTATCTCTGCTTCGTTTACCCCCTTGGAAACCAGGCGTAAGCTGGTTGTTCAGCTTATTGTCCCCTTATCGCCTACTCAGAGATTGTGTATGTAATGTAATGTAATGATTATGGGTTGGGCCAAGCCCTTACGCACCGCAACCTGAAAGGTTTATTGTGCCCCTTAAATCATCTGGTGTTTTATATGCTCAGGTATTGAATCAGACCTTTCTGCGATATTTGCATCAGGTCCTCTTCACCGAGGCTATGTTTCCCCAGAAACTTTGCACGTCTGTGTGTCAGGGCAGGACAGTTGGTGATAATGTGTTCCATTGTTTCATACGCTTCCTGGCAGAATCTGCAAGTTCTGCTGTCGGTAAGACCAAGTTTGTAGAGGTGGTTGTTACAGAAAAAGTGGCCTGTTGCAGCACCGCATAGGGTCCTAAGTTGGTTTCTGTTGAGGTCTAGAGCGGAGATAGCTCTCTCTCTGTTGAAGTTTAGGTACTTTTTGGAGTGGTGTAGACCTTCCAAGTTGTTCCAGTATTTCTGTTTATGTTTTTGCGTCCAGTTTTGAATGTCCTGTTTCAGGTCTTTTTTGCTAAAACCGAACATCGGGGCTGGCCCTATGAATGGGCTCTCGCTCCATTTTTGGCGTGTGCATCCGCCATTTCATTGCCTTCATGGCCCTCATGCCCCGGTATCCAAACCAAAACTACACGGTTCCGTGTACCTAGGTTGTTGAGCTCCTTGTGGCAGTCCAAGAGTGTTTTCGATGAGAAAGAGTAGCTGTCTAAAGCTTTTAAAACTGAAAGGCTATCCGAGAGTATTGTAATTTTTGCTCTTTTGGGTTTGCCTTTGGTGATGATCCGAACTGCCTTTATTATTGCAAAGAGTTCAGCTTGAAATATGGACGTGTCGTTGCTTAATGAAAAGAATGTTTTGACTGTTGGTCCCACTATGCCAGCTCCTACACCAGCAGAGGTTTTGGAGCCATCGGTGTACCATTTTTGTGAGTCGTCGTTTAACCATACTGGATTGCTGCCCCACATCTCCCTAGTCGGGAAGATTATAGTGTACTTCTTCACGTGACTAAGTTGAGGATCTATGAGGTCAAGGCAAGCTGCTTTATAGAGAGTATTCTCTATTTGGTTTAGTATTCCCAGGTGACCTGTGAGGTCAGAGATTGTGTATAGTAAGCTTGGTTCCGTGTCTTTGCATAAAGTTAACGTCGCATTTAATAATGCCACGCGATATGTCTACGGACTCAAAAGGTATGAGCACATTTCCCTTTGGCAGAATAAGGTACTAGGCTGTAGTATTGAAAATTACCTATCTGCTAAAAACTGCATATTTATCTACAGACTAATGGAGTGGAAAACCCCTCACTATTTGTTCGAAAAGCTCATACCTTTCAGGTCCAGGAGACACCACAATTTTATTGTCCCAGAATATAACTTCTTAACATTATAAAGAGTAAAAATTGCTTATGAAAAAGCTCCCAACCTGCCGTTCGGAACCGGCATAAAACTGTAGGTCCCTCCAACCCGTGTACAAAATCACACGCACAACACGGGTAGTTGCGGGAAGCTAGGCCTTAGTCTCGCGTAAGCGGGCTGTCGTGCCAGTCAATTAATGAATTAATTAACATCATCAAGACTATTTTTCATTAACGCCGTGAGGGTCTGGAACTCGGTTCCTGAGGTCATAAGGGCGGGGCTGAGCAGGAACAACTTTAAGACAAAAATTTATGAGTATTTTAAAGCACTTCAATCACAGGGTACCAAGGTACTTCTGTGTTGGATGCAAGTCACCTCTTCTTCTTCTCCTTCTTCTTTATGTATTCTCCTCTTTCATCTCTAATTTTCCTACTATTTTTGTCTTCTACTTTTAGATGTAAGGTTAAATATATTATTATTGTTATTAGATTTAAGTTTTGCTTTCATTCCTGTTGTGGTGGTCAAAAAGTCCGGATGAGTGTGTGTATATGTCGAGTGTAAGTTTTGGCCTATGTTTATTCGGCGGGCCGCGCCAATATCGTGTGGCTCCGAAAAGCCGATCTTATGAACTTCAAGTAGAAATAAAACAATGCCACCAGGCACTTTGCTTATAGTACAAGAAGTTGAGTTTATTTCGAATTTTTGGGACTTATATACTAAATTATAACTGTTATACTCTAATTGCATTTCCAGGGCTCCGCCTCCCTTTCCACGATATTTTTCGTTTGACCAATCATCGACCTGGGTCACTTCTTCTGCGTCAGCACATTTGAAATTGGGTCAGTGGCCGGCGCTAAACGGCCTCGGATATTTTCCGATCGTTTCCCACGCCGCCAAAGGGTTGGCATAATGCACGCTGCATTGCACTGCGGTAGGTGGCATCATATGTCACTCCGCTCGCTCAAGTGGTTGCGCAATAGCGCACCGTGGCAACTTCAAGTGCAGCCATTTGACACCAGCGAATTTGTGTGCGCAAGTGTTTTGGTCGGCATGAGTGATTGCGTACTATCACTACATGTAATGTTATGGTCGGCATAGATGGTTGGGTAGTACCACTACACTGTAAAATGTATTAATGATGTAAGGTTAAATATATTATTATTGTTATTAGATTTAAGTTTTGCTTTCATTCCTGTAAAATTTATTAATGATTGATGTGCATTTAAAAGACTTAGTTCTTATATTGTACAAATGTGTAACTTTTTTCTAAATAAATAAAATAAAATAAATTCGTTCTGCTCCAAAACCGACACAAACAACGCAATTACATGCCAGGAAAAACGTGGTATCTCTCCAAAAAAACGACCGGCAATGCAGTTTGTTTTTCTAACATTAAATGCATTACGAAAACATTAGTATATATTTCTGGAGTACTGAAAGTCAATTTTAAATTTTGTGCTATTTTAGCGACAACAAAAATAAAGGTTGATCGAACTGACACAAATAAATTGACACTTTGACAATTACTACTCAGAGAAATAAGTGTACGTCATCTACCTGGTACACTTTATTGATTTCACTATGGGTTAAACTAAGTTTAAACTGTCAACTGCCAGTTGACAGTCTGACAGTTCATTTATTTTGGAAATTTGAAAAGCGCAATTACAATTTTCGATATAAAATAAATATAATTCGACCAAAAATAGCAATGAGTGGGCAAATTCGTGACGAGGAAGATGATAGCGATGCAGAAATGTTTGATGTGTTAAATAATACGGTGATGAGAAGATTAGAAATCGTGAGAATGCCGGACCATTTCTATTTATTTGGGCGACAGGGACTTTTACGGTCGCTTGCGCATGAGCAAAGCTTCTGCTTATAATATTTTACAGCTCATCGGTCCTCATATAAAGCATCCTACACTTGTGTATTTCCCCCTTACAAGTACAAGAAGCCTTTCATTTTCCCGAGACGGAAAATTTGCTCTACGTTTGCTTATTTTGAATTTTTTGATGAAGTAAATTTTTTGAGCGCAAAGAATTTATTTACATACGAATGACAATCAAAACAAATTATTATCTAGATAAAAATATTGCCAGTATTGCCACACTCAAACGACTAAATATTGATCCAGTTAAACTACTACTGAAAAACTGCTTTGTCGTTTAACCCTTTCCGTCATGAAAATAAACCCGTTCTGTATGAATTATATGGGCTGTAGTCCAATATATTGGACATTGTGACTGAAAGGGTTAAACTAAGTTTAAATGTAAACGAAGTTCAAGCAAACTACGTTTGAACTGGGTTTAAACTCGGACTGAAAAATTTGCCCTTAACCCTTTCCGACATGAAAATAAACCCGTTCTGTATGAATTGTATGGGCTGTAGCCCAATATATTGGACATTGTGACTGAAAGGGTTAATGTGCATCGAGGCATAGAAGTTGATCCTACCAACATTTTAGACGAGCTTGCAAAAAAGCGTAAGCGTAAACTGTGTTTTGCGTTATAAGCAAAATACATGTATATATCTTTTTAATTAATATCTTTATAATAAATACATACACATAAACATTTATGAATATTAAAAAATTACTTACTAAACCCCGCCCCCCCCCCCGAAATATTTTTCAGACGTCAGTTCGACAGACTACACAGATTACATGAAGAATCTAACCAGTTGCTCAACATATTGCACAAGCCGCATCACCATATCTTTATCTAGTGTGGCTCTCGTATGCACAATTATTCTGCTATTGCTAGCAGTTTGGTACTGGCAATCTAAACGACGACCAACGACAGCAAATGAGAAACCTGAAATCACACCCCCGGAACCCGCCCCTAGAAGACTATCAACAGCAGACTTCACTGTCAATAAATATATAGTTGAACAGTCGTTCAACGGGGGGCAGGATGTTTGTGTGTTTATATAAGCAGACATTGACCACTGCATTGCAATACGATACTATTGCAAGTTAGGCAGCAAAAGTGATTCAGTGTCCGAGACATTGACCGCTGTAATAAAGGCTGTCCACACCACAATTTGGTCACTTTAAATTGTATATAAAATAAAACCCATTGATATTTTTCTAAAAAAAATTTTTTTATTTGTAACTAGATACCTTAAAGAAATGTTACATAACATAAGTTTTAATATATTATTTTTCGTATGCTACTAGGCGCACTTTTTGCCGAACTGTTCCCATAATTTTTTGCACGAGGTCCTGCGTGACTTTTTTTGACGCCCACAACCATTTCGAACGGAACTCTTTTTCTCTTCACTCCATTATCCTTATACCATTTTAGGACGTCTCGAGCATAGTGACAACTAGCGAGATCGGGCCAAAACAGAGTACTCACATTATGGCTTTTTATAAAGGGCAGAACACGATTTTCCAAGCACTCCTTTTTGTAAATCTCTGCATTTATTGTGCCCGATGTAATGTGTGGAGACCGCCGACGAAGAGAATCTGATTGATCTCTGAGTCAGCGGCTCACTCCCCCTCCCACACGCACGCACACGCACCTACACGCACACGCACATCTATAAACTATCTTCTCTTATCCTTCACCCACTTTCTTCCCACTCCTAAAATGAATTGTGTCCCCGGTTTCCTACTCCCTTAGCTTTAAGATCACATTTATAAAGTTAGTTATTAAGAACGATTCAAAGCGATCGCACGCCACAATAAACCGCCTCGCAACCCCAAACTCCGCCGCCTAACTTTATTTCATTTTCCAACGGAAAAGACATGGTCCTTCGAGCCGCGAACCCGCGCCGCGCTTAAACATTTAAAAAAACAATCACAAACCACAGTGAACAAAGGAAAAAAGTGAAAAATAAAAAAAAAGTGACACACACAGTGAACAAAAATTACACAGGGATACAAAGCTAACAAAGAACAAAAAAAAAATATATATATTACACAAGTACACAAATTTGACAGTGCATAGTGAACAAAAAAAAAAAAAACCCCACCACAAATAGCAGTGCGCAGTACACACAAAAAAAAATTATTATTAAACAAAAAGCACACAAATTACACCAAGTACATGAAAACACCACTACAAAAAAGGGAAAACAGAAGGAAAATACAAGTGTAGTGAGCAAAACAAAGTTATAAAAGTTAAAAAAAAATCACAAAATCACAACAAAAAAAAAAAAAAAGAAAGTGTAGTGCAAAAATTGGAACATACAATTACACATCAAAAAGTTCCATACATACATAACACAACCCAAAAAAAAAAAAAAAAAAAACAGTGTAAAAAAAAAAAAAAAAAAACAAAGTGGAAGACAAAAGTGACGGCGACGAGCACACAAGGCAGCGGAAAAAGACAGCAACAGCAACAACCACACAGGCGCAGCGACAACAGCAGCACCAGCCGATCCAGCCACCACCGTGCCAGACAGCGCAGATCACCCAGTAGGACACGTCGCGCCACCCTCAGAAAACACGGTTTGCGATTCCCCCCCAAAAAAAGGATGTCAAGTAAGTGACCAAAACCCCCTTTGGTTCCCCTCCCAAAAAAACGATAAAAACATCGGTAAATCATACCGTAATTAATTTTTCTTAAAAATAAATTACGGTGTGTAAGCGGACGTTACAAAAGCGCCGTTGGTAAATCGTTCGATTTACCGCGCTAACGTTCCGCTTGAGCACATAGGTACTTCGGTACCTATTTCCCGTTTGCTCTTTGCCGCCCATTTCCCCTTCGTTGCCAACCGCTGGCACATAAGCAACGGGCTTGGCATAGGAAGAAGAGCAATACATGCCAACAAATCTCCGTTGGATGGTTATTGCCTCTTGCCTTCTTCCATCCTTCTTTGGTGTTTGTATGCGCAGCCCCATTGTGCATATAAACATTGAAGTCGAATCCAGCGCAACATACATCGCAACATCCCGCGCAACATACAGCGCAACATCTCGCGCAACATCTAGCGCAACATCCCGCGCAGCATCCAGTGCAACATTCAGTGCGCAACATTCGGTGCAACATTTGTATTGTGTTGACGCCACGCACCCTCACCTCACCAAACAAAATAATTTTTTGGGGAAAATTTTTCCATTGAAAATTAATTTCCTTTTTTTTCTCCCCCCGTGTAAATAGTTGGAAATTTTTTTTTTCTAAAAACATTTATGCACTCTTCCCGTAGTGATAATTTGTAGTTAGAAAAATTGACTTATACTATTTGAAAATTTTAAATTTTGTAGAGTAGTCATTTCCAGCTGTCTTACTTCCTTGTGTACACTTTGGCCCTCATCCTCGTAGTGGCAAGCTGTACACTTGGAAAAATTTGTAAAATTTTTTGAATTTTTCTAAAATTTTTTTTTCTCTTGACATTCTCGAAATCTCTTGTCGATTGGCCCTCAATCCCGCAGCGGCAATCGATTAATTTTCTCGTGTGTATTTTGGCCCTCAAACTCGCAGTGGCAATTTACAAACTTTAAAAATTTGAAAAATTTTTTTTTGGAATTTTCGGAAATTTAATTTCGCAATTCTCGCGACGTATCCGATTGGCCCTTAATCTCGCAGCGGCAATCGAGGTATTTTCTTGTGTACATTTGGCCCTCAACCTCGCAGTGGCAATCTGTACACTTGAAAAAATTTTTTTTGGAAATTTTTTTGATTTTCAAAATTTTCGGTATTGTGTTGTGTATCAAGTGGCCCTCAATCTCGTAGCGGCAATTGATACACTTTCAAAATTTATTTGTGAATATACACTTTGCTAACGATACAAATAGTTTTGGTCACAATAAGTTTTGAAAAAGACACATAACAATTTTTTTTGAAATTTTCTCGATTCTCGTGAAAAAACGATTCACTCAATTCTCAATCAAAGTGTTATCACACAACGCAATCCCGCCGTTGATCCCTGATACACTGAGAAAAATTTTCGGTTCTAGATTTATTTTTAGAACCACTCGTTTACATCTCAGCACTAAACAAATTTAGCCAGTGGCAACCCACAGACAATTTGTTTAAAAATTTTTTTAATAAAAATTTCTCAACTCAAAGCTGAATTGCTCTCATTTCTCGATTAAAAGTGTTATCATACAACGCAATCCCGCTGTTGATCCCTGATACACTGAGAAAAATTTTCAGTCTCAAATTTATTTTGAACTACTAGTACTGAAACATTCATTTCGGTATCCACACTCAACGAGTTCAGTCAGTGGTTCTCAAACCCACCGACACACTTTTTTTAAATTTGTATTTCTCAAAAAATTTTTTCTCCTCAACTCAGTGCTGAATTTTTGTAATTTCTCATACGAAGGTGTTATCATACAACGCAATCCCGCCGTTGATCCCTGATACCCTGAGAACAATTTTCAGTTTCAAGTTTATTTGGAACTCGCTTAGGAATATTTATTTCGGTTTTCTCCCATAAACCATTGCATTCAGTGCTTTTCCAATACACTGAAAGAAATAAATATTAGGTTCGCTCTTTACTTGGAAATTTAAAACCAACACAATGCCAGGAAACGACAGCGACAATCCTCTAAGCACCAAAGAAACTGCCAGAACTTCGAGAGCCGCTTCAAAAGCGGAAGTGGAAAATAAAATTGACTTAACGATTCGTAAGTTTATTTTCGAAACCGACCGGCTCATCACATTCTGTACAAAATGGTCGTCAATCCCCGTCGAGGACCAAACAGAATCACTGATGGAAGTTCAACTCCAAGAGCTTGAGCAAAACTGGGCGCGTGTACTGCAGACATACGAAGATGCGTATTTGTCTGATTCATACAGTATGTACAAAAAGTCAATCGACCAAAAATATAGTGCATGCAGTGAAAACTTCCAAAACTGCAAAGCTCAATTATCTGATCTGCTAAAGGCTCAACGAGCAACCTCTGCTTCGGTTTCTGCACCTCGTGCAGACTTAGTTCCTCAAACCGATTCTTCAGGTATCTGCCTAAAAGTTCCCGCCTGCGATACTGAAGTTTTTTATGGAGGATATGAAGAATGGCCTTCCTTTAGGGATATGTTTACTGCGGTTTATATAAACCACCCCAAATTGACCCCCGCACAAAAATTGCATCACCTCCGATACAAGACGAAAGGCACAGCGGGTGCTATCGTCAAACAATATCCTCTGAGCAACGAAAATTTTAAATTGGCCTGGGATGCACTCAAAGCTCGGTATGAGAACCGACGCATCTTAGTTGATAACCAGATCAAAGCGCTGTTGAATATTTCTCCTGTCACGTCAGAAAATAGCGCTGCCATTCAAAAAATTCAAAACACAATAAACAATTGCTTGTCTGTTCTGAGTGCACAAAAGGTTTCGATAGACAACTGGGATCCAATCCTAGTCTTCATTTGCTCTTCGAAATTACCCGAAGAGACCATAGCTCTGTGGGAGCAATCGCTTACGTCCCGAAAAGAGCTCCCCACATGGTCGCAAATGAACTCGTTCCTCACGAATAGGTATGAAGTGGTGGAAAGGTTAAGCGCGTATAAGCCCAAACCTCCTCGGGCTACGCAACCCAACCTCTCCTTTAACAAACCGCAAACCAAGACTCAAACGTTTCATTCAGAAACCGGCAAGTCGTTCACTTGCAATCTATGCAAGTCGAACCACCCACTCAAAATTTGCCAAAAATTCAAGTCACTTTCAGTGCAAGACAGAGTCAAGTTTGTTAAAGAGAACAATTATTGTGAAAACTGCCTGGCATATTCTCATTTACGTAGTGAATGCCCCAGCAATTTTTCATGCGTTTACTGCCAAAGAAAGCATCATTCGATGCTACACTTTCCGACGAGCAATCAAACGCATAAGCCAACTCCCCGGCCCCAAAAGGCAGTGGCTCAAACCACAATAACTCGGCCGAGTGGTCACGAAGAACCCTCCCCAAGCCGAAAGTCCTCCACTTCAAAAGATCAGCCACAAGATCGACATACATGTACCTGCAGTCATGAACAGACTCATGCTCATCATTCGAGCACTAGAGCGAAAACGCTTCTCCCCACAGCAATTGTGTCCATTGTCCATTTAGGAGAAATTCATAAGGTCCGAGCCCTCATAGATCCCGGCTCTCAAAAAACATTCATTTCGTCCAGAATTCAAAGGACTTTGAATCTGCCCACAAGGGAAATTAATTATGAAATCTCGGGCCTAGGTGGCAAGGTCGTCCAAAATGCCAATAAAATTTGTACAATAACACTCTGCGGCTTGGACGACCACCCCCAAATTGAAGCTCAAGCCATCATCCTCCCGCAACTCACACACTTTTTACCAACCTTCACGGTAAAAGAGCCTGATTGGATGAAATACTCCAAACTCGAATTAGCAGATCCAAACTGTTTCCGCCCATCTAGAATAGATCTCGTGATAGGTAGCGATTTGACCCCACAAATTCTGCAAGAAGGCCTTCAACAAAATTACGGAGACAGTCTTCTGGCCCAAAAGTCAATATTCGGGTGGATTCTCAGCGGTCCCATTAGAGAATCGATTTCAACATTTTCGACGCAAGTCAAAGAAGTCAACACCGAATGTCTCGACACTCTTCTGAGGAAGTTTTGGGAACAGGAAGAAATTCTTGACTCACCCACCACATCTGAGGACGACCGCTTTTGCGAACAACTCTATAAAGAGACAACGTTCCGAAACCCCGACGGTCGGTATGTCGTAAGGCTCCCCTTCAAAAAGAGCTTTCCCGAAACTTCGGCCCTAGGCCATACTCGGACAGCTGCCTTGCGACAATTCTTAAGTGTAGAGCGGACACTAGAGAAAAAAGGGGATCTCAAAACTACATACTCAGATGTATTAAACGAGTATCTCACCCTCGGCCACATGGAATCCACATCCTCTTGTGAGATTATAAGTGACGGTAAATATTTTTCATTTTACCTACCTCACCATGCGGTTATTCGCCCAGAAAAGAAGACTACCAAAGTGCGAGTAGTTTTCAACGCCTCAAAAGCATCAAGCTCTGGATGCTCATTAAATGATGTACTTCACATCGGCCCTACTCTTCAAAACGATCTTATGCTGTTACTCTTAAGATGGCGTCTCTATAAGTTCGTTTTCAACGGCGACATTGAAAAAATGTACCGCCAAATTCTCGTACATAAAGATGACCAAGATTTTCAACGAATTCTCTTCCGTCGGTGTTCACATAAACCGGTGGAAGATTTCAAACTCAAAACAGTCACATTTGGTGTGAACTGTGCCCCTTACTTGGCCATCCGTACACTTCAGCAGTTAGCATATGATTCCAAAGATAAATGGCCTCTTGCGGCTCAAATCATACTCGATGAAACATATGTTGACGACATACTCTCAGGCAGTCACGATCTTGACACGGCTATCAACTCCTTAGATCAGCTCGTTAAAACTCTCAATTCCGCAGGGTTACCCCTCAAAAAGATCACTGCCAACAACTCGAAACTCCTCGAGAAAATCCCCCCCGAAAATCTGTTAGATTCCGATTTTTTGCGATTCCAAACCACAAGTTCTACGAAAACTCTTGGAATTCGCTGGAATGCGCTTTCAGATTCTTTTTCGTACACCTTTGACCCAATTTCCAATTCAATGTCGGTCACAAAGAGACAGATCCTCTCAGCTGTCGCGAAACTTTTTGACCCGGCAGGGTGGCTATCGCCCATTATGATTCAAGCAAAAATGCTTCTCCAACAACTCTGGTTGGAAGGAACAGACTGGGATGAGTGCGTAAAACCACAATCACTTCACAAGTGGCACGCATTCATCGACAATTTATCATCCATCGACAAAATCGAAATTCCGCGCTGGGTTCAGTTCTCCCCAAGCGTTCAAATCCAACTTCACGGATTCTGCGACGCCTCTGAAAAGGCATATTGTGCATGCATATATGTACGAACCCATGCCGACCATGCAAGCGCTTCGTCGCATCTCTTGGCAGCCAAAAGCAAAGTCGCTCCTCTGCAGACAATAAGCTTGCCACGCCTAGAATTGTGCGGCGCCCTGCTACTATCCAAGCTGGTGAAACAAGTACGAACTCACCTTGGTTTTCAGACTTACAACTTAACACTCTGGTCTGACTCGTCCATCGTACTCGCATGGCTCGAGAAACCACCCCATACTTGGAAAACGTATGTAGCAAACCGCACCACTAAAATTCTCCATAATGTGAGCAATGCAACTTGGCGTCATGTTTCCAGTTCTGACAATCCCGCAGATCTCGGTACACGCGGATGCAAACCGCAAGATATGATTGCCAACACATTATGGTGGCACGGCCCCAGTTGGCTCCGAGACGATCCCCAATCATGGCCCAAAGAAGAGCCTCGTCAGACTCAGGCTCCAGAAAAGCGGAAAATCGAAAGCCTCCACACGCTTGAAGTCGAGGATGTACTTAATAGGTTTTCGAAATTCTCGCAAGCTCTCAGAATTCTCGGTTACATGTTCCGATTCATCGACAGGGCTCGCAACGTCCCCATCTCAATTGGTGCGTTAACTCACCTGGAAATAAAGAGGGTGAAAACACGGCTTATCTCCCTCGCGCAATGCCATCACTTCCCCGATGAACATGCTGCGCTCTCATCCTCTAAAGTTATCTCTCGAAAAAGCTCCTTACTCACTCTAAATCCTTTCATGGATAAAGAAGGGCTTATTAGGGTCAATGGTCGCCTCGCGCACTCAGGTCTCACTTATAATGAGCGACACCCAATTATCATTCCCGATAACTCTCGTCTCTGCACGTTGTATTTGGACTTTCTGCATATCATCCTCTTGCATGCAGAGAAACAGCTAATGGTCCGTATGGTTCAGCAAGAATATTATATTCCCCGGCTGAAAATCAAGGTCAAGAAATGCATTTTTCAATGCAAGACCTGCACCATTTATAAGCAGCGCGTACGGTCTCAAATTATGGCTGCTCTTCCTCCCGAGCGGTGTACATTTTCGTTACCGTTCTCCATCACCGGAGTCGATTTTGCTGGCCCTTTTCAAGTAAAATCATCCACTCTCCGTCGTGCTGCCTTTCTCAAAGCCTATGTCTGCGTCTTCGTCTGCTTCTCCACTAAGGCGATTCATCTCGAACTCTGCTCAGATCTCACCACTGACGCATTTCGAGCTGCTTTCGCAAGATTCGTCGGCCGACGAGGCCTCCCCAGCAAAATAATGTCAGACAACGGCAGAACATTTATTGGTGCACAACGTGCAATAAGCAAGGATCTCGCGCGATTTCTAAAAGAAACGTCAGTCGACATCGCTAACAAATATGTCACTCACGGTCTCGAGTGGCAGTTTATTCCCCCCAGTGCTCCCCACATGGGCGGTCTTTGGGAAGCCGGAGTGAAGAGCTTCAAAATTCACTTGACCAAAGTCGCCGGCACTCATAAGTTTACTTCCGAGGAATTTTCAACCCTCCTCATTCGCATTGAAGCGGTCCTCAATTCGCGGCCGCTTTCCCCAATGTCGCAAGACCCCGCCGATCTTCAGGCCTTAACTTCTGGTCACTTTCTCCGCGGAGCCCCGTTGCTGGCACCCCCTGAACCCAACGCGGAGGGTCTATCACTCGCCAATCGTTGGCAAAAGCTGAAGGTGCTTCATCACCAATTTAGTAGACGGTGGCGGGAGGAGTATCTTAAAGAACTCCATAAGCGACAGAAATGGAAATGCCCCCAGACGGAAGTCTCTGAAGGCCAGCTCGTCGTCATCAAAGACGAGCTCCTTCCTCCCCATGAGTGGCGCCTCGGGCGCATAGTTAAACTGTATCGGGGGGCGGATAATCACATCCGAGTCGCTGACGTCAAAACCCAGAATGGAATTTTGACAAGACCAATTGTTAAACTCTGCGTGTTACCCCCCACATGACCGCAGAAAGAAATTTCATTCCCCCTCCTCACTCAACATCACCGGCAGCATAACATTAATGTTTCCTCTATCTTTCAGACACCGAGTCCACGAAGGAGGCGTACCGGAAGTGTCTGGTATGCGAGCGCCACCACGCCCTGCGGAACTGCCAGACGTTCCAGAAGATGGCGCCGGCGGAGCGGCTAGATGCGGTACGCTCCAACCTTTATTGCGTCAACTGCTTCGCCCGCTCGCACACGACGGGCGAATGTTCGTCATCCCAGAGCTGCCACAAGTGTGGGTTGGGGCACCACACGTTGCTGCACCGGGCCATGCCGGCTCGTCAGCGCCTCGGCACAGCTCGGCGGCGTCCGGCCCCCCCCACAAAGCGCCACGCGACGCGCCAACCGGCGTCAGCAACGCGGCGCCAAACACCGGCGCTTCCAGCCAGTCGCCACGCAGCGACTCAACCGGCCCCATCAACGCGGCGCCAGCTCAAGAACGCGACCAGGCGCCCACAAGTACAACCACCTTGCGCCACATGTCGGTGTCGCCAGAGCCAGCCGCCGCGCAAGACGGCGACGAAAGCGAAGAAGGCCAACAAGGGCCGACAAGCTGCCGCGACTGCGCAGCTATTGAAGACAGCGGTCTCAACGTTGGAGCAGCTGGGTCGCGCACTCAAGGTTGCACTCGTGCAAGGGGGGCGCGATGTGGAGACCGCCGACGAAGAGAATCTAATTGATCTCTGAGTCGGCGGCTCACTCCCCCTCCCACACGCACGCACACGCACCTACACGCACACGCACATCTATAAACTATCTTCTCTTATCCTTCACCCACTTTCTTCCCACTCCTAAAATGAATTGTGTCCCCGGTTTCCTACTCCCTTAGCTTTAAGATCACATTTATAAAGTTAGTTATTAAGAACGATTCAAAGCGATCGCACGCCACAATAAACCGCCTCGCAACCCCAAACTCCGCCGCCTAACTTTATTTCATTTTCCAACGGAAAAGAAAAGGATCCGTCTCCTACCACAGGAGCAAATCGCTTGCCAAGCCATCAGTTTTTGTGGAAATTTGGAACTTTTTTTATTTTTACGTCATCAGGTGCATCTTGTCGAGATGCAGCAGTGTATCAGTGTAGTATTTAAAATTCTTAAAACAGTATGTTTCGTCATCCATTACAACACATTGAAATTTGGTCAATTGTGTTTCATAAAGTTTTCTGCATCGCTGTTTTGCTGTCAAATTTTGTTTGGCGTTGCGATCGGGCACTACTTGAGCTTTATAAGTTTTCAAACCTTCTTTTTCTTTTACTTTTTGTACAAATGATTTCGACATGCGAATTTTTTTTGCTACTGCACGAGTGGATATCCTTGGATCCTTTTTAAACTCATGTTTCACTTTTTTTGCGCTGCGAATATCGGTTTGGTTATTGTTTCCACCACTTCCTTTTTTCCGGTCTAAGCACAAACGATCATTAAAGTGTTTTAACACACTTATCACCGTGGATGGTGCGAAATTTAGTTTTTTCGCAATTTTTCGTGCGCTTTGTTGTCTGTTAGAATTGAATTCGTGCAAAATCAATTTTCGCTTCTCCAATTAGCTTGCCATTTTAAAAGAATCAAAGAACTAAATGAGAATTATTTTAATGGAGGACTTACATTTAAATCATTTTTTTGAAAAATTAGTCGTAACATCAGGCACGGGAGTTATGGACATGTCCGCCACCTCAGATATAACCCAAAATGTGTTACTGATAATGTTTAGTGCACTAAATAAATACAGTCTGTGCACTAAACAAACGATATCAGTTCATAGGAAAAGTGCTTAGCGGAAAATGTAACGCTGCACTAATGATAAGTAATTAGGCTGTCTCCAGCATTAGTCGTAAGAGACAAAACAGTGCCTGCGCTGCACTGATAGTAAGTAAGAAATAGCAGGTAGTCGAAGTTGTAGAGTGCAGTTTTGATGCACAAAACTGGCATTCTGGATCCACCAGTCTCGGGCGGCAGTCGATCCACGACTCCGTCCTTAAATAAAGTTATTGAGGAAAAGAATAAATCTTTAACCTTCAGATAAAAAATTAACTCGGGGGTGTTTTTTAGTGACCAAATTTTGGTGTGGACAGCCTTTATTTATGCAAGTTAGGCATTTTTACCTCTTTGTTATTATTCTTAGCATATTGTGCATTTATGCAATTTTGTTATTTTGGGTTTTGTATTTATGTATATTTTGACATGTAAGCAATATTGTCAATATAAATAAGGGTTCAATAATCAATAAAGAGTCAGTGATAACACAACTTCACAGCGTTTCACTACCATTGTTCTTCAAGGCGACACAGTTCAAGTACTGTTTTCGCACCGTGCTTACACTCTGGTGATACGACCAGAAGTGATACTACCATTGTTCTTCAAGGCGACGCAGTTCAAGTACTGTTTTCGCACCGTGCTCACACTCTGGTGATACGACCAGAAGTGATATTTACTTATATAAACAGTGCTTTTCCAATACACTGAAAGGAATAAATATTAGGTTCGCTCTTTACTTGGAAATCTCAAACTAATCCAATGCCAGGAAACGATAGCGATAATCCTCTAAGCACCAAAGAAACTACCAGAACTTCGAGAGCCGCTTCAAAAGCGGAAGTAGAAAATAAAATTGACTTAACGATTCGTAAGTTTATTTTCGAAACCGACCGGCTCGTCACATTCTGTATAAAATGGTCGTCAATCCCCGTCGAAAACCAAACAGAATCACTGATTGAAGTTTAACTCCAAGAGCTTGAGCAAAACTGGGCGCGTGTACTGTAGACATACCAAGATGCGTATTTGTCTGACTCATACAGTACTTACAAAAAGTCAATCGACCAAAAATATAGTGCATGCAGTGAAAACTTCCAGAACTGCAAAGTTCAATTGACTGACCTGCTGAAGGCTCAACGGGCAACTTCCGGTTCGATTTCTGCACCTCGAGCAGACTTAGGTTCTCAAATCGATTTTTCAGGTATCTGCTTAAAAGTTCCCGCCTGCGATACTGAAGTTTTTTTAGGGAGGATTGAAGAATGGTCTTCCTTTAGGGATGTTTACTGCGGTTTATATAAACCACCCTATATTGACCCCGCACAAAAATTGTATCACCTCCGATCAGTAGCGGCTTAATGGGGGGGGGGGGCGGAGGGGCGGACCTCCCCGGGCCCCGGGCTGCGGGGGGCCCCCGAGAGAAGCTTGTATGTATATAAAAATTTAAAGTTTTTCAAAACTGAAATTTTTAAAAAACTATTTGCGCTCCACAATGGTTGTTGAAAGGTTGTTTGTCACTTTTATCAATTGAAAGAGACACAGTATCGAAAATTGACTTTGAAATTGCAATAACAAATTCAGTTCAATAAAAGCAAGAAAACATCCTTTCTAAATAACAATTGTTTGCAAATTTTCAAAAAATTTTCCCTCGAAGATTGTAATATTTAATTCTTAACTTAAAATTTTGTGTAAAGTATGCAAATAAAAAAATTCTATATTAAGTTAAAAATTAAATATCGCAATCTTAGGGTTTGCTTGTAAACTAGTGCGATTTACGCAATTACTTAGGTTAGGTTAGGTTAGGTTGCGGTGGCTGCCTTTGTATGAGACACACTTAGGCCTCTTAACGGGCCCGTTGTGATACCACAGATTCCACCCGTTTGAAATGCGTATGCAACACTGTTTTTTTCAACATGTGATAGAACACACATTTCAAACGGATGGGGAAAGGGAGGGGAGGGGAGGGGACCTACAGTTTAACGCCGAATCCGAACGGCGATTGGCAGTTTTTTCATTCACACTTGAAGGTTTTGCCATTGCCTGCCAAGAGCGCACTTGTGCGATTCTTGTAATTCTCATTCCCTTCAGGTTGATAGCGATAGAAGTGGATGAGTGTTTTTTCCAGTCCAAGCCAGGAATCGAACCCGGGGCGCTCGGTATGAGAAGCCAGCGCGCTACCCGCTGAGCTATCGAAGCCGACACGCAACTACTTAACCTCATTAAACTGTGTAGACGTCAAACAAATTTACAGTTATTATTATTATTTCTATAATTATTGGTTGGATAACAACATATCGTCCCGGAAATCCGGTTTTCTTCTTTGATAGACTCTTTTACGAAAGCAATTCTATGCTCCTTGTCAGTAAGCTACTGCTACTAGGTTTTATAAAATATTTCTGTATATTTCTAAACTACTCGACACGAAAAACGCACCTAAAAATAAAAGTGTTTTATAGACTGGAACTTTGAAATAGAATAAAATTTAGATGTATGAATCTACAGACTGAAATCCAAATCATGTATGTTTTCCCTACCTGACATATTTTGGTCCTGAAACTTCAAAATTGAAAATTTAGTTAAAAGGATGTCTTTCATTTGGTACCCATATTTCCATCATTGCACAACCGCATATATTTAAAAATATATTTGAAATGTGTATGTCCTTAAAATTTTCAAGTTTATTAAAAAGGACTTTGGGCCAGAAAATGAAAAACTGACTATGCCAGATTACTAAAAATGATCTCTAATTTGACGTCTATATTCAAATTTGGATGGGTCTCGGCAAAAAAAAAAATTTTTCGCACAGTGTAATAAATGTAAAGTTGGTGTTTTTACTCACTGCATCATAACTTTGTCATTTTTCTTTCAATTCTATTGATGTTAGGCTTAATATTTGCTCAAGTAATATATTTGCTCAAAAAATATATAATAATAATATAATATATCTTTCATCTTAGATTTTAAAACTAGGGGCACATAATTTTTTTTATCCATCAAAAAAAAAAATTATTCGAAAATTTATGATTTTTTGAGGGGAAGTTATTTCCCCAAAGGAAAGTTGTAACAAATGTGAATTTTTCCGACCAAAAAATCATAAATTTTCGAATATTTTTTTTTATGGATAAAAAAAATTATCTCCCCTAGTTTCGAAAATTTATGATTTTTTGGTCGGAAAAATTCACTGTGTTACAACTTTCCTTTGGGGAAGTTACTTGTCAAATCTCATCTGATTTGAACAATCTATATATCACTAAAAAGGCTAAGGTATTATCTTCTTCTTGAACGACGGACAGCTCGTGGTAATCAGATAATTCTTTCAGGAGATATGTGCTCATAACTGAAACAACAGGAAAAAACTCGTTTTCGAAGATTTTTTGAAAACGCTTCTTTTTTTTTCAGTTTCGTGTTCAGTGGCCAAAGTTAGTCTAGAAAACACTTTATCTATGCACGCGATTGGCCCATTTTTTGTCGAGTAGTGTAATGATGCACTGATCGCCAAACAATCTAATCCTTCTGCTCGGGTTGCTTAAAATAATGGCCAGATCGTAGTTACGAAGCAAGATTTTCTGTTTTTGTTTTTAGTTTTAAGATGGCTTTTTGAAATGACGAATTTGCTCTCCCAAAAGTTTTCTTAATTTCACGAAAGTTTTTATCAAATTTGGAAAGATTTAGTAAGATTATCTTTTTATCCATTTTTCATTTTTTTCTCTTTGATTCTATTGCTTTCTATATAATTTCAAGCACATATACGTTTCAAAATAATTTGTTCCTTTACTGTCCATTTACTGTTCAATGGAAGACAAATTTATAAAAAAACAAATTAAAAAGCATAACCGGAAATTCCAGTTATTAGTTTTGCACGCAAACTTATTCTGCACCGTTTCTGGGGGCCCCTCAAACGTCGCCGCCCCGGGCCCCCGAGCACCTTAAGCCGCCACTGCCTCCGATACAAGACGAAGGGCACAGCGGGTGCCACCGTCAAACAATATCCTCTGAGCAATGACAATTTTGAATTGGCCTGGGATGCACTCAAAGCTTGGTATGAGAACCGACGCATCTTAGTTGATAACCAGATCAAGGCGCTGTTTAATATTTCTCCTGTCACGTCAGAAAATAGCGCTGCCATTCAATAAATTCAAAATATTATAAACAATTGCTTGTCTGTTCTGAGTTCACAAGGGGTTTCGATAAACAACTGGGATCCAATCCTAGTCTTCATTTGTTCTTCGAAACTACCCGAAGAGACCATAGCTCTGTGGGAGCAATCGTTTACTTCCCGAAAAGAGCTCCCAACATGGTCGCAAATGAACTCGTTCCTCACAAATAGGTATGAAGTGGTGGAAAGGTTAAGCGCGTATAAGCCCAAACCCCCTCGGGCTACGCAACCGAACTTCTCTTTCAACAAACCGCAAACCAAGGCTTAAACGTTTCATTCAGAAACAGGCAAGTTGTTCACTTGCAACCTATGCAAGACGAACCACCCACTCAAAACTTGCCAAAAATTTAAGTCACCTTCAGTGCAAGATAGAGTCAAGTTTGTTAAAGAGAACAACTATTGTGAAAACTGCCTGGCATACTCTCATTTGCGTAATGAATGCCCCAGCAATTTTTCATGCGTTTACTGCCAAAGAAAGCATCATTCGATGCTACACTTTCCAACGAGCAGTCAAACGCATAAGCCAATTCCCCGGCCCGAAAAGGCAGTGGCTCAAACCACAATAACTCGGCCGAGTGGTCACGAAGAACGCTCCCCAAGCCGAAAGTCCTCCACTTCAAAGGATGAGCCACAAGATCGACACACTTGTACCTGCAGCCATGAACAGACTCATGCTCATTACTCGAGCACTACAGCGAAAACGCTTCTCCCCACAGCAATTGTGTCCATTGTTCACTTAGGAGAAATTCATAAGGTCCGAGCCCGCATAGACCCCGGCTCTCAAAAGACATTCATCTCGTCCAAAATTCAAAGGACTTTGAATCTGCCCACAAGGGAAATTAATTTTGAAATCTCGGGCCTAGGTGGCAAGGTCGTCCAAAATGCCAATACAATTTGTACAATTACACTCTGCGGCTTGGACGACCACCCCCAAATTGAAGCTCAAGCCATTATCCTCCCCCAACTCACACACTTTTTACCCACCTTCACGGTAAAAGAGCCCGATTGGATGAAATACTCCAAACTCGAGTTAGCAGATCCAAACTGTTTCCGACCATCAAGAATAGATCTCGTGAAAGGTAGCGATTTGACCCCGCAAATTTTGCAAGAAGGCCTTCAACAAAATTATGGAGATAGTCTTCTGGCCCAAAAGTCAATATTCGGTTGGATTCTCAGCGGTCCCATTAGAGAATCGATTTCCACATTTTCGACGCAAGTCAAAGAAATCAACACCGAATGTCTCGACACTCTTCTAAGGAAGTTTTGGGAACAGGAATAAATACTTGACTCACACACAACATCTGAGGACGACCGCTTCTGTGAACAACTCTATAAATAGACAACGTTCCGAAACCCCGACGGTCGGTATGTCGTAAGGCTCCCATTCAAAAAGAACTTTCCCGAAACTTCGGCCCTAGGCCATACACGGACAGCTACCTTACGACAATTCTTAAGTGTAGAGCGGACACTAGAGAAAAAAGGGGATCTCAAAACCACTTACTCAGATGTATTAAACGCGTATCTCACTCTCGGCCACATGGAATCCACATCCTCTTGTGAGATTATAAATGACGGTAAATACTTTTCATTTTACTTATCTAACTTATAACCATGCGGTTATTCGCCCAGAAAAGAAAACTACTAAAGTGCGAGTAGTTTTCAACGCCTCAAAAGCATCAAGCTCTGGATGTTCTTTAAATGATGTACTTCACATCGGCCCCACTCTTCAAAACGATCTTATGCTGTTACTATTAAGATGACGTCTCTATAAGTTCGTTTTCAACGGCGACATTGAAAAAATGTACCGCCAAATTCTCGTACATAAGGATGACCAAGATTTTCAACGAATTCTTTTCCGTCGGTGTTCACATAAACCGGTGGAAGACTTCAAACTCAAAACAGTCACATTTGGTGTGATCTGTGCCCCTTATTTGGCCATCCGTACACTTCAGCAGTTAGCATATGATTCAAAAGATAAATGGCCCCTTGCGGCTCAAATCGTACTCGACGAAATATATGTTGACGACATACTCTCAGGCAGTCACGATCTTGACACGGCTATCAACTCCTTAGATCAGCTCGTTAAAACTCTCAATTCCGCAGGGTTCCCCCTTAAAAAGGTCACTGCCAACAACTCGAAACTTCTCGAGAAAATCCCCCCGAAAATGTACTGTGCTGTATTCGCATGTACTCGCCCCCGCCGCGATCCGGCTCAAAGGACCATGTTTCGTTCGTCGCGGAGCGGTAGAAATAAAACCGTGTGGTTTCGGGTTGGATGGTGTTTATTCATGGAGGTATGAATATCGAGTAACAAGTAATACACGAAACAGTAAACGATACAAACGGCCGAAGCCGGGGAGCAGTAAATAGTATTATTATATTAGTACAAGAGGAGAAGGAAAGATTGGGATTAGTGATGGGGTCGACGGATCACTACATACAGCACAGTACATCTGAACATCGCGGCCGCCATTGCAGATTGCAATAATATTGGGGTGCCGGGGTCTCGTCCAGGGTTACGACGGACGGCTGGCTGGTGATAATTTTGGCGTTGATGCGCGACTGCCTGGCTGTAATGGGCTGACGGCTGGAGGGTTGTCGCCGTTCCGCAATGCCGGAGCGCTGGGGATTGCGCTGAGGGCCTCTCTGCTGTCGATGCTCGGTGCGGACGTGGGGGGCAGTCTGGGGGGTAACCGGAGGATTTGACCAAAACATTGGTCCAAATTAAGCAGAAAAATCTGCAAGACCAATGGGAGAGGCTAATGCGCGCACATCAGGCAGTCTTCATTGCTGAAGACAACAGCCAGCCCGACGGTTTCAAAGAGTCGGCTAGGCAAAAGATTGATGCCTGCACAGACCAATACGAGTTGTGCATGGCTAAAATGTTGGACATCATTAAGATGCTCCAACCTCAGTCCCCCCAGCCTGCTACGCATATGGAACCGGTTCAACCCCTAGAACCAGCAAATACTTCCTACATTTGCCTCCAAGTTCCTCCTTGCGACACCGAAACATTCTTCGGGGGCTATGAGCAGTGGCCGTCTTTCGAGACATGTTTACTGCGGTTTACATTAACCACCCCCAGCTCACTCCAGCCCAGAAATTGTATCACGTCCGATACAAAACGCAAGGCCAAGCCGGTGCTATTGTTAAACAATACGCATTAACTGATGAGAATTTCAGACTCGCGTGGGAAGCCCTAAGATCCCGCTATGAAAACAAACGCATCCTCGTTGACAACCAAATTCGATCTCTATTGAATATCGCTCCTGCCCACACCGAAAAAAGTGAGGCACTACAGCGGATCCAGAATTCTTAAACAATTGTCTGTCCGTTCTCAAGTTTTAGGCCGTAGACACGGACAATTGGGATGCGCTGTTGGTATATATATGCTCTACCAAATTGCCCGAAGCAACTCTAGCTTTATGGGAACAATCTTTGACATCCCGGAAGAATCTGCCACCCTGGTCACAAATGAATGAGTTCCTGACCTGCAGATACGAGGTAGTCGAACGGCTGAATTTCTTTCGGCCTCCCAAGTCAAAACCACAATCCTCATCTTCCAATGTCCCCGAAAATCGGCCCCCCAGATCCCTAAATTTTCACACTGAAGTGTGAAGGACTTCGCGTGCAAACTCTGCAACACAAATCATTCCGTACGGACTTGCCAAAGCTTTAAAAGGCTTACCCCCCAGAGTCGATTAGCATATGTGAAGAAGCACAAGATCTGTGTAAATTGTCCTGCTACATCGCACCTAATTCAGGACTGTACAAGCAATTTCACATGCGTATATTGTCAGAAAAAGCACCACTCTTTGCTTCATCTCCCCAAAGGCAATTCGCTACCCATTCACTCCCCCAATCGATCACCTTCGACCACTTCTCTGGTCTCAACGGTTATCCAAAAACCGAGCAACAATTCCACCACTAATCCTCCTCTTTCCGATGCGCAACCCAGCACATCTTCAAAACAAAGTACGCTCCCAGTACCAGCCCTCCACTCAAATAATGGCACCCACTCCCTTCTGCCTACGGCACTGGTGTCCATTAACTATTTTGGAAAGTTGTTCAGAGTTCGAGCGCTGATCGATCAAGGGTCTCAGGGCACCTTCATTTCCTCGAAGGTCCAGGGACGCCTAAAATTGCCAATCGAGAAATCGAACCTCCAGATCTCGGGCATGGGCGGACAGATTGTGAAAGCCGCCAACCATATATGCTTTTTGACATTGGCAGTCCCTAAAACGAGCACAAACCTCCCCGTGCAAGCAATCATAGTTCCAAAGTTAACAGAATTTCTCCCCCCTTCCAAAATAAACCCCCCAAATTTGAACGATTTCGCCATGCTATATCTCGCTGATCCCAACCCCTTCGAGGCAGCGCAGATCGATATAGTGATTGGCAGTGATCTCATCCCGCAGATCATGCTTGAAGGTTTCCACCGAAATGTATGTGGCAGCTTACTCGCTCAACACACAGTATTCGGTTGGATATTAAGCGGTCCTGTACCCCTGTCAAATATGTTGATAAATGTCGCCGCGGTGCCAAATCACCATACGTACACTGGTCCCGCCCTTCGAAAAAATTCTCCTACTCCAAAGGAAGCCTCTTCTGACGTGATTGCCGCCCTCAAACCCGGAGGGTTTCCACCCAAGGAAATAAAGGCAAATCCATCAGAACCCACCATCCCTGCACACTCAAACTCGAAATGGCAAACACCCCCCTTCGTTGCCAAACGTTTCGCCCCCTGCAGGATGGCTATCGCCCCCAATGAGACCGCGAAAAGGGTACGACGAAAACGTTGGCTTGACGCCACGCAGTCAATATGCATAGCAATTGATGGAAACTGCAGCCCTCTCGCATTTCCACATTGCACCCCCCCCCCATACAACAAACCTCGAGCGCACCCATCCCGGGTCCGAGTCAGTCGCCATTCCCGTGCGACTTGTCCCAAGCGCCGTCACTCCTCCGACGGCAACTCAAGCGTACGACGAATCGCTTACACCCCACACAAACGATGTCAACATTATCATTGCTCTCAAACGACATCTCTTCCTTTGCAGATCCAGCGCTAGCGACCACCCCAGCAGTTGCCCCCCAGACTACCCTGCAGGACCGCACCGAGCATCATCTGCAAAGAGGATCTCAGCGCACTCCCCAGCGCTCCGTCATCGCTGATCGGCGACAACCCTCCAGCCGTCAGCCAATCCTACAGCCAGGCAGTCGCAAATCACCGCCAAATTATCGCCAGCCAGCCGTCCGCCGTAACCCTGGACGCGACCCCGGCACCCTCCTATAATTGCAATCTGCAATGGCGGCCGCGATGTTCAGATGTACTGTGCTGTATTCAGTGATCCGTCGATCCCATCTCCATCTCCAATCCCAATCTTTCCTTCTCCCCTTGTACTCATGTTCCCCCTATCTTCTGCTCCCCGGCTTCGGCCGGTTCTTATCGTTTAACGTTTCTTGTGATACTTGTTACTCGTTATTGGCATCTCGGCAAATAAAGAACACCCCAAACCCGAACTAACTTGACTTTTTATTTATCCGTTCCGCCGCGTATTGAACAGTTAGACTCCGAATTTTTGCGATTCCAAACCACGAGTTCAACGAAAACTCTTGGAATTCGCTGGAATGCCTTTTCAGATTCTTTTTCGTACACCTTTGACCCAATTTCCAATTCAGTGTCGGTCACAAAGAGACAGATCCTCTCAGATGTCGCGAAACTTTTTGACCCTGCAGGGTGGCTATCGCCCATTATGATTCAAGCGAAAATACTTCTCCAACAACTCTGGTTGGAAGGAACCGACTGGGATGAGTGCGTAAAACCACAATCACTTCACAAGTGGAACGCATTCATTGAGAATTTATCTTCGCGTCCAGATCCAAATTCATAGATTCTGCGACGCCTCTGAAAAGGCATATTATGCATGCATCTATGCCGACCATGAAATCGCTTCGTCGCATCTCTTGGCAGCCAAAAGCAAAGTCGCTCCTCTGCAGACGGTAAGCTTGCCACGCTTAGAATTGTGCAGCGCCCTGCTACTATCCAAGCTGGTGAAACAAGTACGCACACACCTTGGTTTTCAGACTTATAACCTAACACTCTGGTCTGACTCGTCCAACGTACTCGCATGGCTCGAGAAACCACCCCATACTTGGAAAACGTATGTACAAACTGCACCACTCAAATTCTCCATAATGTGAGCAACGCAACTTGGCGTCATGTTTCCAGTTCTGACAATCCCGCAGATCTCGGTACACGCGGATGCAAACCGCAAGACATGATTGCCAACACATTATGGTGGCACGGCCCCAGTTGGCTCCGAGACGATCCACAATCATGGCCCAAAGAAGAGCCTCGTCAGACTCAGGCTCCAGAAAAGCGGAAAATCGAAAGCCTCCACACGCTTGAAGTCCAGGATGTACTCAATAGGTTTTCGAAATTCTTTCAAGCCCTTAGAATTCTCAGTCACATGTTCCGATTCATCGACAGGTGTAGTGGTACCACATGACCACTTATGCCGAAACCAGTCGATCGTGCTACACCACGCGCACGACAGTGCAGCACTTAAGTGGCTGAGCCAGCGATTAGCCGAGCGGCGTGCCATCCGACACCACCTACCGCAGTGCAATGTCCCACTTACGGAAAAATGCACTGATCGGAATGTTGTGTGATGTCACCTACCGCAGGGCACGGGCATTTGAGGAAAGTGCTGAGTTGACCCAATGGTCCAGTGACGCTGATTGGACATAGCCTTTGGTCACTGGAATAATGGGCGGAGCGCTGGAAATGCTCCGCTGTATAACAGTTTGTAAAGTAGTATTTAAACACCCAATTTTCCGAAAATAAACCAGCTTGCTTAGAACCGTCACTATACGTGTGTTTCTTTTTTGCAAGACACTGACGCTCAAACTTAGCCATCCGTTTTTGAGGCGAGGTCCGCCGAAAGACCAAAACACACACGCATATACACAAACACTATTTCACCTCCACACAGGGCTCGAAAGGCCCCCATCTCAATTGCTGCGTTAACTCACATAGAAATAAAAAGGGTGAAAACCCGTATAATTTCTCTCGCGCAATGCCATCACTTCCCCGATGAACATGCTGCGCTCTCATCCTCGAAAGCTATATCACGAAAAAGTTCATTACTTACTCTAAGAAGGGCTTATTAGGGTCAATGGTCGCCTCGCGCGTTTAGGTCTCACTTATAATGAGCGACACCCAATTATCATTCCCGATAACTCTCGTCTCTGCACGTTATAATTGGACTTTCTGCATAGCATCCTCTTGCATGCAGAGGAACAGTTAATGGTCCGTATGGTTCAGCAAGAATATTATATTTCCCGGATGAAAATCAAGGTCAAGAAATGCATTTTTCAATGAAAGACCTGCACCATTTATAAGCAGCGCGTACGGTCGCAAATAATGGCCGCTCTTCCTCCTGAGCGGTGTACATTTTCGTTACCGTTCTCCATCACCGGATTCGATTTTGCTGGCCCGTTTCAAGTAAAGTCATCCACTCTCCGTCGTGCTGCATTTCTCAAAGCCTATGTCTGCGTTTTCGTCTGTTTCTCCACCAAAGCGATTCATCTCGAACTCTGCTCAGACCTCACCACTGACACATTTCGAGCTGCGTTCGCAAGATTCGTCGGCCGACGAGGCCTTCCCAGCAAAATAATGTCAGACAACGGCAGAACATTTATTGGTGCACAACGTGCAATAAGTAAGCACCTCACGCGCTTTCTGAACGAAACGTCAGTCGACATCGCAAATAAATATGTCACTCATGGTCTCGAGTGGCAGTTTATTGTCCCCAATGCTCCCCAGATTGGCGGTCTTGGGCTTTCTCCGCGGAGCCCCGTTGCTGGCACGCCCTGAACCCAAAGCGGAGAGTCCATCACTTGCCAATCGCTGGCAAAACCTGAAGGTGCTTCGTCACCAATTCAGTAGACGATGGCGGGAGGAGTATCTTAAAGAACTCCATAAGCGACAAAAATGGAAGTACCCCCAGACGGAAGTCTCTGAAGGCCAGCTCGTCGTCATTAAAGACGAGCTCATTCCTCCCCACGAGTGGCGCCTCGGGCGCATCGTTAAACTGTATCGGGGGGCGGATAATCACATCCGAGTCGCTGACGTCAAAACCCAGAATGGAATTTTGACAAGACCAATTGTTAAACTCTGCGTGTTACCCCCCACATAACCGCAGAAAGAAATTTCATTTCCCCTCAACATCACCGGCAATATGGCATTAATGTTTCCTCTATCTTCCAGACACCGAGTCCACGAAGGAGGCATACCGGAAGTGTCAGTATGCGAGCGCCACCATGCAGTACTGCCAGACGTTCCGGAAGATGGCGCCGGCGGAGCGGCTAGACGCGGTAACCGCCAATCACTACTGCGTCAACTGCTTCGCCCGCTCGCACACGACGGGCGAATGCTCGTCGACCCAGAGCTGCCATAAGTGTGGGTTGGGGCACCACACGTTGCTGCACCGGGCCATGCCGGCTCATCAGCGCCTTAGCACAGCTCGGCGACGCCCGGGCCCCCCCTACAAGGCGCCAAGCGACGCGCCAACCGGCGCCAGCAACGCGGCGTCAAACACCGGCGCTTCCGGCCAGGCGCCAAGTAGCGCCTCAACGCGGCGCCAACCAACGAACGCGACCAGGCGCCCGCAGGCACAACCACCTAGCGCCACATGTCGGTGCCGCCAGAGCCAGCCGCCGTGCAAGATGGCGAAGAAAGCGGCCGCGCAGACCAAGAAGGCCAACAAGGACCGACAAGCTGTCGCGACGGATCAGCTACTGAAGATGGCGGTTTCGACGCTGGGGCGCGCACTTAAGGTTGCACCCGTGCAAGGGGGGCGCGATGTTGAGACCGCCGACGAAGAGAATCTAATCGATCTCTGATTTGGCGGCTGACTTCCCCTCCCACACGTACACACGCACGCACACACACCTACACGAACGCACACACACCATTCTATCTTCTCTATCCTTTACCCACTGTTTTCCCACTCCCAAAATGAATTGTATTTCCATTTTCATACTCCCTTAGATTTAAGCTAAACTTTATAAAGTTCAGTCGAAGCACATTATTAAATAAAACCGCATCTCATCCCCAAAAACCCGCCGCCGCGTTTTTATTTAAAAAAAGGTTACCGACGCCCACTTCATGGTCCTTCGAGCCGGATACGCGAATTCGCGCCGCGTTGAACAAAAAAATTAAAAACTAGTGACATATAGTGAACAAAAATTAAACATTACACGCAGTGATACAAAAGCTCACAAATCACAAAACAGTGGCAGAAATTTCCAAAAAATAAAACCAAATCTCACAAGAATACAAAATACAAAGTGCACAGTGAATACACACAACCCCCCAAACGAAAAAAAAAAATATTCTATATGATAATAATATTAATTTTAACAAAAGAAAAGCAAAAACCTACAAGGAACAGTGACAGTGCACAGAAAAAGGAAAGTAACCAACTCAATTAATAACAAATAGTGCAATACAAAGTGACACATACAAAAAAAAAATTGTACATAAGTGACAAAGTGACAGTGCACAAAAGTGAAAGTGAACAAAAATTATACAAATTACACAAAACCATCAAAAAAAAGGGGCATTCCACACAACAACAAGTGCAATATAGAAACAAAAGGAATACAAAAATACAAAGTGCCAAGTGTTAACAACCACAAAATCACAGTGACAACAACAAAAGTGCAGTGACATACAAAAGCGACGGCGGCGAGCACAGAAGACACAAAAATACACAACAACAACAACAAGAGGCAGCAACAGCACAGCGCCCAGCAGCACCAGCTGATCGAGCCACCACCGTGCCAGACGACACTACAGACGTCCCAGTAGGACACCGAACATCCAGAAGTCACGGCTTGTGATCCCCCCTAAAAGGGAAGAAATTTCGGTAAAATTTTCTTTTTAAGAAAAATAAATTACGGTGTGTAAGCGGACGTTGCGAAAGGCGCCGTTGGTAAAGCGTTCGATTTTACCGCGCTAACGTTCCGCTTGAGCACATAGGTACTCCTTTACCTATTCCCCGTTTGCTCTTTGCCGCCTATTTCCCCTTCGTTGCCAACCGCTTACACATAAGCAACGAGCTTGGCATAGCAATACATACCAACACATCTCCGTTGGTTGGTTATTGCCTCTTGTCTTCTTCCATCCTTCTTTAGAGTTTTTATGCGCAGCCCCATTTGGAAAATATTTTTTTTGATTTTTCGGAAATTTTTTCGCAATTCTCGAGACGTATCCGATTGGCCCTCAGTCTCGCAGCGGCAATCGAGGTACTTTCTTGTGTACATTTTGGCCCTCAACCTCGCAGTGGCAATCTGTACACTTGAAACAATTTTTCACAATTTTTTGAACATTTTTTTATAAATTTTCAAAACTTTCGGTTATTGTGTTGTGCATCCATTGGCCCTCAATCTCGTAGCGGCAATTGATACACCTTCAAAATTTATTTTTTAAATACATACTTTGATAACGATACAACGAGTTTTGGTCACAATAATTTTTGAAAAAGACAACAAATTTTTTTGAAATTTTTTCATACGAAATTTTATCATACAACGCAATCCCGCCGTTGATCCCTGATACACTGAGAAAAATTTTCGGTTCTAGATTTATTTTTAGTGGTTCCCAACCCCACAGACAATTTGTTTAAAACAACAATAAAAAAATTTTGTTCAATAAAAATTCTCAACTCAAAGCTGAATCTCTCATTTCTCGATCAAAAGTGTTATCATACAACGCAATCCCGACGTTGATCCCTGATCCACTGAGAAAAATGTTCAGTCTCAAATTTATTTTGACCAACTAGTACTGAAATATTCATTTCGGTATCCTCAACGAGTTCAGTCAGTGGTGCTCAAACCCACCGACACATTTTTTTTTAATTTTTTATTTCTCAAAAAATTTGTTTTCTCCTCAACCCAATTGCTGAATTTTTGTGATTTCTCATTCAAAGGTGTTATCATACAACGCAATCCCGCCGTTGATCCCTGATAGGTAAGTAGGTAGGTAGAAGCGACTGCGTGCTCTCTGATCACACTCAAGTAGCACTATGTGCCGTTTTGTTGTCATCTCCTCGACTGGGTCTTCCCTGCGTGGGAGAAGATACTGGGCTCTAAAGCCAACTCGCATTGTCCAAATAGGACTTGATGCATTTCAGTCTTGTCTCCGACAGATCAGCTAGAGAGCTAATTAGACTGTTCCCCAAGGAATTTAGTCTTTTAAAATCCAAGGCAGGGCAGCCGCAGAGGAAGTGTTCGAGTGTTCCACTCTCATTAATTTCCCTGCAGCTTCTGCAAAAAGTGTTGTGGGGGCTTCCCAATCTCGCCGCATGTAGACGAATTTGCCAGTGACCCGTGATCACGGCTGTTAGCCTAGAGACATTACTATTTAGCAGCAGATCGTTGGTTCTGTGGGAGTTGTAGCGTGGACAGATCTGTCGAGCCACTCTGAAGCTGGAAAGATTGCTCCACCTACTATCCGCTTTCCTCAGGAAATAATCCTTTAACTGTTTTAGCCTTGCACTTAAAGGCGGTGCCACCCTTTCGGGCTGTGAGTCCATGGCGGATCCCACCTTGGCCAGCTCGTCAGCTGACTCGTTTCCGCTGATACCCGCGTGACCGGGTATCCAGCAGATGGTAAGATCCACCCGGCCGCTCACCAACCCTAGCCATTCTTTACAGTCTCTGACTAGTTTAGATTTCACTATGTGCTTGATGAGTGCCTTAATGGCCGCTTGGCTGTCTGAAAGGATGTAAACATCCCTACTCTTGATTTCTTGCTGTAGGAGAATCCTGCAGGCTTCTCTTATTGCAAAGACTTCCGCTTGAGAGACACTGCATATATCTGGTAGGTGAAAAGCTTTTTCCCACTACCAGATCCCTGGAGTAAATACCTGCCCCAACACCACAGTCCATCTTTAAACCGTCTGTGTATAGGGAGGTTTCTACGCTTGTAAAAAAGGATGCGTAACGCTCCCATTCCCTTCTGGAGGGAAAGAGCGTGGAAAACCTAACATCAAAGTCGGCACATTCTTTGGTGTAGTCCGTATCCCCCCTTAGGTCCATCGGAACCTTCGTGAGGATGTTACTGTGTCCGTAAGGTCTTTCCGCCCATTGAGATGATTCTCTCAGTGTCAATGCGCTAGAAGCGGCCGCCCGTCTAATAAAAGATTCAATCGGCAGCAGATGAAGAAGCGTATTTAAGGCATCGGAAGGGCATGACCTCAAGGCCCCCGTGATCCCGCCCTCTGCACTGCACTAAGTCCATTGATATTGTGGTTCTTCTCTAGCGCCGGCCACCACACCAGTGCTCCGTACGTGAGAATTGGTCGAACTATCGCTTTATAGGTCCAACGAACCATCTTCGGTTGTAGGCCCCATTTTTTACCGAAGAGTCTGCTGCACGAGTAGTACGCTACCAGTGCTTTCTTGGCCCTCTCTTGTATATTAGTTTTCCAGCTAAGTTTGGAGTCCAATATGACTCCAAGATATTTAGCTTCTGAGTATAGCCTGAGCTCGCTACCGTTGAGCTTTGGCAATCGAAATGGGGGAACCTTGTACTTTATTGTAAACAGTAGCAGCTCTGTTTTGATAGGATTAATCCCCACAGCTGCATCGAGCGGCCCAGCTGCTCAGAGTCCTCAGAGCACCCTCCAAGATGCCATTGTATATAGGAAGGGCCCTGTCACCATAATGATGATGTCATCGGCGTACGCAACCACCTTGACCCCACCCCGGTTAAGAGTCATCAGTATGGGGTTCAAAGTAATAAGCCATAGCAATGGAGATAATACCCCTCCCTGGGGTGTCCCCCTCTTTGCATATCGTGTGACACTCGAGTTGCCGAGTTCAGCCTGGATCTGTCTGCTACTTAGCAAAGCCGAGATCCACGAACAGATGCAACCCTCGACCTGTAGGTCTAGCAGGGAGTTAACTATGGCCTCTTTATCCACGTTATTAAATGCTCCTTCAATGTCAAGAAACGCCGCCAGGGTATATTCTTTAAACGACAGAGATCTCTCCACGGTCCTCACGACCTCGTGCAGAGCAGTCTCGGTGGATTTACCCTTGATGTATGCATGTTGAGCCGCGGATAGATGGTTTTCTTCCAGGCTTCCTCTTATATACGTGTCCAGTACGCGCTCGAGCGTTTTTAACACAAATGAAGTCAGGCTAATTGGCCTAAAGTCCTTCGGAAGGACATGCCCTCTTTTGCCTGCCTTTGGTATGTAAGTTAATACAACTTTAGTAATTTTATTTGAGAAAAAAGAATTGCACCGCAAAACGGTGCGTTTTATTTGACTGCTACTTTAGGAGTGATTACAATTTAGCTTATGATTAATGAGGAAGGTTATTAGTCGCCTTCGACTGCTGCTGTTGCGCACTCTTGCGTGCAGGTGTCGTCAGCGATTTTAGCGGTGCGGACGGTGCGCCGTTAATTGGGTCAATTGGCTCGTTCTTGGAATTTTAGTGGTTGCGCTTTTGTGTCGCAACTTTCCGCTGTTGTTTGCTTGTTGTACTGTTGTCCGCTGAGTTCGTTGAACTGCTGTGTTGGCTTTTGCTTGCGTGTTAACTTATAGGGCGTTAACTCTTCCCTTCTCAAATCGATTGTCCGCAATCGTCAAAAGTAGGGTAGGTCGTTGAGTCTGGGCAGTGCCGCCTTGAACATCGGAAATTCGGTTGGTGTTGTTGGATATGGATAATGGAGCTTGCTGCTGCTACTTCTGGTTTTGGGGTGAATTCGACATTTTTCCGTGGGTACTTTAGAATTATAATTGCTATTATTAACAAGATAACAGTGCTAATTGATATGGCTGATGATATTTTACTTGTAAATATGTTCCTTTTATAGTCTTAATTGAATGTGTGTTGTTAATGTGTAGTTCTTCTAGTGATTTCAGGGATAGTATGTTGTATCTATTTATTTCCGTGGGTGTTGGTTGACTTATGGCTGGTTTGGCATTTATTTGTGGGATCTCGGTGTTGCTGAATGTCTTATCATTTATTTTAATTGTTTCATTGTGGAATTTTATTAAAAATGTGCCTTCTAGGTTGTGATTTTCGTCTTTAAAAAAACAACTTCCGTTAAAATTATTTAGGAGTATGACTCCATCCGAGATTTCTTCTACTGTGGGAATGTGTTGATTATTTGTAACATTGCAGAAGGATTTTAGGCCATAAATTAGTTTGGTTGTACATTGGTCGTTTACTAGATTTATCAAATTATCGCGATTACATATGCTTACGGAATTAAATTTTTTGCACTCTTTCTGGATGCCAAACAGTTCCTGTCCGCTAATTAATAATGATTTGTACGGAATATCAATAATTGTTTTGTTTCTTTTAACTGCTCTTACTAACATTTTTTCGTATATTGTGTCTGTTGTCATTGGAATTTTGATTAGGTACATGATGTTTGTTTTATTATATAAAATCTTAACTTGAGTAAATTCTAGTGCATGCTCAGTGCTTCTAAACGGCATATTTTCGTTTTTTAGTTTTTCTAGCACTTGTTTTATTTCGTTTTTATTAAATAGTATGGAATTTACCATGTTTGCTCTGGCCCATTCAATTGCATATTTTATGTTTATTAATTCTTCTTTTATAAGTCGTATTCTGTTTTGGATGCTTAAGGCTATTTCATTATTGACGTATTCATTTTTTTTTATCGAGTTCGTAAGTTGATCTGTTATTCTTGTTAGTTCGTTAATACGTTCTGTTAGGGCTTTGTTTATTGTTACTTGTTGGTTGTTATTTTCATTTATCTCGTTTAGATTTCCTGTAATGAGTTGTAGGTCGTCATTATCGGGGCTGCCGGCTAGGTATTTCCATGCCGTGCCGATTATATTTATTGACCTCTTGTTTCTATTTTCTGACTGGAGTGGTCTAATCTGATTTAAGATGTCTAGGGATTGGGAAATTTCGTGCTTTAGCAATGGATAGTAAATGTTATTTTTTTGAATACTTATGTTAACATATTTCTCTGTGTTAAGTAAAGCTTGTTCATACGTTTCTAGGTCTATTATGTGAACAAAGTTAAACGTTCCGTTTTGGATTTTAGCTTCTCCGTCATTTATGGTTATCAGATGAGCGGAAGAATAGTCGGTCAGCAACAATTCTGCGTTTGTTGTGCTCAGGAGCGCGAGTAATCTGAAAGGAGCGTTTTTTTTTTTTTATTATTTGTTTCTATGTTAAAGAAAGGTTTAGTTTCTAATGTTGCTTTTATGCACTACTCTGTTTGACTCTGTAAGGATGGTTGTGTGTCTATTTTCCTTTACTGTTTCTTGTTTATATTTGGGTGAGATTTTGGTTCCTAGGCGACTGTTAATTTTAACATAAACTGTATCGCCTGGGTTATATGTTATGATGGGTGATCGGCTTTCGTTGTGGTATTTCAAATCTCTGTGTTGTTTTTCTTTAAGTCGTTGAATATTGTCTTGTCTGGCTTTTTCGTACTGTTCGGGGTCTATGCTTGTGGTTCGTCCAAAGAATATTTCTATGGGTTTTTTCCCAGTTGTTGAGTGTATGGAAGAATTGTATTCGTAGATAGATCTGTCTAGGAGTTCTACAAAGGATCTGTGGGTTCCATCTGATTTCAAGCACCTCATGATTTCCGAGAGTGTTGAGTGAAATCGTTCTATTTGGCCGTTGACGGAACTTTTATAGGGGGTGATCTAAAGACCTGAATACCTAGTTGATCTTCGACCATGAAATTTATTGAGGATGAGTTAAGGGATTTTTCGTTGTCGATAACGATAACTTTTGGAACACCGAATAGAAACAGGAGTTGTCGTAGTGGTTCCCTTATATCTTCGGTTGCTTTTGATTTTATGACTTTACCTTGGGCATATTTGGAAAACTTGTCTATTGCGGTGAGAACGAGATTATTTTCGGTTTTGTAGATGTCGATGTGAAGGATATGTCCAGGATGTGAAGGGATTGGTGTCTCTTTGAGTTCTGGGTTAGTGGGGTGACGATCATATTTGTTAAGTTTACAGATGGTGCATTGTTTGACAACTTTTTTTATTTTGTTGTTCATTCCGGGGAAATAGTATTTCTCCAATATTTGGTTTTTATTTTCCCTGCCGTTCCTATGAGCTCGTTTATGTGTTTCAATAATTATCCCTTGTTGCTGTTCTTCGTTGACGATGTCTTCGACTTGGTGTCGGGTGAACCTGACACGATACTTCGAAAAATGGTCTGGGTAGATTTCTTGAATTTTGCCCATTATTGGTTCTGATGTTTTTATACCGTTTATAACGGATGGGTTAAGGTTCTTTTTTAGGATAGCAATTAATTTTTCTGTGGTGTAATTTGGTTCTGTTGTTGTGTGTCTGTTGTATGTCGGGAATACAATTTGGAATTTATATGGAATGGTTGGCCCTGTGTTGAGAATGATCTGATTTTTGAATACGTTGATGGGGGCTTCGACGCTATTTATTAGGTTGTGGCTCGGACTATCACCGCTATGCGTCATCGTCGACATTGTGTTTACCTGTGATTGCGGCGGGATTCTCGACAAGGCGTCAGCAACTACGTTACTTTTTCCTGGTTTATAGACTAATTCGTAGTTATACTCTTCTAGTATCGCCTTCCATCGTTTCATTTTACTGTTGTTGTTCTTGTTGCTGAGGGCGTACGTGAGTGGTTGGTGGTCAGTATGGATTGTGACTTTTCGAGATCCATAAAGGTAGTTGCGTAGGGAATTAGGGGGAAAGCCACTGTGACGGGTAAAAAAAAAAATTTTTTTTTTTTGTTTTAAATCAAAGCTTATATATTCAAAAATATATGTACAAAATTTCAAGTCAAAATTTCAAAGACTCGATAGTTTAACACACGTATGAAAATTTTAAAAGATACATGATTTCATTACGAGAGAAATGGACTCAAAACTTTAAACGCGTTTTTCTCGAAACGACTTTTTTTGAACTGGCGGCATCAATAACTCGAACAATTATGAACCGATTTCTAATTTTTTTTTGTTTTGTTCGTCTTAGTAGTGGTTAAGGTTAAGCGTAGCCGATTTGGAAAATTTTGTTTTTTACTATTTTTTAAACTGTCTCAAAACCAAAAAAACAAGGTCGAAAACAGGGAAATATTTTCAATCGGTCGCCATTTTGTGAAAAATCAAAATAAAAAAAACGGCTACGTACAAAGATAGCTACATTCATACAGATTACAATAAAATTTTATTTTATTTTTTCTGAGTACGGGTTTTTGAGAAATCGATGCCGCCATGGAGGGGGAATTTTTTTTCAAGCGCTACGGGATCATCTCTATTGTTTAAACTATTTAATATTTTTTAATAAAAATTTGTGGAAATATTATTAGATGTCTGCTTAATAAAATAAAAAAAACCCGATCCAAAAATTCCTATATTTACTCGGTAAAAAAAAATGTTTAAAATCACTAATTTTTTGACCCGTCACAGTGGCTTTCCCCCTTAAGGGCCCAAATTATAGCCAACATCTCTTTTTCGTTGGTTGCATAATGCTCCTCTGCTTTGTTTAGAGTCCTAGAGATGAAGGAGATTGGCTTATCTTTTTGCGCTAGCACCGCGCCGATAGCGTAGTTCGAAGCGTCTGTTGTCAGTTCAAAAGATTCTTTGTAATTTGGGTAAGAAAGCAAGATGTCTTTGGAAATAAGTGAATTTTTTAATTTCCTGAAAGCCTCGAGAGCTTCTGTATTCAGATCAATAAGTATTTTTGCCGATTGTTTTTTTGATATTCGGCCTTCCTCTCCTCGTAGGATGTTTGTCAATGGTTTCGCGATTTTTGCGTAATCCTGCACGAAACGCCGATAATAACCTGATAGGCCCAAAAATGCTCGTAGGTCTTTTATTGTTTTGGGTGTCGGGAAGTTTGCTACGGCTTCGACCTTTTTGGGATTTGTTTTTATTCCTTGTGGGGAAATAATGAACCCGAGAAATTCCTCTTGAAAAAAATGGCATTTATCTATTTGTACCTTCATGTTCGCGTTTTCCAAGGCTTCGAATATGCGTTCGATATGTTGTGCGTGGTCTTGTTCGCTTTTGCTAAAGATTATTATATCGTCGATATACACATAACATATCTTGCCGATATATTCACGTAAAATATCGTCGAGTGCTCGTTGAAAGATTGATGGCGCGTTTCTCAGACCAAATGGTAAGCGATTGAATTCATACTTGGCGTTATTGATCGCGAATGCTGTCTTTTCCTTGTCTTTTTCTTTGAGCGGGATTTGGTGGAAACCGCTCTTTAGATCTAGGACTGAAAAGTATTTACAGTTGCCCAGTTGTGAAATTACTTCTGAAATTTCGGGTATTGGGTGTCTATTGGGTATTGTGACTGTGTTTAGCTTGCGATAGTCTATGACCATCCTGTATTTTTTATTGCCATTGGAATCAGGTTTTTTTCTACAACCCAGACTGGGGAGTTATAGGGAGACCTCGATGGTCTAATTATGCCGTCGTTTAGCAATTGTTTTACTTGATTTTCGACTTCGTTTTTCAAGGAATTTGGGTATGGGTAAGTTTTACTATAGACGGGTTCGTCGGTGGATGTGCGAATTTCGCCAAAGACTTTTGTCGTATATGTTAATTTCTCGTCTGGTTCGGAAAGTAATTTACTGAACTTGTTAACTGTATTTTTGATGGACTGCCTTTGCCATTCTGTCATATGTTCATCTCGAATATTTGTTGAATTAACGGATTTTGAAATTAATTGTTTTATTTTAGGATTTGTTTGCCCTTCTGTTAGCACTCAAAATATGGCAACGAAGAGCTCGTCATTCTAAAAATGAATGTCGTTAAGCTCTGGGGTTTGTTCCGTATCGTATTGTTCTTCCGATTCGATAGTTGTCAGGTATTCGTCCAATGTTTGGTCGTATTCCTCTTCGGTCTGATTGTCTTCGTAGTCGTCGAAGGTGTCAGCGTCGTGCTTGTGCTCGGTGTCTATATGGAATGTGCGTTGGGCTTTGTGGGGGATGAAACTACGGTAGGAGGGTGGTGGTCTTTTTTCTGGAACTTGTTCTGGTCTTGGTCTGTTCATATAATTAATTCTTTTTGAGTGAAGGCTTGCGTCGATGTCCATAGGCTCTGGTTTAGGTAAAGGTTTGGGGGCGAGTGGTCGTGGGGGTGGTTGTTTCTGTCCATATTGGTTAATTTGCTGTGTTGTATTTTGTATTTGCCTTGAGAATGTGGGAGTTTGGGGGTTGGGAATGTACGCTATTTGAGGGTGAAAATTCTGTGTGTAGCGTTGCGTAGGAATATTCCTATAGGGTAGTGGTGGGTTTAAATTTGAGTGGTATCTTCTTGTTCCTGATTGTTGGTTATTGGCATATTTGGTTCGGAAATTCTGGTTTTCTAACTTTAGGCACAGGTGTAGTGCCTGTGGTAAATCGGCCGGTTCTTTCATTCCCAATAGTTTGGGAAGTTCGCCGTTAAGTCCTCGAATGAAAGTGTCGAGTGCTTTTTCCCTGTATGTCTGGGTGAGAATCTGAAGGGACTCTGTGCTGACTTCTAAGCAGTCTAATTTGTTAAGAATCAGTGACAGGTGGGAGTAGACGTTCTGGTTGTTCCACTGTCGACCTGCCTTGAATTAGGGCGGTCATTTGATATTCGAGCGTGGACAGATCGCGTTTGTCTGCGTAGTGTAAGGTTAGACATTTCGATATCGCTGGCCAGTCGAGTGGGGTGTTGTAGGACTCTAAGGCAGTATCTGCATTTCCCACGATCTTATTTCTTATTACGTTTAGGATTCCGTAATATTTGGGCGTACCTTTGGTGGGCTCGTATATCTTTAGGATCCTTTCTACGCTTTTCCTCCAGGAGTTAGGTTAGGTTAGGTTAGGGTGGCAGCTAGAAGAGCTCACTTAGGCCAAAGATACGGCCCGTTGTGATACCACGTGAAGGACGTGGCCGCCCTTCAGGCTTGCGCACCCCCCCGGGTGACAGGCAGGAGCCATCCCGATTCCGTAATGAATTGGGCGATGCGGCCGATGCTGGGTCCTGTGAGGTCGGCCAAACCGCTGAAGAACGGCGCACCCAGCACCCGGAGTCGTCTCCTCCTAGTGCTGGGCAGTGGCACATCAGGTGCTCAACACTCTCCTCCTCGTCCACATCATCGCAGCTGCGGCAATGGTCGTTGAAGGGGAGTCCGAGTCTCCTGGCGTGTTCGCCGTTCGTCCAGTGTCCTGTCAGCACAGAAACTGTGGAGTAGATGGAATTCCGCTTTAGTCGCAGTAATTCGCGTGTTCTGCCATGGTTAAGCGACGGCCAGGTTTCTCTGGAGATCCTGCAAAGGCTCTCCTCCGCCCAGAGTCGATTAGCCAGGCGAAGGTACGCCTGCTTGACCATCAATTTGACGGTCGCAAGGGGGATGCTACACTGCGTAGTAGGTGCTGGAAGTAGAGTGCCCTTTCTGGCCAGCTCGTCCGCCATGCAGTTGCCAGGGACGCCGCTATGCCCAGGGACCCAGCTCAGGTGAACCCTGGCATGCTCCGCTAAGTCATTCAGAGCGGCCCGGCACTTTGCTACCAGTTTGGAAGAGGTATATGTACCCCTCAAGGATTTGATTGCAGCCTGGCTATCTGAGAGGATACAAATAGCCGAGGGGATGAGGGGTTGCGATCGCAACCGCTCCACTGCCAGCAATATTGCCATGGTCTCCGCTTGGAAGACGCTACAGTGGTCGGGGAGCCGAGCAGTAATGTTGGCCCCCAATTGGTCGCAGAAAACCCCACACCCGACTCTATTTTCAAGTTTAGAGCCGTCTGTGAAGATTTCGACGGCGTTTGGCAGTGAGCGACAGTCCTCTGACCAGTCGCTCCTGCTAGGGATCCCTATCGTGAAATTATGCTCGAAGATAGGGGGAAGGACTGTGTAGTCGATATGCGTCGGGGTTGGAAGATCCAGCCCGAGGATCCGAGAGTGGCCTAAGTCCGCCCGTGCCCAACTGCGTATGGCATTCAACCGTACAGCGGCAATTTTGGCGGACTGCCTTACTAGTAGGGTCGAAGGAACCCAATTAAGCATGGTAAAAAGCGCCTTGGTAGGCGTGGAACGGATGACACCTGTTATGAGAGTGGCCGCAAGTCTCCTGACTATCGAGCTGTTTCAGGTTCGCTTGGCTAGCCGCCGCAGGCCACCATACAACAGCGCCGTAGAGGAGGATGGGCTCTACCACTGCCTCATAAAGCCACGAAGTAACGCGAGGCTGGAGCCCCCATCTAGCACCTACTGCCCGTTTACAACAGTAGATGGCCCTGGAGGCCCGTTTCGCCCTTTCCGCAATATTTACGCTCCAGGTTAGCCTGGAGTCCAATATGAGCCCCAGGTATTTCACCTCCTTACTCAATTTGAGCTGGGTACCATTTAGGGTGGGAAGTCTGAAAGACGGGATCTTATATCGCCTTGTAAAAAGGACAAGATCCGTCTTTTCCGGGTTGGCCGTAAGGCCGCAGGAGTTGCTCCATGAGGATAGGATGTCCAAGAAATGATTCATCCGCTCGGAGAGCACACTCGGAAATTTGCCAGCTATGGCCATTGCAACATCGTCAGCATAGGCAACGACCTTGCAGCCAGCAGCCGCTAGGTTGACAAGCAATCTGTTCAGGGTGAGATTCCACAGGAGTGGCGATAGAACGCCCCCCTGGGGGGTTCCCTTGGTGACTGACTTGCGAAGATGCGCTGTCCCCAAAGTGGAGTTAATACAGCGGCTACTAAGAAGGGCGCCGATGAAGTCTACTAATCTACTATCAACGCCGAGATCCGAAAGAGCCACCCCTATCGCAAGAGGGCAGACATTATTAAATGCGCCCTCTATGTCTATAAAAGACACCAGGGTGTACTCCTTGTATGTAAGCGACTTGTCTATGTAGTCGACTAGGAAGTGCAACGCAGATTCAACCGACCTACCCTTTGTGTAGGCATGTTGCGACTCGGAAAGAAGAACTGGGTCAATCAGGCTCCTGATATGGACGTCGAGTATCCTCTCGAGGGTCTTCAGGAGAAACGATGTCAGGCTTATTGGCCTGAAGTCTTTTGCATTGACGTGCGAGGTCTTCCCGGCCTTGGGAATGAAGACAACATCCACCTCCCGCCATGGGAGGGGGATGTAGCACCATTCCAAGCATGCCCTGAAGATCGCAACGAGCCACGGCGCCGTCGATTCCGTGGTTTGCTGTAATTCAGCTGGAATGACGCCGTCCGGTCCCGGAGATTTGAAAGGCTCGAAGGAGTTAATAGCCCACGTAACCATGGTGTTATCAATGCGGACGTCCGTGAAGGACCGCGAATGCGATTCCTCCGGAATTACCGCTTCAGCAGAGAGGGTGGTGCTTCCTGGAAAGTGCGCGTCTACTAACACTTCTAGGGTTTCCCCACTGGACTCCGTCCAGTCACTGCCTGCCTTCTGAATGGTGGTGGGAATAGACGGGGAGCTGCTGAGAATCCTGCGGAGTCGGCCGATGTCAGAGACCTTCTCGATACCGCCGCAAAAGGATTCCCACGATTCCCTCTTTGCCTGCCTGACCTCCTGCTTAAAGGCTCTGAGGTCGGATCTATACGCGTCCCAGGTGTTATCCCTCTTGGCCGCATTGAAAGAGCGTCTGCATGCACGCCGTAATCTAGCGATTTCGGCGTTCCACCAAGGTGGTTTTGTCTTGCCCCGGTATATCCTAGGCTTACAAGCAGCAGACGAAGCACGACTAAGTGAATTAGTTAATGTGGCCACCGCGGTCTCAATGTCTCCAGGACACAGGAGCCGCGGAGGAGATAAGGGCAAACTAGAAGATACGGACAAACAGAAAATCTCCCAGTTTGTCTTACGCTTATTGCGGAAGGGGGGTCTGGCCGGTATACTCAGGTCCAAACGGAAACTGATGTACTGGTGGTCAGAGAAGGAGCACTCCTCCAACACCCGCCAGTCCCTGACCAGGTGCCCAGAGAGCGCGTTGGTCAGTGTGACGTCCAGAACCTTCCTCCGAGTAGCGGTAAGAAACGTTGGCTCCCTACCTCTGTTAGCAATACCTAGGTTAGTATTCAATATAAATTGAAAAAGCGACTCACCCCGTTCGTTGTGGTCACTACTTCCCCAGGCATCGTGGTGTGCGTTGGCATCCGCCCCGATTATGAGCGGAACGCCTCGCTCGCTGGCTGCTGCGGTCACCTCCCTCAGTGGCCCGTAAGGGGGTGCAGGCCCGTGGTCGTGTGCCATATAGCTGGATACAATCCAGTAGGTCCGGGAGTGTATCTCAGCAGCTATGGCCACGCAGTCCCCGTCGCAGTACCTAGGAAGAAGAGAGGCATTAATGGTGTCTCTAATGAGGGTGCAGGCCCTAATTTTACCTGCGCCGTGGTGGGATACCGTCCTGTATCCGTTGAGGCTGAGCCCTCGAACCCGATCTTCGGCGATCCATGGCTCTTGGACTAGCACGACGTCCTCCCTGCTGGATGCCAAATGGAGGAGGAGGGCAGCCGAAGCCGCCTTGGAGTGGTGGAGATTAATTTGAAGTATCCCCACCATCCCCAGGAGCGTCGACTACCGTGGCGTCGCCGTCCTCCTTCCCGGCGAAAATATCGTCCAGGTCGGACAGCGAGATGTTCTCGTCCTCAGGATCGCAATCGGTCCTCACCTCAAGACCTTCGAAGAAGTCGCCGATCATTTCCGAAGCGGAAACAACACTTTCGGCGCCGTCTTCGGAGGCGGTGTCGCGGACAAGGGGCGCCGCAGAAGGCCCCGGTGTTACCCCTAGTGGGTTCTGCAGATCGGAGGGGGACTGGTCACCTCGGTAGACCCGCAGTGTGACCGAGTCAAAGCCGTAACTAACAACTCCTCCGGTAGCGGCAAGTGGCTTGAGGGATTCCTTATTAAGGATAATCATCGCTTCCCTCAGAGAGCCACGCGGTTCGCTAACCCACACCACCTTCCAGTTGTGCGTGGGAAGCTCCGGATTGCCGGTCCGGAGGTAGTGCAGTATTGCTGCAGGGTCTGACGGTTCAGACGGAACCCAGGTTTTGGAGCGCGGTCTGCTGGAGATCTCGTCCCGGGGCACCGCGCGCAGGTCGGCACCTGGCCAGACTTCTCCCAGCTTGCACACTGCCAACCGGAACAAGTCCGCAGAGCGCTGGTCAGAGCAGGCCATCAGCTTCACACGGCCTTGGTGCCAGCCTGCATCCCTACACTTGGGAGGGGGACCCGGGTTCGCTGCCAGAACCTCGTCATAGACTGACAGTAGGGCCAACCTGACTGTCCGCCATTTTTCCGCAGAGATAGCTCCGTCTGCATTATTAGCGTCGACAAGAGCCCATACCAAGCTACTCTTGGTGACGTCACTAAACGTCCGACCAGATGTCGGAGTCGATGCCGCCAGCCTTGGCCTCTTATTGGCCTGTGCCACTTGCGGAGGTTGTTGCTGTTCCTGCGACCTCTGTCGCTTGGAGGCAAATTGGGAATGGGGCGAGGTATTCTTTGTATGAATATTTTTCCTTGCCCATTCCAAGGAGGCTTGATCTCTCTCCGAGAGTTCACCCGGAGGGATCTTCTCTAGCCTGCGGAGGACCTTGTAGGCCGTCTTCCTAGTTATATAGGCCTGCGTAGAGGGGGCGACATTAGAGCTAGCGCCTGAAGGAGGGGCGGCGCTGTGGGAGGCTACAGGGACCGGCTGAGCTGGGCTTTTCGCCGAAGGTCTGCCGCCCTGAGCAAGTGCGGGCTTGGGGGGCAGGACGCGATCGCCCGGCGGTTTCTGCCTGGTAGCGGTCGCGTTGCTTGAAGAGGACGGGTGGCCCTTGGTGCCGACCTGCTGCTGCCTAGCTACTGGAGCCCTAGCTGCAGAGGCGGGTATCCGCTCCCTTTGCGGGTTAAGCGGGCGAGTACCCTGGGGAATCGAAGTGCGCCCCCCTTTCAGGTTAGGCGCACGCGTCCCCTGTGGGTTGGGCGTGTTTTTGGAATTTTTGTTATTGTTCATGTCTGTTGGGTCCCCACTCGTGGCCGCTATCGCCGCCCGATTGCGTAGTCACTATAGGATCCCATGGTTATCTTTGCAAGCAGTGAGGCCATGCGAAGGGTTGGCAGCTGCCCTTATGGGGTCAGCTGCTCAGAGCCAGATCCAGTGCAAGTCAGGAGTGAAACTCAACTGACGCCTACGCCACCAACTTAACGGCGACGGGCATTGAACGTACCACGAGGTCTGCCAGGGTTTTAACGGGACGGAGGCAGCCGTGGCATTAGCCTGAAAGCCATTTCCACTGGGTGTCACTCCAGTGTACTCAGGTAACAGAATACCACGACCACCGGCCCAAAGCAAACAAGTCCAGATGGAGGTAAGAGATGGTCCGGAGACAAAAGCAGGGTCGTAACAACCGATACGTATATCGGGGGGGGGGGGTCAGGCAGGTCATTTGGCGTTACCCAGGATGCACCACAAGGAGGCGACCTGCGCTACATCCTAAAAAAAAGGAGTTAAATTCTCCTGGTTTGCCGGAGAATTCGCGTAGGCATTTGACTACGTCTGGAATTTTATCTAAGTCCGTAATATTGTCCATGTGTCTTTCGTCAATTGTCTGGTCCCTAGCGTTTGAAAGGTGGGTGTTTGGATTAACTGTTGCTTGAATCAATGCTGGACCCTGCCTCTTAAGTACTTCCGAGGCAATTTGTGCTATCATGTTGCCTAATTCTTCCATGTTAATGTTTGGTGGTATGGGTGCGGGTGGGGCAGCGTTAAGTAAGGGTGGGCGTATAATATTATTTGGGTTGGACATTTTGTGTTTAGTAGGTTGTTTATGGAAATGAGTGTTTTCTGTAATTCTTTCAGTGAAGGAATGCTTTTTTACTCTAGAGGGTCTCGTGAGATTCGTAGAGTTAAGCTTGTTATGAATAGGTTTTCGTTTTCGTTATGGTTTTACTGCGGTTTATTTGTTATTGTTTTATATACGATTTTTATTTGTATGCAATTGTCTGGATACTATAAAATTTTATTTTTAATGTACAATTTTTATGAACTAATACAGTGTTACACAATTTAGCTTATACAATTTAATACGTAATTTTTGCAATAGTTGCTTACGCTATAAATTTCGTTGCGTTCATCATAAGTGTTGCTCTTCCTTCTGCCAGTTGCTGCACGTTTCTATAATTGGTTTTTTGTTTCTTCCTTCTGCCAGTTGCTGCACGTTTCTATAGTTGGTTTTTTGTTTCTTCCTTCTGCCAGTTGCTGCACGTTTCTATAGTTGGTTTTTTGTTTTTGCGGGCGGAGTGGCTAGTGTCTTGCACTTCCCTTTTACTTTTGTTACTCGGGGGCCTCGTTCCTCCGCAACACGCACTTTAACACTCGGATGCCCAACAACTTTTTAAACGGCCAAAGCCCAACAAGGTCCCCAGGGACCTCTATTGTAATATTGCATATAAGGCTTGTAATTGTATAATGTAGTGTTACATAATGTGTGTAGATGTGTTTGTATTATGTATTTTTTACTACAGACAGATGGCAAAAACGTATAAAATACAAAATAATTGCTTTTAAAAACGCCATAGGTCCCTACGGACCTTGTTGGGCATCGGAGTGTTAATAGTTTTATGACCGTATCTTAATTTTTTTGCGCTGCTTAAGGCAGGTTTCTACCTTGTGCGGCCGAGAAAACATGTTTTTTTTGAAAAATTTTTGATGGGAAGATTTTTAAGATAAACACTGGAAATTTTTTTCAGATGTGGGTATATGTTTATTGTACAAGTAAAAAAAGTTTCAAGATAAAATATGCAAAGGGGGGGGAGGGGGCCATCGAGCAATGGCGACAGGACTTCCTTACTCGCGGAAGTCCTGCCGCTGTTTGAGATGACTTGAAACACAAAAATGAAATTTTTTCTTGTTCTGTATCCTTTTGTCTATGGCTGGAACTAGGATTTTAAAAAACAAATGAAAAATGAAGGATATATGCGATTTTGACTAAAAAACTCAATTTTTACCTACTTTTTTCAATACAAATTTATATTTTTAATGAGAAAAAATTATTATTTCTTGAAGATCCTAGTTCCTAGTAGTTTACTGTTTAAAATTTCGTAGCTATTGCTCAACTCGTGTGGCCTAAATCACTTCCGCAAGGTCAAAAGATGTAGTTCTGAGAAAAACGCGTTCAAAGTTTTGCTTCAGCAGCTCGGCGCGCTCGACACCGCTAACTGTTTCGATAAATTGCTTCCGTAATTCGAAAGATTTCAACTTCAAATTTTGGGAGCGTATTCTACAATCATGTATTAATCCAAAAATGCATGAAAAAAAAAATCGATTTTTTTGACCGCACAAGGTAGAAACCCCCCTTAAGGGCACTTTTTAGTTTTTTCACTATTTCACTAATTTGCTCGGGCACTTTTTAGTTTTTTCACTATTTCACTAATTTGCTCGGGCACTTTTTAGTTTTTTCACTATTTCACTAATTTGCTCGGGCACTTTTTAGTTTTTTCACTATTTCACTAATTTGCTCGGGCACTTTTTAGTTTTTTCACTATTTCACTAATTTGCTCGGGCGCCAGTTAATACAACTTTAGTAATTTTATTTGAGAAAAAAGAATTGCACCGCAAAACGGTGCGTTTTATTTGACTGCTACTTTAGGAGTGATTACAATTTAGCTTATGATTAATGAGGAAGGTTATTAGTCGCCTTCGACTGCTGTTGTTGCGCGCTCTTGCGTGCAGGTGTCGTCAGCGATTTTAGCGGTGCGGACGGTGCGCCGTTAATTGGGTCAATTGGCTCGTTCTTGGAATTTTAGTGGTTGCGCTTTTGTGTCGCAACTTTCCGCTGTTGTTTGCTTGTTGTACTGTTGTCCGCTGAGTTCGTTGAACTGCTGTGTTGGCTTTTGCTTGCGTGTTAACTTATAGGGCGTTAACTTGTATACCACCCTGGCTTTCCGCCATGATTTGGGTACATAGTTCAGTGCTATGCAGCTGACGAAGAGCTCTCGAAGCCAGTCCATTACGTCTTCCCCCATTCTTTGTAGCATGATGGGCAGAATTCGGTCCGGGACTTTTGTACGGGGAGAAAGAGCTGATAGCCCAGCGGGTCACCTCCCTAGAGAGGGAGCGACCGCTCTCGCCCTAGGACTCCGAACTGGTAGCACCCTGGGTGCGATCACAACGCATTCGGGGAAATGAGTGGACGTTAAGAGTTCCAATGACTTTGCCACTGAATCCGTGGCTGTCCCATCCGGCCTATGTAGAAGCATCGGGGGAATATCCCCCTTGGCAAGAGCTTTGCTTAGCCTGGCAGTTTCCTTCACGTTCTCAATCGAAGAACAGAAGTTTTGCCAGGACTGCCTCTTGGCAGATCTAATAGCTCGTTTATACTTGCGCAGATATTCCCTGTATGGCTGCCAAACCTTGATCCTATAGGACTCATTAAAGACCCTTCTGGTCTCCCTCCTCAACTCAGAAAGCTCCGTGTTCCACCACGGTGGAATTGGAAGATTGGTCAAATGCCCTAGTAAGAGCAGCCGCCGTGGCTCAGTTGGTTAGTGCGTTGGACCGCGAGTCGAAGGCAGCAAACCGCAGGTTCAAATACTGCCCGTAATAACACCTAAAAAAAATAACGGGAAAATTCGTTTTCTCTTTCGGTGGCTGTCCTGTCAGCTGGAAATGGCAAACCTCTGAGAGCAAAAATTGCCTATGATAAAGCTCCCAACCTGCCGTTCGGAACCGGCATAAAAACTGTAGGTCCCTTCTACCCGCGTACAAATTCATACGCACCGGTACACCAGTACACACCGGTGTGTCAACACTGAACATGATATATTTGTGGTCCGAGAAAGACTTTTTGTCGGACACCCTCCAACCCTCAATGTTCAAGTTAGTCTGGTCGAGTAGCAGAGTTACGTCGAGTACTTCCTCCCACCCCTGAAAGCTTTCTGAGCTCGGGAAGGTAAAGGTAGAAGAGTTACCCAAGTTGCAAACACTAAGGTTATAATCTAGGATAAAATTGAAGATAGACTCACCCCTTTCGTTGTCTTCGCTGCTGCCCCAAAGTGTGTGCCTGGCGTTAGCATCACACCCCAACATCAAGTCACATTTAGCGAAGCAGGCTGCCTCCACTAGCGTCTGCACCTCCGCTGGTGGTGCCGGCTTGTCGCGGGCCATGTATGCCGCTGCTACCAATAGGAGTTACCCTCGCGCGTCCGTGAGCCTCACAACGGTGAGGTCGTCACCACTCAGGCTGCAACATAGAAAAGCGTTAATATGTTTCTTAGCTAATATGCAGGCTCTAGGTGTACCTGAAGAGACCCTGTACAGAAGACTGTACCCCTGGATGCTCAGGCCCTTCACCATGGAGTCTCTGACCCAGGGCTCCTGTAGGATGCAGAGGTCCACGTTCTCCTCGCTGAGGAGAACAGACAGGTTGTCTGAAGCACACCTCGAGTGCTTCAGGTTCACCTGCACGACCCTAAGCATCTTTACCGGGTTTGTCCTTGTCATCCAGCGCCAGGTCGTCCAACAACTTGTTGGTGTCTTCCACCTCATCTGGATTAAGGTCCGGAAACTTATGCTTCCCGCCATATCCGACAGATGCTCACAGTTTCTTCTGTCACTAAGCACAGGGGACTGCAGGCAGATGGTCGGGTTAATGACGGGCCATTTTCTATGGGCAAAGCACATGGAAATGGTAGGCATATCTGACAGTGCCCAATGTCCTGCCTGTGAGGAGGACGTTGAGACGGCGGAACACTTTCTGTGTTTCTGGTTTGTGACGTTTGACACTGATGTGCTAAGAAGCGACCACCTTGGCTCCTTGGCACCCCAGGATCTATCAAGGTTTCTTCGGAACTCGGGTAGATTTAAAGCAGGCTGAGGCTGCTTTTGTCGGCCCTGAGCATGTTCTGCCACTCCCATCTGCGGCCATCAAAGCCACTGTTAACGAATGGGTCACTATGATCCAGGAGCGAGCATGGCAGGCTGAGATCGGCTGCAGGTGGACGAAACTTATGCTTCCCGCCATATCCGACAAATGCTCACAGTTTCTTCTGTCACTAGGCAGAGGGGGCTGCAGGCAGATGGTCGGGTTAATGACGGGCCATTTTCTATGGGCTAAGCACATGGAAATGGTAGGCATATCTGACAGTGCCCTATGTCCTGCCTGTGGGGAGGACGTTGAGACGGCGGAACACTTCCTGTGTCTCTGCCCCGCGTTCGCTCGTTTCAGGTTTGAGACGTTTGGTACTGATGTGCTAAGAAGCGACCACCTTGGCTCCTTGGCACCCCAGGATCTATCAAGGTTTCTTCGGAAGTCGGGTAGATTTAAAGCATGTTAACAAGGAACAACAAGTCGTAGTACAATGGACGTATAATTGTCTGAGTGCTGCGCTTGCTAGATTGTTCCGACAAATGAAAAAAAAAAGGGCCGGTATGTCATCTTCTCTTCTGGCCTTTCTGATGCCATACCTCAGCTTTCCATCAGCCTTTTCGATGACCTCAACACTCTCTGGGTTGATCAGGACCACGAACGTCTGGCTGGTTTTAGAGGGTTCCTCCGCCTTAGTGATGACCCAGTCATCCATTGGCACCTCCGGGTTCTGCAGAGCGAGTGTCTCCACTATTCTCGCAATATTCTCCATATTCTCCAATATTCTCTCAGTCTGCCCCTTAGGCAACCAGATGCGCGCCCTCGGTCTCTTGGGGATCTCGCTGGCCGGTACTAGTTTGAGCTTCAGACCCTCCCAGGCGTCGCTAATCTTAGCGACGCACTCCAGCAAGAATACCCTCGAGGCCTCGTCGTCACATCTAATCACCCGATGTCCCCTGACCACGTCCGAACAGTCGAAACTGGGGATAGATCCTGGTTTCGCTCTCAGCTTTTCCAACACCAGGTCGGAAAGCTTCGCCTCGATCTTATCCCATCGCTCGCTGATCGACCGGCCCGTGCTGTTTCTTTCGTCCACCAATGCCATGCAGAGCTGATTCTTAGCCACTTCACTGAAGAGGCGGACCTGCTCACTCGAGGAGTGCGGTTTCCTCCGCGGCCCTTCACTCGTTTGGCATGGTTGTCGGCCGATTCCTGGGACCTAACCCTTTTTAGCATGGCAGCTGCCTTTCCGCTGGTGGTAGGCTGCTCTTCTGCTCGAGCCTGCGCAGCGAGGTACTCATCGACGACTGCCTGGTACCTTCGCTTGTCGGCTGCGTCCCTTTCCGCTACAGCTACAGCTACGCCCTTCTTTTCATTCTCAGCTATCTTAGCGAGAACGAATAGGGCGTGGTTATAGGCGGCCTTCGCTGTCCGCTTCTTTGGTTTTTTCGCGTCGCGCTTCTCTCCACTGGAGGTCTGCGGTCCGCTCGTTAAAACGGGTGCCGGGGAGGCGCCACTGGCGCACACCCCGACGCTCTCAGTTAAGGTGTCCTGACTTAGCCCTGAGAGGTTGTCCAAGTCAGTGAGGGAGAGGTTATCCTCGTCTCCCGCGAGTACCGAGGCCAAACCGGAAGAAGCCATTTTTCATATTCATAATCGCCCGCTTTGCTCGACAAGGCAAGTGCGGCGGGCCTGAGGAGGTGGGGGCGAAACGATGGTCGACCATGACAGCGCCCCCTCTGCCATGGCAAGGCCAAGTACTACACCCGATTCGGCCCCGTATCGGGGAGGCTCCGTTCGCACACAGCCAGGTACTTCACCCCCGGCTGCAAACCAATCAGGGGCACGGGTCGCATAACACCCTGGCTTTAGGGGGGATGTTTATTGACTTCCCAGTCTAGATCTGCAGTGTTCTGTATGGGTGTTCGCTGTAGTCACCTCGAGCAGGATGTGGCTCCGCACCACGCACTGCGGTCTTGGCTACGGCAGAGGCTAGCGGTCGGGTACCTCCGGTACCGCCGCCGTAACATCGCTTGACCGAGCCCTGTGCTATTCAAGATCCCCAGCAGGGGATCCCTTTCACACTCGACACACTGATCCCTGATACAGTGAGAACAATTTTCAGTTTCAAGTTTATTTGGAACTCGCTTAGGAATATTTATTTCGGTTTTCTCCCATAAACCATTGCATTCAGTGCTTTTCCAATACACTGAAAGGAATAAATATTAGCTTCGCTCTTTACTTGGAAATCTCAAACTAATACAATGCCAGGAAACGATAGCGATAATCCTCTAAGCACCAAAGAAACTGCCAGAACTTCGAGAGCCGCTTCAAAAGCGGAAGTAGAAAATAAAATTGACTTAACGATTCGTAAGTTTATTTTCGAAACCGACCGGCTCGTCACATTCTGTATAAAATGGTTGTCAATCCCCGTCGAAGACCAAACAGAATCACTGATTGAAGTTCAACTCCAAGAGCTTGAGCAAAACTGGGCGCGTGTACTGCAGACATACGAAGATGCGTATTTGTCTGACTCATAGTACAGTACTTACAAAAAGTCAATCGACCAAAAATATGGTGCATGCAGTGAAAACTTCCAGAACTGCAAAGCTCAATTGACTGATCTGCTGAAGGCTCAACGGGCAACTTCCGGTTCGATTTCTGCACCTCGAGCAGACTTAGGTTCTCAAATCGATTCTTCAGGTATCTGCTTAAAAGTTCCCGCCTGCGATACTGAAGTTTTTTATGGAGGATTTGAAGAATGGCTTCCCTTTAGGGATATGTTTACTGCGGTTTATATAAACCACCCCATATTGACCCCGCACAAAAATTGTATCACCTCCGATACAAGACGAAGCGCACAGCGGGTGCCATCGTCAAACAATATCCTCTGAGCAATGAAAATTTTGAATTGGCCTGGGATGCACTCAAAGCTTGGTATGAGAACCGACGCATCTTAGTTGATAACCAGATCAAGGCGCTGTTGAATATTTCTCCTGTCACGTCAGAAAATAGCGCTGCCATTCAATAAATTCAAAATATAATAAACAATTGCGTGTTTGTTCTGAGTTCAGAAGGGGTTTCGATAGACAACTGGGATCCAATCCTAGTCTTCATTTGTTCTTCGAAATTACCCGAAGAGACCATAGCTCTGTGGGAGCAATCGCTTAGTTCCCGAAAAGAGCTCCCAACATGGTCGCAAATGAACTCATTCCTCACAAATAGGTATGAAATGGTGGAAAGGTTAAGCGCATATAAGCCCAAACCCCATCGGGCTACGCAACCGAACTTCTCTTTCAACAAACCGCAAACCAAGGCTTAAACGTTTCATTCAGAAACAAGCAAGTCGTTCACTTGCAACCTATGCAAGACGAACCACCCACTCAAAACTTGCCAAAAATTTAAGTCACCTTCAGTGCAAGATAGAGTCAAGTTTGTTAAAGAGAACAACTATTGTGAAAACTGCCTGGCATACTCTCATTTGCGTAATGAATGCCCCAGCAATTTTTCATGCGTTTACTGCCAAAGGAAGCATCATTCGATGCTACACTTTCCAACGAGCAGTCAAACGCATAAGCCAATTCCCCGGCCCGAAAAGGCAGTGGCTCAAACCACAATAACTCGGCCGAGTGGTCACGAAGAACGCTCCCCAAGCCGAAAGTCCTCCACTTCAAAGGATGAGCCACAAGATCGACACACTTGTACCTGCAGCCATGAACAGACTCATGCTCATCACTCGAGCACTACAGCGAAAACGCTTCTCCCCACAGCAATTGTGTCCATTGTTCACTTAGGAGAAATTCATAAGGTCCGAGCCCTAATAGATCTCGGCTCTCAAAAGACATGCAATTCGTCCAAAATTCAAAGGACTTTGAATCTGCCCACAAGGGAAATTAATTTTGAAATCTCGGGCCTAGGTGGCAAGGTCGTCCAAAATGCCAATACAATTTGTACAATTACACTCTGCGGCTTGGACGACCACCCCCAATTTGAAGTTCAAGCCATTATCCTCCCCCAACTCACACACTTTTTACCCACCTTCACGGTAAAAGCGCCCGATTTGATGAAATACTCCAAACTCGAGTTAGCAGATCCAAACTGTTTCCGTCCATCAAGAATAGATCTCGTGAAAGGTAGCGATTTGACCCCGCAAATTTTGCAAGAAGGCCTTCAACAAAATTACGGAGACAGCCTTCTGGCCCACAAATCAATATTCGGTTGGATTCTCAGCGGTCCCATTAGAGAATCGATTTCCACATTTTCGACGCAAGTCAAAGAAATCAACACCGAATGTCTCGACACTCTTTTGAGGAAGTTTTGGGAACAGGAACAAATTCTTGACTTACCCACAACATCTGAGGACGACCGCTTCTGTGAACAACTCTATAAAGAGACAACGTTCCGAAACCCCGACGGTCGGTATATCGTAAGGCTCCCATTCAAAAAGAACTTTCCCGAAACTTCGGCCCTAGGCCATACACGGACAGCTACCTTACGACAATTCTTAAGTGTAGAGCGGACACTAGAGAAAAAAGGGGATCTCAAAACCACTTACTCAGATGTATTAAACGCGTATCTCACTCTCGGCCACATGGAATCAACATCCTCTTGTGAGGTTATAAATGACGGTAAATACTTTTCATTTTACTTATCTAACTTATAACCATGCGGTTATTCGCCCAGAAAAGAAAACTACTAAAGTGCGAGTAGTTTTCAACGCCTCAAAAGCATCAAGCTCTGGATGTTCTTTAAATGATGTACTTCACATCGGCCCCACTCTTCAAAACGATCTTATGCTGTTACTATTAAGATGGCGCCTCTATAAGTTCGTTTTCAACGGCGACATTGAAAAAATGTACCGCCAAATTCTCGTACATAAGGATGACCAAGATTTTCAACGAATTCTTTTCCGTCGGTGTTCACATAAACCGGTGGAAGACTTCAAACTCAAAACAGTCACATTTGGTGTGAACTGTGCCCCTTACTTGGCCATCCGTACACTTCAGCAGTTAGCATATGCCCCTTGCGGCTCAAATCATACTCGACGAAACATATGTTGACGACATACTCTCAGGCAGTCACGATCTTGACACGGCTATCAACTCCTTAGATCAGCTTGTTAAAACTCTCAATTCCGCAGGGTTCCCCCTCAAAAAGATCACTGCCAACAACTCGGAACTCCTCGAGAAAATCCCCCCCGAAAATTTGTTAGATTCCGATTTTTTGCGATTCCAAACCACGAGTTCAACGAAAACTCTTGGAATTCGCTGGAATGCCCTTTCAGATTCTTTTTCGTACACCTTTGACCCAATCTCCGATTCAATGTCGGTCACAAAGAGACAGATCCTCTCAGCTGTCGCGAAACTTTTTGACCCGGCAGGGTGGCTATCGTCCATTTGATTCAAGCGAAAATGCTTCTCCAACAACTCTCTGGTTGGAAGGAACAGACTGGGATGATGGGACGCATTCATCGATAATTTATCATCCTTTGACAAAATCGAAATTCCGCGCTGGGTTCAGTTCTCCCCAAGCGTTCAAATCCAACTTCACGGATTCTGCGACGCCTCTGAAAAGGCATATTGTGCATGCATATATGTACGAACCCATGCCGACAATGCAAGCGCTTCGTCGCATCTCTTGGCAGCCAAAAGCAAAGTCGCTCCTCTGCAGACGATAAGCTTGCCACGCCTAGAATTGTGCGGCGCCGTGCTACTATCCAAGTTGGTGAAACAAGTACGAACACACTTTGGTTTGCAGACTTATAATCTAACACTCTGGTCTGACTCGTCCATCGTACTCGCATGGCTGGAGAAACCACCCCATACTTGGAAAACGTATGTAGGGAACCGCACCACTCAAATTCTTTATAATGTGAGCAACGCAACTTGGCGTCATGTGTCCAGTTCTGACAATCCCGCAGATCTCGGTACACGCGGATGCAAACCGCAAGATATGATTACCAATACATTATGGTGGCACGGCCCCAGTTGGCTCCGAGACGATCCCCAATCATGGCCCAAAGAATCGCCTCGTCAGACGCAGGCTCCAGAAAAGCGGAAAATCGAAAGCCTCCACACGCTTGAAGTCGAGGATGTACTCAATAGGTTTTCGAAATTCTCTCAAGCCCTTAGAATTCTCAGTCACATGTTCCGATTCATCGACAGGGCTCGAAAGGCCCCCATCTCAATTGGTGCGTTAACTCACATAGAAATAAAAAGGGTGAAAACCCGTATAATTTCTCTCGCGCAATGACATCACTTCCCCGATGAACATGCTGCGCTCTCATCCTCGAAAGCTATATCTCGAAAAAGTTCCTTACTCACTCTAAGAAGGGCTTATTAGGGTCAATGGTCGCCTCGCGCGTTCAGGTCTCACTTATAGTGAGCGACACTCAATTATCATTCCCGATAACTCTCGTCTCTGCACGTTATACTTGGACTTTCTGCATAGCATCCTCTTGCATGCAGAGAAACAGTTAATGGTCCGTATGGTTCAGCAAGAATATTATATTTCCCGTATGAAAATCAAGATCAAGAAATGCATTTTTCAATGCAAGACCTGCACCATTTATAAGCAGCGCGTACGGTCTCAAATAATGGCCGCTCTTCCTCCCGAGTGGTGTACATTTTCGTTACCGTTCTCCATCACCGGATTCGATTTTGCTGGCCCGTTTCAAGTAAAGTCATCCACTCTCCGTCGTGCTGCATTTGTCAAAGCCTATGTCTGCGTTTTCGTCTGTTTCTCCATCAAAGCGATTCATCTCGAACTCTGCTCAGACCTCACCACTGACGCATTTCGAGCTGCGTTCGCAAGATTCGTCGGCCGACGAGGCCTCCCCAGCAAAATAATGTCAGACAACGGTGCTTTCTGAAAGAAACGTCAGTCGACATCGCAAATAAATATGTCACTCATGGTCTCGAGTGGCAGTTTATTGTCCCCAATGCTCCCCAGATTGGCGGTCTTGGGCTTTCTCCGCGGAGCCCCGTTGCTGGCACGCCCTGAACCCAAAGCGGAGAGTCCATCACTTGCCAATCGCTGGCAAAACCTGAAGGTGCTTCGTCACCAATTCAGTAGACGATGGCGGGAGGAGTATCTTAAAGAACTCCATAAGCGACAAAAATGGAAGTACCCCCAGACGGAAGTCTCTGAAGGCCAGCTCGTCGTCATTAAAGACGAGCTCATTCCTCCCCACGAGTGGCGCCTCGGGCGCATCGTTAAACTGTATCGGGGGGCGGATAATCACATCCGAGTCGCTGACGTCAAAACCCAGAATGGAATTTTGACAAGACCAATTGTTAAACTCTGCGTGTTACCCCCCACATAACCGCAGAAAGAAATTTCATTCCCCCTCCTCACTCAACATCACCGGTAATATGGCATTAATGTTTCCTCTATCTTCCAGACACCGAGTCCACGAAGGAGGCATACCGGAAGTGTCAGTATGCGAGCGCCACCATGCGGTACTGCCAGACGTTCCGGAAGATGGCGCCGGCGGAGCGGCTAGACGCGGTAACCGCCAATCACTACTGCGTCAACTGCTTCGCCCGCTCGCACACGACGGGCGAATGCTCGTCGACCCAGAGCTGCCATAAGTGTGGGTTGGGGCACCACACGTTGCTGCACCGGGCCATGCCGGCTCATCAGCGCCTTGGCACAGCTCGGCGACGCCCGGGCCCCCCCTACAAGGCGCCAAGCGACGCGCCAACCGGCGCCAGCAACGCGGCGTCAAACACCGGCGCTTCCGGCCAGGCGCCAAGTAGCGCCTCAACCGGCCCCACCCACGCGGCGCCATCCAACGAACGCGACCAGGCGCCCGCAGGCACAACCACCTAGCGCCACATGTCGGTACCGCCAGAGCCAGCCGCCGCGCAAGATGGCGAAGAAAGGGAAAGAAGGCCAACAAGGGCCGACAAGCTGCCGCGACGGAGCAGCTACTGAATACGGCGGTTTCGACGATGGAGCAGCTGGGTCGCGCACTCAAGGTTGCACTCGTGCAAGGGGGGCGCGATGTTGAGACCGCCGACGAAGAGAATCTAATCTATCTCTGGTGTTGTGATGAGAGTTCACCTCGTTCAAGCGTTCGTACAACCTTGACAGTGAAGTAAGCCGATACGGTGTTATTCGGATACGGCGGCCTTCGCTCGGACTCTCATTTCCTAACTCCGCGCACCTAGTGTGTATTCTGCTTGCGTCGGCACTTTCCCACGCTAGCGGGCTTATGCACTTAGTGCACAGGTAGTTTAGCGTTAAGCAATGCCAATGTTAGGCAGTCAAAAGTGAACCTTAAATAAATGCGGACGCGCTTCTCTAACACAAAAATTATATTTTTCATTTACAACATGGTTAATAATATCAAATATATCCGATCCTGCCAGTTTTGTGAGTTTAAGTGAAAAAAAAAAAGAACCAGATTAAAATGTTATTGTGAACTTTTGGATAAAAGCAGACTTGAGTGGAATATGTGTATTAAAAAGCAAAAGTAGCAAATAAGTGTGTGCTGCAATGTTGTTGAATGCAACAAGAAAAAACAAACATGCATCAACGTGAATTGTAAGTGACAACGGTGCAAGAGATGAAAACAAATTTTGCTAAAATACAAAACAAATTTTAATTGACAACGGTGCAAGAGATGAAAACAAACTTCTCTAAAATACAAAAAAAAAAGAAAGAAAAACAACATGAATTAAAAGAATGATTTGTGCAAACCAATGGATGATTCCGACTTGTAACAAGTATTACAATATGTCTGAAAATATACACAAACATAAGAAGGAAACGAGAAACACTGCAACAAAAAAAAAGAAATAAACATAACCAAATGGCAAAGAAATTCAACTGCAAAAGCAAATTCAACTCAAATGAATAACTTAAATTTAAGGCTAAGTGAAGAAGTGAACAGCAAAACAACAGTGATGCGAGTGTGATTATAAATTTAAAATACCAGTGAATTCATATTATACACAGCGACTCGTACACAAAAACCAAACAAAACAGAAAACAAAAACCAAACAGCTGTCAAACGAACACGTGCGAAATGTGCTATGTGAAAGAGATTTTGTTGTAAAATCAGCAGAAGCAACTTTGAAACGCATCTGTAAATTAAAGCAATAAATAGAATAAAATTAAAGCATGCGCAAGTGAACAGAAAACACAAATTTCAACAATATGTGAAACCAAAATCCAAATATTGATGAGGATTTTGAAATATTTACTGCAATGAATAAAAGCAAAATGTAAAAAAAAAAAAAAAAAAAAACAGCGCCATAAACATGTGAACCAACACTACCAAAACTTCAAATTGAGCAATCGTGGTGCCTTTCGGCATGTTTAAAAGAGACTAGCCAATTAAACGAAAAACCGAGCAATTGAAACGCATTGTCTGTGTAATACAATATCAACAATCAACAGTCCAGTTACCGGATTCAACAAAAGCAACATTCAACAGTCCAGTTACCGGAATCAACAATATCAACAATCAACAGTCCAGTTACCGGATTCAACAAAATCAACAATCAACAGGCCAGTTACCGGATTCAGCGAAAGTCAACAATAATGTAATGCAGAGGTGCCCATGCCCTATGCTCTCGTTCCTCATTTGTTTTTGCAAATCTTCTTCAGCATAGGGTGAGGAATCTAATTCCTCACGGCATAGGCTGAGCATTCTACACCTTTTCAAGTTCGATTTCAGAAAGTGTAAAAGCAATTTCAGGAAACTGAAATAGAATTTACGCTTTCTGAAATTATTTTTATATGAAATTGAATTTACGCTTTCTGTAATTGCTTTTACGGTTTCTGGAATTGCTTTTACGCTTTCTGAAATTGTTTTTACACTTCCTGAAATCGAACTTGAAAAGGTGTAGTATACACACAGCACTCCGCACGCATTGCCCAGTAAACATTAAAGCATGCCATGAATTTGAAAACAATAGCAATTTCAAATTGCTAAATTACTTCCCTTTTTATTGAAAGTGCTATTGCTTTCAAATTGATATCAAGCCAAAAGCAAGTGTTGCTTTCAAAGGTAAGGGTTGAGAAACATGCTTGATATCAAGTTGCTGGTAATTTCATAACAAGCCCAAATGTTTACTGGGTGGCGACAGTTATCTTCAACGTAGGTTTTGTTGTTGTCTAGCGAATGAATTTGTTTCAAAACGTGTGCGGCTGTCGATTGAGAAGCACTAGAAAAAATTCGGTGTTTGTTTCGTTTCAACGAAGACTTTTGGAAATCTTTAACACCAAATAAATATCCTTTGGTTGGTTTAGTGGCTGCCTCTGTATGAGACACACTTAGGCCTATGGGCCCATTGTGATACCACAAATTCCACCCGTTTGAAATGTGTATGCAACACTGTTTTTTCCAACATGTGATACAACACACATTTCAAACGGGTGGGGAAAGGGAGGGAGGGGACCTACAGTTTAACGCCGAATCCGAACGGCGATTGGCAGTTTTTCTTTCACACTTGGAGGTTTTTGCCATTGCCTGCCAAGAGCGCACTTGTGCGATTCTTGTAATTCTCATTCCCTTCATGTGGATAGCGACAGAAGTAGATGAGTGTTTTTTTCCAGCCCAAGCCAGGAATCGAACCCGGGGCGCTCGGTATGAGAAGCCAGCGCGCTACCCGCTGAGCTATCGAGGCCGACCAACTTTACTTTACAAAGAAATTTTAAGTTTGTATTCCATGTTTGGTAGCACATATATTTGTGAAAGTGCTTTTTCGAATTTAAAATTAATAAAAAGCAAGCACAGAAATAGAATAAGCAACGAACATTTGGAGGCTTTATTAAAATTGTCCACAACTGATATTGATATCAATTTGGATAATTTATTAGAAGGATCATGAAAGAAGGAAGATTAGAATTGTTTTTTTTATATAACATTACAGAAAATGAAATATTTTTTTTTTCGGTGTACATACTGAATTCCATTTTTTTGTTTGCATTTTTTTGGGCAACTTTACATGTATTGGTGTTTGCTCTTCCATAAGAAGATTTTGGGCACCCCTGATGTAATGTAATATAACATATTTTATATTTTTTTTTTCATAATATAAGTGCAAATATTTGAAATATATAATAACAAAACAAATTTTTTTCTATATGTGCCGTATACATATATGTATGTTATTAATAATACATAGTTAAATAACATGTCATTTAATAATAGATAATTAAACAATATACTCAAACCAAAACATAGTAATAAAATATTACTGTACTTTCTATACAAAATAAAATATTATAAATTTATAAAACACCATGGACGCACAGACACAGACAGATACCGAGCTGACCGGGGCGGCGAATGCCACAATGAAATCGCATCATCGATCAAATATTATATTTGTACCTACGGTACCTATTGTAAACTACTCTTACAATTCCCAAATTCACAAAATAATCCAACCGGCTTTTGCAACAAAAACATTTAGTTATAAGCTAAGTGATTACAAAATACTGGGACTTATAGGCGTTGAATACGTAATCAAAACACTTAAAGGCCCTGGTGACCTATATGCGAAGTTTGAGTGTGGGTTATGCGAACTTATTTCGGATGGGTATGGTATGCAAGACCACTTGATGGGCTACAATCACCGTCTGAAATTTTGCGAAAAGCACTATCCGACCGCCATACAGCAATACCGACAATATATTGGAAAAATTCCTGAGGAGGATATTCAGAGAGTTATGTTACACATTTCGGAGAAATTGGCTGTGGCTATTGAGAATCATCATGGCCGAAATTTGCCGTACGAATGCATGGAGCGTGATTTTCATATCAATCGTTACGAGATTCTGTCGAAAGTATTTTCATTTCGTCATGCCCCTGAACTATGTGGCCCTACTTTTACACATATAGTAAATTCAAGAGACATTGATCAGCTAGCTGCAACAAGGACTATCCTTGTTGCCCGGAAACATTTGAATTAAACTGGCTGAACAAAACATAAAAGAACTACTAATGAAAATGTTGACTTAGGTCATCTACTTTCACAGCTTGAAAAAATAGCTAGTAGTCTCAGTATCAAATAATGACATATCAGCCATAGCAAATATACAATTATAAAGAATAAAAGAAAATATAAAAGAACTACTAATGAAATTGTTGACGCAGGTCATTTATTTTCACAGCTTGGAAAAATAGCTAGTAGTCTCGATATCAGACACGTGTCCATAACCGATTTCAAGAAATTCGGTAATGAAAAGTTAAAAATCATGATAATCCAACCTTGGGTGGCCACCCTCGAATCACTAGATTAACAAAAAAAAAAAACAACAAAGACGAAAAATCCTTAATTAAATGTTATTGGAAAAACATAACCCTATACTGTGCTACAAACAGACGACAACAATAACTGTTTACTTGTCGACGACTCAAACAAACAATTCCAAGTCCACAAGGGCAGATTAAAAACATATCGGACAGGATAAATATAAAATAAGTATAAGACAAATTAAAAATATATCCTTGAGCGAGGATACACAACACATAATACAATATTAAGTTGTATTCACTTTTAATTTTGAACATATTACTATATTAAGTTGTATTAACTTTTAATTTTGAACATATTACTATATTAAGTTGTATTAACTTTTAATTTTGAAAATATTTATATTAAGTTGTACTAAATTTTAACCTTTAAAATATTACTATATTAAATTGTATTAAATTTTAATCTTTAAAATATTACTATATTAAATTGTATCAAATCATATTATATTATATACTATCATAAAAAAAAAAAAAAAAAAAAAAAAAAAAAAGAGAGAGAAAGAGAGAAAAATCCTTAATTAAATGTTAACGATTTTTTTTTCTAAAAAAAGGGAGGTGTTGTGATGAGAGTTCGCCTCGTTCAAGCGTTCGTACAACCTTGACAGTGAAGTAAGCCAATACGGCGTTATTCGCATACGGCGGCCTTCGCTCGGACTCTCATTTCCTAACTCCGCGCACCTAGTGTGTATTCTGCTTGCGTCGGCACTTTCCCACGCTAGCGGGCTTATGCACTTAGTGCACAGGTAGTTTAGCGTTAAGCAATGCCAATGTTAAGCAGTCAAAAGTGAACCTTAAATAAATGCGGACGCGCTTCGCTAACACAAAAATTATATTTTTCATTTACAACATGGTTAATAATATCAAATATATTACACTGGGTCGGCGGCTCACTTCCGCTCCCACACGTACACACGCACGCACACACACCTACACGCAAAGAGGAGGCGCAAGTGTGGCAACGAAGACGCATACGATCATGATCCAGTGTAGAGATCTTGATGAAATTACAACAACGGAAGAGATCTGTGATGCGTTACATGCCCAATGTAGTATCAGGCGACCGGCAGGTACAGCAGTGCGAAGTATGCGAAAGTGCCAAAATGGCACTCAGACGGCTTACGTTTGTCTACCGGCAGACGACGCAAAGCGCGTGTTGAAAATGGCAGGCGTGCGCATCGGATGGGTGGCATGTCGCGTGCGAGAAACGGCGACTATCAAATGCTGCTACAAATGCTGGGAGTACGGGCACTTGGCGCAGCAATGTAAAGAAAAGGTTGACCGATCGGCGCTCTGTAGAAAGTGTGGCGAAGCCATATTACTGCCAATTGCGAAAACATAGCGAAGTGTGCTTTTTGTCAGGGTGACCATGCAGCCGGCAGTTACAAGTGCACAATATACCAAAAGGCGCTGAGAGGAGCTTGCCCATGAAGATATTGCAGCTAAACTTAAATCACTGTGCGGCGGCGCAGGATCTGCTGCACCAAACGGTGTTCGAGCACAAATTTGACCTTGCACTGCTATGTGAGCAGTATGAAGATATCGATGGTCATGAGTGGACAATGGATGCGGGCAGCAATCTGGGCGCCCAATAAAGGAAACTTCCCGTCAAAAATGTTGACACAGGAACACAGCTTTACATGGGTGAAGTTCGACCCAGCTGGAGCGCGTCAGAATTCAAGCACATGCTGACAGCACTGGTGCTAGAAGCACAAGGGAAAGCGCCAGTAGTGATAGCTGTCGACTTTAACGCTTGGTCAACGACGTGGGGCAGCGCACGCACAAACCAGCGCGGCAGAATACTGCTAGAATGTCTGGCACCGCTGTAGCTCGAACTGCTAAACGATGGCGAACATCACACGTATGACACCGGTAGAGGAAGATCGATAATTGACCTGACCTTTGCACACGCAACTATAGAACAGAGTGCTCAGTGGGAGGTCAGCAACATCTACACAAACAGCGATCACCTGGCAATAGCTATGACGCTGTCGCTGCACACTCAAAGCGTATGCCCAGCGCAGAAGGCGCAAAATAAAGGCTGCGAAAGCAAGTTTTTGATGCAGATATGTTCGGCCTGGTCTGGAGCGATAAACAGATAGAGGAGGCGGACACGGCCGTAAAAATGGTAGAAAACGCGGCGAACAGGCTTACGAGAGCTTGCGACGCAGCTATGCCCAGAAGAATAAACAGGGGGAGCAGAAAACCTGTGTATTGGTGGAACGAAGAGATAGCGGATGCTAGAAAAAAATTCCACAAGGCACGCAGAAGGCTGCAGAGGGGCAGAAACCTGCCGACCCGAGCAGAACTTCTCTATAACTACAAGGCGTGCAAAACAGCGCTAAAGGTGGCCATTCGCAACAGCAAAAAGGCGTGCTTTAAAGCGCTGTGCGATGAAGTCGATTTGGATCCCTGGGGCAAAGCCTACAAAGTGGTAATGGGTAGCATCAGAGGGCCTCGATCACCTCAGCCGAGCGACGTAGACCTTATGAGCACCGTAGTTGCAACTCTTTTCCCCTCACATGAGGATCTAGTGGGCGCTTTTGATGAGCACATAGCTATCAGCGATATACCCACCGTGACAGCAAATGAGGTGCTGCTAACCTTAGGCAAGATAAAAGACAATAAAGCGCCGGGGTTCGATGGCATCCCAAATGTAGCACTGAAAACCGCGATGCGAATCACGCCAGACGTGTTCGCCAAAATGTATGATGCATGCCTGAAAGAAGGAATCTTTCCCGATAAATGGAAACAGCAGAGGCTAGTGCTATTGCTGAAGCCAGGTAAACAGCCAGACCATCCATCCTCATACCGGCCGCTGTGCATGCTGGACACAATGGGCAAAGTGCTAGAAAGAATCATATGTGATAGACTACAGGACATGCTGGAAAAACCAGATGGGCTGTCAAATCAACAATACGGCTTCCGACGAGCACGATCCACAGTAGACGCAAACCAGGCAGTAATGCGCATAGCGCGCAAAACACACAAGCGGCAAACGCTGGCTAGGTGGCACAAAAATGTACTGCGCCGTCGTCACATTGGACGTGAAAAACGCCTTTAACTCGGCAAATTGGGGCCACATTAAAAGCGCACTACAGCACTTTAAAGTGCCAGCATATCTGCAGCGGATAATTTACAGTTATTTCAGCAACAGAGTACTGCTGTACTGATTCAGGCGTACAGCGGTACGAGGTCTCTGGTGGCGTTCCACAGGGCTCGGTGCTTGGCCCAACATTGTGGAACGTCATGTACGACGGCATCCTCCGCCTGGAGCTGCCAGAGGGCGTCACCATTATCGGCTACGCGGATGACATTGCAATGGTGGCAGTAGCGAAGCACACGGATACGCTACGGCAGAGGTGCGACGATGAGATATGCCGCGTTAATCAATGGCTGACGGACGCGAAGCTGGAGCCAGCGGCGCACAAGACCGAGGTGGTGCTACTGAGTACCAGAAAGGTGAGCGAGACACTGACGATCACCGTCGGAGAACATGAAATAACGTCCCAGCCTTTTCTCCGGTAAGAACCGTGTGCGAAAAGGCGTCACGCGTAAACGGCGCACTTACGCGGATGATGCCGAACGTAGGCGGCCCTCGCGCCAGTCGGTGAAAACTGCTAGCCAGGGTGACAGCCTCAATCATACTGTACGTAGCTCCACAGTGTGTTTGCGAGTGCAATTTTGTGTGCGTTATTAGTGCGCGAGTTTTTGCAATTGTTTTTGCATTAGGAGTAGCGGTCAGTGTGCGTAGAAATTTTAAACAAGTTACCGTAAGGGGCTTGTGTACAATTGTTTTTGCGTAGTTTAGCGTAAACAAGTCACCGTTGATGGCTTGTGTGTTATTGTTAGTGTGCACAAAAGTGTAAACAGGTTGCCGTTAGGTGGCCTGATTGCATTGTTTGTGCAAGTACCTGAGTCAAGCAAGTTGCCATAAGGCACTTGCGGTGTGTATAGTAGTTGTTGTACAACTACTTGAGTTGCGTGTTTGTTGTTATTGTTGTTTAGCTGCTTAGTTGTTAGTGCTTTATTGATAGTTAGTGTTGATAGTAGTGAGTGAATGGGACGCCCTAAGCGCAAGGGGAGTGTGGCAGGGGACTCTGCCCGGGAGCCCTCCGGTCGGGACACCGCAGACTTGACGTCTTCTGACGCAGAGTCAGTGTTGACGGACGAACGGTCGCCGCCTCGTAAGCGGGTTGAGCACGTGGCTTCGCCCGGCAAGGGGCGCGCGGCTTTGCCCGAGGGAGGCAGGAGGCTTGGGCGCACGGCTTCGCCTGCCGACGCTACAGGAGGAGTGGAGATGAGTGGGGCCAGCACGTGCACGGAAGGTGCTGAATCGCCGGCTGTGAAGGCGGGTGCGGTCGTACCCGTCGTTGCGGCTGGCGGTGAGGTGCCGGCTGGGCCGCGCTTGGCAGTGCGCATGAGGAAGGGGGTGAAGGCGGCGGCTGTTGACCAGGGACTACCTGTGTCGGAGGCGCAGGCGTCGGTGGTTGCCCTGAAGGCCATCACGGCGAAAATCATGGCAGCCGTGATTGGGGTGGATGGTGTCAGCGCCGTCGCCATGAAGAAGGTGGTTGAGGTCGCGGGCGAATATGAGCTGTTGCTCATGAAGCTCGTGGCCGAGAATGCCACGTTGAAGGGCCGCATCGCTGGCCTGGAGAGTGTGGGGGCTCCGGCCTCACGGACCATGCCGGCGCCGAGTGCGGTGCGTGTGGGCGCCCCCCAGGCGGCCGCTACTTCGGCGTCGGTCCCTGTACCGGTTGTGCAGGCCATAACTGTGCAACCGGCGCAGACGTAGTCTGTCGTTGTCCGGAGCCGTGATGCTAAGGCATCTGGGAAAGAAGTGGCCACCAAGGTCGTGAAAGAGGCGGGTCCTTCACTGGGCGTGAGGGTTCACGAGGTGAAGCCACTGCGTGGTGGCGGTGCGATTATTCGCATCCCCTCCAAGGCCGAAGCAGTGAAGCTGACCACGAACGCCAAACTGCACGAACTTGGGCTTGACGTGGCTGCGAATGAGAAGCTGGGCCCGACGGTTGTCGTCCATGGGGTTCACTCGGAGATTTCTCCGAGTGAATTCATGGAAGAGCTCTATGAGTTGAACCTCAAGGAGCGGATAAGCCCGGCTGCCTTTAAGAAAGGCGTCCGCATGGTGAGTCGCCCGTGGACGGTAGCTCTGGTGGGGCACCCAACGTCGTGCTGGAAGGGAACGAAGGCTTGCTTTCGTCCCTTCAGGAGGCGTAGCGATGCTACATCAAGTGGTTTTCGTTCCGCGTGCGGCCCTTCATGCCGATGCCTGGCTGCTTTAGGTGTCTGAGCTTTGACCACAGAGTGGCTGAGTGAAGAATGAAAGTGGACGTTTGTCGGCGCTGTGGCCAGAGCGGTCATCGCGTCCAGCAGTGCAGCAATGAGCTGCATTGCCGGAATTGCGCGTTCCGGGGCAAGCCGGCTGGGCATTATATAATGTCCACCGACTGTCCGGCGTATAGCCAAATTCTGGCCAGGGCGCAGGCTAGTCATTGATGGGTCTGCAGGCAATACAGCTAAACTGTCAGAGCGCGTATGCCGTGATGTGTGAGCTAGGTGCGTGTATGTGTGCAATTGTCCTGGTGCAAAAGCCGTACACCACCAATGGTGTCGTACGGGGAATACCTGCAGCAATGCGGGTCTTTTCTGACACCAGGGCAAACGCGGCTGTAATTGTAAATGATGTCCATCTGGACTTCTTTTTTCCAGTAGGGGAAAGCATCAAAAGCCTTACGCGTGCGAGATTCTAACACGCTAAAACCCCTATTTCACTGTCCGTGTGACCCTCCTCATGGCTCCACCGTAAAGTATTACTTCACGAGGAAGGCGGAAAAATTTTTAGCGTTAAGCTACGTCTGAGGCCGAGAGTCACCTCTCATCTCGAAAGATATTAATGTCATCGGACGGACGGAGAGTCAGTTTACGAGGTTGTCCGCGAACTGTCCCGTAAGTCGGTCCTTTGTCGCAGCATGATGCGGGCGATGAATCTGCACGCCCGTTCCCAGAATTCCGCCGACGTCAGCATGAAGGTCATGATTGTTTCAGGTGTCACCGCGTCTCCAATGTCATTTTGGAGCTCGGACCTCTCCTCTGCGTATTTGAATAATTAATTATTTAATTGACTGGTAAGACAGCCCGCTTACGCGAGACTAAGGCCTAGCTTCCGGCAACCACCTGTGTTGTGCGTGTGAATTTTCACGCGGGTGGAAGGGACCTACAGTTTTATGCCGGTTCCGAACGGCAGGTTGGGAGCTTTTTCATAAGCAATTTTTACTCCCAGAGGTTTGCCATTTCCAGCTGAGAGGACAGCCACCGAAAGAGAAAACGAGTTTTTCCCCGTTATTTTTTTTAGGTGTTATTACAGGCAGTATTGAACCTGGGGTTGCTGCCTTCGACTCGCGGTCCAACGCACTAACCAACTGAGCCACGGCGGCTGCTCTGCGTATTTGACGCACTCAAAAAAGGTGTGCTGGGCCGTTTCGGGCACTCCGGTGCACACGTCGCAGTCAGGCCTTTCCACGTGGTTGAAACGGTGCAGATACGCACGGAAACAACCATGACCGGTGAGGAATTGCGCCAAATAGAAGTTTAGTTCACCGTGTGGCCGCTGCAGCCATGTTGCCAGTACCGGTATTAGTTGGCGGGTTCAGGCGCCCTTTGTGGCCGAGCTCCATCTCCTTTGCCATTCGTCTACCAGGTCTTCAGTAACCACCTGTTCACCTCGCTTTCGCCAATAAGCAGCCGCCTGCCGCGCTATTACGAGCTGGATTGGAGGCCTGCCAGCGATTACGTCCGCTGCCTCGCTTGAGACCGTTCTTAAGGCACGGCAAACCCGTAAGGAATTCAGGCGGTACGCAGATTGAAGATGCCTACTGTACGCTGGTATCAGCATGGCCTCATGCCACACTGGACACGCGTACGTCGAGAAGCGCTCTCGTTCGCGAGGATGGTCCGCCTACGGTCGGCATCAATCTCATGAGCTTCGCCGTTACACCGTGAGCTTTGTCGCCAACATGCATCAAATGTGTCTTAAAACTTAGGCGGTGGTCCAGCCACACACCAAGATATTTAATTGCCGGGCGCGATCTGGACTGTATGGTTGTGTGTGCAAACGAGTATGGTGTTTGTGTCAGTGTGCAAGGTCACTTTGGCAAAGTGATTGTGGGCAGTGTCTACTGCAAGTATAGTGAGCCTCTAGAGCCCTAGTAGGGGTGAGGCAATGAGTGAATGGTTGGTTCCGCGAGATATTGTTGTTCTCAACGAACGAAGTGAATGGTATACGTTTGACGGGCCTAGAGGGGTGAGTGATATTGACGTGACGCTAGTGAATGGGGCAGCGAGCAGAATGTTTGAATTTAGCTGGCGTGTCCGTGGTGGGTGGGGCATAAGCGATCACAATTTGATTGAAATTGTGATTACTGTGCCTGCCCACAGTGTGAATGAAAGGGCGGGTGTGTGTGACAGACGATGGCGCACCTGTGGTGTGAATTGGGAGAGCTATCGTTTCCATGTACGTGAAGTGGTCACGGAAGTGCCACTTAGTGAATTTAAATGCATGGATGTGGACGACCAGGTCGCTCGTCTTAACGAGTGTGTCTGGCGTGTGAATGATAGCATGTTTCAGAAATGGGAGAGAGTGAAGAGGCGGGTGAAGTGGTGGACGAGTGAGATGAGTGCAAAGAGGCGGTCGGTCAGGCGTCTAGACGTAAGTTTCAGCGCGCCCGGGCGGCCAATTCTGAGCACTTGGCCCAGCGCAGGTCTGATTTCAATAGGTGTATGAACGAGTATAAGAGTATGCTTGTTCGCGTAAAGGAAGACAATTGGCGGGAGTTTGTGGCAGACCATAGGGATGATCCATGGGGTCATGCCAATCGGATCTGCCGCTCTAAGAAGAAGCAGGTGGATGTGAGCGCCCTCCGTGTTGGTGACACTATGACATCAACATGGAGGGACAGTGTGAACGTTCTCTTAGCCGAGATCTTTCCTAGGGCGGTTCAGCAGACGGTCACCGGGTGTCGATGGTTTGACTGGCGAGATGTGCAAAGCCTTGTACAAAGTCTTTCCGGAGTACCTGGAGACCGTCTACGAGAAATGCCTTAGTGAGTCTTATTTTCCACTCGCGTGGAAAATAGCTAGGGTCGTGGTGCTCTTGAAGTCTCCTGATAAGATCAGGACTAGCCCCCATTGTTATCGGGGTATCTGCCTCCTACCAGTACTTGGTAAAGTACTGGAACGGATTATGGTGGATCGGCTTCAAGCGCAACTGGGTGGGCTATCGGATAGGCAGTTTGGGTTTCGAAAGAGACTCGGCGTGGAAGATGCGTGGATTTATGTTAAATCGGTGGTGCGTGAGAGTAGCGAGAACTATATTCTCGGGGTGTTTGTGGATTTTAGGGGGGCGTTTGATCACCTGCGCTGGGATAAAGTGGTAGAATGGCTGAATCATGCCGACTGCCTGGAATTAGCTCTCTGGAAGAGCTATTTCTCAGACAGGAAAGCATGTGTGATCGGGGAGAATGAACGGGTCGAAATAGATGTGGCTCGAGGATGCCCGCAGGGATCCGTCTGTGGTCCATATATATGGAACTACATGATGGATCCACTACTGCGGCGTCTGGCAGCAGTATGCAAGTGTTGTGCGTATGCAGATGATCTGCTTATCCTTGTGGAGGGCAGATCAAGAGCGGATGTAGAGCGCTTGGGGGAGCAATTTATGTGTATGGTGTGTGAATGGGGTGAATCGGTGGGTGTGGATGTTGCAATGGACAAGACTGTGACCATGCTGCTGAAAGGCAAATTGGCTCGCAGCCGTCCACCCATTGTGCGAGTGAATGGTGTTGGCCTCCGGTATGAGACGCAAGTCAAATGCTTGGGGCTAACAATTGGTGAAAGAATGAGTTTTGCTCCTCACTTGGTCAGGCTGAAAGAGAGGGTTGTGTGCATGATGGGTCAGGTGCGCCGGATACTCAGGAGTGACTGGGGACTCGGCCGACGCGCAGTTCGCACCATTTAGCACGGTCTGTTCATAGCTTGTGCTGCGTACGGAGCGTCGGCATGTCATGAACTGGCCGCCACGGTTGTAGGCTGCAAACACTTGCTGTCTATTCAACGTGTAATGTTGTTAGGATGTATGCCTGTGTGCCGCACTGTATCAACCGATGCATTGCAAGTGTTGATGGGTGCGGCCCCTCTAGATCTCGTAGTCATACGGCGCGCCGTAGGCTTCGGGCTATGGAGGGTGAATAGAGAGGTGCTGCTGCAGTATGAGTGGCTGCAAGGCGAAGGTGTGGTGCTGACAGTATGAAGCGTAAGCGAATACTGGAGGACTGTGTTCTGCAACGTTGGCAGCAACGTTGTGACGAAAGTCCCCATGGCAGAACGACATATGAGTATATACGGGACGTGAGGTTCGTGGTAGGGCTCAAGGATTTCGGCTTCGGCTTGAGCCTTGGGTTTCTACTCACCGGATATGGGTCACTCAATGCATTTTTGCATGAGAGAGCCCTGAGTGCAAGTGCTGAGTGTATGTGTGGGGCTGTGAGAGAGGATTGGTTGCATGTGTTGTATGAGTGCCCGTTGTACTCAGATTTGAGGGACCTTGGGTGGATGGGGATTAGTCGGACGGACGGTGTGTGGTGTGTGCATGAAGCACTCTCCACCAGCCAGCTGAGTGCCATATTAAACGAATATTCGAATGCTGTGTTTCGGCGGCGACGGCAGCTTGGTGTATTGCCAAGTGTGAATGTGTGAGTGGTCGAGGGGGCTTATCTGTTGAGTGGATGAATGAGTGCGCACGTGAATGGAGTCAAGTGCGGTGTGGTGGTCACCAGTCCACGAGCTAAATGGGGCTCAACTGAGGAGGTCCATAAAAAAACGCAATAATTCCACTTTTTAAGTTTTTCGTTTTTTTGACTGAATCCAGTTCTACATGTTAAAATCTATGTAACAATTGTTATAAAACATACCAAAGGTCAATAATTTCACTGTAATTCAAAACCAAAAATAATGGTTCAGACCAAAATGCAACATTTTTATATCTATGCAATAAATAACTTCGAGATCTTAGTGAAAAGTCAATGATATAAATTAATTTTAATATAATTTAAATTTATTATTATGGTAACTCTACAATAACTATAAAACGGTAAGAATTTTATCGAGTTTTTGGGCGTGTTGAAAAAGATTTGCGAAAAAATACTATAATTTCTTTAAAGAAATCACAAAGTTTATTCTGTGAACAGGCAAGTTACTATTTTAAGAAAGGATTGGACCCTTAAGGATTTAAAAATGTTGGCAGAATATTATCCTCCTATAAACGGCATACAGAGTATGAAAAGAATTTAGTTTAAACTCTCCACAAAACACCACAAGCAATGTGTAGTCAAAACTTTTGAAACTTACAAAGTTGAAGGCAAAGAAAAATTTCCCAGCTATCTTAAAAGAGGCAAAATACCCCTTCGTTTGCTTGATGGAATTCCTCTTGGTGTTGCAATTAATTCAGAAAAGAAGAAAGATGTTGTTAAACTATTGGAAAAACATTATGGCCAACAGTGGTCAAACATTTCCGGGTTAGAATATTATACAAAGATATTGTTAGACGAACAAGGAAATAGTTGCAATGATACCGATGATGTAACCTTATGTGACTGTTTGGAGGACGACACTGGAATGAGAGTGTAACACAATGTTGATTTTTTTTAAATACTTGAATACTTATATACTTTTGTAATACTTAAATGTACTTGCGTAATATAATGAAACTTATGCAATTTGATATGAATTGAACAGATTTTATTTCTATGTTATTCACAGCAAAACGCCACAATTCCAAACCTAGTTCATATCAAAACGCAACATCTCCATAGGGTTCATAGCAAAATGAAATAAATACTATGTATCGGACCAAAACGCAACATTTCCAAATTTGTTTTCTAAATAACTAAAAAAGTAATGGCCAAATAAATTAACTTCTTTATGATTTGTATTGTTCCTAGAAAACTATTGTAGTGGTACCGCGTAACCACTAATGCCAACACTATAGCGAATTAAAAAGCGGTGGTGTTGCTTCGTTGAGCTCCAAATTGAGTCTGCTTTATTCTATTCATTAATTTCTCTGCTAAGCAGAGCGCCCACGCTTAAACATTACCCTAAGCCGCTGGTAGCCGCTGTCGCTGCTGCGGCAATTCCTGGTAAGCTGTCGTAAGCTTTTCTGCTGTGCTGCTGTTCTGCCTGTTCGAGATGTTTGTGCAGTTGCACCAGATCGCTTACATCGTTTTTGTTGTGTCAGCAATTTTGGTGGGAGCATAAGCGGTTGCATTCCTTAACTTAGCGCACAAGCCAATCAGCAAGACCGACGTGCACCGAACTGTGCGCGCGCCACTTTGTTTACATTGCAAGTGTCAAGTGTCGCATGCACAAGAACGCCGGCGTCACTCAAATGGCCTGCACTTGCACATGCGACACATGTCACAACACATGTGGGCACTTGCAGCGATCGCACATGCAACACGACCCGACCTACCGCAGGTCAACGCAGAGCGCTGGCCCACTTTGGGAAAATGCCGCGTCGTCGGATCTAACCCGCGTTGTGATTGGCGCGATACGAATGTATTGGAAATAGAGGGAGGAGCACTGGAATTTCCCCTCCGTATAACAGTTTGTAAATTTAGTATATAAGACAGAAATTTTGGAAAATAGAATCAGCTTTGATGCAAGAGACAACTTGTGTGTTTCATTCTCACTGCTCACTGAGGCTCCAACATAGCCATCCTTTTAAGGCGAGGTCCGCCAATAATAGACTACCTACACACACACGCACACCAAGACTTTTTCCACGACATGGCGATCCTGCCAAACTCAGACCAGATCTTCTGACTCGCAAACTCAGTCCAGATTTTCTGACTCGGAAACTCAGCCCAATATAGAACCATCTGTAACACCGATCCTGTCGACTGAACTTCCAACTCCAACTTCAAAATCATAGTACATCAAAACTCAACCGCCAGATGTCAGAACACGAGGAGTTCGACTCCATCTTCGACAAACTGGTCACCATCACCCAACACGAACTGCACCTGCACGAGCCTCTAGTAGACCACGAGGAGTATCACCCAGCCCCGACGTCAGCAACTCCCGATTACCCAACCTACACACCAACTCCGCTAACAGCCGGCCCAAAACCATTGACGATCGAGGAATACCTACGCCGACAGAAGCAGAAGAAGACAGCCCCAAAGGACACAGCCCCAAAGAACTGTAATCCACACCAGCCATCAACCCGACCAAACAGAAGACCACGCGCAGGGAAGAAAGTTCGACAACGACAAGAACTGGCAGCCCTTCATCGTTTGGCACAAAACGAAACGGACAAACAACGCAAACGGGAGTTCGTACAACAAATCAGAGCGGCAAGACGACAACACTAATGGGAGGACGGCAGAGCAGAGAAGAAATCGTTGTTGCCAACAACAACGCAGCGGCCGTAACATCGAATACAAACACCACGGAGAAATATCCACTATATTTTCTAGGTCTAGTTGTAGCAATATTAGTTATACTAGAGCTTAATAGATACTATAAGGCGTATGTTAATAAACAAATAAGCAAAAACAATACCGATGGGGGACGGAAATACGTCACCAGTATCTAAATAAACAAAAAACAAAATTTACATATATTAATAATAAATAAATCAAAACTCAAATATGGACAGGAGAAACAGACAACACAGGTACGGAAGAATTTCAACAACAGAGAAGAAAGTGTTAGAAATTGAGGAAATAGATGAACAGAAAAAACTAGAATTTTTGACAAACCTATGGCATATAATTGGTATGCCGAGAAGGCCAACAATAGAAGACGTCAGAAATCATACGACACTAGAAGAGGAAACAGTACGCATGCTCAACATGCTTAATCTCCGATTCTAAATGGAGAACATTATTGACGAGCTGACAAGACTACTATCAAACCTCAGAAAAACTCCAAGCAGGTCATACACTAGACAGACAATAGTAAACAAACTCGACAGACTTCAAATAATAAAAAGAGAATTTGCAATCCTAGCGATTGACCGAAAAGACGCAACAGGATTGACAACAACATTCAATAACACCCATGATACAGCCAAACAAATACTTACGAACAAACTGAAAGAACTAGGAGAAGAACTAGGAACACAGGAAACCAGCTCCACAATGACTACATTCAACATTGAAACGGCTATGAAAGCCATACCAAATTTTACGGGAAACCATAAAGAATTGGACACTTTCATAAAAATTTCAGAGCTGATCCACAAAAAACTAGACAACACTGGACAAACAGAATTATTAGAATTCATTTTCTTTGCGAAACTAAGCACAACAGTAAGGACAGCAATCGGCAGCAATGTCCCAGAAACCCTCCAACAACTTTGAGAAACACTAAAAGACAGATACAAGACCACGACAACAGTAGCACAATTACAAAACAAACTGTCATATTTCCAACAAAGAAACACAAGCATTACAACATGCAAAGACAAAATTTTAAACCTAATAGCCGAACTCAACGACTTACAAATAACACAAGCAGGAAACACTACTCAGACAGAAAAAACACTAATTAGAAAAATGAATGACTAATATAGCTTAACGGTCTTCAAGAATGGTCTCAACGAGAGTTACAAACAGACTATCTTCGCAGCAATGCCAAAAACGTTCCAACAAGCAGCTGAGCTTGCACTAGAATTAGAAAAAGACAATCAACAGAGCCGAGCAAGTATAATGTTTGTAAGCAGAAACAGCAACTACAACGGCAACAATAGAAATAATCAGCAAAACTACAGAAACCCAAACAACTCAAACAACTATAGAAGTGAGAATAATTACAACAGAAACTACAACCAAAACAGAAACAATTACCAAAACAGAAACGACAACCAAAACAGAAACAGTTAGCAAAACAGAAACGCAAACCCAATGCCAATAACCAGCAGCGAAACGGGTATGTGAACAACTCACGTTACTACCAACCGAACCGAAATCAAAACCAGAACGACAGAGACCAATACTACCAAAATAACAACCAAAGCAACAGGAACAATTCACGGTCATATAACAACAGCAATCGAAATGCTTACCAAAATAATAACAATAATAACCGACAAGGTCGCCCAACTCGAATAAATTACATACAGGCAAACGAGGGCGACCCGGAGGAACAGAATTCGACTCCTCCGGGGGAGGAAGAACAAACAATAAACGAATATATTTAATAACAGACAACTTAACCAATTATGTCACATTCAAATGCAGTCAATTTTGCAAACCCATGACATTTCTCATTGACACCGGAGCAGACGTAAACCTAGAAAATACACCAGTTTATATAGGGTGTTTTTTTTAGAGGTTTGTTTTTCGAATAGAGATAAAACTGGCATTTTGTGGTCAAATCTGGCAACTCTAATGTCATTTATGTTCAGTTTGGTTTGCCATTTCATCATGAACAGGTTGACAAAAGAACAACGCTTGCAAATTTATTTCGAAAATAATGGTTCAGTTCGCGAAGTTTACCGCAAGCTCCGTCCATTTTATGGTCGACATAATCGTCCATCAGAGCAATTAATTCGGTTAACCATGGGTCGTTTTCGCACTACGTTTACTCTATGTGATAATACGCATCCGCAGAGACGTCGAACAGTGCGCACCGAAGAAACAATTGCCGCTGTAGAGCAAAATATTGAAGAGGACCCAGTCAGAAGAGGAGTCAATTACCGTTAATGGAGACCGGTATAGAGCCATGATAACCGACTATTTTGTTCCCGAATTGGATGGCATGAATGTGGATGAGTTGTGGTTCCAACAAGACGGCGCTACATGCCACACAGCGCACGTCACAATCGATTTATTGAAGGAAACATTCGATGAGCGCATAATTTCGCGGAATGGACCTGTCAATTGGCCACCAAGATCGTGTGATTTGACACCATTGGATTATTTTCTTTGAGGATATGTGAAGTCCATTCGCTCAAACGTCGTCGTCGTGAGCGGTCGCGTTTTTGCTGCGCTCTGTGCTTTCTGGTTGTTTTCGTTTCTGAAATGGTTTTGAACTAACTAGATTCATATTTATTAAAGTGTTTGAGATAGTGACTCCTTTTTATAAAAATGCCCTGTGTTTGCGGGCAAAAAGTTGACCGTAGCCAAACCAAAGTGCAGTGCGGCAAGTGTAACGAGTTTTTCCACTCGAATTGTGTTGGCCTGTTGCCTGAGGACCTTGAGTTTTTACTTAACTCGGGTAAAGGATTCTTTTGCAGATCTATTTGTTCCCCCCCTCCTTCCATTAATCGGGTCGGGGGAGGGACGTCTAAAAATGCGGTGTCATCTAACCCGCCTGTTCCTGCTCTATCGAGTGTAAATGCTCCATCGCAACAACAACAATTGCCTAAACCACAGCAACAACAACCGACTTCACTCCAGCAACGATGTGAAAAAGTCATAGTCAGTAACGATGATAATCAACAGCCAATTCAACATGTTCTATGCCAACAAGTGCCTAAAGCGATTCCTCCTTCGCAACAACAACAACAACAGCCCAAACCGGTTTTACATCAGCAACGAACTGATAAAAAGCAAGAGTTTGATAAGTAACAAATAACGTTGCAGTCTGTATTCAACGAACTAGTCGCTCTAAGAACCGAGAATGCCCATGCGATCGCATTAATAAGCTCTCTGCAATGTGAGAAACAGCTCTTATCACAGAAATTGGAAAATTTACAGGTAGAGCTACATTCGGTGAAGCAAAAATTGTTTGAAAACGAGGCTGCTTCTGCAATTTCTTCCCTCTCAAGTGAAGTGAGTGATCTGCGCTGCGTTGTTCTTAGTGCTTTAAACGACAAGGCCAACAACAAGAAAACAAATAATAAGCAAAGGAAGCTCTCGCATAATATTGACGATCAACAGCTCGCTGTCGAACCTGTGGATAAATCCAGCATGCACTATTCGAACTCTCTCTCTGGTGATCGCATTCTCCCGGTTAGAACTGCTGTTCCGCGTACTGATGATCGCCCTCTTTTGGATGGTACTCAAGTTCTATGCGCTTCTCCCGTCACTGGCTCTGTTGGTATTTCTCAGTTTTCAGTTTCTCCGAGGTTGCTGCTGCTGCTGAGCGCGTTACGATTTTGCCGAACAATGCCGTGTCTTCCCGCACTATTTGGAAGTCTGTAGGCAAAAAGAAATCAAAGAAGAGCGCTAATGTTGTCGTTGGGAAAAGTGATAACACGGAGCTCGACGTCGTAGTAAAAAAGAAGTGGGTACACCTCTCGTCGTTCAAACCGTCGGTTACAGCTGATCAGATAGTCGCTTATGTACACAAGCACGCCAACATTGACGAACAACAACTGGCATGCTACAGTCTTATTAAGAAGGATTCGGACACTGACAGCTTAAGAAGTGTGAATTTTAAATTGGGTGCTCCACCCAGTGTTTATGATAAGCTGTTTAACTCTTCGCTGTGGCCGGCAAATATTAAAATCCGTCCCTTCGAATTTTTTCAAAAACGGGCGAGCTCAGACCAGGTGACTTAAGCTCAAGCGACACAGATGGTCACATTTTATGCTTCTCTCAGCAATCCAACAACATTAATTTGAAATCTTTAAAAATTTTTTATCAAAATTCATCTGGTCTCAGAACTAAAGCTGCCTCTGTCTTTCTTGTTACATCTCAATTGGAGTATGATGTTATTGTTCTTGTGGAGACTTGGCTAAATGCTGATTTTGGTGATGGGGAGTTTTTCGATCAATCTCTTTACCAAGTGTATCGTAAGGATAGAGACGCTGTGCGAACGGGATGCACACGGGGTGGAGGTGTGCTTATTGCGGTTAAACATACGCTGCGGTCCTCAGTATACGAATTGAGTAACAGTGACACTCTGCTGGATCAGCTTTGTGTCTCTATTTTTGGTTCTAATGAACAGTTTGTTATTTGTGTTTCTTACATTCCTCCTAATAGCTCCGACTCTTTGTACACCGCTCATGTAAATAACATTTTGAATTTATCAGACATAGATAAGTTAAATGTGCATTTGTGCGTATTAGGTGATTTTAATCTTAGTAAACTCACTTGGTCTTATATTGCGGATGAGAATATTTTAACTGCAATGAATGTTAATTCTACACATGAGACCTTTTTGCTCGATAGTTTTTTCTACCTTGATCTCGTGCAAATCAATTGTTTTTTGAATAAATTGAATCGTATTTTAGACTTAATTTTCTTGAGTAATAGAGTTATATACAAACTTGAAGAAAGTGTGTTTCCTCTTTCTCCTTCAGATATGCATCATATCCCACTTGTTCTTCAAGTTGAGTTTTATGAGTTTTTAAATTTGCCTAATACGTCTGATAAGCTTAATTTTAATTTTAAAAATTGCAATTTTGATAATCTTAACGCTATTTTTGAGAGAACTGATTGGATTAATAAGTTTTCCTGCAATGATACTGCTACTTGCTTCAATATATTCTGCGATGAAATTAATAAGGCTTGCTGCAGTAATGTTCCTTTGGTAAAACCAAAGGTGTATAAAGTACCGTGGTATACCAAGGAGTTAAAGAAACTGAAGAATTTACGAAATAAATTTTTCAATAAGTACAAGGCCAGTAATGATCTGGACGATAGAAAGAATTACATGCTTTATTCGCGGGAATTTAGTGTTCTTGAGAAAGTTCTGTACAATAACTACATCTTAAATTTTGAAGCTACCATAAAATGCAACCCAAAAGCTTTTTGGCTCTTCATTCAGTCTAAAAAAACCAAATCTGATATTCCTTCCGTGATGACCTATAATGGAATTTCTTCTAATTCTGTTCTCGGTACTTCGAATCTTTTTGCTGACTTTTTTATGTCAAATTTTGTAACGGATTCTGATTCAATTGACAGCACCATCTCTGATAATATTTTTTCTTCTATTGATTTCGGCTCCTTAAAGATTACTGAGAGCGATATTATGAGAGGGATTAAGGACTTAAAGTTGTCTGCCAAGGCCGATTGTGATGGTTTATCTTCTTTGTTGCTCAAGAATTGTGCCTCAACAATTTGTAAGCCCTTGTGTCATATTTTTAATTCATCTTTATCTGCCGGCGTGTTTATTGAAAGGTGGAAAATCGCGCATATTACACCGATTTTTAAAAGTGGCAGTAAAAAAGATATCTCGAACTATCGCCCCATCTCTAAACTCTCAACTGTATCTTAATTGTTTGAGGTCATTGTGAAGGGATACTTGGTTTTTCCTCTCACGAGAATCATAACTCCCAACCAGCACGGGTTTGTTGCAGGTCGCTCTACGGTAACTAATCTGGCTGTATTCACTGAATACTGCTATTCAGCCTTTGAAGAGAGACACCAGGTTGACACAATATACACTGATTTCTCGAAAGCTTTTGATAAAGTATCTCACAGAATTCTTATATTAAAGTTAGAGAAACTGGGCTTCCATTCTGTTTTCCTGAATTGGATATATTCTTATTTATGTGACAGAGTTTGTTACGTACTGGTGGATGGTATTAAATCGAAGTCTTTCGCTGCCACCTCTGGCGTCCCCCAAGGGAGTATCTTCGGTCCGTTACTCTTTATTCTTTACTCTTTACTCTTTATTCTTGTGAACAACTCAAGTTACTACCAACCGAACCGAAATCAAAACCAGAACGACAGAGACCAATACTACCAAAATAACAACCAAAGCAACAGGAACAATTCACGGTCATATAACAACAGCAATCGAAATGCTTACCAAAATAATAACAATAATAACCGACAAGGTCGCCCAACTCGAATAAATTACATACAGGCAAACGAGGGCGACCCGGAGGAACAGAATTCGACTCCTCCGGGGGAGGAAGAACAAACAATAAACGAATATATTTAATAACAGACAACTTAACCAATTATGTCACATTCAAATGCAGTCAATTTTGCAAACCCATGACATTTCTCATTGACACCGGAGCAGACGTAAACCTAGAAAATACACCAGTTTATATAGGGTGTTTTTTTTAGAGGTTTGTTTTTCGAATAGAGATAAAACTGGCATTTTGTGGTCAAATCTGGCAACTCTAATGTCATTTATGTTCAGTTTGGTTTGCCATTTCATCATGAACAGGTTGACAAAAGAACAACGCTTGCAAATTTATTTCGAAAATAATGGTTCAGTTCGCGAAGTTTACCGCAAGCTCCGTCCATTTTATGGTCGACATAATCGTCCATCAGAGCAATTAATTCGGTTAACCATGGGTCGTTTTCGCACTACGTTTACTCTATGTGATAATACGCATCCGCAGAGACGTCGAACAGTGCGCACCGAAGAAACAATTGCCGCTGTAGAGCAAAATATTGAAGAGGACCCAGTCAGAAGAGGAGTCAATTACCGTTAATGGAGACCGGTATAGAGCCATGATAACCGACTATTTTGTTCCCGAATTGGATGGCATGAATGTGGATGAGTTGTGGTTCCAACAAGACGGCGCTACATGCCACACAGCGCACGTCACAATCGATTTATTGAAGGAAACATTCGATGAGCGCATAATTTCGCGGAATGGACCTGTCAATTGGCCACCAAGATCGTGTGATTTGACACCATTGGATTATTTTCTTTGAGGATATGTGAAGTCCATTCGCTCAAACGTCGTCGTCGTGAGCGGTCGCGTTTTTGCTGCGCTCTGTGCTTTCTGGTTGTTTTCGTTTCTGAAATGGTTTTGAACTAACTAGATTCATATTTATTAAAGTGTTTGAGATAGTGACTCCTTTTTATAAAAATGCCCTGTGTTTGCGGGCAAAAAGTTGACCGTAGCCAAACCAAAGTGCAGTGCGGCAAGTGTAACGAGTTTTTCCACTCGAATTGTGTTGGCCTGTTGCCTGAGGACCTTGAGTTTTTACTTAACTCGGGTAAAGGATTCTTTTGCAGATCTATTTGTTCCCCCCCTCCTTCCATTAATCGGGTCGGGGGAGGGACGTCTAAAAATGCGGTGTCATCTAACCCGCCTGTTCCTGCTCTATCGAGTGTAAATGCTCCATCGCAACAACAACAATTGCCTAAACCACAGCAACAACAACCGACTTCACTCCAGCAACGATGTGAAAAAGTCATAGTCAGTAACGATGATAATCAACAGCCAATTCAACATGTTCTATGCCAACAAGTGCCTAAAGCGATTCCTCCTTCGCAACAACAACAACAACAGCCCAAACCGGTTTTACATCAGCAACGAACTGATAAAAAGCAAGAGTTTGATAAGTAACAAATAACGTTGCAGTCTGTATTCAACGAACTAGTCGCTCTAAGAACCGAGAATGCCCATGCGATCGCATTAATAAGCTCTCTGCAATGTGAGAAACAGCTCTTATCACAGAAATTGGAAAATTTACAGGTAGAGCTACATTCGGTGAAGCAAAAATTGTTTGAAAACGTGGCTGCTTCTGCAATTTCTTCCCTCTCAAGTGAAGTGAGTGATCTGCGCTGCGTTGTTCTTAGTGCTTTAAACGACAAGGCCAACAACAAGAAAACAAATAATAAGCAAAGGAAGCTCTCGCATAATATTGACGATCAACAGCTCGCTGTCGAACCTGTGGATAAATCCAGCATGCACTATTCGAACTCTCTCTCTGGTGATCGCATTCTCCCGGTTAGAACTGCTGTTCCGCGTACTGATGATCGCCCTCTTTTGGATGGTACTCAAGTTCTATGCGCTTCTCCCGTCACTGGCTCTGTTGGTATTTCTCAGTTTTCAGTTTCTCCGAGGTTGCTGCTGCTGCTGAGCGCGTTACGATTTTGCCGAACAATGCCGTGTCTTCCCGCACTATTTGGAAGTCTGTAGGCAAAAAGAAATCAAAGAAGAGCGCTAATGTTGTCGTTGGGAAAAGTGATAACACGGAGCTCGACGTCGTAGTAAAAAAGAAGTGGGTACACCTCTCGTCGTTCAAACCGTCGGTTACAGCTGATCAGATAGTCGCTTATGTACACAAGCACGCCAACATTGACGAACAACAACTGGCATGCTACAGTCTTATTAAGAAGGATTCGGACACTGACAGCTTAAGAAGTGTGAATTTTAAATTGGGTGCTCCACCCAGTGTTTATGATAAGCTGTTTAACTCTTCGCTGTGGCCGGCAAATATTAAAATCCGTCCCTTCGAATTTTTTCAAAAACGGGCGAGCTCAGACCAGGTGACTTAAGCTCAAGCGACACAGATGGTCACATTTTATGCTTCTCTCAGCAATCCAACAACATTAATTTGAAATCTTTAAAAATTTTTTATCAAAATTCATCTGGTCTCAGAACTAAAGCTGCCTCTGTCTTTCTTGTTACATCTCAATTGGAGTATGATGTTATTGTTCTTGTGGAGACTTGGCTAAATGCTGATTTTGGTGATGGGGAGTTTTTCGATCAATCTCTTTACCAAGTGTATCGTAAGGATAGAGACGCTGTGCGAACGGGATGCACACGGGGTGGAGGTGTGCTTATTGCGGTTAAACATACGCTGCGGTCCTCAGTATACGAATTGAGTAACAGTGACACTCTGCTGGATCAGCTTTGTGTCTCTATTTTTGGTTCTAATGAACAGTTTGTTATTTGTGTTTCTTACATTCCTCCTAATAGCTCCGACTCTTTGTACACCGCTCATGTAAATAACATTTTGAATTTATCAGACATAGATAAGTTAAATGTGCATTTGTGCGTATTAGGTGATTTTAATCTTAGTAAACTCACTTGGTCTTATATTGCGGATGAGAATAATTTAACTGCAATGAATGTTAATTCTACACATGAGACCTTTTTGCTCGATAGTTTTTTCTACCTTGATCTCGTGCAAATCAATTGTTTTTTGAATAAATTGAATCGTATTTTAGACTTAATTTTCTTGAGTAATAGAGTTATATACAAACTTGAAGAAAGTGTGTTTCCTCTTTCTCCTTCAGATATGCATCATATCCCACTTGTTCTTCAAGTTGAGTTTTATGAGTTTTTAAATTTGCCTAATACGTCTGATAAGCTTAATTTTAATTTTAAAAATTGCAATTTTGATAATCTTAACGCTATTTTTGAGAGAACTGATTGGATTAATAAGTTTTCCTGCAATGATACTGCTACTTGCTTCAATATATTCTGCGATGAAATTAATAAGGCTTGCTGCAGTAATGTTCCTTTGGTAAAACCAAAGGTGTATAAAGTACCGTGGTATACCAAGGAGTTAAAGAAACTGAAGAATTTACGAAATAAATTTTTCAATAAGTACAAGGCCACTAATGATCTTGACGATAGAAACAATTACTTGCTTTATTCGCGGGAATTTAGTGTTCTTGAGAAAGTTCTGTACAATAACTACATCTTAAATTTTGAAGCTACCATAAAATGCAACCCAAAAGCTTTTTGGCTCTTCATTCAGTCTAAAAAAACCAAATCTGATATTCCTTCCGTGATGACCTATAATGGAATTTCTTCTAATTCTGTTCTCGGTACTTCGAATCTTTTTGCTGACTTTTTTATGTCAAATTTTGTAACGGATTCTGATTCAATTGACAGCACCATCTCTGATAATATTTTTTCTTCTATTGATTTCGGCTCCTTAAAGATTACTGAGAGCGATATTATGAGAGGAATTAAGGACTTAAAGTTGTCTGCCAAGGCCGATTGTGATGGTTTATCTTCTTTGTTGCTCAAGAATTGTGCCTCAACAATTTGTAAGCCCTTGTGTCATATTTTTAATTCATCTTTATCTGCCGGCGTGTTTATTGAAAGGTGGAAAATCGCGCATATTACTCCGATTTTTAAAAGTGGCAGTAAAAAAGATATCTCGAACTATCGCCCCATCTCTAAACTCTCAACTGTCTCTTAATTGTTTGAGGTCATTGTGAAGGGATACTTGGTTTTTCCTCTCACGAGAATCATAACTCCCAACCAGCACGGGTTTGTTGCAGGTCGCTCTACGGTAACTAATCTGGCTGTATTCACTGAATACTGCTATTCAGCCTTTGAAGAGAGACACCAGGTTGACACAATATACACTGATTTCTCGAAAGCTTTTGATAAAGTATCTCACAGAATTCTTATATTAAAGTTAGAGAAACTGGGCTTCCATTCTGTTTTCCTGAATTGGATATATTCTTATTTATGTGACAGAGTTTGTTACGTACTGGTGGATGGTATTAAATCGAAGTCTTTCGCTGCCACCTCTGGCGTCCCCCAAGGGAGTATCTTCGGTCCGTTACTCTTTATTCTTTTCATTAATGATATCGGTTCTTGTTTCTGCAATTCAAATTATCTGTTATATGCAGATCATCTTAACATTTTTCTTAGAACTCGTTGTGTTAATGATATTTCCTGTATTCAAAATGATTTAAATAGATTAAATGTCTGGTGCCTTAATAATCGCTTAGCCTTAAATGTTAAAAAATGCTTCCATGTCACTTTCTCTAAATTAATAATACTGCCACTTCATTTTTTATTGCCAATACTCCTTTGAAAGTTGTTAGTGAAATGTTAGACTTGGGTGTCTTGCTTGACTCTAAACTAACATTTACTAACCATCTAGACTACATAATTCCTAAAGCGTACGCTATGTTAGCTTTTGTACGACGTAACAGCTCTGAATTTAAAGACCCTTATACTTATAAGCTTTTATTCTCAGCATTTGTAAGGTCCAGGTTGGAATATGCTGCCTTTATTTGGAATCCGTTTTATGCTGTTCACACGAATCGTCTCGAACGAGTACAGAAAAAATTTTTGAAATTTGCTTTGTTCTCACTAAACTTTCAAGAACCGATTCCCTCTTATAAGTCACGTTGCTTGCTTATTGATCTTAAATCGTTAGAAAGTAGACGTACCATAAGTTCTTTGATGTTTGTGTATGATATTATTTGTGGCAACATTAATTGTTCTGCTTTACTACATCTCATTAACTTCTTTGTTCCAATCAGGACTACTCGATTAAATAAGTTATTTTTTGTAAAATGTTACAAAACAAGCTATGCTTTAAATCAACCACTTGTGAGGTCTTTATGTGAATTTAATAAATTAGCTGCCAATATTGAAATTGATTTCTCACTTCCTAGGCATAAGTTTATGGAGCTTATAAAAAGGATGTACTTTTAACTGTATTATTTATCTTTTCTAGTTCGTAAGTGTTATTTATTGTATTAATTTTCTAGCCTGTAGATCATTGTATCGCTTGGTTCAATAAATGAAATGAAATGAAATGAAAGTCGCTCGTCTACGCCAACAAACCAGAAACGTTAGGGGACTTGGAAGCCAACATTCGTGGCGTTATTGCCGACATACGGCCCCAAATGCTCGAAAAAGTGGTTGAAAATTGGACCTGTAGAATTGGCTTTATTCGAGCCAGCCGCGGCGGCCACATGCCCGAAATCATATTTAAACATTAATGGCATAAAATTATCTTTCCAATAAAGCCAAATTGATGGACATTAAAATGATTTTCTTGTGTTTTATTTCAATTCGAAGTTCTATACCTCTAAAAAAACACCCGATATAAAGAATTACAGGCTACCACAAACACAACAAGAAGAGATAAAACAACAGGTACAGAAACTAATAGACAGCGACATAATAGAACCTTCAACAAGCCCCTATAACGAACCTTTGCTACTAGTACCGAAAAAGAGTGATGATGACACAAAGAAATGGCGACTAGTTGTGGACTACAGAAAGCTCAATGACAAAATAATTAATGTCAAATTTCCGCTCACACGACTAGAAGACGTTCTAGACGTCTAGGAAGAGCAAAATACTTTTCAACTTTGGGCATGACCAGTTCTTTTCACCAAATCCCTTTAGCACCAAGTTCAAGACCACTCACAGCATTTTCAACTCAAGATGGGCACTATCAATTTAAAAGACTCCCTTTTGGACTTAAAAAATCCTCCAATAGTTTCCAAAGAATGTTAACAATAGCTCTCAGTGGATTAAGCTCAGAAGCATTCTTATACGTTGATGACATTATTGTGTTTGGATGCTCACTGAAGCATCACAACGCAAACTTAATCAAAGTATTTGACCGATTACAACAATACAACCTGAAGCTAAACGCAAGTAAATGCCACTTTCTCAGACCAGAGTTATTTATTTAGGCCATTTAATCACCGACAAAGGCGTTAAGACAGATCCAACCAAATGCGAAGCAGTTATGAAATACCCTACGCCAAAAAACGCAGATGACGTACGAAGATTCATTGCCTTCTGCAATTACTACAGACGTTTCATACCTGACTTTGCAAATATCGTTAAATGTTTAAACTCTCTACTCAAGAAAGGGACACCTTTCATTTGGTCAGACGAGGGCTAACAAGCCTTTAGAAATTTAAAAGAAAAATTAGTCAATCCACCTGTACTACAATATCTAGATTTTAACAAACCTTTCATACTAACGACAGACGCCTCAGACTTTGCACTAGGTGCAGTACTATCACAAGGTGAAATAGGACATGACTTACTAATCTCTTATGCAAGCAAGTCACTACAGAAACACGATATAAATAAACCAATTATAGAAAAAGAACTCTTAGCAATACACTGGGGAATAAATTATTTCAGATCATATCTCTACGGCAGAAAATTCATTGTAGTAACTGACCATAGACCACTAGTTTCACTATTTTCCCATAAAAACCCATCGTCGAAAATAACTAGAATTAGACTAGATTTATCCGATTATGATTTCGAGATCATCTACAAACAAGGCAAAATCAATACGAACGCAGATGCACTATCACGCATCAAACTAGACAGTGACGACTTAAAAGCAATGATACCGACACAAGAAGTACTAGCTATAACACGGAGTAAGACAACAAAAATAGGAACACAAGAACAAACTGAAAAAGGGCAAAAGAAGAAGAAAGAAATAAATACACGCATCAACAGGCCGGACATATCTCCAAAGGAGCCTGATCAACTCCATATTTGGGAATGTACCTCCATGACTGACGTGAAGAATATGAAAAGATTGAATTTTATTATTGAAAAGCGTCGGCCGACGATCAAAATATGTAATAATGAAGTGCACGTGACTTGTAGTGATGACCCTTTGGAACTAGATCCAATGTTGGAGAAGCTACACAGTTCACTAAGTATAGTAAGCTGCATATAAAGGAGCTAGCCCTTTGCAGACAAAACTTTAAATTCGAAAATATTGAAATGAATGAGTTCAAAAGAAGGTATAATGAACTACATGTAAACAAATACACGCCCATAAAAATATTAATTTACGACACGCCACTCCAAATACTAAGCCCAATACAACAGTATAAACTAATTGACGAATTCCATAACTCATGCACAGCCGGACACTTGGGTATAAGAAAAACCATACTAAAACTAAAACAAAGATACGTGTGGAAAAATATGAGACAAATGGTTAAAGAGTTTGTAAATAACTGTTCGAAATGCACAGGAAACAAAATAACGAGACACACAAAAGAAGCACTGACTAAAACAGACACACCAGCAACAGGTTTTGAAACAATAACAATTGACACAGTCGGACCGTTACGTATATCAAACGGATACCGATACATACTGGCAATGCAATGTGACCTTACGAAATTCGTCATAGCACACCCGATAGAAACAAAAGACGCGGAAACAATAGCAAAAACACTGGTAGAACAATTCATACTCAAGTACGGTTGCTTCAACACGTTGAAATCAGATAGAGGCACCGAATTTACAAACGAGCTAATGCACAACATATGCAAGTTACTTGACACGCGACAAATTTTTTCGACGCCTTACCACCACCAGACAATTGGCGCACTTGAACGCAACCACAGAACATTACACGAATACTTACTTGCTTTTACGAACGATTATGAATGGGACAAGTGCCCTACAAGGAGACTACCGGTCATATGACTAGTTATATAACCGGTATACATAACCAACATATCGGTTATATTTCTAGTCAGATTTGTTCTAGCCGTGTGAAAAATCTGACTAGTCCTTTTGTGTACGTGTGACTTGATTTCGTGTACGTGTGATTTGATATCACCTTCTAACGCATGCACTCCGAAATCTTGGCAAACGTACAGCTGTCTCGCTTACTCACATGGAGTGTCGCATGTAACAATCAGTTACGTCTAACTGACAAACCGGTCAGACCTATCTGGTAGACATAACGTACGATTCGGTATATCTACCAGATAGGTCTGACCGGTTTGTCGGTTAGACGTAACTGATAGTCATAACGTAAATATACATTAAGACTATTTGCACGATTAGTTTAATAAAAATGTATTTGGTTTTTATAAAAATTCATAAATACAAACAGAAAAGGCGAGAAAACACAAAAACACAACACAAACAACACAAATATACACAATATTTCTTCCGGCGCCTATGGTTTCAGCCTCCAGGGTTCTTTTGCTGAATAAGCAATTTCCACAACTTCGGAACATCTATATAAAACAATAATGAAATAATGATGAAATGTAATGTTATTTTTTAATAAAATAAAGAATTTTACCAATTAAAACACGTTCCTCCAAAACAAATTTCGCCAGCGGACGCCTTCTTCGTCTGACTCGTAGCACAAAAATGTTTTGTGCAAGAAATCAGGTGACGCGTTACGTTTATAGCGCCATCTCACTCTATCATACAGAGAATATGGAAGGTACTAATGCGAATATATCGTTTCATTCGCACTTACTAAATAAAATCCCAAAATGTTAAATGCAGATTTGTGTGTGTTAGTGAGATTTGGGATATTTTTATGCGTGTTAGTTTTTAGACAAATTTTGAACTTTTTTCTGGAGTTTCGGTTAGGCATTCCTTGTAGGGTGGGTACCGTACTACACATTCGCGTACAACACGACACCACATGTCGAATCCCTATATTCACCGTATGAACTAGTGTTTGGTAAATTGCCACAATTGCCAAGTGACAAAATAAACAGAAATGAAAAAACTTATGACATTGACAATTATGGAAATGAGCTAAAAATTAGGTTACGAACATCAATAAATAAGGCTAGGAATATGATAGAATTAGCCAAAGACAAAAGAAAACTAGAATACGACACTAACACTAATGTAACAAACTTAGAAGTAGGAGATTTAGTATATGTAAAGTTAGAGACACGTAAGAAACTACAAAGTCCATACCACGGGCCGTACAAAATAGTTTGTAGTGGTACCACATGACCACTTATGCCGAAACCAGTCGATCGCGCTACACTTATTACTTCACATGTGCCAAATGGCACCACGCGCACGACAGTGCAGCACTCAAGTGGCTGAGCCAGCGATTAGCCGAGCGGCGTGCCACCCGACACCACCTACCGCAGTGCAATGTCCCACTTACGGAAAAATGCACTGATCGGCATGTTGTGTGATGTCACCTACCGAATAATGGAATAATGGGCGGAGCGCTGGAAATGCTCCGCTGTATAACAGTTTTGTAAATTAGTATTTAAGATACCAATTTTCCGAAAATAAATCAGCTTGCTTAGAACCGTCACTCTGCGTGTGTTTCTTTTACAGCAAGACACTGAGGCTCAAACTTAGCCATACCTTTTGAGGCGAGGTCCGCCACTAACAATAGACCACCTACACACACACACACTCCACACACACTGATGGACACGAAAGACTTTTTCCACCACATGGCGATCCTGCCATGGAAAGGAGTAAATACAGTAATAGATATTAATGGAAAACACAACGAATTACATAACAACAATCTAAAAAAATACTTAGGAGATAAACGATAAATGTAAAGACTAAAAATAGACATTAACCTAACACAACAAAAATAAAATACATTTTAAGAAAACATACAATTATTATTAGAACATACATTAACTACAAAAAAAAAAACAGACACAATACTACACTCGTTTTATAAGATAAATATCACATTGTAAATTTATTTGATAACAGCTAATATCATATTGTAAAGCAATTCCAATGCCCCCCCGAAATTCTAAAAATGTTTCCAAGGAATAATTTTTCGCTTAAGGGTAATGGTGTAGTGGTACCGCGTAATAATAATAATATTGAGGCTATTAGGCACTGCGACCAGTATAGATCTTTTGTGCAAGCCTGGTTTAACCCTCTAAGTTGAGGCTTTTTATTAGTTTAAGCAATCTTTGGGGTTGTAGATTCCAGATCTTTTCCGGGGCTATGGTGATAGCCCCTAGCTGGAGAAATCTTTTTCTGCTGAGTGCAGGGCAATCACAGAGAACGTGTATAGAGGTTTCTGCTTCTTGATTGCATTTCCTGCAGACATCCGATGAGGGAATTCCCAATTTGCTAAGATGATACCGTAGTGGACAGTGGCCAGTTAAGTATCCAGTGAGGGTGCAGAGGTCCTCCTTTTTTAGCATGAGGAGTTTTCTGGATACTCCTCTGTCTGGGGTTATAAACCGCTTTGCCTGGCGTTGTCCCGAGCTGTTGGTCCATAGCTCGGCAAAGTTTTGGTCTACCCATTTCCTTAGCCATTCTTGTGTGTGTCCTTTTGATAGTCCACAGAATGGTTCAGGGCTTACCAGTGGGCGCATTGCGCCTCTTTTGGCAAGGCGATCAGCTTCTTCGTTGCCTTCGTGACCCTCGTGTCCTGGGATCCAGTGTAGCTCTATTGAGTTACGACCTCCCAGTTCATTTAGGAGAGCACGGCAATCCTTGACGAGTCTTGAGGAGGCCGCGTAGGCTTCTAGAGCCTTTAGGGCCGCTTGACTGTCGGATAATATATATACTTGTGCACCAGATGTTTTCCTGCGTAGGCATTCTCTGGCGCATGCCTCAATGGCATAGACTTCAGCCTGGAATACGGTAGCGAGCTTCCCCATAGGGAAGGATTTATGGAATCTTGGGCCATATATTCCAGCTCCTGCGTTCCGTCTTCCAGCTTGGATCCATCCGTGCACCAGATTTGAGAACCTGGAGCAGGGGTGAATCTATAGGTTCTCCACGACTGTCTGTCCGAGATACAGACTTTGTATCTCCTGGAGAATTCCACTTCAGGTGTAATGTTGTCGGAGATTCGCAGTATGGGGTAATTGCTGAGCATTTTTAATATGCTCATGTGTCCCCTTAAATCTCCGCTCTTAAGTTCGTAAGTTCTTACTAGCCTTAGTGCTTGAGAGCAGGCTTCCTTTTTTACGATGAGGCTCAGTGGGGGTAAACCTGTTATTACCTCCAAGGCCATCGTAGGGCACGTTTTCATTGCCCCACATATGCCTATGCAAGCCATTCGTTGCAGTTTGCTGAGTTTGCTAGCCGCAGTTTTCTGTTCAACTTTTTGCCACCAAATAGTGGCGGCGTAAGTGACTATAGGTTTAACAATACTGTTATAAGACCAATAGACCATTTTAGGTCTTAGTCCCCATGTTTTACCATATAGCCTTTGACATGCATACATAGCACGCATAGCTTTGCTGGTAACATTGTTCAGATGAGAGTTCCACGTAAGTGAGCTGTCTAAGGTAACACCTAGATATTTTACCTCATCTGAGAAAGGTATTTCTTTTCCATCCAAGGAGGGGTTATTAAGAGTTAACTTCCTTCTCTTGGTGAATGGTACTAGGACTGTTTTAGCTGGGTTGAAAGATAGCCCTTTGTCCTTGCACCATGATTGGGTTAAGCGTAAGGCTTTTTGCATTTGACTCGATATTGTTGAGTCATCCCAGCCTGTGATGTGTATAGCTACATCATCGGCATAACCAATAGCGTTTAAGCCGAGGGAATTGAGTTTTAAAAGGAGTTCATCAATAACCAGAGTCCACAGCAGAGGTGAGAGTACACCCCCTTGCGGGCAACCTCTGGTGGCTGTAATGTTCTGGTTGTGTCCTCCCATTTCAAAGCTTATAACCCTGCAGCTTAACATGGTCAGTATCCATGATATGATCATAGGATTGAAATTCTTCCTGGTCATCGCCTGTTTAATGGCTGTGTAGGACGTGTTGTCAAAGGCGCAATCGATATCGATAAAAGCACATAGTGTGGTTTGTTTCGCCGCTATCGCCTTTTCAATTACAGTGGTTAGGCTATGTAGCGCCGATATCGTTGATTTGCCTGATTGATAGGCAAATTGGAACTTGCACAGTGGGCTGTCTTTTAAGTATGCCTCTCTTATGTGAAGGTCCAGAAGTTTATCAATAGTTTTGAGAATAAATGAGCTAAGGCTAATGGGTCGATACGACTTAGGCAATTGTTCTGGCCTTTTGCCTGCCTTTGGTATGAACACCACTCTGACCTTAGACCAGCAATTTGGTATGTGGCCTAGAATTAGGCTGGATTTCAAGATCCTTGAAAGGGCAGGTACCAGAATATCCGCTCCTTGTTGTAGGAGCCATGGTTGGATGCCGTCTGGTCCTGAAGATTTGTATGGGCTGAATGAGGAAAGTGCCCATCGTACCTTTGTCGGAAGGAAGATTCTATTCGCGAGGCTTATGTCACTACCGGTGGCGAGATATGTTCTATCTGCCATCGGAGGATTAGCCTCTGAGAATCTACACCCCGGGAAGTGTGTCTCCAGCAGTAGTTTGCTGGTTTCTTCCGGGGTGTCGGTGAACGTTCCGTCCGACTTTACTAGGGTACCAATACCGTTAGAGTGTTCTAGTCTTAGGGCCTTTTGCAGTTTTGCAGCTTCGGGAAGACTGTCAATATTCTTGCAGTGTTCCCTCCACGAGGCCCTCTTAGACTTTCTCAGCTCTATGTTATAATCAGTTAAGGCCTTTTTGTACTGGGTCCAGTTACCAGTACTATTGGCCTTGTTAAATAATTTTCTAGCCTTCCTCCTCAATTCATCAAGCTTTTTTGTCCACCATGGAATACCCGTTCGGGCTTTCCGTGTCTTCTGGGGACAGCTTTCATGGAAGGCTGTATGGATATTAGAATTTAGGCTTTGGGCCTTTATTTCTAGCTCATATGGCGACCTTATTGGCTGCGTGGAGCGATTTACTTGTTCCTCTAAGAGGAATGTATAAGTGTCCCAATTTGTCTTGCGAGGGTTACGGTAAACTTGCGTGACGCGCGCGGATTCCCCAATGTCGAATCTTATATGTTGATGATCCGACATTGAGACTTCGCCTGACACATGCCAGTTTGAGGTAAAGGACGAAACGTTGGAGGTAGCGAGGGTAAGATCTAAAACTTCCCCCCGGATGGCATTCCTAAATGTAGGCTCATTACCCCGGTTAATAATACTTATGTTATTATTAATGATGTATTCAAGAAGGTACTCACCCCAAGGTACGCAGCCCAGGATCCATTTCAGGTTCCTTGCTCGGCAGTACTCCACCAGGGATATGACGTCCCTGGATGGAGCTGCCGCTTCCTCACCTGGTAGGTAGGCCGAAGCGATGACCATCTTCAGATGGCCTCCGGATATGGGCACTTTTGCCCAAACTGCCACCAAGTCCCCGGTGATGAGTTCTGAAATGGGAAAGAACGTTAGTCTATTGCTAATCAGCAAAGCTGCCCTCGGGCGATTGTGCTTGTTGTCATATATCAACTTACAGCACGTGTTGTTGAGTCCCTTGATGACTCCGGCGTGAACCCATGGTTCCTGGATTAGCGCTATGTCCAGGACGTCTTGAGTGAATCTCCTGCTAAGCACATCAGAGGCAGCTTTGGCATGATGGAGATTCACTTGGAGGCACTTAGTTTGCCTCATGTGGTGCGCTCCTGCTGAGGCACTCATTTGCGGGCACGTTTTGCCACTTTTTGCCTCTGTTGGTGGCTAAGCGCGCAGCGTCCTCCCTGGAGCCCCTGTCGCATTTGCGTGGTCGACCTGAAGGTCGGCCTTTCCTGGGCTTCTGGGCATTAGGTGGTACCGCGTAACACCTAATGCCAACACTATAGCGCACAAGCCAATCAGCAAGACCGACGTGCACCGAACTGTGCGCGCGCCACTTTGTTTACATTGCAAGTGTCAGGTGTCGCATGCACAAGAACGCCGGCGTCACTCAAATGGTCTGCACTTGCACAAGCGACACATGTCACAACACATGTGGGCACTTGCAGCGATCGCACATGCAACACGACCCGACCTACCGCAGGTCAACGCAGAGCGCTGGGCCACTTTGGGAAAGTGCCGCGTCATCGGATCTAACCCGCGTTGTGATTGGCGCGATACGAATGTATTGGAAATAGAGGGAGGAGCACTGGAATTTCCCCTCCGTATAACAGTTTGTAAATTTAGTATATAAGACAGAAATTTTGGAAAATAGAATCAGCTTTGATGCAAGAGACAACTTGTGTGTGTCATTCTCACTGCTCACTGAGGCTCCAACATAGCCATCCTTTTAAGGCGAGGTCCGCCAATAATAGACCACCTACACACACACGCACACCAAGACTTTTTCCACGACACTATCATTCCACAGTAACTATCTAAAAGAATATATATATCCTACTGACTTTACATTTATTCGTTTATCCAAAAAATTGTTATGGTGGAATCATTGCGATTTGTTATGGACCTCCTCAACTGGTAGTAGCACGGCTACGCAGTCTGACGAGAGGTACCACGGGAATCAGGGTGCCCCTGGAGCCTTGTGCTTCAGCCTGATTATGGGAATGGTCCCCTCGGGGAGATCCGTGGTGGCGTGGTTTAACACCCAAATGCGGGTAGAGTTTCGTCTCGGCGTGGAGTTGCGTTTATAACCGGGTGCCGGACCCATAGCACGGCAGAGGTTTAGATAGGCCTCGATCCCTACCAAGGAGGGGTAATGTCCATTTATGTACATTAACCATATATGTAATACTTCTATATTGGCACTAAGCTCAAGGTACATTCGCCAACATCACAGTACAGCAATAGTGAAATATGAGCGAGAAAGCGTATAAACGAATGTACCTTGACAGCTGTAAAAAGTCAGGTGCGTTCAGGCGGGAAAAAAATTGACTGGGAAAAAATAAAAATTTGTTGAAATTAACTGAAATTTCTTCAACCGCCCCTGGAGCAGCTTGACAGTTGTTCATGTGTAGAAGTGCTCATGTATACACGTATAGAAACACATTCGCAAAATTTCGTGTTTTCTGTCTCATCGCTTGTCTCCCTTTGATTTCCGAATGAAAACACATTGTGAAGATACGTTAGTGCCAATATAGAAGTATTACATATATGACATTAACCCAATTGGTACCGGGAGCTAGTCTCTCGGGGCGCTTATCAATGCTTAATTTTGATACGCTGTGCTTTTGAGCACCGTGGGGTTAGGCCACACGGTGGCGGCACTCACGTTAAAAATTCGACATTCAATGAACGCAGTTCCAGTATGGGCGGACGCAGTAAAAATCCGAGAGTAAGTACACAAAAGGCATCAGGTCGACGTATCGACTAAGAGCACTGTGGGTAGCTAGCGCCTTCCGCACAGTGTCTGATGATGCAGTAGGAGTCATCCCAAGCATGCCGCCGATTGAACTACTGGCGGTCGAAATGCAACGCCTTTATAACGCATCCACAAAGCCGACGAGCGCCATTAAAGCCACAAAAAGATGTGCCACCATCAGGGATTGGCAACGCGAATGGGAGCAATCCAGCAAAGGGCGCTGGACTTTTGCACTGATCCCGGATATCGCGCGGTGGGTAGCTCGCTCGCATGAAGAGGTTGACCACAACATCACCCAGCTGCTAAGTGGGCATGGCTGCTTCAAGCAGTATCTGCACAAGTTTCAGCACGACGACGACCCCTTTTGCCCGCTATGTCCAGAAAAGCAGGAGACCGCTGAGCACGTCCTGATGAAGTGCTCTAGGTTCGAGTCCGTCCGAAGGGAACTAGCAGTCAGTCTTGGGGGGCATCCGTCTGTATCAAACCTGACGGCACACATGTGCGACACGCCACGCAAGTGGCAAGCCGTATGCTCGGCCGCAGCCAGCATTATTAAAACACTGCGCGTCCTAGAACGCCAACGTAGGGCAATTAGATAGTCCGAGGCGGTGGGCACGGTGCCGCACCCTACTGCTACCAGGAAGTAATTCCTCGCAGGACGTTCCCTGGCAGAAGTTTAAGAGATAGGATTTTTAGTGGGTGAAAGTCTCACACACCGGCTTTCAATGCTTTTCCCTTCTCCAAAAAAAAAACACCTACACGCACTCACACACACCATTCTATCTTCTCTATCCTTTACCCACTGTTTTCCCACTCCCAAAATGAATTGTATTCCCATTTTCATACTCCCTTAGATTTAAGCTAAACTATATAAAGTAAGTTGTTAAGAATCATTCGAAGCGGGCACAAGCACATTATTAAATAAAACCGAATCTCATCCCCAAAAACCCGCCGCCGCGTTATTATTAAAAAAAAGGTCACCGACGCCCACTTCATGGTCCTTCGAGCCGGATACGCGAATTCGCGCCGCGTTGAACAAAAAAATTAAAAACAAGTGACACATAGTGAACAAAAAATAAACATTACACACAGTGATACAAAAGCTCACAAATCACAAAACAGTGGAAGAAAATTCCACAAAATAAAACCAAATCTCACAAGAGCACAAAACACAAAGTGCACAGTGAATACACAAAACCCCCCCAAAGAAAAAAAAATATTCTATATAATTTTAACAAAAGAAAAGCCAAAACCTACAACGAACAGTGACAGTGCAAAGAAAAAGGAAAATAACCAACTCAATTAATAACAAATAGTGCAATACAAAGTGACACATACAAAAAAAAAATTGTACATAAGTGACAAAGTGACAGTGCACAAAAGTGAAAGTGAACAAAAATTATACAAATTACACAAAACCACCAAAAAAAAGGGGCATTCCACACGACAACAAGTGCAATATAGAAACAAAAGGAATAAAAAAATACAAAGTGCCAAGTGTTAACCACCACAAAATCACAGTGACAACAACAAAAGTGCAGTGACATACAAAAGCGACGGCGGCGAGCACAGAAGACACAACAATACACAACAACAACAACAAGAGGCAGCAACAGCACAGCGCCCAGCAGCACCAGCTGATCGAGCCACCACCGTGCCAGACGACACTACAGACGTCCCAGTAGGACACCGAACATCCAGAAGTCACGGCTTGCGATCCCCCCCTAAAAGGATATGCCAAGTAAGTGACCAAACCCCCTTTGGTTCCCCCCGTAGAAGATAGAGAAATTTCGGTAAATCATACCGTAATTTATTTTTCTTAAAAATAAATTAAGAAAAATAAATTACGGTGTGTAAGCGGACGTTGCGAAAGGCGCCGTGGGTAAATCGTTCGATTTTACCGCGCTAACGTTCCGTTTGAGCACATAGGTGCTCCTTTACCTATTTCCCGTTTGCTCTTTGCCGCCTATTTCCCCTTCGTTGCCAACCGCTTACACATAAGCAACGAGCTTGGCATAGCAATACATACCAACACATCTCCGTTGGTTGGTTATTGCCTCTTGTCTTCTTCCATCCTTCTTTGGTGTTTATATGCGCAGCCCCATTTGGAAAATATTTGTTTGGAATTTTCCGAAATTTTTTCGCAATTCTCGAGACGTATCCGATTGGCCCTCAGTCTCGCAGCGGCAATCGAGGTACTTTCTTGTGTACATTTTGGCCCTCAACCTCGCAGTGGCAATCTGTCCACTTGAAAAAATTTTTTGTCGTAGCGGCAATTGATACACCTTCAAAATTTGTTTGTGAATACATACTTTGATAACGATACAAAGAGTTTTGGTCACAATAATTTTTGAAACAGACACATAACAATTTTTTTTTTAATTTTTTCAATTCTCGTGAAAAGCAATTCACCCATTTCTCAATCAAAGTTTTATCATACAACGCAATCCCGCCGTTGATCCCTGATACACTGAGAACAATTTTCGGTTCTAGATTTATTTTTAGAACCACTCGTTTCTATCTCAGCACTAAACAAATTTAGCCAGTGGTTCCCAACCCCACAGACAATTTGTTTAAAAAATAATCATTTTTTTCCATAAAAATTCTCAACTCAAAGCTGAATCTCTCTCATTTCTCGATCAAAAGTGTTATCATACAACGCGATCCCGACGTTGTCCCTGATCCACTGAGAAAAATGTTCAGTCTCAAATTTATTTTGAGCAACTAGTACTGAAATATTCATTTCGGTATCCACACTCAACGAGTTCAGTCAGTGGTTCTCAAACCCACCGACACACTTTTATAATGTTATTCCAATAAAAAGTGGTTAACGCAAAACGCGTATCTTTTTAGTTTGGCGGAGCGCGTCCGCATTTATTGTAAGTCCGACTTAAACTGATTTACATGGTCATGCCTTAGCGCTAAATTACCTGTGCACCAAGTGCATAAGCCCGCTATCGTGGGAAAGTGCCGGCGCAAGCAGAATACACACTCGGTGCGCGGAGTTAGTCAATGAGAGTGCGATAGAAGGCCGCCGTATGCATATAACTACTAAGCAAATAAACACATAGAGGTGTCAACTCGCACAAATTTGTGTACCAGCGCAGTAGGTCCCATACGCACTTCGGCTATTCGAACATATTCGCGATGACTTCGGCAAACTTTTCAATTCGAAGTCAGCTTTCATAATTTGCTTTATGTTGATGTGGTGAGTCGCACATCAACTGTGAGCTGTGATTCGCTACGCACAAGTTTTCGCGACAGCGTGTCGTTCGCGCTGAGTGTGCGCTGACTTCACACACAATGAAAAAATCAACCACCAAAAAATCCAACAAAAGCAACAACACAATTTCACTTGTTTGCGCTTATTTTCTGTGTGTATAGGTACTTCTTTTCGTTGACGATCGCTTTCGCTTCCAAAAATTTGCTGAGAACAGCTCATTATCAACAATGATAACATGATGTGAAACTGAGAACGCTCGACCACAATACATACTCAAAATCCGCACTAATACACCGATAACATCAGACCCTAAGGTTGATTTTGCCAAACATCAGACCCACACGGATTGTGTTCGTGTGACCAAAAAAAAACGGCAAAATTTCGTCAATCCTCTCAGTTTCCAATCACGTTATCACTGATTATCAATCTAATCGTTGCGCTGTCTGGTTGCGTCTTTTCGTATGCCTTGCGTTAACCTTGCCTTGCGAAAAATTTGTTTGAATTGAAAAATTTAAACGAATTCTGACGTGGTTGAATCCCCAAGCAATTTGTTTAAATTTAAAAATTTAAACGAATTCTGACGTGGTTGAATCCTCAAAAAATTTGTTTAAATTGAAAAATTTAAACGAATTCTGACGTGGTTGAATCCCAAACAATTTGTTTAAATTTAAACATTTAAACGAATTCTGACGTGATTGAATCCCCAAACAATTAGTTTAAATTTAAAAATTTAAACGAATTCTGACGTGGTTGAATCCCCAAACAATTTGTTTAAATTTAAACGAATTCTGACGTGGTTGAATCCCCAAACAATTTTGTTGACTACCCTTTTTTTTGAAACTTGACTTGATTTTACTCGTATTAACGTCATCAAGTTTTTATCATGAATATAAGTAATTCCGACAAAAAGCGTAAAAATAACAAGAAATGCGCTATTTTTTCCTGTCAAAGGAGCTATAGGAATGATGTCGGGTCCCTTAAAGTTCGGCTTTTTAAATTTCCGAAAAATGAATATTTCAAAAATAAATGGATCGCGAAATGCAATCTCAAAAAAGATGAAAATATCGACAAGGCATTTATTTGTGATAACCATTTTGAACCTAAGTTTATTGGTAACAGACTTCTGAAAAAGAACGCGATACCCACTCTCAACCTGAACCTAAAAAAAATAACTTTCCAAAGTAACACATAGAGCTCCCCCAATTTATTTGATTTCAATGAAATAGAGGATGAAATTGATCAATACGTTCCGATTCAACGTCAAGCACTTCCTTTCGCAGAATTTAAAAATTGTGGTGACCCAATACAATTGTCAGACTCTTCAATGGACACTGTGGGAGATATTGCAGATTTTTTGGCTTTTGAGGATCCTTGCAAAAATAATACGTGGAAAAATTTGTCCAAGAATTTGGAAACAGATATAAAAAAAGACGAAGAAGACCAATACTGTAATTAGTGTTTAAAAAGGGAACAAAACGAAGCTTTTTACAGAAAGAAATATTGGGACGCATGCGGTGAAATTAAAAAACAAAAAAATTATTTATGACCAAAAGAGAAAGCTTGTAAAATTACAGAAAAATTTGCTTTCGAATAAATATAAAAGAAACAAAAAAATAAGAACGACTAATATAGAACAGGCAGTTGATGATTTTGTCACTAAGAAATCTTTGTCTGATAATACTGCCACATTTTGTAAAATGTTACTAAAGAAAAGAGTTCATTGGCAAGAAAAAGAAAAAGTTATAGCACAAAGCATGTTCTTTTATTCTGCAGCTTCATACCAATTCTTAAGGGACGAACTGAAATTAAATTTACGACGAACAAGAAGCTGTTTTGATGTTCGATGAATTTTCTGTCAGAAAACATTTACAGTACAATCTGTTTAATGATGAAGTTGTGGGCTTTGTTGATGATGGAACCGAAAGAAAAATCCAACTTACTAGTCAAGTTTGCGTTTTTATGTTAAGGGGGCTTTATTCAAATTGGAAATACGTTTTTAGCTATTACGCATCTTCTACCGGCTTGACGTCAAATCATCTTAAAGAAATTATAAAAAATAATGTACAAATTTCTCAAAAACTGGGTATAAACGTAAGAGCAATTGTGTGTGATCAAGGGTCAAACAACAGATCTTCATTCGCTAAATTGGGAATAACGTCTGAATCTCCATTTACCGCCGTAGATTCGAAAACAATTTATGCAATGTACGATGTTCCCCATTTAATAAAATCAATAAGAAATATTTTAACACGAAATGATATCACTTCACCTGATGGACAAATTTCTTGGTCGATTATTCGCAGGTTATATGAATTGGATAAAAACAATTCAACCCGCCTTTGTCAAAAATTGACAACAAAGCATATTTATCCTAATTCATTTGAAAAAATGAAGGTTAAATACGCAACTCAAATATTTAGCCATACTGTATCCGCAGCCATAAAATCTTTGGTTGAAAATGGCTGTTATAATGATTGCAAAGAAAAAGCTTTGTCCACAGCTATATTTATTGAACAAATAAACAGACTTTTTGATTGTTTGAATAGCCATGTTCTTTTTGATAAAAATCCTTTCCGATCAGCTCTTCGTGAGAATAACAATATCGAAAATTATTTAAAAGAAATGAAAATCTATGTTAAAAGTTGTCAGTATCCTAAAACAATATATTGTTTAAATGGTATAGTTTTATCAATTACTTCAATTTTGTCTCTTTCACAAGATATCTGGGCGGAAAAATCCAATTTTCTTTTATTATCAAGACTTAATCAAGATCCACTTGAAAATCTTTTTTATTTGGTAAGAAAAAGAGGAGTTACAAACAATAATCCTTCACTTTTTGAGTTTGACCAGATTCTTGCGAAATGAAAATAATAGCATTTAAGGCAGGAACCTCCAATTGTGAACCAACTGACGAAGGTTCATTCATAACAATTGACAATAAAACCAGTTTGTTGGAAATTGACAATGAAACTCAAAATGCTATAAATCAAGAGCTCGGTGAAGAATTTTGCTTATCAAAGGATATATTTCATGCAGAGATAGCGAAATCTTCAAATGCCTTAGGGATTATAAAAAATGAACATATGAGTGATGTTTCCCTTCGTGATTTCTCTGGTTTCATATTAATGAAAACTATTGAAAAATTTGACTGTCATAACCGTAAAAAGTTAATAAAAGATGAGCTTTGTAATTTACAAGGAAACGAAATGTTTATATTTTTCAAAAATTTCAACTATTTTAACAGTATTTTAAAACTAAAAGCTCCAATCGACTCATTTTTTTTGTTTCAAAAATCTTTTACAACACATTTCACACGTTTTTTAAGGAAACCCCTCATTCCTCCAATATAAAAAAGCTTTTGTACAATTTGTGTGTTGCAAACGTAACAAAAGTAGATGAATACAAAATGTGGTTTTCAGAACCGTCTACTTGTAGGGAACATAAGCAATTTATATTAGATTACTTTTTAATAATTTTGATAAGAAAAAATTGCATATGGCTAAAAGAGCAAATTGCAAGTAAAACGAAAAATAAGAATAAAATACAAATACTAAAGAACACATAAAATTACTAATTAAAAACAATTTTAAAGAAATAATAATAATACATAATAATATGTTGCTGTTAATATATGAATTTGAAAATTTTATCGGTATGAATTTTATTAGGCCAGAAGGCAACGTAGCCCACATGAATGCCAACATTGCATAGCAGAAATTGATGGTATTGTTTTTTGTATCAATAAGAACGCACACTCTACTGTACGCCTTTGCGAATTCACATGGTTCATTAGTCATAGCAGAACCGAAAGCCATGGAAATTAAATTTGTTTTTCATCTTGTGCAGTTGTTCGTATTGTTTTCAATCGCCTCAGCGCATACACGAGCAACACGCACGTTTATTTTCACACGGACACACACCCTTGCATATTCGAATTTGCAAACGGTACGCCGCGGCGCGCCGTCTCGTGCCAATCAGCACAGCACAGCTCGCAATTGATGTTCCTTGTTGAACACCCCAACAGAGAATGAAGGTGATCTTCGAAAATTGAAGTTTGCCGAAGTCAGCGACAAAACTTCGTATAGCCGAAGTACCTGTGGGACGCACTGTGCTAGATTTGCGTGACCGAAAATTTTTGTACTGCGTGACACCTCTATGTGTTTATTTGCTTAGTGATATAACGCAGTATCGGCTTACTTCCCTTTTTTATGAAAAAAATCTTTAACATATAATTGAAGATTTTTCTTTCTTTCTTTTTTTTTTTTTTTTTTTACATTTTTTGTTTATTATTCTTTCAATATCTTCTTCGTGTATATTTTTATTCTATTTTTGTGAAATTTTACCGTTTTTCCGTTTTCGTCCGTTATTATTATATTATGTTTGTCGCCTAAATTTTGTACCTTAAATGGGCCCATGTAAATACTATCTAATTTATGTCTAGCTTCGTTCCGTATTAAAACTAAGTCTCCTATGTTTACCTTACTGTCGTTAGATGTTTTGTCATAGTATGTTTTTTGTTTTAATTTCGCTGTTTCAAGTAGTTCCTTTGCTTTTTGTTGGGCTACTTGTAATCGAAATTTTATCTCTTTATCGTAGTCGTCAATGTTGTATAATGGGTCTATTGTGTTAGTGCCTTTAAAATGTAATTCTGGCGGAATTTTGCCAAATATTAACTCAAATGGACAGTAACCATGAGTTGTTGAGGGAGTCGTATTATAACAATACGTGAAATATGTTAACCACGAGTCCCAGTCTGATTTGTCCTGGGATATATATGTCCTTAATTACTCATTAAAAGTGCGGTGGGATCGCTCAATGGTACCAAGCGTTTCGTGGTGGTATGCTGTTGAGGTAGCTTTATCGACATTTAATAGTTTGCATATATTTGCTAATACCTGATTTACATACTCAGTTCCTAAGTCAGTAAGTAGTTTTCCCATTGGACCATATGTCAATATGAATCCTTCTACTATGGCTCTTGCTACCGAATTAGCTGACTGGTTTGCCATTGGTATTGCGACTAAGTATTTAGTCAAGTCGCAAATGATGGTTATTGCATACTCATTACCAGAGCGGATAGAAATGCCTTTTTGCCTAGAGCCTAGGCATTTTACCTATTTTGATGTTTTTTTGCCCATCGGGACTTTTTTGCAAATTTAAGCCTAACGAGCCTAAAATCAACATTTTTTTTGGAATTTTCACAATGATGAGTCAGCGAAAACAGCGAAGCATGTTTCGTTTTGTAATTGTTTGTTTTGTTTATCTTTTTTCCGAGAATGCAAACCGTTTGCCAGTTTGCATCGTATAGTGAAAATATTGAGAACTCAGTAACTGAGACTGTGTGTATTGAGTGAGAATTTGTCGCAGTAAGCGAGCATTTCTGTTACATACAGCGGTTTCACACTCAAATCATAACAGTATTTCTGAGGCTTGCATTTTGGAATATGTCTTTGTTCGCACCTGTACAATACATTTGATTTTCATATGTGTATCGATATTCATCGAGTCTTGATCGCATTAAGTGAAAACGAAGTGAGGCTCAAAAAATGGGTAAAACCAAAGAAACTAATCGCGAGTTCTGTTCACGAATGGTTAAAGAATTTACTGGTACATTTCGCACCGATGGACGAATTTTATTTTGTAATTTTTGTGAGAGCTCATTAGCCGGTGCAAGCAAAATTTCACATGTGAAACAACACAAACACAAATCAAAGATTCAGGGAAAAAATGAAGCAAGCACCAGTGGTCCTTCCCGTCAAACTCTGATTACAGAGCATCAACAAACAAGTAATAATTTAATAATTTAATAATTGACTGGCACGACAGCCCGTTTACGCGAGACTAAGGCCTAGCTTCCCGCAACTACCCGTGTTGTGCGTGTGAATTTGTACGCGGGTTGAAGGGACCTACAGTTTTATGCCGGTTCCGAACGGCAGGGTGGGAGCTTTTTCATAAGCAATTTTTACTCTCAGAGGTTTGCCATTTCCAGCTGAGAGGACAGCCACCGAAAGAGAAAACGAGTTTTCCCGTTATTTTTTTAGGTGTTATTACAGGCAGTATTTGAACCTGAGGTTGCTGCCTGCGACTCGCGGTCCAACGCACTAACCAACTGAGCCACGGCGGCTGCCGTGCCCAACCAAAAAATGACGAGTTTAGCATGAACCTCTGCAAAATGTTCCTTGAAGCGAACATCCCATTGCAAAAGTTAAGTCATTCATCTGTGATTAATTTCATGAAGAAATACACAGACAATAACATGCCCAGTGAATCAACGATACGACAAAAATACGTACCATATTTATACAATGAATGCATGCAAAATCTCCGTGAAAAAGTGACGGATAAAAGCATTTGGGTGTCCATTGATGAGACGACTGACAGCGAAAACCGTTTTGTTTGCAATTTCATTTTTGGTATTCTGGTCGACGATGAAAATGAGCCGGAGAGAGGAAAGTGCTATCTCTTAAACATGGATGTCGTTGAGAAGGCCAACGCAAGCACTATGGCCGCATTTTTAAACAATTCGTTGGTGTTGCTATGGCCGGACGGTAGGAATTTTTTAGGCACTGAAAAATCACGCCCGTATTCCCCTCGTACTGACAATTACGCCCGTGTTCGCCTCGAACTGCAAATTCAGCCTGTACGACAAAAGCCTACTTTGCGGCCTCGGTACACAATCTACTATAACAAATGACTTTCCATAGGTATTCGATACGAGAAGGTGCTCGCTGTTCTAACTGATGCTGCTCCATATATGAAAGCAGCAATGCACTCCTTGAAAATATTATTTCCAAAAATGTTACATTTGACGTGTTTCTCGCATGGTTTACATCGCGTCGCAGAATTTGTTCGCGATCAATTTCCCAGGGTCAATCAATTGATATCAAAATGCAAAGCAGTGTTCGTGAAGGTAAAACTTTCTTGTACTTTCTATTAAGATGAAAAATTAACAAATATGTAAATTTATTAGGCACCATCCCGCCGGAAGAAGTTTAAAGACCATTGGCCGGGTGTACCATTGCCTCCTGAACCGATAATAACTCGCTGGACTACATGGCTGAAGGCGGCGATCTACTACTGTGAACATTTTGAAGCTGTTAAATCGGTCATTGATACATTTGACAACAGCGACGCCGAATCCATAGGAATCGCAAAGCAACTGCTTGCCGATCAGCAAATAAAGGTCGATTTGGCGTATATAAAAACTAGTTTTGCTAGTTTAGTCCCAGCAACAGTTGAGCTCGAGACGCAAGGATTGGAATTGAGCAGAAGTGTCGAAATTATTACATCCATTCGTACTTCATTAAAGTCTTTACGAAAAGAGGAATTCAGCAAAAAAATGGAAGCAGTGCTCAAAAATAATCCTGGGTTCAATACTATTATTGATATAAACAATGCTTTGAATGAACGATTGCAACCAACGCAAGAATTTGTTTTGAATCTTTCGCCTATTGAGCTGGCTTCTTACAAGTATTGCCCCACAACATCAGCTGATGTTGAGCGATCTTTTTCAATGTTCAAGAGCGTTCTGACAGAGAAGCGTAGAACTTTTTTGTTCGAAAATTTGAAGCAGCATTGTATTGTACTTTGCAATCGTGAAAAATAATAATATTTGTTATGAAACTCTTGAAAACGTGTGTGTTTTCTTTGCATTTTTTGTATTTTTTACGAGACTTTTCCAGAGACTTTTTTGCATATAAGAGCCTATTTTCAGAACTATTTTCGCAATTTTTCAGGACTTTTTAGGCGCCTAAACTCGACTTTTTGCGAGACTTTTTTATCCGCTCTGCTCATTACCATTGTTTGATTTTGGTAGAGGTCCTATAGTGTCGATTAAGACTATGTCGAATGCCTTTGCAGGTGTTGGTGTAAGAACCATTGGTGCTTTCTGTTTTGGTTTGTGTTTATTCTTTTGACATTGTTCACATGCCTTTACATAACGAGAGATATGTCTCGTCATGTTTTTCCAATAATATTTCAATTGGATTTTCTTTACTAATCAGGTGATTCCAGGGTGGCCCCCCAAGGTTGGATTATCATGATATAGTTTAATAATTCTCTGTTTTTCCTCGTCTTTTAACACACGAGTTAACTCTGGTACGATTATTATCTTTAGGGTTTTTAACTTTTCATTACCGAATTTCTTGAAATCGGTTATGGACACGTGTCTGAATAATTTTTCATTATTTGATATTATTAATGTTTTAATATCGAGACTACTAGCTATTTTTTCAAGCTGTGAAAATAAATGACCTAGGTCAACATTTTCATTAGTAGTGCATTTATATTGTGTTTTATTCTTTATAATCGTAAATTTTCCATGGCTGAAATGCAATTTTGCTTTTTTTTATATTCTTGGCTATTTATAGCCTCGTACACGTTGATGTCAGTTGGTTCGTTGTTTTGCGCGTTATTCGGTTTTAATTTGCTATTTAGTGTTTTCGTTTGTTGTCTAGTCATTACTTTAAAAAGATTGTTGTTTTTCGTTAAAGTTTTAATGTCAGCGAACTCAATTCGTGAAAGGGCGTCGGTGGCGTAATTTTCCTTGCCCCTGATATACTCGACGCTAAAATCATATTTCTCCAAATCTAATCTCATTCTGGTAAGTTTTGATGACGGGGTTTTCATCGAGAACAAATACGTTAGGGGTCTGTGGTCACTTCTGATAAGAAATTTTTTACCAAAGATGTATGCCCTGAAATACTGTATTGCCCAGTGGATTGCAGCGAGTTCTTGTTCTATGGTTGATTTGTTACTTTCTCCTTTAGTAAAGGATCTCGATGCATATGCAATAGGCATCTGGCAGCCATTGTGTTCTTGGCTTAAAACTGCGCCACATGCATATTTACTTGCATCAGTTGTTATGCAAAATTCTTTACTAAAGTCTGGATATTGTAAGATTCTTGGGCTCAATAATTGATTCTTGAGGTATTCGAAAGACTTTTGGCACTGTTCGGTCCATTCAAGTTGAACATTTTTTCTACTCAATCTTGTTAGATGCCTTGATGATTCAGCGAAGCTTTCTTTTTTTCTTCAGCGAAGCTTTTTTTTTTTTGCTTTCATCAGGCAATATGTCTTTGTCTGTGCATTTGTGACCTAAGAATGTTACTTCTTGGCGAAAGAATGTGCATTTATCTGGGTGTAATTTTAGGTTATGCTTTCTGCAAGTTTCAAAAACATCTGTTAAATTTTTTATCATGTGTTTTGTTGAACAACCAATGACGACTAAATCGTCCATTTATAGGAATGCTTGGGCTGGACTAAGCCCGGAGAAGGCGAGTGACATCATTCGTTGGAGCTATTTTTATTCCATATGGTAATCGGTTGAAGCGAAATGAACCTTTTTCAGTTGAAAATGAGGTTATGTCTCTAGAATTTTCTTCTAGTTCTATTTGATGAAACCCGGATACTAAATCTAAGCAAGAAACAAATTTAGCTCTTCCTAACTGATCCAAAATGTCGTCTATTCTTGGTAGGGGGAATTTGTCAACTACGAGCCTCCATCTTTTTTTTTTAGTTCCTGGTAATGATTTTTTTGGCACTAGTAATATTGGGCTGTTGTACTCAGACGCTGATGGTTCTATTATACCGTCTTTTAGTAATTTATCGACTTGTCTATTTACTTCTTCTTTATGACTGTGTGGTATTCTATAATTTTTAATGTATACAGGTTGAGTATCTTTTAAGCGGAGTTTTTGTTTATAAAAGTTATTAGTAGAGATTGGTTCGGTTTCCAATGCGAACACATCAAGGTATTGAGAGCAAAGCTTTTGAAGTTCTTTTTCGGCGAATTTTGGAAAATTCTGCTTTAGTTTATTATATTTTTCATTATTATTGTTATCATTATCTGTATTTGCAAAAATGTCACAGTCGTTTAGACTTTCTGTTTTTACTTGAAGTTTGTTTATTAAAACGTTGTTGTTAGTAGTGTTGATAATTTTAATAAAAGGGTTTGTTTTTGATGTGATAGTGTTCGCTTTATAAATACCGTTTTGAACTATTTGCTGCGGTATTAGTACTTCATCTTCATTAGTATGTATTTTTATAGTGCGTATGACTTCGGATCTCGCAGGTATTGATATGCAATTTATTTTGGGTGCGTTACTCAATTCAATATATATATCTTCATGGAAATTTTTTGGTCTTAAAATAAGCCAATCTTGTTCTTGGGTGTATTCGATAATACAATTGTATTTTTTTATGAAATCCATGCCAATGATTCCGTCTGAAAGTATTGGGAAATCATTGTTAACTGCATGAAATTTATGCGGTATTAGTATGTTATCAATTTCTATGTCTGCTACGGCTTTTCCGAGGGTTGGCTTTAAGCCTTGACCTACGCCACTAAAATTTGATATATTTTTTGTGTCTATTTCTTCATTTAAAATTTGCCCTATTTTGATTACGGATACATCAGCACCAGTATCTATTAACAATGTTAATTTTTCATCGCAAAGGGATGTTTTTGTTGTTAGATATGAGTAGAGATTTAGATGGAATATGGTTCTTGTTTTTAAGCTTCTTGATTCAGGGGCGCCTGGCCGTTTCCCGATGCGTTATCGGTAATGACCCTTACAGATCTATTGTCACGGCCACGGCCGCGACCTCTATTATAATTGTTTCGATTATCTATATATTTATTTGAATAAGGGCGCTAGATCTCGCTATCAACACATCGTACCATATCATATGATACATCATTTTAAAGCTCTTGATGAGCATATTTGTAGAATGTAGATTGATAAAGCCTATCTGGAGATATTTGCATCGAAAGTTGCATTAATTTCCCTATTGGAAACAGCATTGCGCTTTACGTTTATCAAATCCAATCAGAAAGCTGTGCGCTTGAGCGAGACAAACAAAATCGTGCATGGAACCCACACGTTCCACACACGCATGTGGTGAGAGCGTTACTTTACATGCCACAGCGTTGTTTTATTTGCGCTCTTTGTTTGCGTACACCGCAGCGAGTTTGCGAAAGCACATCGCCGTGGCGGGGGATGCTCGTGAGGAGAAAATTATATGCTGTTGTTGTTTTTCTCGCGCCGGCGAGAAGTTATGACGTTAAGGAGTTAAGGAGCGATATGTCTATATGAATATGTTTATATACAAGTACATACTTACGCCAAATACGGAAAAAAATTAAAAAAGAACATGCAAAAATATGCAAAACATAAAAAAAAATATGTAAAAAATATGCAGTGCATATGTTAGCGCATTCTTAATATTTTTCAATAAAATTAGTTTCAGTCTTGATCCCGTTCATCTCCGAAACTCCAAAAAAATATGCACGTACATATAATTCCAATCCCTAGTTATAAATATAAAATGATCTTATTGCTAGGGTCTTACAATAATGTAGAGCTTCCTTTTGAATAAATTATGTTCATAATGTTTGAGTTCATCTGGCATCGTTGTTGCAGTTCAGACTGTTGAGACCGCCGACGAAGAGAATCTGATTGATCTCTGAGTCGCCGGCTCACTTCCCCTCACACACGCATGCACATGGTCACCAACACGCACGCGCACACACAAATGAATTGTCTCCTCAGTTTCCTACTCCCTTAGTCTTAAGATCATTACATCAATTATCAAATTAGTCGTTAAGAACTATCCTAAGCGTACACACACATGGTCCATAAACCGCCCCCGCTGCGCTTACACCCAATAATCCGCCGGCTTTCTTTTATCGGTTACCGCTCAAACACAGACCTTTAGGTTAGGTTAGCTGGCTGGCATGGTTGGCCACGCATAGATCTTATTGGGTCCTTAGCGAGACCAGTTAGAGCTCCTTAGTGTTGCGGAACGCCGTGGAAGTGATCGGTGAGAATGCAGGTGTTCCTAGCGAAGTTTAGCAGCGATTTAATGTCGTGCTTGGGGACCTCTCCCAACCCAGAGAAGAATGGGGCCCCGAAGTAAGTAAAGCGTAGACTTAAGAGGGCCGGACAGGAGCAAAGTATGTGCTCCAGGGTTTCCTTGGCACCATTTTCTTTGCATTTCCTGCATTCATCCGACTCAGAGATTCCCATCTTTGCGCGTGAGCCGCTGTCAAGCAGTGCCTCGTTAGTACGCCTACGATGGCTCTGCAGTCCTTTCTTGGTAACGAGAGCACGAATCTCGTGAGCTTTTCATCAAATTAGTCGAGCATTTTTTTAGCGGTTGCGCAGGTAGTTAAACTATTCTACCTCGCCTTTGCTTTTCTCATTAGGTTATCGTCCAAACCTTTGTTGAATGCCTGCAAAGGCATCAGAACGTTGCTGATTTGCTCATCTGGTGAACACCACTTTTAGCGACAACATCTGCTGCCTCATTTCCCTCTATGCCTTTGTGACCAGGTACCCAATAGATATGCAGCTTGCGGTTCGCAGCCAGCCTTTCCATTGCTACCCGGCATTGCAGGACATTTTTGGATGATATGAAGGAAGAAGTTATAGCCTTAATAGCAGATTGACTATCGATGTAAAAGTTTATTGATTTATTAATAGTGGTGTCAGTGCAGGCAAGCTCCGCAGCCTTCCTGACAGCAAACATCTCGGCTTGAAAGATGCTGCAGTGATTCGGCAACCGGAACGGTTGTTCGATGCCCAGTTCCGGGCAGAAAATCCTGCTCCAACTCCTACCGTCATTTTGGATCCGTCCGTGTAAATTCTGAGGTTCTGCGCCTAGGTGTCATCGCTTTGCGCCAGCCTTCCTCATCTCGTGTGGTTTTTATCCTTTTTCCAGGATTCAGCAGCGGGGTCATGTAATCGGTGCTGTCCACTGCTTTTTGACCTACAGAGCTATGCCCGAAGGACCTGCATGTGAAATGTCCTGTTGCTCTTAACCTACTCGCGGATTTTGCCGCCAAGCATTCAGCGTAGATTTCGATGGGCGGAATTTTGCATGAATGTGTTTACGAAGACAGTCATACTGAAAAAATCAATGTAATTCAGTAAGAAAAATGTATATAAACAAATTGTATATATTTTTATTACTTATATACTAATAACAATGTTTTTGGTGGCTCCCATTTTTCCGCATATTGTTCCCCTAATAAACTTTTTTAAGACAAAATCGAGTGGACATTAGTGTTAAGAAAACAGTTTCTTTTCTTATCTTTAATTAAGTTTACTTCGGAAAATTTTCTCTACTACTACTATGCGGAAACGCAATGACAGTGCCAATAAATTGCCGAAGGAGTGGAAACATTAAGTCATTAATACCATTTTTTAGTTCAAAAACATACCCCAAAATGCTTCTAGATCAAGATTGGAGAAACTTGCGCCAAATTTCGCAGTGCCCGCCACTCTGCTTCTAGAGCTTCAACACTCTGTTCCTTAATTAAATTGGGGAATGTTTCAATTAGGGGAACTAGGGTGGGAGATAATATTTGGGGATTTATGCTTCCTAAGCTGCAGAGCGTTTTATCGTTAAACTTAATACGCAATAGTATCTGATTGCAAAGTTCGATATAGGACGCTTTACAACAGGTTTTTATATTTTTTTTTTTTTTACTTTTTAGTTCACACATTTTTGTAACACATTTATTTTTTATTTCATTTACTGCTTTAAACGTATCGTTTGTAGCAGGGGTTTCACTTAAAAAACTATTAAGCAGGTATAGTGCAAAAAGATGTCGGAACAATAAGATATGAAATAAGTTACATGATATGAAGTACTTTACAAGGTATATATACAACAAAGTGAATATATGGTACAACAATATGGTAGTCGTATTTACAACAATATGGTTTGGCATAATATAGATGTTTGTGTAACGTTATTCATTTAACAAGGTTGCTCTTAATCTAAGGCTGTTTACAATATAATAGTACAACATTTTGATCAGGTACGGGTCATGGCAATTTGCCAATGCATTTAAGTGGCATTTGTTTGGGCAAGGTAGCTCTGTACGTATCGCCTTCTAATTGCAAGGAAACTCGGACACTCTAGGAGAAAATGTTGTAGAGTTTCAAGTGTATTTAGGTTGCACAACTTACAAATATTATTTTGATCAATTTTATAAATTAAGCCTTTAATGCAAAACCTTAGAACGTATTTGGTTGACAAGCGAAGTTGGGCGAAAACCTTGCTCATATAAAATTGGTTGCGGTGAAATAAGTAAGCTGCTACCTTATCATCAAGTGCCCTAAGTAACTTACAGTTAAGAGAAGAAGTACTTGCGCAGCTGAGTACATCTTGAAATTTCAGGTGGCGGTCTAAGCATTCGAAAGCAACTGGTTTCATGCTTAGCCAGTTTTCTGCATTTAGAGATTCCCACATATTTTTTAAACCAATTTTATCCAGGAAACAGTTAAACTGAGTAACCCAATTGTATTCCATTTGTGCCACTGAGGACTGCTGGAGATGAGATAATCTAAGAAGGGCGATTTTTGGTAAACGGTTTTGATCCATTTGAAGCATTTTGATAATGTAGTTCCAGGCGGCTTTAAAAATCTTTGAGGCAACTTTATATAGACCCAGCTCAAGTCTTAGATGTGCATTTGGAGTAGCTTTTGGTAATGCAAGAAGTTTTTTGAAGTACGTAGTTTTGGACAATCTCCAATTGGTCGGTGTACCTTAAGCCGCAGACTTGGGCCGCGTATAGAAGAGACGAAGAGATCACATTATCAAAGAGTTTGACTCTTCCATCCCAAGAATCTGCTTTGCAATTGCTTAAGGTCTGTAGAGCCGCGCCTAATGCAACTCTAACCTTTTTGATGGCCGAATCAGTCATCAGTCAATCAATCAGCGCATTTCCCTAGTGCCGAGCTGGAAAAAGTTACTCCTAGATACGTGTAGTTCTTTATTATATCCAGCTTTTGTTTATGAAAGTAGAAGTTTTCTGATGAGGATTTCCCTCCTTTCCTGAAATTAATAATTTGGGTATTTTTGTATTTATCAGGAGCTGATTTTTTCGCAGTATATCTCTAGAGCAACTAGGATTTTTCTTAAGATTACTGGGGACCTTGCGAGTGCCACAGCATCGTCCGCAAAAAGCAGTAAAAGTAGGTCAGTTACCCCGTCAATGTTTATGCCTTCTATACCTCTCTCCCGCAGAGCTTCCTCAAAATCCGAGATAAAAAGAATGAAGAGAAGGGGACTAAGAATTTCACCCTGAAGTACGCCTTCAGTTACTGGAATGGACTTTGAGTCAATGCCGTTTTTTCTAATCACAAACGAGGTTTTTATATTAGTTTTTTCATGTGAACTTAGCGAGGATTTATTTAAAATAAGTCATCTAGTTAGAATCTCATTGCAATATTCTTCTTTAAGGAAGTTCTGCAATAATGTTTTAAAGAAAGCCCTAATTGTAGGAATCAATACATTAATTCTTGGTTTTTCTGACTGGAACTCAATGCTAATTTTGTTTGTAATGTTTAAAACATATGCTAAAAAAGAATAATACGTTTTGCTTGCCTCTGTCATCTCAGCAGAATTCTCTAAAAATCGCATTTTGAAGATATTTTTATAAAAAAATAAAAAAAATTTTCCCGTAGTTTCTTTTTCAAGGGGTTTTGCTAGTCGGGTTTTAAAATAATAAAATTTAGTATTATTAAAATTTGTTATTAATATCAAATATCGTTATCCAATATGGTTAAATAAAAATGTCAAGCCCAAGAGAAATGGAACGATTTTATATACTTATATCAGGATATTCCAATGATTACGAGTTTCACCTTAGTTTAATTTTTCTGACTCGTCGACGTCCCAGCAACCACTTTATTGTCTTTATCAAATTTTAAAAGGTTCCTACAAGAATATACAAAAATGTATAAGTTAATTTGTATTTAAATACAGTAATATTACTCTATTAATTCACGATGTTCATTTTTCAAAGTTATTTATCAAAATTTTATATCATGTGATTAGAATAATGTGAAGTATTATACGAACAGCATTTGGCAACGCGGTTCAAAAAGGTGCAATTGTCACTTTAGTCGCACAACGGTAACTCTACGACGAGCTCATTTGCTTGATTGCAAAAAGTTCATCAAAAAGTGAAACATACGGAAACACATGTGGTAGGGTTGCCCACGAACCAAGAATATTTGGTTAGAAATAAAAAACGGTAATATTGGTTTGAATTTCGTGCTTCGGCAATGTTCAGTTACCGAACATTGTTGTTGTTGTTTATTCTTTTCGAGTAGCCTTACTTAAAATATTAAAATTAAATTTCTAAAACTTATATTTCAGAAAATATTAGTACAATCGGCCTGTGGGTAGTACGGTAGTACAAATGATGAAATAGTAGTAAAATACTACTATAGTAGTACGTTCGGCAGCCCTGGTAATGGGATGTGTGAGAACGATCGAGAGATAGTCCAACTGGAATGTGCGAGAACAATCTGCGCGATAAGCAGACAAGTACAAAAGGCAGCCGGGTGCAGCGCAGAGGGACAGTCTTATTTGAACAAGCAAAGGTGAAACACGGAATAGTCCAATAAGTAATAGCAAGTGTAAAGACAAGCAAAGTGTAAATTTGTAAATAAAGTGATTGTTGGTTTTTGACTGCGTTTTGCGCTGAGTAATTAAAGTGGTTTTATTTTTCAAGCACAATCCAGAGACGAATAAGCCTACAGAACTAATTTTCGTAACATTTCGTGTCAGAAGTGGGATTGTGCTCCTGAAAATAAATAAAAATAAAATAAAATTATAAAACGCAGACATGGTTAAACTCGCGCAGCAGAAGGTGGACCAGCTGAAGAAGGAACTGGCTGCCTGAAATTTGTCGACTGCTGGCGGTAAGGTGGAGTTGCAGCTGCGCTTGCGACAGGCGTGTGAGGCACGAGGGGTCGATTGGACTGCACACGAGTTCGGGGCGCAGGAGCTAGAGGCGCCGGCCAAAGTGAAGGAATCGCCTGCTGGTGCTGCATCGCTGCAAAGTATGGCTGCAGCGGCTGCGCCTCTACAAGCATTGGACATGAGCCAGCTAATGGTTGCACTTAAAGGCATATTCGAGACTTCCAACTGTGAAATGGCAGCGAAACTGGAAACTACGAATCAGGAAATAGCCAAAATTGAAAATGAAAATCGCGAAATGTCAGCGCAAATGGATCTGATTGCTCCAGTGGTTCCAGCACAAGCGGTTCTTTGTAGCCTACCGAGCTTGGTGATGTTGTATTCCCTCCTGAGGGCCTTCCACCAGACCAGAGCTCCGTATGATAGTATTGGACGTACAACCATCTTGAACATCCATAACATTAAACTTGGTCGGAGGCCGCACCTCCTTCCGATCATTTTCCTACAGGAGTAGAATGCAAATCCTGCTTTGTGTATTCCTTGCTCGATGTTAAGCCTTCAGTTCAGTTTAGGGTCCAGAGTTACCGCGAGGTATCTGGCACTAGAGGAAAGGGATAGCGCTATGTCCCCGAGATGAGGTCTTCTAAAGGTTGGTATCTTAGTACGGGTCGTAAATAGCATGAGTTCAGTTTTGGTAGGGTTAATGCTTAGTCCACGTCCCGTGCACCAAGCGCTTAACCTATCCAGGCCACCCAGAAGGATTCCGCTAATCACATCAGGGCACATCCCTGATGCCATTACAACCACGTCGTCAGCATACGCAACCGTTTTGACTCCTCTCTGGTTGAGTTCTGTTAAAATGTTGTCGATGGCACAAACCCACAGAAGAGGCGACAGGACCCCCCTTGTGGTGTGCCTCTGCTTACAAATTTTGTAAGGTAGGTGCTTCCAAGCATCGCGCTCACCACCCATGTTTGGAGCATTGCAGTGACCCAGTTGCGTACCTGTGCATTGACTCCGAGATTTACCAGCCATTCCTCTATCGCCCTAGTCTCTATGTTATTAAAGGCACCTTCTATGTCCATGAAGGCCGCCAATGTATGTATATTGTTTGTATTCCAGTGACCTTTCCACTGTTCGCACTACCTCATGGAGGGCGGTCTCCGTTGACCTACTCTTTAGGAAGGCATGTTGGGCTTCAGAAAGCTTAGGTTCTATTTCCTCACGTATATGGAGGTCAAGCAATCGCTCGAATGTTTTGAGCATAAAAGATGTCAGGCTTATAGGCCGGAAATCTTTCGCCGAATCGTGGCCTCTTCTCCCTGCCTTTGGGCAGGGCCTCTAGCCATGGTAATACCGCGTCTTGTGACACCTGCAGCATTATAGGAAAAATACCGTCTGGTTCCGGAGACTTATAGGGGAGAAGCTTTTCATAGCCCATGTGAGCTTTTCCCTCGTTACAATGTTATTGTTATTGTTTGGTCGAAGCCGATCTGATGCCGCATACCTGATCGAGGTGTCCTCCTTTGTGCAGCCTGGGAAATGTGTATTCAACAGCAGGTCTAAGGCCTCCTCGGTGCTTTCAGTCCAGGAGCCATCCGGCTTCTTTATGAACGAGGGGCAGGTGTGTTCCTTGGACAACACCTTTCCTGGCCTTGCCGAATCCTTCGTAGTTTCAATGGCCGAGCAGAAATCCCTCCAACCCTTGTTCTTGGAATTTCTAATATCCTTCTTATAATTTCATTGGCTCGCTTCCAAACTGACGGCGCTCTCGCTTCCCTTAAGGACCTTCAGGGCAGCAAATTTTTCGGGTTGTCATCCCTAAAACCAAACTCCTAATTAATTGGACTCGAAATTTGCAGTAACATCGCGAGTCATCTTTGCGAATGTTCTAGCTGATTTATCAGGCCCCTCTGGTGCCTTACACAGTGACAGCAAGCATTATCGTGACAGCGTATAGTATCGTCACGATTCACTCTTTCTACCTGCCCGTTGGCTTGTGGAGGTGCCACAGCCACTTTTACATGTTTAATATTATGTCACGGCAGCCGCCGTGGCTCAGTTGGTTAGTGCGTTGGACCGCGAGTTGAAGGCAGCGACCCAGGTTCAAATACTGCCTGTAATAACACCTAAAAAAAATAACGGGAAAACTCGTTTTCTCTTTCGGTGGCTGTCCTCTCAGCTGGAAATGGCAAACCTCTGAGAGTAAAAATTGCTTATGAAAGAGCTCCCAACCTGCCGTTCGGGACCGGCATAAAACTGTAGGTCCCTTCCACCCGCGTGCAAATTTACACGCACAACACGGGTGGTTGCGGGAAGCTAGGCCTTAGTCTCGCGTAAGCGGGCTGTCGTCAGTCAATTATTATTAATATTATGTCTTAGCACGTATTCCCCAAATTCGAGTGACATAAAGCAAGTTCCTCTATCGGATATTATACGTTTGGGTCGACTATAGTAATTGAAGTATTTGTCTAACGCCGCTGTAACCTCCTTCGTACTAGTCGAATTGGTAGGATATAATTTTACAAACTTCGTAAAAACGTCAACCACGACCAGAATATGTTTTCTCTTCAAGTTCAGAGACGTCAGCACCCCAAAATGGTCGATGTGAATTGTATCAAACGGAATTGGGTTTTTGGGGATATTGTATAGAGATTTTTCGTTTAACCGAGTTGGTACGGCATACATAATACATTTCAGACAATTTCTTACGAAGGTCTCTATCTTGCGGCGCATACTCGGAAACCAGTAGTGCAGTCGGATTTTCTTGTAAAATTTTCCGACCAGACTCAATGACTTTATAAACCACACCGTCAACTAAGACAAAATCCTTAATTTCCTTGGTTTGCAGTTCATCGCGCACACCCCTTATCAATTCGTCGCGCTCTTGGGCTATTTGTATCTGGAACCACGGCAACATGGCACCTACTTAGGGCGTCCACATGATCCATGGATGCACTCCCGCGATGTTGTAACCTGTAGTCATAGTTCTGCAGCTCCATCGCCCATCTAGCGATTCCCGGATCAACCTGTGAAGGATATACCCTCTAGGTAAACTCTAAATCGTCTTAAAGCATAAATGATGGCCAACGCTTCTAACTCAAAGCTGTGATACTTAGACTCGGCAGCGGAAGTGGTTTTAGATAAATATGATATTGGATGAAATTTACCATCATTCTGTCGCTCCACTAATACATCACCAAAACCGGCAGAACTAACGTCACAATGAAGCTCCGTTTCCCTCTCTGGGCTATAAATAGCTAACACCGGTGCTTCCGTCAGTTTGGCTTTTAACTCGTTAAAGGCTGCAATGAAGTGATCATTGACCATAAAGTCGGCACCCTTTTTCAACAGATCCCTTAGTGGTTTAGCTATAGTCGAAAACGATTGTACAAATCGGCGAAAATATGAAAAAAGACCTAAGCAGGACTGCAATTCTTTCTGATTGGTCGGCAGCGGGTACTTTCTAATAGCTACCACATGAGAATCACTCAATGTTATACCTGTGGCCGTTACCTTGTAACCCAAATATTCTATTTCGCTGTAGCAAAACTTACATTTCGGAAGATTTAATTACAGTTTTCTACTTGTAATACGTTCGAAAACTAAACGCAACGTCTGATTGTGGTCCCTAAAGTTCTCGGCAGCAATTAGTATATCGTCCATATAGATTACGATTTTCTTAGCATCGATGAGATCACGGAAAATATCATTGATGAAACGCTGGAATACGGCTGGCGCATTTTTAAGCCCAAACGGCATTTTTACATATTCGTCCTAACCGTCAGGGGTCACAAAAGCGGTGTATGGTATGGAATCAGCCGAGATCCTAAAGTGATGAAACCCACTTTTTAGTTGCAGAACGGAAAAGTATCGTACAGTTATCTTATTAAGTCCCCGATAATCTACACACAGTCGTGTTTGGCCATTTTTCTGCTTCACCAAAACAATAGCAGACGCGTACGGATAGTTACTTGGCCTAACAATGCCCTCCTGTTGTAATTCTTTTACAATTTCTTTAACTTCGGACCGTTCTTTGTAAGATAATCGTCTGGGGCTACAATAAAATGGTACGTCGGAACTTAAATGAATCTTCATCTCATATTCGTAAGGGCTACCGGAAATATATTTCGGCATTAAATAGCAATTCGTTATCAACTCTATGTTTCTCAACTTGTACTCGGCTTAATTCAAAATGTATGTCAAGTTCTTGGTCACCCAACGGAATATTAATATTATATATAGTCACATGCGGTCCCCTCGCATGAACCCTTCCCCATACTCCACATACTCCGACACAATCAAAACGTTGTTGACACTATAGTCACGTATAACTCAACTGGCCCATTGAAATATCTCGACATAACAGCGACAAAACGCAAACGTCAACAGAACATACTCAAATAACGGTCTGGACCATTGTAGGGAATAGCCACGTACATTCGCTCCCACGATGGTGTCAAATGTAACGATGACACTTTTCGCGGAAACCCCGCGCAGCTGCGAGAGAAACATAGCTGTAAGATCGAGATGAAACTCAGCTTTAAGATGAAAATGTAGTTAAGCGTTAAGATGATTTTTTGAATAAAGTCAGTTGTTAATTGGCAACCATTTAGATCGCAAATGTGTTTTAATATTACTATATATGTATATGGTACGTCGACATTGATATTACGATTTATTGACTCAACCGACCCAGCTGTCGCAGAATCTCCATTAATTCGGCAGTAATCGGCAACGCAAGTATATGAGTCTTTCAAAAGATTGTGTTTACTTAGGATTCGTAAGGAGTCGATCGATTCGAAGGAGCAAAGGCTAACTTCATCTTTGATTTCTAGAAATTGCGTCTTAGAATAACGCAGCTTCGATTTTGTTAATCGAATATTAAAAGCCCGTAAGAAATTTCGTCCTTAAATAATAGGTACATACAGCGCGTCGTTGGGTACTATAAAATTGGAAATTCGTTTTGTGTGTTTTAACAACTTTATTTTGTAGTGGATTTCCGCCAGGACATGAATGGTGTGTCCACCCACGGCACGATATTCAGGCTGTTTTGGTTTACAGACCGAAGCTGGCTAGTCCTCGGGCACGCAGGACTGCCGTATGAAATTAATAATTAATAATAATTGGGCAACGGCAGATGGCTTCAGAGCCTTCTTGGGGTTCGGGTACGAACAGTGGTCGTGGCCCATCTGCCAGCAGCAGAAACATGATCCGTTTCGACGCAACGGATATGGGCACTGTGGCTTGATGTGGCCCCTCTGCGAACAATTGTAGCATAGAGGCTCTTCCGGCCCCGCTGACCCTGGCGGAGCAGATGTTCGTATGGTTGGCGGTTGTGTGTCGCGGCGCTCTGTCAGTCTTTCGATCAGTTTTCGCTGGTGCCTCTTCACCAGCATCTTAGCAGCATCCTAACGCTACGCACCCCATGGCCGATTCCTTCGATTATGAAATCGACGACCTCCAATTCACCGATGTCAGACCGCATCGCGATGGGCTGCATCTCCAGGATGTACCGATGCAGAGACTCCTCCTTCTTGTCCAGGTGCGAGACGGCGACGTCGAATTCGGCAATTAAAGCCCTCCTGAGGTCGGCGTAGCATAGCGCGGCAGGCATCGATAAGAAAACCCGTGCCGTGCCCGTCAGCGAACGGCGCAAGCAGAGCAGCTTGAAGCTCTCGTCGGCGTTGGTGGAACGTATAAGTTCCTCGAAGTCATATAGGAAATGTCCTACGGCATGAGCGGCGTCATCCCCGCTAAATTTGGGGATAGCGTGCTCGACGTCAGCGAAGTTCGGCGGTCGTTCCTGCGTCGGAGTCGGCACGGGATTCTCCAACTCGCGGATTTGTTGCCGCAACTTGAGGATCTCCAAACGCTTCTTCAACATCGCCAGTTCCTCATCAACGGCAGCGTTGTAGCAGGCGCCATTGCTGTCAGCACTAATGGCATCGGCAGAGAAAGCGTCGTCATCTTGACAACGCGATATAGCGTGAGCGCCTTTGATACGCGTTTTGTCGCCTACTGTACGGATCTGAAACCGTAGTTTCGGGCGGCAGCGGTGGTGTTGGCTGCAAAGGCAGTGTTAGCGGCAGCGGTGGTGTTGGCTGCAGCGGCAGTTTTGGCGGCAGCGGTCTTGTCGGTGGCAGCGGCAGTGTTAGCTGCAGCGGCAGTTGTGGTGGGAGCGGCGTTGTCGGTGGTGGCGGCAGTGTACTCTGCAGCGGCAGTTTTGGCGGCAGCGGTATTATTCGTGGCAGCGGTGGTGTTGGCTGCAACGGCAGTGTTGGCGGCAGCTGTGGTGTTGGCGGCAGCTGTGGTGTTGGCGGCAGCGGTCTTGTCGGTGGCAGCGGCAGTGTTGGCTGCAGCGGCAGTTTTGGCGGCAGCGGTGTTATTGGTGGCAGCAGTAGTGTTATTGGTGGCTGCAACGACAGTGTTGACGACGGTCGGCTCGCCGCCGGTGTCTAGCGGAGCACCCACCATCTGCGAGATCAGCCTACGCAGCTAACCGTGGCCGTTGGGGGAAAATCGATCCCCGCTTTTGCCAGCGTCTCTGCCATTTTCCATTTTGCTGATTTGTTTGTTGGTATTTTACCCCACACCTGAGTTTTAATAAGCACTTTATAATCTGACTTTTGTTTTCACGGATTTGAACGTCTGATGCGTTTGGCGGTCGTAAATCGAATGATTCGTTCACTTGTCAGCACCGAAGCCCAGGGTTGTATTTCCTGAACTCCGGTACTTAAACATTAAGGTCTTACACATCCTTTAAGAGTTTCTGGATTTCCTGATTTACGAAGGGGACTACAGCTATGTTGTATCGTCTTGACTTAGAATAGACGGGTTCTGCATCCTTCGTACGTATTTTTGCTATAACAGTGGTGTTGAATGATAGGCTCTCGTTTGGATTAGAAAATACTACTTCACAATCTTTTAAAAGGGTTTTAAATTGGGTACGGACTTTCTCAGGGACAGATTCTGTACTAATTTGCAGGTTATTGACCTGTTGGCAATTTAAAATTTAATTTCGTCCTCTCCGTTATTATCTGAAAACATCTTCCTGCCCGTATCAATCGCCCCCTGTATTTGATTAATGAAGTCGTAGCCCAAAATTGCGTCAAATGAATTCAAATGTGGGTGTAAAAAGAATTCGGCTAATTTTCCAAGGAGCTGGATTCGGTATTTGTGTGTAATTTTTGTTCCTCCGTCGAGGGTTTTGACTATAAATGGTTTATCGTTAGGGATTGGGTCGAGTTCGGGTATTTTTCTAATGTAATTTTTCGCTGTTCCTGTGTCGAGTAATATTCTTAACTTAGTTTTATTATTAAGTGTCTTCTCAATATAGGGAACAGCAGAACTCTAAAAAATGCAGGCTGTCATTTGCTATTTCTTCTTCTGTTTCGCTGTCAAAAGTCGCTAGTGATTGTGTGTCTTCCTCCTCCTCATCCTGAGAATCTATTTGATCCACTCCCAAGTGATTTACTCTTTGTTGTTTCGGTTGAGGTGCCCTGTCCGGTGAGGGTGCGCGCTTTAAAGGTCTGGGTGGCGCTTGTGCTTCAGTCCTGTTACTGAATTGTTTGGTCTGTCCAGAGAACCTATTGCTCTGGTTTCGTCTGGGATTAAATGCTGTGTTGTAGCGAAATTTTGACGAAGGGTCAACGTCCATTGGCTGAGTTTCAGCATTGATGTCCATTGGTCTCGGTTTCGGTCTCGTAGGTACTCGGTCTCGTAGTGTTCTGGGGATCTGGTTGTCGAATGCTCTTGCGAAGGCATAATGCTGGTTATTTGATTCCAGTTCCTGAACCTTCGCAAAGGCAGAGAATAGGATATTACAGTAAGGTTTGTTTAACCCTAATTCGCAGAATTTTAAAAGTAACGTAAACCCAGAAGTGAGACTGTCAGGCTTATATGAGCTAAATTACTGAAAACTTATGTTTAAAAAGTACAAAAACTGTTTAAAATGTTAAATTTAAGTATAAATGCAATACAATTCTATCACTATACTACAATTCTATGACTATTTCTGACAATTGCAAAAATTTAGATATATAAAAGGATATTTTCTTCTTCCTGATCGTCCTTGTCGTCGTCATCCTCATCGTCCTTGTGCTTGTTGCCTGATGTAAGCGACGCCAAATATTTAAAGAATTCGGTGCCAACTTTGCAGAAGCCACCACGCACCGCGTGATAACAACTCGTACACGTTTTCGAGATATCCAAGTGAATTTTTCTATCGCTGAAGATTTTCGTACGGCTCAGTGAGCACTTACAACGGCGGATAGTGAGCGCTGTGCAAGTTTTAGCACTTTTTATTTGTTTTGCTACGCGAAACTTTTGCATTTTTTACTTTCCACTATGCGGAAGTTTTAGTTTTTAGTCTTTTTCGCTAAGCGAAATTTTGCACTTTTTTCCACTATGTGGAAATGTTGGCACTTTTATTTTTCGCTATGCGAAACTGTCTTTGGGCGCGAGGCCAAACGTTGGGCGCCAGTTATTTTTTGTACTTAGTAGGGACATATATACTGTTACACACGTTTTATGCTATAAAATTAAAAGTAGTGACTGTTTTTGGGCTAATTTTTGTTTACATATTTATTGATATTGTTACGAATACTAGTTCTAGTGGGCTGGTACGTATCACTGGATTGTGCAATTTGAAATAAACAAAACACACTTGGTTCCTCAAATGCAGTCAATAAAATAAACCAACAATCACTTTATTTCACAGATTACACTTCACTGTCTTTACACTTAAATATTTGCTTAATTATTCCGTGTGGCACCTTCGCTAGTCAAAATCAGACTGACTCGCTGCGCCGTACCCGGCTGCCTTTTATACCTGTCTGGACTAAAGGTTTCCATGATGATCGCGACCATCATTGCCAGGTTGGACTAAAAGTTGCCATCATTGCCAGGTTGGACTAAAAGTTGCCATCATTGCCAGGTTGGCCTAAAAGTTTCCCTTATTATCGCGGCCGTCGTTGCCAGATTGAATCATAGCACGGCGCGTAGCGACAGGGTTGTTTTGCACAGCGACAGACTGTCTTATCGTTACACTGCCCACCACTTAGGCTTGTTCGTCCCAAACAAGTGCCGAAGCTGCGCTGTGATAAGGCACCAAGCGCTCCAAATGGACTACCTTCAGCTTAGCGCCTCTATTGCTGCAACGTTGAATCCTGTATACCACGTCGTTAATCCTAGTCACGACTTCGTAAGGTCCTTCCCACGACGCTTGAAGTTTCGGAGACAAACCTTTCCTCCGATGCGGGTTGTAGAGCATTACCAGATCGCCTTCTTGGAACCCTGCTGAGTTGGCCTGTAGATCATATCGGGCTTTCGCCTTATCGCTGACCAGTTTGGTGCGGCCCCTTATAAACTGGTGAATTTCCTCCAGCGCCGGCCGCTTATTGACCACGTAGTCCGTCTTAGCGCCTCCCGTCGTGCTGACTACCCCGAACTTCAAGTCCGCGGGTAACCGCAACTCTGCGCCGAACACTGCTCGGGCTGGAGTGAGTGATGTCGTGTCGTGCGGGGCTGACCTATACGCCATCAGGAACAGGGGGATATGCGTGTCCCAACCCTTTTGATTCCTGCCTACCACTTTCCGCAGGTATTCCTCCAGTGTCCGGTTAAAGCGTTCCACTATGCCGTCGGACTGTGGGTGCAAAGGCGTGGTACGAGTTTTCTTTATCCCCAGTAGCTCACACACTTCCTTGAATACCGCAGACTCGAAATTCCGGCCTTGATCTGAATGCAACTCCAACGGAACTCCGAACCTGGCTACCCAGTTGTTTACCAGCTTTTCCGAGATCGTAGTGGCCTCCTGGTTAGGAATAGGGTACACTTCGGGCCATTTGCTGAAGTAATCCATTACCACCAGTACATATTTGTTGCCTTGAGTGCTAGTTGGGAATGGGCCGGCGACGTCCATAGCAATCCGCTCGAAGGGCGCTCCCACGTTGTACTGCTGCATGCGGCCCCGAGACCTTCTTGTCGGACCTTTCGCGGCTGCACATCGGTCACAGCTCTTAATCCATTCGGCTACAGACTCCTGGCATCCTACCCAGTAGAATCGTCTTTTTATCTTGGCGACGGTTTTGGTGATGCCCAGGTGCCCTCCACTGGAGTCGTTATGGTATGCCTCGATGACCTCGTTGATTCTGCATTTCGGCACTACCATTAGGGAGTTGCTGGTCCGACCATCCGCGCTCTCCCATTCGCGATACAGGCATCCTTCCTTCAGCCGCAGACTTTCCCACTGCGCCCAGTAAGCCTTAGCGATCGGGCTTTCACCGGCCATCTCCTGCCAGTCTGGACGTGCGCCTTGCTCCTTGCCTTCGACGATTTTTGCAAGATCCGCATCCTCACGCTGGTCCTTTTGTAGCCTCTCCGCAGACCACTCTTCCTCTGGCATAACGCTTACCAACCGGACGTCCACTATCTGTTCTTTGCTTTCGGCTCGCGAGCACTGCCTGCATTCGACTTTGCACAGACGGCGTGACAAGGCATCGGCATTTCCATGGTTACTGCCCTTGCGATGCTCTGTCGTGTAGTCGTAGCTCTGCAGTCACTCGATCCACCGCGCCAATTGCCCTTCACGATCTTTAAAGTTCAGGAGCCATCTCAATGCCGCATGATCTGTGCGCAGGCGAAACCTTTGTCCATACAGATATTTGTGGAAGTGTTTTACGCAGACCAATACCGCCAGCAATTCTCTCCGTGTCACACAGTAGTTGCGTTCCGGTTTCGACAGACCCCTACTGTAGTACGCTATCACTTGTTCTTGGCCGTCTATTATCTGTGATAGCACACCGCCAATACTATGCCCGCTTGCATCTGTATCCAGCACGAACATCTCTCCAGGCACGGGGAAGGCCAGAATTGGAGCAGTGCACAGTTTTTCCTTCAGCCGTGCAAAAGCCTGTTCCTGCTCCCCGTTCCACTCGAAAGCTTGGCTCTTTTTCGTCAGTTTGTGCAAGCTGCTGGCTATGTTCGCGAATCCCGGAACAAATCGGCGGTAGTATGTGCACAGGCCCAGGAAACTGCGGAGTTCGTGTAGATTGCGTGGCTGGGGCCACTCCTTCACCGCCGTGATTTTGCCTTCATCCGTATGCACTCCGCGGGCGGAAACCGTATGACCCAGATACTTGACCTCTTTTTGGAACAGCGAGCAAATCTTCGGGTTGAGTTTAAGCCCAGCTTTTTGTATCCACTCGAATACCTCCTTTAGCTTCCCCAGGTGGTCGTCGAAGCTTTTACCCATCACGATTATGTCGGTACACCAGGCACGTCCGCCAATGCAGCCCTTTTACGAACGGCATGACGGTGAACTGCCACAAACCATCGCCAACACTGAAAGCCGTTTTCTCCTTGTCCTTGTCTGCAAGCTCTACCTGCCAATAGCCGCTGCGTAAGTCGAGCGTGGAGAACCACTCTGTGCCTGACAGCGTGTCCAGGGTGTCGTCGATCCGAGGTAGTGGATAGCTGTCCTTCTTGGTCACATCATTGAGCTTCCGATAATCCACACATCCTTTTTCTTGACTAGCACGACCGGCGAGCACCAGGGGCCCGAAGAAGGCTCTATGACCTTTTCTTTCCGCATGTTTTCGATCAAATCTGTGACCTCTTCCCTCTCCCTCTTGGCCAGCGGAACTCGTCTGGGCGGTTGGCGAATCGGTTTTGCACTTCCGGTGTCGATGTTATGCTTCACTATGGCTGTTCTTCCGCCTGCTTCTGACGCAAATATTGACCCATAGTGCTGCAGGAGTAACCTCGCCTTCTGTTTCAGCTTCTGCGTCAACTCGCTGCTCCACTGGTTCTCTTGCGGTATGACGTCCATGTTCAAACCGTTCTTCCTATTACCTCCAGGTGGGCTACTCTCGCAATTGACCATGGCTACAGCTTCCTTACACTCGCCAATTACCTCGTCTTTACCGACATATCTGGGTGCATTCAGGGGGTTCAGTATTCTAACTGGTATTCTGCCATTCTTAGGCTCCACTAATGTACGTCCGATGATGATGTTGTCGTGTCCTTGTTTCGGTGCTTCCACAACCCACAGCCGACTCGTCCCATCGTCCTCGTCCACCTTCGCCCACACAATCGCCTCAGAATTCGCTGGTATCCTCTGGTGTTGACACGATACAACCTTCCTTACAGCCACGCTTCGCTCATAGCTGGTGTGCAGCGGGAATTCAACGTTGGCATATCTCAGCACATGTTCTTTCAGGTCCAGCGTGAAACCGTGCCTAATCATGAAATCCACGCCGATAATCACGTCGTCCATTATATCCGCGACGATGAACTCATGTTCCAGGCTGGTGGTGCCGACAGTAATCGTTTTTGTAACTTTCCCTCTTACCGGCGCGCGCTCGCCAGTCGCAGTCCGCAGCTGTATGCCATGCAGCGGTTCCCAGTTCTTCAGCAGCTTCCTTTTTATGATCGAATATGACGCTCCAGTCAACACGTACAACTTTCCATCTATCCTTCCTTCAATTGTCAAGCTGCTGGGCTGTCGTTTCAGCTGTGAGACAAGGACAGTGGGGCGGCAGATTGTGGGGATCAGCTCACGCCCCTTTGGGCTGACCCGTTTTAGTTTAACGACTCGCCGTCCTCAGCTCTGCGCTTGTTGGCTGGGCCTCGATTATCAGTATTCCTCGCTTCAGGCGATTGCGATCGAGAACGGGAACGCCTCTTTCGTTGGCGGCAGTCTCGTGATATGTGGCCCTGCTTGCCACATACCCAGCACACAACTTTAGCGGAGACCACCCGTGGCCTGCCCGGTGGCTCAGAGCTTATTGCCTGGATCGTAATGTCGTTGTCCGGCTGGATCTGGCGTATCCTTGCAAGTGCATACTGAGTGCTCCCAATCCATGTCGCCTCGTATGTCATCGCGCTGGTCACCGTCTCCCTAAATGTCGGCTTGCCCATCAGCAACGCGCTGCGACGTGTCTCCGGATCATGAAGACCTTGAATAAACGCCTCAATCTTCATCCTTTCGAGATCATCAGCGCCGAAGGACGGGTAGCACAGCTGCACGAGCCGCTCAATGTCTGCTGCATATGTCTGCAGCGCCTCGTTGGATCTTTGCCTGCGGTTCTTTACTTTGATTTTACTACCTCAGCCGCAGCACCTTTAAGAGCCAGCGCCAATCTCCGACCTTTCCTTACATCGGTCCACTGATTTTCCAGAGCAGCCAGGTCGAATTGCAGCTTGAAGGTATCGAACGGCGTAGTCCCATCATAAGTGGGCACTTCTGCTCGGGTGGCAACACTTTCCGGAACCGGCGGCAACCATTCTCGCGGCTGTACCTCCCCAAGCCGCTCGTCCATTTTTCTGTTCATCGAGTCTTCCAGACTATCAACTCGTTTGTTCAGGGAATCATCAAGATCGTCAACACGTGTGTTCAGGGAATCATCCAGGTCGCCAACTCGTTTGTTCAGGGAATCATCCAGGTCGTCGACTCGTTTATCCAAGTGCTCTACCCGCGTCTCCAGGTGCTCGACTTTCCCATTAATCCTGTCTGAGATTTTCTCCACTTTCTGCTCTAAGCGCGCAGAATTTTCCTGAAGCTTGACTTCCATTCGCTCCGCCACTCGCGCCGATATTTCCTGGGTCGCCGTTTCCATTTTTGCTGACATGGCTCGATTTGCAGTCTCGACTTTTGCCGAAATTTCCCGATTCGTAGTTTCCAGTTTCGCTTCCATTTGCGCCGACATTTCGCGATTTTCCTTTTCCATTTTGGCTGCCATTTCACGGTTGGAAATCTCGAACTTGCCTTTAAGTGCAACCATTAGCTGGCTCATGTCCAATGCTTGTAGTGGCGCAGCCGCTGCAGCCGTACTTTGCATCGACGCGGCACCCGCAGGCGATTCCTCCACTTTGCCCGACGCATCTAGCTCCTGCGTTCCGAACTCGTGCGCAGCCCAATCGATGCCTCGCGATTCACACGCCTCTCGCAAGCGCAGCTGCAACTCCACCTTTCCGCCAGCAGTCGGCAAATTCCAGGCAGCCAGCTCATTTTTCAGCTGGTCCACCTTCAGTTGCTCGAGTTTAACCATGTCTGCGTTTTATAATTTTATTAAATTTTTGTTTTTTTCTCAGTAGCACAATCCCATTTCTGACACCAAATGTTACGAATACTAGTTCTAGTGGGCTGGTACGTATCACTGGATTGTGCAATTTGAAATAAACAAAACACACTTGGTTCCTCAAATGCAGTCAATAAAATAAACCAACAATCAATTTATTTCACAGATTACACTTCACTGTCTTTACACTTAAATATTTGCTTAATTATTCCGTGTGGCACCTTCGCTAGTCAAAATCAGACTGACTCGCTGCGCCGTACCCGGCTGCCTTTTATACCTGTCCGGTTACCGCGCAGATCGTTCTCGCACATTCCAGAGTGGACTAAAGGTTTCCATGATGACCACGACCATCATTGCCAGGTTGGACTAAAAGTTGCCATCATTGCCAGGTTGGACTAAAAGTTGCCATCATTGCCAGGTTGGACTAAAAGTTGCCGTCATTGCCAAGTTGGCCTAAAAGTTTCCATCATTGCCAGGTTGGCCTAAAAGTTTCCCTTATTATCGCGGCCGTCGTTGCCAGATTGAATTATAGCACGGCGCGTAGCGACAGGGTTGTTTTGCACAGCGACAGACTGTCTTATCGTTACAATATATATTGTATACAAAAAGCAAACATTCATTCGAAATGTCCGCCTTTGGGCTTCACGCACGACTTAAGTCGGCCAATCACCAATAGCCGCACGCACCTCGTCCATCGGAAAATTGGCCACAGCGCGAATCAAAGATGTCTTAAGAGAATCAATGTTGGGGTATCTTTTGTGGCAAACTACTATATGTCCTCTAAAACTGCCCACAATTTGTAATAGAGCGGGTTCAACTCAGGACTGCCAGAGGGCCATTCTTCAGAGGAAATAAATGCTGGTAAATTGTTTTGGAGCCAGGTTTGAGTCGTTTTAGCTTTATGGGCCGGCGCAGAATCTTGCTGGAAAGTCCACGGTTTCTTGGTAAACTATGGCCGATGTTTTGACGCCTTGTTCGCAGAAATGCCACCAAACCATGATTGAAGCTGGGTGATGGCCCTTTTCGACCCTTGGAATCAGTTCAGATGCTTCCTTAGATGACCGTGCATACACCCTATCATTGTAAATTAAATTAAATTTTTTCGGTAAAAAGTTTTTCATCGGTAAACAAGGTTTTTCTGAGCAAGTTCTCAGCGTGCTTCACCAAAAGACGTTTGCATTTTTCCATTCTTTTTTTTTTCAAAGCAGCAGTCAACAAATGTCCGGTACGGCGTTTGAAAGCCCCAAGTCTTTTTTAATAATTCGACTCATGGACTTTTGCGAGATATTCATCTCCCGGGCCATGATTTTCTGTTTTCGGAGCGGATTTCGCTGAATTCTTGATTTGAAAGCTTTAACGACTTGTGGTGTTCGAACTGTGCGCGGACGGCCCGACAGGTGGCGGTCTTTAACATCTCCAGTCTCCTCAAACTTTTTTCATTTCACACTTAAATAGCGCTATAACAGCGATGCGGTTCTCGTTATCTGACCACTCCATGGTGAAAGCTAGAACAATTTAGAACTCCCGGTGCAGACTACCGCTTTACACGTTATGTCTCATCAACCATGTGGAAATAACGGGGTATGTTCAATTCAACTATTATAATGGGTGTGTTCAATGTTGTAACAATAATTGTGTCCCTACTAAATATAAAAGCAACACTTCTTTATTACAGCCCCATTCGGTGCGAGTGCGGAAAGTAGACTGGCACTTGAAGGCAATGTTAGCAAATCGCATTGCCTTCTGGTTTTGCTGCCACGTCAGCTCACCTGCCCGCTGCGCGTGCAAATATGCAGACAATACATTGCAGTTTTATGCGATATTTGCAGACACTACGTTGCAGCGTAGTGACGTCCGATCTTCGCGCCCGAAAACAGCGAGAAGCGCTGCGGCCGTTGGCGTACCGCAACTTTCATAGGCGAGCAGAGCACATGAAAATAAGAAAGACGAAACAGAGGTGAAACAATCAACAAAATACTGTCTGGTCTTACCATACATTTGTTACAACGACTACATAGAATTGTTTGCATGTTTTGAACATGTCTGTTTTTATCACTCGAAGTTCGCTCGAGTTACACGTTTTGCCTTGAATGATTTCAGTTAGAATTTTGCGTGGTTGCGTGAAGCAACGAATTGCAGCAGCAGCTGAAAGGTATGTACTAATAAATTAATTTGTTTATTTATGTAATTATTTTTTCATTCATTGATTTATTTATTAGTTGCAGGCGAAGTCAGGATGTTGTATTTCGTGAGGCCCCAAACAGTTTCGACAGAAGTGTGTCAGCAAGTCCAAGTTCATCTTGGCTCATTTTTACGTGTACCAATATTTCTTGTTTTTCATTCGCGGCAGAATTTTGTTGTTTGTTGAAAGTATTTTTGAAAAATTTCATTGTTTTATTTTCCCCACAAAAATCAACTGCTTAAAAAACTAATCCAGAATAAACTAGTTCGCAAACTACTCGCTTCGCAACTGGTTTACTTAGGACTGACTTTGGACGAATGTTGCGAATGGATGCAGACGGGGACAATTGACTGTCGCCTAGGACATCGCCATGTTAAAAGGGTGAATTTCCTCCAATGAAACGAATCGGTTCTAAAGTCAGCTATGACTGACAAGCAATCAGTTAAAAAACTACATTTGGACCAGTCCGAATTCCTATAGGGAATATTGACAACTCAGCTGTATTTGTTTGTTTTTAAAGTTCAGTGCCGTTGATGACTGCTTACCAAGTATCGCTAGCTTGATTTTACATGGGCACTGACTTTGTCGGCAGCTGTGTTGTCAATGCTGACTTTGCTTTCATTGCGTTTTTAATTAGGTCCGTTAATTTTGCTTACTTCTACTTATATTTAAGTTTATTAACAGTGTTAGGTTAGGTTAGGTGGGGAAGGATGTGCGCGGCAGGACCGCACTTCCACTCGGAGGCCAAAATGGCCCATTGTGAATCCCTTCTTATGGTTTTCTGGAGCTAACCAACAGTCCCAGTCAGGGGGAAACCAGTTCGACCTCTTAATGAAGGAGAGCAGATTCGAGATTTCAACTTCCACCGCGCAAAGCCTGGTCTGTCAGGGATCTTGACCCCAGAAATCAGGAATCCTGATCCCTGGACTGTGCCACTTCTCTAATATAGACGTCTACCAGCCGCTCCAGAGTCTTAAGTAAAAACGATGAAAGGCTGATCGGTCTGTAATCTTTTGCTGTTAAGTGGTTCATTTTCCCTGCTTTGGGAATGAACACCACCCTAACCTCCTTCTAGGCACGCGGGACACGGAGGGATCCACGAAAGATTCTCGTCAGGACCTTGACCACCGCCTCCTTAGACCATAGCATAGCGGGAATGACACCATCAGGGCCGGGGGATTTGTACGAGCTGAAAAAGTCAATTGCCCATGCTACCTTAGCTTCACTGATTATCCTCTGAACTAGACCATCTGGTCGCGATGTTTGTTGCCTATGCGACGTGGTCGCCTCAACAACATCCGTGCATCCAGGAAAGTGAGTGTGCATAAGAATCTCAAGAAGCTCCTCCCTCGACTCCGTCCATAATCCTTCAGACTTCCTGATGCTGCCAGGGGTGTGTGAAACCCCAGCCAGCACCTTACGGAGTCTGACGGTCTCGTTAACATTGTCGAGAGATTCACAGTAATTCTTCCAATCGTCCCACTTGGCTGCCCTAATACAAGGTGCGTCCCAAAGTAAACAGGACTTTTGCAATAGGGACGTTTCTGGTGGCGCCATCTATGTGTGAGGACATGCGTTGGAAAGGTACATCTTTCATTCACATACTGTCTAAATTTCATGACATTTGGTCTAGTAGACGCCGAAATATCCCGCTCAATGTGACAATATGTTTTTAACTTTGGTACGAGAATGTCGATCGAACAAAGAGCTAATATTAAGTTCTGTTTTAAACTTGGTAAAACTTTTACCGAAACGTTTAAATTGTTAAAGCAAGTTTATGGTGATGATTGTTTATCCCGTGGCCGTGTTAATGAGTGGTTGAATCGATTCAAGAATGGTCGTGAAGACTTGAATGACGACGAACACGTCGGCCAGTCGAAATTTGTGATTACTGACGATGCCATCAAAACTGTGCGTGATTTTATCAAAATGCAGCCAAAATCATCATTGGAATTGATGGAAATGGAATTGAACATCTCCAAAACATCAATTGATCGCATTTTAACCGAACATTTGGGTCTCCGTAAAGTGTGTTCTCGCTTCATTCCGCACACTTTAACCGACGACCAAAAAGCGCAGAGAATTGAGCACGCAAAAGACATCGTTCGGGAAGCCAGACGTGATCCAAATTTCTTGTTCAACATCGTAACCGGTGACGAAACGTGGTGCTTTCAATATGATCCCGAAACAAAGCGTCAAAGTGCCGAATGGAAGCACCCAGATGAGCCAAATCCGAAAAAAACCCGCCGTGAGAAGTCAAAAATCAAAACTCATCTCATTTGTTTCTACGATTCAAAGGGAATAATTCATCGAGAGTTTGTTCCACCGGGAAAAACAATTAACGCTTTGTTTTATGTTGAAGTTTTGAAGCGTTTGGTGCATCGCATTCGTCGTATTCGGCCAGAATATCGCGAGGAAGGAAGTTGGCGTTTATTGCATGATAATGCACCGGCTCACAGAGCCCTAGTTACGACCGATTATTTGACCAAAAATCGCATTTTTACCATCAATCATTCACCGTATTCGCCTGATATGGCTCCCTGTGACTTCTACTTATTCGGTCAGTTGCATTTGCCGATGAAAGGAAACCGTTATAAGGACGTTGAGGACATCCAAAAGGCTTGTACCAACATTCTGAAGGCGATGCCGGCCGATGACCTAAAACACTCATTCCAAATGCTTTTGGACCGTGCAAAACGTTGTATCGAAGCAGAAGGAGAGTATTTTGAATAAATAAAAAGAATTATACAAAAATAATCATCCGTTTTCTTTATTTTATAAAAGTCCTGTTTACTTTGGGTTGCACCTTGTAGTTTTCTTAAACTCATTAAAGCTAGCCTTGTAGGCTCCCAGTCTTCGTCAGTTCGGTTGAGTTTAGCCTTATTGAAGAGACACCTTGTATCTGTCCTAAGTTGTCTTAGCTCTGGGATCCACCAAACTGCGTTGGTTTCCCGTGGAGCTCGACTTTTTGGACACGATTTCTTGCAAGAGTTATAGTATTAAGAACTTTCGTTAAAATATTAACTGACCTGTCAATGTTGTTCTTTCAAAGATAGCTGTAGCCTTGCGTGACGCCAGTTTTTCGGAAACTAATGCACTGAATCTAGGCCAGTTAGTCTCTCTCGGATTCCTATAGGCTGGTGGACTCCCCACCTCTATGGCCACGGAGAAGACTATCCGGTTGTGGTCCGAAAACGAACATTCCGTTAGTACTTTCCAGTCGGCCACAGAGATAGTACTAGAGTCGGTAACCAAGGTTATATCTATAACTTCTTCCCTAACCCTGTTATGTTAAGGGGGGAACTACCTTTAGGCACTTAAAAAAATCGATTTTTTTTTATTGTTTTAATCGATAGGTATATTGCCTTAGAATATCGTGTCAAAGTTTCAAAAGGTAAGTCTCGAAATTGTGGAAGAGATGCATCCCGGAAATGACTGGCGCCGAGCTCGCCGAGCGCGCCGAGCATCGACGCCGCGAGAATCCGCAAACTTTAAACAGCATTTTTTCGAAACCATGTTTTTCAAAATTGTGTAAGTGATAATAAAATTACTAATGAACAGATTTTCATTATCTAGCATTCATTTTAAAGAGCATACAAAATTGTTCTATCTAAACTAAAGATTTAAAAAACAAAACATTTTTAGACATTTTTTGACTGCATATATAACAAAATTTCTTGTGAAAATCCTAATTTTTTTTTGTGAAGCCTGTTTTAGAGGGTTAATTTTCGAATTTCGGAAAAATTTTAGTTCATCGACGATAGAAAACCCTCTCGAGTAAGAAAATGTTTGGTTTTTTTATTTCAGACTAAAATTGCGGCCAGCATCACTTACACAATTTACGATGTCAGCGGCGATATGACTTACAGAATCATTGAAAAATTTGTTAAATTTCTGTTTTCACTTTTACAAAAATGTTTTTTTTTTACCTCAGACATCACTGTAAATATATATTATATTGATTTGAAAAGAACTGTTTTCATTTCCCTGTAAATCGACTGTAAAAATGACCTTTTTTTCGGCCTCTAAAGGTAGTTCCCCCCTTAAGGTTGGCGTATTGCCCCTATTACATAACATAAGGTTAGAATTAAGAAGAAACTCAAAAATGGACTCACCCCAGCTGTTGGTGCCGGAACTTCCCCACTGAACGTGATGAGCGTTGGCGTCACACCCGATGATGAGATTAAGTCTCCGTGATTGGGCGTGCACAACAAGGTCCCGGACCTCCTTCGGCGTTGGTTCCTCACCTTCGAATGGCATGTATGCGGTCGAGAGGATAAGGTCACGCGAATGAAGTAATCTGAATTGACTTAACCCCAATCCACAAACACTGTCTCTGACAAGCCAGGGTTCCTGGATTAAGGCCAAGTCAACTTCCCCCTCCTCAAGGAATTGCATAAGATCGTGGGTGGCGGCTTTAGAGTGGTGCAGCAATATGCATTTACCGGTGGGAATTTCGGACTCGCGTGGGAAGCCCTAAGATTGCACTTCGAAAAGAAACGCATGCTCGTTGACACTCAAATTCAATCTCTTTTGAATATCGCTCCCGCCCACACGGAAAATAGTGAGGCGCTACAGCGGCTCCAAAACACCACTACAATTGCCTCTCAGTACTAATTTCCAGGCCGTAGATACATACAATTGGGATCCGCTGCTAGTTTATATATGCTCTACCAAATTGCCCCAAGAGACACTCGCTCTATGGGAAGAATCTTTGACATCCCGGAAGGATCTGCCACCTTGGTCGCAAATGGATGAGTTCCTGACCGGCAAATACGAGGTAGTTGAACGGCTGCAAAGCATTCGCCCCGCTAAGCCGAAATCACAAACCTCTACTTCCAATGTCCTCTCAAATCGGCCACACAAATCCCTAAACTTTCACACTCAAGCGAAAAAGGACTTCGCGTGCAAACTCTGCACCGCAAATCATCCTATACGGACTTGCCAGAGCTTCAGAAGACTAACCCCCAGAGTCGATTAAAATACGTTAAGAAGCAGCATCTCTGCGTCTTCACCCAACATCCTTTCTCCTAACCTATATATCCTTCCTGAACCAGCGCAATGTCGCCTTTATTTATTTACCGTAATAATCGTATCGTAACCGGCATAAAACTGTAGGTCCCTTCCACCCGCGTACCAATTCACATGCACAACACGGGTGGTTGCGGGAAGCTAGGCCTTAGTCTTGCGTAAGCGGGCTGTCGTGCCAGTCAATTATTATTATATTGCTAGAAGAAGCACCACTCAACGAACAACAACTCCGCAACTCACTCCCCCCCTTTCGGGTGCGCAACCCCGCACATCTTTCAGGCAAAGCACGCCCCAAGTACAAGCCCTACACTTCACTAATGGCACCCAATCCCTTCTGCCTACGGCACTGGTGTCCATTGAGCACGCAGGAAAGCTGTTCAAAGTTCGAGCGTTGATCGACCAAGCCTCTCAGCGTACCTTCATCTCCTAGAGGGTCCAGAAACGCCTCAAATTGCCAATCGAGAAATCTCCCTTCCAGATCTCGGGCATGTACGGACAGATAGTGCAAAACACCAATCGCATTTGCTTCTCGACATTGGCAGTCCCTCAAACGAGCACGAAACTCCCCGTGCAGATCGATATAGTGATTGGCGGTGATCTCATCCCGCAGATCATGCTCGAAGGTATTCACCGGAATGTATGTGGCAGCGTACTTGCTCAGCATACAGTATTCGGTTGGGTATTAACGGGTCCAGTACCCCCTTCTTCGCATTTGACATGTGCCACAGAGGTACCAAATCGCCATATACATACTGGTCCCGCCCTTCGAAATACCCTACCCGCCCTAAAGAAAGTCCTTTTGCCATCAACCCCGTTGGGTTTCCACCCCAGGAAATAATGGAAAATCACTTCGAAGCCACCACTCCTGGAAACTCATTCTCAAACCGGCAAATTTCCCCCTTCGTTGCCAAACGTTTCGACCCCGCAGGATGGCATTCGCCTCTAATGAGGTCTCCCAAATGTGTTCGACAAAAACGGCCCACATTCACAGCAACTGACGGAAATTGAATTCCCTTGCAGTTCCTTATTGCACCTCCTCCATCACGAGTCCGAAAAGAGGTCAGTCGTCACTCCATTGCGACCTGCCCCAAGCGCTGCAAACCCCGCAGCTGTCGGACTACGCGGGTATAAACATCAAGATCTCTCTCTCGGGTGGAACAGCTACATCAATTGTCATGCTCACACAGTTACAATTCCCTCTCGAAGAGAAAACCGACATTCTCGGTCGATTCGCCTGCTGCTCTCGGGCCCTGCGAGCACACAATTATCCCGAGCGGAGTAGGCCTTGTTTATAAACAGCCTTAGAACCCTCTCAAACTCTCGCTCGAAATTCTCCCTCCCCCTAAAGAAGTGTCAGGTTAGGTTAGGTTAGGTTAGCGGGTAGCTTGCCGTTCACAGGCAAGTTCACTCGGTGGCCTTCGTGGCCCATTGCGATACCCAGTGTTTGGAAAGCCCCCTTGTCATGTTCCCTCCAGGGCTGGTTTGAACCAGCCCGTGCTTCTGATGAATGCCGCCAGCCCACCTAGTGGCACGTTAGCCACAGGGCCCAGATCTTCAAACGTTCTGTCACCCAGAAAACGGTGACGTCTGCTTTGAAGTGCAGGGCACTCGCATAGGAGGTGCTGGACCGATTCTATTTCCTCCTCGTCCTGACAGCTTCTGCAGTAATCCTGGTAGGGCAGACCTAGCCTGTTGGCAAAGGCGCCGATGGCACAGTGCCCCGTTAGAACTCCTATCAGACTGCGGACTGTTCTCTTGTCGAACTGCAGAAGTTCTGTCGTTTTTCCTTTGTCCACTGATGGACACAGCAGTTTTGAGACTCGGCAACCAGGTGTCTCCGACCACCTACGGTTTGTTAGGTTCAACGCCGCTTTCTCTAATTTAGAATAGAATTCCTGTAGGGGGGGGGATATCCCTCCTATCATTTCCTCCGCAGGCATCTCCGATCCTCTTCGGGCTAGTTCATCCGCTTTTTCGTTGCCCTCAATGCCATAGTGGCCCGGCACCCAGTAAAGACGGATGTTGTGCTGACGAATGCGGTGTAGAGAGTCCATACATCTTTTGACACATTTCGATTTTACGCAATGGGATCTTAGCGCTTTAATTGCTGCCTGACTGTCCACACATATGATCAGGTTCGAGGGAGCTAGGCTCCTCGTTTCAATCATACGCGCGGCTTGTTCGATGGCAAAAATCTCAGCCTGAAAAACGCTGGCCTGGTTAGGTAGCTTGAATGACCCGTTCAGTGCCAGCGTTTCCGAGTAGACCCCAGAGCCAGTTCCAATGTCCATTTTCGAACCATCGGTAAAAATGGTCACATCATTTTTACCGATGACAGCCTCCGCTACCCATTCTTCCCTTGTGGGAGTGTGAGTTTTGTATGTGTGTCCAAAAACTATCTCTGGTACCAAATAGTCGCATCTAAAACCTGAGTGATTTGGTTCTGCTTCAGAAAGTATTGAAGCGTGCCCTACCGTGCATGGCTTAAAGACGTCTGAGAACTTAAGTCTTAGAGCAGTTTTTGCAGCCAAGTTTGGTAGGAAGACGTCTAATGGTTGTAGAGATAGGACGACTTCGAGGCCAGCTCGCGGCGTGGACCTCAGAGCACCCGTGATGCCCAAGCATGCCAGCCTTTGTACCTTGTTCAGAATGGAGAGATAGCTCTTCTTGCGAGTTGCTTCCCACCACACTAATGCCCCATGGGAAAGTACAGGGCGCACAACCGCGGTATACATCCAGTGGATGATACGAGGCTGCAGACCCCATTTATTTCCCAGCATCCTTTTGCAGATGTACAGGGCGTTCATCGCTTTCTTCGTTCTTTCCTCCACGTTCCTTTTCCAGGTTAGTTTGGAGTCCAGTATAGTTCCTAAGTATTTTGTTTCCTTTGAAAGCCTTAGAGCCGCTCCATTCATTTTTGGAATGTTGAAGCTCGGGACTTTATATCTTCGAGTGAACAAGACAAGTTCTGTTTTGCTTGGATTCACACCCAAGCCGTTCTTCTCTGCCCACCTATGCACTACCGCTAGTGCTGTCTCCATGAGGTCACTAATCGTTGGAAGATGCTTTCCTGTAGTTAGTATCACCACATCGTCGGCATATGCTATCATCTTGAAGCCCCTGGCCTTCGCTTCCATCAGGATTTGATTAATAACTAGGTTCCAAAGCAGTGGCGAGATAACTCCACCTTGCGGTGTGCCCCTAGTTACCCGTTTCCTGACAGATGATGAGCCCAAAGAGGATTGAATGTTTCTGGATGATAGCATATTCTTTACCCACTTGTTAATTGTGTCGCTCGAGCCAATGTTCACCAGACCAGTGTGTATTGCCTCTGTATTCACATTGTTGAAAGCCCCCTCTATATCCATAAAGGAGGCTAACACGTACTCCTTGAAGCCCAGAGCTTTCTCTATAGTGCCAACTACCTCATGTAATGCTGTGTCTACCGATCTACCCTTACGGTAGGCGTGCTGTGCATCACTGAAGTTGTTGACACTGAGTTTGCTCCTAACATATAGATCAATAAGCTTCTCCAGGGTTTTCAACAGAAACGAGGAAAGACTTATCGGTCTATAGTCCTTGGGTGTTGTGTGGCTAGATTTCCCTGCTTTGGGAATGAAAACCACTCGTACCTCCTTCCATTCCTCGGGTATGTAACTTAAAAGTAGGCAACCCTTAAAAATCCATTCAATGCGAGAGATGATACTATCGCCTGCTCTTTGTAACATAATTGGGTAAATGCCGTCCGTTCCCGGCGATTTGTAGGGCTTGAACGACCTAATTGCCCATGTTACTTTCTCCTTTGTTACTATGTCGTCCACGAGACCTTCTTCTGTGCCGTAAGAGTGGTTTGCCTCCAAAACTTGTTGTATGGTGCTTTCCACATCTGTACAACCTGGGAAGTGTGTGCTCATTAATAACTCCAGCGATCCTTGGCTGTTTTCTGTGTGGTCACCATTTGGCCCAATCAATAGGCCTGGGACCTCCGGATTCTTAGCCAGTACTTTTCGAAGCCTTGCGGCTTCGTTTGTACCTGCAATATCCTCACAGAATTTAGCCCAAGAGTCTCTTTTTGCCCTTAAAATTTGTTTCTTGTAGGAGTTGAAACTTAGCTTATATATGGCCCAGTCCGCGTCCTCCCTAGTCTTTTTTGCCCTGTTGAATAGTCTTCTCGTTTCTTTCCGTAGCTGCATTAACTCCGACGACCACCACGGGGCTGCGTGTACTCGTCGGGGCCGACTAACTGGGCAAGATTTGAGAAAGGCTCTTCTGAGACTCCCTGAAAGGTGCTGGACAGATTTTTCAATGTGTGCGACCTCAACCGGTTCTTCTGCAGCGAAGGGTGGCAGCTGGTCAATCAACATTTCAAATCTGTCCCAATCAGCTTTTCTGGGATTCCTATAAGGCAATGGTTTCGGTCTAGAGAAATCAATACTGAAGAGTATTCGATGGTGATCCGAGAAGGAACACTTTGTGGATACCCGCCAGTTTGTTACCCTAACTAAATCCGCGTCCGACACTAATGTCAGATCTATTACCTCTTCCCTGTTCTTATTAAAGAATGTGGGCTGACTGCCCCTATTGCATATAATAAGTTTAGAGCTAAGTATGTATTCAAAAAGTGACTCACCTCTGCTGTTGATGTCCTTGCTTCCCCATATGGTGTGGTGGGCATTGGCATCACAGCCTATCAGGACCCCCTGCCCGTTCACGTGTGCCTTGTGTACAAGATGTTTGAAGGCAGGGGGAGGCGGCTCCAATTCCTCGTATGGCAGATATGCGGATGCAATCAGAAAGCTAGTGCCTCCTGCGCGTTCACATACTGCCACCGTAAGATCGGGATCGCAAGCCTGTGGTAAGAGAAGAACGTCAATACTCTTATTTGCAAGTATGCAGGTTCTCAACCTACCTTCAGTCGGTGGGACAAGGAGTGTATAGAAGGTTGAGCCCAATCCACTAGCACTGCCTCTTACGAGCCAGGGCTCTTGGATTAGGGCCACATCTACGTTCTCCTTGGCCATGAACAGCAGCAGATCTTCGCTGGCAGCCTTAGAGTGGTGAAGATTAATCTGCACCACCTTCAGCCGTTGCGGTTTCACTGCTGTTGTCCGTCGGTAGGATCAGTCTCAACTGTCCTACCCCGTATCGAATTTTGCCGTCCAAGCGACGCAGAAGCTGCAAGGATTCCGGACCAATTTTGATCCAGAGATCCTTCCCAGCATCCTTGTCCCTTGCACGGCCCCGGACAATTGTCCAGTCGTCCGTCTTCAGATCCCTGTTCTGTAGTTTGATCAGAGAGAGTGTGGCTTCATCCTCCAGCATTGGAGGGGGAACCCACACCCTGACGATCGTTCTGACAGGGGCGTCCTTCAGTGGCACCACGTCGAGTTGAGCACCCGGCCACAACTCGCCTTGGTTGCGGACGCAGTTTGTGAGAAACTCAAGAGCTTCCCTGTTACTGCATCCTACCACCTTTAAACCTTTCTGCCACTTGGCGCCATCAAACTGGCCGATTGCAGGATTGCAGTTGGCCTGCTTCATGGCGTCAAGTAGTGCCCGCATGATCCTTTCCTCCAAGATAAGCCAGTTATTGTTTGTCAGCTTCCCTTCAGGATGCTGACGATCAATAATGGCCACGAGGAGGTCGGGCGATGAGTTTAAGCTTGCCGAAGGCTTCGGCCGCTTGTTCTTCATCGCCGGTATCGAATCATCCGACCTCTGTCGTTTTGCAGTTTTGGACGATGCGCTTTTCGACGTCGAAGGTTTTGAATCTGCAGCAAAAGTTTTGGAACCACCGTCCTTCGAGGTCGCAACCGTAGCCTTTAGGGCTGATGGTTGGTTCCCCTTGGGATTGGCGGCCTTCGACGCTGCTGCAGACGCTGCAGCCTTCGACGTAGAGGGCTCATCATCCAGCCGTCCCGTCTTGTCCACGGCAGAAGTAGTAGCCTGCTCGTCTGAGGTAGCGAGTTTGCCATCAGCCACGACAGCGTTCTCATACCTCCTTACGAGATAGGCATGCTTCTTCTGCAGCTTCTTTTCTTTGGGCGTAAGCGAGTTTGGGTCACGTTCGCCGAGTTTCTTAAGAAACCGAAGCGAATTTTTGTAACCCGATCTGCGCTTGCGCTCAAGGTTATTTTGGGGCTCCGAAGACTTAGCAGGTCCATCCCCACAGGCCCGTTCCGCCGGAACACTGTCGCCAACTGGCAGGGATGGTTCCTTATTGTCCTGGGAGAGAAGTTGTATGTCCTCCTCATCAGTCGAATAAAGAGCCATTCCTGCCAGCTTGGACGCAGGGTCCGACAGTTCAGAGTCCGCGGAGATTGCTCTGCTCTGCCTTCGGAGCACCCCCTCAGTAGCTCGCCGACTATCCAAACCTGAGGTTGACATTTGGGTAGTCGAGGTCCCAGTAGCAAGGCAGACACCCAAGCCTGTGGCCTCCACCTGGGTGTTCGGGTCTCCGGGGATTTTAGCACCCTCTTTTGCCGGATACTGAGGGCCTTTACGGGGGGATGACATTACAGAAAGGGGAAATTGCATTTTATAACCTACTGCCAGGTTTCAAAAACTGCCGCCCCACTGGGATCCGACGCAGACCAGGGAGCCGCCCAATGTGGGACAGACGCTTCTGGATTTAAGGAGCTAAGGAGGGTAAAGGGAGGTGGGTAAGCTAGAGATAGGAAGGGGAAGGGGGGAGGGGGGGGGGAGTTGCATCCAGTTTTGTCTGGTGCCTCCAAGAGAGCCTGTTCAGCATGGGTGACCCTGCCGGAGACAAGCTCCGCTGACATAGCCCCTCCCTTCATTGGCACACACAAGCTCAGCCACCACGACAAGGTAAGGATGCGAGGCAGAGAAAGAAGTGTCAACTCGACCAAATTTATATAGCTCCATATTCTCCCGGCTGTATGTAGCTTAAGCGAACCCCGCAGCTTAGCCACGATTTCCCATACCCACGATGTCAACCTCAATACTGTTATGTCCAAATAACTGACATCCACCTTCTTTCCAAATCGTACGCTAGCCGACCATCGCAGCAGCTGCTTTCGAGTTTGTCTCGCATGGCCGATAGGGATCCCAGCATCCACAGCGTCTACCATCCCAAAAAAGAGGCCCACGCCCCAGCGTTCCATTATCGCTGCCCGTCGACAACCCATCAACCGTCAGCCCATTCTACCGCCGTCCGCCGCAGCTCATCGCCATCTTTTCACACCTTTAATTAATTGCAATATGCAATGGCGGCCGCGATGGCCAAATGAGTGTTGTGGTTGTTCAGTAATCTGTCTATCCTTGTCCTCTTATACTGATGTTCCCCCTATTTGTGCTCCCCGGCTTAGGCCGTTGATCTCGTTCAGTGTTTCTAGTATTCTTGTCATTCGTTATTCATATCGCCGAAACCCAACCCGTGTTTAATTTCCCCGCTCCGCCACGATCCGGATTTATACACTATTCAACAGTGCTAAACGTATGAATGAATGGGTTCCACGCAAATCAGCCCTAACGGAATACAACAAGGAGCTGCGAAAGTCAAAACGGGCAACGTGGCGGGAGCATTGCGATAGTATTGACAACCTCCCGAATGCTTCTAACCTTAAAAACGCCCTTAGGCTAGACCACTCCAATGGCATTGGTACTGTTGAAGAGGAGGAGAAAAAGCTGTTAGACCAAAACGCTTCTCTTTCCTTGCCATATAGCCTGCCTCAAATTCAGATTCCCATATTTAGTGGGGATTATAGTAAGTGGGTATCCTTTAGGGATATTTTCACTGAAATATTGCGTGGGTGACGCGCTAAGGTTGGTTGATCACTTAGGTATAAGTGGTGCGAACTTTAACGTGGCGTGGTATATTCTGGAGAGGAGGTATTCTGGGGTGGCTTTCCATAATTCGATATCGAGCAAATACGTGTATCGAACTATCGTTTTTGCTTTCCGTAACACAAAATGTCATCGTGTCGTATCGAACGTTCGATACAAACAGCTCGATACCAATTTTGCTCTCGTTTTGCTTTTTCTCCGTTGTCAACCGTAACAAAATGTAAGTAAGAAATTTGGAATTTTTTGGATTTTAATAAATTTTTTAGGAGTCAACAAAAGATCGCTGCTCAAATAAAGATGATAATAGATTTTATGGAGCAACACGACGAGTTGGCAAAAAATAGTTTGCAACAATGGGCGCGACAAAAAAAAAGTTATGGTTAAGACTGGCGAAGATGCTTAACAGCAATTGGCCTCCAATAAAGCCAACGAAGGGATGGCAGAAAGTAAGTAAAACCACTTTCTTATAAATGTACAAAACTTTTCCTGTAACTCGTAATATTTTTAGGTGTGGCTACAAATACAAATACAACGCCAAACGAAAATTGACGACCCGAATGAAGAGCCTGACAAAAACGGGTGGTGGGCCATATGACGCCGTGCAGTTAAGTAATTTGGAAGATCGGGTAATAGCTGCAGCGGAAATAAATGCCCAAATAACGGGTATTCCCGGCGTGGCGTCATATGGTACTGAAATAGATATGCCATGCTCTTCTGCTGCTGCCTCTTTTGGCCCGCAGCGCGATGAAATTCAATGTTCATATGAAGCATTATGTTTCGTACAGGGACGATCTCCTGTGCGATTGACTTGCTCGCACAGGGACGATCGTCTCTGGCCGAAGTAGTCAGTCGTGCAGTGAGCGTGAAGCGGACGAGACGTCCATTTTTGGTGCAAGTTTGTAATCGGTGCAAGATGTGCGTGTGCATGTAGTACGGAAAATAAATTGGGTTTTTTGAGCTGATGGCTTTTTCCCAACGAGTGCGCGTTTTATTTAAACCGGGTTGCATTCCGTAGTTTCCACCGCCAATCGAAGATGGTGGGAACATTGTGGTACGTGTCGAGCCAGAAATTAGCGACCTAAGGAGCACCCCTTTTCCTTTTTCTCGATTGTATGTGCGCGAAAAATCGGATAAGCAGGCGAAAGAAACGGGACATTTCCAGCGAGCAGCGTTGTGCGAAGAGCTCTCGCGTGGAATGTGCGCTAGAAGGAACCGAGGTGGTGCGTGAAGAGCGAGACAAGCGCAATATTTTGGCGCGAGAACAAGGCGCAAGGAACGAGAAAGAGGAAAGAAGGAGCGAGTCGCCGATTGCTGTGCAATTCGCTTTCTTTTCATTTCGATCAGTGAACGCGGATTCGAAAACATCGCTAATTGTGTCGAGTAATTGTGTCGGAAAGTGAAAAGGTGAATTGGCAAAGAAAAAAGGAGAAGGAAGAAGCAGCAGCAATCGGTGAGCTACAGTCCACTAGGAGCGTGGTGCGGGTGATCTGTTCTGGAATACAAATGTGCTATTGTTGTGGTGCATGAAGGAATCGTTTCAGTTGAGTGCTTGTTTGGTGCATGCGTTTTGGAGCAAGTAAGCATATTGTTGTTGTTGTGCAAAGAAATTTCGTTTGTGTGCCAGTTGTGTGCTTGCTTAGCGCACGCGTTGGTGCGACCGAGTTTATTGTTGTTGTTGTGCTCGGAAATTTCAGTTGTGTGCCTGCTCGGCGCACGCGTTTTGGTGCTAGAGAGTTTATCATTGTTGTTGTGCGAGGACATTTCGTTCGTGTGCTTGCTTGGCGCACGCGTTGGTGCGACCGAGTTTATTGTTGTTGTGGTGCTCGGAAACTTTATTTGTGTGCTTGCTTGGTGGACGCGGTTTGGTGCTAGCAAGTTTATTGTTGTTGTTGTGCAAGGAAATTTCATTTGTGTGCCTGCTTGGCGCACGCGTTTTGGTGCTAGCGAGTTTATTGTTGTTGTTGTACATAAAAATTTCGTTTGTGTACAGTCAGGTGCCTGCGTAGCGCACGCGTTCGAGGCGAGCAAGCTTATTGCTGTTGCTATACAGGAGAGTTTCGTTTGTGTGCCAGTCAGGTGATTGCGTGGCGCGCGCATTTGGTGCGAGTAGGCTTATTGTTGTGGTTGTACATGAAAATTTCATTTGTGTACAGTCAGGTGCTTGCGTGGCGCATGCGTTTGGTGCGAGCAGGCTTATTGTTGTTATTGTACACGAAAATTTCGTTCGTGTGCCAGTCAGGTGCTTGCGTGGCGCATGCGTTTCGGTGCGAGTGAAAGCTCATTGTTGTTGTCGTGCATGGAGAGTTTGTTTATCGTGTGCTAGTTACTGTTTGTTTGCACGTTTGGTCAGCGCAAGTGGCCACATAGTGGTTGTTGTGGCGCAAGGAGAAAACTTTGGAAACATGTGCCTGCAGGGCATATGGTTTCGGTGGTGGAAGTATGTGCGCAAGGGACGCGCGTAACTGCGGTCCCGTTATGGCTGAGCTGGTGGTGCGAGTATGTGCGCAAGGGACGCGCGTAACTGCGGTCCCGGTATTGCTGAGCTGGTGGTGCGAGTGTGTGCGTAAGGGAGGCGCGTAATTGCGGTCCCGTTATTGCTCAGTTGGTGCTGTGATGTTGCCGTTATTCTTGGAATCGAAGGGTGCTAGATTGATATGCATATCTGAGCTAGAGCTGCAAGAATAAGAAAACGAAAAGAGAGCTAGAGCAGCAAGAATAAGAAAATGAAAAGAGAGCCAGAATAGCAAGAATAAGAAAATAAAAAGAGAGCCAGAATAGCAAGAACAAGAAAATGAAAAGAGAGCTAGAAAAAGGAGAGCAAGAACGCTTGCACGCAGTGTGCTAGTCAGAATTCCAAGAATAAATTCGAAACAAAACGTTTGGAAGCAGTGTACCAGTCAGAGTGCCAGGAATTCCAAGAATGAATTTGGAACAAAACCGTTTGCAAGTAGTGTGCCAGTCAGAGTGCCAGGAATTCCAAGAATGAATTTGGAATAAAAACGATTGCAAGCAGTGTGGTAGTCAGAGTGCCATGAATGAATTCGGAAAAGACAATTGTGCTTAGCGACAGGTTGAAGCCTGTTGTTATTACACAGTGTGCGTTGCGTGCAAGAAATGACTATGCAGGGGCAAGAACAGTTAATGATTTGGACTTTGCGCTAATCCTTGGCGCTTGGTGCTTGTTTTCTATTGCAGTGAAATGGCAGCACGCAATAAATTGGAGACGTTGGCGGCGACGATCAGCCGCACACTGTGCTTCGTAAAGGGTCCAGAGTTTGAGGACGTCCCACTGGAGCAAGCGAAGGTACGCCGTACCAACCTAGAAGTAGTTTGGGCGAAATATAATGACGCCTACGAGAAGGTAATCGGCGCGACGCCCAGGGAGCAGAGGGGGCAGCTGGAGCAAACCACGCTGGTGCGGGTTGAGGAAGAGTATTTTGAGGCGCACGCTTTGTTCAACGCCAAAATCAATCAATTGGAGCCAAGACAGGTGCAAGTACAAAATGAGCCAGAGATCAGGGTGCAGGTGCAGATGCCAGTGCAGCAGAACGACATAAAGAACACGTGGGGCGAGTTCGATGGAGCACCAACCAAATGGCTAGGGTTTCGCGACCGGTTCAAGGCTGCGGTGCATGAAAATGCGGGCGTGGACCCGGCGTACAAATTCTTGTATTTAGCGAGCTCGTTGGCGGGGCATGCTAAGCTCACGTTTGGGCAATGGCAATTTTCTGCGGAGAACTACACGCAGGCATGGGAGCGTCTGAACCAAATACACGACCAGAGCTACCTGATCGGGCGCGAGCATTTGCGAAATTTTATAAGGCTCCCAGAGCTGAGGGGTCAGCCGAAGGCCAACGATTTGCGGCGCATGTCAAATGTAACTCATGAGGTGCGACGGCAGCTGCAGGCGCAGGGTTTGCCAGTGGAGCACTGGGACTTCTTCATGGTGCACATGCTACACGAGCTACTAGATACCGAGACAGCCAGGCAATGGGAGCTAGCCCGGGAGAGTGACACCCCGACAGTGGATCAAATGCTGTCTTTTATTGACAGGCAGGCGATCGCGCTGGCCAATACAGCGGATAATCGCAGGCGCATGGAGTCTGTGGTTGTGGTGCCAGAGAGAGCTAGACAGCTACAGGTGTTGTTGCTGGCGCTAGAATGGTGCAAGGGCGGGCTTCGATATCGCGAATGCCAGATCCGCGGACAATGACTTGTGAGGTGTGTGTCGGGAATCACATGTCGTATCATTGTCCGGAGTTTATGGCTCTGTCATTAAAGGCGCGCAAAGACTATATTTCCAGGCGCAATTTGTGTCCGAATTGTTTCAAGAAGGGTCATGGAGCGGACAATTGTTATCAGGGCGATTGCTGGAAGTGCCCAGGTAGGCCAAAGCACAACAGCGCGCTGTGTCCAAGCCGCGAACCACCGAAGCAGGCAAACAGCGTGCAAGCCAGGATTGAGGCAAGGATCTACCAAAGCAGAAACGCAAAGTAGACCGACGTCAGAAAGGGGCCAGAGTGAGAGGCGGGGAGCGAGGGCAAGGTGTGCCAGTAAACTTAAGCGAACCAGACGAAAAACGATCGAAGCTTGAGCAAGAAATAAAAGATAAATGGTTTGAACAGTATTCAGCTGGTGCTAATATTAATGCAAATCCGACTATGACGTTGTTACCGACGGCCATGGTCGGAATTGTAGATGATGGGTGCAGGTATGGGCCGGTGCGTGCATTGCTGGATACGGGAGCACAGGTCAATTTGATGACGTTCGCATTACAGCGAAAATATCGCGTATCCACGCAACCTATGGCGCAGAAGATGGTGGGCATTGACGGTGTGCCAATGCAAGTGGGCAAGAAGGCGAACATAAAAATAAAGCCATGGTTTGCAGCGGCATGTGAGCTAGAGGCAGAGCTGTGGGTTCTGCCAAAAGAGAGCCAGTGGGGGCCAGTATTACCATCCGGTAGTATACGGATGATGGCACAAGATGGTTTACCAGATCCGCTTGCAGATCCGGATTACTGGCAACCGAAAAGTGTGCATGTCTTACTAGGTGCAAGTTTCGTGGCAAGGATTGTCATCAGTATTATGCCGAATAAATTGAATAACATGACGTTAATGGAAACGGTGCTAGGTATGGTCGTTTTTGGAGAGCATGCGCAGAAAGTCAACGAGCAAACAGGTGAGCTAGTGTCTATGATTGAGTGCGAGAATAATGAGGAGCTTGACAAGTTGTTTAAGAAGTTTTGGGAGCTTCATCAAATCAAAGAGCATGTAATGAGAACGCCAGAGGAGGAGCTAGTTGAAAACAATTTCGTTAATACATATCGCAGAGCCAGCGACCGCAGATTCGTTGTTACCATACCATTGAAAACAGTTAATGACATTGGGAGCTCAAGAGAGATTGCGTTGCGTCGCTTCTTATATTTGGAGAAGCGATTGGAAAGGGAGCCAGAACTCAGAATGTCCTACATTGAATTTATGGGAGAATATGAGGGGCTTGGGCACATGGAGCTAGTTAGTGAGCATGCTAGACCAGGTGCATTAGTTTATTATATACCACATCATTGTGTTACCAAAAAGTTTCGCGTGGTATTCGACGCTAGTTGTCGTACTACTAAAGGCATATCGTTAAATGAGGTGCAGTTGCTAGGCGAAAAGTTGCAAAGGGATTTGCATGACATAATTATGCGTTTTAGAAGGCATAAAGTCGCTTTCTCTTCGGATATCAAAATGATGTTCCGGCAGGTGCGGATTGCTAGACATCAATGGGATTTGCAAAGAATATTTTGGCGCGAGAATAGGCAAACCCCATTGCGAGAATATTGGCTGACTGTGGTCACCTATGGCATGACGTCATCAGCACATAATTCGGTGCGAGCAGTTATACAGTGTGCAAGAGATGCAGAGGAGAAATATCCTGAAGCTGCGAATGCAATCATAAATGACATGTACATGGATGACTGCGTATCTGGTGCTAGCAGCGAGCAAGATGCCATTACGTTGGCAAAACAAATGGCGCGGATTTTGATTGGGGCAGGGTTTGAGCTTCGCAAATGGAAGTCGAACAGTAGGTTGTTCATGGAGGAAATGCATTCAAATGAAAAGGAAGAGATGATGCAGTTCGATGAAGAAGCTAAGGTGCTAGGGCTAGTGGCGCAAGACAAGTACACATTCATTGTGAAAACACCAGTTATAAGGGAGCCAGTTACAAAGCGTCTGATTGCAAGTCGAGTGCTGCAGCTGTTTGACCCAAATGGATATATTTCTCCAGTAACGGTCGTGGGCAAGATTATTATACAGGACTTATGGCGCTTGAAAGTGGCATGGGACGAAAAATTGCCAAAGGAACTAGAAGACAAATTTAGAGATTATTGGGGCCAGATTAAGGAGCTAGAAAACTTTATGATCCCAAGATGGATTGGTGCAAGAAAAAATGCAAGGTTAGAAGTGCATGGATTTGCTGACGCCTCTGAGAAGGCGTATGGTGCTGTTATCTATGTGAGGATAGAACGTGAAAATGGGGCAATAGCATGTAATTTGCTAGTATCCAAGACGAAAGTGGCGCCAGTTAACAAGTTGACGATACCGAGACTAGAATTGTCAGCGTCCGAGTTGTTAGCTAGATTGGGAAAGAGTGCTAGACAGTCAATGGAATGGAGCGATGTTAGCTGTACATTGTGGACAGATTCGTTTGTGGTGTTGTATTGGCTAGGCAAGCAGCCAAGAGAGTTGAAGACCTTTGTTCGTAATCGTGTTGCAGCGATACAACAGAGCGTTGGGGCAAGTAGATGGAAACATGTGAGCACAGCAGATAACCCAGCAGATTTGGCGAGTAGGGGTTTGAAAGCAAGTGAATTGGTGGACAACAAATTGTGGCTGCAAGGTCCAGCCTGGTTATCTAAACCAAAGGAGCAATGGCCAGCTGATAAGTTTGAGCAAGCAAAGGAGCAGTGGCCATCTGACAAGTTTGAGCCAGTGAAGGAGCAATATTCGATAGAGGCGGAGCAAGAAATCAAAGTAAATGTAGTAAAAGTGTGCGAGGGGCCATTGAGTATTTTTGTGCCAAAAATGGGGGGAGGCGGTGTGGTCGTCCCACTCACACAGTATGAGGGCAAGTTGGAGAAAATATTAAATATTTTGGTATATTGCAAGCGTTTTATAGATGCCTTAAGGGTGAGATATGCGAGAAAAGAGAGAGCTAGAAGATCGCGAGTAGGTCGTAGGCCAAGGAGCAAGAATGCAAGAATACCACTTCCAAGTAATGAAGAAAGATCACGTGCGATGGAATATTTGGTAAAAGAATCACAGGAGCAAGATTTTTATAAAGAGCTAGCGATGATACGGAAAGAAAATCGGTTGCCAGAACGAAGTAAGCTAGAGCCATTACGTCCAAACTTGGACAAAAATGGATTGATAAGAGTCGGGGGCAGGTTGATAAATGCAGAAAAAGAATATGAAATGAGGCATCAGGTTATCATTGCGAAGGGTTCAAGGTTAGCATATTTGATAATTGACTATGCGCATAGACAAACCAAACATGGAGCAGTGCAAGTTATGACCCAGTATATTCGGCAGAAATATTGGATTCCTCGGATAAGGGATGAGCTCAGAAGATTTTTACACAAATGTGTGGTGTGCGTGCGTTACAGCTACAAGCTGGAGCAACAGTTGATGGCAAATTTACCAGCCGATCGAGTGCAAGTGGGCAAGCCTTTTTTACATTCTGGTTTAGACTATGCGGGGCCATTCAATGTCCATTTGAGGGTGCGAGATGATTACGTAGCGAAAAGCAAATGCTGGATCGCGATATTTGTGTGCCTGAAGGCCCGAGCTATTCATATTGATATGGTGCTAGATCTAACTACTCAATCATTCATTGCGTGCTATGAGAGATTTATCGGAAGACGTGGAAGATGTGAGCGCATGTACAGTGACAACGCGACGACGTTTGTTGGTGCAGATAGGATGATCAAGAGAGCAATTGACTATTGGAGGGAGCAAGAGGTGCTAGAACATTTGAGTATGAAAGGTACAGAATGGCACTTTATGATTCCAGCTGCCCCACATCAAGGTGGAATTTACGAAGCAGCTGTGAAGTCCATGAAGTATCATTTAACGAGAGTCGTGGGCCAGAGAATGCTGGCACAGGACCAGCTTGCGACGTTATTGGTGCAAGTAGAAGCGATTCTGAATTCGCGGCCGTTGTATCCGATATCAGACGATCCGACGGATGTGCAAGCATTGACACCGGGGCATTTTCTTATTGGAGAGTCGCTGGTACTGCCACCTCCCTTTGCATTGGACGAGCAACCAAACACGGAGGGCATTTAGCTTTGGAAAGAGCGCCAGACTATGTTAAAGCATTTTTGGGCTAGATGGCAAGTTGATTATTTGAATAGTTTGCAGGAGCGCAAGAAATGGCGCAGAGAGAGAGAGAATTTGAGAGTGGGCCAGCTAGTTCTCATCAAGGCAGAGAACTTTCCGCCAGCGCAGTGGGCGCTAGGCAGAGTGTGCAAGTTAATTCTGAGCAATGACAAGCTCGTACGATCCGTGGAGATTGAGACCCAGACAAGCAGATTGACCAGACCCGTGCAGAAGCTATGCATATTGCCGGTGGAGCCTGCCAATGTGGAGCCGGAGTGACTAGAGTGCTAAGATTAGAATTAAGTTTGTTAATTGTATTGTTATTAATTGCTAATGCAAGCTGATTGTATTTAATGAAAACCGTTGGTTTTCGCTGGCACTGTTTCGTACAGGGACGATCTCCTGTGCGATTGACTTGTTCGCACAGGGACGATCGTCTCTGGCCGAAGTAGTCAGTCGTGCAGTGAGCGTGAAGCGGACGAGACGTCCATTTTTGGTGCAAGTTTGTAATCGGTGCAAGATGTGCGTGTGCATGTAGTACGGAAAATAAATTGGGTTTTTTGAGCTGATGGCTTTTTCCCAACGAGTGCGCGTTTTATTTAAACCGGGTTGCATTCCGTAGTTTCCACCGCCAATCGAAGATGGTGGGAACACATTATGTGAAGATGTTTTCTCCAGCGATGAGGAAATTGCAGAAGCTTTTGATGTCCCACAAACACCAGCAAAGAAAAGCTGCCAGGAGGTGTGAGACAAGTGAGACTGACGCACTGCAAGCACCAAGAGCAAAAAGGAAGTATGTAGATCAAAATATTTCTATAATAGAGCAAGAAATTAAAAACCAACACAAATTTCAAACCGAAATATTACAAGTTTTAAAAGAAAAAAATGAAATATTTCACTTTATTTATTTTCACTTTTCAAATTTTCTTCGTTTTGTTTACTTCCCAATGCTTCTGACAGCTCCAAAGTACTTTCTACACACTTCCCAAAAAATGAAAACGAGAGTTCTCATATCGAGTTACGGAAAGCGGAACTGTCTCGTTGAGCGTTCGATATCGAACCGATGTATCGAGCCAACGATGGTCGTGTATCGAATTACGGAAAGCCACCCCTGATAAACGCCAAATAACATCAAGGATGTTCAGAAATCGACTTGACGCCAGGCAAATATGTTCGCGTACGCCAGCGGAAATAAAGGCGTTGCACGACACAGTGTCGGCTAATCTGAGAGCGTTAGAGGCTACTAAGCTCTCAAATACTGAAATTAAAGAAGCGCTCATGCACTTCATAATTGTGAGGAAGCTAGACTCACACACAAAAGTTCGGTACGAGGAATCTTTGCAGATTCAACAGAAGTACCATCAATAGAAAATCTTTTAGTATTTCTCGAAAAGCACTTGAAGGAAGTGAGTGAATGATTGCTAGTAGATTCGAGTTGCCAAATATAGGTGTAGGATTTCAAAATGAATCTAATAAGACCCAAAATAGTTCAAGGAAATGTTTATTAGGTTGTGACAGTGCACATAATTTGTTTAACTCCGACAAGTTAAAAAAACTCGCAGTAGAAAAGCGAATTAAAGTAGCACTGGAAAATAGTATATGCACCAAATGCCTAAGGAAATGGCATTTGTTCAAAAGCTGTGTTCCACTTCACATAAAAAATGCAAGAAGTCACACCACACGCTGCTGCATAATGACAACTTCGGGAGTAGTAAATCGAATGTTGCATTAGCGATAGACAGTAATAAGAAGCGCATATTACTGGCAACAGCCTTGGTGCAAATAAAAAACAACCCGGGCCAATACATTAAAGCTAGAGCAGTGCTGGACAACTGTTCTCAGAGATGTTTTATCACGGAACAATTAAGACAAAAGTTTGGATTCAAACCAAAAAGCGTACAAACAACCATAAAAGGGGTTCAGGTACGAAATGACGAAAGTGAAGGAGGAAGTAATGGTGGAAGTAAAATCATCTCACAATGATTTCAAAGTCAAAGTTGAGTCAATGGTTCTTCCAAAAATTACTCCCAATTTACCAGGGGGAAAGATTGAGATATCCAATCTCCCAAAAGAAACTCCTTGCCGACCTAAAATTTCACACCCCAAACCAAGTTGACATACTACTAGGGGCTGAAGTGATGGGGACCATATTAAAGAACGAAAAGAAAAGATGTTTGAATTCGAATCTTTACATGGAGAACACGGTATTTGATTCAGTTATAATTGGAGCTGCGCCAATTAAGCCAAGGGTAAAGCACTGTGGTATCAACAAGAAGTGGTCAACAAAAAGTGGTAAAGAAACAGAAACCTTAATAAGGAAAGAGCAGCATAAGCAATTTTCTAAAGAAACTAAAATGATGAAGAAAGGGAAAAAAGTAGTAAAAGCCATGCAAACTAACCACTTTATCTCTAATTTTAGGTAAAGATAGGATCATTCGAGTACACGTTCGATCGCAGAAGACGGCGAAGTCGGATGACACGAAGCTTCCGATTTTACTACCATCCACATGCTTATTAACTAAATCATTAATTTCAGGTATTCACGAAGAGAACCGGCATAGTGGATCAAAAGAGTTGCTAGAACTCACGCGGCAAAAATATTGGCCGCTGCGAGGAAGACAAATAGCAGCGCAAATTGTACGCGCGTAGCTGTCCAAAAAAGAAGCCGAATGTTACACAGTCCACCAACCGACATAGTAACTAGATGCGCGATCCTCTGCGAGAAATGGTTAGTCTGCAATAAATTGCAGGGGGCAGGGTGACCAAAACCAGTTTCGCTGAGAATGGTCTTGGTGATATAGTAGACGCAAGGATCAGGCGACTTATATGCGGCTTATCCTTTTCATACTACGAGATTAAAAAAGTATAATTACTAAATAATTAAAAAGTTATATGATCAATTAAAATATAAATTGGTAGCTGATTAGTTAAATCGGCAAAGTTAAAAATGAAAGGAATAAATGTTAAATTAAATGAGAAGGAAACAAAATGTTACTAGGAGTTTAAGAATAAGGAAAACAGCCAGAATTAAAAAAATTGCTAGTTTAAGATTTAATGTAATGTAATGTCGGCCTCGATAGCTCAGCGGGCAGCGCGCTGGCTTCTCATACCTAGCGCCCCAGGTTCGATTCCTGGCTTGGGCTGGAAAAAACACTCGTCTACTTCTATCGCTATCCACATGAAGGGAATGAGAATTACAAGAATCGCACAAGTGCGCTCTTGGCAGGCAATGGCAAAACCTCCAAGTGTGAACGAAAAAACTGCCAATCGCCGTTCGGATTCGGCGTTAAACTGTAGGTCCCCTCCCTCCCTTTCCCCATCCGTTTGAAACGTGTGTTGTTGTTGTTGTTGAAAAAAACAGTGTTGCATACACATTTCAAACGGGTGGAATTTGTGGTATCACAACGGGCCCATAGGCCTAAGTGTGTCTCATACAGAGGCAGCCACTAAACCAACCAAGATGTAATGTTAATTAAAATTCCACTTGTTAAGTATAAGTCAGGGATAGGTTATAAGAGCAGGGCAACGTAAGTAAGGAATGCAGCTATGACGGAGTACCAACGCTTGGACAGAAGAAGCTTCCTGCACTCGAAGTGTAATTCGTGCAGCAAGAAGGTTGCTGCGCGTACTGATGTCGACTCGCATTGACTGGCTGTCGATCACTGGAAGAATGTAGTCGAAAAGAGTCACAAGGTCGGTGAGCGAAAGCGTAACACTTCGACCATACTCACAAATTTAAAGGACGTGCGGCTGGCTCAACTATAGCAGAAACCAATCCCTAAAAAGGCTGAAGGCACAAAAAGCGCAAAGCTAGAGGAATATGGTGGGGTGCCGAACAAACTCAGGAGGAAGAAGAAGGTTCCCTTCCAATTGATCCTGCGTACGGCAACGTTGACAACATTGATGGCGATGAGATTCCCACCGAGGTGGACAATCGCCTGCGTGAGGGCCACTGGGCCGTCCTGTCAGCGCTAATTCGTTGTGTGACAGATACGTCAGCACGAAGAAAAGATGAGATGAAGATCCAAGATCGCGTAGAAGCGTGAGACAGCCTCCCCGGGGGAAAACTGTCGAGCCATCACTTTCGAGGGGCAAGGCATACTGCAGCGTTATGCAGTAAGGCAACCGCAGCAGGAAAATGGTGATTGGAAGGAAGCAGACGTGATTTGCGACGCGCACAATCGACATCAGCACTTAGCGGCCAGTGTTCAAGTAGCTGGAGTTAAGATGCAAAATTGAAATAGTGAAGAGGTCGCAGATCACACTTGACAACCAGCAGTTGCAACACCAGCAGTAATCACCGGCGCTTGGATGGTCAGAAAGCTGGGGTCAACATCGCTGTCAGCTGCTGCCCTAGCTCTAATATGTTTAGGAGGTCAAGAAAACCGCATATTTTAGGTTGACAGGCTACTCCTTTCAACGGAGGCAATATGTTGAATCCTGCAACGGCACCACAAGATAACCAACATCTGGTTGCACTTATCAAGTGGTGACCCCTGCATGAATTCAAGTAACAGGCACGATAAAAGCGTGTGGCCAGCAAGTGTTGTCGGCATGCTTTTATCGTCCTGTGTATTTCGGCTGCCATGCACTTTGGGTCATGCTACCTAAGTATGTGCATGCGCAGGTCGACCTTTGGATAAGGAATATTGTAAGATTGTAAATAAGTTGTTACTAGAACATAAGAAATATTATAAATAAAGGCTCCGGGCGACCGGAGCAAGAGTCTAGTTTCAACAGTGAAGTGGAGCGTTTAGTTCAGAGCAACCGGCCTTCAGCGACGAACAGGTACCCTCTTGAAACTTAACGGCAGTTACACGGAACCTCCGGCTGAAATCAGCAAGCAGCGGCTGCAATGCAGAGAGTTGAGTTTGATTTGAGCAAGTAAAGGGGAAACATGCAATAGTCCAATAAGTAGTAGCAAGTGTAAAGATAAGCAAGTGATACGATGGAAGGAAGGGAGCGGACATACAAGGTAAAGTCTCTGATTGCGTTCAACCTGGCGAACGCCAGAACGATCCTTGTCCCTGTCCAATCCAAGCTGATGCATAGCCTCCGCGCGGCCCTTCTGGATAGCTATTTGGCACCCGCTGAATAGTGAACTAATGTGTGCAGCGAGTCCAATCCCCAGGACTTAAAATTTGGTGCCCGCCACGGAAAATCATCTACCAATGAAAGCCAAAAAGCAAGCCTCGGAAAGAACCCACAATGTTGACGACCACAGCAAACGATTCAAGGACCATGATTTGAGGATATGCACCTGGAATGTCCGGACCCTCTATAGGGAAGGTGCCTCTATCCAACTGGCGGAAGCCCTCATAAAATGTAAGGCTGACATCACCGACATCCAGGAAATGCGATGGACAGGACAAGGTTGCTCCAAGCGAGCAGACTGCGACATCTACTACAGCTGCCATGCGGAGAAGCGCGAATTTGGCTGCGGATTTGTGGTCAGCAAGAGACTTCGCCACCACGTCTCTCGGTTCACTCCGGTGAACGAACGGCTGGCTTCGATCCGCATCAAAGCTAAATACTTTAGCATCAGCCTAATTTGCGAGCACGCCCCGACGGAAGAGAAGGACGATGCGACCAAGGATGCCTTCTATGCGAAGCTCGAGGACGTCTACGACAGGTGCCCGGCCCACGACGTCAAAATTGTCCTCGGGGACTTCAACGCAAAGGTCGGGCGAGAAGGCATCTTTGGCCCCACAGTCGGGCAGTTCAGCCTCCATGGGACCACTTCGAACAACGGTCTGAGGCTGATCGATTTCGCCGCGGCACGAAACATGGTAGTTAGTACCCGCAATCCACCCGCAACCAGATTGATCACATTGTGATTGATGGAAGGCATGCTTCTAGCATTCTAGATGTGCGCAAGTTCATGTCAAGTGGACCCAACATCGACTCGGACCATTACCTTGTTGCAGCCAAGGTACGCATGCGTCTTTGCGCAGCGAATACCGCACAACCTAGTTTGCGAAGAAAGCTGGACATCAGTAAGCTGCGATCACAAGGGGTAGCCGAAGTCTACTCCGCTCAACTCTCCAACCAGCTCGGTCGCTCCCCCTCTCCACCTGATGACATCGGCGGATTATGGGCTCACTTATTCCACTCTATGCGCGCCGCCACAGAAAATGTCCTTGGTTTTCGACGCCCACCACCAAAAAACTGCAGTGAAGAATGCTGCCTACAAGAAGACCCTGGAGTCGGCCGCCACGCGAGCCATGAGAGAAAAATACCGAAAGAAGATGTCCAGATGGCACCAATCGACGACGACGGTGTGGATGTGCCACCACCCAGCCATGACGAGGTCCGGGTCGCTATCCAGCGACTCAAGAACAACAAAGCTGCAGGGCCGGATGGGCTACCAGCTGAATTGTTGAAGGCCGGCGGTGGTGAGCTGATTGGGTGCATGCAATATGCGCAACAATATGCGCCAACTACAGGGGTATCAGCCTACTTCCCATTGCATACAAGGTCCTGACGAGCGTACTATGTGAAAGATTAAAGCCACTCGCCAAGGCGCTGATTGGACCTTATCAGTGCGGCTTTAGACCTGGTAAGTCCACCATCGACCAGATATTCACTCTACGCCCAATTCTGGAGAAGACCCATGAGAACCAAATCGATACACACCATCTCTTCATCGATTACAACGCAGCATTCGATAGCCCGATAAGGGATCGCCTATATGCCGCATTGTCTGAACTTGGTATCCCTGCAAAGCTCGTTAGACTTTGCAGAGCGACGTTGAGCAATACGCGCAGCTCCGTCAAGGTTGGAAGTGACCTTTCCGACCCCTTTGATACCGTTCGAGGTTTCAGACAGGGCGATCCTTTGTCCTGCGACCTCTTCAACTTCACCATGGAGAGTGTTCTGCGCAAGGCCGGTGTACATCGCAATGGCACAATCTTCAACAAAATTGTCCAGCTCCTTGCCTACGCTGATGACATTGATGTCATCGGGCGTAACAAGCGAGATGTCACCGCTGCATTTGCGACTATCGAAAGAGAATCTGTCAAAATGGGTCTGAGGGCAAGACGAAGTATATGCTGTCTACACGCAGGGACTCGCAGCGGCTAGGGTCTCACGTCGAGGCCGACAGGTATACCTTTGAAGTTGTCAAGGAATTCGTCTACCTTGGCACCGCCATCAACAGCAGCAATGATGTCAGCCTGGAGATAAAGCGAAGGATTACTCTTGCCAACAGGTTCTACTACGGTCTCGGTAGGCAATTGAGAAGTAGAGACCTCTCTCGATCGACAAAACTTGCACTCTATAGGACGCTCATCTTTCCCGTGCTCCTCTATGGCGCTGAAGCATGGACAATGACACAAAACGACATAGCGGCCCTTGGAGTGTTCGAGAGGAAGGTACTTCGCAAAATCTTCGGCCCTGTTCGTGTTGGTGACGACTATCGCATACGAACCAATAATGAGCTGTATAAGGACATGGACGTAGCGCAGCGAATTAACATCCAGCGGCTACGCTGGCTCGGTCATGTCTGCCGCATGGATGACGAAGCTCCGGTGAAAAAGGTGTTCGATGCGTTGGAGGTCGACGGCGAAGAGGGAGGCCGTGTCTCCGGTGGAAGGACCAAGTGGAAGAGGCCCTGGTATCTCTTGGTGTGACCAACTGGAGAAGGCGCGCGCGAAGCAGAGGCGCCTGGAGAGAAGTTTTGCGGCAGGCCGTAACCCGATAACGGGTTGTTATGGCCAGTTAAGTAAGTAAGTAGTGTAAAGATAAGCAAAGTGTAAATTTGTAAATAAAGTGATTGCTGGTTTTTGATTGCGTTTGCGCTGAATAATTGAAGTGGTTTTATTTTCAAGCACAATCCAGAGAGACGAGATAAGCCTATAGAGAACTCATTTTCGTAACAATATCCATGCTAGCAAGCAGGGTGATAAACCTTGAGCTATAGGACAGAACCAGAAAATAAAAGCCACTAGAGGTTGCCCCCGAGGGGGAGTACTCTCTGCTCAACTGTGGAGTCAGGTGATTGATGAACAACTAACCAAGCTAAACGCCCCCGGATTTAGCACAATAGGTCATGCAGATGATGTAGCCATCTACGTTGTGGGCTGGGATGACTCAACCATCGCGAGTCAAATGCAAAAAGCCCTCTGACGCTATGATGACGTCCGGGTCGCTATTCAGCGGCTCTAGAACAATAAAGCGGCAGCGCCGGACGGGCTACCAGCTGAGTTGTTCAAGGCTGGCGGCGGTGAGCTGATTGGATGTATGAATCCGCTCAACTGCAAAATATGGCTGGAGGAATATATGCCCAACGATGGGAACCTGATTGCTCTTTGTCCTGTCTATCTATATCTATACTATTATATTGCTACGAGGAGGCATTTTGTGTTGGCCCACACTGTACTATGAATGCTGAATGCTTTTCCAAGCATACTTTTAGGCATGCACTTTGAAGTACGGCGAATTCGTTTGGTGTTATATAATTCGCTTGGTGTTAGGAAGGTATGGCAAGGATGGATCGCGAACGAATGAACTGTGCGAGAATGGTCGAGCGTGTTCCAATTGGAAGCTGCAAGAAACTTCGGCGCGATAAGAAAACTGGTATATAAGCAGCGGTGCGCGGCGCAACGAGTCGAGTCTTAGCTGAGCAAGCAAAGTAGAATCAAGTGTAAATACAAGCAAAGTGTGAATCTGTAAATAAAGTGATAGTTGATTTTTGACTGCGTTTGCGCTGAGTAATTGAAGTTGTTTTATTTTCAAACACAATCAAACCGAACTTGGATTTTTGTAACATTTGGTGTCAGAAGTGGGATTGTGCTACTGGAAATAAATCAAAATTGTAAAACGCAGACATGGTTAAACTCGAGCAACTGAAGGTGGACCAGCTGAAGAAGGAGCTGGCTGCCTGGAATTTGCCGACTGCTGGTGGAAAGGTGGAGTTGCAGCTGCGCTTGCGAGAGGCGTGTGAGGCACGAGGCGTCGATTGGACTGCGCACGAGTTCGGGACGCAGGAGCTAGATTCGTCGGCCAAGGTGGAGGAATCGCCTGCTGGTGCTGCATCGCTGCAAAGTACGGCTACCGCGGCTGCGCCACTACAAGCATTAGACATGAGCCAGCTAATGGTTGCAATGAAAGGCATGTTCGAGACTGCCAACCGTGAAAATCGCGAAATGTCAGCGCAAATAGCAGCGAAACTGGAAACTACAAATCAGGAAATTTCGGCAAAAGTCGAAACGGCAAACCGAGAAGTGGCAGAGCGAATGGAAAACAAGCTTCAGGAAAATTCTGCACGTTTGGAACAGAAAGTGGAAGAAATCTCCAACAAGCTCGATGTGAAGGTGGAGCACCTGGGAGCTCAAGTGGAGCACTTGGATAAACGAGTCGACGGCCTGGATGATTCTCTGAACAGACGAGTTGACGACCTGGATGAGTCTTTAAACAAACGAGTTGACAGTCTGGAAGATTCGATGCACAGAAAAATCGACGAACGACTTAGAGAGGTACAGCTACGAGAATGTTTGCCGCCGGTTCCGGAAAGTTTTGCCACCCGGACAGAAGTACCTACTTATGATGGTGCTGCGCCGTTCGATACATTCAAGCTGCAATTCGACTTGGCTGCTTTAGAAAATCAGTGGACCGATATCAGGAAAGGTCGCAGATTGGCACTGGCGTTAAAAGGTCCTGCGGCTGAGGTAATTAAATCGGTTCCAGAATGTGAAAGAAGTGATTACGAGGCCATCATGAGAGCGTTGGCAGCTAAATACAGCAACGAGCACAACCATACGCTTTACTACTGTGAGCTGAAGAACCGCAGGCAAAGAGCCAACGAGGCGCTGCAGACATATGCAGCAGACATTCAACGGCTCGTACAGTTGTGCTACCCGAAATTCGGCGCTGATGATCTCGAGGGGATGAAGATTGAGTCGTTTATTGAAGGTCTTCATGATCCGGAGACACGTCGCAGTGCGTTGATGATGGGCAAGCCGACATTTAAGGAGACGGTGACCTTCGCGATGACATATGAGGCGACATGGGTTGGAGGCACTCGGTATGCACCTGCAAGGATACGTCAAATCCAGCCCGACAGCGACATTCCGATCCAGGCCATAAGCTCTGGGACACAGGTCAGACCACGGTTGGCTTCCTCTAAGATTGTTTGCTGGACATGCGGCAAGCAGGGTCACATATCACGAGACTGCCGTCAACGAAAGAGGCGTTCCCGTTCTCGATCGCAATCGCCTGAAGCGAGGAACACTGACAAGCGTGGCTCAGCCAACAAGCGCAGGGCTGAGGACGAGGAGTCGTTAAACTAAAACGGGTCAGCCCAAAGGGGCGTGAGCTGATCCCCACAACCTGCTGCCCCACCGTCCTTGCCTCGCAGTTGAAACGACAACCCAGCAGCTTGACAATTGAAGGCAAGATAGATGGAAAGATGTTCGTGTTGACACTGGATACTGGAGCGTCCTATTCGATCATAAAAAGAAAGCTTCTGAAGAACTGGGAACCCCTGCATGGCATACAGCTGTGGACTGCGACTGGCGAGCGTGCGCCGGTGAAAGGGAAAGTAACAAAAACAATTGCTATCGGCACCAGCAGCCTGGAACATGAGTTCATCGTCGCGGATATAATGGACGACGTGATTATCGGCGTGGATTTCATGATTAGGCACGGTTTTACGCTGGACCTGAAAGAAAATGTGCTGAGGTATGCCAACGTTGAATTCCCCCTGCACACCGGCTATGAGCGGAGCGTGGCGGTAAGGAAAGTCGTCTCGTGTCAACACCAGAAGATACCAGCGAATTCCGAGGCGATTGTGTGGGCAAAGGTGGACGAGGACGATGGGACAAGTCGACTGTGGGTTGTAGAAGCGCCAAAACAAGGATACGACAACATAATTATCGGACGTACATTAGTGGAACCCAAAAATGGCAAAATACCAGTCAGGATACTCAACCCACTGAACACACCCAAATTTGTCGGAAAAGATGCGGTCATTGGCGAGTGTAGAGAGGCTGAAGCAGTTGTCAATTGCGAAAGCAGTCCACCCGGAGGAAGTAGGAAACGCGGTTCTAACATGGACGCCATACCGCAGGAAAACAAGTGGAGCAGCGAATTGACAGCCGAGCAGAAACAGAAAGCGCGGTCACTCCTACAGCACTATGGGTCAATATTTGCAGCAGAAGCTGGCGGAAGAACAGCCATAGTGAAGCACAACATCGACACCGGAAGTGCGAAACCGATCCGCCAACAGCCAAGACGAGTTCCTCTGGCCAAGAGGGAAGAGGTCACCACTTTGATCGAAAACATGGGTAAAGAAAAGGTCATAGAGCCTTCGTCAGGCCCTTGGTGTTCGCCGGTCGTGCTAGTCAAGAAAAAGGATGGCAGTACCCGATTTTGTGTGGACTATCGAAAGCTCAATGACGTGACCAAGAAGGACAGCTATCCACTACCTCGGATCGATGACACCCTGGACACACTGTCAGGCACACAGTGGTTTTCCACACTCGACTTACGCAGCGGCTATTGGCAGGTGGAGCTTGCAGACAAGGACAAGGAGAAAACGGCTTTTAGTGTTGGCGACGGTTTGTGGCAGTTCACCGTCATGCCGTTTGGACTCTGCAACGCACCAGCAACATTCGAGCGGCTAATGGAACGTGTGCTAAAAGGGCTGCATTGGCGGACATGTCTGGTATACCTCGACGACATAATCGTGATGGGCAAGAGCTTCGACGACCACCTGGAAAAGCTGAGGGAGGTATTTGGGCGAATACAAAACGCCGGCCTTAAACTCAACCCAAAGAAGTGCTCGCTGTTTCAAAAGGAGGTCAAGTATCTGGGTCACACGGTTTCCGCCCGCGGAGTACAAACGGATGAAGGCAAAATCACAGCGGTGAAAGAGTGGCCCCGATCACGCAATCTACACGAACTCCGCAGTTTCCTGGGCCTGTGCACTTACTACCGAAGATTCGTTCCTGGATTTGCGAACATAGCTGGCAGCTTGCACAAACTGACGAAAAAGAGTCAAGCCTTCGCGTGGGGCGAAGAGCAGGAGCAGGCTTTTGGACGATTGAAGGAAAAACTGTGCACTGCTCCAATTCTGGCCTTCCCCGTGCCTGGAGAGATGTTTGTGCTGGGTACAGATGTAAGTGGGCATAGTATTGGTGGTGTGCTATCACAGATAATAGATGGCCAAGAACAAGTGATAGCATACTACAGCAAAATTTTGTCAAAGCCTGAACGCAACTACTGTGTGACACGAAGAGAGTTGCTGGCAGTATTGGAATGCGTGAAACACTTCCACAAATACCTGTATGGGCAAAACTTTCGCCTGCGCACAGATCATGCTGCATTGAAATGGCTACTGAACTTTAGAGATCCTGAAGGACAACTGGCGCGGTGGATCGAGCGGCTGCAGAGCTACGACTACACTATAGAGCATCGCAAGGGTAGCAGTCATGGAAATGCCGATGCCTTGTCACGCCGTCCGTGTAAAACCGAATGCAGGCATTGCTCGCGAGCCGAAAGCAAAGAGCAGATAGTGGACGTCCGATTGGTAAGCGTTATGCCAGAGGAAGCGTGGTCTGCGGAGAGGCTACAAAAAGACCAGCGTGAGGATGCGGCTATTGCAAAAATCAGTGAAGGCAAGGAGTTGGGTGCACGTCCAGACTGGCAGGAGATGGCCGGTGAGAGCCCGATCGCGAAGGCTTACTGGGCACAGTGGCAAAGTTTGCGGCTGTCTGGTGGCTGCCTATACCGCGAGTGGGAGAGTGTGGATGGCCGGACCAGCAATTCCCTAATTGTAGTCCCGAAATGCAGGATCAACGAGGTGATCGAAGCATACCACAACGGCTCCAGCGGAGGGCACCTAGGCATCACAAAAACTGTCGCCAAAATTAAAAGACGATTCTATTGGGTAGGATGCCAGGAGTCTGTAGCCGATTGGATTAAAAGCTGTGAACGATGTTCGGCTGCGAAAGGACCGACAAGAAGATCTCGGGGCCGCATGCAGCAGTACAACATGGGAGCGCCCTTTGAGCGAATTGCCATGGACGTCGCCGGGCCGTTCCCACTTAGCACTCAAGGCAACAAATATGTGCTGGTGGTAATGGACTATTTTAGCAAATGGCCCGAAGTGTATGCTATTCCTAACCAGGAGGCCACCACGGTCGCGGAAATGCTGGTAAACAACTGGGTGGCCAGATTTGGCGTTCCGCTGGAGTTGCACTCGGATCAAGGCCGAAATTTCGAGTCTGTGGTATTCAAGTAAGCTACTAGGAATAAGGAAAACTCGCACCTGTCCATTGCATCCCCAGTCCGACGGCATGGTGGAACGATTCAATCGGACGCTGGAAGAATATCTGCGGAAAGTAGTAGGCAGAAATCAAAAGGACTGGGACACGCATATTCCGCTGTTCTTGATGGCGTATAGGTCAGCCCCGCACGATACGACATCACTCACTCCAGCCCGAGCAGTGTTCGGCACGGAGCTGAGGTTGCCTGCTGACTTGAAGTTCGGAGTGGTCAGCACGACGGAAGGCGCTAAGACTGATTACGCAGTCAATAAGCGGTCGGAGCTGGAAGAAATCCACCAGTTTATAAGGGACCGTATCCAACTGGTAAGCGATAAGATGAAAGCCAGATATGATTTACGGGCTAACACAGCGGGGTTCCAAGAAGGCGATCTGGTAATGCTGTACAACCCGCAGCGGAGGAAAGGTTTGTCTCCAAAACTTCAAACGTCATGGGAAGGACCGTACAAGGTCGTGACCAGGATTAATGACGTGGTGTACAGGATTCAACGCTGCTGCAACAGAAACGCCAGGTTGAAAGTAGTCCATTTGGAGCGCCTGGCGTCTTACTCCGGCGGAGCCTCGGCACTTGTTCGGGACGAACAAGTCTAAGTGGTGGGCAGTGCTACGAGGAGGCATTTTGTGTTGGCCCACACTGTACTATGAATGCTGAATGCTTTTCCAAGCATACTTTTAGGCATGCACTTTGAAGTACGGCGAATTCGTTTGGTGTTATATAATTCGCTTGGTGTTAGGAAGGTATGGCAAGGATGGATCGTGAACGAATGAACTGTGCGAGAATGGTCGAGCGTGTTCCAATTGGAAGCTGCAAGAAACTTCGGCGCGATAAGAAAACTGGTATATAAGCAGCGGTGCGCGGCGCAACGAGTCGAGTCTTAGCTGAGCAAGCAAAGTAGAATCAAGTGTAAATACAAGCAAAGTGTGAATCTGTAAATAAAGTGATAGTTGATTTTTGACTGCGTTTGCGCTGAGTAATTGAAGTTGTTTTATTTTCAAACACAATCAAACCGAACTTGGATTTTCGTAACAATATAAAAACAAGTGCGACTTTTTGGAGCCACAATCAGGCATAAACCACTGAACCGATTTAGATGAAATAATCACCAAAAATTGTTTGATCTGGGGGAATGGTACATAGGCTATATGAGAATTACCACGCCCCTTCTTACGCCCACTATGGTAACAAAACTCATCTATGGTATGCTTTTGTAAGGCAATATGGGTATCAAACGATTCAGCGTGTCATTGCGGCAAATATAAGCTATTATATAATCGGTCACGCCCACTTTCTGTTCCCACTAAACTAAGAAAACGAAGCTACGGTACATGTCGGTAAATCAGTATTAATATCAAATGATTCCGTGTTTCATTAACGTTGATATGGGATATATAAGATTGGCCACGCCCACCTGATATGCCATTTCACCACGCCCACCATAATAACAAATCAGCCATGGTATATTTGTCATAGCAATATGGGTATCAAACCATTCTGTGTGTCATTGCGGGAAACATAGGCTATAATATAATCGGCCACGCCCACTAAACTAACAAAACGAGGCTACGGTACATGTCGGTATATCAGTATTAATACCAAATGATTCCGTGTTTCATTGATGTTAACATAGGATATATACTTGTAAGATCAGATAAGAGAGAGAGAGCAGCAGTGAAGTGAAGGCTGAGTTTGCACAGCGCTTAAATCAAAATAAATTAATAAATAAAAAACTGTTTATGAAAACCAACTTTTTAAACAAGGGACAAATTTAAAGACAGTGATTTTCAAAAATAAAATAAAAAAGGAAATTGGTTCACGAATTTTTAATAAAATTGGGGCAAAATGCCGCCAACGGAGTGCAAGGAGTGTACGGTGAAATTGGTGCAATTGGACGATATTATATCGTGTTCTGGTGGATGTGGCTGCAATTTTTGCATTAAATGCAGTAGCATTAAAAGAACTGAAATATAAATGTTAAGCGATAACGTGAATTTGAAATGGTTCTGCAATCAGTGTTCGTTCTCTGATACGAACACTAAATTCATCGAAATTAAAAATCGTATATGTAGGTAGTAGGGATTGCAATCCCGGGATCGCGAATCCCGGAATCCCGGGATCCCGGACAATTTGAATCCCGAAAAATCCCGGGATTGACAAAATCCGATCCCGGGATCGAAACAAAAAAAGCTTACTTTTTGCTTTTGTCACGTTGCACAGTGATTCGACTCCATACAACCGCGGCACAAAATTAGAAGGAGTGGTCCGTTCTTCATAAAATTTGGTATACTAGTTAATCATGGTCTGCTGAATTGAAATATCCATTTTGTTTTTCTTAAACTGTTGTAGTTTGTTAATGCATGAGACTTAAATATGCAATTTTCGTCATTTTTGGTGAGCTATAGCAACGAGTGTGTTGGCTAGATTTTTCATATTTTATATTTAATCGGTAATGTCAACATTGATAATTGCAAAGAGTAACAAAAATTGTCTTAGGACCCTTTAGTTTTGCAATAAAAACGATAAAAAAGACGTATGTTTTGCTATTTTGCAGTTTTCTCAATTTTGTATGCTGATTGCATACTTATAGGGATAAAAAATAAATTTTGTAGAAAAATAGGTGTTTAGACCACTTTTCAAATAGAATTTTTTTCTGAGATCGGAAGATATCGGAGGATGTTATTACATTATCCGACAAAGAAAGAATGCTTCTTAAAACTAAAAAAATATCCAGGAACATACTTTCACATAATTTTTAGATATTTTCCTCTAAGTTGTGCCAATTTTCAGATTTTTAATTTAGAAAAATATTTTGAATTAAAAGTAAAGTAAAAGCCTCAGCTTTGCAAATTTTGAGAAAACCTTAAAGCGAAAATGGCCGCATCATTTTTTAATTTATATTGAAGGTTTCAGCAACTTCGTGCTAACCATGTATTTTTATAATTTTTTTTACTCAACAGACTAAAAAACAGAAAATATGTGTTTAAATTTTTTTGTGAAAAAAGTTTCAACTTTGACCCACTTTTGCACAGACACTAATTAATTTTTTGCACTGATTTTTTGGGGTTTTCTTAGTTGGAGTTTTACCTTTCAAATGACATCAAAATCGTTAAATTCTGAGACTATAATTTTTTTTTAATTTTGTCTATGAAACGAATCACTGTGCGTTGATTTCGAAAAAGGCAAATCTTTTTCATCATCATTACATCATTACATAGTATAAAGCAAAGTCGCTGCCGCTGTCTGTCCCTATGTATGCTTAAATCTTTAAAACTACGCAACGGTTTCTTAAGCGGTTTTTTTTAATGGATAGAGTGATTCAAGAGGAAGGTTTATATGTATAAAACATGCATAATATAGTAGAGAAACACTGATAAATTTAGAGGTAAACATTATAAGGAACAAACATTAGAGTGTATGTATAGCAAATTACATTCAAACGTTAGGGTGTGTCTATAGCAATTTACATTTCAAACGTTATCGTGCATTCGGTGACCGAACATCCCGCCCCCATGGAAAGGTCTCTTTCAAGAAGGCAAAATAGCGAGTTTCTCTATAGGTCGACGAATGATTCCTTTGGTTGTCCGTATATTGGAAAAATAATTTTTTTCATCATTGCAAAAATGCTTAAAATTTCAGAGAAAAAGAATTGGCTGGCAATGCTGTTCGCCGAATGTAAACAAAACAGACAAAAGGCAAAGAAAAAACAGACAGAAAACAGCTTTTCAACTCGAGTGTTGAATTTTAGAGCTTTTTTTCTTTTTCTTTCGGCGAACAGCATTGCCAGCCAACTATTTTTCTCTGAAATTTTAAGCATTTTTGCAATGATGAAAGAAAATTATTTTTCCAATTTTCGTTATGTATGCTTAAAACTTGGAAACGACTGGACCAACTTGGATACTTCCTTCGGAGGGTTTGTTTGAAATTGTTACGTGAAGGTTTAGGAAAAAATAAAAGTCGGGAAAACGGGGCGTGGCACCACAAGAATACATTTTTAGACAATAACTTGGGAACCATAAGTCACACATCAATTAAATTTGGTACAAACTTACTATTCAATCATGTCCTTCGATAGAGGGAATGGGGTGGGTATTGAACAAGGGGGTGTGGCACCGCCCATACAACTAAATTCTTTTAAATGGAATAGCTTCGGAATTGTAAGCCGCACAGCATTGAAAATTGGTGTACCGTCGTCTCATAGATGTGTCATTCTATTGTTAAAATTGTATGGGCGTTGGATAAGGGGAGTGGCACATTTTTTATGACCCAATATTTCAGCAAAACTGTAAGTCGTATATCAAAGAAACTTGGTTTGAACCTACCATTTAGTCATATCTTTGGGCAGAGGGAATGAGGCGGGTATTTAACAAGAAGGCGTGGCTTCGCCCATACAACTCAAATCTTTTATATGGAATAGCTTCGGAATTGTAAGTTGCACAGCATTGAAATTTAGTATGACATCCTCCCACAGAAGTGTCATTCTACTGTTAAATTTTGTTAGGCGTTGGACAAGGGGCGTGGTACAATTTTTGTGACCCAAATATTTCGCTGAACTATAAGTCGCACAGCAATGAAACTAAGTACGAACCTACCATTTATTTATATCTTTCGACAAAGGGAATGGTGCCGGTATTGAACAAGGGGGCGTGGCACCACCGATACAAGCCAAATCTTTAATAGAGAATATCTTTGAAACTGTTAGTCGTACAACACTGAAATTTAGTATAGTGTCGTTCCATAGATGAGTCATTCTACTGGTAATATTTGATGGGCGTTGGACAAGGGGCGTGGCACATTTTTTGTGACCCAAACATTTTGCTGAATTATAGGTAAGTCGCACAACAATGAAACTAAGTACGAACCTACCATTTTCTCTTTCGACAGAGGGAATGATGAAGGTATTAAACAAGGTGGCGTGGCACTGCCCATACAAGCCAAATTTTTTAATAGAGAATATCTTTGAAGTTGTAAGTCGTACAACACTGAAATTTAGTGCCCCGTCGTCCCATAGATGGGTCATTCTACTGGTAAGTTTTTATAAGCGTTGGACAAGGGGCGTGGCACATTTGTTGTGACCCAAATATTTCGCTGAACTATAAGTCGCTCAGTAATGACACTTAGTACGAACCTACCATTTTCTCCTTCGACAGAGGGCATTGTGCGGGTATTGAATAAGGGATCGTGGCCCTGCCAATATAACTTAAACATGGTTCAAGCGCTATCCATTGCTTTACTGAAACTTAGCAGCACCATTGCTTATTTACGGGCCTCGATTGCGTTAATCAGTAGCTCCCTCCTCTTCCTTTAGTTGGTTTTCTTCGTCAATTTGCCATTTGCCACATCGCCATTGATTCGCCATCTCGCGTATTTCATTATAAAAAAACAACAAATGTCGTGCGGGACGAAGTTCGCCGGGTCAGCTAGTATTTAATATAAAAAGTAACACTGCCTATGGCGTTTGAATAAGTTTCAATGCAACAATTGCTCTGTTTGTGTACGGATACTTTGTACTAATTTGTACACACTAACTCTGTTTAGAAACTTTTCCATTAAAATTTGTCGGTAGCTATAATAAAATCAGGGGAGTAAAGAAGCTTACGATCCCGAAAATTAACCCATCCAAAAAAGTAAACAACCAGAAAATTCTAAAAACTTAGTTAAACAAGCTTACTTAGTTACTTAAACAAGTTTTTATCAGTAGGTTTGCCAGGTGGTTTGGCAATTAAATGCATTTTGATGTTATTTGTCATGAATATTTGGTTCTTAGTTTTAAAGTAGGAACTTAGAATTGTATTTAATACGAAAATAACATTTTTTGATGGAAAAAGATGTCTGCTTCAGTTCCTTAAAATAATATATGCAATCCCGAAAAAATCCCGGGATCCCGGGATTGCGGTTTTCAGTCCCGAAAATCCCGGGATTGCAAAACTGGTCCGGGATTGCAATCCCTACTAAGTAGGTATATAAAATTCTCGTGTCACAATGTTAGTTACCATACTCCTCCGAAACGGCTTGACCGATTTTGATGAAATTTTACTTGCATATTCAGTAGGTCTCAGAATCGGCTACTATCTATCTTTCAGGGGGCGTGGCACCACCCATACGAGCCAGATCTCAATAAAGGGAATAGTTTCGAAGTTATAAATCGCACAGCATTGAAATTTGGTATAGTGTCGTCTTATGAATTTGTCGCTGCACTGGTAAAATATTATGGGCGTTGGACAAGGGGCGTGGCACTTCTTGAAGCGAACACAATTTTTTAATAACTTTACAACTACAAGTCACACATCAATGATATTCAGTACGCCCTTATTATTTAGTCGTGTCCTTCGATAGTAAAAATGTGATCGGCTCAGGACGGAGGGGCGTGGCACCTCCCATACAACCCAAATATTTAATATTGAATAAGTTTGAAGTTATAAGCCGCATAGCATTGAAATTTAATATAGCGTCGTCCCATAGATGAGTAATTCTACTGATAAGATTTGATGGGCGTTGGACAAGGGGCGTGGCACATTTTTTGTGACCCAAATATTTTGCTGAACTATAAGTCGCTCAGCAATGAAACTTAGTACGAACCTACCATTTATTTATATATTGCGACAGAGGGAATGGGGCAAATATTGGACGAGGGGGCGTGGCATCAGCCATACGAGCCAGATCTTAATAATGGAATATATAGTCCAAATTGTAAGTTGTACAACACTGAAGTTTTGTATCCCGTCGTCCCTTAGATGAGTCATTCTACTGATAAGATTTGATGGGCGTTTGACAAGGGGCGTGGATTGATAGATAGATAGATAGATAGATAGATAGATAGATAGATAGATAGATAGATAGATAGATTGATAGATTCTTTTTGGAAAATAAAAAAAAATGTTTGGTTTTTGTTATTTTTATATTCCCTCTTCGTTCACAGCGCTCTATGCCTCTTTCACTCATATACCACATCCTTACACACTTACAATAGTTATTCTTTTTCTAGACTAGAAATTCCCTAGAAATAATTTGTATGGCAAAACAACGTTTGCGGGGTCAGCTAGTATTTTACAAAAGAGTGGACAAAACAAATCTGACATGAAATACATTATGGAAGAGGTGTTAGTGCAAAAGTTTTCGCAAATGAAAAATAGTTTAGTAAATTATTTCAATGCTCTATTGAGCCATAACATAGAAGTTATAATGAACGTCATGAAAGAAGAAATATTAGCGGAAATGTCAAAAGAATTAAACAAGATCGGTGAGAATCTAAATGAACTTCGCTCCGAAAACAACACCAGTGGTGACAACAGGCCAATAACCTATGCGCAGGCATCAAAACAAATACAAAATGAGAACAAAATTATACTTAAACCAAAAGACAAGACAAAAAGAAACAAAGATGCAAAAGTAGCGTTAAAGAAAGTAGTTGAGCCGACTGAAGGGCTTGTGAGTGCGGTGAGAGAGCTGAACAGCGGTGGACTCATCGTTTCGTGCAAGACCAAGGAAGCATGTGAGCAGGTGCAGCAGAAGATAAAAGAGAACATTGGAAATGAGTACGAATGGAAGCAAACTAGAGATAGAAGAATGTTTAAAAAAAATTTCAAAATCATTGGACTCACAGAGAGGATAAGTAGTGAGCGTTTAGTTGAATGTATTGTTAAACAAAACGATACTTGTGCAGGCAAAGAGTTTAAGATTATTAAGGTATACGTGAATGCTAACAGAAGAGAGGAAAGTTATAATGCTATAATTGAAACCGATGTTGTAACTTTTGAGAATGTTATTAAACAGAAGAGACTAAACATAGAATGGGATTCATGTATTGTATCTGAATACGATAATGTGTTGAGATGTTTTAAATGTTTAGGTTTTAACCACAAGGCGAATGAATGCATTAATAAAAAGGCGTGTAGCAAATGTGCAGGGTATCATGATAGTAAAGATTGTAACTCAAGCGTAATCAAATGTGTTAATTGTTTCGAACTAGTGCAAAAAAAGTTAATGGTATGCGATGTTAATCATTCCACGTTTAGTAAAGATTGCCCATTTAAAAAAGTCGTTCCAAGCAAAAATAAAATTAGAAAATAGCAACCAAAAAAATCCGAATTACATTGCATTTATCTTAATATTATCAGTATTTTGTCTAATAAAAGCGAACTTGAGAGGCTTATTGAATTAAAAAATCCATCTTTGATACTTTGCGCAGAGACATGTACGACTAAGGATATCTCTGATCAAGAAATAAATACTAAAACTTAATATATAATAGATTTTGTATGGAAGAGGAAGAGACTTCTGTACATATCATAACCGAATGCCCTGCCCTAATACACGCAAGAAAGCGAATATTAGGGAAGGAGATAATACAGACGAGAGATTTGTCTGAAATGAATCTAAGGAAACTAAAGGAGTTCCTAGATAACATTGGAGGACACGAACTCCTCCAGTAACGTAGAGGGACATGACACAATAGTTCATCACTTGGACGCAGTGTCTCGGGCAGATGTTGTCCGAATCCCGGATCTAATCTGATCTAATCTGAATCTAATATATAATATGTTAAGATGTGATTCCCACAGTAGACATACTGGGGGTGATCTGATTTATGTTCATAACTCTCTGAAGTTTGTTACAAAATTCAACAAAACAATAGATAAAAATATCTGGTGCATTTTTATTAAACTAAAGTGTTCAACGGTGAAATGGCAGATTGGTGTGGTATACCATTCGCCAAGCTCAAGTGACGCAAATTGTATCAACTATCTAAGGGCTGTTTTCTCATCTTCCCGTTAACGTTAAAGTTCACTTTAACGGGCCGATAAACACATTTTCGTTTTCTCAACTGCCCGTTAAGCTATCCTCCCGATAAAATTTACCGGAAGGATTGAGTGCCTGTTAAACTTTAAAGCAGGGGTCGGCAAAATTGACAATGAGATGGTGTTAGTGAGCGCAGAGTAATTTTTCTACACTGTATAAAATTAAACCGAAAAGCGAATAAGAAACCAATCGCCAACACAAAAAAGCATACACACAAAAACTACAACAACAAAAGCATCTATTTTTTTTCATACATAAAATTTCCTGCAGCGTACACAAGACAAAAATCAACGCAGCCACTACACGTGTTGCTTCGTTCCTGTCTGAACCAGTGATAACGTGATTGGAAACTGAGAGGATTGGCGAAATTTTGCCGTTTTTTTTGGTCACACGAACACAATCCGTGTGGGTCTGATGTTTGGCAAAATCAACCTTAGGGTCTGATGTTATCGGTGTATTAGTGCGATTTTGAGTATGTTTCACATCATGTTATCATTGGTCTGAACAACGACTGATTGAAAGAGCGTAAGAATGCGTGTGCTGAGCGTACTGCTCGTATGAGTAAGCTTTGCCGACCAGTGCTTTAAAGTGAACTTTAAGTGGAAGTGGTGCCTAGTACATGCATATGTTTGTTTACAAACAAAAAACAGCTGGTAATGAAATTTGCATTTGAGATCTTTCGGTATGGAAAATAGGCGTGTAGGTACGGAGTCGCAAAATGCGGCAAATAGAACATATAACAGCCGATTGGACAATTTCACTGCTTTGCACTGCTGGCTGCTGGGCCGCCACCTGTGCGATACGTCTCGCTCTTCTCCGCTGCAAGTTCCAGCTTGGACTTGCGCTTCAAGCTGTCGAACTTGTCCCTCAACGTTTTCCAGCGTCGGAACACGCCCCTTTTGGCAGTAAAAGCATCAGCAAGATTTTGCCAGGCAAAATTCTTCTTTTTTTCCTTCCAAAATAATTATAATTTTTCAAAAACAGCTGATTGCCAAGTGCTGCCCATCGTAGACCAGTGTTGCCAAAAAATCAGACTTGTTAAATTTATATTTATCAGGAAGATGAGAAAACGAAAATATTTACCGGGCACTTTAAAGTGACCTTTAGCTAAAGGTCACTTTAACGGGAAGATGAGAAAACGGCCCTAAGTGATGTTTTAGGAAATACTTGCGAACTTTCTGATTGTAATGTTGTAGTGGGTGACTTTAACATTAATCTTAATAATCAGTCAACGTATAGCAGCAAACTATTAGGGCCGTTTTCTTATCTTCCCGTTAAAGTGACCTTTAGCTAAAGGTCACTTTAAAGTGCCCGGTAAATATTTTCGTTTTCTCATCTTCCTGATAAATATAAATTTAACAAGTCTGATTTTTTGGCAACACTGGTCTACGATGGGCAGCACTTGGCAATCAGCTGTTTTTGAAAAATTATAATTATTTTGGAAGGAAAAAAAGAAGAATTTTGCCTGGCAAAATCTTGCTGATGCTTTTACTGCCAAAAGGGGCGTGTTCCGACGCTGGAAAACGTTGAGGGACAAGTTCGACAGCTTGAAGCGCAAGTCCAAGCTGGAACTTGCAGCGGAGAAGAGCGAGACGTATCGCACAGGTGGCGGCCCAGCAGCCAGCAGTGCAAAGCAGTAAAATTGTCCAATCGGCTGTTATATGTTCTATTTGCCGCATTTTGCGACTCCGTACCTTCAAAAGCGTCTTCCAGTGCATGAATATAAAAAACACGCCTATTTTCCATACCGAAAGATCTCAAATGCAAATTTCATTTCAAATTGTAATTTCATTACCAGCTGTTTTTTGTTTGTAAACAAACATATGCATATACTAGGCACCACTTCCACTTAAAGTTCACTTTAAAGTTTAATATTTTCCAATATTTTTTATTTTATTTATTTAAAGGACAAGAGGTAGCGCAGCGAGAGATTTCGCTCTCTTAATTGCACATCAGTAATACGTGATTTTCAACATTTTGAGTTTATAACTAACCTTAAAAAAAATAACAATGTAGGCTTAATTTCTAAATTTAAGAATAAGAATTGGGTAGAAAGATAAAACACTTAGGGGGAGAAGAAGGTAGAAAATAGAAGGTAAAGATTCACATTGTATGAAAAAACTGAGTAACTGCCCTTTTGAAGCATCTTGTGCTGTTCAGAGTTTTGATGCTAGTTGGTAAAGTGTTCCATAGTCTGACAGCACTAACAAAGAACAGTCTAGAGGACGTTAATGTAACATATCTGGGGATAATTATGTGATGAGTACGTGAGGAGACAACAAAACGTAACTTTTCATACAGATAGTGCGGCTGACGATATTTAATTAATTTGTACAGAAAAATAAGATTACGAACATTGAGATAGTCAGTTACACAGAACCCAAGAATATTTTTCGTCAGGTGCGAGATATGCTCAAATTTTCTCTTACAATATATGAATCTAGCTGCGAAGTTTAAAGTCATTGTTAATTTATTTTTTGACACACAGTCTAGACTGCCATATATCAGTTCAAAGTACGAGATGTGCGGGACAACAAGGGTCTTAACCAACTTAAGTTTAATTTCAGAAAACAAACAAAAACAGGAATGCCACAAAGTTCTCAAGACATAATACATTTTGGACAAACAGGCACTAATGTGATTTGTGCAAGTTAAACGATTGTTTATCCTGTAGCCAAGATTTGTCACCACAGACTGATATTGCAGCTCTGTCCGTCCTACAACTATGGGAGACAAGCTCGCAAGATCATACGATACACACGATATGGGAAGTGCTTGTGTTTTAGCCACATTTAAGCAAAGACCGTTTTTTGAGGCCCAGGTTATAATGCATTCAAGATCTTCATTTAGTCTAAATACTAAGTCTTCACAAAGACCAATTGGACGTGAAAAATATATTTGAGCATCATCAGCATATAGGTGAATTGATGCATTGTGACAACAGTGGACAATATCATTAACAAACATACTAAAGAGAATTGGACCCAAAATAGATCCCTGAGGTACCCCACAGGCAACTCTTTTGCGTTGCGATATACGGGTACCACATTGTACCTGTTGGAATCTCTCAGACAAATAGCTTTCCATGAGTTTAACAGATGATAAGTTGAAGCCAAAGTAATGCTTGAGTTTTAAAAGCAAAATATCATGGCTGACTGTGTCGAATGCTTTTGAGAAATCAAGAAGTACTAAGATTGTCAAAGATTTACTGTCAAAAGCTGGACGAATGTCATCAATAATTTTAAGTATCGCAGTAGCACAACTATGACCAGGTCTGAAACCAGATTGGAACTCACTGAGAAGGTTATGTTTATTCATATGCGACATAATTTGTGTTGAAATTAGTTTTTCATAGACCTTTGCTAGTGCTGGTAATATACTAATAGGCCTAAAGTTTTGTGGAGTGTCAGGATTATTAATTTTAGCAACCGGGAGTACATTTGCTATTTTCCAGATGCTTGGAAAAGTGGAACTGGTCAACGAAAAATTAATAATATGTGTGAGTGAGGGAAGAACGACTGGGAGAATTAACTTTAAGAACCGCAAGCTGAGATTGTCCACACCTATGGCGTCGGATTTTATAGCATAAATACACTTAGTAACGTCATTCTCAGAGGCTGTGTCAAATGAAAAAGTACACGCAGGACTACAAATTGAGTTATGATTTAAATTGAAAGGTGGCTTGCTCGCAGCAGTGCTAGAACTAAGGAAGTAAGAATTCATTACATGAGCATCATTTTTACAAGTCTTTTCACCATTAGTACCCACACCTAGAGACTTTATATTTCGCCACAAAAGTTTAGGGGGGAGATCAACATGGACCTTGTTTTGAAGGTATTTCTTTTTGGAGTGGCGCACAGCTAGAGTAACTTGATTTCTAATTTTTTTGTAAGCATTCCAGTGCTCAGTAGAACGGTTTCGTTTCCAAAAACTGTACGCTTTACTCCGAAGCTTTATAAGGTCCAAAATGGTTTTGGTGAACCATGGCTTTTTATTTCTAGAAATTGTAACAATACGAACAGGGACATATTTATCAAATAGGTAAGATATAAGCATTGTGAAATGGCCTAATTTATCATCAACATTAGCACAGAACCAGCAGGCATTCCAATGTAGCGAGGAACTTTCTTCTAAAAGTCCTTGCAAATTTATGCTTTTGAAGTCCCGGTATGTCAAATTAGTTTGAGGAGATACACAAAAATGAATATTATATGACAAAAATAACAGGTCGTGGTCAGAAACTCCGGCTAAAGGAAATTGTTCAAAGTGATTAATGCTTCCAACATCACTTACAACAAAAATGTCCAATAGACTAGGTTTACAGTGTGGAGCAAAGCGGGTTGCGTATTGATTAACAACCGTAAAGCCATAGGAGTTAAAATTATCATGTAGATCCCTGGATTTTGAGTCAGTTGACAGTAAATCTATATTAAAATCACCACAGACTATTACATGCACATAACTAGAAGACAATTGAGACATTTTGATAAACAAATCAGTGAGATTATTAGAGCGATGGGGATTATAGACACGCGTCCGCGCTCTGCCTCGAAGGGCTTTGGATCTGCGAGATCTAGCGTGCCAAAATCGTTCAACTTGGGGGAGTTTATTTTGGACGGGGGAGCAATTCCGTTAGCTTTTGAAGCACGATTGCTTGCACGGGGAGGTTTGTGCTCGTTTTAGGGACTGCCAATGTCAAGAAGCATATATGGTTGGCGGTTTTCACAATCTGTCCGCCCATGCCCGAGATCTGGAGGTTAGATTTCTCGATTGGCAATTTTAGGCGTCTCTGGACCTTCGAGGAAATGAAGGTGCGCTGAGAGCCTTGATCGATCAATGCTCGAACTCTGAACAACTTTCTTAAATGGTTAAGGGACACCAGTGCCGTAGGCAGAAGAGATTGAGTGCCATTATTTGAGTGAAGGGCTGGTACTGGGAGCGTACTTTGCCTTGAAGATGTGCTGGGTTGCGCATTGGAAAGGGGAGGATTAGTGGTGGAATTGTTGCTCGGTTGTTGGATAACCGTTGAGACCAGAGAAGTGGTCGAAGGTGATCGATTGGGGGAGTGAGTGGGTTGCGCATTACCTTTGGGGAGATGAAGCAAAGAGTGGTGCTTTTTCTGGCAATATACGCATGTGAAATTGCTTGTACAGTCCTGAATTAGGTGAGATGTAGCAAGACAATTTACACAGATCTTGTGCTTTTTCACATATGCTAATCGACTCTGGGGGGTAAGCCTTTTAAAGCTTTGGCAAGTCCGTACGGAATGATTTGTGTTGCAGAGTTTGCACGCGAAGTCCTTCACACTTCAGTGTGAAAATTTATGGATCTGGGGGGCCGATTTTCGGGGACATTGGAAGATGAGGATTGTGGTTTTGACTTGGGAGGCCGAAAGAAATTCAGCCGTTCGACTACCTCGTATCTGCAGGTCAGGAACTCATTCATTTGTGACCAGGGTGGCAGATTCTTCCGGGATGTCAAAGATTGTTCCCATAAAGCTAGAGTTGCTTTCGGGCAATTTGGTAGAACATATATATACCAACAGCGGATCCCAATTGTCAGTGTCTACGGCCTGAGACTTGAGAATCGACAGACAATTGTTTATAGAATTCTGGATCCGCTGTAGTGCCTCACTATTTTAATTTAATTTAATTTAATTTAATTTAATTTATTATTTAATAGTATTTGTACAAGTAAGACTGAGTCTTTTATAGTACATCAGTTTGAGTGAATTAAACATGAATAATAACAATTTTAGCTTAAATTAATACAATATAGTTACAAACAGAAGAAGGAAAATTGAAAGTGGAGGCTCAGAAAAGTGAAAATATAGAGATAGATGTAAGTTGATGAATACATAAACACAAGAGGGTATATACAGAGGGAGAGAATAGAAGTTAGGAGAAAAAAGACGTTACTGCCGTTTTGAAACATCTCGGTTGTTTAATAGATTTTATGTTAGGTGGAAGCAAGTTCCACAAACGAATTGTACTAACAAAGAACATTCGAGACGAGGCAATATACACAAACTTCGGGACGCTGAGATTTAGAGTACGTGTACTCTGGCAGAATTTTAGGTGGTTAAATAAATACGCCGGCTGTCGAGAATAAATCAGCTTATGTATGAACAAAAGATTTCTTATTTTGAAGAAAATATCAACATTGGAACCAATTATTTGTTTTGAATAGATAGATATATGATCAAATTTCCTTTTAGAAAATACAAACCGCGCAGAGTTGTTAACAAGAAGTTGTAGTTTGTTTTTCGACAGCGCATCTAGATTCCCATACACAAGTTCTCCATACGTAATTTGAGGCAATATAAAAGTTTTAACTAGTTTAAGCTTCGTGTCCCAGGGCAACAAATAAGCCTTGTGGTAATGGTTTCTTAGTACATTATAAGCTTTTCCGATAGTGAAATTAATATGGTCCGTGCAGGTCATGGATGAGTTAATCTTAAATCCCAGGTTTGTCACTACATTATGAAATAATATTTTATCTTTATCAAGCATAAGTGGAGGCAACGTATCCAAATCAAACTGTGAATTCGATATCACTATCGCCTTGGTTTTTGATGCATTTAAACATAATTTGTTCAAACTGACCCAACTAGAAAGTCGATTTAAGTCTGCGTTTAATCTATAAATTAAATCCTCAGAGAGACCAATAGGGCGAGAGAAGTATATTTGAGTGTAGTGTCCGACCGAATATTCGGTTTCGGTTTCGGTTTCGGCCCAAATAAGTGGTTTCGGTTTCGGTTTCGGTTTCGGCCAAAAAATGGCCGAATAGCCGAAACCGAAACTTTCTAGAATATTTTTTACATTTTATTGTGTAGCAGATAAATAGTAAAAGGAGGAGTAATTTAGATGCCAGCAATGTAAACAAACTTCTTTTTTTAGCATATAATATTAAATTATTTAATTTTGAATATTATCGAGTAAGGTACGAAAGGGTGATTTCTTCTTGTTTACGTTTTTAAAAAATGAATAAATAGTTTTTATTAATAAGTATTTATTTATTTATGCTATGTTTGTTTGTTTGTTCTTTATTTACTTAATGTAAAATTCGTTTGTTGAAAAAAGTGCTTGATATGGTGATTTTTATATCAACTAGAAAGTTTCGGTTTCGGTTTCGGTTTCGGCCGAATATTTAAAAAAAACCGAATATTCGGTTTCGGTTTCGGTTTCGGCCAAAAAAAGTGGTTTCGGTCGGACACTATTTGAGTGTCATCAGCATAGAGGTGTATACTGGCACTATGGCAGCACGCGACAATATCATTAATAAACATGCTAAACAAAATTGGTCCTAAGATGGATCCTTGAGGTACTCCGGATTTAATGAGCTTTAAACTAGAAAAGCTTTTACCACATTGCACTTGCTGATAACGTTCGGAAAGATAGCTTTTCATAAGTTTTAAAGAACAAGAACTGAAACCAAAATAATGTTGTAATTTTAGTAAAAGTATTCCGTGATCCACCATGTCAAATGCCTTGGTAAAATCTAGAAGCACCAGAATTGTCAGCTCATTGTTATCATACACAGGCCGTAAATCCTCAAATATTTTTAACATAGCCGTGGCACAACTATGACCACATCTAAATCCTGACTGGAATTCCGAGAGCAAATTGTTTTCATTCAAGTGGCTAGTTATTTGTTTCGATAGAAATTTTTCATACACCTTAGATAAGGCAGACAATATGCTTATCGGTCTAAAATGTTGCACCGAGTCCGGATTCGTAGTTTTAGGAACTGGGATTATGTTCGCTAATTTCCACTGGCGAGGCACCACACACGACGTAATAGAAAAGTTTACTACATGGGTAAGAGAAGGAATGACAAATGGAAGGATCAATTTAATAAATCTTAAGCTCACTCCATCAATACCAATAGCATTGGATTTTATTGCAAATATTGCATTGACTATATCGTTTTCAGTCGCCATGGAGAAATCAAATTGAGTATTTCTTTTGTATTTTTCATTATCTAGAACCACCGCACCCGAGTTACTTTGAGGAATACATATATTCATGAAATATTCATTCATTACCTCAGCATCAAGGGTGCACTGAACTCTCTCTTTGCCAGATATTCCCATGGATCTTAGGTTATTCCAGAGCACTCTAGGGGGCAGATTTGTATTTAATTTGTTATTTAAATACGTTCTTTTTGCACGACGCACAGACACGACGACCTTATTACGCAGAAGGCGATATTTTTCCCAACGTTCCTGGTTCTGATTATTTTTCCATTGTATATATACTCTATTGCGTTCTTTTATCAAGCGAAGGATTATTTTCGGTGTGGGCAGGAGCGATATTCAATAGAGATCGAATTTGGTTGTCAACGAGGATGCGTTTGTTTTCATAGTGGGATCTTAGGGCTTCCCACGCGAGTCTGAAATTCTCATCGGTTAATGCGTATTGCTTAACAATAGCACCGGCTTGGCCTTGCGTTTTGTATCGGAGGTGATACAATTTCTGGGCTGGAGTGAGCTGGGGGTGGTTAATGTATACCGCCGTAAACATGTCCCGAAAGGACGGCCACTGCTCATAGCCCCCGAAGAATGTTTCGGAATGTTAGGAAGTATTTGCTGGTTCTAGGGGTTGAACCGGTTCCATATGCGTAGCAGGCTGGGGGGATTGAGGTTCGAGCATCTTAATGATGTCCAACATCTTAGCCATGCACAACTCGTATTCGTCTGTGCAGGCATCGATCTTTTGCCTAGCCGACTCTTTGAAACCGTCGGGCTGGCTGTTGTCTTCAGCAATGAAGACTGCCTGATGTGCGCGCATTAGCCTCTCCCATTGGTCTTGCAGATTTTTCTGCTTAATTTGGACCAATGATTTGGTCAAATCCTCAATGGGAGCCGATGAAAAAATTGTGCATAATTGCACGAGTCTCTCGGACTGAAAACCAAATGTGGCAACACTGGGATCGATTGCTTTGGGACTAGGCGGGAGCGAGTTTTGAGTGGCTCGCGAGTGACAGGAACTGTCAAATGGCCCTCGGTCGACCTTGAATATTTTGTGGAATGAGACTCCATTTTGTTTATTTGACGCTTGGGGGATCGCTCAACAGGCATTTTAATGGCTTAAGAAGCTCGAAGGGGGGTTTAAAATTCGTTTGAATACAATTATTAGGCTTATGGGGAATAAACCAAAAATATAACCGCGTCCGCGCGAACGATTTTTCAAAAATGGAGAAATGTACACGAAAGTGTAACAAATTTTCAATACGAACTTGTATTTCCGTTGAGGATAAAAGTTTACAACTGTGTGTAAACGCGTCGAGAAATTGGTATATATAAGTTAAAAACTCCGTTTATTTTTCTTTCTTGACTTTGCACTTTATTGCTTGATTCTTGGATAGAAACTGTCTGGTAAATTCGGGCCTACTTAAATGCTAATATGTCACGTTGCATTAATCACCGTTGCGCTGCTATGGTAATTGCTGCGCTGCCGTGGTCATTGCTGCGCTGCTATGGTCACGTTAGCGTCGTCAGCGTTTTTGGGCGTGTGCTGTGGTCATTGCTGCGCTGCTATGGTCATGTTAGCGTCGTCAGCATTTTTGGGCGTTTGCTGTTCACGGGTGTCGTTGACCTGTGAAAATGCATTGACTGCGTTGGCCTTGACTTTGGGTATCGTCTGTCGGCGGAAACGTAGCGGCCAAGTCAATACCAGCGTGCATGGTGTTAACTCTTCCCCCTTTAAAACATGCAACGTCTTCGTTGGATGGCAAAATTACGGGATCAGCTGGTGGAGTTATTCGCTTCATTGACGTAGGGTGGCTTGCTTCTGGGGTGCTTACATTGATCTGGATCTGTGCTTTTCTGTTTAGGATAATTTTTCTTGCTGCTATGATTATCATGGTGGTAATTGCTACTGCTAGTATGGTGGACCCTGTAAATAGGCTGGCTTTATACTTGGTATTGAGGGTATCGATTTCCTTGATGTTAGCTATGTTTAGTTCCTTGAGTAGTTGTTTCTTCAAAATTTGTTGTGGTGTTTGCTGCTTGGATAATGGCTGGGAGTGGTTTCGCAAAAAGTTGTTTCTTGTTAGTGTAAGTTTTGTGCTGAATAGTAATGCTGGAATTGTCTTATTGTATTAAGAAGGTGCCTTTTAGATGTAAAACTTCTTTGTCTATTTCTAATGTTCCATTATATCCGTTGATAAATAGTATGCCAGGTGTGAGTTCTTCGATTGATGGTATGTGGTGACTATTGAACGCAGTGCAATTGGATGGATATCCTTTCAACAAATTCGGTATGCAACTGGTTTTGGTGATTACATCTAAAATGTCTTGCTTACAGATTAACAGATCATTTATATTCTTACAACTAGATTTCACACCATAGATATTATTACTACATATAATTAAGTTTTCATATTAAATTTTAATTATCTTATCATCTATTTTGACAGGTTTGATTACACAGTACAACAATTTTGCGGTTTTCAAAAAACCCGCGGAGTTTCTCAACTGTTCCTTATATTTTCGGAGTCGCTGATCACGAATATGTAATTATTTTTTTCGGGTCACCTCTAGTTTGGGTTTTACAGGGTCCTGAAGTTACAAGCTACACCCCAATTCCAAAAATTAATTTAAATGGTTGAACTTATCCTAGTCTAACAATATTGGTATCAAAAGAAAGAGAATTATGTCTCCAACTCAAATCAATTAATTTTTTTTAATTATCCTCGCAAAAGGATATAAAAATGTCCTTTTAAGAATGAATCCTTAATTATCCTGGAAGTTTTTCTACAAACAAATTTGAAAAAAATATATTATAAAACCCTTACCATGCACCAACACATTATGAAATTTCATGTTCACTCAGAGATATGCGCTCAGAGATATTTCATTATCTATTACGATTTTTTCGGGGATTCCAAATGCTGTTAGAAGTTCTTGTAGAGTTTTTTTTATATCTTCAGATGCTCTTGAATTTATTATTTTCGTTTGCGCGTATTTTGAGAATTTATCTATTGCTGTAAGTATTATCTTCTTGTTAGTAAAATAAATGTCGATGTGGACAATATGGCCTGGGTAAGCCGGAATTGGAGTGGCTTTTAAAATTGGTTTTATTGGATGTCTTTCGTATTTGTTTTCTAGACAGATCTTACATTGCTTTGTGAGATTCTTTATTTTTGCGTTCATTTCCATTGTATATATACTCTATTGCGTTCTTTTATCAAGCGAAGGATTATTTTCGGTGTGGGCAGGAGCGATATTCAATAGAGATCGAATTTGGTTGTCAACGAGGATGCGTTTGTTTTCATAGTGGGATCTTAGGGCTTCCCACGCGAGTCTGAAATTCTCATCGGTTAATGCGTATTGCTTAACAATAGCACCGGCTTGGCCTTGCGTTTTGTATCGGAGGTGATACAATTTCTGGGCTGGAGTGAGCTGGGGGTGGTTAATGTATACCGCCGTAAACATGTCCCGAAAGGACGGCCACTGCTCATAGCCCCCGAAGAATGTTTCGGAATGTTAGGAAGTATTTGCTGGTTCTAGGGGTTGAACCGGTTCCATATGCGTAGCAGGCTGGGGGGATTGAGGTTCGAGCATCTTAATGATGTCCAACATCTTAGCCATGCACAACTCGTATTCGTCTGTGCAGGCATCGATCTTTTGCCTAGCCGACTCTTTGAAACCGTCGGGCTGGCTGTTGTCTTCAGCAATGAAGACTGCCTGATGTGCGCGCATTAGCCTCTCCCATTGGTCTTGCAGATTTTTCTGCTTAATTTGGACCAATGATTTGGTCAAATCCTCAATGGGAGCCGATGAAAAAATTGTGCATAATTGCACGAGTCTCTCGGACTGAAAACCAAATGTGGCAACACTGGGATCGATTGCTTTGGGACTAGGCGGGAGCGAGTTTTGAGTGGCTCGCGAGTGACAGGAACTGTCAAATGGCCCTCGGTCGACCTTGAATATTTTGTGGAATGAGACTCCATTTTGTTTATTTGACGCTTGGGGGATCGCTCAACAGGCATTTTAATGGCTTAAGAAGCTCGAAGGGGGGTTTAAAATTCGTTTGAATACAATTATTAGGCTTATGGGGAATAAACCAAAAATATAACCGCGTCCGCGCGAACGATTTTTCAAAAATGGAGAAATGTACACGAAAGTGTAACAAATTTTCAATACGAACTTGTATTTCCGTTGAGGATAAAAGTTTACAACTGTGTGTAAACGCGTCGAGAAATTGGTATATATAAGTTAAAAACTCCGTTTATTTTTCTTTCTTGACTTTGCACTTTATTGCTTGATTCTTGGATAGAAACTGTCTGGTAAATTCGGGCCTACTTAAATGCTAATATGTCACGTTGCATTAATCACCGTTGCGCTGCTATGGTAATTGCTGCGCTGCCGTGGTCATTGCTGCGCTGCTATGGTCACGTTAGCGTCGTCAGCGTTTTTGGGCGTGTGCTGTGGTCATTGCTGCGCTGCTATGGTCATGTTAGCGTCGTCAGCATTTTTGGGCGTTTGCTGTTCACGGGTGTCGTTGACCTGTGAAAATGCATTGACTGCGTTGGCCTTGACTTTGGGTATCGTCTGTCGGCGGAAACGTAGCGGCCAAGTCAATACCAGCGTGCATGGTGTTAACTCTTCCCCCTTTAAAACATGCAACGTCTTCGTTGGATGGCAAAATTACGGGATCAGCTGGTGGAGTTATTCGCTTCATTGACGTAGGGTGGCTTGCTTCTGGGGTGCTTACATTGATCTGGATCTGTGCTTTTCTGTTTAGGATAATTTTTCTTGCTGCTATGATTATCATGGTGGTAATTGCTACTGCTAGTATGGTGGACCCTGTAAATAGGCTGGCTTTATACTTGGTATTGAGGGTATCGATTTCCTTGATGTTAGCTATGTTTAGTTCCTTGAGTAGTTGTTTCTTCAAAATTTGTTGTGGTGTTTGCTGCTTGGATAATGGCTGGGAGTGGTTTCGCAAAAAGTTGTTTCTTGTTAGTGTAAGTTTTGTGCTGAATAGTAATGCTGGAATTGTCTTATTGTATTAAGAAGGTGCCTTTTAGATGTAAAACTTCTTTGTCTATTTCTAATGTTCCATTATATCCGTTGATAAATAGTATGCCAGGTGTGAGTTCTTCGATTGATGGTATGTGGTGACTATTGAACGCAGTGCAATTGGATGGATATCCTTTCAACAAATTCGGTATGCAACTGGTTTTGGTGATTACATCTAAAATGTCTTGCTTACAGATTAACAGATCATTTATATTCTTACAACTAGATTTCACACCATAGATATTATTACTACATATAATTAAGTTTTCATATTAAATTTTAATTATCTTATCATCTATTTTGACAGGTTTGATTACACAGTACAACAATTTTGCGGTTTTCAAAAAACCCGCGGAGTTTCTCAACTGTTCCTTATATTTTCGGAGTCGCTGATCACGAATATGTAATTATTTTTTTCGGGTCACCTCTAGTTTGGGTTTTACAGGGTCCTGAAGTTACAAGCTACACCCCAATTCCAAAAATTAATTTAAATGGTTGAACTTATCCTAGTCTAACAATATTGGTATCAAAAGAAAGAGAATTATGTCTCCAACTCAAATCAATTAATTTTTTTTAATTATCCTCGCAAAAGGATATAAAAATGTCCTTTTAAGAATGAATCCTTAATTATCCTGGAAGTTTTTCTACAAACAAATTTGAAAAAAATATATTATAAAACCCTTACCATGCACCAACACATTATGAAATTTCATGTTAATCAGTCCATTGGTTCAGCTGAAAAAAAAAGCGCGTATATTTGGACCAATTAAAACACCTACAGATATACATAAATACAAAATATGTTATTTTTACAAATTGAGATAACTAAATATAAGACGAAAGTTTTAAGCAAAATACGATAAACAATTTACTTAATTTGTTCTGTGACTAAGATACTCTTGACATGGCTTTGGGCTAAAGAATTGATTCTCTTTAATTTGATATTAATATTGTTCGACTAAGATGAGTTCAACAATTTAAATTCGTTTTCGAGGTGGGTGTTGCTGGCAGTTCAAGGCCTTGTAAAAACCAAACTAGAGGTGACCCAAAACAAAAAATTACATATTCGTGATTAGCGGCTCCGGAATTATAAGGAACAGTTCAGAAACTGGGCGGGTTTTTTGAAAACCGCAAAATTGTTTGCACTGTGAAAAATTTTGGAATAATTCAAGTTTTTGAGTTGAAATAAACTTCAACAATTTTTTTCAGCTGAACCAATGGACTGATTAACATGAGATTTCATAATGTGTTGGTGCATGGTAAGGGTTTTATAATATATTTTTTTCAAATTTGTTTGTAGAAAAACTTCCAGGATAATTAAGGATTCATTCTTAAAAGGACATTTTTATATCCTTTTGCGAGGATAATTAAAAAAAAAATTAATTGATTTGAGTTGGAGACATAATTCTCTTTCTTTTGATACCAATATTGTTAGACTAGGATAAGTTCAACCATTTAAATTAATTTTTGAAATTGGGGTGTAGCTTGTAACTTCAGGACCCTGTAAAACCCAAACTAGAGGTGACCCGAAAAAAATAATTACATATTCGTGATCAGCGACTCCGAAAATATAAGGAACAGTTGAGAAACTCCGCGGGTTTTTTTTAATTGTTGTACTGTGTTATTATTGATTTACACATTTCTTCAGCCATTATTGGGATGTTTACGATGTAAATAATAGATGAAACATTTGAGGCAATCTTAATATCACTAAATTCGATAGCCTCGATTAAGTTTAAATAGGGCGTGTTTTGTTTTTCAAATATTTCTTTTATTACAATTAATTCTTCGTTTGATAATATAAATGAATTTATAATTCCTGCTTTTGCCCATTGAATTGAATAATCTATATTTGTTAATTCTTCTTTTACGATCTTTAGTTTTCTTTCAACATCTTTTTCTAATTCTATTCTAAGTACATCGCTAGATTTTATTTCATTTATTATGTCATTAGTAATAGTTGTTAGTTTATTTATTCTTTCTAGTATTGATTTGTTAATTATTACTTGTTGGTTATTGTTTGCTAAAACATTATTAATTTTATCACTTATAATTCTAAAGTCTTCATGATCTGGTGATCCGGCCAACCATTTCCAGGCTGTTCCGAGAAGGTCTATTGCTCTTTTATTTCTTTTAGGTTTTAGTTGGGATAACTGGGATTGGATAGATTTTGCTTCGTGGGATAGGAATGTGTAGTTTCGGTTTTTCTTTGTTATGTCATGTTCTATCGCAAGGTTTAATTCATTGATTACGGATTCGTATTGGTGGAGGTCTATTGCGTGTATTAATCTAAATGTTCCAGTCTGAACTTTTGCGGTTCCTGTTTCTATTGTTACTATTCGACTGTTGGTGTAATCCAAAATTTGTCTTTCCGTGTTGTACAAGGCAAACAGCGTCCTGCAAAGAAATGGGTAATGTTTACTTTTTTATGTGGCTTTTGTGAACAGTACGTCTTGATTTTGTTATAACTGTGTTTCCTTTGTCTTCCTGAACTATTTCCTTTTTGTATCGGGGTGTCAACTTGTTTCCTATTCGTTTATTAATCTTTACGTAAATGATATCGTCAGTATTAAATGTCTTGAAATCGATTCTATTTTTGTTATGAAATTCTAAATCTTTCTCCTGTTTTCTTTTAATGTTCTGGGTGTTTCTTGTCTGTCTATTCCGATTGTATTGGATCTGATTGTTCTTCCGAAAAATACATCTACGGGTTTTCGTTTAGTGGTGGAGTGTATGGAGTAATTATATTTGTGTAGCGATCTATTGAGTAAATCTTCGAAATCGCTGTGTGTATTTTCTGCTTTGGTGCAACGCAATACTTCAGTAAGTGTGGAGTGGAAACGTTCTATTTGTCCGTTGATCGAACTTGTGTATGGTGGTGCTTTGAAAATTTCAATTCCGAGCTGATTTTCTAGCATAAAAGTTATGGGAGCTGCGCTCAGAGATATTTCATTATCTATTACGATTTTTTCGGGGATTCCAAATGCTGTTAGAAGTTCTTGTAGAGTTTTTTTTATATCTTCAGATGCTCTTGAATTTATTATTTTCGTTTGCGCGTATTTTGAGAATTTATCTATTGCTGTAAGTATTATCTTCTTGTTAGTAAAATAAATGTCGATGTGGACAATATGGCCTGGGTAAGCCGGAATTGGAGTGGCTTTTAAAATTGGTTTTATTGGATGTCTTTCGTATTTGTTTTCTAGACAGATCTTACATTGCTTTGTGAGATTCTTTATTTTTGCGTTCATCTGCGGGAAATATCTAACATTTTTCTAGTAGTTGTGCTTTGTTTTCTGAGAGATTGCGGTGAGCTCTATTGTGTTCATTAATAATTTCTGTCTCTTGCTCGGATTCGGTTATAATGTCTCTTACTAATTTTCGGGTGTAGAGTAGTTTGTATCTGTTAAAGTGTTTGGTAGATGGCTTGAATTTTCCCTAGTATGGTGTCTTCTGTTCTGATGCAATTGGTGACTGACGGATTTAAATATCGTTTCAGTAGTGTGGTGAGGCTCTCTTCTGTGAAGTTTGGTTCAATTATGGTATGGCTATGGTAGGTGGGGAAAATTATTTGAAATTTATAAGAAGAAGTTTCGCCTGTGGATATAAGAATTTGGTTTTTAAATGCGTTGATGGGTGCGTCGGTAAATTGTATTGAAGTTTGTGTTGAACTTTCGTCGCTATGTTGTGTCGCTGTCATAGAATTTATTTGTTGCGGTGGTCTAGATAATGCATCTGCTACTACGTTAGTGCTGCCGGGTTTGTATTTAATTTCATAGTTGTATTCTTCAAGTATCGATTTCCATCTTTTGAGTATGCTATTAGTGTTTCTATTACTAAGTGAATATGTTAATGGCTGGTGATCAGTGAAAATTTGTATTGCGGTTGAGCCATATAGGTAGTTCCGAAATGTTTTCAGAGCCCAAATAATGGCTAATAGTTCTTTCTCGTTGGTTGCGTAGTTTTCTTCAGTTTTATTTAAATGTTATCGGTTTTATTTGAAATGTTATCGGTTTGCCGTTCTGTTCAAGAACTGCTCCTATTGCACAGTCTGAGGCGTCTGTTGTTAAATGGAATTCTTTTCCGAAGTCGGGATATTGTAGCATGACGTCAGTTGAAATTAGTGAATTTTTTAGTTTATTTAATGCTTCGAATGCTTCTTGATTGAGTGTTATTTTAATTTTGGATGAACGGTTTTTGGACATTCGTCCCTCCTCCCCTCTCAAAAGAGAGGCAAGCTTTGCGTAATCTTTAATAAAGCGGCGATAATAGCCAGAAAGTCCTAGAAAGGATCGAAGGTTTTTAATGTTTTTGGGGGTGGAAAATTTAAAATTGCCTGTACTTTTTGGGGGTTTGTTTTTAATCCATTTTGAGAAATCACGAATCCTAAAAAATCGACTTCTGTTTTCAGAACTTCGCATTTGTCAAGTTGGATTTTCATATTTGCGTTTTGCAGTGTTTGGAAAATAGTTTCAAAATTTTTTAGATGAGAGTCTTCGTCTTTGCCAAAAATTATTATGTCGTCTATAAGTATATACGTAGCGTATTTTTCCGATATATTCTCTGACTATATCATCTAATGCTCTTTGGAATATAGAAGGTCCGTTTTTTAAACCGAAAGGAAGTGTGGTAAACTCGTATTTACCATTGTTGATTGAAAAAGCAGTGTTTCCAATGTCGGATTCAATTAACACTCGGAGGCCCAACAACTTTTTAAACGGCCAAAGCCCAACAAGGTCCCCAGGGACCTCTATTGTAATATTGCATATAAGGCTTGTAATTGTATAATGTAGTGTTACATAATGTGTGTAGATGTGTTTGTATTATGTATTTTTTACTACAGACAGATGGCAAAAACGTATAAAATACAAAATAATTGCTTTTAAAAACGCCATAGGTCCCTACGGACCTTGTTGGGCATCGGAGTGTTAAGGGAATCTGATGGAAACCACTTTTCAGATCAAGAACTGTAAAAAATTTATTTTGTCCAAGTTGAGAAAGAACTTCGTTTGTTTCGGGTATGGGATAGCGATCGGCTATCGTGACTGAGTTTAGTTTTCGATAGTCAATCACTATTCTATATTTTTTTTCGCCAGATGCGTCTGATTTTTTTGGCACTATCCAGATTGGAGAATTAGATAGATAGATAGATAGATAGATAGATAGATAGATAGATAGATAAATAGATAGATAGATATATTCTTTACTCAATTGTTTAACAAATTTCACAGAAATGATAGATAACAGTTATAATAAAGAATTTACGACAATGACTTTTAAGTCGTCTGTCGGAAAAAAAAGAAAATACATTACTCTAACATAAAGATACATATACATACATATTAACAGAATTCATTTATAATTAAGCTCCTATATTTTAAAGCATCAGTGACATACAAAACAAGACAATCCCATCCACCTACGCCAATTCCATTTAGCTTGTTTACAATTTCGTCTTGAGTTAAAAAGTACTTTCCAAAATATCTATATCTGATTATTTTCAAAATTGGACACCTACCCAGAAAATGTGTTATATTTTCTAACTCGTTCAAATTACAAAGACTGCAGTTTAGATTTCTGTGACCCCCAAGAAGTATCAAATCGCATCTGGCCTTCAAAATCCACATTATTCTATATTTTCCAAGATTGTCATTCAAGTAGCTTTTACCGATGTTATGATCTAAGTCTTTATATATACGTGAACTTTTAAGAGCCCTTTCCTAAGATTTTCGTCTATTTGTCGAGTTCAGAACGGATGTGTCAATGTTTTCATTCCAACTTCTTCTATTTAAAACGTCATAATTCCAACTAATATTTAATTTTTCTCCTAAAATTTGCATTGATTTTACCCAAAAGATCTTTCTCTCTATAATAATTTTTGAAAGTTTGTGTGGCAATCGGCTATCGTCGTACTCAAATAGAGTTTTAGAAATATATTTAAGATGAAGCCGTAAAGTATACAGATGACAGATTGGTATGTCTGTTTCTAACATAAAACAATAAGAGGGTGTGTTTGTTGGTAGATGTAAAATTTTCTTTAAGAAATAAAATTGAATTTTATCCACCAATTCAAACAACTCAAAGCCCCAGACTTCCGCAGCATAACTTTGTATAGCTCTAATGACTGCTAAAAATAATTTGTATTTAGCTGATAACACCGGCACACAAAAAAAAAAAAGTGGTCTGTACATTTGACTAGACCCACCTATCCTTATGTATTTCGGTGCGCTGAAACCGAATCCGAGGTCAGTTTTGTCCGTACACCCTCAAAATTTTGAGTAAATTGCAAAAAACTGCCAAAAATGTCTAAAAATCGCAAATAATTGCAGTTATCAAAATGAAAAAAAATTTTTGTGAATTGTATCAAGTATTTTTCTTATGTATTTCGATGCGCTGAATCCAAATCTGAAGTCCGTTTGGCTCATACACTCTCCAAATTTGAATTAAATGATAAAAAAGCCCTAAAAATGACTGAAAATGGCTAAAAATCGCAAAAATTGCAGTTATAAAAACGACAAAATGTTTTTTTAATTGTATGAAGTATTTTTCTGATGTATTTCGATGCGCTGAATCTAAATCTGATATTAGTTTGCCTTATACACTCTCCAAATTTAAAATAAATGGATAAAAAATCGCTAAAAATGGCTGAAAATTTCACAAAATTGCAGTTATGAGAATGACAACATTAAAAAAAATTAAATTAAGTGTTTTTCAAATGTATTCCGATGCGCTAAATATAAATCTGAAGTCCGTTTGCCTTATACAATTTTAAAATTTCAATTGAATTGTAAAAAATCGCTGAAAATAGCTAAAAATCTCAAAAATTGCAGTGATGAGAATGAAAAAATTTTTTGAACTAAAAAATAAGTATTTTGCTCCAGTATTTTGATAAGGTGAATCAAAATCCGAAGTTTGTTTGGCTTTCTCTACAATCCAATTTTGAGTAAATTGCAATAAAAATAAAAAATTACTAAAAACAGGTAAAATTGCACTTATGAAAAAGAAAAAACGTTTTTTTGAACTAGATCAAGCATTTTTCCATTGTATTTTGATACGTTGAGTGTAAACTCAACATCCATGAGGCCCTTTCAAACCGTTCTTCGCTTTTATCTAACTCTTTTTTCCTCAAATGACCTATGCAACGGGTTCCTCTTTCGTTTACTATTTTCTGCCGGTACTTCTCTCTTTAGCATCCAGCAAAAATCTGCCATCATGTTGACATCCCACCTCCCTTGATACCGATCCTCCATTTCCCTAATATCTTGATGGAACCTCTCCCCTTGTTCCTCACTATAGTCTCCACGGTTTTCAGGAAAGTAGTCGAGGTGAGAATGTAAGAACTGCAATTTCGGACTCATCAAACAACCTAAATTTTGGAAATCTTGCAGCAACTCTTTAACTAAATCTTGGTAATTCTCACTCTTAGTATTTCCCAAAAAGTTCTGAGAAAGATTTTTAAAACTTTGCCAAGCTGCTTTCTCAGTGTCTTTCATGTGACTAATGAAATTTTCATCCTGAAATAAAGTTCGAATTTGTGGTCCATCAAAAATCCCCTCTTTTAACTTTACATCACTTATCGCGGGAAACTTTTCTCCTAAATACTGAAAGCAATCGCCATCTTTGTCTAGAGCTTTGACATACTGCTTCATAAGACCGAGCTTAATATGAAGTGGTGGTAGCAGATATTTAGAAGGATCAACCATTGGTGTCCGTATGACATTTTTAGTACCTGGATCAAAGTCTATTCTCGGGGGCCATGACTCCTTAACATAGTGATTTTTTCTGTCCCTACTATCCCACAAACATAAAAAGCAGGGATATTTTGTGTTCCCCGATTGTTGACCTAACAGTAGTTTTGCAATTTTGAGATCACCACACACATTCCACTGATGTTCCGCATACTTTATTTTATCCAATACTATCTGCAAATGTCTCTTTTAATGTAGTCGAATGAGCTATTGGAATTGGTGCATACCAACTAATGTAGAGCTGCAGTCGTAGGATGACGACGCCTGCGGGCCTGCTTTCTCACCCTGACCAGCCGCCGATACTGGGGTCCCGAATCCCTGCATCGTAAAGGACTTACTTGTGCCTGCCATGACGGCGTACAAGCCGTTAACCCAGGGACTCTGCCAGACGGAGCTGTTGCCCACCGTCACCACGTGGAGGTGCCCTGGTTACAGGCACAAGAAATTGGTCCGTCGAAGGGGATTTGCAATTCCTCGCAATTTCTCGCTCTTCGATTACACCTTTGTGGGTGTGAAGGCCAGACAGCAAAGTTTTAAAAATGTTCTTAGAACTTTATTGTTTTGGGAAACACGAAGAGTGAGAATAACCAATATTTAGTTGAAGAGTTGCTGGAAATTTTCCCGAATTTCGGATGTTTGGTCTGTACCTTGACTACTTTCCTCAAAACTTAAGAGACCATAGAGCGAAACAAGGGAAGCGATGTCATCAATACATTATAAAAATGGAGAATCGGTATCAAGAAACGTGGAATGTTAATATGAAGCGATATTTCAGTTCAAAAAGATTTTTTTATTCCCATATCTGCAAATTTTGTGCAATTTTCAGCCATTTTTCGCGATTTTTTATCATTTATTTTAAATTTGGAGGGTGTATGAGGCAAACTAATATCAGATTTAGATTCAGCGCATCGAAATACATCAGAAAAATACTTCATACAATTAAAAAAACATTTTGTCGTTTTTATAACTGCAATTTTTGCGATTTTTAGCCATTTTCAGTCATTTTTAGGGCTTTTTTATCATTTAATTCAAATTTGGAGAGTGTATGAGCCAAACGGACTTCAGATTTGGATTCAGCGCATCGAAATACATAAGAAAAATACTTGATACAATTCACAAAAGTTTTTTTCATTTTGATAACTGCAATTATTTGCGATTTTTAGACATTTTTGGCAGTTTTTTGCAATTTACTCAAAATTTTGAGGGTGTACGGACAAAACTGACCTCGGATTCGGTTTCAGCGCACCGAAATACATAAGGATAGGTGGGTCTAGTCAAATGTACAGACCACTTTTTTTTTTTTGTGTGCCGGTGTAATTTTATCTTATTTTTGATTAGAAAGGACCACCATGTTGCGTTGATACTGTTTTTAGCCATACAGTTCCTATTTTCAACATGTTTTTCAAAGCTTAATTTTGGTGTTACTTTTACACCCAGGTAATTGTATTCTGACACTATAGGGATATTTTCGCCTTTAAATGTCCATTTTTCTCTATCCGCCAATTTGCCGCCTTGTCGAAAAACCATTATAGCCGATTTCGAAGGGTTTACTTGCATGTTCCAAACATTGCAATAATTTTCTAACCTAAATATCATTCCCTGCAGCTCTTCTACAGTGTCAGATATCAAGACTACATATATCATCCACAGACATGGGGGTTTTGCACTAAATTCATAGTGCACTATGCTTTTCACTACCACTAAATAAATTTAGTGGTAGCTGAATTTTTTCCACTAATCACTGAATTTTATTTAGTGGTAGTGGTAAAAAGTACCACTAAAAAAAAATTAGTGGAAGAAAATTGCACTACCACTAAATAAAGATCAGTGATTAGTGGAAAAAATTCAGCTACCACTAAATTTATTTAGTGGTAGTGAAAAGCATAGTGCACTAAACAAAGACATCCATTACCATTAAATAAACCACTAACAACGATATGCGCAAAAATATATGTTTTATTTAAACAACTTATTTGCTTTCATCAAGACTAGACGTTCAAAATTGTCATCAGTGACATTAGTGGAAAAGAATTAGTGATAGTGGAGGAATTTTCAACTATCACTGAATTTTATTTAGTGGTAGTGGTAAAAAGTACCACTAAAAAAAAATTAGTGGAAGAAAATTGCACTACCACTAAATAAAGATCAGTGATTAGTGGAAAAAATTCAACTACCACTAAAATTTATTTTAGTGGTAGTGGAAAATTTCCCAGCAGACCTCTAGTGGTAGTGGTAGTGGATTTTAGTGCAAAACCCCCATGTCTGATCATCCACATACAACAGTAGTCGCACATTCAAGTTTCCTATCCAAATTCCCCCTCCCAAACTATCATGTAAGTTCATCAGATTGGAGAATTATATGGGGATTGAGAAGATCTTATTATTCCGTCTTCGAGTAATTTTGTTATATGTTTTTCTATTTCGTCTTTAAGGGACATGGGATATGGGTAGTGTCTTGAATATATTGGTTCTTGAGTGGTTGTTTTGATTTCAGCTTTAACTACGGTGGTGTAAGTCAACTTCTCATCTGGTTCAGAAAAGAGAGTTGGATATGAGTTGCACAACTTGCGAAGTTTCTGTGTTTGATTGAATGTGAGGTGATCTGTTCTAATTTCGATGCTATTGATTGATTTGGCTGTTTGTTGTTTTATTGCGATTTTTATGTTATTTTTTATTAACATATAATTTTTTTAAGTGAATATTATGGCTTCTAGTTGTTTTAAGGGGTCATTCTCATGTGAAATTTTGTAAAAATCAATTTTTTTAACATATTTGGAATGTATCATCCTTGAAGAAGGTGCTATCAAAATTTTATTGGAAAATTTGAAGTATTTCGGCTTGTACAGACATTTATATAACGAGCGGTCAAGGATTCTAGCGGTCGGGCGGTTGAGCACAGTCGGGCGCGCCGCAGCGCACCTGCACCTGGCTGCAAGTGCGCTGCGCGATTTCTCGTTCCATTGTTTGTTCTTCTATTCATTGCCCTAGGAATGTGACGTGGGTATAAGGCGTCAACCTACCTTGAATATAATAGAATTTGAGAACATTCCAGAATCTTTCTCAGTGTTTCGTAGACAGCCCTGTGACCGGGCAGCGTCAGAACGATTGTAACATTCAAGAAGGAAACATCGTTAGAAATGGATAAAAAATTTTCGAAATCGAGTGTTAGACGGCCAGGTCATCTGTCAAGAAAACGTTCTTTTCGCGGAAACAAATATACCGCTGAAAAGGACACAACATTTGCCAGTACGTCAGCTGCAAAGCTACAACGCTCAAATAATTTTGAAGTGAATGTGAACCCATTTTTGAGCTATTGCTTTATCCAGCTTTCTGTTTTCTCGACATTACAAGAGTTGGTGAAGTGCAAAGTGTGTGATGGTGACATTAAATTTCGTCAACATGGACAACGCGGGTTAGGTTTTAAGCTTCAAGTTCAGTGTCCATGTAAAGAAACTTTCTTAGATTCTTCCCCAACTGTCGATAAATCATTTGAAATAAATCGGCGATTTGTTTTTGCAATGAGGATGCTCGGCATTGGCATTCATGGCATTAGAAATTTTTGTGGATTCATGGATTTCAATTATACATTTAGCAACAACTTATATTACGGTATGATTGAAAACATTCGAATTGCCGCTACAGCTGTTGTCGAGAAAGTGCTTCTAAAAGCTGGGGAAGAAGAAAAAATGAGAAATGCTGAAGAGAAAAATATAGATACAGAACTGTCGGTATCTGGTGATGGCTCGTGGGCTAAGCGCGGCTTCACATCGCTTTTAGGTATTGTGTCACTGGTCGGCAAATACACGAACAAAATTCTGGATGTGGTCGTGAAGTGTAAGATCTGCAAAGCGTGTGAAAACTGGAAAGATAAGAAGGACACCGATAAGTAGGAGGCGTGGTATGAAGAACATAGAGAACAATGTGATGCCAATCACAATGGAAGTGCTGGCAAGATGGAAGTGGACGGAGTCATTGAAATGTTCAAAAAATCCGAAGAAAAGCACGGAGTGAAATACTACTGTGTACAAAGAATACCCGGAATTCGATTTCTTCGATTATCGTGGTGTTGTGCATTATGAGTTCCTTCCGCCGGGCCAAACTGTCAACAAGGAATATTACTTGAGCGTTATGCGTCGTTTGCGTGAAGCTATTCGCAAAAAGAGGCCGGATTTATGGAGAGACAACTCTTGGTTTTTGCATCACGATAATGCACCATCTCACACGGCATTGGTTCTTCGTGAGCATTTCGCCAACTCATATCGTTCCACAGCCACCGTATTCGCCTGATTTAGCTCCTTGTGACTTCTGGCTATTCTCCAAACTCAAAAGACCACTTCGAGGACACCGTTTTGAATCGATTGAAGAGATTCAACGTGAATCGCCGCGCGCATTGAAGGCCATACCGGAAGGTGACTATTTGGCATGCTTCGAAGATTGGAAAGTCCGTTGGCATAACTGCATTGCATCGGGGGGGACTACTTTGAAGGCGATGAAATTGATTTGGAAGAATAAATAAAGATTTTTTGAATTATATTCGGGTATTATATTCCGGGTATTCTTTGTACACAGTAGTATAGATATTATATCGGTGATGGCGATACGAAGACTTTTAAAGCTCTCCTCGATGCAAAGCCTTATGGCGACGATTTTATCGTGAAGAAGCAAGAATGTGTTTTACATGTGAAAAAACGCATGTATAGACAAGCTACGGAAGCAGCGAAGCAGCTAACCCTGCTGAAAAAAGCAAAGAAGCAATTGAAGTCTGAAGATCCCAGCACTTCCAAGAAAACTCCAAAGCCGACTGAGCCGAAAAAAATGAAACTGACAAATAAATTGATTCGAGACCTATCTCTTTATTATGGATTGGCCATTCGCCGCCATCCTGACTCAGTCGAAGATATGCGAAGAGAAATATGGGCGACTTATCATCATAAGATTTCTAATTCGTGGTGTCAATGGCGAAAAGCTGAGGCTGCGGGGACGTTAGAAGGATACGAGCATCCACCACCACTTGATGATGATGCTGAAGCTATCCTGAAACCTGTGTACGAGAACCTAACGTCGGACGAATTGCTGGAGAGATGTCTGGGTTCGAATACACAGAACAACAATGAAAGCTTCAACGCTTGTGTCTGCCATTTGGCACCGAAGCATATTTTTTGTGGCAAAAAAATATTAGAGATTGCAACATTCTGTGCCGGATGCACGTTTAATGAAGGCTTCCAACCTTTACTGAAAATAATGGAAGTGATGGGCGTCAAAATTGGGCCACAAGCTATGGAGTTGTGTCGAAAGTAAGGCAGTGCGCGCATCGCGACTGCCGACGCAGCTCTTTCGACTCTAAAGAGGCCAGGATTGCTCGCAGAATGGCAAAATCCGCTGAAACGGACGACTACGAGGAAGCCGAAGGGATATTGTATGGAGCAGGCATCGCCGATTAATCGTAAGTCCATTTTTTCTATATCAATCAGTTAGTCAAAACTTTAAACGTGTTTTTCTCGGAACGCCTTTTTTTGAAATGGCGGGGATGACTTAAAAAAACCATTCATCCGATCTCTCTGCGATTTTGTCACGTCATTCTACATACTGTTAGGTATCACCCCTAGTAAATTCACTCCGATATGTTGAAAATTTCATATTTTTTTTCATTGATAAAATCTTCAAAAACAACCATTTTTTACTGCTCTAACTTCCAATGCCTGCCATTTTGTGAAATTCTTATGAAAAAATTCAAAATTACTACGGGTGAGAGGTACGTTCATACTGATTAAGAATTTCTTTGAAATTTATGTTTCAGATAATCCTGTGACTCAAAACAATCCCCGCCAGCTGACCATGACGTGGCAGGAGCCGTGTCTTTAATCGAAAAAAAGTGTTTGAAAAAATTAAACAAATTTTTATTTTTTTTTTATTTTTGTTCCTCGTATTCAGAAAGGAAATAATTTCTGAAGAATGTCCATTTTTCCTGTCCGCGCATGAGAATGACCCCTTAAGCTGTCATTTCCGAGAATGCCGTGAAAGGACTTGAGTGTGGGTAAAAGAAAGAATTTAAGATTTTTTGTTTTTATTCCGAAAAGATTGATGAACCTGTGGTGCGTTATTTCAATATTTCCGCCTACTGAATTTTCGTAAAAGATTTCATTGTTAGTGATAGGTTTCCTAACAAGTGAGGGCTGAATATAATTTTTGTTTGAACCTGTATCAATTAAGAATTTAAGTATTTCTCCGTTACTACCTTTGCATTGAAAGTATGGTAACGTAGAATTCGTTAACCTAAAAAAATAAATATCTGAAATTCGTTTGTTATATCTTCTGTTGAGGGATTTTCGTGTGTAGTGTATTCGTTGTAATACTCTTCCCAAGTTTGCTCTTGTGGTTCGTCGCTGTGCTCGTTTGGGTCGATTTTATTATCATTGGTAAGTGTTATGTTATTTATCCTGTGTTGTTTATATGATTGATTTGTTTGATTTGATGAAGGGTTAGACCGTTTTCCTGCAAATGCGTTAAAATTCGGTCTATTTGCGTAATCTATGTTTCTGGTTTGACGGGATTCGTCAATTTCCATTGGAGTTGGTGGTTTTGGGTATGTTGGCCTAGGTGGTGGATTGTTGAATGCGTAATGGTTAAATTGATTGGCTGGTTTCGGATATTGATTGAATGGAAAATTGTGTCTTAATTGTTGGTAGAATGGTTGCGGGTTGCGATATGGTGCTGGTGGCGTAAGGTTTTGCAATTGACGTGAAGGTTGAGGAATATACGCAAGTTGGGGGTAAAAAGGTTGTCTAAAGTATTGAGGTCTTTTAGGTGGCAGTTGTGGTGGGTTGGGATGATAGGATCTACGTGCAAGCAATCTATTTTTTTTAGTATAAGGGATAAGTGTGAGAAAACGTCCTGGTAATATTCGTTTGTCTTGTTTCCTTGTAATAGTGATGACATTTGGCATTCCAAGGTACTAATGTCCCGTTTGTCCGCGTAATGGGTATTTAAACATTTAGAAATTGCCTCCCAATTTAATGGGGTATTGTAGGATTCTAAGGCTGCATCTGCGTTACCCGTTATTTTATTGCGTATGACATTTAAAATGCCGAAATATCGAGAAGTGCCTTTTTTATTTTCGTAAATTTTAAGGATTCTTTCTACGCTCTTTTTCCAGGAGGCAAATTCCTTTGGCGCTCCTGTAAAGTCTCGTAGGCTTCGCACTACGTCCGGTACCTTATCTAGTCCTGTTAAGTTTCCTGCATGTCTTGGGTCAATGCCTTGGTCTGTGACTATTTCGTTAGAAGGGTGAAGAGTTCTTTCAATAAGGGATGGGCCTTCTGTGGTAAGTACCTGGGATACAATGTTGCGGATGATACTGGTTAATTCTGGGGTCATTTGGGGGTTTGGTGGTGGTGGGACAGATGTATTTAGGACGGGAGGTCGGATAATGGATTCGTTATTCATGTTTGTAAACAAAAGTTTTCTTCTTTACTTGTGAAAATTGTTAGCCCAGATTCACGTTTATTCAATAAATTTTAAAATGATCTTATTCGTTTCTATACAATATTCAATATAAATTTTATCTTCTTCTGTTATAGCTAATATTTGCAAAAGGCGTTCTGCCAAATCTATTTTTAATTTGAATTTTTGTCTTTCTACTCCTGTTGAAAGGCAGCCGCCGTGGCTCAGTTGGTTAGTGCGTTGGACCGCGAGTCGCAGGCAGCAACCCCAGGTTCAAATACTGCCTGTAATAACACCTAAAAAAAATAACGGGAAAACTCGTTTTCTCTTTCGGTGGCTGTCCTCTCAGCTGGAAATGGCAAACCTCTGAGAGTAAAAATTGCTTATGAAAAAGCTCCCAACCTGCCGTTCGGAACCGGCATAAAACTGTAGGTCCCTTCAACCCGCGTACAAATTCACACGCACAACACGGGTAGTTGCGGGAAGCTAGGCCTTAGTCTCGCGTAAGCGGGCTGTCGTGCCAGTCAATTATTATTATTACTCCTGTTGAATAGTCTTCGTAATGAGCTTCATAAAATTCTATATATTTTCCTATTGTTCTTTTTGTTATTTTCATTCTTTGCAGCGACTCGTAATTTATATTGTTAATATTATTAATTCTTATTTTACGTGTAGACTTTTACGTGTTATTTAATTTATGATTTTGTAAATATAGCTTATAATATGATAATAAAATAGTCGAATGCTTCTTACATAAAAATTAGTGTGGACATTCCACGGTGCTGGGGATGGTCCTGTTTGAGATTCTACTGAGGGTCCCTCGGTGCACACTCTTCGTGGAGCGCGTTTGCTGCTGATTTCAGGAACTGCGGCTGCGAGGCTACTTGAGGCTCTTCTAAGAACCTGTGAGGCTACTTGAGGCTCGTCCTGTGTGGTTCGTTGCTGCTAAGGGATTCGGATGTTGAGGCTTCTTGAGGCTCGTATCTAAAGTCCCTTTTCAGTAGTTGGGCGCCAGTTAAAAACTCCGTTTATATTTCTTTCTTGACTTTACACTTTATTTCTTGATTCTTGGATAGAAACTGTCTTGATGGTAAATTCGGGCCTACTTAAATACTAATATGTCACGTTGCATTAATCACCGTTGCGCTGCTATGGTAATTGCTGCGCTGCCGTGGTCATTACTGCTATGGTCACGTTAGCGTCGTCAGCATTTTCGGGCGTGTGCTGTGGTCATTGCTGCGTTCATTGCTGCGCTCCTATGGTCACGTTAGCGTCGTCAGCGTTTTTGGGCGTGTGCTGTGGTCATTGCTGCGTTGCTGCAGTCATTGCTGCGCTGCTATGGTCATGTTAGCGTCGTCAGCATTTTTGGGCGTTTGCTGTTAACGGGTGTCTTAACGGGTGTCGTTCACCTGTGAAAATGCATTGACTGCGTTGACCTTGACTTTGGGTATCGTCTGTCGGCGGAAACGTAGCGGCCAAGTCGATACCAGCGTGCATGGATACCCTCCAGTTTCTAACCAGTCCGGAGCTTAGAGTGTTTCCTATGGTAATATCAAGGACCTCCTCTCTCGCACTGGTTACAAACGTTGGTATATTTCCCACGTTAAAGATCTCTATTTTACTACTGACAATGAACTCAAGAAGGTACTCACCCCTCTGGTTTGTGTCGCTGCTTCCCCAGGCTTCGCTGTGTGCGTTGGTATCACATCCAAGTACCAGAGGCAGCTTCTTTTGCTCACAGTACCTCACCAGTTTAGAGACTAACTCTGGCGGAGCAAGAGCGTCTTCTCCTGGGAAGTAGCCTGTGGCCAGCACGATGTCCTGCACGGTCCCGTTTATGTTGACCGGGATTTGTACCGCGACCAGATCCCTGGAAAGAAATTCTGAAAGACAAGTAAAATTCAAACCACTGGTTAGTAACATACAGGCTCTCGGGTTATTGCTTCTAATATCTCAAATTACGTGGATGTTCTTTTCCGCCAAACCCTTGATTTGGCCCTTGCATACCCAGGATTCCTGGACCAGCACCACACTCAGTTTAGACCTGAGGATTGCTCTCGCGATGACAGCAGACGCTGCCTTCGCCTGATGCAGATTTATCTGCGCAACTGCAGTGTTGGTCATGGCTGCTTTATTTGTCGGCCCCGCCTTCTTCCTCCGTCAGACCCCCCTCCATATCGAGGTCTGACAGGGTGACTCCATCAGAGTCTTCATCGTCCGCGGCCATGCTCAGCATTGAGAGGTCAATCGCGTCAATCCCCTCAACTTCGTGAGGTAATAAAGTGATTTCCTCGACGACCTCGCTGCTGGCTGCCTCCTTTTCAACTAAGGTAGCCACCTCCTCCGGAATAGCCGTGCTGGCCTCCGCTGGAGTCTTGGCTGCCGGCGTATCGTCCGCCTTAGGTTAGCGACAGAGGCACAAACTTTATTGGCGCGAGCAAAGAGCAGTGGTTAGAGGTTGAGCAGAGCTTAGAGCAAGAATGTGTGCGTCGCAGTATATGCGTCGCAGCGAATGGTGCAGGCAGTCAAAAAAGTACTGGCGTTTACATTGAAAGAGAAGACGCCGCAGGTAGAAACCTTACAAGGCTTGTTGATCGAAGCAGAGAATCTAATCAACTCACGTCCACTTACATACATACGTACCAGTCGAAGGCGAAGACGATCATCCCTTAACTCCAACCATTTCTTATTGGGCTGTCCCAATTTTGTCCAGACTCCTGCAGTGGAAGGGCGCAGTTGAGAAAGCAGTGGCAAATCCTGCAGCAACTTAAACAAGTGTTCTGGAAGAGATGGGTACTGGAGTACCTGCCGACGTTGACGCGGCGTACAAAATGGTTCGACAAGGCCAAGCCGATAAGTGTAGGCGATTTGGTCGTAATTTGTGACGACAATGAGAGCAGAGGACAGTGGAAACGTGGGGTTGTGCTACAAGTCTTGGTGCGCCCGATGGCCAGGTTCGCTCAGCATTAGTTAAAACGGCGCAAAGCATCTTTCGTCGACCAGCATCCAGGTTGGCAGTACTTGACGTGTGTGGTGATTCTTCGACCCCTGCTCCGAATCACGGGGGGCCGGATGTTGCTGATACAACGGTTGATACGTAACAAATACATCCTTGAATTTTGCTCCCGTTCGTTACAACTCTAAAAATAAACCCTTGAATTTTGCTCCCGTTCGTTACAACTCTAAAAACCGCGTGGGTCCACCATTTTTTAAAAGCATGGGCACTTGGTTTTTGGACGAGCTAGCGGCGAGCACGAATAGTAAGAGCTTGAATTATACCTTGATTAAAAATTGTAACTTTAAAAATTTTACAGAATATAAAAACACCTAACCTTTGAATACCAAACAATTGGAGTTTTCTGTTCAAATATTTTCGGGCTTCGCTGCGAGCAGTCACCGTAAGCGACAATGTGTGTGGTACCCTTTGCTGGTGCAATAGAGTTGCTTATAAAGACTCCTTTCTTAATTTCTTGGTAAAAAATTACGCTGTCTTCTTCTAGCTTCAATTTTACTCGGGTAATGGTTTGTGTTCTAGGGGGTACCTTTATTGTGAGTATGTGTAATGGTTTGGTTTCTATTGGGATGATGATTCCGTTTTCATTTTGCTGAAAAAATTGGCTAGAAAGTCTCTGCCTAGTATGCCGTCAAAAACTATTGGGAAATCAGAATTCACTACGTGAAATGGGTGTGAGGTTTTCTTGTCATTGAAAAGTAATTGTAGTTGTATGCTGCCCAGTGAATGAATAACTCCTTTGGATATGCCGGTTAGTTTGCAGCTATCCTCCGTCTTGTAGGGTTTGTTATTATAAGTGCTTAAATGTTGTTATTACGTATTCTCTAAATGTATAGAAGTTAAAATGTTGTTGAAAGTTTAGGTGCAATTTTATTGGATCTGGCGAGCCAACTGTATAGTATATCCTTCGGTATAGCGTTCTTCAAGTCTTGTGTGATTTCCTGCACTCGGCGCTGTGATGGTAGCTTGCAAGTAAGCAGTTTAGTTGATTTCCTGTGGTGATGAATTATACATAGAACCTTTGCGTCTGGGCGGTTTCGATGGGGTTTCATCAGGTGCGCAACTTTGGTAGTTAGCTATTTGCGTAGCGCTTTGCTGTCTGTCAATTTATTAGCAAACTGTTTGGAACGGGCCATTGTGGTTGTCCATAGGAAGGTGATCGGTGCTTGCGTTGTCATCATTGTGAGGTCGGATGTGTGTGGTCAGTTCGTGTTGGGCAGGATCGCCATGTGGTGTCTATTGAGTTCGTGTGTATAAGTGTAGAGTGTATGTTTTTGCCTATATTCGGCGGGCCGCGCCAATATCTTATGGCTCCGAAAAGCCGATCTAATTGAACTCTTGACAAATAAAATAACGCCACCAGGCACTTCGATTATTGAACAAGAAGTTAAGTTTATTTGGAAATTTTGGTGCTTATGTACTAAATTATAACTGTTATTAATATTGGTACCACCAACTGATTGGTTTTTTTTTTCTGTAAATTTGAATGGTCTTTTAATATTGGCAAGGTGTACATTTTGTAACGGATTCATTCTAAAGTACGGTTCATCTTTATGTCTAACTCTCTTATAGTTTTTAATTCTTTATTCGTCGGCCTCGATAGCTCAGCGGGTAGCGCGCTGGCTTCTCATACCGAGCGCCCCGGGTTCGATTCCTGGCTTGGGCTGGAAAAAACACTCATCTACTTCTGTCGCTATCCACATGAAGGGAATGAGAATTACAAGAATCGCACAAGTGCGCTCTTGGCAGGCAATGGCAAAACCTCCAAGTGTGAAAGAAAAACTGCCCATCGCCGTTCGGATTCGGCGTTAAACTGTAGGTCCGCTCCCCTCCCTTTCCCCATCCGTTTGAAATGTGTGGTGTATCACATGTTGAAAAAACAGTGTTGCATACGCATTTCAAACGGGTGGAATCTGTGGTATCACAACGGGCCCATTAAGAGGCCTAAGTGTGTCTCATACAGAGGCAGCCACCTCAACCTAACCTAACCTAATTCTTTATTCTATCTTTATTGGTTATTATGTGTTGTTTAGTTTGGTTGATTCTATCTTGTAATGTGGATGGGTCGATGTTTTCTTTTGCATGTGTGTTTCACAAGGGGGCGCGGTGACAATCGCGGAGAAAATCAAAGACGGCGGGGGTTTTAGTTTTTAGGCGCAGCGAGGGCGTTTATTGATGCGATTGCTTGGAATAGTTCTTAATAACTATCCTTATAATACATATTAGACTTAAGTCTAAGGGAGTTGGAAAAGGGGAGAACAGTTCATTTTCGGACTAGGAAAACAGTGGGTAAAGGATAGAGATAGAACCGATGTTGGAGTGAATGCGTGCGTGTGGGTGTGCGGATGAGTTGCGTACGTGCGTGTGTGTGGGAGGGACATCGCGCCCCCTTGCCCGAGTGCAACCTTGAGTACGCGGCCCAGCTGCTCCAGCGTCGAAACCGCCGTCTTTATTAGCTCCGTCGCGGCAGCTTGTCGGCTCTTGATGGCCTTCTTCTTCGGTTTCGTCGCCTTGCGCGGCGGCTGGTTTTTGCTGTACCGACATGCGGCGTTGGGCGGTTGTGCCTTCGGGCGCCTGGTCGCGTTCGTGGGTTGGCGCCTGGCCGGAAGCGCCGGTGTTTGGCGCCGGTTGGCGCGTCGCTTGGCGCTTTGTAGAGGGGGCCGGGCGCCGCCGAGCTGTGCCGAGGCGCTGATGAGCCGGCATGGCCCGGTGCAGCAACGTGTGGTGCCCCAACACACACTTGTGGCAGCTCTGCGTCGATGAGCACCCGCCCGTTGTATGCGAGCGGGCGAAGCAGTTGACGCAGTAGGAGTTGGTGCGCACCGCGTCTAACCGCTCCGCCGGCGCCATCTTCAAAAACTTCCGGCAGTACCGCAGGGCGTGGTGGCGCTCACATATCAGACATTTCCGATATGCCTCCTTCGGGGACTCGGCGTCTGGACAACAAAGCATTCGTGTCCTGTTGCCGATGGTGTTGATTGAGGAGGAGTGGGAAACGAAATTTCTTTCTGCTGCTATGAGGGGGGTAGCACGCAGAGTTTAACGATGGGTCTTGTCAAAATTCCATTTTGAATTTTGATGTCAGCGACTTGGATGTGATTATCCGCCCCCCGATACAGTTTAATGATGCGCCCGAGGCGCCACTCATGGGGAGGAAGGAGCTCGTCTTTGATGACGACGAGCTGGCCTTCAGAGACTTCCGTCTGGGTGTACTTCCATTTCTGTCGCTTATGGAGTTCTTTAAGATACTCCTCCCGCCATCGTCTACTGAATTGGTGATGAAGCACCTTCAGCTTTTGTCAGCGATTGGCGAGTGATAAACCCTCCGCGTTGGGTTCAGGGGGTGCCAGCAACGGGGCTCCGCGGAGAAAGTGACCTGGAGTTAAGGCCTGAAAATCGGCGGGGTCTTGCGACATTGGGGAATGCGGCCGCGAATTGAGGACCGCTTCAATGTGAATGAGGAGGATTGAAAATTCTTCGGAAGTAAACTTGTGAGTGCCGGCGACTTTGGTTAAGTGAAATTTGAAGCTTTTCACTCCAGCTTCCCAAAGACCGCCCATGTGGGGAGCACTAGGGGGAATAAACTTTCACTCGAGACCATGAGTGACATATTTATTTGCGATGTCGACTGACGTTTCTTTCAGAAATCGCACGAGATCTTTACTTATGACACGTTGTGTACCAATAAATGTTCTGCCGTTGTCTGACATTATTTTGCTGGGGAGGCCTCGTCGGCCGACGAATCTTGCGAAAGCAGCTCGAAATGCATCAGTGGTGAGATCTGAGCAGAGTTCGAGGTGAATCGCCTTAGTGGAGAAGCAGACGAAGACGCAGGCTTTGAGAAATGCAGCACGACGGAGAGTGGATGATTTTACTTGAAAGGGGCCAGCAAAATCGACTCCGGTGATGGAGAATGGTAACGAAAATGTGCATCGCTCGGGAGGAAGAGCGGCCATAATTTGAGACCGTACGCGCTGCTTATAAATGGTGCAGGTCTTGCATTGAAAAATGCATTTCTTGACCTTGATTTTCAGCCGGGGAATATAATATTCTTGCTGAACCATACGGACCATTAACTGTTTCTCTGCATGCAAGAGGATGCTATGCAGAAAGTTCAAGTACAACGTGCAGAGACGAGAGTTATCAGGAATGATAATTGGGTGTCGCTCATTATAAGTGAGACCTGAGTGCGCGAGGCGACCATTGACCCTAATAAGCCCTTCTTTATCCATGAAAGGATTAAGAGTGAGTAAGGAGCTTTTTAGAGATAACTTTAGAGGAAGAGAGTGCAGCATGTTCATCGGGGAAGTGATGGCATTGCGCGAGAGAGATAAGACGTGTTTTCACCCTCTTTATTTCCAGGTGAGCTAACGCACCAATTGAGATGGGGGCTTTGCGAGCACGTAACCGAGAATTCTGAGGGCTTGAGAGAATTTCGAAAACCTATTGAGTACATCATCGACTTCAAGCGTGTGGAGGCTTTCGATTTTCCGCTTTTTTGGAGCCTGCGTCTGACGAGGCGATTCTTTGGGGCCTTTCGAGCCCTGTCGATGAATCGGAACATGTGACTGAGAATTCTAAGGGCTTGAGAGAATTTCGAAAACCTATTGAGTACATCCTCGACTTCAAGCGTGTGGAGGCTTTCGATTTTCCGCTTTTCTGGAGCCTGCGTCTGACGAGGCGATTCTTTGGGCCATGATTGGGGATCATCTCGGAGCCAACTGGGGCCGTGCCACCATAATGTGTTGGCAATCATATCTTGCGGTTTGCATCCGCGTGTACCGAGATCTGCGGGATTGTCAGAACTGGACACATGACGCCAAGTTGCGTTGCTCACATTATAAAGAATTTGAGTGGTGCGGTTCCCTACATACGTTTTCCAAGTATGGGGTGGTTTCTCGAGCCATGCGAGTACGATGGACGAGTCAGACCAGAGTGTTAGATTATAAGTCTGCAAGCCAAGGTGTGTTCGTACTTGTTTCACCAACTTGGATAGTAGCACGGCGCCGCACAATTCTAGGCGTGGCAAGCTTATTGTCTGCAGAGGAGCGACTTTGCTTTTGGCTGCCAAGAGATCCGACGAAGCGCTTGCATGGTCGGCATGGGTTCGTACATATATGCATGCACAATATGCCTTTTCAGAGGCGTCGCAGAATCCGTGAAGTTGGATTTGAACGCTTGTGATGTGCTTGTGCCATTGTGGTTGTCCATAGGAAGGTGATCGGTGCTTGCGTTGTCATCATTGTGAGGTCGGATGTGTGTGGTCAGTTCGTGTTGGGCAGGATCGCCATGTGGTGTCTATTGAGTTCGTGTGTATAAGTGTAGAGTGTATGTTTTTGCCTATATTCGGCGGGCCGCGCCAATATCTTATGGCTCCGAAAAGCCGATCTAATTGAACTCTTGACAAATAAAATAACGCCACCAGGCACTTCGATTATTGAACAAGAAGTTAAGTTTATTTGGAAATTTTGGTGCTTATGTACTAAATTATAACTGTTATTAATATTGGTACCACCAACTGATTGGTTTTTTTTTTCTGTAAATTTGAATGGTCTTTTAATATTGGCAAGGTGTACATTTTGTAACGGATTCATTCTAAAGTACGGTTCATCTTTATGTCTAACTCTCTTATAGTTTTTAATTCTTTATTCGTCGGCCTCGATAGCTCAGCGGGTAGCGCGCTGGCTTCTCATACCGAGCGCCCCGGGTTCGATTCCTGGCTTGGGCTGGAAAAAACACTCATCTACTTCTGTCGCTATCCACATGAAGGGAATGAGAATTACAAGAATCGCACAAGTGCGCTCTTGGCAGGCAATGGCAAAACCTCCAAGTGTGAAAGAAAAACTGCCCATCGCCGTTCGGATTCGGCGTTAAACTGTAGGTCCGCTCCCCTCCCTTTCCCCATCCGTTTGAAATGTGTGGTGTATCACATGTTGAAAAAACAGTGTTGCATACGCATTTCAAACGGGTGGAATCTGTGGTATCACAACGGGCCCATTAAGAGGCCTAAGTGTGTCTCATACAGAGGCAGCCACCTCAACCTAACCTAACCTAATTCTTTATTCTATCTTTATTGGTTATTATGTGTTGTTTAGTTTGGTTGATTCTATCTTGTAATGTGGATGGGTCGATGTTTTCTTTTGCATGTGTGTTTCACAAGGGGGCGCGGTGACAATCGCGGAGAAAATCAAAGACGGCGGGGGTTTTAGTTTTTAGGCGCAGCGAGGGCGTTTATTGATGCGATTGCTTGGAATAGTTCTTAATAACTATCCTTATAATACATATTAGACTTAAGTCTAAGGGAGTTGGAAAAGGGGAGAACAGTTCATTTTCGGACTAGGAAAACAGTGGGTAAAGGATAGAGATAGAACCGATGTTGGAGTGAATGCGTGCGTGTGGGTGTGCGGATGAGTTGCGTACGTGCGTGTGTGTGGGAGGGACATCGCGCCCCCTTGCCCGAGTGCAACCTTGAGTACGCGGCCCAGCTGCTCCAGCGTCGAAACCGCCGTCTTTATTAGCTCCGTCGCGGCAGCTTGTCGGCTCTTGATGGCCTTCTTCTTCGGTTTCGTCGCCTTGCGCGGCGGCTGGTTTTTGCTGTACCGACATGCGGCGTTGGGCGGTTGTGCCTTCGGGCGCCTGGTCGCGTTCGTGGGTTGGCGCCTGGCCGGAAGCGCCGGTGTTTGGCGCCGGTTGGCGCGTCGCTTGGCGCTTTGTAGAGGGGGCCGGGCGCCGCCGAGCTGTGCCGAGGCGCTGATGAGCCGGCATGGCCCGGTGCAGCAACGTGTGGTGCCCCAACACACACTTGTGGCAGCTCTGCGTCGATGAGCACCCGCCCGTTGTATGCGAGCGGGCGAAGCAGTTGACGCAGTAGGAGTTGGTGCGCACCGCGTCTAACCGCTCCGCCGGCGCCATCTTCAAAAACTTCCGGCAGTACCGCAGGGCGTGGTGGCGCTCACATATCAGACATTTCCGATATGCCTCCTTCGGGGACTCGGCGTCTGGACAACAAAGCATTCGTGTCCTGTTGCCGATGGTGTTGATTGAGGAGGAGTGGGAAACGAAATTTCTTTCTGCTGCTATGAGGGGGGTAGCACGCAGAGTTTAACGATGGGTCTTGTCAAAATTCCATTTTGAATTTTGATGTCAGCGACTCGGATGTGATTATCCGCCCCCCGATACAGTTTAATGATGCGCCCGAGGCGCCACTCATGGGGAGGAAGGAGCTCGTCTTTGATGACGACGAGCTGGCCTTCAGAGACTTCCGTCTGGGTGTACTTCCATTTCTGTCGCTTATGGAGTTCTTTAAGATACTCCTCCCGCCATCGTCTACTGAATTGGTGATGAAGCACCTTCAGCTTTTGTCAGCGATTGGCGAGTGATAAACCCTCCGCGTTGGGTTCAGGGGGTGCCAGCAACGGGGCTCCGCGGAGAAAGTGACCTGGAGTTAAGGCCTGAAAATCGGCGGGGTCTTGCGACATTGGGGAATGCGGCCGCGAATTGAGGACCGCTTCAATGTGAATGAGGAGGATTGAAAATTCTTCGGAAGTAAACTTGTGAGTGCCGGCGACTTTGGTTAAGTGAAATTTGAAGCTTTTCACTCCAGCTTCCCAAAGACCGCCCATGTGGGGAGCACTAGGGGGAATAAACTTTCACTCGAGACCATGAGTGACATATTTATTTGCGATGTCGACTGACGTTTCTTTCAGAAATCGCACGAGATCTTTACTTATGACACGTTGTGTACCAATAAATGTTCTGCCGTTGTCTGACATTATTTTGCTGGGGAGGCCTCGTCGGCCGACGAATCTTGCGAAAGCAGCTCGAAATGCATCAGTGGTGAGATCTGAGCAGAGTTCGAGGTGAATCGCCTTAGTGGAGAAGCAGACGAAGACGCAGGCTTTGAGAAATGCAGCACGACGGAGAGTGGATGATTTTACTTGAAAGGGGCCAGCAAAATCGACTCCGGTGATGGAGAATGGTAACGAAAATGTACATCGCTCGGGAGGAAGAGCGGCCATAATTTGAGACCGTACGCGCTGCTTATAAATGGTGCAGGTCTTGCATTGAAAAATGCATTTCTTGACCTTGATTTTCAGCCGGGGAATATAATATTCTTGCTGAACCATACGGACCATTAACTGTTTCTCTGCATGCAAGAGGATGCTATGCAGAAAGTTCAAGTACAACGTGCAGAGACGAGAGTTATCAGGAATGATAATTGGGTGTCGCTCATTATAAGTGAGACCTGAGTGCGCGAGGCGACCATTGACCCTAATAAGCCCTTCTTTATCCATGAAAGGATTAAGAGTGAGTAAGGAGCTTTTTAGAGATAACTTTAGAGGAAGAGAGTGCAGCATGTTCATCGGGGAAGTGATGGCATTGCGCGAGAGAGATAAGACGTGTTTTCACCCTCTTTATTTCCAGGTGAGCTAACGCACCAATTGAGATGGGGGCTTTGCGAGCACGTAACCGAGAATTCTGAGGGCTTGAGAGAATTTCGAAAACCTATTGAGTACATCATCGACTTCAAGCGTGTGGAGGCTTTCGATTTTCCGCTTTTTTGGAGCCTGCGTCTGACGAGGCGATTCTTTGGGGCCTTTCGAGCCCTGTCGATGAATCGGAACATGTGACTGAGAATTCTAAGGGCTTGAGAGAATTTCGAAAACCTATTGAGTACATCCTCGACTTCAAGCGTGTGGAGGCTTTCGATTTTCCGCTTTTCTGGAGCCTGCGTCTGACGAGGCGATTCTTTGGGCCATGATTGGGGATCATCTCGGAGCCAACTGGGGCCGTGCCACCATAATGTGTTGGCAATCATATCTTGCGGTTTGCATCCGCGTGTACCGAGATCTGCGGGATTGTCAGAACTGGACACATGACGCCAAGTTGCGTTGCTCACATTATAAAGAATTTGAGTGGTGCGGTTCCCTACATACGTTTTCCAAGTATGGGGTGGTTTCTCGAGCCATGCGAGTACGATGGACGAGTCAGACCAGAGTGTTAGATTATAAGTCTGCAAGCCAAGGTGTGTTCGTACTTGTTTCACCAACTTGGATAGTAGCACGGCGCCGCACAATTCTAGGCGTGGCAAGCTTATTGTCTGCAGAGGAGCGACTTTGCTTTTGGCTGCCAAGAGATGCGACGAAGCGCTTGCATGGTCGGCATGGGTTCGTACATATATGCATGCACAATATGCCTTTTCAGAGGCGTCGCAGAATCCGTGAAGTTGGATTTGAACGCTTGGGAAGAAGTGAACCCAGCGCGGAATTTCGATTTTGTCAATGGATGATAAATTATCGATGAATGCGTTCCACTTGTGAAGTGATTGTAGTTTTACGCACTCATCCCAGTCTGTTCCTTCCAACCAGAGTTGTTGGAGAAGCATTTTCGCTTGAATCAAATGGACGATAGCCACCCTGCCGGGTCAAAAAGTTTCGCGACAGCTGAGAGGATCTGTCTCTTTGTGACCGACATTGAATTGAAGATTGGGTCAAAGGTGTACGAAAAAGAATCTGAAAGGGCATTCCAGCGAATTCCAAGAGTTTTCGTTGAACTCGTGGTTTGGAATCGCAAAAAATCGGAATCTAACAAATTTTCGGGGGGGATTTTCTCGAGGAGTTCCGAGTTGTTGGCAGTGATCTTTTTGAGGGGGGACCCTGCGGAATTGAGAGTTTTAACAAGCTGATCTAAGGAGTTGATAGCCGTGTCAAGATCGTCACTGCCTGAGAGTATGTCATCAACATATGTTTCGTCGAGTATGATTTGAGCCGCAAGGGGCATATGCTAACTGCTGAAGTGTGCGGATGGCCAAGTAAGGGGCACAGTTCACACCAAATGTGACTGTTTTGAGTTTGAAGTCTTCCACCGGTTTATGTGAACACCGACGGAAAAGAATTCGTTGAAAATCTTGGTCATCTTTGTGTACTAGAGTTTGGCGGTACATTTTTTCAATGTCGCCGTTGAAAACGAACTTATAGAGACGCCATCTTAAGAGTAACAGCATAAGATCGTTTTGAAGAGTGGGGCCTTAAGAATTAAGAATTGTCGTAAAACAGCTGTCCGTGTATGGCCTAGGGCCGAACTTTCGGGAAAGCTCTTTTTGAATGGGAGCCTTACGACATACCGACCGTCGGGGTTTCGGAACGTTGTCTCTTTATAGAGTTGTTCACAAAAGCGGTCGTCCTCAGATGTTGTGGGTGAGTCAAGAATTTATTCCTGTTCCCAAAACTTCCTCAGAAGAGTGTCGAGACATTCGGTGTTGATTTCTTTGACTTGCGTCGAAAATGTGGAAATCGATTCTCTAATGGGACCGCTGAGAATCCAACCGAATATTGACTTTTGGGCCAGAAGACTGTCTCCGTAGTTTTGGTGAAGGCCTTCTTGCAGAATTTGCGAGATCTATTCTTGATGGACGGAAACAGTTAGGATCTGCTAACTCGAGTTTGGAGTATTTCATCCAATCGGGCTCTTTTACCGTGAAATTGGGCAAAAAATGTGTGAGTTGGAGGAGGATAATGGCTTGAGCTTCAATTTGAGGGTGGTCGTCAATTTCCCTTGTGGGCAGATTCAAAGTCCTTTGGATTTTGGACGAAATGCATGTCTTTTGAGAGCCGGGATCTATTAGGGTCTATTATGAACTTCTCCTAAGTGAACAATGGACACAATTGCTGTGGGGAGAAGCGTTTTCGCTCTAGTGCTCGAATGATGAGCATGAGTCTGTTCATGACTGCAGGTACAAATGTGTCGATCTTGTGATTGATCTTTTGAAGTGGAGGACTTTCGGCTTGGGGAGGGTTCTTCGTGACCACTCGGCCGAGTTATTGTGGTTTGAGCCACTGCCTTTTGGGGCCGGGGAGTTGGCTTATGCGTTTGACTGCTCGTTTGGCTTTCTTTGGCAGTAAACGCATGAAAAATTACTGGGGCATTCATCACGCAAATGAGAGTATGCCAGGCAGTTTTCACAATAGTTGTTCTCTTTAACAAACTTGACTTTATCGTGCACTGAAAGTGACTTGAATTTTTGGCAAGTTTTGAGTGGGTGGTTCGTCTTGCATAGGTTGCAAGTGAACGACTTGCCTGTTTCCGAATAAAACATTTAAGCCTTGGTTTGCGGTTTGTTGAAAGAGAAGTTCGGTTGCGTAGCCCGAGGGGGTTTGGGCTTATATGCGCTTAACCTTTCCACCACTTCATACCTATATGTGAGGAATGAGTTCATTTGCGACCATGTTGGGAGCTCTTTTCGGGAACTAAGCAATTGCTCCCACAGAGCTATGGTCTCTTCGGGTAATTTCGAAGAACATATGAAGACTAGGATTGGATCCCAGTTGTCTATCGAAACCCCTTCTGAACTCAGAACAGACAAGCAATTGTTTATTATATTTTGAATTTATTGAATGGCAGCGCTATTTTCTGACGTGACAGGAGAAATATTCAACAGCGCCTTGATCTGGTTATCAACTAAGATGCGTCGGTTCTCATACCGAGCTTTGAGTGCATCCCAGGCCAATTCAAAATTTTCATTGCTCAAAGGATATTGTTTGACGATGGCACCCGCTGTGCCCTTCGTCTTGTATCGGAGGTGATACAATTTTTGTGCGGGGGTCAATTTGGAGTGGTTTATATAAACCGCAGTAAACATATCCCTAAAGGAAGGCCATTCTTCATATCCTCCATAAAAAACTTCAGTATCGCAGGCGGGAACTTTTAAGCAGATACCTGAAGAATCGATTTGAGAACTTAAGTCTGCTCGAGGTGCAGAAATCGAAACAGAGGTTGCCCGTTGAGCCTTCAGCAGATCAGTCAATTGAGCTTTGCAGTTCTGAAAGTTTTCACTGCATGCACCATATTTTTGGTCGATTGACTTTTTGTAAGTACTGTATGAGTCAGACAAATACGCATCTTCGTATGTCTGCAGTACAGGCGCCCAGTTTTGCTCAAGCTCTTGGAGTTGAACTTCAATCAGTGATTCTGTTTGGTCCTCGACGGGGATTGACGACCATTTTATACAGAATGTGACGACCCGGTCGGTTTCGAAAATAAACTTTCGAATCGTTAAGTCAATTTTATTTTCTACTTCCGCTTTTGAAGCAGCTCTCGAAGGATTATCGCTATCGTTTCCTGGCATTGTGATGGTTTGAGATTGTCAAGTAAAGAGCAAACCTAATATTTATTTCTTTCAGTGTATTGGAAAAGCACTGAATGCAATGGTTTATGGGAGAAAACCGAAATAAATATTTCTAAGCGAGTTCCAAATAAACTTGAAACTGAAAATTGTTCTCAGTGTATCAAGAGATTAACGGCAGGATTGCGTTGTATGATAACACCTTTGTATGAGAAATCACAAACATTCAGCAAGGGTTGAGGAGAAAAAAAAAATTTTTTTGGAGAAATAAAAAATTTTTAAAAAAAGTGTGTCGGTGGGTTTGAGAACCGCTGAGTGAACTCGTTGAGTGTAAATGAGAATTTAAAAAAAAAAAAGTTTTTGAAACAAATTGTCTGTGGGTTTGGGAACCACTGGCTAAATTTGTTCAGTGCTGAGATACAAACGAGTGGTTCTAAAAATAAATATAGAACCGAAAATTTTTCTCAGTGTATCAGGGATCAACGGCGGGATTGCGTTGTATGATAATATAATAATTTTTATAGTTTTGGGGGGGAACCAAATGGGGTTTTGGTCACTTACTTGGCATCCTTCAGGGGGGGATCGCAAACCGTGTTTTTGATGGAAGTGGGCGCTGCGTGTCCTACTGGGACGTCTATTGTGTCGTCTGGCACGGTGGTGGCTCGATCAGCTGCTGTGATGCTGGGCGCTGCGCTTTCGTTGCTTGTTGTTGTTGTTGTTCTGTGTGTGCACTGTAATGTTTTGCCGCCGTCACTTTTTGTCACCTTTTTTCTTGTTTCACTGCACTGTGGTTTATGTGATTTTCGTGGCTTCGTGGTCACTTTGGTTTTTTTTTGTTGTGATTTTGTGTGAAGCCCTTTTTTTTTTGTTTTTTTGGGTTTGTCGCCGTCACTTTTGTTTCTCACTGTTTATCACTTCACTGTATTTTCTGTTGTGTTGTGTGTAAATTTCATTACACTGTGTTGTATGTGATTTTGTGATTTTCGTAACTTTTTAATTTTCCTGTTCTTTTCTTTTCACAGTGCTTTATGTGATTTTGTAATTTTGATAATAATTTTTTTGTTCACTTTGTACTGTGCACTTTCACCTTTTTTGTTAAATTTGTATAAAATTTTTTTTTGTTCACTATTTTGTTTTGTGAAACTTTTTATTACTATGTGTAATGTGTAATTTTTGTTCACTGTGTGTGTCACTTTTTTCACTTTTGTTCACTTGTAAACTGTGGTTTGTAATTGCTTATTTGTTTGCTTATTATTTTAGTTCGCGGCGCGGGATCGCGATGGCTCGAAGGACCAATGTTTGTTGCACTAGGGGGCGCGGTGATAATCGCGGAGAAAATCAAAGACGGCGGGGTTTTAGATTTTAGGCGCAGCGAGGGCGTTTATTGATGCGATCGCTTGGAATAGTTCTTAATAACTAAACTTATAATATTAGTCTTAAGTCTAAGGGAGTTGGAAAAGGGGAGAACAATTCATTTTCGGACTAGGAAAACAGTGGGTAAAGGATAGAGATAGAACCGATGTTGGTGTGAATGCGTGCGTGTGGGTGTGCGGATGAGTTGCGTACGTGCGTGTGTGTGGGAGGGAACGTGAGCCGCCGACTCAGAGATCAATTAGATTCTCTTCGTCGGCGGTCTCAACACATGTCTGGGTGTACATTTAATGGATCACTCAACCAGCGGTTGTTATAGTTACCTATAACAACTTGTATCCTCATTTCTCTTGAAAGACTTGGGTCATCAATGCTTGTTAGTTTCTCCAACAAGGTTGAGTGAAGTCTTTCAATATCTGCGTTTCCTGTGTGGTTGTTTGGCTTAGTTAGGTGGACTTCAACGTTTTCTATATTGAGAAACTCGATCAATTGTTCCGCTCGAAATTCGTTATCCATTATCATTTTTTTTGGTTTACCAAATTTTGCAAAATGCTCAAATATGATGGCTTTCTTTGCTCTAAAATTTCTGCCAGTAAGTATGCCGCTGCTAATTTTGTTAGTTTGTCTATTACTGTGACAAATGACTGTTTTGTGAAATGAAAAATATCTACATGTACTACTTCGTTTTGATCTGTAGGTGTTTCTGTTAGCTTAAACTTCGGCTTTAGCGGTTTCCTGTCATACTTAATTTGTTGGCATTTTTCCCAATTATTGATTATAAGCTGTATGTGTTCCTTAAATTTTGGATAATATATTTTGTCCTTTAAGGGAGTGTTCCCGGGTAGAAGTTTGAAAAAATCGATTTTTTTTTTTGGGCGTTTTATTGTACCTTATACTATACTTATACTATCACCCCCCAAAGTCGTTTTTCAATCCGCAAACTCAGTACCCACTTTTTTGCATGTTAATTGAAGTAATCTCAGCTCTTTTTGCTCCGCTGATACATTGCGCATGATACTTTAAACGCGTTTTTCTCGAAACCACATTTTTTGTACTGGCCGATAACTTTTCTCAGCTACTATGAGAGGTATCGACTTGAAATTTTGGGAAAATGTTCTAGATAGTTTTCATTGGATGCTAAACCAAAGTTTTCATCAAAAAATTATTGTTAAATATATTTTCAAGCACTCTAAAGGTAAAAAAAGGTGGCAAAACTGGACAATTTTTTTTCATATGGCCGCCATTTTGTTTCTAATCAACATTTTGACTAAAACTGTGGTTTAGCATCCGCGGAATTTATTGCAGATTAATAATTGCATACCCATTTCTGTTTCACATTACTGGTTCCCGAAATTTCTTATCGGCCAGCAGTGAAAATCAGCGTGACAAGGTCACATTGACCACTGAAAATGTGTACTTAGAAAATAAAATTTTTTGACACAAATATGAGTTTCTGTTCTCCAAATAATAAGGAACAACAAGCAAAAAACCAGAATATTGCATGTTGCCTTGTAGCTCCAAAATAATTTTTTGAAAAACAGCCTAAAATCGGCATTCTAGACGGGAACACTCCCTTAAACTATTATATGTTTAATTTAGGCCACTGTGCAATGCCTCGTTATTGTGATATAATGCAATTTGTTTGTGGAGTTCTTCTTCTACTTCTATTTCTGACGCTCTCTTTGTGCATTTTATAAATTGCAACGTCTTGTCTCCAGCAAACATTGATATTACCCAACAAACACTGAACAAAAAATCTCAAACCTTTGAGAAACCCTTTGATATCAAATTGTTTTCCAGCATTATTACAAATTGAAAATGAATATTTTCTCAAACATTTCTCAAATGCTTGCTATCAACTTGAGTACGACTTGAGAAGAGTTGAGAAAAAATCTACATTTACCACGTTTGATAATTTTGTAATTCTCAATTTGCTAATCATTTGAAAATAAAGGCTTTTTCAAATTGATATTCACTATTGCCAACAATTTGAGATTAATTACATTCTCAAGTCAATTTTCAGTAATGGTGCGGCAGCACGAATTTTCGAAAACGTCAAAGTGGCAGCAATGTTTTGTAAAACATATGATTTGCTAATTTTGCGCGTTTCGTGGTTTTTGGAAAAGTGAAAAGTGAAAATTGAATTTCAAGAAAATTTGCAGTGCAGTGCTTGACGAAAAGGAAAAGCGAAAGGCCAAAGGAAAAGCGAAAAAAGGAAGTGAAAATAAGAAGGGAAGTATGAGTGCGTCGAATTAAAAGTGAGGTAAAGCAGATCATAGATCTGCTATCAAGGCGCCCGGAAAGTAGCTTGCCGGCGTGCCTTGAACATTCTGTGGATGATGCCTTGGTAACAGGCCCTTCTACATCGAGTGCGGTTGATTCCAGTGGTAGTGTTGAAAATGACGATTCCGATTATTCGGAATCTGAATTAGAAAATGACGAACTTAGAACTATAAATTTTAAGTGTTACTTTATTTCTTTAATAGGTTGCCGAACTGCAGGCTATAATATGCGGTAACCAAACCAAATTTATAAAAACTGCATGGAGGAAATTGATGACAGATGCTGCAGCGAAGCACTATTGCTGGCAAGGCACGAAGGACAAAACTGCAGTTAGAGCGCTCAGCACAACCGCAGCAATAAAACGTAATTTTCTGCAAATACTTTTATTTTAAATTTTACTACTAATATATTATTTTATTTTAGAAGCCACCAGTAAAAAATTCTCCGCTGCAGCATCTGAGCCAGAATTCGAAAGGGCAACTATGGCGTTTTTCCAGCATGCAAATGCACGGCTGCAGAAAAGAGAGAATTACAAAGCGAACAACTGATTTTTAAAGATTTATTTTTTATTTAATTTTTAGCTAAGTTGGAAATTTAAGCTTTCTTTTCTTCATGCATATTTTATAAATTTGGTTTGGTTACCGCATATTATAGCCTACAGTTTGACAACCTATTAAAGAAATGTATTAACACTTTAAATATTTAGTTCATATAGTTCTGCAGCACTCGTTTCAGTAAATTTTGTGTTACTTGAAGCTCTATAACTTACTACAATGTACATATGCATTTAAGTAACTTAAAAGAAATATTATTTGCGAGCACATTTTTTTTCCAAATTACACAGGGCAACAAATTTCGACTTTTGGTCGGCTTTTCTGGGTTTGACATCAGTTCTAGGGTAATTAAGGAGAGCTGATTTCGAATCCGCAAACCGTTTTTAAAACTTAGTTTCCGTTTTCGCAAAAAATGGGCGTGTCACTTTTTCGGATTTTCCCTGACTTTTTTCACGTTTTCAATTGTAATTTCTAAACCAATAGACCGGTTGATATGATTTTCACTTTTTGTCATTTACAACACCTCACGGCTTCTTTTCCAATGTATTTTATTTGTATAAGTTTTAAAAATCCGCGGCAATTGGACCTCAAAGTCGGAAAATATGGAATTTCAAGGCGTTTTCTTAGATGGTCAAAAACCTACACATTTTTTGTAAATCAATTAACGAGTTAGGTGTATAATGAAAGCCGACACATCAAGCAATACAACACAGCCAAATTATTTGGCGGAATACACATTCGCATCGAAATAATAGCAAAAATGTACCATAGTCATTTTCATCTTTTTTGATACTTCTTCCTTAAAAAATTAGGGGCCTCAAAATATGCTTTTTTATATGTTCCATTTATAGTCTGAAATACAAGCAAAAAACAAAAATATTTTGAATTGCTCGAAACAAAAAAAAAATTAAAAACTTTGCATATTTTGAGGCTCTTATTTTTTTAAGGAATAAGTATGAAAAAACATTAAAATGACTATGGTACATTCTTGCTATTATTTCGATGAGAATGGAAACCACACCAAATAATTTGGCTGTGTTGTATTATTTGATGTTTCCGCTTTTATTCAACACCTAACTCGTTAATTGATTTACGAAAAATGTGCATGATTTTCAACATTAAATAAAACGCCATGAAATTCCATATTTTCCGACTTTGAGGTCCAATTGCCGCGGATTTTTAAAACTTATACAAATAAATTACATTGGAAAAGAAGCCGTGAGGTGTTGTAAATGACACAAAGTGAAAATCATATCAACCGGTCTATTGGTTTAGAAATTACAATTGAAAACGTGAAAAAAGTCAGGGAAAATCCGAAAAAGTGACACGCCCATTTTTTGCGAAAACGGAAACTAAGTTTTAAAAACGGTTCGCGGATTCGAAATCAGCGCTCCCTAATTACCCTAGAACTGATGTCAAACCCAGAAAAGCCATTTTGCTGTTGATCAGTGTTATCAATCTTTTTGTTTAAATTTTCGAGACTGCGTATGTTGAATCAAATGAAAATTTTTATGTTTTGTTTGCCTTAGATAATAATAAATGAATGTTTTTTAATAAATGAAATGTTAATGCAATGAAATGTGAATTAAATAATTTAAATGTACCTTAGTAAAACTATAAAAATATTATTCATATATATTTGTCTATTCTGTATTTTTATTTCATGCGAGTGGCAACGCCAATCTATACAAGAGGCCATCCATCCGTTCCGCTCGTTTGAGATACATTTGAGAATTTTAAATTCTCAATTTGAGAATAAAGGCAAATTTACATATTAAAAATGTGCCTTTTAAGTTGAGAATGCCACAACAGTATTTTTGAGATCAAGTTGAGAACAAAGGTTTGAGATTTGAGAAAGCAATTTGATTCAAATGTACCTCAATTTGAGATTAGTCATTAATGTTTGTTGGGTATGATTTCTTTTACTCTATTGTACTCCCCTTCTGAAACTTCTGAGAAGATGCCAACTTTTCCTTTTTTTATATATCTTCTGATAATATTCTTATTCACAGATTCCTCTTCCCTTGGGTTGATTTCCAGTATTCTTCTGTTGAAGAGTGTTTGCATCTCAGCCCCTGGGCTGCATGCCAATATTATTTGGGTTTTATACTTATTTACGATTTCCTCCTTAATGCTGAAATGTTCTAACAACTCTTCTTCAGCGGAATGGATAGTGTCCGACATTTCTAGGTTTGATTGATTGTCATTCGTTTATTTTTGGTGAGTTTTCGATGCGACTTAAAAAGTCCGCTACTACATTGTCTTTTCCTTGTAGATATTCTATTTCGTAATTATATTCTTGTAATTACAAAAGCCATCTTTGGTGTCTTTGTGAGAATTCCTTTCCTTTATATTTATTGTTTAAGTACTTTATCGGGCAGTGGTCTGTGATAATTTTGAATTTTTTTCCTTAGATATATGGCCTGAAGTATGTCACTGCGTACATTATTGCCAGAAATTCTTTATCGGTAGTGGCGTATTTTTGTTCGTGATTATTCTATGTTCTTGATATAAAGCATACCGGGTGTCCCTCTTGCGATAGTACAGCTCCAATGGCATAATCACTAAAATCTGTTGTTATTGTAAATAGTAAATAGTCTAAACTCTAGGCGAACCTATCTTGCATGCTCCTTCATTGTTGGGTTATTAAACGGGTCTATAGATTGCCCGACCCTTTTGAGTAAAGTGGCTTTTAATGTTCCTTCTACGTCAGCTTTTTCAGGTCAAACTATGCTAGGAATACGCATCTGGCTAGAGCCCTCGCGGAACTGAATAGTGTCACCGACCTCGATGTACCGCTTCCCAAAGGGACATTGTTAAATTTGTTATTGAATAGGTTAAGTTGAAGCTCTTTTCCTCATTTGTGTGATCTTTTTATTTTATTTTTTTCCTATAGTCAGTAAGTTCTGTATGTTCATTGGCTTATTAAATAAATAAATGTTTTATCACAGTCTGTATATCGCGAAATGCGGTGTGATGATATTAGTGCTTTCAAATTTTCAAAACTAGCAATATATTCTGGATCATTTATATTTACTTTGCACCACTTTTTCAGATATTTGATCATTGAGTATGCAATTTTTGGGGCAGCCGCCGTGGCTCAGTTGGTTAGTGCGTTGGACCGCGAGTCGAAGGCAGCAAACCGCAGGTTCAAATACTGCCCGTAATAACACCTAACAAAAAAAAATAACGGGAAAATTCGTTTTCTCTTTCGGTGGCTGTCCTCTCAGCTGGAAATGGCAAACCTCTGAGAGTAAAAACTGCCTATGATAAAGCTCCCAACCTGCCGTTCGGAACCGGCATAAAAACTGTAGGTCCTTTCTACCCGCGTACAAATTCACACGCACAACACGGGTGGTTGCGGGAAGCTAGGCCTTAGTCTCGCGTAAGCGGGCTGTCGTGCCAGTCAATTATTATTTTATTATTATGCAATTTTTGAGTAATTTTTTATACATTTCCTGTAATACCCTGTAGGTCCTAGGAATCCCTTTATGTGTCTTTCTGTTTTGGGAATGCCAAAGTTTTGTATTGTCGTTATTTTGTCTGGATTTCGTTTTAATCCTCCTTCTGTTATGACGTTTCCTAAGAACATACAGTGGTGTCTGGATATAGTGAACTAATTATTGCAAGGCCTGTTCACTGTATTGAGGTTGGTCACTATATCAAGGTTAACATTTTTGGTCAAAAACTCGTTTATTTCCTCAAAATACACTTTTTGTTTTTTGCTTGAAAATCGTTTCCTATATTTAGAGGCTCGATGTCAAAATTTGGATGTTCACTATATCGAGGAGTTCACTATATAGGGGTTCACTATACGCACACACGCTTGTAGTTTCTTTCTTTAAGAAACTACGTTTGTTTGATTGTAACTTGAGATTATGTTCCTGTAGTCTTGAAAAAATTGTTTCTAAGGAATGTATATGTTCTTCTAGTGACGTGGAGAATATTAATATGTCATCTAGGTAGACCACACATATTTTATTAATATACTAGCTGACCCGGCGAACTTCGTCCCGCACGACATTTGTTGTTTTTTTATAATGAAATACGCGAGATGGCGAATCAATGGCGATGTGGCAAATGGCAAATTGACGAAGAAAACCAACTAAAGGAAGAGGAGGGAGCTACTGATTAACGCAATCGAGGCCCGTAAATAAGCAATGGTGCTGCTAAGTTTCAGTAAAGCAATGGATAGCGCTTGAACCATGTTTAAGTTATATTGGCAGGGCCACGATCCCTTATTCAATACCCGCACAATGCCCTCTGTCGAAGGAGAAAATGGTAGGTTCGTACTAAGTGTCATTACTGAGCGACTTATAGTTCAGCGAAATATTTGGGTCACAACAAATGTGCCACGCCCCTCGTCCAACGCTTATAAAAACTTACCAGTAGAATGACCCATCTATGGGACGACGGGGCACTAAATTTCAGTGTTGTACGACTTACAACTTCAAAGATATTCTCTATTAAAAAATTTGGCTTGTATGGGCAGTGCCACGCCCTCTTGTTTAATACCTTCATCATTCCCTCTGTCGAAAGAGAAAATGGTAGGTTCGTACTTAGTTTCATTGTTGTGCGACTTACCTATAATTCAGCAAAATGTTTGGGTCACAAAAAATGTGCCACGCCCCTTGTCCAACGCCCATCAAATATTACCAGTAGAATGACTCATCTATGGAACGACACTATACTAAATTTCAGTGTTGTACGACTAACAGTTTCAAAGATATTCTCTATTAAAGATTTGGCTTGTATCGGTGGTGCCACGCCCCCTTGTTCAATACCGGCACCATTCCCTTTGTCGAAAGATATAAATAAATGGTAGGTTCGTACTTAGTTTCATTGCTGTGCGACTTATAGTTCAGCGAAATATTTGGGTCACAAAAATTGTACCACGCCCCTTGTCCAACGCCTAACAAAATTTAACAGTAGAATGACACTTCTGTGGGAGGATGTCATACTAAATTTCAATGCTGTGCAACTTACAATTCCGAAGCTATTCCATATAAAAGATTTGAGTTGTATGGGCGAAGCCACGCCTTCTTGTTAAATACCCGCCTCATTCCCTCTGCCCAAAGATATGACTAAATGGTAGGTTCAAACCAAGTTTCTTTGATATACGACTTACAGTTTTGCTGAAATATTGGGTCATAAAAAATGTGCCACTCCCCTTATCCAACGCCCATACAATTTTAACAATAGAATGACACATCTATGAGACGACGGTACACCAATTTTCAATGCTGTGCGGCTTACAATTCCGAAGCTATTCCATTTAAAAGAATTTAGTTGTATGGGCGGTGCCACACCCCCTTGTTCAATACCCACCCCATTCCCTCTATCGAAGGACATGATTGAATAGTAAGTTTGTACCAAATTTAATTGATGTGAGACTTATGGTTCCCAAGTTATTGTCTAAAAATGTATTCTTGTGGTGCCACGCCCCGTTTTCCCGACTTTTATTTTTTCCTAAACCTTCACGTAACAATTTCAAACAAACCCTCCGAAGGAAGTATCCAAGTTGGTCCAGTCGTTTCCAAGTTTTAAGCATACATAACGAAAATTGGAAAAATAATTTTCTTTCATCATTGCAAAAATGCTTAAAATTTCAGAGAAAAATAGTTGGCTGGCAATGCTGTTCGCCGAAAGAAAAAGAAAAAAAGCTCTAAAATTCAACACTCGAGTTGAAAAGCTGTTTTCTGTCTGTTTTTTCTTTGCCTTTTGTCTGTTTTGTTTACATTCGGCGAACAGCATTGCCAGCCAATTCTTTTTCTCTGAAATTTTAAGCATTTTTGCAATGATGAAAAAAATTATTTTTCCAATATACGGACAACCAAAGGAATCATTCGTCGACCTATACAGAAACTCGCTATTTTGCCTTCTTGAAAGAGACCTTTCCATGGGGGCGGGATGTTCGGTCACCGAATGCACGATAACGTTTGAAATGTAAATTGCTATAGACACACCCTAACGTTTGAATGTAATTTGCTATACATACACTCTAATGTTTACCTCTAAATTTATCAGTGTTTCTCTACTATATTATGCATGTTTTATACATATAAACCTTCCTCTTGAATCACTCTATCCATTAAAAAAAAGCTTAAGAAACCGTTGCGTAGTTTTAAAGATTTAAGCATACATAGGGACAGACAGCGGCAGCGACTTTGCTTTATACTATGTAATGATGATGATTCTCTTAGAATCTCATTCATTAAAATCTGAAAAGTGGCTGGGGCATTCTTTAGCCGGAAAGGCATTCTGACATACTCGTACAGACCTGCCGGAGTAACAAATGCTGTATTTTCGATATCCCTTTTTGCCATTAGAATTTGATGGCATCCCTTAGCTAAATCTAGGGTGCTAAAGTATTGAGCTTTGCCTAGCTTGTCTAATATTCCGCCTATGTTCCTGTAATCAACCACTAATCGATATTTATTTATACCAGAACCATCTGATTTCTTCGGCACAGTCATTATTGGTGAACTGTATCTACTTCGTCTTTTCGTATTATACCTTTTTTCCAATTCTTCAATGTGTTTTCTTGCCTCTTCCTCATGTTTAGGGGGCATTCTGTAAATCCGCGAATTGATTTATTGATCAGTTGTTCCTTTAATTTCATGTACCACAGAATTCGTATTTGTCAGGTTATCCCCTTCTTTATAAATTAGCTTCTCGTATTTGTTTAATAGTCTACAGATTCTTGTCCTTACCTCTAGGTTTAGGTGATCGAGTTGAATGTTACTAACTTCACTTTTTTCCAACGAAAAAACTTGTTCCTGCAAAGTTTTCGTGTAGAATGGAAGTTTGGCACCATTTCTTTATTTTCAATGTCAATTACTTTTACCTTTTTGAAAATAAAGTCGTTCCCTTATCAAAGTCTAATGTCAACCATTTTATGCAGGCATTTGCTGGGAAATTGAATTCAGACGGACAAGGGGTTTTAACTTTTTTGTTTGGTTTAGTTGTATTACCATTTATAGTACTTATAATGGTATTATTATTTTCTACGACAGGTAATTTATATTTCTCGAAACTTTTTTCCTTCATTATACTTATGGTTGACCCTGGGTGCACCAATGTACACCACTTTTTTTTAAACAATGTGAGAGTGATTAAAATCTTTCTTGTATCGTCCGAGGCTAATTTACAAAAAAAATCTTGGTTATCGTTAATATTGTTAGCTTCCTCGGTCTGATTCATAGTGTCTACCTCCATGGGTATAGCACTTTGTGTCGTGTGATTCGATCTAAAATTGCTTGAACCCTGTCTGTTGAATCTTGCAACGGCACCACAAGATAACCAACATCTGGTTGCACTTAACAAGTGGTGACCGCTGCAAGAATTCAAGCAACAGGCACGATAAGAGCGTGTGGCCAGCATGTGGTGTTGGTATGCTCTTATCGTGCTGTATATTTAGGCTGCCATGCACTTTGGGTCATGCTACCTACGTGCATGTGCAGGCAAAACGTTAGGATAAGAAATATTGAAGTAGTGTAAATATTGTAGGTAGCATTTAGGACATAAGGAATATTATAAATAAAGGCTCCGGGCGACCGGAGCGTTAGTCTAGTTTTCAAAGTTGAAGTGAAGTGGTTTTAGTTTCAAGTGGAAGAACTCAGCGTCCAGCGACCAGCCCCCTGCAGCAATAAACACTGTCTATAGTTGTTGTTGTTACCGTTAAAGTTCCTATTTCTACCATTGCTTTGATGAGTAACTCCACTGTTGATTGTTACTGTTGAAATTCCTATTTCTAAAATTGCTTTGAAAGGTAACACCACTTTGATGATTGTTATTGTTGAAATTTCTATTTCTAGTATTACTTTGGTAATTGGCACCACTCTGTTGATTGTTACTGTTGGAATTTCTATTTCTACCCAGTTGGCTATTGTAGCCTTGCGACAAATTATTTTGATTTCTATCTGTTTTTACGAGGTATAGATAACCATGCCATCTCTTTTTGGCTGAAAAGAAGGATAAATCCACTAGGTTGGACAATTTCGCGGGATATCGAATTGGAAAAAAAGCCTTAAAAAAAGGAAATACAAAAATTAAAAATGTTCTGAAAAACAATACATATTTTATTTATCCATATCAACTAGCATTGCTAGTTGTCGGCCTCGATAGCTCAGCGGGTAGCGCGCTGGCTTCTCATACCGAGCGCCCCGGGTTCGATTCCTGGCTTGGGCTGGAAAAAACACTCATCTACTTCTATCGCTATCCACATGAAGGGAATGAGAATTACAAGAATCGCACAAGTGCGCTCTTGGCAGGCAAAGGCAAAACATCCAAGTGTGAAAGAAAAACTGCCAATCGCCGTTCGGATTTGGCGTTAAACTGTAGGTCCCCTCCCCTCCCTTTCCCCATCCGTTTGAAATGTGTGTTGTATCACATGTTGAAAAAAACAGTGTTGCATACGCATTTCAAACGGGTGGGATCTGTGGTATCACAACGGGCCCGTTAAGAGGCCTAAGTGTGCCTCATACAGAGGCAGCCACCGCAACCTAACCTAACCTAACTAGCATTGCTACAACTTCATCGTTGTCGTCGTCGTCATCATCGTCTTCAAAGTCAATCGCACACGCATTGGCATCACATATGGTGGAATATTTCCGGGTCGCACAATCCGATAACTTAAAACTGTGGTTAGTGTTGATGGTGTGTGATATGTCGAACGATGTCTGGATTACCATGTCAAAAAACAGTGTTGCCACGCCGCTGACCCCCCATCTGTTTTGTAAAGCCAAAGCCGCCTTCTGTATCTCTGTCAGCATATGAAAGTGGTTGACAGTCGGCGCTAAGATGGTGACAACACTCAAAAGTTGTGAAGAGCCATCTCTTTGTCATTTGTTTTTCAACAATATACGTTGGGAATTTTGTATGAGAAAAGAAGGATTTATATAGAAAAAAAGGATTTAGAAAATTTTCGCGGGATTGGTTTTTAGAAGCTGAAAAAAAGGAGTAGGTCCTAGGAATCCCTTTATGTGTCTTTCTGTTTTGGGAATGCCAAAGTTTTGTATTGTCGTTATTTTGTCTGGATTTCGTTTTAATCCTCCTTCTGTTTTGACGTGTCCTAAGAACATACAGTGGTGTCTGGATATATACTCTTCTGAGTGAGCTCGTCAAGTACGGTCGTGTTTCGCCTTCGCTAATCATTATGGTCAATTGTGCAAAGTGCACGCTGCACTGCTCTTCTACGGACTCGGTGCCGTGTGGCACCTGTTTGTCAAAGTGGCATTTCAAATGTGCCAAGATCAGCGATTTAGCCGAGTTACTAAAAACTAAACGCAATTTAATTTTCGGATGTGATTCCTACATCTCCGCTCCTCGCCCAACTTGTCTTTCCATTGTGCCGTTATTGCTGGGCAAGTTGAGTGAATTACAAGGCCTCTGCGATTCTCTCATAAAGGTGCACTCTGAGCACTTGAGTGTGGACAAACCGACATCGGGCTCATCGACGACCTCGAAGGCCGACCCAGTTGTCACTCGCGCCCGCGCTAAAGCGACTGATTCCCGTACGCTCATGCCTAAGGTGCCTTCTTGCTCACCGCTGCCAACAAAAGTCGCAAGTAAATCGTTGCGCTCTCAATCGCCTTCTATCATTGTTCCTGCTGTTGCTTCACATGCTGCTTCGTCGCTCCGCCTGCAGAGTTCTGCACAGACTTCGTCTGTGAATGCTGCTGTTGCTGATTACGCAGCGTCTCCGTCCGTCTACGCACCGCTTGCTGTTTGCACGAATTCTTCGCCTGTTGCTGTACTTGTATCTGCGCCGCCTGATGCTGAGGAGTGCACGCCGCCTGCTGCTGCTGAGGCGTCGCTGCCTGCTTCGTCTTCTACTAGTGCGCAGCTCGCCATGGGTTGCTCTGCGCCGGGCGCTGTCTTTGCTTGTACAGATGCGGCACCCGCCGTTGTGGATCTTACGTCGACTACCGTCTGTGCGACTGCGCGGCTCACCGATGTTGATGACCTACGCTGCTCGAAACCGTCGTGCTCTTCGTATGATGCCCTGCCTGCTGCTAATGCTCATTCGCCCGCTGCTGGACCTCCCGCTAGTGAGTGGTTCACTGTCGGTGTCAACAAACGCTCCAAGTCGAAAGTTGTGGTTGTCGGCTCGAAGGTGAACTCGGGTCTAGACGTCGCTGTGAGTAAAAAATGGTTGCATCTATCATCCTTCCGACCTGTGGTATCAGAGGCGGACCTTCTGAACTATATCGCTAACAGTGCCGGCATCGATAAGCATATTGCGTGCTTTACGCTTATCAAGAAAGGAGCTTTGACTGATACACTCAAACGAGTTAATTTCAAAGTTGGAGTCTCGGCTTCTGTTTATGAGAAGCTTCTCATTCCTTCCGTCTGGCCAGCTGAAGTCAAAGTGCGGCCATTTCGTTTTTTTCAAAAGCCCGCCCAGCTGCCAACGGGCGTATAACCGCCGCCCGGGCTATCTCTGCTAATAATAAGTGCCTTAAAATATATTTTCAAAATGTTTCTGGTCTTCGTACTAAATTGCAAAATTTTCGTGCAGTTAGGTCGCATTTAGAATATGATGCTTTTGTTTTGATTGAGACTTGGCTGAATCCAGACTTTTTCAGTGAAGAATTTTTTGACCCGAATCTGTACACTGTTTTTCGCAAAGACAGAGACGCTGCCAAAACTGGCTGTGTGAGAGGGGGCGGTGTACTAATTGCAGTTCGGCGTACTCTCCGCGCGTCACTATGTGCACTTCAAAATGATGACTCGCTTCTCGACCAGCTATGCTTAAAGGTTACGGGCTCTTCTGGCTCTTTGCTTTTGTGCGTCTCTTACATACCGCCTAATAGCAATGAATATCTGTACAAGGCTCATGTTGATAATATTCATGAACTATACCTAAGATCTAAAGGTGACAATAATCTCTGCGTTCTAGGTGACTTCAACTTAAGCAAAGTTACCTGGTCTTTTATAGCAGATGACTCTTTTCTTACGCCCTGCAATGTTAGTAGTGCTATTGAAATCTATGTAATCGACTCCCTTCTGAGCCTTGATCTACAACAAATCAATGGTGTTGTCAATAAACTTAACCGTATCTTAGATCTTGTATTTATTAATAATAATTTGAACTTTTCGCTGTCGGAATGTACTTTCCCAATCTCTCCATCGGGCTTGCATCATGTCGCTTTAGTAATTTCACTCGAATTTTATGAGTTTCGTTCCGATACCTCAGTTAGCCAATCTCTTGGTTATAACTTTAACTTGTGCAACTTTAATCTCCTTGACCTACTCTTCTCGGAAATCAATTGGGATCTCTTACTTTCTTCCACTGACGTTTCTAATTGTTTCAATGAATTTAAATTAAAAATTGCGGATATTTGTCGGACAAACATTCCCTTGCTCTCTAAGAAAGTGCATAAACTTCCATGGTTCACTCCTCGTTTAAAAAGATTGAAAAATTTGCGGAATAAGTTCCACAAAAAGTTTAAAACCACGGGTTCATACTCTCACAATCAAAAATTTTTATTTTATAAGAGTGAGTTCAATACTCTTAATAGCCGTCTTTACAGGAATTACATCTCAAATTTCGAGGCGAACATCAAGTCTAACCCTAAAGCTTTTTGGCGATTTATTAAATCCAAAAAAGTGAACTCCAGTATTCCCTCTGCACTGTCCTACAACGGCACTACTGCAAACTCTTCCCTTGAAGCAGCTAATCTTTTTGCTCAATTCTTTAAATCTAACTTCCTCCCTGTAGATCCACTCCAATCCGGAGCGCCGATTTATGCTCGAGATACTTTTCTTGACTTTGCTTTGACCTTAAGTACAGTGGATGTGCTGCGTGGTATTTCTTCACTAAAGGCCTCCTCTCAAACAGATGTGGATGGCCTGTCTGTCCTTCTGCTAAAAAAGTGCTCCTTGTCGCTGGCTTATCCTTTGAAATGCTTGTTTAATAAATCCCTTTCTACGGGTGTTTTTATTAACGCGTGGAAGGTCGCATTTATCACGCCAATTTTTAAATCTGGGAATAAGAATGATGTTAATAACTACAGGCTTATCTCCAAATTGTCAAGTATATCTAAACTGTTTGAATGCATTGTTAAGGAGAAGGGATATTTCGCAGTTAAAAGTCTGATTTGTCTCAATCAGCATGGCTTTGTTCCTGGTCGCTCGACCGTTTCTAATCTCGCGACCTTTGCGCAAGACTGTATCTCCGCCTTTAACGCCGGACTTCAAGTTGATTCCGTTTACACGGATTTCTCAAAGGCATTTGACAGGGTATCGCATCGGATTTTGGTTCTTAAGCTAGCCCAGTTTGGGTTCCACTCCATCTTCCTCGAATGGATCCGATCTTATCTTAGCAATAGGCAATGCATTGTTGCTGTTGATGGCTTTCACTCTGAGCCATTCACTGCTACTTCCGGGGTTCCCCAGGGCAGCATCCTTGGTCCTCTGTTCTTTGTACTCTTTATCAATGATATTAGTAGCTGGTTTTCCAACAGTAAGTTCCTGCTTTATGCGGATGATCTAAAAATTTACACTGCTGTCCGCAGTCCTTGCGATGCTGACAATCTACAGTCTGATTTGGACAACGTCAACCTGTGGTGCAATAGAAACCAGCTCTCATTAAACCTAAAAAAGTGCTCCTATATGACGTTTTGTAAATCGTCAGCTTTTATCCAGTACTCATATCATATTGCTAGTACGCCTCTCGAGAGGCTAAGTGTCTTCACAGACCTTGGTGTAATCTTTGACCCCAAGTTGTCGTTTGTTAATCATGTAAACTTCATTATCTCTAAATCCTATTCTTTGCTAGCATTTGTCCGTCGTAATAGTTTCGAATTTTCTGATCCATACACACTCAAGCTCCTGTACACTTCTTTTGTTAGATCTCGTCTAGAGTATGCGTCTTTTGTCTGGAATCCATATTATTCTTCTCATTGTAATCGTATTGAACGAATTCAAAAAAACTTTTTGAATTTTGGCCTTCGCTCTCTAAAGTTTTCCAATCCCATTCCTCCGTATCTATCACGTTGCTCTCTCATAAACCTTAAATCTCTTGAGAGTAGAAGAACTATCCTCTCTTTGGCGTTCGTCCATGAGGTTATTAGTGGTACTGTTGATTGTCCTTACCTCCTGAGTTTAATTAACTTCAATGTTCCTTCTCGTGTCCTCCGTCTTTACGACTTATTTGTCATATCTCCCTGCAGGTCTAATTACGCCTTGAATGTCCCTTTGGTGAGAGCGCTTTCCGAATTTAACAAGATCTGTGGTTCTCTTAACCTCGATCTTTCGATCTCCAAACAAGAATTAAAATCACGTCTGAATTGCTTTTATAAATAATGTCATTCTTATTGTTATTCTATGCTTAAGTTCTATTCCTATTGTTATTCTATTTTTAAGTTCTTATACATATTGTTGTTTGCCTAGTCTGTAAGTTCATTTACTGTAGACTTGAAATAAATGAAAAAAAATAAACTAAACAAATCTCCATTCCTCTTCCACCCAAAAATTATTGCAAGGCCTGTTCACTGTATTGAGGTTGGTCACTATATCAAGGTTAACATTTTTGGTCAAAAACTCGTTTATTTCCTCAAAATACACTTTTTGTTTTTTGCTTGAAAATTGTTTCCTATATTTAGAGGCTCGATGTCAAAATTTGGATGTTCACTATATCGAGGAGTTCACTATATAGGGGTTCACTATACGCACACACGCTTGTAGTTTCTTTCTTTAAGAAACTACGTTTGTTTGATTGTAACTTGAGATTATGTTCCTGTAGTCTTGAAAAAATTGTTTCTAAGGAATGTATATGTTCTTCTAGTGACGTGGAGAATATTAATATGTCATCTAGGTAGACCACACATATTTTATTAATATATTCTCTTAGAATCTCATTCATTAAAATCTGAAAAGTGGCTGGGGCATTCTTTAGCCCGAAAGGCATACATACTCGTACAGACCTGCCGGAGTAACAAATGCTGTATTTTCGATATCCCTTTTTGCCATTAGAATTTGATGGTATCCCTTAGCTAAATCTAGGGTGCTAAAGTATTGAGCTTTGCCTAGCTTGTCTAATATTCCGCCTATGTTCCTGTAATCAACCACTAATCGATATTTATTTATACCAGAACCATCTGATTTCTTCGGCACAGTTATTATTGGTGAACTGTATCTACTTCGACTTTTTCGACTTTGCTTTTCCAATTCTTCAATTTGTTTTCTTGCCTCTTCCTCATGTTTAGGGGGCATTCTGTAAATGGTCCTTGCTTGGTTGGAAAAACCACCTTGCACATGGAAAACCTATGTTGCCAACCGCACGACCGAAATACGTCAAAATGTGCACAACGCTCCCTGGCGACATGTCCCAAGCGCTGAAAATCCCGCGGACTTAGGAACGCGCGGATGCAAGCCGCAAGATCTCAAAGATCACACTCTGTGGTGGAATGGCCCCAAATGGTTGCAGCAAGCTTCCGATGCTTGGCCCAAAGGTCACTCTCGCAAAGTTCCAATCCTCTCCCTTCCAGTCCCCTATGTATTTATGTCCCACTTTCCAAATCCACCGGCTCCGGCCGTTTGTGTCGTCAATTGTTTCTCAGATTGTCATTCGTGTATTAAACGCAGAATAAAGCGCACGCAATTCCGCAAAACCCCCGCGTCTGTTTATTTACTTTTCGCTCCGCCGACGGCTCCAAGAGTTCTGTTCACCGCGAATTGATTTATTGATCAGTTGTTGTTTTAATTTCATGTACCACAGAATTCGTATTTGTCAGGTTATCTCCTTCTTTATAAATTAGCTTCTCGTATTTGTTTAATAGTCTACAGATTCTTGTCCTTCCCTCTAGGTTTAGGTGATCGAGTTGAATGTTACTAACTTCACTTTTTTCTAACGAAAAAACTTGTTCCTGCAAAGTTTTCGTGTAGAATGGAAGTTTGACACCATTTTTCAACCCCATTTCTTTATTTTCAATGTCAATTACTTGTACCTTTTTGAATATAAAGTCGTTCCCTTATCAAAGTCTAATGTCAACCATTTTATGCAGGCATTTGCTGGGAAATTGAATTCAGACGGACAAGAGGTTTTAACTTTTTTGTTTGGTTTAGTTATATTACCATTTATAGTACTTATAATGGTATTATTATTTTCTACGACAGGTAATTTATATTTCTCGAAACTTTTTTCCTTCATTATACTTATGGTTGACCCTGGGTGCACCAATGTACACCACTTTTTTTTAAACAATGTGAGAGTGATTAAAATCTTTCTTGTATCGTCCGAGGCTAATTTACAAAAAAAATCTTGGTTATCGTTAATATTGTTAGCTTCCTCGGTCTGATTCATAGTGTCTACCTCCATGGGTATAGCACTTTTTGTCGTGTGATTCGATCTAAAATTGCTTGAACCCTGTCTATAGTTGTTGTTGTTACCGTTAAAGTTCCTATTTCTACCATTGCTTTGATGAGTAACTCCACTGTTGATTGTTACTGTTGAAATTCCTATTTCTAAAATTGCTTTGATAGGCAACACCACTTTGATGATTGTTATTGTTGAAATTTCTATTTCTAGTATTACTTTGGTAATTGGCACCACTCTGTTGATTGTTACTGTTGGAATTTCTATTTCTACCCAGTTGGCTATTGTAGCCTTGCGACAAATTATTTTGATTTCCATCTGTTTTTATGAGGTATAGATAACCATGCCATCTCTTTTTGGCTGAAAAGAAGGATAAATCCACTAGGTTGGACAATTTCGCGGGATATCGAATTGGAAAAAAAGCATAAAAAAGGAAATACAAAAATTAAAATTTTCTGAAAAACAATACATATTTTATTTATCCATATCAACTAGCATTGCTAGTTGTCGGCCTCGATAGCTCAGCGGGTAGCGCGCTGGCTTCTCATACCGAGCGCCCCGGGTTCGATTCCTGGCTTGGGCTGGAAAAAACACTCATCTACTTCTATCGCTATCCACATGAAGGGAATGAGAATTACAAGAATCGCACAAGTGCGTTCTTGGCAGGCAATGGCAAAACCTCCAAGTGTGAAAGGAAAACTGCCAATCGCCGTTCGGATTTGGCATTAAACTGTAGGTCCCCTCCCCTCCCTTTCCCCATCCGTTTGAAATGTGTGTTGTATCACATGTTGAAAAAAACAGTGTTGCATACGCATTTCAAACGGGTGGGATCTGTGGTATCACAACGGGCCCGTTAAGAGGCCTAAGTGTGCCTCATACAGAGGCAGCCACCGCAACCTAACCTAACCTAACTAGCATTGCTACAACTTCATCGTTGTCGTCGTCGTCATAATCGTCTTCAAAGTCAATCGCACACGCATTGGCATCACATATGGTGGAATATTTCCGGGTCGCACAATCCGATAACTTAAAACTGTGTGTTGAGACCGCCGACGAAGAGAATCTGATTGATCTCTGAGTCGGCGGCTCACCTCCCCTCCCACATGCGCACGATCCACATGCACACACACACACACACGCACACGCTATCTCCTCTTCTTCCTTCACCCACTTTCTTCCCTTTCCAGAAATGAATTGTGTCCCCATTTTCCTACTCCCTTAGACTTAAGCTGAAATTTATAAGTTAGTCGTTAAGAATAATCAGCGCTGTGCACACGCACTTTTTTCAATAAACCCCCGCTGCACTGTGAAAGCAAAACCCCGTCGCCTTTCATTTGTTTCGGTCGCCGTCAAGTCAAACATTGGTCCTTCGAGCCATCGCGAACTCGCGCCGCGGTGAACTAAAACATTAAAACTTTACACAGGAACAAAAGTGAAAAAAAAAAAAAAAAAAAAAAAAAAGTGACACAGTGATACAAAAGGTGGACAACACAAAGGTGACAAAAGTTACAACCACCAGTGACGTGAAAACAGAAAAGTTCACAAGATTACTAAACACAATACAGTGTCACAAAACAAAAGCAAAAAATTATATTAAAAATTAGATTATACAAAACAAAAGATACAAAGGTGACAATACAAAGTGAACAAATATTACACAAAAAAAAAGGTTTACAAGTGAACAAATATTACAAAAATAAAAATAAAATAATAAAAAATTGTTTACAAATACACGATCAAGAAAAAGTTACAAAAAAAAAAAAACCCCAAAGAAATCACATAAAAATAACATCGCACATACATACATAACAAAACCCAAAAAAGTGAAGTGCAAAAAAGAAACAAAAGGGAAAAAGTGACAAAAAGTGACGGCGGCAACAAAGTGCACACACAACAAAAGTGCACACACAACAAAAAAAAAACAACAGCAACAACAAGCAACGAAATCGCAGCGCCCAGCACCACAGCGGCTACTCCAGCAGCCAACGAGCCAGCACATCAAAACCAAACGAGCGCAAGACGACCCCGCAGGACACGCGGCACCATAAAAACACGGTTTGCGATTCCCCCCCTAGAAGGATGCCGAGTAAGTAGCCAAAACCCCCATTTGGTCCCCCCCCGTAGAACGATATAAAAATTCGGTAAATCATACCGTAATTTATTTTTCTTAAAAAATAAATTACGGTGTGTAAGCGGACGTTGCAAAAGCGCCGTTGGTAAATCGTTCGATTTACCGCGCTAACGTTCCGCTTGAGTACATAGGTACTCCGGTACCTATTTCCCGTTTGCTCTTTGCCGCCCATTTCCCCTTCGTTGCTAACAGCTCACACATAAGCAACGAGCTTGGCATTGGAAGAAGAGCAATACATACCAACACATCTCCGCTAAATGTTGCGCGAGATGTTGCGCGAGATGTTGCGCTGCCTTCGGATTCAGTGTTTATATGCACAATGGGCTGCGCATATAAACACAAAGAAGGTTGAAAGAAGAAAAGAGGCAATAACCATCCAACGGAGATGTGTTGGTATGTATTGCTCTTCTTCCAATGCCAAGCTCGTTGCTTATGTGTGAGCTGTTAGCAACGAAGGGGAAATGGGCGGCAAAGAGCAAACGGGAAATAGGTACCGGAGTACCTATGTGCTCAAGCGGAACGTTAGCGCGGTAAATCGAACGATTTACCAACGGCGCTTTTGCAACGTCCGCTTACACACCGTAATTTATTTTTTAAGAAAAATAAATTACGGTATGATTTACCGAATTTTTATATCGTTCTACGGGGGGGGGACCAAATGGGGGTTTTGGCTACTTACTCGGCATCCTTCTAGGGGGGGAATCGCAAACCGTGTTTTTATGGTGCCGCGTGTCCTGCGGGGTCGTCTTGCGCTCGTTTGGTTTTGATGTGCTGGCTCGTTGGCTGCTGGAGTAGCCGCTGTGGTGCTGGGCGCTGCGATTTCGTTGCTTGTTGTTGCTGTTGTTTTTTTTTGTTGTGTGTGCACTTTTGTTGTGTGTGCACTTTGTTGCCGCCGTCACTTTTTGTCACTTTTTCCCTTTTGTTTCTTTTTTGCACTTCACTTTTTTGGGTTTTGTTATGTATGTATGTGCGATGTTATTTTTATGTGCTTTCTTTGGGGTTTTTTTTTTTTTGTAACTTTTTCTTGATCGTGTATTTGTAAACAATTTTTTATTATTTTATTTTTTTTTTTGTAATATTTGTTCACTTGTAAACCTTTTTTTTTGTGTAATATTTGTTCACTTTGTATTGTCACCTTTGTATCTTTTGTTTTGTATAATCTAATTTTTAATATAATTTTTTGCTTTTGTTTTGTGACACTGTATTGTGCTTAGTAATCTTGTGAACTTTTCTGTTTTCACGTCACTGGTGGTTGTAACTTTTGTCACCTTTGTGTTGTCCACCTTTTGTATCACTGTGTCACTTTTTTTTTTTTTTTTTTTTCACTTTTGTTCCTGTGTAAAGTTTTAATGTTTTAGTTCACCGCGGCGCGAGTTCGCGATGGCTCGAAGGACCAATGTTTGACTTGACGGCGACCGAAACAAATGAAAGGCGACGGGGTTTTGCTTTCACAGTGCAGCGGGGGTTTATTGAAAAAAGTGCGTGTGCACAGCGCTGATTATTCTTAACGACTAACTTATAAATTTCAGCTTAAGTCTAAGGGAGTAGGAAAATGGGGACACAATTCATTTCTGGAAAGGGAAGAAAGTGGGTGAAGGAAGAAGAGGAGATAGCGTGTGCGTGTGTGTGTGTGTGCATGTGGATCGTGCGCATGTGGGAGGGGAGGTGAGCCGCCGACTCAGAGATCAATCAGATTCTCTTCGTCGGCGGTCTCAACACACAGTTTTAAGTTATCGGATTGTGCGACCCGGAAATATTCCACCATATGTGATGCCAATGCGTGTGCGATTGACTTTGAAGACGATTATGACGACGACGACAACGATGAAGTTGTAGCAATGCTAGTTAGGTTAGGTTAGGTTGCGGTGGCTGCCTCTGTATGAGGCACACTTAGGCCTCTTAACGGGCCCGTTGTGATACCACAGATCCCACCCGTTTGAAATGCGTATGCAACACTGTTTTTTTCAACATGTGATACAACACACATTTCAAACGGATGGGGAAAGGGAGGGGAGGGGACCTACAGTTTAATGCCAAATCCGAACGGCGATTGGCAGTTTTCCTTTCACACTTGGAGGTTTTGCCATTGCCTGCCAAGAACGCACTTGTGCGATTCTTGTAATTCTCATTCCCTTCATGTGGATAGCGATAGAAGTAGATGAGTGTTTTTTCCAGCCCAAGCCAGGAATCGAACCCGGGGCGCTCGGTATGAGAAGCCAGCGCGCTACCCGCTGAGCTATCGAGGCCGACAACTAGCAATGCTAGTTGATATGGATAAATAAAATATGTATTGTTTTTCAGAAAATTTTAATTTTTGTATTTCCTTTTTTATGCTTTTTTTCCAATTCGATATCCCGCGAAATTGTCCAACCTAGTGGATTTATCCTTCTTTTCAGCCAAAAAGAGATGGCATGGTTATCTATACCTCATAAAAACAGATAGAAATCAAAATAATTTGTCGCAAGGCTACAATAGCCAACTGGGTAGAAATAGAAATTCCAACAGTAACAATCAACAGAGTGGTGCCAATTACCAAAGTAATACTAGAAATATAAATTTCAACAATAACAATCATCAAAGTGGTGTTACCTATCAAAGCAATTTTAGAAATAGGAATTTCAACAGTAACAATCAACAGTGGAGTTACTCATCAAAGCAATGGTAGAAATTGGAACTCTAACGGTAACAACAACAACTATAGACAGGGTTCAAGCAATTTTAGATCGAATCACACGACAAAAAGTGCTATACCCATGGAGGTAGACACTATGAATCAGACCGAGGAAGCTAACAATATTAACGATAACCAAGATTTTTTTTGTAAATTAGCCTCGGACGATACAAGAAAGATTTTAATCACTCTCACATTGTTTAAAAAAAAGTGGTGTACATTGGTGCACCCAGGGTCAACCATAAGTATAATGAAGGAAAAAAGTTTCGAGAAATATAAATTACCTGTCGTAGAAAATAATAATACCATTATAAGTACTATAAATGGTAATATAACTAAACCAAACAAAAAAGTTAAAACCTCTTGTCCGTCTGAATTCAATTTCCCAGCAAATGCCTGCATAAAATGGTTGACATTAGACTTTGATAAGGGAACGACTTTATATTCAAAAAGGTACAAGTAATTGACATTGAAAATAAAGAAATGGGGTTGAAAAATGGTGTCAAACTTCCATTCTACACGAAAACTTTGCAGGAACAAGTTTTTTTGTTAGAAAAAAGTGAAGTTAGTAACATTCAACTCGATCACCTAAACCTAGAGGGAAGGACAAGAATCTGTAGACTATTAAACAAATACGAGAAGCTAATTTATAAAGAAGGGGATAACCTGACAAATGCGAATTCTGTGGTACATGAAATTAAAACAACAACTGATCAATAAATCAATTCGCGGTGAACAGAACTCTTGGAGCCGTCGGCGGAGCGAAAAGTAAATAAAAAGACGCGGGGGTTTTGCGGAATTGCGTGCGCTTTATTCTGCGTTTAATACACGAATGACAATCTGAGAAACAATTGACGACACAAACGGCCGGAGCCGGTGGATTTGGAAAGTGGGACATAAATACATAGGGGACTGGAAGGGAGAGGATTGGAACTTTGCGAGAGTGACCTTTGGGCCAAGCATCGGAAGCTTGTTGCAACCATTTGTAGTGGTAATTTGTAGTTAGAAAAATTTACATATATTATTTGAAAATTTTAAATTTTGTAGTTTGGCATTTCCAGATATTTCTCTACACTTCCTTGTGTACGATTGGCCCTCATACTCGTTGTGGCAATCTGTACACTTGGAAAAAAAATTTCTGAAATTTTTTTTGAATTGTTCTAAAGATTTTTTTTTCATTTCTCGTGACGTGTTCGATTGGCCCTCAATCTCGCAGCGGCAATCGATACACTTTCTTGTGTACATTTTGGCCCTCAAACTCGCAGTGGCAATTTGTACACTTGAAAAAATTGTGAAAGAATTTTCTTGGAATTTTCGGAAATTTTTTCCGAATTTCTCGCGACGTATCCGATTGGCCCTCAATCTCGCAGCGGCAATCGGTACACTTGGAAAAATTTGTTGGAAATTTTTTTTAAATCTTCAAAATTTTCAGTTATTGTGTTGTGCGTCTATTGGCCCTCAATCTCGTAGCGGCAATTGATACACTTTCAAAATTTATTTGTGACTTCATACTTTGATAATTACACAAATATTTTTGGTCACAATATTTTTTGATAAACACACATAACAATTTTTTTTTGAAATTTTTTCTATTCTCGTGAAAAAACGATTCACTCAATTCTCAATCAAAGTGTTATCATACAACGCAATCCCGCCGTTGATCCCTGATACACTGAGGAAAAAATTTCGGTTCTAGATTTATTTTTAGAACCACTCGTTTGTACCTCAGCACTAAACAAATTTAGCCAGTGGTTCCCAATCCCACAGACAATTTGTTTAAAAAAATTTTTTTTATAAAAAATTATCAACTCAAAGCTGAATCTCTCTCATTTTTCGATCAAAAGTGTTATCATACAACGCGATCCCGACGTTGATCCCTGATACACTGAGAAAATTTTCAGTGTCAAATTTATTTTGAGATACTAGTACTGAAATAGTCATTTTGGTATCCACACTCAACGAGTTCGGTCAGTGGTGCTCAAACCCACCGACACACTTTTTTTTAAATTTTTATTTCTCAAAAAATTTTTTCTCATCAACTCATTGCTGAATTTTTGTAATTTCTCATACGAAGGTGTTATCATACAACGCAATCCCGCCGTTGATCCCTGATACACTGAGAACAATTTTCAGTTTCAAGTTTATTTGGAACTCGCTTAGGAATATTTATTTCGGTTTTCTCCCATAAACCATTGCATTCAGTGCTTTTCCAATACACTGAAAGAAATAAATATTAGGTTCGCTCTTTACTTGGAAATTTAAAACCAACACAATGCCAGGAAACGACAGCGACAATCCTCTAAGCACCAAAGAAACGGCCAGAACTTCGAGAGAAGCTTCAAAAGCGGAAGTAGAAAATAAAATTGACTTAACGATTCGTAAGTTTATTTTCGAAACCGACCGGCTCATCACATTCTGTACAAAATGGTCGTCAATCCCCGTCGAGGACCAAACAGAATCACTGATTGAAGTTCAACTCCAAGTGCTTGAGCAAAACTGGGCGCGTGTACTGCAGACATACGAAGATGCGTATTTGTCTGATTCATACAGTATGTACAAAAAGTCAATCGACCAAAAATATAGTGCATGCAGTGAAAACTTCCAAAACTGCAAAGCTCAATTATCTGATCTGCTAAAGGCTCAACGAGCAACCTCTGCTTCGGTTTCTGCACCTCGTGCAGACTTAGTTCCTCAAACCGATTCTTCAGGTATCTGCCTAAAAGTTCCCGCCTGCGATACTGAAGTTTTTTATGGAGGATATGAAGAATGGCCTTCCTTTAGGGATATGTTTACTGCGGTTTATATAAACCACCCCAAATTGACCCCCGCACAAAAATTGTATCACCTCCGATACAAGACGAAAGGCACAGCGGGTGCTATCGTCAAACAATATCCTCTGAGCAACGAAAATTTTAAGTTGGCCTGGGATGCACTCAAAGCTCGGTATGAGAACCGACGCATCTTAGTTGATAACCAGATCAAAGCGCTGTTGAATATTTCTCCTGTCACGTCAGAAAATAGCGCTGCCATTCAAAAAATTCAAAACACAATAAACAATTGCTTGTCTGTTCTGAGTGCACAAAAGGTTTCGATAGACAACTGGGATCCAATCCTAGTCTTCATTTGCTCTTCGAAATTACCCGAAGAGACCATAGCTCTGTGGGAGCAATCGCTTACGTCCCGAAAAGAGCTCCCCACATGGTCGCAAATGAACTCGTTCCTCACGAATAGGTATGAAGTGGTGGAAAGATTAAGCGCGTATAAGCCCAAACCTCCTCGGGCTACGCAACCCAACCTCTCCTTTAACAAACCGCAAACTAAGACTCAAACGTTTCATTCAGAAACAGGCAAGTCGTTCACTTGCAACTTATGCAAGGCGAACCACCCTCTCAAAACTTGCCAAAAATTTAAGTCACTTTCAGTGCACGACAGAGTCAAGTTTGTTAAAGAAAACAATTATTGTGAAAACTGCCTGGCATATTCTCATTTACGTAGTGAATGCCCCAGCAATTTTTCATGCGTTTACTGCCAAAAAAAGCATCATTCGATGCTACACTTTCCGACGAGCAGTCAAACGCATAAGCCAACTCCCCGGCCCCAAAAGGCAGTGGCTCAAACCACAATAACTCGGCCGAGTGGTCACGAAGAACCCTCCCCAAGCCGAAAGTCCTCCACTTCAAAAGATCAGCCACAAGATCGACATACATGTACCTGCAGCCATGAACAGACTCATGCTCATCATTCGAGCACTAGAGCGAAAACGCTTCTCCCCACAGCAATTGTGTCCATTGTTCACTTAGGAGAAAGTCATAAGGTCCGAGCCCTCATAGACCCCGGTTCCCAAAAGACGTTCATTTCGTCCAAAATTCAAAGGACTTTGAATCTGCCCACAAGGGAAATTAATTATGAAATCTCGGGCCTAGGTGGCAAGGTCGTCCAAAATGCCAATAAAATTTGTACAATAACACTCTGCGGCTTGGACGACCACCCCCAAATTGAAGCTCAAGCCATCATCCTCCCGCAACTCACACACTTTTTACCCACCTTCACGGTAAAAGAGCCTGATTGGATGAAATACTCCAAACTCGAATTAGCAGATCCAAACTGTTTCCGTCCATCAAGAATAGATCTCGTGATAGGTAGCGATTTGACCCCGCAAATTCTGCAAGAAGGCCTTCACCAAAATTACGGAGACAGTCTTCTGGCCCAAAAGTCAATATTCGGTTGGATTCTCAGCGGTCCCATTAGAGAATCGATTTCAACATTTTCGACGCAAGTCAAAGAAGTCAACACCGAATGTCTCGACACTCTTCTGAGGAAGTTTTGGGAACAGGAAGGAATTCTTGACTCACCCACCACATCTGAGGACGACCGCTTTTGCGAACAACTCTATAAAGAGACAACGTTCCGAAACCCCGACGGTCGGTATGTCGTAAGGCTCCCCTTCAAAAAGAGCTTTCCCGAAACTTCGGCCCTAGGCCATACTCGGACAGCTGCCTTGCGACAATTCTTAAGTGTAGAGCGGACACTAGAGAAAAAAGGGGATCTCAAAACTACATACTCAGATGTATTAAACGAGTATCTCACTCTCGGCCACATGGAATCCACATCCTCTTGTGAGATTATAAATGACGGTAAATATTTTTCATTTTACCTACCTCACCATGCGGTTATTCGCCCAGAAAAGAAGACTACTAAAGTGCGAGTAGTTTTCAACGCCTCAAAAGCATCAAGCTCTGGATGCTCATTAAATGATGTACTTCACATCGGCCCTACTCTTCAAAACGATCTTATGCTGTTACTCTTAAGATGGCGTCTCTATAAGTTCGTTTTCAACGGCGACATTGAAAAAATGTACCGCCAAATTCTCGTACATAAAGATGACCAAGATTTTCAACGAATTCTCTTCCGTCGGTGTTCACATAAACCGGTGGAAGATTTCAAACTCAAAACAGTCACATTTGGTGTGAACTGTGCCCCTTACTTGGCCATCCGTACACTTCAGCAGTTAGCATATGATTCCAAAGATAAATGGCCTCTTGCGGCTAAAATCATACTCGATGAAACATATGTTGACGACATACTCTCAGGCAGTCACGATCTTGACACGGCTATCAACTCCTTAGATCAGCTCGTTAAAACTCTCAATTCCGCAGGGTTCCCCCTCAAAAAGATCACTGCCAACAACTCGAAACTCCTCGAGAAAATCCCCCCCGAAAATCTGTTAGATTCCGATTTTTTGCGATTCCAAACCACAAGTTCTACGAAAACTCTTGGAATTCGCTGGAATGCGCTTTCAGATTCTTTTTCGTACACCTTTGACCCAATTTCCAATTCAATGTCGGTCACAAAGAGACAGATCCTCTCAGCTGTCGCGAAACTTTTTGACCCGGCAGGGTGGCTATCGCCCATTATGATTCAAGCAAAAATGCTTCTCCAACAACTCTGGTTGGAAGGAACAGACTGGGATGAGTGCGTAAAACCACAATCACTTCACAAGTGGAACGCATTCATCGAAAATTTATCATCCATCAACAAAATCGAAATTCCGCGCTGGGTTCAGTTCTCCCCAAGCGTTCAAATCCAACTTCACGGATTCTGCGACGCCTCTGAAAAGGCATATTGTGCATGCATATATGTACGAACCCATGCCGACCATGCAAGCGCTTCGTCGCATCTCTTGGCAGCCAAAAGCAAAGTCGCTCCTCTGCAGACAATAAGCTTGCCACGCCTAGAATTGTGCGGCGCCCTGCTACTATCCAAGCTGGTGAAACAAGTACGAACTCACCTTGGTTTTCAGACTTACAACTTAACATTCTGGTCTGACTCGTCCATCGTACTCGCATGGCTCGAGAAACCACCCCATACTTGGAAAACGTATGTAGCAAACCGCACCACTCAAATTCTCCATAATGTGAGCAATGCAACTTGGCGTCATGTTTCCAGTTCTGACAATCCCGCAGATCTCGGTACACGCGGATGCAAACCGCAAGATATGATTGCCAACACATTATGGTGGCACGGCCCCAGTTGGCTCCGAGACGATCCCAAATCATGGCCCAAAGAAGAGCCTCGTCAGACTCAGGCTCCAGAAAAGCGGAAAATCGAAAGCCTCCACACGCTTGAAGTCGAGGATGTACTTAATAGGTTTTCGAAATTCTCGCAAGCTCTCAGAATTCTCGGTTACATGTTCCGATTCATCGACAGGGCTCGCAAGGCTCCCATCTCAATTGGTGCGTTAACTCACCTGGAAATAAAGAGGGTGAAAACACGTCTCATCTCTCTCGCACAATGTCATCACTTCCCCGATGAACATGCTGCGCTCTCTTCCTCTAAAGTTATCTCTCAAAAAAGCTCCTTACTCACTCTTAATCCTTTCATGGATAAAGAAGGGCTTATTCGGGTCAATGGTCGCCTCGCGCACTCAGGTCTCACTTATAATGAGCGACATCCAATTATCATTCCCGATAATTCTCGTCTCTGCACGCTATACTTGGACTTTCTGCATAACATCCTCTTGCATGCAGAGAAACAGTTAATGGTCCGTATGGTTCAGCAAGAATATTATATTCCTCGTCTGAAAATCAAGGTCAAGAAATGCATTTTTCAGTGCAAGACCTGCACCATTTATAAACAGCGCGTACGGTCTCAAATTATGGCCGCTCTTCCTCCCGAGCGGTGTACGTTTTCGTTACCGTTCTCCATCACCGGAGTCGATTTTGCTGGTCCTTTTCAAGTAAAATCATCCACCCTCCGTCGTGCTGCATTTCTCAAAGCCTATGTCTGCGTCTTCGTTTGCTTCTCCACTAAGGCGATCCACCTCGAACTCTGCTCAGATCTCACCACTGACGCATTTCGAGCTGCTTTCGCAAGATTCGTCGGCCGACGAGGCCTCCCCAGCAAAATAATGTCAGACAACGGCAGAACATTTATTGGTGCACAACGTGCAATAAGTAAGGATCTCGCGCGATTTCTAAAAGAAACGTCAGTCGACATCGCTAATAAATATGTCACTCATGGTCTCGAGTGGCAGTTTATTCCCCCCAGTGCTCCCCACATGGGCGGTCTTTGGGAAGCCGGAGTGAAGAGCTTCAAAATTCACTTGACAAAAGTCGCCGGCACTCATAAGTTTACTTCCGAGGAATTTTCAACCCTCCTCATTCGCATTGAAGCGGTCCTTAATTCGCGGCCGCTCTCCCCAATGTCGCAAGACCCCGCCGATCTTCAGGCCTTAACTCCAGGCCACTTTCTCCGCGGAGCCCCGTTACTAGCACCCCCTGAACCCAACGTGGAGAGTCTCTCACTTGCCAATCGCTGGCAAAAGCTGAAGGTGCTTCATCACCAATTCAGTAGACGATGGCGGGAGGAGTATCTTAAGGAACTCCATAAGCTACAAAAATGGAAGTACCCCCAGACGGAGGTCTCTGAAGGCCAGCTCGTCGTCATTAAAGACGATCTCCTTCCTCCCCACGAGTGGCGCCTCGGGCGCATCATTAAACTCTATCGGGGGGCGGATAATCATATCCGAGTCGCTGACGTCCAAACCCAAAATGGAGTCTTGACACGTGCCATTGTGAAACTTTGCGTGTTACCCCCCTCATAGCCGTAGAAGTAGACTCCATTTCCCACTCCCCCACAACTTTCAACTTCACCCTCACTCAGAGCTAATAATGTTTCTATTCCAGACGCTGAGTCCAAGAAGGAGGCCCTCCGCCAGTGCGCAATTTGCGAGCGCCACCACCCTTTGCGCTACTGCTCGGCGTTCCGACGGATGACGCCGACGGAGAGGCTCGACGCAGTACGCCGGAACCGGTACTGCGTCAATTGCTTTGCCAGGTCCCACACGACGGGCGCGTGTTCGTCCACGGCCAGCTGCTACAAGTGTGGGCTGGGTCACCACACCATGCTGCACCGGACCATGCCGGCACACCAGCGGGTCGGGGTGGCACGACGACCACGCAACCCTGCACCAGCAACGCGGCGCCAACCACCGGCTAGACGCCAAGTAGCGCCTCAACCGGCCCCACCGGCGCGGCGCCAAACCACAGCCACGACCAAACGCCCACAGGCGCATCCGCCTAAGGCCGCATGCCGGTGCAGCCAGGGCCAGCCGCCGCGCAAGAGGGCGAGACAGAAGGCGGCCGCGACGGCCAACCGGGTCAACAGCAAGGGTCACCGGGCAGCCACGACGCAGCAGCTTGTGAAGACGGCTACGCTGCAGCAGTTGGGCCACGCACTGCAAGTTGCACTCGTGCAAGGGGGGCGCGATGTTGAGACCGCCGACGAAGAGAATCTGATTGATCTCTGAGTCGGCGGCTCACCTCCCCTCCCACATGCGCACGATCCACATGCACACACACACACACACGCACACGCTATCTCCTCTTCTTCCTTCACCCACTTTCTTCCCTTTCCAGAAATGAATTGTGTCCCCATTTTCCTACTCCCTTAGACTTAAGCTGAAATTTATAAGTTAGTCGTTAAGAATAATCAGCGCTGTGCACACGCACTTTTTTCAATAAACCCCCGCTGCACTGTGAAAGCAAAACCCCATCGCCTTTCATTTGTTTCGGTCGCCGTCAAGTCAAACACTGTGGTTAGCGTTGATGGTGTGTGATATGTCGAACGATGTCTGAATTACCATGTCAAAAAACAGTGTTGCCACGCCGCTGACCCCCCATCTGTTTTGTAAAGCCAAAGCCGCCCTCTGTATCTCTGTCAGCATATGAAAGTGGTTGACAGTCGGCGCTAAGATGGTGACAACACTCAAAAGCTGTGAAGAGCCATCTCTTTGTCATTTGTTTTTCAACAATATACGTTGGGAATTTTGTATGAGAAAAGAAGGATTTATATAGAAAAAAAGGATTTAGAAAATTTTCGCGGGATTGGTTTTTAGAAGCTGAAAAAAAGGAGTAGGTCGTTATTGTCGTTATTTTGTCTGGATTTCGTTTTAATCCTCCTTCTGTTATGACGTGTCCTAAGAACATACAGTGGTGTCTGGATATAGTGAACTACTCACTCTTCTGAGTGAGCTCGTCAAGTACGGTCGTGTTTCGCCTTCGCTAATCATTATGGTCAATTGTGCAAAGTGCAAGCTGCACTGCTCTTCTACGGACTCGGTGCCGTGTGGCACCTGTTTGTCAAAGTGGCATTTCAAATGTGCCAAGATCAGCGATTTAGCCGAGTTACTAAAAACTAAACGCAATTGAATTTTCGGATGTGATTCCTACATCTCCGCTCCTCGCCCAACTTGTCTTTCCATTGTGCCGTTATTGCTGGGCAAGTTGAGTGAATTACGAGGCCTCTGCGATTCTCTCATAAAGGTGCGCTCTGAGCACTTGAGTGTGGAAAAACCGACATCGGGCTCATCGACGACCTCGAAGGCCGACCCAGTTGTCACTCGCGCCCGCGCTAAAGCGGCTGATTCCCGTACGCTCATGCCTAAGGTGCCTTCTTGCTCACCGCTGCCAACAAAAGTCGCAAGTAAATCGTTGCGCTCTCAATCGCCTTCTATCATTGTTCCTGCTGTTGCTTCACATGCTGCTTCGTCGCTCCGCCTGCAGAGTTCTGCACAGACTTCGTCCGTGAATGCTGCTGTTGCTGATTACGCAGCGTCTCCGTCCGTCTACGCACCGCTTGCTGTTTGCACGAATTCTTCGCCTGTTGCTGTACTTGTATCTGCGCCGCCTGATGCTGAGGAGTGCACGCCGCCTGCTGCTGCTGAGGCGTCGCTGCCTGCTTCGTCTTCTACTAGTGCGCAGCTCGCCATGGGTTGCTCTGCGCCGGGCGCTGTCTTTGCTTGTACAGATGCGGCACCCGCCGTTGTGGATCTTACGTCGACTGCCGTCTGTGCGACTGCGCGGCTCACCGATGTTGATGACCTACGCTGCTCGAAACCGTCGTGCTCTTCGTATGATGCCCTGCCTGCTGCTAATGCTCATTCGCCCGCTGCTGGACCTCCCGCTAGTGAGTGGTTCACTGTCGGTGTCAACAAACGCTCCAAGTCGAAAGTTGTGGTTGTCGGCTCGAAGGTGAACTCGGGTCTAGACGTCGCTGTGAGTAAAAAATGGTTGCATCTATCATCCTTCCGACCTGTGGTATCAGAGGCGGACCTTCTGAACTATATCGCTAACAGTGCCGGCATCGATAAGCATATTGCGTGCTTTACGCTTATCAAGAAAGGAGCTTTGACTGATACACTCAAACGAGTTAATTTCAAAGTTGGAGTCTCGGCTTCTGTTTATGAGAAGCTTCTCATTCCTTCCGTCTGGCCAGCTGAAGTCAAAGTGCGGCCATTTCGTTTTTTTCAAAAGCCCGCCCAGCTGCCAACGGGCGTATAACCGCCGCCCGGGCTATCTCTGCTAATAATAAGTGCCTTAAAATATATTTTCAAAATGTTTCTGGTCTTCGTACTAAATTGCAAAATTTTCGTGCAGTTAGGTCGCATTTAGAATATGATGCTTTTGTTTTGATTGAGACTTGGCTGAATCCAGACTTTTTCAGTGAAGAATTTTTTGACCCGAATCTGTACACTGTTTTTCGCAAAGACAGAGACGCTGCCAAAACTGGCTGTGTGAGAGGGGGCGGTGTACTAATTGCAGTTCGGCGTACTCTCCGCGCGTCACTATGTGCACTTCAAAATGATGACTCGCTTCTCGACCAGCTATGCTTAAAGGTTACGGGCTCTTCTGGCTCTTTGCTTTTGTGCGTCTCCTACATACCGCCTAATAGCAATGAATATCTGTACAAGGCTCATGTTGATAATACAATATTCTCTGCATTCTAGGTGACTTCAACTTAAGCAAAGTTACCTGGTCTTTTATAGCAGATGACTCTTTTCTTACGCCCTGCAATGTTAGTAGTGCTATTGAAATCTATGTAATCGACTCCCTTCTGAGCCTTGATCTACAACAAATCAATGGTGTTGTCAATAAACTTAACCGTATCTTAGATCTTGTATTTATTAATAATAATTTGAACTTTTCGCTGTCGGAATGTACTTTCCCAATCTCTCCATCGGGTTTGCATCATGTCGCTTTAGTAATTTCACTCGAATTTTATGAGTTTCGTTCCGATACCTCAGTTAGCCAATCTCTTGGTTATAACTTTAACTTGTGCAACTCAATCAATTGGATTGGAAATCAATTGGGATCTCTTATTTTCTTCCACTGACGTTTCTAATTGTTTCAATGAATTAAATTAAAATTGCGGATATTTGTCGGACAAACATTCCCTTGCTCCCTAAGAAAGTGCATAAACTTCCATGGTTCACTCCTCGTTTAAAAAGATTGAAAAATTTGCGGAATAAGTTCCACAAAAAGTTTAAAACCACGGGTTCATACTCTCACAATCAAAAATTGTTATTTTATAAGAGTGAGTTCAATACTATACTCCGTCTTTACAGGAATTACATCTCAAATTTCGAGGCGAGCATCAAGTCTAACCCTAAAGCTTTTTGGCGATTTATTAAATCCAAAAAAGTGAACTCCAGTATTCCCTCTGCACTGTCCTACAACGGCACTACTGCAAACTCTTCCCTTGAAGCAGCTAATCTTTTTGCTCAATTCTTTAAATCTAACTTCCTCCCTGTAGATCCACTCCAATCCGGAGCGCCGATTTATGCTCGAGATACTTTTCTTGACTTTGCTTTGACCTTAAGTACAGTGGATGTGCTGCGTGGTATTTCTTCACTAAAGGCCTCCTCTCAAACAGATGTGGATGGCCTGTCTGTCCTTCTGCTAAAAAAGTGCTCCTTGTCGCTGGCTTATCCTTTGAAATGCTTGTTTAATAAATCCCTTTCTACGGGTGTTTTTATTAACGCGTGGAAGGTCGCATTTATCACGCCAATTTTTAAATCTGGGAATAAGAATGATGTTAATAACTACAGGCTTATCTCCAAATTGTCAAGTATATCTAAACTGTTCGAATGCATTGTTAAGGAGAAGGGATATTTCGCAGTTAAAAGTCTGATTTGTCTCAATCAGCATGGCTTTGTTCCTGGTCGCTCGACCGTTTCTAATCTCGCGACCTTTGCGCAAGACTATATCTCCGCCTTTAACGCCGGACTTCAAGTTGATTCCGTTTACACGGATTTCTCAAAGGCATTTGACAGGGTATCGCATCGGATTTTGGTTCTTAAGCTAGCCCAGTTTGGGTTCCACTCCATCTTCCTCGAATGGATCCGATCTTATCTTAGCAATAGGCAATGCATTGTTGCTGTTGATGGCTTTCACTCTGAGCCATTCACTGCTACTTCCGGGGTTCCCCAGGGCAGCATCTTTGGTCCTCTGTTCTTTGTACTCTTTATCAATGATATTAGTAGCTGCTTTTCCAACAGTAAGTTCCTGCTTTATGCGGATGATCTAAAAATTTACTGCTGTCCGCAGTCCTTGCGATGCTGACAATCTACAGTCTGATTTGGACAACGTCAACCTGTGGTGCAATAGAAACCAGCTCTCATTAAACCTAAAAAAGTGCTCCTATATGACGTTTTGTAAATCGTCAGCTTTTATCCAGTACTCATATCATATTGCTAGTACGCCTCTCGAGAGGCTAAGTGTCTTCACAGACCTTGGTGTAATCTTTGACCCCAAGTTGTCGTTTGTTAATCATGTAAACTTCATTATCTCTAAATCCTATTCTTTGCTAGCATTTGTCCGTCGTAATAGTTTCGAATTTTCTGATCCATACACACTCAAGCTCCTGTACACTTCTTTTGTTAGATCTCGTCTAGAGTATGCGTCTTTTGTCTGGAATCCATATTATTCTTCTCATTGTAATCGTATTGAACGAATTCAAAAAAACTTTTTGAATTTTGGCCTTCGCTCTCTAAAGTTTTCCAATCCCATTCCTCCGTATCTATCACGTTGCTCTCTCATAAACCTTAAATCTCTTGAGAGTAGAAGAACTATCCTCTCTTTGGCGTTCGTCCATGAGGTTATTAGTGGTACTGTTGATTGTCCTTACCTCCTGAGTTTAATTAACTTCAATGTTCCTTCGCGTGTCCTCCGTCTTTACGACTTATTTGTCATATCTCCCTGCAGGTCTAATTACGCCTTGAATGCCCCTTTGGTGAGAGCGCTTTCCGAATTTAACAAGATCTGTGGTTCTCTTAAGCTCGATCTTTCGATCTCCAAACAAGAATTAAAATCACGTCTGAATTGCTTTTATAAATAATGTCATTCTTATTGTTATTCTATGCTTAAGTTCTATTCCTATTGTTATTCTATTTTTAAGTTCTTATATTGTTGTTTGCCTAGTCTGTAAGTTCATTTACTGTAGACTTGAAATAAATGAAATGAAATGAAAAAAAATAAACTAAACAAATCTCCATTCCTCTTCCACCCAAAAATTATTGCAAGGCCTGTTCACTGTATTGAGGTTGGTCACTATATCAAGGTTAACATTTTTGGTCAAAAACTCGTTTATTTCCTCAAAATACACTTTTTGTTTTTTGCTTGAAAATTGTTTCCTATATTTAGAGGCTCGATGTCAAAATTTGGATGTTCACTATATCGAGGAGTTCACTATATAGGGGTTCACTATACGCACACACGCTTGTAGTTTCTTTCTTTAAGAAACTACGTTTGTTTGATTGTAACTTGAGATTATGTTCCTGTAGTCTTGAAAAAATTGTTTCTAAGGAATGTATATGTTCTTCTAGTGACGTGGAGAATATTAATATGTCATCTAGGTAGACCACACATATTTTATTAATATATTCTCTTAGAATCTCATTCATTAAAATCTGAAAAGTGGCTGGGGCATTCTTTAGCCCGAAAGGCATTCTGACATACTCGTACAGACCTGCCGGAGTAACAAATGCTGTATTTTCGATATCCCTTTTTGCCATTAGAATTTGATGGTATCCCTTAGCTAAATCTAGGGTGCTAAAGTATTGAGCTTTGCCTAGCTTGTCTAATATTCCGCCTATGTTCCTGTAATCAACCACTAATCGATATTTATTTATACCAGAACCATCTGATTTCTTCGGCACAGTTATTATTGGTGAACTGTATCTACTTCGTCTTTTCGTATTATACCTTTTTTCCAATTCTTCAATGTGTTTTCTTGCCTCTTCCTCATGTTTAGGGGGCATTCTGTAAATCCGCGAATTGATTTATTGATCAGTTGTTCCTTTAATTTCATGTACCACAGAATTCGTATTTGTCAGGTTATCCCCTTCTTTATAAATTAGCTTCTCGTATTTGTTTAATAGTCTACAGATTCTTGTCCTTCCCTCTAGGTTTAGGTGATCGAGTTGAATGTTACTAACTTCACTTTTTTCTAACGAAAAAACTTGTTCCTGCAAAGTTTTCGTGTAGAATGGAAGTTTGACACCATTTTTCAACACCATTTCTTTATTTTCAATGTCAATTACTTGTACCTTTTTGAATATATTGTAACGATAAGAGAGTCTGTCGCTGTGCAAAGCAACCCTGTCGCTACGCGCCGTGCTATAATTCAATCTGGCAACGAAGGCCGCGATAATAAGGGAAACTTTTAGGCCAACCTGGCAATGATGGCAATTTCTAGTCCAACCTGGCAATGATGGAAACTTCTAGTCCAACCTGGCAATGATGGAAACTTCTAGTCTAACCTGGCAATGATGGTCGCGATCATCATGGAAACCTTTAGCCGACTCCGGAATATGCGAGAACGATCTGCGCGATGGCCGGACAGGTATAAAAGGCAGCCGGGTGCGGCGCACCGAGTCAGTCTGATTTTGACTAGCGGAGTTGCCACGCGGAATAATTAAGCGAATATTTAAGTGTAAAGACAGTGAAGTGTAAACCTGTGAAATAAAGTGACTGTTGGTTTTTATTGACTGCGTTCGAGGAACTAAGTGTGTTTGTTTATTTCAAATTGCACAATCCAGTGATTCGTACTAGCCTACTAGAACTGGTATTTTCGTAACATTTGGTGTCAGAAGTGGGATTGTGCTACTGAATAAATAAAGAAAAAATAAAATAAAATTATAAAAACGCAGAAATGGTTAAATTCGAGCTGCTGAAAGTGGACCAGCTAAAGAAGGAGCTGGCTGCCTGGAATTTGCCGACTGCTGGCGGTAAGGTGGAGTTGCAGCTGCGCTTGCGAGAGGCGTGTGAGGCACGAGGCGTCGATTGGACTGCGCACGAGTTCGGGACGCAGGAGCTAGATTCGTCGACCAAGGTGGAGGAATCGCCTGCCGGTGCTGCGTCGATGCAAAGTACGGCTGCAGCGGCTGAGCCACCACAAGCCATGGACATGAGCCAGCTAATGGTTGCACTTAAAGGCATGTTCGAGACTTCCAACCGTGAAATGGCAGCCAAAATGGAAACTGCGAATCAAGAGATGGCAGCGAAGCTGGAAACTACGAATCTCGAAATTTCGGCAAAAGTCGAGACTGCAAATCGAGAAATGGCGGAAAATTCTGCGCGCATAGAGCAGAAGATGGAGGAAATTTCCAATAGGCTGAACGTGAAAGTTGAGCATCTCGAGACGCGAATAGACGATTGGGACAAACGAGTTGACGAAATGGGTGAATCCCTGAACAGACGAGTTGACAACCTGGATGAGTCTTTGAACAAACGAGTTGACAGTCTGGAAGATTCGATGCACAGGAAGATGGACGAACGGCTTCGAGAGGTACAGCCACGAGAATGTTTCCCACCGGTTCAGGACGGGTTTGCCACCCGAGCAGAAGTGCCTACTTATGATGGGACCACGCCGTTCGATACATTCAAGCTACAATTCGACCTGGCTGCTCTGGAAAATCAGTGGACCGATGTAAGGAAAGGTCGGAGATTGGCGCTGGCTCTTAAAGGTGCTGCGGCGGAGATAATAAAATCAGTTCCAGAATGTTTACGAAGTGAGTACGAGACCGTCATAAGGGCGCTGGCAGCCAAATACAGCGACGAGCACAACAGAACACTGTATCGGGTGTTTTTTTTAGAGGTATAAAACTTCGAATTGAAATAAAACACAAGAAAATCGTTTTAATGTCCATCAATTTGGCTTTATTGGAAGGATAATTTTATGCCATTAATGTTTAAATATGATTTCGGGCATGTGGCCGCCGCGGCTGGCTCGAATAAAGCCAATTCTACAGGTCCAATTTTCAACCACTTTTTCGAGCATTTGGGGCCGTATGTCGGCAATAACGCCACGAATGTTGGCTTCCAAGTCCCCTAACGTTTCTGGTTTGTTGGCGTAGACGAGCGACTTCACATATCCCCAATGAAAATAATCCAATGGTGTCAAATCACACGATCTTGGTGGCCAATTGACAGGTCCATTCCGCGAAATTATGCGCTCATCGAATGTTTCCTTCAATAAATCGATTGTGACGTGCGCTGTGTGGCATGTAGCGCCGTCTTGTTGGAACCACAACTCATCCACATTCATGCCATCCAATTCGGGAACAAAATAGTCGGTTATCATGGCTCTATACCGGTCTCCATTAACGGTAACTGACTCCTCTTCTGACTGGGTCCTCTTCAACATTTTGCTCTACAGCGGCAATTGTTTCTTCGGTGCGCACTGTTCGACGTCTCTGCGGATGCGTATTATCACATAGAGTAAACGTAGTGCGAAAACGACCCATGGTTAACCGAATTAATTGCTCTGATGGACGATTATGTCGACCATAAAATGGACGGAGCTTGCGGTAAACTTCGCGAACTGAACCATTATTTTCGAAATAAATTTGCAAGCGTTGTTCTTTTGTCAACCTGTTCATGATGAAATGGCAAACCAAACTGAACATAAATGACATTAGAGTTGCCAGACCACAAAATACCAGTTTTATCTCTATTCGAAAAACAAACCTCTAAAAAAACACCCTATACTACTGTGAGCTGAAAAACCGCAGGCAAAGATCCAACGAGGCGCTGCAGACATATGCAGCGGACATTGAGCGGCTCGTGCAGCTGTCCTACCCGTCCTTCGGCGCTGATGATCTCGAGAGGATGAAGATTGAGGCATTTATCGAAGGTCTTCATGATCCGGAGACGCGTCGCAGTGCGTTGATGATGGGCAAGCCGACATTTAGGGAGACGGTGACCAGCGCGATGACATACGAGGCGACATGGATTGGGAGCACTCGGTATGCACCTGCAAGGATACGCCAGATCCAGCCGGACAACGACATTGCGATCCAGGCAATAAGCTCTGAGCCACCGGGCAGGCCACGGGTGGTCTCCTCTAAAGTTGTATGCCGGGTATGTGGCAAGCAGGGCCACATATCACGAGACTGCCGCCAACGAGAGAGGCGTTCCCGTTCTCGATCGCAATCGTCTGAAGCGAGGAATACTGATAATCGAGGCCCAGCCAACAAGCGCAGGGCTGAGGACGGCGAGTCGTTAAACTAAAACGGGTCAGCCCAAAGGGGCGTGAGCTGATCCCCACAATCTGCCGCCCCACCGTCCTTGTCTCACAGCTGAAACGACAGCCCAGCAGCTTGACAATTGAAGGAAGGATAGATGGAAAGCTGTTCGTGTTGACATTGGATACTGGAGCGTCATATTCGATCATAAAAAGGAAGCTGCTGAAGAATTGGGAACCGCTGCATGGCATACAGCTGCGGACTGCGACTGGCGAGCGCGCGCCAGTAAGAGGGAAAGTTACAAAAACGATTACTATCGGCACCAGCAGTCTGGAACATGAGTTCATCGTCGCGGATATAATGGACGACGTGATTATCGGCGTGGATTTCATGATTAGGCACGGTTTTACGCTGGACCTGGAAGAACATGTGCTGAGATATGCCAACGTTGAATTCCCGCTGCACACCGGCTATGAGCGAAGCGTGGCGGTAAGGAAGGTTGTATCGTGTCAACACCGGAGGATACCAGCGAATTCTGAGGCGATTGTGTGGGCAAAGGTGGACGAGGACGAGGGGACAAGTCGGCTGTGGGTTGTAGAAGCACCGAAACAAGGACACGACAACATTATCATCGGACGTACATTAGTGGAACCTAGGAATGGCAGAATACCAGAACCAGTGGAGCAGCGAGTTGACGGCCAAGCAGAAACAGAAGGCGAGGTCACTCCTGCAGCACTATGGGGCAATATTTGCGTCAGAAGCAGGCGGAAGAACAGCCATAGTGAAGCACAACATCGACACCGGAAGTGCAAAACCGATTCGCCAACCGCCAAGACGAGTTCCTCTGGCCAAGAGGGAAGAGGTCACAAACTTGATCGAAAACATGCGGAAAGAAAAGGTCATAGAGCCTTCTTCGGGCCCCTGGTGCTCGCCGGTCGTGCTAGTAAAGAAAAAGGATGGCAGTACCCGGTTTTGTGTGGACTATCGGAAACTCAATGATGTGACCAAGAAGGACAGTTATCCATTACCTCGGATCGATGACACCCTGGACACGCTGTCAGGCACGCAGTGGTTCTCCACGCTCGACTTACGCAGCGGCTATTGGCAGGTAGAGCTTGCAGACGAAGACAAGGAGAAAACGGCTTTCAGTGTTGGCGATGGGTTGTGGCAGTTCACGGTCATGCCGTTTGGACTCTGCAACGCCCCAGCAACATTCGAGCGGCTAATGGAACGGGTGCTGAAAGGGCTGCATTGGCGGACGTGTCTGGTGTACCTCGACGACATAATCGTGATGGGTAAAAGCTTCGACGACCACCTGGGAAAGCTAAAGGAGGTATTCGAGCGGATACAAAAAGCCGGGCTCAAACTCAACCCAAAGAAGTGCTCGCTGTTCCAAAAAGAGGTCAAGTATCTGGGTCATACGGTTTCCGCCAGCGGAGTACACACGGATGAAGACAAAATCACGGCGGTGAAGGAGTGGCCCCGGCCACGCAATCTACACGAACTCCGCAGTTTCCTGGGCCTGTGCACATACTACCGCCGATTTGTTCCGGGATTCGCGAGCATAGCCAGCAGCTTGCACAAACTGACGAAAAAGAGTCAAGCTTTCGAGTGGAATGAAGAGCAGGAGCAGGCTTTTGCACGTCTGAAGGAAAAACTGTGCACAGCTCCAATTCTGGCCTTCCCCGTGCCTGGAGAGATGTTTGTGCTGGATACAGATGCAAGCGGGCATAGTATTGGCGGTGTGCTATCACAGATAATAGACGGCCAAGAACGAGTGATAGCATACTACAGTAGGATTCTGTCGAAACCGGAACGCAACTACTGTGTGACACGGAGAGAACGGCTGGCGTTATTGGACTGCGTAAAACACTTCCACAAATATCTGTATGGACAAAGGTTTCGCCTGCGCACAGATCATGCGGCATTGAGAAGGCTCCTGAACTTTAAAGATCCTGAAGGGCAATTGGCGCGGTGGATCGAGCGACTGCAGAGCTACGACTACACGATAGAGCATCGCAAGGGCAGTAGCCATGGAAATGCCGATGCCTTGTCACGCCGTCCGTGCAAAGTCGAATGCAGGCAGTGCTCGCGAGCCGAAAGCAAAGAACAGATAGTAGACGTCCGGTTGGTAAGCGTTATGCCAGAGGAAGCGTGGTCTGCGGAGAGGCTACAAAAAGACCAGCGTGAGGATGCGGATCTTGCAAAAATCGTCGAAGGCAAGGAGCAAGGCGCACGTCCAGACTGGCAGGAGATGGCCGGTGAAAGCCCGATCGCTAAGGCTTACTGGGCGCAGTGGGAAAGCCTGCGGCTGAAGGAAGGATGCCTGTACCGCGAATGGGAGAGCGCGGATGGTCGGACCACCAACTCCCTAATGGTAGTGCCGAAATGCAGAATCAACAAGGTCATCGAGGCATACCATAACGACTCCAGTGGAGGGCACCTGGGCATCACCAAAACCGTCGCCAAAATAAAAACACGATTCTACTGGGTAGGATGTCAGGAGTCTGTAACCGACTGGATTAAGAGCTGCGACCGATGTTCAGCCGCGAAAGGGCCGACAAAAAGATCTCGAGGCCGCATGCAGCAGTACAACGTGGGAGCGCCCTTCGAGCGGATTGCTATGGACGTCGCCGGCCCATTCTGGTGGTAATGGATTACTTCAGCAAATGGCCCGAAGTGTACCCTATTCCTAACCAGGAGGCCACTACGATCTCGGAAAAGCTGGTAAACAACTGGGTAGCCAGGTTCGGAGTTCCGTTGGAGTTGCATTCAGATCAAGGCCGGAATTTCGAGTCTGCGGTATTCAAGGAAGTGTGTGAGCTACTGGGTATAAAGAAAACTCGTACCACGCCTTTGCACCCACAGTCCGACGGCATAGTGGAACGCTTTAACCGGACACTGGAGGAATACCTGCGGAAAGTGGTAGGCAGGAATCAAAAGGGTTGGGACACGCATATCCCCCTGTTCCTGATGGCGTATAGGTCAGCCCCGCACGACACGACATCACTCACTCCAGCCCGAGCAGTGTTCGGCGCAGAGTTGCGGTTACCCGCGGACTTGAAGTTCGGGGTAGTCAGCACGACGGGAGGCGCTAAGACGGACTACGTGGTCAATAAGCGGGCGGCGCTGGAGGAAATTCACCAGTTTATAAGGGGCCGCACCAAACTGGTCAGCGATAAGGCGAAAGCCCGATATGATCTACGGGCCAACTCAGCAGGGTTCCAAGAAGGCGATCTGGTAATGCTCTACAACCCGCATCGGAGGAAAGGTTTGTCTCCGAAACTTCAAGCGTCGTGGGAAGGACCTTACGAAGTCGTGACTAGGATTAACGACGTGGTATACAGGATTCAACGTTGCAGCAATAGAGGCGCTAAGCTGAAGGTAGTCCATTTGGAGCGCCGGGCGCCTTATCACAGCGGAACCTCGGCACTTGTTCGGGTCGAACAAGTCTAAGTGGTGGGCAGTGTAACGATAAGAGAGTCTGTCGCTGTGCAAAGTAACCCTGTCGCTACGCGCCGTGCTATAATTCAATCTGGCAACGACGGCCGCGATAATAAGGGAAACTTTTAGGCCAACCTGGCAATGATGGCAATTTCTAGTCCAACCTGGCAATGATGGAAACTTCTAGTCCAACCTGGCAATGATGGAAACTTCTAGTCTAACCTGGCAATGATGGTCGCGATCATCATGGAAACCTTTAGCCGACTCCGGAATATGCGAGAACGATCTGCGCGATGGCCGGACAGGTATAAAAGGCAGCCGGGTGCGGCGCACCGAGTCAGTCTGATTTTGACTAGCGGAGTTGCCACGCGGAATAATTAAGCGAATATTTAAGTGTAAAGACAGTGAAGTGTAAACCTGTGAAATAAAGTGACTGTTGGTTTTTATTGACTGCGTTCGAGGAACTAAGTGTGTTTGTTTATTTCAAATTGCACAATCCAGTGATTCGTACTAGCCCACTAGAACTGGTATTTTCGTAACAATATGTTAAAGTCGTTCCCTTATCAAAGTCTAATGTCAACCATTTTATGCAGGCATTTGCTGGGAAATTGAATTCAGACGGACAAGGGGTTTTAACTTTTTTGTTCGGTTTAGTTATATTACCATTTATAGTACTTACAATGGTATTATTATTTTCTACGACAGGTAATTTATATTTCTCGAAACTTTTTTCCTTCATTATACTTATGGTTGACCCTGGGTGCACCAATGTACACCCCTTTTTTTTAAACAATGTGAGAGTGATTAAAATCTTTCTTGCTAAAGTGATTAAAATCTTTCCGAGGCTAATTTATAAAAAAAATCTTGGTTATCGTTAATATTGTTAGCTTCCTCGGTCTGATTCATAGTGTCTACCTCTACCTCTGCTATACCCATGGCACTTTGTATCGTGTGATTCGATCTAAAATTGCTTGAACCCTGTCTATAGTTGTTGTTGTTACCGTTAAAGTTCCTATTTCTACCATTGCTTTGATGAGTAACTCTACTGTTGATTGTTACTGTTGAAATTCCTATTTCTAAAATTGCTTTGATAGGTAACACCACTCGGCCTCGATAGCTCAGCGGGTAGCGCGCTGGCCTCTCATACCGAGTGCCCCGGGTTCGATTCCTGGCTTGGGCTGGAAAAAACACTCATCTACTTCTGTCGCTATCCACATGAAGGGAATGAGAATTACAAGGATCGCACAAGTGCGTTCTTGGCAGGCAATGGCAAACCTCCAAGTGTGAAAGAAAAACTGCCCACCGCCGTTCGGATTCGGCGTTAAACTGTAGGTCCGCTCCCCTCCCTTTCCCCATCCGTTTGAAATGTGTGGTGTATCACATGTTGAAAAAAAAAACAGTGTTGCATACGCATTTCAAACGGGTGGAATCTGTGGTATCACAACGGGCCCATTAAGAGGCCTAAGTGTGTCTCATACAGAGGCAGCCACCTCAACCTAACCTAACCTAACACCACTTTGATGATTGTTATTGTTGAAATTTCTAGTGTAGTGATACCACATATGCACTCATTAATATTCCCACAGTAATAATAATGATATCAATAACATAGCAGCGCCACTTCGCGCCGTGCTACAACAACAACGCATACACAACCGTATGCTTAGCACTTTCGCACACTTTGCGCATAGCCAAGCATAAAGCCAATACCCGTGTTCGGTTACCAACCAATGACAGGTAATGCTTTGGAAAAATCAATTGCTAACACCAGCAATTCTGAACTGTTACGAAAGTCTGGAGTTACTGGGTGCATTCGTGGGAACTCAAGGCCACTCGCAATTGCATTAGTTAGCGTTAAGAAATTTAGTATAAATAAGAGTGAAAACCGAAAATAAAGTTAGTTCAAGCAAATCAAGCTCGGTCTCTTGAACTCCACAAGTTTCGCTCCAGTTTTACTGTTGAGCGTTTTTGATCTGCCTTAGTCTTGTGGCTTTAAACAAGACCGGACTCCTATCATCATTACATGGCGATCCTGCCAATTTGTTGGCTGCCACGAACCGTTCCAATTTATTGACTGTAACAGATCCTGTCAAGCTGCCACGAACCGTTCCAATTTATTGACTGTAACAGATCCTGTCAAGCTGCCACGATCCTGCCAATTTGTTGACTGCCATATACCAGATCCTGCCAAGCTGCCACAAATCATATACCAGATCCCGCCAAGCTGCCACAGATCATATACCAGATCCTGCCAAGCTGCCACAAATCATACAGAACCACTCCACAATTAACCATCCAATGACAACAAAAGCCGAGTTCGACGAAATTTTTAGTAAATGGGAGAAAATCCTAAAGAATCACCCGCCAGAGGCACCACCAAAGCCCATTACGATTGAAGCCTACAGGGAGAGACAGAAACAACAGCAACCCCAAAAAGCCGAAGAAAAACAACCCACCCAACCCAAGAAACATACGCGAAGATCAGGAAAGGCTTTCAAACACAGAAAGCAACTAGCCCTCCTATATAGAGAGCTAAATCTATCCACAACAACAGCGAGCAAAATCAACATTCGGCGACAAATAGAGGAACAGAGGCAAAAGACGAGGAAAGAACGCCTACAACAGCAGAAATAAAATGAAGTTACAACAAACCCACAACAATCAACAGCCCAGCCGACATAAGAAACATAATGATACATAAACAATAGATAATAATGTATTTCTATAATATAAATAAGTGAATATATTTAAAATATATAACAATAACCATACCATATGTATACGGTATTTAATCATCATCATTACATAGTATAAAGCAAAGTCGCTGCCGCTGTCTGTCCCTATGTATGCTTAAATCTTTAAAACTACGCAACGGTTTCTTACGCGGTTTTTTTTAATGGATAGAGTGATTCAAGAGGAAGGTTTATATGTATAAAACATGCATAATATAGTAGAGAAACACTGATAAATTTAGAGGTAAACATTATAAGGAACAAACATTAGAGTGTATGTATAGCAAATTACATTCAAACGTTAGGGTGTGTCTATAGCAATTTACATTTCAAACGTTATCGTGCATTCGGTGACCGAACATCCCGCCCCCATGGAAAGGTCTCTTTCAAGAAGGCAAAATAGCGAGTTTCTGTATAGGTCGACGAATGATTCCTTTGGTTGTCCGTATATTGGAAAAATAATTTTTTTCATCATTGCAAAAATGCTTAAAATTTCAGAGAAAAAGAATTGGCTGGCAATGCTGTTCGCCGAATGTAAACAAAACAGACAAAAGGCAAAGAAAAAACAGACAGAAAACAGCTTTTCAACTCGAGTGTTGAATTTTAGAGCTTTTTTTCTTTTTCTTTCGGCGAACAGCATTGCCAGCCAACTATTTTTCTCTGAAATTTTAAGCATTTTTGCAATGATGAAAGAAAATTATTTTTCCAATTTTCGTTATGTATGCTTAAAACTTGGAAACGACTGGACCAACTTGGATACTTCCTTCGGAGGGTTTGTTTGAAATTGTTACGTGAAGGTTTATAAAAAAATAAAAGTCGGGAAAACGGGGCGTGGCACCACAAGAATACATTTTTAGACAATAACTTGGGAACCAGAAGTCACACATCAATTAAATTTGGTACAAACTTACTATTCAATCATGTCCTTCGATAGAGGGAATGGGGTGGGTATTGAACAAGGGGGTGTGGCACCGCCCATACAACTAAATTCTTTTAAATGGAATAGCTTCGGAATTGTAAGCCGCACAGCATTGAAAATTGGTGTACCGTCGTCTCATAGATGTGTCATTCTATTGTTAAAATTGTATGGGCGTTGGATAAGGGGAGTGGCACATTTTTTATGACCCAATATTTCAGCAAAACTGTAAGTCGTATATCAAAGAAACTTGGTTTGAACCTACCATTTAGTCATATCTTTGGGCAGAGGGAATGAGGCGGGTATTTAACAAGAAGGCGTGGCTTCGCCCATACAACTCAAATCTTTTATATGGAATAGCTTCGGAATTGTAAGTTGCACAGCATTGAAATTTAGTATGACATCCTCCCACAGAAGTGTCATTCTACTGTTAAATTTTGTTAGGCGTTGGACAAGGGGCGTGGTACAATTTTTGTGACCCAAATATTTCGCTGAACTATAAGTCGCACAGCAATGAAACTAAGTACGAACCTACCATTTATTTATATCTTTCGACAAAGGGAATGGTGCCGGTATTGAACAAGGGGGCGTGGCACCACCGATACAAGCCAAATCTTTAATAGAGAATATCTTTGAAACTGTTAGTCGTACAACACTGAAATTTAGTATAGTGTCGTTCCATAGATGAGTCATTCTACTGGTAATATTTGATGGGCGTTGGACAAGGGGCGTGGCACATTTTTTGTGACCCAAACATTTTGCTGAATTATAGGTAAGTCGCACAACAATGAAACTAAGTACGAACCTACCATTTTCTCTTTCGACAGAGGGAATGATGAAGGTATTAAACAAGGGGGCGTGGCACTGCCCATACAAGCCAAATTTTTTAATAGAGAATATCTTTGAAGTTGTAAGTCGTACAACACTGAAATTTAGTGCCCCGTCGTCCCATAGATGGGTCATTCTACTGGTAAGTTTTTATAAGCGTTGGACAAGGGGCGTGGACCCAAATATTTCGCTGAACTATAAGTCGCTCAGTAATGACACTTAGTACGAACCTACCATTTTCTCCTTCGACAGAGGGCATTGTGCGGGTATTGAATAAGGGATCGTGGCCCTGCCAATATAACTTAAACATGGTTCAAGCGCCATCCATTGCTTTACTGAAACTTAGCAGCACCATTGCTTATTTACGGGCCTCGATTGCGTTAATCAGTAGCTCCCTCCTCTTCCTTTAGTTGGTTTTCTTCGTCAATTTGCCATTTGCCACATCGCCATTGATTCGCCATCTCGCGTATTTCATTATAAAAAAACAACAAATGTCGTGCGGGACGAAGTTCGCCGGGTCAGCTAGTAATTGATAATTAAATAACATAATTAATCCAAAATGTAGTAATAGAATATTACTTTTTTCTTTTTTTTACAAAATAAAATGTTATAAACTTATGTAACATGAATTGAAATACATACGAAAATACACATATTAGAATTATGAAAATATTGTCATCATTAACAACATTAGAACGTATAGCAACAAATATTAAGAAAAGCAAAAATAGAACATACAGTAATGCACACATAGAATATCTCTCTAAGTTAATATCAACATCAAAATACAAATTTGAAGAAGAAATAAAAACCATCAATAACGAAACTGATAGAGCTCAGTGCCGAAGCATCTTCAACAAATTGGTTAACTTCACAGAAAGCAGTTTACAAAAACAGCTCGAAATGGCCCAATTTAACATAATTGAATGCCTAAAGGTAATCCCTGACTTTACAGGACAACAAGAAGACGTTAATAAATTTACCAGTATAGTGCAAGTACTAAATGAGACAGTACCAGCAGACAAAGCAACAGTGTTTCTAGCACTAGTGAAAAACACTAAACTCCCGGATAACGTACGTACTAAATTAGAATTGATAAACGTGTCGAGCATACCAGAACTGATAGTCGAATTAAAAAATCTGTACAAACCGATCAAAACACTTAATAGCGTTTTGGACGAATTAAACAGAACAAACCAAGGCAATAATAATATCACAAAATTTGCCGAAAAGATAGAGAACCTTATCAATACATTGAACACACTGCAAGTAGCTAATCTAGAAGGAGATGCAAAGAAAGCCATCATACAAAATAATGACCTATTAGCCTTCAATGCATTTAAACACGGAATAACTAAATTTACGACAGTACAGACCATTGAAGCTAGCAGAGTAAAAACATTAAAAGAAGCAATAGAAATCGCAATGGAAGTAGAAAATAACACGGAAAAGAATATATTTACATTTAACAAAGCTGGAAATCGCAATAATTACAGACAAAGGAACAATTATGAGTACAATAACCGACACCCAAGCAGTTACCAACGAGACAATAGACCACCATATCGTGGAAATAATAATAATAACGTGAACAATACCATAAGAGGAAGAACTCTTTATCAACCCGCAATTAACCAAAATAGGAACAATTGGAATAATCGCGGAAGCCGTCAAAATAACTGCCACCAATATAATCGCGCAAATTATCAAGGAAATAATAGAACACAACAGCGAAGAATTCATGTGATAAACAACTCACAAGACTCTCAGGGCGAACCCGAATATGATTATCAGGAAAACTAGCTGCACCCCGGCTTCCAAAAGAAAACACTAGCAGGAACATACCGGGGGAAAACACCACAAATTCAAACATTTTCCAATGCCACGTACAAAATGCAGTAACAAACCATATCACACTAAACTGCAACGGTGATAAGTCAACATTCTTAATTGATAGTGGAGCAGACATCTCACTTATAAAAGATTCTTTATTAAAATCCTCTCAAATAGACATCAATAACACTTGTACTATTTCAGGAATCTCTAACACAAAAACTACTACATTAGGCACTACTATACCAAATTTATATCTCGATAATGTATGCATTAGGCACAACTTTCACGTAGTTCCAGACTCGTTTCCAATTTTAACCGATGGATTACTAGGAAGAGATTTCCTAACAAGATTTTTAACCAAAATCGACTATGAGACTTTCACCATCACAATAACAATTAAAAATACTGATTTCATTTTGCCAATCCATAACAAAATCCATTTCATTAAAATACCTTCAAGAACTGAAATAATCCACCCAATACAAGTAAATATTAAGGCAGGTTTCTACCTTGTGCGGCCGAGAAAACATGTTTTTTTGAAAAATTGTTGATGGGAAGGTTTTAAAGATAAACACTGGAAAATTTTTTCAGATGTAGGTATATGTTTATTGTACAAGTAAAAAAAGTTTCAAGATAAAATATGCAAAGGGGGGGAGGGGGCCATCGAGCAATGGCGGAAGGACTTTTTGACTCACGGAAGTCCTGCCGCTGTTTGAGATGACTTGAAACACAAAAATGAAATTGTTTCTTATTCTGTATCCTTTTGTCTATGGCAGGAACTAGGATTTAAAAAAAAAATGAAAAATGAAGGAAATATGCGATTTTGACTAAAAAATTCAATTTTTACCTACTTTTTTCAATACAAATTTCTATTTTCAATGAGAAAAAATTATTATTTCTTGAAGATCCTAGTTCGTGCCATAGCTAAGACCTTGATAAATGACTGTTTAAAATTTCGTAGCTATTGCTCAACTCGTGTGGCCTAAATCACTTCCGCCAGGTCAAAAAATGTAGTTTTGAGAAAAACGCGTTCAAAGTTTTGCTTCAGCAGGTCGGCGCGCTCGACACCGCTACCTGTTTCTATAAATTGCTTCCGTAATTCGAAAGATTTCAACTTCAAATTTTGGGAGCGTATTCTACAATCATGTATTAATCCAAAAATGCATGAAAAAAAAATTGGATTTTTTTAAACGCACAAGGTAGAAACCCCCCTTAAAGAAGACATGCTAATATTAAACAAAGACTTAGGAAATGGAGCATTTATAAGCAATACAATCATTCCAGCAAAAGGTTTAAAACACATCAGGTTACTGAATACAAGCGATAGTCCAATCACGATTCACGATATACAATTTGAAATGAAACCAATACAAAATTACTACATGGTCACTATGGTGGGTCGATTCCGGACTTTTTTCGATTCGAGATTTCTAATAGTTTTGTAGACAACTAAATAAAAAGCTAGTTGATGACAAATTCCCAATGACACGATTGGAAGACGTATTAGACAAACTTGGTAGGGCTAAATATTTCACAACATTGGATATGACTAGTTCATTCCATCAAATTCCTCTAGACAGTAAATCAAAACCACTCACAGCATTCTCAACCAATACAGGGCATTTCCAATTCAGAAGTTTACCATTCGGATTAAAAATGTCATCTAATAGCTTTCAACGAATGCTAACAATAGCATTAACTGGATTAGATACTAGCGCATTTCTTTACGTAGACGATATTATTGTGTTCGGAAAATCAATACGTCATCACAATGACAATCTAAGGAAAATATTCTCACGACTTCAATCATACAACTTAAAGCTGAATCCAAGTAAATGCAACTTTCTTAAACCAGAGGTAATATTTTTAGGTCATTTAATTACCGATAATGGCATTTTGACAGACCCTGAAAAGTGTAAAGTAGTTGAGAAATACCCAACACCTACAAACAAAGACGAACTCAAAAGATTTGTAGCTTTTTGCAACTACTATAGACGTTTCGTAAATAATTTCGCTGAAATAACGAAACCACTCACTGCAATACAAAAGAAAAATGTAGAATTTAAATGGGATGAGAAATGCCAACAAGCTTTTGAGAAACTCAAACACACCATCACCAACCCACCTATCTTACAATATCCTGTCTTTTCTAAAGAATTCATTCTTACAACTGATGCATCTAATCTAGCCCTAGGAGCAATTCTATCACAAGGTGAAATTGGAAAAGACCTACCAATAGCATTTGCCAGTAGAGCCCTAAACAAACATGAAGTAAATAAACCTGTCATTGAAAAAGAACTCCTTGCAATACACTGGGCGATTAAACACTTCAAAGAATACCTGTACGGTACAAAATTTAAAGTGATCACGGATCACCGCCCATTAGTGTCATTGTTTACACATCGTGATCCAACTTCAAAGATGACTCGAATTAGACTAGATTTAATGGAATATGACTATGACGTAATATTTAAACAAGGAAAAATGAATACCAATGCTGACGCACTGTCGCGCATAGACATAAACTCAGATACGTTAAAAGCAATGATACCAAGGGTCGCAGTTATTACAAGATCTAAAACTGCCATACAAACGAATGAACAACATGTGAAACGGGACGGCCGCCCGATCATATGGAAATGTACTTCGATAAGCGACATAAAGGGGATAACAAATTTACAATTTCTGCACAAGAAAAAGAATATAAATGCAAAAGATATTACGATCGAGTTTAGTGATAATCCTAATTCTGTCCTCGGTACAATTATGGAGAAACTAACTACGACGTTAAACAGCCATGGCATTAAAAAGGTAGCGCTATCCAAGAAGTACACCCATACCTCGCTATACGGCCGCTCTTTATACGGCCTTTCGCTATAACGGCCTTCTTCAATTAAGGCACGTTTTCGATTTACGGCCTAAAATGTTTCGCTATAACGGCCAAAAAAAAATTTTTTCGATGACGATATATCACGTTTCTCGGTAACGTTTATTTTGCAATATATATTTTTTACGTTGAAAATACCGGCACCAATGCATTTTGTATGCAAAACTTATCCAAGTTCTGAACCACTCAATTTCTAAATCACGAGCACACTCACCGGTGGAATAACAGATTCAAACGTTACCGAGCAACGTAAAAAATATAGGGAACCCCTTTCATATGAGGAACTCATTCAGTTGCAAACAGAACTGGCATTAGATGAACAGACAGAGCCTGATGTATCCAAACAGCTAACATCAAAAAATTTATCGAAAGCTTTTTCCTATTTCGAACAAGGAATAAACATCCTCCTTGAAAACGATCCTGACGTCGAACGTAGCGCTAACGTTTCTCGAGGAATTAACTCAGCCATTAGCTGTTATAAATCACTGAAGATCGAAATAGACAAGAAGGCAAGACAAACAACGTTGGACAATTTTTTTAAGCCACGCCCATCCTTACTAGCGAAAAATGATGACGACAGTGATCTGCAGGTTACCATTTCATCTTCAGATTAAAGCCATTTAAAAAAAAATATTTTTATGTAACATGAAGTTCTTTCATTTTTGTTTCTATATTTTTGTTATTATTATAAAAATAAATTATAACATTGTTATAAAAATAAAAAAAATAAATTTGGAACCGATCCCATTGAATTTGTATTAAAATAATTGATTCCTTATACGGCTTTTCGCTTTGCGGCCAAGTTTCGTGGAACGTATCTAGGCCGTATAGCGAGGTATGGGTGTATTATATATTTGAACGCATGCAAGAAAAAGAATTTAAAGATTTATATATAAGCATTCAACTAGAAAACTATATGAAGAACATTAATACCCCCACAATAATTTTATATGACCCACCAAAACGTATCACAAACACTGAAGAGCAAACAAAACTGACAAGACCAGAAGAAAAACAATTTATGATAAAACTAAACAAATGTAGTAATCTCCTATACTAAGACTTAGTACTTGTAAGAAATTTAGCAAAGAAAAACTTAGATAAGCCTTATTTAGGACCATACAAAGTAATCAAGAAGTTAGGAGTAAATACTGTTATACTTAAGAATGATCAAGAGAAAGTTGTGCACAATAATAACCTTAAGAAATTTAAATAATACCTATAATAAATATAAGAAAACAAAACAAAGTTAAAATATATACATAGGAGTAATTTTGTAAGGAGTAATTTTGTAAACAAAAATCAAAAATTTTGTAAACAAAATTTTTTTTTAGAAGGCCAATGGTGTAGTGATACCACATATGCACTCATTAATATTCCCACAGTAATAATAATGATATCAATAACATAGCAGCGCCACTTCGCGCCGTGCTACAACAACAACGCATACACAACCGTATGCTTAGCACTTTCGCACATTTTGCGCATAGCCAAGCATAAACCCAATACCCGTGTTCGGTTACCAACCAACGACAGGTAATGCTTTGGAAAAATCAATTGCTAACACCAGCAATTCTGAACTGTTACGAAGGTCTGGAGTTACTGGGTGCATTCGTGGGAACTCAAGGCCACTCGCAATTGCATTAGTTAGCGTTAAGAAATTTAGTATAAATAAGAGTGAAAACCGAAAATAAAGTTAGTTCAAGCAAATCAAGCTCGGTCTCTTGAACTCCAAAAGTTTCGCTCCAGTTTTACTGTTGAGCGTTTTTGATCTGCCTTAGTCTTGTGGCTTTAAACAAGACCGGACTCCTATCATCATTACACTAGTATTACTTTGGTTTTTGGCACCACTCTGTTGATTGTTACTGTTTTGGCTGAAAAGAAGGATAAATCCACTAGGTTGGACAATTTCGCGGGATATCGAATTGGAAAAAAAGCATAAGAAAAGGAAATACAAAAATTTAAATTTTCTGAAAAACAATACATATTTTATTTATCCATATCAACTAGCATTGCTAGTTGTCGGCCTCGATAGCTCAGCGGGTAGCGCGCTGGCCTCTCATACCGAGCGCCCCGGGTTCGATTCCTGGCTTGGGCTGGAAAAAACACTCATCTACTTCTATCGCTATCCACATGAAGGGAATGAGAATTACAAGAACCGCACAAGTGCGCTCTTGGCAGGCAATGGCAAAACCTCCAAGTATGAAAGAAAAACTGCCAATCGCCGTTCGGATTTGGCGTTAAACTGTAGGTCCCCTCCCCTCCCTTTCCCCATCCGTTTGAAATGTGTGTTGTATCACATGTTGAAAAAAAACAGTGTTGCATACGCACTTCAAACGGGTGGGATCTGTGGTATCACAACGGGCCCGTTAAGAGGCCTAAGTGTGCCTCATACAGAGGCAGCCACCGCAACCTAACCTAACCTAACTAGCATTGCTACAACTTCATCGTTGTCGTCGTCGTCATCATCGTCTTCAAAGTCAATCGCACACGCATTGGCATCACATATGGTGGAATATTTCCGGGTCGCACAATCCGATAACTTAAAACTGTGGTTAGCGTTGATGGTGTGTGATATGTCGAACGATGTCTGAATTACCATGTCAAAAAACAGTGTTGCCACGCCGCTGACCCCCCATCTGTTTTGTAAAGCCAAAGCCGCCCTCTGTATCTCTGTCAGCATATGAAAGTGGTTGACAGTCGGCGCTAAGATGGTGACAACACTCAAAAGCTGTGAAGCGCCATCTCTTTGTCATTTGTTTTTCAACAATATACGTTGGGAATTTTGTATGAGAAAAGAAGGATTTATATAGAAAAAAAGGATTTAGAAAATTTTCGCGGGATTGGTTTTTAGAAGCTGAAAAAAAGGAGTAGGTCCTAGGAATCCCTTTATGTGTCTTTCTGTTTTGGGAATGCCAAAGTTTTGTATTGTCGTTATTTTGTCTGGATTTCGTTTTAATCCTCCTTCTGTTATGACGTGTCCTAAGAACATACAGTGGTGTCTGGATATATACTCTTCTGAGTGAGCTCGTCAAGTACGGTCGTGTTTCGCCTTCGCTAATCATTATGGTCAATTGTGCAAAGTGCAAGCTGCACTGCTCTTCTACGGACTCGGTGCCGTGTGGCACCTGTTTGTCAAAGTGGCATTTCAAATGTGCCAAGATCAGCGATTTAGCCGAGTTACTAAAAACTAAACGCAATTTAATTTTCGGATGTGATTCCTACATCTCCGCTCCTCGCCCAACTTGTCTTTCCATTGTGCCGTTATTGCTGGACAAGTTGAGTGAATTACGAGGCCTCTGCGATTCTCTCATAAAGGTGCACTCTGAGCACTTGAGTGTGGACAAACCGACATCGGGCTCATCGACGACCTCGAAGGCCGACCCAGTTGTCACTCGCGCCCGCGCTAAAGCGGCTGATTCCCGTACGCTCATGCCTAAGGTGCCTTCTTGCTCACCGCTGCCAACAAAAGTCGCAAGTAAATCGTTGCGCTCTCAATCGCCTTCTATCATTGTTCCTGCTGTTGCTTCACATGCTGCTTCGTCGCTCCGCCTGCAGAGTTCTGCACAGACTTCGTCTGTGAATGCTGCTGTTGCTGATTACGCAGCGTCTCCGTCCGTCTACGCACCGCTTGCTGTTTGCACGAATTCTTCGCCTGTTGCTGTACTTGTATCTGCGCCGCCTGATGCTGAGGAGTGCACGCCGCCTGCTGCTGCTGAGGCGTCGCTGCCTGCTTCGTCTTCTACTAGTGCGCAGCTCGCCATGGGTTGCTCTGCGCCGGGCGCTGTTTTTGCTTGTGCAGATGCGCCACCCGCCGTTGTGGATCTTACGTCGACTGCCGTCTGTGCGACTGCGCGGCTCACTGATGTAGATGACCTACGCTGCTCGAAACCGTCGTGCTCTTCGTATGCTGCCCTGCCTGCTGCTAAAGCTCATTCGCCCGCTGCTGGACCTCCCGCTAGTTAGTGGTTCACTGTCGGTGTCAACAAACGCTCCAAGTCGAAAGTTGTGGTTGTCGGCTCGAAGGTGATCTCGGGTCTAGACGTCGCTGTGAGTAAAAAATGGTTGCATCTATCATCCTTCCGACCTGTGGTATCAGAGGAGGACCTTCTGAACTATATCGCTAACAGTGCCGGCATCGATAAGCAGCATATTGCGTGCTTTAAGCTTATCAAGAGAGGAGCTTTGACTGATACTCTCAAACGAGTTAATTTCAAAGTTGGAGTCTCGGCTTCTGTTTATGAGAAGCTTCTCATTCCTTCCGTCTGGCCAGCTGAAGTCAAAGTGCGGCCATTTCGTTTTTTTCAAAAGCCCGCCCAGCTGCCAACGGGCGTATAACCGCCGCCCGGGCTATCTCTGCTAATAATAAGTGCCTTAAAATATATTTTCAAAATGTTTCTGGTCTTCGTACTAAATCGCAAAATTTTCGTGCAGTTAGTTCGCATTTTGTTTTGATTGAGACTTGGCTGAATCCAGACTTTTTCAGTGAAGAATTTTTTGACCCGAATCTGTACACTGTTTTTCGCAAAGACAGAGACGCTGCCAAAACTGGCTGTGTGAGAGGGGGCGGTGTACTAATTGCAGTTCGGCGTACTCTCCGCGCGTCACTATGTGCACTTCAAAATGATGACTCGCTTCTCGACCAGCTATGCTTAAAGGTTACGGGCTCTTCTGGCTCTTTGCTTTTGTGCGTCTCCTACATACCGCCTAATAGCAATGAATATCTGTACAAGGCTCATATTGATAATATTCATGAGCTATACCTAAGACCTAAAGGTGACAATAATCTCTGCGTTCTAGGTGACTTCAACTTAAGCAAAGTTACCTGGTCTTTTATAGCAGATGACTCTTTTCTTACGCCCTGCAATGTTAGTAGTGCTATTGAAATCTATGTAATCGACTCCCTTCTGAGCCTTGATCTACAACAAATCAATGGTGTTGTCAATAAACTTAACCGTATCTTAGATCTTGTATTTATTAATAATAATTTGAACTTTTCGCTGTCGGAATGTACTTTCCCAATCTCTCCATCGGGCTTGCATCATGTCGCTTTAGTAATTTCACTCGAATTTTATGAGTTTCGTTCCGATACCTCAGTTAGCCAATCTCTTGGTTATAACTTTAACTTGTGCAACTTTAATCTCCTTGACCTACTCTTCTCGGAAATCAATTGGGATCTCTTACTTTCTTCCACTGACGTTTCTAATTGTTTCAATGAATTTAAATTAAAAATTGCGGATATTTGTCGGACAAACATTCCCTTGCTCTCTAAGAAAGTGCATAAACTTCCATGGTTCACTCCTCGTTTAAAAAGATTGAAAAATTTGCGGAATAAGTTCCACAAAAAGTTTAAAACCACGGGTTCATACTCTCACAATCAAAAATTTTTATTTTATAAGAGTGAGTTCAATACTCTTAATAGCCGTCTTTACAGGAATTACATCTCAAATTTCGAGACGAACATCAAGTCTAACCCTAAAGCTTTTTGGCGATTTATTAAATCCAAAAAAGTGAACTCCAGTATTCCCTCTGCACTGTCCTACAACGGCACTACTGCAAACTCTTCCCTTGAAGCAGCTAATCTTTTTGCTCAATTCTTTAAATCTAACTTCCTCCCTGTAGATCCACTCCAATCCGGAGCACCGATTTATGCTCGAGATACTTTTCTTGACTTTGGTGCTTTGACCTTAAGTACAGTGGATGTGCTGCGTGGTATTTCTTCACTAAAGGCCTCCTCTCAAACAGATGTGGATGGCCTGTCTGTCCTTGCTCCTGCTAAAAAAGTGCTCCTTGTCACTGGCTTATCCTTTGAAATGCTTGTTTAATAAATCCCTTTCTACGGGTGTTTTTATTAACGCGTGGAAGGTCGCATTTATCACGCCAATTTTTAAATATGGGAATAAGAATGATGTTAATAACTACAGGCTTATCTCCAAATTGTCAAGTATATCTAAACTGTTTGAATGCATTGTTAAGGAGAAGGGATATTTCGCAGTTAAAAGTCTGATTTGTCTCAATCAGCATGGCTTTGTTCCTGGTCGCTCGACCGTTTCTAATCTCGCGACCTTTGCGCAAGACTGTATCTCCGCCTTTAACGCCGGACTTCAAGTTGATTCCGTTTACACGGATTTCTCAAAGGCATTTGACAGGGTATCGCATCGGATTCTGGTTCTTAAGCTAGCCCAGTTTGGGTTCCACTCCATCTTCCTCGAATGGATCCGATCTTATCTTAGCAATAGGCAATGCATTGTTGCTGTTGATGGCTTTCACTCTGAGCCATTCACTGCTACTTCCGGGGTTCCCCAGGGCAGCATCCTTGGTCCTCTGTTCTTTGTATTCTTTATCAATGATATTAGTAGCTGCTTTTCCAACAGTAAGTTCCTGCTTTATGCGGATGATCTAAAAATTTACTGCTGTCCGCAGTCCTTGCGATGCTGACAATCTACAGTCTGATTTGGACAACGTCAACCTGTGGTGCAATAGAAACCAGCTCTCATTAAACCTAAAAAAGCTCCTATATGACGTTTTGTAAATCGTCAGCTTTGGTGTAATCTTTGACCCCAAGTTGTCGTTTGTTAATCATGTAAACTTCATTATCTCTAAATCCTATTCTTTGCTAGCATTTGTCCGTCGTAAAAGTTTCGAATTTTCTGATCCATACACACTCAAGCTCCTGTACACTTCTTTTGTTAGATCTCGTCTAGAGTATGCGTCTTTTGTCTGGAATCCATATTATTCTTCTCATTGTAATCGTATTGAACGAATTCAAAAAAACTTTTTGAATTTTGGCCTTCGCTCTCTAAAGTTTTCCAATCCCATTCCTCCGTATCTATCACGTTGCTCTCTCATAAACCTTAAATCTCTTGAGAGTAGAAGAACTATCCTCTCTTTGGCGTTCGTCCATGAGGTTATTAGTGGTACTGTTGATTGTCCTTACCTCCTGAGTTTAATTAACTTCAATGTTCCTTCTCGTGTCCTCCGTCTTTACGACTTATTTGTCATATCTCCCTGCAGGTCTAATTACGCCTTGAATGCCCCTTTGGTGAGAGCGCTTTCCGAATTTAACAAGATCTGTGGTTCTCTTAAGCTCGATCTTTCGATCTCCAAACAAGAATTAAAATCACGTCTGAATTGCTTTTATAAATAATGTCATTCTTATTGTTATTCTATGCTTAAGTTCTATTCCTATTGTTATTCTATTTTTAAGTTCTTATATTGTTGTTTGCCTAGTCTGTAAGTTCATTTACTGTAGACTTGAAATAAATGAAATGAAATGAAAAAAAATAAACTAAACAAATCTCCATTCCTCTTCCACCCAAAAATTATTGCAAGGCATGTTCACTGTATTGAGGTTGGTCACTATATCAAGGTTAACATTTTTGGTCAAAAACTCGTTTATTTCCTCAAAATACACTTTTTGTTTTTTGCTTGAAAATTGTTTCCTATATTTAGAGGCTCGATGTCAAAATTTGGATGTTCACTATATCGAGGAGTTCACTATATAGGGGTTCACTATACGCACACACGCTTGTAGTTTCTTTCTTTAAGAAACTACGTTTGTTTGATTGTAACTTGAGATTATGTTCCTGTAGTCTTGAAAAAATTGTTTCTAAGGAATGTATATGTTCTTCTAGTGACGTGGAGAATATTAATATGTCATCTAGGTAGACCACACATATTTTATTAATATATTCTCTTAGAATCTCATTCATTAAAATCTGAAAAGTGGCTGGGGCATTCTTTAGCCCGAAAGGCATTCTGACATACTCGTATAGACCTGCCGGAGTAACAAATGCTGTATTTTCGATATCCCTTTTTGCCATTAGAATTTGATGGTATCCCTTAGCCAAATCTAGGGTGCTAAAGTATTGAGCTTTGCCTAGCTTGTCTAATATTCCGCCTATGTTCCTGTAATCAACCACTAATCGATATTTATTTATACCAGAACCATCTGATTTCTTCGGCACAGTTATTATTGGTGAACTGTATCTACTTCGACTTTTTCGACTTTGCTTTTCCAATTCTTCAATTTGTTTTCTTGCCTCTTCCTCATGTTTAGGGGGCATTCTGTAAATGGTCCTTGCTTGGTTGGAAAAACCACCTTGCACATGGAAAACCTATGTTGCCAACCGCACGACCGAAATACGTCAAAATGTGCACAACGCTCCCTGGCGACATGTCCCAAGCGCTGAAAATCCCGCGGACTTAGGAACGCGCGGATGCAAGCCGCAAGATCTCAAAGATCACACTCTGTGGTGGAATGGCCCCAAATGGTTGCAGCAAGCTTCCGATGCTTGGCCCAAAGGTCACTCTCGCAAAGTTCCAATCCTCTCCCTTCCAGTCCCCTATGTATTTATGTCCCACTTTCCAAATCCACCGGCTCCGGCCGTTTGTGTCGTCAATTGTTTCTCAGATTGTCATTCGTGTATTAAACGCAGAATAAAGCGCACGCAATTCCGCAAAACCCCCGCGTCTGTTTATTTACTTTTCGCTCCGCCGACGGCTCCAAGAGTTCTGTTCACCGCGAATTGATTTATTGATCAGTTGTTGTTTTAATTTCATGTACCACAGAATTCGTATTTGTCAGGTTATCTCCTTCTTTATAAATTAGCTTCTCGTATTTGTTTAATAGTCTACAGATTCTTGTCCTTCCCTCTAGGTTTAGGTGATCGAGTTGAATGTTACTAACTTCACTTTTTTCTAACGAAAAAACTTGTTCCTGCAAAGTTTTCGTGTAGAATGGAAGTTTGACACCATTTTTCAACCCCATTTCTTTATTTTCAATGTCAATTACTTGTACCTTTTTGAATATAAAGTCGTTCCCTTATCAAAGTCTAATGTCAACCATTTTATGCAGGCATTTGCTGGGAAATTGAATTCAGACGGACAAGAGGTTTTAACTTTTTTGTTTGTGGCTAAATGAGTGCTGTTTCTAATGATCTGTCGATCCCACCTCTAATCCTTTCCTTTCCTTCTCCTTTTGTATTCATGTTTCCCCCTATTTTCTGCTCCCCGGCTTCGGCCTTTTGTCTCGTTCAATGTTTCATGTACTCTTTGTTATTCGTTATTCGTACGTCTCCAAATAAAGATACCACCACCGAACAACCCGTGTCTCTTACTTTCCCCCGCTCCGCCGCAATAAGAGTTAAACATGGTCCTTCGAGCCATTCGCGAGTGAGCCGCGAATGTTTTTATTAACAAAAAACAAAAAAAACACATAGTTACAACAATCAACAATTTCCAAAAGTGACACAAAAAAGCACACGTGAAAAGTGACATAAACTACAAGAATCCGAAAAGTGAACCAAACACAAGAGTGAACACGAACTAAAGTGATAAATACACACAAAAAAACGCAAAGAGTAACAACACAACACACTGTGAAACAATACAAAAAGTGCGATTACAATATTAAAACAGTGCACAAAATTACAAAAGTTAAAACAAAAACAAACTCCAACCACATTAAAAGAAGGGCAGCAGAATATAAGAACAACAACAAATACACCCAGAACACAAAGCAAAAGAAGAAAAGGGCAACAACAACAGCAAGCAGCACAACTTAGCACAACACCACATATCAACTTAGCGCAACACAGTAGCGGACACACAAAATAGAGGAGATTCCCATTCTCGGGCACTGGGCCCAAAAAGATAAGCTCAAAATTTTTATTAAAAATTAACACTCATTACACATACACTAACACAAATACATACACATATTTAAAAAAATATATATATTATACCCATTCCCAAAAATCCAGTCAAAAAATTATATACTGGTACCCCGCCACTGTTCGCTTCCCGCAGTAAGCAATCCCGCTACTGCAAATAATTTTGCGCTATTCGTTTGCACATTCCGCTTTGTGCGACCTACGCAGGCAAAGCAGCAAAAATTCCCGCTGCAGCCTGCTTCCCAATCCGTTTCTAATTTGCACATTTCCCCTAATTTTTCTTTGTGCATATTTCAGATCAGCAGCAAGCACTCCAGCTGCTGATCTCCCAATCTTTAACTAACACCCATTTCTCATTTTCTTTTGTGCGATCAACGCTGGCAAAGCAGCAAAACTCCCGCTGCAGCCAGCATCCAACAGCACGCACTTCCCCTCCTTTTGCGTTACGCTTGCACTCTCCCACTTGCATTCAATTTCGCGTTTCGCTTTGTGCGATATACGCACGCACCAGCAGCAAGCACTCCCGCTGCTGCCTCCAAGTGCACTCATATTTATCATACTTCTGCCTAAGCAATTCTTTCGCTAGCAGAAGTAAACAACGCAAGCACAGTGGGACGAGTCGCCTTATTTTGCAGCATATTGAACAATTGTCTAGGACTTAGAAAATTGTCAATACTGCTGCACTATATACTCATATACATACACTGCACATCTGCTGCCACCCCAAGTGCATACAGTGGGACAAATATCGCCCACTCGCACACAAACATTTTTTGTACACAAAATAATTTTGACATTTTTACTTACATTAACACACTAAAACAAATAATCACATACCCATACATATTTATTTTCTTTTTCACATACATTTATACTCATACACATACATATTTATTTTCCATTTAACAAAAATAATCACATACACATACATACATATATTCAAATATATATATTTATACACAAATATATATACACACATACACCTACGTATTCACGTGATCACATAAAAAAAAAAAATTCACTTTTTCACAAATAAAAACATATTTTCACACACATTTGACTGCACATTTATATTATATTTATATTATAATAATTTTTACATACATTCCCAATTCCCATATACGCATTTGCTTTTATTACCTATACACACATTTCCCAATACACATACTCATACACAAATTTTGGTTGTTCCCATATATATACATATTTCACTACACTCTTTCATACACGTTTGTAACCGTTTACACTCAATAGGAATACAAACTCGTATTGACAATTTTGTACACTATTGTGTACCCTTTCCCATACTAAATTATCGTCAGCGCGAACGCGGTCAGACTACAGGTCTATTCCCCATACCCCTACTATATATTGTCAATCGATTTTCAAACCCCTTTTAAACTTTCCTTAAACAAAATGCCTGTTGAGCGATCCCCTAAACGCCAACTAGTCACAATGGAGACTCCTTCCTCCAGACACTCAAAGTCGTCTAACGCACGTTTGACAGTTCCGGTCACTCGGGAGCCACCCAACACGCGCTCCAAACTCTCTAGTCCCACAGCAACCGATCCCAGTGTTGCCAAATTTACTTTCGAGTACGATAGACTCGTGCTATTATGCACACATTTTTCATCGGTTCCCATTGAGGATTTGACCAAATCCCTGGTCCAAATAAAGCAAAAAATCTGCAAGTTCAATGGGAGCGGCTTATGTGCGCACATGAGGCAGTCTTCATTGCTGAAGACAATAGCCAGCCCGACGGTTTCAAAGAGTCGGCTAGGCAATAGATTGACGCACAGACCATTACGAGTTGTGTATGGCTCAGATGTCGGACATCGTTGAGATGCTCCAAACTCAGTCCCCCCAGCCCGCTGCGCATATGGAACCGGTTCGATCCCTAGAACCAGCAAATACCCCCTACATTTGCCTACAAGTTCCACCTTGTGATACCGAAACCTTCTTCGGGGGCTATGAGCAGTGGCCGTCCTTCCGGGACATGTTTACGGCAGTATACATTAACCACCCCCAGCTCACTAAAGCCCAAAAATTGTATCACCTCCGATACAAGACGCAAGGTAAAGCCGGTGCTATTGTTAAGCAATATGCATTAACCGATGAAAATTTCGGACTCGCGTGGGAAGCTTTAAAATCACGCTTTGAAAACAAACGCATACTCATTGATACACAAATCCGATCCCTTTTGAATATCGCTCCTGCCCACACTGAAAATAGTGAGGCGCTACAGCGGATTCAAAACACAATAAACAATTGTCTGTCTGTTCTCAATACTCAGGCCGTAGACACTGACAGTTGGGATCCGCTATTGGTTTACATATGTTGTACCAAATTGCCCCAAGACACACTCGCTCTATGGGAGCAATCATTGACATCCCGGAAGGATCTGCCACCCTGGTCGCAAATGGATGAGTTCCTGACCGGCAGATATGAGGTACTTGAACGGCTGCATAGCATTCGCCCTGCTAAGCCAAAACCACAGCCCTCTACTTCCAATGTCCTCCCAAATCGGCCAAACAAATCCCTAAATTATCATACTCAAGTAAAAAGGGACTTCGCGTGCAAACTCTGCAACGCAAACCATCCCATACGGACTTGCCAGAGCTTCAAAAGACTCACCCCCCAGAGTCGATTAAAATACGTTAAGAAGCACAATCTCTGCGTAAATTGTCTTGCGACATCTCACCTTGTTGAGAACTGTACAAGCAATTTTACGTGCGTATATTGCCAAATGAAGCACCATTCCATGCTTCATTTCCCCAAAAGCAATGCGCAGCCCCCTCAATCGCTTAATCGGCCATATTCGACCACTCCACAGGTCGCAACAGCTCAGAAACCAACGAAAAACAACTCCACAACTCATTCCCCCCTTTCGGATGCGCAACCCCGCACATCTTCCAGGCAAAGTACGCCCCAAGTACAAGCCTTACACTTCAATAATGGCACCCAATCCCTTCTGCCTACGGCACTGGTGTCTATTGAGCACTCAGGAAAGTTGTTCAAAGTTCGAGCGTTGATCGACCAAGCCTCTCAGCGTACCTTCATTTCTTCGAAGGTCCAGAAACGCCTCAAATTGCCAATCGAGAAATCCCCCTTCCAAATCTCGGGCATGGGCGGTCAGATTGTGCAAAATGCCAATCATACATGCTTCTTGACATTGGCAGTCCCTCAAATGAGCACGAAACTCCCCGTGCAAGCTATCGTGCTCCAAGAGCTTACGAAATTGCTCCCACCTTCTCATATAAACCCCCCCAATATGAAAGATTTCGCCATGCTAGACCTCGCTGATCCAAACCCCTTCAAGACAGCGCAGATCGATATAGTGATTGGCAGTGATCTCATCCCGCAGATCATGCTCGAAGGTATCCACCGGAATGTATGTGGCAGCTTACTTGCTCAGCATACAGTATTCGGTTGGGTATTAAGCGGTCCAGTACCCCCTTCTTCGCATTTGGCATGTGGCACAGAGGTACAAAATCGCCATATGCATACTGGTCCCGCCCTTCGAAATAACCTTCCTGCCCTAAAGGAAGCCCTTTCACAAGTGATTGCCGCCCTCAATCCCGTAGGGTTTCCACCCCAGGAATTAATGGAAAATCACGCTGAACCCACCACTCCTGCAAACTCATTCCCAAACCGGAAAATTACCCCCTTCGTTGCCAACCGTTTCGACCCTGCAGGATGGCTTCCGCCTCTAATGAGACGGAGAAAAAGGGGTCGACAGGAGCGTTGGCTTCACGCCACTCGTTCCACACCCCCAACAACTGACGGAAATTGCAATCCCTCGCAATTCCTCATTACACCTCCGCCATCCCGGGTCCGAAAAGAGGACAGTTGCCACTCCAGTGCGACTTGCTCCAAGCGCTGCAAATCCCGCAGACGTCGGACTGATCGGGTATAAACTCTAAGATCTATAAGATCTCCCTCTCGGGTGGAATGGCTCCAGCCATTCTCATGCTCACACAGTTCCAATCCCGGACCAAAGAGCGGTTGACTGCCACCACCCTCTCGAAGAGCAAACCGACATTCTCGGTCGGTTCTCCTGCTTCTCTCGAGCCCTACGAACATACGATTATAACGTACAAAGTAATCCTTCATAACCCTCTCGACGAGCACACCGACATTCTCAGTCGGGTCTCCTGCTTCGTTCGAGCTCTACGAGCACATACTTATCCCGAGCGGAGTTGACCTTGTTTATAAACAACCCCTCGAACCCCCTTATAGCTATCGCTCGAAAATCTCATTCCCTCTAACGAGCGGAAATGGCAGTGCAGCCAATTTATATATTTCCATATTCCCCCGGCTTGAGCTGAAGCGAACCCCGCAGCCTAGCCACGCTTTCCCATACCCATGATGTCAGCCTCAAAACCTTTATGTCCAAATAACTGACATCTCACTCTATTTGCAGGTCGGTAACTACCCCCAAACCGCTGCAGCAGCACTCCCTCGAGGACGAGGCGACGATGGACGGCCCCCCCGCACCCGTAAAAGCGGCATCCCGGAGTCCCCACCGTCTGGCCCGCGGCATACATTAATTGCAATATGCAATGGCGGCCGCGATGGCTAAATGAGTGCTGTTTCTAATGATCTGTCGATCCCACCTCTAATCCTTCCTTTCCTTCTCCTTTTGTATTCATGTTTCCCCCTATTTTCTGCACCCCGGCTTCGGCCTTTTGTCTCGTTCAATGTTTCATGTACTCTTTGTTATTCGTTATTCGTACGTCTCCAAATAAAGATACCACCACCGAACCACCCGTGTATTTTAATCTCCACCGCTCCGCCGCGATACGCGTAAACAGTTTGGTTTAGTTATATTACCATTTATAGTACTTATAATGGTATTATTATTTTCTACGACAGGTAATTTATATTTCTCGAAACTTTTTTCCTTCATTATACTTATGGTTGACCCTGGGTGCACCAATGTACACCACTTTTTTTTAAACAATGTGAGAGTGATTAAAATCTTTCTTGTATCGTCCGAGGCTAATTTATAAAAACAATCTTGGTTACCGTTAATAGTGTTAGCTTCCTCGGTCTGATTCATAGTGTCTACCTCCATGGGTATAGCACTTTGTATCGTGTGATTCGATCTATAATTGCTTGAACCCTGTCTATAGTTGTTGTTGTTACCGTTAAAGTTCCTATTTCTACCATTGCTTTGATGAGTAACTCCACTGTTGATTGTTACTGTTGAAATTCCTATTTCTAAAATTGCTTTGATAGGTAACACCACTCGGCCTCGATAGCTCAGCGGGTAGCGCGCTGGCCTCTCATACCGAGCGCCCCGGGTTCGATTCCTGGCTTGGGCTGGAAAAAACACTCATCTACTTCTATCGCTATCCACATGAAGGGAATGAGAATTACAAGAATCGCACAAGTGCGCTCTTGGCAGGCAATGGCAATACCTCCAAGTGTGAAAGAAAAACTGCCAATCGCCGTTCGGATTTGGCGTTAAACTGTAGGTCCCCTCCCCTCCCTTTCCCCATCCGTTTGAAATGTGTGTTGTATCACATGTTGAAAAAAAACAGTGTTGCATACGCATTTCAAACGGGTGGGATCTGTGGTATCACAACGGGCCCGTTAAGAGGCCTAAGTGTGCCTCATACAGAGGCAGCCACCGCAACCTAACCTAACCTAACTAGCATTGCTACAACTTCATCGTTGTCGTCGTCGTCATCATCGTCTTCAAAGTCAATCGCACACGCATTGGCATCACATATGGTGGAATATTTCCGGGTCGCACAATCCGATAACTTAAAACTGTGGTTAGCGTTGATGGTGTGTGATATGTTGAACGATGTCTGAATTACCATGTCAAAAAACAGTGTTGCCACGCCGCTGACCCCCCATCTGTTTTGTAAAGCCAAAGCCGCCCTCTGTATCTCTGTCAGCATATGAAATTGGTTGACAGTCGGCGCTAAGATGGTGACAACACTCAAAAGCTGTGAAGCGCCATCTCTTTGTCATTTGTTTTTCAACAATATACGTTGGGAATTTTGTATGAGAAAAGAAGGATTTATATAGAAAAAAAGGATTTAGAAAATTTTCGCGGGATTGGCTTTTAGAAGCTGAAAAAAAGGAGTATCCCGCGAAAAAAAGGATAGATGGCATGGTTAGGTATAGAGTGTTTAAATTTCCCTAATCTTGACCTATAAAATCATAAAAATCTGTATCTCTGTCAGCATATGAAATTGGTTGACAGTCGGCGCTAAGATGGTGACAACACTCAAAAGCTGTGAAGCGCCATCTCTTTGTCATTTGTTTTTCAACAATATACGTTGGGAATTTTGTATGAGAAAAGAAGGATTTATATAGAAAAAAAGGATTTAGAAAATTTTCGCGGGATTGGCTTTTAGAAGCTGAAAAAAAGGAGTATCCCGCGAAAAAAAGGATAGATGGCATGGTTAGGTATAGAGTGTTTAAATTTCCCTAATCTTGACCTATAAAATCATAAACTATTTTGATAACGTCGCATAGGTTTGTTTTATTTATTCTAGCATAGGCCAATGTGCCTGAAGCCAACTGTTTCGTCTTTGGATTAATAATGCACATAAAATATCCCGCATTTTTTCCCCATCTACACTCAGCGCCGATAACTCCGTAACATTATCTACTATTTTGTTAAATTTTTCCAATAGATTACTTATGCTACTTACTCTTAAATTCCTTTCTCTCGTAAGGGTTAGTTAATCCTTAGTACTTCTGTAGTGTTGTTTTACCTAGCTTGTCTTTACACTCCTCCCATGTAGTTGGTTTATTGTTACTCAGGATGTTTTTTGCTGGTTCCTGAATTTTTTTAAGTATATATTACGCTGTAGATCATCTCCTCTTGTCCTGGATATTCTGTAATTGCCATATTTACTGCATCTAAAAATGAGGGTAAATGCTTAATATTTCCTTCGCAAGGTTGTATACACAGTCAGTTCACTAAATAACGATCACCCATAAAAAGAAAATTAATTACGTTTTTGTTTTTAATTTATTTTCTTTAAAATTGTATCGGACGTATATTTGGAATATAAATTAATAGTTCGTCCAATCACCATTACTATCTAAAATAGTACAGCTTTCGATTGGGTTTGCATCGGCGGACTGGGATGTCCAATCCATGGTTTCGATATCATTTTTTTCTTTCCACTCAGTACATAGGCGACTTCGATGCTTTGGATCCTTGTCCTCCTGCAGTACCCAGGCGCGATTATTTTTTCCATACAGCTTCCATGCAGATGGTAATAAGGCTTTTGGTAAAGTTATAACATTTTTGTTTCCAAAACTCTTTGCTGAAAAACAGCCATAAACATGGACCTTTGCTGGGTGCTTAACCGCTCTTTGCACAATTTTAACACTTTTTTCTGACCAAACACGTTTAATTCCCTTGTTTAACCAAAAAGAAGATGCATCGGTGAAAATTATTTTAGTCCAGTCACGATTCATATTTTTCTTTGCCCAATGCAAGCGTTTTTCTATATGTTTTTGTGATAATAGAGGTTCGTTCCGTAAGCTATTGTACACGATGCTTTTTTCCTTATCGTATTCAGTCAGGCGCGGATCCAGAAAAATATTTCGGGGGGGTTTTAAAAAGTAATTCCTTAAAATTTATAAAATGTCTTTTAATTTGTATGTTTTATGTTTTGTATGTATGTATGTTTTATAGTCGATCCACATATTTCGGGGGGGGGGGGGGTTCAACCCCCAAACCCCCCGCCCCCCTGGATCCGCCACTGTATTCAGTGATATATCTATTCTACGATCGGTAAGTTTTTTTGGGCTCCTCTTAAGGTAATTGAAGGATATTTCAAAAAAACATTGGCCACTGCCTTATCGCCCGCGGCGAAGTTTTCCGTTTTGGACCTCTGCCTAGCTCGTCGTCGACATTTCTAGTCAACCTGACCATCTCGGATGCTTTGTCAAGAATTACGCTTCAAACCGTCTTTTGTAAATGGCACTCATTGCCAAAACAGCTCAAATAACCAAAAACATTCGCAAAATTTGTATAAAATTGAATTCTCAAACTTCACAACGGTTAAACAAAATCAGCTGATGTATTTAACGTCATGTGTCATCGTTACACAGGGTGTAACAGATGATCGTTTTTTAGTGAACAGACTGTATTTCAGATCTCTTTCAATCCGTACTCTTTGACTTTGGTGATTTTGGTTTTGAGTTATTTGCAACCATGGTGAAATAAACAAGGTGATGTAAATATTGACAGGTCGCTTTTGACACTCCCTTGTTTAGTGGTTGCATTTAAAGGGAGTGGAAAAGGGGAATTATTTTGAGGTTTTTCACTAGATGGCGCTAATAATTTAGTACTTATTTTATACTAATGTAAATACACTAGGTGTGCGTTGTTACAACCGGAAACAGTCTTAAAAATGTTTTTTAAGCGATAATCTGAAAATGTTGAATCAAAATTATTCCCTACGAGCTACTGACTCTTCTGTCCACCACATTTCCATCCATCAGGTTTCAGTAGCCATACAAGGTATTTATTACAGTTGTATTTCAATATTTATTTATTTACCAATGAAAACGAAAGCCAACCAACTATGTAGTGCTGGACTTTGAACCGCTGAGCTGGTGCCATTAGTCCTTCAATATTTTTATTTATTCATGCTGATTCAAACATATTAATTACCTGATATTAAATAACAATTTTTCCTTGATGATACATTCAAGCAATTTACAAACAGACGACAGCTTAGAGCCTCTTTACACGAGGGCTTTTCCGGGTACCCTACTTCATCGAGCCGCAAGATCAAGGCCTCGAGTATTGATTTCGACATTTTACAGTCGAAATCGTAGAAGACCGGCTGTTTCCACGATGTCTTCAACCCTCGAGCTATAGCCACTTGCACGTAATTGCTTGGCTGTTTTACGCTATCTGTTAGTGGATCGTGTTCATACACGGATGCCACTTTCATTTCGTCGAAAGCAAGGACGCAAAGCCGGTCGGACAGTGAAGAATGTTCGTGATTCTCCATTGCATCAATTATAAAATGGAGAATCCCCTCCGTGAATTGCAGTTTTTGAGCCCATTTTGCAATCGTTGACTCGCACGGCAGTGGGAAGCCTTTGCAGTACAAATGGTTATACGCTCTGGGACCAGCAGCGTGCAGAGTAATAGCCCACGAAATAACTGCTTCTGTCCAATGTATTTTTGCTGATGGGCGTTTCAATTTTCTGATCTGCCCCTCAGTAAAAATTGAACGCATGCTCTCGCGAAGTGCATCAAGTTCGCTAACTTGAGCTCGCAGCTTTTTATTTTCATTTTGCAGTAATTGCACTGTCTTGCGCAATCGCTCGTTTTCGAGTTGCAATGCACTTTCGGTAAATGGACTGCAAAGGTAATACGCTAACATAAACATTTCAATACCATTCAAGTTTTTATTGGGCTTACTCTGTTTGCGTGGAGCCGTCTTGGGTGCGAGAAGTTTCGGCACACTCATCCCAAGAATCAAGGCAATCTATTGCCATTGGGATAACGTTTTTTCTCAACCGCCGTTTCTTTTCGCCTGGCTCAGAGCAAAAGTCCTGCGTAGAAAAATGAAGAGCACACACCTTCGCGGTGGGAATGAAGTTCACTCCACAAGCCTTGCTCCATTTTTCCCTCGTTACCGGATTCTGCGGCACATGAAACGGACACATTTTCGTGTGTCCAAGTTCGATGGCACAAACTGCAGCTGGATTTCGGCATCGAAAATTTAAAAACACAATCAAAGAAAAACGAGCACAATATATTTGTTTGAAAATAACTGTATTTTTAAACATATGTTAATATGTAGGTACATCTTTGGCTGAGAAAACGGATGCCTTATGTTCCATTGAATCAAATTGAACATACGCCATTTGTTTTCTGAGGTGATAAAATTTAAATTAGAAACAATGTTGTTCGTTATGATTTCTGCTGGAAAGTACTATTTCTTGACTACGCTACTTTTTTTGCTAAGGAAAAAAAAGTATTTTTTAAAAGAAGCAACAATGTTTTTTTCAAGGGAGCATGAACTGCCAAAATCGAGGAAACTGTCACGAGCTTACACCACCTTGTTTATTGCATCATGATTTGCAACAACTGCGTTATTGCAGTTAAGCATTGCTCCATGTTGTTTATCTCTCTTGTTGTTGTGCTTGTCTCTGGTTCTGCAACTGATTATTTTGATCTAAATATTGCTGTAGGTTCTACTGTACATTGTTGCTGTTGGCCATTTTGGTGAATAAGTATTTTGGGGGATACTACGGTTTCCGTGGCGCCGCCATTTGATGATGTTTTTAGATAGATTGACCAAATAAAATAAATCGAAAATGAAGCATAAAATTTTTCGATATCTCGCTTCGTTTTCGAGATATCGAGGTTCAAAGTTTTTACATACAGATAAGCGAGAAAGTAGACTGGACTAGAACTACGGTCGATAAAAGAGATTCCTTCGAGTAATTTATGGCAAAGTAGAGGCGCGAATTATTACAAATAATGTTGGAAATTTACATTTTATATTTTGCGATAAGATCATCAACAGAAATCAAAAATAAATACTCCGGCACACTAGTTGCTCCTATGAGGGTTATTTTTCAAGCGCCCCACACGGAAGGAATTTGAATGCAGAAATACTGTTAGCACTTTACTGATGCTCCGGCACACTAGTTACTCCTATGAGGGATATTTTACCCCTGAAATCATAACGATACGTCTGGGAGACGTATAAAGATTTACGATCTTAAACCGATATTTAAAGGTACGATATCAGCAAATACATATTTCACTTACATCAGAAATATGTATATTTTTCTGTAAAATAAAAGTCATAGTTGCTAATTATAAGTAGTAAGTGTTTTATTTTTAGAACGAGTTTTATTGCTCGATTGCGCTTTATTGCGCAAAACGTAAAAAGAGCATACGTCTCGCAGACGTACGTTATGACAGTAGGGTTAAAGCGCCCGGCCAAAGGCCGGCCACACAAATAGAGTTTGGATGCAGAAGTACTGTAAATATTTTACTGAATCTGAAGCCCTACTTGCACTTAAGAGGGTTATTACCCCTCGATATCTCGAAACGAAGCGAGAAATCGAAAAATTGTATTCCTCATTTTCGACTTATTTTTGGTCGATCTATCTAAAGACACCCTCAAATGGCGGCGCCACGGAAACCGTAGTCGTACCGTATTTTTTGATGTTCTTCGAGCTTTGTGGTTCAATTCGGGTTAAAAATCCTCTGTTTCAACAATTAAAATATGTCGGTTCGTTCCGTTGACTGCGCCAGTTATGGAAATCTTCTATATATTTATTTGAATAAGGGCGCTGAGATCTCGCTATCCACACATCGTACAATATCATATGATACATCATTTTAAAGCTCTTGATGAGCATCTTTGCACAAACTTTTCAAAATGTAGATTGATAAAGTCTATCTGGAGATATTTGCATCGAAAGTTGCATTAATTTCCATATTGGAAACAGCATTGCTCTTTACGTTTATCAAATCCAATCAGAAAGCTGTGCACTTGTGCGAGAAGATGGGAATAAGCAAACAAACAAAATCTTGCATGGAACAGACACGTTCCGCACACGCATGTGGTGAGAGCACGGTTGCCAACTTTTCTATTTCAGAAAATTTTCAAAAATCACTAAATTTAGTGCGAAAAGCACTAAGTTGGCAACAGTGGTTGCTATGTCCCAAATTTTGCATTTTTATGTTTTGTTTTGATCACGTTATTCTTAAGAGTCCAACTCAAATCTTACAAAAATGTAGTTAGAGTCAGCGTTGCCGTTTTGGTTAAATTTAACCAAAATTGGTTATTTTTTTTCGTATGGTTACATGGTAACATACTTCAGATTTTGGTTCTTTTTTTCAGCAAGCTCAATACAAGTCTGCTTTAGGATTTATAATCTGTTACTTTAACATATTTGTATGTTTTTAAAACCAAAAATTTTGTGAAGTCATTCAAAATAAGATTTGTTACGTTATGTTTTGAAATAAAATGTGTGATCTGAAGTTTTTGTCAATCTACCAGGCATTTGGTTATTTTTTTCAGGATTTGGTAATTTTTACTTAAGAATTTGGTAACACATTTTTTTTGGTCGTGGCAACACTGGTTAGAGTTCTTTTTGAAAAATGGCAACATCGACTACAAAAAGAAGAAACAAAACTTTAACAAAGGGAGGAAGTTTGTTGCTATAATTAAAAATTACCCAAATCGATGGCTTGACCAGTGCATGTTCACATTGTAAAGCCAAGCATTTTGTATCCGATGTGAGGTAAAACCGTTGTTGTTGTTGTTGCGCTGGCAAAAGGCAAAAATTTTAAAACGATTTCTATTTTTTGGCAAGCTTTTGTTCTTCTTTAAGGCTAGCCAGTGCTGCTATGTTCCAAATTTATTTATTTATTATTAAATTTAGCAACCGGCTCGGTAGGAGTCCAAATCTCGGCTGAAAATTAACAATTCTTTTCTTAGCCTAATGCCCAGTAGCGGCTTAAGAGGGGGGGGCGGAGGGGCGGACCGCCCCGGGCCCCGGGCTGCGGGGGCCCCCGAGAGAAGCTTGTAACTATATAAAAATTTCAGGTTTTTCAAAACTGAAATTCAGAACTGAAACTTGTAAAAAACTATTTGCGCTCCACAATGATTGTTGAAAGACTAAGTCGTTTGTCACTTTTATCAATTGAAAGAGACACAGTACCGACAAATGACTTTGAAATGGCAATAACAAATTCAGTTCAATAAAAGCAAGAACAATAACAATTGTTTTCAAATTTTCAAAAAATTGTCCCTCGAAGATTGCAATTTTTAACTTAAAATTTTGTGCAAAATATGCAAATACAAAATTCTAAGTTAAAAATTAAATATCGCAATCTTAGAGTTTGCTTGTAAACTTGTGTAAATTACACAATTACTTAACCTCATTAAACTTTGTAGAAGTCAAACAAATTTACAGTTATTATAATTATTATTATAATTATTGGTTGGATAAAAACACATGTCCCGGAAATCCGGTTTTCGAAGGCAATTCTATGTTCCTTGTAAGTAAGCTAAATATGGGCTTCTTACATGCTGTTATGTAGGGGAAATATGTTTTTTCAGGACTTTTTTTATAAAGTCACTGCTACTGGGTTTTATAAAATATTTCTGTACATTTCTGAAGATTTCTACTCGACACGAAAAATATACCTAAAAATAAAAGTGTTTTCTAGGGGGTAGATAGATAGATAGATTTGAAAGGGGAAATGTGCACTGAGACCAAAGTTGATCTATTGTGCCCCCTACAACTTTAGAGAACGTCCCCCAATCCCACCGACCTAATGAAGCTTAGTAACTCACGTGGGAGAAGGTGTTTGACGTTCTCTTCTGCAAGCCAGTACTGGCCCAGGTGCTGTCTCCTACTGCGGCATACCGCATCGCAGTGCAGTATGACGTGCTCAGGAGTCTCCTCTGCCGTTCCGCAGAGTCTGCAGACGCTTACCTGTTCTAATCCAATTGTGTGCATATGTTTCCTCATCCTGCAGTGCCCGGTTAACAGCCCGGTGACCAGTCTAAGCTGGGTTTTCCCCAGTCTGAGGCATTCTTCACTCCATCTGGAGTTATAACCTCTGATGAAGATTTTCGATTGCCTAAGACCTGTGGCATTTGACCAGTGTTCTGAGTTCCTGGTTCTTTCCTCAAGTCTTAGTGACTCTGCTAGAGTGCTTTTGCCCAGCCCGATGAAAGGTTCTGGTGCAAGGGGGATCGTGGCTGCCCCAGTTCTAGCAAGGCTGTCAGCCTCCTCGTTCCCTTCTATTCCTCTGTGTCCTGGAACCCAGAGGATTTTAACCTGGTTATATATACCCAGTTTATTCAATGCTTCTATGCATTCCAGCACCAACCCTGAGGTAATCTCATACGAGATTAGTGCTTTGATGGCTGCTTGACTGTCAGAACAGATGACTATGTCTTGCCCCCTGTACAAACGCTCGAGGTTAGTCTGCACACAGAGCCTGATGGCATATAACTCTGCCTGAAATATGCTGGGTGTATTCCCCATGGGCTCATAGTGCTTGAAGCGAGGTCCAAATACCCCCGCCCCGGTTCCCTCATGCGTTTTGGAGCCGTCTGTGAACCACGTAATAGTATGTGGTTTGAAATGGGACTGGTGTGCATCCCAGTTCCAGTCCACTTTGCTACTCATATATACTACGAAGTTTTTCTCGTAGTTATATGTCCTCGTTATTGTATCCATTGGATACAATACATAGGGGTTGCTAACAGACAACACGTCTAAGTCTCTGCGACGTAGAATGTGATCCCCCCCTTTACTGGTTCTGGCCAGCCCAAGAACAGTACGCTTGGCTGCCATTTCAATTGCTATGTGCAATGGTGATATATTGATTATCACCTCCAGCGCCACCGTGGGACAGGTTCTCATAGCACCTGTAATACACGTGCACGCAAGTCGTTGGACCTTTTCGAGCCGCTTCCTCACAGTCGAGAGCTTGGCTCTTGGGGCCCAGGCTACTGCTGCGTACGTGAGTATTGGTCTCACTATCATGGTGTACATCCATTTCAGTATGCTTGGTCTACATCCCCAATTCCTGCCTGCTAGGGATCTGCACACCATGATTGCTTTCGTTGCTTTACTAATAACTGCCTCAGCGTGTTTGTTCCAGAGTAACTTTGAGTCTAGTGTCACGCCTAGGTACTTCACCTCTGTTTTGTATGCTATACTCTTACCGAGCAAGCGTATTGTACGCATGTGTGGCGGTTTTCTTTTCCACGTAAATGGTACTATGGTGGTTTTGTCAGGGTTTATCTTTAGACCTACCCGGACACACCATTCTTGCGTTAGTTTTAATCCCCTCTGGATTATATCACAGAGAGTGTCCTCAAACCTTCCTCTGGCAATAATGACTATGTCATCAGCATAGCCTTGACAATTTATGCCATTGCTTGACAGAAGTTCAAGGAGCTCATCTACCACAAGGCTCCACAGTAGCGGTGACAGTACCCCGCCTTGTGGGCACCCTCTGCTAGTGAGCACACTCCTAGTGGTCTTGCCCACTTTTGTTACTGCCGATCTGGTAGAGAGCATGGCTCTTGTCCAGCGGCTGAGGGTGGTTTCTACCCCTCTTCTGCTGAGCGCCCTCTCTATCGCCTCATGAGAGATATTATCGAAGGCTCCTTCGATATCCAGGAAGGCGCACGGCACTATCTCTTTGTTTTTAAGAGCATCCTGCATTAAACTCGTGAGCTGGAATAGGGCAGTCTCTGTCGATCTGCCTGCCCTATACGCATGCTGTTTAGCATGCAGAGGTTGTCTCTTGAGTGTCACGGTTCTAATGTACTGATCTAACACCTTCTCCATGGTCTTCATGACGAATGATGTTAAACTGATTGATCTAAACGACTTCGGCTCTGTATAGTCCTTTCTTCCAATCTTCGGTATAAAAACTACCAGGGCACTTCTCCAGCTAACGGGGATGTATCCTGTTGCTAGACAGCTCCTCATAATACCAGTTAACTGCCTTAGTAGGACCCCCCTGCCTTTTTGCAAGAAAACGGGGAGGATCCCGTCTAAGCCTGGCGATTTGAAGGGTTGAAAGGTGTTCAGGGCCCAATCAACCTTTGCCTGGGAGATGACTTCATCTGCCATCTCCCAGTCCCTTCAGTTCGGATGGTATATTGTGCACTCGGCTGGCGCGTTCTGTATGGTTGCGCCGGGGAAATGGGCACCTAGAAGAGCTAGAGCCCGTTGCTCTTCATTTCGCGTATAGCTACCATCCGAGAGTTTGAGTGCCATCTTGTTCTCCGTTCCTCTCTTCGCAAGCGCTTTATGAAGCCCTGCTGCCTGAGGAGTGGAGGAAATTTCTTCGCAAAACGTCTGGAAGCTAGCCCTTTTCGCTTTGCGTACTTCCTTTGTGTACTTGGTGAGTGACGAGGTGTATTCCCCCCATTCACCGGTCCGCTTTGCCCTATTGAAGAGTCTTCGTGTTTCAGTTCTAAGTTTTGCCAGGGTGTTATTCCACCACGGTGTGGATTTTTTCCTGGACCCTCTACTGTCCGGGCAGCTTGAATGGTATGCATTCATTACTGCCTTGTTAAGGATCTCAACAGCTTGCTCGACTTCTAAGGGATGCCGCATCCTACTTCGAATGTCAAGTAAGCATCTATCCTCTACTAGCAGCTTGGTGTATTTTTCCCAGTCGGTTTTCCTGGGGTTCTTGGTTGGAGGTATCTCCATAATATCACCTGCTAACTTGAATTCAATCATCCTATGGTCTGATAAGGAGGGTTCGGTAGACACTCTCCATTCGGACACATAGTCACTGATTCTACTATTACCTATGGTAAGATCAAGGACCTCCTGCCTAACCCTAGTGACGAATGTCGGGGAAGATCCCGTGTTAAATACGACTAGGTTAGTGGCTAATATATATTCAAGCAGGTACTCACCCCTGGTATTGTCGTCGGTGCTGCCCCAGATGGTGTGGTGGGCGTTCATATCGCCTCCTATGAGGAGCGGCAGGTCATTTGCCCTGCAGTGCTCCACTAGGCCCTACACTTCGTGGGGGGGCACCGTCCTGTCCTCGCCCGGAAAGTACGCTGACGCCAGGACGATCTCGAGGTCACGACCCTCGGTCTGAATCGTCAACGCCACTGCTACTAAATCCCTGGACATATACTCTGAAATACAAAAATAGTTAGTATTTTTCTCAATTATGATGCAGGCACGAGGTATCTCATGCCTTGTATCATAAATTACCCTGGTATGTTGCGAGTTCAGTCCGCAGACTCTTCCGTTATAGCACCAGGGCTCCTGAACTAGCGCCGCCCCGATGTGATCTCGGGTGAACTTATGCGCTAGGACGGCCGATGCCGCCTTCGCGTGATGAAGGTTGATTTGAACAACCTTCATGCCCCGAGGGTTAGAGTTTAGGAGAGGCATCAATGTCCATCTCCAGCAGCGTCGTTAACGAAATTTCGTCTGACAGCTGCTCCTCTTCCTCGTTCGTACTACCTTGAAGCCCCAGCGTTTCAAGGTTTAGCTCCTCAAGGGAATCTTGGGAGGCCTGCACTTCTGCCGCTACTTCTGCTCTGGCTACTTCCTCTCCGCCTTCCGGTGTTTTCCCGGGTTCGGCAGATCGCGCTTCTCCTGAGGATTCTGCTTCCCCCGGTGTATTCCCGGGTTCAGCTGATTGTGTAGGGGGGCCAGCCGCACTATTCAGGCCTCCAGGTCTGGGGGCATGGACTGGGATGCTCCCATACCTGAAGTTGAGGGCGTTGCCATTTTCCCTGATCCTGGCGAGGGATTTCTCGTCAATCACCAGGTTCCACAGCACACCTTTGCCCTCCTCCTTGGAAGTAACCACCTTCCAAAGATTCGTGTAGATCCCAGCATTTTGCGCTTGTAGCAGCGCAAAAAGCTTGCTGGGTTCTTGTCCAGCGCTCCTGGGAAGGAATAAGGTGACGTGGTGTGTCTTGGGGACGTCATCGCCAAGGCACACACGAAGCCCTACCCCCTTCCAATCCTCCAGCTTCGGGACTGCCTGCTGAAGCCAGTCTGCAGTACCTTGGTTACTGCAGTCTAGAAGCAGGTGTCCCGGCCGGAAGTGGATGCCACTGAACACTAGTGGAGTGGCCCACCCTTTCGCTATCTCCCCACGATACCCTCCTCGAGAAAAGAGAGCTCCTCCTTACTCAGTGTCTTCTGAGGATATTCCGTAGGCAGGACCGCCACTCGAATGGCCTCAGGTGTTCTGAGGACACTCGAGTAGGTTGCGCCCGCCATTGGATGACCCCCAGACTGACTGCTATTTTGGGGCTTGCCCATCCTAGCAGCCGGTGCCTCAGTGTTGGTCCTGGATTTCTTAAGCTCAGGACGTTGGGGGGGAGTGATGTTATCGCTCCCTCTCTTTCTCGGCAGAGTCGGTTGAGCTGCCGTGGCCGCGGGTATCCCGCCATGCTCTAACGCTCTACTCCTCGCCTCCTCCTTGCCTGAGGTAACGGAGGTACCACTTTACCCTCGCACCGCTTAAACCGCGTCTTAGGGGGTCGTCCAGGCCACCTGGTTGCCCTAAGGGGGGTAGTTCTAAGTTTTGCCTTTTAGGCCTTCTTTCCAAATTTGCGGCCCGCTCTACTGCCGGTGAAGTCGACGGGGGTGTTCCCCGCGCGACCGTAGCAATACTGGTACTTGGGGCCACTACGTCAGCAGCCCGCTCTACCGCCGGAGCCGCAGCGGAAGTTGACGGGGGTGTTTATGCGTATCGCGGCGGAGCGGGGGGAAATGAAACGCAATGGTTGTTTCGGGTTAGGATGGTGTTTATTCTTCGCGGTCAGAATAACGAATAGTAACAAGATGTACATGAAACATTAAACGATACAAACGGCCGAAGCCGGGGAGCAGAAAATAGGGGGAAACATGAGTACAAAAGGAGAAAGAAAGGAAGGGATTAGAGGTGGGATCGACAGATCACTTGAGACAGCACTCATTTAGCCATCGCGGCCGCCATTGCATATTGCAATTTAATGAACCGCGGGCCAGTTGGGCGAGGATGTATTGCGGCTTTTGCTGGTGCGGGGTGCCGTCCATCGACGTCTCGTCCTCGGAGGAGTGCTGCTGCAGCGGTTTAGGGGTAGTTACCGACCTGCAAATAGAGTAAGATGTCAGTTATTTGGACATAAAGTTTTTGAGGCTGACATCATGGGTATGGGAAATCGGCGAAGCTGCGGGGTTCGCTTAAGCTAAAGCCGGGTAATATGGAAATATATGTATAAATTTGGCCGAGTTGCCATTTTTAGGGGAAGTGATAATTTCGAGCTCCGCTCGGGATGATTGGGTGCTCGTAGGGCTCGTAGAAGCAAGAGAACCGAGCGAGAAGGTCGGTTTGCTCTTCGAGAGGAGGGTGGCAGTCAACCGCTCTTTGGTCCGGACTTGGACCTGTACGAGCATAACTGTTTGGCTCAGCATGGAAGAATTGCTGGAGCCGTTCCACCCAAGAGGGAGATCGTGTAGATCTTGGAGTTTATACCCGATCAGTCCGACGTCTGCGGGATTTGCAGCGTTTGGAGCAAGTCGCACTGGAGTGGCGACTGTCCTCTTTTCGAACCCGGGATGGAGGAGGTGTATTGAGGCATTGCGGGGGATTGCAATTTCCGTCAGTTGCTGTGAATGTGGAACGAGTGGCGCCAAGCCAACGCTCTTGTCGAACCCTTTTTCTCTGTCTCATTACAGGCGAAAGCCATCCTGCGGGGTCGAAATGGTTGGCAACGAAGGGGGTAATTTGCCGGTTAGAGAATGAGTTTGCAGGAGTGGTGGGTTCAGAGTGATTTTCCATTAATTCCTGGGGCGGAAACCCTACGGGATTGAGGGCGGCAATCACTTGCGAAAGGGCTTCCTTTAGGGCAGGAAGATTGTTTCGAAGGGCGGTTCCAGTATGCATACGGCGACTTGGTACCTCTGTGGCACATGTCAAATGCGAAGGGGGTACTGGACCGCTTAATACCCAACCGAATACTGTATGCTGAGCAAGTAAGCTGCCACATACATTCCGGTGGATACCTTCGAGCATGATCTGCGGGATGAGATCACTGCCAATCACTATATCGATCTGCGCTGTCTCGAAGGGGTTTGGATCAGCGAGATCTAGCATGGCAAAATCTTTCATATTGGGGGGGTTTATATGAGAAGGTGGGAGCAATTTCGTAAGCTCTTGGAGCACGATAGCTTGCACGGGGAGTTTCGTGCTCGTTTGAGGGACTGCCAATGTCAAGAAGCATGTATGATTGGCATTTTGCACAATCTGACCGCCCATGCCCGAGATTTGGAAGGGGGATTTCTCGATTGGCAATTTGAGGCGTTTTTGGACCTTCGAGGAAATGAAGGTACGCTGAGAGGCTTGGTCGATCAACGCTCGAACCTTAAACAACTTTCCTGAGTGCTCAACAGACACCAGTGCCGTAGGCAGAAGGGATTGGGTGCCATTATTGGAGTGTAAGGCTTGTACTTGAGGCGTACTTTGCCTGGAAGATGTGCGGGGTTGCGCATCCGAAAGGGGGGAATGAGTTGCGGAGTTGATGTTCACTGGTTTTTGAGCCGTTGCGACCTGTGGAGTGGTCGAATGTGACCGATTAAGCGATTGAGAGGGTTGCGCATTGCCTTTGGGGAAATGAAGCAGGGAATGATGCTTCCTTTGGCAATATACGCACGTAAAATTGCTTGTACAATCCTCAAGAAGGTGAGTTGTAGCAAGACAATTTACGCAGATATTGTGCTTCTTAACATATTTTAATCGACTCTGGGGGGTGAGTCTTTTGAAGCTCTGGCAAGTCCGTATGGGATGGTTTGCGTTGCAGAGTTTGCACGCGAAGTCCCTTTTCACTTGAGTGTGATAATTAAGGGATTTGTGTGGCCGATTTGGGGGGACATTGGAAGTCGAGGGTTGTGATTGTTTCGGCTTAGAAGGACGAATAAATTGGAGCCGTTCAAGCACCTCATATCTGCCGGTCAGGAATTCATCCATTTGCGACCAGGGTGGCAGATCCTTCCGGGATGTCAATGATTGCTCCCATAGAGCAAGTGTCTCTTGGGGCAATTTGGTACAACATATGTAAACCAATAGCGGATCCCAATCGTCAGTGTCTACGGCCTGAGTATTGAGAACAGACAGACAATTGTTTATAGTACTCTGGATCCGCTGAAGTGCCTCACTATTTTCGGAGTGGGCAGGAGCGATATTCAGGAGGGATCGAATATGAGTATCAACGAGTATGCGTTTATTTTCGAAGCGGGATCTAAGGGCTTCCCACGCGAGTCCGAAATTCTCATCGGTTAATGCATATTGTTTAACAATAGCACCGGCTTTGCCTTGCGTTTTGTATCGGAGGTGATACAATTTTTGGGCTGGAGTGAGCTGGGGGTGGTTAATGTATACTGCCGTAAACATGTCCCGGAAGGACGGCCACTGCTCATAGCCCCCGAAGAAGGTTTCGGTATCACAAGGCGGAACTTGTAGGAAAATTTCTGGTTCTAGGGGTCGAACCGGTTCCATATGCGCAGCGGGCTGGGGGGACTGAGTTTGGAGCATCTCAATGATGTCCGACATCTGAGCCATGCACAACTCGTACTGGTCTGTGCAGGCGTCAATCTTTTGCCTAGCCGACTCTTTGAAACCGTCGGGCTGGCTGTTGTCTTCCGCAATGAAGACTGCCTCATGTGCGCACATAAGCCTTTCCCATTGAGCTTGCAGATTTTTCTGCTTAATTTGGACCAGGGATTTGGTCAAATCGTCAATGGGAGCCGATGAAAATTTTGTGCATAATTGCACGAGTCTATCGGACTCGAAAATGAATTTCGCAACACTGGGATCGGTTGCTTTGGGACTAGGGACTTTGGAGCGCGTATTGGGTGGCTCCCGAGTGACAGGAACTGTCAAACGTGCATTTGCTGACTTTGGGTATCTGGAGGAAGGAGTCTCCATTGTGATAAGTTGGCGTTTGGGGGATCGCTCAACAGGCATTTTGCTTAGAAAGGCTCGACAGAGGGTAAAAAGTTTGAATAAATATATGTAAGTGTAGGGTTTTGAAAAATAGACGTATAGTCTAACCGCGTCCGCGCGAACGATAATTGAGTATGGGAAGAGTTGGAAATGGGAAAATTCGTTGAAATGAGCAACGATTTTTGTCGAGCAAAAAAGTTTACAACCGTGTGTGTAAACGTATAGGGAAATATATGTGTATGGGTAATAAATAGAAATGTGTATATGGGAAATAAGAAAATTTTTTGTAAATGTGAGTAGGGAATGTACAAATAAATATTATGCAACAAATGTTATGTGTGTAGTCAAATGTGTATAAAAATTGTTTTTTTTTTTTTTTGTGAAAAAGTGAATTTTTTTGTTTGTGATTACGTGAATACGTAGGTTGTGAATAAATATATATATTTGAATATATATATGTATGTGTATGAGTATAAATATGTATGTGATTATTTGTTTTAGTGTGGTAATGTAAGAAAAAAAGTGTCGAAATAATTGTGTGTACAAAATTTTTGTGTGTGAGTGGGCGATATTTGTCCCACTGTATGCACTTGGGTTGGCAGCAGATGTGCAGTGAATGTGTATATGTGCAGCACTATTAAAAATTTTCTAAGTCCAAAAAAATTTTTAAATGTGCTGCGAAAAATTGTAACTCGTCCCACTGTGTATGCTTTGTTTACTTCTGCTAGCGAAAGAGTGGAATTGCTTAGGCAGAAGTGCAAAGATATGATTGCACTTGATGGCAGCAGCGGGAGTGCTTGCTGCTAGTGCGTGCGTATATCGCACAAAGCGAAACGCGAAAATGTGTACAAGTGGGAGAGTGCAAGGGTATGGGAGATCAGCAGCTGGCGTGCTTGCTGCTGATCTGAAATATGCACAAAGAAAAATAAGGGGAAATGTGTGTAAAGAAGGAAGATTAGTGGGATGCAGGCTGCAGCGGGTGTTTTTGCTGCTTTGCCTGCGTAGGTCGCACAAAGAGGAATGTGAACACAAAAAGCGCAAAATTATGTGCAGTAGCGGGATTGCTTACTGCACTGCGCTATTTTGTATGTGTACAAGGGAAATGTACACGAAGAGCGGACAGTGGCGGGGCACCAGTACGAAATTTTTAAACTCGATTTTTGGGAATGAGTATAATATAGATATATATATTTTTTTTTAAATATGTGTATGTATTTGTGTTAGTGTATGTGTAATGAGTGTTAATTTTTAATACAAATTTTGAGCTTATCTTATTGGGCACAGTGCCCGAGAATGGGGATCTCCTGTATTTGTTTTGTGTCCGCTACTGTGTTGTGCTGTGTTCCTTGGCTGTTGTTGTTTGCCGTTGTTGCTGAGCTGCTGTTGCTATGTGTTGTGGGTGTGTGTTTTGTTGTTGTGTATTATGTTTTGCTGCCCTTGTGTTTAATGTAGTCCGTGTTTTTGTTTTCGCTGCACTGCACTATGTCTCGTTGTTTTTAGTTTTTAATTTTTGGAAATAAGTATGTGCACTGTTTGGTTATTTGTAGTTACACTTTTTAGTTGTTGTTTAAATTGTTTCACTGTTTGTTTTCTTTGGGTTGTCACTTGTTCCCTTGTAATTAATAACTATGTTTGTTTTTTTGTGAGTGTCTTTTTTTTTTTGTCTCACTTTTCACGTGTGTATTGTAAGTTTGATTTTGAAATGTTTTATTGTTTTTTGTTAATAAAAAACATTCGCGGCTCGATCGCGAATGGCTCGAAGGACCATGTTTATGCGTATCGCGGCGGAGCGGGGGGAAATGAAACGCAATGGTTGTTTCGGGTTAGGATGGTGTTTATTCTTCGCGGTCAGAATAACGAATAGTAACAAGATGTACATGAAACATTAAACGATACAAACGGCCGAAGCCGGGGAGCAGAAAATAGGGGGAAACATGAGTACAAAAGGAGAAAGAAAGGAAGGGATTAGAGGTGGGATCGACAGATCACTTGAGACAGCACTCATTTAGCCAGGGGGTATTCCCCGCACGACCGCAGCGACACCGGTACTAGGGACAGGGCCTATAGGTTTTGCTCCCACCACCGGTCCGGAAGGTATGCTCCCGGGGCCAGTGGGGAGAGCTAAGACCGTGCTCACCTGGTTTGTGGTGGGTCTTGCGCTGGCAGATGCAGTCAGAGCAGAGATGTCAAACAGTGGTCTGTCCCGTATTGACACCCCCCCCTGGCCGCACCCCCAGCCCGTCGACCGCCCCTGAGGGAGCCCCTCGCCACCCTGGAAGGTATTCTTCCTCGGCTAGTGCTTGGCCTCAGGTCTTCATTCGTAGACCTAGGGGGTAACTTTCTTGAGAACTTGAAATAGAATACAATTTAGATGTATGAATCTACAGACTGAAATCCAAAACATGTATGTTTTCCATACCTGACATATTTTGGTCCTGAAAGTTCAAAATAGAAAATTTAGTTAAATGGAGACAATTTCCCTCTTTCATTTGATACCCATATCTTCATCATTGAACTACCGCATATATTTAATATTGAAATGTGTATCTCCTTAAAATGTTAAAGTCCTTTAAAAAGGACTTTTGGGTCAGAGAATTTAATACTGACTATGCCAGAATACTATAAATTATCTCTAGTTTCGCGTCTATATCAAAATTTGGATGGGTATCGGCAAAAAAAAAAATTGTTTCGCACGGTGTAATAAATGTAAAGTTGGTGTTTTCACTCACTGCATCATAACTTTATCATTTTTCTTTCAATTCTATTGATGTTAGGCTTAATATTTGCTAAAATAGTATATATTTAATTTTAGATTTTAAAACCAGAGAAGATAATTTATTTTTTCTTTAAACAAATATTCGAAAATTTATGATTTTTTAAATTGGTCGAAAAATTCACATTGTTACAACTTTCACCGTCAGTAACTTCCCCAAATCTCATCTGATTTGGACAATCTATATATCACTGAAAAGCCACTAAGGTATTATCTTCTGAACGACGGACAGCTCGTGTTAATCGGATAATTCTTTTAGGAGATATGTGCTCATAACTGAAACAACAGGAAAAAAATCGTTTTTCGAAGATTTTTCGAAAACGCTTCTTCAAAAATTTTTTGGTTTTCAGTTTCGTGTTCAGCGGCCAAAGTTAGTCTAGAAGAAACTTTTATTTTTAGGTGCACGCGATTGGCCCATTTTTTGTCGACAATCGAATCCTCCTCCTCGGGTAGCTTAAAAAAATGGCCAGATCGTAGTAACGAAGCAAGATTTTCTGTTTTTTTGGAGATTTAAGATGGCATTTGGAAATGACGAATTTGCTCCCCCAAAAGTTTTCTTAATTTCACGAAAGTTTTATCCATTTTTCATTTTTTTCTCTGGGATTCTATTGCTTTCTATAAAATTTCAAGCACATATACGTTTAAAAATAATTTGTCTCGTCGTTTAAAAATAAAAGTCCGTTTACTGTTCAATGGAATACAAATTTTCAAAAAAAAAAGCCAAAAGCATAACCGGAAATTCCCCTTATTAGTTTTGTACGCAAACTTATGCTGCACCGTTTTATGGGGCCCCCCTCAGCCGTCGCCGCCCCGGGCCAACGAGCACCTTAAGCCGCCACTGCTAATGCCTCATGTTTACCTAAAAGGGCTTGTGCAGAATAGCGTATCCTCGTGAAAAAAATTAAGTATGCTTATACAAAGAAGTTTGGCTCCTGAGTCTAACAAACTAATTTTGCCTGGGAAACGCCTACAAAAGGCGTGGCACGGGGTCAAAGTTCAAAACTTTTATCAAAATAACTCAGTCAATTTTCAATCAATTTATCCGATATGGGTATCAAGGTCTTTTTCATACCTTTATTTTTACCTATGTACAATTTACAATACCCGATTTTTTTCTCAAAAAAACCATAAAAAAGATATAATAAATTTGTTACCATATATTCTCTACGGAAATCCCTTTACAATGAAATATAGAACATTTTAAATTGAGTAAAAAGTATCTGTTTGCAATATTGAAATGGCGCTTATGAGGGTTAATGCTTAGGCGCTTTCTTTTGCAATCATAAGATTTGAATACAAAAGTACTGTAAGCACTTTACTGAACCTGATTTTGTAGTTACTCCCATGAGGGTTATTTTTTTGAAGCCCGGCCGAAGGCCGTCCACACAAAAGGTATTTGAATGCCGGAATACTTTTGGCCGCGAAGCCGAAGTTACGATTATAAAAGTTATTGCTTAGCAGCGACCGACCGCGCATCAAGGCTTCGAATACAAAAATACTGTAAACACTTTATTCCTGATGTCTTAGTTAATCCCATGAGGGTTATTTTTTTGAAGCCCGTCCGGAGGCCGTCCCCACAAAAGGTATTTGAATACAGAAAAACTGCAGTTTACTATCACCCTCCATGTAATGGAAAAATACAATCACCACACAAATACAATCACCACAAAAAGGTTCGTGGCGTCACGCAAAACATTCAATGCCACAATAACATAAAAGCAAAAAAGGTTTTAACGGCTGTTTGGCAATATTTAATAATAATTAATAATTGACTGGCACGACAGCCCGCTTACGCGAGACTAAGGCCTAGCTTCCCGCAACCACCCGTGTTGTGCGTGTGAATTTGTACGCGGGTGGAAGGGACCTACAGTTTTTATGCCGGTTCCGAACGGCAGGTTGGGAGCTTTATCATAGGCAATTTTTACTCTCAGAGGTTTGCCATTTCCAGCTGAGAGGACAGCCACCGAAAGAGAAAACGAATTTTCCCGTTATTTTTTTAGGTGTTATTACGGGCAGTATTTGAACCTGCGGTTTGCTGCCTTCGACTCGCGGTCCAACGCACTAACCAACTGAGCCACGGCGGCTGCCTGGCAATATTTAAGGTTTTCAAATAATGTAAAGCTAGAAATCTAGATCTTCAAAACCTGTTTTTAATATGGCAGGTACTTTGTACAACCCCCTTCAGCCTCCATTGCCTGAAAATTATGACGAAGGGGATTACAAAATTTTTTTGAACCAAGAGCCGACTTAGAAAAAATTAAAACACGCATTGAAAAAAAAACAAAAATATATGTTTTTATATTTCATTGAAAAGAAAATCCACACGCTAGTGCAAAATTTTGTGTACCTTAATCACAAAGTTTTTTAAGAAAAAAATCGGGTTTTGTAAATTTTATATAATAAAATATTATTTGCTTGTAATTTTTTATTCGTACATATCAAAATAAAGGTATGGGAAATACCTTTCGTTTGATACCCATATCGTACAAATCGATTGAAAATTGACAGAGTTATTTTGATAAAAGTTTTGAACTTTGACCCCGTGCCACGCCTTTTGTAGGCGTTTCCCAAGCAACATTTTTAGTTTGTTACATTCACAAAAACAAGCCAAATACAGCCAAATTATTCTTTTTTTTTGTACGAGGGTACGCTATTCTGCACTTGTTCCCCTAAAAGTGCTGACCAAGCAAATTCTGTCACGTACCAGCCAATGTACGTGTATAAGTTAAATAAAATAACGTTGTTGGTTAGCAAAATTGAAACATTTATTTTTATTCACGTTGGGGAACGACTGATCATCGAAGGCGACTTCAAAAATATCGATAAAGAAAAGGGAATTGAGCATGTTGCTGTAACATGATCGGCAGCTCAGGCTGCAGACAAAGCGTCAGCAAATTCGTCCGCATAGTCCGTTGAACCTCAAGCTAAGCTTGCGGCGCGCGTGTAGGAAGCGCTAAGCGCAGCGAAAAATGTTTATTTCGCTGGAAATGTTTGTGTCGTTAACTCCTCCTTCTTTAAATAACGCAGTGTCCTCACTGTGTTGCGCTGAGGTCATTGGCATCTGAATGATGCTTAAATTTCTTGAAACTCCATAATGATTCTTTGATGTTTCATCTAAACACGTTTTAGTTTGGTCAGTTTTTGCCGTTATCTGAAATGATTTGGTTCGTCTTTGAAGGATCACCTTAAAGCCAATTAGAATAAAAGGTAGCATTGCCATTCCGGATATGGTGAAAACGCTTAGCTCGTGTTTGGATTCCAAAGCTCTTATCTCTTTAGTGTTTACACTGTGTAATTCCTTCAGCATTTTTAATGATAGAATTTCTTCAAAATTTACAGATATATTTCCTGGTTGGATTATGGTTAACTTTTGAAATTTGGCTATTTCAGTAAGTCCGTTGGTCGGCTTTGATGGTAACATTATGAAATTTTATTAAAAAGGTTCCATTTATGTTAACTGATTTTTCGTCCATTTCTATAATACCATTATAAGAGTTCAGGAGGAGTACATCGGGATTGATTTCTTCTATTCGTGGTATATGTTGCGCGTTCGTAATAGTGCAAGCGGGAGGTTGTCCGTTAAGTAAATTTGGTAAACATGTGCTGCTAGTAATATTTTTAAAGTTTCCTTCTTTACAAATTGACACGACGTTCAAGGTCTTACATTTGCTTATAATTTCTAAAACAGAATTCTTACATACAATTATGTCATTGTTGGGTATCTTAACCCATTTTCGGCCGCTGGTCGATTTTTCGACCAGCCACTTTGAAGGAGAGTAGCTCTGCACTTAGACATTATATCTTTGAACTTTTGAAGCAGAAAATAGCTTTGGTCTTTTGGTAATCCCTCGAAATAATAATTTTTTTTAAAAACGATAAATTTAGAGATGTTGGCGAAGGCACGAAAAAAGCAGTTTTTTTAGTCATATTTTGAATATTCTGAAAAATATATAACCTTTTCAAATTATTGATTTATTATTGATTATTTACGAAGCCTGAAGACCAAATTACCACAATCAATTGATATCCATAAGATTAAGAAAATATTTTTCCTCTCAGCACCGCGTACTTTTCAGTGTTCGAAAAATCGACCATTGGCCAGAAGTCGACATGTATGTAAGTTAACCCGACGACGTCGCAGCCCGCCGCCACAACTTAAACCAGCGACTCTGCAGCCCGCTACATCGTTGCGCAAGCAAACAACGCTGCTGTCGTCGTCGCCAGCGCAGGCCACCGACCCAGCTACTTCGCGGTAGCTGCCGTCAGCAGATTCGAACAATGCTGCTGGCGATCGATCGTTCGATTCTTGCACGGGTTGCAAGATCAGCGAATCGTGGACATTGCTGCTGGCGATCGATCGTTCGATTCTTGCACGGGCTGCAAGATCAGCGAATCGTGGGCATTGCTGCTGATGGTCGATCGATCGCTTGCACGAGCTGCAAGATCAGCGAAACGATACCGCGCGCACGGAGTAGGGCTTTAGGGTAGGCTTAAGGTTTGGTGTCAGTTAGTTCACTAAGGTAGCTGAATAAGAACGGAGCTAGGCTCCAGATAAAGAACAAAATAAAGGAACTTGTATTTAAAGAATCTTGTAATACGGCAAATTCATATGAATACCTGAAATAAAGTAACTGGCGCCCAACGTGGGGTTGCTGCCACCTCTACCCCAGACCGGCGGATAAGTGGCAGCAGCTTCGATTCCGAGCCCAACAGCACTCAGCCCACGAAGGTGCATTCAGCAACGACTGAACCAGCTCCCTGAGACCTGAGATTTCAACCGGACAGGACTACGTCCACCAACGGGATCATCGACCAGCTCCGGAGATATAATAAGACAGGATGGAAAAATTGTAAGTGACTGGTCGTTAACCACGATTAAACCTTGGAAATATAAAGTGAAAAATAAAGAAAGTGCTACAGAAATTTGTTTTGTGTCGGCTGCAGCGGTATGAATTGTGCTTTCGGCCCACGATTTTGTCAGTGTTTTTGGTAGAGATAGCACCTTTTTGACGGGATCATCGGCCTCGACTTGCTAACGCGAGTGAGTGCCACAATCTGTCTGAAGAATAAAGAGATACATTCCGACTCTGGATCAGAACCGATCCAGTTTTACAAATGCGAAAACGTTAACTTTACAAAAGTTGACGATATTTCAGTCCCTCCATCAGTAAGGGCTGACTTTCAAAGTATGTCGCCACCATTCGGACCGAAGTGAGCGAACAAATTGAAGAAAATCCTTACGTCGGAGGACGTCATGTTACAGTACCCTGATTTCAAGAGGCCGTTCGATCTAACGACGGACGCTTCCTCGTAGGGTCTTGGGGCTGTCCTATCACAAGATGGGAGGCCAATCACAATAATGTTGTGAATCCGACACTTCTTATAAAAGGGAGGGTGGTCCATAAGGACAACCTTAGGTAGGAACCTCGTCACAGTTATTCACATGCCAATGATTGAGGACGGAACCATTAATCTTGCACTTGCAGCTCATTGCTCCTCTTACTCTTTGCCGCGATGACGGCGGGTTACAAACTAACTAACTACACCCAATCCGATCGAACAGGTAAAATTCGCTCAGGCGCAGCACATTGATTCAAACAACAGACAGGTAGTCATTAATACAAGAACTCAAGAGCGAATAAATAAACTTACTGAGACTGTCAACTCTCTGCTTGGGGAGGCCAAGAAGAAGCAAATTGACACTGCTCACCTCTATGAGGTTGCCTTGGCCAGAAACAGAAATCCTAGATGATTCGGACATAAAGCTAGTGGTTAACGAACAGCTCACAAGTGTCAGTGTAGCGGAAGTTATAGAAGTATCTAGTATTAAGATTTTGCAGAACAATGATGTTTCTACAAAGTATCCTAGACCTAAGCTTAGTTGTAAGAAAGTTAGCATTTTTTATAAAGTATCCTAGACCTAAGCTTAGTTGTAAGAAAGTAAGCATTCTCCCGATTGTGCACAATGGAATGGTCCTGTCTCTTCCGGATGGTAGCATCGTGGTCGACTGTAGCGAACGGACGGTGGCGGTCGTTGAGTGCGTCCCAACAACTACGTCGACCTTCTGCAAAGAAGCAACTGACTCTACTTGCGCTCTTCAATTGTTCTCCGGCGGCTTGGCGCATTGCAAAACTCGTCCTAATCATCTATACCCATTAGTTGTCATGGACGACGGTATTATTGCAATCCATGATGATACTGTCAGGGTGCAACAGACGGGTGGTGTTGAAAGAACTGCTACCGGCACCTATCTCCTGACATTTGAGGGAGAAGTCCAACTCAACGGCACCACGTATGTCAACCGGAAAGGAGTTCCGATGCGTCAACCCATTACGGCTGCGCTCCCCCTGCTAAACATAACTGGCCATCAGGACATCTTGAGTCTGCCCCTCCTGCACCGAATGAACATGGAGAACCTGCATTTTATTGGCGAAATGAAGCAAAAATTGGTGACACACCCTCTGGTGGCTTGTTGCTTAACCTGTATCCTCTTCATTGCTTGCTACGCAATCTTGGTAATAAAGCGGCGCCGAAAGAAGAGAAGCAGGAAAATCGAGCTCCGTGCGGTCATAGGAAATTTGGCCAAGACCGAGGGCGGCCTTGATCTAAGCAAGGGAGGAGTTAACCCGACGACGTCGCAGCCCGCCGCCACAACTTAAACCAGCGACTCTGCAGCCCGCTACATCGTTGCGCAAGCAAACAACGCTGCTGTCGTCGTCGCCAGCGCAGGCCACCGACCCAGCTACTTCGCGGTAGCTGCCGTCAGCAGATTCGAACAATGCTGCTGGCGATCGATCGTTCGATTCTTGCACGGGTTGCAAGATCAGCGAATCGTGGACATTGCTGCTGGCGATCGATCGTTCGATTCTTGCACGGGCTGCAAGATCAGCGAATCGTGGGCATTGCTGCTGATGGTCGATCGATCGCTTGCACGAGCTGCAAGATCAGCGAAACGATACCGCGCGCACGGAGTAGGGCTTTAGAGTAGGCTTAAGGTTTGGTGTCAGTTAGTTCACTAAGGTAGCTGAATAAGAACGGAGCTAAGCTCCAGATAGAGAACAAAATAAAGGAACTTGTATTTAAAGAATCTTGTAATACGGCAAATTCATATGAATACCTGAAATAAAGTAACTTGTACACATGTAAGCCAACAATTGTTTGTTTTCATGCTTGATTATTATTTGACTAAAACTATGTACATACAAGGTGCGTCCCAAAGTAAACAGGACTTTTGCAATAGGGACGTTTCTGGTGGCGCCATCTATGTGTGAGGACATGCGTTGGAAAGGTACATCTTTCATTCACATACTTTCTAAATTTCATGACATTTGGTCTAGTAGACGCCGAAATATCCCGCTCAATGTGACAGTATGTTTTTAACTTTGGTACGAGAATGTCGATCGAACAAAGAGCTAATATTAAGTTCTGTTTTAAACTTGGTAAAACTTTTACCGAAACGTTTAAATTGTTAAAGCAAGTTTATGGTGATGATTGTTTATCCCGTGGCCGTGTTAATGAGTGGTTGAATCGATTCAAGAATGGTCGTGAAGACTTGAATGACGACGAACACGTCGGCCAGTCGAAATTTGTGATTACTGACGATGCCATCAAAACTGTGCGTGATTTTATCAAAATGCAGCCAAAATCATCATTGGAATTGATGGAAATGCAATTGAACATCTCCAAAACATCAATTGATCGCATTTTAACCGAACATTTGGGTCTCCGTAAAGTGTGTTCTCGCTTCATTCCGCACACTTTAACCGACGACCAAAAAGCGCAGAGAATTGAGCACGCAAAAGACATCGTTCGGGAAGCCAGACGTGATCCAAATTTCTTGTTCAACATCGTAACCGGTGACGAAACGTGGTGCTTTCAATATGATCCCGAAACAAAGCGTCAAAGTGCCGAATGGAAGCACCCAGATGAGCCAAATCCGAAAAAAACCCGCCGTGAGAAGTCAAAAATCAAAACTCATCTCATTTGTTTCTACGATTCAAAGGGAATAATTCATCGAGAGTTTGTTCCACCGGGAAAAACAATTAACGCTTTGTCGTCGTCGTCGTATTCGGCCAGAATATCGCGAGGAAGGAAGTTGGCGTTTATTGCATGATAATGCACCGGCTCACAGAGCCCTAGTTACGACCGATTATTTGACCAAAAATCGCATTTTTACCATCAATCATTCACCGTATTCGCCTGATATGGCTCCCTGTGACTTCTACTTATTCGGTCAGTTGCATTTGCCGATGAAAGGAAACCGTTATAAGGACGTTGAGGACATCCAAAAGGCTTGTACCAACATTCTGAAGGCGATGCCGGCCGATGACCTAAAACACTCATTCCAAATGCTTTTGGACCGTGCAAAACGTTGTATCGAAGCAGAAGGAGAGTATTTTGAATAAATAAAAAGAATTATACAAAAATAATCATCCGTTTTCTTTATTTTATAAAAGTCCTGTTTACTTTGGGTTGCACCTTGTATATATTTGTTTTTATTTGAAATTGAATTAATTTATAAAAAAAATTTGTAAAAAAAAAACACAAAAAAAGTCAAAAAATATTCTTGATTAAGGTCCTAAATGTAAGTCCTTAAAAGGAATTAAAAAAATATTGGCTATTTCTGGTAGCGGCCGAAAATGGGTTAATGATGGAATTTTCCTTTTTTACTGGTTTTACTACGAAATTTTTACAATTTTCTTCATCTGTTTTTGGTAAGTTAATAATATAAATCAATGTTAGCCCATTTGAGGCTATTTTTACGTCTCCATATTCAATAGCTTCTATGAGGTTGACATATATCATTTTTTGGTTATCGAAAAAATCCTTAGTTATTCTTAATTCTAGATCGGATAGGATAAATGAATTAATTATTCCTGCCTTAGACCATTGAATGGCATAGTCGACATTTATTATCTCTTCTTTTATTATTTTAAGTTTTCTCTCTATCGTTTTTGACAAATCTTTTCTAATTTGGTCGGTTGATTGAATTACCTTTGTAATCGTATTGGTTCTTTTTATCAATTCATTTATCCTTTCCTCCACTAATCTATTTATAACCACTTGTTGGTTATTGTTTTTCAAAGCATCATTTATCTTATCTGTAACAATTTGGAAATCGTCATGGTCCGGGGTTCCAGCGACCCATTTCCACCACCGTGCCAAGTTCATTTATAGCTCGTCTGGTTCGTGTCGGTTTTAATCTTCCTAAGATAACTTCGATTTGTTGAATTTCGTGGATAAGGTAGGGATAACTTTCGTCTGTGTTTTTCAAGTCCTCTATCAAAGTTCTCTTTACGTTGTCGAGTATCAGTTCGTATTGTTCTAAGTTTATTACATGTATTATTTTGAAGGTTGATGTTTGTAGTTTAACCGTTCCGGTCTCGACGGTCACTACCTGGGCGTTGGTATAGTCGAGTATTTGAACTTCGCCATAGCAGAGTGTGGTAAGACATCTGAAAAAGGTTAAGATTTTATATGACTTTTATGAATTATTTTTCCCGATTTAGTTAATACTGTGTTTCCCTGGTCTTCTTTAATTATTTGTTAGCTTGTTTCCAAGCCTTTTGTTAATACTTGCATAAATGATTTGCCCTTCCTGAAATGTCTTAAATTGTTTTCTTTTTTGATTATGAAACTTTAAGTCTTTTTCTTGTTTATCTGTTAAATTTTTTACATTTTCTAATCTGTCGCGTTCTAATTGTGTCGGGTCGGTTGTTACTATTCTTCCGAAGAAAACTTCTACGGGTTTCCTTTTTATAGTTGAATGAATGGAATAATTATATTTGAAGATGGATCTATTCAACAGATCATCGAATGAGTCATGGATATTTGCTGCCTTCACGCAGCGAACAATTTCTGATAAAGTCGAGTGAAAGCGTTCTATCTGGCCGTTCACTGTGCTCATGTAAGGTGGAGCTCTAAATATCTTTATGTTGTATTGATTCTGTAGCATGTGAGTTATTGGGGCTGAATTGAGAGATTTTTCGTTGTCTACCACGATATTTTCAGGAATGTCAAAAGACATGAGCATGTCTCTTAATAGTTCTTTAATATCCTGTGTGGCTCTCGAATTTACTATACGTGCCATTGCGTATTTAGAAAACTTGTCTATGGCAGTTAATATTACCTTTTTGTTCATATGATAGATGTCTATATGGACGATATGAACTGGATACTTAGGAATTGGTGTGGCCTGCAATATGGTTTCGTCCGGATGCCTTTCATATTTGTTCAGTTTGCATATCTTGCACTGTTTTACTATCTTGCTAATTTTTGCACTCATTCGTGGAAAATAAAAATGTTCTAATAATTGGATCTTATTCTCTTGTGCATTTCTATGGGCGCGATTATGTTCTCTAAGGATTTCATTCTCTTGATCAATTTCGTTGGTTAGAGCCGTGATCATTTTACGGCAGTATTTTATTTTATATTGGGAAAAGTAAAGGGGATATAATTCTTGAATTCTTCCAAGAATGCCGTCTTCGGTTTTTATGGCGTTTGTGACCGAAGGATTTAGGTATTTTTTTTAAGATGTTTATTAGGTTGTCATTGTCGTACTCGTATTCTGTTATTGTGTGGGGGTGATATGTAGGAAAAATTATATTGAAATTATAAGAAGCAGTTTCTCCCTTCGTAATGATTATTTGGTTTTTAAAAGCGTTTATTGGGGCGTCTGTAAAGGGTATTAAATTTTGAGAAGAGCTCTTGTCGCTGTGCTGTGTGGCGGTCATGGAGTTAACCTGAATGTCCTGTGTCGGTCTCGATAGGGCGTCCGCGACTATGTTGGAACTTCCCGGTTTGTACTTCATCTCGTGGTTGTACTCTTCGAGTATTGCCTTCCATCGCTTGAGTTTGCTGTTCGTGTTTTTGCTACTGAGCGCATATATTAACGGTTGGTGGTCAGTGTAGATTTTTACAAAAGCTGATCCGTAAAGATAGTTCCTAAGCGATTTGAGAGCCCATACTATAGCGAGCATTTCCTTCTCGTTAGTAGCACAGTGCTCTTCGGCCTTATTTAAAGTCCTTGATATGAAGATGATGGGTTTTCCATCCTTTTCTAGGACGGCACCTAAGGCATAATTGGACGCATCGGTAGTGAGATGGAAATCTTTTTTATAGTCCGGGTATTGTAGCATGACCTCATTAGATGCGAGTGTGTCTTTTATTTTATCAAATGCTTCAGTGGCTTCGGGGTTAAGCTTTATCAGAGTTTTTGCAGACAAGTGTTTGGACATTCGTTCCTCTTCCCTCTCAAAAGAGCGGTTAACGGTTTTGCGGTTTTTCCCCTGATGAACCGTCTATAGAAGCCTGACATTCCCAAAAATGATCTCAAGTCTTTCAGGGTTTTTGGATAAGGGAAGTTTTTTATTGCTTCCACTTTTTTAGGGTTAGTTCTAATTCCTTTTGAGGATACGATGAATCCTAAGTATTCGACTTCATTCTTAAGATACTCACACTTATCAATTTGTACTTTCATATTCGCTTTTTCCAATATTTTATATATTTTTTCTATGTTTTGCAAATGTTTTTCCTCATCCTCTCCATAAATGATAATGTCGTCTATGTAGACATAGCAACATTTTCCGATTTGGTCTCTTAGAATGTTATCTAAACATCTTTGGAAAATGGCCGGAGCATTCTTTAGCCCAAACGGCAGGCGAGTAAACTCGTATTTTCCATTATTTACTGAAAATGCGGTTTTTGGGATGTAATTTTCATTAAGTGGAATTTGATGGAATTCACTTTTAAGGTCTAAGACCGTGAAGAATTTTTGGTTTTTCATTTGTGCTAGGACTTCATTTATTTCTGGAATAGGGTACCGATCGGGGATGGTCACTGAATTGAGTTTCCTATAGTCTACGACCATACAAAATTTTTTTTCGTTGGTAGCGTCGAGCTTCTTCGGGACAATCCATACGGGTGAGTTATATGGTGACTCTGAGTGCCTAATTATTCCTTGATCCAATATTTCTTTTATCTGTCTTTCTACTTCGTCTTTCATTGCTATCGGGTATGGGTAATATCGCGAGTATATGGGGTTATCTGTTGTTGTTTTTATGTCCGCTTTGATTGTAGTGGTGTACGTGAGTTTTTCGTCCGGTTCCATGAATAATTTCGGGTACTTTTCACATAATGTGTGAAGTTTTTCTGCTTGTGAGTATGGTAAATGGCTTGTTCGGATTTCGAGTGCATTGACAGATTGGGAGACCTGTTGTAGAATTTTAACTTTGGTGAAGTTTTGTATTACCATAAAATTTTTTGCGGTGTGAATGACTGCCTCTAGTATTTTTAGACTATCATTACCAAGAATGCCATGGAAGGATTTTAATTGTGGCAAGAGGAAGAATTTAAGGTCAACTTTAGTTCCGAAAAGGTTGATTTTCGTATGCTGTGTAATAGGGATTTTACCTCCAACTGAGTCTGCGTAAAATTTTTTTTCGTTAGGAATAGGATTCTTTACTAAGGATGGTTGAATATAATTCTTGTTTGATCCTGTGTCTATCAGGAATTTTAAGATTTTGCCCTCCTTTGTCCTACATTGAAAATAAGGTAAGGAGGATTGTGTTAACCTAAAAAATGAATGTCAGAAAAGTCGAATTCTTTGTGTTCCTCTTTTCCTTCTTCTCCTTCCTTTGAATATTCTTGTATGTATTCTTCCATAGTTTGTAGCTCCTGATCTTGGGCATTCATTTCGGCGTAATATTCAGGAAAAAGTTGCTGCTCTTCATCGATGTTTGAGCTACCCATTTGGTTTATTCTTTGGAGCTGATGGAACTGATTCGAAATCGGAGCCTGTCTTCTGATTGCTTGTCTCATATCGTGTGGTCTATTTGCGTAATTAATTGCTCTAGTCTGCAAGGATCTGTCCACGTCCATTGGGACTGGTGGTTTTGGCTGAAAGGGTCTTGGTGGTGGAGCCGAATATTGCTGTTGGGTTGGGTTGTTGTGTTGTGGTGAATTAAAATTATTTTGCCTAGGTGGTGGCAAAGGGAATTGTTGGTTTCCGGAAGTGTAATTTGATTGGAATTGCGGTCTTCGGTAGTCTTGTGGAAAGTGAGCTAAATGTGGATAAAATTGGTTTTGAGTATTATGCGAATTTCTCCTAGGCGCCGGCGGTGGTACGATTTTATTAGAATTGAGTGCCTGCTGTCCGAAAATTCTGATTTTCCATTTTAAGACACAAATAAAGTGCTTGTGGGAGGTCGGTTGGTTCGCGCATTCCCAAGAGTCGAGGTAGGTCACCTCTTAGACCCCTAACAAACGTATCCAGTGCCTTATCGCGATACGTTTTTGTCAAAAGCTGAAGAGCTTCCGCTCCCACATTCATACAGCCTATTTTATTGAGGATGAGTGTTAAGTGTGAATAGGCCTCTTGGTAAAACTGTTGGATTGTACCATTACCTTGTGTTTAGAATCGTTTGCAGTTTTGCCCGATCTGGCCACTCTCGGGCTCATTACTTTTCCGCCACTAGGGGGCAATCCCTTTATACTTTGTGTCACTTTACATTTTGCTGCTCAACAATAAAGAACGTTTTCTTCCGCTACATAATTTTTGGTGCCTCCTGTGAGGACAATATCCATGGAACTTAATCTTCGGACATCGTCGCGCTTAAACGCACGCATCTAAGGGTGTGCGCACTCTCGGCAGAAGCGCCAGATGTGTTCCAGCTAGAACAATTGAAAAAATCGTTGGCTGCGCATTTTGAACGGTTCGTGTCTAACCACAATCACCTCGTGGGAGTCGCGCAGAAGGAGGAGCTGCGCCGTCATGATGAGCTCTGGGAAGAGATGGAAGTCCTCCACAACGACACGTGCGCTACTCTCAATCGGCTGATCGCGGCAGCTGCGCCGGCTGCGGCGCCTAAAGCAGAACGGTGCGCAGGAGGTGCTGCGGAACCCGGCGTGCACGAGCTTAAGCTGGATCCATTGGCGATCCCGCCATTCGACGGCAATTTACAGACTTGGTTGGCATTCAAAGATGCTTTCGAGACGCTGGTACACAACACATCCTACCCAGAAGCATTTACACTGGGAAAACTCCGACAGGCAATTGATGCGACTGATGGTCCTCTTCTCGGGGGCGTGTATTCGGGTGGCTATCAAGCAGTATGGCAGTCGCTTAAGGATCGTTTTGACAACCGGAGACAGCTGGCAGAAATCCGTGTATCGCGTTTCCTCAACTTGCAGCCCACCACGGAGGAGTCCACGAAGTCGCTGCTCGCCATTGTTGATACGGTGCACGAGTCGCTGCGCGCCTTGCGGGTGATGAACATTGCAGTAAGTGAGTGGGATGCTTTGGTTGTGCCGATCATTGTGGCAAAACTTCCTGCTGTCACAAAGCGCGATTGGTGGATGCAGTGCTCGTCCAATGACATTCCGCTGTTGAAGGATTTACTCCAGTTTTTGGAAAGACGGGCGCATAGTCTTACCAGCGGACTCACCACGTGGTCGGCAGAGTCGGTGACGCGCCCATCGCAGCGAGAAGCTCAACGGGCTCTTAGATCACATGTCAGTGCAATCGATGACGGCAAGAGTGCGCACTGTCATGGAGCGCACCGTACTACAAAGTGTGCCGCCCTGTTGGGAATGAGTGTGGAACAACGTGTCAAGGCGGTACGCGCTGCAAAGCTCTGCTATAATTGTTTGAGATCTGGCCACTCGGCAAGGCAGTGTCCATCAGGTCTGTGCCGACATTGCAGTGGCAAACATAACTCGTTACTTTGCCGGGCAGCTCCAATGGCGATCAACCCCGATCCTGTGGGGGCGCCGCCAGCTACATCGGACAGGTTGTGACTACGGTCGAACGCGAACCGGCCTTGCCTGCCCAACACCGACTACACTGCTGGCAACGGCTAGCGTTTACGCATACGGTGGCCCAACCATTCGGCGCCTAGCCCGAGTGCTCTGTGATCCCGGATCACAAACAAGTTTCATAACCCAACGTTTGGCAAATACTTTGTGCTTGCGCAGACGCAAATACGACGCTCCTGTAGAGGGAATCGGGGCACATACCCACACCCGCACCAAGGGCAGTGTTGTGCTCTCATTAAGATCAATGCATTCCGACTTCGAGTTGACGATCGACGCACTTGTCATCCCGTCCATCACCTCGGCGCTCCCGGCGGTACAGATTGACATGGCACAGTGGCCGCATCTGGCCAACCTCGAATTGGCGGATGCACAATTTGGTAATCCCAGTGGCATCGATGTGCTTCTTGCCGCAGACGTGTGGGGCCGAGTGGTGCAAGGTGACATCATCAGTGGAGGCATCGTCGAGCCACACGCTCAACGTACACGATTTGGCTGGATCATTTTTGGATTAGCAGCAGCAGCAACACCAACGTTACCGTCTCTCGCATTCAGCACACAGCTGGGTGAGGAAGAGGTACACCTGGATGAGCTCGTACGGAATTTTTGGAACCTGGAAGAAGTGCTTCCACAGGACGCCGAAGGCGACTGCGAGTGTGAACGCATATTCACGACTACGCATACTCGCACGTCCGATGGTCGGTACGTGGTTCACATACCGTTCCACCCTCATGCCCCGCAGTTGGGCGGATCTTATGCACACGCGCTGCGACAGTTCGATTCGCTTGAGCGGCGGTTGACGGGTGACAATGACTTGCGTGAGAAGTATGTTGCGTTCATGCGGGAGTATGCCAGATTGGGGCATATGCAGCGCGTGGACCAACTTGGTGATCAAGAGAGCGGGTACTACATCCCCCACCATGCCGTCACCGGAAAGTTTCGAGTCGTATTTAATGCGTCTGCAAGGACCACAACGGGCGTCTCCCTCAACGATATTCAGTTAATGGGTCCTACAATTCAAGACTCCTTGGTCAACATTGTTTTCCGTTTCCGTCGTTTCCGGATTGCCCTGTCTGCCGATATTGAGAAAATGTTCCGGCAGGTGCTAGTCACTCCTGAGCACAGAGACTTCCAGCGCATCATTTGGCGAGAGTCGCCTCATGATGAAATCTCCGCCTTTTGCTTGACAACGGTTACATACGGCATGGCCTGCAGTCCATATAATGCCGTCCGTGCTCTTAATCAATGTGCGTACGACAATTATACTGAGGTGAAGGACCGGCAACAGGCTATTGCTGCACGTGAAGCGATACTTACATCCTTCTATGTGGACAACTTCCTCACCAGTTGCGATTCGGAGAACGTTGCCTTGCGGTTGGCTAGTAACGTAGTTGCGGTTTTGGCTGCCGGACAGTTTTGCTTACGAAAATGGAACTCCAACAGTGGGGAGGTAATTACGTGTTTAACCGGTAGCAAATCTTCTGTTACAGAAATTGCTATCCATCCGTCAACGGCTACCGTGCTTGGATTGCGATGGGATCCAATAGTCGATGAACTGTTCTTCGATGTGTCCACTAAACCGGAGTCCGGCTCTTGGACGAAGCGGCGGGTGCTGAGCGAGGTAGCGAAGCTATTTGACCCTACCGGCATGCTAGCCCCTGTGGTAATCACTGGCAAGATCTTCATCCAGACGCTATGGTCAGCGGGTTTACACTGGGACACGCCTTTGCCAGACGATCTTCAAAACACTTGAGTCCAGTTCTATGGACCCAACCCACTACTCTCCTCGGATTTTGTGATGCAAGTCCGCGAGCTTATGCCGCTGTAATCTACACGAGGACGACGAATGACGACGGTCGTACAAACGTGTCACTTCTCACCGCTCGTACCAAGGTGGCCCCGCTGAAAGGGAGCACAATTCCGCGGCTAGAGCTTTGTGCGGCACAGTTGCTCGCTACTACACTCGACAATGTACGCAAGGCGTTGGGCCTAATGGACTCCCCGTATTATTTGTGGTCGGATTCTCGCATCGTCTTGTGTTGGTTACATAAATCACCTACTGCACTTAAGCCTTATATTTCCAATCGAGTACGCCAGATTCAAAAGCTGACCTCTCCGGATCGCTGGAACTACGTGCGCTCCGCTCAAAACCCGTCAGACTGTGAAAGTCGAGGCATCGGCGCGGAGGAACTCCTCACTCACAATCTCTGGTGGATTTGCCCCGAATGGTTAACCGATCCCCGTCTCTCCCCTCTGTCCAAGGTGGAATTAACCAAGGAAGAGTGGCGGATTGCGAAGGGTGAAGAGAAAGTGTCATCACTCTTAGCTGCAACAATCCCGTCACCAGCTCTTACTACTCGACGCCGTGATGGTCACACTATTCCCTTGAGCGAGCGTTTTAGCTCCCTCTCGTCGCTGCTTCGCACTGTGGCGATAGTTTTACGTTGGCTCCCACGCCGCAAGCCTCTGCGGCAATCTATTATCGCTCCCATGGAAACGGACGATGCCCTGGCAGTTCTTGTGCGGATCGAGCAGCGTGACGCCTTTGGAACTGACATTAACCAGCTCCAACGGGGTAATGTCATCTCCAGCACTAGCAAGCTGCTTCCCTTAAACCCATATCTTGATGAAAGCCACATACTTCGAGTGGGAGGTCGGATCGGCCAAGCTGAGCTACCTCACGATCACCGGTTCCCGATTCTACTCCCTAAACACGGCGCGCTGGTGCGTTTAATCGTCCGACACGCACATGACATGACCCTTCATGGTGGTGCACAGCTCACGCTTCAAACTCTTCGCAGACGTTACTGGATACTGCATGGCCGACAAGTTGTGAGAAGTTACATACAGCAGTGCGTCGTTTGCCGGCGACACCGCGGAGCAACATTGGGGCAGCAGATGGCCGCGCTGCCTAAGCAACGAGTCATCGCTGCGCGACCGTTCGTGGCGTCAGGTGTTGACTACTGCGGCCCATTCACTGTTCGCGTGGGCACAAAGCGGTCTCGTGTGACCGTTAAAACATATTTAGCGATATTTGTGTGCATGGCCACAAAGGCTTCGCACATAGAGGTTATCGATGACTTATCTTCGCAAGCATTCCTGGACGCCTTTACGCGATTTGTTAGCAGACGAGGTCCATGCCGAGATCTGTACAGCGACAACGGCACAGCGTTCATTGGAGCAAACCGCTTATTACAGGAAGACTTGGTTGCTTGGCAGGAGGAGACGAATCAAAAAGCCTTGGCGGCGCTAGGCACCCACTGGCATTTTATAGCCCCAAATGCTCCACATCAGGGGGGGCTTTGGGAGGCAGCGGTAAAATCTGCCAAGCACCATTTAGTACGACTAGTCGGCTCACAAGCATTGTGGCGCAGCCAACTCCAAACCCTGGCGGCACGGATAGAAGCATGTCTCAACTCCCGTCCAATCACACCGCTGCATGACGACCCGGATGATAAATTGGCTCTAACTCCCGGGGACTTTCTGATTGGGTCTCCGTTGCTTGCAGTTCCCGAAGCTGACGTTAGCACCATTCCGACCAACCGCATCAAGCAATGGCTTTGGGTGCGACAACTTCATCAACAGTTTTGGCGGCGTTGGAGTGACGAATACCTATCTACGCTTCAGGCTCGCAGTAAATGGACAAAAAAATCGCGCGATGTAAGTGTCGGTGACATTGTTCTCGTCAAACATGAGAACTTGCCACCCACCCATTGGCGCCTAGGGCGTGTAGTCGAGGTTCATCCGGGCCGCGACGGACTGATCCGCAACGTATCCCTCCAGACCTCGAGTGGACTCATGACCCGGGCAGTGCAGAAGCTGTGCAAGCTCCTAGATGAGGGTGATTTCGAGTCTACTGACTCGACCGGGCAGGATGTTTAGAATCGTTTGCAGTTGTGCCCGATCTGGCCACTCTCGGGCTCATTACTTTTCGCCCACTAGGTGGCAACCCCTTTATACTTTGTGTCACTTTACATTTTGCTGCTCAACAATAAAGAACGTTTTCTTCCGCTACACCTTGGATGAGCGTGGACATTTGGTATTCCAATGTCCCCAAATCGCGTTTGTCCGCGTAATGGGTGGTTAGGCATGTCGAGATGGCTTCCCAATTTAAAGGGGTGTTATAAGATTCTAATGCAGTGTCTGCGTTCCCTACTATCACAACGCACAACGTTCAAAATCCCGAAGTACTTTGGCGTTCCTTTAATAGAGTCATATAGGGTCATGATGCGGTCGAAGCTCTTTCTCCAGGATGCGAATTCTTTAGGATCACCTGAAAATTCCCTAAGGCATCGAACTACATCCGGGACCTTGTCTAGGTCTGCCAACTTTGCTCTATGGGCTTCATCTATGCCCTGGTCTGTAAAAATATTCGTTCTTGGGTTTACCAGTGTTGGTACTATGGATGCACATTCTGCGATGCAGAGTCTGCGCACTGCCTGACTAATGGTTATCTCCGTTTCTGGACTCAAAACTACCTGATTACGGCTAGGTTAGGAGGCTGGTTGTTATTATTAATAATTGGTGGTCGAATTTAGTTATTTGGATTCAAGATGTTTTGAAAGAAATTCCTTTTTTTCCTTTGCTTAAAATTTAAATTTAGTTAAGTTAAATTTATTTTTCTTAATTGTAGTCAAATTTTGTAAAAGTATTATCTAAGGTGCAGCCGCCGTGGCTCAGTTGGTTAGTGCGTTGGACCGCGAGTCGAAGGCAGCAACCTCAGGTTCAAATACTGCCTGTAATAACACCTAAAAAAATAACGGGAAAACTCGTTTTCTCTTTCGGTGGCTGTCCTCTCAGCTGGAAATGGCAAACCTCTGAGAGTAAAAATTGCTTATGAAAAAAAGCTCCCAACCTGCCGTTCGGAACCGGCATAAAACTGTAGGTCCCTCCACCCGCGTACAAATTCACACGCACAACACGGGTGGTTGTGGGAAGCTAGGCCTTAGTCTCGCGTAAGCGGGCTGTCGTGCCAGTCAATTATTAAATTATTATTATCTAAGGTGAAGATTTCAATTCAATTACTCTGTCTTCTTAATTTTATTTAATTGTTTAATTTTATTTTAATTTGAAAAGTTTTTAAGAAACAATTGATTTTCCTTTTTGTTGATTCTTATTTAAAATGTATCTAAATATTATTTAGTAGAAAATTTCACTTAAATCACTTTTTCTTATTCACTATTTTAATTTGAAAATCCTTAGAAATAATTAATTTTTATTTAAGCTGATTTTCACTTAAAACATCCTAACGTTTCGTTTGTAGCGCTACACTTACAGTAATATCAGTGGCGTAATCTCCATGCTGATGAGTAGTGATGATCCGTGGAACTTTTCCTTACAATCGCTGGTACTCTCCTCTGCGGTTGTTGCTGCTGCTTCTGTTTACTCTAAGTGACAGCACAGTCCTGTCGAGGGGTGTCCTTTTTGCCTTTCGTCCGCGGCTACTAAGGGTCTGCGGCAGTTCCTTTTTGTGCTGGTGCCTGCGAGCGGGTCCTACAGGCTTATCGAAGAATTTTTTTCCGGCGTGCTGTTTGAGGACGACTTCTGCTTTCAATAATTCTTCTGGTTCGGCTATAGTCGGTGCGGTGCTGCTGTTGGTTCAAACTTTCACAGAACTTGTTGTGGCGTGCTACTTTAGGACGGCATACACTTTTTCGTTCTGTTTTTCGCACTTTCGCTATAATCCGCGTTGGGCGCCAGTTAAATAAAATAACGTTATTGTTCAGCAAAATTGAAACATTTATTTTTATTCACGTTGGGGAACGACTGTTCCATTGGAGTGGTACTTGACGAATGATCATCGAAGGCGACTTCAAAAATATCGATAAAGGAAAGGGAATTGAGCATGTTGCTGTAACATGATCGGCAGCTCAGGCTGCAGACATAGCGTCAGCAAATTCGTCCGCATAGTCCGTTGAACCTCAAGCTAAGCTTGCGGCGCGCGTGTAGGAAGCGCTAAGCGCAGCGAAAAATGTTTATTTCGCTGGAAATGTTTGTGTCGTTAACTTATATAAGCAGTGTACACACACATTAGTTGAGGCATCGGATGTCACTTGTATGCACTAGTGCATTGTACCTAACTTGCATTATACATAACTCCTGCGAGCAACTTGGTGAAGTGCTCCTTCCACCTCAGTACACCCTAAGCATCTGTAACCAGATCCCCGTTTTCGTCTCTGGAGGAAGAGACAATTTGCGGGCTTCGTTCCTGTTCCTGCATTCCTCGATTTCCTCGCGCTCGCGCCTTTCTTGCTCCCGTTCCTTGCGTCTAACAATGCACCTCTTCTTCTTCCTCTCCTCTCAGTATTTTTGCGATACCACTCGCGTAGCACCCGACTGCAGGGTCTTTTTGTATGAATATTTCGCTGCAGTGGCGACACTCTTCGTTGTTCCATTCGTTTATTGGTGGTGGGCGTCGGAAACCAAGGACATTTGCTGCGGCGGCGCGCATAGAGTGGGATATGTGAGCCCATAATCCGCCGACGTCATCAGGTGGAAAAGGGGAGCGAGCGAGCTGGTTGAAGCGTTGAGCGGAGTAGGCTTCGGCTATCCCTTGTGATCGCAGCTTACCAGCTGTCTTTGCAAACTAGGCTGTGCGGTCATTGCGCAAAGACGCATACGTACCTTGGTTGCAACAAGGTAGGTCCTAATGAAGGAGTATTTCCAGGAATATGGTAATTACAAAAGCTGGTACTAATCCCTGAAAAGGCAAATTCTTCCTTTGTAGCCAGCCATTATGCTTGCTGACTTCCATCAGCAAAATTCTCGGGAAAATCATCAAAAACCGGTTGGAGAATCACATAGACGACCGGCTCTCCTTTAACTAGTTTTGGCTCAGAAAGAACCGGGCAACAGGTGCGATTGGCATGGTGAAGGGCATTGCCCATAAGGCGATTGATGGCAAACGCTGGCTCAGTGGGGGTAAAGGTATTGCTTGCTGGTGACTCTGGATGTCTAAAACGCATTCAACAGTGCCAGCTGGCGAGCAATAATCGACACACTGCACAAACTTGAGGTACTGACATACCTGTGACAAGACATTACGCTACACAACAGTGAAAAGGACCCTGTCGCCCCCAAAGTCACTGCCAGGGTAGACGGGAGCGGGAACAGCTCTCACAGGTGCAGATGCAGGTTGAGGCAGAAAGTCCATATCGCAATGCTGCGTTAGGTCGTGCGTGCGTTGCTCGACTTTGACGATATTATTTGTGTCAATGCAGTAGCCCAAATTTTCAAAGCGTGCATTGAACGTCAAAATCTATTATTTTTCAATTTTTTGTTTTTTAATTTTTCTACAGTTCCAAATATTAAAATTTAAGCTAGACGAAACGTCAACGCACGACCTAGTAGAAAGTAGCTCTACTTTTGCGTTGCTGTTTCGTTTATGATATTTCATTGAATATTACGATCTAACGCATGAGATCGCCTTTAGTTTTACTTCATATATTTCTATGAGTTCTACCAAAGAATATACAATATAAAGAATACGTATCTTCAAAAATTTTGCAAACGTGTTTCTTGACGTGGGGGAGAAGAGATGAGCGGAGGCATAGGTTGCAGGAAATTTGCTCGCGCTCAACAGTTTGCGAGAACGCAAACACTGCGTTTGACAACAGCAAAAAGCAATGTTGTTGTTCGCAACGGCTCCCCTCGTGTATATTCAAATGGTGGTTGTTGTGGTGTAGTGATGGATCATTTTTTGCATGCGTCGAAGCGCAAGCGGAGAGCAAACAACGAACCAAAGCATCGTCATCGTCGTTTCAACGAAGATGATTCGGGATTCGCTAATGTTTTCGTTGTTGTCGTTTATTGTGTGTATTGCCGATTGGTTTTGCTGCACAAATTGCTGTCATGTCACCATCAATCGAATCTTTGTGGTGTATGGCTTTTTGATGGCCAATGGTGCGCTTTGATTGATTTAAAAATTTGGTGTTTGATCCCAATTTAAAATGTTTACAAATATTTTTACGTGGCGAGTTCGAAGTCAAATTATTTGTTTATATTTTCACATGGTTGATTACAATTTTGAGAATATGGGAAAACTACAAAAAAAATTAACTGATGGGCATATTGACATCAAAATTCTTGAAAACACTTGAAATCATCTCATGGCGAATGATGTGACCATAAATTTACAATATTAGATTTTCTTATTTTAGTACTTTTCAACAAGCATTATATGTGGGCCGTAAAAAATGTTCCAAAGAACGGGGCGGAAAATTATTACGGGCTAATAAAACATCTTCCTTTCTTTCCAATTCCCTTTTTATTTAATTGTTTGTGTTGATTACTTATTATTAATTTTTTAATTGCCTGTAGCGATCATATAGGTCGCCATGCCAGCCATATTTTATTTTCTTTTCTATGATTTTGCGCACACTACAGTCGGCAGTGAGTTCAGGAGCAATATGAGACGCCGTGCAGGCGTATAGAAGAAGAACAAAAGCCAGCCAGAAAATAGCAATCGCTTTACAATTTCAGCTTTTCGCCAGCGCAACAACAACAACATCACATCGTCTTCACCTCCCAATTATACCACGCCGCAGCAGTGTGCTAACGCAGAGTCGCTGCAATGAGCGCAACCAAAGAGCGCAACACATAAAACTACATTCTCGCTTGTAAAGCCACGCTCTCACCACATACTTGATCTGTGAGAGCAGAGCGCGGGTTCTAATGTTGGAACCCGCCATCAGTGTTCGGACTTTGCTACGATCGTAGTGATTTTGCTACGCTTTTCGCAAAGTTTATAAGTCTAGTTCGTCACTTCGCTTCAGACCCAATCTGCTACGATTTTTCCCGAAGCAAATATAGGAAATAGAGAGCAACGAACTTCGGCAAAGGAAATTAATTTTGGACAAATACCTGCAAAATCGAAGCAACTCTGAATGGCACATAGAAAGAATGTTAGAAGTTCGATGATATAAAAAGCAAGATCAAATATAAACTGCTATGTCAGGGTTAAGTAAAAAGCCAGATGTGGCAGAAAATCGGGCATGAACAATAAAAAATTGAGAGAGATGTGCTAAGGGCCTACAAGAGGGATCCAGACCTTCCTGAACGTGTTGTTGCCGCTGAATCAACTGTAGATAGATAGATAGATTTGGAAGGGGAAATGTGCACTGAGATCAACGTTGATCTATTGTGCCCCTACAACTTTAGAGAACGGCCTCCAATCCCACCGACCTAATGAAGCTTAGTAACTCACGTGGGAGAAGGTGTTTGACGTTCTCTTCTGCAAGCCAGTACTGGCCCAGGTGTGTCTCCTACTGCAGCATACCGCACCGCAGTGCAGTATGACGTGCTCAGGAGTCTCCTCCGCTGTTTCGCAGAGTCTACAGACGCTTACCTGTTCTAACCCGATTGTGCGCATGTGTTTTCTCACCCTGCAGTGCCCGGTTAACAGCCCGGTGACCAGTCTAAGCTGGGTTTTCCCCAGTCTGAGGAATTCTTCACTCCATCTGGAGTTATAACCTTTGATGAAGATTTTCGATTGCTTAAGACCTGTGGCATTTGACCAGTGTTCTGAGTTCCTGGTTCTTTCCTCAAGTCTTAGAGACTCTGCTAGAGTGCTTTTGCCCAGCCCAATGAAAAGTTCTGGTGCAAGGGGGATCGTAGCTGCCCCAGTTCTAGCAAGACTATCAGCCTCCTCATTCCCCTCTATTATTCTGTGTCCTGGGATTTTAACCTGGTTACTATATGTACCCAGTTTATTCAATGCTTCTATGCATTCCAGCACCAACCCAGAGGTAATCTCATACGAGATTAGTGCTTTGATAGCTGCTTGATTGTCAGAAGAAATTACTATGTCTTGCCCATGTTAATCTGCACACAGAGCCTGATGGCATATAACTTTGCTTGAAATATGCTGGGTGTATTCCCCGTGGGCTCATAGTGCTTGAAGCGAGGTCCAAATACCCCGCCCCTATTCCCTCGTGCGTTTTGGAGCCGTCTGTGAACCACGTAATAGTATGTGGTTTGAAATGGGACTGGTGTGCTTCCCAGTCCCAATCCAGTTTGTTACTCATATATACTACGAAGTTTTTCTCGTAGTTATATGTTTTCGTTATTGTATCCATTGGGTACAATCAAAAAGTATAGAACATAAAGAGTGGAATCACGTACAAGCAAGAATTTGAATGCGGGTGCTGATATTGCTTCCCGTCTTCAAGATGCGGGGGGTAGGCAACAAGAAGAAACACTTGAAATGAGAACACAATGCTCTGAGCCCAAATCATAGTAACACGAATGCCGCGTCTGTGCTCACTCGTTCATTCTCGCAAAATTGTGCGAAGAGGAGGAAGACGATGTGCTGTTGTTGTTGCGCTGGCGAAAAGCTGAAATTGTAAAACGATTTCTATAAGCCGATTTCTATAAGCCTGCACGGCGTCTCATATTGCTCCTGAACTCACTGCCGACTGTAGTGGGCGCAAAATCATAGAAAAGAAAATAAAATATGGCTGGCATGGCGACCTATATGATCGCTACAGGCAATAAAAAATAAATAATAAGTAATCAACAAAGACAATTAAATAAAAAGGGCATTGGAAAGAAAGGAAGACGTTTTATTAGCCCGTAATAATTTTCCGTCTTGTTCTTTGGAACTATTTTTACGGCCCACATATAATGCTTGTTGAAAAGTACTACAAAAAGAAAATCAAATATTGTAAATTTATGGTCACATCATTCGCCATGGAACCACTCAGGTGTAGAATATTTATACTATTTTTAAACGTAGGCATGCCGTAATAACATTTTTCTTATGACAAAATACTTGTCTTATTTATTTCTTTATTTAGTGCTTTCGCCCTATTGAAAGTCAATAGACCTATTAAATTATGTTTTTCCATACAATCTTTTAACCCTTGGTTTGTCCGTTAAATTTCGATTTTCAAAAAAACAAAATTAAAACACGTATCTACTTATTTATGATTTCAAGTGTTTTCACGAATTTTGAAGTCAATATGCCCATCAGTTCATTTTTTCTCGTAGTTTACCGATATTCTCAAAATTGCAATCAACCATGTGAAAATATAAACAAATAATTTGACTTCGAACTCGCCACGTAAAAATATTTGTAAACATTTTAAATTGGAATCAACCACCAAATTTTTAAATCAATCAAAGCGCACCATTGGCCAGCAAAAAGCCATACACCACAAAGATACGATTGATGATGACATGATAGCAATTTGTGAAGCAAAACCAATCGGCAACACAAAAAAGCATACACACAATAAACGACAACAACAAAAACATTAGCGAATCCCGAATCATCTTCGTTGAAACGACGATGACGATGCTTTGGTTCGTTGTTTGCTCTCCGCTTGCGCTTCGACGCATGCAAAAAATAATCGATTATTACGCCACAACAACCACCATTTCAATATACACGAGCGGAGCCGCTGCAAACAACAACATTAATTTTGCTGTTGTCAAACGCAGTGTTTTCGTTCTCGCAAACTGTTGAGCGACAGGAAATTTCCTGCAACCTATGCCTCCGCTCATCTCTTATCGCCCGCGTCAACAAACACACTTGCAAAATTTTTGAAGATGCGTATTCTTTATATTGTATACTCTTTGGTACAATACATAGGGGTTAATAACAGATAGCACGTCTAAGTGCGCGTACACACATGCAGCGGTGCTGTGCTGTGCGGCGCTGTATTATTTTATTTAATTATTTGATTTAGTCGCCGCGTGACGTTGCTGAAGCAAGAATGGACTGCGAAAATTTGATATCAGAAATTGTGATTCGGCGTACGTTGTGGGCCTGCAAGGAAAAAACTACCACAACAGAAATGTAATTGATAAGCTGTGGCGAGAAATTAGTGAAAACATACATTATTCAGGTATTTAATTAAACAAAACATTTAATTTTATTAAATTATAAATACATTTCATTTAAAACAAAGTGGAAAAGTGTGGAAAATGAAAAATATAATGTAGTAATACTATTATATACAAATCAGTGTGATTTAACTCTATATATATAGTCGCATAATACATCGCGATTTTTTTTTGCTTCGTTCGTTGAACGGTTGTATGATTTGTTGACATTTCGTCTTAAATTTGTTGATGCACATGCCGCTATTTGAATATTTACTTCTTCCAAAGTAATGATCATGTTATGTAAAACGCAAACTGCTCTTATTATGTCGCAAGCTTTTTCTGGACTGGTTTCGATATCTTTTCCTAGTATTCTCCATTTTTGTGATAGAACTCCAAAGGCACATTCCACACATCTTCTAGCCGCGGACAATTTTTCGTTAAAGTGTCGTTTTACATCATCTAAATTGTTTCTTGGGAATGGTCTCATTAAAAAAGTGGTAAGGGGGTAAGCTTCGTCACCAACAAAATATACAGGTAGTTTTGTAGCAGAATTTGGTAGCATTCGGTTTGGTGGTATGCAAAAGTTATTTTCTTGAATCAGCTTCAAAAGTGTGGAATTTCCAAAAGTGCCACCATCGCTTTGCCTGCCTTTTGCACCTACTTCAATCGTAACAAATTTTAAATTTGCATCCGCTACTGCTTGTAGAACTACCGAGAAATAATGTTTATAATTGTAGTATAGTGACCCAGAATGCGGCGGACATTTGATGCGACAATGCTTTCCGTCTATAGCGCCCATACAATTCGGAAACCCGCAATTTGTGTAGAAACCATTTGTTTACGTCGGCGGAGCGGTAGAAGTAAAATACGGATCGTTCGAGTGTAGGTCTTTATTGGGTGACGTACGAATGTCGAGTGACAAGAAAGATAATAAACATTAAACGATACAAACGGCTGAAGCCGGGGAGCAGAAAATAGGGGGAAACATAAGTACAAAAGGATAAGGAAAGGAATGGATTAGCGGTGGGATCGACAGATCACTTGAGACAGCACTTATTTAGCCATCGCGGCCGCCATTGCATATTGCAATAAAATTATGCCGCGGGCCAGACGGGCGTGGGCTCCATTATGCAGGTTTTACGGGTGCGGGGGGGCCGTCCATCAACGCCTCGTCCTCGGGGAAGTGCTGCTGCAGCGGTTGGCGTGTCGTCACCGATCTGCAATGAGATGTTGTGCTGCTTGCTGTTGTTGCTGCCCTTTTCGTCTGCTTTGCGTCTTGCTGTGTGCTTGCTGTGTTGTGTTTGCGTGAGGTGTTTATTACTCGACTTGTAAATGACGAATGACAAGTAATAAATGAAACATTGAACAAGACAAACGACCGAAGCCGGGGAGCATAAATAGGGGGAACAGCAGTACAAGAGGATAAGAAAAGGAAGGGATTAGAGGTGGGATCGACAGATCACTGAACGACCATGACCAAAATTGGTCAAGTTGCCATTTACTTTTTCTAAGCGTGGGGGAATTTTTGGAGTGTATATGGCTAATTTTAGGTGCATCTATACATATTCGCGGGGCTCGAAAGAAGCAAGAGAACCGAGCGAGAATGTCGGTTTGCTTTTCGAGAGGGTGGTGGCAGTCAACCGATCTTTGATCCGGAATTGGAACTGTGTGAGCAAGAGAATGGCTAGAGCCATTCCACCCGAGAGGGAGATCTTATAGATCTTAGAGTTTATACCCGATCAGTCCGACGTCTGCGGGATTTGCAGCGCTCAGGGCAGGTCGCAATGGAATGACGACTGTCCTCTTTTCGGACCCGGGATGGAGGAGGTGCAATGACGAACTGCGAGGGAATGCAATTTCCGTCAGTTGCTGGGGGTGCGGAACGAGTGGCGTCAAGCCAACGCTCTTGTCGAACCCTTTTTCTTTGTCTCATTAGAGGCGAAAACCATCCTGTGGGATCGAAACGGTTGGCAACAAAGGGGGGAATTTGCCGGTTTGAGAATGAGTTTGCAGGAGTGGTGGGTTCGAAGTGATTTTCCATTATTTCCTGGGGTGCGAACCCTACGGGATTGAGGCCGGCAATCACTTGCGAAAGGGCTTTCTTTAGGGCGGGAAGGTTATTTCGAAGGGCGGTTCCAGCATGCATATTGCGACTTGGTACCTCTGTGGCATATGTCAAATGCGAAGAAGGGGGTACTGGACCGCCTAATAATAATAATAATAATTGACTGGCACGACAGCCCGCTTACGCGAGACTAAGGCCTAGCTTCCCGCAACTACCCGTGTTGTGCGTGTGAATTTGTACGCGGGTTGAAGGGACCTACAGTTTTATGCCGGTTCCGAACGGCAGGGTGGGAGCTTTTTCATAAGCAATTTTTACTCTCAGAGGTTTGCCATTTCCAGCTGAGAGGACAGCCACCGAAAGAGAAAACGAGTTTTCCCGTTATTTTTTTAGGTGTTATTACAGGCAGTATTTGAACCTGAGGTTGCTGCCTGCGACTCGCGGTCCAACACACTAACCAACTGAGCCACGGCGGACCGCTTAATACCCAACCGAAAACTGTATGCTGAGCAAGTAAGCTGCCACATACATTCTGGTGGATACCTTCGAGCATGATCTGCGGGATGAGATCACTGCCAATCACTATATCGATCTGCGCTGTCTCGAAGGGGTTTGGATCAGCGAGATCTAGCATGGCGAAATCTTTCATATTAGGGGGGTTTATATGAGAAGGTGGGAGCAATTTCGTAAGCTCTTGGAGCACGATTGCTTGCACGGGGAGTTTCGTGCTCATTTGGGGGACTGCCAATGTCAAGAAGCAGGTATGACTGGCATTTTGCACAATCTGACCGCCCAGGCCCGAGACTTGGAAGGGGGATTTCTCGATTGGCAATTTTAGGCGTTTTTGGACCTTCGAAGAAATGAAGGTACGCTGAGAGGCTTGGTCGATCAACGCTCAAACTTTGAACAACTTTCCTGAGTGCTCAGTAGACACCAGTGCCGTAGGCAGAAGGGATTGGGTGCCATTACTGGAGTGGAGGGCTTGTACTTGGAGCGTACTTTGCCTGGAAGATGTGCGGGGTTGCGCATCCGAAAGGGGGGAATGAGTTACGGAGTTGTGCGTTGGTTTTGGAGCTGTTGCGACTTGTGAAATGGTCGAATGTGATCGATTGGGAGATTGAGAGGGTTGCGCATTGCCTTTGGGGAAATGAAGCATGGAATGTGGCTTCATTTGGCAATATACGCACGTAAAATTGCTTGTACAATCCTCAAGAAGGTGAGATGTAGTAAGGAAATTTACGCAGAGATTGTGCTTCTTTACATATTTAAGTCGACTCTGGGGGGTGAGTCTTTTGAAGTTCTGGCAAGTCCGTATGGGATGATTTGCTTTGCAGAGTTTGCACGCGAAGTCCCTTTTCACTTCAGTGAGAAAGTTTAGGGATTTGTGTGGCCGATTTGGGAGGACATTGGAAGTCGAGGGTTGTGATTGTTTCGGCTTAGAAGGGCGAATAATTTGGAGCCGTTCAAGCACCTCATATCTGCCGGTCAGGAATTCATCCATTTGCGACCAGGGTGGCAGATCCTTCCGGGATGTCAATGATTGCTCCCATAGAGCAAGTGTCTCTTGGGGCAATTTGGTAGAGCATATATAAACTAGCAGCGGATCCCAATTGTCTGTATCTACGGCCTGGGAATTTAGTATTGAAAACGTCATCCGAAAGACGGAAACGAAAACACATTAAAGCCAGGCGAAGTAGAGAAGGATCTTGGGCTGGAACCCATGACCGACGCTACTCTTATGCTTCGGCTAGATGACGGGGAGATGGACGAGATGGAGGTTGAGACGGGTGGAGTGACGGCGGCGGCAGCCAAACCCACCCTGAAGGACACTGTACCTTCTGGAGGGGAAGGTCCTACAAATCAACCTCCACCACAGTAAGGTGGCATCAGCTGAGCTCCTCCTCACATTAGAGGAGGGCAGCTACGACGTGGCCCTAATCCAAGAACCCTGGCTTTCCTCCGGGAATAAGGTTTCAGGTTTGGGGTCCACGAACTATAACTTATTCTACGCAACAACGGTAGGTAAGATTCGATCTGCCATCCTTGTTAGGAAGAATACTAATGCATATCTTTTACCTAATTTCAGTTCTGATGACCTGACCGTGGTCGCCATTGAAGGGGACGACAAGCCCAGACTTGTGGCCTCGTGCTATATGGCCCATGACGTCGAGGCACCCCCCTCAGAGCTACAGCACCTTATGGAAGAAGCCCCCAGACGAGAAGCCCCCAGTGGGGAAGCAAGGATACCAACGAACGGGGTGAGTCCTTCTTTAATTTTATACTACAATATAATGTAGAAATAGCTAATAGAGGGAACATCCCAACTTTCAAGGGTCCGACGTCGGAAGACGTACTGGACATTGCTTTGTCTTATGGTGTAGATACTTGGGTCTCAGACTGGAGAGTGCTGAAAAAACTCTCCTTCTCCGATCACAACTACATACATTTTACAGTCAACTTTAAACCATTGCGCATAGAAAGGGTCTTCAGAAACCCCCGGAATACGGACTGGGATCTGCAGTTTTCTGTCCGGAACTTGACCTCCAACAGTCTTTCCGGCTCCCGGATTACTGCAGCATCCAAGCCGAGGTATACGCTGCCACAAGAGCGGCGCAACTAGCGATGGAACGCACCCCTCTTAACTCTCGAATTAATATCTTTATTGACAGCCAAGCAGCCATAAAAGCGGCAGCTGGGGTAATGTCAAATTCGATATGCGTACGAAACTGTAGAACTAAATTGGACGAACTCTGCTGCAACAGAGTAGTCACCATTTATTGGGTACCGGGTCACAAAGGAGTTGAGGGAAACGAGAAGGTTGATGCGCTCGCCAAAGCCGGGGCACGGCTGCCTGCGGTTAGCGTGCCAGACATCCATCCACCCCTCTCCACGCTCAAGACGGAAATCGAAGTGACAATGATTCGCGAGGCAACGTCCATGTGGGAGAAATCTACATCTCACAGGACAGCAAAAATCATGCTCCGCGCGCATAATATCAAAAACACAGAGTTTGTACTATCACTCCAAAGAGAGGATTGCAAACTTCTAGTTGGGGTACTCACGGGACATTGTCTCACACCGTCCCACGCTGCCAAACTTGGCTTGGTACCAAGTGATGCATGCACAAGATGTAGTGAAGACAATGCCAAAGGTACCACTTGCTGTGCCACTGTCCTGCTCTTAACAGATCACGGGTCAGCTGCCTTGGATCCGCGTCGTTCCCTTCCTTGGAAAGAATTGCGGAGCGAAAAAGCGGCGACTTACTTAGATTTGCCAAAACGTTCTTAAAAAACTACATACAGGTCTGAAACTCCAGAATCTTTCTGGTACCACTATGGACCACTACTTGGTCTATGTGAGACCCCCCCGTGGGTCAGCCAGCCTAACCTAACCTAACCTAGTACTGACAGACAATTGTTTATGATGTTTTGGATCCGCTGTAGTGCCTCATATTGCTTAACAATAGCACCGGCTTTGCCTTGCGGAGGTTGCTTGTATCGGAGGTGATACAATTTTTGGGCTGGAGTGAGCTGGGGGTGGTTAATGTATACTGCCGTAAACATGTCCCGGAAGGACGGCCACTGCTCATAGCCCCCGAAGAAGGTTTCGGTATCACAAGGCGGAACTTGTAGGCAAATGTATGATGTATTTTCTGGTTCTAGGGGTCGAACCGGTTCCATATGCGCAGCGGGCTGGGGGGACTGAGTTTGGAGCATCTCAATTATGTCCAACATCTGAGCCATGCACAACTCATACTGGTCTGTGCAGGCGTCGATTTTTTGCCTAGCCGACTCTTTGAAACCGTCGGGCTGGCTGTTGTCTTCAGCAATGAAAACTGCCTCATGTGCCCGCAAAAGTCCCATTGGGCTTGCAAATTTTTTTGCTTAATTTCCACCAGAGATTTGGTCAAATCCTCAGTGGGAGCCGATGAAAATTGTGTGCATAATTGCACGAGTCTATCGGACGAAAATGCATTTTGCAACACTGGGATCGGTTGCTTTGGGACTAGAGAGTTTGGAGCGCGTGATGGGTGGCTCCCGTGTGACAGAAGCTGTCAAATGTGCTTTAGCTGACTTTGCGTATCTGGAGGAAGGTGTCTCCATTTGTCGTTTGGGGGATCGTTCAGCAGGCATTTTGTTTAAAAAAGCTCGACAGAGGGTAAAAATTTTGTATAAATATAAGTGTAGGGTTCTGAAAAATAGACGTGTAGTCTAACCGCGTCCGCGCGAACGATAATTGAGTATGGGAAGAGTTGGAAATGGGAAAATTCGTTGAAATGAGCAACGATTTTTGTCGAGCAAAAAGGTTTACACCCGTATGTGTAGGGAAAATATGTGTGTATGGGTAATAAATATAAATGTGTATATGGGACTTGAGCAAAATTTGTGTATAAGTAACTATGTGTATTGGGAAGGAATGTACAAATAAATATTATGCAACAAACTAGCTGGGCCCCGCGGCTTCGCACGCAAGCTCTCTTGTTTCCCCCGATATAAATTCTGACTGAATTCATTGTTGACCTCGTCAGATTTTGATTTAAAAATAAACATATGTATGTCTATTATCTTTGATGTCAATCATCTTTGATGTTTGGCCCTTTAGATCATGAGTTTTCACATATACTCTAAACAAATTCTTAACCCTTAGTTTGCTATATTTCGATTTTGAAAATAATTAGAAACGCGTGTCCAATTTTTTTTATTTCAAGTATTTTTACAATTTTTGAAGTCAAAAGGCCTATCGGTTCATGTTTTTTTCGAGTCTTCCCGTAAACAAATCTTAACCCATTGTTGGTTCAGTTAAATTTTGATTCTCAAAAAATTATAAAATACGGGTCGAATTATTTTTGATCTACATTATTTGCAGGAAGTTCGAAATCAAAATGTCTATTAAATCACGCTTCTTTATACAACACCTTAATACATGTTTTGCCCGTTTTAGACACCCGAATTTCAAAAAATCCCGTCTTAGCGGAGGTTCATTCTTCAAGAAGTACCCATAGTTCATGATGATGAGTCAATCAGTCAGCCAGTGAGGATAAACAATTTATGTATATAAAAAAGCAGGCGGTACCAAGCCCCCTTGTCCAATGCTCACAACTTTCTTTTAGTCAAATTGTGATACTAAGTGGAAAGTTCGTACCAAGTTTTACTGATGTGTGTGTGTGTTTACTGCGTAACTGTTAGGTTATAAAAAATGTCCCACGCCCCTTGTCCAACGCCGATCAAATCCCATCAGTAGAATAACACATCTATGAGATGACGGTACAGCAACTTTCAATGCTGTGCGGCTAACGATTCCGAAGTTATTCCATATAAAAGATTTGAGTTGTATGCGCGGTGCCACGCCCCTTTGGTAAATACCCGTCCTATTCCCTCTGTGGAAAGATATGACTAAATGGTAAATTCGTACTAAGTTTCATTGATGTGCGACTTACAGTTCCAAAATTATGCGGATAGTTTGTGTCAAACAAAAGTGCCACGCCCCTTGTCCAACGCCCATCAAAAATTAACAGCAGAATGACACTTCTGTGGGAGGATGTAATACCAAATTTCAATGCTGTGCGACTTACAATTCCAAAGCAATTCCATATAAAAGATTTGAGTTGTATAGGCGGAGCCACGCCCTCTTTTTAAATACCCGCTTCATTCCCTCTGCCGAAAGATATGACTAAATGGTAGGTTCATACCAAGTTTCATTGATGTACGACTTACAGTTCTGCTGAAATATTGGGTCATAAAAAATGTGCCACGCCCCTTATCCAACGCCTATAAAATTTTAACAGTAGAATGACGCTTCTATGGGACGATGTCATATTAAATTTCAATACTGTACGGCTTACAATTCTGAAGCTATTCAATATAAAAGATTTGAGTTGTATGCGCGGTGCCACGCCCCGTTGGTAAATACCCGTCCTATTCCCTCTGTGGAAAGATATGACTAAATGGTAAATTCTTACTAAGTTTCAGTGATGTGCGACTAACAGTTCCAAAATTATGCGGATAGTTTGGGTCAAACAAAAGTGCCACGCCCCTTATCCAACGGCTATAAAATTTTAACAGTAGAATGACACATCTATGAAACGACGGTACACAAAATTTCTATGCTGTGCGACCAACAATTCGGAAGCTATTCCATTTAAAAGATTTGAGTTGTATGGGCGGTGCCACACCCCTTTGTTCAATACCCACCTTACTCCCTCTATTGAAGGACATGATTAAATACTAAGTTTGTACCAAATTGAATTGATGTGTGACTTATGGTTCCAAAGTTATTGTCTAAAAATGTATTCTTGTGGTGCCACGCCCCGTTCTCCCGACTTTTCTTTTTTTATAAACCTTCACGTAACAATTTCAAACAAACCCGCCGAAGTAAGTATCCAAGTTGGTCCAGTCGTTTTCAAGTTATAAGCAGTCGAACGGACCACGTTTCATTTTTTATATATATAGATGTTATATGTGTAGTCAAATGTGTATAAAAATTTTTTTATTTGTGAAAAACTGAATTTGTTTGTATGGGAAACAAGCAAAATTTGTAATTGCGAATGGGGAATGTATGTAGAAGAATGGGGAATGTGTGTACTAGAATATAAATATAATATATATGTGTAGTCAAATGTGTATGAAAATATGTCTTTATTTGTGAAATTGAATTTATTTGTATGTGAATGTGAATGTTTGTGAATACCTATACACGTATGTATGTGTATGTGTATAAATATGTGTGTGTATGTATAAATATATATGTGTGTATATGTATGTGTATATGATTATTTGTTTTAATGTGTTAATGTAAGTAAAAATGTCAAAATTATTGTGTGTACAAAAAATTTTTGTGTGCGAGTGGGCAATATTTGTCCCACTGTATGCACTTGGGATGGCAGCAGATGTGCAGTGAATGAGTATATGTGCAGCACTATTGAAAATTTTCGAAGTCCAAGAAAATTATTCAATATGCTGCAAAAAAAAGTGGACTCGTCCCACTGTGCTTGCGTTGTTTACTTCTGCTAGCGAAAGAGGGGAATTGCTGAGGCAGAAGTACGAAAATGTAATTGCACTTGGTGGCAGCAGCGGGAGTGCTTGCTGCTGGTGCGTGCGTATATCGCACAAAGCGAAACGCGAAATTGTGTGCAAGTGGGAGAGTGCAATGCGCAATGCAAAAGGAGGGGAAGTGCGTGCTGTTGGATGCTGGCTGCAGCGGGAGTTTTGCTGCTTTGCCAGCGGTGATCGCACAAAAGGAAATGAGAAAATGCGTGCTTGCTGCTGATCTGAAGTATGCACAAAGCAAAATTAGGGGAAATGTGTGAATTAGGAAATTAGTAGGAAGCAGGCTGCAGCGGGAGTTTTTGCTGCTTTGCCTGCGTAGGGGAATGCGAATACAAAAACGTAAACTTATGCGCAGTAGCGGGATTGCTGACTGCGATGAGCGAACAGTGGCGGAGTACCAGTATATAATTTCGTAACTGGATTTTAAGGATTTTTGGGAATGGGTATAATATTTATATATATTTTTTAAAAATATGTGTTTGGGTTAGTGTATGTGGAATGTAATTTGTTAATTTTTTAATTAAAAATTGTGGGCTTATCTTGAGGGGGCCCAATGCCCGAGTATGGGGATCTCCTCTATGTGGTGTGTCTCGTCTGTCCGCTGTTTGTGCGCTGCTATGTTGTGCTGCTTGCTGTTGTTGCTGCCCTTTTCGTCTGCTTTGCGTCTTGCTGTGTGCTTGCTTGTTGTGTTTGTTGAGTGTGTTTGTTGTTGTTACGTGTTTATATGTAACACTGTGTGTTTTTATGCACAACACTGCACTGTCTTTGTTTTGTACGTTTTCCTTTTTTTTTTGTCTTTAATTTTTGTTATTTTGTGCACTGTTTTGATAATGTAATCGCACTTTTTGTATTGTTTCACTTTTCACCATGTTTCTTGTGTCACTGTTGGTAATTGTTGATTATTGTAATTATGTATTTGGGTTTTTTGTTTTTTGTCACTTTTCACGGTTTATCGTAAGTTTGATTTTTAAATGTTAATTATTTTGAATAGAATAAAATAGAAATATTCGCGGCTCATTCGCGAATGGCTCGAAGGACCATATTTAATCGAGCGCGGCGGAGCGGTGGAAATAAAACGCGATGGTGTATTCCGTTTGCGTGAGGTGTTTATTACTCGACTTGTAAATGACGAATGACAAGTAATACATGAAACATTGAACAAGACAAACGACCGAAGCCGAGGAGCATAAATAGGGGGAACAGCAGTACAAGAGGATAAGGAAAGGAAGGGATTAGAGGTGGGATCGACAGATCACTGAACGATCACAGCACTCATTTAGCCACCATTAATTACAGTTTCCAAGTACTCCCGAGTTGGTTTTGGCATATAAATAGGTTGCAATGTTGTCCAAATAACACGGCACGTTTCTAAAACAATTAGCTGCACGGTACTTGCTCCCATTCTAAATGAAAACGCAAGGCCACGAAAAGATATTCCAGTTGACAAAAACCTGAAAAATATTTTTTTGAAATATTAAATGAAACCTGTGTTTTGGATCTTATTTTATTTACAGTTAACGAATGTAAGAAAAAATTGAAATATTTGAGAGATCGATTTCGTTTGGAGCTTAAGAAACATCCTCTTCCAAGATCTGGTGCCGAAGGTACTGAACTTAATAGCTCTTGGTGTTACTTCAAGCAAATGATGTTCATCAAAAATCAAATGGTTGGTTGTAAGGGCTCAGGGAATTTAGAAGATCATGATATTTCCGAGCTGACAGCTGCAGCAGGAAACACGGAAATCCATTCTGATGAACATGACATAACAGTCACAGATTTGGAGGAGACATCCATCGATGAAGTTATTAGTCCGGGAAAGAAAAAGCCATCAAGAAAACGTAAAATTGATAGCGCAACAGAACGATTTTTAGAACTTGAAGAAAAAAAGGCTGCACTTCTAGCCAAAAACATCAAAGCCGATGACTCAGATGACTTACTTTTTTTCAATAGCTTGTTGGGATTTATGAAAAATTTTTCTCAAACCCAAAAATTGCGTGTGCGTGACAAAATTCAGAAAGCCATTATGGATGAGCTGTCTTCACCAAATACTTCTTCTAGGCCAGATTGTGTAACTTTGGAATCTTCACTCTCAAATTAATTAATGATTTTTCTTATTTATTTTTATTTTATATATATTAATATGAATTTTTTACTTTTCCTTAATTATTTTTATGTAAAATGAGTTTTATTTATTTCAAAATAATATCAATAAACTTTCTTTTTCAATAGCTATTGATGTTTCAACATTACCTTATTGTAACCATTAGTCGCTCAGCAGGTGAAAGAGGTCGACGCCATTTAGTTGTTTGTTTTATAACCTTTGGTGCAATCGTATTTAAAAGGTGATCAAATGCTTCTATTGACATCCTCATATATTCGTAAAATTTATCGGGATGTGCTCGAAGTTTTCCATATAAATGGTGAAATTCGCCATGTATTTCACGTTCCGCATTTATTTCACTTACACTAACTCTTTTATTGAAAATTTTCCATTTAAAAAAACTGTTTCACTGAGAAATGTCTTATCTTCACTGCACAGCGACATGTTGACAACTGATACTTTCAAAACCCCCGCACCGCGTTAAGTGTGAACACTGAAAGCTTAGCATAGCGCCGCTCCGTGAAGTACAGCGCCACACAGCACAGCACCGCTGCATGTGTGTACGCGCACTAAGTCTCTGCGATTTAGAATGTGATCCCCTTTACGGGTTCTGGCCAGCCCAAGGACAGTGCGCTTGGCTGCCATTTCAATTGCTATGTGCAATGGTATATTGATTATCACCTCCAGTGCTACCGTGGTACAGGTCCTCATAGCACCTGTAATACACGTGCACGCAAGTCGTTGGACCTTTTCGAGCCGCTTCCTCACAGTCGTGAGCTTGGCTCTTGGGGCCCAGGCTACTGCTGCATACGTTTTGTCAGGGTTTATCTTTAGGTCTACCCGGACGCACCATTCTTGTGTTAATTTTAATCCTCTCTGGATTGTATCACAGAGAGTGTTCTCAAACATTCCTCTGGCAATAATGACTATGTCATCAGCATAGTCTTGACAATTTATGCCATTGCTTGACAGAAGGAGCTCATCTACCACAAGACTCCACAGTAGCGGTGACAGTACCCCGCCTTGTGGGCAACCTCTTGCCCACTTTCGTTACTGCCGATCTGGTAGAGAGCATGGCTCTTATCCAGCGGCTTAGGGTGGTTTCTACCCCTCTTCTGCTGAGCGCCCTCTCTATCGCCTTATGAAAGGTATTATCGAAGGTTCCTTCGATATCCAGGAAGGCGCACAGCCTCTTTGTTTTTAAGAGCACCCTGCATTAAACTTGTGAGCTGGAATAGGGCAGTCTCTGTCGATCTGCCTTCTCTATACGCATGCTGTTTAGCATGCAGAGGTTCTCCATGGTCTTCATGACGAAGGATGTTAAACTTATTGGTCTAAACGACTTCGGCTCTGTATAGTCCTTTCTTCCAATGTTTGGTATGAAAACTACCAGGGCACTTCTCCAGCTAACGATGTTTCGTGTTGCTAGACAGCTCCTCATGATACCAGTTAATTGCCTTAGCAGGACCCCTTTGCCTTTTTGGAAGAAAACAGGGAGGATCCCGTCTAAGCCTGGCGATTTGAAGGGTTGAAAGGTGTTCAGGGCCCAATCAATCTTTGCCTGGGAGATGACTTCATCATATTGTGCACTCGGCCGGCGCGTTCTGTAGGGTTGCGCCGGGGAAGTAGGCACCTAGAAGAGCTAGAGCCCGTTGCTCTTCATTGCGCGTATAGCTATCATCCGAGAGTTTGAGTCCCATCTTGTTCTCCGTTTCCCTCCTCGCGAGCGCTTTATGAAAATTTATGAAATTTCTTCGCAAAACGTCTGGAAACTAGCCCTGCGTACTTCCTTTGTTTACTTGGTGAGTGACGCGGTGTATTCCCCCATTCACCGGTCCGCCTTGCCCTATTGAAGAGTCTTCGCGTTTCAGTTCTAAGTTTTGCCAGGGTGTTATTCCAACACGGTGTGGATTTCTTCCTGGACTCCCTACTGTCCGGGCAGTTTGAATGGTATGCAATAATTACTCTCTTGTTAAGGATTTCAACCGCTTGCTCGACTTCTAAGTGATGCTGTATCCTACTTCGAATGTCAAGCAAGCGTCTATCCTCTACTAGCAGATTGGTGTATTTTTCCCAGTCGGTTTTCCCGGGGTTCTTGGTTGGAGGTATCTCCATAACTTAAATTCAATCATCCTATGGTCTGATAAGGAGGGTTCGCTAGACACTCTCCATTCAGACACATAGTCACTGACTCAACTATTAACTATACTATTAAAGTCACTGATTCTACGAGGTCACGACCCTCGGTCTGAATCATCAACGCCACTGCTACTAAATCCTTGGACATGTACTCTGAAATACAAATATAGTTAGTATTTTTCTCAATAATGATGCAGGCACGAGGTATCTCATGCCTTGTATCATAAAAAAAGCGAGTGGAAGCGAAGCGAAGCGGACGTATTTTTTTGTGCTCTCTGTGAAAAGTGATTTGAAAAGGCTTTAGACCTTTATATCGAGACAGTGACTCTTATATAAATCCGGAATGGTATTCACCTTTATATCGAGACAGTGACTCATTTAATATATAGCTATATCTATATATCTGATATTATCTAATATCTTTAGGATGCCTTGTGCGTGTGGGCAAAGAGTTGATCGTGCTCAACCTAAGGTCCAGTGTGCTAAGTGTAATGAGCTGTTCCATCTAGAATGTGTTGGTCTCTTGCCAGCTGATCATGAGTTTTTGCTCAAAACAAACAAACAATTCCACTGCAAGAAGTGCGCGGCTGCTCGTCGTAACTCTATTCGCTCACCTCCACCATCCGTTAATCCAGTGGATATTGCTCGGAGTAATATTAACTCAGACTCACCAATTGCCCAACCTTCTCAACATGCGAAGTGCGCTAAACCGAGTTTGCCTTTAAACAAACAACAACAAAATCAGCCTAAGCCTGTTCTTCTCCAGCAACAAAATGAAAGAACAAAAGAAAGTGAAAACAAACAACAAATAACATTGCTTACTGTTTATAACGAAATTGTCGCTCTTCGTTCTGAGAACGCTCGGGCGTCTGCTTTAATTAGCTCTTTGCTGGATGATAAAAAGCACTTAATTAAAAGATCTGATCTCTTGCAAACTGAGCTACACTCCCTACAGTGCAAATTATCCGGTACTGATGCAGCTATCGCGTCTCTGACTGCTGAGGTCAAAGAACTACGGGATGCTGTTTCGAATTCGCTGTACAAGAATGCTAAGGCATCGGAAGAAAAGCAAATCAAATCCATGCAAAACAACCAAATGCTTACACCTGTGCCATCTGTTAAGGCTGACTTGCGCCCTACGGATACTGATCATGTTGTTGCAGCCATCGCTTCTATTTCGCCTGCGATTACATCTGGTACCCCGTCCGCTGTTGTTGAAGCTGCTGGTGCATCTACTGCTGCGGTAACTGCTGTTCCACCTACTGATGCTGTTTCTGATGTCTTGTCTGCTACTGTTACTGCTCAACCGACCTTCTCAGAAATTTTTGCTCTATCGCCTATAAACGCTCTTCCTTCTCGAGCACCTATTGCTGGTGACAACTCTAGCTCAAACGTCGCTAGTGCTGCTGCTGTCGTTGCTGTTAATATGAAGAAAGTCAATCGAACACGTGCTATTGTTGTTGGGTCAAACTCAAATGGAGAACTTGATGTCGCGGTTCGATTGAAATGGGTACACTTATCGTCTTTCAAACCATCTGTTACCGCTGAGAATATCATTAGCTACGTGGCTAAGCACACTAAAGTGGAGGCTCACCTAATATCGTGCTACAAGTTGATTAAAAAACTCGCTTAAAAGAGTAAATTTCAAACTAGGCGTCTCTCCCTCCTTATATAATAGTCTCCTAAAGCCGGAGTTGTGGCCAGCCGATGTAAAAGTACGCCCCTTTCGTTTTTTTCAACGAACAACCTCACAAGAACCATTGGACTGACACGCAATATCACCAGATCGCCGGTTGAACAGTCAGCTGAGGAAGCTTATTCCATTTATTACCAAAATGCTAGCGGCATCCGAACCAAATCAGCTGACTTTTTGTTGGCAATGTCATTGCATGAATACGATATTGTTGCTATTACAGAAACATGGCTCAATAGTGGTATTTCCAGTGCTGAATTTTTCGATAACTTTTATAGAGTACTAGCTGACCCGGCGAACTTCGTCCCGCACGACATTTGTTGTTTTTTTATAATGAAATACGCGAGATGGCGAATCAATGGCGATGTGGCAAATGGCAAATTGACGAAGAAAACCAACTAAAGGAAGAGGAGGGAGCTACTGATTAACGCAATCGAGGCCCGTAAATAAGCAATGGTGCTGCTAAGTTTCAGTAAAGCAATGGATAGCGCTTGAACCATGTTTAAGTTATATTGGCAGGGCCACGATCCCTTATTCAATACCCGCACAATGCCCTCTGTCGAAGGAGAAAATGGTAGGTTCATACTAAGTGTCATTACTGAGCGACTTATAGTTCAGCGAAATATTTGGGTCCACGCCCCTTGTCCAACGCTTATAAAAACTTACCAGTAGAATGACCCATCTATGGGACGACGGGGCACTAAATTTCAGTGTTGTACGACTTACAACTTCAAAGATATTCTCTATTAAAAAATTTGGCTTGTATGGGCAGTGCCACGCCCCCTTGTTTAATACCTTCATCATTCCCTCTGTCGAAAGAGAAAATGGTAGGTTCGTACTTAGTTTCATTGTTGTGCGACTTACCTATAATTCAGCAAAATGTTTGGGTCACAAAAAATGTGCCACGCCCCTTGTCCAACGCCCATCAAATATTACCAGTAGAATGACTCATCTATGGAACGACACTATACTAAATTTCAGTGTTGTACGACTAACAGTTTCAAAGATATTCTCTATTAAAGATTTGGCTTGTATCGGTGGTGCCACGCCCCCTTGTTCAATACCGGCACCATTCCCTTTGTCGAAAGATATAAATAAATGGTAGGTTCGTACTTAGTTTCATTGCTGTGCGACTTATAGTTCAGCGAAATATTTGGGTCACAAAAATTGTACCACGCCCCTTGTCCAACGCCTAACAAAATTTAACAGTAGAATGACACTTCTGTGGGAGGATGTCATACTAAATTTCAATGCTGTGCAACTTACAATTCCGAAGCTATTCCATATAAAAGATTTGAGTTGTATGGGCGAAGCCACGCCTTCTTGTTAAATACCCGCCTCATTCCCTCTGCCCAAAGATATGACTAAATGGTAGGTTCAAACCAAGTTTCTTTGATATACGACTTACAGTTTTGCTGAAATATTGGGTCATAAAAAATGTGCCACTCCCCTTATCCAACGCCCATACAATTTTAACAATAGAATGACACATCTATGAGACGACGGTACACCAATTTTCAATGCTGTGCGGCTTACAATTCCGAAGCTATTCCATTTAAAAGAATTTAGTTGTATGGGCGGTGCCACACCCCCTTGTTCAATACCCACCCCATTCCCTCTATCGAAGGACATGATTGAATAGTAAGTTTGTACCAAATTTAATTGATGTGTGACTTATGGTTCCCAAGTTATTGTCTAAAAATGTATTCTTGTGGTGCCACGCCCCGTTTTCCCGACTTTTATTTTTTTATAAACCTTCACGTAACAATTTCAAACAAACCCTCCGAAGGAAGTATCCAAGTTGGTCCAGTCGTTTCCAAGTTTTAAGCATACATAACGAAAATTGGAAAAATAATTTTCTTTCATCATTGCAAAAATGCTTAAAATTTCAGAGAAAAATAGTTGGCTGGCAATGCTGTTCGCCGAAAGAAAAAGAAAAAAAGCTCTAAAATTCAACACTCGAGTTGAAAAGCTGTTTTCTGTCTGTTCTGTCTTTGCCTTTTGTCTGTTTTGTTTACATTCGGCGAACAGCATTGCCAGCCAATTCTTTTTCTCTGAAATTTTAAGCATTTTTGCAATGATGAAAAAAATTATTTTTCCAATATACGGACAACCAAAGAAATCATTCGTCGACCTATACAGAAACTCGCTATTTTGCCTTCTTGAAAGAGACCTTTCCATGGGGGCGGGATGTTCGGTCACCGAATGCACGATAACGTTTGAAATGTAAATTGCTATAGACACACCCTAACGTTTGAATGTAATTTGCTATACATACACTCTAATGTTTGTTCCTTATAATGTTTACCTCTAAATTTATCAGTGTTTCTCTACTATATTATGCATGTTTTATACATATAAACCTTCCTCTTGAATCACTCTATCCATTAAAAAAAACCGCGTAAGAAACCGTTGCGTAGGAATCTATCTCCAGTTTCTATTAATACGTTGCATCATAAGGCTCTTGTTATAAAATTTGAATTTTATACCTACCAGAAAATAGATTACTCTCCAAGCAAAACTTTGAATTTTAAGAAGGCCAATTTTTGCGAAATCAATGCTTCCCTAGATTCTATTGATTGGAACAACTTGAAAACGATATCTAATCCAGATATTATATACAGAAATATATGTGCCATATTAACTGCCATCATTTCAAAATTCGTTCCATTAGAACTTCCTCCTTCAAAAAATAAACCACCTTGGTTCAATTCGAAGTTGTCTAACGCGAAAAATCTGAAAAATAAAGCACTTAAAAAATTTTAAAAATCACAACGAGCCGATGATCGTCTCGCTTTCGAGCGCCTACGTAAGGAATTTAATTCCCTACATAACTTTTTATATAAGCAGTACACTTTTAAAATTGAATCGGACTTGAAATCGAATCCCTCCGGATTTTGGCATTATATAAATTCTAAGCGCAACACAAGTGGTCTCCCGTCTAGCATGGAGTATGGCACAGAGACTTTTAATAGCACATTGCAAAACTTGTAATCTATTTGCAAAATGTTTTCAACAAGTTTATGAAAATTATAATGATTCACCTAATCTTAGCTTCCAAGCACCTAACCTGCAAAGTATTAATACTTTTGACATCAGCGAAGACGATGTTGCTTCTGCTATTTCGTGCTTAAAACCAAGCTCAAAATCTGGGCCAAATGAATTCCCAGCAATATTCTTTATTCGTTGCAATAATAAACAATAAAATAAGCTAAACCAATTGCCATTCTTTTTAATGTTTGCATGAAAAGCGGAAAATTTTTGGATTGTTGGAAACTATGCTCTGTGGAACCTGTATTCAAATCAGGTGATAGAGGTGTTGTTACTAACTATCGAGCTATAGTCAAGCAACAAACTTTTCCCAAATTATTTGATCACATCATAAAAAACAAATTACTCAGTCATATCTCATCAGTATTGTGTGATTGTCAGCATGGCTTTCTCCCGGGCAAGTCAACTGTTACTAATTTAGCTCTTATTTCTAATAATATTGTTTCCGCTATGAATCAACGCAGTCAACTTGACGTAATCTATACAGACTTTTCGAAGGCATTCGATAAAGTAGATCTTAATATTTTGCTATTTAAACTAAGTAAATTTGCTATTAATGAAAATTTACTAACATTTTTTCAAAGTTTCCTGACACACCGGAAACTAATAGTGAAGATCGGATTAGTTAGTTCCGAAATAATAATTAATGCTTCCTCAGGTATCCCCCAAGGAACTCACTGTGGACCTCTTTTATTTTTACTATTTATAAATGATTTGCCACAGCATCTCAAACATTCAAAATATCTTTTACTTGCTGATGATGTCAAGTTATTCCTTAATATCGAAAATCTGAATAACTGTCATTTACTCCACAGTGATATTGACAATTTCTTCTACTGGTCTAAATTCAATAATTTGCGCCTTAATATCGAGAAATGCTCGGTGGTCTCATATTCTCGAAGCAGGTCACCTTTTGTTTTTGATTATTCTCTCAATGATATTGCTCTAGCTAGAAAATATGAAGTCAAAGACTTAGGTGTAATATTTGATGTTAAACTAAGCTTTGCGAGTCATATAGATTACATTACGTCGAAAGCTTATTCCATGCTGGGAATTATTAAAAGGAATTCACAGGGCTTTAGGGATCCCTTGACCCTTAAATCGCTTTACACAGCTCTGGTTCGGAGTCTCCTGGATTACGCTTCAGTAATCTGGAGCCTTTACTACGAGATTCACTCGAATCGCGTTGAAATGATTCAAAAAATGTTTACAAGATTTGCTATCCAGAAAATGTATTGGCCTAATGGTCTCCCTTCATATCCAGGCAGACGCAAATTACTCGGTTTGCAATCCCTCAGTGAGCGGAGAACATTCCTCTGTCTCATGTTCGCATATATTTTGCGTGGTAAGATCAGGTGTCCTGATTTATTAAATTTGTTCAGTGCTTTGGAGATCAATCGGTCTTTAAGACATAATCGTTTATTCTCTGCCACAATACATCGAACAAATTATTCGTCCAATGAACCAATAGCTAGATGTATACGCCTTTGCAATATGTACAGCCCACATCTAGATTTTAGTGCAAATGAATATAGTTTTAGATTAGCCTTATTTAGTCTCTTTAATTAATTATTTAAGAATGAATTTTTTCCCATAGTCTGTAAGTAATTCAACTGTAGACTTAATATAAATAAAAAATAAATAAATAAATTACCCTGGTATGTTGCGAGTTCTGTCCGCAGACTCTTCCGTTATAGCACCAGGGCTCCTGAACTAGCGCCGCCCGATGTGGTCTCGGGTGAACTTATGCGCTAGGACGGCTGATGCCGCCTTCGCGTGATGAAGGTTGATTTGAACAACCTTCTTGTCTCGAGGGTTAGAGTTTAGGAGAGGCATCAACATCCATCTCCAGCAGCGTGGTTATCGAAATTTCGTCCGACAGCTGCTCCTCTTCCTCGTTCGTACTGCCTTGAAGCCCCAGCGTTTCAAGGTTCAGCTCCTCAAGGGAATCTTGGGAGGCCTGCACTTCTGCCGCTACTTCTGCTCCGGCTGCATCTCCGCCTTCCGGTGTTTTCCCGGGTTCAGCAGATCGCGCTTCGCCTGAGGACTCTGCTTCCCCCGGTGTATTCCTGGTTTCAGCTGATTGTGTGGGGGAGCCTCCCGCACTATTCAGGCCTCCAGGTCTGGGGGCATGGACTGGGATGCTCCCATACCTGAAGTTGTCCAGCGCTCCTGGGAAGGAATAAGGTGACGTGGTGTGTCTTTGGGACATCATCACCAAGGCACACACGAAGCCCTACCCCTTTCCAATCTTCCTGCTTCAGGACTACCTGCTGAAGCCAGTCTGCAGTACCTTGGTCACTGCAGTCTAGAAGCAGGTGTCCCGTCCGGAAGTGAATGCCACTGAACACTAGTGGGGTGGCCCACCCTTTCGCTATCTCCCCCACGATAGCCTGCTCGAGAAAATTGAGCTCCTCTTTACTCAGTGTCTTCTGGGGATATTCCGTAGGCAGGACCGCTACTCGAATGGCCTCAGGTGTTCTGAGGACACTCGAGTAGGTTTCGCCCGTCATTGGATTATCCCCAGACTGATTGCTATTTTGGGGCTTGCCCGTCCTAGCAACCGGTGCCTGAGTATTGGTCCTGGATTTCTTTAGTTCAGGACGTTGGGGAGAGTGATGTTGGGGACAGCTGCTGTGGCCGCGGGTATTCCGCCATGCTTTTCCACTCTGCTCCTCGCTTTCTCCTTGCCTGAGGTAACGGAGGTACCACTTTCCCTCGCACCGCTTAAACCGCGTCTTAGGGGGTCGTCCAGGCCACCTGGTTGCCTAGGTTGCCTGGTTCTAAGTTTTGCCTTGTAGGCCTTCTCTTCAAATTAGCAGCCCGCTCTACTGCCGGAGCCATAGCGGAAGTCGACGGGGGTATTCCCCGCGCGACCGCAGCAGTACTGGTACTAGGGGCCACTACGTCAGCAGTCCGCCCTACTACCGGAGCCGCAGCGAAAGTTGACGGGGGTATTCTCTGCACGACCACAGCGACACTGGTACTAGGGGCAGGTCCTATAGGTTTTGCTCCTACCACCACTCCGAAAGGTGTGCTTCCGGGACCAGTGGGAAGAGCTAAGACCGTGCTCACCTGGTTTGTGGTGGGTTTTGCGCTGACAGATGCAGTCAGAGCAGAGATGTCGAACAGTGGTATGCCCCGTATTGACGCCCCTGACCGCAACCCCAGCCCTTCGACCGACACTGAGGGAGCCCTCGCCTGGAAGGTATTCTTCCTCGGCTAGTGCTTGGCCTCAGGTCTTCATTCGTGGTCTAGCTAGCTGCTGCTAGCTGTGTTGCGGTGTAGTCCTGCAGAGCGAGTGGAATTCCTCGCTTATTTTTGCCGCATTTCTTTTTAGTCCTACTCATGATTGCGGTGCGGCCGCCTGCCCGCGCGCAAGGCGGAAGCACTGGCGACCAATAATTCTGGCAGGGACAAGGTTGGTCAACCATGGGAGAGCCCGCATACCATGGCAAGGCCATTGTACTTCCTGAGGTGGCCCGGTATCAGGAAGGCACCGTAAGAATACAGCCGGTATACCCCCTGGCTGCAAACCACCCAATAGGCACAGTCCGCCCTGGGTTAGGGGGGTAGTGCTTGGTACGGGCTCCGCTCCAGACTATTCCATTCTGTTCATCACTCGGATTGGACTAGTTTGCGGCGTCCTTGCCCGCGGCAAGCCCCACACCACGACAAGGTGACTACCCTTGTGGAGGTGAATCAACTGTTCACAGAATTAAAAGCAAAGAAGGTTTTATAGTTCAAAAGCAGAAAGTTCCGAACAGATATGGTACTAAATTGTAGTATCATAGATTGCGGAACAAATTGTCTTTCTAATGTTAATCAAATATCTGGTTTGCAGTTTTATATTACAGAGAGGAAAGATAAGTGTATCCGAAGCTTAAAAACTCAAAAGCATCCATATGTCGAAAAAAATATTTAGTTTGGCAGGCAGTGTACTTCTGAGGTTTAAAAAGTGAAGAATTCATTTTTGAAGGGACAGTTATTATGGAAATATTACGTAAAATAATGCTTATGGTTATGTTATGGCCTGATTTGGCAACAAACAACTATTCAAACCAAACGCACAATTTAATGCAAAATATTTTTTAGCGTTTTTTTTTTACCCGCAAGAAATCGAAATGAAAGAAAACAAAAGACACGGTTTCAAAAATATCTCAGTTCCGACGAAGAGAAACTAAGTCTACCAACGAAAGAGGTGTCGAAGTACTGATGAAGGGAGTTTATTTATTTTGTTTATTTTTAGAATAGGATACATTAAGTGTAGTAAGAGTAAGTCTTTTGATTACACCTCAATCAGAATTAAACTTAAATCTATTACAAATTTAAATAATAAAAAAGAAGCTTAATATATATTATATAAATATTATAAATAATAGAAAATACAGTCTAAGTTATAAATGAGAAAAGAGATAGGAAAGTAATGAAGGAAAATTAGAGGTTGATTGGGAATAAAGAAGAAAAAGAAGATGCGCCTTGCAATCATCACTAGAGCATCATTGATCCTCTGCAATCAGAGTTCTCTGAAATACTCATAGAGTTTAGCCCTATAGTTGTTTCTGTTTAGCCCAGCTCTTGTAACTTCAGGAACTGAGATCCAGATTCTGACAGCGTTGACGAAAAAAAAGTTGAGATATTGTTAAAAAATTGTACGTTGGGACAATTAAATTGTGATGTCTCCGGGACTTAAAAGGTATGAGCTTTTCGTACAAATAAAAAGGAGTTTTCCATTCCAATAGTCTGTAGACGAAGATACAATTTTTGGCAAAGAGGTAATATTCCATATTACACCCAAGTACTTTATTCTGCCAGGGAGAAATAGGCTCATACCTTTAAGCCCGTATGCATATCGTGTAGCATTATTAAAGGCTACATTAATTTTGTGTAATGATTTAGAGTCAAGCTTACTGTACACCACTTCAGAGTAGGCAATAAGGGGCACAATTAGTTGTATAACTAATTTGCACCTGGTTTCCAAAGTTGTGGATGAAGCTGAACATCTCGCAGCGTAGCATATACCTTTCTCACGACTCCATTACTATGGTCACAGCAACTTAAGTTGGAGTTAACAATAAATCCTAAGTTCTTAATTTTGTCCGTAAAAGTAAGCACACTTGAGCCTAAATACAACTTAGGGATGTTGTCAACGTATATTGCACTATGACAAATCGGTAAGACATAGGACTTAGACGCATTTAAGCACAAGTGATTGGCAGCTGCCCACACAGAAATTGCAAACAAATCACTGTTCATTTTGAAACATAAATCCTCAACGAGACCAATACGACTAGACAGATACATTTGTATATCATCAGCATATGCATGGACATTTACATACTGACACACAGAAAATACATCATTAACAAAAAGACTAAACAGAAGTGGACCAAGGACAGATCCTTGTGGAACACCAGTACATACCAATCGGTACTGAGACATTGGATTGTTGGATATAACTTGTTGCGTCCGTCCCTCAACATAGCTTGCTATAAGCTTCGCCGAGATATCATTGAAACCAAAGTAGCGTACTAGTTTTGCACATAAGAAGTTATGGTCTACCGACTCAAAAGGTTTAGAGAAATCGAGCAAGCAAAGAATTGTTAAGTCATCATTGTCGAACTTAATTCTAATGTGTTTAGGTCGAAAGCCAGATTGTAGAGTTGAGAGATGGTTATGCTTTTGCAAGAATGCAGATATTTGCGTCGCATTCAAATTTTCGCACACCTTAGAGAATACTGGCAGTATACTAATATGCCTGTAGTCACCAGGACAGGAAGCAATTGACTTTTTTGCAACCGGTAGGACAACCGCTTTTTTTGCACACTGAGGGGAAGCTAAAACTTGTGAAGCAATGATTTATTATGTGGGTAAGTCAGCCTTACAAACTGTCACGAATTGGAATTTCCCTTTAACCCTAATTCCCATAAGTGAGCCTCACAGTCTCACTAAAGATTTCAAATGGTGATAAATCCTATACCAAAAGATTTTCGATTCCAATTTTTTTATGAAATCCTCTAATGGAATGTTAAAATTATATTTCATTTATAAATTTGACTTTTTAGACAGTTTTTCTACTATTTTTAAACAATTTTTTAAAAATGCAACGTAACCCCAGAAGTGAGCCTCAGAAGCTCATTTGAACAAAAAACTAAAATTTACTCAGAATTCCTTGACTTTTTGTCCACCATATGGAAGAATATTTTTATTTTTCATGTTTAGGTGCATTTTTATTGTGTCAAGTTCAAAGTTTTTGAGCCTAGCACTCATCTAGTCGGCATGGGACGAGGTCAATTAAAATTTTTGAAAATACTACAATATAAAACATATTATTAAGAATTTGCCGAAGTTGATGTTAGTTCATACAGTTTATATCTTCCAATCCCGATAAATATGTAATCAGAATATGGAAATGCGATGATGCTAATACTTCCTGAAATGCCATACACATGCAAAGACGGTAATCAAGGAGCTGTGGGTCTTGAAAAAGGGTGTTGAAAAACTGTGTGAGCCTTACAAACACAAATGTAATAATGGCCAACTAGTTCACCAGTAAGGAATTAGGCGATAGTTTATTAGATGCGGGGTTCGTACACTCAGAAAAAACAAAATTTGTATGATGGGTATATCAAAAAACGCAAACCTAATGAATGGCCTCTAGCTTTCTTTATACGTTTGATTGATACTGCTGGTAATGAGACATATGTATGTCATATGGCTCAAAGCACGTCCTTACTGGAATGAGGGTATAGATAGCAAAAGATAGTTGTTTTTGCAATAACTGGTGGATTTTTTTTGTATAGCCACTAATATCTACGAGCGATAACTCAGGCAACAATATATGCTGTATTACTGCGAAAGGCCAGTTCGTAGGCTTCAAATTTTGGTACACGTAAATCAAGTCGGTGCCATATTTGTCCACCACCCATCTCCAAAACGCAGGGACATGTTTACAATAAACTGAACAAATCTCCATTCCTCTTCCTCCCAAATTTGACAAAGATCTGAATATCTGTATTAATTAATTATACTTTTGTAGTAGCAATTGTTTTCCAGTGGACCCTGTACTCACAAGTTCTTTACTAAAAATATAAAACTTAAATAAAAACGTCTTTAACCCATTTTCGGCCGCTGGTCGATTTTTCGACAAGCCACTTTGAATGATAGTAGCTCTGCACTTAGACATTATATCTTTGAACTTTTGATGCAGAAAATAGCTTTGGTATTTTGGTAACCCCTCGAAATAATAATTTTTTTTAAAAACGATAAATTTAGAGATGTTGGCGAAGGCACGAAAAAAGCATTTTTTTAGTGATATTTTGAATATTCTGAAAAATATATAACCTTTTCAAATGATTGATTTATTATTGATTATTTACGAAGCCTAAAGACCAAATTACCACAATCAATTGATATCCATAAGATTATGAAAATATTTTTACCTCTCAGCACCGCGTACTTTTCAGTGGTCGAAAAATCGACATTGGCCAGAAGTCGTCATGTATGTACATATATAAGCCAACAATTGTTTGTTTTCATGCTTGATTATTATTTGACTAAAACTATGTACATATATATTTGTTTTTATTTGAAATTGAATTTTTATTAATTTATAAAAAAAATTTGTAAAAAAAAAAAACACAAAACAAATCAAAAAATATTCTTGATTAAGGTCCTAAATGTAAGTCCTTAAAAGGAATTTCAAAAATATTGACTATTTCTGGTAGCGGCCGAAAATGGGTTAAGTAGTAACCGGATTTGGAAAAGTAAAAAAAAATTCAGTTTTTCAGTAATTTTACTCATATGAGCCACTTCTGGGTTTACGTTACTTTTAAAATTCTGGGAATTAAAACGATCACAGGACGGCAAATGTTGTGGAAAAACAGTAGAACTTGGTTTATTACTGGCACTAATAAAGAAATCATTTAACAAATTAGGATCCAACTAGATGGAAGAGAAGGATCCAGCTTGGAATTGAAATACCAACGCTTTGCCTTTCTAATGATAGTCGTTGCAGCGTTGCGGGCAGCTTTATCGTTAGACCAAGAGACATCAGACCTAGTTTTTCGCCACTTTGTGTTGAACTTTTGTGTTGAACCAGGAACATAAACTATTCACAGCATTGAGGGTACGAAAAGGAACATGCATATCAAACAGCATATAGTAGACAAATTGTAATTAATGAAATCAAGTTTTTTATCAACAGTGTCAAGAAACCAACATTTGTTCCAATTTACACTACACAAGTCAGACATCAAAGAACTGACATTCAACAATTTAAAGTCACGGTACACACACGACATTTGGTCAAACGTCAAAACTTGCGATGGGTCAGGGATAATAAAGTAGTCAAACAGGCTGGGTAAAGCATTATTCCCGTACCTAGTTGGTATATATGCATTGTAACCATGAGGCACCCTGTCGCTGTGCCATGCATGAATGCTTTTACGGGCATACTTTTGGGCACGCATTTTAGAGTACGGCCGGCTTGCTATAATTTCGATATGGCAAGGATGGTTCGCGATGGTAATGGGATGTGTGAGAACGATCGAGAGATAGTCCAATTGGAATGTGCGAGAACAATCGGCGCGATAAGCAGACAAGTAAAAAAGGCAGCCAGGTACAGCGCAGAGGGAGCAGTCTTATTTGAACAAGCAAGGGTGAAACACGGAATAGACCAAAATAGTAGCAAGTGTAAAGACAAGCAAATGTAAATTTGTAAATAAAGCGATTGCTGGTTTTTGACTGCGTTTTGCGCTGAGTAATTGAAGTGTGTTTTATTTTTCAAGCAAAATCCAGAGACGAATAAGCCTAAAGAACTAATTTTCTTCTAACTGGTCACCAAGTTTACTTCTACTTCACTGGATAATAAATTGACATTAAAATCGCCTTTCCTATGCACGCGATCATACCTTAATAAGTTATACCCATTTAGATACAAATTTAGATCAGGGACATCCCTATGAAACCAGGTCTCAGACACACAGATCACATCCACAGCAGACTCTTCAAAAACATACCTAATATAATCAAGTGTGTCATGGCCTAAGGAAGAAAGGATGGGAGCGGACATACAAGGTAAAGTCTCTGATTGCGTTCAACTTGGCGAACGCCAGAACGATCCATGCCCCTATCCAATCCAAGCTGATACACAGCCTCCGCGCGTCCCTTCTGGATAGCTATTTGGCATCCGCTGAATAATGAACTAATGTGTGCAGCGTGTCCAATACCCAGGACTTGAAATTTAGGTTGTGCGCAGGGTTTGGTGCCCGCCACGTAAAATAAACAACCAATGAAAACTGCAAACCAAGCCTCGGATGGAACCTACAATGTTGACGACCACAGCAAACGATTTCAGGACCACGATTTGAGGATATGCACCTGGAATGTCCGGACCCTCTATAGGGAAGGTGCCTCTATCCAACTGGCGGAAGCCCTCATAAAATGTAAGGCTGACATCACCGACATCCAGGAAATGCGATGGACAGGACAACGTTGCTCCAAGCGAGCAGACTGCGACATCTACTACAGCCGCCATGCGGAGAAGCGCGAATTTGGCTGCGGATTTGTGGCCAGCAAGAGACTTCGCCACCACGTCTCTCGGTTCACTCCGGTGAACGAACGGCTGGCTTCGATCCGCATTAAAGCTAAATACTTTAGCATCAGCCTAATTTGCGCGCACGCCCCGACGGAAGAGAAGGACGATGCAACCAAGGATGCCTTCCATGCGAAGCTCGATGACGTCTACGACGGGTGCCCGGCTCATGACGTCAAAATCGTCCTCGGGGACTTCAATGCAAAGGTCGGGCGAGAAGGTATATTTGGTCTCACAGTCGGACAGGTCAGCCTCCATGCGACCACTACGGACATCGGTCTGAGGTTGATCGATTTCGCCGCGGCACGAAACATGGTGGTTAGTAGCACCAGATTCTAGCACCTCGATATCCACAGGGCCACCTGGTTATCCCCCGATCAATCCACCCGCAACCAGATTGATCACATTGTGATTGATGGAAGGCATGCTTCTAGCATTCTAGATGTGCGCACGTTCCGAGGACCCAACATCGACTCGGACCACTACCTTGTTGCAGCCAAGGTACACATGCGTCCTTGCGCAGCGAAGACCGCGCAACCTAGCTCGAAAGGAAAGCTGGACATCAGTAAGTTGCGATCACAAGGGGTAGCCGAAGCCTACTCCGCTCAACTCTCCAACCAGCTCGGTCTCTCCACCTGATGACATCGCCGGATTATGGGCTCACTTATCCCACCTTTGCGCGCCGCCGCAGAAAATGTCCTTGGTTTTCGACGCTCACCACCAAAAAACCAATGGTACGATGAAGAGTGTCGCGCAGCCACTGTAGCGAAGAATGCTGCCTACAAGAAGACCCTGCAGTCGGCTGCCACGCGAGCCGTGACAGAAAAATACCGGGAGGAGAGGAAGAAAAAGAGGTTGCTTTTTAGACACAAGAAACGGGAGCAAGAAAGGCGCGAGCGTGAGGAAATCGAGGAGTGTAGGAGAAGGAATGACGCCCAAAAACTCTTCCAAAATCTCAAGCGTCTGACGGAAGAATTTAAGCCTGGGGCATCTTCCTGCAGAGACGAAAACGGGATCTGGTTGCAGATGCGCAGGGTGTACTGAGGTTGTGGAAGGAGCACTTCACCAAGCTGCTCGCAGGCGACGAAGGGAACAATACCGCCAGTGGTGAAGATGTCCAGACGGCACCAATCGACGACGACGGTGTGGATGTGCCACCGCACAGTTATGACGAGGTCTAGGTTGCTATCCAGAGACTCAAGAACAATAAAGCTGCAGGGCCGGATGGGCTACCAGCTGAATTGTTCAAGGCCGGCGGCGGTGAGCTAATTGGGTGCATGCATCAGCTCATCTGCAAAATATGGCTGGAAGAACGGATGCCCAACGATTGGAACCTCAGTGGCCTTTGCCCTGTGCTGAAGAAAGGCGACTCAACAATATGCGCCAACTGCAAGGGTATCAGCCTACTTCCCATTGCATACAAGGTCCTGACGAGCGTACTATGTGAAAGATTAAAGCCACTCGCCAAGGCGCTGATTGTACTTTATCAGTGCGGCTTTAGACAAAACAAACCACTGGAACGACACATTTGACCATAGCGGCCCGCGTTGCCTCTGGCAACATTAGTTAGGCAGCTGTTCACTCAGCCGACCCAATGCCTCCAAGGCCCGCTAGATGATTGCGCGGGCCCCGGCGCGCGGCTCTGGAGTTCCACCGTTGGAGGCCTCGTCATCGGTGAAATTTATCAATTCCCGCTGGTCCTCGGCTGCGGGACGGCTGGTTTTGTGTTGGGGTTGGCGGCGATGGCGTGCCAGCCGATTTGCGATAGCGGAGCGCTGTGCTGTAGCGGGCTGCTGCCGCTGAAGTTGCGGTTTTTTGCCGCCCTTTGTTGAGGCCTTGGGCGCTGCTGCTGTGGCCGGCCGCTCGCTGAAGTGCAGCATGGTGTGATGCGCTCGGCCGCACTTGCTGCAGCGGGCGGTGGAGCTGCACCGATTGGTGGGGTGGGACCGCGCCAGGCAGTTGGTGCAGTAGCCCTGGGCGCGGGCTACCTGCTGTCGCTGCTGCGGTGCCATTGAGAGGAAGGCACGGCAATATCTGATGCCGTGCAGGTGGTGGCACAGTCGGCACTGCTGGATCAGCTGCTTCTTGGTTGCCCTGCAAGAAACAAGAAGATTGTATCACTAAAGGATAATAGTGATTGGGTAGAGTATGAGCAAGTGTATGTGAGAAAGCAGGGCCATGAGTCGAGTGAGTTTTAAGACGCTATTAGGGGGCATAGCTTGACTACTGGCCTTGTCAGGATGCCAGAGTCAGTGCGGATATCCACGACACGGACGTGATTGTCGGGACCGCGATGTATCTTATGAATGCGGCCGAGACGCCATTCATTGGGGGGAAGCAGGTCGTCTTCAATGACGACCATGTCATCTTCTTCCAATTCTCTTTGCGGATGCTTCCACTTATATCGTTTGTGGAGATCCTTGAGGTATTCATCCTTCCATCGTCGGGCAAATTGATGATGGAGGACTTTGAGTTTTTCCCATCGGTTGATTAGGGATAGCTCAGAGCACTCGGGTTCGGGGGGGGGGGGGGGGCGGCGAGAGGAGCGCCTCGGAGAAAGTGGCCAGGGGTCAGAGACACTAGATAACTAGGGACCTGCGATTGAGGAGAGAGCGGACGTGAATTAAGCGTCCCTTCAATTCTAGTAAGAAGAGTCGTAAACTCTTCGTATGTGAACCTATGAAAGCCGGCTACCTTTTTAAGGTGAGTCTTGAAGCTTTCGACTGCCGACTCCCATAGTCCTCCCATGTGAGGAGCATGTGGGGGAATGAATTGCCACTCGACGCCCTGAGGACCGTATCGGTCGAGACTATCTTGGGCGATCTCCTTCGAGAATTTGGCAAAGTCTCTGGACATGGCACGTTGAGCACCGACGAACGTTTTGCCGCTGTCGGTCATGATTTTGAGAGGTAGCCCTCGTCGACCTGTGAATCGGGCGAATGCTGCGCGGAACGCTTCGGTCGTAAGATCCGAACAGAGTTCCAAGTAGACGGCTTTCGTGGAGAATCTAACGAACACTGCAACATAACCTTTGAGGTAGGTTGAGCTACGGAGCATGGAAGCTTTGATCTGGAATGGACCAGCAAAGTCGATTCCGGTTGTGGCGAATGGGATGGTAAGTGTGCATCGTTCGGGGGGGAGCGCTGCCATGATCTGTGTTCGCAGCCTTTGTTTGTGGATGACACACGTTTTGCATTGAAAAATGCACTTTCTGACCTGCGGCTTTAGGCGCGGAATGTAGTATTCCAGCCGTACCATACGGTGCATGAGTTGTTGGTCCGCGTGCAGCAATAGCTTATGAAGGAATTGAAGAAGCAAACTGCAGTAGCGGGACTCTGGGGGAGAATAATGGGGTGTCGTTCATTATACGACAATGCCGCATTGGCGAGTCTGCCATTAACTCGCATCACCTTCTGTTTGTCTAAGAAGGGATTGAGCACCAAGAGAGAACTTTTCTTGGATATGGGAAGAGAATGAGAGAGCGCTTGTCGTTCCTAGGGATAATGGGAACTCTGCGCGAGAGTTATAATGCGATTCTTAACAAATGTCAACCCTGCTTGGGACAACAGTGTTTCGTGTATGGGTTTATGTTGGCGACGGGAGGAGATGCCGTTATGAACGAACCGGAACATGTATGCGATTACTCGCAGGGCTCGAGAGAAGCTGGAGAACCGATCGAGGATGTCGGTTTGCTCTTCGAGAAGGTGGTGGCAGTCAATCGCTCGTTGTTCCGGGATTGGAACTTTGCGAGATTGGCTTGCATCCGCGCGTTCCTAAGTCCGCGGGATTTTCAGCGCTTGGGGCATGTCGCCAGGGAGCGTTGTGCACATTTTGACGTATTTGAGTCGTGCGGTTGGCATAAGTTTTCCATGTGCAAGGTGCTCCGCAAAGCTCTAAGCGGGGTAAGCTTATTGTTTGGAGAGGTGCAACTCTTGTTTTTGCAAGAAGGAGATGTGACGAGAGGTTGTCACCATTTGTGCTAATACGGATGTACAGAGCTGCACAGTATGCCTTTTCAGAGGCATCGCAAAATCCATGGATCTGAACATTTCGATTGGGGGCGTATTGAACCCACCGGGGAATTTCGATAAGTTCTATGGCAGGCAATTTCTCAATGAATTGCTGCCATTTGATAAGTGATCCTGGCTTTATGTACTCATCCCACTCAGTGCCTTCAAGCCAAAGCTCTTGCAGAAGCTTTTTGGCAAGAATCATTATACTCGAAAGCCATCCTGTGGGATCGAAAAGTTTGGCAACGGAGGAGAGAATTTGCCTTTTTGTGAATGAAGTTGCAGGAGAAGTGGGAGAGATGGAGTATGAAAATGAGTCCGATAGGGCATTCCAACGGATGCCAAGAGTCTTAGTGGAACTCGTTGAATCGAACTTGAGGAATTTCGAATCGAAAAGGTCGTCTTCGGGAATTTCCTCTAAGAGTTTCGGGTGATTAGCCGTTATCTTTTTAAGGGGGAACCCTCCGGAGTTGAGGGTGGCTATCACTTGAGAGAGAGCTTCCTTAGTTGTGGCAAGATCATGACCCCGGAAAGAATGTCGTCGACATACGTTTCCTCAAGAAGTATTTTTGCCGCTAACGGGCTGGATGGCTGAGAATCGTGGGCCAATTGATGGAGCGTTCTGATGGCCAAATATGGCGCGCAGTTAACCCCAAATGTCACCGTTTTCAATTTGTAATCTTGAATAGGAGATTCCGGGGATTTGCGAAAGAGTATTCGCTGGAATTCCTGGTGATCATTATGGACCCGAATTTGCCTATACTTCTTCTGGACATCGCCATTGAAGACAAAGCGGTAAAGGCGCCATCGGAGAATGAGGGCTGTGAAGTCATTTTAAAGAGTGGGGCCAGTGTGCAGAATGTCGTTCAGTGACTGACCAGAGTTTGAGGACTTTGAGGCATTGAAAACCACTCGGACTTTGGTAGTTTTCTTTTCGGGGCGGATGACTGCGTGATGAGGCAGATAGTACGAAAAGTATTTGCCTTTTTGGATTATGTCACGGGGATTTGTGAGTTCCATATGGTTAAGGGTGAGATATTCCTCTAAGACGCCATCGTAGATGCTCAAGACCATCTCCCTTTCGGGAGAGATTTCGCTCCATGCTAACATATTGCTGGAGCGCGTTGGGTCGGGAATTGCCTAAGTCTATCGAGCATGGAAATTCTGCCTTAAAGGGAAGTTTAACAGTATATCTACCGTCCGATCCACGAGTTGTGGTCTTCTGGTATAACTCTTCGCAATAAGTGTCATCCGAGGAGACAGGTGTCGGGAGTTTGACTTCTTCCTGCTCCCAGAACTGCCTGAGTTGTGAACTAAGTTCCTCATTGGAGATTTCTGCTACGTATGTCGAATAAGATGACACCGTATGGGGTACTGGCCCGCTGAGTATCCAACCGAAGATGGTGTTTTGGGCTAATAAACTGCCACACACATTTCGTCGGATACCTTCGAGTAAGATCTGGGGAATCAGATCACTGCCAATAACTAAGTCTATCTGCGCCGACTCGAAAGGACTTGGGTCAGCGAGATTTAGCGTGGCAAATTCTTGCCAATTGGGATGGCTAATTGTGAATGGGGGTAGCAATTTTGTTAATTGGGGGAGAACGATTGCTTGCACATTGAGGGTCGTGCTGGAGTTTGGGTCGCCCATGCCCGAAATTTCGAAGTGTGATCTTTCGATTGGCAATTTTAGGTGATTTTGAACCTTCGAGGAAATGAAGTTGCGTTGCGAGCATTGGTCGATCAACGCTCTAACCTTGAACCATTCTCCTAAGTGGGCAATAGACACCAGTGCCGTAGGCAGAAGGGATTGGGTGCCATTATTGGAATGGAGGGCTTGTACTTGAGGCGTACTTAGCCTTGAAGATGTGCTGGGTTGCGCATGTGAAGTGGGGGAATGAGTGGTGGGGTTATTGTTCGGTTGAGGATGAGCTGTTGCGACCTGAGAAGTGGTCGTCTGTGACCTGTGAGGCTGCGAGGATTGATGTTTATTGTTAGGGAAATGAAGCAGGGAATGATGCTTCCTTTGGCAGTAAACACACGTAAAACGGCTTGTGCAATCCTTTATGGTATGCGTTGTCGCAAGACAGTTTTCACATAAGCTAAGCTCTTTGACGTATTTCAATCGGCTCTGGGGGCTGAGCTTCTTGAAACTCTGACATGTCCGTATAGGGTGATTTGCGTTGCAAAGTTTGCACGCGAAGTCTTTTTTCACCTCAGTGTGAAAGAGCTGAGGTCTGTTTTGAGCCCGATTTTGAGGAGTATGGAAATTGGAGGGCTGTGGTTTTGGCTTAGCGGGGCGAATGCTATTGAGCCGTTAAACCACCTCGTACCTGCAGGTCAGAAACTCGTCCATTTGCGACCAAAGAGGCAGGTCTTTACGAGATGTGAGAGATTGTTCCCAAAGAGCTAGTGTTTCTTCGGGCAATTCGGTGCAACAAATGTACAAATTAAAACACTAAAACACAATTTTTGTGATTAAGACTTTATTTCCACCCGCACGATCGCTGGTCGCATCCAGCCGGATGCGCGGTAGCCAGTGTTAACTACTCCCCCGTGTAGTGGAGCTGTCCCCAGCTTCCTGTATGACCCTCTCTATTATTGCTATATTTTTACGCTTTTGTTGCCATTTAAAAATTATGATAGCCAATGTGGCTCCGGTAACGCTTATTAGTACAAGACCAATTGTGATCAACCAATGTGTCGACTGTGTTTGGGTTACTTTTCGGAGAGTAGCGATGTGCTTCAAATTTTTTAGTTGTTCATTGCGAAGATAGGGAAGGGATAAGAGAGGAACGAGCTCCGTTAAGTTCAGTAATTGAGCTGGTGCAGCTTCGGGGTAGGAGCGAACAGTTTTTTCCAGTTTGTGTAATTGGTGTTGTTGATGACGGCGCTTTCTCTGAACGTAACAAGGAAGGTCCCTTTAATTTTTATTCGTGGGAGATTGTCTTCGCGTACTTATACTGTTCCATCATTAACGAGTATTAGTCCATCATCGATTTCCTCCAACGTGGCAATATTGTCTGCCGGTATGGTTTTACACACGGCAGGTTGGCGATTTAGTAGACTCAGCACGTGTTTTGTGTGTAGATTTGCCCGTGTCTTGCCCGTATCCACCCAAGAAAAAGGGAACCGCGTTGGCTAAATGTGTTCGTTCCAGTGTTCTGTGGATCCTGCACAATTCATATCCTCTCCCTTCCAGTCCCCCTATGTAGACATGTTCCATTTCCCACTTCCCACCGGCTCCGGCCGTTTGTGTTGTCCATTGTCATACATCTTATTGTCATTCGTGTATTAAACGCAGAATAAACCGCACCAAAACCGCAATCCCGCGCCTTTAATTTCTTGCACCGCTCGATCCGCCGACGGCTCAGAGACTCTTAGTTATGGTCCTTCGAGCCACCGCGAACCCGCGAAAGAACATTAAACACATAGCAAACAAGTGACACAAACCGAACACAACAGTGACACAAAACATTAAAACAGTGACAAATTACAACATAGTGGACAAATCCAGTGAACAACAAACAACAACAAATTACAAACAGTGAAGACAGTAACAAATTAAAACTAAACTACACAAAACACAAGAGTGAACAGCATACAACAACCAAAAAATAATGAGGTAAAACCAAAAACAAACAAAAAGTGAGAAGAGAAAAAAAGAGTGAAGTGAAAAGTGCAGTGACCCCATCACAAAAAAAAGCCAACCCCGGCCCCCCTTTTTCAAAAAAAAAGAAAAACAAAAGCCATCCCCGGCCCCCCTACTGAAAAAAAAAAAAAGAAAAGAGAGGTAACAAAAGCCATCCCCGGCCCCCCTACTCAAAAAAAAACAACCAAAATATATACATAGTGCAGTGCAAATTACTACATAGAACACACAGTGCAGTGCAGTGCAGAACAACCACCAAACGAGGAACAACAACAACACACACACAACGCAGACGAAAAGGGAAGCGACATCCAAAGCAAAAGGGCAGACAATAGCAGCGGAACAACACAACGTTGGACGGACATCAACAACAAAACATAAAGGAAATCCCCATTCTCGGGCACTGGGCCCAACAAGATAAGCCCATACAAATTTATTTAAAATCAATTAACACATACTCTAACACGTATTTTACACATTACAAAACATTTACAAAAAAACTACCCACATACACATATATTGCACAAATAACAAAAATTTGTAAATAAAAATTTAAATTTTCCAAATACTAACCTGCCAATTATTAAATTGCGGTTTAATACATATATACATAACCACATATCCAATTATTTGCCGTTGAATATTGTACATATATACAATATTCAACTGGATCAAAATTCCCGCAAAAAGCAGTTCCGCTACTGCCCAGTTTACATTTTGCTCATTTCCCCTGCGCATCAAATTAGCGCCAATTTCCATTTTCGCGCCTCTCCGTGTGCGCACACACTCCAATCTCTCCTCTTTTCTTTGTGCTTTGCACAAAAAATTAGCAACAAACTGCCCAGCTGCATATTCACGCACTTTTCCTTGCGCACTTTGTCTATACGCTTGTAAATAAGACCAGCAGCGACAACCCAGCTGCTGTGTACATACTGCGCGCCCACTTCTGCACATATTTCCATATTTCCCTTTGTGCTATATCCGCACGCACTTGGCAGCACGCAACTCAGCTGCTTGGCCCAACTGCATATATACTTGTATACATAAACAAGAAAACACAAAGCGGGCACAGTGGGACAAGTTGTACACTTTCACGGCACATTGAAAATTTTCCTCGACTTAGAAAATTTTCAATCGTGCATATATATATATACATATATATACACGCATATTCACAATACACATACACTTTATCACATACAGTGGGACAACAAGACCCGTCCCAAACGTTCACTGCACATACACTTAATATACATACAGTGGGACAAACACAACCCACCGGTACACAAAATTTTATTTTTCTCCCTTATATAATTAAAGATTTTTTAGTAAATTTACTAACAAAATTAACAAATATTATATATTCCAAAATAAATTTTGACACACACTCATACACACATACACATAACAATACATATTTATTTTCCTTATTCATATACATTTATACACATACTTACCTATACATATTTATTTTCTTTTTACATATACATTTTAATAAAGTAAATACAAATACACATACACAAATAAAATTTATTGTCACTTGTTGTTTTCATTTTACTAAATTATACACAACACTTATACAAATTTTCATATTCCGGATTCCGCGGTTTTTATTTAAAATTTTATTAATTTTTTTCCGTATTGCTCCACATACGTTTAACAAAGTTGGCCAACAGATTAAAGGCAATTACCCATACAATCGAACGATTTTAACACATTCGTGTAACGTTGCGATTTTTTCAAATTTTAAGCCGTTCGTGCGGACGCGGCCAACTTTACCCCTTTCAATTATTCGCATTCTCCAGCGGGAATTTAACTTGAACTTTTTCACACCTGACCCCTCTCTCCCTCAAGCTTAGCTTTTTTATTTTTTTTCAATGCCGGTAGAGCGTTCGCCTAAGAAGCAATCTGACGCGATGGAGCCAACCGCCTCCAAACAACCCCCTAAGGTGTCAACAGATTTATTTTTGACAGACCCTGTCACTCGTGAGCCGCCAAAAACGCGCTCCAAATCCCCCATACTCAAAGTAACCGATCCTAGCGTTACTTAATTCATATTCGAGTCCGATCGGCTCGTGCAATTATGCACAAAGTTTTCTGAGACCCCCATTGAGGAACAAACGAAGTCCCTCGTCCAAATTCGTCAAAAGAATTTGGAAGCCCAATGGGAAAGGCTTATGCATGCATATGAGGCAGTCTCCATTGCGGAAGACAGTAGCCAGCCCGACCGTTTCAAGGAGTCGGCTCGGCAGAAGATTGAAGCCTGCACAGACCAATATGAGGTGTGCATGGCTCAAATGTCGGACATCATTGAGATGCTCCAGCCTCAACCCACTCAGCACGCTGCGCATACGGAACAGGTTCGAGCCCCAGAACCAACAAATACTCCGAATATTTGTTTACAAGTTCCACCTTGCGATACCGAAACATTTTTCGGGGGCTATGAGCAGTGGCCGTCCTTCCGGGACATGTTTACGGCAGTATACATAAACCACCCCAAGCTCACTCCAGCCCAAAAATTGTATCACCTCCGATACAAGACGCAAGGCAAAGCCGGTGCAATTGTCAAGCAATTTGCCTTAAGCGATGAAAACTTCGGCCTCGCATGGGAAGCCCTGAAATCCCGTTACGAAAACAGGCGCATATTGGTTGACAACCAAATACGATCTCTCTTAAATATCACTCCGGCCACTACCGAAAATAGCGAAGCGCTGCAGCGGATTCAAAGCACGATTAACAATTGTCTCTCAGTACTTAGGTCCCAGGCCGTGGACACTGACAATTGGGATCCGCTGCTTGTGTACATTTGTTGCACCAAATTGCCCGAAGAGACATTAGCTCTCTGGGAACAATCCCTTACATCTCGTAAGGACCTGCCTCTTTGGTCGCAAATGGACGAGTTCCTGACCTGCAGGTACGAGGTGGTGGAACGGCTCAATAGCATTCGCCCCGCTAAGCCAAAACCACAACCCTCCAATTCCCATACTCCCCAAAATCGGCCTCAAAACAGACCTCAGCTCTTCCACACTGAGGTGAAAAAAGATTTCGCGTGCAAGCTTTGCAACGCAAACCACCCTATACGAACTTGTCAGAGTTTCAAGAAGCTCAGCCCCCAGAGCCGACTGAAATATGTCAAAGAGCACAACTTATGTGAAAATTGTCTTGCCACGACTCACACCATAAAGGATTGCACAAGCAGTTTTACGTGTGTTTACTGCCAAAGGAAGCATCATTCCCTGCTTCATTTCCCCAACAATAACTCTCAAGCCCCGCAGCCTCGCAATAGGTCTCAGACGACCACTTCTCAGGTCGCAACAGCTCATCAGCAACCGAACAATAACTCCACAACTCATTCCCCCACTTCAGATGCGCAACCCGGCCCATCTTCAAGGCTAAGTACGCCTCAAGTACAAGCCCTCCATTCCAATAATGGCACCCAATCCCTTCTGCCTACGGCACTGGTGTCTATTGCCCACTTAGGAGAATTGTTCAAGGTTAGAGCGTTGATCGACCAAGGCTCGCAACGCACCTTCATTTCCTCGAAGGTGCAAAAACGCCTTAAATTGCCAATTGCAAGATCTCACTTCGAAATTTCAGGCATGGGCGGAAAAATTGTGCAAAATTCCAATCACATTTGCTTTTTGACGTTGGCAGTTCCAAACTCCAGCACGACCCTCAATGTGCAAGCAATAGTACTCCCCCAATTGACAAAATTGCTACCCCCATTCACAATTAGCCATCCCAATTGGCAAGAATTTGCCACGCTAAATCTCGCTGACCCAAGTCCTTTCGAGTCGGCGCAGATAGACTTAGTTATTGGCAGTGATCTGATTCCCCAGATCTTACTCGAAGGTATCCGACGAAATGTGTGTGGCAGTTTATTAGCCCAAAACACCATCTTCGGTTGGATACTCAGCGGGCCAGTACCCCATACGGTGTCATCTTATTCGACATACGTAGCAGAAATCTCCAATGAGGAACTTAGTTCACAACTCAGGCAGTTCTGGGAGCAGGAAGAAGTCAAACTCCCGACACCTGCCTCCTCGGATGACACTTATTGCGAAGAGTTATACCAGAAGACCACAACCCGTGGATCGGACGGTAGATATACAGTTAAACTTCCCTTCAAGGCAGAGTTTCCATACTCGATAGCGTTAGGCAATTCCCGCCCCAACGCCCTCCAGCAATACGTTAGCATGGAGCGAAATCTCTCCCGAAAGGGAAACCTCAAGACCATCTACGATGACGTCTTAGAGGAATATCTCACGCTTGACCATATGGAACTCACAAATCCCCGTGAGATAATCCAAAATGGCAAGTATTTCTCATACTATCTGCCTCATCACGCAGTCATCCGCCCCGAGAAGAAGACCACCAAAGTCCGAGTGGTTTTCAATGCCTCAAAGTCCTCGAGCTCTGGTCAGTCACTTAACGACATTCTGCATACTGGCCCCACTCTTCAAAATGACCTCACAGCCCTCATTCTCAGATGGCGCCTTTACCGCTTTGTCTTCAATGGCGATGTCCAGAAGATGTATAGGCAAATTCGGGTCCATAATGATCACCAGGAATTCCAGCGAATACTCTTTCGCCAATCTCCGGAATCTCCTATTCAAGATTTCAAATTGAAAACGGTGACATTTGGGGTTAACTGTGCGCCATATTTGGCCATCAGAACGCTCCATCAATTGGCCCACGATTCTCAGCCATCCAGCCCGTTAGCGGCAAAAATACTTCTTGAGGAAACGTATGTCGACGACATTCTTTCCGGGGTCATGATCTTGCCACAACTAAGGAAGCCCTTTCTCAAGTGATAGCCACCCTCAACTCCGGGGGATTCCCTCTTAAAAAGATAACGGCTAATCACGCGAAACTCTTAGAGGAAATTCCCGAAGACGATCTTTTCGATTCGGAATTCCTTAAGTTCGATTCCACGAGTTCCACTAAGACTCTTGGCATCCGTTGGAATGCCCTATCGGACTCATTCTCATACTCCATCTCTCCCACTACTCCTGCAAATTCATTTACGAAAAGGCAAATTCTTTCCTCCGTTGCCAAACTTTTCGATCCCGCAGGATGGCTTTCGCCTATAATGATTCTTGCCAAAAAGCTTCTTCAAGAGCTTTGGCTTGAAGGCACCGAGTGGGATGAGTGCATAAAGCCAGGATCACTCATAAAGTGGCAGCAATTCATTGAGAATTTGCCTGCCATAGAACTTATCGAAATTCCCCGGTGGGTTCACTATACCCCCACTCGAAATGTTCAGATCCATGGATTTTGCGATGCCTCCGAAAAGGCATACTGTGCAGCTCTATACATACGTATTAGCACGAATGTTGACCACCTCGCGTCACATCTCCTTGTTGCGAAAACAAGAGTTGCACCTCTCCAGACAATAAGCTTACCTCGCTTAGAGCTTTGCGGAGCAGTTTTACTCTCCCAGCTCATCAAATCCCTCCGCTCTCACCTCGGGGTCGACAAATCGGAAATCCATTTATGGACCGATTCGGAAATTGTCCTTGCTTGGTTGGAAAAACCACCTTGCACATGGAAAACCTATGTTGCCAACCGCACGACCGAAATACGTCAAAATGTGCACAACGCTCCCTGGCGACATGTCCCAAGCGCTGAAAATCCCGCGGACTTAGGAACGCGCGGATGCAAGCCAATCTCGCAAAGTTCCAATCCCGGAACAACGAGCGATTGACTGCCACCACCTTCTCGAAGAGCAGACCGACATCCTCGATCGGTTCTCCAGCTTCTCTCGAGCCCTGCGAGTAATCGCATACATGTTCCGATTTGTTAATAACGGCATGTCCTCCCGTCGCCAACACAATCCCATACACGGAACACTGTTGACCCACTCAGAGTTGGCATTTGTTAAAAATCGCCTCATAACCCTCGCGCAAAGTTCTCATTATCCCCAAGAACGACAAGCGCTCTCTCATTCTCTTCCCATATCCAAGAAAAGTTCTCTCTTGGTGCTCAATCCCTTCCTAGATAAACAGAAGGTGATGCGAGTTAATGGCAGACTCGCCATTGCGGCATTGTCGTATAATGAACGACACCCCATTATTCTCCCCCCAGAGTCCCGCTACTGCAGTTTACTTCTTCGCTTCCTTCACAAGCTATTACTGCATGCGGACCAACGACTCATGCTCCGTATGGTTCGGCAGGAATATTACATTCCGCGCCTAAAGCCGCAAATAAAAAAGTGCATTTTTCAATGCAAAACGTGTGTCATCCACAAACAAAAGCTGCGAACACAAATCATGGCAGCGCTCCCCCCCAAACGATGCACACTTACCATCCCATTCGCCACAACCGGAATCGACTTTGCTGGTCCATTCCAGATTAAAGCTTCCATGCTCCGTAGCTCAACCTACCTCAAAGGTTATGTTGCAGTGTTCGTGTGCTTCTCCACGAAGGCCGTTCACTTGGAACTCTGCTCGGATCTTACGACCGAAGCGTTCCGCGCAGCATTCGCCCGATTTACTTTATTTATTTTACGATTTAAAATCATGACCGACAACGGCAAAACGTTCGTCGGTGCTCAACGTGCCATGGCCAGAGACTTTGCCAAATTCTCGAGAGAAATCGCCCAAGATATTCTCGACCGATACGGTCCTCAGGGCGTCGAGTGGCAATTCATCCCCCCACATGCTCCTCACATGGGAGGACTATGGGAGTCGGCGGTCAAAAGCTTCAAGACTCACCTTAAAAAGGTAGCCGGCTCTTATAGATTCACATACGAAGAGTTTACGACTCTTCTTACTAGAATTGAAGGGACGCTCAATTCACGTCCGCTCTCTCCTCAAACGCAGGACCCTAGCGATTTAGTGTCTCTGACCCCTGGCCACTTTCTCCGAGGCGCTCCTATCGCCGCACCCCCCGAACCCGAGTGCTCCGAGCTATCCCTGATTAATCGATGGGAAAAACTTAAAGTCCTCCATCATCAATGCGCCCGACGATGGAAGGACGAATATCTCAAGGATCTCCACAAACGTTACAAGTGGAAGCATCCGCAAAGGGAAGTGGAAGAAAATGAAATGGTCGTCATTAAAGACGACCTGCTTCCCCCCAATGAATGGCGGCTCGGCCGCATTCATAAAATTCATCGCGGTCCCGACAATCACGTACGTGTCGTGGATATCCGCACCGACTCTGGCATCTTGACAAGGCCAGTAGTCAAGCTATGCCCCTTAATAGCGTCTTAAAACTAATTCGACTCATGGCCCTGCTTTTCCATACTCCTTCTCATACACTAGCCACTCACTATCGGAATGTTGTAGTGATACACTTTTCTTGTGTTTTGCAGGGCAACCAGGAAACACCAGCAGATGGCTCAGCAATGCCGATTGTGCCACCATCTTCACGGCATACAGTTTTGCCGGGCCTTTCTGGCGATGGCACCGCAGTAACGACAGCAGGTGGCCCGCGCCCAGGGCTATTGTACTAACTGCCTGGCGCGGTCCCACCCCACCAACCGGTGCAACTCCGCCGCTCGCTGCAGCAAGTGCGGCCGAGCGCACCACACTATGCTGCACTTCAGCGTGAGGCCAACCGCAGCAGCAGCGGCCAGGGCCGCAACGAAGGGCGGCAAGAAGCCGCAACGTCCGCGGCAGCAGCACGCTCCAGCACCGCACTCTGTGGAGCGCTCCACCCTTGCGGATCGGCTTACACGCCACCGCCGTCAGCCCCGACGTCCAGCCAACCGCCCCTCAGCCGAGGCAGCAGCTGAGCGCCAGCTCATCGCGTTTAGCGATGAGGAGGCCTCCTCCGACGGAGCCCCCGAGCCGCGCGTCAAAGCCCGCGCCCTGATCGAGCAGGCCTTGGAGGCCTTGGGCCGGCTGAGCGAGCAGCTCTAACTATAATGTTGCCAGAGGCAACGCGGGCCGCCATGGCTAAATGTGTTCGTTCCAGTGTTCTGTGGATCCTGCACAATTCATATCCTCTCCCTTCCAGTCCCCCTATGTAGACATGTTCCATTTCCCACTTCCCACCGGCTCCGGCCGTTTGTGTTGTCCATTGTCATACATCTTATTGTCATTCGTGTTTGAACGATAAAATAAAGCACACGTACCACACAACCCCGCGTCTTATTATTTATTTTCAAGCGCTCCGCTGACGGCTCTTAGAGTACTTATTTACGCGTGATCTTCTTGCTTTTACTGAACTACCTCAATTTTATTTCAACAATAACAAAACTCTAGTTCCGCTTCCATCTGTTCTCATCACGTTTGGCAATGTTGTTACTCGTTACCTCTTTTTATAAAGGGACATTTTAGGTATTCTACTGGCAACGCTTCCATTGACAGTGACGGGCCGGGTTCTTTTTCTCCGTGGTTCCTGCTGTTAAAGATGGCACCAGAATGAGATAAATTCAGGGTTGTCTCGCATGGGCTCCAACATTCCTCCCCACGATGATATGTATGGCATATTATGACTTTCCACGTTGCGATGTCGTTTACTGATGAGTGATGTGGCTGAATCGGTATGAGAAAGAATAAATGCAATTTGACTAGTGTGATTGGTTGGGCAGACCACTACTCTGGTTATCTTGAATAGGCAGAGAACAGATCTTAGTAACTGGACGTTTCAGAAGCCCGTTTTTCGTTTTTACGGAAACGACTCGAACTAAACGATCTGATCCTGCGTGTGTGTCAACGGTGAGACCTAGTAACCACTGATTACAAGGCATTCACTCGTCTTTAATAAGAACGATGTCATTTGTTTCTAAATTACGGGAAGGCTTCAACCACTTTGGTCTTCTTTGCAAGCGGGAAAGATATTCACTGCTCCAGCGCCGCCAAAACTGCTGTACAAGGTATTGGCAGTTGCGCCAACGGTTGGTGTAACTAAATGTGTCGTGTTCTGGAACAGGCTGCGCTAATAGTGCGTCGCCAATCAGGAAATGGCCAGGTGTCAAAACCATCAGGTCATCTGGATCATTCGATAGTGGGCATAAAGGCCGTGAATTTAGGCACGATTCCACTTGAGCTAATACAGTGCTCAATTCTTCAAAGGTTAGCTTCCGATCACTGATTGTTCGTTTCAAATGAAATTTCATGGATTTTACGCCCGCCTCCCACAATCCACCGAAATGTGGGGATGATGGGGGTATGAAATGCCATTAAATTTGATGTTTAAGCAAGAAAGGTAAAATATCTTTGTTTATGTAAGTTTGATAGGCGACGATCAGCTTGCAACCTTTTATTCGCACCTACGAAGTTTGTGCCGCAATCGTTGAATATATCAGTACAGAGTCCCCTTCTTCCAATCAGACGTTGCAGCGCTCCCAAAAATGCATCCGACGATAAGTCTCCTACCGGTTCTAAATGCACCGCTTTACTGACGAGACATACAAACAAGGCAATATAACCCTTTTTGGGCGTGCGACCACGGCCTTTGGAAGGTAACACGTTAATTGGCCCAGCGTAGTCAACACCCACTGATGAAAACGGTCGTGCCGGACGGATACGCGCTGCTGGTAAATTAGCCATCTGCTGCTCACAAGTTTGAGGTTTACATCTGTAGCAAGTAACGCATCGATAAATAATGGAACCACCTTTCATCCGTTGATCACCCAAAATCTTTTACGTACATGACTGAGCGTAAGCGCAGCTCCTCCATGCATAGTAATCAAATGACTGTGTCGGACAACAAGGTCGGTGAAATGGTGTTTAGCCGGCAGAATATATGGGTACTTCTCCGATATTGGTAGCAATGCATCACGCAATCGGCCGCCCAAACGAATGAGCATCTCGGTTTTGTCAAAGAACGGATTTAATGATAAAAGAACGCTTCTTTCAGGGAGTAACTGACCACGCGCGAGGGCCTTCCACTCTGATAGAAACGCGTGCCTTTGCACACAACGGATAATGCTTTGTAAACTATGCTCCATTTCGGTTACTGTGAGCGCACCTACACGTTTAGCCACCTTGTGACATACGTTGAATACGAAACGACGACATAGTGCTATTACCCGAACCAAAGACGTGTATGATGAAAAACGTTCAATGTAAGAATCTCCATCCCTATCGACCACAATGGCGGTGTTGATGTAAATTGGTTTCAACTCCATGGTTACGTCAACTGAAGATACTTCCGTTCTGGTTATTGGATCCGGCCACTGAGTGAATGGCTTAATGAGCCTTGGGGGTCCGTCCCACCACAATTTTGTGTTTGCGAGTTTGTGGGGGCTCATTCCCATACTTGAACAGTCGGCTGGGTTGTCTTCTGAGCGCACATGGCGCCATTGCACCACTGCAGTGCTTTCCAGAATTTTATGAACACGGTTTGCTACAAAAGCCTTCCACCGATTTGGTTCACCTCGGATCCAGCACAAAACGATTGTAGAATCTGTCCAAAAGAAGATATTCTCCGAGCTCAAGTTTAATTTCAAGTGCTGATTTACAAATAGCATGAGTTTCACAGCAAGCATAGCTCCATTTAATTCTGCCCGTGGCGTAGTTAATTTAGGTTTGATTGGACAAACTTTACATTTCGCCATTAGAAGACTGATACGATAACACGACTCGGATACTGGAACACGCAGATAAGCGACTGCAGAATAGGCCAGGTTGGAAGCGTCGGCAAAGATATGAAGTTCACAAAAGGTGTCTGCGCTTGTTGTGTACATCCAACGTGATACACGTAGCTGAGATATTGTTGGCAGTTCCAACGCATACTGTTTCCACAACTTCTGAATCGGTGGTGGTACTAATTCATCCCATTTCAATTTCTCGCACCATATTCGCTGTAATATCAATTTGGCCGATACAATTACTGGGTTTAACCATCCCAAGGGGTCAAATAACCGGGCAACCGCTGATAAAATTGATCTTTTCGTGATATAGTCGGTTGAAATTTCAAAGTTATTACAAAAATGAAAACAATCTTCTATGGGGTCCCAATACATTCCCAAAGCTTTCACAATGCCACTAAAGTGGAGTTCCAATAGGGAATTCTTCTCGCGATGCTCAATGGGTATGCGGTCTAATAGCTCCGAGCAATTACTGGCCCACTTTCTCAATTCAAATGTCCCACGTTGTAACATTCCGATTACTTGTCGCTGAATTTCCAGCGCGTCGGAGACATGGTCGGCTCCTGATAGCATATCATCCACGTACATCTGGTGTTTGATGACCTGCGCTGCTAGCGGATAGTTGTCGGTTTCGTCGTCGGCTAACTGATGTAAAGTGCGCATGGCACAGAACGGGGCGGATGCTGTTCCGAACATTACAGTTGAACAGTAGTACTCCGCGATATTTTCCGACGAATCCGCACGCCACAGAATTCTCTGATATTGAGCATCGTCCTCACTGACATTGATGCATCTATACATTTTCATAATATCTGCCATAAATACAATTTTGGTTACACGCCAATTGAGAAGCACCGCGGCTAGGTCGTTATGCAAAGTGGGACCGATCGCTAAAATGTCGTTAAGCGACTTTCCGTTGTTCGTTTTGGCCGAGGCGTCAAACACAATGCGTACTTTGGTGGTAGATGATGATTGCTTTATAACTGGATGATGTGGCAGATAACAACAAGTAACGTATCTCACATCGTTTTCGACGATTTCATGTTGTTGTTCAGATGTCGAAACTAATTTCATCTGACCTAATTCGATATATTCTTTAATACTAATACTTGTTTGAGTTCCGGATCACGATTAAGACGACGTTCTTGACAGATAAAGCGCTTTAAAGCCATTTCACGTGACGTGCCGAGAACTCTAGATGAATCAATTTCCGATAAAAGTGGTAACCTCAGAAGATATTTTCCGGTGCTTAATCGCGTGTGTGTTCTTTGATAATGTTGTTCGCACCACGTTTCCTCATCGGTCGCCATGCATGCCGAACCGATTTCCTCTAATTCCCAACATTTTCGTAATAAATCATCTGTTTCAATGTCTGTGTATAATGAAGTAACTGTAACTGTAGGCTCTGCCGAAGCCTTACCTGATATAATGAATCCAAACGATGTACTCTGTGCGATAGGCACTCCCCTCTCTGCACGACAAACTTCGTTCAGCAGACAATCGTCATACACATCGCTACCCAATAACAAATCTACCGGTTGTGGTTCAAAATACTTGGGGTCAGCCAAATTCAATCCTTCAAGATGTTGCCAAGCTGATGTTGCTAAGCGGCTAGACGGCATCATGTTGCAAACCTTCGGCAACACGTAGGCCTTAACCAGATATTGGATGTCATTTCTATATCGCGAGCTCACTTTCAACATAACATAAGAGCGCCCTTCGGCAACTTTCCTTTCACCTAAACCATTTATTTGTACATGTGCTCTTTTTCGTGAGAGGCGCAGCAATTGCACTGTGCGCTCAGTCACGAACGACGCTTGTGAGCCCTGATCTAAGAAAGCACGCACGCTTATTTGTTGCCCGTCGGCCGACGCGACATTAACAACTGCAGTCGGCAAAATTACATGATGCGGCTTATCAACATCGGGTTCTATCGCGTGCGTAATGTTCGCAGGAGGCTCACTTGAGAATGTGGCGCGAAAAGACGAAGTTGCGGCTGTCGCGGGTAGTTCGGCGCGCACATCTTCGTGAATGAGTGTATGATGTCGGCCTTGACATGCCGAACAAGTGCGACGACTACTGCATTTGGATGCACGATGATTATAACCTCAGCAATTAAAACATAGCTTATATTTCTTGACAGCGGCTTTCCTCTCTATGATGCTCATCTCCAAGAAACGGGGACACTCACGAATCGGGTGTGTGATGGAACTGCTGTCGCACAAAGGGCAGCTATACGATTTTGTTGTTACATGCGCCGACGTCACCAACTCGCCTCGCCGTTTGTGTTCGTTCGCAAGAGATTTACCAGTGGCATGTACATTCGATTTTGCTGAAGACACTAATATTTGATACTGCTCATCCAAGAAAGAGCACAACTCGTTGAAATTCGGGATAGTTTTTTGCTTTCTCAAAGAGCGATCCCACTCAGCCCGAATCGTCGCTGGTAGTTTTCTAAGCATGTAGTACACTAACACTTCACCTGTTGCTCCGATGTTAATCTCCAACTCTTCGAGAGAATTGATGCACGAACGACTGGTCTGTGTAAAACGTTTGAGAGCAGTGGCGTTGTCCCGAACGACTGGTGGTTGCTGATCGAAGACATCCATGTAATAAAAAAATAGAATACGTTTATTGTCATAAATGGAGTTTATCATTTTCCAAGCCATTTGATAATTTTCGCCTAACAAACTTATGTGCTTGATGTCTTCCGCTGCTTCGCCACCGAGAGCTGCCTTTAAATAATGGAAGCGTTGTATATCATTAAGTCGTAGACTATTATGAATACGTGTCAAAAATATTTCCTTAAATGTTGGCCATTGAACGTAGTCTCCATTAAATGTGGGCAGCTTTACTTCAGGTAGTGGTACTTCGTTACTGCTTGTGAAAGTGGTGTTGGTTTCTGTAACGACTACGCTGCTGTCCATTAAGCCTTCCGCGTCTAATGTCTTTGCTGATGATTGACGAATTGTCGAAACCACGTCTAGATATAATTCCTCGAATTGGTCGTGGATCTCGTTGTCGAAATAATTCATCTTAACCTGCATGTCCTCCGACATTCGCAATAACACGCGGTGGTTGCGACGAAAGTCGGCCCGATAAGTAGACAACGTTTCTAACCTCGTTTCGTAATATGCTGGCGTTTTACGTGTAGCCGGATCGTTTTTGAAGTTTCGCAGCGCATTTTGCACGGAGCCCATCAATGCCTTCTGCTCGTTAACATATTCCATGGCTTGCAGTTCTCCGCCTTCTTCCATCGTGCCCAACCAATATAAAAATTCCCTCGCCTTGCTGAATCCTCGTGCTCCGAAATTAGTTGAAAAGTAATGCGGTTCCAAAATGAAGTTCCTTCGTCTTGACAAATCCCCGCGTTCCGATAATGATACAAATGATATGGCAAATCCTCACAGGAGGCACCAGAATGTTTTGTGTGTAGATTTGCCCGTGTCTTGCCCGTATCCACCCAAGAAAAAGGGAACCGCGTGATCTTCTTGCTTTTACTGAACTACCTCAATTTTATTTCAACAATAACAAAACTCTAGTTCCGCTTCCATCTGTTCTCATCACGTTTGGCAATGTTGTTACTCGTTACTTCTTTTTATAAAGGGAAATTTTAGGTATTCTACTGGCAACGCTTTCATTGACAGTGACGGGCCGGGTTCTTTTTGTCCGTGGTTCCTGCTGTTAAAGATGGCACCAGAATGAGATAAATTCAGGGTTGTCTCGCATGGGCTCCAACAGCACCCATGAACTATTTGCATCCGCGACTCGACAGATTGAGGTTGACGTTGTTTCTCTACAGTCACTTAGCTGATTATACCTGTTACTACATTCTGCTACATTAGTGTATTCTAACATTATTGCCTTCTTACTATGAACAACTGGTCTAACGATGGATTTATTACATGTTTGGCTTATGATAGGATATTTAATTATAAAATAAATGTTATCGTTATTTTGCAATATTTTTAGTTCTGAAACAGTTAATAAATCATTAATTGAAATATTTGTGGAGTGTCCGGTGGTTATAAGTTTTCCAAATTCTATGGCATTTAACAAAACGGGATTAATTACTTTTAATTTACCCAAAGTGACAGAGTAGATTATTGTCTCAAGTTCCTCTATAGCGTGTCTACTTCTGGATGATGCTGCTTCAAAAAGGTGTTCAGTGTTCAGTTCGTGTTGCTTTGCTGATTTAAGTAGTTTGTTCACTGTGTCCGTCAGCTGGTTAATTTTTATTTGCGTTTGGGTATTAATAAACATCGGCTGATCATTGGCTTCGATTAATGCTTCCTCTCGGGAGGATACCCGGTTAAAATCGTCAAAGTCGGGAGTGCCCGCAATGTACTTCAGTGCAGTACCCAAGAAATTAATGCTTCTCGCATGACGATGGTGAATTCTTAATGAGTTTAGTAATCGTAAAATTTGGTCTGCATCTAATTGTAGCAATGCTTTGATGTGGCTTCGTGGGAATTTGTCCATTAAGTTGCGGGTGTCCCTGGCAATTGCTTCGTAATATGTCAGGTTCTGATGATGTATGAGGTAATCGTACTGGGAAAAAATTGCCACTTCGCCGTCCAGAATGTGGATGTAGTCTGCATTCGTGTAATTTAGTACTTTGCCCTCGGACCCGATGGTCGCCAAAAACAGAAGTATTGTCAATTGTCTGGAAGTGAGGGGAAATAGGTTATCTAAGATTGCCCTTGTGAACTGGTTTGCCGTCGATTAAGACCGTCGTTCCTAAATCTTTCTCTATTGTTTTCTCTAGATATAATTTAGTGAACTTATTGCCTATTCTCTTGTTGGTCTTTACGAACACTTTCTCACCCGGATGATAGGTTTTCGTTAGGCGGTGTCTGTTGTGGTAGTCAAGGTCAGTGAGTTGTGTGTTGGTTAGTCTTTCTCGTATTTCGTCTTGGAATGGTTGAGTGATATGATGGATAATATCTATCGGGCGCTGTCTAGTCACTGAATGGATTGTCCTATTGTATTTGTAAGCGGAAAGAAGAATAAGGTCATTAGTGTCATTCAAACCCTGACTCAATTTAACGCACCGTCCTATCTCTGTAAGCGTGCTGTGGAATCTTTCCACTTGTCCATTTGTTGTACTATGGTGGGCCGGTGTTGTATGAATGGAAACATTGAAGTGATTCTGCAATAAAGACTTTATTGTATGAGAATTCAGCGATTTTTCGTTATCACAGACGAGAGTTTTGGTGTCTTTGAAAAAATTCATGATTTGGATTATGGGTTCCTTCAGATCTATTATGGATCGCGATTGAATCGAGTGAACTACCGCAAACTTTGAAAACTTGTCAATGCATGTTAGATAATGCTTTTTATCTGTCGAGTAAATATCTTCGTGTAGGATTTCACCGGGTTTGCTAGGGATGGGGGTGTTGCCTATACCGGGATCTGGTGGGTGACGCTGGTATTTAGCTTCACGACAAATTTTACAGGAAGTAATAATTCCTTTTAGGGAGATCCTTCTCCGTTGGCTCGCCCCGATTTGTCAACCCTATTGTATGCCAATATTTTCGCAGAAACTTCAACTGCGCCTCGACGCTGTTGTCAGTTTTGGCCTGCTCACCGCGGCTCGCCCCTGACTTCCCAGTCCCAGGCATCAGGTGTTTTTATCCTCTGGAGGGTCCCGTAGGAATCACAGAGTTAAACTGTGTTATAAGCCGGAGGGTCCCCCCTTTCGGTGGTGAATCGCGGCTTCGTAAAAGATTCTTTAAACGACTTTTTACATGTCTTCAATTATGTTTTTGGCAGGTCCTTTCTACTCCGGAGGGTCCCGTGGGAATCTCGGAGTTAGGAATGTTTATGGATTGGAGGGACTCGTAAGTATCGCAATCTGGGTTTTTTATTTATCTATTTCTTTTTATTTTATTTATTTCCCCTTTCCGACACTACCTAAAGTTCTAACGAATTGCCAATAAAATAATTTTGTTATGACTTAATATTCCTTAACCTAAGTGTTAATTAATTTCACATGAATTAAAGTAACTTAATTTACTAGTTTGACATTAATTTGGTAACTTAATAATACAACTAATCTGAAAAATCCGCAACTCACGACCACACTGCTACCGCCATGTCGCTTTGTTGAAATTTGCAGATGACGGTGATGGAGGTTCGTCCCTTGATGGCAGCACCTCGGCGTGGCGCGCAAAGCCTATGTTGTTTTTTTCACTTTTTTATTTTATTTGTTTTTATTTCTATATTTTATTTATTTTTATGTGTTGAAAAAAAATATTTTTTATTGGTATTAATTTTATTGTTTTCTGTTTGTTTGATTTTTGTGTTGGAAACTTTTGTTTTGTTTGAATGTTTTTGTTTTTCAGTTTTGAAAATTGTTTTTGTTTGTTTTCAATTCAACATTTAAAACTTGGCTCTTTCTGTGCGCTTTCCTTAACTAGTTGTCTTTCCACTTTCAATATTCTCATCGCATTTTCTTTGCAGTAAAAGTAATCTTGAAATGTTTTTGTTTCAATGATTTGTTCACTAAGTTCGGTGGGTCCGAAACCACGGCCACTTTCGCGATCGATCCTTTATAAGGATAATTTTTCGCGCGCCTGGCCCCACGTTGGGCGCCAATTAAAACACTAAAACACAATTTTTGTGATTAAGACTTTATTTCCACCCGCACGATCGCTGGTGGTGTTGATGATTAAGAGTCTGACAAAAGACTAAAGACTAAAAACTTAAGTTACTCTACCCTACTCTGCTGCGTTGTGTGGAGGCTCGCTACTGTTGATGCTGTGCTTACGTTGCAGTCGTTGATGCAGTTATCGCGCTTGCAGTTTCTGGCTGAATATTGTTGATGCTGTGCTGACGTTGCAGTTGTTGATGCAGCTATCGCGCTTGCAGTTTCTGGATATTATTAATGCTGTGCTGACGTTGCAGTTGTTGATGCTGCTATCACGCTTGCAGTTTCTGGCTGAAGAATGTGGCCTTGGCTGGTGCTATTTGGTTGCATCCAGCCGGATGCGCGGTAGCCAGTGTTAACTTACACAAGCAGCGGATCCCAATTGTCGGTGTCCACGGCCTGGGCCCTAAGTACCGAAAGACAATTATTTATTGTGCATTGTATCCGCTGCAGCGCTTCGCTATTTTCGGTAGTAGCCGGAGTAATATTTAGCAGGGATCGGATTTGGTTGTCAACTAATATGCGCCTGTTTTCGTAACGGGATTTCAGGGCTTCCCATGCGAGTCCGAAGTTTTCATCGCTTAAGGCAAATTGCTTCACAATTGCACCGGCTTTGCCTTGCGTCTTGTATCGGAGGTGATACAGTTTTTGGACTGGAGTGAGCTTGGGGTGGTTTATGTATACTGCCGTAAACACGTCCCGGAAGGACGGCCACTGTTCATAGCCCCCGAAAAATGTTTCGGGATCGCAAGGTGGAACTTGTAAACAAATGTTTGGAGTATGTGTTGTTTCTAATGATCGAAACTGTTCCGTATGCGCGGCGTGCTGAGTGGGTTGAGGCTGGAGCATCTCAATGATGTCCGACATTTGAGCCATGCACAACTCATACTGGTCTGTGCAGGCTTCGATCTTCTGCCGAGCCGACTCCTTGAAACGGTCGGGCTGGCAACTGTCTTCCGCAATGGAGACTGCCTCATAAGCCAACATATGCCTTTCCGAATTTCGATGTGGGGTAATACGCGAAAATATTAATGAAATTTTAAATTTTAACCGCGGAATCCGAAATATGGAAATTTGTCTAAGTGTATATAATGTAGTAAAATAAAAACAACAAGTGACAGTAAATTTTATTTGTGTATGTGTATTTGAATTTATTTTGTAAAAAAGAAAATAAATATGTATGGGTGTGTGTATATGTGTGTGTAAGTGTATGTAAAAATATATTATATAAATATTATATTATATAAAACATATATTATGTTAGTTGTTAGTAAAATTACTAAAATGTCTTTTATTTGTACAAGGTAAAAGAAAAACAAAATTTTAATTTTGTGCACAGGTGGGATGAGTTTGTCCTACTGTATGTAAATTAATAAAAATCACTTTTATTTATTTTATACTTTACTGCGGCGAGCTGTTTGCTGCGCCTTTCTTTATTGAGTTTCTGATTCAAACTAAAACTAAATTTCCCCAGCAATCGAGTTCCTTAGTCAGCCCCGCTCAAGCCTGCTGACCGCGCATTGTCGTGTGCGGCCGTGAACCGTTGCCGGCTCCGCTGCGACCACCCGAACTTCGCTGATTGCGCAGAACGTGCGGAGTATCGGGTTTCGTCAGTTGGCTGACCGACCAGCGCGAACGGTTGCTGTTGATGTTGCACCGTCAGCGCCTAACGGCAGCCACAGTCCAGCTGCGCTACACTCACTCAGGCGGTCGGGTTAACTCCTCCCATCCTCAAGTGAGAGCCGTCCTCGGTTCTCCTTAGACCGTCGATAACCGCCTGGAGATCGTGGCGTTGGCGTCTTCTGGTTTGCCTCTGGTATAACTTGAAGAGCATGAAGCAGCAGGTTAAGACCGCGACGGTGGCTAGACCGGATATTGCTGGCCCTATTATCGTTCTTCCTTCGAGATCACCGATGCAGCGAAGATTTTCGACATTCAGTCTCTTAAGGTATGGCAAGCTCAGTATGTCGTGTTGGCCAGTAACATTTATGAATGCCGTAGCTGCCGAACTGGGTGATTTGCTCAACACGCCGTTGTAATTTTTAAAGGTGGTTCCATTTATCAGGACCTCGTCATCAAAAGTTACCAAGTAAGTTCCAGTAACAGTGATCTCGGAACTTCCGCTGCTTTTTATCACGGCGGTGTTGTCATTTATAACGATGATACCCTCGTCAATTACTGCCAGTGGCTCGAGATGGCTGGGACGTGTACCGCAATGGGCGACGCCGCCTGAGTGGAGTTGCTGCGCGCACGTGGGATTCGGTAGCTCCTTGCAGAATGTTGTCGTCAGCGAGGTACTGCAGTTCCCAATCGCAACTACCAGATTGCCACAGTCTGCAACCTTGTCGTTTCCGGCGAGATGCAGGACCGTCCCATTGTGTTGGACAGGATAAAGAACAATTTTCTTACATACTGTTCTAGGTCTAGGATACTTAATTAGGAAACGTAGAAGATTATCACCTAACAAGACTTTCATGTAAGATACTTCCATCAGATCGGCTATGGTTGTGTTCGTAGAGCGCTCATTAACAAACATTTTTATGTCACTATCGTCCAAAATTACCGGGTTTATTACACCCACCTTTGCAAGGGTGACGGTTAATAATATGTTCTCGATTTCCAAAATCAGTATTCTGTCCCTGGCAAGTAACGTTTCGTATAAGTGGCTTGTATCAATTTTCGCTGACTTTGAATTCTTTAGTATCAGGTTAATTGTCCCGGTCAGTTCATTTATTTGGTCCTGCGTCTTTGTGTTTATTGTTATCTGTCTGTTCTCCGAGTCCACGAGCTCCTGCTGCCGGAATTTTAGCCTTTCGAAGTCATCGAAGTCCGGAATCCCCGCGATTACCTTTAGGGCAGTGCCCAGACCGTTGATGCTCCTGGTGCGTCTATGGTGGATGCCTAGTGTTGACAACAGCACCTTTACGTGCGTCATGTCGGAGTCCAGTAGCGTTTTCATGTGGTGCGAGGGGAAAAGGTTCGAAAGCCTACTTGTTTCCTCTGAAATTTCCCGATACGTTGTGAGGTTTGTCACATGGCTCAAATATCCAAAGTCCTGCCAAATGGTTACGTCCCCGTCCAGAATGGGAATGTAACTAGAAGTAGAGTAGTCCGTCACCTTCGCCATCGCTACCCGAATGCGAAGCATCACAACCAAAATCCTAAAAGGTGATGAGAATTAGACTGAATGAAGAAAGAAGAATATTACCTAATATTATCCTTGTGGACCACCCTCCCCTTAATAAGAACCGTGGTTCCTAAATCGGCTTGCACTATTTCTTCAACATATAAAGGGGTCAGTTTGTTTCCCAGTCTTCGATTTGTTTTAACCAACACGCGTTCTCCCACTTCAAATACTCGATTTTGCCTAGAAGGGTTGTTTCTCTCTAGGTGCGACTGTTGGGCTTCCCTTATTTTCCCTTCTATCTCTATCTAGCGTGAATTATATCGGTGGGTTTCCTGTTGGTCACAGAGTGAATTGTCCGATTATACTCTACTCTAGCCAATAGGATGAGGTCAATCGTATTTTCTATTTTTTTCTCCAACTTTAGACATCTAGCAATCTCCAAAAGAGTGTTGTGGAAGTGCTATAGAGCGGGGGCGCATTTGCGATGTTAACTCCAAACTGATTTCTCAACAAAGATGCGATAGTCTCAGAATTTAAAGATGCCTCATTGTCGCAATACACCGTCTTGGCGTTGAGAAAAATATTCATCAACTGAATAATCGGGATCTTAACATCTATGATTGTTCGTGATGGAATGGGATAGACCATCGCGAACTTAGAGAACTTGTCAATACAAGTGAGAAAATATTTCCTGTCCGTAGAAAAGATATCAATATGCAACATTTCGCCCGTATAAGATGGTATTGGCGTTATTCCAAGCTCCTGCTTTCTCGGATGCCTATCGTATTTGGCTTTTGAACAAATTTTGCAATTTGTAACAATTTCATTTGCCAACTTAGTCATCTTTGGGAAGTAATAATCACAGAGAATTTGCTTTACATTCTCCTGAGCAGCTCTGTGAGCGCGATTATGCTCAGTATTCACTATCTCCCTCTGCTCTTCCTTGTTAACGATGTCTGACACCATATTTTTACAATACCAGAACTTCGTTGAGGGGAAGCATTCGACCAATTCATGCTGGATGTTAGCCAGCGTTAGGTTAGGTTAGGTTGAAGTGGCTGCCTCTGTATGAGACACACTTAGGCCTCTTAACGGGCCCGTTGTGATACCACAGGATTCCACCCGTTTGAAATACGTATGCAACACTGTTTTTTCAACATGTGATACAACACACATTTCGAACGGATGGGGAAAGGGAGGGGAGGGGACCTACAGTTTAACGCCGAATCCGAACGGCGATGGGCAGTTTTTTTCTTTCACACTTGGAGGTTTTGCCATTGCCTGCCAAGAGCGCACATGTGCGATTCTTGTAATTCTCATTCCCTTCATGTGGATAGCGACAGAAGTAGATGAGTGTTTTTTCCAGCCCTAGCCAGGAATCGAACCCGGGGCGCTCGGTATGAGAAACCAGCGCGCTACCCGCTAAGCTATCGAGGCCGACAAAAAGTCAGCCAGCGTTGGTAGCCCACAATGTATCGCATTTACCACATTTGGATTTACAGCCAGTTTTATCTCGTCCACAAGAGTTTTTCTATCCGTGAAGTGGATTATATGGCGTGTTTTTTCGCCGAAAAGTATAAAATTCCTTTTTTGAACAAAGTTTGCTTCTTCCAAAACAATTTGGTTACTGAAACAATTGAGCGGTTTCTCAGTCGCTTTGATAGTGTAAGTCAGCGATACCTCGCTATGGACTGTAGCAAGATCCGAACGCGCCTCCTCCTCCAAGGCATGAATATTCTGACGCGATAGTGCGTCGGCGACATAATTTTCCTTGCCTGGCTTATAAAATATTTTTGCGTTATGTTCGTCAATAAAGGCTTTCCAGCGCATTATTTTTGCGTTCGGGTTTCGGTCTGAAACCGCAAACGTGAGTGGTTGATGATCTGTGAAGATGTTTAAATTCCTAACGCCGTAGAGATAATTTCGAAGGCTTTTTAGAGCCCATACAACGGCAAGTAACTCGCGTTCGTTAGTTGCGAAATTTAGCTCTCGATCCCTTAGGGTTCTCCAAATCATGGTGATTGGCCGCCCATCTTGTGACAATACGGCCCCCAAACCCAACGATGAAGCATCCGTTGTTAAATCGAATGGCTTCGTGAAGTCAGGGTAAAGTAACATGACTTCCTCCGATACCAGGACCTCTTTTAACTTGATAAAGGCCTGTATTTCCTTTTCATTCAAATTTACCTTTATTTTCTTCGATTTGGTGGCGCAGACCTTACCATTTTCGCCTTTCAAAATATCAGTTAGAGGTTTTGCTATCGAAGCGAAGTCCTTGATGAAACATCGATAATATCTCGCTAGCCCCAAAAATGATCTAACATTGAACAGTGTAGTAGGTTGCGCGTAATTACGAATCGCGTCTACCTTACTGGGACTTGTTTTAATACCACCCCTGGACACAACGAAGCCTAGGTATTCGACGCTTTCCTTAAAGAAGTGCGATTTCTCGCGCGATATCCTCATATTTGCTTCATATAATTTGCTCAACACTCATTTTATGTGTTCGACATGTTCCCCCGCACTTTCCGAAAAAATAATTACATCATCGATGTAAACATAGCACGATTTCCTTATTTGTTCTCGTAGCACGTCGTCGATGGCCCTCTGGAAAATGCTGGGCGCATTCTTTAGGCCAAACGGAAGCCTACAGAATTCGTACTTCCCATTTCCCACTGAAAAAGCGGTTTTTTCCCTATCCGCCTCTGCGAGCAATATTTGGTGAAAACCCGATTTCAGATCGAGCGTTGTGAAGTAGCTGGCCTTTCCCAGGTTCGACAATATTACCGTTATATTTTGAATTGGATATTTGTCATCAACAGTTTTTAGGTTCAATTTCCTAAAGTCGATGACGAGGCGTTTTTTTGCGTTTCCCTGTCCGTCTGTTCCCTTCTTGTCCACAACCCAAATTGGATTGTTATAGGGTGACTTAATAATAATAATTGACTGTGTTGTGCGTGTGAATTTGTACACGGGTTGGAGGGACCTACAGTTTTATGCCGGTTCCGAACGGCAGGTTGGGAGCGTTTTTCATAAGCAATTTTTACTCTCAGAGGTTTGCCATTTCCAGCTGAGAGGACAGCCACCGAAAGAGAAAACGAGTTTTCCCGTTATTTTTTTTTTTAGGTGTTATTACAGGCAGTATTTGAACCTGAGGTTGCTGCCTGCGACTCGCGGTCCAACGCACTAACCCACTGAGCCACGGCGGCTGGGTTGACTTGGATGATCTAATTATCCCATTCTTTAACCCTCATCCGACGTTCAAAAAAACTCACACATAAGATGTTCGGGTGAAATTTCACCCATATGGTACTTTGTATGTTTTAATGCATTTTTTTGACCAATTTTAATAAAAAAACTTTTGTTATCTTTAATCTTTATTATCTTTGTTATCTTACAGATAAATAAATTAACAAATTTTTCTATAATTTTCTGCAATTAGGGCAGTTTTGTTAAGTTAGGTTATTGTGGCTGCCTCTGTAAGAGACACACTCGGAGGCCTATTATGAGACCCGTTGTGCTACCACATATTTCACCTGTTTTTTAAATGTGTATGTAACACTGTTTTTTCCAACATATGTTACAGCACACATTTCAAGCGGATGGGGAAAGGGGGGAAGAAAGGGCAGTAGTTAACTAAAACTTTGTGTTCACCACATGTATAGTTTTTTCAAGAATTGCAAGCAGAATATGCCTTTCGATCGTTTTTGATACCAAATTGGCACCGTGTTTCAATAGTTTTTCACTTTTTTACACTTTGATTTTCTGACAAGGTTTGGGAAATTGGCTGTATTGAGATAAGAAGTCAGCATGAAGATTTTCCTTTCGGTAACGTTGTTCTACGTAAAATCTTTAGTTTTACTAAACTCAAATCAATATCTTCGAGAAAAATTCGCCGCTTGTACTTTTTGTTGTGATTCCAGCTGGGATCGACAGCGATTAGTTTTTACTTGTCGATATAGTTAGTGAACAACCAATTGGTCTAAAGTGTCAACTACTGCTATTGACTTATTGTAAAACGATGTCATTTCGGATAATTTTTTGTCACCCACATTTCCTGGTTATGATGAAAAGTGCTCAAAGGGGCATCTTCCGCGAAAAGCCGGCAATTGTTTACTTAGTGTGTCCTTTTCATAGGACGTACATAGCAGTTGTCGCTAAACCCACTTTTCTCATATATGTCTTATGGGTGTTAACGAGCTTCATTCTTGATTACAATCGTTACGTTTCTGGCGAGTGGTTTTGTCACCGACAGAACGAAAAATTGGTCTGCCTGTTGTGTAACTCTACAGATTATCAAGAGATTCCCCATTCGACTTATAAACACCACTCAAAATTTAAATACCAAAATATGCCTGAATATCACCAACGCTGATCCATGCACTGCCAAAAACTCGCAAACCTTCAACATTAGTTTTTCAGTTACTATCTTTAACATTGGTGTTCATTGGCATTTTGTATTGCTGACACACGACTTCAAGCATAGCGAGTTATACCAACTTTAATTGAAATAATATGATTGGCTCTTAGTTTTCCGTTCAGTTCAGGAGCCCCATTGATCCATAAAAAGGTTTTGCCTATAAAAGCAGTTCAAAACTTTCACTCCAGTGCACAGTGATTCGACTCCATACAACCGCGGGACACAATTAGAAGGAGTGGTCCGTTCTTCATAAAATTTGGTAAGCTAGTTAATCATGGTCTGCTGAATTGAAATCTCCATTTGTTTTTTTTTAAACTTTTGTAGTTTGGCAATACCTGAGGCTCAATTTTGGTAATTTCGTCATTTTTGGAAAGCTATAGCACCAAATGTGTTGGCTAGATTTTTCAAATTTTACACTTAATTGGGCAAATTTTGGGAAAACATTAAAAACGAAAATGGCCACGTCATTTCGTAATCTATATTGAAAGTTTAAGCAACTTCGAGCCAACCATGTATTTTTAAAATTTTTTTTACTCAATAGACTAAAAAACAGAAAATATGAGTTTAAATTTTTTTGTGAAAAAAGTTTCAACTTTGAGCCGCTTTTTCACAGACACTAATTGATTTTTTGCACAGATTTTTTGGGGTTTTCTTAGTTGGAGTTTTTTCTTTCAAATGACATCAAAATCGTTAAATTCTGAGACCATAAATTTTTTGAATTTTGTCTATGGAACGAATCACTGTGCAGTGACGTAATTTTAGGGCATTTTCTGTATGTGTTGTGTTGAATTTCCATACAATTTGTATATGGGTGAAATATCACCCGAACGTCGCCCACGTAACTTTTTTTGTAATCACCGTTATAATGAAATAATCAATATGTTGTAGATAATTTCTAAAACTTATATTGGTTTGCCACAAATACAAGAAACCTTAATCATTTTGATAAATATATAGGAAAGTTATAGCATCCCAAAGTTGAAAATGGGTGAAAAATCACCCGAACGACGGATTAGGGTTAATAAGTCATGTATTTCGGTATTTACAAAATCTGCCACCCCCATTTGATAAGGGTATAGCTTCGAGTAGACTGGGTCACCATTGTCGGTGCGAATAGTGGCTACGATGTTGGTGTTGAAAGGGAGTGACTCGTTAGGATCTGAGAAAACCCCATCAAATTTTTTAGCAAACTGACCTCTTACTACCGGAGGCACCGGTCAAGCATGGTCAAGGCAGGTCAAGGCCAATTATTCCATCAAACGTTGAGAGAGAAGGAAGAATGAAGAGGACACTACTCGTGCCGAATAAGTAGACGATGCATTTTTCCTTAATACTATTGAAGCCATGAATGGACTTCACCAGGAAAGGATTTTCAACTGGTATTACGTGCTTAAGCACGCTTAGAGGCTTGATATAGTTTTTGGATGCCCCTGTATCGATTAACAATTTTATCTTTTTCCCTGCGATCGTCCTTTCTATGAACGGCAGCAGGGAGTTTTTTTAAAAAATTTATTTGGTCCGGATCAGTAAGCTCATCATCAACTGCTGATACCTCCGACTCCGCTACCGCCTCGTAGTCGTTTTCCTCCTGATTTTCATCGTGGGCAAGGTAATTAACCCTTTGTTGTTTTGGTCCCGTGAATCGTGCTGACCCATTATTCGGCCTTTTCCCTGCCTGTCCGTACCATTGGCCCTGATTACCAGAGTGCTGCACCGGACCCTGAGATGTGTGATTATTGGGCTGATACTGCGTAGGCTGTCTAAAGCGCTGCGACGTATCAACATCCATCGGCTGTACCGGTTCCGGTCTTTGGGGAGCCCCATTGTTTGAACCTTGCAGCCTGTTATAGTGAGGATTTTTCGCGCGGTAGGCATCATTTGCTTGATACCTTCCCGCAGCACCCCTGTCCCTAGCCGGCTGTCTTGATTCGATCTTTTGGGCTTTATCCTCCAAGCTCCTAGCGTAATTGCTTGCAAACAAATACCGCTCATGGTTGGCTTCAACCTCTTGGGCCAGCGCTAGAGCCGAGGGAAGATCTTTTGGCCGTGCCGAAAAGAGCACATCACTCAATGCCTTTTTTGTTCCTGAAATGAACACACGTAGCGCGTCCATTCGATACTTCTCGTTCAATGACGCAGCTATGGGCTTGTCGTAAGTCATGATGGTCTTGTTGGTCAGCAGCGTTAGCTTCCTTTCAACCTCATCATAATATTGGAGGAGTGTCATATTCCCCTGACGAAGGGTGGACATCTCCTGCTCTATCAGATAAATAGGGCGTTTATCTGAGTACGTGAAATCAAGGCGATCGATGATCGCCCAAAACTTTAAGACCGTGTTGAAGGAAGCCAGCACCATGGCGGCCAAACCCTTCACTTTATTTCTAATAATGGCAACAGCCTGGTAGTGCCTGGAGCTGCCCACAGAATTCTCAAAAATTTTGTATGCGGTATGTGCCGCCTGACGCCATGAGACGTAAGTCTCTTGCTTGCCGTCAAAGTCCGGCTTGACCCCTGGAATAATGTCTATTTCCTGGTATAAGGTCACTTCAGGGGAAGTAACCGTTATATTGTCCAGTCGCTGGCTAACGCTTGCCAACCTCTGCTCAAAATTCTCCCTTTGAACAGCGAGAGCGCTACTAACGGCACTCTCTACTGGTGCCTTCAATTGGTCAGGGTGTAAGGCCATTTCGTGTGATTGGCTCACCTGTCCGTCCGTCCACCAATTTCCCTCAAAACTACCACTGTTGTCGTGTCTCTTGTCTACCCTTATCCTATCAAGACTTTTAAAGAGCTGGTCCAAATTCAGCTCGCTGTCGCTCATAAAAAGCTCTGAATTGTTTATAAGATCACCCGTGCAAAGGTTCACAAAGTCAATAAAACAATATTCACTTAATTGCTAATTACAATTTTTCTTAGTGCAATTGTTTATAGGATCACCCCTGCAGAGGTTCACAAATTCAATAAAACAAGATTCACTTAATTGCTATTTACAATTTTTCGTAGTGCAATTCTTCAAAAAAAAATTATTATGAGCACTCTACTCACATGTTTTTTGTGTGATTGCCTTGTTAAAGTTGTCTCCAGGATTCTCTTGATTGCCTTGTTAAAGTTGTCTCCCGGATTCTCTTGATTGCCTTCGTAAAGTTGTCTCCAGGATTCTCTTGATTGCCTTGTTAAAGTTGTCTCCAGGATTCTCTTGATTGCGTTGTTAAAGTTGCCCCACGTTGGGCGCCAATTAATAAAAATCACTTTTATTTATTTTATACTTTACTGCGGCGAGCTGTTTGCTGCGCCTTTCTTTATTGAGTTTCTGATTCAAACTAAAACTAAATTTCCCCAGCAATCGAGTTCCTTAGTCAGCCCCGCTCAAGCCTGCTGACCGCGCATTGTCGTGTGCGGCCGTGAACCGTTGCCGGCTCCGCTGCGACCACCCGAACTTCGCTGATTGCGCAGAACGTGCGGAGTATCGGGTTTCGTCAGTTGGCTGACCGACCAGCGCGAACGGTTGCTGTTGATGTTGCACCGTCAGCGCCTAACGGCAGCCACAGTCCAGCTGCGCTACACTCACTCAGGCGGTCGGGTTAACTTGTATATTAACACGTTCGCGGACAGTAAAAATTTCAGTGAGCTGCAAAAATAGACAGGCTATTTTTATGGAAACTATAAGCACTATCTGAAATCTGATTACACATATATTGTTGGAGTTGTCAGATTATCATATTTTAACCGTTATACACAATGAATGCTATAGCATTCACGACGATATATATAGATCAAATTTTTCAACTAGAGTGACGTGAATGCTATAGCAGTCATTCATAGAAAACATGAGAAGAAGAGGTTTATTATATTTTTATAACTTTATTTATTCAACAGTAGTTCTCTCTTCGTGTATATATAATAACTGGACGCGGACACTATACTTTAAACCATTCTGATTAAAAAATCTCTCATAAACGGACAAAATTCAAAAATATGCCCAACCAGTTATTAAGAATCTGTACTACCCTATAATACCCACAAATATCTCTCTTATTTGAAAATGAATATTTGAAATTAAATCAATCAGTGTTTAGGCCAGTGGCGCACAAAGGATTTTATTTTGGGGTGGAGAGTTTGCGTACAACTTTTGAGCCGAATACCACTCGAAACCATATTTTGTACCAGCATTTTTTGTGTTTGGGGGGCGGTTTGAACCCCAAAAAACCCCGCCTGTGAGCGCCACTGGTTTAGGCAATCAACCATTACAAAATTTTTTCAACCAAAGTAGTACTAAAATGTGAACACTTGTACAATGTGTGTACTTTACCTATACATGTAATAAATATTAATAAAATATTCAATATTCACAAATTCGTCCAAAATATTCAATAAATAAGCGAGAAACACTTGGATACAATTTTAACTAATTTGTTGTGCACCCCCCCTCCCCCATAAGCGGACATCTCCCTTAACCGGACAAAACCACTGCGATGGTGAGTGTCCAGTTATGAAGAATTTCACTGTACACCGAAAAAAAATAAAATAATATGAAACTACTTGATGAATCAGTTGCTAATTACTTTGAAATGTATATTCATTACAAACATTAAAGTTTATAAAAATATAAATGAATAAAAATTGGCTTTAAAATTTGAATGCTATAGCATTCACGTCATTTTGCATCACTATGAAAATGACTGCTATAGCATTCACGTCCGCGAACGTGTTAAGTGTATGCGCAGTGAACGTTTGATATGTACAATTGAAAATTTTCAATGTTGTCTTGTTGTCCCACTGTATGAAATAACGTGTATGTGTGTATTGAGTATGAGTGTATATATGCACGATTGAACATTTTCTAAGTCGAAGAAAATTTTCAATGTGCAGTGAAAATGGGCAGTTTATCCCACTGTATCCGCTTTGTGCTTTCTTGTTTATGTATATGCACTTGGGCCAAGCAGCTGGATGGCGTGCTGCTAAGTGCGTACGGATATAGCACAAAAGGAAATGCGGAAATATGGGCAGAAGTGGGCGCACAGAATGTTCACAGCAGCTGGGCTGTCGCTGCTGATCTTGTGCAAGCGCAAAGAAAATGAGGGTAAATAGTGTGTGCGAATTTAGCACGAAGAAGAAGCGCGAAAATGGGGATTGGCGCTAATTTTTATGCGCAGGGGAAATGTGCAATAAATGGAAACCGGACAGCAGCGGACTTATATGATTTTTTAATAACTGGATTTTTGGGGGCCAGTTCAGTTTTATATATATATATATATATATTAGGGCGGGTTAATTTTTTTTTTGATGAAGCGTATAGCAAAAACTTAATCTTTAGGTGATTCTGAGAAATTTTGCTGAAGAGACCATAGGTCTAAGTCGGATTTGGAGCCCCGCAAAATTTCAAAATAGATATTTTTCAATATATACATAGAATAATTTAATTAAATTCGTCATAAAATCGGATAGAGTTATAGTAGATTTCTCAATCTGGGCTTGTTTGAAAGGTATTTTTACCACCTTTCAGAATCTGTACTGATACCAATATTTTTTTTTAGTTTTAGCAGACATATTAGGAAAAAAAAATTGATCGTAATAAAAGTTGTTGGAAATTATCTGAACTTTCATAATCTGCAACAACAAAAAAATTATCAAAAAATCTAAGAAAATTCGGAATTTATTAGTTAAAAGTTCATTTTAGACTATTTTTCTACAAAAAATTCCTAATATGTCTACAAAAAATAAAAAAAAATATTGGTATCAATACAGATTCTGAAAGGTGATAAAAATACCTTTCAAACAAGCCCAGATTTAGAAATCTACTATAACTCTATCCGATTTTATGACGAATTTAATTAAATTATTCTATGTATATATTGGAAAATATCTATTTTGAAATTTTGGGGGGCTCCAAATCCGACTTAGAGCTATGGTCTCTTGAGCAAAATTTCTCAGAATCACCTATAGATTACGTTTTTGCTATACGCTTCATCAAAAAAAATCGTTCCATACAATTTGACCCGCCCTAATATATATGTATGAAATTAAACCGTAATTTAATAATCGGGCGGGTAATTTTCTTTAACAAAATTGTTGTTATTTGTAAAATATATGTGTATTTTAGTATATGTGAATGTTAATTTTAATACATTTTTCGGCTTATCTTGTTGGGCCCAGTGCCCGAGTATGGGGATCTCTCCTTATTGTGTTGGTGATGTCCGTCCAACGTTGTGTTGTGCCGCTCATGTTGTCTGCCCTTTTGCTTCGCTGTTGGGTGTGTGTTGTTGTTGTTGATGTTTCGTTTGGTTGTTGATGCTGCCCTGCACTGCATGTTTTTATGTTTTATTCAGCACTGCACTAAATGTATAAATTTGTATTCCTTTTTCGCACGGGGAGGGGGAAGGGGGCCGGGAATGGCTTTTTGGTTTGGTTTTTTTTTTTTTTTTTTATCAACGGGGCGGGGGCCGGGATGGCGTTTTGTTTTTTTGTTAGGAGTCACCGCACTGTACACTATTCACTTTCTCTTATTCTTTTTTGGTTTTCGTTTTACCTCATTTGTTCACTGCGTTTTATGTTGTATGTTGATCACTTTTATGTTGTTTAGTTTTTTGTCACTGTTTTGTGGTATTTTGTTAGCTTAGTTTTTTGAGTTGTTTTTTATAAAGAAGTGTTTGTTTTGTGTCACTGTTTTATTTTTTAGTTTTTATATGTTTTCAATTTCCACTTGTCGCGGGTTCGCGGTGGCTCGAAGGACCATGTATAGGGATCGCTTATATGCCGCATTGTCTGAACTTGGTATCCCTGCAAAGCTCGTGAGACTTTGCAGAGCGACGTTCAGCAATACGCGTAGCTCCGTCAAGGTTGGAACTGACCTCTCCGACCCATTCGATACCGTTCGAGGATTCAGACAGGGCGTTCCTTTGTCATGCCACCTCTTCAACTTTACCATGGAGAGTGTTCTGCGCAAGACCGGTGTACATCGTAATGGCACAATTTTCAACAAAAGTGTCCAGCTCCTTGCCTACGCTGATGACATTGATGCCATCGGGCGTAACAAGCGAGATGTCACCGCTGCCTTTGCGGCTATCGAAAGAGAATCTGTCAAAATGGGTCTGAGGGCAAGACGAAGTATATGCTGTCTATACGCAGGGACTCGCAGCGGTTAGGGTCTCACGTCCAGGCCGACATATGTACTTTTGAAGTTGTCAAGGAATTCGTCTACCTTGGCACCGCCATTAACAGCAGAAATGATGGCAGCCTGGAGATAAAGCGAAGGACTACTCTTGCCAATAGGTGCTACTACGGTCTCAGTAGGCAACTGAGTAGCAGAGACCTTCCTCGACTGATAAAACTTGCACTCTATAGGACGCTTATCGTGCCCGTGCTCCTCTATGGCGCTGAAGCATGGACAATGACGTGAAACGACATAGCGGCCCTTAGAGTGTTCGAGAGGAAGGTACTTCGTAAAATCTTCGGCCCTGTTCGCATTGGCGACGACTATCGTATACGAACCAATAACGAGCTGTATAAGGACATGGACATAGCATAGCGAATTAACATCCAGCGGCTGCGCTGGCTCGGTCATGTCTGCCGTATGAACGACGAAGCTCCGGCGAAAAAGGTGTTAGATGCGGTGGTTGGAGGTCGACGGCGAAGAGGGAGGCCGTGTCTCCGGTGGAAGGACCAAGTTGAAGAGGCCCTGTTATCTCTTGGTGTGACCAACTGGAGAAGGCGCAGGCAAAGCAGAGGCGCCTGGAGAGAAGTTTTGCGGCAGGCCGTAACCCGGTAACGGGTTGTTATGACCAGTTAAGTAAGTGTCATGGCCTAAACTCCGTGCATTAAAGTGTACTACATTAAGGCCTTACTGTACTACTTAAAATGCCTATCAGAATTGTGTGATTTTCACCAACGCCGAAGTCAGGCTTATTAAACAGCCCCACAATCACGAACAGCCGCCGCCGCCGTGGCTAAGTTGGTTAGTGCGTTGGACCGCGAGTCGAAGGCAGCAACCTCAGGTTCAAATACTGCCTGTAATAACACCTAAAAAAATAACGGGAAAACTCGTTTTCTCTTTCGGTGGCTGTCCTCTCAGCTGGAAATGGCAAACCTCTGAGAGTAAAAATTGCTTATGAAAAAGCTCCCAACCTGCCGTTCGGAACCGGCATAAAACTGTAGGTGACTTCCACCCGCGTACAAATTCACACACACAACACGGGTGGTTGCGGGAAGCTAGGCCTTAGTCTCGCGTAAGCGGGCTGTGGTGCCAGTCAATTATTAATTACATTATTACAATCACGAACAAGACCAAAACAGAAACAACCAAGAACAGCGAGTGTAAATAGTGAGTATTTTTTTTTTTCTCGGAGGAGGTGGAAAATCTTCGAAAGATACAGCCGAACCCGTGTTCAGCTGTATGCCGGATTCTTACCGACTAAAAACCACCCCCTGTCTCCAACCCGTGATCCCGGCGATACTACCGGTGGGCATTGCGTCGCCGGGCGGGTTTCCAGCCCTAGTAGTTTGGCTCGTAGCTGCTGCTGGGGCCCTCTGCCCTACGCTGCTCGGTCATAAGTTGTGCCGCAAACCTACACACCGCGTCCCATTTCTCCGCTGAGTCCAGCATGTGTTGGACCAGACTCTGTTCGCAGATTTGACCGCCTAGCGTTGACTGCAGCGCCTGTCGCTGCGTCTCGTATCGAGGACAATGGAAGATTATATGCTCTGCATCCTCCACCAAGCTGGTGCACACGGTACAGTACGGATCGGCTTCGTGCCCAAAGCGATGCAGATATGCCTTGAAGCACCCGTGGCCCGTCAATAGTTGCGTCAGGTAATGCGTCACATCGCCATGTTTGCGGTTAAGCCAGCCGCTGATTGTTGGCAGGAAACGGTGGGTCCACCTTCCTTTGGACGAGGCATCCCAGCGATTCTGCCACTCGCCCAGGCTTTTCTGTCTGCCGTTGCATCGCGCACTATCGTCGTGGGCTTTTTTGTGCGCCTCCCACGCTAGCATATCGATCGGCATCGTGCCTGCGATCACACAGGCGGCGTCGTACGAAATGCCCGACATATTCGTAGCGCGCAGAGGCGATACGTGGCCTACATTCTTCGCCTGTAGGAGAGCACCGCCGTTGCAGGGGCCCATATTTGCGCGCCGTATAGTAGCGTGGAGGTTGCCACTCAAGCCAAGAGCAGCCTCGTTGCCTGCTTTGGTCCTCCGAGGTTCGGCATACGCCTCGCAAGTGCCACCACAGCTCTTGTGGCTTTCTCCGCTGCGTGCTGCAGATGCTGCTTAAACGTCAGCCGATGGTCTAGCATGACGCCCAAGTACTTAATTGCGCTCTTTGACGCGATCGTGTGGCCGTTTACGTGGACCCGCACCTGTTCCATGTTCTTCCTGCTTGACACCAGCAGGACCTCCGTTTTTTGCTCGGCCAGCTGTAGGCCAATTGCAGTAAGCCAGTGATACACTTTGGCCACCGTGTCGTCGCAAATTGCCTCGATGTCATGGATGTGCTTGCCTGTCACCACTATGACTATGTCGTCAGCAAAGCCGACGATATTCGCCGCCTCGTGCACGTCTAATTGCAGTACGCGATCGTACATGATGTTCCACAACATCGGGCCCAGCACCGATCCTTGTGGGACCCACCCCAGTCACCAGATGGAGTTTCTCGCCCTCGTCCGTGCCATAAAGCAGGCGCCTGTTGGAGAAATAGCTGGCTATTGTATCGACCAGATACTCCGGCACCATTTTTGCTCGCAAAGCTGCCAAAATGTGGCCCCAGTTTGCGGAATTAAACGCGTTTTTAATGTCTAGCGTGACCAGACAGCAGTACTCTTTTTTCCCGCCCTTTCAGCGCGCGCCACTGATTGCGCTTTGAGCCGCTTCCACAACCACGCTAATCGCATCGATGGTCGACCTTTCCTTTCGAAAACCATATTGGTGGTCCGAAAAACCACCTGCTGCTGCGATAGCCGCATCCAGCCTGTCGGCAATTATGCGCTCCAACACCTTTCCTGCAGTGTCCAGCAGACATATTGGGCGATATGCAGAAGGGTCATCCGGGGGTTTGCCGCCCTTGGGTAGTAGCACCAGCTTTTGGACTCTCCAATGGTCTGGGAAATATCGCTCTTGCAGGCACGAGTTGTAAACGTCGGCAAACAACTGCGGGTGGAGCCTCATAGCTGTCTTGAGTGCTGCGTTTGGAATGCCATCGCATCCTGGGGCCTTGCCGTCGCCGATCCTGGAACAGATGGCGGCAACTTCTTCTGCCGTCACTCGCTGGATCTCGTCACTTGCTCGGTCGAACACCCTATTACATTCGGGCAAGAGCTGCTGGTCAGGAAATAGGCATCTGACAATTTTTGCCACGAACGGTGCTGACACTGGCGGTGGAGGGGCGAAAACTGCAAGCTTTCTCATTACCACCTGGTACGCTTTACCCCACGGGTTGTCATCTACATTCTTTAGCAGCTCCAGGAAACTCTTTTTCTTGCTATCCTTGATAGCAGTTTTCAAGGACTTGCGCGCATTCCGATATGCCGTGTGCCACATGCTCTTGGTTGACGGATCCGTGGCTCGCTGGTAGCGCCGCCTACTCCTGTTGCAGTCCACGCGAAGCTCCGCAATTGCGGCATTCCATGAGTATACGGGCGGACGCCGCGTGTTGCCACCCCTCTTTCTCATTGAGGCATTGCACGCTCGCGTAATTCGCTCCATCAGCTGCTTCGACTTCTGGAGCGCTGAGCCGTTTAGCGGCGGTCCATCCATAGCTAGCTCAAAGAGCTGCTTGTCAAAGGTGCGGCTGCTCCAGCCGCTAGGCTGCTTTCTTGCACGTGTCGGTTGCACGGTTGCGCGTGGGCGTGAAATGCTGCCACATATAGCTTGGTGGTCGCTGTGCGTGTATCTGCTGCTAAGCGCCCACGACGCCCTCGTCGCCAGCCCTGAGCTGACAAATGTAACGTCGATGCAGGAGGTCCTGCCGTTCCTACTAAAAGTGGGCTGCCCGCCGGTGTTGAGCAGCACCAAGTCGAGCGCTGCGAACGCCTCCAAAAGCATGGTCCCCCTCGCGTTAGTCCTGGAGGAGCCCCACTCTGTTGCCCAGGCGTTAAAGTCGCCCGCGACTACCTTTGGTGACCTGTCCCTCGCATCCGTCACTATTTCGTCGATCATCGACGCGTATTGGTCCATGGCGATGCTCGGCGGCGCATAGCAGCTATACAGGAAGATACCATCCACCTTTGCTCGCACAAAACCCGTGGCCCGTCTTGCCTGTTCTTGAAGTGGGCTTCTGCTACAGATCCAAATTGCCGCTTTTCCCGCCTCATCTGCGGCCCACACGCCCTCGTCTCTATGCTTGTACGGCTCGCTTAGAAGCACCACGTCGGCGCCTAGCTCCCGCACAGTTTGACTCAGCAGCTCCTGCGCTGCCTCGCAGTGGTTCAAGTTCAGTTGAATGAACTTCATCGATGATGATTTTTAGCAGCCGCCTGATACACTGGGCATTTGTAGCTGCCGGTGATATGGCTCGCTTCCATCTTGTTTGACGCGCAGTGCAGACATTTAGGCGCCGAAGCGCACTCACTGATCTTGTGCCCTTTTTCGCCACATCGCATGCATAGGTCAGACCAGTCGTTGACGCTCGTAAAGTCTCTGGCTACGTGTCACAAGCCTAAGCATTTGTAGCAACGGCGGATCCTGATTTTCTCCCGAATGCGACATCGCACCCAGCCAACGCGGATCTTGCCCGCCTTCAAAATCGCATTGGCAATATTTGCTGGTAGCACCAGTTCAGCCATTTGCGTTCCGGTAAAACTTTGTCGCATCGTTTTCAGGGCCGCCGTCGATATGCCTGCTGCCTCAGGGACTTGCTGCTTTATTGCTGCAATAACATCGTCGGCCGTAGTGACTTCGTCCAGGTCTTTTAGCTCTATAGTCGTCGTTTGCGTCAGCGTCTTTACTTCTGCTTCGTTCTGCAAGAATTTCTCCAACGCCTGGTGCATGACATCAGTTGCTGAGTTGACTGTTTTTTTCAGTTCGAACAGCAACTCCCCCTTGGCCGTTTTTCGGACCTGGTTTACGTTCAGACTCAGCTCTTTCAGTTCTGGCGCGGCTTTTACTTTGCGCAACATGTCCGCATATGTCGTTTGGCCAGTAACCTTAACGACCAGCGCATCTGGACGAGCCGCCCTTCTCTTAGGCTTCTGATTGGCCCCCACCTTCACCCAGCCATTTTGCTGGCTGCTTAGTTGCGTTTGCCCGATCGCTGCGCTCATTGGCTGCGGTTTGCTGTTCTGCGCTTGCTCGCTCAGCTGCCTATTGTTGTTTCTGGCTTCCCCACCTTGCACTATATTCGCACTCCGCTTTATGTTTGGTGACACAATGCGCGTGCGTTTGTTGCTTTGCTGTGGTGAATTTTCAGCCGCACCGGCACTACCATCGTTCGCTGCTCTCAATCGTTTACCCCGAGTGGTCGCCTTCTCTTCCGTCTGCGTTGCACAAGTATTAGTAGCTGCCTTGAGGTTGTTGTTGCCGTTGGAGACTTGCATTGCTAGTCGCTCGTACAATTCGGCAATGCTGCTAACTACGCTCTTCATCGGCTGGTTGATGTGCCTTTTGGCCTCAATCATGCTCACCAACTCTTCCAGTCTCTTGCCGAGTGCCGATAGAGTAACATCGTATGTCATTTATGCACTATCGTATGGTGCCGCAGCATCGTCGCGCTCGCCTGCTGAAGCAGCAACCGATTGGCTGCGTGTGCGTGGAGAACTCGGAACGTCATCTGTTGTTGGCTCGCTGGCCGCCAGCGCGGCACTTGGCGTTCCCCTCACAGGTGATCTGGCCAGCTTTGTGCTCGCTTTAAATGGATTCGGCGCCGGATCGCAGTTTGCCGCTGCTCTGCTGCCATGAGTGCCGCTGGCCTTGCTTGGGGACTTATTAGACATGCTCTCAAACTGAGTCGCATGCTCGTCCGTCCGGATTTGCCGCACTTTCGCCTACGCTCGCGGCGCTGGTTTGCGTCCTTACTACTACGTTGTGGAGACTTACCTCTTGCCGTAACTAGTCTTGCTCAAACTACAGTCGGGTGGATGGTTGTCGTCTGTGCTACTGTGTGGGCGGAGCCTCGTGCAGCGAAGAGCTTTTTCCTGATGCAGCGACCTCGGCTGCGGTTCAGTTGTTTCGCACTCTTCACACCTATCCGTTGTTGAAGTACGTCTTGCTCACCTCCGTTCTTCGTTGCTGAGCGGTGCTCAATTTGCCCTGTGCGGCGCTTCTTGCTGTCCCTTACTTTCGCATTCGCTGAAAACTTCAGCTGCCAAACCGCGGCGGCGCGAAGAATACAGCCTGTATCGCTTCAGGGAGTCACTCGCGGCAAATTCGTTAGCACCGGTCAACACACTACACACTCGGAGAGAGAGAGAGCCTTTTCACTCACTTTGAAAAATTGTTTGACACTTTGTCCGAACTTAGAAGAGACTTTTCGCGGATCGCAGTGAAAACACGTCCTCACTCCAAGACGATCTCTCTCTCAAATAGTGAGTATGTAAGCAGATGTATGTACGTATACGATATTAATGAGTACCAGGCAAAGCAGGAGAAAAACATGAAGGTATAAAAGAGAGAAAGTAGAAAGTAAAAGAGAAAGAAAGAAAAAATATCACAAGAGGACAATTTAAACGTAAACATTTACCAGCTTACGTTTGTTGTAGACTTTAGACGTTTGGACCTTCAGCAGTCTGCAGTAATAATACTTTCCAAGCATTCTTTGTTCAGCACTCTTTGTTGGGCGCCAAAGTGCGGGTATTTTAGTGTGAAATCAAATTCTAAGGGGCTAATCCACATTGACGTTCCAAAATTTGAAAGAAAAAAATCAAACTTTCATTTAATCAGCTTTTCCATCAGCGATGATGGATTTATACAACAGCAATGATGAATAAATGCCTCAGCGCTGAGGGGAACGAAAGCACAGACACAACTTAAAGTTTCAGCCTTATAGTTAACTGTTGTGTAGCGATGTCGCTTCCTGGTAGCCGCCGGAACCTGTTCTAATGAAAACGCGGTAGTTCCGGACGTTGCTTCAAACTTTATTTCAAATAAACAGAATATTAATTTCATACAAACAATAAATAAAAATAAACTCACAAAATCGGTGTCGCGCCACCGCTCGCTTTCTTCAAAAAAAGAACAAATTTCCCACACAGGGCTGCATATTTCTCTTACATTTTTCAGTTCGTTTGTCTTGCTGGCGGAGTTGCCAACACTTACATTTTTGAGTTCGTTTGGCTTGCTGGCAGAGTTGCCAACATCCTCCCCCGGTATCTCCATCAGCTATGGAATACCTAACTTGCGGGCACTCCGCCGCGTCGTACGTCCAGCACCGCTATCTTTGCAGCCGGTCGATGATACTGACCATGAGGAGTCCTTATGACCGTGCTTCTCACCTGACCATCTCGCCCTGGAGTAGTGGCCACAACGACGCCCTTTTTCCAGCAATAGCGCGGTTAGTTCGAGTCAACAATTACGACGACATCGGTTTCCTCGATCGGTTTCGCCTTCTCGTACCAGTTCGTCCTTCGCGTCATCATAGGCAGCACTTCTGCGACCCATCTCTTCCAGAACCTTTCTGCCAGGTATTGAGAATGTCGCCAGGAAGCCTTCACGTACTGATCTGTTTCGGCAAACCCCCCCGGTGGTTTACCCACGACGACGACCCCAACAGAAAGTGGTTGGTGTCAAGCGACAGGTATGTCAACGGTCGGCTGTTGTCGATGCTCTCCACTTCGGCAAACAGGTTGCTTAACTTCTCATCCGTAAGCTTGGTCTCGGGAGATACTATCTGATACATGACGGTTTTAATTGAGCGTGACGCGAGCGCGCCATATGAGGAGCGGCGGGGGGAATGAAGACCCAATTAGTTTCACCGCCGGCGAGTTCAGCCTTCAGGTCACCGAAGTTCACCTGCGATAATGCGATGCGTAGTTCCTTCTCCGCAGCCTTAAGGTTGGTTTCGTTGTCACTATAGAAGACCCGCGGCGTTCCCCGCCGAGCGACAAAATTGCGTATAACCATCATACACGAGCTTGTGGTAAGACTGTATGCCATCTCTACATGCACCGCGCGGCATGTCATACAAGTAAACACGACTCCATAGCGCTTCTCAGTTCGTCTACCGCTGGTCACCAGGAACGGGCCAAAAAGTCTACGCCAACGTGGGTGAATGGTCGAGAAAACACTGCTGCACGAGCTTCAGGGAGAACGCCCTTTGTGTCGGACGGATCTCAAGAGCGTCCGTAGTCCCGGAATGTAGAATTTCTGGAAGATCTCATTGATCACCGTTTCATGATTCGTGTGTTTCCACTTTCTGTGATACCAGTCAATAACCAGTCTGGTTATGTAGTGACTTCTCGGTAATATAATAGGGTTTTTCGCACTATCGTCTACACACGTCGCCCTCTCCACGCGGCTACGCATTCGTAACGTCATGGTTTCGTAAAGGAACGGTGAGAGTTTTCGCAAGGGGCTTGTTTTCGCGAAGGCACAGTGAGGATTTTGTCGCAGCAGATTGATCTCATTCGAAAAGGCTTGGGCTTGTGCAAGGCGGTATAGGTAGTGCTGGCTCCAGCTGAGCTCTTCTATCGAGATATTATCGGTCACCGCGGTTCGTTGCAACTTCAGTATAAACCGTTTGGCGTATGCGGTACTCCGGAGTAAGCGTTCCCACTTTGAAAAACGTTCAGGATTTATCACTGCTGACCCTGCTCGAACGTGGGCTGCTACTAGCTGCATCTGTGGTCATCCGCTTAGTTCCGTATCTTCTTCCTGCTCCACATTTGACTGGCACTTAGGCCACGTATCCCTCTGGTTCCTCAAGCACTCAGGACCCGCAAACCAACGTCCTGTCGGGCTAAAATCTGGTTCACCAGTTCGTTTGGTTCCCAAATCGGCCACATTCAGCCTTGTGGGAACATAGTTCCACTACGCGATCTCCGCGGTCTCTTGAATTTCTCCGACGCGAAACATAACGAACTGCTTGTATCTTCTTTCATCCGACCGTATCCACCACAGGACAGTCTTTGAATCAGTCCAATAATAAACGCGTTCAACCGTTAAGTCGTGATCCTTTACTACAGTGTTTCCGAGTCGGGCCCCCATCACGGCAGCAAGGAGTTCGATTCGTGGTATCGATATTGGCCGCAGCGGAGCAACTTTAGACTTAGAACACACTAGAGAGATTTCTTGATGGCCTTCAGCTTTTACTCTCAGGTAAGCAGCGGCGGCGTATGCGCTTTCGCTCGCATCTACGAACACGTGTAGCTCGCATTTGCTGGCTTCGCTACTTGTCGTCCCAAAATAATATCGTGGTATCTTTACGTCTTGCACTTTTGGGAGTAAAGCCAGCCATCTCGTCCATTCTTCGGCGAACCTTTCAGGAATTGTCTCATCCCATCCTACTCCGCTGCGCCAAATCTGCTGCAACAGTATTTTCATGTCGATTAGGTAGAACGTTAAGAAATCCAGTGGGTCGAAAATTGACATCAGCAGTCGTAGTAGCTTCCTCTTGTTTGATAACCTAGCTCCTAGCAGGATCTCTTCACTTGACTTGGTAAATATCAGGTTAAAAGTAAAGACGTCGGTGGAGGTCTGCCACCACATTCCTAGTACTTCGTCCGTCTCAACGGCGTGCTCTACTCGATTCCCGGCACTGCAAAAGTTATCTGCGCCTTCTGTGCCTCCGAGCGCTTCGATGACCTCCCTTGAATGCGACAGCCAATTACGAATGTGGAAGTTTGCGTTTCTATGAATTCTGCGGACGTCATTGACTAGATCAATTGCCTCTTGGACTGAGTCGACACTATCCAACAGGTCGTCTACGTAATGCCTTTCTACGATCGACTTTACAGCTCGCGGATGCGTATTGATGAATTCTGCGGCATTCGCTACGGTTTTTTTTACAATATATCGCAACTCCACCCCCTTTCCTGTGCACGCGATCATACCTTAATAAGTTATACCCATTTAGATACAAATTAAGATCAGGGATCCCTATGAAACCAGGTCTCAGACACACAGATCACATCCACAGCAGACTCTTCAAAAACATACCTAATATAATCAAGTGTGTCATGGCCTAAGGAAGAAAGGATGGGAGCGGACATACAAGGTAAAGTCTCTGATTGCGTTCAACTTGGCGAACGCCAGAACGATCCTTGTGTAGTGGTACCACGTAGCCACTTATGCCAACATTAATAACTCATGCTACACTTGAGCGCATATGTGCCAAAGTGTCAAATAGCACCGCGCACGACACAAGCGACACTCAAGTGGCTAAGCCAGCGGCGTGCCATCCGACACCACTGACCGCAGTGCAGTGTCCCACATATGGAACATGCACTGATCGGCACTCTGTGTGATGTCACTTGAGGAAAAGTGCTGCATTGACCGAAAGGGTCCCGTGACGCTGATTGGTCACACTTCCGCGACATTGGAAATTCGGGCGGAGCATTGGAAATGCTCAGTAGTATAACAGTTTGTAAATTTAGTATATAAGACCTAAAATTTGAAAAATAAAATCAGCTTTTGTGCAAGGGACAACTCGTGTGTTCTATTCTGCAGCAAGCTCACTGAGGCTCTAACTTAGCCATCCACATTTAAGGCGAGGTCCGCCAACAATAGACCACTCACACTTACACACACACACCCTAAGACTTTTTCCACCACATGGCGATCCTGCCGATTTCGATCCTACGGAATCAGAACTAAACGAAATTAACCAATCCATATGTAGCACACAGTCCTGTTGCGCTTGCTTAAAACAGCACAGGAAGTAATTTGATGCAAATTACATAGGAATCCCCTGCCGACTGAACTTCCAACATGACTTCAACTACCAGATGTCCGACCACGAGGAGTTCGACTCCATTTTCAACAAACTCGTCACCATAACCCAACACGAACTGCACCTGTACGATCCTGCAGACCACGAACTGACGACCTCGCAATGATGACAACGCAAGCACCGATGACAATGGCACCGATCACCTTCTTATTGACAGACAGCAAAGCGCTACACAAACAGCTAACTACCAAAGTTGCGCACCTGATGAAACCCCATCGCAACCGACCAGACGCAACGGCTTTAGATATAATTCGTCACCACAGGAAATCAACTAAGCTGCCGCCAGATCCAACAAAATTGCACCGAAATCATCAAAAACAGTTTCCAATATGTTTACAATTATTTTCATAATTTTACAATACAAAAATAAAAACAAAAAAAAAAAATTAATATGTACACAACAATATATAATAACAACATTATAAAACACTTATAACATCAAACCCAACAAACACACCCGAAAACATTTGCAACATATTATTACATTACATTATACATTAAGAAAAAAAAAAAAAATAAAACTACCACTAAGTCAGCTCAGAAGCATTTCCCTATGTTGACAACATATGAGCATCCGAATACTACATGTTCATTAAAACACCACAACGAAAATCTGATTAAAGTCTTCGACCGACTACAACAATACAACTTAAAACTAAATGCAAGCAAATGCCAATTTTTAAAACCAGAAGTAATTTACTTAGGCCACTTAATCACAGACAAAGGCATCAGAACAGATCCAACAAAATGCGAAGCAGTACTAAAATATCCAACACCAACGAATGCTGATGAAGTACGTCGATTTGTAGCATTTTGCAACTACTACAGACGCTTCATACCAGAATTCGCATCAATAGTAAAATGCCTTAACTCTCTCCTTAAGAAAGGGACGCCTTTCATTTGGTCAGACGAGTGCAAGACAGCTTTTGAAACACTAAAACAGAAGTTAACAAACACACCAATATTACAATATCCAGATTTCAACAAAACCTTCATATTAACAACAGACGCTTCAGACTTCGCCCTAGGAGCAGTATTATCACAAGGAGAAATTGGACATGACCTTCCCATTTCATACGCAAGCAAATCATTACAGAAACACGATATCAATAAACCAATAATAGAAAAGGAACTTTTAGCAATACATTGGGGAATAAATTACTTCAGACCATATCTATACGGCAGAAAATTCATCGTAGTCACTGACCACAGACCACTGGTATCACTGTTTTCACACAAAAACCCATCATCAAAAATGACAAGAATCAGATTAGATTTATCGGATTATGACTTCGAAATCATATATAAACAAGGAAAAATCAACACAAACGCGGATGCTTTATCTCGCATAAAAATCGACAGCGACACACTAAAGGCAATGATTCCAACACAGGAAAATGACACAAATAACGGCAAGCAAATGGAAATACTGGCAATTACAAGGAGCAAGGCAGCAACATTAGGAGCAAAAGTAAATAGCATGCAAAATGAAGAAAAAGAAAATATTTATGGTACCAAAACACGCGACATTAGGAAGGACAAATCTCAAGAGCCTGATCAACTCTACATATGGGAATGTACCTCTATGAACGACGTGAAGAACATCAGAAGATTAAATTTTGAAATAAAAGAAAAGCATCGGCCGATGATACATATTGACAATTATGAAGTGCACGTGACTTGTAGCGATGACCCTTTGAATCTAGATTCAATGTTGGAGAAACTACATAGTTCACTAAAGAAACTGCAGATAAAGGAGCTAGCCCTTTGCAGAGAAAATTTTATGTTTGAAAATATAACAATGAATGCATTCAAGGAAAGATACAACGAAATAAATAAAAACAAATGCTCGCCTACAAAAATACTTATATACAACGCTCCACGAAATGTTCAAAGCAAATTACAACAGTACAAACTAATTGACGAATATCACAACGCCAGCACAGCCGGACATTTAGGAATTCGAAAAACGATTCTAAAATTAAAACAACGATATATATGGAAAAATATGAGACAAATGGTAAAAGAATTCGTCAACAATTGCCTGACCTGCTGCAAGAATAAAACAATTAGGCACACTAAAGAAGAACTGGTCAAAACAGACACGCCAGCAACAAGCTTTGAAACCATTACCATTGACACAGTCGGACCATTGAGAATATCAAATGGCTTCCGCTACATACTCACAATGCAATGTGATTTAACAAAATTTATTATTGCACACCCGATGGAAACCAAGGACGCACGAACGACAGCAAAAACTCTTGTAGAACAGTTCATTCTCAAGTACGGTTGTTTTAAAACGTTGAAATCCGACCGAGGCACCGAGTTCACAAATGAGCTAATGCACAACATATGCCAATTACTTGACGTGCGACAAATTTTTCGACACCCTACCATCATCAAACAATCGGAGCACTCGAACGTAACCACAGAACACTGCATGAATACTTACTAGCATTTACAACCGAACACGAATGGGACAAATGGGTACCATATTTCACTTTCGCGTATAATACGACACCACATGTCGAAACGCAGTACTCCCCATACGAGTTAGTCTTCGGAAAATTACCGTCACTACCAAGTGACAAAATATATGACAACAAACAAATTTATGACTTTGACAATTACGCCAACGAACTAAAAGTTAGGCTGCAAACATCCATAGATAAGGCTAGGAATATGATAGAAATAGCTAAACATAAGAGACAAATTAATTATGATAAGAACACAAATAAAACACAATTCGAAATAGGAGATTTAGTTTTTATACGATTAGAGACAAATAAAAAATTACAAAGTCCTTACCACGGACCGTACAAGATTATAGCTAGAAATGGAGTAAACTCCACACTAGACATAAACGGTAAATATAAGGTATTACATAATAATAATCTTAAGAAATTTCTAGGAGATAATGACTTAGCAAATAACATCTAAAAATTGTAAAAAATAAAGATTAAAATACATATTACACTAAGACAACAAAACAAATATCTACGCTATCTACAATTACTATAGGCTCAATAATGTTAGCTAAGCATTTCCAAATCCACCTCCGAAAACCCGACCGATATCTTAAAAAATTATTCCAAGTAATAATTTTTCGCTTAAGGGCAATGGTGTAGTGGTACCACGTAGCCACTTATGCCAACATTAATAACTCATGCTACACTCGAGCGCATATGTGCCAAAGTGTCAAATAGCACCGCGCACGACACAAGCGACACTCAAGTGGCTAAGCCAGCGGCGTGCCATCCGACACCACTGACCGCAGTGCAGTGTCCCACATATGGAACATGCACTGATCGGCACTCTGTGTGATGTCACTTGAGGAAAAGTGCTGCATTGACCGAAAGGGTCCCGTGACGCTGATTGGTCACACTTCCGCGACATTGGAAATTCGGGCGGAGCATTGGAAATGCTCAGTAGTATAACAGTTTGTAAATTTAGTATATAAGACCTAAAATTTGAAAAATAAAATCAGCTTTTGTGCAAGGGACAACTCGTGTGTTCTATTCTGCAGCAAGCTCACTGAGGCTCTAACTTAGCCATCCACATTTGAGGCGAGGTCCGCCAACAATAGACCACTCACACTTACACACACACACCCTAAGACTTTTTCCACCACACTTGCCAACGATCCAATCCAACCTGATACACAGCCTCCGCGCGTCCCTTCTGGATAGCTATTTGGCATCCGCTGAATAATGAACTAATGTGTGCAGTGTGTCCAATCCCCAGGACTTCTGTTTTTGTTTTTTTCAGTAGGGGAAAGCATCAAAAGCCTTACGTGTGCGAGACTTCAACACGCTAAAACCCCTGTGCACAGTCCGTGAAACCCTCCTCATGGCACCACCGTAAAGTATTACTTCACGAGGAGAGCGGATAAGAGAGCTGTATCCCATCTCGAATAGAAAATGTATGGTCACCGGGCGGATGGAAAGTCAGTTTATGTGTTTGTCCGCGAACTGTCCCGTACGTCAATCCTTTGAAGGAGTAAGATGCGTGCGATAAATCTGCACACGCGCTCCCACGACTCAGCAGATGCCAGCATGAAGGCCTTAACTGTGCCTGGTGTCACCGCGTGCCCGATGTCCTCTTCAAGGTCGCACTTATTGCAGTCTGGCTTCTCGACGTGCTTAAATTTCTACAAATATGCACGGAAGCAACCATGGCCAGTGAGAAACTGCGTCAAATAAAAGTTAAGTTCTCCGTGCGACCGCCGGAGCCAAGGTGCCAGTATCGGAATGAGTGTCCGCGTCCAGGATCCTTTCGAAGACGTACTCCATTTTCGCTGCCAGGCAACCTCCATGCCCTCACCTACCAGGTGCGTACCGTGCTTGGCCTAGTAAGCGTTTGCCTGACGTGTGATGACAAGCTCGATAGGCGGTCTGCCTGCAATAACGTCAGCTGCGTCGCCGGAAACTGTTCTGAAGGCCCGGCATGCTCGCAGGAAGTTGAGCCGGTAAGCAGACCTGATGCTTCTACTATAGTTTTTCACCATAGCCGCCTTATGCCACACTGGGCAGGCGTAAGTTATTACCGCAGTGTTAACTGTAGCCAATAGAGTTCTGGCTCGTGTCGACGGTCCACCCATGTTTGGCATCAACCGTGCTAGCCTGGTGGTCACATTGAGTGCTTTGTCTCCGACGTTGGATATGTGTGCTTTGAAGTTTAATCGGCAGTCGAGTAGGACGCCAAGGTACCTTATCGCAGGGCGCGATTGAATGCGATGGCCACCAACGCTGATCGTCAGACTCTCGAGCACTTTCCTGCTGCTCAGCAGAATAGCTTCTGTTTTCTCTCCCGGTAGTTTCAGGCCCGCTGCAGTAAGCCATGTGGTTAACCGCTCTATCGCCTCATTTGCCTTCGCTTCTACTTCATGTAGGTGCTTAGCCACCACGGTCAGCGCTACGTCATCAGCATATCCGATTACAGTAACACCGTCCGGTACTACTGTACGTAGCAGTCCATCGTACGCCACATTCCAGAAGAAGAGGCCCTAGTACGGATCCCTGGGGGACACCACAAATGACGGTATGCGTCCGTAACTACCGTAGCTATGGCATCAGTGGTGCTTTTACCCTTGCGAAAGCCGAACTGACGTGATGAGAGACCATTCGAGCTCTCCGTATACTGCTCTAGCCTTGTGCAAACAAGCCTTTCAAGGAGTTTGCCTAAGGTGTCCAGCATACACAGGCGCCTGTATGCCGATGCTTCCCCTGGCGGTTTTCCTGCTTTAGGTACGAGGACAAGGCGCTGAAGTTTTCAGCAGCGTGGAAAAGTGCTGTGTTAAAGGCAGTGTGTGTATGCGTCACAAAACGGTTTCGGCTTCTCGCAAATTGCTGCTTTTAGTAGCGCGTTTGGAACGCCGTCAGGGCCCGGCGCCTTGTTGGCTTTAAGACGAGCTGCCGCTGCTAAAACCTCGTTTTCGGTGGAAGTCTCGATGTTTTCAGGTCCGCTGCCGCTGCACGGTCGCCGCCGTAAAGCCTGGGCCGGAAAGAGCGCGTTTACTATCCGGTTCAACATCAATGGGCATGTTTTGCCTACCCAGTTTTTTCACCACAATCTTATAGGCCCCACGGATTTCCATCAATTTCATCAACCAGGTCGCTGAAGGCTTTCCGCTTGCTAGCCTTGATTGCTTTGCGAAGAGCGGCTTTCGTAGTTTTGGTCTCCGCAGTGTAAGGGCAGGGTCTATCTCTTCTGATAGCACGCTGCTGTCGTCGTCTGAAGCGGTTGCAGTCTGCACGGAGGGTCGCGATCTGATTATTCCACCAATAGACTGGTTTCTTGTGAGAACCACTTTTCCTCGGCATCGTTGCGTCACACAGATCCTTGATCTGCTGCATGAAGTGTGTAACGCTTTTGTCTACGTTAGGGCGCGGGGTGAACCTTAGATCGGTGAGCAGTAGTTTGAGTGTGGCACTGTCTAGTTTAGCCGTAACCCAGCCGGGCTTTGATTGCTGTGATGTGCTCTACTCGACTTAACACTCAGCTCGAAGGTGATGGCGTTGTGGTCGCTGTTGGTGAACTTGGGGTCGCGAGCAATGCAGTCACTTGCGAAGCTCAAGTCGATGATGGACAATGCGCTGCCTTTGGTGAAGGTTGGTGAATCTCCCACGTTAAGGAGCGCTACATTTAACTCCGAGAGCGCTACGACTACCGCCAGACCTCGTTTATTAGATCGCACGCTGCCCCAGGATGTAGACCATGCGTTGAAATCCCCTGCTATTACTAGCGGTGACTTGTCGCTCGCGTCATCTATGAGCGCATCAAGTGCTTGTTCAAACTCTTCGTGTCCTAGGCTGGGGGGAAGTAGCAGCTGTATAAGTGTATACCACATATGACTGCCCTGGCATAATAGTTGCGCGTTGATGGCAGTGATTCAAAAGCATTTCCACCACATGTCCAGATTGCTGCTTTTTTGGTTGCATCAGCAACCCAGTCTGCGTTGTTAGCAGGGATGCGATATGGTTCACTAAGTAGCGCGATATCGATGCCTAATTCGACTACTGTACGCTGCAGTAAGTCCTGCGCAGCCACACAGTGGTTCAGATTGAGTTGCAGAATCTTCATGGCAGTGGCTTGGCGTTTTGAGCTGCGGGGCAGCCAAAGCTACCAATGCGATGGTTGTGGGTCGCACCTGCGGCCTTACACAGCACACAACTCGGGGGGTTATTGCAGGCCTTTGCAAAATGCCCTTGTAACCCGCATTTGAGGCAGCAATCCGACCGGTCAACCCCTTTACATGATTTGGCGGCGTGTCCGAAAACATGACACCTATAGCACCGCGTAAGCGACACCTTCTGGCGGATTCTTGTAATGGCAAGACCAATCCTAACCTTGCCGGCTTGAAGTAGAGTGTTTGCCGCCGCAGATGACACCGCTATTGTGGCGGTCAGTGTACCACCGTGTACAGATCGCATGCTTTTAATAGCGTCAGGAGCAACTGTTGCCATTGTGGGGAAGGCTTTGCTAATGCCATCCGCAACCTCTTCTTTGGTTGAAAACTCTGCGATGTCTCGTACCTCGATCAGCACCTCGTGCGTTTTGGACCTGACGTTGGCTTGCTCGCCAATGGCCTTCTCCATCCGCTCCCGAAGCTGACCTGTCTCTTCGCTCTTGCTGCCGGTCAGTTGGAACATTTCGCCTTTGGCGGTCCTGCGGATTTTCACAATATTATCCACCACGACCTTGAGGCTTGAATCAGTTTTTACCATTTTAAGAATGTCACTGTATGATACCCCTTCTTTAGCCGCGAGGATTATGGCGTCGGGCCTGGTGCGCATTGATGGGCGTATGGATGTTGTTGGCTTCCGTGAAGACTTCGGTTGTGACGGGTTAGCCGGCATGGTCGCCTCTCCCTGTCTACGCTTCTTTTTCGCATTTATCACTGTTGTAAAAGGTACATCATCCACCGTGTCGCCCAGACTAGCGGAGCGCACTCTTTTATTTATTTGCACATTTGTTCTACTCCTTCCATTGAACTGCTTTTTCGGGGCAGTATCGGATGCCGAACATGCAGAAGAGCAGGCAGCATCGGCTTTCATCAGTTCATCAACCATACTGGTAAACTGGTCCTGGATGGCGCCGTACAGTTTCCTGTGGGCTCTGGTCACACTTCTTTTGTCCAGCACCAGGAAAAGTTCGTCTCCTAACTCTTTCAAACGCTTTTCTAGTGTCATTACTTTTTCTTTGCGTGTGACGGGTTCACCTGGCCGAACCTTCGGCACCGCATTTACGAACAGCGTAGAGGAAGTATTTTTACCGTCCTGCTCGGGTGGCTGCGTTATACTAGATTTCCCTTGCACCACGGTCGCTCAAGGTGAGCGCGTTTCGCACGAGATTTTGTCATCATCAACGTTTGTTTCCACCATGTTCGATTTGTGGTGGAAACTGCGAAATGTAAAACTGGTTAAAATAAAACGCGCACTCCTTGGGAAAAAGCCATCAGCTCAAAAAACCCAATTTATTTTCCGCACTACATGCACACGCACATCTTGCACCAATATAATACTCTTGCCCCAGAATGGACGTCTTGTCCGCTTCACGCTCACTGCACGACTGACTACTTCGGCCAGAGACGATCGTCCCTGTGCGAACAAGTCAATCGCACAGGAGATCGTCCCTGTACGAAACAGTGCCAGCGAAAACCAATGGTTTTCATTAAATACAATCAGCTTGCATTAACAATTAATAACAATACAATTAACAATCAACTTAATTCTAATCTTAGCACTCTAGTCACTCCGGCTCCACATTGGCAGGCTCCACCGGCAATATGCATAGCTTCTGCACGGGTCTGGTCCATCTGCTTGTCTGGGTCTCAATTTCCACGGATCGTACGAGCTTGTCATTGCTCAGAATTAACGTGCACACTCTGCCTAGCGCCCACTGCGCTGGCGGAAAGTTCTCTGCCTTAATGAGAACTAGCTGGCCCACTCTCAAATTCTCTCTCTCTCTGCGCCATTTTTTGCGCTCCTGCAAACTATTCAAATAATCAACTTGCCATCTAGCCCAAAAATGCTTTAACATAGTCTGGCGCTCTTTCCAAAGCTTAATACCCTCCGTGTTTGGTTGCTCGTCCAATGCAAAGGGAGGTGGCAGTACCAGCGCCTCTCCAATAAGAAAATGCCCCGGTGTCAAAGCTTGCACATCCGTCGGATCGTCTGATATCGGATACAACGGCCGCGAATTCAGAATCGCTTCGACTTGCACCAATAACGTCGCAAGCTGGTCCTGTGCCAGCGTTCTCTGGCCCACGACTCTCGTTAAATGATACTTCATGGACTTCACAGCTGCTTCGTAAATTCCACCTTGATGTGGGGCAGCTGGAATCATAAAGTGCCATTCTGTACCTTTCATACTCAAATGTTCTAGCACCTCTTGCTCCCTCCAATAGTCAATTGCTCTCTTGATCATCCTATCTGCACCAACAAACGTCGTCGCGTTGTCACTGTACATGCGCTCACATCTTCCACGTCTTCCGATAAATCTCTCATAGCACGCAATGAATGATTGAGTAGTTAGATCTAGCACCATATCAATATGAATAGCTCGGGCCTTCAGGCACACAAATATCGCGATCCAGCATTTGCTTTTCGCTACGTAATCATCTCGCACCCTCAAATGGACATTGAATGGCCCCGCATAGTCTAAACCAGAATGTAAAAAAGGCTTGCCCACTTGCACTCGATCGGCTGGTAAATTTGCCATCAACTGTTGCTCCAGCTTGTAGCTGTAACGCACGCACACCACACATTTGTGTAAAAATCTTCTGAGCTCATCCCTTATCTATCATTTTGCAAAGAAAGTAAATGAAGACTGACTACAGAAATGATCCTTTGAAGTATAGTTCAATAGAGAGAGAGAGAGAACAGTAAACGCGATAAATTTGTGCTCTGATAAAATCTGAATATTTACCCTATTTTGAGGAACCAAAAAATTATTACGTTGAAGGTGTCGCCTAATAAAGCCTTCCTGAGGGTCTGGACATTGAGGATTCTTGCTGTCACTCCTCCAGGGCCCTGAATTCGCTGAGTTGATTTGGAGCTGAACTTGGATGTTGTTGCTGCTGTTTGGTGGGTGCTGTTTGTTGCTGTTTGTCGGGTGCTGCTGTTGCTGTTTGCCGGGCGCTGTTGTTGCTGTTTGCCGGTGTTTTGAGTTTCGCTGCGAAGTGAGAGCCTGCTACACTTTGCGCCTTGAAGTGCGTTTCTGGACGGGATTTGCTGTTGGCTGTTATATGCCTGTCGCTGTTCGGTTTTTTAGTTGCGTTTGGAGTGAGAAAATTTCTTCACAAATATTAAACAAAAAAGAAGAGAAACACGTCGTGTGATTGCGCCAAAACGAATAAATAACAGCTGTTATAAAGAGCGTTGCCACAGTGTGAAATATAATCTAGTACAACTCTATAAAAAAAAAAAATAAACATCGAACATCGAATTGTGTTGCCGGACTACTACAAACGGCTACAAACGATAAAATGCAACGAACACCGACATCATCAAATGCTGCCAAAAGGAAAGTGTCAGAGGCTGTGTCTCCTGAACCATCTTTGCAAGATGTCATGAGGGCCATTCATGGCATTGAAGCAAATTTCAATAAAAAACTTGGAAGTTTAGCGTCAAGAGATGATATTAACAAACTTAAGGAGTCTATTGGTGCGCAGATTGAAAAGCTACGAGGAGAAAACGAAAGGCTGAGAGATGAACTATCGCAATTGAAAGCGGAAAGGGAAATAGACCGGAAGGAAATAGAGCGGCTCGTGAGTCAAAACAAACGAAATAAATTAGTAATTAAAGGTTTGCCAAAAGGATCATCACCGGCAAAGGCCGTTAAAACACTGTGTAAAGAGCAGCTTAATTTACAAAATATAGTAGTCAAAGAAGCTTTTAAAATAGCCGAAAGAGACGATAATATTAATATAATAGCGGAGTTTGAGTCAGTAAACATGGTAGGAGAAATTTTAAAAAATGCGAAAAGGCTTAAAGGCACTAAGATTTTGATTGAGAAAGACTTGAGTGCAGACAAGCTAAACAACAAAAAAGCTTTATTACAATTAAAACGGGATATCTATGTTTTTAACCAATCGCATAAGATAATTGTTAGGAACGACAGAATCTGTATAGAAAAGAAGTGGATGGCTTTTAATGAAAATAAAGTTTTGGTTTATAATGGGCAGACTGCTGAAAAAATTTTACCTGAAATTTTTAATAGAGATTTTCTAAAACTGAATTTAAACTATAGATATTTGTTAGAAAAGAGTCAATCAAAAAACTAAATAATAAACAGGCTCAATTGAATGAACTGAATGTGAAAAGTAACAGTGACACACAGGAAGAAAAAACAACCATTGATCATCACAATTTAAAAATTCTAGCTTACAATGTTCACGGGTTAAGTACTAAAACTTTGTTTAACGAATTTTTCGATTTCATTCAATCGTTCGATGTATTTGTACTGTTAGAAACTCATGTAGAAGCGGAAAATTTTGAAAGATATCAAAAATATTTCAAAGGATTCGATCTGAGTTGGGCACCTGCAGTTCGTCAAAGAAAGTATGGGCGAGCCAGTGGAGGAAAACTTTATGGTATTAAGAAAAATTTAGCAAATTTTGAAATTGAACACTCGTTCAAGAATATAGATGGTGTAAAAATAATAGAAATTTCTGCAGCTGGAAACAAAGTAAACATTGTACCACTGTATTTAAGAGGATCTAGTTGGCTTCACGATTTTAATCTAGTAAAACAATGCTTTGAACAAAATGATCTGTTGAATCCAGTTGTTATAGGAGATTTAAATATACGCATAGGAGAACTTCAAATAGAAATTGATGAATTATTGCAGGGAGATATTGTAGGAGGTAGGGAAAAAAGACATTCTACAGATAAAGTTATAAATGGAAATGGGAGACAGTTTATTGATTTTTGTGAGGACAATGGGTTTATGGTAATGAACGGAATGTCAAATAGTGATGATACTGGGAAATTCACGTTTGTAAGTAGTGTGGGAAATTCAGTAAATGATATTTGTGCGTTGTCAAGAGATATTGTAAGATATGCCCTAGATTTTGTTGTGGATGAAAAGGTTTGGTCTGACCACATGCCAATCATACTAACGTTACAGCTAGTGTTAGATGGCCCAGTTAGAGGTAAAGAAGATTTACTACCCAAATTACGTTGGGATAGCTCGCAAATTGAGTTATATAACAGGCGACTCTTAACAGAGTTACAAAAAAGGAAAAACGGAAAGGACATCTGTGTTTTAAAAGACTTTACCGATATTGTCAAATCTGCAGCCGTAAGCAAACAAATTGGAAAAACATTAGTGAAAAAATCTGAATGGTTTGACTGGAAATGCCTAGCAGCAAGAAAGGTTTCCTTAGGTTTGCTTAGAAAATACAACAGAACGCAGAGGATAGAAGACAGAGAACAATATTCCGTAGCTCAAAGCAAATACAAGAAACAGTGTGAATTTAGCAAAAGATCATATTACGAAAATTTAGAACGAGAATTAAACGAAATAAACAATAGCAAAGATTGGTGGAAATTTGCCAAAAAGATTCGAGGAGCAAGTGAAGCCATAAGTGCGGATATTCCACCGGAAGAGTTTAGACAGTACTTTGAGGAATTGTTAAATCATGCAACCCACGTCAATCAAATTCATTATGTCAGCCTATTTGTACAAGACGACTCCTTGGACAAACCAATCTCAGCAACAGAAATTTCAAAAATGCTGAATAAGACAAAGAATGGGAAAGCTCCAGGCTTAGACAGGGTGGATTACGAATTTTTCAAAAATGCTAATAGTCAATTCCTCGATGAGCTTGCTAAGGCATACACTATGTTATATAATAGTGGAGAAGCTGACAAGGCATTTGAAACAAGCATAATATTCCCACTTTTCAAAAAAGGCGATAAGTCCCTGGTATAGAATTACAGAGGTATTTCTTTTATGAATTGCATTGCCAAAATCATGATGGGTATATTAACGGAGAGACTTACAAGTTGGTTGGAAAGCAAAAAGCTAATTACTGAATTTCAGGCTGGGTTCAGAAAGCAACACTCCACAGTAGATAATATATATAATTTAATATCAATAGTTCAAATTAAGTCTGCAGAAAAAAAGAAAGTATACGCGTTTTTTGTAGACTTTAAAGCAGCCTTTGATAAGGTCCCTAGAAATCTTTTAATCTATAAACTGCATAACTTGGGGATTTCAACTAAGATGGTAAAGTTCATTGAAATTATGTACAAACATACAGACTCAGTAATATGGACTGGTAGTGCAATTTCAACTAAATTTGATATTACAACAGGTGTAAGGCAAGGATGTTTGATGTCGCCACTATTATTTTCTATTTACCTGAATGATTTACATGATAGTTTGGGAGGGGGAATTTGGATAGAAGACTTAAATGTGCGATTACTACTCTATGCTGATGATATAGTTTTGCTCTCTGATAGTGTCGAAGATCTGCAAGAAATGATTTATGAATTAGAACACTATTGTAATTTGTGGAACATGGATGTGAACCTGGCAAAATCAGCCATTATGGTTTTTCGACAAGGAGGTAGGCTAGCAGCTAAAGAAAAATGGAAGTTTAAAGGCCAAAATATTCCGATAACGGCGGAGTACAATTACCTCGGTGTAAAACTGACTCCAAAGTTAAGTTTTAAAAAACATGTAGAGAATAGAAACTGTATAGCAACAAATAGCATAAACGCAACTTGGCGCTCATTTTTAGTCAAAAAAAATATCAAACTGTCGGCTAAATGGAAATTGTTTCTAGCAGTAATCAGGGCTACACAGAGTTATGCTGCGGAGGTCTGGGGCTATGAAATGTTTGAGGAGGTGGACAAAATTCAGTTTTATTTTTTGAAGAAAATTTTGCATTTACCAACAAACGCGCCCTCTTATTGCATTTTATTAGAAACAGACATTCCGAACTGTCATCTTTATACTTTGCGGCTTCATCTTAGATATATTTCGAAAACTTTATTTGAGTATGATGACAGCAGATTGCCGCATAGGCTCTCAAAATTTATATTAGAAAGAAAAGTATTCTGGGTCAAAGCAATTGAAATTTTAAAAGACAAATTGAATATTAGTTGGGATTATAACGTGTTAAGCAGGATAAATTGGAATAAAAATATAGAGTCACTATTATCTGTTCTGAGATTGACAAATAGGCAGAAATTGTGGGACAGGGCTATCAAAAGCTCGCGCATATACAAGGAATTAGACCATAACATTGGTAAAAGTTATTTAAATGACAGTCTCGGGAAATATAAGATAATGTGGATTTTAAAGGCTAGATGTGATTTGATATACCTTGGCGGTCACAGAAATTTAAACTGCACTATTTGTAACTTGAACGAGTTAGAAACTATAACTCAGTTTTTGGGTAGGTGTCCAATTTTTAAAAGAATTAGATGTAGATATTTGGGAAGTTTGTTCTTAAATGATGATGAAATTGTGAATGTGTTAAATGGAATAGGTTTAAATGGTTGGAATTGTCTTGTTTTGTATGTCACTGATGCTTTGAAATACAGGAGTCTGATTGCAAATGAATATTGTTAACTCTCTAGATATGTAGGAACAATTGTATATTATTGTAAAGTTAATTATTTTTCCGACAGACGACTTTTTAAAGTCATTGTCGTATATTCTTTATTATTGTTATTTAAAAAATTTAATAAAGAATCAATCTATCTATCTATCTATCTATCTATCTATCTATCTATCATCCCTTATCCGAGGAATCCAATATTTCTGCCGAATATACTGGGTCATAACTTGCACTGCTCCATGTTTGGTTTGTCTATGCGCATAGTCAATTATCAAATATGCTAACCTTGAACCCTTCGCAATGATAACCTGATGCCTCATTTCATATTCTTTTTCTGCATTTATCAACCTGCCCCCGACTCTTATCAATCCATTTTTGTACAAGTTTGGACGTAATGGCTCTAGCTTACTTCGTTCTGGCAACCGATTTTCTTTCCGTATCATCGCTAGCTCTTTATAAAAATCTTGCTCCTGTGATTCTTTTACCAAATATTCCATCGCACGTGATCTTTCTTCAGTACTTGGAAGTGGTATTCTTGCATTCTTGCTCCTTGGCCTACGACCTACTCGCGATCTTCTAGCTCTCTCTTTTCTCGCATATCTCACCCTTAAGGCATCTATAAAACGCTTGCAATATACCAAAATATTTAATATTTTCTCCAACTTGCCCTCATACTGTGTGAGTGGGACGACCACACCCCATTTTTGGCACAAAAATACTCAATGGCCCCTCGCACACTTTTACTACATTTACTTTGATTTCTTGCTCCGCCTCTATCGAATATTGCTCCTTCACTGGCTCAAACTTGTCAGATGGCCACTGCTCCTTTGCTTGCTCAAACTTATCAGCTGGCCATTGCTCCTTTGGTTTAGATAACCAGGCTGGACCTTGCAGCCACAATTTGTTGTCCACCAATTCACTTGCTTCCAAACCCCTACTCGCCAAATCTGCTGGGTTATCTGCTGTGCTCACATGTTTCCATCTACTTGCCCCAACGCTCTGTTGTATCGCTGCAACACGATTACCAACAAAGGTCTTCAACTCTCTTGGCTGCTTGCCTAGCCAATACAATACCACAAACGAATCTGTCCACAATGTACAGCTAACATCGCTCCATTCCATTGACTGTCTAGCACTCTTTCCCAATCTAGCTAACAACTCGCACGCTGACAATTCTAGTCTCGGTATCGTCAACTTGTTAACTGGCGCCACTTTCGTCTTGGATACTAGCAAATTACATGTTATTGCCCCATTTTCACGTTCTATCCTCACATAGATAACAGCACCATACGCCTTCTCAGAGGCGTCAGCAAATCCATGCACTTCTAACCTTGCATTTTTTCTTGCACCAATCCATCTTGGGATCATAAAGTTTTCTAGCTCCTTAATCTGGCCCCAATAATCTCTAAATTTGTCTTCTAGTTCCTTTGGCAATTTTTCGTCCCATGCCACTTTCAAGCGCCATAAGTCCTGTATAATAATCTTGCCCACGACCGTTACTGGAGAAATATATCCATTTGGGTCAAACAGCTGCAGCACTCGACTTGCAATCAGACGCTTTGTAACTGGCTCCCTTATAACTGGTGTTTTTACAATGAATGTGTACTTGTCTTGCGCCACTAGCCATACTAGCCCAAGCACCTTAGCTGCTTCATCGAACTGCATCATCTCTTCCTATTCATTTGAATGCATTTCCTCCCTGAACGACCTACTGTTCGACTTCCATTTACGAAGCTCAAACCCTGCCCCAATCAAAATCCGCGCCATTTGTTTTGCCAACGTAATGACATCTTGCTCGCTGCTAGCACCAGATACGCAGTCATCCATGTACATGTCATCTATGATTGCATTCGCAGCTTCAGGATATTTCTCCTCTGCATCTCTTGCACACTGTATAACGGCTCGCACCGAATTATGTGCTGATGAGGTCATGCCATAGGTGACCACAGTCAGCCAATATTCTCGCAATGGGGTTTGCCTATTCTCGCGCCAAAATATTTTTTGCAAATCCCACTGATGTCTAGCAATCCGCACCTGCCGGAACATCATTTTGATATCCGAAGAGAAAGCGACTTTATGCCTTCTAAAACGCATAATTATGTCATGCAAATCCCTTTGCAACTTTTCGCCTAGCAACTGCACCTCATTTAACGATATGCCTTTAGTAGTACGACAACTAGCGTCGAATACCACGCGAAACTTTTTGGTAACACAATGATGTGGTATATAATAAACTAATGCACCTGGTCTAGCATGCTCACTAACTAGCTCCATGTGCCCAAGCCCCTCATATTTTCTCATAAATTCAATATAGGACATTCTGAGTTCTGGCTCCCTTTCCAATCGCTTCTCCAAATATAAGAAGCGACGCAACGCAATCTCTCTTGAGCTCCCAATGTCATTAACTGTTTTCAATGGTATGGTAACAACAAATCTGCCGTCGCTGGCTCTGCGATATGTATTAATAAAATTGTTTTCCACTAGCTCCTCCTCTGGCGTTCTCATTACATGCTCTTTGATTTGATGAAGCTCCCAAAACTTCTTAAACAACTTGTCAAGCTCCTCATTATTCTCGCACTCAATCATAGACACTAGCTCACCTGTTTGCTCGTTGACTTTCTGCGCATGCTCTCCAAAAACGACCATACCTAGCACCGTTTCCATTAACGTCATGTTATTCAATTTATTCGGCATAATACTGATGACAATCCTTGCCACGAAACTTGCATCTAGTAAGACATGCACACTTTTCGGTTGCCAGTAATCCGGGTCTGCAAGCGGATCTGGTAAACCATCTTGTGCCATCATCCGTATACTACCGGATGGTAATACTGGCCCCCACTGGCTCTCTTTTCGCAGAACCCACAGCTCTGCCTCTAGCTCACATGCCGCTGCAAACCATGGCTTTATTTTTATGTTCGCCTTCTTGCCCACTTGCATTGGCACACCGTCAATGCCCACCATCTTCTGCGCCATAGGTTGCGTGGATACCCGATATTTTCGCTGTAATGCGAACGTCATCAAATTGACCTGTGCTCCCGTATCCAGCAATGCACGCACCGGCCCATACCTGCACCCATCATCTACAATTCCGACCATGGCCGTCGGTAACAACGTCATAGTCGGATTTGCATTAATATTAGCACCAGCTGAATACTGTTCAAACCATTTATCTTTTATTTCTTGCTCAAGCTTCGATCGTTTTTCGTCTGGTTCGCTTAAGTTTACTGGCACACCTTGCCCTCGCTCCCCGCCTCTCACTCTGGCCCCTTTCTGACGTCGGTCTACTTTGCGTTTCTGCTTTGGTAGATCGCGCTGTTGTGCTTTGGCCTACCTGGGCACTTCCAGCAATCGCCCTGATAACAATTGTCCGCTCCATGACCCTTCTTGAAACAATTCGGACACAAATTGCGCCTGGAAATATAGTTTTTGCGCGCCTTTAATGACAGAGCCATAAACTCCGGACAATGATACAACATGTGATTCCCGGCACACACCTCACAAGTCATTGTCCGCGGATCTGGCACTCGCGATATCGAAGCCCGCCCTTGCATCATTCTAGCGCCAGCAACAGCACCTGTAGCTTTTGGCTGTCTAGCTCTCTCTGGCACCACAACCACAGACTCCATGCGCCTGCGATTATCCGCTGTATTGGCCAGCGCGATCGCCTGCCTGTCAATAAAAAACAGCATTTGATCCACTGTCGGGGTGTCACTCTCCCGGGCTAGCTCCCATTGCCTGGCTGTCTCGCTATCTAGCCGCTCGTGTAGCATGTGCACCATGAAGAAGTCACAGTGCTCCACTGGCAAACCCTGCGCCTGCAGCTGCCGTCGCACCTCATGAGTTACCTTTGACATGCGCCGCAAATCGTTGGCCTTCGGCTGACCCCTCAGCTCTGGGAGCCTTATAAAATTTCGCAAATGCTCGCGCCCGATCAGGTAGCTCTGGTCGTGCATTTGGTTCAGACGCTCCCATGCCTGCGTGTAGTTCTCCGCAGAAAATTGCCATTGCCCAAACGTGAGCTTAGCATGTCCCACCAACGAGCTCGCTAAATACAAGAATTTGTACGCCGGGTCCACGCCCGCATTTTCATGCACCGCAGCCTTGAACCGGTCGCAAAACCCTGGCCATTTGGTTGGTGCTCCATCGAACTCGCCCCACGCAAACAAACTAGACTAATTAAAACCCCTCCAACTAATCTAGTTCTAATTCATACAAAATTAAATTTCAATGCTACAAATTGTAAAAAAGAAAAAACACGTAATAAACCATACCCTCCTAACTTAAGTATAATTCCTGCCAAAATTATAGACCCTGATACTGGGGCTTCAACATGAGCCTTAGGAAGTCATAAATGAACTAAAAACATAGGCATCTTAACCTGCACCTGCACGGCATCTGCACCTGCACCCTGATCTCTGGCTCATTTTGTACTTGCACCTGTCTTGGCTCCAATTGATTGATTTTGGCGTTGAACAAAGCGTGCGCCTCAAAATACTCTTCCTCAACCCGCACCAGCGTGGCTTGCTCCAGCTGCCCCCTCTGCTCCCTGGGCGTCGCGCCGATTACCTTCTCGTAGGCGTCATTATATTTCGCCCAAACTACTTCTAGGTTGGTACGGCGTACCTTCGCTTGCTCCAGCGTGACGTCCTCAAACTCTGGCCCCTTTACGAAGCACAGTGTGCGCCTGATTGTCGCCGCCAACGTCTCCAAATTATTGCATGCTGCCATTTCACTGCAATAGAAACCAAGCACCAAGGATTAGCGCAAAGTCCAAATCATTAACTGTTCTTGCCCCTGCATCGTCATTTCTTGCGCGCAACGCACACTGTGTAATAACAACAGGCTTCAACCTGTCGCTAAGCACTTGCAAACGGTTTTGTTCCAAATTCATTCTTGGAATTCCTGGCACTCTGAATGGCACACTGCTTCCAAACGTTTTGTTTCGAATTTATTCTTGGAATTCTGACTAGCACACTGCGTGCAAGCGTTCTTGCTCTCTTTTTTCTAGCTCTCTTTTCATTTTCTTATTCTTGCTATTCTGGCTCTCTTTTCATTTTCTCATTCTTGCTATTCTGGCTCTCTTTTCATTTTCTTATTCTTGCTGCTCTAGCTCTCTTTTCGTTTTCTTATTCTTGCAGCTCTAGCTCAGATATGCATATCAATCTAGCACCCTTCGATTCCAAGAATAACGGCAACATCACAGCACCAGCTGAGCAAGAACGGGACCGCAATTACGCGCGTCCCTTACGCACACACTCGCACCACCAGCTCAGCAATACCGGGACCGCAGTTACGCGCGTCCCTTGCGCACATACTCGCACCACTAGCTCAGCCATAACGGGACCGCAGTTACGCGCGTCCCTTGCGCACATACTTGCACCACCGAAACCATATGCCCTGCAGGCACATGTTTCCAAAATTTTTTCCTTGCACCACAACAACCACTATGTGGCCACTTGCGCTGACCAAACGCATGCACCAAACAAACATTAACTAGCACACGATAAACAAACTCTCCATGCACAACAACAACAATGAGCTTTCACTCGCACCAAAACGCATGCGCCACGCAAGCACCTGACTGGCACACAAACGAAATTTTCGTGTACAACAACAACAATAAGTCTGCTCGCACCAAACGTGTGCGCCACGCAAGCACCTGACTGTACACAACGAAATTTTCATGCAACAACAACAATAAGTCTGCTCGCACCAAACGCGTGCGCCAAGAAGGCACACAAACGAAATTCCCTTGCACCGCAACAGCAATAAACTCGGTCGCACCAACGCGTGCGCTAAGAAGGCACACAAACGAAATTTGCGTGTACAACAACAACAATAAACTCGCTCGCACCAAACGCGTGCGCCAAGAAGGCACACAAACGAAATTTGCGAGCACAACAACAACAATAAACTCGGTCGCACCAACGCGTGCGCCAAGCAAGCACACAACTGGCACACAAACGAAATTTCCGAGCACAACAACAACAATAAACTCGGTCGCACCAACGCGTGCGCCAAGCAAGCACACAACTGGCACACAAACTATTTTTCATGCACCATAATAATAACACATTTGCTCTCTAAATCAGATTACCCGCACCAAGCTCCTTGTGGACTGTAGCTCACCGATTGCTGCTGCTTCTTCTTCCTTTTTTTTCAAATCCAGCTTTTCGTCACAATTGCACACTTCCGAAGAACGATGTTTTCGTTTCTGCGTTCACTGATCGAATGAAAAAGAAACGAATTGCACAGCAATCGGCGACTTGCTCCTTTTTTCCTCTTTCTCGTTCCTTGCTCCTTGTTCTCGCGCCAAAATATTGCGCTTGTCTCGCTCTTCACGCACCACCTCAGCATCTTCTAGCACTCATTCCACGCGAGAGCCCTTCGCACAACGCTGCTCGCTGGAAATGTCCCGTTTCTTTCGCCTGCTCATCCGATATTTCGCGCACAAAGGAATCGAAAAAAATGGGCGCTTCATAGGTCGCTAATATCTGGCTCGACACGTACCACAATGTTTCCACCATCTTCGATTGGTGGTGGAAACTGCGAAATGTAAAACTGGTTAAAATAAAACGCGCACTCCTTGGGAAAAAGCCATCAGTTCAAAAAACCCAATTTATTTTCCGCACTACATGCACACGCACATCTTGCACCAATATAATACTCTTGCCCCAGAATGGTCGTCTTGTCCGCTTCACGCTCACTGCACGACTGACTACTTCGGCCAGAGACGATCGTCCCTGTGCGAACAAGTCAATCGCTTAGGAGATCGTCCCTGTACGAAACAACGTTTCTTCCGCGAGTTAGGAGATGAAGAGGTTGTTCGTCATCCGAAGGCTTCGGCATGCTTGCATTAAATTTTTTCCCGTGTGGCAGCCAGCTATATACGCAGTTGGCAACGCGCAACAAGTGCAAAGAAAAAAGCAACACTGCTCGGGCGATGACGTTGACAGGTGAAGGATGAAACAACTCGTGGAGTTAACTGTTTGTTTACGTTGTTGTGCGGTTCACGATCAGATTACGGCAGAAAATACCGGCTTTTGCAGGGGAAAAACTTAGCGAGACTCACCGGATAAAAAGTCGGCTATGGAACTCCGTGGCCGGGGCGCCAAAAACGTTGGAGCCTACCTGCGTCCTTTCGTAATGCCGCAAACACACCTGCCCAGATCGCTATAGGGCTACGCCGCGGTAGGTCTGCGGGGCCAAGTCACCGCGTGATCAGGGCACCGAGAGTCCTTACCGAGGGAGCGCCAAAGCGCAAGTAGGTGGAACGTGAAAACAGCAGCCACTGTCAACCAAACGATTGAATGTTGTGGAATCCAGGTTACGAGAGCTCCAGAAAGCTTTACACTAACAGAGCGTTGGAACTAAGGTATTTTCCTTATTTATTTATTGGAAAACTTATGATTCGCTAAGCACTGTGTTAATTCACTTGCATTCAATTCGGCTACCAATTGAAATTTGGGTTGTGCGCAGGGTTTGGTGCCCGCCACGTAAAATAAACAACCAATGAAAACTGCAAACCAAGCCTCGGATGGAACCTACAATGTTGACGACCACAGCAAACGATTTAAGGACCACGATTTGAGGATATGCACCTGGAATATCCGGACCCTCTATAGGGAAGGTACCTCTATCCAACTGGCGGAAGCCCTCATAAAATGTAAGGCTGACATCACCGACATCCAGGAAATGCGATGGACAGGACAACGTTGCTCCAAGCGAGCAGACTGCGATATCTACTACAGCCGCCATGCAGAGAAGCGCGAATTTGGCTGCGGATTTGTGGTCAGCAAGAGACTTCGCCACCACGTCTCTCGGTTCACTCCGGTGAACGAACGGCTGGCCTCGATCCGCATCAAGGCTAAATACTTTAGCATCAGCCTAAGTTGCGCGCACGCCCCGACGGAAGAGAAGGACGATGCGACCAAGGATGCCTTCTATGCGAAGCTCGAGGACGTCTACGACGGGTGCCCGGCCCATGACGTCAAAATCGTCCTCGGGGACTTCAATGCAAAGGTCGGGCGAGAAGGTATATTTGGTCCCACAGTCGGGCAGTTCAGCCTCCACACGACCACTACGAACAACGGTCTGAGGCTGATCGATTTCGCCGCGGCACGAAACATGGTAATTAGTAGCACCAGATTCCAGCACCTCGATATCCACAAGGCAACCTGGTTTTCCCCCGATCAATCCACCCGCAACCAGATTGATCACATTGTGATTGATGGAAGGCATGCTTCTAGCATTCTAGATGTGCGCACGATCCGTGGACCCAACATCGACTCGGACCACTACCTTGTTGCAGCCAAGGTACGCATGCGTCTTTGCGCAGCGAAGACCGCGCAACCTAGTTTCCGAATAAAGGTGGACATCAGTAAGCTGCGATCACAAGGGGTAACCGAAGCTTACTCCGCTCAACTCTCCAAACAGCTCGGTCGCTCCCCCTCTCCACCTGATGACATCGGCGGATTATGGGCTCACCTATCCCACTCTATGCCCGCCGCCGCAGAAAATGTCCTTGGTTTTCGACGCCCGCCACCAAAAAACCAATGGTACGATGAAGAGTGTCGCGCAGCCACTGCAGCGAAGAATGCTGCCTACAAGAAGATCCTGCAGTCGGCTGCCACGCGAGCCGTGACCGAAAAATACCGGGAGGAGAGGAAGAAAGAGAGGTGCCTTTTTAGACGCAAGAAACGGGAGCAATAAAGGCGCGAGCGTGAGGAAATCGAGGAGTGCAGGTGCAGGAATGACGCCCGAAAATTCTTCCAAAAAGTTAAGCGTCTCACGGAAGGGTTTAAGCCAGGGGCATCTTCTTGCAGAGACGAAAACGGGGATCTGGTTACGGATGCGCAGGGTGTACTGAGGTTGTGGAAGGAGCACTTCACCAAGCTGCTCGCAGGCGACGAAGGGAACAATACCGCCAGTGGTGAAGATGCCCAGATGGCACCAATCGACGATGACGGTGTGGATGTGCCACCGCCCAGCCATGACGAGGTCCGGGTCACTATCCAGCGACTCAAGAACAATAAAGCTGCAGGGCCGGATGGGCTACCAGCTGAATTGTTCAAGGCCGGCGGCGGTGAGCTGATTGGGTGCATGCATCAGCTCATCTGCAAAATATGGCTGGAGGAACGAATGCCCAATGATTGGAACCTCAGTGCCCTTTGCCCTGTGCTGAACAAAGGCGACCCAACAATATGTGCCAACTACAGGGGTATCAGCCTACTTCCCATTGCATACAAGGTCCTGACGAGCGTACTATGTGAAAGATTAAAGCCACTCGCCAAGGCGCTGATTGGACCTTATCAGTGCGGCTTTAGACCTGGTAAGTCCACCTTCGACCAGATATTCACTCTACGCCAAATCCTAGAGAAGACCCATGAGAATCAAATCGATACACACCATCTCTTCATCGATTACAAGCCAGCATTCGATAGCCCGATAAGGGATCGTCTATATGCCGCATTGTCTGAACTTGGTATCCCTGCAAAGCTCGCGAGACTTTGCAGAGCGACGTTGAGCCATACGCGCAGCTCCGTCAAGGTTGCAAGTGACCTCTCCGACCCCTTTGATACCGTCCGAGGTTTCAGACAGGGCGATCCTTTGTCCTGTGACCTCTTCAACTTCACCATGGAGAGTGTTCTGCGCAAGACCGGTGTACATCGTAATGGCACAATTTTCAACAAAAGTGTCCAGCTCCTTGCCTACGCTGATGACATTGATGCCATCGGGCGTAACAAGCGAGATGTCACCGCTGCCTTTGCGGCTATCGAAAGAGAATCTGTCAAAATGGGTCTGAGGGCAAGACGAAGTATATGCTGTCTATACGCAGGGACTCGCAGCGGTTAGGGTCTCACGTCCAGGCCGACATATGTACTTTTGAAGTTGTCAAGGAATTCGTCTACCTTGGCACCGCCATTAACAGCAGAAATGATGGCAGCCTGGAGATAAAGCGAAGGACTACTCTTGCCAATAGGTGCTACTACGGTCTCGGTAGGCAACTGAGTAGCAGAGACCTTCCTCGACCGACAAAACTTGCACTCTATAGGACGCTTATCTTGCCCGTGCTCCTCTATGGCGCTAAAGCATGGACAATGACGTGAAGCGACATAGCGGCCCTTGGAGTGGTCGAGAGGAAGGTACTTCGTAAAATCTTCGGCCCTGTTCGCATTGGCGACGACTATCGTATACGAACCAATAACGAGCTGTATAAGGACATGGACGTAGCACAGCGAATTAACATCCAGCGGCTGCGCTGGCTCGGTCATGTCTGCCGTATGAACGACGAAGCTCCGGCGAAAAAGGTGTTAGATGCGGTGGTTGGAGGCCGATGGCGAAGAGGGAGGCCGTGTCTCCGGTGGAAGGACCAAGTTGAAGAGGCCCTGTTATCTCTTGGTGTGACCAACTGGAGAAGACGCAGGCAAAGCAGAGGCGCCTGGAGAGAAGTTTTGCCGTAACGTAGAAGTTTGGCCGTAACCCGGTAACGGGTTGTTATTGCCAGTTAACTAAGTGTCATGACCTAAACTCCGTGCATTAAAGTGTACTACATTAAGGCCTTACTGTACTATTTAAAATGCCTATCAGAATTTTGTGATTTTCACCAACGCCGAAGTCAGGCTTATTAAACAGCGCTACAATCACGAACAGCCGCCGCCGCCGTGGCTAAGTTGGTTAGTGCGTTGGACCGCGAGTCGAAGGCAGCAACCTCAGGTTCAAATACTGCCTGTAATAACACCTAAAAAATAACGGGAAAACTCGTTTTCTCTTTCGGTGGCTGTCCTCTCAGCTGGAAATGGCAAACCTCTGAGAGTAAAAATTGCTTATGAAAAAGCTCCCAACCTGCCGTTCGGAACCGGCATAAAACTGTAGGTCCCTTCCCCCCGCGTACAAATTCACACGCACAACACGGGTGGTTGCGAGAAGCTAGGCCTTAGTCTCGCGTAAGCAGGCTGTCGTGCCAGTTAATTACACTGTGCGTGAAATTTGCCCTCAAAAATTAAGACATGGGGGGACCTACTGGGTGAGTTTTCTATAGGTATACTGAGTTGAGATCCACCAGCCGTTTGGTAAGATTGGCTCTAGTTTAAGAGAAATCCGACTTTGAAGTTTGGTAATGTTCGTCAAGTTTGTCGCTTAAGTAGGTCCTAAATCGTTTCGAATATCGCTTTACTGTCTTCGACAAGTTTGTAGATATTTTAACGACCAACAAATTTGCTTCAGACACCAATTCAAAAAAAATACATTCAAACTGTGTAATTGCGATATGTGAATTTTTTTGCGCAGCGCTACGTGGCGTATGAGTGTCATACGCCACGTTTTGTGTTATAATTAAATGACACTCATACGCCACGTAGCGCTGCCCAAAAAAATGCACACATCGCAATTACACAGTTTGAATGTATTTTTTTTGAATTGGTGTCCGAAGCAAATTTGTTGGTCGTTAAAATATCTACAAACTTGCCGAAGACAGTAAAGCGATATTCGAAACGATTTAGGACCTACTTAAGCGACAAACTTGACGAACATTACCAAACTTCGAAGTCGGATTTCTCATAAGCTAGAGCCAATCTTACCAAACGGCTGGTGGATCTCAACTCAGTATACCTATAGGAAACTCACCCAGTAGGTCCCCTCCATGTCTAAATTTTGGACTTGCACAGTGTTATTAATTACATTATTACAATCACGAACAAGACCCAAACAGAAACAACCAAGAACAGCGAGTGTAAATAGTGAGTATGTAAGCAGACGTATGTACGTATACGATATTAATAAGTACCAGGCAAAGCAGAAGAAAAACATGAAGGTATAAAAGAGAGAAAGTAGAAAGTAAAAGAGAAAGAAAGAAAAAATATCACAAGAGAACAATTTAAACGTAAACATTTACCAGCTTACGTTTGTTGTAGACTTTAGACGTTTAGACCTTCAGCAGTCTGCAGTAATAATACTTTCCAAGCATTCTTTGTTCAGCACTCTTTGTTTGGCGCCAAAGTGCGGGTATTTTAGTGTGAAATCAAATTCTACGGGCCAAAGGCACATTGACGTTCCAAAATTTGAAAGAAAAAATCAAACTTTCATTTAATCAGCTTTTCCATCAGCGATGATGGATTTATACAACAGCAATGATGAATAAATGCCTCAGCGCTGAGGGGAACGAAAGCACAGACACAACTTAAAGTTTCAGCCTTATAGTTAACTGTTGTGTAGCGATGTCGCTTCCTGGTAGCCGCCGGAACCTGTTCTAATGAAAACGCGGTAGTTCCGGACGTTGCTTCAAACTTTATTTCAAATAAACAGAATATTAATTTCATACAAACAATAAATAAAAAATAAACTCACAAAATCGGTGTCGCGCCACCGCTCGCTTTCTTCAATTTAAAATGAACAAATTTCCCACACAGGGCTGCATATTTCTCTTACATTTTTCAGTTCGTTTGTCTTGCTGACGGAGTTGCCAACACTTACATTTTTGAGTTCGTTTGGCTTGCTGGCAGAGTTGCCAACATCCTCCCCCCGGTATCTCCATCAGCTATGGAATACCTAACTTGCGGGCACTCCGCCGCGTCGTACGTCCAGCACCGCTATCTTTGCAGCCGGTCGATGATACTGACCATGAGGAGTCCTTATGACCGCGCTTCTCACCTGACCATCTCGCCCTGGAGTAGTGGCCACAACGACGCCCTTTGGCCAGCAATAGCGCGGTTAGTTCGAGTCAACAATTACGACGACATCGGTTTCCTCGATCGGTTTCGCCTTCTCGTACCAGTTCGTCCTTCGCGTCATCATAGGCAGCACTTCTGCGACCCATCTCTTCCAGAACCTTTCTGCCAGGTATTGAGAATGTCGCCAGGAAGCCTTCACGTACTGATCTGTTTCGGCAAACCCCCCCGGTGGTTTACCCCCGACGACGACCCCAACAGAAAGTGGTTGGTGTCAAGCGACAGGTATGTCAACGGTCGGCTGTTGACGATGCTCTCCACTTCGGCAAACAGGTTGCTTAACTTCTCATCCGTAAGCTTGGTCTCGGGAGATACTATCTGATACATGACGGTTTTAATTGAGCGTGACGCGAGCGCGCCATATGAGGAGCGGCGGGGGGAATGAAGACCCAATCAGTTTCACCGCCGGCGAGTTCAGCCTTCAGGTCACCGAAGTTCACCTGCGATAATGCGATGCGTAGTTCCTTCTCCGCAGCCTTAAGGTTGGTTTCGTTGTCACTATAGAAGACCCGCGGCGTTCCCCGCCGAGCGACAAAATTGCGTATAACCATCATACACGAGCTTGTGGTAAGACTGTATGCCATCTCTACATGCACCGCGCGGCATGTCATACAAGTAAACACGACTCCATAGCGCTTCTCAGTTCGTCTACCGCTGGTCACCAGGAACGGGCCAAAAAGTCTACGCCAACGTGGGTGAATGGTCGAGAAAACACTGCTGCACGAGCTTCAGGGAGAACGCCCTTTGTGTCGGACGGATCTCAAGAGCGTCCGTAGTCCCGGAATGTAGAATTTCTGGAAGATCTCATTGATCACCGTTTCATGATTCGTGTGTTTCCACTTTCTGTGATACCAGTCAATAACCAGTCTGGTTATGTAGTGACTTCTCGGTAATATAATAGGGTTTTTCGCACTATCGTCTACACACGTCGCCCTCTCCACGCGGCTACGCATTCGTAACGTCATGGTTTCGTAAAGGAACGGTGAGAGTTTTCGCAAGGGGCTTGTTTTCGCGAAGGCACAGTGAGGATTTTGTCGCAGCAGATTGATCTCATTCGAAAAGGCTTGGGCTTGTGCAAGGCGGTATAGGTAGTGCTGGCTCCAGCTGAGCTCTTCTATCGAGATATTATCGGTCACCGCGGTTCGTTGCAACTTCAGTATAAACCGTTTGGCGTATGCGGTACTCCGGAGTAAGCGTTCCCACTTTGAAAAACGTTCAGGATTTATCACTGCTGACCCTGCTCGAACATGGGCTGCTACTAGCTGCATCTGTGGTCATCCGCTTAGTTCCGTATCTTCTTCCTGCTCCACATTTGACTGGCACTTAGGCCACGTATCCCTCTGGTTCCTCAAGCACTCAGGACCCGCAAACCAACGTCCTGTCGGGCTAAAATCTGGTTCACCAGTTCGTTTGGTTCCCAAATCGGCCACATTCAGCCTTGTGGGAACATAGTTCCACTACGCGATCTCCGCGGTCTCTTGAATTTCTCCGACGCGAAACATAACGAACTGCTTGTATCTTCTTTCATCCGACCGTATCCACCACAGGACAGTCTTTGAATCAGTCCAATAATAAACGCGTTCAACCGTTAAGTCGTGAGCCTTTACTACAGTGTTTCCGAGTCGGGCCCCCATCACGGCAGCAAGGAGTTCGATTCGTGGTATCGATATTGGCCGCAGCGGAGCAACTTTAGACTTAGAACACACTAGAGAGATTTCTTGATGGCCTTCAGCTTTTACTCTTAGGTAAGCAGCGGCGGCGTATGCGCTTTCGCTCGCATCTACGAACACGTGTAGCTCGCATTTGCTGGCTTCGCTACTTGTCGTCCCAAAATAATATCGTGGTATCTTTACGTCTTGCACTTTTGGGAGTAAAGCCAGCCATCTCGTCCATTCTTCGGCGAACCTTTCAGGAATTGTCTCATCCCATCCTACTCCGCTGCGCCAAATCTGCTGCAACAGTATTTTCATGTCGATTAGGTAGAACGTTAAGAAACCCAGTGGGTCGAAAATTGACATCAGCAGTCGTAGTAGCTCCCTCTTGCTTGATAACCTAGCTCCTAGTAGTATCTCTTCACTTGACTTGGTAAATATCAGGTTAAAAGTAAAGACGTCGGTGGAGGTCTGCCACCACATTCCTAGTACTTCGTCCGTCTCAACGGCGTGCTCTACTCGCTTCCTGCTCGCTGCAAAAATTATCTGCGCCTTCTGTGCCTCCGAGCGCTTCGATGACCTCCCTTGAATTCGACAGCCAATTACGAATGTGGAAGTTTGCGTTTCTATGAATTCTGCGGACGTCCTTGAATAGATCAATTGCCTCTTGGACTGAGTCAACACTATCCAACATGTCGTCTACGTAATGCCTTTCTACGATCGACTTTACAGCTCGCGGATGCGTATTGATGAATTCTGCGGCATTTTGGTTTTTTACGAATTGAGCTAATACTACGTTTACACAGCGAGATTAACTCATCGAGATTAAGATAATCTCGTTGCCCGTTTACATAGAGATTAACTTGAATAAGATTAATCCAACACACAAACCTTTTCGCGCTACATGCCCTTCGCCAACAAAGAAACGCATTATTCCTTGCAATGATTAATCCAACACACAAACCTTTTCGCTTTACAATTCGTTTTTTTGTTTATTTTTGCATGACTTCGCTTAGTGATGATACAAAAATAATCGATTTCAGCCAAATTTGCAGAGTTGCTTTGGGGAAATACGAGATTACTTTGTGAGATTAACTTTTAATCGCCCTTTTTGCGAGGTTAACTTTGTATGGGTAATCGCGCATTTTGATACGAGATTAACGACTTAATCGCGCAAATCGAGATAATCTCGTCTGTGTAAACGTAGTATAACGTTGGCGAGCAGCTTGCGCCGCAGCTCATCACTTGCAACACGTAAACGTCTGGAGCCCGAGTTACATCACATCCTCGTCACAAAAACCGTTGAGACTGCTGGTCATCCTTGTTCATGAAAACTCGGTGAAACATTTCACTGATGTCGCCGCATATTCCTATCCTGCCAATTCTGAAGTTAAACAATACGGCAACCAACGAGGTTAACAAGCCAGGTCCCTTTTCCAAACATGCGTTCAAAGATACGCCCTCAAACTTCGCGGCAGCATCCCAGACGACCCTTACCTTTTGCGGCTTGTTTGGATTTTGCTCGGCAAATATTGGCAGATTTTCGTTGGTGGTTGGCAATAACTTCGGCGGGATTCAGTCTTCGTATGTAACCCTTAGTTTCCATTGACTCGATGTGAGCGTTGACGCGGATTCGCAACTCTGGATCTCTGGCTAGCTTTCTCTCAAAGCATCTCAATCTCTGTAGAGCCATTGAGTAATTGTCGGGCATCGTTACCTTTTCCGACTTCAAAAGCAGTCTCACAACGAAAGCTTCGCCCTCGCGGCTAACGTATTCTTGTATTTTCATTTGACGCTCGTTATCAATTCTTGCTTGTCGTTCATTTTCGTCATCCATCTTCTCGACGGTCATGCTTTCTATCATCAATTTATGCAGAGCCACATCATCATCGTACTCGCATACATGTAGTTGAAACTGTCAACTTCGTGGCCTAACCTCCGATTGACGACCCCATATACTGTTCATCCGAGACGAGTCTTCGTGGCGGCCGGCTCATCAACTTTTCCCTCTCTAAATCTCAACGGCATGGCGACGTTCTTATTGCTCAACCCGATTATCATACGCGGTCTGACGTTTCTATACGAATCGACGGGAAGTCCCCTGAGATGAGTGTACTTGTCAGCAAGATCTTCCATATTAAGTGTCTGTTCAGGTAGGTCGAGTGCTTCCACAGACCGTATGTCTCGTAGCGATAGTTTCTTCTTCTTCCCGAGGGGTGAAATCTCTAAATCCAATATTTCTGAACTCTTTTCAGTACGTATGGTCCCGTCCGTCCATCTGAGGCATAGCTCCTTTTCGATACCTTTCAGTTTAAATTGTTGCAGTATGCTTCTTTCAATCAGCGTTGGGCCTGAGCCGTCGTCCAGAAAGGCGTAAACGTTGCAAGAAGTGCCATTCCCGTGTATTGTTATCGGCACAACTCTATACAGCACGTCCGAGGTCGCCTGATGATGGATGGCAATCATCGTTGGAGGGGCTTCATGGGACTCCTCCTCTGGCTTATGTAGTAGTGGATGGTGCTTAATAACACAACCGTTTACCCCGCAGTCTCTACGCTCTCTACAGTTTCTTGGGTCGTGCTTCTTCAGGCATGACCGACATAGCTTCAAATCCCGAACTGATTCCCATTTTTCATTGTAATTTAAATACTTAAATTTTTCACAATTTACCAACACATGCGTTCCGCCGCACAAATAGCATGCTAAGGTTCTATAATTACCCGTTTGGGGCGCATCATCCTTTAGAACCTCGGAGTCTTCCTGGTGAAACCCCACGCGTTGCATCTTACGTCTTTCCGCAACTTGCGCTGATGTTGAAATTGTCGCCATACTGCTGGCGGCGCCTGCCAAGTCAAATAAATATTCACTGAATACCTTCAAAATAGGTCCTGTGGAGGACCTCGCGAACAGAGCCCACTGCAGCCGCATTGGCGCTGGCAGCCGCTCTACCAACACTTGCATCAGCAACGGATTAGTCATATGACCGGACGCCTCCATAGTTGCTGCCAAATTTCTTACCTCCAGCGCAAACGCTATCAGGGTCTCCAGCTTGTTGGCGTTAACTGGTGGGGCCGCACGTAGTTTTACAAGCACACTATTAATGATGTGTTCAGGTCTCCCGAATACCATCAGAAGTGTGGATATAATCTCTGGAACCAGTGAAGGAATCATTAACTTGCTACGAACGTACTCTAGTGCCTTTCCTCGCAGCGCGCTTTGCAGCCGAAGCAGATTTTCATCGTCACTAAATCCACAAAGCCGGGTTGAATTTTCAAAACTGCTTATAAATAGTGGCCATTCTTCGGCCTTACCGCTGAATATAGGAAGGTCTTTTGGAACAACCTGTCGCGAACTCAACTGCTGGGCAGTAAGGCCTGTCGACGTTACTTCTGGCTCGGCCCGCGCGGCGCCACGGTCTATACCCAGCGCCTTTCTACACCCACCTGCCCTAGCCAACTCGCCCTTGCCATTCGCCCACTGTGCCACGCGATGTTCCTCTAAGGAGCGAAAATCATCTTCACTTCCTGACTCATCTGAACTGTTATAGCTACGCAATATTGCATATTTCTTTTCGACTTACGAACGTTCGGCCTTTCTCTGTTCTTCTAAACGCATTAAATCAAGCTTCATATTACGTTTCGATTTTGCCGAACCGCACTTGCTCAATACCTCAACCTGTTCACCCACCTTGGCGCCCCCCTCTACCTGCATGACTGACGGCTGGTCTGTTGTCGTCGCTGTGGTTTGCCGTGTCGCTGTCGCCTTCGTCGTCGATGCAGCGGTACACTGTTTGCAGCTCCAGGCCGTTGCGGACACTTCCTCGGGCCACCATCAGGGCCTCGACAAACAGCACAATTCTCCGAACCTTGCCCGTCCGACATTGCAGCTTCCGCGGGAGCACCCGTTTACCGTTGTATACACAAAGAATGTTGTGTAGCGATGTCGCTTCCTGGTAGCCGCCGGAACCCGTTCTAATGAAAACGCGGTAGTTCCGGACGTTGCTTCAAACTTTATTTTAACTAAACAGAATATTAATTTCATACAAACAATAAATAAAAAAAAAACTCACAAAATCGGTGTCGCGCCACCGCACGCTTTCTTCAATTTAAAATGAACAAATTTCCCACACAGGGTTGGATATTTCTCTTACATTTTTCAGTTCGTTTGTCTTGCTGGCGGAGTTGCCAACACTTACATTTTTTAGTTCGTTTGGCTTGCTGGCGGAGTTGCCAACAGTTAACTATATGTGGAATAGATACAGCTATGCCAGCCGCCACCTCGTGGCGCCTTGTCAAATTCGATTTTGACATTATGTTGTGAAATTTGTGTGAACGTTGCGGACGCAATACTTGTGAAAAAAAATAAGTGAAGAAATAAAAGCATAAATGAAAGGATTTCTAAAAAGATTTAAAGATAATTATAAAAAAAATTAGTAAACGTGATTAATTTATTGACGATATTTGCAGGATTTTTCAAAACAGATGAAACTCATTTCAGTGCCTTGACGTCTATAAAGCTCCCAACTCAACAATAATTCAATTTTGTTATGCCGTCTTAAGCTACTTTCCATATGGCCACAGACATGTTTTATATATATAAGTTTTGTATCAAATGAATTCTTTTTGTAGAGTAAGTTCGGGTAATGTGATATAGGTGCTTATTTCACAAGTGCGTTTACCTTTTTCAGAATTAACCTTTTTAAAACATCATAACAGCTAAAAAAGTCGTGCTGCATGATTTTGGATGTGATTGCTTAAATAGTTTACCGTCAGTGTGATGAAGTGCTTTGAGTAGGCAAGCACAAGTTTTTGGTCACGAAGTTTGAAAGCATAAAAGGTTAAAAAAATATATTATTTGTAAGATGTTTTAATATGGAATGCCATAGCTTTAAGGAGAATAACTTGGCAGCACCGGAGTTCAGCAATACGCCCCTGAGCTTCGGTGCTGACCAGCGGGGACGCCATCTTCACTTTGATTGTGACGATTCACGAATTTCCATTGTTATAGTACCTGACGACGTGCGGGCTTGCGGGCTGTTAACATTCAATTAACAAAATCGAAACTGCGTTATTCTAAGACGCAACTGCTGGAAATCAAAGACGAAGTTAGCCTCTGCTCCTCCGAATCGATCGACTTACGAATCCTAAGTAAACACAACCTTTTGAGAAATGCCGAATTAATCAGGATTCTGCGACGGCTGAGTCAGTTAACCGTAGTGTCAACGACGACGTACCATATATATATAATATTAATATTCCGTTTGATGACCAAGAATTTGACGTGAATTTCGAATTAAGCCGGGTACAACGTGAGAAACTTATAGAGTTGATAACGAATTGCTATTTAGTGCCGAAAGATATTTCCGTTACCCCTTACGAATATGAGATGAAGATTCATTTAAGTTCCGACGTACCATTTTATTGTAGCCCTAGACGATTATCTTACAAGGAACGCACTGAGGTTAAAGAAATTAATTATAAAAGAATTACAACAGGAGGGCATTGTTAGGCCAAGTAACTCTCCGTACGCGTCTGCTATTGTTTTTGTGAAAAAGAAAAATGGCCACACACGACTGTGTGTAGATTATCGGGAACTTAATAAGATAACTGATAACTATAAGCGGGATAACTATCCGCTGCCACTCATTGAAGACTGTATAGAGTATTTGGGGGGGAAACGATACTTTTCCGTTCTGGACCTAAAAAGTGGTTTTCATCACGTTAGCATCTCGGCAGATTCCGTACCATACACCGCTTTTGTGACCCCTGACGGTCAGTACGAATATGTAAAAATGCCGTTTGGGCTTAAAAATGCGCCAGCCGTATTCCAACTTTTCATCAATGATATTTTCCGTGATCTCATCGACGATAAGAAAATCGTAATCTATATGGACGATATACTAATTGCTGCCGAGAACTTTAAGGACCACAATCAGACGTTGCGTTTAGTTTTGGAACGTATTACAAGTAGAGAACTGAAATTAAATCTTCCGAAATGTAAGTTTTGCTACAACGAAATAGAATATTTGGGTTACAAGGTAACGGCCACGGGTATAACATTGAGGGATTCTCATGTGGTAGCCATTAGAAAGTACCCGCTGCCGACCAATCAGAAAGAATAGCAGTCCTGCTTAGGTCTTTTTTTATTTTCGCCGCTTTGTACAATCATTTTCGACTATAGCTAAACCATTAAGGGATCCGTTGAAAAAGGGTGCCGACTTTATAATCAATGATCACTTCATTGCAGCCTTTAACGAGTTAAAAGCCAAACTGACGGAAGCACCGGTTTTAGCTATATATAGCCCCGAGAGGGAAACGGAGCTTCATTGTGACGCTAGTTCTGCCGGTTTCGGTGCTGTGTTAGTGCAACGACAGAATGATGGCAAATTTCATCCAATATCATATTTCTCTAAAACCACTTCTGCTGCCGAGTCTAAGTATCACAGCTTTGAGTTAGAAGCGCTGGCCATCATTTATGCTTTAAGATGATTTAGAGTTTACCTAGAGGGTATATCCTTCAAGATAGTAACCGACTGTAACTCCCTGACGCTGACTTTGGAAAGGAAGCAGGTTAATCCGAGAATTGCTAGATGGGCTTTGGAACTGCAGAACTATGTCTACAGGTTGCAACATCGCGGGGGTGCATCCATGGGTCATGTGGACGCCCTAAGTAGGTGCCATGTCGCCATGGTTACGGACGTTATCGACGTAGACTTCCAGATACAAATAGCCCAAGAGCGCGACGAATTGATAAGGGTTGTACGCAATGAACTACAAACCAGGGAAATTAAGGATTTTGACTTAGTTGACGGTGTGGTTTATAAAGTCATAGAATCCGGTCGGAAACTCTTGTACGTACCGAGTGAAATGGAGGAAAATGTAATACGTTTGATCCATGAGAAGTGAGGCCACCAGGCGATAGAGACCTTTGTAAGAAATTAGAAATTGTCTGAAATGTATTATGTATGCCGTACCAACTCGGTTAAACGAAAAATGCCTATATAATATCCCTAAGAACCCAATTCCGTTTGATACAATTTACATCGACCATTTTGGTCCGCTGCCGTCTCTGAACTCGAAGAGAAAACACATTTTGGTCGTGGTTGACGCTTTTACGAAGTTTGTAAAATTATATCCTACAAATTCGACTAGTACGAGAGAGGTTACTGCCGCGTTGGACAAATACTTTAATTACTATAGTCGACCCAAACGGATAATATCCGATTCACTTTGATTGTGACGATTCAAGTGCGCACACGCAACCACGGCAGCTAAATAAATAAGTATCATTAAATATTAGAAAGTTCGAGGCTAATCAGAAGTAAATCAGTGATATCGATTATGAGTTTGCGAGGTACGCTCTTCTCAACAAAATTATTATTGTTTTTTTATAATATTTTTTTCGCAAAGAGTCAATTTCGGGTAATGTGATATACCAAAGTTCGGGTAATGTGATATAGTACATCACAGTACCCAAACTTATAGTAGGGGTAAGTGGGGTAAAGTGGGAAGTGGGGTAAAGTGGGAAATGGCACTTCCCGGGCAAACGATTAAAGTACAGATGTCATGCGCTACTGACATCTGTTAGTTACGACCGTAAGCGAATCTTCATGGTATACCAACGCGTGCAGAAATGTTTTCGTGCTCTCTGACAATTGTTAAAGTTTTCAAGTGATTTCGAAATTTCTTTCTCCTAAGTTGGCACATTGATTTTTTTACTGTTTTCCGAGATCAACCGATTGTAAGTACACTCAAAGTATTCTTTATAGTCTTAATTTTAATAATGCAAAAGAATTTCGTGTCGTTTATACATTGTCAAGAAATTACACTCATATTTTTGCAAAATGTGGTGTCGGGGTAAAGTGGGAAACTTTCTTTGGGGTAAAGTAGGAAATGTCAAAAATAGCTAAAGAGGCGTTATTTTGCATCCAAATGTTGTTAATTCATCGTTAATGATTAAAAAAAGTGTTGTGAACTTATTTATGCTCCTCTAACCTCAAAACCCCCACTTCGTCTCGGTTTCATCAGTTATCGGAACATAAAATATCGTACGCACGGCCGAAATGTCGGCAGAAAAACCTAACCAAGACCTTGACCATGTGCCTCTCGTTTTGGATGAAGAGATTCCAACTGACTCGTTCGGAGAAGTCGCCACAACATCAGGATCAAGATCGTCAATCACGTATACCAATTTCAACGCAGCTGGTCCATTGAAAATTGGCCAAGCATATCAGAAGTCAAATAGAGGTCGAAAGGCCATGAAAAGCACCGTTTTGACAACACCAGAAAGGCTAAGCGAGTTGCAAAAAGCAGCTGAAAAACGTTTGGCAAACAAACGCAAGAAGGAAGGAAATGCAGATGAACCAAAAAAAAAGAAGAAGGGCACAAAAAAACACCGATGAAGAAAACAACAGCAGCAAAGAAAAAACCACAAACAAAGAATGGATCAAAAAAGAAACAAGAAAGTTCTAGCTCTAATGAAGATCGTGATTTTTGCACTATTTGTCTGCAACTCATGCCTGAAATCATGACCAGGAACAATACGATCACATGTAACAAAAAAGATCATTTCATCTGAAATGCGTCAACCCAACTACTAGCTTCTACCATTGCCGAGAGTGTGACTCGGACTTAGATGCTTCCTCCGAGAACGACGAATAAGTCCCAATTTTACCAATTTTTTTGTATTTTTTCATTATTTTTTTTTATTGCGAAAATTTTGTATTTTTCATATTTATTCTTCAGATGTATTCTTCGAACCTTCAACAAATTAAAATAAAGATTTGATAAATTTTCTACAAGATTTGTGTTCAGTTTATAAAGTTTTGTAATGTTTCCCACTTTACCCCACAACTTTTAAATTTGGTCATTTTGAACATGATCAGTCGAAGCTCGGTAACTCTTAGAAAAATCATTATTTCCGGTTCGTTGCTGTGACAAAAATTCAGCTTATTTGATTCTTTAAACATGAAAAAATAATTAGTTCTGTTCACTTAACGGAGCTCCAAAAAAAAGTTTCCCACTTTACCCCACTTACCCCTACTATTTGTATACAGAAATTTATATATGCTTAATTGTATAATATTTGAAGTGGAATAATCTCAAAAATCTGTTATGGTTACGTTTCAGATTAAAAAAACCCATGAAATCATGTTTTTCGATACAAATTTTTAACCCTTGGTTTACCCCGTCAGATTGTGATTTTCTGAAAAAAATGAGAATCACGTGTCTAATCATTTTTTATTTGTATTTTCACCAAGTTTGAAACTAATAGGCCTGTTAAATAACGTTTTTTCGGGTATATCACATTACCCGCCGATGGTATATCACATTACCCGCCACTTTTATCAGACGCCAATATTTGGATATTTTGATTTTTAATTAAAAAACTCGTCAACAGTTTATCTTAAAGAGTTAATAATCATAGATATACTAAATAATCTATCAGTCAACAGTTTGAGACCAAAAAAAGTGTGTTTTAATGCGTGTTTTGTCGGCCTCGATGGCTCAGCGGGTAGCGCGCTGGCTTCTCATACCGAGCGCCCCTGGTTCGATTCCTGGCTTGGGCTGGAAAAAACACTCATCTACTTCTGTCGCTATCCACATGAAGGGAATGAGAATTACAAGAATCGCACAAGTGCACTCTTGGCGGGCAATGGCAAAACCTCCAAGTGTGAAAGAAAAACTGTAGGTCCGCTCCCCTCCCTTTCCCCATCCGTTTGAAATGTGTGTTGTATCACATGTTGAAAAAAACAGTGTTGCATACGCATTTCAAACGGGTGGAATCTGTGGTATCACAACGGGCCCGTTAAGAGGCCTAAGTGTGTCTCATACAGAGGCAGCCACCGCAACCTAACCTAACCTAAGGCAAAATGTGTCGGGAATCGCTGTAAAACAAACAGGTACATATATCACATTACCCGAACTTACTTTAATGCTTTTATGTTTACTTTGGTTTACTATTTATTTGACTAATTCTTGATAGTTCGATTGCTTTTTGTTATTGCTGTATGTTAATTTTTTATTTATTTTTAAAATAATTTTTGTAGTTGTTAAATGAATTGTTTCTATACATACAAAGAATGAAAACATAATATTGGTGTTTTAATTTTCACATCACCGCTGATGGAAACTTACATCAGCGCTGATGCATTGTGTAAATGCATTTTCACATCACCGCTGATGGAAATTTACATCAGCGCTGATGCATTTAGACATCAGTAGTTATGGACTTATCCATCAGTGCGGAATGCTATCGCGGATTCAATTTTATTAGGAGTAAATGAGACAGCTGTATGTTCCACAAGTTGGTGATGCAAGATCACATGTACACAAAAGTTTCCATCAGTTTTTTCACAAAACCCTTAAGAAAGTGATGGGAAAAGGTGATGGAAACTTTGATCAGCAGTGATGGTCACATGATGGGTTAAGTGAGCATCACTGCCCTGAAGGGTTAATACACACCTTCCAGGTTTTTCTGTATTTGTGGCCTTCCCGCGATCTCCCCTCTCCATGAGTTTAGATTATGCATTTCAGATGCATGATAAGGAAACGTCAAAATCAAATATCTATTGACACCGGTCATTATAATAATCAGTTGGTTTTATAAATTTGATATTAATTATATTTATTTAGGCACAAAGTAAATTTCAAATAATAGTTTTTTATTAACTTTGTCCATTTCATCGCGAGGTATGTAATTGACGAGTTTTAGAGCTCCTGGGTGCTTATATGTAGGTAAGTGTTTAGCGCAAAACGATTTAAGGGATGTGAAATCGAATTCTTTGTCAGGCTGAAGAACACACAATGCATATATAAGGTCTTGCCATAAGTGATGAGGGACACCTAAAACGGCAACCTCTTTAACATGTGGATGTGTGAGCAACAGCGCTTCGATTTCTAGACAAGACACAATGTGCCCTTCAGAATTCATAATATCTACTCCAATTCGTCCTAAAATTTTAAAAGCGCTTTTTTCATATGCAACAATATCTCCGGTTTTAAAGTAATCGTCCAAAAATACACCTTCCGACTCATTTGGGTGATTCAAATAACCTTGAAACATAGGTCCAGCTACATAGAGTTCTCCAACTAACTCAGCATTCTCTTCGCTTGCACTTTGTGATAAGGTTTGAGACCATCTTTCATTTTTCATTCCACCGCGGCATGTGAGCAATATATCATTGTCAGGACTCACTAAACGTACGCTTACCTCAGGTAAAGGCATTCCAATTACCCCCGGTTTGCGTTTTCTTCCTTCGTTTTCGAAGTAAGGGTTACATAAGACAATGCCTGTTTCTGCCATGTCGTAGTGTTCTAATATGTTATGACAGGTAATTTCCTGCCAACGATTGAATATATTTATAGGCAGTGGTGCAGAGCCGGATACCATTAAACGAAAATGTGTTTTGCAGAAACTACTCACATAATCAATCATATGTGGACTCTTAGCAAACGTTTGTTCGTATTCCGCTATTAGAGAGCTGTAGATAGAAGGAACACCCATAAAAACATTGGCTCTATCTTTCGGCAGAACATTACCTCCCAGAATTGTATTCCACATGTTATAGGTATTATGATCATCGTGTAGAACTACTTTTGCGCCATGGCTTAAAGGAGCCATAAGAGCATTTGTATACCCATGCACATGATTTAAAGGAAGAACATGAAGTAGAATATCTGATGTAGTAAAGTGCCAAACTTTTGTTAAGTTATTAATCTGATTGGTTAAATTTTTATGCGATACTACTACGCCTTTCGGCGTGCCAGTAGTTCCTGCAGTATGCAGAAGTAAGGCTGTCGAATTGATGTAGAAATCGTTGTTTAATGTGCCTTCAAACAAAACATGATCTCCTGTTGTAAGCAATAGCCTTCTTAGCATGGAATGAAGGGCACATTCTTTTGGCATAAAGTTGTGATCAATTATAATAAGAGCGATATCCAGTTGTTCCGCAACATTTTTTGCGGTATCTTCATATTCTGGTGTTGAAATCATTAAATTGCTTTTTGCAGCTTGGACGACGATTTTAATGACATCAACTGATAGGCCATCTCGTAGTGGCATGGAGACTTGCCCGGACATCCAGCAGGCCCATTGTGTTATAGGCCATAAAACACTTTTTGAACAAATATGCGCCACATGAGAAGAAGCTCCACTCCCTAGAAATCATGATAAAAACTAATTTGCATTAGAGATCTTCTTTTGTAGAATGCAACAGTAAAACTAGAGAAAAACATTATCTATGGTATTATAAGAGAGTCCCCCTTCCCCCATCCGTTTGTGATAACAAAGTAAGTGATAACCATCAGTAAAAATATTACTTTTTCTCAAGATACTTATTACTAGAGAGTGGCTTCTACAATATTCAAATTGCATCTAAATTGGAAAAATATGCAAACAAATTTTAAAAATGTATCTGATTATTTTATTAATTAATTAATTATTTTACTGCAATTAATAAATGTCTTGATTTTAAGTACTTAAATACATATATGAGAAGTACTTAAATATGAGAAAATTCGATAAATATGCATTTTATTGTAAATATGCCTTCAAAGCGAAAAAAGCTTCGAATATGTTTACAAACATCCATTTTATTGCAAATATGTATACCATTGCATTTAAAGTGAAATATGCAAAAATATGCACTAACAATTGAATGCCGTTTTAAAGGAAATTTTCTGTTTCGGAAAGATAATTCATCCATTTTGTTGAGAACATTTCCGAAAAAACATGCATTTGCATTGAAATCCGCTTCTTACTTCTATATACATATCTATATAAGTTAAATTTTCATTGAGTGAAAATCTAAAAAAAAACGAAATTATTTCCAGAGGCTACGCCCTGCAAAGGTTCACGTTTATTTGCAAACTAAATTTTACAATTTTGTCTGAGCCTAAAAGTCACCTAATTCCAACATATTGTTACGAAAATCCAAGTTCGGTTTGATTGTGTTTGAAAATAAAACAACTTCAATTACTCAGCGCAAACGCAGTCAAAAATCAACTATCACTTTATTTACAGATTCACACTTTGCTTGTATTTACACTTGATTCTACTTTGCTTGCTCAGCTAAGACTCGACTCGTTGCGCCGCGCACCGCTGCTTATATACCAGTTTTCTTATCGCGCCGAAGTTTCTTGCAACTTCCAATTGGAACACGCTCGACCATTCTCGCACAGTTCATTCGTTCGCGAACCATCCTTGCCATACCTTCCTAACACCAAGCGAATTATATAACACCAAACGAATTCGCCGTACTTCAAAGTGCATGCCTAAAAGTATGCTTGGAAAAGCATTCAGCATTCATAGTACAGTGTGGGCCAACACAAAATGCCTCCTCGTAGCACTGCCCACCACTTAGACTTGTTCGTCCCGAACAAGTGCCGAGGCTACGCCGGAGTAAGACGCCAGGCGCTCCAAATGGACTACTTTCAACCTGGCGTTTCTGTTGCCGCAGCGTTGAACCCTGTACACCACGTCATTAATCCTGGTCACGAACTTGTACGGTCCTTCCTTTGAAGTTTTGGAGACAAACCTTTCCTCCGCTGCGGGTTGTAAAGCATTACCAGATCACCTTCTCGGATCTCCGCTGTGTTAGCCCGTAAATCATATCTGGCTTTCATCTTATCGCTGACCAGTTGGATTCGGTCCCTTATAAACTGGTGGATTTCTTCCAGTTCCGACCGTTTATTGGCCACGTAGCCACTCCTAGCGCCTTCCGTCGTGCTGACCACTCCGAACTTCAAGTCAGCAGGCAACCTCAGCTCCGTGCCGAACACTGCTCGGGCTGGAGTGAGTGATGTCGTATCGTGCGGGGCTGACCTATACGCCATTACAGTGGGATATGCGTGTCCCAATCCTTTTGATTCCTGCCTACTACTTTCCGCAGATATTCTTCCAGCGTCCGATTGAATCGTTCCACCATGCCATCGGACTGGAGATGCAAAAGACAGGTGCGAGTTTTCCTTATTCTTAGTAGCTCACACACTTCCTTCAATACCAGAGACTCGAAATTCCGGCCTTGATCCGAGTGCCACTCCAGCGGAACTCCAAATCTGGCCACCCAGTTGCTTACCAGCATTTCCGCGACCGTGGTGGCCTCCTGGTTAGGAATAGGATACACTTCGGGCCATTTGCTAAAATAGTCCATTACCACCAGCACATATTTGTTGCCTTGGGTGCTAAGTGGGAAAGGCCCGGCGACGTCCATGGCAATTCGCTCGAAGGGCGCTCCCACGTTGTAGTGCTGCATGTGGCCCCGAGATCTTCTTGCCGGCCCATTCGCAGCCGAACATCTATCACAGCTCTTAATCCAATCGGCGACAGACTCATGGCATCCTACCCAGTAGAATCGTCTTTTTATTTTGGCGATAGTTTTTGTGATGCCTAGGTGCCCTCCGCTTGAGTCGTTATGGTATGCCTCGATCACCTCGTTTATCCTGCATTTACAATTAGGGAATTGCTGGTCCGGCCATCCTCACTCTCCCACTCGCGGTATAGGCAGCCATCAGACAGCCGCAGACTTTGCCGCTGTGCCCAGTAAGCCTTCGCGATCGGGCTATCACCGGCCATCTCCTGCCAGACTGGACGTATACTCGCGCTGGTCCTTTTGTATCCTCTCCGCAGACCACTCTTCCTCTGGCATAACGCTGACAATGACACGTGAACAATGCCTGCATTCGGTTTTGCACGGACGGCGTGACAAGGCATCGGCATTTCCATGGCTGCTATCCTTGCGATGCTCTATAGTGTAGTCGTAGCTCTGCAGCCGCTCGATCCACCGCGCCAATTGGCCTTCCGGATCTTTAAAGTTCAGGAGCCATTTCAATGCCGCATGATCTATGCGCAGGCGAAACTTTTGCCCATACAGGTATTTGTGGAAGTGTTTCACGCATTCCAATACTGCCAGCAACTCCCTTCGTGTCACACTCCCTGCGTTCAGGTTTCGACAGAATTTTACTGTAGTATGCTATCACTTTTTCTTAGCCATCTGTGATAGCACACCGCCAATACTATGCCCACTTGCATCCGTATCCAGCACAAACATCTCTCCAGGCACGGAGAAGGCCAGAATTGGAGCAGTGCACAGTTTTTCCTTCAGTCGTGCAAAAGCCTGCTCCTGCTCATCGCCCCACGCGAAGACTTGATTCTTTTTCGTCAGTTTGTGCAAACTGCCAGCTATGTTCGCAAATCCAGGAACGAATCTTCGGTAGTATGTGCACAGGCCCAGGAAACTGCGGAGTTCGTGTAGATTGCGTGGTCGGGGCCACTCCTTCACTGCCGTGCTTTTGCCTTCATCCGTATGTACTCCGCGGGCGGAAACCGTGTGACCCAGATACTTGACTTCGTTTTGCAACAGCGAGCACTTCTTCGCTCGAATACCCCCTTCAGCTTTACCAGGTGGTCGTCATAGCTTTTACCCATCACGATTATGTCGTCACGATTAGCCGCTCGAATGTCGCTGGTGCGTTGCAGTGTCCAAACGGCATGACGGTGAACTGCCACAACCCATCGCCAACACTGAAAGCCGTTTTCCCCTTGTCCTTGTCTGCAAGCTCCAACTGCCAATAGCCGCTGCGTACGTCGAGCGTGGAAAACCACTGTGTGCCTGACAGTGTGTCCAGGGTGTCATCGATCCGAGGTAGTGGATAGCTGTCCTTCTTGGTCACGTCATTGAGCTTCCGATAGTCCACACAAAACCGGGAACTGCCATTATTTTGCTTGACCAGCACGACCGGCGAGCACCAAGGGCCTGACGAAGGCTCTATGACCTTTTCTTCCCGCATGTTTTCGATCAAATTTGTGACCTCTTCCCTCTTGGCCAGAGGAACTCGTCTTGGCGGTTGGCGAATCGATTTCGCACTTCCGGTGTCGATGTTGTGCTTCACTATGGCTGTTCTTGCTGCAGGAGTGACCGCGCCTTCTGTTTCTGCTTGCTGTCAATTCGCTGCTTCACTAGTTCCCCTGCGGTATGGCGTCCATGTTAGAACCGCTTTTCTTACTTCCTCCGGGTGGACTGCTTTCACAATTGACAACTGCTTCAGCCTTTCTACACTCTCCAATGACCGCAACTTTGCCGACATATCTGGGTGTGTTAAGCGGGTTGAGTATCCTGACTGGTATTTTGTTTGTTTTGGCGCTTCTACAACCCACAGCCGACTTGTCTCATTGTCCTCGTCCACCTTTGCCCACACAATCGCCTCGGAATTCGCTGGTATCTTCTAGTGTTGATACGAGACAACTTTCCTTACCGCCACGCTTCGGTCATAGCCGGTGTGCAGGAGGAATTCAACGTTGGCATACCTCAGCACATTTTCTTTCAGGTCTCGAATAGAAAATGTATGGTCACCGGACGGACGGAAAGTCAGTTTATGTGTTTGTCCGCGAACTGTCCCGTACGTCAATCCTTTGAAGGAGTAAGATGCGTGCGATAAATCTGCACACGCGCTCCCACGACTCAGCAGATGCCAGCATGAAGGCCATAACTGTGCCTGGTGTCACCGCGTGCCCGATGTCCTCTTCAAGGTCGGACCTCTCGTCCTGATACTTTGCGCATTCAAAGAATGTGTTGTGCGCTGTTTCCGCCACGCCATCGCACTTATTGCAGTCTGGCTTCTCGACGTGCTTAAATTTCTACAAATATGCACGGAAGCAACCATGGCCAGTGACAAACTGCGTCAAATAAAAGTTAAGTTCTCCGTGCGACCGCCGGAGCCAAGGTGCCAGTATCGGAATGAGTGTCCGCGTCCAGGATCCTTTCGAAGACGTACTCCATTTTCGCTGCCAGGCAACCTCCATGCCCTCACCTACCAGGTGCGTACCGTGCTTGGCCTAGTAAGCGTTTGCCTGACGTGTGATGACAAGCTCGATAGGCGGTCTGCCTGCAATAACGTCAGCTGCGTCGCCGGAAACTGTTCTGAAGGCCCGGCATGCTCGCAGGAAGTTGAGCCGGTAAGCAGACCTGATGCTTCTACTATAGTTTTTCACCATAGCCGCCTTATGCCACACTGGGCAGGCGTAAGTTATTACCGCAGTGTTAACTGTAGCCAATAGAGTTCTGGCTCGTGTCGACGGTCCACCCATGTTTGGCATCAACCGTGCTAGCCTGGTGGTCACATTGAGTGCTTTGTCTCCGACGTTGGATAAGTGTGCTTTGAAGTTTAATCGGCAGTCGAGTAGGACGCCAAGGTACCTTATCGCAGGGCGCGATTGAATGCGATGGCCACCAACGCTGATCGTCAGACTCTCGAGCACTTTCCTGCTACTCAGCAGAATAGCTTCTGTTTTCTCTCCCGCTAGTTTCAGGCCCGCTGCAGTAAGCCATGTGGTTAACCGCTCTATCGCCTCATTTGCCTTCGCTTCTACTTCATGTAGGTGCTTAGCCACCACGGTCAGCGCTACGTCATCAGCATATCCGATTACAGTAACACCGTCCGGTACTACTGTACGTAGCAGTCCATCGTACGCCACATTCCAGAAGAAGAGGCCCTAGTACGGATCCCTGGGGGACACCACAAATGACGGTATGCGTCCGTAACTACCGTAGCTATGGCATCAGTGGTGCTTTTACCCTTGCGAAAGCCGAACTGACGTGATGAGAGACCATTCGAGCTCTCCGTATACTGCTCTAGCCTTGTGCAAACAAGCCTTTCAAGGAGTTTGCCTAAGGTGTCCAGCATACACAGGCGCCTGTATGCCGATGCTTCCCCTGGCGGTTTTCCTGCTTTAGGTACGAGGACAAGGCGCTGAAGTTTTCAGCAGCGTGGAAAAGTGCTGTGTTAAAGGCAGTGTGTGTATGCGTCACAAAACGGTTTCGGCTTCTCGCAAATTGCTGCTTTTAGTAGCGCGTTTGGAACGCCGTCAGGGCCCGGCGCCTTGTTGGCTTTAAGACGAGCTGCCGCTGCTAAAACCTCGTTTTCGGTGGAAGTCTCGATGTTTTCAGGTCCGCTGCCGCTGCACGGTCGCCGCCGTAAAGCCTGGGCCGGAAAGAGCGCGTTTACTATCCGGTTCAACATCAATGGGCATGTTTTGCCTACCCAGTTTTTTCACCACAATCTTATAGGCCCCACGGATTTCCATCAATTTCATCAACCAGGTCGCTGAAGGCTTTCCGCTTGCTAGCCTTGATTGCTTTGCGAAGAGCGGCTTTCGTAGTTTTGAGCTCCGCAGTGTAAGGGCAGGGTCTATCTCTTCTGATAGCACGCTGCTGTCGTCGTCTGAAGCGGTTGCAGTCTGCACGGAGGGTCGCGATCTGATTATTCCACCAATAGACTGGTTTCTTGTGAGAACCACTTTTCCTCGGCATCGTTGCGTCACACAGATCCTTGATCTGCTGCATGAAGTGTGTAACGCTTTTGTCTACGTTAGGGCGCGGGGTGAACCTTAGATCGGTGAGCAGTAGTTTGAGTGTGGCACTGTCTAGTTTAGCCGTAACCCAGCCGGGCTTTGATTGCTGTGATGTGCTCTACTCGACTTAACACTCAGCTCGAAGGTGATGGCGTTGTGGTCGCTGTTGGTGAACTTGGGGTCGCGAGCAATGCAGTCACTTGCGAAGCTCAAGTCGATGATGGACAATGCGCTGCCTTTGGTGAAGGTTGGTGAATCTCCCACGTTAAGGAGCGCTACATTTAACTCCGAGAGCGCTACGACTACCGCCAGACCTCGTTTATTAGATCGCACGCTGCCCCAGGATGTAGACCATGCGTTGAAATCCCCTGCTATTACTAGCGGTGACTTGTCGCTCGCGTCATCTATGAGCGCATCAAGTGCTTGTTCAAACTCTTCGTGTCCTAGGCTGGGGGGAAGTAGCAGCTGTATAAGTGTATACCACATATGACTGCCCTGGCATAATAGTTGCGCGTTGATGGCAGTGATTCAAAAGCATTTCCACCACATGTCCAGATTGCTGCTTTTTTGGTTGCATCAGCAACCCAGTCTGCGTTGTTAGCAGGGATGCGATATGGTTCACTAAGTAGCGCGATATCGATGCCTAATTCGACTACTGTACGCTGCAGTAAGTCCTGCGCAGCCACACAGTGGTTCAGATTGAGTTGCAGAATCTTCATGGCAGTGGCTTGGCGTTTTGAGCTGCGGGGCAGCCAAAGCTACCAATGCGATGGTTGTGGGTCGCACCTGCGGCCTTACACAGCACACAACTCGGGGGGTTATTGCAGGCCTTTGCAAAATGCCCTTGTAACCCGCATTTGAGGCAGCAATCCGACCGGTCAACCCCTTTACATGATTTGGCGGCGTGTCCGAAAACATGACACCTATAGCACCGCGTAAGCGACACCTTCTGGCGGATTCTTGTAATGGCAAGACCAATCCTAACCTTGCCGGCTTGAAGTAGAGTGTTTGCCGCCGCAGATGACACCGCTATTGTGGCGGTCAGTGTACCACCGTGTACAGATCGCATGCTTTTAATAGCGTCAGGAGCAACTGTTGCCATTGTGGGGAAGGCTTTGCTAATGCCATCCGCAACCTCTTCTTTGGTTGAAAACTCTGCGATGTCTCGTACCTCGATCAGCACTTCGTGCGTTTTGGACCTGACGTTGGCTTGCTCGCCAATGGCCTTCTCCATCCGCTCCCGATGCTGACCTGTCATTTCGCCTTTGGCGGTCCTGCGGATTTTCACAATATTATCCGCCACGACCTTGAGGCTTGAGTCAGTTTTTACCATTTTGAGAATGTCACTGTATGATACCCCTTCTTTAGCCGCGAGGATTATGGCGTCGGGCCTGGTGCGCATTGATGGGCGTATGGATGTTGTTGGCTTCCGTGAAGACTTCGGTTGTGACGGGTTAGCCGGCATGGTCGCCTCTCCCTGTCTACGCTTCTTTTTCGCATTTATCACTGTTGTAAAAGGTACATCATCCACCGTGTCGCCCAGACTAGCGGAGCGCACTCTTTTATTTATTTGCACATTTGTTCTACTCCTTCCATTGAACTGCTTTTTCGGGGCAGTATCGGATGCCGAACATGCAGAAGCGCATGCAGCATCGGCTTTCATCAGTTCATCAACCATACTGGTAAACTGGTCCTGGATGGCGCCGTACAGTTTCCTGTGGGCTCTGGTCACACTTCTTTTGTCCAGCACCAGGAAAAGTTCGTCTCCTAACTCTTTCAAACGCTTTTCTAGTTTCATTACTTTTTCTTTGCGTGTGACGGGTTCACCTGGCCGAACCTTCGGCACCGCATTTACGAACAGCGTAGAGGAAGTATTTTTACCGTCCTGCTCGGGTGGCTGCGTTATACTAGATTTCCCTTGCACCACGGTCGCTCAAGGTGAGCGCGTTTCGCACGAGATTTTGTCATCATCAACGGTTGTTTCCACCATCTTCGATTGGTGGTGGAAACTGCGAAATGTAAAACTGGTTAAAATAAAACGCGCACTCCTTGGGAAAAAGCCATCAGCTCAAAAAACCCAATTTATTTTCCGCACTACATGCACATGCACATCTTGCACCAATATAATACTCTTGCCCCAGAATGGACGTCTTGTCCGCTTCACGCTCACTGCACGACTGACTACTTCGGCCAGAGACGATCGTCCCTGTGCGAACAAGTCAATCGCACAGGAGATCGTCCCTGTACGAAACAGTGCCAGCGAAAACCAATGGTTTTCATTAAATACAATCAGCTTGCATTAACAATTAATAACAATACAATTAACAATCAACTTAATTCTAATCTTAGCACTCTAGTCACTCCGGCTCCACATTGGCAGGCTCCACCGGCAATATGCATAGCTTCTGCACGGGTCTGGTCCATCTGCTTGTCTGGGTCTCAATTTCCACGGATCGTACGAGCTTGTCATTGCTCAGAATTAACGTGCACACTCTGCCTAGCGCCCACTGCGCTGGCGGAAAGTTCTCTGCCTTAATGAGAACTAGCTGGCCCACTCTCAAATTCTCTCTCTCTCTGCGCCATTTTTTGCGCTCCTGCAAACTATTCAAATAATCAACTTGCCATCTAGCCCAAAAATGCTTTAACATAGTCTGGCGCTCTTTCCAAAGCTTAATACCCTCCGTGTTTGGTTGCTCGTCCAATGCAAAGGGAGGTGGCAGTACCAGCGCCTCTCCAATAAGAAAATGCCCCGGTGTCAAAGCTTGCACATCCGTCGGATCGTCTGATATCGGATACAACGGCCGCGAATTCAGAATCGCTTCGACTTGCACCAATAACGTCGCAAGCTGGTCCTGTGCCAGCGTTCTCTGGCCCACGACTCTCGTTAAATGATACTTCATGGACTTCACAGCTGCTTCGTAAATTCCACCTTGATGTGGGGCAGCTGGAATCATAAAGTGCCATTCTGTACCTTTCATACTCAAATGTTCTAGCACCTCTTGCTCCCTCCAATAGTCAATTGCTCTCTTGATCATCCTATCTGCACCAACAAACGTCGTCGCGTTGTCACTGTACATGCGCTCACATCTTCCACGTCTTCCGATAAATCTCTCATAGCACGCAATGAATGATTGAGTAGTTAGATCTAGCACCATATCAATATGAATAGCTCGGGCCTTCAGGCACACAAATATCGCGATCCAGCATTTGCTTTTCGCTACGTAATCATCTCGCACCCTCAAATGGACATTGAATGGCCCCGCATAGTCTAAACCAGAATGTAAAAAAGGCTTGCCCACTTGCACTCGATCGGCTGGTAAATTTGCCATCAACTGTTGCTCCAGCTTGTAGCTGTAACGCAAGCACACCACACATTTGTGTAAAAATCTTCTGAGCTCATCCCTTATCCGAGGAATCCAATATTTCTGCCGAATATACTGGGTCATAACTTGCACTGCTCCATGTTTGGTTTGTCTATGCGCATAGTCAATTATCAAATATGCTAACCTTGAACCCTTCGCAATGATAACCTGATGCCTCATTTCATATTCTTTTTCTGCATTTATCAACCTGCCCCCGACTCTTATCAATCCATTTTTGTCCAAGTTTGGACGTAATGGCTCTAGCTTACTTCGTTCTGGCAACCGATTTTCTTTCCGTATCATCGCTAGCTCTTTATAAAAATCTTGCTCCTGTGATTCTTTTACCAAATATTCCATCGCACGTGATCTTTCTTCATTACTTGGAAGTGGTATTCTTGCATTCTTGCTCCTTGGCCTACGACCTACTCGCGATCTTCTAGCTCTCTCTTTTCTCGCATATCTCACCCTTAAGGCATCACCCATTTTTGGCACAAAAATACTCAATGGCCCCTCGCACACTTTTACTACATTTACTTTGATTTCTTGCTCCGCCTCTATCGAATATTGCTCCTTCACTGGCTCAAACTTGTCAGATGGCCACTGCTCCTTTGCTTGCTCAAACTTATCAGCTGGCCATTGCTCCTTTGGTTTAGATAACCAGGCTGGACCTTGCAGCCACAATTTGTTGTCCACCAATTCACTTGCTTCCAAACCCCTACTCGCCAAATCTGCTGGGTTATCTGCTGTGCTCACATGTTTCCATCTACTTGCCCCAACGCTCTGTTGTATCGCTGCAACACGATTACCAACAAAGGTCTTCAACTCTCTTGGCTGCTTGCCTAGCCAATACAACACCACAAACGAATCTGTCCACAATGTACAGCTAACATCGCTCCATTCCATTGACTGTCTAGCACTCTTTCCCAATCTAGCTAACAACTCGCACGCTGACAATTCTAGTCTCGGTATCGTCAACTTGTTAACTGGCGCCACTTTCGTCTTGGATACTAGCAAATTACATGTTATTGCCCCATTTTCACGTTCTATCCTCACATAGATAACAGCACCATACGCCTTCTCAGAGGCGTCAGCAAATCCATGCACTTCTAACCTTGCATTTTTTCTTGCACCAATCCATCTTGGGATCATAAAGTTTTCTAGCTCCTTAATCTGGCCCCAATAATCTCTAAATTTGTCTTCTAGTTCCTTTGGCAATTTTTCGTCCCATGCCACTTTCAAGCGCCATAAGTCCTGTATAATAATCTTGCCCACGACCGTTACTGGAGAAATATATCCATTTGGGTCAAACAGCTGCAGCACTCGACTTCCAATCAGACGCTTTGTAACTGGCTCCCTTATAACTGGTGTTTTCACAATGAATGTGTACTTGTTTTGCGCCACTAGCCATACTAGCCCAAGCACCTTAGCTGCTTCATCGAACTGCATCATCTCTTCCTTTTCATTTGAATGCATTTCCTCCCTGAACGACCTACTGTTCGACTTCCATTTACGAAGCTCAAACCCTGCCCCAATCAAAATCCGCGCCATTTGTTTTGCCAACGTAATGGCATCTTGCTCGCTGCTAGCACCAGATACGCAGTCATCCATGTACATGTCATCTATGATTGCATTCGCAGCTTCAGGATATTTCTCCTCTGCATCTCTTGCACACTGTATAACGGCTCGCACCGAATTATGTGCTGATGAGGTCATGCCATAGGTGACCACAGTCAGCCAATATTCTCGCAATGGGGTTTGCCTATTCTCGCGCCAAAATATTTTTTGCAAATCCCACTGATGTCTAGCAATCCGCACCTGCCGGAACATCATTTTGATATCCGAAGAGAAAGCGACTTTATGCCTTCTAAAACGCATAATTATGTCATGCAAATCCCTTTGCAACTTTTCGCCTAGCAACTGCACCTCATTTAACGATATGCCTTTAGTAGTACGACAACTAGCGTCGAATACCACGCGAAACTTTTTGGTAACACAATGATTTGGTATATAATAAACTAACGCACCTGGTCTAGCATGCTCACTAACTAGCTCCATGTGCCCAAGCCCCTCATATTCTCTCATAAATTCAATATAGGACATTCTCAGTTCTGGCTCCCTTTCCAATCGCTTCTCCAAATATAAGAAGCGACGCAACGCAATCTCTCTTGAGCTCCCAATGTCATTAACTGTTTTCAATGGTATGGTAACAACAAATCTGCCGTCGCTGGCTCTGCGATATGTATTAATAAAATTGTTTTCCACTAGCTCCTCCTCTGGCGTTCTCATTACATGCTCTTTGATTTGATGAAGCTCCCAAAACTTCTTAAACAACTTGTCAAGCTCCTCATTATTCTCGCACTCAATCATAGACACTAGCTCACCTGTTTGCTCGTTGACTTTCTGCGGATGCTCTCCAAAAACGACCATACCTAGCACCGTTTCCATTAACGTCATGTTATTCAATTTATTCGGCATAATACTGATGACAATCCTTGCCACGAAACTTGCATCTAGTAAGACATGCACACTTTTCGGTTGCCAGTAATCCGGATCTGCAAGCGGATCTGGTAAACCATCTTGTGCCATCATCCGTATACTACCGGATGGTAATACTGGCCCCCACTGGCTCTCTTTTGGCAGAACCCACAGCTCTGCCTCTAGCTCACATGCCGCTGCAAACCATGGCTTTATTTTTATGTTCGCCTTCTTGCCCACTTGCATTGGCACACCGTGGATACGCGATATTTTCGCTGTAATGCGAACGTCATCAAATTGACCTGTGCTCCCGTATCCAGCAATGCACGCACCGGCCCATACCTGCACCCATCATCTACAATTCCGACCATGGCCGTCGGTAACAACGTCATAGTCGGATTTGCATTAATATTAGCACCAGCTGAATACTGTTCAAACCATTTATCTTTTATTTCTTGCTCAAGCTTCGATCGTTTTTCGTCTGGTTCGCTTAAGTTTACTGACACACCTTGCCCTCGCTCTGGCCCCTTTCTGACGTCGGTCTACTTTGCGTTTCTGCTTTGGTAGATTCTTGCCCTCAATCCTGGCTTGCACGCTGTTTGCCTGCTTCGGTGGTTCGCGGCTTGGACACAGCGCGCTGTTGTGCTTTGGCCTACCTGGGCACTTCCAGCAATCGCCCTGATAACAATTGTCCGCTCCATGACCCTTCTTGAAACAATTCGGACACAAATTGCGCCTGGAAATATAGTTTTTGCGCGCCTTTAATGACAGAGCCATAAACTCCGGACAATGATACAACATGTGATTCCCGGCACACACCTCACAAGTCATTGTCCGCGGATCTGGCACTCGCGATATCGAAGCCCGCCCTTGCATCATTCTAGCGCCAGCAACAGCACCTGTAGCTTTTGGCTGTCTAGCTCTCTCTGGCACCACAACCACAGACTCCATGCGCCTGCGATTATCCGCTGTATTGGCCAGCGCGATCGCCTGCCTGTGAATAAAACACAGCATTTGATCCACTGTCGGGGTGTCACTCTCCCGGGCTAGCTCCCATTGCCTGGCTGTCTCGCTATCTGTCTCGCTCGTGTAGCATGTGCACCATGAAGAAGTCCCAGTGCTCCACTGGCAAACCCTGCGCCTGCAGGTGCCGTCGCACCTCATGAGTTACATTTGACATGCGCCGCAAATCGTTGGCCTTCGGCTGACCCCTCAGCTCTGGGAGCCTTATAAAATTTCGCAAATGCTCGCGCCCGATCAGGTAGCTCTGGTCGTGCATTTGGTTCAGACGCTCCCATGCCTGCGTGTAGTTCTCCGCAGAAAATTGCCATTGCCCAAACGTGAGCTTAGCATGCCCCACCAACGAGCTCGCTAAATACAAGAATTTGTACGCCGGGTCCACGCCCGCATTTTCATGCACCGCAGCCTTGAACCGGTCGCGAAACCCTGGCCATTTGGTTGGTGCTCCATCGAACTCGCCCCACGTGTTCTTTATGTCGTTCTGCTGCACTGGCATCTGCACCTGCACCCTGATCTCTGGATCATTTTGTACTTGCACCTGTCTTGGCTCCAATTGATTGATTTTGGCGTTGAACAAAGCGTGCGCCTCAAAATACTCTTCCTCAACCCGCACCAGCGTGGCTTGCTCCAGCTGCCCCTTCTGCTCCCTGGGCGTCGCGCCGATTACCTTCTCGTAGGCGTCATTATATTTCGCCCAAACTACTTCTAGGTTGGTACGGCGTACCTTCGCTTGCTCCAGCGTGACGTCCTCAAACTCTGGCCCCTTTACAAAGCACAGTGTGCGCCTGATTGTCGCCGCCAACGTCTCCAGAAGACATAACGACACACGAGGAATACGTGCCACCACAATCTAGCAACAGCGAACCACCAACATACCACCCGGGGCCCAAGTCAGCAGGTCCAAGAGCAATCACAATCGAGGAGTACAAAGCCCGAACCAAACACAAACAGTCAAAGGAATCCAAAACAATCCCCACAACCGCGAGCGCGAAGACACGACGCCCAAGAGCCGGGAAGAAAGTAAAGGCAAGAAAGGAAAAGGCAAACCTATATAGATTGACCCCCGTGACGACCGACCGGATTCTGAAGCACAGTCTAATCAACGAATTGAAAAAGCTGAACTGATGGGCAGCAAACAGAGTAGAGAGGAAGTTATAGTTTCCAACAATAACGCAGCGAGCGCTGGACCAAGAACACCGGTGGACAACACCAACTTAATATACTTCTTAGGAGTAATCGTATTAATTTTAGTCTTTATTCAAGTAAACATGTATTATAAGAACTATGTAAGAAAGCATACAAAAACCATAAATGTAACACAGGTCTGAGCAAATTAATAAACAATAAAACCACAGCTCACCATACTGAAAATCGTTATAACATGGACAGGAAAAATAAACAACATAGGCACGGAAAAATTTCGACAACAGAAAAGACAGTGTTAAAACATGACGAAATAGACGAACAAACAAAACTAAAGTTTTTAGTAAAACACTGGCAACTAATTGCTATGCCCAGAAAACCGACAATAGAGGACGTTCGAAATAACACGACAAGGGAAGAAGAATCCTACCGCATGTTCAACATGCTCAATATGCGATTTTAAATGGAAGACCTAGTAGAAGAAGCAAACCGACTACTATCCAACCTTAGAAAAACACCCAGCAAGTCATACACTAGACAGACAATACAAAACAAACTCGACAGACTACAAATAATCAAAAGAGTGTCGTGATAAAAAAAAGTCTCTTGTAGTGTATGTGAGTGTAAGTGAAGGTGGTCTATTATTGTTGGCGGACCTCGCCTCAATAGGATGGCTATGTTAGAGCCTCAGTGAGCAATGAAAGCGAAACACACGACTTGTCTCTTAAGTCAAAGCTGATTTTATTTTCGAAAAACAAGGTCTTATATACTAAAAATATAACTGTTATACTACTGAGCATTTCCAATGCTCCGCCCTCTATTGTAGTGGTACCGCGTGACCACTTATGCCAACAGCATAGCGCACAAGCCAATCAGCAAGATCGAACGGTGCGCGCGCCACTTTGTTTACGTTACAAGTGTCAAGTGTCGCATGCACAAGAACGCCGGCGTCACTCAAGTGGCCTGCACTTGCACAAGCGACACATGTCACAACACATGTGGGCACTTGCACCGATCGCACATGCAACACGACCCGACCTACCGCAGGTCAACGCAGAGCGCTGGCCCACTTTGGGAAAGTGCCGCGTCGTCGGATCTAACCCGCGTTGTGATTGGCGCGATGCAAGTAAATTGGAAATAGAGGGAGGAGCACTGGAATTGCCCCGCAGTATAACAGTTTATAATTTTAGTATATAAGAACAACAATTTGGAAAATAAAATCAGCTTCTTAAGAAGAGACAAACCTTGCGTTTCTCCTTTGATTTTTGCTCAACACATAGGCTCTTTAGCCATAGCATAATTGGCGCGACCCGCCGCTTCAATAGGTCACCCCGAACGCTACTGACGTCTGACAATATACCAGCTACAAGAATACTCTTGTATACCACACACTTTCCCCTGTACACCACATGGCGATCCTGCCAAATCTCGACCAATCTTCTGATGCACCAATAAGTAAAACCCAACAGTAACACCGATCCTGCCAGACTACAACCCGACGAACAAACCCTAACTTAAAGAAACAATCCTGCCACTACATTTGGAAAATTCAAAAAGGCAAACCCACCGTACACATCAACAAAATCCATCATCCACCCAGGAATGACAACGCAGGAAGAAATTGATGCAATATTCGAAAAGTGGGTCCGAGCCGCACAGCAGCAGGAATACGTCCCGGAGAGCGTCATACCGACGACATCGACGCCACCCGTATATACATAATTAATAATAATAATTGACTGGCACGACAGCCCGCTTACGCGAGACTAAGGCCTAGCTTCCCGCAACCACCCGTGTTGTGCGTGTGAATTTGTACGCGGGTAGAAGGGACCTACAGTTTTTATGCCGGTTCCGAACGGCAGGTTGGGAGCTTTATCATAGGCAATTTTTGCTCTCAGAGGTTTGCCATTTCCAGCTGAGAGGACAGCCACCGAAAGAGAAAACGAGTTTTCCCGTTATTTTTTTTAGGTGTTATTACAGGCAGTATTTGAACCTAAGGTTGCTGCCTTCGACTCGCGGTCCAACGCACTAACCTACTGAGCCACGGCGGCTGTCTCACCCGTATATACACCGACACCAAAATCAGCCGGGCCGAGGGCCATAACCATCGAAGCATACAAGGCGAGGAACTGCAGAAGCAACCCCCAAACAGCAGAGGCCCCAACGACAGCAAAGAAACGACGCACCAGAGCCGGAAAAAAAGTTGCAGCGAGAAGAGAGAAAGCACTATTGTACAAGCTGATCCCCGTGACAACAGACCGGGACCTGAAACGCAAATTAATAGATAATTTGAAAGACCTGCACTAATGGGCACAAAACAAAGCAAGGAAGAGGTTATTGTTTCAAACAATAATGCAGCGAGCGCAGCACAATCAACAGCAGCGATCAACAATACAAATTTAACATATATCTTAAGCATCATAGTATTAATACTAGTTTTTATTCAAATTAACGCATATTATAAGAATTACATAAAGAAACATACAAAAACCATACACGTAACTCAAGTTTAAATAAGTATAAATGATTTGGAAACAAATATTTCACTATATAAAACCTACACATAAGCTCATAAGCCTACAATATAGAAAGCATGGACAGGAAAAATAGACAACATATATAGGTACGAAAAAATTTCGACAAAAGAAAATACAGTATTAGAAATTGAAGAAATATACGAACAGAAACAGTTAGCATTTTTGACAAAACCCTGGAAGATAATAGGAATGCCACGGACACCGACATTAGAGGACGTTAGGAATCCTACAACAAAGGAAGAAGAGACAGTACGCATGCTCAACATGTTCAATCTTCGGTTTTAGATGAATAAGAAATATGCCGCAAGTAAATGGAGGACATTTTTGACGAACTAAATAGAATACTAACAAACTTGAGAAAAAACCGAACAGAACATACACTCAGGAGACATTAACGACAAAACAACAAGCCGTATTCGCTTTAAAACAACGGTTTGAAGAACTAATAACTGAACACACAGATAACGACTACATAGCGGGCATAAAAATTGCCTTCAACAATACGTACGAAAACACCATACAAATACTTAAACAGAAACAAACTTATAACAATACAAAAGAACAACATCCGCCAATCACAATGGCAGCATTTAGTATCGAAACGGCTATGAAAGCCATCCCGAACTTCACAGGGAATTTCAAAGAGCTGGATACTTTCACTAAAATAGCAGAACTAATTAACAAGAAACTTGACACGAGTGGCAAAACAGAGCTTCTAGAATTCATATTCTACGCCAAGCCAAGCCTGACAGTGAGAACAGCACTTGGCAATAATATTCCAACTACACTTGAGGAATTAACAAAACTACTAAACGAACGATACAAGAGCACAGCGACAGTGCCTCAAATTCAAAACCAACTATCCTGCCTGACCCAAAGAAACCGTGACATCAATACATACAAAAACAAAATACTAAACTTGATCGCATAATTAAACAAATTACAAATTATCCAAGCCGGTTCCAACACAACCACGATCGAGCGAAACATAATAACAAAAATTAATGAACAATACAGCCTCACCGTATTCAAAAATGGACTCAATGACGAATATAAACAAACCATTTTCGCAGCAATGCCAAAAACTTTTAACCAAGCAGTCGAACTGGCCTTAGAGCTTGAAAAAGACAATCAGCAAAACCAAACAAGAGTAATGTTTATCAATAGGAACAGCAACTACAACAACAACAATAGAAATTACCACAATAGTCAGCAAAACTACAGGAACCCAAACAACCCAAACAACCATAGAAGTCAGAACAATTACCAAAACAGAAACAACTACCAAAACAGAAACGTAAACCAAAACAATTTTCGCAATGCCAATAACCAGCAGCGAAACGGGTATATGAACCACTCAAATCACTACCAACCGAACCAAAATCAAAACCAGAACAACAGAAACCAATACTACCAAAACAACAACCAAAGCAACAGAAACAATTCACGGTCATATACCAACAACAATCGAAATGCTTACCAAAGTAATAACAATAATAACCGACAAGGTCGCCCAACTCGAATAAATTACATACAGGGAAACGAGGGCGACCCGGAGGAACAGAATTAGAATCCTCCGGGGAGGAAGAACAAACAATAAACGAATATATTTAATAACAGACAACTTAACAAATTATGTCACATTCAAATGCAGTCAATTTTGCAAACCCAAGACATTTCTCATTGACACCGGAGCAGACGTATCAATTTGCAAAGTAAACGACGACGACACTTTTGACATTAATACTGAAAACAGATGCAAATTAACAGGAATATCACCTGCAGAAATCAATTCGATAGGAACATTTAAATTGACATTTCCCTTAAGAGACGCAAAAACCGAACTAACCTTCCAAATGGTCAATGACGATTTTCCAATTATCACAGATGGAATTTTAGGAAGAGATTTTCTACTCAAATACATGTGCAAAGTAGATTACGAAACCCTCACTTTAAAAATTATTATAAACGAAATTGAACACGTATTCCCCATTACAACAAAAACCCCACACAACAAAACACACACAATTCCACCCAGATGTGAAATCATAGTGCCAATAAATTTAAGCCAAGAAGAAGACACCGTCATTTTAAATAAAGAACTCACAAACGGAGTATTCTTAGCCAACTCCATTGCACCAGCAAAAGGCAACTGCCACATCAAAATTATTAACACTACAAACAAAACAGTCACAATAAACGACATAGAACCACAAATAGAAAAACTGTCAAATTATACAATATTAAGAACACAACACAGAAATAAATGCACAAACAATAGAAGATTCGAAAAACTAATAGCCACGCTAAAGCTAGACACTATTGACCCACTGATTAAACAAGAACTAATGGACATTTTTAAACGATACCAATCAATATTTCATCTGGAAGGAGAAGAACTCACTACAAACAATTTTTATGAACAGCACCTAAATCAAGAAAACACAACACCAGTTTACATAAAGAATTACAGGCTACCACAAACACAACAAGAAGAGATAAAACAACAGGTACAGAAACTAATAGACAGTGACATAATAGAACCTTCACAAGCCCCTATAATGCACCTTTGCTACTAGTACCGAAAAAGAGTGATGATAACACAAAGAAATGGCGACTAGTAGTAGACTACAGAAAACTCAATGACAAAATAATTAACGACAAATTTCCACTCACACGACTAGAAGACGTTCTAGACGTCCTAGGAAGAGCCAAATACTTTTCCACTCTAGACATGACCAGCTCTTTTCACCAAATCCCTCTAGCACCAAATTCAAGACCACCCACAGCATTTTCAACTCAAGATGGACACTACCAATTCAAAAGACTCCCTTTTGGACTTAAAATATCCTCCAATAGTTTCCAAAGAATGTTAACAAAAGCTCTTAGCGGATTAAGCTCAGAAGCATTCTTATACGTTGACGACATTATTGTGTTTGGATGCTCACTGAAGCATCACAACGCAAACTTAATCAAAGTATTTGACCGCTTACAACAATACAACCTGAAGCTAAACGCAAGCAAATGCCACTTTCTTAGACCAGAAGTTATTTATTTAGGCCATTTAATCACCAACAAAGGCGTTAAGACAGATCCGACCAAATGCGAAGCAGTTATGAAATACCCCACGCCAAAAAACGCAGATGACGTACGAAGATTCATTGCCTTCTGCAATTACTACAATCGTTTCATACCTGACTTTGCAAACATCGTCAAATGTTTAAACTCTCTCCTCAAGAAAGGGACACCTTTCATTTGGTCAGACGGGTGCGAACAAGCCTTTAAAAATTTAAAAGAAAAATTAGTCAATTCACCAGTACTTCAATATCCAGATTTTGACAAACCCTTCATTCTAACGACAGACGCCTCAGACTTTGCCTTAGGAGCAGTCCTATCACAAGGTGAAATAGGACACGACTTACCAATCTCTTAGGCAAGCAAATCACTACAAAAACACGATATAAATAAACCAATTATAGAAAAAGAACTCTTAGCAATACACTGGGGAATAAATTATTTCAGATCATATCTCTACGGTAGAAAATTCATTGTAGTAACTGACCATAGACCACTAGTTTCACTATTTTCCCATAAAAACCCATCGTCGAAAATGACCAGAATTAGACTAGATTTTTCCGATTACGATTTCGAAATCATCTACAAACAAGGCAAAATTAATACGAACGCAGATGCACTATCACGCATCAAACTAGACAGTGACGACATAAAAGCAATGATACCGACACAAGAAGTACTAGCTATAACACGGAGTAAGGAAACAAAAAAAGGAACACAAGAAAAATTTGAAAAAGGGCAAGAAAAATGTGAAAAAGGGCAAAATAAGAAGAAAGAATTAAATGCACGCATCAACAGGACGGGCATATCTCCAAAGGAGCCTGATCAACTCCATATCTGGGAATGTACCTCCATGACTGACGTGAAGAATATGAAAAAGTTGAAATTTATTATTGAAAAGCGTCGGCCGACGATCAAAATATGTAATAATGAAGTGCACGTGACTTGTAGTGATGACCCTTTGGAACTAGATCCAATGTTGGAGAAGCTACACAGTTCACTAAGTAAGCTGCATATAAAGGAGCTAGCCCTTTGCAGACAAAACTTTAAATTTGAAATGAATGAGTTCAAAAGAAAGTATAATGAACTTCATGTAAACAAGTACTCGCCCATAAAAATATTAATTTACGACACGCCACTCCAAATACTAAGCCCAATACAACAGTATAAACTTATTGACGAGTTCCATAACTCATGTACAGCCGGACACTTGGGTATAAGAAAAACCATACTAAAACTAAAACAAAGATACGTGTGGAAAAATATGAGACAAATGGTTAAAGAGTTTGTAAACAACTGTACGAAATGCACAGCAAACAAAATAACGAGACACACAAAAGAAGCACTAACTAAAACAGACACACCAGTAACAAGCTTCGAAACAATAACAATTGACACAGTCGGACCGTTACGTATATCAAACGGATACCGATACATACTGACGATGCAATGTGACCTTACGAAATTCGTCATAGCATACCCAATAGAAACAAAAGACGCGGAAACAATAGCAAAAACACTGGTAGAACAATTCATACTCAAGTACGGTTGCTTCAAAACGTTGAAATCAGACAGAGGCACCGAATTTACAAACAAGCTAATGCACAACATATGCAAGTTACTTGACACGCGACAAATTTTTTCGACGCCTTACCACCACCACACAATTGGCGCACTTGAACGCAACCACAGAACATTACACGAATACTTACTTGCTTTTACGAACGATTATGAATGGGACAAATGGGTACCGTACTACACATTCGCGTACAACACGACACCACATGTCGAATCCCTATATTCACCGTATGAACTAGTGTTTGGTAAATTGCCACAATTGCCAAGCGACAAAATAAACACAACTGAAAAAACCTATGACATAGAAAATTATGCAAATGAGCTAAAAATTAGGTTACGAACATCGATACATAAGGCTAGGAATATGATAGAATTAGCCAAACACAAAAGAAAACTAGAATACGACACCGAACGGTGCGCGCGCCACTTTGTTTACGTTACAAGTGTCAAGTGTCGCATGCACAAGAACGCCGGCGTCACTCAAGTGGCCTGCACTTGCACAAGCGACACATGTCACAACACATGTGGGCACTTGCACCGATCGCACATGCAACACGACCCGACCTACCGCAGGTCAACGCAGAGCGCTGGCCCACTTTGGGAAAGTGCCGCGTCGTCGGATCTAACCCGCGTTGTGATTGGCGCGATGCAAGTAAATTGGAAATAGAGGGAGGAGCACTGGAATTGCCCCTCAGTATAACAGTTTATAATTTTAGTATATAAGAACAACAATTTGGAAAATAAAATCAGCTTCTTGAGAAGAGACAAACCTTGCGTTTCTCCTTTGATTTTTGCTCAACACATAGGCTCTTTAGCCATAGCATAATTGGCGCGACCCGCCGCTTCAATAGGTCACCCCGAACGCTACTGACGTCTGACAATATACCAGCTACAACAATACTCTTGTATACCACACACTTTCCCCTGTACACCACACTATTTCCAATCCATTCGTAGCGTACCAATCACAGCGTGGGTCAGATCCGACGACGCGGCACTTTCCCAAAGTGGGCCAGCGCTCTGCGTTGACCTGCGGTAGGTCGGGTCGAGTTGCATGCGCGATCGCTGCAAGTGCCCACATGTGTTGTGACATGTGTCGCTTGTGCAAGTGCAGGCCACTTGAGTGACGCCGGCGTTCTTGTGCATGCGACACTTGACACCTGCGAATGTAAACAAAGTGGCGCGCGCACTGATCGATGCACGTCGGTCTTGCCGATAGGCTTGTACGCTATGGTGTTGGCATTAGTGGTCATGCGGTACCACTACACCCTTACCCTTAAGCGAAAAATTATACCTTGGAAAAATTTTTAGAATTTCGGGGGGGGGGGCATTGGAATTGCTTTACAATGTTGTAGTAGCTGATATTAACTAAATATACAATGTGATATTTATCTTATAAAACGAGTGTAATATTGTGGTTATTGTCTATGCTAATTTCAATTCTTAGGGCAATCTATATATTTTTTGTGTTTGTTTGTACAGTGTTTTTGTTCTGTACAATTTTAGTTGTTACTTGCTATGTCATTTTCTCCTAAAAATTTCTTAAGATTATTGTTGTGTAGTGTCTTATGCTTACCGTTTATATCTAGTGTGGAGTTCACTCTATTCCTATCTATTATTTTGTATGGTCCGTGGTAAGGACTTTGTAATTTTTTATTTGTCTCTAATCGTATAAAAACTAAATCTCCTATTTCTAATTGTGTTTTATTTGTGTTCTTATCGTAATTAATCTGTCTCTTATGTTTAGCTATTTCTATCATATCCCTCGCTTTGTCTATGGATGTTTTCAGCCTAACTTTTACTTCGTTGGCGTAGTTGTCAAAGTGATAAATTTTGTCGTGTTTGTTTGTTGTGTCACTTGGTAGTGACGGTAATTTGCCCAAAACTAGCTCGTACGGTGAGTATAGCGTTTTAACATGTGGTGTCGTATTGTATGCGAATGTATAGTATGGTACCCACCTATCCCATTCATGTTCGTCTGTGAATGCCAGTAGGTATTCGTGTAGTGTTCTGTGATTTCTTTCAAGTGCTCCTATTGTTTGATGATGGTAGGGTGTCGAAAAAATTTGTCGCACGTCAAGTAATTGGCATATGTTATGCATTAGCTCATTTGTAAACTCGGTGCCTCGGTCGGATTTCAATGTTTTAAAACAACCGTACTTAAGAATGAACTGTTCTACAAGCGTTTTTGCTGTTGTTCTTGCGTCCTTGGTTTCCATCGGGTGTGCGATAACAAATTTTGTCAGATCGCATTGCATTGTCAATATGTAGCGGAATCCATTTGATACTCTTAATGGTCCGACTGTGTCAATAGTAATTGTTTCGAAGCTTGTTGTTGGCGTGTCTGTTTTGACCAGTTTTTCTTTTGTGTGCCTAATTGTTTTGTTCTTGCTGCAGGTCAAGCAATTGTTTAAGAATTCTTTTACCATTTGTCGCATGTTTTTCCATACATAGCGTTGTTTTAACTTTAAAATTGTTTTTCTGATTCCTAAATGTCCGGCTGTGCTAGCATTATGATATTCGTATATTAGTTTATATTGTAGTTTACTTTGAATATGTCGTGGAGCGTTGTATATTAGTATTTTTATAGGCGAGCATTTAATTCATTATATTTCTTCCTGAATGCATTCAATGTAATATTCTCAAATTTAAAATTTTCTCTGCAAAGGGCTAGCTCCTTTATATGCAGTTTTAGTGAACTATGTAGTTTCTCCAACATTGAATCTAGATCCAAAGGGTCATCGCTACAAGTCACGTGCACTTCATTATTGCCAATATATTTCAAATTTCAATTTCTTCATATTCTTCACGTCGTTCATAGAGGTATATTCCCATATGTAGAGTTGATCAGGCTCTTGAGATTTGTCCTTCCTATTGTCGCGTGTTTTGGTACCATTATCTTCATAAATATTCTCATTTTCAGTAATGTGCGTATCTTCAATATTCTTTGTTCCATTTGCTCTTAAATTCGCTGCCTTGCTCCTTGTAATTGCTATAATTTCTTTTTGTTTGCCGTCATTTACGTTATCTTCATGTGTTGGAATCATTGCCTTCAGGGTGTCGCTGTCGATTTTTATGCGTGATAAAGCATCCGCGTTTGTGTTAATTTTTCCTTGTTTGTATATAATTTCGAAGTCATAATCAGATAAGTATAATCTGATTCTTGTCATTATTGATGATGGGTTCTTGTGTGAAAACAGTGATACCAGTGGTCTGTGGTCAGTGACTACGATGAATTTTCTCCCGTAGAGGTATGGTCTGAAATAATTTGTTCCCCAGTGTATAGCTAAAAGTTCCTTTTCTATTATTGGTTCATTGATATCGTGTTTCTGTAGTGATTTGCTTGCATATGAGATAGGTAGGTCATGTCCAATTTCTCCTTGGGATAATACTGCTCCTAGGGCGAAGTCTGAAGCGTCTGTAGTTAATATGAAGGTTTTGTTGAAATCTGGATATTGCAGTATTGGTGTGTTAGTTAATTTCTGTTTTAGTGTTTCGAAAGCTGTCTTGCACTCGTCTGACCAAATGAAAGGTGTACCTTTCTTAAGGAGAGAGTTAAGACATTTTACTATTGATGCGAATTCAGGTATGAAACGTCTGTAGTAGTTGCAAAATGCTACAAAACGACGGACTTTATCAGCATTCGTTGGTGTTGGATATTTTAGTACTGCTTCGCATTTTGTTGGATCTGTTCTGATGCCTTTATCTGTGATTAAATGTCCTAAGTAGATGACTGCTGGTTTTAAAAATTGGCATTTGCTTGCATTTAGTTTTAGGTTGTACTGTTGTAGGCGGTCAAAAACTTAATCAAATTTTCGTTGTGGTGTTGAGAAGTATTTTGCTCTGCCAAGTATATCAAGAACATCTTCTAGTCGTTTTAACGGGAATTTATCATTTATTATTTTGTCGTTCAGTTTCCTGTAATCTACGACTAATCGCCATTTTTTGGTATTGTCTTCGCTTTTCTTCGGTACTAGTAATAGAGGTGCGTTATATGGACTAGTTGATGGATCAATAATATCACTGTCTATTAACTTTTCTACTTGTTTCTTTATTTCCTCTTGTTGGGTTTGTGGTAGTCTGTAGTTTTTTATATATACTGGTGTGGAGTCTTCTGATTGAGTTGTTGTGTATAGAAGTTGTTCGTGGTGATTTCTTCTCCTTCTAGATGGAATATCGATTGGTATTTTCGGAAGATGTCTGTGAGCTCTGATTTTGTTTGTGCATTTAGGTTGTCTAGGTTGGTGTTGATATGTTTTCTGAATCGCTCATTGTTTAAATTTTTGGTGCTGTAGTTTGTTTTCATTATTGTATAAGTAGACAAGTTTTCTATTTTTGGTCGGATGTTTTTTACGGTTATTGTTTTATCTGTTGTATTGATTATTTTTACGTGGCATTTGCCTTTTGCTGGTGCGATAGAATTTGCCAAAAGTACTCCGGTTACAAGTTCATGGTTCAGTATTACGCTGTCTTCTTGAATATTCATGTTGATCGGTAATATTACTTCACACCTTGGCGGTATTGTGTGTGAGGTCTGTGGCGGTGGTTTGGTCGTTATAGGTAATATGTGTTCTTCTTCATTTATTATCATTGTTAATGTGAGTGTTTCGTAGTCTATTTTGCACATGTATTTGAGGAGAAAGTCTCTTCCTATGATTCCATTTGTTACGATTGGGAAGTCTTCATTGACCATGTGGAAGTTTAGTTCTGTTCTGGTTTTTCTTAGTGGGAATGTCAGTTTTAATGTTCCCAGTGAGTCTATTTTTTGTGTGGATATTCCTGTTAGTTTACACGTGTTCTCTGTGTTGATCTCAAGGTTGTGATATGTGATATGTCTGCTCCGGTATCAATGAGGAATGTTAAAGGTTTATTAAATTGGTTGCATTTCAGTGTGACGTAGTTTGTTAGATTCTCTGATATTAGGTAGATTCTTTATTCAGTTGTTATTGCTCCCCCGGAGGAATGTGGTTGTCTTCCTCCGGGTCGCCCGAGTTTTCCTGAATGTAGTTGATGTGTGTAGGGCGACCTTGGTTGTTGAAATTTTGGTTTCGGTTCGCATTGTTGTTGTACCTTGAGTTTTGGTTGAAGTTTCTGTTGTTTTGGTTATAGTTCCTTTGGTTTTGATTTCTGTTATTGAAATTTGTGTTGGCACCCTGATTGTTTGATCTGCCGTTGTTGTATGAGTTGCGAGTATTCGGTTGATGGTTATTTTGGTTGTTTCTTGGGCTGTAGTTAGCTTGTTGGCTGTTGTTTCTGATATTGTTGTTATTTTGGTATCTGTTGTTGTATTGTTGGTTAAAATTTCTGTTGTTTGTTCTATTTTGGATGTGATTTCGGTTGTTGCTGTTCCTGTTGATAAACATCACTCTTGTTTGGTTTTGCTGATAGTCTTTTTCAAGCTCTAGGGCCAATTCGACTGCTTGATTGAAAGTTTTTGGCATTGCGGCAAAAATTTTTGAATACCGTCAGGCTGTATTGCTCATTAATTTTTGTTATCAATGACTGCTGTTGGGTTGTTGTCGTTCCTGTCTGAGCTATCTGTAATTTGTTGAGCTCGGCAATCAGATTTAGTATCTTGTCCTTGCAGGGGCGTAGCCAGAACTTGGTCATGGGGGGGGTTTTAAAAAAAAATTGTTTGCCAGTTTAGTATTATCTACTTTTTTTTTTTAAAGTAAAGTGCACTTTCCAAATAGGGCATTTTGTTGTGGCTTATGTGACTTAATGCATTAAAAACTAAATTTTTTCCCTGTTTTTTAGTAAAAATTTCATGAAATTTGGTGGACTGAAAGCGAAGCTATTGGATCTGAAGTGGAAGTATGTTTGTGTCATCGTACAAAAATGTATGCATCGAACAAATATTCAATATTAACTATTGTTTTAAAAATGTTTAAACTTTAACCGAAGCATTTAAATTGATGGACCAAGTTTATGGTGATTTTTGTTTATACCGCGATCACCGTAAATCAAAACTTGGCGGCTTCATAAAAGATAAGCCAAAATCTTCATTGAAATTCTTGAAATTGGATTTAACCTTCGCTTTACATATACCCACCCGGGTGATCTTTTTAATATTCATGTTTAATATCTGCACAAATTTTAAGATAATTTTCAATAACATAAAAAAATATTTTTTTTTTGAAATTTTATTCATGTTTAAACTTGAATTTTGTCATTTTGTATACAAATGTACCTGAGTGATCCCAGGCGCTTTCGCTACCAAAACTCACGATAAATTTTTTTTGCGTACCTCATTATGTGTTGAATAAACCCTCTGGAAATAAATCTTCTAATATTTTCCATTGTCTCAAAATAAATCATTAAAGTTAGGCCTTTTTTCGAAATACAAACTATCGCCGGAGGAAGATACTAAATACTGAAGTATGAAAAAAATTTATAAATTATTATATATTTATTGTGAGTTTTACTCAAAATAGCGGCGGAAGTGCCTGGGATCATCTTTAGTAAGGCGAAGGTTAAGCATCTCAATAGCATACATTTATTGCATTTTAACTGAACATTTGGCTATCGAAGGATGCCATCCCTTCTATTGACACTATTTTTGACTGTTTTTTTGTTTTCACATGATGTGGCACCGTGCGAATTTCACCTTTTCAAAGAATGCATTTGCCGATGAAAAAAAGCGTTTTGAAAACGTAGAAACCATCCAAAAGGCTTGTACCGACATCCTGAAGGACATTGCGGTCGACGAACTAAACTACTCTTTAGACATGTTTTTAGAACATGCAAATCGCTGCATTAAGCCTAAATGTGACTATTAAAAAAACCAATTCGTTTCGGTAAACAAAGGGTTTTAGTATTATCTAAATTATTTTAGTATTATCTATCTGTTATTCTTTTAAATATTTAAAGATGAAAAGACCTTTTTGCTAATGTGGGAACGTACATACGATGCATAGTGATTGAAAATGTTGGCAAATTATAGGCTATGGGGGGGGTTCTGACACCCTAAACCTCCCCCCCTTGGCTACGCCCCTGTGTCCTTGTATGATGTAATGCTCGAGTTACGTTGTGTGAAACATGACAGTTGGTTTTGCAGCTGTGGGATCGTTATTGGGCTCTTGTACCTTTCTTTCAACACGGTTTTTAGTTCTTCTAGGGTGTTAATTGTGGTGTTGCCAATTGCTGTCCTCACCATAGAATTAAGTTTCGCATAGAATACAAATTCTATTAGTTCAGTCTTTCCGTTCGAGTCTAGTTTTCTGTATATTATTTCAATGATCTTTAGAAAGGTTTCCCGTGAAGTTCGGGATGGCTTTCATCGCCGTTTCTATATTGAAAGTTGTCATGTCGGATGGTTGTTCTAGGTCTTGTCTTTCGGAGTATAGTTCTCTTAACTGTTCTTGTAATGTACGTTTGAGTATGTCGTATGTCTTGTTGAAGTGTATTTTTATTGCTATGGCTTCTTCTTGTTTTCGTGTTGAGTCAAGAAGTGTGTCAAAGTCTTGTTTCAATTTGTTGATTGTGTCGACCTTTTGTATTATGGTCTGTTTTGTGTACTTTCGTGTTGGTGTTTTTCTCAAGTTCGTTAGAATTTTTGTTAGTTCGCTAAGAATTTCTTCCATCTAAAATCCTAGGTTGAGTTTGTTGAACAGTCTGACTAATTCTTCCTCACGTGTCGTGTTGGTCAGTCCATCTTCCATTGTCGGTTCTCTTGGCATTTATATAAATGCCCATAGTTTTTTTACGTATTCCAGTTTTTTTTCTGGGCTTATTTCGTCGTCTAAGTATATTTGTTTATTCTGTTTGTTTTTTAATTTTCTGTCTGACATTTTGTGTTTTTTTTTGTTTTTTGTATGTGTATATATTCCTATTAATTTTTGCGAATGCGACGCTGTAAAATGTTCTTATTTTTATTTCTATTTATTGTTTTTGTTTTTATTGTGACTTAAACTATGGTGCTAATTTTTATATTTTTTGAAACAAATTTTTTCATGTAATTCTTGTAATGTTTATTTATTTCTAAGAATATTAGTATTATGACTAATAGTGTTAGTAAGTAAAGAAGGTAAGTATTGTTATTATTCTGGCTGGTGGTTGTGGCGCTGGAGCTGGCTGCGTTGTTGGTTGCGATTATTACTTCCTCCTTTGGAGTCCTGTTTCCCATTGTTGTTGCTGTCTTGCTGCTCTAATTTTTTGTATGAGCTCCCGTTTGCGTTGTTTGTCCGTTTCGTTTTGTGCCACACGATGAAGGGCAGCGAGTTCTTGTCGTTGTCGGACTTTTTTTCCGGCGCGTGGTCTTCTGTTCGGTCGGGTTGACGGCTGGTGTCAAAGGTTTCGGGCCGGCTGTTAGCGGGGTCGGTGTGTAGGTTGGGTAATCGTTGGTTGCTGACGTCGGGGCTGGTTGATACTCCTCGTGGTGCAGGTGCAGTTCTTGTTGAGTGATTGTGACCAGTTTGTCGAAGATGGAGTCGAACTCCTCGTGTTCTGACATCTGGCAGTTGGGTCTTGATATACTATTATTTTGAAGTTCAAGTTGGGATTTCAGTCGACAGGATCGGTGTTACAGTTGGTCAGAAAATCTGGTCTGATTTTGCGATTCAAAAATCTAGTCTGAGTCAGAAGATGTGGGTCGAAAGTGGCAGGATCGCCATGTCGTGATAAAAAAAGTCTCTTGTAGTGTGTGTGAGTGTAAGTGAAGGTGGTCTATTATTGTTGGCGGACCTCGCCTCAATAGGATGGCTATGTTAGAGCCTCAGTGAGCAATGAAAGCGAAACACACGACTTGTCTCTTAAGTCAAAGCTGATTTTATTTTCGAAAAACAAGGTCTTATATACTAAAAATATAACTGTTATACTACTGAGCATTTCCAATGCTCCGCCCTCTATTTCCAATCCATTCGTAGCGTACCAATCACAGCGTGGGTTAGATCCGACGACGCGGCACTTTCCCAAAGTGGGCCAGCGCTCTGCGTTGACCTGCGAATGTAAACAAAGTGGCGCGCGCACTGATCGATGCACGTCGGTCTTGCCGATAGGCTTGTACGCTATGGTGTTGGCATTAGTGATCATGCGGTACCACTACACCCTTACCCTTAAGCGAAAAATTATACCTTGGAAAAATTTTTAGAATTTCGGGGGGGGGGGGCATTGGAATTGCTTTACAATGTTGTAGTAGCTGATATTAACTAAATATACAATGTGATATTTATCTTATAAAACGAGTGTAATATTGTGGTTATTGTCTATGCTAATTTCAATTCTTAGGGCAATCTATATATTTTTTGTGTTTGTTTGTACAGTGTTTTTGTTCTGTACAATTTTAGTTGTTACTTGCTATGTCATTTTCTCCTAAAAATTTCTTAAGATTATTGTTGTGTAGTGTCTTATGCTTACCGTTTATATCTAGTGTGGAGTTCACTCTATTCCTATCTATTATTTTGTATGGTCCGTGGTAAGGACTTTGTAATTTTTTATTTGTCTCTAATCGTATAAAAACTAAATCTCCTATTTCTAATTGTGTTTTATTTGTGTTCTTATCGTAATTAATCTGTCTCTTATGTTTAGCTATTTCTATCATATCCCTCGCTTTGTCTATGGATGTTTTCAGCCTAACTTTTACTTCGTTGGCGTAGTTGTCAAAGTCATAAATTTTGTCGTGTTTGTTGTTGTGTCACTTGGTAGTGACGGTAATTTGCCCAAAACTAGCTCGTACGGTGAGTATAGCGTTTTAACATGTGGTGTCGTATTGTATGCGAATGTATAGTATGGTACCCACCTATCCCATTCATGTTCGTCTGTGAATGCCAGTAGGTATTCGTGTAGTGTTCTGTGATTTCTTTCAAGTGCTCCTATTGTTTGATGATGGTAGGGTGTCGAAAAAATTAGTCGCACGTCAAGTAATTGGCATATGTTATGCATTAGCTCATTTGTAAACTCGGTGCCTCGGTCGGATTTCAATGTTTTAAAACAACCGTACTTAAGAATGAACTGTTCTACAAGCGTTTTTGCTGTTGTTCTTGCGTCCTTGGTTTCCATCGGGTGTGCGATAACAAATTTTGTCAGATCGCATTGCATTGTCAATATGTAGCGGAATCCATTTGATACTCTTAATGGTCCGACTGTGTCAATAGTAATTGTTTCGAAGCTTGTTGTTGGCGTGTCTGTTTTGACCAGTTTTTCTTTTGTGTGCCTAATTGTTTTGTTCTTGCTGCAGGTCAAGCAATTGTTTAAGAATTCTTTTACCATTTGTCGCATGTTTTTCCATACATAGCGTTGTTTTAACTTTAAAATTGTTTTTCTGATTCCTAAATGTCCGGCTGTGCTAGCATTATGATATTCGTATATTAGTTTATATTGTAGTTTACTTTGAATATGTCGTGGAGCGTTGTATATTAGTATTTTTATAGGCGAGCATTTAATTCATTATATTTCTTCCTGAATGCATTCAATGTAATATTCTCAAATTTAAAATTTTCTCTGCAAAGGGCTAGCTCCTTTATATGCAGTTTTAGTGAACTATGTAGTTTCTTCAACATTGAATCTAGATCCAAAGGGTCATCGCTACAAGTCACGTGCACTTCATTATTGCCAATATGTTTCAAATTTCAATTTCTTCATATTCTTCACGTCGTTCATAGAGGTACATTCCCATATGTAGAGTTGATCAGGCTCTTGAGATTTGTCCTTCCTATTGTCGCGTGTTTTGGTACCATTATCTTCATAAATATTCTCATTTTCAGTAATGTGCGTATCTTCAATATTCTTTGTTCCATTTGCTCTTAAATTCGCTGCCTTGCTCCTTGTAATTGCTATAATTTCTTTTTGTTTGCCGTCATTTACGTTATCTTCATGTGTTGGAATCATTGCCTTCAGGGTGTCGCTGTCGATTTTTATGCGTGATAAAGCATCCGCGTTTGTGTTAATTTTTCCTTGTTTGTATATAATTTCGAAGTCATAATCAGATAAGTATAATCTGATTCTTGTCATTTTTGATGATGGGTTCTTGTGTGAAAACAGTGATACCAGTGGTCTGTGGTCAGTGACTACGATGAATTTTCTCCCGTAGAGGTATGGTCTGAAATAATTTGTTCCCCAGTGTATAGCTAAAAGTTCCTTTTCTATTATTGGTTCATTGATATCGTGTTTCTGTAGTGATTTGCTTGCATATGAGATAGGTAGGTCATGTCCAATTTCTCCTTGGGATAATACTGCTCCTAGGGCGAAGTCTGAAGCGTCTGTAGTTAATATGAAGGTTTTGTTGAAATCTGGATATTGCAGTATTGGTGTGTTAGTTAATTTCTGTTTTAGTGTTTCGAAAGCTGTCTTGCACTCGTCTGACCAAATGAAAGGTGTACCTTTCTTAAGGAGAGAATTAAGACATTTTACTATTGATGCGAATTCAGGTATGAAACGTCTGTAGTAGTTGCAAAATGCTACAAAACGACGGACTTTATCAGCATTCGTTGGTGTTGGATATTTTAGTACTGCTTCGCATTTTGTTGGATCTGTTCTGATGCCTTTATCTGTGATTAAATGTCCTAAGTAGATGACTTCTGGTTTTACAAATTGGCATTTGCTTGCATTTAGTTTTAGGTTGTACTGTTGTAGGCGGTCAAAAACTTAATCAAATTTTCGTTGTGGTGTTGAGAAGTATTTTGCTCTGCCAAGTATATCAAGAACATCTTCTAGTCGTTTTAACGGGAATTTATCATTTATTATTTTGTCGTTCAGTTCCTGTAATCTACGACTAATCGCCATTTTTTGGTATTGTCTTCGCTTTTCTTCGGTACTAGTAATAGAGGTGCGTTATATGGACTAGTTGATGGATCAATAATATCACTGTCTATTAACTTTTCTACTTGTTTCTTTATTTCCTCTTGTTGGGTTTGTGGTAGTCTGTAGTTTTTTATATATACTGGTGTGGAGTCTTCTAGATTGAGTTGTTGTGTATAGAAGTTGTTCGTGGTGATTTCTTCTCCTTCTAGATGGAATATCGATTGGTATTTTCGGAAGATGTCTGTGAGCTCTGATTTTGTTTGTGCATTTAGGTTGTCTAGGTTGGTGTTGATATGTTTTCTGAATCGCTCATTGTTTAAATTTTTGGTGCTGTAGTTTGTTTTCATTATTGTATAAGTAGACAAGTTTTCTATTTTTGGTCGGATGTTTTTTACGGTTATTGTTTTATCTGTTGTATTGATTATTTTTACGTGGCATTTGCCTTTTGCTGGTGCGATAGAATTTGCCAAAAGTACTCCGGTTACAAGTTCTTGGTTCAGTATTACGCTGTCTTCTTGAATATTCATGTTGATCGGTAATATTACTTCACACCTTGGCGGTATTGTGTGTGAGGTCTGTGGCGGTGGTTTGGTCGTTATAGGTAATATGTGTTCTTCTTCATTTATTATCATTGTTAATGTGAGTGTTTCGTAGTCTATTTTGCACATGTATTTGAGGAGAAAGTCTCTTCCTATGATTCCATTTGTTACGATTGGGAAGTCTTCATTGACCATGTGGAAGTTTAGTTCTGTTCTGGTTTTTCTTAGTGGGAATGTCAGTTTTAATGTTCCCAGTGAGTCTATTTTTTGTGTGGATATTCCTGTTAGTTTACACGTGTTCTCTGTGTTGATCTCAAGGTTGTCATTGTTGTTTATTTTACAAAGTGATATGTCTGCTCCGGTATCAATGAGGAATGTTAAAGGTTTATTAAATTGGTTGCATTTCAGTGTGACGTAGTTTGTTAGATTCTCTGATATTAGGTAGATTCTTTATTCAGTTGTTATTGCTCCCCCGGAGGAATGTGGTTGTCTTCCTCCGGGTCGCCCGAGTTTTCCTGAATGTAGTTGATGTGTGTAGGGCGACCTTGGTTGTTGAAATTTTGGTTTCGGTTCGCATTGTTGTTGTACCTTGAGTTTTGGTTGAAGTTTCTGTTGTTTTGGTTATAGTTCCTTTGGTTTTGATTTCTGTTATTGAAATTTGTGTTGGCACCCTGATTGTTTGATCTGCCGTTGTTGTATGAGTTGCGAGTATTCGGTTGATGGTTATTTTGGTTGTTTCTTGGGCTGTAGTTAGCTTGTTGGCTGTTGTTTCTGATATTGTTGTTATTTTGGTATCTGTTGTTGTATTGTTGGTTAAAATTTCTGTTGTTTGTTCTATTTTGGATGTGATTTCGGTTGTTGCTGTTCCTGTTGATAAACATCACTCTTGTTTGGTTTTGCTGATAGTCTTTTTCAAGCTCTAGGGCCAATTCGACTGCTTGATTGAAAGTTTTTGGCATTGCGGCAAAAATCGTTTGTTTGTATTCGTCATTGAGTCCATTTTTGAATACCGTCAGGCTGTATTGCTCATTAATTTTTGTTATCAATGACTGCTGTTGGGTTGTTGTCGTTCCTGTCTGAGCTATCTGTAATTTGTTGAGCTCGGCAATCAGATTTAGTATCTTGTCCTTGCAGGGGCGTAGCCAGAACTTGGTCATGGGGGGGGTTTTAAAAAAAAATTGTTTGCCAGTTTAGTATTATCTACTTTTTTTTTTTAAAGTAAAGTGCACTTTCCAAATAGGGCATTTTGTTGTGGCTTATGTGACTTAATGCATTAAAAACTAAATTTTTTCCCTGTTTTTTAGTAAAAATTTCATGAAATTTGGTGGACTGAAAGCGAAGCTATTGGATCTGAAGTGGAAGTATGTTTGTGTCATCGTACAAAAATGTATGCATCGAACAAATATTCAATATTAACTATTGTTTTAAAAATGTTTAAACTTTAACCGAAGCATTTAAATTGATGGACCAAGTTTATGGTGATTTTTGTTTATACCGCGATCACCGTAAATCAAAACTTGGCGGCTTCATAAAAGATAAGCCAAAATCTTCATTGAAATTCTTGAAATTGGATTTAACCTTCGCTTTACATATACCCACCCGGGTGATCTTTTTAATATTCATGTTTAATATCTGCACAAATTTTAAGATAATTTTCAATAACATAAAAAAATATTTTTTTTTTGAAATTTTATTCATGTTTAAACTTGAATTTTGTCATTTTGTATACAAATGTACCTGAGTGATCCCAGGCGCTTTCGCTACCAAAACTCACGATAAATTTTTTTTGCGTACCTCATTATGTGTTGAATAAACCCTCTGGAAATAAATCTTCTAATATTTTCCATTGTCTCAAAATAAATCATTAAAGTTAGGCCTTTTTTCGAAATACAAACTATCGCCGGAGGAAGATACTAAATACTGAAGTATGAAAAAAATTTATAAATTATTATATATTTATTGTGAGTTTTACTCAAAATAGCGGCGGAAGTGCCTGGGATCATCTTTAGTAAGGCGAAGGTTAAGCATCTCAATAGCATACATTTATTGCATTTTAACTGAACATTTGGCTATCGAAGGATGCCATCCCTTCTATTGACACTATTTTTGACTGTTTTTTTGTTTTCACATGATGTGGCACCGTGCGAATTTCACCTTTTCAAAGAATGCATTTGCCGATGAAAAAAAGCGTTTTGAAAACGTAGAAACCATCCAAAAGGCTTGTACCGACATCCTGAAGGACATTGCGGTCGACGAACTAAACTACTCTTTAGACATGTTTTTAGAACATGCAAATCGCTGCATTAAGCCTAAATGTGACTATTAAAAAAACCAATTCGTTTCGGTAAACAAAGGGTTTTAGTATTATCTAAATTATTTTAGTATTATCTATCTGTTATTCTTTTAAATATTTAAAGATGAAAAGACCTTTTTGCTAATGTGGGAACGTACATACGATGCATAGTGATTGAAAATGTTGGCAAATTATAGGCTATGGGGGGGGTTCTGACACCCTAAACCTCCCCCCTTGGCTACGCCCCTGTGTCCTTGTATGATGTAATGCTCGAGTTACGTTGTGTGAAACATGACAGTTGGTTTTGCAGCTGTGGGATCGTTTTTGGGCTCTTGTACCTTTCTTTCAACACGGTTTTTAGTTCTTCTAGGGTGTTAACACTCCGATGCCCAACAAGGTCCGTAGGGACCTATGGCGTTCTTAAAAGCAATTATTTTGTATTTTATACGTTTTTGCCATCTGTCTGTAGTAAAAAATGCATAATACAAACACATCTACACACATTATGTAACACTACATTATACAATTACAAGCCTTATATGCAATATTACAATAGAGGTCCCTGGGGACCTTGTTGGGCTTTGGCCGTTTAAAAAGTTGTTGGGCATCCGAGTGTTAATTGTGGTGTTGCCAATTGCTGTCCTCACCATAGAATTAAGTTTCGCATAGAATACAAATTCTATTAGTTCAGTCTTTCCGTTCGAGTCTAGTTTTCTGTATATTATTTCAATGATCTTTAGAAAGGTTTCCCGTGAAGTTCGGGATGGCTTTCATCGCCGTTTCTATATTGAAAGTTGTCATGTCGGATGGTTGTTCTAGGTCTTGTCTTTCGGAGTATAGTTCTCTTAACTGTTCTTGTAATGTACGTTTGAGTATGTCGTATGTCTTGTTGAAGTGTATTTTTATTGCTATGGCTTCTTCTTGTTTTCGTGTTGAGTCAAGAAGTGTGTCAAAGTCTTGTTTCAATTTGTTGATTGTGTCGACCTTTTGTATTATGGTCTGTTTTGTGTACTTTCGTGTTGGTGTTTTTCTCAAGTTCGTTAGAATTTTTGTTAGTTCGCTAAGAATTTCTTCCATCTAAAATCCTAGGTTGAGTTTGTTGAACAGTCTGACTAATTCTTCCTCACGTGTCGTGTTGGTCAGTCCATCTTCCATTGTCGGTTCTCTTGGCATTTATATAAATGCCCATAGTTTTTTTACGTATTCCAGTTTTTTCTCTGGGCTTGTTTCGTCGTCTAAGTATATTTGTTTATTCTGTTTGTTTTTTAATTTTCTGTCTGACATTTTGTGTTTTTTTTTGTTTTTTGTATGTGTATATATTCCTATTAATTTTTGCGAATGCGACGCTGTAAAATGTTCTTATTTTTATTTCTATTTATTGTTTTTGTTTTTATTGTGACTTAAACTATGGTGCTAATTTTTATATTTTTTGAAACAAATTTTTTCATGTAATTCTTGTAATGTTTATTTATTTCTAAGAATATTAGTATTATGACTAATAGTGTTAGTAAGTAAAGAAGGTAAGTATTGTTATTATTCTGGCTGGTGGTTGTGGCGCTGGAGCTGGCTGCGTTGTTGGTTGCGATTATTACTTCCTCCTTTGGAGTCCTGTTTCCCATTGTTGTTGCTGTCTTGCTGCTCTAATTTTTTGTATGAGCTCCCGTTTGCGTTGTTTGTCCGTTTCGTTTTGTGCCACACGATGAAGGGCAGCGAGTTCTTGTCGTTGTCGGACTTTTTTTCCGGCGCGTGGTCTTCTGTTCGGTCGGGTTGACGGCTGGTGTCAAAGGTTTCGGGCCGGCTGTTAGCGGGGTCGGTGTGTAGGTTGGGTAATCGTTGGTTGCTGACGTCGGGGCTGGTTGATACTCCTCGTGGTGCAGGTGCAGTTCTTGTTGAGTGATTGTGACCAGTTTGTCGAAGATGGAGTCGAACTCCTCGTGTTCTGACATCTGGCGGTTGGGTCTTGATATACTATTATTTTGAAGTTCAAGTTGGGATTTCAGTCGACAGGATCGGTGTTACAGTTGGTCAGAAAATCTGGTCTGATTTTGCGATTCAAAAATCTAGTCTGAGTCAGAAGATGTGGGTCGAAAGTGGCAGGATCGCCATGTCGTGATAAAAAAAGTCTCTTGTAGTGTGTGTGAGTGTAAGTGAAGGTGGTCTATTATTGTTGGCGGACCTCGCCTCAATAGGATGGCTATGTTAGAGCCTCAGTGAGCAATGAAAGCGAAACACACGACTTGTCTCTTAAGTCAAAGCTGATTTTATTTTCGAAAAACAAGGTCTTATATACTAAAAATATAACTGTTATACTACTGAGCATTTCCAATGCTCCGCCCTCTATTTCCAATCCATTCGTAGCGTACCAATTACAGCGTGGGTTAGATCCGACGACGCGGCACTTTCCCAAAGTGGGCCAGCGCTCTGCGTTGACCTGCGGTAGGTCGGGTCGAGTTGCATGCGCGATCGCTGCAAGTGCCCACATGTGTTGTGACATGTGTCGCTTGTGTAAGTGCAGGCCACTTGAGTGACGACGGCGTTCTTGTGCATGCGACACTTGACACTTGCAAATGTAAACAAAGTGGCGCGCGCACTGATCGATGCACGTCGGTCTTGCCGATATGCTTGTACGCTATGGTGTTGGCATTAGTGGTCATGCGGTACCACTACAAGAGAATTTGCAATCCTAGCGATCGAACGAAAAGACGCAACAGGATTGACAATAACATTTAATAACAACCATGATACAGCCAAACATATACTAACCAACAAACTAAAAGAACTAGGAACACAGGAAACCAGCTCCACAATGACGACATTCAACATTGAAACGGCTATGAAAGCCATACCAAACTTTACGGGAAACCAAAAAGAATTGGACACTTTCATAAAAATTTCAGAGCTAATCCACAAAAAACTGGACAACACTGGACAAACAGAATTATTAGAATTCATTTTCTTTGCGAAATTAAGCACAACAGTAAGGACAGCAATCGGCAGCAATGTCCCAGAAACTCTCCAACAACTTACAGAAACACTAAAAGACACGACAACGGTAGCACAATTACAGAACAAACTGTCATGTTTCCAACAAAGAAACATAAGCATTACAAAATATAAAGACAACATTTTAAATCTAATAGCCGAACTCAATGACTTGCAAATAACACAAGCAGGAAGTACTACTCAAATAGAAAAAACACTGATTAGAAAAATTAATGACCAATACAGCTTAACGGTCTTCAAGAATGGCCTCAATGAAAGTTACAAACAAACTATCTTCGCTGCAATGCCAAAAACCTTCCAACAAGCAGCTGAGCTTGCACTCGAATTAGAAAAAGACAATCAACAGAGCCGAGCAAGTATAATGTTTCTAAGCAGAAACAGCAACTACAACGGCAACAACAGAAATTACTACAATAATAAAAATTACAGAAACTCAAACAACTCGAACAACTATAGAAGCCAGAATAATTCTAAGAGAAACCACAACCAAACCAAAAACGACAACCAAAACAGAAACGACAACCAAAACAGAAACGTTTACCAAAACAGAAACATAAACCAAAACAATTTTCGTAATGCCAATAACCAGCAGCGAAACGGGTATGTGAACAACTCAAATTACTACAAACCGAACCAAAATCGGAACCAGAACGACAGAAACCAATACTACCAAAACAACAACCAAAGCAACAGAAACAATTCACGGTCATATACCAACAGCAATCGAAATGCTTACCAAAATAATAATAATAACCGACAAGGTCGCCCAACTCGAATAAATTACATACAGGGAAACGAGGGCGACCCGGAGGAACAGAATTCGACTCCTCCGGGGCAGGAAGAACAAACAATAAACGAATATATTTAATAACAGACAACTTAACCAATTATGTCACATTCAAATGCAGTCAATTTTGTAAACCCATGACATTTCTCATTGACACCGGAGCAGACGTATCAATTTGCAAAGTAAACAACGACGACAGTTTCGACATTAATACAGAAAACAAATGCAAATTAACAGGAATATCACCTGAAGAAATCAACTCACTAGGAACATTTAAACTGACATTTCCCCTAAGAGACGCAAAAACCGAACTAACTTTTTAAATGGTCAACGACGATTTTTCCAATTATCACAGATGGAATTTTAGGAAGAGATTTTCTACTCAAATACATGTGTAAAGTAGATTACGAAACCCTCACTTTAACAATTATTATAAACGAAATTGAACACGTATTCCCCATTACAACAAAAACCCCACACAACAAAACACACACAATTCCACCCAGATGTGAAGTCATATTACCGATTAATTTAAGCCTAGAAGAAGACACCGTCATTTTAAATAAAGAACTCACAAACGGAGTATTCTTAGCCAACTCCATTGCACCAGCAAAAGGCAATTGTCACATCAAAATTATTAACACAACAAACAAAACAATCACAATAAAAGACATAGAACCACAAATAGAAAAACTGTCAAATTACACAATATTAAGAACACAACACAAAAATGAATGCACAAACAATAGCAGAATTAAAAAACTCATAGCTACGCTAAAGCTAGATACTTTTGACCCACAAATTCATCAAGAACTAATAGACATTTTTAGACGGTACTAATCAATATTTCATTTGGAAGGGGAAGAACTCACTACAAACAATTTTTATGAACATCACCTAAGTCTAGAAAATACAACACCAGTTTATATAAAGAATTACAGGCTACCACAAACACAACAAGAAGAGATAAAACAGCAGGTACAGAAACTAATAGACAGCGACATAATCGAACCTTCACAAGCCCCTATAATGCACCTTTGCTACTAGTACCGAAAAAGAGTGACGATAACACAAAGAAATGGCATGGAAATGACTAGTTGTGGACTACAGAAAACTCAATGACAAAATAATTAACGACAAATTTCCACTCACACGACTAGAAGACGTTCTAGACGTCTTAGGAAGAGCAAAATACTTTTCAACTCTGGACATGACCAGTTCTTTTCACCAAATCCCTTTAGCACCAAGTTCAAGACCACCCACAGCATTTGCAACTCAAGATGGACACTATCAATTTAAAAGACTCCCTTTTGGACTTAAAATATCCTCCAATAGTTTCCAAAGAATGTTAACAATAGCTCTCAGCGGATTAAGCTCAGAAGCATTTTTATACGTTGATGACATTATTGTGTTTGGATGCTCACTGAAGCATCACAACGCAAACTTAAGCAAAGTATTTGACCGATAACAACAATACAACCTGAAGCTAAACGCAAGTAAATGCCACTTTCTTAGACCAGAAGTTATTTATTTAGGCCATTTAATCACCAACAAAGGCGTTAAGACAGATACAACCAAATGCGAAGCAATTATGAAATACCCCACGCCAAAAAACGCAGATGACGTACGAAGATTCATTGCCTTCTGCAATTCAGACGTTTCATACTCGACTTTGCAAATATCGTTAAATGTTTAAACTCTCTACTCTAGAAAGGGACACCTTTCATTTGGTCAGAAGAGTGCGAACGAGCCTTTAAAAATTTAAAAGAAAAATTAGTCAATCCACCTGTACTACAATATCCAGATTTTAACAAACCCTTCATACTAACAACAGACGCCTCAGACTTTGCACTCGGTGCCATACTATCACAAGGTGAAATAGGACATGACCTACCAATCTCTTACGCAAGCAAGTCATTACAGAAACACGATATAAATAAACCAATTATAGAAAAAGAACTCCTAGCAATACACTGGGGAATAAATTATTTCAGATCATATCTCTACGGTAGAAAATTCATTGTAGTAACTGACCATAGACCACTAGTTTCACTATTTTCCCATAAAAACCCATCGTCGAAAATGACTAGAATTAGACTAGATTTATCCGATTATGATTTCGAAATCATCTACAAACAAGGTAAAATTAATACAAACGCAGATGCACTATCACGCATCAAGCTAGACAGCGACGACCTAAAAGCAATGATACCGACACAAGAAGTACTAGCTATAACACGAAGTAAGACAACAAAAATAGGAACACAAAGGAGCCTGCGCAACTCCACATTTGGGAATGTACCTCTATGACTGACGTGAGGAATATGAAAAGATTAAATTTTATTATTGAAAAGCGTCGGCCGACCATCCAAATATATAATAATGAAATGCACGTGACTTGTAGTGATGACCCTTTGGAACTAGATCGAATGTTGGAGAAGCTACATAGTTCACTAAGGAAGCTGCATATAAAGGAGCTAGCCCTTTGCAGACAAAACTTTAAATTTGAAATGAATGAGTTAAAAAGAAAGTATAATGAACTACATGTAAACAAATACTCGCCCATAAAAATACTAATTTACGACACTCCACTCCAAATACTAAGCCCAATACAACAGTATAAACTAATTGACGAATTCCATAACCCATGCACAGCCGGATACTTGGGTATAAGAAAAACCATTCTAAAACTAAAACAAAGATACGTGTGGAAAAATATGAGACAAATGGTTAAAGAGTTTGTAAACAACTGTTCGAAATGCACAGCAAACAAAATAACGAGACACACAAAAGAAGCACTAACTAAAACAGACACACCAGTAACAAGCTTTGAAACAATAACAATTGACACAGTCGGACCGTTACGTATATCAAACGGATACCGGTACATACTGACAATGCAATGTGACCTTACGAAATTCGTTATAGCACACCCAATAGAAACAAAAGACGCGGAAACAATAGCAAAAACAGTGGTAGAACAATTCATACTCAAGTACGGTTGCTTCAACACGTTGAAATCAGACAGAGGCACCGAATTAACAAACGAGCTAATGCACAGCATATGCAAGTTACTTGACACACGGACAATTTTTTCGACACCCTACCACCACCAAACAATTGGCGCACTTGAACGCAACCACAGAACCTTACACGAATACTTACTTGCTTTTACGAACGCTTTTGAAAGGGACAAGTGGGTACCGTACTACACATTCGCGTACAACACGACACCACATGTCGAATCGCTATATTCACCGTATGAGCTAGTGTTTGGAAAGTTGCCACAATTGCCAAGTGACAAAATAAACAGAAATGAAAAAACCTATGACATTGAAAATTATGCAAATGAACTAAAAATTAGGTTACGAACATCAATAAATAAGGCTAGGAATATGATAGAATTAGCCAAAGATAAAAGAAAACTAAAATACGACACCAATATCAATGTAACAAACTTAGAAGTAGGAGACCTAGTATGTGTAAAGTTAAGCTAAGGTCCCACGATTGCCGCAAATGCGCCGATCATAGCCCGATCTGGTCGGGCATTGACTACGCAGAACTTGTCAATTGAGCAAAACGTTTTTTATTTGGATCACACGATTGCCCCAATTGCGACAAATTTTGTCGACTCAACCTAACGAACAGAAATATCGCACCGAACGATTTCATAGGTAGGTCACACGATTGCCCAAATCGAAACCAAATTGAAATAAATTCCCAAAAAATTTCAAAGCACCGACAAAATTTGTCGGCCCCTATGGTTGGTGCTCGAGTTGCCGACAAAATTCGGATCGATTTTTAATTTTTTTGTCTGGCTTCAACTGTTCACACGATTGACGCTACAGTACCGATTTCGTTCGGCGCAACAGGAGACAGATCGAATATTTTTGACATTTGCGCCGAAACCGAATCGAGTTCACACGATTGGCATTTGAGTTTTTCAAAAATGCGTAAAATTTCTACGCATTGCGGCAATCGTGGGACCTTACCTTTAGAGACACGTAAGAAACTACAAAGTCCATACCACGGAGCGTACAAAATAGTTGAAAGAAAAGGAGTAAATACAGTAAAAGATATCAATGGAAAACACAAAGAATTACATAACAACAATCTAAAAAAATATTTAGGAGATAAGCAATAAACATAAAGACTAAATATAGACATTAATCCAACACAACAAAAATAAAATACATTTTAAGAAAACATACAATTATTACCAACCAACGGCAGCCGCCGTGGCTCAGTTGGTTAGTGCGTTGGACCGCGAGTCGAAGGCAGCAACCCCAGGTTCAATACTGCCTGTAATAACACCTAAAAAAAATAAGGGGAAAACTCGTTTTCTCTTTCGGTGGCTGTCCTCTCAGCTGGAAATGGCAAACCTCTGAGAGTAAAAATTGCTTATGAAAAAGCTCCCAACCTGCCGTTCGGAACCGGCATAAAACTGTAGGTCCCTTCCACCCGCGTACAAATTCACACGCACAACACGGGTGGTTGCGGGAAGCTAGGCCTTAGTCTCGCGTAAGCGGGCTGTCGTGCCAGTCAATTATTAAAATTATTAAAATTAAAAATTATTACAATTATTATTAGAACATAAATTAACTACATAACAAACACGCTATACAACTATACACGCGATCAACTAAATTAAACTCGTTTTATAAGATAAACATCATTGTAAATTTAATATCATTGTAAATTTAAATATCATTGTTCACGTCGTTGCTGCCGTCACCGCGCATCACCTAAAATAGAAAATAAATAATAAATTATATATTGTACATATCCTCCGCCTAATTCGTATACCTACCTCGTTTACTTACCTCTTTCCATTCCTATATACTGACCCTTATATACTTACCATTTGTCCGCTATCCCTCCTCCGTTATGTACTCACTTATGTACCGACGGCATCCCTCGCTGTCTTGAACGGTGCTTGCGCGGCTGACGGCGATTTACTCTTCATCTGAACACCGGCGTGCTAACACGAGACGATCCACGATCAACCACATTCAACACGATTACAACAGTTCCACTAAACACCAGTATCACCAAACAAGAAAACACAAAACACAAATTTCGAAACATACACTTTCTACATTTATCACAACATTGTAAATCAAATAATTAGAACCACACATACTGCATCCATATACTGCACAAACATACACCAACATCGTATGTTTTCACGGTTCCACAAACATATGACATTGACATAATTAAACATATGACAGTGACATTGAATAAACACACGAATTATAACGTTTAACTTAGTTAGTCGCATATCATTTCGTACGCGCCGATCAAAGTTGTTCTCGGCATTAATAATCATTGTAAATTTATCTGATAACAGCTACTATCACATTGTAAAGCAATTCCCATGCCCCCCCCCCCCCCCCCCCCCGAATCTCTGAAAATTTTTCCAAGGAATAATTTTTCGCTTAAGGGTAAGGGTGTAGTGGTACCGCATGACCACCAACGCCAACACAATAGCGCACAAGCCAGTCAGCAAAACCGACTTGCATCGCCCTGTGCGCTCGCCACTTTGTTTACATTGCAAGTGTCAAATGTCGCATGCACAAGAACGTCGGCGTCACTCAAGTGGCCTGCACTTGCACAAGCGACACATGTCACAACACATGTGGGCACTTGCACCGATCGCGCATGCAACTCGACCCGACCTACCGCAGGTCAACACAGAGCGCTGGCCCACTTTGGGAAAGTGCCGCGTCGTCGGATCTGACCCGCGTCATGATTGGCGCGATGCGAATGCATTCGAAATAGAGGGAGGAGCACTGGAATTGCCCCTCCGTATAACACTTTGTAAATTTAGTATTTAAGACACCAAATTTGGAAAATAAAATCAGCTTAATGACAAGAGGCAAACTGCTCGTTTACTTTCCTAGATTCAAGCTCAACACATAGGCTCCTTAGCCATAAAATCATTGGCGCGACCCGCCGCTTCATATAGGTCACCCCGTACTGACTAACGCCAGACCTATCATTGACTGATATATAGATATTCTCCACCAACTGTATCCAACACGCTTTCCATCCACACACTACACACGTCTGCTGTGCGGTATCAGAGGTGAACAAGGCGTTCTAGGTGCGCCGACCACGAGCGCATTTGCGCTGACACCGCCGCACTAGGACACACACATTCGCTGTGCCGAGGCTTAGGCGGGCAAGGCGAGCGAGGTGCGCCGACCACGAGCGCGTATGCGCTGACCACGGGCGCACATAGCAATGCACGTCTGCTGTGCGGTAGCGGAGGTGAGCAAGGCGTTCTACTTGTGCCGACCACGAGCGCATTTGCGCTGACCACGAGCGCATTTGCGCTGACCACGGGCGCACTAGGACACACACATTCGCTGTGCGGAGGCTTAGGCGGGAAAGGCGAGCGAGGTGCGCCGACCAAGAGCGCGTATGCGCTGACCACGGGCGCACATAGCAATGCACGTCTGCTGTGCGGTAGCGGAGGTGAGCAAGGCGTTCTAGTTGCGCCTACCACGAGCGCATTTGCGCTGACCACGGGCCCACTAGGACACACACATTCGCTGTGCGGAGGCTTAGGCGGGCAAGGCGAGCGAGGTGCGCCGACCACGGGCGCACATAGCGATGCACGTCTGCTGTGCGGTATCAGAGGTGAACAAGGCGTTCTAGGTGCGCCGACCACGAGCGCGTATGCGCTGACCACGGGCGCACATAGCAATGCACGTCTGCTGTGCGGTAGCGGAGGTGAGCAAGGCGTTCTAGTTGCGCCTACCACGAGCGCATTTGCACTGACCACGGGCGCACTAGGACACACACATTCGCTGTGCGGAGGCTTAGGCGGGCAATGCGAGCGAGGTGCGCCGACCACGAGCGCGTATGCGCTGACCACGGGCGCACATAGCGATGCACGTCTGCTGTGCGGTAGCGGAAGGGAACAAGGCGTTCTAGTTGCGCCGACCACGAGCGCATTTGCGCTGACCACGGGCGCACTAGGGCATTCACGTACGCTGTACGCAGGTGTAGGCGGGTACAACAGCTTCGTTGCGCCAACTACGAGCGCGTATCCGCGGACCACGGGTGTGAACTACAAGCAAGTGCCGAGCGAGAGCGGCGGCTTTCGGGATGGTTTTAGAGGCTGCGGGATTCGGGATTCCTAGCGCATGTGGATTCGGAGAGCACCAGCAGGTTTCCTTCTTGACGAGCGAGCAGATTTAGGCGAGGCAGTCAGTGCCAAAAGAGTTCCCCACATTTAGCGGCAGGCCAGAAGAGTGGCCACTTTTCATCAGTAGCTACAACAATTCGACGCGTATTTGTGGTTACACAAATGATGAAAATTTACTCCATCTGCAACGCGCGTTGAAAGGCAAAGCCCTTCAGTACGTTCAAAGCCAGCTGCTGATTCCGGCGTTGGTTCCGGACATAACCGACGTTCTACAAACGACGTTCGGTAACCCCGAGCATATAATAAGCAGCTTTTAAGATAAGATACGTGCAGCGCCGGACGTAAGCGCGAATAAGCTCGAAACACTCATCACTTTTTCATTGGAGGTACAAATTTGCTCGCGACGATGTCCGCAACGGGACTTACGTCCCACTTGAACAACCCGATCCTGTTAAGAGATCTAATTCAAAAACTACCTGCTCAATTGCGGCTAGAGTGGGCTATGAATTCCACGGTCGACTCTAGGGGTAGTCTCATGAGATTTGGTGAATGGTTATATACTAGAGCAAGGGCTGCAAGTTCTATTATACAACTACCTGTCGGTGGAGGCCAAAAAACAGAGACGCGAAAAGCACATCGTGTTGGCTTTCAGGAAGAAAAAGGTGACAAGGAAAATGTTGAGCCCCACAAGATTCGAGCAAGTGCTCTGCGTGCACTGAAAGCCACTTCATCGCAAAATATACCAAGTTCCGAGCAATGCCGTATGATGACAAGTGGAACGTGGTTCATAGCAAGGAGCGTTTTGCAAGGAGCGAAAAAATTGTGGTCTGAACGATTGCACTGCGAAGCATCATCAGCTGCTCCAGAAACCAAAGTTGGATAATGACGTTCATAACGATATTGCCGTTCATGGATCGTGCCTATTAAAATTCATAGCCAACAGAGGGCTGTAGACGTTTACGCACTTCTCGACGACGGGTCAGGCCCTACAATCATCGAGCACGATATTATTAAAGAGCTACAGCTGACGGGTGAAGAATCCGAACTCTGTTTAAGTTGGAGTGATGGCTCCGTACGAACCGAAAATAATTCAGCCCTCGTTAATCTGCAGGTGTCCGGAAGGGGCAAGAACAAGATATTCACACTGAGAAATGCTGGAACGATCAAGAAGCTGCGACTTGTCTCCGCAATCCTTGGAGTTGGGAGAACTGACGCAAAGATACAAGCACTTAAGAGGCCTGCCAGTGCAGTCATATCACAACGTGGTGCCCGCATGATTATTGGCCTGAGCAACAAGCATGTCGCGATGCCAATGAAATTCAGAGAGGGTAAAGTCAGCGAACCTGCTGCAACCAAGACCCACCTGGGCTGGACAATTTATGGTGTCGCACAGCAAGACAAGGGAGGCCCTCGTGACACGCTCCAGTTACACATATGTGAATGCGGCGATAACATTGCACTCCAGAAACTCATGATTGAAAGCATGAAGGTCGAGAACGAAAGAGAACCACTACACGAACTACGCGGATCCGAAAGTCAGCTTGAAGACCATGTCAGACGCACCGGCAACCATTTCACGGCCGAGCTGCTCTGGCGGTCTGAGGATGTTATATTGCCAGACAACTTCGGACTTGCAATGCGACGGCTGCAGTGCTTTGAGAGAAAGCTAAATAGAGACTTAGGCTTTAAGGAGAAGATCAATGCGCATATACAAGGAATGATCGACAAGCAATATGTACGTAAACTCGAACCACATGAAATCGATAAGAAATTCAAGCGCAAGTGGTATCTGCCAATTTTTTCCGTTTGTAATCCTAATAAGCCGAATAAGGTCAGACTGGTATGGGATGCAGCTGCGGAATATCAGGGAGTTTCTCTTAATAGTTGCCTGGATAAGGGTCCAGATATGTTGCGGCCGCTTACGCACATACTGTTCAACTTCCGGATAGGCAAGGTCGGTGTTTGCGCCGATATCCGGGAAATGTTCCACAGGGTCAGTGTGGGCCAAGAGGACCAGCAATCACAACGTTTTCTTTGGCGCGATTGTGATGGTGCGCGGGCACCAGACCATATCTACGGAAGGTGATGACATTCGGTGACAGCTGCTCTCCTGCCATTGCTCAGTACGTGCGAGACAAGAACGCAAAGGAGTTTGCCAGCGAATTTCCTAGGGCCGTCAAGTCAATTACCGAACGGCACTACGTGGACGACATGCTCGATTCAGCCGAATCGGCCCAAGACGCCATTCAATTGGCTAAAGATGTAAGAGAGGTGCATAAACGCGGCAACTTTCACATCAGAGGTTGGGTGTCAAATTGCTGCCAAGTTATCGACGCCCTCGGAGAATCAGACGCGCCGGAAGAACAATCGACCAAGTGGTGGAACCGGATAAGGTGCTCGGGTTGTGGTGGCAAACAAGCAACGACGTGTTTACATTTAACACTAGGTTCACCAAGGCCAGCAACGAGATCTTACATGGCGAGAAACTACCAACTAAGAGAGAGCTGCTCCGGCTGTTGATGTCGATATTCGACCCGCAAGGTTTTTTGTCATTCTACACGATTCGCATACGGATCATGCTTCAAGACACATGGCGAAGTGGCATCGGCTGGGACGGGCAGATTCCTGAAGAGTTCACTTCATCTTGGAGGCAGTGGCGTTCGTTACTCAAACGCGTCAGCGATGTTCAGGTCCCAAGATGTTACTTTCTAAACATTGAAAGAGATGGGTGCACGATTGAATTAATTATTTTCGTCGATGCCAGTGAATCTGCGAGCGCTGCGGTGGCGTACTTTAGAATTATACACGACGGAGGTGTACATGTGTCCCTGGTATGCTCCAAAACTAAGGTCGCACCCTTACGGCCAATATCCATGCCGCGTATGGAGTTAACGGCAGCAATACTGGGGTCTCGACTCGCCAGTGCGATTCACACTGAACATGACTTCTGTATACATGACACACATTTTTACACTGACTCGAAGACCGTACTCACGTGGTTACATTCCGATCCACGTAAGTACAAGCAATTCGTGATGTTCAGAGTGGCTGAGATACAGGAAACCACAGACACGTCGAAATGGCATTATGTGCCTTCCAAGCAGAACGTTGCTGACATAGCCACGAAATGGAAAAGCCAAGGCGAGTTTGGCTCGTCAAGTCCTTGGTTTTCTTGCCCAGATTTCCTACCACTTCCTCAGGAAGAATGGCCCAAGCACGACTCAAACGAGGATCACGCGTCGGAAGGTGACTTGAATTTGCTGATCCAGTGTGCAATACAAGTTGAGCGGACACCAATTGTCGAGGTCAGTCGATTCTCCAAATGGGAACGTCTTGAGCGGAGCGTAGGGTATGTGAAACGCTTCATTGTTAACTGCAGGGGAAACCAACCTCGACCGTGCAAACCGTAACCGACATCCACCAACCTAACAGCCGACGAGCTCCTGTGGAGTCGACACTCTCTGTACCGCCTAGCCCAAGCCGACGCCTATCACGACGAGATTAGTATCCTGCGGAAGGATGCTCGACAGGCACTACCAAAAACTATCCCGCTTAGAAAGCTGTCGCCATTCTTAAACGAACATTAGCTTATTCGCCTACGTGGTCGCCTGGAAAATGCGCCAGTAATATTGCCAAAGAACCATAAGACCACACACCTCGTAGTCGACTGGTATCACCGCAAGTATAAACACGTGCATCACAACACGGTAATCAACGAGATATTTCAGCGATTTTACATCCCGAGTTTGCGGCGTGCCTTACGATCCATACGCCAGAACTGCCTTACCTGCAAGATGCTCTGCGCGAACCCGAACCCGCCACAGATGGGCGCACTGCCTACAGCACGACTAACGCCCTTCACCAGACCATTCTCCTACGTGCTAATCGATTTCTTTGGCCCGTTTTTGGTTACCATCGGAAGACGTGCGGAGAAACGCTACGGTGCGCTATTCACCTGTATGACTTGCCGAGCCGTACACATCGAAGTGGCGCACCATGACTCACCATGAATTCCTGCGCGATAGTGATATGAAATTTCATTGCGCGAAGAGGACAACCCGTCGAAATATTCAGCGACAAAGGCACCAACCTAGTCGCTGCCGAAAAAAAGTTACGCGAAGCTCAACCGCAGCTTAACTTGCTTTACACGCGCAGTTTACAAGCGCCGAAACCATGTGGACGTTCATTCCTTCAGCAACTCCGCATATGGGTGGTGCCTGGGAGCGCATGATTCGATCCGTTAAGGATGTGCTTTACCGAATCGTGACGCCCACCACTAAGCTGACTGACGCGAAGTTACACAACCTGTTCTTGGAGGTTGAACTCATCAACAGTCGCCCGCTCACTTACTTAACGCTGGACGCGGCCGAACACGAAGCCTTAACACCCAACCATTTCTTGCTGGGTAGCTCCTCGGGTGCCAAGTCCCCAGGAGAGTTCAGCACAACAGACGAATATGTCAGAAGTTCTTGGGGTCACTCACAGTTCCTGGCTGACATGTTTTGGAAAAGATGGGTGGCAGAAGTGCTGCCAACACTAACCAGGCGGTCAAAATGGTTTAACAACACGAAGCCAATTAAAGAAGACGACGTGGTGGTTATAGTCGATCCCAACCTACCTCGCTACACATGTCCCAAAGGAGTCGTGACCAGTACAATCAAAGGACGAGACAGGCAAGTCAGAAGCGTGTTTGTTCGCACCCGATCGGGAGAATACCATCGCCCGGCTGCGAAGATAGCAGTCCTAGATGTAAAAGAAGAAGCGGTGACGCCGTTGCCTGAAGGAGGGAATTGACTCACCAGGATCGACATACCGGGGGCCGGAATGTGGCAACACCATCAAACAAACCGGTGGCGAATGCAACGCTGGGGGGAAGAAATTTTGGGAAAAAGAAGAAGAAATGGCGATGGCTGGGGATTTTTCATTGTAACAGGAGTTGTAAAAAGACCAAGTTTTTAAAAGCACTTGGCGAACGGTTGAAAAAATAAAAATTGACAAAAAGTGCTAATTAAATTGGTTTTAATTGCTAGCATGTTTAAAATAAAAAACTGTTCATTAACCATAGAAATGGGTCGCGGTAAAACATGCACAAATGTGGAAAGAAAAATGATCAGGGCGATGGTAGAAGAAGGAAAACATATCGCGAAATATCCACGATATTTAAGATATCGCTCTGCAAAATCCATAACGCCGTAAATTGGACGCCAAAACCAGAAACTCGAGGCCGCAAAAAGAAAATGAGCGAAAAAATGGATAGGCGAATAATAAAAGCGGCAAAAGACGACCCATTCAAGTCCTCAAAAGTGATTGGACTTGAATGTGGTGCAGAAGTTAGCAGCTCTACCATTCACAGAAGGCTACGGGAGTCCAATTTATACGGCCGGGTGGTGCGCAAGGTGCCGATGTTGCGGGCAAAAAATGTGAAAGAACGACTTAAGTTTGCCAGAAAACACTTAGCTGACAGAACCCAATCGAAGTGGCGTAACGTACTTTTTAGTGATGAAACCAAGGTAAACCTAGTTTATGTTCGCGGCCCTGTCAACCGTGCGTATGACACCAAATACACGCAGAAGACTGTTAAGTATGAAGGTGGAAGCATTATGTTATGGGGCTGCTTTGGATGGTACGGCGTGGGGCCCATACATCTCATAAAAGGCAACCTGGACAACCAAAAATACATTGACATACTGTCCACTGAAATGCTTCCCTATGCACAACAAGCCATGGGCCCGGGAGTCATTTTCCAACAGGATAATGACCCCTAACACACATCTTGGTTTGCAGCGCAAAATGTTAATCTTTTGGAGTGTCCCGCGCAAAGTCCAGACCTAAGCCCAATTGAACATTTATGGGCGAACTTAATACGCGCCATTGGTACTAAAAGATTTAAAAATACGGACGAATTATGGGCTGCAGCACAAATTTCATAGAATGCAATACCTGTACAACGATGTCGACACCTTATTGACTCCATGGATAGGCGGTGCGTTGCAGTGAAGACCAGCAAGGGCTACAACACAAAATACTAAACAAAAGAATGGATTTGGTCGTTTAAATAGCAAAAATAATATTAACATTTAACTTGTTCTTATTATTTTGAACAACTTGTTTTCTATGTTTTTGTTAATTGCATTCTTTTCTTGGGCTGCAACTAATCTTGAAAATAAAACAATGCTTAGCGACGTTTAACAAACCTATAAACAAAATGGTCTGCGAACTTGTATGGTAATTTTTTAATTGCTTTAATTTTTGTGGGAAGTTTAAATGCATACATATTCTTGTTCTTATTATTTTGCTCGCCACTGTATATTACACACCTTACATGCTAAGAATATTCTACATATTTAAAGCAGACGAAAATTTCAATTCAAATTTTCCATTTTGATAATTTTCGTTTATTTTGATTTTGAACTGTCAAAGAGAACAAAAGCTTTTGGAGCTTTTGAAAGCGCGTTCATTTTGTGATGCGTTCGATAAAATTGGTCATGTTTTATCGCATTTGCTTCGTCGTTTTGTTGAAATGAGTCATTTCGTAGATTTGAATATGTATGGGAAATGCGTGATTTGGCGTCGCATTTGAGAATTTTTGCCCAAATCACGCATTTGCGCTCAATGTAAACGTAGTATACGACTGCTGACCAGAGCAAAATGCTTTTGGATTTTATGGAGGAGAATGCGGACATCGTGAAAGGTTTCTGCAAAGGCGACAAAGTCGAATTTGAAAATATGTAAGTGGAAGCATTTAAGGGGGTATTACGATTTTTGAAATTTTTTTTTTCGATTTTTTTGTTATTGTTTCATTCTATTCGTATATGCGTCTAGAATTCGTCCCCCGAATATCAGATCGATCCGTACATTAGAAAAAAAGTTATTGATATATATATTGTTATATGTATGCGTGAAAAACAAGCGAACGCAGGGCAAAAAAACATTTAAACGCGTTTTTCTCGAAATCATGTTTTTGAAATCGGTTCCAGCTCGGGAGAAAAACTGTAAAGTGCAATCGGCCTAATTTTTTTTCTACTTATTTTTAAATACAATATCTAGTGCCTGACGAGAGCTTTTTTTTTTTTACTTCGTATTTTTTTTTCTACACGACTTTTCGTCCCAAAAAAACGACCATTTTTCGTATGTTTTTTTTAAAGTGCTGCCATTTTGTTACATTTAAAGTTAGAAAAATTTCCTCTCGTCAGGCACTAGATATTGTACTTATCTTTCAAAAACACTTTGATTTTTTGATTTCAGATATGCAGAATTGCTGATCTAGCTGGAACCGCAACTGATTTGCCGACTGGGATGTCCACTTCAGCGCCCTCTATAAATTACACTTTAAATGAAAATGTAAAAAAAAAAAAAAATTTGTTTGTACTCTTGAAGTTTGATACTACGATGTGTAAAAAGATTTGAATAAAAAAAGTTTTTCAGTTTCTCAAAAAAAAAAGTTGAAAATTCATTGAAAATCGCCCAAAAAAATCGTAATACCCCCTTAACGCAGTCGCTGAACGGGCAAAGACCACCAACAAAAAGTGTAACGGAGTGGAAAAAGGTGAGAAGTAAATTAAATCAATTCATTTTGTAAAATTTTCTTCAATCATAGACCTGGGTTGATTGAAAAAGTGAGGTAAGAAGGAAGCTGGCACATAATAGAAGAGACTTCTTTAGCGACCAGAGGTGGACCTTTTAAGAAGCACAAACTTTCCGAAATAAAAGAGGCGGTTGCCTTTTCTACCGATCGTTGATAGCCTCCTTCGGCAAGAAACCGCAAAGCCGTCGCCAATTTCAATTCTGGCGGGATGGAGCATTGCCGGAAAAAAGGTTTCACTTCGGTCAAGATCATGTTGAATGCTACTTTGTTAAGGCGGTACTGAGCAATAAACCTTAACCCCTTCCGGTAAAATGACGAGTCTAGCTCGTCATTGGTTTTTCATGCCATATCGCACAATGACGAGCTACACTCGTCATGCATGGAGTAAGTTCGGGTAATGTGATATACCTGTTTGTTTTACAGCGATTCTCGACACATTTTGACTTAAAACACACTTTCTTTGGTCTCAAACTGTTCACTGATGAATTTTTTAGTATATCTATGATTATTAACTCTTTCAGATAAACTGTTGACGAGTTTTTTAATTAAAAATCAAAATATCCAAATATTGGCGTCTGATAAAAGTGGCGGGTAATGTGATATACCATCGGCGGGTAATGTGATAGGTCTGCCGCCTGCTCTTCTCCACCATCAATCGGGTCCTTATACCGGTTGGTGGGGGGAAGGACTAGAGCGGAAACTAGACTAGACCTCCTCGTGGTGGCCACCGGTAACAGCCACTTCGGGTATGGCCTTGTCTCTGCCCGTTAGTGGCTGGCTAACTAGTCAATTACCCCTTTAATCTCCCATGTCCCACTATTTCTTTATTTTACCCTTCTTCCTCTCTCCTCCCCCTAATCCAAGGTGTCACGCGACCCGTGCCTATTGGATGGTTTGCAGCCAGGGGGTAATACCGGCTGTATCTTAACGGAGCCTCTCTGATACCTGCCCGCCTCAGAGAGTAACTATGGGCTTACCGTGCTACCGGGGGCTATGGCACGGCGGACCTTCCTTTCCCCCACACTCGTGGGATCTAGTAATGGATAAAAATAAATTGACTAACATCAATTCGATGGCGGGAACTTATACCGCATCACAACTGGCGAATCAGGTGGAGCGTATCCAAGATACTGATTCCCAGGTATCTACTCCTCGGAGTAAGAAGACGGCCAGACGTACGGTATCTGGAAAATTTGGCGCCAAAGTTGGTAAATTTGGGCCAAAGCCAGAACAGACAGGGACAAAGGACCAACGGAAAGAGAGTCGGGTGGTAGTGGGGTCTGCGGGCGCTTCGGCACCCAAGGACGCGATACCACAACCCTCGACCAGTACTGGTCTGAAATCTGGACAGACTCTCAAGCTGGGTAAGCTTGTAGAGGCCAGAAGAGAAACGGGGTTGAGTGGCGCAGGTGCAAGGTGGTATCTGCGCTATCTCAATGACGGCTTAACGCCGGAGCAGGCCAAACAAAAGGTCTTGGACCGCGCGAAACCCTCTTTGCCTGATGCGAAGAAGCGGGGCGCAACCGAGATCAGTCCTCAGGAGGGCAATATAGCCAAAAAGTCCAAAACTGAGGACCGGACACGGACGGTTACGAAGCCAAAGACGGGTTTCAGGAGGCCAGGTTGCTCGTATGCCAGTGCGGCAAAGGGCGTTAGACTGGCGATACTCCCGACATCTTTCCCTGTTGGCATACTCTCTAGAGAGAAACAGGGACAGATCGAAGACGCGCTCGTAGCGGAGATGTGCAAGGGCTGGAGGTCTAAACTTCAGTTCGACGGCATCCACTTTCGACCAGGCCTCATACTGGTGGACTGTGCGAGCGCGGACACCGCAGAATGGCTGAAAGGCCTAGTCCCCATTCTACCTGGCTGGAAGGGGGTGGCGTTGACTACGTGCGACGGGGACCGTATACCCGGCGTGCACATGTCGACCGTCTACCTCCCGAAGGCGGCAGGGAAGGACAACAAGCAGCTCCTTGACCCCCTCATTGCACAAAATGAGGGGCTGCAGACGAATTTGTGGAGGATCTTCCGTTCGAGGGACGAGAAGATGGGAAAGGTCCTAACGATTGGGGTTGATGACCAATCGCTGGAGGCCATTAAGAAGAGCAACGGCGTCCTGAGGTACAGGTTTGGAACTGTACCTGTTCATGTTCATAAGCGCCGCGAACAACCAAAGGCGGACGATACGCCGGCAGCCAAGACTCCAGCGGAGGCCAGCACGGCTATTCCGGAGGAGGTGGCTACCTTGGTTGAAAAGAAGGCAGACAGCAGCGAGGTCGTCGAGGAAATCACTCTATTACCTCACGAAGTTGAGGGGATTGACGCGATTGACCTCTCAATGCTGAGCATGGCCGCGGACGATGAAGACTCGGATAGAGTCACCCTGTCTGACCTCGATAAGGAGGGGGGTCTGACGGAGAAAGAAGGCGGCGCCGACAAATAAGGCAGCCATGACTAGCACTGCAGTTGCGCAGATAAATCTGCATCACGCGAAGGCAGCGTCTGCTGTCATCACGAGAACAATCCTCAGGTCTAAACTGAGTGTGGTGCTGGTCCAGGAACCCTGGGTATGCAGGGGCCAAATCAAGGGTTTGGCGGAAAAGAACATCCAGGTAATTTGGGATATTAGAAGCAATAACCCGAGAGCCTGTATATTACTAACCAGTGGTTTGAATTTTACTTGTCTTTCAGAATTCCTTTCCAGGGATCTGGTCGCGGTACAAATCCCGGTCAATATAAACGGGACCGCGCAGGACATCGTGCTGGCCACAGGTTACTTCCCAGGAGAAGACGCTCTTGCTCCGCCAGAGTTAGTCTCTAAACTGGTGAGGTACTGTGAGCGGAAGAAGCTGCCTCTGGTACTTGGATGTGATGCCAACGCACACAGCGAAGCCTGGGGAAGCAGCGACACAAACCAGAGGGGTGAGTACCTTCTTGAGTTCATTGTCAGTAGTAAACTAGAGATCTTTAACGTGGGAAATATACCAACGTTTGTAACCAGTGCGAGAGAGGAGGTCCTAGATATTACCATAGGAAACACTCTGAGCTCCGGACTGTTTAGAAACTGGAGGGTATCCAGTGAACCCTCAATGTCGGACCATAGAATCAAAAGGTTCGACATTGAGGGGGCCGCTTCGGTCAAGAAAATTTTAAGAAACCCCAGGAAAACAGACTGGGAAAAGTTTCATGAGACACTGAGTGCAAACTCCACCAATCTGGGGGGAGGGGACAAAATCAGGAACTCATTGGAGCTGGATACAGCAGTAGTGTGCTTCAATAAAACGATTATTGACGCATACGAAGCTAGCTGTCCCGTTAGTAGGGTAGAATCTTCTAGGGATGTGCCCTGGTGGAATAAGGACCTAAGTATACTGCGAAGTGAGGTTCGCAGGCTTTTCAACAGCGCTAAACGTACCGGGAATTGGTCCGAATATAAAAATACACTGACCCAATACAATAAGGAGATCAGGGAATCTAAGCGCAGGAATTTTAGAAATTTCTGTGAGAATATAGAACAAACCTCAGAGGCATCTAGACTCTATAAGGTTATGGCAAAAGGCCACAGTCTGTCCTCTACTAGCCTCAGGAAAAGCAACGGGGAGTTTACCGAGAGTGAGGAGAAGAAAGCAAAGCTACTCCTGGATACTCACTTCCCAGGGTCTGTTGCTTGGAGGGAAACAGGGCAGGCTGAGGTACTCTGCAGAATCTCTAGAAGAGATTGGTTAGTGGCAATGGAAATCTGCACGGAGGAGAGATTGCGGTGGGCGGTGTGTACCTTCAAACCACTTAAGTCTCCTGGACCCGATGGCATTTTTCCGGCCCTACTACAGAAAGGGATGGACGTCATTAAACGTGATCTCCTGAGAATAGCTAGAGCCAGTCTAGCGCTGGGATATATACCAGAAGTCCTTCAGACCGATTTGCCTGAATTCATTTGTACTGAAGACTTTAGAGAAAGTCGTAGATAGCTACGTAAGGACGACAGTCCTAATAGACAAACCCTTACACACCTGCCAGCATGCTTACAGAGCAGGGCGCTCCACTGAAACTGCACTGTACCAGCTGACAGGTGAGATACAGGAGAGTCTAAACGAGAAGGAGATGGCACTTTGTGCCTTCGTGGATATCGAGGGGGCTTTTGACAATACCTCTCATATAACCATAGACAGCGCCTTATCCAGCAGGGGGCTAACAGATACCCTGAAATGCTAGATAAACAGCATACTTGCTACTAGGAAGGTGGACATTCAGACTAGTACGGGCGAGATAATAAGGGCCACCACGACCCGGGGCTGTCCACAAGGTGGTGTACTATCGCCACTGTTGTGGAGCCTTGTGGTGGATGGCCTCCTACAGGAGCTGTCTAACTCTGGACTAACGGTACAGGGTTATGCGGATCATATCGTAATCGTATGCAGGGGAAAATTTGAAGATACCCTGCGGGAAAGGATAATCTTAGGGTTAAGGTTAACCAAGAAATGGTGCGTGGAGGTGGGGCTGAACATAAATCCGGCAAAAACCACTATCGTACCCTTTACAAGAAAGTACAAACTTGACGCTCTTAGACCAATCCGCTTGGATGGAATAGAGATAGAGTTTCAGGAGGTGAAATATCTAGGTATTATACTAGATCAGAAACTCCACTGGAAGAGACACATTGATGAAACGATTAAAAAGGCCACCAGGGTCCTGATGACCTGTAGGTCCATAGCAGGTAAAAGCTGGGGCAGTACACCAGCCATACTGAGATGGATCTATACGACGATCGTGAGGCCTATGATAACGTATGGGTCAAAGGTCTGGGATAGTAAAACCAGCCAGCTGACCACCATCAGGGCGCTCAGCAAGCTCCAAAGACTGGCATGTGTGTGCATAACAGGGGCTATGAGAACGTGTCCGACAGCATCCATGGAGGTTCTTCTTGAACTTACACCTCTTCACTTACATATACAAACCCAGGCGAAGAGGGCTATCCTACGGATGACTGACGTTAATATCGGGGCCGAGGGTTTTCTGAGTCGTAAGAAGATTGATATTCTTACGAACCAGTATCCCGAGATTGCAATACCGAGAGACACAATTACTCCGAAGCCCTGCTTCACCAAGAGATTTAAAACAGAATTTAGTAATAAAATAAGCTGGGTAGGTATATCAGAGACATATCTGATAGATCAGTACATGATTTCCTGGTACACAGATGGCTCCGTAACGGAGGAAGGTAGCGGAATCGGGGTATATGGACCGGGCATTAGATACTCGGAACCTACAGAAAAACAGACCACCATTTTCCAGGCGGAAATATACGCCATTGAAAGGTGCGCTTACTTCAACCTGGTGAGGAAATACCGGAACCGGAAGATAGCGATACTGTCAGACAGCCAAGCAGCAATCAAGGCATTGAGATCCTACCAGGTATCCTCGAAACTGGTGTCGGAATGCCTTGAGAAGCTGAACCAACTTGGCCGTCACAATCAGGTGTGGGTCCTCTGGGTTCCGGGTCACGCCGGGATTGATGGGAACGAGCAGGCAGACAAACTTGCAAGAAGGAGGGCGTCTACCCCCTTTGTCGGCCCAGAACCTTTCTGTGGTCTAGGCAAAGGAGCACTAGCCATCCTTTCTAGGAAGGACGAGATAACCATCCGAAATCAATACTGGGAAAATCAACCAGGCCTTGAACATTCCAAGATGGTTATTGGATCTTATAACAAGAAAAGGTTCGAGGAATGTATGAGTCTCTCAAAGAATAATCTAAGGATTATCACAGGTATATTGACAGGGCATTGCAGATTGAACTATCATCTAACCAAACTAGGTATCAGAGTAAACGAACTCTGTAGGTTCTGTTTGCAGGACAATGAAACTGCAATACACATACTAGGCTTATGCCCTGCACTAATGCACAAACGGAAGAAGCACCTGGGTGAATATATTATACCAGGATCGGACTGGGTTTTCAAAGGCTTAGGAAATATACTAAGATTCCTTTTGGATACTGGACTCACGGACGAACTGTGAAGGCCAAGAAGGGGGCACAATAGATCTTTCAGGTCGCGGTGCACTTTCCCCGGCAATAATAATAATAATGTGATATACCCGAAAAATCGTTATTAACAAACCTATTAATTTCAAACTTGGTGAAAATACTCCAAATCAAAAATAATTAGAGACGTGTTTCTCATTTTTTTGGAAAATCACAATCTGACGGGGTAAACCAAATGCTAAAAATTTTTATCGAAAAACATGATTTCATGGATTTTTTTTATCTAAAACTTAACCATAACAGATTTTTGAGAATATTCCACTTCAAATATTATAAAATAAAGTATATATACATTTCTGTATACAAATAGTATTACTGTCATAAGTTTGGGTACTGTGATGTACTATATCACATTACCCGAACTTTGGTATATCACATTACCCGAAATTGGCTTTTAGCGAAAAAAATATTATAAAAAAACAATAATAATTTTGTTAAGAAGAGCGTACCTCGCAAACTCATAATCGATATCACTGATTTACTTCTGATTAGCCTCGAACTATGTAATAATATTTGTTTGTACCTTTTATGCTTTCAAACTTCGTGACCAAAAACTTGTGCAAGCCTTACTCAAAGCACTTCATCACACTGATGGTAAACTATTTAAGCAATCACTTCCAAAATCATGCAGCACGAGTTTTTTAGCTATTATGATGTTTTAAAAAGGTTAATTTTGAAAAAGGTCAACGCACTTGTGAAATAAGCCACCATATCACATTACCCGACCATATCACATTACCCGAACTTACTCTACTGTTGAATATGATAATTAATTTAGTTTAAAATTTCTAGTGTACTGAATTTGGCAACACCTTTTTAACTTGTGGAAATATCACAGATCCTATCACATATTGGTTACCGTTAGAATTTTCTTGGTACAAGCAAAGAATATGAAGTGTATAGAAGGCGCATCTGAGCTCAAAGGGAGCGGGGGAAGCCACAAAAGGGAACGAGTGGTGCCAGCAGGAGAGCAAGCGCATCAGTTTACGCTCATTGACTGTGCGAACTGAAGCACGAACCACACGCTTGAAGACAATTAACCATATACCTTATTAAAGTTTTGCTCCGATTTTTTTCTTAATTTTACCGTTTTTAATGTCATTTAACAATATGTAAAAATGAATATTAATTAAGAATATGTAAGAATTATAAAATGAAACGTGTTTTTTTAAAATAAGAATTAAATGGTTATTTCATGCACACCTTTTCATTATTAAATCGTACCGGGAGGGGTTAATTAGGAAATTTTGAACATAACTGAAATAACTTGTACTAGTTACGAAGAATCTGGCAATTCCATCGGATTGCTGTGGTCTCGCAAAATTCTGCGCTTCACTTCACGGCGGACTGCTCGTTCTCAAGCAATAGTGCCAATAAAATAACCGAACTCATTTAATAAAATAAAAAATCTCACAAAATTTTACAACTGACTTTTTCATTTGAACATTTCAAGCCAACAGCTGATTGGAGGTTTGTTTAATTTGCTAACAATCGGATTCGAAATAAACTTCGAATGTGACAATTCCGTTCGGATTGCAGAACACCTCTACAAATCGGAATCGGATTCAATTTCGATTCGAATCCGATTCTGATTCGGATTCAATTTCGATTCGAATCCGATTCTGATTCGGATTCTGGAACAGGGCTGATTATTATCCAAAACAAACAGCCCTCCGTTCGAACTAGAGCATTTAGCACCAAAAGCATACCTGATATGATCGTCAACCTGGTGTTAGAGATTTGCTAAATGAAGAACTGCGAAATAAAAAGGACGCCAGTTGACCCTGTCGTATTCAACGCATTTAGCTTTGTGTTCTTTGTTATATTTTTCAAATATTCTTACATAATAAAGGCAAACAAGTTGATATGTTGTTTATTTAATGAAGAAAATTAATGAAAACATACTTTAAAAAGCAAACAATTGAATGGCAACTGGCCACGTTTGCACTTACTTACTTACTTAACTGGCCATAACAACCGGCTATCGGGTTACGGCCTGCCGCAAAACTTCTCTCCAGGCGCCTCTACTTTGCGCGCGCCTTCTCCAGTTGGTCACACCAAGTGATGACAGGGCCTCTTCAACTTGGTCCTTCCACCGGAGACACGGCCTCCCTCTTCGCCGTCGACCTCCAATACGGCAGATATGACCGAGCCAGCGTAGCCGCTGGATGTTAATTCACTGCGCTACGTCCATGTCCTTATACAGCTCATACAGCTCGTTATTGGTTCGTATACGATAGTCGTCACCAACACGTACAGGGCCGAAGATTTTGCGAATTACCTTCCTGTCGAACACTCCAAGGGCCGCTATGTCGTTTAGTTTGCACAGTCATTCCTAATATCGGGAAAAGAGCGAAAACAGTGAACAACTGATGACTGCCAGCACACACAGTGTACGTGAATTGCAAAAAACGAACAAAAATCGGTTTAGTCTCCCAGTTTCCTATCACTTTATCACTGCCGAGGTGGCTGCACTCTTTCACCACACAAACTCTTAACTGTTTGATTCCGTTTTCGATGTTAGTTTCCAGGGAAAATGAAAAATATCCCTATAACGAATTATGTGTAATTGGAAGTAATTTCACCAAGTTCGAAGTCAATTGATTGATTGTTAATAGCGCAGGGTGGAAGCGCATTTTTTTCAAAATATCATGGTATGATGTTTCTCCATACAATACGTCAACCAATTTTTGATCCTTTTATAAGCTATTACTTCATTTCCACTGAGCGCTTAAATGCATTTAAGAGCTCTGTAAAGTTCGAGAACTCAAGCGTTTCCACCGAAACTGAGTTAACTTAAACAGCTCTTATTTGTTTACATTTTAATTTGGAAGTTAAAATCTGCATTTCTTTCTGGAAAGCCACAGCTATGCCCGTCGCCGCCATCTCCTTGTGTACGTATGTGTGGTTTCTTGTAGGTCATCCACTGCATGAAACCCTCTCAGCTTTCCTTCGCAACAGTCTAGGAAGATCTGCATTATCATATTTTTAAAAAATTTATTTCATTTGTCAATGTTAACTTTATTGGTGAAAGTTGTCAGCTGATTGATACCAGAACTGTCTGAATTTTTAATGTCAAGAGGGTCTTGACAAGTTCCACGTTTTTTATTTGCTTTTTCAGCATTTGTTATTTGAAATCGATAGAAGTATTAACTTTGTTTATGTCGGAAAACCTCTATTTATGCGAAAAATACAAGCAGAAGTAATTTTCTTAACAAAAATCGTGACACAGAGAACACCATTCAAATCCTCTCATTTGCTTGTGTATGTATATACGACTCTTGTTGCGGCTGAGTTAACTGAGTTAACTCAGTTTTGAAAGTGAGTAACGCACTTTGATACAAAAACAATTCCATGGGAATTAGAGCATTTAAATGCGATGTTCAATGCATTTAGGGCCCGGTGGAAATAGGCTCTAAGTTAACTCAGTTTTGAAAGTGAGTTCACGCACTTTGATACAAACTCAATTGTATGGGAATTTAAGCGTTAAATGCATTTAAGGGGGAAAGCCACTGTGACGGGTCAAAAAATTAGTGATTTTAAACATTTTTTTTGACCGAGTAAATATAGGAATTTTTGGATCAGGTTTTTTTTATTTTATTAAGCAGACATCTAATAATATTTCCACAAATTTTTATTAAAAAATATTAAATAGTTTAAACAATAGAGATGATCCCGTAGCGCTTGAAAAAAATTCCCCCTCCATGGCGGCATCGATTTCTCAAAAACCCGTACTCAGAAAAAATAAAATAAAATTTTATTGTAATCTGTATGAATGTAGCTTTCTTTGTACGTAGCCGTTTTTTTTTATTTTGATTTTTCACCAAATGGCGACCGATTGAAAATATTTCCATGTTTTCGACCTTGTTTTTTTGGTTTTGAGACAGTTTAAAAAATAGTAAAAAACAAAATTTTCCAAATCGGCTACGCTTAACCTTAACTACTACTAAGACGAACAAAACAAAAAAATTTTGAAATCGGTTCATAATTGTTCGAGTTATTGATGCCGCCAGTTCAAAAAAAGTCGTTTCGAGAAAAACGCGTTTAAAGTTTTGAGTCCATTTCTCTCGTAATGAAATCATGTATCTTTTAAAATTTTCATACCTATATTAAACTATCGAGTCCTGGACCATATGACTTGAAATTTTGTACACATATTTTTGAATATATAAGCTTTGATTTAAAACAAAACAAATTTTTTTTTTTACCCGTCACAGTGGCTTTCCCCCTTAAGGCCCGGTGGGAATAGGCTATAATTTAATAAAAATTCATTCATAACACCATGCGACAGCATTTTTCACGCTGGGAAAAATCCAAGTGTACGTGAAACTAGAGACCAAATATAGTAGTACTGCCTAATCAGTTTTTCATATCCTTTGTCCTTTTAAAGAGACTTTAAAATTTTGAAGGGTATAAAAAACTAAAAAAATATAAAAAATACCTAACCTCGTTAGAATATGGCGGTATGTATATCAAATGAAAGAGGAAAGGCTCAAGAATTTGAATAACATTTATTTTGTATCTCTTTGTAAAAAAAGGATGTGAAATAGGTCCTTTGGAAATTTTAATCCTTTATATCCTTGAAACTTTATATAGAATTTTCTTGAAAAGTAAGTATGTTAAAACCCAAAACCTGCTTGATCACGTGTCAATATTTCATGACTCTAAATTTATTGGTTCGAAAGTTATTAAAAAAAAAGCGGAAGCTGCAATTCCAATGAAGTACAAAAATTCTAATTTATTTGAGTATCAGTATTTTAAATAATAAAAAGATACAAAATCAATGAAGCGGGAATAATGAAATTTTGACACGTGAAAATATATATAATTAATAAATAATATAAATAATATAATGCTGTATAAATTTTCGAGGATATAAAGGATTACAATTTTCCAAGGAACTTTTTCATATCCTTATTTTAAAAATAGATAAATTGATATTTTTTATATTTTGTATCCCCTTCAAAATTTTCAAGTCCTTTTAAAAGGGCAAATAATGTAGAACTGAAAAACTGATTACGCAGTATTATTTCCGGTGTGATTACGCAGTATTATTTCCGGTGTGAAAATTTTTTGAATTGTTGTCGCACGGTGTAATTGATGTCAGTTATTAAAATAAAAGTAATGCTCAAACATCATCTTTGCTTTTTCAGTGGTTTGGGCTCGGCGATGATAAATCAGTCAATAAATCAGGACAAACAATTATATACATACTTGTATATACTAGTAGGGCCCCGCGGCTTTGCACGCATGTTTGAAGTGAATGGGCCCAATAAATCAAGTTTTTTCATGCAACACTGTATGGGTAGTACCATGCCCCTTTTATGCCTAACCTAGTCTTCCAGTCGAAGGGTGCGACCCAGTTTCATTGACGTTAGGCTTACAGTTTTAAAATTATGCAAAAAATTTGAGTCCCAAAAATATGCTACGCCCCTTGTCCAACGCCCATTTATTTTTACTTTTAGAACGACACGTCTAAGCCATAACACTGTACTAAATTTCAATGCTCTCCGACTTATAATTCCGAAGCTATTTCACATACAAAATTTGGGTTGAATGGGCTGTGCCAGGCCCCCTCGTCCAATAGCCACCCCATTCCCCATGTCGAAGGGCACGTCTAAATCGTAGATCTGTGCCAATTGTCATTGATATGCGACCTGTAGTTCCAAAGTTATTTAAAACAATTGGGTCGCTTGCAGAGTGCCATGCCGCTTGCCCAACCATCATGAAATTTTGCCAGTGAAACGACACATCCAAACGTTGTCCGACCTATAATATTCCATATTAAAAATTTAGGTTGTATGGGAGGTGATATGTCCATCTGTCGTGTCATAATTACACTATGTGGTTTACCGATATTTAGTGAAGACGAACATTCTGCGAAAGATTCAGCTCAAACGGCCGTCTAGTTTTTGAGTTTTAGTGTAATGTGACCAAGGGCGATGTTATGTAGACGCTTTTACGCTCTCGTTTTGATTTATCTACTCTGTGCCGAAAGCATGTTATGCTGACGGTCATTTGATAGCTGGATCACCACTTCGATTTTCGCTTACTTTTACTACATTTCTCGCACTTTTTATTGGAAATTTTACTTGTTTGAATACAATTTTCAATTAAAATGTTAAAGTATTTTTCGCGCTTGCATTTCTAAAGGGATTCCTTCTCCTGGAACATTGTTATCAGCGCATGAGTATTTGATTGAGCCGAAATTTCTGGCATTCTGAGCTAATAATTTATAAATAAAATTAATATATGTGTGTGAAAGTATCACAATATTTGTTTACCATTTAAATTTCCATTTTTCTTTCTTCTTTTTCACCGAAAACACAAATGTAAACACACGCTAGTGAACGCAGTGCGTTAAGAAATGATAGCACCATTGACCTTTTGTATCATAACTTCCCTTCTAATGATCGAAGAATGGAAAGACTTGGTCAAAATATCCATTGCATATATTTAAATAATGTCCCGCACTAAAATTCCAAAATGTTCGATACAAAGGACAAAATATGAATTTACATAATATAAAAAAGTCACTTTCACAAGCGTTAAGAAATGATAGCACCACTTACAATACTTTATTTTTGTACGGCCTTTGACTTTTTTGTCAAACTTCTATTGTAAAAACGAATTCATAAAAACGTGTTTAAAGCAATGAGCAGAAAGGCGGGACTGAAAAAAGAGGAAAAATCCGTCATAAGCGCTCCTAACCCATTAAGCCCTGAGCGTTGCGTTTGCGCAACGTTTGGGAATTTCGCTATATTAAGTAATTCATAAAGACATAAGACTTGAAAATGGGTCGAATTGGATTAGAATTGATCGTTTTAGATTCTGCCATACTCAAATTTCAAAATTATTTAAATATTCATACGTTTTTTTCGATCCAAAGTCAAAGGTTTTTTTTGGGGAATTTTTAAAATTCAATCAAAAATACTTATTCTTCAAACCTATCAAAATCCCTTAGTGGGCTGCATTTTGCAATGCTAAACTATTTGAAAATAAGTTTTGAAAATATTTTTTTTTAATTTTTTAAACAAAAAATATGCTTTAAGTTTTGTGTTGCGCGAATGCAACGTTGGGCCTAAACACTGCCAATTTTCATACAACGCAACGCGTGAAAATGTCAAAATCCAAGCAGCTGATATTTTATTGGCACATTTTATTTTCCGCAAATGTTTGATTTTGTTAATTTGTGTAATGTTTGCGAAAAACATGACAAAAAAAAACATGGTATGCATTTTTTTGCTTGATTTTTTTTCTTGATTAGGTCAATTAATAAGATTGTGTAAAATTTTATGGAAATCGCACAAGCCTTTCTGGGGTCAGGTTTTAATGGGTTAAAGACGAAGGTCTAACAAACCGCGAAATTGGACGTCGGATTGGCCATTGTCACACGGTAGTTGGCAAATTTTTGCGAAATCCAACAGCTAATGCAAGTAAGAGAAGCCCAGGTTGTCCAAGCAGTCTTTCCGAAGCCGATATACGCATAATTTGTAGAGCTGCTTCTAATTCATCAAAGGGCACGCGTCGTTTAAGAAGCGAATTTTCACCACATGTGTCCCATATTACAGTCTGGAAGGCACTAAAGGATAGTAAATTTCTAGAATATGAAAAAATGACCAAAGCTCCTGCTCTAAAACGCACGAATATCGACAAACGAGCTGAATTTGCAGATGCGCATCAAACATGGTGCAGCGAGTAGGCATCGGTAAGCATAAGAAACAAAACTAAGCCTTGAAAATCAAATTTAAGCCTGACACCCTTCCAGATCATCTGGTCTGACGAAAAAAATTCAATCTAGATGGACCAGATGGATTTCGACATTACTGGCATGATCTGCACAAGGAACCGAGGCTTTTTTCAAAAAGAAATTTCAGTAAAGGATCTCTAATGGTTTTGGGTGTCTTTTCAACTCATGGAAAGGCATCTCTGGCATTTATTAGCCTAGGCGTATACGGAGACGCAGGCCGCGCAACACAGCACAAGGCAGCGCAGCGAAAATTAAACTTTGTGAGGCAGAAAATATGTGAACTGCGTATACGAATCTCGTAAAACCAGCACACGTGTTTCGTATTCATTCCATAAACCCAGCAATACGAGTTATTTGTCTGAATTAGACTTTGAAATAGAACCTATACAATATAATATGGGTGTAATATCGGCTGTTCATGCACTTTTTCAATTAGTTCTTCAATTTTTGCAAGCTAACGTGTCGGCTGCGCGTAGGAAACTGTATTTCAACTACAACGCGACGCAGTTGTGCGCAGGCACGTCTCTCCGCCGCACGCGGCTATGTCGCTGTATACGCCGTTATACGGTACTGCGTTATTTACAAAAAACTAAACTGCGTTGAGTTGTGCTGCGTGTGCGGCCTGCGTCTCCGTATACGCCTAGGCTTAATACGCGCTTGAACTCTGCGCGGTATCAAGAGCTCCTTCAGGAAAATCTTCTCCGTTCAAATCTTCTTACGTTCATGCAGGATAACGCAGCAGTGCACGCACCGAGAAGTAAAAAATAATGGTTACAATCGCGTAATATTCCTATACGCGAATGGCCAGCAAGATCGCCGGATCTGAACCCAATAGAGAACTTATGGGCATCATGGCACGGCAAGTTTACGATGATTGTCGGCAGTTCGAGGATGTGGTACAGCCCCAAAAAGAAATTGTCCGGGTCTGGGAAGGATTCCCTCATCTTCTACAAAATTTTATCGAGTCCATGCAAAAGGGAATTAATTTAACAATTAAGAGTAGATGGAACCCCGATTTCATATTAAACACAAAAATAAAGTGCATTGCTAAAAACTAAAAAGAAATATTGAAAGTGGTGCTATCATTTCTTAACGCTTGTGAAAGTGACTTTTTTATGTAAATTCATATTTTGTCCTTTGTATCGAACATTTCGGAATTTCGGAGCGGGATCATTTCTTAACGCACTGTATATAAAAATGAATCTTGGTCCGTTCGGATGATTAAACCTTGAAAACGACTGGACCAAATCGGATACTTCCTTTGGCGGGTTTGTTCGTAATTGCTACGCAAAGGTTTAGGAAAAAAGAAACGGTCTGGAAAACGGGGCGTGGCACCACCAGCATACATGTTTAATCAAACTTTGGAACCGTAAGTGACACATATATTAAATTTAATACGAACTTACTATTTAGTCATGTCCTTCGATAGAAGAAATGGGGTGGGTATTGAACGAGCGGGTGTGGCACCGCCCATACAACTCAAATTTTTTATATGGAATAGCTTCGGAATTGTAAGTCGTACAGTATTGAAATTTGGTATGACATCGTCCCATAGAAGTGTCATTCTACTGTTAAAATTTGATGGGTGTTGGGTAAGGGGCGTGGCACATATTTTATGACCCAATATTTCAGGAGAACTGTAAGTCGCACATCAATGAAACTTGGTATGAACCTACCATTTAGTCATATCTGTCGCCAGAGGGAATGGGGCGGGTATTTAACAAGGGGGCGTGGCACCGCCCATACAACTCAATTCTTTTATATGGAACTGCTTCGGAATTGTAAGTCGCACAGCATTGAAACTTGGTATGACATCGTCCCATAGAAGTGTCATTCTACTGTTAAAATTTAATGGGTGTTGGATAAGGGGCGTGGCACATTTTTTATGACCTAACATTTCAGCAGAACTCTGAGTCGCACATCAATGAAACTTGGTATGAACCTACCCTTTAGTCATATTTTTCGGCAAAGGCAATGAGGCGGGTATTTAACAAGAGGGCGTGGCTCCGCCCATACAACTCAAATCTTTTATATGGAATAGCTTCGAAATTGTAAGCCGCACAGCATTGATATTTGGTGTACCGTCGTTTCATAGATGTGACATTCTATTGTTCAAATTTTATGAACATTGGACAAGGGGCGTGGCACATTTGTTTCACACAAAGTATCCGCATATTTTTTGGAACTGTTAGTGTGGTATCGCCTCCATTTTTATATACATAGATGGTTTGTCCTGACTGACTGATTGATTGATTTATCATCGCCCAGCCCGAACCGCTGAAGCTACAAACATGAAATTTGAAATGTAGGTACATCTTGAAGAATGAACCTCCGCTAAGACGGGATTTTTAGAAATTTGGAGTCTAAAGGGGCAAAACATGTGATAAGGTGTTGTATGAAGAAACGTAATTTAATAGACATACCCATTTCGAACTTGCTGAAAATACTCGAAATCAAAAATAATTCTACACGTATTTTTTAATTTTTCGAAAATCAGAATTTCACTGGGCCAACAATGGGTTAAGGTTTGTTTATGGAAATGGGCCTATTGACTTAAAAAATAAAGATTAGAAAGGCGTTTCTCATTATTTTCGAAATCGAAATCTAACTGGATCAACGACGAGTTAAAAGTATGTATGGAGCAGTGGCGGCTTAAGGTGCTCGTTGGCCCGGGGCGGCGACGGCTGAGGGGGGCCCCATAAAACGGTGCAGCATAAGTTTGCATACAAAACTAATAAGGGGAATTTCCGGTTATGCTTTTGGCTTTTTTTTTGAAAATTTGTATTCCATTGAACAGTAAACGGACTTTTATTTTTAAACGTATATGTGCTTGAAATTTTATAGAAAGCAATAGAATCCCAGAGAAAAAAATGAAAAATGGATAAAACTTTCGTGAAATTAAGAAAACTTTTGGGGGAGCAAATTCGTCATTTCCAAATGCCATCTTAAATCTCCAAAAAAACAGAAAATCTTGCTTCGTTACTACGATCTGGCCATTTTTTTAAGCTACCCGAGGAGGAGGATTCGATTGTCGACAAAAAATGGGCCAATCGCGTGCACCTAAAAATAAAAGTTTCTTCTAGACTAACTTTGGCCGCTGAACACGAAACTGAAAACCAAAAAATTTTTGAAGAAGCGTTTTCGAAAAATCTTCGAAAAACGATTTTTTTCCTGTTGTTTCAGTTATGAGCACATATCTCCTAAAAGAATTATCCGATTAACACGAGCTGTCCGTCGTTCAGAAGATAATACCTTAGTGGCTTTTTAGTGATATATAGATTGTCCAAATCAGATGAGATTTGGGGAAGTTACTGACGGTGAAAGTTGTAACAATGTGAATTTTTCGACCAATTTAAAAAATCATAAATTTTCGAATATTTTTTTAAAGAAAAAATAAATTATCTTCTCTGGTTTTAAAATCTAAAATGAAATATATACTATTTTAGCAAATATTAAGCCTAACATCAATAGAATTGAAAGAAAAATGATAAAGTTATGATGCAGTGAGTGAAAACACCAACTTTACATTTATTACACCGTGCGAAACAATTTTTTTTTTTGCCGATACCCATCCAAATTTTGATATAGACGCGAAACTAGAGATAATTTATAGTATTCTGGCAAAGTCAGTATTAAATTCTCTGACCCAAAAGTCCTTTTTAAAGGACTTTAACATTTTAAGGAGATACACATTTCAATATTAAATATATGCGGTAGTTCAATGATGAAGATATGGGTATCAAATGAAAGAGGGAAATTGTCTCCATTTAACTAAATTTTCTATTTTGAACTTTCAGGACCAAAATATGTCAGGTATGGAAAACATACATGTTTTGGATTTCAGTCTGTAGATTCATAATCTAAATTGTATTCTATTTCAAGTTCTCAAGAAAGTTACCCCCTAGGTCTACGAATGAAGACCTGAGGCCAAGCACTAGCCGAGGAAGAATACCTTCCAGGGTGGCGAGGGGCTCCCTCAGGGGCGGTCGACGGGCTGGGGGTGCGGCCAGGGGGGGTGTCAATACGGGACAGACCACTGTTTGACATCTCTGCTCTGACTGCATCTGCCAGCGCAAGACCCACCACAAACCAGGTGAGCACGGTCTTAGCTCTCCCCACTGGCCCCGGGAGCATACCTTCCGGACCGGTGGTGGGAGCAAAACCTATAGGCCCTGTCCCTAGTACCGGTGTCGCTGCGGTCGTGCGGGGAATACCCCCGTCAACTTCCGCTGCGGCTCCGGCGGTAGGGCGGGCTGCTGACGTAGTGGCCCCAAGTACCAGTACTGCTACGGTCGCGCGGGGAACACCCCCGTCGACTTCACCGGCAGTAGAGCGGGCCGCAAATTTGGAAAGAAGGCCTAACAGGCAAAACTTAGAACTACCCCCCTTAGGGCAACCAGGTGGCCTGGACGACCCCCTAAGACGCGGTTTAAGCGGTGCGAGGGTAAAGTGGTACCTCCGCTACCTCAGGCAAGGCCTGGGCAAGGAGGAGGCGAGGAGTAGAGCGTTAGAGCATGGCGGGATACCCGCGGCCGCGGCCACAGCAGCTCAACCGACTCTGCCGAGAAAGAGAGGGAGCGATAACATCACTCCCCCCCAACGTCCTGAGCTTAAGAAATCCAGGACCAACACTGAGGCACCGGCTGCTAGGATGGGCAAGCCCCAAAATAGCAGTCAGTCTGGGGGTCATCCAATGGCGGGCGCAACCTACTCGAGTGTCCTCAGAACACCTGAGGCCATTCGAGTGGCGGTCCTGCCTACGGAATATCCTCAGAAGACACTGAGTAAGGAGGAGCTCTCTTTTCTCGAGGAGGGTATCGTGGGGGAGATAGCGAAAGGGTGGGCCACTCCACTAGTGTTCAGTGGCATCCACTTCCGGCCGGGACACCTGCTTCTAGACTGCAGTAACCAAGGTACTGCAGACTGGCTTCAGCAGGCAGTCCCGAAGCTGGAGGATTGGAAGGGGGTAGGGCTTCGTGTGTGCCTTGGCGATGATGTCCCCAAGACACACCACGTCACCTTATTCCTTCCCAGGAGCGCTGGACAAGAACCCAGCAAGCTTTTTGCGCTGCTACAAGCGCAAAATGCTGGGATCTACACGAATCTTTGGAAGGTGGTTACTTCCAAGGAGGAGGGCAAAGGTGTGCTGTGGAACCTGGTGATTGACGAGAAATCCCTCGTCAGGATCAGGGAAAATGGCAACGCCCTCAACTTCAGGTATGGGAGCATCCCAGTCCATGCCCCCAGACCTGGAGGCCTGAAGGCCTGGAGGCCCCCCTACACAATCAGCTGAACCCGGGAATACACCGGGGGAAGCAGAATCCTCAGGAGAAGCGCGATCTGCCGAACCCGGGAAAACACCGGAAGGCGGAGAGGAAGTAGCCAGAGCAGAAGTAGCTGCAGAAGTGCAGGCCTCCCAAGATTCCCTTGAGGAGCTAAACCTTGAAACGCTGGGGCTTCAAGGTAGTACGAACGAGGAAGAGGAGCAGCTGTCAGACGAAATTTCGTTAACGACGCCGCTGGAGATGGACATTGATGCCTCTCCTAAACTCTAACCCTCGGGGCATGAAGGTTGTTCAAATCAACCTTCATCACGCGAAGGCGGCATCGGCCGTCCTAGCGCATAAGTTCACCCGAGATCACATCGGGGCGGCGCTAGTTCAGGAGCCCTGGTGCTATAACGGAAGAGTCTGCGGACTGAACTCGCAACATACCAGGGTAATTTATGATACAAGGCATGAGATACCTCGTGCCTGCATCATAATTGAGAAAAATACTAACTATTTTTGTATTTCAGAGTATATGTCCAGGGATTTAGTAGCAGTGGCGTTGACGATTCAGACCGAGGGTCGTGACCTCGAGATCGTCCTGGCGTCAGCGTACTTTCCGGGCGAGGACAGGACGGTGCCCCCCCACGAAGTGCAGGGCCTAGTGGAGCACTGCAGGGCAAATGACCTGCCGCTCCTCATAGGAGGCGATATGAACGCCCACCACACCATCTGGGGCAGCACCGACGACAATACCAGGGGTGAGTACCTGCTTGAATATATATTAGCCACTAACCTAGTCGTATTTAACACGGGATCTTCCCCGACATTCGTCACTAGGGTTAGGCAGGAGGTCCTTGATCTTACCATAGGTAATAGTAGAATCAGTGACTATGTGTCCGAATGGAGAGTGTCTACCGAACCCTCCTTATCAGACCATAGGATGATTGAATTCAAGTTAGCAGGTGATATTATGGAGATACCTCCAACCAAGAACCCCAGGAAAACCGACTGGGAAAAATACACCAAGCTGCTAGTAGAGGATAGATGCTTACTTGACATTCGAAGTAGGATGCGGCATCCCTTAGAAGTCGAGCAAGCTGTTGAGATCCTTAACAAGGCAGTAATGAATGCATACCATTCAAGCTGCCCGGACAGTAGAGGGTCCAGGAAAAAATCCACACCGTGGTGGAATAACACCCTGGCAAAACTTAGAACTGAAACACGAAGACTCTTCAATAGGGCAAAGCGGACCGGTGAATGGGGGGAATACACCTCGTCACTCACCAAGTACACAAAGGAAGTACGCAAAGCGAAAAGGGCTAGCTTCCAGACGTTTTGCGAAGAAATTTCCTCCACTCCTCAGGCAGCAGGGCTTCATAAAGCGCTTGCGAAGAGAGGAACGGAGAACAAGATGGCACTCAAACTCTCGGATGGTAGCTATACGCGAAATGAAGAGCAACGGGCTCTAGCTCTTCTAGGTGCCCATTTCCCCGCCGCAACCATACAGAACGCGCCAGCCGAGTGCACAATATTCCATCCGAACTGAAGGGACTGGGAGATGGCAGATGAAGTCATCTCCCAGGCAAAGGTTGATTGGGCCCTGAACACCTTTCAACCCTTCAAATCGCCAGGCTTAGACGGGATCCTCCCCGTTTTCTTGCAAAAAGGCAGGGGGGTCCTGCTAAGGCAGTTAACTGGTATTATGAGGAGCTGTCTAGCAACAGGATACATCCCCGTTAGCTGGAGAAGTGCCCTGGTAGTTTTTATACCGAAGATTGGAAGAAAGGACTATACAGAGCCAAAGTCGTTTAGACCAATCAGTTTAACATCATTCGTCATGAAGACCATGGAGAAGGTGTTAGATCAGTACATTAGAACCGTGACACTCAAGAGACAACCTCTGCATGCTAAACAGCATGCGTATAGGGCAGGCAGATCGACAGAGACTGCCCTATTCCAGCTCACGAGTTTAATGCAGGATGCTCTTAAAAACAAAGAGATAGTGCTGTGCGCCTTCCTGGATATCGAAGGAGCCTTCGATAATACCTCTCATGAGGCGATAGAGAGGGCGCTCAGCAGAAGAGGGGTAGAAACCACCCTCAGCCGCTGGACAAGAGCCATGCTCTCTACCAGATCGGCAGTAACAAAAGTGCGCAAGACCACTAGGAGTGTGCTCACTAGCAGAGGGTGCCCACAAGGCGGGGTACTGTCACCGCTACTGTGGAGCCTTGTGGTAGATGAGCTCCTTGAACTTCTGTCAAGCAATAGCATAAATTGTCAAGGCTATGCTGATGACATAGTCATTATTGCCAGAGGAAGGTTTGAGGACACTCTCAAACCTGTGGACTGGAACTGGGATGCACACCAGTCCCATTTCAAACCACATACTATTACGTGGTTCACAGACGGCTCCAAAACGCATGAGGGAACCGGGGCGGGGGTATTTGGACCTCGCTTCAAGCACTATGAGCCCATGGGGAATACACCCAGCATATTTCAGGCAGAGTTATATGCCATCAGGCTCTGTGTGCAGACTAACCTCGAGCGTTTGTACAGGGGGCAAGACATAGTCATCTGTTCTGACAGTCAAGCAGCCATCAAAGCACTAATCTCGTATGAGATTACCTCAGGGTTGGTGCTGGAATGCATAGAAGCATTGAATAAACTGGGTATATATAACCAGGTTAAAATCCTCTGGGTTCCAGGACACAGAGGAATAGAAGGGAACGAGGAGGCTGACAGCCTTGCTAGAACTGGGGCAGCCACGATCCCCCTTGCACCAGAACCTTTCATCGGGCTGGGCAAAAGCACTCTAGCAGAGTCACTAAGACTTGAGGAAAGAACCAGGAACTCAGAACACTGGTCAAATGCCACAGGTCTTAGGCAATCGAAAATCTTCATCAGAGGTTATAACTCCAGATGGAGTGAAGAATGCCTCAGACTGGGGAAAACCCAGCTTAGACTGGTCACCGGGCTGTTAACCGGGCACTGCAGGATGAGGAAACATATGCACACAATTGGATTAGAACAGGTAAGCGTCTGCAGACTCTGCGGAACGGCAGAGGAGACTCCTGAGCACGTCATACTGCACTGCGATGCGGTATGCCGCAGTAGGAGACAGCACCTGGGCCAGTACTGGCTTGCAGAAGAGAACGTCAAACACCTTCTCCCACGTGAGTTACTAAGCTTCATTAGGTCGGTGGGATTGGGGGACGTTCTCTAAAGTTGTAGGGGGCACAATAGATCAACTTTGGTCTCAGTGCACATTTCCCCTTTCAAATCTATCTATCTATCTACCCCCTAGAAAACACTTTTATTTTTAGGTATATTTTTCGTGTCGAGTAGAAATCTTCAGAAATGTACAGAAATATTTTATAAAACCCAGTAGCAGTGACTTTATAAAAAAAGTCCTGAAAAAACATATTTCCCCTACATAACAGCATGTAAGAAGCCCATATTTAGCTTACTTACAAGGAGCATAGAATTGCCTTCGAAAACCGGATTTCCGGGACATGTGTTTTTATCCAACCAATAATTATAATAATAATTATAATAACTGTAAATTTGTTTGACTTCTACAAAGTTTAATGAGGTTAAGTAATTGTGTAATTTACACAAGTTTACAAGCAAACTCTAAGATTGCGATATTTAATTTTTAACTTAGAATTTTGTATTTGCATATTTTGCACAAAATTTTAAGTTAAAAATTGCAATCTTCGAGGGACAATTTTTTGAAAATTTGAAAACAATTGTTATTGTTCTTGCTTTTATTGAACTGAATTTGTTATTGCCATTTCAAAGTCATTTGTCGGTACTGTGTCTCTTTCAATTGATAAAAGTGACAAACGACTTAGTCTTTCAACAATCATTGTGGAGCGCAAATAGTTTTTTACAAGTTTCAGTTCTGAATTTCAGTTTTGAAAAACTTGAAATTTTTATATAGTTACAAGCTTCTCTCGGGGGCCCCCGCAGCCCGGGGCCCGGGGCGGTCCGCCCCTCCGCCCCCCCTCTTAAGCCGCTACTGGTATGGAGAAACACTTTTTTTGACCCTTTTGACTTCAAACTTCGTGAAAGTACTTCAAATGTAAAATAACTCGATACGTGTTTTTAACGGGGTCACGTGTTTTTCATTTTTTTTAAAATCGAAATCTACCGAGGTAAGCCAAGGGTTAAAAATTTGTTTAGAGTAAATGTGAAAACACATGATTTAATGGGACTTTTTACTTCAAAATTTTCGAATACACTTGAAAACAAAGATAATTAGGCACATGTTGTTATTTTAATCAAAAATTGACGGGTCAACAATGTGTTAACAATTTGTACCGGGGGAAACATGAGCGCGCGTGCAAAGCCGCGGGGCCAAGCTAGTTCCATATACATTTTCACCAAAAGGAAACAAATTTGTTCCCAAAACACAACTATTGTGAGTAATCTCACGACGCGACACTGATTTGATCGTTTGATTTGGCATCGAAAGCCTCATTATCCGCTCCCTCGCTCGCTCTCTCAGTTTGTTCTTTTACAATGAAACAACAACAATTTTATACGTGACCGTGACCGACAGCATAACATCGCCCCAACAAACAAACAGACAAACATTCATTTTGATATTTATAGATGTTTACCCCTAGTAACACAGAATGATTTGATATTACTGTATTTGTTTTGCTAGTTTAGTGGGCGCGGAATGTGGGCGTGGTCGAATCTTTATAGCCCATATTTACCGCAATGGCACGCTAACTCTTTTAATATCCATATTGCTTTACACAAATACACCATAGCTAATTTTTGTCATTATAATGGGCGTTGCAGGAAGGCTATCAGGTGAGCGTGGTCAATCTTATATAGCCTATTTTTACCCCTATGAAACACATAATCTATTTATATTAATACTGGTTTGCAGACATGTACTGCAACTATGTTTTGCTAGTTTAATGGGCGTGGCGGATTATATATAGTCTATGTTTAGAACAGTGTACTATAGTTGAGTTTTGTTACCATAGTGAGCGTAAGAGGGAGGCATGGTCAACATCATATAGCCTATTTACTATTTCGACACAAACAAAATCGTTTGGTACTTATTTCATCTAAATCGGTTCAGTGGTTTTTGCCTGATTGTGGCTCAAAAAACCAACGTCACATTGGTTTTAATATAGTAGTATAGATAGACGTAATGACAAAACGAACGGCATTCCAGAAAATTTCGAAACTACTCACCGCATATATTTGATATTTGAGTAGACAATTTTTTTGCGCCAACATATAATTGTAAATATGAATATTCATCTCGTGCATCCTTTATAGCAATCTTTTCAGCATAAAGCAATGCCTTTTTAAATACTGGAACAGTACCTTTATTTTTCTCCTCAATTTCGAAAGACTTGCGTAATTTTGAAATGCTTTCTTTTAACTGATTAGTCTAAAAGTAATAAAAGATAGATAGATAGATATTAGTTTCAGATAGAATTTGGCCCTTATGTTTTAGGTACATATGAAATGAAGTATGTATATTTGTGCTATATATACTATATATGGGGCATTTCACGTCAAGCGGAGAATCTAAAAAATCAATTTTGTTTATCTTCTGGTCAGTTATACTTCTAGTAGACGTGGATGTGTACACCCAATTTTTTTTTCGTATGATGTTTTTTTTGCTGAGCTATGAGCTTCTAAAAATTTACTAAACATAAAGTCATGATGTTTTGGATGCTTATTATCTGTATCAATTAATTTGTAAAAAAAACTAAAAAGTATTGTTTCTTATAGTAAAAAAGTTGTTTTTTGTTTTTGTCGAATTCTAAATTTTAATTTTTTTTACGTAGAGTAGAAGGGGGTACAGTGGGAAGCTACCTGAGGTTTCTCACATAACTCTGTTAATATGCATTATTTTAGTGAATAAATGGTATCATGGGAAAGTATTTATGAGACCGTATCTATCTTTTGCCATCATTTGTTTGATAAAATACTCACGATAACATGTTCAAAAATTGATTCAAAGACCACCCTTTGTTGGGGGGGAACAGTGAGATTAGGGGTGTACAGTGGGAATTTTCTGAAAAATATTGCTGATGATCCAAAGAAGCAATTTTAATGTTGGAAAATGTTTATTTTGAACTGAAAAATGTTGAAAATTGATGGAAATTGCTATTTCAAGTGTTTTCAGTCCGATTCACAGTTTTGGCATATGAAAAAACTGTTCGTCATATTCGCACATTTCAGGTGAACGGGACGTTTGCATTCCATGCATTTGATTGAGTTGTTTCTATTCAATTTTTTCGGCATCGTTTCCAAACAAATGAATATTCTACTGACAGTTCTCACTAAAATTCCCACTGTACCCCCCTAAGCTACTTTTGACAAATCGCTATGGCGTCATCGTATAATGTATGGCAAGTGGAAAAATTTTGGTGTGCGTCGAAAGAGAAATGATTAAATTTTATTTTGTGTATAGTTACCTTTTTTATAACGTCGAAGAGAGTACAATTTTATTACAAACAACAGGAACCAGAAAAATACTTGTTTTTCAATTTTTTATTTTTTCGTCTGAACGAGCACAAAAAAAAGTGTGTTATGCGGTCTATGTCTTCTGAATAATGACTATTCAACGCGCGCTACAAGAATATGCTATTGACAGATTTCATACCGTTCAACAAATGGCGATTCCCACTGTACACCCCTGACTCACTGTACCCCCTTCTACTCTATAGTAAACCGGAGGTGAAAATTTGAAATCGATATTTGAGTAACTTCCACACTTTTTTTTAAATTATTTTAACGTAAATTAAAGCTTTAACACTAAACCTACCGGTGCTTCATGTATTCTTATTCCTACCAAAGCGGGTCAAATGACCCGTCTTAAAAATGTTATACATATATATATTACTATGTATAGCGAAAAATATATCGATTAGGCCAATTTGGTACATGAATAAAACAATTTTTCAAATAAAAAAAACTAAAATAATACAAGAAAAAAAAGAAATATTCTTCAATTGAATCTCAAATTTAGAAAACAAATAAAAAATATGCTAACTTTATTTATGTTCACCGCATATTACCGCAAACTTACACCTCGCTTTGGTTGGGAAAAGCTGTTCATCGGTTGGCTAAATGAGTGCTGTCTCAGGTGATCTGTCGATCCCACCTCTAATCCCTTCCTTTCCTTATCCCTTTGTACTTATGTTTCCTCCTATTCTCTGCTTCCCGGCTTCGGCCTTTTGTATCGTTTAATGTTTCGTGTATTCTTTGTCACTCTTTATTCGACACCCGACCAATAAAGATAACCCCCAAATCCGAAACGCCCCGTTTATTTATTTAACCGCTCCGCCGACGATGTATTCATGGTCCTTCGAGCTATCGCGAATCCGCGACTATAATAAGAAAACTTTTGAAAACAAAAATCTCAACAATTACAAACATTGACACGACAATCAACAAGTGCGAAAACCAAAAGTGAAGAGACGATCACACCAAAAAAAAAAAACACAGTGTGACAACATAACTAATCACAACAAAAAAAGAACTACAAAGTGTACCCACAAAACTAAACAGTGCACAAAATTCATAAATTAAAAACAAAAAAGTACAAAACATTGAACAGTGCAGTGACAAATAACACAAGGGCAGCAGAATATAAAAACAACAACAAACACACCCAGAAGAGAACACAAAGCAGAAGAGCACGGCAAACAACAGCAAGCAACCAACAACATATCAGAGTACAAACGGCGGAAAAACACACAGCAATTAGCGGAGATCCCCATTCTCGGGCACTGGGCCCCCCAATAAGATAAGCCCAAAAATTTGTATTACAAATTAACACAAATTACATTCACATACACTAACACGAAATACAATTTAAAAAAAAAAAAAAAAAAAAAAAAAAAATTTTATACATATTCCCATTCCCTAAAATCCAGTAAAAAAAATTATATACTGGTACCCCGCCACTGTGCGATTATTGCAGTAAGCAATCCTGCTACTGCACATAAATTTGCGCTTTTTGTTGGCACATTTCCCTTTGTGCGACCTACGCAGGCAAAGCAGCAAAAAATCCCGCTGCAGCCTGCTTCCCACTCCTTTTCTAATTTGCACTAATTTCTCCTCATTTTGCTTTGTGCATATTGCAGATCAGCAGCAAGCACTCCAGCTGCTGATCTCCCATACCCTTGCACTCTCCCACTTGTACACATTTTCGCGTTTCGCTTTGTGCGATATACGCACGCACTAGCAGCAAGCACTCCCGCTGCTGCCTTCAAGTGCAATCATATCTTTGCACTTCTGCCTAAGCAATTCCACTCTTTCGCTAGCAGAAGTAAACAAAGCATACACAGTGGGACGAGTTACTATTTTTCGCAGCACATTTAAAAATTTGTTTGGACTTAGAAAATTTTTAATAGTGCTGCACATATACTCATTCACTGCACATCTGCTGCCAACCCAAGTGCATACAGTGGGACAAATATCGCCCACTCACACACAAAAATTTTGTACACACAATTATTTCGACACTTTTTTTCTTACATTACCACACTAAAACAAATAATCACATACATATTTATACTCATACACATACATATATATATTCAAATATATATATTTATTCACAAATATATATACATACATACACCTACGTATTCACGTAATCACAAACAAAAAATTCACTTTTTCACAAAAAAAAAAACAATTTTTATACACATTTGACTACACACATAACATTTGTTGCATAATATTTATTTGTACATCCCTTCCCAATACACATATTTATACACAAATTTGCTCAATTCCCATATACACATTTTTATTTATTACCCATTCACATTTACAAAAAAAAATATACTTGTGTCCCATATATATATATATATATATCCCTACACATTTACACACACGGGTGTAAACTTTTTTACTCGACAGAGATACAAATTCGTTTCAACGAATTTTCCCATTCCCAACTCTTCCCATACACAATTATCGTTCGCGCGGACGCGGTTAGACTACACGTCTATTTTACAATACCCTACACATAGATTTACTTAAACTTTTTACCCTCTGTCGAGCTATTCTAAGCAAAATGCCTGCTGAGCGATCACCTAAACGCCAGCTTGTCACAATGGAGACTCCTTCCTCCAGAAACACAAAGTCGTCTAACGCACGGTTGACAGTTCCTGTCACTCGGGAGCCACCAAACACTCGCTCCAAACTTTCTAGTCCCAAAGCAACCGATCCCAGTGTTGCCAAATTTACTTTCGAGTCCGATAGACTCGTGCAATTATGCACAAAATTTTCATCGGCTCCCATTGACGAGTTGACCAAATCCCTGGTCCAAATTAAGCAGAAAAATCTGCAAGCTCAATGGGAGAGGCTTATGCGCGCACATGAGGCAGTCTTCATTGCTGAAGACAACAGCCAGCCCGACGGTTTCAAAGAGTCGGCTCGGCAAAAAATCGATGCCTGCACAGACCAATACGAGTTGTGCATGGCTCAAATGTCGGACATCATTGAGATGCTCCAGCCTCCACCCACTCAGCACGCTGCGCAAACGGAACAGGTTCGATCCCCAGAACCAACAAATACTCCGAATATTTGTTTACAAGTTCCACCTTGCGATACCGAAACATTCTTCGGGGGCTATGAGCAGTGGCCGTCCTTCCGGGACATGTTTACAGCCGTTTACATTAACCACCCCCAGCTCACTCCAGCCCAAAAATTGTATCACCTCCGATACGAAACGCAAGGCAAAGCCGGTGCTATTGTAAAGCAATATGCATTAACCGATGAGAATTTCGAACTCGCGTGGGAAGCCCTAAGATCCCGCTTCGAAAATAAACGCATACTCGTGGACACTCAAATTAAATCCCTGTTGAATATCGCTCCTGCCCACACTGAAAATAGTGAGGCGCTACAGCGGATCCAAAACACAATAAACAATTGTCTGTCTGTTCTAAATACTCAGGCCGTAGACACTGACAATTGGGATCCGCTATTGGTTTACATATGTTGTACCAAATTGCCCCAAGAGACACTCGCTCTATGGGAGCAGTCATTGACATCCCGGAAGGATCTGCCACCCTGGTCGCAAATGGATGAATTCCTGACCGGCAGATATGAGGTGCTTGAACGGCTCCAATTTATTCGCCCTTCTAAGCCGAAACAATCACAACCCTCGACTTCCAATGTCCCCCCAAATCGGCCACACAAATCCCTTAATTATCACACTCAAGTGAAAAGGGACTTCGCGTGCAAACTCTGCAACGCAAACCATCCCATACGGACTTGCCAGAGCTTCAAAAGACTCACCCCCCAGAGTCGATTAAAATATGTAAAGAAGCACAATCTCTGCGTAAATTGTCTTGCTACAACTCACCTTCTTGAGGAGTGTACAAGCAATTTTACGTGCGTATATTGCCAAAGGACGCATCATTCCCTGCTTCATTTTCCCAAAGGCAATGCGCAGCCCTCTCAATCGCTCAATCGGTCACATTCGACCATTCCACAGGTCGCAACAGCTCCAAAACGAACGCACAACAACTCCGCTACTCATTCCCCTCTTTCGGATGCGCAACCCCGCACATCTTCCAGGCAAAGTACGCCCAAAGTACAAGCCCTTCACTCCAATAATGGCACCCAATCCCTTCTGCCTACGGCACTGGTGTCTATTGAGCACTCAGGAAAGTTGTTTAAGGTTCGAGCGTTGATCGACCAAGCCTCTCAGCGTACCTTCATTTCCTCGAAGGTCCAGAAACGCCTCAAATTGCCAATCGAGAAATCCCCCTTCCAAATCTCGGGCATGGGCGGTCAGATTGTGCAAAACGCCAATCACATTTGCTTCTTGACATTGGCAGTCCCTCAAACGAGCACGAAACTCCCCGTGCAAGCAATCGTGCTCCAAGAGCTTACGAAATTGCTCCCACCTGCTCATATACACTCCCCCAATATGAAAGATTTCGCCATGCTAGATCTCGCTGATCCAAACCCCTTCGAGACAGCGCAGGTCGATATAGTGATTGGCAGTGATCTCATCCCGCAGATCATGCTCGAAGGTATCCACCGGAATGTATGTGGCAGCTTACTTGCTCAGCATACAGTTTTTGGTTGGGTATTAAGCGGTCCAGTACCCCCTTCTTCGCATTTGACATGTGCCACAGAGTTACCAAGTCACAATATGCATACTGGAACCGCCCTTCGAAATAACCTTCCCGCCCTAAAGAACGCCTTTGCGCAAGTGATTGCCGCCCTCAATCCCGTAGGGTTTCCATCCCAGGAAATAATGAAAAATCACTTCGAACCCACCACTCCTGCAAACTCATTCTCAACCCGGCAAATCTCCCCCTTCGTTGCCAACCATTTCGACCCCGCAGGACGGCTTTCGCCTGTAATGAGACAGAGAAAAAGGGTTCGACAAGAGCGTTGGCTTGACGCCACTCGTTCCACATTCACAGCAACTGACGGAAATTGCAATCCCCCGCAATGCCTCAATACACCTCCTCCATCCCGGGTTCGAAAAGAGGACAGTTGCCACTCCAGTGCGACTTGCTCCAAACGCTGCAAATCCCGCAGACGTCGGACTGATCGGGTTTAAACTCCAAGATCTATAAGATCTTATACTCGGGTGGAACGGCTCCAGCAACTCCATGCTCGTACAAGTCCAATTCCGAACCAAAGAGCGGTTGACTGCCCCACCCTCTCGAAGAGCAAACCGACATCCTCGATCGGTTCCCTTCCTTCTCTCGAGCCCTACGAATAGGTGCATACTCCAAAAATCCCCACACTTGAAAAAAAGTGAATGGCAACTTGGCCAATTTTTTAATTTATATATCTCCATACTCTCCATATTTAATTTATATATCTCCATATTTCCCGGTTATAGCTTAAGCGTACCCCGCAGCTCAGCCGCGTTTTCTCATACTCATGATGTCAGCCACAAAACCTTTATTTCCAAGTAAATGACATCTCATCTCATTGCAGATCGGTGACGACACGCCAACCGCTGCAGCAGCACTTCCCGGAGGACGAGGCGTTGATGGACGGCCCCCCGCACCCGTAAGAGCTACATCATGGAGCCCACGCCCGTCTGGCCCGCGGCATAAGTTTATTGCAATATGCAATGGCGGCCGCGATGGCTAAATGAGTGCTGTCTCAGGTGATCTGTCGATCCCACCTCTAATCCCTTCCTTTCCTTATCCCTTTGTACTTATGTTTCCTCCTATTCTCTGCTTCCCGGCTTCGGCCTTTTGTATCGTTTAATGTTTCGTGTATTCTTTGTCACTCTTTATTCGACACCCGACCAATAAAGATAACCCCCAAATCCGAAACGCCCCGTTTATTTATTTAACCGCTCCGCCGACGATGTATTCATCGGTAGTTACATGTTCCCCTGGCTTGTAACAATATTGGCTATTCTCGATGAATTTGTACCATACTTCAGATATATTATTAGAGCAAACTTATCTGTTTGTAAGCGCTGGCTTCGTTGACTTTTTTATCAAACCTGATAAACCGCAAAATTTCACAAAAACCATTTCTGCTCTTGGTTTTTGAAAAAAAACCCATTTACTGTTCCATAGATATGAAATGTTCAAATTGTTTGTCTGATATGCCAAGAGCAATAAATGCATTTATTTTTGCAGGAGTAAGATTCCATTGAGTTCCCAATACTCGAGAGCCTTCTTCTTCTGTACATTTTCTTACTATATGTGCTCCATTACACGGTTGTCAATAATCAAAGAAAATGCAGTTCTTACTTTGCCCTTCATAATATTTCGTTTGGCATATGCTGTCGGGCCTATAACCTCCCTAAAAATATTATAAATTGGAGCTCGTCCAGGTGTTGAGCCTTGTTCAATTTCTTGCCAAATTGTACCATCAGCCGCAATTTCAGTACATCGGTCTTCCACATCACTTTCACTTTCTGAACTCGATAACGGTTTTTTCTCTTTTTTCCTCTTCATACATTCAAAATATTCTCGTCTTCACTTTCTCTAGTCCGTAGTGTCAAATGAATCATTATATTGTTCTATGTTATCCACGAAATGATGAAAAGCAATACGAATTTATTAGTCTTTTTTTGAAATCATAAAAATGTTTTCTTTTATTAAGAGGATAGTTCTTAGGGTTTATTTGTTTGGAGACCACCTGGACTATTTTTCAATGGGAAATATTTATTTTTTAATATTCAACATTTTTCTCATCAAATCAAGCAGTGCTAGCAATTTATGAAAAAAGTATTTAATGAAGGTTACTCTGTTGCACACAAAAAGTATAAAAATGTTGTAGTTGCAGAGGCACTGCGTCTCATTAGCGAAATTTTTTAGATCATTTAGATTTTTAGACATAAGCATCGTGTTGAGAAAAATATTTACGGATGCGGTAATGGACAAATTTAACTGCGACGGCAGGTGTGAGAAAGAGGCACTCAATAAGTTGGCAATTGTCGACACAGTTTTAAAGAGGTAAGCAGGTGAACTTGGTATATGTGCATGCATTGATTTTACCTTCAGAATTTATATTTTACCAGATGTTTTTAAATTTTAAGGCTCCACCTATTCGAAACCGGAATAAAATAAATAAAGAGGTGGATTTAAGCACAGAATAAACAGTAAACAGAACGCGCATCTCATACAAATTCAAAAATGTTAAGGGGTCGTAATTTTTTTTTATTTCCCGGTGGAAATAGGCTATAATAGCAAAATAAATTGCAGCCGCCGTGGCTCAGTTGGTTAGTGCGTTGGACCGCGAGTCGCAGGCAGCGACCCCAGGTTCAAATACTGCCTGTAATAACACCTAAAAAAATAACGGGAAAACTCGTTTTCTCTTTCGGTGGCTGTCCTCTCAGCTGGAAATGGCAAACCTCTGAGAGTAAAAATTGCTTATGAAAAAGCTCCCAACCTGCCGTTCGGAACCGGCATAAAACTGTAGGTCCCTTCAACCCGCGTACAAATTCACACGCACAACACGGGCGGTTGCGGGAAGCTAGGCCTTAGTCTCGCGTAAGCGGGCTGTCGTGCCAGTCAATTAATTATTATTTCCACCGGGCCTTAAATGCATTTTACGCTTAAATGCATTTAACATCGCATTTAAATGCTCTAATTCCCATGCAATTGTTTTTGTATCAAAGTGAGTTAACTCACTTTCAAAACTGAGTTAACTCAGTTTTGCCGTTTACAGACGTCTAACAGAATATGTTATGTTAACAGCTGGAGCAATACTGGCAAATGTACAAATTTTTAAAGCATGCTTTTCGGCGCTGCAAGAGCCGTACGAACACAAACAAAAGAGGGGATTCGAATTGAGTTCGGTGTGGTAGATTTTTTGCTAAGACAAATACTTTTTACTGCATTTTTCGCAAAAATACATACCGTCTGTTATAATCAAAGTCAAAACTTCTATTATTTGCCAATAATAAATACTGAAAGAGAAAATCAAAAACGTGGAACTCCTCACTAACCCTCTTGACATTAAAAATTCAGACAGCTTTGGTATCAATCAGCTGACAACTTTCATAAATGAAATAAACATTGACAAATGAAATAAATTTTCACAAATATGAAAACGCAGACATTCCTAGACTGTTGAGAAGGAAAGCGAATTGGTTTTCTTGCAGTAGAGGGGCTACAAGAAACCATACATACGTATACAAGGAGATGGCGGCGATGGGTAAGCTGCTTCTGCCCAGAAATAAATGCAGAATTTGGCTTGACCAACTAAAAATATAAACAAAAACCAGCTGTTGGAGTTAACTCAGTTTTGGTGGAAACGCTTGACAGTTCTCAAGCTTAACAGAGCCCTTAAATGCATTTAAGCGCTCGGTGGAAATATGCTATTACGGCCACTGCTAATTTAACATTACGCACTCTGCTACTAACATTACGAACAGTACTAGACAGCTTTCGTTTCTGTTATATCACAGAACAAACAGCACAAAGATTAGAAGTAAAGGTACGATTACACGATGCGTCCAACGCACGAATAATTCGTCCCAAAAATTCCTATAAAATTTGCCCAAACAAAGGCGAAATAAATTTGTGTATTGGAACATATTATACCATGCGTCCAACTTCTCGAATTTGTATGCGTGACGAATTTGTTGTTCGTGCACGAATGTGGGGAGTAAAATTTTGAAAAATATTTCACGAATTTCATTTGTGTACATTCGTCCATATATTATACGGATTTTAAAATTCGTGTGCGTCCCGAATTTAAAATATGTGTGCAAGTGCGAACTCATTTCGTGATGGTTAAAAATACCACAGGTATTGGTAATTGAACCGAACTACTGAAGTAAAACCTTTTAAAATATAATTTTCACGCAGAGTTCGACATGACGAGATTGCAGTCGCAGGACATAGAAAATACTTGCATCATTGCTGGGGCTATTTTACTTCTTCTTGACGCAAATGTGGGGAAAAGGCGCCCACGTTCAACATGGGTTTCGCCGTGGCTAAAAAAAGAAATGAACAAGGAGTCTGTGAAAACTTGTTACGAGAGCTGTCGGTCGGTGATCAAATGGAGCAGCGGCTATTCTTTAGTTTCCATAGAATGGACAAAGTGTCGTTTGATCACCTACTATCATTTGTCTCGCAATTCGACCCGAGGCACGCTTGCCTTTGGCGTTACAATTTTGGGGACCGGCAATTCATTTCATTCAGTGCAGTACTTGTTCAGAATACCACAGTGCATTATTTCAAAAATTATACCTAAAGGTGCTCGATGCCATATATACTGCATTGTCTGCATGCTATTTAAAAGTAAGTAATTAAGTATTAAGTATGGCAATTATTAATTAATTATTTTATTTTATTGTTACCCGTTTGAAGATCACTTGATATGCCCTCTTATGTCCTCAACGGTATTTGTTATTGGTTGTCGTCTTTGTAGACTATAGCCAGCGAATTTGTTTCGCGCACAACTTAATATGCCCTTAAGTTGCACGTATAGCGATTGATATGCTTTCAATCGCAATTCAGGTGCCGTATATTTATTTTATGGTATTTTTTTTCTCAGATTTCTTTCTTTTTTTCTATTTTTAGACTTTATTTTCCTTTTATTTTATATATTTGTCTTGCACTTTGCACTTCACATCACATCAATTCACAGCACATCACTTCTTCATCAGGTCTGGTTGGTTGTCGCCGTCGTTGCCCGTAGACTGCGCCAGTTATGTTCCCCGGAGCACCAAATTAATACCATCCGTGTTGATTGCCAATTACAAAGCGAATTTTTATTGAAAAGATACTTAAAACGAAACTTAAAATAAATGAAAATTTTTGCTTACTACTATTTTTGTTTTTATTCGGGAATTTTTTTGGGAACGGAAATTCGGCAGACGAATTCTGCAGAAAATTGTGGAGTCGTTTGCAAAACGCTCCGCGGTGCCGTTTACTCAGCGCTCCACGTTTTGCCGCCTCAGCAACTTTGCACAACGTTTGTAGCGTTGGTAGGCAGTTGCGTGAGCATGTACGATGAGTACGTAACTCTCGCGGTGCTATTTGACACTTTGGCACATTTGTGCTCAAGTGTAGGGTAATTTATTAGGGTTGGCATGAGTGGCTACGTGGTACCACTACACCATTGCCCATAAGCGAAAAATTATTACTTGGAATAATTTTTTAAGATAGCGGTCGGGGTCTTCGGAGGTGGATTCGGAAATGCTTAGCTTACATTATGATTATGTATAGTGTGTTTTAAATATATATGTAGTATGTTTTGTGTTTATAGGTTAGTTTCAATTCTTAGTGCAATATATATATTTTATGTTTCCTCTTTGTATAATTTTAGTTGTTTCTTGCTGTCATTATCTCCTAGAAATTTCCTAAAGTTATTATTATGTAATGTCTTATGCTTACCGTTTATATCTATTGTGGAGTTTACTCCATTTCTATCTACAATCTTATACGCTCCATAGTAGGGACTTTGTAGTTTCTTACCTGTTTCTAATTTAACAAAAACGAAATCTCCTATTTTTAATGGTATATTGTTGACATTCTTATTATAATTTATCTTTCTCTTATCTTTAGCTATGTCTATAATATTCCTAGCCTTATTTATAGATGTATGTAGCCTAACTTTTATTTCGTTGGCGTAATTGTCAATGTCTTAAATTTCTTTGTTTTCGTTTATATTGTCACATGGTAGTGACGGTAATTTGCCGAAAACCAATTCGTATGGTGAGTACAGCGTTTCGACATGTGGTGTCGTATTATACGCGAAAGTGTAGTATGGTACCCATTTGTCCCATTCATGTTCAGTAGTGAAGGCCAGTAGGTATTCGTGTAGCGTTCTATGGTTTCGTTCAAGTGCTCCGATTGTTTGATGATGGTAGGGTGTCGAAAATATTTGTCGCACGTCGTGTAATTGGCATATGTTATGCATTAACTCATTTGTGAATTCGGTACCTCGGTCGGATTTCAATGTTTTAAAACAACCATACTTGAGAATGAATTGTTCTACAAGTGTTTTTGCTGTTGTTTTTGCGTCCTTAGTTTCCATTGGTTGTGCTATGACAAATTTTGTTAAATCGCATTGCATTGTGAGTATGTAGCGGAATCCATTCGATATTCTTAACGCTTTCGGTACAGCTTTTTACTGGGGAAAGTTAAAATTTTAAATTTTACGTTTTAGGCTTCTATGTGCTTATGTTAGCAACATTCCATAAGAAATTTTGAAATTTGTATACTCGGACCCTGTATTTTGGAGTGTTTTTCTATGAGAGCAACCACATCGTTGTAGCTGTAATAATTACTTAAACATAAAACTTTTTATGCATAACGAAAATTTGAATATTTCTTCATATACTTCAGCCAAAATTTTTTAAAAAAAAGTATCTAAATTGAAAGAAAACGTCAAATTAAAAAAGTTATCTAATTTTGTCTGCTTCTTCTTCCTTCACTATCTCAAGATATACCATTACAAAAACGTGTATACTTCTCTTCTCTCAACTTAATTATTCAGTTTATTAATTTCGTATTTTTCCTAAAACTTCAAACTATTCTAAGGAACAACAAAAATATAGTATCCACAAGTTTTTTTGCCTAAAACAGGCACTGAAAAGAGACTATGCCATATGGCATAGAATAACCGAAAGGGTTAATGGTCCGACTGTGTCAATCGTAATTGTTTTAAAACTTTTTGCTGGCGTGTCTGTTTTGACCAGTTTTTCTTTTATGTGTTTCGTAGTTTTGTTCTTGCTGCAGGCCAGGCAATTGTCGACGAATTCTTTTACCATTTGTCTCATATTTTTCCATATACAAGGTGCAACCCAAAGTAAACAGGACTTTTATAAAATAAAGAAAACGGATGATTATTTTTGTATAATTCTTTTTATTTATTCAAAATACTCTCCTTCTGCTTCGATACAACGTTTTGCACGGTCCAAAAGCATTTGGAATGAGTGTTTTAGGTCATCGGCCGGCATCGCCTTCAGAATGTTGGTACAAGCCTTTTGGATGTCCTCAACGTCCTTATAACGGTTTCCTTTCATCGGCAAATGCAACTGACCGAATAAGTAGAAGTCACAGGGAGCCATATCAGGCGAATACGGTGAATGATTGATGGTAAAAATGCGATTTTTGGTCAAATAATCGGTCGTAACTAGGGCTCTGTGAGCCGGTGCATTATCATGCAATAAACGCCAACTTCCTTCCTCGCGATATTCTGGCCGAATACGACGAATGCGATGCACCAAACGCTTCAAAACGTCAACATAAAACAAAGCGTTAATTGTTTTTCCCGGTGGAACAAACTCTCGATGAATTATTCCCTTTGAATCGTAGAAACAAATGAGATGAGTTTTGATTTTTGACTTCTCACGGCGGGTTTTTTTCGGATTTGGCTCATCTGGGTGCTTCCATTCGGCACTTTGACGCTTTGTTTCGGGATCATATTGAAAGCACCACGTTTCGTCACCGGTTACGATGTTGAACAAGAAATTTGGATCACGTCTGGCTTCCCGAACGATGTCTTTTGCGTGCTCAATTCTCTGCGCTTTTTGGTCGTCGGTTAAAGTGTGCGGAATGAAGCGAGAACACACTTTACGGAGACCCAAATGTTCGGTTAAAATGCGATCAATTGATGTTTTGGAGATGTTCAATTCCATTTCCATCAATTCCAATGATGATTTTGGCTGCATTTTGATAAAATCACGCACAGTTTTGATGGCATCGTCAGTAATCACAAATTTCGACTGGCCGATGTGTTCGTCGTCATTCAAGTCTTCACGACCATTCTTGAATCGATTCAACCACTCATTAACACGGCCACGGGATAAACAATCATCACCATAAACTTGCTTTAACAATTTAAACGTTTCGGTAAAAGTTTTACCAAGTTTAAAACAGAACTTAATATTAGCTCTTTGTTCGATCGACATTCTCGTACCAAAGTTAAAAACATACTGTCACATTGAGCGGGATATTTCGGCGCCTACTAGACCAAATGTCATGAAATTTAGACAGTATGTGAATGAAAGATGTACCTTTCCAACGCATGTCCTCACACATAGATGGCGCCACCAGAAACGTCCCTATTGCAAAAGTCCTGTTTACTTTGGGACGCACCTTGTATATCTTCATGTTAGATTAATGTATTTTCTTTTTTTTTCCGACAGACGACTTAAAAGTCATTGTCGTAAATTCTTTATTATAACTGTTATCTATTGTTAATCCATAATCATTTTTGTAATATTTGTTAAACAATTTAATAAAGAATATATCTATCTATCTATCTACAAGTATAAATAACACGCACTAACAAATATATTTCCCCCAAATATATACCCACTCCCCAAAAATCCAGAATACAAATTTACATTCTGGTAGCCCGCTTATCGTGTGCATATTTCCTTATTTACAAAACAGCGCAGTGCAGTAAGCATCCCGCTACTGCACATAATTCGGCGCTTTGTAAAATTTCGCAGTCTCTTTTGTGCGACCTTCGCTGCTGAAGCAGCAAAAACTCCGCTGCAGCCAGCACCAAAAACGCACTATTGTGCAGTATATAGGCACGCAGCATTTCTCCCGCTGCATTCCCACTCTCCCACTTGCACGCATTTTCGCGTTTTTGCTTTGTGCAATTGCACATTCGCACTTCTGCCTAAGCAATTTGTTGTTTTAATTTTAGAATCGTTTTTCGAATTCCTAAATGTCCGGCTGTGCTGGCGTTATGATATTCATCAATCAGTTTGTATTGTTGCAATTTGCTTTGAATATGTTGTGGAGCGTTGTATATAAGTATTTTTGTAGGCGAGCATTTATCTTTGTTTACTTCATTATATTTTTTCTTGAATGCATTCATGGTAATAATTTCAAATGTAAAATTTTCTCTGCAAAGGGCTAGCTCCTTTATATGCAGGTTCTTTAGTGAACTATGTAGTTTCTCCAACATTGAATCTAGATCCAAAGGGTCATCGCTACAAGTCACGTGCACTTCATTATGATCAATATGTATCATCGACCGATGCTTTTCTTTTATTTCAAATTTCAATTTCTTCATATTCTTCACGTCGTTCATAGAGGTACATTCCCATATGTAGAGTTGATCAGGCTCTTGAGATTTGTCCTTCCTATTGTCGCGTGTTTTGGTACCATTATCTTCATAAATATTCTCATTTTCAGTAATGTGCGTATCTTCAATATTCTTTGTTTCATTTGCTCTTAAATTTGCTGCCTTGCTCCTTGTAATTGCTATAATTTCTTTTTGTTTGCCGTCATTTACGTTATCTTCATGTGTTGAAATCATTGCCTTCAGGGTGTCGCTGTCGATTTTTATGCGTGATAAAGCATCCGCGTTTGTGTTAATTTTTCCTTGTTTGTATATAATTTCGAAGTCATAATCAGATAAGTATAATCTGATTCTTGTCATTTTTGATGATGGGTTCTTGTGTGAAAACAGTGATACCAGTGGTCTGTGGTCAGTGACTACGATGAATTTTCTCCCGTAGAGATATGGTCTGAAATAATTTGTTCCCCAGTGTATAGCTAAAAGTTCCTTTCCTATTATTGGTTCATTGATATCGTGTTTCTGTAGTGATTTGCTTGCATATGAGATAGGTAGGTCATGTCCAATTTCTCCTTGGGATAATACTGCTCCTAGGGCGAAGTCTGAAGCGTCTGTAGTTAATATGAAGGTTTTGTTGAAATCTGGATATTGTAGTACCGGTGTGTTGGTTAACTTCTGTTTTAGTGTTTCGAACGCTGTCTTGCACTCGTCTGACCAAATGAAAGGTGTACATTTCTTAAGGAGAGAGTTAAGACATTTTACTATTGATGCGAATTCTTGTATGAAACGTCTGTAGTAGTTGCAAAATGCTACAAATCGACGGACTTCATCAGCATTCATTAGTGTTAGATATTTTAGTACTGCTTCGCATTTTGTTGGATCTATTCTGATGCATTTGTCTGTGATTAAGTGGCCTAAGTAAATTACTTCTGCTTTTAGAAATTGGCATTTGTACTGTTGTAGGCGGTCAAAAACTTTAATCAAATTTTCGTTGTGGTGTTTTAATGAACAACCAAATACAATTATGTCGTCGACATAGAGAAATGCTTCTGAGCTGAGTCCACTTAGTGCTAGAGTTAGCATGCGTTGAAAACTGTTTGAAGATATCTTGAGGCCAAAAGGTAGTCTTTTAAACTGGTAGTGTCCATCCTGTGTTGAAAATGCGGTGGGTGGTCTTGAATCTTGGAGCAATGGTATTTGGTGGAAAGAGCTGGTCATGTCTAATGTTGAAAAGTATTTTGCTCTGCCAAGTATGTCAAGAACATCTTCCAATCGTGTTAACGGGAATTTGTCGTTTATGATTTTGTCATTCAGTTTTCGGTAATCTACGACCAATCTCCAATTTTTAGTGTCGTCATCGCTTTTCTTCGGTGCGTTGTATGGGCTAGTTGATGGTTCTATGGTTCGCTGTCTATTAATTTTTGTACTTGTTTCTTTATCTTCTCCTGCTGAGTCTTCTGTAGTTTTTTATATATACGGGTGTGGAGTCTTCTAGGTTAAGTTGTTGAGTGTAGAAATTGTTTGTTGCAATTTCTTCTCCTTCTAGGTGGAAAACTGCTTGATATTTTTGGAAAATGGTTTTAAGTTCTGCCTCTGTTTGTGCATCTAGGTTGTCTAGCTTGAGTGTTGATATTAGTTTTCTGAATCGTTCATTGTCTGAACTTTTGGTGCTGTAGTTTGTTTTCATTATTGTATAATTGGACAAGTTTTCTATTTTTGGTCGGATGTTTTTTATGGTTATTGTTTTATCTGTTGTGTTGATTATTTTTACGTGGCATTTGCCTTTTGCTGGTGAGATGGAATTTGCCAAAAATACTCCGTATGCAAGTTCTTGGTTTAGTATTACACTGTCTTCTTGAATATTCATGGTGATCGGTAATATTACTTCACATCTTGGTGGTATTGTGTGTAAGGCGTGTGGCGGTGGTTTGGTTGTTATGGGGAATATGTGTTCTACTTCATTTATTATCATTGTTAATGTGAGGGTTTCGTAGTCTATTTTGCGCATGTATTTGAGTAGAAAGTCTTTTTCTATGATTCCATTTGTTACGATTGGGAAGTCTTCACTGACCATGTGGAAATTCAATTCTGCTTTTGTTTTTCGTAGTGGAAATGCCAGTTTTAATGTCAGTGAGTCTATTTTTTGTTTGAATATTCCAGTTAGTTTACATGTGTTTTCTGTGTTGATCTCAAAGTTGTCATCGTTGTCTGTTTTACACAGTGATATGTCTGCTCCGGTATCAATTAGAAATGTCAAGGGTTTACTAAATTGGTTGCATTTTAGTGTGACGTAGTTTGTTAAATTCTCTGATATTAGGTAGATTCTTTGTTCATTTATTACTGCTCCCCAGGAGGAATGTGATTGTCTTCCTCCGAGTCGCCCGAGTTTTCCTGAATGTAATTGATGCGTTTGGGGCGAACATTGTTGTTTAAATTTTGGTTTCGGTTCGCATTATTGTTGTACCATCAATTTTGGTTGTAGTTTTTGTTGTTTTCGTTATTGTTTCTTTGGGTTTGCTTTCTGTTATTGAGATTTGCGTTGGCCGTGTGATTATTTGGTCTGCCGTTGTTGTTTGTGTTGCGAGGATTTGATTGATAATTATTTTGATCGTTTCTGGGACTGTAGTTAGTTTGTTGACTGTTTTTCCTGTAGTTGTTGTTGTTTCTAAAATTGTTGTTATTTTGGTATCTTTTTTGGTTTTGCTGATTGTTCTTTTCAAGCTCTAAAGCCAATTCGACTGCTTGGTTGAAAGTTTTTGGCATTGCAGCAAAAATTGTTTGTTTGTATTCGTCATTGAGTCCATTTTTGAATACAGTTAGGCTGTATTTTTCATTAATTTTTGTTATCAATGCTTGTTCTTGAGTTGTTGTAGTTCCTGTCTGAGCTATCTGTAATTTATTGAGTTCGACAATCAGGTTTAAAATCTTGTCCTTGTATGATGTAATGCTCGAGTTGCGTTGTGTGAAACATGACAGTTGGTTTTGCAGCTGTGGGATCGTTATTGGGCTCTTGTACTCTTTCAACACGGTTTTTAGTTCTTCGAGGGTGTTAATTGTGGTGTTGCCAATTGCTGTCCTCACCATCGAATTAAGTTTCGCATAAAATACAAATTCTATTAGTTCAGTCTTTCCGTTCGAGTCTAGATTTCTGTATATTATTTCAATGATCTTTAGAAAGGTGTCTACCTATTTGTGGTTTCCCGTGAAGCTCGGGATGGCTTTCATCGCCGTTTCTATATTGAATGAAGACATGTTGCCTGTGGGGTTTTTTGTTCTGTGTAGTTGTCGATTAGTTTCTGTTTTAATGTTTTTGTAATATTGTCGTATGTCTGGTGGAAGGCTATTTTTATGCCAGTCGTATCGTCGGTGTCGGTTAGTTCTGTTAATTGTTTTTCAAACTGTGCTTTTAATTCAGCAACAGTTTGCTGTTTTTTTGTTAATGTTTCTTCCGTGTACCGACGCACAGTGGGGTAATATAAAAGTAAAGTGCCGATTAATCCAAAAACGAAAAATAAAGATACAAATATGTTTTTGGTACCGGGTTAAAGTGGATGAAAATCTGAAATATATGAAAAAGTTGTTGCAAAATAGTTAACTGTTTTCCCGCAAAGCACTCTGAAAGTTGACATTTATTTTCAGTTTTTGTGCGAACAGCGATAAACGCGTTTTTCCTTTACTTCAAAACGATTTTTTTTGTGAATTTCAAAAAGTTTTTAAAAATTAATTAAGCAACCTTTATGTTCAGGTCTTCTAGTAATGCAGTGTGTATTTTGTTTTGGTAAAAAATGTTTATAAGTATTTTATTTGATTTTTTGCTTAAAAGCTTAATAATTATTCAATTTTGGACCTTTTCATAGACATATAGTTGTTTCTTGTTGGATCGAGCAAAACTTTTTTTATTAGCATATAGCTTAGATATTTCAGTAACATTTTATGAAAAAAAAAGTTGCGCAATGTTGCGCACTTTTCCATCATTTCGATTTTTGTGTGCGAACTCATGGGCCAAATGGGCCATGTATGAGAACAAATAGAAATGTGCGAAATACTTTTTTTTTTTATTATTTGTTTTTTAGATGAAAACAAATAAGCAAAAGTTTTTATTGTTGTTTTTTTTGTTTTTTCAAAATACAGAAATGTCTGCATCAATAATAGAAATCGATGTAGACTTGAATACAAACATTCACACCATTTTATGGTTGTTTCTAGTGAACATCAAATCGAAATAGACAAATTTCGCAGCTATGGATTAAAAACTGTAAAATATTTTTTAAAATGCTATTCCTGGTAAAATTGCCAAAAAAGTGCATCGTATGTACATTATGCCCAAACTTGCTTAGTATGGAGTTGATACTAATGAGGAATGATGATAATGGTGTTGGAGAGGCTTATAATGTTGATGATGAAGATTATGATAATGATAATCATCATTATGATGATTGAATTGGCTGCGAGAGGTGGCGATGAAATGTTTCAATTAAACTGTTCAACTTAACTTTCATTAGAATAGTGCAAGATTTCTCTTTTGTAACTATTTTAGTTTTTTACCGTTTTTTAAAAAAATGTCCACTGAAGTATACCCAAAACATTTGTTTTTTAATTTCTAATGTTCGATTAACTAAACCGAATAGTTATTTCATATCTAAATAGCCTGGGTGAATTAATCCGCATTTTCGGCATCAATTACCCCACTGTGCGACGGTTTGGTGTCTTACGTAGATTTGTCTGTATTCTTGTCAGTTTTTCGAGGATGTCCTCCATACTAATAGTGAATGTTTAGCATGTCGAACATGCGATAGCATTCTTCCTCACGTGTTGTGTTGTTTCGAACGTCCTCCATTGTCGGTTTTCTGGGCATACCAATTAGTTGCCAGTGTTTTACTAAAAACTTTAGTTTTGTCTGTTTGTCTATTTCGTCATGTTTTAACACTGTCTTTTCTGTTGTCGAAATTTTTCCGTACCTGTTTTGTCTATTTTTTCTGTCCATGTTTCTTTTTCTAGTCTTTATGTAAATTTTATGTTGTAAGATTACGAGATTATATATAAATTGTATATTGTAGGATATGAGTTTCTAAATCATTCTTTATTAAACTTGTGTTACGTGTACAATTTTGGTAAGTTTTTTTTACATAATTTTTATAATAGTTATTTACTTGTATAAAAACTAATGCTATTACTATGAGTCCTAAAATATATACTACGTTCGTGTTGTCTGCCGGTGTTGATGTAGCTCCAGCGCTCGCCGCGTTGTTGTTCGCCACCACTATTTCCTCTCTGCTTTGTTTTCCGCCCATAGGTCTCTGAGTTTGTTTATTAGGTTGGTCTTCAATTCTCGATCCGTCGTAATGGGTATTAGTTTGTGTAGTATGGCTCTTTCTGTGCGGGCCTTTACTTTCTTTCCTGCCCTTGGTCGGCGTCTTTTCTGTGTTGAGTTTTGCGCTTTGGGGTTTTGTTGGTTGCGCTGTGCTAGTCGAGCTTTGTATTGCTCTATGGTGATAGGTTTCGGTCCTGCGGATCTCGGGGTTGGGTTATATATTGGTGGCTTCTCGCTATTTGGTTGTATTTGTTGTGGCACGTATTCGGGATAATTCGATGTGTCTTCTGGTTTGAATTCTTCAGTATATCGACTCCATTTTTCGAAAATTTGGTCGAATTCTTCCTGAGTCGTCATCTATACTGGTTGGATTAGGATTAAATGTTGACCGTGGGATGTGTGTGGTCATATGATCGTGTCGGAATCGGCAGGTTTATCTTGTTTGACTCAAGATTTGGTAGGCAGGATCGTGGAATTGGTAGTTTGATCTGCTGAAGTCGTCAGTTCGTGGTCTGCAGGATCGCCATGTGGTGATTATCGGTTGGGATAAATAAAAGTGAACCTGTGTAAATTGTGTATTGTTGTGTTTGCCTGTCCGACGTTCGTAAAGCGTACGGGGTGACCTATATGAAACGGCGGGTCGCGCCAAGCGGAGGATGGCTAGAGAGCCTATGTGTATGAGCAGTGAAAGGAAACGAGGGGTTTGCCTCTTGTCACAAAGCTGATTTTATTTTCCAAATTTTTGTTCTTATATACTAAAATTATAACTGTTATACTACCAAGCATTTCCAGTCGCGGTCTTCCCGATCTTCCAATGTCGCGGAAGTGTGATCAATCAGCGTCACGGGACCTTTTCGGTCAATTCAGCACTTTTCCTCAAGTGCTATTGCCCTGCGGTAGGTGACATCACACAGAGTGCCGATCAGTGCATGTTCCATATGTGGGACACTGCACTGCGGTCAGTGGTGTCGTATGGCACGCCGCTGGCTTAGCTTTGGCACATTTGTGCTCAAGTGTAGGGTAATTTATTAGGGTTGGCATGAGTGGCTACGTGGTACCACTACAATTATTTTTATTACTAGTGTAACTACTTCCGTATGATATATTTTGGTGATACCTTTTATCTGTTTTATATTTTTAAAGTTATTTATTACAATTTTTCGAAAGAGATAGAGTTATTGTATGTTTGGTTTAGTGGTTTAACTGGTATGATAAAAGTATCGTAATATTCTGTTCGTTTATTTTTAAATTCCTGCGTATTTAATTGTAGTTTACAATATGCAAAATTCATTAAATAATTTCCTCCTAGTATTAGGTTTCTGGCATCACAATTTTGAATAAGTTCCAACTCTATGGCATTTTTTGTTATTATGGTATCTTCCACAAGTTCTCTGATTTCTGTTTTATTATTAACCTTAAAGAAACAGTGGTTTGAAAAAACACAACTTTGACTTATTTTCAAATTCTTAAAATTTGCAGTTTCTTAATACTCGTAATGTTGGTTTTCTATCGTAACAACTGTTGAGTCTGTTTCGCTTATTTCTAAGTGCTCTTTGTTAGGCAAGGTTGTGATAATTTTCGAATGAGTGATAATGTAATTTCTGGGTAATTTTATTGCTATTATTAATGATTCGTTTTTGTAAGCTACTACCACAATTTTTGATAATTTTAGTTTATAGAGGTCGACGTCAAAAAATCTATTTCCTCCTTAGTTATTATCCCTGGATGAACTATATTAATAGGGGTACCGGTTAATTCATGCGGTTTTCTAACAGATGGCGTAACTTGATTTTGTGAACAGTGATTCACCTTTCCAAATATGTGTTGGAAAGCTATTGTCATATAGTTTCAGAATCAGTATGTGTCATTTAGCTGAAGCGTAAACAACAATACTTTTTTTACTCTGAAAATGTCGAATTTTGTGCCGAATAAAGTGTTTTTGCGGGGAGTACTTCTTCATTATTTCAATATGAAGAAAAAGGCTGCCGAAAGTCATCGTATTTTGGTGGAAGTGTATGGTGTGCATGCTCTAGCTGAGCGTACGTGCCAGAAGTGGTTTGCACGGTTCAAATGTGGAAATTTTGACTTGGAGGACGATGAACGGCCCAGACAGCCAAAAAAGTTTGAAGATCACGAATTGGAGACATTGCTCGACCAAGATCCATCCCAAACGCAAGAAGAACTTGCAAAATCACTTGGCGCCGCTCAACAAACCATTTCCGATCGTCTAAAAGCAATGGGAATGATCCGGAAGGTAGGCCATTGGGTGCCGTATGAATTGAAGCCAAGAGACGTCGAACGCCGATTTTTCACGTGTGAACAACTGCTTCAACGGCACAAAAGAAAAAGTTTTTTGCATCGAATTGTCACTGGCGATGAAAAGTGGGTCCATTACGATAATCCAAAACGTCGAGCAACGTATTGTTACGAAAATACCAGTTCTAGTGGGCTAGTACGAATCACTGGATTGTGCAATTTGAAATAAACAAACACACTTAGTTCCTCGAACGCAGTCAATAAAAACCAACAGTCCCTTTATTTCACAGGTTTACACTTCACTGTCTTTACACTTAAATATTCGCTTAATTATTCCGCGTGGCAACTCCGCTAGTCAAAATCAGACTGACTCGCTGCGCCGCACCCGGCTGCCTTTTATACCTGTCTGGCCATCGCGCAGATCGTTAGACTAGAAGTTTCCATCATTGCCAGGTTGGACTAGAAGTTTCCATCATTGCCAGGTTGGACTAAAAGTTTCCCTTATTATCGCGGCCGTCGTTGCCAGATTGAATTATAGCACGGCGCGTAGCGACAGGGTTGCTTTGCACAGCGACCGACCGTCTTATCGTTACACTGCCCACCACTTAGACTTGTTCGACCCGAACAAGTGCCGAGGTTCCGCTGTGATAAGGCGCCCGGCGCTCCAAATGGACTACCTTCAGCTTAGCGCCTTTATTGCTGCAACGTTGAATCCTGTAGACCACGTCGTTAATCCTAGTCACGACTTTGTAAGGTCCTTCCCATGACGTTTGCAGTTTCGGAGACAAACCTTTCCTCCGCTGCGGGTTGTAGAGCATTACCAGATCGCCTCCTTGGAACCCTGCTGAGTTGGCCCGTAGATCATATCGGGCTTTCGCCTTATCGCTGACCAGTTTGGTGCGGCTCCTTATAAACTGGTGAATTTCCTCGAGTTCCGCCCACTTATTGACCACGTAGTCCGTCTTAGCGCCTCCCGTCGTGCTGACTACCCCGAACTTCAAGTCGGCGGGTAACCGCAACTCCGTGCCGAACACTGCTCGGGCTGGAGTGAGTGATGTCGTGTCGTGCGGGGCTGATCTATACGCCATCAGGAACAGGGGAATATGCGTGTCCCAATCCTTTTGATTCCCGCCTACCACTTTCCGCAGGTATTCCTCCAGCGTCCGGTTAAAGCGTTCCACCATGCCGTCGGACTGTGGGTGCAAAGGCGTGGTACGCCTTGAATACCGCAGACTCGAAATTCCGGCCTTGATCTGAATGCAACTCCAACGGAACTCCGAACCTGGCTACCCAGTTGTTTACCAGCTTTTCCGAGATAGTAGTGGCCTCCTGGTTAGGAAAAGGGTACACTTCGGGCCATTTGCTGAAGTAATCCATTACCACCAGCACATATTTGTTGCCTTGAGTGCTAGTTGGGAATGGGCCGGCGACGTCAATAGCAATCCGCTCGAAGGGCGCTCCCACGTTGTACTGCTGCATGCGGCCCCGAGACCTTCTTGTTGGACCTTTCGCGGCTGAACATCGGTCACAGCTCTTAATCCATTCGGCTACAGACTCCTGGCATCCTACCCAGTAGAATCGTCTTTTTATCTTGGCGACGGTTTTGGTGATGCCCAGGTGCCCTCCACTGGAGTCGTTATGGTATGCCTCGATGACCTCGTTGATTCTGCATTTCGGCACTACCATTAGGGAGTTGCTGGTCCGACCATCCGCGCTCTCCCATTCGCGATACAGGCATCCTTCCTTCAGCCGCAGGCTTTCCCACTGCGCCCAGTAAGCCTTAGCAATCGGGCTTTCACCGGCCATCTCCTGCCAGTCCGGACGTGCGCCTTGCTCCTTGCCTTCGATGATTTTTGCAAGATCCGCATCCTCACGCTGGTCCTTTTGTAGTCTCTCCGCAGACCACTCTTCCTCTGGCATAACGCTTACCAACCGGACGTCCACTATCTGTTCTTTGCTTTCGGCTCGCGAGCACTGCCTGCATTCGACTTTGCACGGACGGCGTGACAAGGCATCGGCATTTCCATGGCTACTGCCCTTGCGATGCTCTATCGTGTAGTCGTAGCTCTGCAGTCGCTCGATCCACCGCGCCAATTGCCCTTCAGGATCTTTAAAGTTCAGGAGCCATCTCAATGCCGCATGATCTGTGCGCAGGCGAAACCTTCGTCCATACAGATATTTGTGGAAGTGTTTTACGCAGTCCAATACCGCCAGCAGTTCTCTCCGCGTCACACAGTAGTTGCGTTCCGGTTTCGACAGAATCCTACTGTAGTATGCTATCACTTGTTCTTGGCCGTCTATTATCCGTGATAGCACACCGCCAATACTATGCCCGCTTGCATCTGTATCCAGCACAAACATCTCTACAGGCACGGGGAAGGCCAGAATTGGAGCAGTGCACAGTTTTTCCTTCAGACGCGCAAAAGCCTGCTCCTGCTCTTCGTTCCACTCGAAAGCCTGGCTCTTTTTCGTCAGTTTGTGCAAGCTGCTGGCTATGCTCGCGAATCCCGGAACAAATCGGCGGTAGTATGTGCACAGGCCCAGGAAGCTGCGGAGTTCGTGTAGATTGCGTGGCCGGGGCAACTCCTTCACCGCCGTGATTTTGCCTTCATCCGTATGTACTCCGCGGGCAGAAACCGTATGACCCAGATACTTGACCTCCTTTTGGAACAGCGAGCACTTCTTTGGGTTGAGTTTAAGCCCAGCTTTTTGGATCCGCTCGAATACCTCCTTCAGCTTTCCCAGGTGGTCGTCGAAGTTTTTACCCATCACGATTATGTCGTCGAGGTACACCAGGCACGTCCGCCAATGCAGCCCTTTTAGCACGCGTTCCATTAGCCGCTCGAATGTAGCTGGTGCGTTGCAGAGTCCGAACGGCATGACGGTGAACTGCCACAAACCATCGCCAACACTGAAAGCCGTTTTCTCCTTGTCCTTGTCTGCAAGCTCTACCTATAGCCGCTGCGTAAGTCGAGCGTGGAGAACCACTGTGTGCCTGACAGCGTGTCCAGGGTGTCATCGATCCGCGGTAGTGGATAACTGTCCTTCTTGGTCACATTATTGAGCTTCCGATAATCCACACAAAATCGGGTACTGCCATCCTTTTTCTTGACTAGCACGACCGGTGAGCACCAGGGGCCCGAAGAAGGCTCTATGACCTTCTCTTTCCGCATGTTTTCGATCAAATTTGCGACCTCTTCCCTCTTGGCCAGCGGAACTCGTCTGGGCGGTTGGCGAATCGGTTTTGCACTTCCGGTGTCGATGTTGTGCTTCACTATGGCTGTTCTTCCGCCTGCTTCTGCCGCAAATATTGACCCATAGTGCTGCAGGAGAGACCTCGCCTTCTGTTTCTGCTTGGCCGTCAACTCGCTGCTCCACTGGTTCTCCTGCGGTATGACGGCCATGTTGAAACCGTCCTTCCTATTACCTCCAGGTGGGCTACTCTCGCAATTGACCACGGCTACAGCTTCCTTACACTCGCCAATTACCTCGTCTTTACCGACATATCTGGGTGCATTCAGGGGGTTCAGTATTCTAACTGGTATTCTGCCATTCTTAGATTCCACTAATGTACGTCCGATGATGATGTTGTCGTGTCCTTGTTTCGGTGCTTCCACAACCCACAGCCGACTCGTCCCATCGTCCTCGTCCACCTTCGCCCACACAATCGCCTCAGAATTCGCTGGTATCCTCCGGTGTTGACACGATACAACCTTCCTTACCGCCACGCTTCGCTCATAGCCGGTGTGCAGCGGCAATTCAACGTTGGCATACCTCAGCACATTTTCTTTCAGGTCCAGCGTAAAACCGTGCCTAATCATGAAATCCACGCCGATAATCACGTCGTCCATTATATCCGCGACGATGAACTCATGTTCCAGGCTGCTGGTGCCGATAGCAATCGTTTTTGTAACTTTTCCTCTTACCGGCGCACGCTCGCCAGTCGCAGTCCGCAGCTGTATGCCATGCAGCGGTTCCCAGCTCTTCAGCAGCTTCCTTTTTATGATCGAATATGACGCTCCAGTATCCAGTGTCAACATGAACAACTTTCCATCTATCCTTCCTTCAATCGTCAAGCTGCTGGGCTGTCGTTTCAGCTGTGAGACAACGACGGTGGGGCAGCAGATTGTGGGGATCAGCTCACGCCCCTTTGGGCTGACCCGTTTTAGTTTAACGGCTCCTCATCCTCAGCCCTGCGCTTGTAGGCTGAGCCTCGATTGTCAGTATTCCTCTCTTGAGGCGATTGCGATCGAGACCGGGAACGCCTCTTTCGTTGGCGACAGTCTCGTGATATGTGGCCCTGCTTGCCACATACCCAGCAAACAACTTTAAAGGAGACCACCCGTGGCCTGTCCGGTGGCTCCGAGCGTATGGCCTTGATCGTAATGTCGTTGTCTGGCTGGATCTGGCGTATCTTTGCAGGTGCATACCGAGCGCTCCCAATCCACGTCGCCTCATATGTCATCGCGCTGGTCACCGTCTCCCTAAATGTCGGCTTGCCCATCATCAACGCACTGCGACGTGTCTCCGGATCACGAAGACCTTCAATAAACGCCTCAATCTTCATCCTTTCGAGATCATCAGCGCCGAAGGACGGGTAGCACAGCTGCACGAGCCGCTCAATGTCTGCTGCATATGTCTGCAGCGCCTCGTTGGATCTTTGCCTGCGGTTCTTCAGCTCACAGTAGTACAGCGTTCTGTTGTGCTCGTCGCTATATTTGGCCGCCAGCGCCCTCATGACGGTCTCGTACTCACTTCGTAAACATTCTGGAACTGATTTTATTACCTCAGCCGCAGCACCTTTAAGAGCCAGCGCCAATCTCCGACCTTTCCTTACATCGGTCCACTGATTTTCCAGAGCAGCCAGGTCGAATTGCAGCTTGAAGGTATCGAACGGCGTAGTCCCATCATAAGTGGGCACTTCTGCTCGGGTGGCAACACTTTCCGGAACCGGCGGCAACCATTCTCGAGGCTGTACCTCCCTAAGCCGCTCGACCATCTTTCTGTTCATCGAATCTTCCAGACTATCAACTCGTTTGTTCAGGGAATCATCAAGATCGTCAACACGTTTGTTCAGGAAATCATCCAGGTCGCCAACTCGCTTGTTCCGGGAATCATCCAGGTCGTCGACTCGTCTATCTAAGTGCTCTACCCGCGTCTCCAGGTGCTCGACTTTCCCATTAATCCTGTCTGAGATTTCCTCCACTTTCTGCTCCAAGCGCGCAGAATTTTCCTGAAGCTTGAAATCCATTCGCTCCGCCACTTGCGCCGATATTTCCTGGGTCGCCGTTTCCATTTTTGCTGAAATTTCGAGATTCGTAGTTTCCAGCTTTGCTACCATTTCACGGTTGGAAGTCTCGAACATGCCTTTCATTGCAACCATTAGCTGGCTCATGTTCATTGCTTGCGGTGGCGCAGCCGTACTTTGCGGCTTTGGACGCGGCACCCGCAGGCGATTCCTCCACTTTGCCCACTTTGTCCACTAGCTCCTGCGTTCCGAACTCGTGCGCAGCCCAATCGATGCCTCGTGATTCACACGCCTCTCGCAATCGCAGCTGCAACTCCACCTTTCCGCCAGCAGTCGGCTAATTCCAGGCAGCCAGCTCCTTTTTCAGCTGGTCCACCTTCAGTTGCTCGAGTTTAACCATGTCTGCGTTTTATAATTTAATTTAATTTTTTTTTTGTCCTTTATTTATTCAGTAGCACAATCCCACTTCTGACACCAAATGTTACGAAAATAACAGTTCTAGTGGGCTAATACGAATCACTGGATAGTGCAATTTGAAATAAACAAACACACTTAGTTCCTCGAACGCAGTCAATAAAAACCAACAGTCCCTTTATTTCACAGGTTTACACTTCACTGTCTTTCCACTTAAATATTCCGCTAGTCAAAATCAGACTGACTCGCTGCGCCGCACCCGGCTGCCTTTTATACCTGTCTGGCCATCGCGCAGATCGTTCTCGCTCATTCCGGAGTGGACTGACGGTTTCCATGACGATCGCGACCATCACTGCCATGTTAGACTAGAAGTTTCCATCATTGCCAGGTTGGACTAGAAGTTTCCATCATTGCCAGGTTGGACTAGAAGTTTCCCTTATTATCGCGGCCGTCGTTGCCAGATTGAATTATAGCACGGCGCGTAGCGACAGGGTTGCTTTGCACAGCGACAGACCGTCTTATCGTTACAGTATGGATACCCCGGCCATGCATCATCATCGACGGCCGTTAAGAATATTCATGGCCTGAAGGTTATGCTGTGTATTTGGTGGGACCAGCTGGGTGTGATCTATTATGAGCTGTTGCAACCGAATGAAACGATCACAGGGGAAGTCTACCGACGACAATTGATGCATTTGAGCCGAGCACTGCGCGAAAAACGGCCGGAATATGCACAAAAGCACGGCAAGGTAATTTTGCAACATGACAATGCTCGGCCACATGTTGCACAGGTCGTCAAAACCAAAACCAAAACGTTGAAACGCTCAAATGGGATGTCCTACCCCACCCGCCGTATAGTCCAGACCTTGCGCCATCCGATTACTATCTCTTCCGATCAATGCAACATGGCCTGGCTAACCAGAAGTTATAGCTAGTGATGGACAATACTTTGAATATTAAATTTGTAACAATTTTTTCACAATAAAGCTTCAATTTTCCCAAAAAAAAACCGCACGAATTAACTGGTATTAACTATTATGTCTAGCTGCTGCTATGTTATCTTGTACGCTGTCCAGTTTCTGTTCTAAAATTTTCAATTTAATCATTTGATCTTGATATAATAATTGTTTTTCTAATTTTTTATTTTCTTTATATATTTTATTCATTGTTTGTTCTATTTTTAGTCGGTCGTTTTTTATAGAATTATGTAATAAATGTATTGTGTTGTTAAAATGGTCATTTATAGAGATTTGTTCGTTTATAATTGTTATTACGTTGTGGTAATTTTCTGTTATTATTTGTATGTGCTTTTCCAAATTGAGTTGTCATCGCGGTGAACAGACGTGTTTTTCTTTGCTCCTCGTAATTTCGAAATGCTGGACTGTATTAAGTGTAGTGCACAGTGATCTTCTGATGACCACGTTGATTGTGGCATCTTTTATCGCAAAACGCATTTAAAATGTGCTAAGTTGGCCCCAAGTACCATAACTTTACTTAAAAACAATAAAAATATCATTTATAAATGTGACAATTGTGTTAGGTGCCTTTCTTCGTTTTCTAAAGTAAACGAGACTCTCGCCAACTTGAGTGCTTTGAGCCAATTTCTAAGCTCATTTAATAACTCGTGTTTATCGGTGTCTGGTGCTTTTACCGAAGATAACAACAACCATTTAAATGACACTACCAACACCATACAAACGCGCTCAAAGGCTAAGGTCAATGATTCTCGATTGCACTTGCTACACGCTAAACGCAAGAGTATTGCGCCTACTTCTCCCGCGCTCTCGTTCTGCGCTGGCAAGAACAACGCTAAAAATGCACTTAGTGCTCGCTCTTCCCAGCATGCCTCAAAGGCTGCTGCACCTAAACCTAATGCACAATTGAGTCCCGCACGACTCGAATCTAGCACATCATGCTCATCTGTCATCTGTGGTGATTGCTGATAATGCTGATGCTGAGACGGTTCTAACGCATGATACAACAACAGGTGTTTCTCCCGCTCTCTCGCTTACTGGAACTGCTGCTGCTCCTGTTGTTAGCATCTCTATGCCTACATCGTACGCTGATGCTGCTGCTGGTTGTCTGCTTGATGCGCATGATCTAAGTACAAGTGCTTCTCCCGTTTGCTGGAACTGCTGCTGCTCCTGCTGCAGATTCCTGCCATATGCCTATATCATACGCTGTTGCTGCTGCTGCTGTTGGTCCGCTTGGTGCTAATGCTCCGCTGTTCCCTGGAAGTCATGGTGATGCTGGCATACTTAGAAAGCAGAGCTCGCACTCGGTTGTTGTTGGTAGCAAATCTAGTGCTGAGCTAGATGTAATCGTTCGTCTGAAGTGGCTGCATCTGTCTTCTTTTAAGCCATCGGTCTGACAACATTATCGACTACATCGCTAAACATGCGAGTATTGAGCGAACGCAAATTTCTTGTTTTAAGCTTATTACGAAATATACGGCTCCTGACTCTTTGAAAAGAGTGAATTTCAAATTGGGAATTGCGTCGGCGCATTACAATAAATTACTCAATTCTGCGCTCTGGCCGTCCGACGTGAGAGTCCCGCCTTTCCGTTTTTTTCGGAAGCTAGAAGGCGCAGCATCAACCCCATAGTTGCTAATTCTGCTGATGGAATTCCTGTGTTGCCTGCATCGAATTCGACCAGCGGCTCATTAAAAATCAGAATGCCTCGGGGCTGCGGACTAAATCCAGCTCAATTTTTATAACTACTGCACAATTGGACTACGATATTCTTGTTATCACCGAAACATGGCTTAATGCGGATTTTTTTGATGAGGAATTCTTCGATTTAAACCTATACCATGTTTTTCGTAAGGATCGTGATGCTGCTAAAACTGGATGTAGGCGTGGTGGTAGAGTCCTTATAGCAGTTAAACGTTTGTTTTGTGCCTGACTTATTGAGTTGACTAATACTGACTCGCTTTGGGATCAACTTGGCGTCACTGTCCATGGGTCTGTGGAGTCGTTGCTTATTTGTGTTTCCTACATTCCTCCGAATAGCTCATTCAACCTTTATAAAGCGCATGTTGATAATGTACATGACCTAGCTATGAATCACTCTGTCAAAGATCATTTATGCGTGCTAGGAGACTTCAACTTAAGCAAATTGGAATGGAGCTTCATTAACGATGAAACTTGCCTAACTCCCTCTCATGTATGTAGTGATATTGAATTGTACGTTTTAGACTCCTTGTTAGACCTTGATCTTATGCAAGGTGCTTAAATAAGCTGGGCAGGTTATTGGACTTAGTTTTTATAAGTAATAATCTTTGCTTTTCAGTAAATGAAGCAGCTTTTCCAATTTCTTCATCTGATATTCATCATATACAGCTCTCAATTTGCCTAAAATTTTATAAATGTTTGCTTCTTGGAGTTGCACGCACTGAAGTTCGCAGGTTTAACTATAAGTTGTGCGACTTTGATCTCATAAGTGGCTTAATAAATGATATCAATTGGGATACTGAGTTTCAGTGTCTCAAGGTTAATGGCTGTTTCGAATTTTTCAAAAATAAACTAGCTGAAATTTGTAATGAAAACATTCCGTGTATTAGGGATAAAATTTATAAATTACCATGGCATACACTTGAGCTTAAAAGGCTTACAAATCTAAGAAATAAGTTTTATAAAAAATATGTATCAACAAGGAGTATTGTTCATTTTACTAATTATGAGTACTATATGAAAGAATTTAATATTCTCGACAAGTCTCTCTATAAAAGATATACACTATGATCAATAAGTACCGGGACTGTGTCAAAAAACAAAAATTGTTTTATTCTTCTGATAAATTTATTTTATCCCCTTCAAAATAAGCCCCATCTGAAGCAATACACATATGCCAACGCTTAATCCAATCGTCCATGCACTTCTGGTAAGCCGAAGCAGGTATGGCCTTCAGCTCTCGCGTCGCATTTTCTTTTATAACCTCTATGGACTCAAATCTCTTTCCACGAAGCGGTAGCTTGAGTCGGGAGAACAGGAAAAAGTCACATGGTGCCATATCTGGAGAATAGGGAGCCTGATCGATGATATTCACACTGTGTTTGTTCAAATAATCGCGAATAATGTGTGCTTTGTGAGACGGCACATTAGCGTGGTGCAAAATCCAGCTGTTATCGGCCCACAAATCCGGTCGTTTTCTACGAATAGCATCTCTCAAACGCCTCAATACTTCAAGGTAATACTCTTTATTAACGTTTTGACCGGTCGGAACGTATTCATAATGCACCACACCACGATAATCGAAGAAAACAATGAGCACAACCTTGATTTTTGATCGACTCTGGCGCACTTTTTTTGGTTTTGGCTCGCCTTCAGCACGCCATTCGGATGATTGCTGGCTAGTTGTCACGTCGAATTCATAGACCCATGTCTCATCACCAGTAATTATACGTTTCATGAACGTTGGGTCCTTCTTAGCTTCGGAAATCATGTCTTCAGCCACTTGCTTTCGATGATCTTTTTGGACGAAATTCAAGTCTTGAGGAACAAGCCGTGCGGCGACGCGTTTCATGCGCAAAATATCGACAACAATGTGTTGTGCGCTTCCATAAGAGATGTTAAGATCGTAAGAAATCTCTCTGAGGCTCACATGACGATTTTCAAGCACGATTTTCTTCACAATTTCAAAATTTTCGTCGGTATTCGATGTTGAAGGACGTCCAGAACGAGGAAAGTCTTCGACCACTTCACGACCACTTTTGAACATTTTATACCCCTCGAACGCTCTGGTTCTTGATAGAGCAGACTCCCCAAATGCTTTCTGCAACATTTTAAGCACATTGGCACAAGAAATTTCGTTCTTAAGACAAAATTTCAAACAAATACGTTGATCAACAAAATTATCCATTGTAAAATGCGACGAAGTACAAAAAGTTGACTGACGCTAACAGCTGCCAAACAAAAACTAATGATGCAATCCCGCTCAAAATTTGACACAGATGTCAGTTAAGGTCCTACCGACCTAAAAAAAACCTGCGTCGGGCAACGGCGGAAAATTTAAAATACATTATGGATGTACAAAACGGTTGTACGTCCAATCCTCTCTTATGGTTCCTTAGTTTGGTGGAAAGCTCTCAGGAGAGACTATAACATCACAAAGCTGAGTAGAATACATGCAACAATGCTCTGAATGTGTTGGCGCACTTACTTCCGATAGACCTCTATATCGTCAACACCGCCACTCTAAGTGCTCTCAGGCTAAGAGAGATAGGATGCTGGAAAAATAAACCGTATGGGCACGGGTCAATACTAGAACAACTGCAAAATGCACACACTGCGGAGACAGACTATAAAATTCCCACTGTATTCTTCGGGAAAAGGTATGGCATACGAATTCCCTCCCGTTCGGAATGGAAGAAAGGAAGAGTCACAAGTGGGAGCGATACCGAAATCTACACTGATGGATCAAAGATGGACTGCGGTGTAGGAGCGGGAATCTACTCAGAGAAGCTGAGGCTCAGCAAATCAATTCGCCTCCCCAACACAGCTGGCGTCTTCCAGGCGGAAGTTTTCGCTATTAAAGAGGCCTGTAGGATGGTAATGGATGATACCACCTACAAAAACAGCATATGCATTTTATCTGATAGCCTAGCTGCCATCAAAGCGCTGGGCTCGTCTGTTATAACATCCAAGCTGGTGTGGGAGTGTAAGGAGGCTTTAATGGATCTGGCTCATAGGTTCCAAGTTACCCTAATCTGGGTGCCGGGGCACAAAGATACTGAGGGTAACGAAAGAGCGGACGAGCTGGCCAGGGGTGGTTCCGCACTTGAGGAACGGGTAGCGGAAATGGTCCGCATCCCAATCGGTTCCATCAAGAGCGAAATCTCCAAAGGCTTCCTTGCTAAAGCCGATACCAGATGGGCCCGGATGCGTTCCTGTAAAATCAGCAGATCCCTATGGCCAAGGTACGACAGGAACAAATCAGCCGAATTAATTAACAGAGGCCGACGTGATGCAGCCAGGCTCACCGCTGTCATCACGGGTCACTGGCCCATTGGAGAACATGCTGCCAAAATGGGCATTCCTCATAATACCTGCTGCAGAAGCTGCAACAATCCCGAGGAAAAGGAAACGATCCAACATTTCCTCCTTCGATTGCCCGGCCCTAGCAAGGAGACGGTGGAAAACTCTAGGTAAACCGACGTTTACGAACGTTGACGAAATTAAAGACTGCAAGGTAAGCTCACTTCTTGCCTTTCTAAACCTCTCGAAATGGCTGTAGCGGATAAGTCATCGGGAGTGCAACAACCATTTACCTAGGTTGAATCAAGATAGTGGTTTCAAAACGGCGCATCTGCGCTAATTGGATGCCTGGCGCATCACCACTCTAACCAACCAACCAACCAGTCCCGGTACTTATTGATCATAGTGTATGTTGAGGTTTGAATAATAATTTTTTAATAATAATAATTGACTGGCACGACAGCCCGCTTACGCGAGACTAAGGCCTAGCTTCCCGCAACCACCCGTGTTGTGCGTGTGAATTTGTACGCGGGTGGAAGGGACCTACAGTTTTATGCCGGTTCCGAACGGCAGGTTGGGAGCTTTTTCATAAGCAATTTTTACTCTCAGAGGTTTGCCATTTCCAGCTGAGAGGACAGCCACCGAAAGAGAAAACGAGTTTTCCCCGTTATTTTTTTAGGTGTTATTACAGGCAGTATTTGAACCTGCTGCCTTCGACTCGCGGTCCAACGCACTAACCAACTGAGCCACGGCGGCTGTTGAGGTTTGAAACTAATATTAAAAACAACCCCAAGGAGTTTTGGCGTTATGTTAATTCGAAAAAGAAAAGCTCTAATATTCCTACCTCGATGTTTTTGGGGACGAAGATTTCTAATAGTGCTCTTGAAACCGCTAACCTTTTTTCTGAATTCTTTGAATCAAACTTTGAAAATGGTAATGATTGTTCTTCTGCTACAAATGAAACTTTTCATTCCTTTGGCTTTGGGTCGTTGACCTTGTCTGAGGGTGATGTAGTTTTAGGCATCTCGAATTTAAAATTAACGAAGAAACCGGATCTTGACGGGATTTCCTCGTTTCTTCTTAAAAAATGCTGCAACGCAATTACTAAGCCGCTGCAGGTAATATTTAATAAGTCCCTTGAGTCTGGGATTTTCATAGATGCCTGGAAGAAGTCATTTATAACCCCAATCTTTAAATCTGGAAAGAAAAACTATGTTGCGAATTACAGACCAATAACGAAGCTAACGACGACTAGTAAACTCTTTGAGTGCACTGTCAACTCCAAAATATCTTTTGTAGTAAAACGCTTAGTCTCGCCATCTCAGCACGGGTTTGTCGCGGGTCGTTCGACTATAACAAACCTTACACTGTTTTCCGAGTATTGCATATCTGCCTTTCAGGAAGGATATCAAGTTGAGCGATTTACACCGAGTTTTCGAAAGCGTTTAATAAGGTGCCGCACGCGGTTTTGATCAAAAATTATCAAATTTGGGGTTTCACTCTAGTATGCTATCGTAGTTTATATCCTATCTTAAAAATAGAGAAAGTTTTGTTAGTATTGAAAATGTCCACTCTCGGCCATTTCTAGCGACTTCTGGTGTACCACAAGGCAGTATCCTTGGTCCACAGTTGTTCATTCTGTTTATCAATGAAATCTCATACGTCGTCAGAAATTCTCAGTGCCTTTTGTTTGCCGATGACTTAAAACTGTACACTAAAGTTAAGGATTTTTCGGACGTTTCTAATTTACAGTCGGATATAAACTCAATCGTTCATTGGTGTGTTAATAACCAACTCCAACTTAATGTTTCAAAGTGTCACTTTGCCACTTTCTCGAAGTCAACCAATCCTATAAATACTTCTTATTCCCTGGCGAACTCCCCGCTTGGTCGATCCTGGAAGTTAAAGACCTTGGGGTAATTTTTGATTCTAAATTCAGCTTTGCACCCCACCTGAATTACATCATACCTAAAGCCTACTCCTTGCTAGCGTTCATTCGCCGTAACGGTGCGGAATTCTCCGATCCATACACGCTTAAGTCGCTTTATACAAGTCTGGTTCGTTCTTGGCTAGAATATGGTTCTTTCATATGGAATCCATTTTATGCATCTTATGCCTCACGAATTGAACGAATCCAAAAGTCGTTTATTCGCTTCGCTCTGAGGTCTCTCAGGTTTGCAGATCCTTTACCATCCTATGAGGCACGTTGCAAGCTAATTGAACTAAAGTCTCTGGAAAACAGAAGAACAACCTTGGCACTGATGTTCGTTTCTGACATCGTGGTGGGAAGGGTTGACTGCCCGTTTTTGCTGCAGTTAATTAATTTCAATGTTCCTTCAAGAGCGCTACGACATGCACACATATTCTATTTAAGCACTTGCCGAGCTAATTATGCTTTAAACTCCCCTTTATACAGAGCTTTACACATGTATAACACTGTATCTTCTAAATTCAAGTTGGACCTGTTTCTTTCAAAAGATGTTTTTAAAAATAATCTAAAACATGTTCTCTAGTTTTAAGTTTAGTTTGTAATGTGTCTGTAAGAACAATCTGTTCATACACTTAAATAAATAAATAAATAAAATAAAATAAATAAAATTCCCGTCTATCGTCGTCGTCCATGACTCCGAATAGCCATTTCTAAATTTTACCGCCTATATTAATCAATCCTCTCCTTGATCGTTTAGCCTTGATCGCCTTTGGCGTAATAGATTTTAGCTTAGCTGCTATTATCTCCACTTCATTTAGTAGTAACATTTTATTGTCTATGTCCGCTTTCATAATGTTATCTTCTAAGTTAGTTGTTCTAATATTTCCGTAGGTCTAATAATATGTAGTATGGTGCTGGTCTCATTCGCAATCTCCACCTCTCCTAGCTGGACCATAGTGCAGGATCACCTGCAAATGCCCTTTTACTAAACCTGTCATTCTCATCATCATTACTGTTATGATCATCCCCGTCAAAGTCATTTTGTATACCTGCAAGTGTAAGAGGCCTTTTAATATTTACCGGATGGACATTTATTAGAGGGTAATTCTAAAGTACGGTTCGTCCTTATGTCTCACTCTTTTATAATCTTTTATTGGCCTCGTTGATCTGTGTTCTTCGTAGTCTTCCCTATTTCTATTTCTTTCATTTATTATATGTTTTTTTGTCCGGTCTATCCTGTCTTTTAAGATGGTTGGATCGTTACTGTCTTTTGCGATTTTAGGTGAACATTTTATGGTTGAGTGATAGCGATCATTATAGTTACCTATAACGATCTGAATCCTCATTTCTGTTGAGAGGCTTGGATCCTCAAGCAATGTTAGTTTTTCTAACAGGGTTGAGTGTAACCTCTCAACGTCTGCGTTGACTGTGTGACTGTTTGGTGTGGTTAGGTGTACTTCTACTCCTTCTGTATTTACCCTGCCGGCAACTCACCTAACTTTTAACGCACTTTAATCTAACTTATTCTCAACTAGTTGTGGTTGATAGCTGGATTCATTTCAATGGAGCCAACTGACTATTTTAACATTGGGATGGCCTAGGCAGTAGTCAATTGTCCGACTCTGCATGACTTTTCAACTAACTTTAAGTTAGTTATTTAAAAGTTATCTAATTTATGGTTAGCTATTAACTAATTACATTTCAGTTAGCTACAAGTTGACTTTATTTAAATCAGCTATAACTCAACTCCTTTTTTTTTGCCAAAATCGGCCAGAATTGAGTTCACGAACTTTTAAACAACGGTAGTCCGTCAATATTTACGTCGATCACTATTTTGTGGCAACTTTTGATGATGCTTAAAATTTTGTATAGTTGCTTTCTTACGCACCAGGCAAAATTTTCCTTGCGCACAAGCAGTCCTGTTTTCCAATATATGAGTTTGCACTCAAAGGCACATCTAACATTTCTTCCACTAAAATACGTAACAACTCTTCAAAACACTTGTAAGATGGCCTATTTTTAAAATACCAATCACCGATTTTTTCTTTTAGTGTCTTTATTGTTGGACATTGTTCTTGGAAAACATTGCAACATGAAAACACTAATATTTTCAATATAAATTCCGTTTTGACTCTGCACATCAGCAGAGGAAGCCAACTGCTTCTGAATAAAAATCCCTTTCCTTTTTAGAAAGCCTTCTTAAATTTGTTTTGCTTGTACCTGCCATTTTGGCTTAGCTTAAATAATTAAAATTAAAGCAATTACTTAAAAAAACCAAAATTTTTTTAACAATTAACCTTTTTAATTTAGTTTTATACTTCGATTACAATTGATGTTATTTCACTGGACTGCGACCGCACGCACGAGACTAAGCACTGATTATGATTTCATAATGCGCGAAAGAAAATGACAAATATGTAAAATGAAATTCCAAAGAGCACAAAACAAACAGCAATTAACTGTTTTTTAAATAACTATGCCATAAACGCACGCATTAAATTTGGGGAAGTTCTGCATTACTTTGTAGTTAGCTTATAGTTAGGGACATAAAATAGAATAAGAACAAATAGCAATTAACTGTTCTTTAAAATATGCCAAAAAGCATTGATTTTGGGGAAGTTCTGCATTACTTTGTAGTTAGCTTGTACTTAGGTCATGAAAGTTAACTAGAAGTGAGTTATTTTCGTAGTCGACTACCGAATTGCTTGCAGGGTGAGAACTGTATCAACTGCTCGGCTCTGAATTCGTTGTCCATGATTATTTTTTTCGGCTTCCCGAATTTTGCGAAAGATTCTATTATTATAGATTTCTTTGTTCTCCAGTTCCTATCTGTTATGTTGTACCCGACTGAAAATTTTGTTAGCTTGTCAATCACTGTGACAATCGACTGTTTCTTAAAATGAAAAATGTCGATGTGAATTACTTCGTTTTTGTCGGTAGGTGTTTCGGTTAGCTGAAATTTTGGTCTGATTGGTTTCCTATCATATTTAATCTGTTGGCATTTTTGGCAGTTATTAATTATCAGTTGTATGTGCTCTTTCAGGCTCCCCTGGATTTGGGCAAAAATAAGGCAAAGTTTGTAATTTTTTTTGTGGGATAATGAAAAGGCGTACAAACTTCCGGTTTTTACTATTAAATTCGTCTATTATTTAGGAGTTTAAAAAGTTAAAAAACTTGATGAACTTGACTTTCTAAAAACTTCAAACGCGTTTATCTCGAAACCATTTTTTCCAATCTAACTGAAATCCCCAGACTTGATCTAATGATCCGATTTTCTTCATCTAAAAACTGCTCGAATGTATTTGATTTTCTGTATGCCTTGAACTAACAATTTGCATAAATAGTTATTTATTTTTAATTTTTAAATGTGGTTGAAATTAAAAGAAGGTGCAAAAAATTGAACTTTTTACTTCAAATATTCATTGTGCAAGAATTTTTCGTTTAAATTTTTTGAGTCTAGTTCAATGCACAGACAATTTTGTTATCTTTAAGTAATGACAATGCTTTTTGATTTCAGTCCACTACAAGAGGCTGCAGGATTACAGTTCTCGAGCGATGTTTGGCGCGCAGAGGCCTACGGAAATCGCCTTTTTGTAGCCGCCATTTTGAATTTCATCAAGTTTTTTAACTTTTTAAACTCCTAAATAATAGACGAATTTAATAGTCAAAACCGGAAGTTTGTACGCCTTTTCATTATCCCACAAAAAAATTACAAACTTTGCCTTATTTTTGCCCAAATCCAGGGGAGCCTTCCCTTAAGCGTATTGTAGGTCTCATTTATTCCACTATGCAGCGATTCATTATTGTGATAGAGTGAGATTTGTTTACGTAACGCTTCTTCTTGCAGTATGTCTGATGCTCTCTTTGTACACTTTATAAATTGTAGTTTACTATTGCAGGAAAACATAGATATTAGTAAAAGTTGAACTTCAGACTATCACTGATTCGGTGGTTTCCGAGAAAATTCCAACTTTGCCTCCTTTAATGTGCCTTTGTAAAATTGCTTTGATAGTATTTTCATTTTTCATTGGATTAATTTGTATTTTTTTTCTATTATGTAGGGGAATTCTTTGTAAGGTGCCACCCCTGCTCGATTTTGATGTTCTAGCAATCCAAGCAAAAAAATTCCTACCGTCATCTAAGGTATATATGTCAACATCATATTTAATGTGGTTTTTTATGGAACAGACGCGAAAACACAGTGTGGGTAGAAAAAAGTGTAAAGTTCAGTAAAAAAAAACTTAAAAATAAAAAAGTAAGCTTTTTGTTGCGGTGAAAAAGTAACCAAAAACTTAAAAAAAACTAAGGTAAATATCAGTGTTGGACTTAATTTTTAATGGTTTTTCATAATCCGAAATGATATCCGAGCATATCGTAAAAGGAAAAAATTTATACCATGATTCCGAAAATGGCATAAAAATGTAAAGTGCCACCTTTTTTTCTTTGTAAGGTGCCACCCCCCTTTTTTCATTGTTTTGTGGTCCTATATCGGTAAAATGCCTTTTTGTTGCTTGGAATCGTCATTTAAATGAGTTTAAAGTGTTCTTAGTCAATTTTTCTCTAATCCTACCATGAGGAATAAATGAGTTTAGTTTTGTTTATTAATTTCCATACAATTATTCCTTTTATTCGTTACCATTCAATTTGCATTTTGCTTTCGGTCATTTTCTATTCAATTCAAATTAAATTCAATAACACTGTGCGACAGATTTTTCTAACCCGGAACCGACCAAGACTAATCGATAGTACTCTTATAGAGTAACAAAACCCTAGCTGGGTTTTGCTAAGTTAGTTGCCTATTAAAAGTTACAGCCGTGTAAAGTTTGTGTGTATTAGGCTTTTTATAACCAGTTTTTTCTTTATAAGTCTTAAGATATTAAAAATTTTGTATTGCTGTCTTCAGCAAACTTGCTGCTAATGCTTAGATGAACAAATTCTCTGAACACTGTGTAACATAATTATTACACCTTATCGAAATTTTGGGGCCAATGTTAAAAAAATTGACTTTTTTTGATTGTATGATAATAAAAAAAAGTGTTTTTTATTCTATTAATAGTAATGCAAAAACGCATTTGTATTGCCAAAAATTAAAAAAAAAATATGCGAAACCCTCTAACGTCACAAAGACAGTTTTTTTTTGCAAAATAAAGTGAAAAAATGTTCAAGTCTAAATTTGAATTTTTATTGTATACCTACATATTTCAGTCTGTTTGAAAAGTTTTGTGCATTCAGTTTAAGCGTCGTTTTCTCCTTAAAATCCCCTGGAAATATTAACAGCTTTTTCTACGTTTGCGGAGCGAGGTTGGAATGAACAAAAAGAAAACAAAACGAAAGATTTATAGTGGAGTTCCAAATGTTCAGCTACCATTACCTCACTCTGATAGCTTCCATCAACCAACATGCCCAAGCCCTGATCTTGTAACGGAATATACACGAAGGGAGAGTACGACCGTAATCTCCGAATATGTTCCTCCACAATCATCGTCGGGCCAGCCATTTCTAATTACACAAGAGAAATTGAATCAAATTGTGGTCAAATTGTTGGTGTAGTCAGCAAACGCAACCGGTAGATTTTAAGGAGAAAACGACGCTTATAGCCTATTTCCACCGGGCCTTAAATGCATTTAACGCTTAAATGCATTTAACATCGCATTTAAATGCTCTAATTCCCATGCAATTGTTTTTGTATCAAAGTGAGTTAACTCACTTTCAAAACTGAGTTAACTCAGTTTTGCCCTTTACAGACGTCTAACAGAATATGTTATGCTAAAAACTGGAGCAATTTTGACAAATGTACAAGTTTTGATAGCATGCTTTTCGGCGCTGCAAGAGCCGTAAGAACACAAACAAAAGAGGGGATTCGAATTGCGTTCGGTGTGGTAGATTTTTTGCTAAGACAATTACTTTTTACTGTATTTTTCGCAAAAATACGAATTGGTTTTCTTGCAGTAGAGGGGCTACAAGAAACCATACATACGTGTACAAGGAGATGGCGGCGATGGGTAAGCGGTGGCTGCCCTGAAATAAATGCAGAATTTGCCTTGACCAACTAAAAATTTAAATAAAAACCAGCTGTTGCATTTAACTCAGTTTTGGTGGAAACGCTTGACAGTTCTCAAGCTTAACAGAGCCCTTAAATGCATTTAAGCGCTCGGTGAATGCACAAAACTTTTCAAACAGACTGAAATATGTAGGGATACAATAAAAATTCAAATTTAGACTTCAACATTTTTCACTTTATTTTGCAAAAAAACATGTCTTTGTGAAATTAGAGGATTTCGCATAGAGGGCTTAGCATATTTTTTTAAATTTTTGGCAATATAAATGCGTTTTTGCATTAATATTAATAGAAAAAAACAGGTTTTTTTTATTACAATCAAAAAAAGTCAATTTTTTTAACATTGGCCCCAAAAATTTCGATAAGGTGTAATAATTTTGTTACACAGTGTTCAGAGAATTTGTTCATCTAAGCATTAGCAGCAAGTTTGCTGAAGACAGCAATACAAAATTTTGAATATCTTAAGACTTATAAAGAAAAAACTGGTTATAAAAACCCTAATACACACAAACTTTACACGGCTGTAACTTTTAAAAGGCAACTAACTTAGCAAAACCCAGCTAGGGTTTTGTTACTCTATAAGAGTACTATCGATTAGTCTTGGTCGGTTCCGGGTTAGATTCCATGACCCCAAAATTGTCGCACAGTGTAATCTTTCGTAATTTTTCTAAATCATGCATTTTTACTTGAGTGTTTTACGTTTTTAGCGGTTTTTTTAGGGGGTGGCACTTTACATTAAAAAATTTTAGGGTGTCGATTTTGAACACTTTGGGAAATTGGCTGTAAAATTCATATTTACGAAAAATTCAAATGAAGTGTTACCTTGGAGCATAGCTCTTTAAACCCTCTTCCCAACGGTATATTAATATTGGCGATACGTTAATTTTCTAACGAGTTATGCGCAAAAAAGCGAAAGGGTGGCACCTTACAAAGAATTCCCCTATAGTTTGAATTTCAGCTTGGGGACTGTACGTTAGTATGATTTAAATTTTGAACTTATTTACTATTTCTTCTTTTAAAGCAAAGTGTTCTAATAATTCTTCCTCCGCAGAGTGAATTGTATCGGACATGTTCAAGTTCGATTCTTTATCGTTATTTTTGTTTATTTTCGGCGAATTCTCGATGTGGCTCAGGAAATCTGCTACTACGTTATTTTTTCCACGCAGATATTCGATTTTATAATTATACTCCTGCAATTTTAAAAGCCACCTTTGATGGCGTTGGGAGAATTCCTTCCCTTTGTATTTGTTATTTAAGTACATAATTAGGTTGTGGTCTGTGATGATTTTAAATTTGTTCCCATGTATATAGGGGCTAAAATAAGTGACTACGTATATAATTGAGAGAAATTCTTTGTCCGTAGTGGCGTATTTTCGTTTATGATCGTTTAGTGTTCTGGATATATAGCATACTGGATGACCTTGCTGAGATAACACAGCTCCAATTACATAGTCGCTAGCGTCAGTTGTAATTGTGAACTCTTTGTCATATTCCTGGTATTTCAGAATTGGATGGGAGGCAATCAAAGATTTTAAATTTTCAAAACTTGCAACATATTGGGGATCATTTATATTTATTTTACAGCCCTTTTTTAGATATTTTATCATTGGATAAGCGATCCTCGAGTAGTCTTTTATGAACTTTTTGTAATATCCTGTTGCTCCCAAAAATCCTTTTAGTTGTCTCTCAGTTTTTGGAATTTATAATTCTTGAATGGTCACAATTTTGTTTGAATTGGGCTTAATGCCTTCTTTGGTCAATATATGGCATAGGAACTCAGTTTCTTTTTTTAGAAAGCTACATTTATCTACTTGAAGTTTTAAGTTATGCTCTTGTAATCTATTGACGATTTTTTACAGCGAATTCATGTGCTCTTGTAATGATGTGGAAAAAATTAGTATGTCGTCTAGGTACACAACACAGACTTTATTTATATATTCTCTTAGAATCTCATTCATGAATCTCTGAAAAGTGGCTGGGGCATTTTTTAGCCCGAAAGGCATTCTAACATACTCGTACAGACCTGCCGGAGTAACAAATGCTGTTCTTTCGATATCCCTTTTTGCCATGAGAATTTGATGGTAACCTTTAGCCAAGTCTAGGCTTTCCTAACTTGTCTAAGATTCTATCTATGTTCGGCAACGGGTATTTATCGTCAACAGTAATTTGGTTAAGTCTCCTGTAGTCAACCACTAAGCGAAATTTTTTATTTCCTCAATTATCGGTTTTCTTTGGCACTATTATAATAGGTGAGCTATACTTGCTACTACTTCTTCTTATTATGTCTTGACTTTCTAGTTCTTGAATTTGTTTCATAGCTTCTTCTTCATGTTTTTGTGGTAGCCTATATAATCTCGAGTTAATTTGCTGATCTGTGGTAGTTTTTATTTCATGAACCACTGTTTGCGTACTTGTTAGTAGTTCCCCCTCTTTATATATTAATTTTTCGTATTTTTTCAGCAATTTTTCAACCCCTTGTCTTTTATCTGATTTGAGATGATCGAGTTGAATATTTTGAATTTTACTTGTCTCCAATGAATAAATCTGCTATTCTACTATTTTTGTATGAAATGGAATTCTAATTGTATGAAATGGAATTACCAAAAAAGCAATTCTACCGCGAACACGTACGTTGAGGAGGCTCCCGCGAAATCGTTTACAACCGTGCGCAGTTGTTGCCCACGACGTTCTCCAGTTGGTGGGTGGCGACGGAGATTCTGCTCCATCATTGTGTGCCGGTGACAGTGCCGTGTAGTGCAGTTTACTTTAAATATTTACAATTTTGTAAATTTTTAAACGCGGACGAAATAGCAAAAACAAAAAATATTCATAAACCACTCATATAAATTATTAACTGTTTGCTGATAGAGACAGCCAAATTTAACACATGTGCAAAACAAACAGCAAAGACTATAAAGACTTTACACTTCGTTTTGTTCTCATACAGACTCATTTCTTGCTGTCAAATAAATACCCGCTGTCACATAAATACCCGAGCCATATAGATACATTTCGTGGTGTGTACATTAGTACCCATGCGTCCCCGAAAAATTGAATGTAGTATGTATCATAGAAGTCATTTCTACATACGACATTTCTTTACTGGTGCTGCCAAAAAACTTCCTACCATACTTCATGGTGAACATAATTTGAGTTCTTATCGTTTGTTTATTGTGCAGCAGACTACGCAGAGGACATCGGAAATTTAAAAATAAAATAAATGGCCAATTGGATTATAAAATTGAGTAGAAGAAGTGATTTTTGGTATATTTCTTTTTGATGCACTCCACGATATCGAACCCTCGCTCTATTCCCAAGTTCAAAGATAAGATTTTGCGTGTATCGCATTTGCAGTTTTTCAAATATTTTTTTTGGATAAAGGCAGAAAAAACACTAACACTAATGTTTGTAATGCTACTATCATTTTAATAAATCATAAATTTTCAGTGCAGTTTTTCAGCGTTTTGTTTTGCATATAAGTGAGAAGGTGCAACAACTTAACAATTATATATAAGTACAAGTGCATATACATAAGTACAATACCTTTGTGTAATACCAGCACCAAAAATATTTACATGTGCCACATTTTATACATGTCATATATAAATACATTGAGAATTTATAAATTATAGAAGTATCATACATAAAACAACAATTTATCTTTCGGCGGCAGTCCTCTCAGCAGGAAATGGCAAACCTCTGAGAATAAAAATTGCCTATGAAAAAGCATAAGACTGTAGGTCCCTTCCAACCTTGTAAAAAAAAAAAAATTCCCACGCACAACACGGATGGCTGCGGGTAGCTAGGCCTTAGTCGCGGTATCGGGCTGTCGTGCCAGTCAATTATTATTTATTATTAGAAGTATCATACAAAACATATACAAGCAATATATACAAATCCACTCTGAGCGGCTTTATGCGAGTTAATTTTAATTTTTTTGGGCACATTTTGTATCTTTTGTTTGCATGTTATTGTTTTATAAATATGAATTTTTGATTTGGTTTATTGATGCAAAACATTAGTTACTTGCAATAAGAGGAATCTTAAAATATTTGTCGTTTGGATTGTACACATTTGCAAAACAAAAAATTACAATATATCAAAACTTAGCACAATACTTCTCAATTTTTTGTTTTTCGAAATTACCCCGGGCGGCATCAGGTTGACGATGAAATATCAAATCCAACAGCTGATATTTTTTCAACACAACTTTTACCAATTGGCAGCACAAAATTTCTATACAAAAGGGAGGCAGAATAATACGAAAATATAACAATATGAACGAACCAAAACAATTTTGATTACTGGCAAACTTTTTGACATCACATTTAGATTACAGAATGAACACATATTCTTGTTCCGGCAGCGATTTACTGTAAATCATAATTTTGTGCACAAACATCCATGCCCGACAAATTTTCAAGCAGAAAACAGCTGATTGGGTTTCACCACGAACTGCAAACGCATTGCTAAATTGAAACTTGTATGAAAAATAGCCAATAAGCAATGCAACATTATAGCAAAATTGAATGAGCTATAAGCAATTTTATGATCGCGTTTTTCTTAGATATGAATAATTTATTGATAAATATACAGTAAGATGCTTCCGATTGCTGTTTTATAGGAAAACTAATTATCATTTTCCGGCAGCAAAATAAGTCCGCGAGCTGCTCCGGACAATAGATAAATAGAAAAACCAGCTGAGCGCCAATTCACCATGAATTGAATGCAAAATAGAAAGGAAATTTGTATGGCAGAAGGCGAAAGTTTTACGTAAAATAACAGACAATCGACGCATTCTAAGACATTGCAGGGCACGCGAACCACATATATGTACTATTTGAGATGTTCAGAGTGAAAAACATTTCTTCCGGCAAGCCTTTTCATATAAAACCAAACGCTTTCCATTTTTTCCCCGGCAACCAAATTGCAAACAGCTGATTTCTTTGCTCTCAAAGAGTTTTTATCTTCGTTATCTAGATAATCACACGTATAGGAAATTTCAGCTGTTTTTGGCAAAATGAGCGAGTGTAATGTCTTATTAGTCTTTGCAAACAGTGTTACTAAGATTACACCAGCTGACCCGCTCTGTCAAACTCGGTCAGCTGTTTGTAGTGCTACCGTACGGGCAAGACACTTTTCACTGCATTATCGACCAAAAAAACCATTATCCAGTAGGAATTTTGAGAGTGAAGTCTACAGCAACATGTCGCCGTCAGAGTGCAAAGAATGCACGGTTAGTTAGTATGATTTAAATTTTGAACTTATTTACTATTTCGGTGGTCTGCCGCCTGCTCTTCTCCACCATCAATCGGGTTTATATATACCGGTTGGTGGGGGGGAAGGACTAGAGCGGAAACTAGACTAGACCTCCTCGTGGTGGCCACCGGTAACAGCCACTTCGGGTAAGGCCTTGTCTCTGCCCGTTAGTGGCTGGCTAACTAGTCAATTACCCCTTTAATCTCCCATGTCCCACTATTTCTTTATTTTACCCTTCATCCTCTTTCCCCCCCCCCTAATCCAAGGTGTCACGCGACCCGTGCCTATTGGATGGTTTGCAGCCAGGGGGTAATACCGGCTGTATCTTTACGGAGCCTCTCTGATACCTGCCCGCCTCAGAGAGTAACTATGGGCTTACCGTGCTACCGGGGGCTATGGCACGGCGGACCTTCCTTTCCCCCACACTCGTGGGATCTTTTTATGGAAAAGAATAAATTGACTAACATCAATTCGATGGCGGGAACTTATACCGCATCACAACTGGCGAATCAGGTGGAGCATATCCAAGATACTGATTCCCAGGTATCTACTCCTCGGAGTAAGAAGACGGCCAGACGTACAGTATCTGGAAAATTTGGCGCCAAAGTTGGTAAATTTGGGCCAAAGCCAGAACAGACAAGGACAAAGGACCAACGGAAAGAAAGTCGGGTGGTAGTGGGGTCTGCGGGCGCTTCGGCACCCAAGGACGCGATACCACAACCCTCGACCAGTACGGGTCTGAAATCTGGACAGACTCTCAAGCTGGGTAAGCTTGTAGAGGCCAGAAGAGAAACGGGGTTGAGTGGCGCAGGTGCAAGGTGGTATCTGCGCTACCTCAATGACGGCTTAACGCCGGAGCAGGCCAAACAAAAGGTCTTGGACCGCGCGAAACCCTCTTTGCCTGATGCGAAGAAGCGGGGCGCAACCGAGATCAGTCCTCAGGAGGGCAATATAGCCAAAAAGTCCAAAACTGAGGACCGGACACGGACGGTTACGAAGCCAAAGACGGGTTTCAGGAGGCCAGGTTGCTCGTATGCCAGTGCTGCAAAGGGCGTTAGACTGGCGATACTCCCGACATCTTTCCCTGTTGGCATACTCTCTAGAGAGGAACAGGGTCAGATCGAAGACGCGCTCGTAGCGGAGATGTGCAAGGGCTGGAGGTCTAAACTTCAGTTCGACGGCATCCACTTTCGACCAGGCCTCATACTGGTGGACTGTGCGAGCGCGGACACAGCAGAATGGCTGAAAGGCCTAGTCCCCATTCTACCTGGCTGGAAGGGGGTGGCGTTGACTACGTGCGACGGGGACCGTATACCCGGCGTGCACATGTTGACTGTCTACCTCCCGAAGGCGGCAGGGAAGGACAACAAGCAGCTCCTTGATCTCCTCATTGCACAAAATGAGGGGCTGCAGACGAATTTGTGGAGGATCTTCCGTTCGAGGGACGAGAAGATGGGAAAGGTCCTGACGATTGGGGTTGATGACCAATCGCTGGAGGCCATTAAAAAGAGCAACGGCGTCTTGAGGTACAGGTTTGGAACTGTACCGGTTCATGTTCACAAGCGCCGCGAACAACTAAAGGCGGACGATACGCCGGCAGCCAAGACTCCAGCGGAGGCCAGCACGGCTATTCCGGAGGAGGTGGCTACCTTAGTTCAGAAGGAGGCAGCCAGCAGCGAGGTCGTCGAGGAAATCACGTTATTACCTCACGAAGTGGAGGGGATTGACGCGATTGACCTCTCAATGCTGAGCATGGCCGCGGACGATGAAGACTCGGATAGAGTCACCCTGTCTGACCTCGATAAGGAGGGGGGTCTGACGGAGGAAGAAGGCGGGGCCGACAAATAAGGCAGCCATGACCAGCACTGCAGTTGCGCAGATAAATCTGCATCACGCGAAGGCAGCGTCTGCTGTCATCGCGAGAGCAATACTCAGGTCCAAACTGAGTGTGGTGCTGGTCCAGGAACCCTGGGTATGCAGGGGCCAAATCAAGGGTTTGGCGGAAAAGAACATCCAGGTAATTTGGGATATTAGAAGCAATAACCCGAGAGCCTGTATGTTACTAACCAGTGGTTTGAATTTTACTTGTCTTTCAGAATTCCTTTCCAGGGATCTGGTCGCGGTACAAATCCCGGTCAATTTAAACGGGACCGCGCAGGACATCGTGCTGGCCACAGGTTACTTCCCAGGAGAAGACGCTCTTGCTCCGCCAGAGTTAGTCTCTAAACTGGTGAGGTACTGTGAGCGGAAGAAGCTGCCTCTGGTACTTGGATGTGATGCCAATGCGCACAGCGAAGCCTGGGGAAGCAGCGACACAAACCAGAGGGGTGAGTACCTTCTTGAGTTCATTGTCAGTAGTAAACTAGAAATCTTTAACGTGGGTAATATACCAACATTTGTAACCAGTGCGAGAGAGGAGGTCCTAGATATTACCATAGGAAACACTCTGAGCTCCGGACTGGTTAGAAACTGGAGGGTATCCAGTGAACCCTCAATGTCGGACCATAGAATCATAAGGTTCGACATTGCGGGGGCCGCTTCGGTCAAGAAAATTTTAAGAAACCCCAGGAAAACAGACTGGGGAAAGTTTCATGAGACACTGAGTGCAAACTCCACCAATCTGGGGGGAGGGGATAAAATCAGGAACTCATTGGAGCTGGATACAGCAGTGGCATGCTTCAATAAAACGATTATTGACGCATACGAAGCTAGCTGTCCCGTTAGTAGGGTAGAATCTTCTAGGGATGTGCCCTGGTGGAATAAGGACCTAAGTATACTGCGAAGTGAGGTTCGCAGGCTTTTCAACCGGGCCAAACGTACCGGGAATTGGTCCGAGTATAAAAACACACTGACCCAATACAATAAGGAGATCAGGGAATCTAAGCGCAGGAATTTTAGAAATTTCTGCGAGAATATAGAACAAGTCTCAGAGGCATCTAGACTCTATAAGGTTATGGCGAAAGGCCACAGTCTGTCCTCTACTAGCCTCAGGAAGAGCAACGGTGAGTTTACCGAGAGTGAGGAGGAGAAAGCAAAGCTACTCCTGGATACTCACTTCCCGGGGTCTGTTGCTTGGAGGGGAACGGGGCAGGCTGAGGTTCTTTGCAGAATCTCTAGAAGAGATTGGTTAGTGGCAATGGAAATCTGCACGGAGGAGAGATTGCGGTGGGCGGTGTGTACCTTTAAACCACTTAAATCTCCTGGACCCGATGGCATCTTTCCGGCCCTACTACAGAAAGGGATGGACGTCATTAAACGTGATCTCCTGAGAATAGCTAGAGCTAGTCTGGCGCTGGGATATATACCAGAAGCCTGGAGGAGGGCAAAGGTAGTCTTTCTACCGAAGGTCGGGAAGAAGGACCCGCTTCACCCGAAGTCCTTCAGACCGATTTGCCTGACTTCATTTGTACTAAAGACTTTAGAGAAAGTCGTAGATAGCTACGTAAGGACGACAGTCCTAATAGACAAACCCTTACACACCTGTCAGCATGCTTACAGAGCAGGGCGCTCCACTGAAACTGCACTGTACCAGCTGACAGGTGAGATACAGGAGAGTCTAAACGAGAAGGAGATGGCACTTTGTGCCTTCCTGGATATCGAGGGGGCGTTTGACAATACCTCTCATATAACCATAGACAGCGCCTTATCCAGCAGGGGGCTAACAGATACCCTGAAATGCTGGATAAACAGCATGCTCGCTACTAGGAAGGTGGAGATTCAGACTAGCACGGGCGAGTTAATAGGGGCCACCACGACCCGGGGCTGTCCACAAGGTGGTGTACTATCGCCACTGCTGTGGAGCCTTGTGGTGGATGGCCTCCTACAGGAGCTGTCTAACTCTGGACTAACGGTACAGGGTTATGCGGATGATATTGTAATCATATGCAGGGGAAAATTTGAAGATACCCTGCGGGAAAGGATAATCTTAGGGTTAAGGTTAACCAAGAAATGGTGCGTGGAGGTGGGGCTGAACATAAATCCGGCAAAAACCACTATCGTACCCTTTACAAGAAAGTATAAACTTGACGCTCTAAGACCAATCCGCTTGGATGGTATAGAGATAGAGTTTCAGAAGGAGGTGAAATATCTAGGTATTATACTAGATCAGAAACTCCACTGGAAGAGACACATTGAGGAAACGATTAAAAAGGCCACCAGGGTCCTGATGACCTGTAGATCCATAGCAGGTAAAAGTTGGGGCTGTACACCAACCATACTGAGATGGATCTATACGACGATCGTGAGGCCTATGATAACGTATGGGTCAGCGGTCTGGGTTAGTAAAACCAGCCAGCTGACCACCATCAGGGCGCTCAGCAAGCTCCAAAGACTGGCATGTGTGTGCATAACAGGGGCTATGAGAACGTGTCCGACAGCATCCATGGAGGTTCTTCTTGAACTTACACCTCTTCACTTACATATACAAACCCAGGCGAAGAGGGCTATCCTACGGATGACTGACGTAAATATCGGGGCCGAGGGTTTTCTGAGTCGTAAGAAGATTGATATTCTTACGAACCAGTATCCCGAGATTGCAATACCGAGAGACACAATTACTCCGAATCTCTGTTTCACCAAGAGATTTAAAACAGAATTTAGTAATAAAATAAGCTGGGTAGGTATATCAGAGACATATCTGATAGATCAGTACATGATTTCCTGGTACACAGATGGCTCCGTAACGGAGGAAGGTACCGGAATCGGGGTGTATGGACCGGGGATTAGATACTCGGAACCTACAGGAAAACAAACCACCATTTTCCAGGCGGAAATATACGCGATTGAAAGGTGCGCTCATTTCAATCTGGTGAGGAAATACCGGAACCGGAAGATCGCGATACTGTCAGACAGCCAAGCAGCAATCAAGGCATTGACATCCTACCAGGTATCCTCGAAACTGGTGTCGGAATGCCTTGAGAAGCTGAACGAACTTGGCCGTCACAATCAGGTGTGGGTCCTCTGGGTTCCGGGTCACGCCGGGATTGATGGGAACGAGCAGGCAGACAAACTTGCAAGAAGGGGGGCGTCTACCCCATTTGTCGGCCCAGAACCTTTCTGTGGTCTAGGCAAGGGAGCACTGTCCATCCTTTCCAGGAAGGACGAGATAACCATCCGGAATCAATACTGGGAAAACCAACCAGGCCTTGAACATTCCAAGATGGTTATTGGATCTTATAACAAGAAAAGGTTCGAGGAATGTATGAGTCTCTCAAAGAATAATCTAAGGATTATCACAGGTATATTGACAGGGCATTGCAGATTGAACTATCATCTAACCAAACTAGGTATCAGAGTAAACGAACTCTGTAGGTTCTGTTTGCAGGACAATGAAACTGCAATACACATACTAGGCTTATGCCCTGCACTAATGCACAAACGGAAGAAGCACCTGGGTGAATACATTATACCAGGATCGGACTGGGTTTCCAAAGGCTTAGGAAATATACTAAGATTCCTTTTGGAAACTGGACTCACGGACGAACTGTGAAGGCCAAGAAGGGGGCACAATAGATCTTTCAGGTCGCGGTGCACTTTCCCCAGCAATAATAATAATAATACTATTTCTTCTTTTAAAGCAAAGTGTTCTAATAATTCTTCCTCCGCAGAGTGAATTGTATCGGACATGTTCAAGTTCGATTCTTTATCGTTATTTTTGTTTATTTTCGGCGAATTCTCGATGTGGCTCAGGAAATCTGCTACTACGTTATTTTTTCCACGCAGATATTCGATTTTATAATTATACTCCTGCAATTTTAAAAGCCACCTTTGATGGCGTTGGGAGAATTCCTTCCCTTTGTATTTGTTATTTAAGTACATAATTAGGTTGTGGTCTGTGATGATTTTAAATTTGTTCCCATGTATATAGGGGCTAAAATAAGTGACTACGTATATAATTGAGAGAAATTCTTTGTCCGTAGTGGCGTATTTTCGTTTATGATCGTTTAGTGTTCTGGATATATAGCATACTGGATGACCTTGCTGAGATAACACAGCTCCAATTACATAGTCGCTAGCGTCAGTTGTAATTGTGAACTCTTTGTCATATTCTGGGTATTTCAGAATTGGATGGGAGGCAATCAAAGATTTTAAATTTTCAAAACTTGCAACATATTGGGGATCATTTATATTTATTTTACAGCCCTTTTTTAGATATTTTATCATTGGATAAGCGATCCTCGAGTAGTCTTTTATGAACTTTTTGTAATATCCTGTTGCTCCCAAAAATCCTTTTAGTTGTCTCTCAGTTTTTGGAATTTATAATTCTTGAATGGTCACAATTTTGTTTGAATTGGGCTTAATGCCTTCTTTGATCAATATATGGCATAGGAACTCAGTTTCTTTTTTTAGAAAGCTACATTTATCTACTTGAAGTTTTAAGTTATGCTCTTGTAATCTATTGACGATTTTTTACAGCGAATTCATGTGCTCTTGTAATGATGTGGAAAAAATTAGTATGTCGTCTAGGTACACAACACAGACTTTATTTATATATTCTCTTAGAATCTCATTCATGAATCTCTGAAAAGTGGCTGGGGCATTTTTTAGCCCGAAAGGCATTCTAACATACTCGTACAGACCTGCCGGAGTAACAAATGCTGTTCTTTCGATATCCCTTTTTGCCATGAGAATTTGATGGTAACCTTTAGCCAAGTCTAGGCTTTCCTAACTTGTCTAAGATTCTATCTATGTTCGGCAACGGGTATTTATCGTCAACAGTAATTTGGTTAAGTCTCCTGTAGTCAACCACTAAGCGAAATTTTTTATTTCCTCAATTATCGGTTTTCTTTGGCACTATTATAATAGGTGAGCTATACTTATCTTATTATGTCTTGACTTTCTAGTTCTTGAATTTGTTTCATAGCTTCTTCTTCATGTTTTTGTGGTAGCCTATATAATCTCGAGTTAATTTGCTGATCTGTGGTAGTTTTTATTTCATGAACCACTGTTTGCGTACTTGTTAGTAGTTCCCCCTCTTTATATATTAATTTTTCGTATTTTTTCAGCAATTTTTCAACCCCTTGCCTTTTATCTGATTTGAGATGATCGAGTTGAATATTTTGAATTTTACTTGTCTCCAATGAATAAATCTGCTATTCTACTATTTTTGTATGAAATGGAATTCTAATTGTATGAAATGGAATTACCAAAAAAGCAATTCTACCGCGAACACGTACGTTGAGGAGGCTCCCGCGAAATCGTTTACAACCGTGCGCAGTTGTTGCCCACGACGTTCTCCAGTTGGTGGGTGGCGACGGAGATTCTGCTCCATCATTGTGTGCCGGTGACAGTGCCGTGTAGTGCAGTTTACTTTAAATATTTACAATTTTGTAAATTTTTAAACGCGGACGAAATAGCAAAAACAAAAAATATTCATAAACCACTCATATAAATTATTAACTGTTTGCTGATAGAGACAGCCAAATTTAACACATGTGCAAAACAAACAGCAAAGACTATAAAGACTTTACACTTCGGTTTGTTCTCACTTATACAGACTCATTTCTTACTGTCAAATAAATACCCGCTGTCACATAAATACCCGAGCCATATAGATACATTTCGTGGTGTGTACATTAGTACCCATGCGTCCCCGAAAAATTGAATGTAGTATGTATCATAGAAGTCATTTCTACATACGACATTTCTTTACTGGTGCTGCCAAAAAACTTCCTACCATACTTCATGGTGAACATAATTTGAGTTCTTATCGTTTGTTTATTGTGCAGCAGACTACGCAGAGGACATCGGAAATTTAAAAATAAAATAAATGGCCAATTGGATTATAAAATTGAGTAGAAGTGATTTTTGGTATATTTCTTTTTGATGCACTCCACGATATCGAACCCTCGCTCTATTCCCAAGTTCAAAGATAAGATTTTGCGTGTATCGCATTTGCAGTTTTTCAAATATTTTTTTTGGATAAAGGCAGAAAAAACACTAACACTAATGTTTGTAATGCTACTATCATTTTAATAAATCATAAATTTTCAGTGCAGTTTTTCAGCGTTTTGTTTTGCATATAAGTGAGAAGGTGCAACAACTTAACAATTATATATAAGTACAAGTGCATATACATAAGTACAATACCTTTGTGTAATACCAGCACCAAAAATATTTACATGTGCCACATTTTATACATGTCATATATAAATACATTGAGAATTTATAAATTATAGAAGTATCATACATAAAACAACAATTTATCTTTCGGCGGCAGTCCTCTCAGCAGGAAATGGCAAACCTCTGAGAATAAAAATTGCCTATGAAAAAGCATAAGACTGTAGGTCCCTTCCAACCTTGTAAAAAAAAAAAAATTCCCACGCACAACACGGATGGCTGCGGGTAGCTAGGCCTTAGTCGCGGTATCGGGCTGTCGTGCCAGTCAATTATTATTTATTATTAGAAGTATCATACAAAACATATACAAGCAATATATACAAATCCACTCTGAGCGGCTTTATGCGAGTTAATTTTAATTTTTTTGGGCACATTTTGTATCTTTTGTTTGCATGTTATTGTTTTATAAATATGAATTTTTGATTTGGTTTATTGATGCAAAACATTAGTTACTTGCAATAAGAGGAATCTTAAAATATTTGTCGTTTGGATTGTACACATTTGCAAAACAAAAAATTACAATATATCAAAACTTAGCACAATACTTCTCAATTTTTTGTTTTTCGAAATTACCCCGGGCGGCATCAGGTTGACGATAAAATATCAAATCCAACAGCTGATATTTTTTCAACACAACTTTTACCAATTGGCAGCACAAAATTTCTATACAAAAGGGAGGCAGATTAATACGAAAATATAACAATATGAACGAACCAAAACAATTTTGATTACTGGCAAACTTTTTGACATCACATTTAGATTACAGAATGAACACATATTCTTGTTCCGGCAGCGATTTACTGTAAATCATAATTTTGTGCACAAACATCCATGCCCGACAAATTTTCAAGCAGAAAACAGCTGATTGGGTTTCACCACGAACTGCAAACGCATTGCTAAATTGAAACTTGTATGAAAAATAGCCAATAAGCAATGCAACATTATAGCAAAATTGAATGAGCTATAAGCAATTTTATGATCGCGTTTTTCTTAGATATGAATAATTTATTGATAAATATACAGTAAGATGCTTCCGATTGCTGTTTTATAGGAAAACTAATTATCATTTTCCGGCAGCAAAATAAGTCCGCGAGCTGCTCCGGACAATAGATAAATAGAAAAACCAGCTGAGCGCCAATTCACCATGAATTGAATGCAAAATAGAAAGGAAATTTGTATGGCAGAAGGCGAAAGTTTTACGTAAAATAACAGACAATCGACGCATTCTAAGACATTGCAGGGCACGCGAACCACATATATGTACTATTTGAGATGTTCAGAGTGAAAAACATTTCTTCCGGCAAGCCTTTTCATATAAAACCAAACGCTTTCCATTTTTTCCCCGGCAACCAAATTGCAAACAGCTGATTTCTTTGCTCTCAAAGAGTTTTTATCTTCGTTATCTAGATAATCACACGTATAGGAAATTTCAGCTGTTTTTGGCAAAATGAGCGAGTGTAATGTCTTATTAGTCTTTGCAAACAGTGTTACTAAGATTACACCAGCTGACCCGCTCTGTCAAACTCGGTCAGCTGTTTGTAGTGCTACCGTACGGGCAAGACACTTTTCACTGCATTATCGACCAAAAGGCTCAATTATTGATATCCAGTAGGAATTTTGAGAGTGAAGTCTACAGCAACATGTCGCCGTCAGAGTGCAAAGAATGCACGGTTAGTTAGTATGATTTAAATTTTGAACTTATTTACTATTTCTTCTTTTAAAGCAAAGTGTTCTAATAATTCTTCCTCCGCAGAGTGAATTGTATCGGACATGTTCAAGTTCGATTCTTTATCGTTATTTTTGTTTATTTTCGGCGAATTCTCGATGTGGCTCAGGAAATCTGCTACTACGTTATTTTTTCCACGCAGATATTCGATTTTATAATTATACTCCTGCAATTTTAAAAGCCACCTTTGATGGCGTTGGGAGAATTCCTTCCCTTTGTAGTTGTTATTTAAGTACATAATTAGGTTGTGGTCTGTGATGATTTTAAATTTGTTCCCATGTATATAGGGGCTAAAATAAGTGACTACGTATATAATTGAGAGAAATTCTTTGTCCGTAGTGGCGTATTTTCGTTTATGATCGTTTAGTGTTCTGGATATATAGCATACTGGATGACCTTGCTGAGATAACACAGCTCCAATTACATAGTCGCTAGCGTCAGTTGTAATTGTGAACTCTTTGTCATATTCTGGGTATTTCAGAATTGGATGGGAGGCAATCAAAGATTTTAAATTTTCAAAACTTGCAACATATTGGGGACCATTTATATTTATTTTACAGCCCTTTTTAGATATTTTATCATTGGATAAGCGATCCTCGAGTAGTCTTTTATGAACTTTTTGTAATATCCTGTTGCTCCCAAAAATCCTTTTAGTTGTCTCTCAGTTTTTGGAATTTATAATTCTTGAATGGTCACAATTTTGTTTGAATTGGGCTTAATGCCTTCTTTGGTCAATATATGGCATAGGAACTCAGTTTCTTTTTTTAGAAAGCTACATTTATCTACTTGAAGTTTTAAGTTATGCTCTTGTAATCTATTGACGATTTTTTACAGCGAATTCATGTGCTCTTGTAATGATGTGGAAAAAATTAGTATGTCGTCTAGGTACACAACACAGACTTTATTTATATATTCTCTTAGAATCTCATTCATGAATCTCTGAAAAGTGGCTGGGGCATTTTTTAGCCCGAAAGGCATTCTAACATACTCGTACAGACCTGCCGGAGTAACAAATGCTGTTCTTTCGATATCCCTTTTTGCCATGAGAATTTGATGGTAACCTTTAGCCAAGTCTAGGCTTTCCTAACTTGTCTAAGATTCTATCTATGTTCGGCAACGGGTATTTATCGTCAACAGTAATTTGGTTAAGTCTCCTGTAGTCAACCACTAAGCGAAATTTTTTATTTCCTCAATTATCGGTTTTCTTTGGCACTATTATAATAGGTGAGCTATACTTGCTACTACTTCTTCTTATTATGTCTTGACTTTCTAGTTCTTGAATTTGTTTCATAGCTTCTTCTTCATGTTTTTGTGGTAGCCTATATAATCTCGAGTTAATTTGCTGATCTGTGGTAGTTTTTATTTCATGAACCACTGTTTGCGTACTTGTTAGTAGTTCCCCCTCTTTATATATTAATTTTTCGTATTTTTTCAGCAATTTTTCAACCCCTTGTCTTTTATCTGATTTGAGATGATCGAGTTGAATATTTTGAATTTTACTTGTCTCCAATGAATAAATCTGCTATTCTACTATTTTTGTATGAAATGGAATTCTAATTGTATGAAATGGAATTACCAAAAAAGCAATTCTACCGCGAACACGTACGTTGAGGAGGCTCCCGCGAAATCGTTTACAACCGTGCGCAGTTGTTGCCCACGACGTTCTCCAGTTGGTGGGTGGCGACGGAGATTCTGCTCCATCATTGTGTGCCGGTGACAGTGCCGTGTAGTGCAGTTTACTTTAAATATTTACAATTTTGTAAATTTTTAAACGCGGACGAAATAGCAAAAACAAAAAATATTCATAAACCACTCATATAAATTATTAACTGTTTGCTGATAGAGACAGCCAAATTTAACACATGTGCAAAACAAACAGCAAAGACTATAAAGACTTTACACTTCGGTTTGTTCTCACTTATACAGACTCATTTCTTGCTGTCAAATAAATACCCGCTGTCACATAAATACCCGAGCCATATAGATACATTTCGTGGTGTGTACATTAGTACCCATGCGTCCCCGAAAAATTGAATGTAGTATGTATCATAGAAGTCATTTCTACATACGACATTTCTTTACTGGTGCTGCCAAAAAACTTCCTACCATACTTCATGGTGAACATAATTTGAGTTCTTATCGTTTGTTTATTGTGCAGCAGACTACGCAGAGGACATCGGAAATTTAAAAATAAAATAAATGGCCAATTGGATTATAAAATTGAGTAGAAGTGATTTTTGGTATATTTCTTTTTGATGCACTCCACGATATCGAACCCTCGCTCTATTCCCAAGTTCAAAGATAAGATTTTGCGTGTATCGCATTTGCAGTTTTTCAAATATTTTTTTTGGATAAAGGCAGAAAAAACACTAACACTAATGTTTGTAATGCTACTATCATTTTAATAAATCATAAATTTTCAGTGCAGTTTTTCAGCGTTTTGTTTTGCATATAAGTGAGAAGGTGCAACAACTTAACAATTATATATAAGTACAAGTGCATATACATAAGTACAATACCTTTGTGTAATACCAGCACCAAAAATATTTACATGTGCCACATTTTATACATGTCATATATAAATACATTGAGAATTTATAAATTATAGAAGTATCATACATAAAACAACAATTTATCTTTCGGCGGCAGTCCTCTCAGCAGGAAATGGCAAACCTCTGAGAATAAAAATTGCCTATGAAAAAGCATAAGACTGTAGGTCCCTTCCAACCTTGTAAAAAAAAAAAAATTCCCACGCACAACACGGATGGCTGCGGGTAGCTAGGCCTTAGTCGCGGTATCGGGCTGTCGTGCCAGTCAATTATTATTTATTATTAGAAGTATCATACAAAACATATACAAGCAATATATACAAATCCACTCTGAGCGGCTTTATGCGAGTTAATTTTAATTTTTTTGGGCACATTTTGTATCTTTTGTTTGCATGTTATTGTTTTATAAATATGAATTTTTGATTTGGTTTATTGATGCAAAACATTAGTTACTTGCAATAAGAGGAATCTTAAAATATTTGTCGTTTGGATTGTACACATTTGCAAAACAAAAAATTACAATATATCAAAACTTAGCACAATACTTCTCAATTTTTTGTTTTTCGAAATTACCCCGGGCGGCATCAGGTTGACGATAAAATATCAAATCCAACAGCTGATATTTTTTCAACACAACTTTTACCAATTGGCAGCACAAAATTTCTATACAAAAGGGAGGCAGATTAATACGAAAATATAACAATATGAACGAACCAAAACAATTTTGATTACTGGCAAACTTTTTGACATCACATTTAGATTACAGAATGAACACATATTCTTGTTCCGGCAGCGATTTACTGTAAATCATAATTTTGTGCACAAACATCCATGCCCGACAAATTTTCAAGCAGAAAACAGCTGATTGGGTTTCACCACGAACTGCAAACGCATTGCTAAATTGAAACTTGTATGAAAAATAGCCAATAAGCAATGCAACATTATAGCAAAATTGAATGAGCTATAAGCAATTTTATGATCGCGTTTTTCTTAGATATGAATAATTTATTGATAAATATACAGTAAGATGCTTCCGATTGCTGTTTTATAGGAAAACTAATTATCATTTTCCGGCAGCAAAATAAGTCCGCGAGCTGCTCCGGACAATAGATAAATAGAAAAACCAGCTGAGCGCCAATTCACCATGAATTGAATGCAAAATAGAAAGGAAATTTGTATGGCAGAAGGCGAAAGTTTTACGTAAAATAACAGACAATCGACGCATTCTAAGACATTGCAGGGCACGCGAACCACATATATGTACTATTTGAGATGTTCAGAGTGAAAAACATTTCTTCCGGCAAGCCTTTTCATATAAAACCAAACGCTTTCCATTTTTTCCCCGGCAACCAAATTGCAAACAGCTGATTTCTTTGCTCTCAAAGAGTTTTTATCTTCGTTATCTAGATAATCACACGTATAGGAAATTTCAGCTGTTTTTGGCAAAATGAGCGAGTGTAATGTCTTATTAGTCTTTGCAAACAGTGTTACTAAGATTACACCAGCTGACCCGCTCTGTCAAACTCGGTCAGCTGTTTGTAGTGCTACCGTACGGGCAAGACACTTTTCACTGCATTATCGACCAAAAGGCTCAATTATTGATATCCAGTAGGAATTTTGAGAGTGAAGTCTACAGCAACATGTCGCCGTCAGAGTGCAAAGAATGCACGGTTAGTTAGTATGATTTAAATTTTGAACTTATTTACTATTTCTTCTTTTAAAGCAAAGTGTTCTAATAATTCTTCCTCCGCAGAGTGAATTGTATCGGACATGTTCAAGTTCGATTCTTTATCGTTATTTTTGTTTATTTTCGGCGAATTCTCGATGTGGCTCAGGAAATCTGCTACTACGTTATTTTTTCCACGCAGATATTCGATTTTATAATTATACTCCTGCAATTTTAAAAGCCACCTTTGATGGCGTTGGGAGAATTCCTTCCCTTTGTAGTTGTTATTTAAGTACATAATTAGGTTGTGGTCTGTGATGATTTTAAATTTGTTCCCATGTATATAGGGGCTAAAATAAGTGACTACGTATATAATTGAGAGAAATTCTTTGTCCGTAGTGGCGTATTTTCGTTTATGATCGTTTAGTGTTCTGGATATATAGCATACTGGATGACCTTGCTGAGATAACACAGCTCCAATTACATAGTCGCTAGCGTCAGTTGTAATTGTGAACTCTTTGTCATATTCTGGGTATTTCAGAATTGGATGGGAGGCAATCAAAGATTTTAAATTTTCAAAACTTGCAACATATTGGGGACCATTTATATTTATTTTACAGCCCTTTTTAGATATTTTATCATTGGATAAGCGATCCTCGAGTAGTCTTTTATGAACTTTTTGTAATATCCTGTTGCTCCCAAAAATCCTTTTAGTTGTCTCTCAGTTTTTGGAATTTATAATTCTTGAATGGTCACAATTTTGTTTGAATTGGGCTTAATGCCTTCTTTGGTCAATATATGGCATAGGAACTCAGTTTCTTTTTTTAGAAAGCTACATTTATCTACTTGAAGTTTTAAGTTATGCTCTTGTAATCTATTGACGATTTTTTACAGCGAATTCATGTGCTCTTGTAATGATGTGGAAAAAATTAGTATGTCGTCTAGGTACACAACACAGACTTTATTTATATATTCTCTTAGAATCTCATTCATGAATCTCTGAAAAGTGGCTGGGGCATTTTTTAGCCCGAAAGGCATTCTAACATACTCGTACAGACCTGCCGGAGTAACAAATGCTGTTCTTTCGATATCCCTTTTTGCCATGAGAATTTGATGGTAACCTTTAGCCAAGTCTAGGCTTTCCTAACTTGTCTAAGATTCTATCTATGTTCGGCAACGGGTATTTATCGTCAACAGTAATTTGGTTAAGTCTCCTGTAGTCAACCACTAAGCGAAATTTTTTATTTCCTCAATTATCGGTTTTCTTTGGCACTATTATAATAGGTGAGCTATACTTGCTACTACTTCTTCTTATTATGTCTTGACTTTCTAGTTCTTGAATTTGTTTCATAGCTTCTTCTTCATGTTTTTGTGGTAGCCTATATAATCTCGAGTTAATTTGCTGATCTGTGGTAGTTTTTATTTCATGAACCACTGTTTGCGTACTTGTTAGTAGTTCCCCCTCTTTATATATTAATTTTTCGTATTTTTTCAGCAATTTTTCAACCCCTTGTCTTTTATCTGATTTGAGATGATCGAGTTGAATATTTTGAATTTTACTTGTCTCCAATGAATAAATCTGCTATTCTACTATTTTTGTATGAAATGGAATTCTAATTGTATGAAATGGAATTACCAAAAAAGCAATTCTACCGCGAACACGTACGTTGAGGAGGCTCCCGCGAAATCGTTTACAACCGTGCGCAGTTGTTGCCCACGACGTTCTCCAGTTGGTGGGTGGCGACGGAGATTCTGCTCCATCATTGTGTGCCGGTGACAGTGCCGTGTAGTGCAGTTTACTTTAAATATTTACAATTTTGTAAATTTTTAAACGCGGACGAAATAGCAAAAACAAAAAATATTCATAAACCACTCATATAAATTATTAACTGTTTGCTGATAGAGACAGCCAAATTTAACACATGTGCAAAACAAACAGCAAAGACTATAAAGACTTTACACTTCGGTTTGTTCTCACTTATACAGACTCATTTCTTGCTGTCAAATAAATACCCGCTGTCACATAAATACCCGAGCCATATAGATACATTTCGTGGTGTGTACATTAGTACCCATGCGTCCCCGAAAAATTGAATGTAGTATGTATCATAGAAGTCATTTCTACATACGACATTTCTTTACTGGTGCTGCCAAAAAACTTCCTACCATACTTCATGGTGAACATAATTTGAGTTCTTATCGTTTGTTTATTGTGCAGCAGACTACGCAGAGGACATCGGAAATTTAAAAATAAAATAAATGGCCAATTGGATTATAAAATTGAGTAGAAGAAGTGATTTTTGGTATATTTCTTTTTGATGCACTCCACGATATCGAACCCTCGCTCTATTCCCAAGTTCAAAGATAAGATTTTGCGTGTATCGCATTTGCAGTTTTTCAAATATTTTTTTTGGATAAAGGCAGAAAAAACACTAACACTAATGTTTGTAATGCTACTATCATTTTAATAAATCATAAATTTTCAGTGCAGTTTTTCAGCGTTTTGTTTTGCATATAAGTGAGAAGGTGCAACAACTTAACAATTATATATAAGTACAAGTGCATATACATAAGTACAATACCTTTGTGTAATACCAGCACCAAAAATATTTACATGTGCCACATTTTATACATGTCATATATAAATACATTGAGAATTTATAAATTATAGAAGTATCATACATAAAACAACAATTTATCTTTCGGCGGCAGTCCTCTCAGCAGGAAATGGCAAACCTCTGAGAATAAAAATTGCCTATGAAAAAGCATAAGACTGTAGGTCCCTTCCAACCTTGTAAAAAAAAAAAAATTCCCACGCACAACACGGATGGCTGCGGGTAGCTAGGCCTTAGTCGCGGTATCGGGCTGTCGTGCCAGTCAATTATTATTTATTATTAGAAGTATCATACAAAACATATACAAGCAATATATACAAATCCACTCTGAGCGGCTTTATGCGAGTTAATTTTAATTTTTTTGGGCACATTTTGTATCTTTTGTTTGCATGTTATTGTTTTATAAATATGAATTTTTGATTTGGTTTATTGATGCAAAACATTAGTTACTTGCAATAAGAGGAATCTTAAAATATTTGTCGTTTGGATTGTACACATTTGCAAAACAAAAAATTACAATATATCAAAACTTAGCACAATACTTCTCAATTTTTTGTTTTTCGAAATTACCCCGGGCGGCATCAGGTTGACGATGAAATATCAAATCCAACAGCTGATATTTTTTCACCACAACTTTTACCAATTGGCAGCACAAAATTTCTATACAAAAGGGAGGCAGAATAATACGAAAATATAACAATATGAACGAACCAAAACAATTTTGATTACTGGCAAACTTTTTGACATCACATTTAGATTACAGAATGAACACATATTCTTGTTCCGGCAGCGATTTACTGTAAATCATAATTTTGTGCACAAACATGCCCATGCCCGACAAATTTTCAAGCAGAAAACAGCTGATTGGGTTTCACCACGAACTGCAAACGCATTGCTAAATTGAAACTTGTATGAAAAATAGCCAATAAGCAATGCAACATTATAGCAAAATTGAATGAGCTATAAGCAATTTTATGATCGCGTTTTTCTTAGATATGAATAATTTATTGATAAATATACAGTAAGATGCTTCCGATTGCTGTTTTATAGGAAAACTAATTATCATTTTCCGGCAGCAAAATAAGTCCGCGAGCTGCTCCGGACAATAGATAAATAGAAAAACCAGCTGAGCGCCAATTCACCATGAATTGAATGCAAAATAGAAAGGAAATTTGTATGGCAGAAGGCGAAAGTTTTACGTAAAATAACAGACAATCGACGCATTCTAAGACATTGCAGGGCACGCGAACCACATATATGTACTATTTGAGATGTTCAGAGTGAAAAACATTTCTTCCGGCAAGCCTTTTCATATAAAACCAAACGCTTTCCATTTTTTCCCCGGCAACCAAATTGCAAACAGCTGATTTCTTTGCTCTCAAAGAGTTTTTATCTTCGTTATCTAGATAATCACACGTATAGGAAATTTCAGCTGTTTTTGGCAAAATGAGCGAGTGTAATGTCTTATTAGTCTTTGCAAACAGTGTTACTAAGATTACACCAGCTGACCCGCTCTGTCAAACTCGGTCAGCTGTTTGTAGTGCTACCGTACGGGCAAGACACTTTTCATTGCATTATCGACCAAAAGGCTCAATTATTGATATCCAGTAGGAATTTTGAGAGTGAAGTCTACAGCAACATGTCGCCGTCAGAGTGCAAAGAATGCACGGTTAGTTAGTATGATTTAAATTTTGAACTTATTTACTATTTCTTCTTTTAAAGCAAAGTGTTCTAATAATTCTTCCTCCGCAGAGTGAATTGTATCGGACATGTTCAAGTTCGATTCTTTATCGTTATTTTTGTTTATTTTCGGCGAACTCTCGATGTGGCTCAGGAAATCTGCTACTACGTTATTTTTTCCACGCAGATATTCGATTTTATAATTATACTCCTGCAATTTTAAAAGCCACCTTTGATGGCGTTGGGAGAATTCCTTCCCTTTGTATTTGTTATTTAAGTACATAATTAGGTTGTGGTCTGTGATGATTTTAAATTTGTTCCCATGTATATAGGGGCTAAAATAAGTGACTACGTATATAATTGAGAGAAATTCTTTGTCCGTAGTGGCGTATTTTCGTTTATGATCGTTTAGTGTTCTGGATATATAGCATACTGGATGACCTTGCTGAGATAACACAGCTCCAATTACATAGTCGCTAGCGTCAGTTGTAATTGTGAACTCTTTGTCATATTCTGGGTATTTCAGAATTGGATGGGAGGCAATCAAAGATTTTAAATTTTCAAAACTTGCAACATATTGGGGATCATTTATATTTATTTTACAGCCCTTTTTTAGATATTTTATCATTGGATAAGCGATCCTCGAGTAGTCTTTTATGAACTTTTTGTAATATCCTGTTGCTCCCAAAAATCCTTTTAGTTGTCTCTCAGTTTTTGGAATTTATAATTCTTGAATGGTCACAATTTTGTTTGAATTGGGCTTAATGCCTTCTTTGGTCAATATATGGCATAGGAACTCAGTTTCTTTTTTTAGAAAGCTACATTTATCTACTTGAAGTTTTAAGTTATGCTCTTGTAATCTATTGACGATTTTTTACAGCGAATTCATGTGCTCTTGTAATGATGTGGAAAAAATTAGTATGTCGTCTAGGTACACAACACAGACTTTATTTATATATTCTCTTAGAATCTCATTCATGAATCTCTGAAAAGTGGCTGGGGCATTTTTTAGCCCGAAAGGCATTCTAACATACTCGTACAGACCTGCCGGAGTAACAAATGCTGTTCTTTCGATATCCCTTTTTGCCATGAGAATTTGATGGTAACCTTTAGCCAAGTCTAGGCTTTCCTAACTTGTCTAAGATTCTATCTATGTTCGGCAACGGGTATTTATCGTCAACAGTAATTTGGTTAAGTCTCCTGTAGTCAACCACTAAGCGAAATTTTTTATTTCCTCAATTATCGGTTTTCTTTGGCACTATTATAATAGGTGAGCTATACTTGCTACTACTTCTTCTTATTATGTCTTGACTTTCTAGTTCTTGAATTTGTTTCATAGCTTCTTCTTCATGTTTTTGTGGTAGCCTATATAATCTCGAGTTAATTTGCTGATCTGTGGTAGTTTTTATTTCATGAACCACTGTTTGCGTACTTGTTAGTAGTTCCCCCTCTTTATATATTAATTTTTCGTATTTTTTCAGCAATTTTTCAACCCCTTGTCTTTTATCTGATTTGAGATGATCGAGTTGAATATTTTGAATTTTACTTGTCTCCAATGAATAAATCTGCTATTCTACTATTTTTGTATGAAATGGAATTCTAATTGTATGAAATGGAATTACCAAAAAAGCAATTCTACCGCGAACACGTACGTTGAGGAGGCTCCCGCGAAATCGTTTACAACCGTGCGCAGTTGTTGCCCACGACGTTCTCCAGTTGGTGGGTGGCGACGGAGATTCTGCTCCATCATTGTGTGCCGGTGACAGTGCCGTGTAGTGCAGTTTACTTTAAATATTTACAATTTTGTAAATTTTTAAACGCGGACGAAATAGCAAAAACAAAAAATATTCATAAACCACTCATATAAATTATTAACTGTTTGCTGATAGAGACAGCCAAATTTAACACATGTGCAAAACAAACAGCAAAGACTATAAAGACTTTACACTTCGGTTTGTTCTCACTTATACAGACTCATTTCTTGCTGTCAAATAAATACCCGCTGTCACATAAATACCCGAGCCATATAGATACATTTCGTGGTGTGTACATTAGTACCCATGCGTCCCCGAAAAATTGAATGTAGTATGTATCATAGAAGTCATTTCTACATACGACATTTCTTTACTGGTGCTGCCAAAAAACTTCCTACCATACTTCATGGTGAACATAATTTGAGTTCTTATCGTTTGTTTATTGTGCAGCAGACTACGCAGAGGACATCGGAAATTTAAAAATAAAATAAATGGCCAATTGGATTATAAAATTGAGTAGAAGAAGTGATTTTTGGTATATTTCTTTTTGATGCACTCCACGATATCGAACCCTCGCTCTATTCCCAAGTTCAAAGATAAGATTTTGCGTGTATCGCATTTGCAGTTTTTCAAATATTTTTTTTGGATAAAGGCAGAAAAAACACTAACACTAATGTTTGTAATGCTACTATCATTTTAATAAATCATAAATTTTCAGTGCAGTTTTTCAGCGTTTTGTTTTGCATATAAGTGAGAAGGTGCAACAACTTAACAATTATATATAAGTACAAGTGCATATACATAAGTACAATACCTTTGTGTAATACCAGCACCAAAAATATTTACATGTGCCACATTTTATACATGTCATATATAAATACATTGAGAATTTATAAATTATAGAAGTATCATACATAAAACAACAATTTATCTTTCGGCGGCAGTCCTCTCAGCAGGAAATGGCAAACCTCTGAGAATAAAAATTGCCTATGAAAAAGCATAAGACTGTAGGTCCCTTCCAACCTTGTAAAAAAAAAAAAATTCCCACGCACAACACGGATGGCTGCGGGTAGCTAGGCCTTAGTCGCGGTATCGGGCTGTCGTGCCAGTCAATTATTATTTATTATTAGAAGTATCATACAAAACATATACAAGCAATATATACAAATCCACTCTGAGCGGCTTTATGCGAGTTAATTTTAATTTTTTTGGGCACATTTTGTATCTTTTGTTTGCATGTTATTGTTTTATAAATATGAATTTTTGATTTGGTTTATTGATGCAAAACATTAGTTACTTGCAATAAGAGGAATCTTAAAATATTTGTCGTTTGGATTGTACACATTTGCAAAACAAAAAATTACAATATATCAAAACTTAGCACAATACTTCTCAATTTTTTGTTTTTCGAAATTACCCCGGGCGGCATCAGGTTGACGATGAAATATCAAATCCAACAGCTGATATTTTTTCACCACAACTTTTACCAATTGGCAGCACAAAATTTCTATACAAAAGGGAGGCAGAATAATACGAAAATATAACAATATGAACGAACCAAAACAATTTTGATTACTGGCAAACTTTTTGACATCACATTTAGATTACAGAATGAACACATATTCTTGTTCCGGCAGCGATTTACTGTAAATCATAATTTTGTGCACAAACATGCCCATGCCCGACAAATTTTCAAGCAGAAAACAGCTGATTGGGTTTCACCACGAACTGCAAACGCATTGCTAAATTGAAACTTGTATGAAAAATAGCCAATAAGCAATGCAACATTATAGCAAAATTGAATGAGCTATAAGCAATTTTATGATCGCGTTTTTCTTAGATATGAATAATTTATTGATAAATATACAGTAAGATGCTTCCGATTGCTGTTTTATAGGAAAACTAATTATCATTTTCCGGCAGCAAAATAAGTCCGCGAGCTGCTCCGGACAATAGATAAATAGAAAAACCAGCTGAGCGCCAATTCACCATGAATTGAATGCAAAATAGAAAGGAAATTTGTATGGCAGAAGGCGAAAGTTTTACGTAAAATAACAGACAATCGACGCATTCTAAGACATTGCAGGGCACGCGAACCACATATATGTACTATTTGAGATGTTCAGAGTGAAAAACATTTCTTCCGGCAAGCCTTTTCATATAAAACCAAACGCTTTCCATTTTTTCCCCGGCAACCAAATTGCAAACAGCTGATTTCTTTGCTCTCAAAGAGTTTTTATCTTCGTTATCTAGATAATCACACGTATAGGAAATTTCAGCTGTTTTTGGCAAAATGAGCGAGTGTAATGTCTTATTAGTCTTTGCAAACAGTGTTACTAAGATTACACCAGCTGACCCGCTCTGTCAAACTCGGTCAGCTGTTTGTAGTGCTACCGTACGGGCAAGACACTTTTCATTGCATTATCGACCAAAAGGCTCAATTATTGATATCCAGTAGGAATTTTGAGAGTGAAGTCTACAGCAACATGTCGCCGTCAGAGTGCAAAGAATGCACGGTTAGTTAGTATGATTTAAATTTTGAACTTATTTACTATTTCTTCTTTTAAAGCAAAGTGTTCTAATAATTCTTCCTCCGCAGAGTGAATTGTATCGGACATGTTCAAGTTCGATTCTTTATCGTTATTTTTGTTTATTTTCGGCGAACTCTCGATGTGGCTCAGGAAATCTGCTACTACGTTATTTTTTCCACGCAGATATTCGATTTTATAATTATACTCCTGCAATTTTAAAAGCCACCTTTGATGGCGTTGGGAGAATTCCTTCCCTTTGTATTTGTTATTTAAGTACATAATTAGGTTGTGGTCTGTGATGATTTTAAATTTGTTCCCATGTATATAGGGGCTAAAATAAGTGACTACGTATATAATTGAGAGAAATTCTTTGTCCGTAGTGGCGTATTTTCGTTTATGATCGTTTAGTGTTCTGGATATATAGCATACTGGATGACCTTGCTGAGATAACACAGCTCCAATTACATAGTCGCTAGCGTCAGTTGTAATTGTGAACTCTTTGTCATATTCTGGGTATTTCAGAATTGGATGGGAGGCAATCAAAGATTTTAAATTTTCAAAACTTGCAACATATTGGGGATCATTTATATTTATTTTACAGCCCTTTTTTAGATATTTTATCATTGGATAAGCGATCCTCGAGTAGTCTTTTATGAACTTTTTGTAATATCCTGTTGCTCCCAAAAATCCTTTTAGTTGTCTCTCAGTTTTTGGAATTTATAATTCTTGAATGGTCACAATTTTGTTTGAATTGGGCTTAATGCCTTCTTTGGTCAATATATGGCATAGGAACTCAGTTTCTTTTTTTAGAAAGCTACATTTATCTACTTGAAGTTTTAAGTTATGCTCTTGTAATCTATTGACGATTTTTTACAGCGAATTCATGTGCTCTTGTAATGATGTGGAAAAAATTAGTATGTCGTCTAGGTACACAACACAGACTTTATTTATATATTCTCTTAGAATCTCATTCATGAATCTCTGAAAAGTGGCTGGGGCATTTTTTAGCCCGAAAGGCATTCTAACATACTCGTACAGACCTGCCGGAGTAACAAATGCTGTTCTTTCGATATCCCTTTTTGCCATGAGAATTTGATGGTAACCTTTAGCCAAGTCTAGGCTTTCCTAACTTGTCTAAGATTCTATCTATGTTCGGCAACGGGTATTTATCGTCAACAGTAATTTGGTTAAGTCTCCTGTAGTCAACCACTAAGCGAAATTTTTTATTTCCTCAATTATCGGTTTTCTTTGGCACTATTATAATAGGTGAGCTATACTTGCTACTACTTCTTCTTATTATGTCTTGACTTTCTAGTTCTTGAATTTGTTTCATAGCTTCTTCTTCATGTTTTTGTGGTAGCCTATATAATCTCGAGTTAATTTGCTGATCTGTGGTAGTTTTTATTTCATGAACCACTGTTTGCGTACTTGTTAGTAGTTCCCCCTCTTTATATATTAATTTTTCGTATTTTTTCAGCAATTTTTCAACCCCTTGTCTTTTATCTGATTTGAGATGATCGAGTTGAATATTTTGAATTTTACTTGTCTCCAATGAATAAATCTGCTATTCTACTATTTTTGTATGAAATGGAATTCTAATTGTATGAAATGGAATTACCAAAAAAGCAATTCTACCGCGAACACGTACGTTGAGGAGGCTCCCGCGAAATCGTTTACAACCGTGCGCAGTTGTTGCCCACGACGTTCTCCAGTTGGTGGGTGGCGACGGAGATTCTGCTCCATCATTGTGTGCCGGTGACAGTGCCGTGTAGTGCAGTTTACTTTAAATATTTACAATTTTGTAAATTTTTAAACGCGGACGAAATAGCAAAAACAAAAAATATTCATAAACCACTCATTTAAATTATTAACTGTTTGCTGATAGAGACAGCCAAATTTAACACATGTGCAAAACAAACAGTGTTACTAAGATTACACCAGCTGACCCGCTCTGTCAAACTCGGTCAGCTGTTTGTAGTGCTACCGTACGGGCAAGACACTTTTCACTGCATTATCGACCAAAAGGCTCAATTATTGATATCCAGTAGGAATTTTGAGAGTGAAGTCTACAGCAACATGTCGCCGTCAGAGTGCAAAGAATGCACGGTGAAACTGATTTAACTCTCAACTCAACTCTGGCATTTTGGGGATATTAGAATTCTAACGGGCAAGGTGTCTTAACTTTTTCATTCGACGCTCTTATTACCCCATTCAATGTACTGATTATTGTGTTATTTTTTTCTAGAACTGGTAAATTATACTTTTGAAAGCTTGCTTTTTCTTATTATACTTATAGTAGAGCCCGGGTCTACTAGTACACGCCATTTCTTATTAAAAATAGTGAGCGAGATTACAATTTTATTTTGGTTTTCCGAGGCTAATTCGTAAAAAATTCCTCGTGAGGGGCGGACCGCCCCGGGCCCCGGGCTCCGGGGGGCCCCCGAGAGAAGCTTGTATATAAAAATTTCAAATTTTTCAGAACTGAAACTTGTAAAAAACTATTTGCGCTCCACAATGGTTGATGAAAGACTAAGTTGTTTGTCATTTTTGCATTGAAAGAGACACAGTGTCGACAATTGACTTCGAAATAACAATAACAAATTCAGTTCAATAAAAGCAAGAAGGAAGGGAGCGGACATACAAGGTAAAGTCTCTGATTGCGTTCAACCTGGCGAACGCCAGAACGATCCTTGACCCTGTCCAATCCAAGCTGATGCACAGCCTCCGCGCGGCCCTTCTGGATAGCTATTTGGCATCCGCTGAATAGTGAACTAATGTGTGCAGCGAGTCCAATCCCCAGGACTTAAAATTTGGGTTGCGCGCAGGGTTTGGTGCCCGCCACGGAAAATCATACACCAATGAAAGCCAAAAAGCAAGCCTCGGAAGGAACCCACAATGTTGACGACCACAGCAAACGATTCAAGGACCATGATTTGAGGATATGCACCTGGAATGTCCGGACCCTCTATAGGGAAGGTGCCTCTATCCAACTGGCGGAAGCCCTCACGAAATGTAAGGCTGACATCACCGCCATCCAGGAAATGCGATGGACAGGACAAGGTTGCTCCAAGCGAACAGACTGCGATATCTACTACAGCTGCCATGCGGAGAAGCGCGAATTTGGCTGCGGATTTGTGGTCAGCAAGAGACTTCGCCACCACGTCTCTCGGTTCACTCCGGTGAACGAACGGCTGGCTTCGATCCGCATCAAAGCTAAATACTTTAGCATCAGCCTAATTTGCGCGCACGCCCCGACGGAAGAGAAGGACGATGCGACCAAGGATGCCTTCTATGCGAAGCTCGACGACGTCTACGACAGGTGCCCGGCCCACGACGTCAAAATTGTCCTCGGGGACTTCAACGCAAAGGTCGGGCGAGAAGGCATCTTTGGCCCCACAGTCGGGCAGTTCAGCCTCCATGGGACCACTTCGAACAACGGTCTGAGGCTGATCGATTTCGCCGCGGCACGAAACATGGTAGTTAGTAGCACCAGATTCCAGCACCTCGATATCCATAAGGCGACCTGGTTATCCCCCGATCAATCCACCCGCAACCAGATTGATCACATTGTGATTGATGGAAGGCATGCTTCTAGCATTCTAGATGTGCGCACGTTCCGAGGACCCAACATCGACTCGGACCACTACCTTGTTGCAGCCAAGGTACGCATGCGTCTTTGCGCAGCGAAGACCGCACAACCTAGTTTGCGAAGAAAGCTGGACATCAGTAAGCTGCGATCACAAGGGGTAGCCGAAGCCTACTCCGCTCAACTCTCTAACCAGCTCGGTCGCTCCCCCTCTCCACCTGATGACATCGGCGGATTATGGGCTCACTTATCCCACTCTATGCGCAAAGCCGCAGAAAATGTCCTTGGTTTTCGACGCCCACCACCAAAAAACCAATGGTACGATGAAGAGTGTCGCGCAGCCACTGCAGTGAAGAATGCTGCCTACAAGAAGACCCTGCAGTCGGCCGCCACGCGAGCCATGACAGAAAAATACCGGGAGGAGAGGAAGAAAGAGAGGTGCCTTTTTAGACGCAAGAAACGGGAGCAAGAAAGGCGCGAGCGTGAGGAAATCGAGGAGTGCAGGAGCAGGAATGACGCCCGAAAATTCTTCCAAAAAGTTAAGCGTCTCACGGAAGGATTTAAGCCCGGGGCATCTTCTTGCAGAGACGAAAACGGGGATCTGGTTACGGATGCGCAGGGTGTGCTGAGGTTGTGGAAGGAGCACTTCACCAAGCTGCTCGCAGGCGACGAAAGGAACAATACCGCCAGTGGTGAAGATGTCCAGATGGCACCAATCGACGACGACGGTGTGGATGTGCCACCGCCCAGCCATGACGAGGTCCGGGTCGCTATCCAGCGACTCAAGAACAACAAAGCTGCAGGGCCGGATGGGCTACCAGCTGAATTGTTCAAGGCCGGCGGCGGTGAGCTGATTGGGTGCATGCATCAGCTCATTTGCAAAATATGGCTGGAGGAACGAATGCCCAACGATTGGAACCTCAGTGCCCTTTGTCCTGTGCTGAAGAAAGGCGACCCAACAATATGCGCCAACTACAGGGGTATCAGCCTACTTCCCATTGCATACAAGGTCCTGACGAGCGTACTATGTGAAAGATTAAAGCCACTCGCCAAGGCGCTGATTGGACCTTATCAGTGCGGCTTTAGACCTGGTAAGTCCACCATCGACCAGATATTCACTCTACGCCAAATCCTGGAGAAGACCCATGGGAACCAAATCGATACACACCATCTCTTCATCGATTACAAGGCAGCATTCGATAGCCCGATAAGGGATCGCCTATATGCCGCATTGTCTGAACTTGGTATCCATGCAAAGCTCGTTAGACTTTGCAGAGCGACGTTGAGCAATACGCGCAGCTCCGTCAAGGTTGGAAGTGACCTCTCCGACCCCTTTGATACCGTTCGAGGTTTCAGACAGGGCGATCCTTTGTCCTGCGACCTCTTCAACTTCATCATGGAGAGTGTTCTGCGCAAGGCCGGTGTACATCGTAATGGCACAATCTTCAACAAAAGTGTCCAGCTCCTTGCCTATGCTGATGACATTGATGTCATCGGGCGTAACAAGCGAGATGTCACCGCTGCATTTGCTGCTATCGAAAAAGAATCTGCCAAAATGGGTCTGGTGGTAAATGAGGGCAAGACGAAGTATATGCTGTCTACACGCAGGGACTCGCAGCGGCTAGGGTCTCACGTCGAGGCCGACAGGTATACCTTTGAAGTTGTCAAGGAATTCGTCTACCTTGGCACCGCCATCAACAGCAGCAATGATGTCAGTCTGGAGATAAAGCGAAGGATTACTCTTGCCAACAGGTGCTACTACGGTCTCGGTAGGCAATTGAGAAGTAGAGACCTCTCTCGACCGACAAAACTTGCACTCTATAGGACGCTCATCTTGCCCGTGCTCCTCTATGGCGCTGAAGCATGGACAATGACACGAAACGACATAGCGGCCCTTGGAGTGTTCGAGAGGAAGGTACTTTGCAAAATCTTCGGCCCTGTTCGTGTTGGTGACGACTATCGCATACGAACCAATAACGAGCTGTATGAGCTGTATAAGGACATGGACGTAGCGCAGCGAATTAACATCCAGCGGCTACGCTGGCTCGGTCATGTCTGCCGCATGGACGACGAAGCTCCGGCGAAAAAGGTGTTCGATGCGATGGTTGGAGGTCGACGGCGAAGAGGGAGGCCATGTCTCCGGTGGAAGGACCAAGTGGAAGAGGCCCTGGTATCTCTTGGTGTGACCAACTGGAGAAGGCGCGCGCGAAGCAGAGGCGCCTGGAGAGAAGTTTTGCGGCAGGCCGTAACCCGATAACGGGTTGTTATGGCCAGTTAAGTAAGTAAAAGCAAGAAAACATCCTTTCTAAATAACAATTGTTTGCAAATTTTCAAAAAATTGTCCCTCGAAGATTTCAATATTTAATTTTTAACAAAATTTTGTGCAAAATATGCAAATACAAATAAGTTAAAAATTAAATATCGCAATCTTAGGGTTTGCTTGTAAACTACTGTAAATTACACAATTACTTTATCTCATTAAACTTTGTAAAAGTAAAAAAGAAAAGTGTTTTCTAGACTAGAACTTTGATATAGAATAAAATTTAGATGTATGTATGAATCTACAGACTGAAATCCAAAACATGTACATATGTTTTCCATGCCTGCCATATTTTGGTCCTGAAAGTTCAAAATAGAAAATTTAGTTAAAAGGAGACAATTTTCCTCTTTTATTTGATACCCATATCTTCATCATTGCATTTGTTTAAAAAAATATTTCAAATGTGTGTGTCCTTAAAATTTTAAAACCCTTTAAAAAGGACTTTTGTTCAGAAAGTGTAATATTGACTATGCCAGGATACTATAATTGATCTCCAGTTTCACGTCTGTATCAAAATTTGGATGGGTCTCGGCCAAATAAAAAATTTGTTTCGCACGGTGTAATAAATGTAAAGTTGGTGTTTTCACTCAGTGCATCATAACTTTGTAATTTTTCTTTCAATTCTATTGATGTTAGGCTTAATATTTGCTAAAATAGTATATATTTCATTTTAGATTTTAAAACCAGAGGAGATAATTTTTTTCTATAAAAAAATTTTCGAAAATGTATGATTTTTTAAATTGGTCGAAAAATTCAATTTGTTACATCTTTCACTGTCAGTTACTCCCCCAAATCTCATCTGATTTAATAATAATAATAATTGACTGGCACGACAGCCCGCTTACGCGAGACTAAGGCCTAGCTTCCCGCAACCACCCGTGTTGTGCGTGTGAATGTGTACGCGGGTGGAAGTCACCTACAGTTTTATGCCGGTTCCGAACGGCAGATTGGGAGCTCTTTCATAAGCAATTTTTACTCTCAGAGGTTTGCCATTTCCAGCTGAGCGGACAGCCACCGAAAGAGAAAACGAGTTTTCCCGTTATTTTTTTAGGTGTTATTACAGGCAGTATTTGAACCTGGGTCGCTGCCTTCGACTCGCGGTCCAACGCACTAACCAACGGTGGCTGTCTATAATAATAATAATAATAATAATAATAATAATAATAATAATAATAATAATAATAATAATAATAATAATAATAATAATAATAATAATAATAATAATAATAATAATAATAATAATAATAATAATAATAATAATAATAATAATAATTATAATAATAATAATAATAATAATAATAATAATAATAATAATAATAATAAGCCCGCGAGGGCATATCCCAAAAGAGATATGACGGGGAGTGACGACCCCGCGGACCCTAGTCACCCACCGGACAGGCTAACCACCCAACGGTGAGAATAAAAGGTTCCACAAAACAGGAATACAGCCTCGGACGAGCGCCGCCACGGTCGGACACGGCGCGGGAATACAACCACCGACCAAGTTGACAACTCGGACATCAATAACCATGACACCCTACCGACAACAAGTGCTTCATCGGAACAACCAATGACCACTAAAGCCGGCAAACCTAGACAACGTATGACATGGACAAGACAAATGAACATCGACGTCATGCGCTGCTATCTCAAAAGTACACATCTCGAAACTCTAAAAACAGGATATAGAGAGGAATTCCACAAGCTCTTCTTAGAAAGATACCCACACTACAATAATATTACATCACAAAGACTGGCTGACCAAAAAAGAACAATTATAAGTAACAACAGACTCACGAATCTTGAAATACAGACAATCAAAGAAGAAATAGCAAACGAATTAAATACTCAATCTATCAATATTTCCACACATACCAATACTAACCACGACGACAACGATAACACCACTGAACCACCCAATAATAACCAGCCCGAAAATAATGACACCCAATCTTCAACACCACACCCAAATTCATCCGACACAACAGAAAACCCAATCAACAACGAAGCAATAGACCGAATAAACAATAAAAACTCAACACTAGAGTCCAACATAATAAAATGGTGCAACGTTAGCCCTCAGCACAGAACACCAATACCAAGGTTCAACCCCGAAACAAACGAACTGATACAAGATGTCAACAATCTACTGGTACAACACTCTAAGGACACAGACAACCTAGAACAAATAAACCTACTAATATACGCAGCAGCCTTAACAGTTATCGTACACAATAAACAGAAGCTACCCAATTTAACCAGAAAACCACATGCTAAACCAAAGTGGCATATTAGGATCGAAAATAAAATAGCAGCAATAAGGAAAGATATAGCACGACTGACACAATACAATAAAGGGAACAACGCACAAAAGCTGAATAAACAAATAAAAAAACTCACGACAAATCACAATAATAACAACACAATAGAAATTTTAGACACCCTGAAACAAAAATTAGCCGTATACTCATCCAGACTAAAACGATACAAAGAAACCAATAATAGAAAACTCCAAAATATAAAATTCAACACAAATCAAAAATTATTTTATAAACAACTAGAAAAAGAAGCAAATTCTGACATAACACCACCCACACAAGCAGAAATCCAAGCCTACTGGGAGAGTATCTGGTCCCAGCAAAAACAACATAACAACAATGCAGGCTGGATAAAAAATTAAGAAATAAGACACCATCACATCACAGAACAAGAAAACTGTAACATAGAAATGGAAGACCTTAAGAATACAATAAATAAAACACAAAACTGGAAAGCCCCCGGAATAGACCAGAAACAAAATATCTGGTACAAGAAATTCACATCAATACATCCAAACCTTTTACAACAAATCAACAATGTAATTGAAAACCCACATAACACACCATTATTTCTAACCATAGAAAAGACATACATCAAACCAAAAAACACTAATACTCAAAACCCATCGAACTATAGAACAATAACATGCCTACCAACGATGTATAAAATAATCACATCCCTAATAACGCAAAAAATAGAAACCCACATAACACAAAACAACATACTTACGGAAGAACAAAAAGGATGCCGAAAATACAGCCAAGGATGCAAGGAACAATTAATAATAGACAGCATAATATTGAAGCAAACACAAGACTCTAAACGTAACCTAACTACATGCTATATAGACTACAAGAAAGCGTTTGACTCTATCCCCCATAGCTGGCTCCGCAAAATCCTCGAAATATATAAAATAGACCCAAAAATCCGAAACTTCCTGAATGTGACAATGGCGGACAAAAATATACCTACAAACAAATACAACAAAAATAGAAACAAGCGAAATACAAATCAAGAGAGGAATCTTCCAAGGAGACTAACTTAGCGCGCTCTGGTTCTGTCTAACCCTAAACCCCCTCTCAAATATATTCAACGACTCTAAAATAGGTTTCAAAATTAAATACAATAACACTACGCAACACACAATAAACAACTTGATGTACATGGATGACATAAAAATATACGCCGCAACAGCACAACAAATGGAAAGTCTCCTAACATTAACAGAACAATTCACCCTTGACACGTGCATGGAGTTTGGTGTAGAAAAATGCAAACTACTCAATATAGATAAGGGCAAAATAAAAACAAATGAACCGAAATCCCTAACAAATGAACCAATAGAATACATGGACTCAACACAGTTATACCAGTATCTAGGCATAGAACAGAACAACACGATAAACCACTCACAAATAAAGGAACAAATGCAGAAAAAATACACAAATAGACTCAACAAGATTTTAAAAACTTACCTCAATGCCAAAAACACCACTAAAGCAGTAAACACATATGCCATACCAACATTAACGTACACATTTGGCATTATCAAATGGACAGACACAGACCTAGAAAAATTAAACAGAATAACTAGAACAAAATTAACACAACATAGACATCTACACCCAAACTCATGCCTGGAGAGAATCACACTTGACAGAACAGAAGGAGGAAGAGGATATATAGACATCAGGGCTCTGCACAACGCACAAATAGAAAACCTAAGAAAGTATTTCCACGCAAAAAACACCACGCTACATAGAGCAATAGTCAAAGCAGATAAACAATACACACCACTCAATCTACGCAACACTAACGTCAACCTAGAAACATACACCACAATAACCACACAAAAAATAAACAACTGGGCGAATAAAGCCCTCCATGGACGACATTATAACCTAATGCTACACCAATATATTGACAAACGCCTTTCATACAAATGGTTACAAATAGGTCAACTAAAACCAGAAACAGAAGGATTCCTGCTTGCCATCCAAGACCAAGTCATAGCAACTAGAAACTACAGAAAATACATAACCAAAGAACCAATCCAAACCGATTCATGCAGAAGATGCCATCAACAACCAGAAACAATCGAACATATCATAGGCAGCTGCAAAATATTAGTAGGAACTGAATACTTAGAGAGACACAACTTAGCCGCTAAAATTATACATCAAAAACTAGCAACGAAACACAACTTAACAGACGATACCTCACCATATTACAAATACACACCACACAGAATACTAGAAAATGAAAACCACAAATTATACTGGGACAACACAATACATACAGATAGAACAATAATGCATAACCGACCAGATATAACCCTAACAGACAAAGTACGAAAAATCACATATACAAGTATAATCGACATTGCAATACCAAATGAGCACAATATAACACAGAAAGAAGACGAAAAGATAAACAAATACGAGCCACTTGCAATAGAACTTAAAGAACTTTGGAAACAAAACCAAGTTAAAATAATGCCCATAGTATTATCTGTAACAGGTATAACCACAAAAAACTTTCCAAATATACTTAAAAAGCCTAGATCTTGACCCTAACACACACACACAAATACAAAAAGCAGTTATACTAAAAACAGCAACAATAGCCCGAAAATTCCTCAACCGTGACTGAACACCCAAATAACACCCAATAACGACCGAGCCTAACTCCTTTGGTATGCATACCCGGAGTAGGTAAAACCCAGCCAAAGGCTGTGAATGCGAAATTCGGAATAATAATAATAATAATAATAATAATAATAATAATAATAATAATAATAATAATAATAATAATAATAATAATAATAATAATAATAATAATGGACACAGAAACAATTACACGGCAAACACGTACACCTGATGGGAGATCCAAACATAGACAGGAAAAACAGCTACACATGGTTAAAAAGAGGAGAACTGCACCCTGAAACGGAGGGTTTCATAATCGCCATCCAGGATCAGGTAATCCCCACTAAAAACTACAAAAAATGTATAATAAAAGATCCGAGCATAACCAACGACCTGTGCCGCAGATGCCACATGCACATAGAGACAATAGATCATGGTTAAAAAGAGGAGAACTGCACCCTGAAACGGAGGGTTTCATAATCGCCATCCAGGATCAGGTAATCCCCACTAAAAACTACAAAAAATTTATAATAAAAGATCCGAGCATAACCAACGACCTGTGCCGCAGATGCCACATGCACATAGAGACAATAGATCATATAATAGCGGGACAGACTACACGCAAAGACATAACATAGTTGCCAAAATAATATAGCAAGAAATAGCCAACAACCGCCAACTAACAGAAAACATAGATCCATATTACAAATACACACCATCCAGTATCCTTGAAAATGAAAGCTATCTCTTGTACTGGGACATAGCAATACACACTGATAAAACCATAATTAACAATAGACCGGATATCACACTTAAAAATAAAACGAACGGCACTACATACTTTATGGAAATAAGCACACCTAATGACACCAACATTCACAAGAAATACACCGAAAAACTTGAAAAATACAGCGAGCTAACACAAGAAATCAAACGCATATGGAAACAAAATAAAGTAAAAACAATACCATTTGTGATCTCTGCAACAGGAATCCTGCACAAAACATTTATCTCGAGTTTAAAAAAGCTCAACATCGAACAACCAGCATATTACAAAATACAAAAAGCAGTAATATTAAAAACTTGTAACATTACAAGAAAATTTTTAAATCTATAAATTCTAAGACCAAAGTTATTAGTAAAATTAGTAAAATGTATGAAATTAAAATAATATTGAGCCCAATCTCTTGACGTAGTCCGAGATGGGTGAATTCCAATAGCAAAGCTATTGAGAATGTAGAATTCATAATAATAATAATAATTGACTGGCACGAAAGCCCGATACCGCGACTAAGGCCTAGCAACCCGCAACTATCCATGTTGTGCGTGTGAATTTGTTACAAGGTTGGAAGGGACCTACAGTTTTATGCCGATTCCGAACGGCGAGTTGGTAGCGAGTAGTTTCCTGCTGAGAGGTCAGCCGCCGAAAGAAAAATTGTTGTTTTTCTTTTTTTTTCGGTGTTAGCGCGACGGAGTATTGAACCTGGGTTCGAGCGTCGCATTTGACTCGCGGCCCAATGCACTAGCCAGCTTAAAACTTATCAGTTTTGTACGCAAACTTAGTCTGCACCGTTTTTGGGGCCCCCTCAGCCGTTGCCGCCCCGGGCCGCCGAGCACCTTAAGCCGCCACTGGTGCCTGCCACAAGTTCTTTTATCCTCTGCACCAGCATTCCACTAAATATTTCCAGCACTGTTTTTGTCTTTTCGTAAGCAACATATTCTGCGATTTCCTCTACAATTTCTCGAATCTTATTATTTAGATCCTCTATGCTACTCACTCTAAGAGTTTATTCTCCTCAATATCTTCATCTGGTCCTTCCTGGGTCGATAGTGGTCCATTAGCCTTTCATTGCATCTTTCCCACGATGTTGGCGGATTTACATTGAACAGATTCTTCGGCTTTCCCACGAGTTTGAGGTTGTATATGGTGTTGAATGCCTCCTTTCCTGGATAATCCAATAGGGCTCTGCTGACGCTGTCAATGAATGACGGCAGCTGTCCTGGTTCCCCCTCGAATGCTGGCAAGTATCGTAATTCCTTCTCCAGTCTCGTTCGGGCCGAAGTCTGCTGTTGTTGACTAAGTATGTTTTGTTAGCACAACTAAACACTGCTCCACGGTACTCATTTCTGCTTCTATATTTCGACTCCTATCGAAATCTCTATTCCTTTTTAATGTCCGTTCAATTTTGGTTTGTTTTTAGAGTTGCTTCTTCGCTTTGGAGTAAAGTTGTCTTTCTGCAGCTGTGTATCTCTCCTGTTTGTTGATTACGGTTCCGTTAACCGACTGCGCCAATTATGGGAATTTGGTTTAACTTTGTTGGTTAAATAAAAGATTGGTTCTTTTCTTTATTTTACGAACACCGAATTTAATTATTATTTATAAAATAGAGCAACCGCTCGGTTGGATGGCAAATCTAGACTGACTGCTGCGATGCTGCTACACAGATCTTCTTGCATCCAACAGCATCGCAGCTGCACAGAGTCAGATATCAAAAATATGCTGACTCTGTGCATTCCTTCACGTACCGACTCGTTGCCTTTAACTTGCAGTTCAGTGCAACGAGTCGGTTCGTTTATGGCTAGGGTGTCCCCTGCCATAACTTGCGCGGGCAGGCGGCCGCACCGCAATCATGAGTAGAACAAAACGGAAATGCGGTAAAAATAAGCGAGGAATTCCACTTGCTCTGCGGGACTACACCGCAACACAGCTAGCAGCTGTGCGGAGCATTCGCTCCGGACCACGAATGAAAAACTGAGGCCAAGCACCAGCCGAGGAAGAATACCTTCCAGGGTGGCAAGGGGCTCCCTCAGGGGCGGTCGAAAAGCTGGGGGTGCGGCCAGGGGGGGCGTAAATACGGGGCAGACCACTGTTTGACATCTCTGCTCTGACTGCATCTGCCAGCGCAAGACCCACCACAAACCAGGTGAGCACGGTCTTAGCTCCTCCCACTGGCCCCGGGAGCATACCTTCCGGACCGGTGGTAGGAGCAAAACCTACAGGACCTGTCCCTAGTACCGGAGTCGCTGCGGTCGGGCGGGGAACACCCCCGTCGACTTCGCCCGCAGTAGAGCGGGCCGCCAATTTGGGGAGGCCTAAAAGACGCGGTTTAAGCGGTGCGAGGGTAAAGTGGTACCTTCGCTACCTCAGGTAAGGCCTGAACAAGGAGGAGGCGAGGAGTAGAGCGTTAGAGCATGGCGGGGTACCCGCGGCCACGGCCACAGCAGCTCAGCCGACTCTGCCGAGAAAGAGAGGGAGCGATAATATCACTCCCCCCCCCAACACTCAGGCACCGGTTGCTAGGATGGGCAAGCCCCAAAATAGCGGTCGGTCGGTAGGAGGAGCTCTTTTTTCTCGAGGAGGGTATCGTGGGGGAGATAGCGAAAGGGTGGGCCACCCCACTAGTGTTCAGTGGCATCCACTTCCGGCCGGGACACCTGCTTCTAGACTGCAGTAACCAAGGTACTGCAGACTGGCTTCAGCAGGCAGTCCCGAAGCTGGAGAATTGGAAGGGGGAAGGGCTTCGTGTGTGCCTTGGCGATGATGTCCCCATGACACACCACGACACCTTATTCCTTCCCAGGAGTGCTGGACAAAAACCCAGCAAGCTTTTTGCGCTGTTACAAGCGCAAAATGCTGGGATCCATACGAATCTTTGGAAGGTGGTTACTTCCAAGGAGGAGGGCAAGGGTGTGCTGTGGAACCGGGTGATTGACGAGAAATCCCTCGCCAGGATCAGGGAAAACGGCAACGCCCTCAACTTCAGGTATGGGAGCATCACAGTTCATGCCCCCAGACCTGGAGGTCTGAATAGTGCGGCTGGCCCCCCCCACACAATCAGCTGAATACCCCCGGGAATACACCGGGGGAAGCAGAATCCTCAGGCGAAGCGCGATCTGCCAAACCCGGGAAAACAGCGGAAGGCGGAGAGGCAGCCGGGGCAGAGGTAGATGTGCAAGCCTCCCAAGATTCCCTTGAGGAGCTAAACCTTGAAACGCTGGGGCTTCAAGGTAGTACGAACGAGGAAGAGGAGCAGCTGTCAGACGAAATTTCGATAACGACGCTGCTGGAGATGGACGTTGATGCCTCTCCTAAACTCTAAACCTCGGGACATGAAGGTTGTTCAAATCAACCTCCATCACGCGAAGGCGGCATCGGCCGTCCTAGCGCATAAGTTCAACCGAGACCATAAGTTCATCGGGGCGGTGCTAGTTCAGGAGCCCTGGTGCCATAACGGAAGAGTCTGCGGACTGAACTCGTAACATACCAGGGTAATTTATGATACAAGGCATGAGATACCTCGTACTTGCATCATAATTGAGAAAAATACTAACTATTTTTGTATTTCAGAGTACATGTCCAGGAATTTAGTAGCAGTGGCGTTGACGATTCAGACCGAGGGTCGTGACCTCGAGATCGTCCTGGCGTCAGCGTATTTTCCGGGCGAGGACAGGACGGTGCCCCCCCATGAAGTGCAGGGCCTGGTGGAGCACTGCAGGGCAAATGACCTGCCGCTCCTCATAGGAGGCGACATGAACCATCTGGGGCAGCACCGATGACAACACCAGGGGTGAGTACCGGCTTGAATATATATTAGCCACTAACCTAGTCGTATTTAACACGGGATCTTCCCCGACATTCGTCACTAGGGCCAGGCAGGAGGACCTTGATCTTACCATAGGTAATAGTAGAATCAGTGACTATGTGTCTGAATGGAGAATGTCTACCGAACCCTCCTTATCAGACCATAGGATGATTGAATTAAAGTTAGCAGGTGACATTATGGAGATACCTCCAACCAAGAACCCCAGGAAAACCGACTGGGAAAAATACACCAATCTGCTAGTAGAGGATAGACGCTTGCTTGAAATTCGAAGTAGGATGCGGCCTCCCTTAGAAATCGAGCAAGCGGTTGAAATCCTTAAGGGGGAAAGCCACTGTGACGGGTCAAAAAATTAGTGATTTTAAACATTTTTTTTGACCGAGTAAATATAGGAATTTTTGGATCGGGTTTTTTTTATTTTATTAAGCAGACATCTAGTAATATTTCCACAAATTTTTATTAAAAAATATTAAATAGTTTAAACAATAGAGATGATCCTGTAGCGCTTGAAAAAAAATTCCCCCTCCATGGCGGCATCGATTTCTCAAAAACCCGTACTCAGAAAAAAAAAAAAAAATTTTATTGTAATCTGTATGAATGTAGCTATCTTTGTACGTAGCCGTTTTTTTTAATTTTAATTTTTCACAAAATGGCGACCGATTGAAAATATTTCCATGTTTTCGACCTTGTTTTTTTGGTTTTGAGACAGTTTAAAAAATAGTAAAAAACAAAATTTTCCAAATCGGCTACGCTTAACCTTAACCACTACTAAGACGAACAAAACAAAAAAAAAATTAGAAATCGGTTCATAATTGTTCGAGTTATTGATGCCGCCAGTTCAAAAAAAGTCGTTTCGAGAAAAACGCGTTTAAAGTTTTGAGTCCATTTCTCTCGTAATGAAATCATGTATCTTTTAAAATTTTCATACGTGTGTTAAACTATCGAGTCTTTGAAATTTTGACTTGAAATTTTGTACACATATTTTTGAATATATAAGCTTTGATTTAAAACACGGCTTTTTTTTTACCCGTCACAGTGGCTTTCCCCCTTAACAAGGGAGTAATGAATGCATACCATTTGTTCGAAACTCAGTAGAACGACGGCCGCGCAAACGGATTTAAATAAAAAAAGGAAATGTTTTGTGTCGGTTTTTTGTGAAAGGTTTTATTAATTGTTGAGTGTTTGTTAAATATTTTAGGAATTAAGTTTTAGTTTTAAATTGATCGCGGGGGATCGGTGTTCGTTGACCGGAGTTCGTGCCTCGAGTGTCCGCCGGTCGCGCAAGCTCCCTTAGGGATGGCCAGGGTTGCCAGCCCTACATATAAACACATAAAGAGACACACACAATACAATATTATTGACAAATATTTAATTTTAGGAGCCGCGCTACAGGTGGTGTTTAGCGATCTAAACACCATTCAAGCTGCCCGGTCAGTAGAGTCCAGGAAAAAATCCACACCGTGGTGGAATAACACCCTGGTAAAACTTAGAACTGAAACGCGAAGACTCTTCAATAGGGCAAAGCGGACCGGTGAATGGGGGGAATACACCGCGTCACTGCAAAGAGGGGAATGGAGAACAAGATGGCATTCAAACTCTCGGATGGTAGCTATACGCGAAATGAAGAGCAACGGGCTCTAGCTCTTCTAGGTGCCCATTTTCCCGGCGGACCCTACCGAACGCACCAGCCGAGTACACAATATACCATCCGAACAGAAGGGACTGGGATCTGGCAGATGAAGTCATCTCCCAGGCAAAGATTGATTGGGCCCTGAACACCTTTCAACCCTTCAAATCGCCAGGCTTAGACGGGATCCTCCCTGTTTTCTTACAAAAAGGCAGGGGGGTCCTGCTTAGGCAGTTAACTGGTATTATGAGGAGCTGTCTAGCAACAGGATACATCCCTGTTAGCTGGAGAAGTGCCCTAGTAGTTTTTATACCGAAGATTGGAAGAAATTACTATACAGAGCCGAAGTCGTTTAGACCAATCAGTTTAACATCCTTCGTCATGAAGACCATGGAGAAGGTGTTAGATCAGTACATTAGAACCGTGACACTCAAGAGACAACCTCTGCATGCTAAACAGCATGTGTATAGGGCAGACAGATCGACAGAGACTGCCCTATTCCAGCTCACGAGTTTAATGCAGGATGCTCTTAAAAACAAAGAGATAGTGCTGTGCGCCTTCCTGGATATCGAAGGAGCCTTCGATAATACCTCTCATAAGGCGATAGAGAGGGCGCTCAGCAGAAGAGGGGTAGAAACCACCCTAAGCCGCTGGATAAGAGCCATGCTCTCTACCAGATCGGCAGTAACGAAAGTGGGCAAGAGGTTGCCCACAAGGCGGGGTACTGTCACCGCTACTGTGGAGTCTTGTGGTAGATGAGCTCCTTCTGTCAAGCAATGGCATAAATTGTCAAGGCTATGCTGATGACATAGTCATTATTGCCAGAGGAATGTTTGAGAACACTCTCTGTGATACAATCCAGAGAGGATTAAAATTAACACAAGAATGGTGCGTCTGGGTAGACCTAAAGATAAACCCTGACAAAACGTATGCAGCAGTAGCCTGGGCCCCAAGAGCCAAGCTCACGACTGTGAGGAAGCGGCTCGAAAAGGTCCAACGACTTGCGTGCTCGGGTATTACAGGTGCTATGAGGACCTGTCCCACGGTAGCACTGGAGGTGATAACAGATAGTAATTGAAATGGCAGCCAAGCGCACTTTCCTTGGGCTGGCCAGAACCCGTAAAGGGGATCAAATTCTAAATCGCAGAGACTTAGACGTGCTATCTGTTATTAACCCCTATGTATTGTACCAAAGACTATACAATATAAAGAATACGTATCTTCAAAAATTTTGCAAGTGTGTTTGTTGACGCGGGCGATAAGAGATGAGCGGAAGCATAGGTTGCAGGAAATTTGCTGTCGCTCAACAGTTTGCGAGAACGTAAACACTGTGTTTGACAACAGCAAAGCGCATTGTTGTTTTTGCAACGGCTCCACTCGTGTATATTGAAATGGTGGTTGTTGTGGCGTAGTGATCGCTCATTTTTTTCATGCGTCGAAGCGCAAGCGGGGAGCAAAAAACGAACCAAAGGGATTCGCTAATATTTTCGTTGGGGTCGTTTATTGTGTGTATGCGTTTCTGTATTGCCGATTGGTGTTGCTCCACAAATTGCTGTCATGTCACCATCAATCGAATCTTTGTGGTGTACGGCTTTTTGCTAGCCAATGCTTTGATTGATTTAAAATTTGGTGGTTGATCCCAATTTAAAGTGTTTACAAATATTTTTACGTGGCGAGTTCGAAGTAAAATTATTTGTTTATATTTTCACATGGTTGATTACAATTTTGAGAATATGGGTAAACTACGAAAAAAAAATGAACTGATGGGCATATTGACTTCAAAATTCGTGAAAACACTTGAAATCAAAAATAATTAGATACGTGTTTTAATTTTGTTTTTTTTTTTCAATCGAAAGGGTTAAAAGATGCTCAATAAATAAAAGCATGTTTTACGTTTTATGGAGGTGGCGCTATTTATTTGATCAAAAAAACGATGGATCGATGTGTATGTGTACGAATCTTGCAGGAAATCGTGCTACCGTATGTCCGTGAAAAAACGCCACTGCTTTGGGTCTTTCAACAGGATTATAACCTAAAGCATACAAGCAATTTCGCACGAAAGGGGCTTCGCAAGAGCAGTATTAGGGTTATGAAATGGCTCGCACAATCACCAGACTTCAATACAATTAAAAATTTGTGGTTCGACGTGAAGAGAGCAGTTGCCCACTATAATCTAACTAATAATAATCAACTTTGAGAAGCAGGAATATATAATACCTAGAGATAGATATGAAAATTTGGTTAATTCAATGCATCGGCTCTGTGCTGCAGTAATAGCGAACAACAGTCACGCAACTAAATATTAATTTGAAGAAAAATTACGCTATTACTGTTTAACCACTAAATCTTTTAAAATGTAACACAATTTTTGCTTCATTTTTATGAAAGTAAAGCGAACTACTATTTTTTTGACCGTCCATATTTTGGAGCTTTTGGCGCATTTAATTTAAATCAAATCAAACTGAGTTTAATTCTTAAGTTTTCTTTTATGATTGCATTGTTAACACATATAACATGTCAAAAAAAATACAAAGAAAATATTTGTAAAGAAAAGCAGATTATTTCTTCTTAATTCTCTTTTCGTTGTATGCGTACTACTATTATTTTGACTGCAACTGTATATTACAGGTGCTATGAGGACCTGACCCACGGTGGCACTGGAGGTGATAACATATCACCATTGCACATAGCAATTGAAATGGCGGCCAAGCGCACTGTCCTTGAGCTGGCCAGAACCAGTAATGGGGGATCACATTTCAAATCGCAGAGACTTAGACGTGTTGTCTGTTAGTAACCCCTACGTATTGTATCCAATGGATACAATTACGAGAACATATAACTACGAGAAAAACTTCGTAGTATACATGAGTAACAAAGTGGGCTGGGACTGGGAAGCACACCAGTCCCATTTCAAACCAGCATATTTCAAGCAGAGTTATATGCCATCAGGCTCTGTGTGCAGGAAATAACCTACGAATGTGTTATCGCGAGTAGACGTGTTTCTGTGGCGCTGCGTTGGACTGCACTCTACCGTCGAACTTACCAACTGTGGAGCTCTGACAACCTTACTAGCTGCGCTGACATCTTGGTGGCGATCGCCTGCACAACATTTTATCTGTGCTACAAGCTTCCAGGTGCGCCAACCACTTCTCTAATTTCCATCATCATCATCACGGACTCCACAAACGAAATCATGCGAAAAAGCGCGCGGAAAGCCTCTCAACAAAATACTGTGCCAATACAAACGGTACAGAAGAGAGTTGAGAGCCCTGCAGCAGGTAATTACTTCGAGAGATTGGAAGCGAAACTGGAGACTCACATGGAGAGCATAATTGCAAAGCTCAATGAGACGGAAGGGCGAGTAATGCAGAGAATAAGCGAAATTGCAGCTGAGCTCGCAAACATTAAATCGGATATGAAAGTGATGGAAGCAAGGGTGAGTGCAATTGAAGAGTTGCGTGGTCAACCAGTGGGACACGACAAAGATGTTCTTACCCTACGTCAACAACTAGATGAGGTGGAGAACAATTTAGTGTCCACTGACATAATTATATATGGAGTGCCACATACCAGCGAGGAGAGCCTTTTATCAGCCTTCACCCATCTTTGCGAACCTGTCAATTTGCACCCTCCTTCTATCCGCTCTGCTTTTCGCCTACCCAAAAATAACAACAACAACAATCCTTCGCCAGTTGTTATCAAATTGAACTCTCCACATGACCGCTCGTTGTTGTTTCGGGCTATTGCTAAGCGCAGCAAGACTACTCGCCGACCGCTTACTCTGCGTGACGTTGGAATCAGTGCTGAGGAGAAAATCTTTGTTCACGAAAGTCTAACAAAGAAGAACCGCGAACTGATGAACTACGCCACACAATTGAAAAGGCAAAAGCGGCTGGTGAGTGCGTTCTCAATTCGTGGACAAATTTTCGTGAGATTTACTATCTAACTTTTTCTCCTATCTGCTCCTTTTCTGTAACTGTCTGGCTGTAAGCATCTACTGCCTGTTAACATGACCGATAGGGTACGTCTGCACACTAACAATGAACATCTCAAGCCGATGTTAAAACTAGCAAGCGGCTACCATAGAGTGTTCAAGGTTTGCCACTTCAATGCACGGAGTTTAACTCCTGACAAACTTGACTACCTTAACTATATTTTTGATGACATTGATATTGATGTGGTTTGTGTGACTGAGACATTGTTTAAGCCCGATTTTGACAACAGTGTGTATACTCTTTGGACTTTTCTTTGATAAGAAATGATAGAGCCAGGGAAACCAGAGGTGGAGCCTTGGCTGTATATTACAAATCTAGGTTGAACTGCAAGGTAATACACAGCTCTCTGTTCCCTGATCTTGCTGAATGTCTTTTTGTTGAAATTAATAACAGTGTCAATAAATGCTTCCTTGTTTGTGTCTATAATCCCCATCGCTCTAATAATCTCACTGATTTGTTTATCAAAATGTCTCAATTGTCTTCTAGTTATGTGCATGTAATAGTCTGTGGTGATTTTAACACATTAAAAGCGGGCCGGGTAAAATTACCCGTTGTGAAAACTGCTGCTTATAAGCGGGGCGGGTATTTTTACCTTTTGAATGTAGGCACTTTAAAAGCGGGAGACGGTATTTTTACCGGATTGGTATTTTTACCTGCTTTATGTGTGAATATTGCGACGTGCCCCTTCATAAGGGAGAATGTTTTTTTAAATATCACACATTTAAAAAATATTAGTGTTACAAAATACAATAAAATATTTTATACACTACTACTACTACTAAACTACTTCTGTATAAAAATGAATTTACAAGTATTATATAGGTTTAAAAAACAATAAAACATTTTTTTACAAAATATCTATTGGTTTATAAACGTAAATTTGTCAATATAGTTGACATTTTGAAAGGTAAACAGATAGGGTAGGTTGTGTTTTAGTACAAAACTTTTGATAAAATAAAATAGAGTATAGTTGTAAGTACTATATTACCAAATTTTATTAAAATCTAACCATTACTTTTGCAAATATTATTTATTTTGGATCGCGCAATTTTTGCTTGTTTAGTTTCATATACTAGGCTACCCGCTTAAAATGTGTTAATATAGATTTACTGTCAACTGACTCAAAATCCAGGGATCTACATGATAATTTTAACTCCTATGGCTTTACGGTTGTTAATCAATACGTAACCCGCTTTGCTCCACACTGTAAACCTAGTCTAATGGACATTTTTGTTGTAAGTGATGTTGGAAGCATTAATCACTTTGAACAATTTCCTTTAGCCGGAGTTTCTGACCACGACCTGTTATTTTTGTCATATAATATTCATTTTTGTGTATCTCCTCAAACTAATTTGACATACCGGGACTTCAAAAGCATAAATTTGCAAGGACTTTTAGAAGAAAGTTCCTCGCTACATTGGAATGCCTGCTGGTTCTGTACTAATGTTGACGATAAATTAGGCCATTTCACAATGCTGATATCTTACCTATTTGATAAATATGTCCCTGTTCGTATTGTTACAATTTCTGGAAATAAAAAGCCATGGTTCACCAAAACCATTTTGGACCTTATAAAGCTTCGGAGTAAAGCGTACAGTTTTTGGAAACGAAACCGTTCTACTGAGCACTGGAATGCTTACAAAAAAATTAGAAATCAAGTTACTCTAGCTGTGCGCCACTCCAAAAAGAAATACCTTCAAAACAAGGTCCATTTTGATCTCCCCCCTAAACTTTTGTGGCGAAATATAAAGTCTCTAGGTGTGGGTACTAATGATGAAAAGACTTGTAAAATTGATGCTGATGTAATGAATTCTTGCTTCCTTAGTTCTAGCACTGCTGCGAGCGAGCCGCCTTTCAATTTAAATCATAACTCAATTTGTAGTCCTGCGTCATGGTGGAATTATACAGGTGGAGTAACCTGATGACAGTATTTGTGATTATGACAGTTGAAGAAACAATGTTGTTTTTTTGCAAAAGTAAGATTTTTGTTCTAAGAAACAAAAAATAAACGTATCGAAGGATACTACTTCATTTCAGAAACATAAAGAGATCAACACCGTTGATATAACATGCATATATTGACATGTTTACAGTTACTTTTTAAATATATATTTGAACCGTGCGTAACTGAACTCTTTCAACGTAACTGAACTATTTCGTAACTTGTACTACTATATTGAACTTTGAATTTGAATATTTGATTTTGAATTATTTGAACTATGTCGAGCTGCAGTTTTTGCCACCGCAGTTGGACGGAGGAAAAGGTACCCCTTTTCCACGTACCGCAGCATGCCGAAGAATTGATGTTCTGGTAAAAACTGATGGAGAAAGCCAGAAGCGTGAAATACACTCCGTGTTCGTTTTAGTATTATGCTCATTTGCTAAGGCCGATGTTATGCTGCCGGTCACGGGCACCGATCACGGATAAAATTGTTGTTGCTTCAATGTAAAAGAGAAAACTTGGAGAGCGTAATTTTTTTGTTGATGGAATAAATAATGCACATAAATGTGCTTTTGAATTTTAGAACTATTTGAAATATTCATTTGAAACCAGGAAGGCTGTCATTTCCATGGCTTTCATTTTTGATATAGTCAATGGAAATATTGACTGCCCCTCTCTCCTGTCCAAAATATCTTTCAATGTGCCATCTCGCCCTCTCCGACATGTTTCCCCTTTTTCTGTCGAGTTCTATAGGACGCGTTATGGTAGTAACGCTCCTATTCCTCGAGCCTTAGCTGCGCTAAACGTGCTGTCGACCTCTTCAATGTTTGATCTGTCTTACCTAAACCCTCGTTTATTTCCTTTGTTTATTCTCTCTTTCCCGTTTAAGTTTAAGTTTAGGCTTAAGTTCAATTTTGTTAATTAGTCTGTAAGAATTGTTTCAAAGACTACTACTAAATAAATAAATAATTATTAGCGCCATCTAGTGGAAAAGGCCGAATTATTTCCCTTTTCTTGCTGCCTTTTAATGCAACTTTTAAATAAGGCAGTGTCAAATACAAACTGTCAATTATTACTCCACCTGTATAATTCCACTATGGTCCTGCGTGTACTTTTTCATTTGACACAGCCTCTGAGGATGACGTTACTAAGTGTATTTATGCTATAAAATCCGACGCCATAGGTGTGGACAATCTCAGCTTGCGGTTTTTAAAGTTAATTCTCCCAGTCGTACTTCCCTCACTCACACATATTATTAATTTTTCGTTGACCAGTTCCACTTTTCCAAGCTTCTGGCAAATAGCAAATGTACTCCCGGTTGCTAAAATTAATAATCCTGACACTCCACAAAACTTTAGGCCTATCAGTATATTACCAGCACTAGCAAAGGTCTATGAAAAACTAATTTCAACACAAATTATGGCGCATATGAATAAACATAACCTTCTCAGTGAGTTCCAATCTGGTTTCAGACCTGGTCATAGTTGTGCTACTTCGATAATTAAAATTATTGATGACATTCGTCCAGCTTTTGACAGTAAATCCTTGACAATCTTAGTACTTCTTGATTTCTCAAAAGCATTCGACACAGTCAGCCATGATAGTTTGCTTTTAAAACTCAAGCATTACTTTGGCTTCAACTTATCATCTGTTAAACTCATGGAAAGCTATCTGTCTGAGAGATTCGAACAGGTAAAATGTGTTACCCGTATATCGCAACGCAAAAGAGTTGCCTGTGGGGTACCTCAGGGATCTATTTTGGGTCCAATTCTCTTTAGTATGTTTGTTAATGATATTGTCCACTGTTGTCACAATGCATCAATTCACCTATATGCTGATGATGCTCAAATATATTTTTCACGTCCAATTGGTCTTTGTGAAGACTTAGTATTTAGACTAAATGAAGATCTTGAATGCATTATAACCTGGGCCTCAAAAAACGGCCTTTGCTTAAATGTGGCTAAAACCACAGAATAAACAGTATACAGAAGGCGCATCTGAAATAATTTTGCGATTTCATTTCTGACGCGGGCAGGAGCAGCACAGATGAGGAAAATGTATATGGAACCGAGAAACTTCGGCTATTCGAAGATATTCGCGATGACTTCGGCACACTTCTTAAGGGAGTGTTCCCGTCTCGAATGCCGATTTTAGGCTGTTTTTCAAAAAATATTATTTTGGAGCTACAAGGCAACATGCAATATTCTGGTTTTTTGCTTGTTGTTCCTTATTATTTGGAGAACAGAAACTCATATTTGTGTCAAAAAATTGTATTTTCTAAGTACAAATTTTCAGTGGTCAATGTGACCTTGTCACGCTGATTTTCACTGCTGGCCGATAAGAAATTTCGGGAACCAGTAATGTGAAACAGAAATGGGTATGCAATTATTAATCTGCAATAAATTCCGCGGATGCTAAACCACAGTTTTAGTCAAAATGTTGATTAGAAACAAAATGGCGGCCATATGAAAAAAAATTGTCCAGTTTTGCCACCTTTTTTTACCTTTAGAGTGCTTGAAAATATATTTAACAATAATTTTTTGATGAAAACTTTGGTTTAGCATCCAATGAAAACTATCTAGAACATTTTCCCAAAATTTCAAGTCGATACCTCTCATAGTTGCTGAGAAAAGTTATCGGCCAGTACAAAAAATGTGGTTTCGAGAAAAACGCGTTTAAAGTATCATGCGCAATGTATCAGCGGAGCAAAAAGAGCTGAGATTACTTCAATTAACATGCAAAAAAGTGGGTACTGAGTTTGCGGATTGAAAAACTACTTTGGGGGGTGATAGTATATAGTATAAGGTACAATATAACGCCAAAAAAAAATCGATGTTTTCAAACTTCTACCCGGGAACACTCCCTTAATTCGAAGTCAGCTTTCATAATTTGCTTTATGTTGATGTGGTCAGTCGCACATCAACTGCGAGCTGTGATTTTGCGACTGCTGCTGTGATTCGCCTTGTTACCAGCGCAGCAGGTCGCACTTCGGCTATTCGAAAATATTCGCATAATTGTGTGCGCTGACTTCACATGCAATGAAATAATCAACCACCAAAAAGCCAACAAAAGCAAAAACACAATTTCCCTTGTTCGCGCTCATTTTTTGTGTGTATACTTATTTTCGTTGACGATCGCTTTCTCTTCAACAAATTTGCTGAGAACAGCTCGAAATGAATCCAAATGAAATTTGTTTGAATTGAGAAATTTAAACGAATTCTTTATTTTTTTTATTTTATTTTATTTTATATTAAGTCTACAGTTGAATTACTTACAGACTATGGGAAACAATTAATTCTTAAATAATTAATTAAAAAGACTAAATAAGGCTAATCTAAAACTATATTCATTTGCACTAAAATCTAGATGTGGGCTGTACATATTGCAAAGGCGTATACATCTAGCTATTGGTTCATTGGACGAATAATTTGTTCGATGTATTGTGGCAGAGAACAAACGATTATGTCTTAAAGACCGATTAATCTCCAAAGCACTGAAAAAATTTAATAAATCGGGACATCTGATCTTACCACGCAAAATATTATATGCGAACATGAGACAGAGGAATGTTCTCCGCTCACTGAGGGATTGCAAACCGAGTAATTTGCGTCTGCCTGGATATGAAGGGAGACCATTAAGCCAATACATTTTCCGGATAGCAAATCTTGTAAACATTTTTTGAATCATTTCAACGCGATTTGAATGAATCTCGTAGTAAGGGCTCCAGATTACTGAAGCGTAATCCAGGAGACTCCGAACCAGAGCTGTGTAAAGCGATTTAAGGGTCAAGGGATCCCTAAAGCCCTGTGAATTCCTTTTAATAAATCCCAGCATGGAATAAGCTTTCGACGTAATGTAATCTATATGATTCGCAAAGCTTAGTTTAGCATCAAATATTACACCTAAGTCTTTGACTTCATATTTTCTAGCTAGAGCAATATCATTGAGAGAATAATCAAAAACAAAAGGTGACCTGCTTCGAGAATATGAGACCACCGAGCATTTCTCGATATTAAGGCGCAAATTATTGAATTTACACCAGTAGAAGAAATTATCAATATCACTCTGGAGTAAATGACAGTTATTCAGATTTTCGATATTAAGGAATAACTTGACATCATCAGCAAATAAAAGACATTTTGAATGTTTGAGATGCTGTGGCAAATCATTTATAAATAGTAAAAATAAAAGAGGTCCACAGTGAGTTCCTTGGGGGATACCTGAGGAAGCATTAATTATTATTTCGGAACTAACTAATCCGATCTTCACTATTAGTTTCCGGTGTGTCAGGAAACTTTGAAAAAATGTTAGTAAATTTCCATTAATAGCAAATTTACTTAGTTTAAATAGCAAAATTTTAAGATCTACTTTATCGAATGCCTTCGAAAAGTCTGTATAGATTACGTCAAGTTGACTGCATTGATCCATAGCGGAAACAATATTATTAGAAATAAGAGCTAAATTAGTAACAGTTGACTTGCCCGGGAGAAAGCCATGCTGACAATCACACAATACTGATGAGATATGACTGAGTAATTTGTTTTTTATGATGTGATCAAATAATTTGGGAAACGTTTGTTGCTTGACTATAGCTCGATAGTTAGTAACGACACCTCTATCACCTGATTTGAATACAGGTTCCACAGAGCATAGTTTCCAACAATCCAAGAATTTTCCGCTTTTCATGCAAGCATTAAAAAGAATGGCAATTGGTTTAGCTAGTTTATTATTGCAATGAATAAAGAATATTGCTGGGAATTCATTTGGCCCAGATTTTGAGCTTGGTTTTAAGCACGAAATAGCAGAAGCAACATCGTCTTCGCTGATGTCAAAAGTATTAATACTTTGTAGGTTAGGTGCTTGGAAGCTAAGATTAGGTGAATCATTATAATTTTCATAAACTTGTTGAAAAAATTTTCATTTATTTCATTTATTTATTTATAATTAGTCAAAGAACAATTGTTTCCTTACTGACTAATAAAGAACACCATAATGGATAAGTAACAATGTAATGTTTTGCAAATAGATTACAAGTTTGCAATGTGCTATTAGAAGTCTCAGTGTCATACTCCATGCTAAACGGGAGACCACTTGTGTTGCGCTTAGAATTTATATAATGCCAAAATCCGGAGGGATTCGATTTCAAGTCCGATTCAATTTTAAAAGTGTACTGCTTATATAAAAAGTTATGTAGGGAATTAAATTCCTTACGTAGGCGCTCGAAAGCGAGACGATCATCGGTTCGTTGTGATTTTTTAAATTTTTTAAGTGCTTTATTTTTCAGATTTTTAGCGTTAGACAGCTTCGAATTGAACCAAGGTGGTTTATTTTTTGAAGGAGGAAGTTCTAATGGAATGAATTTTGAAATGATGGCAGTTAATATGGCACATATATTTCTGTATATAATATCTGGATTAGATATCGTTATTAAGTTGTTCCAATCAATAGAATCTAGGGAAGCATTGATTTCGCAAAAATTGGCCTTCTTAAAATTCAAAGTTTTGCTTGGAGAATAATCTACTCTTTGGTAGGTATAAAATTCAAATTTTATAACAAGAGCCTTATGATGCAACGTATTAATAGAAACTGGAGATAGATTCAGGTCACATGAAGCTTTGAGATCATTACTAACAAATATCAAATCCAAAATTCTATTGACATCATTTTTATAGTTGTTCAGTTGCGTGAAGTTGTTGGATATAAAAAAGCTTGTTACAAGATTCTCAATATCTGACTTAACGTTAAAAGGAAATAGCCATTTATCATCTAAAGTCCAAGATAAATTACCCAGATTGAAATCTCCCATTACAATTAATTGATGATTATTATTAAGATTATCCGATATAAACGTAATATTATTAATATATTTTTCATAAAGATCAAGGCTAGCATTTGGAGGAATGTATAAGTTAATTATAAACACAGACTTGTTATGAGCAAAATCAATTTTTACGCATAATATTTCGATGATTTTATCCATCATTGGCAAAGTTACAATTTTGCTATGAAGGTCAGCCCTCACAGCTAAGAGCACGCCACCACCACGATCTCTACCAGTAGCGACTGGACACCTATCATGACGATATACTCTATAAAAGTTATCGAAAAATTCAGCACTGGAAATACCACTATTGAGCCATGTTTCTGTAATAGCAACAATATCGTATTCATGCAATGACATTGCTAACAAAAAGTCAGCTGATTTGGTTCGGATGCCGCTAGCATTTTGGTAATAAATGGAATAAGCTTCCTTAGCTGACTGTTCCACCGGCGATCTGGTGATATTGCGCGTCAGTCCAATGGTTCTTGTGAGGTTGTTCGTTGAAAAAAACGAAAGGGGCGTACTTTTACATCGGCTGGCCACAACTCCGGCTTTAGGAGACTTTTATATAAGGAGGGAGAGACGCCTAGTTTGAAATTTACTCTTTTAAGCGAATCAATAGGTGTATCTTTTTTAATCAACTTGTAGCACGATATTAGGTGAGCCTCCACTTTAGTGTGCTTAGCCACGTAGCTAATGATATTCTCAGCGGTAACAGATGGTTTGAAAGACGATAAGTGTACCCATTTCAATCGAACCGCGACATCAAGTTCTCCATTTGAGTTTGACCCAACAACAATAGCACGTGTTCGATTGACTTTCTTCATATTAACAGCAACGACAGCAGCAGCACTAGCGACGTTTGAGCTAGAGTTGTCACCAGCAATAGGTGCTCGAGAAGGAAGAGCGTTTATAGGCGATAGAGCAACAATTTCTGAGAAGGTCGGTTGGGCAGTAACAGTAGCAGGCAAGACATCAGAAACAGCATCAGTAGGTGGAACAGCTGTTACCGCAGCAGTAGATGCACCAGCAGCTTCAACAACAGCGGACGGGGTACCAGATGTAATAGCAGGGGAAATAGAAGCGATGGCTGCAACAGCATTATCAGTATCCGCAAGGCACAAGTCAGCGATCTGTAGGGCGATTCCCAAATTTCTAACGACCGAGAATCGTTAACGAACTACGTTTGTAGCTTGCAGTAACGAACAAGCTATTCCCAAAATCATACTTAGCGACGAAATTCGTAAAAAAAAATTAACGATTTTTGTCGTTAACTTCTAACGAAAAATTTCAGCACTGGGATTTGACAAGTAATTTTCAACGAGTAAAAACATAATATGTCAAAATGTTTGCGATTTTTATTAGTTGACAGACTAGTGTTCGTTTAAATTGTTAAATTTAAATTTTTGAAATGAGCCAAAGAGTTCGCAGCGGTAGAGCGTCTACTGAGCAATATAACAAAATGCTCGATTTTTTTGTGCTTAACAAGGGTCTCGCGGAAGGCAAATTTACAGCCATACATGGACGGCTTGAAGCCTCCCGTAAATGGGAGGAGCTGGCGAGAATTTTGAATACTCTGCAGGGTGCACAAAAATCTGCAGCTCAGTGGCAAGTGGTAAGTTTTTCAAAACTTAATCTCTCTATAATAGAATAATTTCTCCTTTTTGTATAAGGCATGGCGCGATTTGAAAAGCCGCACTTCGGTAAAGGCAAGGGAGCGTAGGAAGGAAATGGCTGCGACCGGAAACAACCCCCTAACAAAGGCTCCACTTAGCGACTTAGACAAGAAAGTGTTGAGCCTGCTCGGAACGGAGTATGTTGAAGGGAGCAGCCTATGTGGGGAAAACATTCCGGAGGAAGATGTATGTACAAATGAATACATATATGCAACCCTTTTCAAATATTGCACTACGCTTTCTTTTTGCATATATTTTAGAACGCGCAAATCGCTCTTGAGGCCGGTGATATTTCTGTTTTGTTAGGCTATCCGACAGCAGAAATACCAGTGGACTCAAGAGCGGAGGTAATACCGCCAACAATAATTTTGCCTGATACGCCTTTACCGAATGTGCCGGATACGCCAACATGCGAGCCCTCGACCTCGAAACCAAAAAGAGTGGCAAAACGAAAAGCCGTGTATGATGGTGCTCGAGACAACTTTTTCAAAATAGCCAAGCAGCAAGCAGATGCTATGATGGTAAGCATAAATCTTACTGCTGTAATATAAATGTTAAGAATTTGTCTTTATGCAGATGCAGGCTGAAGCAGCGAAAACGCAGGCCGAAGCAGCGAAAACGCAGGCAGAAGCTACACTTTTGCAAGCTCAGGCTTTCGATCGTGTAGCGACAGCTTTAGAAAGCTTAGCTAAGTCTGTTTGTTCCTCCAAACAATAAAATAATAAAAAAAGCAATGTTTGTTTAACTATTTGTAATTGGGTCCAAGACTAATTCTTAAAGGTGATAGGACAACGGCAAATACAAAATTGTAATGTACTGCTGCGGAAGTGGTGGAGCAGCGGCACTGGTATTCGTAGTGTCACTGGTGCGGTTCTGGGTCAGCTAGTGGTAGTGGCATCAGCACAAGTGATGCTGCAAGTGTAATATACTTTTAAATTATATTGTAAAAAACATGATTCTGAATATATGTATATGACTTACATTGTTTATGTAAATTTAGAAGCAATTAAGCGTTCTTGTAGTCGCTTTGCGAGAGCAATTGGGCTTGGAACTTGCTCCAATTCTTCTTCTACTACAACTGCAACTTCTTCTGCACTTTCATTGGCGCTGGTATTTTCACTGGCAATTGTTAAACGCATGTTGTGTAGGGTAGCGCATGAGTTAACAATCCTACCAGTGAAGCCAGGTTCGTACATAAGAACTCGCTGTTTAGAGAGACACCGCCATGTAGATTTTAGTACTCCGAAGAGCCTCTCGACGCAATTCCGGGCTTTACATAAAGCCTCGTTATATCTAAACTGCGGAGAACCTTCTGTCTGGTTAGGCAGAGGCGTCATCAGCCATGGCTCTAATGGGTAGCCCGAATCTCCTGTAAAACATTATTAATCACGATGCAAATTGGACATCTTGTAATATATAGTAAGCTATTACCAATTAAAAAAGAATATCGATCTCCCCTATCGAATGCTCGCTTCATGACTCGCCGAGCAGCAGAGCTATTCCAAATAAACGCGTCATGACGTGCACCGGGATATCTTGCGTTAACGTTAAATATTTCAAGTTTTGGGCTGCACACCTACGATAAGAAAACATTCATGGAAAATACACATACAGTTGTGAGCAAAATAATAAGAACAATACTTTTACTATTATGTTGGCACATATTTCAAGCAAACTGTGTTGTTACAAAAACTTTTGATATACCCACATTGTCTTAGCTGTCATTTGCACACAAAATTTACTCTTTTACAAAAAATCGTATGACTATATTGTCCGCAACTCGCTTTTCTTATCGAGTCGAGAATACTTTTACTGTGCAAAAAAATAAGAACACGTTGTCAAAAGCAACATTTTCGCAAAATTCACTTAACGTAACGATAAGTTATTGCATAAAGATATAAAAGTTTGCATAGTACATGTTTTACAAAAAAAAATCTGTTCATTAACCATAGCAATGGGTCGCGGTAAAACTTGCACAAATATGGAAAGACAAATGATCAGGGCGATAGTAGAAGAAGGAAAAACATATCGCGAAATATCCACGATATTTAAAATATCGCTCTGCAAAATCCATAACGCTGTAAATTGGACGCCAAAACCAGAAACTCGAGGCCGAAAAAAGAAAATGAGCGAAAAAATGGATAGCCGAATTATTAAAGCGGCAAAAGACGACCCATTTAAGTCCTCAAAAGTAATTGGACTTGAATGCGGTGCAGAAGTTAGCAGCTCTACCATTCGCAGAAGGCTACGGGAGTCCAATTTATACGGCCGGGTGGTGCGCAAGGTGCCGATGTTGCGGGCAAAAAATGTGAAAGAACGACTTAAATTTGCCAGAAAGCACTTAGCTGACAGAAACCAATCGAAGTAGCACAGCGTACTTTTTAGTGATGAAACAAAGGTAAACCTAGTTGGATCGGATGGCAAAAAATATGTTCGCAGCCCTATCAACCGTGCGTATGACACTAAATACACGCAGAAGACTGTTAAGCATGGAGGTGGAAGCATTATGTTGGGGCTGCTTTGGATGGTACGGCGTGGGGCCCATACATCTCATAAAAGGCAACCTGGACAGCCAAAAATACGTTGACATACTGTCCACTGAAATGCTTCCCTATGCACAACAAGTCATGGGCCCTGGAGTCATTTTCCAACAGGATAATGACCCCAAACACACATCTCGCCTGGCCAAAGATTGGTTTGCAGCGCAAAATGTTAATCTTTTGGAGTGGCCCGCGCAAAGTCCAGACCTAAACCCCATTGAACATTTATGGGCGGACTTAAAACGCGCCATTGGTACTAAAAGATTTAAAAATACGCACGAATTATGGGCCGCAGCACAAATTTCATGGAATGCAATCCCTGTACAACAATGTCGAGACCTTATTGACTCCGTGGATAGGCGGTGCATTGCAGTGGAGGCCAGCAAGGGCTACAACACAAAATATTAAACAAAAGAATGGATTTGGTCTTTTAAATAGCAAAAATTATGTTAACAATTAACTTGTTCTTATTATTTTGAACAACTTGTTTTCTATGTTTTTGTTAATTACATTCTTTTCTTGGGCTGCAAATAATCTTGAAAATAAAACAATGCTTAGCCCCTGTTAACAAACCTATAAATAAATTGGTCTGCAAACTTGTATGGTAATTTTTTAATTGGTTTAATTTTTGTGCGAAGTTTAAATGCATACATATTCTTGTTCTTATTATTTTGCTCACCACTGTATTTGAAAATTTCATAACTTACCATTTGAACGTTTATTGAGTGATAACCATGGTGGTTCACATAAGCTTCTTCATGTTCTATTGGCGCAATGACTGCAATGTGCGTGCAGTCAATTGCACCAATGGCGCCATCAAAAGGTTCCCGCGCTGCTAGAAACTGATTCCGAGCAGCCAACCTCTCAGCTATCGTCATCGGGTAGCGCACATTTTCCATAAACATGATGTCGTTTATGGCATCTGTTACCCGATGAATGGACCGACTGATTGACGATTGGCTCATTGTGAGACCCCAGTGCTCTCCTACAGGTCGTTGATAGCAACCGGTCGCATAGAAGCGAAGTGCTGCTAACACCTACAATATGTATATGTAATTTGTATGTACGTATGTGCATTTTTTGTGCTTATTATTTGAGGTTTCTTACCTGCTTTTCAGCCGACAATGCTGATATATTTTTTTTCTGCAGGCGGTCGCCAATTTGGTCGACAATGTTATAAACGAGGTCGGGACTTAGACGGAACAAACGTTTAAATTGACTTTCCGCCAAGTCAAATGGGTTGTCCACGTCTCTTAGCAGCGCACGCTCAGCTGCAGCGCTTCTCATGGATGCTTCTTGTTGTAAAACTTCAGCATCAAATGCAAGATACTGAAAGGCCATAGTCGTCTGCTGGAAATTTTTATGATTTATTGCAACTATTTACATATATTAATATATTAAATTGGCTTACCCGTCGTATTTCGCTTATTTTTCAGAATGAAAATTCAAAACAATTTCATCGTTAAGCTTTTCTACCTCAAAATATTCGTAGCTAGGCTACCGACAAATATCGTTAGGGAACTGTCAAAGCTAGCGACAAAATTCGTTAAAAGCGTGTTTGGGAATAGCAGTTAACGACGATTGTCGATATCGTTAGCTAACGATACGAAAATTGTCGTTAAGAAATTTGGGAATCGCCCTACTGACGTGGTTGAATCCCCAAAAACGACCATCAAGTTTTTACCATGAATGTAATTTGTATAATTTGTTGAAGCCTTGTAATTTACAAGGAAACGAAATGTTTATATTTTTTAAAAATTTCAACTATTTTAATAGTAGTTTAAAAGCAAAAGCTCCAAGCGACTCATTTTTTATTAATTTCAAAAATCTTTTACAACACATTTCATACGTTTTATAAGGAAACCCCTCATTCCTCCAATATAAAAAAGCTTTTGTACAATTTTTGTGTTGTAAATGTAACAGAAGTATAGTACAGTATGTAGATGAATACAAAATGTGGTTTTCAGAACCGTCTACTTGTAGGAAACATAAGCAATTTATATTAGATTACTTTTTAATAATTTTGCTTGGAAAAAATTGCATTTGGCTAAAAGAGCACATTGAAAGTAAAACGAAAAATAAGAATAAAATAAAAATACTAAAGAACACATAAAAATACTAAATGATATAAACTTTAAGAAAATAAAAGGAATAAATAATGAAGAAAAAGTTATAAATACCAACTAAATAAGAATAACAATAAATAACAATAATTCATAATTAATAATAATAATAAATACCAATAATTAAATTCATGTTTTGTTTTTGTTTTGTTAATTTAATTTAAAAAATTTCAATTTGTAAGCTATTCTCAATAGCATTTACACTTTTGACAATTTATCAAGGAAAGAGCTTTTACTTTTAGAAATAGAATGCCAATTCTTGACAAATAGTAAAAACTTGACAAATAGTCAATATGGTGAATTTATTAAGAATTGGGCTGTTAATACATGCATTTGAAAAATGTATCGGAATGAATTTTATTAGGCCAGAAGGCAACGTAGCCTACATGAATGCCAACATTGCACAGCAGAAATTCATGGTTTTGTTTTTGTATCAATAAGAACGCACACTCTACTGTACGCCTTTGCGAATTCACATGGTTCATTTTCATAGCAGAACCGAAAGCCATGGAAATTCAATTTGCTTTTCATCTTGTGCAGTTGCTCGTATTGTTTTCAATCGCCTCAGCGCATACACAAGCAACACGCACGTTTATTTTCACACGGACACACACCCTTGCATATTCGAATTTGCAAACTGTCTCGTGCTAATCAGCACAGCACAGCTTGCAGTTGATGTTCCTTGTCGAACACCCCAACAGAGAATGAAGGTGATCTTCGAAAATTGAGGTTTGCTGAAGCCAGCGACAAAACTTCGTATAGCCGAAGTACTACTGTGCCTCGTCCCCTTTACTGCTTCCCCCCGCATCCACAAACGGGCCGTACCGCTGGAACCCGCAAAGAAAATTTTCTTTACACCAGATGCGCATTCTGTATATTGTTTGTTCTGTGCTAAAACACAAGCACTTCCCATATCGTGTGTATCGTATGATCTTGCGAGCTTGTCTCCCATAGTTGTAGGACGGACAGAGCTGCAATATCAATCTGTGGTGACAAATCTTGGCTACAGGATAAACAATCGTTTAACTTGCACAAATCACATTAGTGCCTGTTTGTCCAAAATGTATTATGTCTTGAGAACTTTGTGGCACTCATGTTTTTGTTTGTCTTCTGAAATTAAACTTAAGTTGGTTAAGACCCTTGTTGTCCCACACATCTCGTACTTTGAACTGATATATGGCAGTCTATACTGTGTCAAAAAATAAATTAACAATGAATTTAAACTTCGCAGCTAGATTCATATATTGTAAGAGAAAATTTGAGCATATCTCGCATCTGACGAAAAATATTCTTGGGTTCTGTGTAACTGACTATCTCAATGTTCGTAATGTTATTTTTCTGTACAAATTAATTAAATGTCGTCAGCCGCACTACCTGTCTGAAAAATTACGTTTTCTTGTCTCCTCACGTACTCATAACATAATTATCCCCAGATATGTTACATTAACGTCCTCTCGACTGTTCTTTGTTAGTGCTGTCAGACTATGGAACACTTTACCAACTAGTATCAAAACTCTGAACAGCACAAGATGCTTCAAAAGGGCAGTTACTAAGTTTTTTCATACAATGTGAATCTTTACCTTCTATTTTCTACCTTCTTCTCTCCCTAAGTGTTTATCTTTCTACCCAATTCTTAAATTCTTAAATTTAGAAATTAAGCATACATTGTTATTTTTGTTTAAGGTTAGTTATAAACTCAAAATGTTGAAAATCACGTATTACTGATGTGCAATTAAGAGAGCGAAATCTCTCACTGCGCTACCTGTTGTCCTTTAAATAAATCTTATATATAAAATTCTCGTGTCACAATGTTTGTTACCATACTCCTCCGAAACGGCTTGACCGATTTTTATGAAATTTTACATGCATATTCAGTAGGTCTGAGAATCGGCTACTATCTATTTTTTATACCCCTAAGTGATAAGGAGCGTGGCACATACAAGCAAAATCTTTAAAATTGAATATTCGCCACCTCACGTATTTCATTATAGAAAAAAACGAAGTTTGCCGGAATGCCATGTTATTTTTTTTCTACACTAGAAATCCCCTAGAAATAATTTATATGGCAAAACAACGTTTGCTGGGTCAGCTAGTAAATAAATAAAAATAAAAATTAACTTCGAGCATTTGTACAGGGGGCAAGACATAGTTATTTGTTGTGACAGTCAAGCAGCCATGAAAGCACTAACCTAGTATGAGATTACCTCAGGGTTGGTGCTGGAATGCATAGAAGCATTGAATAAACTGGCTACATATAACCAGGTTAAAATCCCAGGACACAGAGGAATAGAGGGGAATGAGGAGGCTGATAGTCTTGCTAGAACTGGGGCAGCTAGGATCCCCCTTGCACCAGAACCTTTCATTGGGCTGGGCAAAAGCACTCTAGCAGAGTCACTAAGACTTGAGGAAAAAACCAGGAACTCAGAACACTGGTCAAATGCCACAGGTCTTAAGCAATCGAAAATCTTCATCAAAGGTTATAACTCCAGATGGAGTGAAGAATGCCTCAGACTGATAAAAACCTAGCATAGACTGGTCACCGGGCTGCTAACCGGGCACTGCAGGGTGAGGAAACATGCACACAATCGGGTTAGAACAGGTAAGCGTCTGCAGGCTCTGCGAAACAGCGGAGACTCCTGAGCACGTCATACTGCACTGCGATGCGGTATACCGCAGTAGGAGACAGCACCTGGGCCAGTACTGGCTCGCAGAAGAGAACGTCAAACACCTTCTCCCACGTGAGTTACTAAGCTTCATTAGGTCGGTGGGATTGGGGGACGTTCTCTAAAGTTGTAGGGGGCACAATAGATCAACTTTGGTCCCAGTGCACATTTTCCCTTTCAAATCTATCTATCTATGCTTCGTTTATCGATCAACGGTACTTTTCCACACTTATATTCTTTGCTTACCGTTCAACGGTACTTTTCCAGGAGGTGCAGGGTGCTAGTAAACCACTTTTTTCTGTATTAAAGTACCTTTTGTGTGGCCGGCCTTCGGCCGGGCTGCTTGAAAAATAACCCTCATGGGAGTAACTAGGGGATCAGTTTCAATAAGGAGCGTACAGTATTTTTATATTTAATTCCTATAATTGTAAAAGATCGCGCCGAAGTGATCAATATTGCCTGCAATATTTCAATATTGCAGGCAGATGCTTTTAACTCAATTTAAATTTAAATATAAAAGTGAAATCACAAAAATATCAAATGTTTTATATATTTTATTGTAAAGGAATTTCACAGGCTACAACATGGTAACAAACTTATTGCACCTTCATTATGGATTTTTTTGAGAACAAAATCCGTTTTTAAAAAATTTTTATAAATTTTTTTTTTTGCTTAATACTTTTATTAGTGCATTTTTTTTTATCTAATGTTGTACATTAGTAGAAAGGTATGAAAAAGACCTTTGGTTTGATACCCATATCGTGTAAATCAGTTGGGGATTGAGTTTTTTTTTTATAAAAACTTTGAACTTTGACCCCGAGCCACGCCTTTTTTGGGCGTTTTTGCGGCAAAATTTTTAGTTTGTTAGATTCAGGAGCCAACCTTCTATATAAAAACATACTCATTTATTTTTTCAAGAGGGTTCGCTATACTGCATTTATGCCAAAAATTTGAAAACGACAGCACTAATGCATGCATCAATTTGAAAATGCAAGAGATTCGCAAAGGAGCTCTCCGCTCGCTGGCGCCAAGGCGAATTAATTCGCCTTGGCTGGCGCTCTCTCGTTTCCGTTTACTTCACCTTTAAGCAACCATGGCACAATAGCAAGGTAGTGGCAGGAAAGAGCGAAAAAATTCACGTGTATTTAGGGTTTTGGTTCGGTTCATTGTCAAATCGGACGGACGGTTCACTTGCCAACAGTATTGCCAGCATCGAATATACCACTTGGCTTACAAATATTAGATTTTGATGAAGGATGAAAGAAAACGTAAAAATACACCAATTAACAGCAAAAGTACATAGCTTCTTTGTTTTAATCTGTTGTTTTACAATGAGGGGCAAAAGTGCTAAGTCCATAGTTCGCCGATTTTGCGTTAATTCATAAAAGTTAATATAAATCGGCCGAAAGTTCTTAGTATTCACCTTGTACGTAACTGCAAAATAATCCTGATAAACACATCTGTAATTAAAAAGAAAATCATAACGAAAATTGGAAAAATAATTTTCTTTCATCATTGCAAAAATGCTCCAAATTGCACAGAAAAAGAGTTGGCTGGCAGTGCTGTTCGACGAATGTAAACAAAACCAACAAAAATTTAAGAAAACCTACCCATAGTGAAATTAATAAAGTGTGCCAGATAGCAGGAACTCTCTCCTCATCGTACACTTATTTTCTGACAGTTAATGTCATTGTGATGAAAACTGCCAGATTTCATAACCCGTCTGTACTGTATGAAAAAATATCAAAATAAATTGTTGTTTGAAAATACGTTCTGCACCAAAACCGACACAAAAAACGCAATGACATGCCAGGAAAAACGTGCTGTCTCTGCAAAAAAACGCACGGCAATGCAGTTTCTATGGTTTTTTAACATAAAATACATTACAAAAATATATATTTCTGGAGTACTGAAAGTAAATTTTAAATTTTGTGCTATTTCAGCGACAACCAAAACAAAGGTTAATCGAATTGATACAAATAAATTGAGACATTGACAATTGCTACTCAGAGAAATAAGTGTACGTCATCTACCTGGTACCATAGTGAAATCAATAAAGTGTACCAGGTACTCAGAGAAATAAGTGTACGTCATCTACCTGGTACCATAGTGAAATCAATAAAGTGTACCAGGTAGATGACGTACACTTATTTCTCTGTGTAGAAATTGTCAATGTGTCATTTTATATGTGTCAGTTCGATTAACCTTTATTTTTGATGTCGTCAATGTGTCATTTTATATGTGTCAGTTCGATTAACCTTTATTTATAATAGCACAAAATTTAAAATTTACTTACAGTACTCCAGAAATATATATTTCTGTAATGTATTTTATGTTAGAAAAACATAGAAACTGCATTGCCGTGCGTTTTTTTACAGACAGCACGATTTTGCGGCTAGTCTCTTATATCTGTACGGTGAGCTAGAGCACTGAAATTTTTATGGTAGGTAGTATTCACTATTAAACGCGGAATTTTAAATTTTTAGCCGTCGGAGTTATCTAGTTTTTAAGTTATTAATTTTAAAAAATCACAAAAATCGCCTTGCAATTATACACTTCTTCTTCCACTCAATACAACTGGCATTCACAATAGGATAAAAGCTGAAGAAATATTGACAGCATTGCCATATTGAAATGTTTAAATTCAGTATACATGTACTTTTTATTTGTGAATTTGCGGCTGAAGACACAATTCCAAGGCCGGTAACGCAAAAAGAATTATAATGCAGAAATACTGTTAGCACTTTACTGATGCTCCGTCGCACTAGTTGCTCCTATGAGGGTTATTTTTCAAGCGCCCGGCCGAAGGCCGGCCACACAGAAGGGATTTGAATGCAGAAATACTGTTAGCACTTTACTGATGCCTGGCGCACTAGTTGCTCCTATGAGGGTTATTTTTCAAGCGCCCGGCCGAAGGCCGGCCACACAAAAGGAGTTTGAATACAGAAATACTGTAAATATTTCACTGCATCTGAAGCCCTACTTGCACTTAAGAGGTTTATTACCCCTCTCCACTCTTTTTCCACCTTACCGCTCCACCTTATTGGCAAGTAATTACAAGTTTTCTAGCTTCGAAGGTAAAATTTAAAAAATTCATTAAAAAAAAACTATACACTTCCGACGGTTTTCCTTTCAAGGGGGGTATATGGGGAACCCCCCCTACCCCCCCACCAAATTTTATCCCCCTCCTCGAACGTACAGATATAAGAGTCCTTCCCTACTTTTTTTTTGCACCCTTAAAATTTTATTTTTATTTGTCAAAAAAGCAAATGACTTTTAATTTTGCTCGATTGAATCTACCTGTATATTTTTGTATCATGGCATAATTACAATAACTGTCAGAAAATAAGTGTACGATGAGGAGAGTTCCTGCTATCTGGCACACTTTATTAATTTCACTATGCCTGATACACTTTATTGATTTCACTATGAACCTACCGAACTCTGACGAGAAAAAAATAAAATCCGCTCGCCCGTAACACTACCTTGTTATTGTGCCATGTTAAGCAACAAAGGTGCCCGCGTGCGAAGTGATCGCGCAATAATTTCAAACACGTCTTCTGTATATTGTTATATTTATATACGTGCGTCTACGTCAGTGCTACTCGCAAGTATCAGAATGGTCATCCCCGCTCTGAACCGTTTTAAAACCAGTGCGCTATTCAAATCTGCAATATTCGAGACTTAACTCTGCAAGACATTACCTTCTCAGCAGTATTTGATTCTGACACAAATGCTCGAATTAGAAACTTGAATGATGACATTACCCGTCGTGTTAAACAAGTCATTTTGTAAAATCTCCACAGAAAACCAATTTTCTCGAAGCGCCGTTAAAAAAACGCAATGAGAGCGCTATCACAATAAAATGTCTTACATTAGTTGTAGAAGGAACACAGGGGGATTCAAAAATGTATATTTATATACATACATAATGAATCTATGTAAATATATCAGAGGTGCCCATGCCCTATGCTCTCGTTGCTCATTTGTTTTTCCAAATCCTCTTCAGCATAGGCTGAGGAATTTCATTCCTCATTTGTTTTTGTAAATGATCTTCGGCATAGGCTGAGCATTCTACGCCTTTTCAAGTTCGATTTCAGAAAGTGTAAAAGCAATTTCAGAAAACTGAAATTGAATTTACGCTTTCTGAAATTGCTTTACGCTTTCTGAAATTAAATTTATGTTTCTGAAATTGAATTTACGCTTTCTGAAATTGCTTTTACGGCTTCTGGAATTGCTTTTACGCTTTCTGAAATTGTCTTTACACTTTCTGAAATCGAAATTGAAAAGGTGTAGTATACTCACACAGCACTCCGCACCTGCGTTGCCACAACCAAACGGAAAAAATTACCAAATTTCTAAAAAAAAATTACCAAAACTACCAAATTTTTTTTTTTATAAATATGCGTTTCATTATTTATTTATAAAACAAAAAACAATCACATCTTGTCGCTTAAAGCATTTCTCCATTTGTACATTTCTAAATTCTTTTAAAAACTTTGAGGTGCAAAATAAATTAAAACCAGGAGCAAAAAATAAATTATAACCAGGAAATTGGTGGACTTATGGTAAAACTGATTGCAATAAATCAAAAAGGCAGAGTTCCAAGTGCAGTTCGCCTTTTGGAGTCCATACATATTCAAATTCAATGTTTCTTGGCAAAAGCTCTCAAATACCGGCAAATCAACCGCTTCGCCCGCGTTTTTCTTTATTTGTGAAATGTAAAAGCGTTCCTTTTTTGAAGATGCCACTTTCGATTATTAAGGTTTACGTAATAGTAACCAAATTTACAATCTAATAAGTATTGTCATCACTGTTATTGTCATTGCGAAAACCAATATGTTTTTTATGCGAAAGAGAGCAAAATATGCATGTAACATACAAGGTAAACCAAGCAAAAAAAAAACTACCATATCGCAGAGTGTGCTACCAAATTACCAAAAATTCAAAACAGCAAAAAAATTTACCAAGTTTGGTTAAAAATAACCAAAACGGCAACGCTGCTCCGCACGCATTGGCGACAGTTATCTTCAACGTAGGGTTTGTTGCTGTCTAACGAATGAATTTGCTTCAAAACGTGTGCGGCTGTCGATTGAGAAGCACTAGAAAAAATTCGGTGTTTGTTTCGTTTCAACGAAGATGACTCGGGCTTCGCTAATGTTTTTGTTGTTGTCGATTATTGTGTGTATGCCTTTTTGGTTTTGCTGCATGTTTAAAAACTATATTAAATGAGTATCAAATATCAACTTTTGATTTTCATAAATACATTAACCATTTTTATGACTAAAAAATAAATTTTCAAAAAAGATTTCAAGATTTTAGGTGCATTAAGGTTATATACAAAGTTGGGGCCCGAAAAATCGAAATAATTTTTTTGGCATTTTCTGAAAGTACATAATTTTGATAATATCTGTGCAATTTCATCCAGATCGGATCACTGGTTGTCAAATTACAGCCGTTTGCAGCGCGCTGGTCCTATTCATAGGCACTAGAATGTCCCAGGCTATAAGGGCAAATTTTTGTTTGCGAATGGGGTTAAGCATACCCCTTATTTTTGTTCCATTTCACCCTAATGACTTAAATAATAAATATTATGGCGATCAGATAACGATAACCCGTGCCGACTTGATATCAAACTTTAGAATGAAAGGTTAGTATGGAAGCCGTAGAGAGGTTTCAGAACTTAGTACTTATTACAGTAAATAAAACACTGTTTTACCCATATATAATATTTATTAAGTATTTATTCATTAAAAGAACATTATTTACTAAAATTTCTGTTTAAGGTATGCTTTTTGCAGTCCGGATATACCTGTCTTTGTTCTTGTACGCAACGTAGTAAAAATTGCTTATTTCCTCTTCCACAGTAATTAAGCCGTGGAAGTCTTGCATTAACTTAAGCGCTTTTTAAGCCGTATCGTTAACTGCTCTCAATACCAGCACCTTTTTCTTAGCATATTGAAATCAGGTATTATTCGACCATGAGGCAGGACACTCGTTGAGGAAACTGTCATCAATTTTAAGTCGATTGCATGCGGCCCTGATTTTGAAACAAAATCATCAGTGGTTTTCTCTGAAATTGAAAAAGATAGAAATAAGTTATTTAAGCAAAGTTATACAAGGTGCGTCCCAAAGTAAACAGGACTTTTGCAATAGGGACGTTTCTGGTGGCGCCATCTATGTGTGAGGACATGCGTTGGAAAGGTACATCTTTCATTCACATACTGTCTAAATTTCATGAAATTTGGTCTAGTAGACGCCGAAATATCCCGCTCAATGTGACAGTATGTTTTTAACTTTGGTACGAGAATGTCGATCGAACAAAGAGCTAATATTAAGTTCTGTTTTAAACTTGGTAAAACTTTTACCGAAACGTTTAAATTGTTAAAGCAAGTTTATGGTGATGATTGTTTATCCCGTGGCCGTGTTAATGAGTGGTTGAATCGATTCAAGAATGGTCGTGAAGACTTGAATGACGACGAACACGTCGGCCAGTCGAAATTTGTGATTACTGACGATGCCATCAAAACTGTGCGTAATTTTATCAAAATGCAGCCAAAATCATCATTGGAATTGATGGAAATGGAATTGAACATCTCCTAAACATCAATTGATCGCATTTTAACCGAACATTTGGGTCTCCGTAAAGTGTGTTCTCGCTTCATTCCGCACACTTTAACCGACGACCAAAAAGCGCAGAGAATTGAGCACGCAAAAGACATCGTTCGGGAAGCCAGATGTGATCCAAATTTCTTGTTCAACATCGTAACCGGTGACGAAACGTGGTGCTTTCAATATGATCCCGAAACAAAGCGTCAAAGTGCCGAATGGAAGCACCCAGATGAGCCAAATCCGAAAAAAACCCGCCGTGAGAAGTCAAAAATCAAAACTCATCTCATTTGTTTCTACGATTCAAAGGGAATAATTCATCGAGAGTTTGTTCCACCGGGAAAAACAATTAACGCTTTGTTTTATGTTGAAGTTTTGAAGCGTTTGGTGCATCGCATTCGTCGTATTCGGCCAGAATATCGCGAGGAAGGAAGTTGGCGTTTATTGCATGATAATGCACCGGCTCACAGAGCCCTAGTTACGACCGATTATTTAACCAAAAATCGCATTTTTACCATCAATCATTCACCGTATTCGCCTGATATGGCTCCCTGTGACTTCTACTTATTCGGTCAGTTGCATTTGCCGATGAAAGGAAACCGTTATAAGGACGTTGAGGACATCCAAAAGGCTTGTACCAACATTCTGAAGGCGATGCCGGCCGATGACCTAAAACACTCATTCCAAATGCTTTTGGACCGTGCAAAACGTTGTATCGAAGCAGAAGGAGAGTATTTTGAATAAATAAAAAGAATTATACAAAAATAATCATCCGTTTTCTTTATTTTATAAAAGTCCTGTTTACTTTGGGTTGCACCTTGTATAAGAAAACAAACTAGTTACTAGTTCTACTAACCGAAAAGTGGATCACATAGTTCTTCCTTCGATGAGATGTAGCGTTTACCGTGGGCTGTTGAGTGCTGCTTTTGTCGATTCTTTCGTAAGTCTTCATGGTCTTCAAAAAGCATAAATCCTGGTATGGTGCCTGTACCGCTAAAGTGCATTGCAGCCAAAGCTTTACGTACGATGTAACGATGAACAGGCACACGTCTAATAGAGCTACCTTGTTCTTATTCGAATTTCTGAATTGAGAGCTAAGTTATTTTTAATGAATAAATTGCTCTTGCCATCCATCTAGCTTGGTGCATGGCACCTGGAGGCCGAATCTTAAATGTCTTCTCTCTAACTCCGCCGAGTAATATTATTGAAAGCTCTATTAATTAACGATAGTCATCTCTAGCAATTTTTTTAAGTTAATTCAGATTGGTAGAAGTCTAGCAGTTCGTTAATTTCTGAAACATTTTGGCATGCTAACTTTTCTGTATAGCTTTGTATCCTCTCGGAATCAACATTTATCCAGTTTTCTCGGAACTTTTGAAACAGTGGAATGTCAGGTCTCGTAGTGACTTCGCAAATTTTGGCTTCAAGCGCGCCTTTTAATTCCAACTCGTAGACGTGATGGCGGCAAGCAAAAACAAGCATTTCTCTATTCATTTTCTGTTCGAGATACACACAGGCACCATTAATACGACCTGTATTGGAAGCTGTAGTATCACAGCAGAGAATCTGCACTTTATCTTCAAGATTCCAATCATAGCGTTCCAAACTGCCTGTGCTCGTTCCCTAAAGAGTTCTCTAATTGTTGCACAGCGATGAGTTGTTCTTTTTGATCGTACGAAATAACTATCGGTAGATATCGGTACTTCTTTAGATTTTCGTGCATCTAACTGTGAAACCTAAATTGGAGCGTTGAGCGTTGCGTTTTCTGACGCAACGCTCTCGCTCAGTGCGGCATACCGAAATTGAAGCGTTGCGTTGGGATTGTAAAAATCATGAAATGTAAAAAATATCTGTTTAGTTGCCAAAAAAACAACAAATTATTATTATTTTGCAAAACTTAGCTCTTATTTAAATAAATTCCTCACAATTTAAATCAAATCAAATATAAATTACAGGCGTTTTTGTTAGTCGCAGCCAACTTCAACCGCTAACGCCTTGTCAAAATTGGAAATTCGAATAGCTCAGCGTCAGAGCGTTTCAATTGCGGTTTGCCCCATACATTTTGTATGGGCATGAAGCAATTTTGACAGTTGCTTGCCGCTGACGCTCCAATTTAGGTTTGACTGTAAAGCTGGTAAGAGTTTGCCATCCCAGTGGACAGTATCCGGTATCTCGTTTTGAAAATCAACTTGTATAGCTTTTGCGCGCTCTTTTCGTTTTTCTGTACGAATACTTTGAATTGAGGACTTACTTCTAGGATATTCGTCAGTGTTATGTCCAAGCGCTTCAATAGTTGAGGAATACGGAATTTCGCATATTTAACTGACACCTATCTAAAGTTGCCACTAATTTCGGAGTTATGAAATTTTTCCTCATAGAGTGTTAGACTATGTGCTCTCGGTAGAGGTGGTCAAGTTTTCTTGAAAACTTATTTACATTTTTTTGCAATTCTCTCCAAACTTGGTACAAGTTAACTAGTTTTTTAACACAGTTCGGTAAAGATTTAGTTGGTATACGTGCCTTTTCCCAGTAAATAATGCACTCACGAATAGTAAGCTTGGCGCTTTCATTGACACTTAAATTAATTTCTCGAATATTATAGAACAGAACTGCCAGAACCTGTCCATTAGAGGGAAGTTTTGAACTGGTAATTTGATGTTTTACGTCCCCTATTAAAAATATCCCGTTTTAAGAACTGCGTAATTCCACTGACATGTTGACTGAATGAAAACAATGCCTTTACTAATCAAACAAACAAGTAACAACAAGTAAATCAATACGTTGGCTCCCGCGCGCCTTAATAAACAAGTACCGACATATTTCGATGCAAGTCGGCACGGGTTGCCGTGGTTCTAAATACATGAAATTTTATTTATAATAGTTTTGACATCATTGAAACAAAATAAGAGGGTATGCCTTGGAAAAAAACTACTTTTAATTTTTTGGGACACTCTAATAGGCACTTGGCGCACAAAACTCTAAACGTGATTATCTCGGAATGCGTTGTTTTCAAAAGTACTGTTGCGGTGAACGTGATATCTTACACACTTTTTATCCGATTTTCGAGAATTTTTTTTTCAAATATTTGTATTTACGATCTCGTGTACTTGAACGATTCATTTCCCATCCGAAAATGTTTAACTTTTTGCAATGAATTTTTTTTTGAAATTTTGACCACCAAAAAAATCAATTTTTCCTGTCAGCGTGGTTTTTTTATTAAAAAAAAAATTTTTTTGGGAAACCAAATCGTTCAAGTACACCAGAATACACTTTTCTTAAATAATTTTTTTCCTTTTTTGATTTCAGTTGAGCGGTTCGCCTTGGAGAACGTTCACCGCAAGCCTCTGCAAAAAAAAAGCGCTGCGAGGCATATGTCATAACTCCGACAATTTTCAAAATTTTCTCAAAATTTAAAGTGTTTTTATTTCTTCGATAGTAATACTAGAACATTGTATTTTGCTTTATCCAATAAAACTTGCTTAAAACCTTTTTAAAAAATCACAAACTTAGCTCACTTTTTCTCCCTAACTTTGTATATAACCCCTTAAGCAAATGTAAGACATTTTTTATAGCCCAATGACATGTAGCATTTATGATAAACATTTGGAGGCTTTATTAAAATTGTCGACAACTGATATTGATATCAATTTGGATAATTTATTAGAAGGATCACGGAAGAAGGAAGATTAGAATTGTTTTTGTTTTAAATAAAATTTTTTCGGTGTACATACTGAATTCCATTTTTTTGTTTGCATTTTTTTGGGCAACTTTACATGTATTGGTGTTTGCTCTTCCATAAGAAGATTTTGGGCACCCCTGATGTATATCATACCACACATGGCTCAATAATAAGGTTATAGCATCCCGGCAACACCAAAAACCACATGTATTTTGTTGGTAGGATTGTTTATCGCTACTGTCAAAATCAGCTGATATTTTCCGACGAAAGAGGGAAAAACTTAAAACAAACAAAAGTGATTTCGAGTAAAAAAACGGGAAAAGTGCTTGAAATTCGTATTGTTTAGGTAGGTAGGTAGCGGCGACTGCGTGTCCACTGAGCACGCCCAATTAGCACTTTTGTGCCGTTTTGTTGTCGCTTCCTCGACTGGGTCTTCCCCGCGTGGGAGAAGATACTGGGCCTTAAAGCCACCCCGCATCATCCAAATAGGACTTGATGCATCTCAGTTTTGTCTCCGACAGATCAGCTAGAGAGCTAATCAGACTGTTCCCCAAGGAATTTAGTCTTTTAAATGCTAAGGCAGGGCAGCCGCAGAGGAAGTGTTCGAGTGTCTCACTCTCGTTGATTTCCCTGCAGCTTCTGCAGAAAGGGTTGTGGGGGATTCCCAATCTCGCCGCGTGTAGACCAATTGGCCAGTGACCCGTGATCACGGCTGTTAGCCTAGAAACATTACTACGAGAATTTAGCAGCAGGTCGTTGGTTCTGTGGGAATTGTAGCGTGGCCAGATCTGTCGAGCCACTCTGCAGCTGGAAAGATTGCGCCACCTACTATCCGCTTTCCGAAGGAAATAATCCCTTAACTGTCTTAGCCTTGCACTTAAAGGCGGTGCCACCCTTTCGGGCTGTGTGTCCATGGCAGATCCCACCTTGGCCAGCTCGTCAGCCGACTCGTTTCCGCAGATTCTCGCGTGACCGGGTATTCAACAGATGGTAAGATCCACCCGGCCGCTCGCCAGCTTTAGCAATTCCTTACAGTCTCTGACTAGTTTGGAATTGACTATGGGCTTGGTGAGTGCCTTAATGGCTGCTTGGCTGTCTGAGAAGATGTAAACATCCCTACCTCGGACTTCTTGCTGTAGGAGAATCCTGCAGGCTTCTCTTATTGCAAAGACTTCCGCTTGAAAGACACTACATATATCTGGAAGGTGAAAGGCTTTTTCCACTACCAAATCCCTAGAGTAAATTCCTGCCCCAACTCCACAGTCCATCTTTGCACCGTCTGTGTACAGTGAGGTTCCTGCGTTTGTGAAAGAAGATGCGTAACGCTTCCATTCCCTTCTGGAAGGGAAGAGCGTGGCAAGCCCAACATCAAAGTCGGCACCATTTATGGTGTAGTCCGTTTCCCCCCTTAGGTCCATTGGAACCTTCGTGAAGATATTACTATGTCCGTAAGGCCTTTCCGTCCATTGGGATGATTGTCTCAGTCTCAATGCACTCGGAGCGGCCATCCGTCTTATAAAAGATTCAATTGGCAGCAGATGGAGAAGCGTGTTCAAAGCGTCCGAAGGGCAGGACCTCAAGGCCCCCGTAATCCCGACACACGCCGCCCTCTGCTCTGCCGGCCACCACACCAGTGCTCCGTACGTGAGAATTGGTCGAACAATTGCTGTGTAGGTCCAACGAACCATCTTCGGTTGTAGGCCCCATTTTTTACCGAAGAGCCTGCTGCACGAGTAGTACGCTACCAGTGCCTTCTTGGCCCTTTCTTTTATATTAATTTTCCAGCTGAGTTTGGTGTCCAATATGACTCCAAGATATTTAGCTTCTGAGGATAGCCTAAGCTCACTCCCATTGAGCTTTGGCAGTCGAAATGGGGGTACCTTGTACCTTCTTGTAAACAGTAGCAGCTCTGTTTTGGTAGGATTAATCCCCAGCCCGCATCGAGCGCCCCAGTTGCTCAGAGTCCTAAGAGCACCCTCCAAGATGCCACTAATTGTATCTAGGAAGGGTCCTGTCACCATAATAACGATGTCATCGGCGTACGCAACTACCTTGACCCCACCCTGGTAAAGAGCCTTCAGTATGGGGTTCAAACTAATTAACCACAGCAATGGAGATATTACCCCTCCTTGGGGTGTTCCCCTCTTTGCATATCGTGTGACACTAGAGTTGCCGAGTTCAGCCTGGATCTGTCTGCTAGTTCCACGAACAGATGCAACCCTCGACTTGCAGGTCTAACAGGGAGTTAACTATGGCTTCTTTGTCCACGTTATTGAATGCTCCTTCTATGTCAAGAAACGCCGCCAGGGTATATTCTTTAAACGACAGGGATCTCTCCACGGTCCTCACGACCTCGTGCAGAGCCGTCTCAGTGGATTTACCCTTCAGGTATGCATGTTGAGCCGTGGATAGATGGTTCTCTTCCAGGCTTCCTCTTTTATATGTATCTAGTACGCGCTCGAGCGTTTTTAACACAAACGAAGTCAGGCTAATTGGCCTAAAGTCCTTCGGAAGGACATGCCCTCTTTTGCTTGCCTTTGGTATGTATACTACCCTGGCTTTCCGCCATGATTTGGGTATATAGTTCAGTGCTATGCATCTGACGAAGAGCTCTCGAAGCCAGTCTATTACGTCCTCCCCCAATCTTTGTAGCATGATGGGCAGGATCCTGTCTGGACCGGGACTTTTAAACGGGGAGAAAGAGCTGATAGCCCAGCGGATCACCTTCCTAGAGATCACCTTCTGGGCGACCGTTCTTGCCCTAGGACTACGAACTGGTAGCACCCTGGGTGCGGTCATAACGCATCCGGGGAAATGAGTGGACGTTAGGAGTTCCAATGACTCTGCCACTGAATTCGTGGCTGTCCCATTAGGCCTGTGTAGTGGTACCGCGTGACCACTTATGCCAACACCATAGCGCACAAGCCAATCGGCAAGACCAACGTGCAGCGATCGGCGCACACGTCACTTTGTTTGTTTACATTTGCAAGTGTCAAGTGTCGCATGCACAAGAACGCCGGCGTCACTCAAGTGGCCTGCACTTGCACAAGCGACACATGTCACAACATATGTGGGCACTTGCACCGATCGCGCAGGCAACACGACCCGACCTACCGCAGGTCAACGCAGGGCGCTGGCCCACTTTGGGAAACTGCCGCGTTGTCAGTTTTGACCCGCGTCGTGATTGGTGCAACGAGAAAATATTGGAAATAGAGGGAGGAGCACTGGAATTGCCCCTTCGTATAACAGTTTGTAAGTTTACTATATAAGAACTAATTTTCGGAAAATAAAGACAACTTCTCGTACTGAGATCAAGCGACGCGTTTGTTTGCTTATTTCACTCGGGAAAACATTGCGGCCTTTGTGGCCAACTTTTACGGCGCACTCTCGCTTCCTAATCAAGAGTACCCGGACTACGAACTCGCACCTAAACACAGACTTAAACCACCACATGGCGATCCTGCCAACTACGGACCTACCGAGCACAAACGGCTAAAAGGAAAAAGAACACCGATCCTGCAACCAACAACACTCAAACTTGCTGACTTGCTTCCAAATACATCCCACTGAAACTAAGGACAACCACCTGCGGATCACAACCGGCAACCACCAACCTGATTTACGAGAATATACACTAACCATCAACCAGCACCGACGAAAGCAGGAGAAGATAGCCCTAAGATGCACAAACCAGTCCAGCCAACATTTGCAACAAAAATATTTAGCTCCAATCCAAGTGATGACGAAGGTCTGGGACTAATAGGCGTTGAATATGTAATCAAAGTACTTAAAGGCCCTGGTGACTTATATGCGAGGTTCCAGTGTGAGTTATGCGAATTTATTTCTGATGAGCATGGTATGCAAGACCATTTGATGAGCTACAATCACCGTCTGAAATTCTGCGAAAAGCACTTCCCGACCACCATACGGCAACACCGACAATATATCAAAAGAATTCATGAGGAAGACGCCCAGAGAGTTATGGTACACATATTGAATAAATTGGCGGTGGCTATTGAGACACATCATGGCCGAGATTTGCCGTACGAATGCATGGAGCGTGATTTTAATATAAATCATTACGAGATTCTTTCAAAAATATTTTCATTTCGTCATGCCTCTGAACTATGTGGCCCTACTTTTATACATATAGTAAATTCAAAAGACATTGATAAGCTAGCTGTAACAAGGCCTATCCAAAATAAATAAGGCCTATCCAAAAATCCTATCCAGAAATCTTAGAATAAAACTGTCTAAACGATATATATACATACACAAGAACCCATTATAACAAATTTATAATTAGATAATTATATATATAAAAAGAAAAAAAAAAAAAAAAAAAAAAAAAAAACAAACACACCAAAACCAGAAATATACATATGTACACAACAATAAATAATAACAACAGTAGAACAAATAAACTTATTATCAACTCCAAAGTACACACCAGAGAAACATTTGCAAATTTGTCATTACGTTACACTATACATTAAGCATGGTAGAATAGAAGTAATGCAAATTAACCAGCAGTGAGATGAGATGTCAACAACTCAAATCACTATCAACCAAACTACAAAAACAAGAACCGAAGCAACAGAAACGATCCACGGTCATTACCAACAGCAATTAAAATGCTTGCAGAAAATATTAATAACAGACAAGGTAGCCCTACTCGAATAACTTACATACAGGGAAACGAGGGCGACCCGGAGGAACAAAATTCGACTCCTCCGGGGAAAGAAGAACAGATAATAAACGAATATGCTTAATAACAGATAATCAATTATGGCAATTATGGCAATTTTCAACGCAGTACTATCACAAGGTGAAATAGGACATGACTTACCAATCTCTTATGCTAGCAAATCACTACAAAAACACGATATAAATAAACCAATTATAGAAAAAGAACTCTTAGCAATACACTGGGGAATCAATTATTTCAGATCATATCTCTACGGTAGAAAATTCATAGTAGTAACTGACCATAGACCACTAGTTTCACTATTTTCCCATAAAAACCCATCGTCGAAAATGACTAGAATTAGACTAGATCTGTCCGATTACGATTTCGAAATAGTCTACAAACGAGGTAAAATTAATACGAACGCAGATGCACTGTCACGCATCAAACTAGACAGTGACGACTTAAAAGCAATGATACCAACACAAGAAGTACTAGCTATAACACGGAGTAAGGCAACAAAAAGAGAAACACAAGAACAACTCGAAGAAGGGCAAAATAAGAAAAAAGGAACAATTGAAAAAGGGCAACATACGAAGAAAGAATTGAATACACGCATCAACAGGACGGACATATCTCCAAAGGAACCTGATCAACTCCATATTTGGGAATGCACCTCCATGACTGACGTGAGGAATATGAGAAAATTAAATTTTACTATTGAAAAGCGTCGGCCGACGATCAAAATATGTAATAATGAAGTGCACGTGACTTGTAGTGATGACCCTTTGGAACTAGATCCAATGTTGGAGAAGCTACACAGCTCACTAAATAAGCTGCATATAAAGGAGCTAGCCCTTTGCAGACAGAAATTTATATTTGAAAATATTGAAATGAATGAGTTCAAAAGAAAGTATAATGAACTACATGTAAACAAATATTCGCCCATAAAGATATTAATCTACGACATGCCACTCCAAATACTAAGCCCGATACAACAATATAAATTAATTGACGAATTCCATAACTCATGCACAGCAGGGCATTTGGGTATAAGAAAAACCATATTAAAACTAAAGCAAAGATACATATGGAAAAATATGAGACAAATGGTCAAAGAATTTGTAAACAATTGTTCAAAATGCACAGCAAACAAAATAACGAGACACACAAAAGAAGCACTGACTAAAACAGACACACCAAAAACAAGCTTCGAGACAATAACAATTGACACAGTCGGACCGTTACGTATATCAAACGGATACCGATACATACTGACAATGCAATGTGACCTTACAAAATTCGTCATAGCACACCCGGTAGAAACAAAAGACGCGGAAACAATAGCAAAAACGCTAGTAGAGCAATTCATACTCAAGTACGGTTGTTTCAACACTTTGAAGTCAGACAGAGGCACCGAATTCACGAACGAGCTGATGCACAACATATGCAAGCTACTTGACACGCGACAAATTTTTTCTACGCCTTACCACCACCAGACAATTGGCGCACTTGAACGCAACCACAGAACCTTAAACGAATACTTACTTGCTTTTACAGACGATTATGAATGGGACAAGTGGGTACCGTATTACACATTCGCGTACAACACGACACCACACGTCGAATCGCTATATTCACCATATGAACTAGTGTTTGGTAAACTGCCACAATTGCCAAGTGACACAATAAACAGAAATGAAAAAACGTATGACATTGAAAATTATGCAAATGAGCTTAAAATTAGATTACGAACATCAATAAATAAGGCTAGAAATATGATAGAATTAGCGAAAGATAAAAGAAAATTAACATACGATACTACCCTCAATGTAACAAACCTAGAAGTAGGAGATTTAGTATATGTAAAACTAGAGACACGTAAGAAACTGCAAAGTCCATACCACGGACCGTACAGAATAGTTGAAAGGAAAGGAGTAAATACAATAATAGATATAAATGGAAAACACAAAGAACTCCATAACAACAATCTAAAGAAATATTTAGGAGATACACAATAAAGATAAAAACTACATATACACTTTAATGTAACACACAAAAATAGAATACATTTTAAGAAAACATACAATTACTATTAATACATAAATTAACTACAAAAAAAAATATTACACTCGTTTTTAAGATAAAACATGACATTATAAACTCACTACTATTATTAATATACCACCATTATCATAAATTTACTACTATTATTACCACACTATTATTATATTGTAAAGCAATTCCAATCCCCCCCCCCGAAATTCTAAAAAAAAAATTTTTCCAAGGAATAATTTTTCGCTTAAGGGTAAGGGTGTAGTGGTACCGCGTGACCACTTATGCCAACACCATAGCGCACAAGCCAATCGGCAAGACCAACGTGCAGCGATCGGCGCACACGTCACTTTGTTTGTTTACATTTGCAAGTGTCAAGTGTCGCATGCACAAGAACGCCGGCGTCACTCAAGTGGCCTGCACTTGCACAAGCGACACATGTCACAACATATGTGGGCACTTGCACCGATCGCGCAGGCAACACGACCCGACCTACCGCAGGTCAACGCAGGGCGCTGGCCCACTTTGGGAAACTGCCGCGTTGTCAGTTTTGACCCGCGTCGTGATTGGTGCAACGAGAAAATATTGGAAATAGAGGGAGGAGCACTGGAATTGCCCCTTCGTATAACAGTTTGTAAGTTTACTATATAAGAACTAATTTTCGGAAAATAAAGACAACTTCTCGTACTGAGATCAAGCGACGCGTTTGTTTGCTTATTTCACTCGGGAAAACATTGCGGCCTTTGTGGCCAACTTTTACGGCGCACTCTCGCTTCCTAATCAAGAGTACCCGGACTACGAACTCGCACCTAAACACAGACTTAAACCACCACACCTGTGTAGAAGCGTCGGGGCTGAATACCCTTTAGCAAGAGCTTTGCTTAGCCTGGCCGTTTCCTTAACGCTCTCCATCGAAGAGCAAAAGTTTTGCCCGGACTGCCTCTTGGCAGATCTAATAGCTCGTTTATACCTGCGCAGATATTCCCTGTATGGCTGCCAAACCTTTGTCCTATAGGACTCATTAAAGACCCTTCTGGTCTCCTTCCTCAATTCAGAAAGCTCTGTGTTCCACCACGGTGGAATTGGTTTCATTTCATGACGGATCGGACAAGATTGGTCGAATGCCCTAGCCAGAGTTTTTTCGAACCGATTGGTTCTCTTCTCTAACTCGGATATGGAGCTGATGCTAGCTTCGGGAACCTTTGGATTGGGACCTCATGATTCTCTCGTACCTGTCCCAGTCCGCCTTACGAGGGTTCCTAAACTTCTTTGGAGTACACACCGGTGTGTCAACCCTGAACATGATGTATTTGTGGTCCGAGAAAGACTTTTTGTCGGACACCTTCCAACCCTCAATGTTGAAGTTAGTCTGGTCGAGTAGCAGAGTTACGTCGAGAACCTCCTCCCACCCCTGAAAGCTCTCTGAGCTCGGGAAGGTGAAATTGGGAGAGTTACCCAAGTTACAAACACTAAGGTTATGATCTAAAATAAAACTGAAGAGAGACTCACCCCTTTCGTTGTCTTCACTGCTGCCCCAAAGTGTGTGCCTGGCGTTGGCATCACACCCCATCAACAGATCACACTTCGCGGTGCGGGCTGCCTCCACTAGCGTCTGCACCTCCGCTGGTGGTGCCGGCTTGTCATGGGCCATGTAAACCGCCGCTACCATCAAGGGTTGCCCGCGCGCGTCCGTGAGCCTCACAACGGCGAGGTCGTCACTGCTCAGGCTGCAACATAAAAAAGCGTTAGTATGTTTCTTAGCTAATATGCAGGCTCTAGGTGTACCTGAAGAAACCCTGTACAGAAGGCTGTACCCCCGGATACTTAGACCCTTCACCGTTGAGTCTCTGACCCAGGGCTCCTGTAGGATGCAGAGGTCCACGTCCTCCTCGCTGAGAAGAACGGACAGGTTGTCTGAAGCACACCTCGAGTGCTTCAGGTTCACCTGCACGACCCTAAGCATCTTTTGTGGGTTTTTCCTTATCATCCAGCGCCAGGTCGTCCAACAACTTGTTGGTGTCTTCCACCTCATCTGGATTAAGGGCCGGTATGTCATCTTGACCAGCACCCGCGTCGGATGTCCAGCCACGGATCCTGGCCTTCCTGATGCCTTAACTCAACTTGCCATCAGCCTTTTCGATGGCCTCAACACTCTCTGGGTTGATAAGGACCACGAACGTCTGGCTAGTTTTGGACGGCTCCTCTGCCTTTATGATGACCCAGTCATCCATTGGCACCTCCGGATTCTGCAGAGCGAGTGTCTCCACTATTCTCGCATGGTCAGTCTGCCCCTTAGGCAACCAGATGCGCGCCCTCGGTCTCTTGGGTATCTCGCTGGCCGGTACCAGTCTGAGCTTCAGACCTTCCCAGGCGTTGCTGATCTTAGCGACGCACTCCAACAAGAACACCCTCGAGGCCTCGTCGTCACATCTGATCACCCGATGAACCCTGACCACGTCTGAACAGTCGAAACTGGGGATAGATCCTGGTTTCGTTCCCAGCTTTTCCAACACCAGGTCGGAAAGCTTCGCCTCGATCTTGTCCCACCGCTCGCTGATCGACCGGCCCGTGCTGTTCTTCTCGTCTACCAATGCCATGCATAGCTGATCCTTGGCCACTTCACTGAAGAGGCGGACCTGCTCGCTCAAGGAGTGCGGTTTCCTCCGCGGGGCGCCCCTGGCGTCCTTCATTCGTTTGGCATGGTTATCGGCAGATTCTTGGGACCTAACCCTTTTTAGCATGGCAGCCGCCTTCCCGCTGGTGGTCTGGTGCTCTTCTGCTCGAGCCTGCGCTGCGAGGTACTCATCGACGACTGCCTGGTACCTTCGCTTGTCGGCTGCGTCCCTTTCAACCGCCACGTCCTTCTTTTCATATTCTGCTATCTTAGCGAGAACGAATAGGGCGTGGTTATAGGCGGCCTTCGCTGTCCGATTTTTAGGTTTTTTCGCGTCGCGCTTCTCTCCACTGGAGGTCTGCGGTCCGCTCATTATGACGGGTGTCGAGGAGGCACCACTGGCGCGCACCCCGACCCTCTCAGTAATGGTGTCCTGACTTAGCCCTGAGAGGTTGTCCAAGTCAGTGAGGGAGAGGTTATCCTCGTCTCCCACGAGTTCCTAGGCCAAACCGGAAGAAGCCATTGACATATTTCATAATCGCCCGCTTTGCTCGACAAGGCAAGCCCGGCGGGCCTGAGGAAGTGGGGGCGACAAAGGGTGGTCGACCATGACAGTGCCCCCCCTGCCATGGCAAGGCCAAGTACTACACCCGATTCGGCCCGGTATCGGGGAGGCCCCGTTCGTACACAACCAGGTACTTCACCCCCCGGCTGCAAACCAATCAGGGGCACGGGTCGCATAACACCCTGGCTTTAGGGGGGGGATGTTTATTGACTTCCCAGTCTAGATCCGCAGTGTTCTGTATGGGTGTTCGCTGTAGCGGACTCCGCAGCAGTGTTACCTCGAGCAGGATGTGGCTCCGCACCACGCACTGCGGTCTTGGCTACGGCAGAGGCTAGCGGTCGGGTACCTCCGGTACCGCGGCCGTAAAATCGCTTGACCGAGCCCTGTGCTATTCAAGATCCCCAGCAGGGGTTCCTTTTCACACTCAACACCGTATCGTATTTAGTTTATTAATATTATTCAAACAATTGTGTTTTAGCGTGCCTCTTGATTGCAACTGCCGACTGTACCGTTGCGCTGCAGCAACTGCGTTGTGTTCTGACCTTTGGAGCGGATATCTGGTGTTTTGACGGCGGGTGCTGTGTGCGAGAAAATATAATTAAATCGAAATTGTTTCGGTACTTTCAGATATTTTCCTTAACAGTTGTTTCCACCGCCTGCGATTGACGATGGAAACTGCGAAAAAAAAATTGGTTTTAATAAAACACACGAACCGTTTGGAAAAAAACCTCTGGCAAAAAACCCAATTTATTATATATGGAATAAACGTGACTGACTCCTTCGGCCAGAGATGATCGTCCCAGTTTTACAGGTTTATTTTTAGGAACTTCTTGTACCCCATTATTCTCTGCTTCGCCTTCATTACTTTGAGTCGTTTGTTTAGATGGCGCATGCGAAAGTGGACTCTACACTTGAAAAAGAAGCGCTTTACGTGGTCGGGTACGTCAATTCCTGTGCAAGTTCTTGCAGTGAGCGATGTCGAGGCCGTTGACTGTGGTGAAAACGCTTTCTAGTTCCTTCAAGAAACAAAGAAATTCCCGAGTCGGTTTCTTTAAGCAACTCTTCGAAACTTCGTCAACCCATGTGTTCGAGATGTCGGTGCCGGTGCTCTCATATTCTGCAAGGTTCAGCTTTCGGATTATATATCCAGCCTTGTATTGTAGCGCATCCTCATGCGGTATGTTGATGTCAGACATTGAGTCGGAATTGAAATCCTCGAGGGTTGCAGTCTTCTTCTTCCTCTGGATCAAGGCTGTCAACGGCGTTGCATGTACCACTACTGCTGCTGCACTGAGGAATTTCGGTCTGCTGGCTGCGCACATCAAGCTGATTTGTTGCGAGCCAATCGGTTGTGTCATTGGCAACATTTCCTTTCCCTTTTAAGTGCTCCATATTTCGGGCTAAAGAAACATGTAAATTAATGGTAAACTTGATTTTTTGATAAGGAAATAAATATATAATGTAATATAATTTATGTGAATGAATATGAAACATGCCCAAGATGTATTTCCGCAACCAATATTTAAACTCCTTGGGAGTAGGGTGGTCGTTTAGACGACCTTTGCTGCGGATAGCCGAAAAAAGTGCTCTAATATATTACATCTTGGTTGAGCTGCTGGGTCAGTAGGTACTCCATGTACTTTTCTTTTACATACTTATACAGCATTGCCAATGACGCGTTTGTCATCAAAACGACTTTCTGAAAAATCTGCAGGCTTTTCTTATTAGGAATCACTGGAGACGACATAAACGCATTCATTTGCGCTAGCACGTCATCTTATCTCGAAAGATTTATGCCGTATGTTTCCTGTGAATAGAGAAAACCATATAGCTCTTATTTTGAATTAAAAGTGAAAGAAAAATACCTTTCCGGAGTGACCAAAAGTGTGTATTGATGAATTTAGCACATGAAACCAAGCATTTACTAGCTGGATCATTTCGGCAGTTTCTGTTGACTTATACATTTCCATCCCTAAGGAGGAGCAACGTCGTATAGCAGCGGCGGTGGAGTTGGAAAATAGTTGCACAGCTAATTTTACTTTCTGCCGACCTGGAAATGTTAAAGAATTTCGTGATTTAGATTGACCCCATTATTATAGTTATCACAACATACCGATCCCTTTGACTGAGAAATGCTCTTCAGTCAGTTTGAATGTAATAGACGCGTCTGATTTGCTTGTATGCTTCATCAAGTCAGCTACGGTCCGCGGTGATAGCAAGTCGCCCGTCCAAATAAGGCCACTGTCCAAGAAATGGTTACGCAGTAGCTTCATAAGATGAGGCGCATCGGCGAATGTAAATTTTGTGTCGCCCTCATGCGACGGGTATGGAAACCATGGCTTATCTAAAGTATTTAAATCATATTGAAAACCAAACAGAAATTGTCAATATCAGCTACTTACCCGCTGTCACGTTCAGGCTTTTTAAAAATTTGCGGTTTGTAGGACCCATGTCGCATGTTTGTTTGTAGGAAACATGTACGCCCGAGGCCCGGACGCGTGCAGACATATGGCATTCGATATGTCTGCCCAGCTCCAATTATGTTTTAAATCTTCGAAATCATTTACAATGTTTCTCACTTTCTGTGAAACCTAAATTGGAACGATGAGAGTTGCGTTTTCTGACGCAACGCTCTCGCTCAGTGCGGCATACCGAAATTGAAGCTTTGCGTTGAGGCTGTCAAAATCTTGAAATGAAAACAAATGTCAAATAAGAAACCGTTTGGTTGCCAAAAAGTTGTTTGATTTAAACTCGAGTTCTTTATTTCTAAAAATTGATGAAATTGAAGATATAATTTTCTTGCAAATAGCCATTCCCGCCGCGGGAACCGAGACATTTTTAAAAGCCGCGAAAAGTACGGGTTTTATAATACGGGGGTTAATGTCCTCATAACTAAAGATCCTGAAATTTTCTTCAAATCTACCAGGATGTCCTACGATCAGTTCAAATCATTGCTTAACTTAATGGAGCCGTGGTTACAAAAGCACTCACGAAGAAAGCCTATCGAGCCTGAGCAGAGGTTATACATTACACTGCAGTAAGTGCAATCAATTCAATTGACGGTCATCATAATTTTCTTATTTCCATTTTTTGTTTCTTAGCTCATGCATGTCCACTGCATGTGATATCCATGAAATTCAGAATCGGCCTGGAAATGGCGAGAAGCATAGTTTTGGAGACATGTGACATTTTGTGGAAGGTCTTGGGATCCCTTTATGTGTCTCCTCCAAATAAGGCAGAGTTGGTGGAAATTGCCAATACATTTTACAAGACGACCGGGTTGCCGAATTGTTTGGGGGCACTTGACGGGAAACATATCCGCATCACTTGCCCACCCAAATCAGGCTCGCAATACTTCAATTACAAGAAGTTCAACAGCATTGTAAGTGCATTTATGCTGCTCTGTTGCAACGCATTTCCGCATATTAATTAACTCTTATACTTGCAGGTTCTATTAGCAGTATGTGACTGCAACTATGCTTTCACGCTAATTGATGTTGGAGCATACGGGAGCCAAAGCGATGGTGGCGTGCATTTGGGAAAAAGTTATTTAGCAACCAACTCGATATCCCAACAAGAGCTAAGCTTCCCGGCTCAGAAATACAATTTCCGTTTTATTTCGTCGCTGATGCGGCATTTCCGTTGCGGTAGAACATAATGAAGCCATATGCGAAAGTTACAGACAGCAGCAAGGAAAAATTCAACAAATAACTGTGCAGCGCCAGAATCCGCATTGAGATCGCTTTTGGTGAGAGATGATTTTCCATTATTTTGATTATATTTAGCATACTATATACATATCTATCTATCTACTGTTATCTTCAGGCATACTAACTGCTTGCTGGAGGGTTTTGAGGACGTGCATTTGCTTTTCACCTGAGAATGCGAAAAAGGTTTATATGAAAGCAACACTGTAACGAAGCTTAACCTTTATTATATTTCCAGGTTGTATTGGCCACGGTAGTGCTTCACAACTATCTGCGATTAATGGCATCAAATGCAGACTCCACATCAGCTGAGCAAAGCAGCGATGCCACCTTAACAAGCATTAACAGATCGGAGCAACATACAGCAAATGCATCACCTCAAGATGCCTTACAATTTCGAACAGATCTTTGCAACTATATCAATAATACCAGCTAATCACTTGTGTATGAGAAATATTGAGACACACTGTACATATCAACACCATACATACATACATACTAATATAATTATAACGTTTTTGCAATTATCCAGTGTAAACTTTATTTGCATGCGCGGCCGTTAATCTTTTTATGGGACACACAAGGTGCAATGAATTACAAAATTACTTTTTTTTTCTTTGGTTAACTAATGACAAAATTTCGAGCTCCACCTCATCAACATCCTCCTCCGGAAGTTTGTCGAGCTTCTGGCGTAGCATTCCAAAAAAATTGTCATATTTGTCATGCGTGCTACTTTGGACTGGCCCTTCATATTTCTTCTTCATTGCCTCAAGCACCTCCGCAATCATGTCGTCATTTCTTCGCTTTAAGTTTGGAGTGCGAGACTGCGAGACCGATGCGAGGCTGTCTTCCTCACATAGCCAATCCTCATCTCCATCCTCTCCATCTCGTACATTTCCGGATGTGCTGGAAGAGAAATGTTAATATATGTATTTAATTTGCCACAATTCAATACAATTCAATACCTAGCAGGTTCCAGTGAGTCTGCTAAGAAGTGAAGGCTGTCAAAATACTTCCATGGCGCTCCATGCTTCGTTGCGGAACCTGAGGGGCAATCGTTGGCCATTTTTTCCTTGCGGTATCTGTCGCGTAGACTTCCACTTCACTTTGCACTCCTTGAGTGAAACGAAAAGACTTTTAACATGTACATTTCAAATTGGTTGTAACGAATCGACTTCAGCTACCCTCGATGGTCAAATGCGTAAGCGGGAGTGTCTCGCGTGCGCGGTTCGATCCTTACTGTAGCTGCCAAGATTTTTTGAATGGCTTCTTTTTAAATATATTCCTTTTTTTAAGACCCGTGAAAGCAATATAAATGAAAAATTTATTTGGTTTCTAAATCTCTTGATTAGTAAATTGTTTGGTTTTGGAGACACATATAATTGTTCGCAAGTTTTAAAATCAATCAATCAAGCGCAGCATACGGTTGCAAACAACCATACAGGCGCTCATGGGCGTACGTAGGTATGGGTAGAGGAGGGTATTTCTCCCCTCGTTATTCTATATTTTATATATGTACATATGTACAGAAATCTATATTCATTTCTATTCTATTCGAATTTTATATTCTGAATTTGGAAATGTAGTTATGTCTTTTTCCTCTTTTATTTGTTGCTGGGTACGCCCAGGCACTTGCTTTTCGCAAAAAAGAATGAAAAGACCGGCACAATTTGCCAAAACGAATTGAATGGTTCAGCGGTCACTACGTTGTCGCAATACAGTTACGCCGACGCAATTGATAGACCTGCTGGCGCCGCAGCTATTGGCAATGCGTTGCCTTAGCAACGATGTGTATGTATCATACCAAAGAAAATAAAGACTTCATATTCTTTGGTCATACACAAGAATAATTTGTGCGCTGAAATATTGTTATAGCCGATTTATTTATATCAATACGAGTATTTTTCAATACATTATTAATTTCAGGTAATAATTAATTTAATAATTGACTGGCACGACAGCCCGCTTACGCGAGTCTAAGGCCTAGCTTCCCGCAACCACCCGTATTGTGCGTGTGAATTTGCACGCGGGTGGAAGGGACCTACGGTTTTTTTTTGAACCTGGGTCGCTGCCTTCGACTCACGGTCCAACGCACTAACCAACTGAGCCACGGCGGCTGCCATTTGAGGTATAACCGATTAAAAATGTTTACAAAATTAAGCGTTAAATGTTAAGAAAAATGTTGCTCCTCGCCCAGCTTCGAACCCGAGGCGAAATTTACGACGAAAAAAAGTTACAAATACCTGACGTGCTGTCTACCTGTTACACAAAATACAGCACATGATCGGCGTAGCTAAAATCATAAATGTATGTTGCAGAAAAGAATATCAGCAAGCAAGAAAAGAAATTCTAAATTAATTCAATCCGGCAAAAGTTCTGGATGAGCAAATGCAGCTGTGTGCGTAAAATAGCTTTGCGAAAAAAGCTGTAATTCAGAGCTTGAAATTTGTTTGCCGTTTTCGTTGTATGAGAGTGGAAATCTATATGATGATTTATCTGTGGTATGTACTTACTCCAAATCCGAATGGAATGGAGAGTCATTGCCGCAGTCAACCCCTGACGCTGCGTCCAAATTTGCGTGTTCAGTTTCACGACTGGTTCTGAAATATTTTCAACCCATTTAGCAAATTCAACTGAATTCAATGTTACCATGATAAACTCACAGCATGGCAAAGTTCACCGATGGCATAGCGTTGGGCATCAATTGGATCACTCTTGCCCATCTGATAATATCAGTGGGCAAGAAGTGATCCGTGCATATGAATGCGTTTGCTGGGAAAACTTTTTGGCACATCGCACTCCACTTCGCCCTTCTCCGCTCGTCTTCAGGAATTTTAAAAAAGGTTCCACTGCCCTTTGTCCTTTTTTTATTACACAAGAATGAGAAATGTTCAAACCGAACTTGTAACGGAATTTAAAATTATCGTGCACGACTGTTCTGTCAAAAATTGATAGCAACTTCTCGGCTAAATCGATGCAGTTCTTTCTCATTGATCTACTTACCTTTGCCTACCTATCAAACAATAACAAGTGTGCAAATTAACTGAGTTGCAAGTTTTTATTAAATAAAAAACATTACATCCTTGCAAAAAATTTTACCAAATAATTTATTTATATTCGTACAATGTTCCGTGTAATATTTTAATGGCGCTTAATCATCTTTAACAAATTAAATAACTCATATAAGGGTTGAAAGCAATGCGAATCAATATTTCTGTTCCAATTTGGAAATTGGTCAGGTGTTTTCATTTCAACCTATACGGCAACACAGCACCACTGCTGACAGCGACGATTTTGACAGAAGCCATAAACCATCAGCCGGTGGCTTGCTACAACCTTATAGTTGAGGCATGATACCATCCAAGGTTTATTGAATATAAGGTTACGACATCCGAGACAGATAATTTGACAGCGGCACTCATGACGTCACTGAAATTATGCCAATATGTCAAATTTTTTGTAGGAACAGTGGGACGAACAGCAAACTAAACTACAAAATAATTAAAATTCGTGAAATTGTTTTTTTTTTATATTTATTATATTTTCATATGAAGTTCAAAAAATTTCTTGCACTATTACAATGATGGCGCGCGCACTCTGCGCTGGTATGGTGACCACTGGCCAGTGCTTCATCCTTCACGTCTTCTCCCTCCTCCTTCTCTCCTCTAACTGTTGTTGTTTGTGTTGCTGCTGCCACTGTACACACGTTATTGTGTTAGTGGTGGTTGGGGCATTACGTTGCATCTGCATGGAGTTTGTGCATAACCTCGGCTTTGTCGCTGTGCATAACCTCGCTGACCCTCAAAGCTGGGCCATGCAAAGACATCTACCGCGTCCTCGAGGGTGTTACGGCTGCAAAGTTCGGAGATCCGACTCGTATTCAAAGCGATGGAGAAAGGCTTTGAAGCAGCCGTGTCCGCTGATCACTTCTATAAGGATGAAGTCAACCTTGCCTCGTTTCATGCTGAGCCACACCATAAGGATAGGGATTAGCCGGTGGGTGCATCTGCCGTTACCTGCGTTTTCCCATCGCGTTTGCCACTTTGAGATGCTATTATCCCTCAATGCATTTTTAAACTCTGCGGTTGGCTTGGTGCACGACGCTGCATTCGTGCGCCAGTAGATCCAGCGATTGCTGTTTGGGACTAGACACATTCCCTAAAGCCATTAAGTTCCTGTTGTTTTGCGCACATTTGCCCACTACACAACGCATTCTGACAGAAATTTGTGTTTTCTATTTTGGAAAAAATAAACACGTTTTCACACCAAATTTGTACAGGAAATGCACTTCAATACTTACGTTTTTTGGGTAAAAATCACTTTTTGAGGGCAAAATGATAATATTCAGTAAAACTCGCGAAAAATTCAAAAGAAACCGTTAGCCAATCAAAATTTGCTGTTCAAATCGTTTCTAAATAGAGCTGTCGAGTGACATTTTTTGAAATTGAAAGTCGTTTTTTTTTTATTTTGAAATTTCTAACTAGGTGCAAAAAGTTCTTGTTCTGTATGAAATTGGACTTTCCTTCAAAGTATTTGCATAGATTAAGATACTTATCAAACTATTTGGTATCAGAACAGATTTAATTGACCATATATTACGATAATTGACTACGTTTAGAACTAAAATCTTTTGAAGGTGGGGTGGTAACTCTAGCAATGGGCACGCGTGACGTCAGCATTCGGATGTCGTAAACTTGTATTCTTTCATTCATGATACCACCCATGGCACAATAATAAGGTAATAGCATGTCCGCAACACCAAAACCCACATGTATATTGTTGGTAGGATTGTTTATCGTTACTGTCAAAATCAGCTGATATTTTCCGACGAAAGAGGGAGAAACTGAAAACAGACAAAACTGATTGTTGCTAGAAAGCGCTGTTTTTCGAGTAAACAAACGGGGAAGTGCTTGAAATTCGTATTGTTTAGTTTATTATATTAATGTAGGAACGGGGAGTGGCAGCACTCCCAATTAAGCAACCCGAAAACCCTAATCTGGCAACTCCTGTAGAAACGGGTAGTAGCAGCACTCCCAATCAAGCAAATCCGAATGGCGACGCAAGCGCGGCCATCTTTCTCTTTCCACATCGAGTCGCCACCGAGTCAACACCAGGAAGAAAGGAGAAGCTGAAGAAAATTGTTCATTAATTAAAATTAAATAATTTAAATATACAAGTGAAATAAAATAAATTATACCGTTGGCATTGGTTTTTGGGGCGGCATCCCCACAAATTTGGTGTCAGAAGTGGGATGCACAACGATTAGTGCAGCGGTTGACCGGCGGCGACAGAACATCAGTGTGGGCGTACCGCAGAGCGCTTCGAGCTACGAGGAGCGCCAACTTGAGCACAAAATTTCGCCGGCGTGGAGCACTGCAGGGCGCTTTGAGCCACGAGGAGCGCCAACTCCAGTGTGAAATTTTTGAGCTACGAGGAGCATCAACTCCAGCGTGAAATTTTTGAGCCACGAGGAGCATCAACTCCAGCGTGAAATTTTTGAGCCACGAGGAGTATCAACTCCAGCGCGAAAATTTTAAGCTACGAGGAGCATCAACTCCAGCGTGAAATTTTGCCATCTATAACATCGGCGAAGGGAAGGAAGGGAGCGGGCATACAAGGTAAAGTTTCTGATTGCGTTCAACCTGGCGAACGCCAGAACGATCCTTGTCCCTGTCCAATCCAAGCTGATACACAGCCTCCGCGCGGCCCTTCTGGATAGCTATTTGGCAGCCGCTGAATAGTGAACTAATGTGTGCAGCGTGTCCAATCCCCAGGACTTGAAATTTGGGTTGTGCGCAGGGTTTGGTGCCCGCCACGTAAAATCTACCACCAATGAAAGCCAAAAACAAAGCCTCGGAAGGAATCCACAATGTTGACGACCACAGCAAACGATTTAAGGACCACGATTTGAGGATATGCACCTGGAATGTCCGGACCCTCTATAGGGAAGGTGCCTCTATCCAACTGGCGGAAGCCCTCACAAAATGTAAGGCTGACATCACCGCCATCCAGGAAATGCGATGGACAGGACAAGGTTGCTCCAAGCGAGCAGACTGCGACATCTACTACAGCTGCCATGCGGAGAAGCACGAATTTGGCTGCGGATTTGTGGTCAGCAAGAGACTTCGCCACCACGTCTCTCGGTTCACTCCGGTGAACGAACGGCTGGCTTCGATCCGCATCAAGGCTAAATACTTTAGCATTAGCCTAATTTGCGCGCACGCCCCGACGGAAGAGAAGGACGATGCGACCAAGGATGCCTTCTATGCGAAGCTCGAGGACGTCTACGACGGGTGCCCGGCCCATGACGTCAAAATTGTCCTCGGGGACTTCAACGCAAAGGTCGGGCGAGAAGGTATCTTTGGCCCCACAGTCGGGCAGTTCAGCCTCCATACGACCACTTCGAACAACGGTCTGAGGCTGATCGATTTCGCCGCGGCACGAAACATGGTAGTTAGCAGACATGGGGGTTTTGCACTAAAATCCACTACCACTACCACTAGAGGTCTGCTGGGAAATTTTCCACTACCACTAAAATAAATTTTAGTGGTAGTTGAATTTTTTCCACTAATCACTGATCTTTATTTAGTGGTAGTGCAATTTTCTTCCACTAATTTTTTTTTAGTGGTACTTTTTACCACTACCACTAAATAAAATTCAGTGATAGTTGAAAATTCCTCCACTATCACTAATTCTTTTCCACTAATGTCACTGATGACAATTTTGAACGTCTAGTCTTGATGAAAGCAAATAAGTTGTTTAAATAAAACATATATTTTTGCGCATATCGTTGTTAGTGGTTTATTTAATGGTAATGGATGTCTTTGTTTAGTGCACTATGCTTTTCACTACCACTAAATAAATTTAGTGGTAGCTGAATTTTTTCCACTAATCACTGATCTTTATTTAGTGGTAGTGCAATTTTCTTCCACTAATTTTTTTTTAGTGGTACTTTTTACCACTACCACTAAATAAAATTCAGTGATTAGTGGAAAAAATTCAGCTACCACTAAATTTATTTAGTGGTAGTGAAAAGCATAGTGCACTATGAATTTAGTGCAAAACCCCCATGTCTGGTAGTTAGTAGCACCAGATTCCAGCACCTCGATATCCATAAAGCCACCTGGCTATCCCCCGATCAATCCACCCGCAACCAGATTGATCACATTGTGATTGATGGAAGGCATGCTTCTAGCATTCTAGATGTGCGCACGTTCCGAGGACCCAACATCGACTCGGACCACTACCTTGTTGCAGCCAAGGTACGCATGCGTCTTTGCGCAGCGAAGACCGCGCAACCTAGTTTGCGAAGAAAGCTGGACATCAGTAAGCTGCGATCACAAGGGGTAGCCGAAGCTTACTCCGCTCAACTCTCCAACCAGCTCGGTCGCTCCCCCTCTCCACCTGATGACATCGGCGGATTATGGGCTCACTTATCCCACTCTATGCGCGCCGCCGCAGAAAATGTCCTTGGTTTTCGACGCCCACCGCCAAAAAACCAATGGTACGATGAAGAGTGTCGCGCAGCCACTGCAGCGAAGAATGCTGCCTACAAGAAGACCCTGCAGTCGGCTGCCACGCGAGCCGTGACAGAAAAATACCGGGAGGAGAGGAAGAAGGAGAGGTCCCTTTTTAGACGCAAGAAACGGGAGCAAGAAAGGCGCGAGCGTGAGGAAATCGAGGAGTGCAGGAGCAGGAATGACGCCCGAAAATTCTTCCAAAAAGTTAAGCGTCTCACGGAAGGATTTAAGCCCGGGGCATCTTCTTGCAGAGACGAAACCGGGGATCTGGTTACGGATGCGCAGGGTGTACTGAGGTTGTGGAAGGAGCACTTCACCAAGCTGCTCGCAGGCGACGAAGGGAACAATACCGCCAGTGGTGAAGATGTCCAGATGGCACCAATCGACGACGACGGTGTGGATGTGCCACCGCCCAGCCATGACGAGGTCTGGGTCGCTATCCAGCGACTCAAGAACAATAAAGCTGCAGGGCCGGATGGGCTACCAGCTGAATTGTTCAAGGCCGGCGGCGGTGAGCTGATTGGGTGCATGCATCAGCTCATCTGCAAAATATGGCTGGAGGAACGAATGCCCAACGATTGGAATCTCAGTGCCCTTTGCCCTGTGCTGAAGAAAGGCGACCCAACAATATGCGCCAACTACAGGGGTATCAGCCTACTTCCCATTGCATACAAGGTCCTGACGAGCGTACTATGTGAAAGATTAAAGCCACTCGCCAAGGCGCTGATTGGACCCTATCAGTGCGGCTTTAGACCTGGTAAGTCCACCATCGACCAGATATTCACTCTACGCCAAATCCTGGAGAAGACCCATGAGAACCAAATCGATACTCACCATCTCTTCATCGATTACAAGGCAGCATTCGATAGCCCGATAAGGGATCGCCTATATGCCGCATTGTCTGAACTTGGTATCCCTGCAAAGCTCGTGAGACTTTGCAGAGCGACGTTGAGCAATACGCGCAGCTCCGTCAAGGTTGGAAGTGACCTCTCCGACCCATTTGATACCGTTCGAGGATTCAGACAGGGCGATCCTTTGTCCTGCGACCTCTTCAACTTCACCATGGAGAGTGTTCTGCGCAAGGCCGGTGTACATCGTAATGGCACAATTTTCAACAAAAGTGTCCAGCTCCTTGCCTACGCTGATGACATTGATGTCATCGGGCGTAACAAGCGAGATGTCACCGCTGCCTTTGCGGCTATCGAAAGAGAATCTGCCAAAATGGGTCTGGTGGTAAATGAGGGCAAGACGAAGTATATGCTGTCTACACGCAGGGACTCGCAGCGGCTAGGGTCTCACGTCGAGGCCGACAGGTATACCTTTGAAGTTGTCAAGGAATTCGTCTACCTTGGCACCGCCATCAACAGCAGCAATGATGTCAGCCTGGAGATAAAGCGAAGGATTACTCTTGCCAACAGGTGCTACTTCGGTCTCGGTAGGCAATTGAGAAGTAGAGACCTCTCTCGACCGACAAAACTTGCGCTCTATAGGACGCTTATCTTGCCCGTGCTTCTCTATGGCGCTGAAGCATGGACAATGACACGAAACGACATAGCGGCCCTTGGAGTGTTCGAGAGGAAGGTACTTCGCAAAATCTTCGGCCCTGTACGTGTTGGTGACGACTATCGTATACGAACCAATAACGAGCTGTATGAGCTGTATAAGGACATGGACGTAGCGCAGCGAATTAACATCCAGCGGCTACGCTGGCTCGGTCATGTCTGCCGTATGGACGACGAAGCTCCGGCGAAAAAGGTGTTCGATGCGATGGTTGGAGGTCGACGGCGAAGAGGGAGGCCGTGTCTCCGGTGGAAGGACCAAGTTGAAGAGGCCCTGTCATCACTTGGTGTGACCAACTGGAGAAGGCGCGCGCAAAGCAGAGGCGAAGTTTTGGAGAGAAGTTTTGCGGCAGGCCGTAACCCGATAGCGGGTTGTTATGGCCAGTTAAGTAAGTAAGTAGGTAAGTATAACATCGGCGCGGAGCACTGCAGGGCGCTTTGAGCCACGAGGAGCGCCAACTCCAGCACAAAATTTTGCCATCTTCAACACCGGCGCGGAGCACTGCAGGTCGCTTTGAGCTACGAGGAGCACCAACTCCAGCTGTGGCGTGCTGCAGGGCGCTTTCAGCCACGAGAGCACCAACTCCAGGGTAAAATTTTTCTCAACTTAAACGCCAATGTTTCGTATTGCGGCCCGGCAGCAGACCAACGGCGCACTCGCACAAGGGCGGCAGAAGCAGGGTAAGCGCCGCGAAGAACACCGAGGTATGGCTAATAATTTCATGTTTCAATACATTTTGCCGTTGAACAGACAAAACACATAACCCAAACTTAAAGTGTGTAATAGAAGAAAACCGAAATTAAAGGAGTAGAAAAAACGTAAAATTTGTAAACGTCACTAGTTATTCTAAACCCAATGTAAAAGCCATGTAAAAGTAATATTAGAATATTATTATAAACAAGAATCAAATTCTAATATTGAATCGGAATATGACAAGTCTGCAAACACTTTTAATAATGTAGTGTAATCTATTTCCGAAACATCTTGGAACCAAACATTGTTCAAGTGCCTTAAGCAGTATACACAAATAACGTTTATGAATTATAGTTTATGAATTAGAGAAACTTACTCTTAGTGATACGGTGATATTGTAAGACCGCGGTCGGCTCCGAGCATGGAAAGGGAAGAAATACACGCATTGTCGGTGCACCAATTGAGGGAGAAGTTGAGGGAGTCAGGGTTGTCAGCATTAGGGCGTAAAGCTACCCTTCAAGATAGGTTGTGCGAGCATTTTGGGTTGGCCGTAGAAGATGAAGGTGAATCAGACTATGAAGAGGGGGCTTCGGGAATTAGTGGAGTAGTGCGTCCGGCTCCAGTAGAACGAACACCATTCACCCTACGTGACATTCAGGACTCACTGAGTCTGTTTAGCGGGGTAAGTCAACCAGGTCTCCGGGAATGGGTCAATGAATTCGAAGAAAATGCGACAGCGGTGCAATGGTCGCCTATCCAAATGTTCATCTATGCTAAGCAGCTCCTCAAAGGTGCAGCAAAGATGTTCATTCGGAGCCAGCGCTACATTGCCGATTGGGTTTCATTGAGGAATGCCTTGCTGAACGAGTTCGGGTCAACGGTGTCGTCGATTAAAGTACACCGGCAGTTGCGCAATAGACGCAAACGATATAACGAAGACTATCTCGAGTACCTATACCAGTTGATGGAGCTCGGGAGTCCTATCATCCTTGACGAGGCGAGTCTCATCGAATACTTCATTGACGGAATTCCGGACTCTAGAGCAGAAAAGACCAACTTGTACCAAGCAAAAAATTTAAAACAACTAAAGGAGCAAATTGCAATTTACACTAAGATACGGTCAGGCAGGCAACTACAGAAGCAGGTGTGTCACCCTACAGTTTCAGGGGAAGAGGCTAGAGTTGAACCAACAAATAGGGAAAGTGCCCTAGAGAGCAAGTGGTGCTTTAAATGCAACGAAGTTGGGCATTTGGCGAATAAGTGCTTGAAAGGAGTGAAGTGCTATAAGTGTGGACTTAGCGGTCATAAGGTAGCACAGTGTAGGGGCTCTCACGTGGAGGTGAAGACGGAACGGGCGAACACACTGACAAGTCAAACCTCGGGAAAGTGCGTGATATTTAAAGAGTTGTCGTTAAACAACTTTAAGTTTTCCGCACTTCTCGATACCGGTTGCGATCTGTGTTTGTTGCGCCATGACGTGTTGATGAGATTAGGAGATATCAGGCTGATTGGCGATAGGCGGCGACTTGTCGGGATAGGGGGTAGCGACTCACTACAATGGGGAGCTTCCCTTGTATACAGAAGGTCGATGGCATCGAGGTACCAGTAGTGTTTCATGTGGTCGGGCAGCGCGACATCTGCTATTCAGCGATAATAGGAGACAGCGTTCTCAAGTCAGTCAGCCTTGTGGTAACAGAGCAGGGAGCGACCTTCACGAATAAGGAGGTGTGCGCGCTAGAACCGCTGACGAATAACGGGCAAGAAGCAAATAAAGAAGTGGACAGAGAGATTAACAAGAAGCACGCTGCGTCGGACAGAGACTCGGGCAGAGATAGTAAGGAGGGGCTATATCAAGATTGACTAGGTGAATTTAAGGATATTTTCATGGTGGCAAACGAGGGAAGTCACCACGGTATAAACCTGGAGTTGTCGTATCTAGGACAAGGACTTAGACAGAGCGTAACACAAATGGTGGAGAATTACAGGCTGCAGCGGCAACTAGAGTCCCCGGTAAAGATGAAAATATCCCTAACCGATGATATACCAGTGTACCAGAATCCGAGGCGGATGCCTTACGTAAATAAATGCATCGTAGAACAACAGATAAGCAAGTGGTTAGAGGACGGCATCATCCGTCCAAGTGAATCAGATTACGCATCGCCCGTGGTACTCGTGAACAAAAAGGACGGAAGTAAAAGACTATGCTGCGACTATCGCCGATTAAATTTGAAAATCATGAGGGACAATTTTCCTATGCCACTCATAGACGACGTACTAGAAAGACTACAAAACGCCAGGGTATTTACAACACTAGATCTATAGAATGGGTTCTTCCACGTGCCAGTGGAGGAGGGCTCGATAAAGTATACTTCTTTCGTCACCCACAATGGCCAATACGAGTATCTTTATGTTCCGTTCGGAATATCGAACGCGCCAGCAGTTTTTTCTAGATTTATTTTTGCAGTGTTGAGGGACTTGGTGCTAGACGGCACATGTGTGGTTTACATGGACGACCTCATAATTCCAGCGAGGGATAAAAACGAAGGCATTCATAAGCTACAGCGTGTCTTGGCACGAGCCGCTCAACACAACTTACAGATAAAGTGGGAAAAATGTCAGTTTCTAAAAACCGTAGTCGAATTCCTAGGATACATAATAGAGGGAGGACCCATCAGGCCGGCGGAGGCGAAGGTGATGGCGGTGAAAAACTACCCCCTTCCGCGAGATCGAAAATCGGTGCAACGATACTTACGTCTAACGTCCTATTTCAGGCGCTTTATGAAGGATCACGCAACAATAGCTAGGCCATTATAAAATTTGTTAAGGCAGGACACAAGGTTCGAAATGGGGGACGAACAGATCGCCGATTTCCAGGGGCTGAAATATGCGTTGATTAGCGCACAGGTCCTTAGGTTGTACAATCCGAACGCAGCGACGGAGGTGCATACGGACGCCTGCATGTACGGATATGGAGGTGTTTTGCTCCAAAGGGACACCGAGGATCAACTTTTCCACCTAATCCAATACATGAGCCGAAAAACCACACCATCCGAAGAAAAATACCATTCGTATGAATTGGAGGTGCTGGCAATAGTAGCGGCACTGAAAAAGTGGCGTGTATACCTCCTAGGAATTGGGTTTAAGCTCATAACGGACTGTAACGCCTTTGCAATGATTATGAGGAAGACGGACGTACCGTTAAGGGTTTCACGATGGGCACTCTTCCTACAAGACTTTGACTACGAAATAGAACATAGGAAAGGCAGTAAAATGAAGCACGTAGACGCGCTCAGTAGAATGTCCTGTCTGCTACTTGAAGAAACGCTGCATCACCGGCTTAAACAAGCACAGCAAGAAGATGATTGGGTACGCGCAGTCATAAAGGTGTTAGAACACTCAAATTACGAAGATTTCTTTATTAAGCAAGGGGTGCTCTACAAAGATCCCGTCAAGGAACTTGTAGTAGTACCAACACACATGGAAGACGAAATCATTAAAATTGCGCATAAACAGGGTCATTTCTCTACAAAACGAACTCAAGACGCAATCGAGAAAACATTTTTCATACCCAAAATCACAGCAAAAGTAGATAAAATTGTAAAGAGTTGCATCGAATACATAATAGCAGATAGCAAAACTGGTAAGAAGGAGGGGTGGCGGGCACCAATACCCAAAGAAGCCGGACCTCTTACCACATACCACGTAGATCATGTAGGACCTATGCAAACAACGAACAAATCATAGAATCACATTTTGGTAGTCGTCGACGCTTTTACAAAGTACGTGTGGCTATACCCGACCCGAACTACTTGTGCAGATAGCGTAATAACGTGCCTCCGGAAACAGGCAGCAATCTTCGGCAACCCAAAACGCATTATAACGGACAGAGGGACGGCATTCACAGCACACGCGTTTACAGAATTTTGCAAAGAACAGGGGGTACAACACCTACTGATCGCCACAGGGGTCCCGCGGGGAAACGGACAGGTTGAGAGAATGCATAGGATTATAGTACCAATGTTGTCAAAACTGTGTTCCCAAAGTTCGGGGTCTTGGTACAAGCAAGTAGATAGAGTACAACAGACAATCAATAACACCCCACCCAGAAGCACAAAGATATCACCATTCCGTCTACTTACGGGGGTGGAAATGCGTGTCAACCCAGTGGCCCAACTACAAGAATTTCTAAATGACTTACACATCGAAGAATTAGACACGGAAAGGGGAAATCTGCGTAAAGAAGCGCGAGAAAACATAGCAAAGATTCAGGAAGAAAACAGAAGGTCTTTCAACAAGACCCGAAAGAGAGAGGATAGATATAGGGTAGATGATTTGGTAGCTATTAAGAGAACGCAGTACGGCACGGGGCTTAAGTTAAAAGGCAAGTCTTTTGTTCCATATAGGATAGCGGAAGTTCAGAACCATGGCAGATATAAGGTGCAAAAGGTGGGAGATCACGAAGGGCCGGGGCACACCACTACAGTAGCGGAAAACATGAAGAGGTGGGAACGGTCGGTCGGGGCGAACGAGGGCCGAATGTAGGAACGGGCAGTGGCAGCACTCCCAATTAAGCAACCCGAAAACCCTAATCTGGCAACTCCTGTAGAAACGGGTAGTGGCAGCACTCCCAATCAAGCAACTCCGAATGGCGACGCAAGCGCGGCCATCTTTCTCTTTCCACATCGAGTCGCCGCCGAGTCAACACCAGGAAGAAAGGAGAAGCTGAAGAAAATTGTTCATTAATTAAAATTAAAGAATTAAATAATTTAAATATACAAGTGAAATAAAATAACTTATACCGTTGGCATTGGTTTTTTGGGCGGCATCCCCACATTAATATAGTTCAAACAATTGTTTTAGCGTGCCTCTTGATTGCAACTGCCGACTGCACCGTTGCGCTGCAGCAACTGCGTTGTGTTGTGATCTTTGGAGCGGATATCTTCTGTTTGACGGCGGGTGCTGTGTGCGAGAAAATATAATTAAATCGAAATTGTTTCGGTACTTTCAGATATTTTCCTTACCAGTTGTTTCCACCGCTTGCGATTGACGATGGAAACTGCGAAATAAAAAATTGGTTTAAATAAAACACACGAAAAGTTTGGGAAAAATCCTGTGGCAAAAAACCCAATTTATTTCATATGGAATAAACGCGACTGACTCCTAGGGCCAGATACGATCGTCGCAGTCTTAGAGGTTTATTTTTATGATCTTCTTCTCTGCTTCGCCTTCAAAACTTTGAGTCGTTTGTTTAGATGGCGCAAGCGTTTGTTTAGATGCCGCTTCTTTTTCTACACTTGAAAAAGAAGCGCTTAACATGGTCCGGTAGGTCAATACCTGTGCTGTTTTGCACCAAACGCTGAAGCAAGTTCTTGCAGTGAGCGATGTCGAGGCCGTTTACTGTGGTGAAGACGCATTCTAGTTCCTTCAAGAAACACAGAAATTCCCGCGTCGGTTTCTTTAAGAAACCCTTCGAAACTTCGTCAACCCATGTGTTAGAGATGTCCGTGCCGGTGTTCGCATATTCTGGAAGGTGCAGCTTTCGGATGATGTATCCAGCCACGTACTGCAGCGCATCCTCATGCAGTGTGTTGATATCAGACAATGAGCCGGGATTGAAATCCTCGAGAGTTGCAAAGTCTTCCTCTGGATCAATGCTGTCAACGGCGTTGCGTGTATCACTACTGCTGCTGCATTGAGGATTTTCGGTCTACTGGCTGCGCACATCAATCTGGTTTGGTGCGAGCCAATCAGTTGTGTCATTGGCGACATTGCCCTTCCCTCGTAAGTGCTCCGTTTTTCGGGCTGAAGAAACATGTAGATTAATGGTTGGATTTATGGTTTATCATTGATCTACTTACCTTTGCTTACCTATCAAACAATAACAAGTGTCCAAATTAACTAATCTCCAAGTTTTTATTAAATAAAAAACACTACATCCGTGCAAAAAATTTTATCAAAAAATTTATTTATTTTCGTACAATGTTCCAAGTAATATTTTCATAGCGCTTAATCGTCTTACATAGTAAATATAAATCACAATGTCAAGCCTTCAACAAATTAAATAACTCATATAAGGGTTGGAAACAATGCGAATCATTATTTCTGTTCCAATTTGGAAATTGGTCAGGTGTTTTCATTTCAACCTATACGGCAACACAGCACCACTGCTGACACCGACGATTTTGACAGAAGCCATAAACGATCAGCCGGTGGCTTGCTACAACCTTGTAGTTGAACCATGGATACCACCGAATAAACAGTAATACAGAACGCGCATCTCATACAAATTCAAAAATCTTAAGGGGTCGTAATATTACGACCACTGTTAATTTAAAATTACGTCCTCTGCTATTAACATTACGAAATGCACTAGACAGCTTTCGTTTCTGTTATATGACAGAACAAACAGTACCGAGATTAGAAGCATTGATGACATGCGGCTGTGTGAAGCATTCAAGGGAAAAAAGCAACAGGCTGTGATTGCTGTTGTTGTCGGCCAACGGTTTTATACGGGGAAAAGAGCTATAAGATGTTGTTGTTATTATTGCCGGCTAGGAAACGAAACATTGAATTTGAAGTATTGTAGCTTTGCGGTTCATTCTGCGTGCAGCGTAGTGGATCCATACGCTGTTGGTAGCTACTTTACGACAGAGTGTAGCGTGAAAAAATGTATGTGAACAAATGTCAATAGGGGTTAACTTATCAATTTATAAAGTCACTACGGTATAAAGATATTACACTATTTTTAATATTGGAAATAGTTTAAGGATTTGGAAACAACTGTTATTTAAGACAAATATTTTCAATTGAGGATACCTACATATATCGAAAAAAAAGCAAAACAAACTTTTTATTATACCATCATTCGGTATTGCCGCTGCTTACTTACTTTTTTCTTATAACTTTTTGCATATCATATCCATTATTATAGATATTGTTACGAAAATACCAGTTCTAGTGGGCTAGTACGAATCACTGGATTGTGCAATTTGAAATAAACAAACACACTTAGTTCCTCGAACGCAGTCAATAAAAACCAACAGTCACTTTATTTCACAGGTTTACACTTCACTGTCTTTACACTTAAATATTCGCTTAATTATTCCGCGTGGCAACTCCGCTAGTCAAAATCAGACTGACTCGTTGCGCCGCACCCGGCTGCCTTTTATACCTGTCCGGCCATCGCGCAGATCGTTCTCGCACATTCCGGAGTGGACTAACGGTTTCTATGATGATCGCGACCATCATTGCCAGGTTAGACTAGAAGTTTCCATCATTGCCAGGTTGGACTAGAAGTTTCCATCATTGCCAGGTTGGACTAAAAATTGCCATCATTGCCAGGTTGTACTAAAAGTTTCCCTTATTATCGCGGCCGTCGTTGCCAGATTGAATTATAGCACGGCGCGTAGCGACAGGGTTGCTTTGCACAGCGACAGACTGTCTTATCGTTACACTGCCCACCACTTAGACTTGTTCGACCCGAACAAGTGCCGAGGTTCCGCTGTGATAAGGCGCCAGGCGCTCCAAATGGACTACCTTCAGCTTAGCGCTTTTATTGCTGCAACGTTGAATCCTGTATACCACGTCGTTAATCCTAGTCACGACTTCGTAAGGTCCTTCCCATGACGCTTGAAGTTTCGGAGACAAACCTTTCCTCCGCTGCGGGTTGTAGAGCATTACCAGATCGCCTTCTTGGAACCCTGCTGAGTTGGCCCGTAGATTATATCTGGCTTTCGCCTTATCGCTGACCAGTTTGGTGCGGCTCCTTATAAACTGGTGAATTTCCTCGAGTTCCGCCCGCTTATTGACCACGTAGTCCGTCTTAGCGCCTCCCGTCGTGCTGACTACCCCGAACTCCACGTCGGCGGGTAACCGCAACTCCGTGCCGAACACTGCTCGGGCTGGAGTGAGTGATGTCGTGTCGTGCGGGGCTGACCTATACGCCATCAGGAACAGGGGGATATGCGTGTCCCAATCCTTTTGACTCCTGCCTACCACCTTCCGCAGATATTCTTCCAGTGTCCGGTTGAAACGATCCACCATGCCGTCGGACTGTGGGTGCAAAGGAGTGGTACGAGTTTTCTTTATCCCCAGCAGCTCACACACTTCCTTGAATACCGCAGAATCGAAATTCCGGCCTTGATCTGAGTGCAACTCCAACGGAACTCCGAACCGGGCTACCCAGCTGTTTACCAGCTTTTCCGAGATCGTAGTGGCCTCCTGGTTAGGAATAGGGTACACTTCGGGCCATTTGCTGAAGTAATCCATTACCACCAGCACATATTTGTTGCCCTGAGTACTAGTTGGGAATGGGCCAGCGACGTCCATAGCAATCCGCTCGAAGGGCGCTCCCACGTTGTACTGCTGCATGCGGCCTCGAGATCTTCTTGTCGGCCCTTTCGCGGCTGAACACCGGTCGCAGCTCTTAATCCACTCGGCTACAGACTCCTGACATCCTACCCAGTAGAATCGTCTTTTTATTTTGGCGACGGTTTTGGTGATGCCCAGGTGCCCTCCACTGGAGTCGTTATGGTATGCCTCGATGACCTCGTTGATTCTGCATTTCGGCACTACCATTAGGGAGTTGCTGGTCCGACCATCCGCGCTCTCCCATTCGCGATACAGGCATCCTTCCTTCAGCCGCAGACTTTCCCACTGCGCCCAGTAAGCCTTAGCGATCGGGCTTTCACCGGCCATCTCCTGCCAGTCTGGACGTGCGAGTTACATATGTAAACGCCAATACAACTCCCGACAAGTTCGATGAATTCTTGCACTCAATAACTGTAAACAAAGCTGCAAACTCAACAATAAAATAACAAACTGCAAACATGCAGTTTGCGCAATACTATGTAGACTAAATACCAAGTAAGTGACCCAAATTAAATTAATGTAGACATAAGCACTATTGATTAAAATAAGAGGTTTGTTGGTAATCAATAAAGTTGGCAAAAGCCAGTCTGCAACTACTCTCCAGTCGAGTCTGGTAAAATAATCGCTTGTTGACTTTTTTAAAAAAACCGTTCGCGACGAAAAATTATAAAATTGGCGCAGTCGGTAGGATCCTTTTATTTTTACAAGGATTCAGTGATTCGAACCGCGGTCGGTCTACCTCAAAGATAACTTGTATCACACCCAAACAAATTCTGCGATTCCCAAGGGACCCTCCAGAATATAAATCATTAAAAGCAAACTGTGCAGTGCAAACTGGGACATCAGAGTGGAGTGAACACAGGCAAGGAGTGCTAGTGACCACCTCAGATTAATCAACAGTGACACCACAGGCAAGGACCAAGGGTCAGTGAGCAAAAGCATCACGGGTAATTCAAAGCGACAGAAGGACTTCGATACACGGAGAATGGCGCAGGACTCGACGCAGGTGCCGACAGTGAGTTTGTTAGAGGAGTTGGCACGGAAGGACCAACAACTGGAGCAGATCCGAGCAGCATATCTGGACCTCCAGCAGCATTACCAACGAGACACCATGATGGTTAACGAAAGGATCCAGAAGAACGTACGACACATGCCGACGTTTACCGGGAGCGGCGAGGTCACCATCAACTCATTTTTCACGGGCGTGGAATATTTGCTGTCCACTCTAACCAACGAGGCGGAACGGAAGGAAGCAACGCGATGCATATTCTACCAGAAGATTCAAGGTGAAGCGAAGGACACAATCATAAACATCCCTCAACCAGAAAATTGGGAAGCAATCAAGAGGATCTTGAAACTTCGGTACCGGCCAGACACCGAACCGCACCAGATTTACCGGAGGATCTGCAATCTAAAAATTAATAATGTAAGTGAATTAGCAATAGAAATTCAAAAATTAAAATATAAGGCGGACGAACTAACAACATACTACCAAGGCGACCATGGTATCGACCTATCTAACATTGACAGTATACTAGTCAACACCACTAAAGAGATGACGCAGGGCACACTATTAGACAAGATATATGACGAAAAAGAACTAGGAACCATATTAGAGATAATGAATAGCCGACGATACGAAGACACTTGCATTCGACCCGAGTTCAAAAAATACCGATCGAAGGACGAACGACCATTTGGCAGAAATAGCCCTCCCCGGAATACCAACGTAGAACATCACGGACGTCAAGGACAATACACTAACCTTAGACCAAACAACAATAATTACTATAATAATAATGAACATAAGGCAGAACACAGGAAACAAGACCAAGAATATATTAATAGAAATCGAGGATACCAGGACAACAATTCAGGGCAAAGAAGATACAATCCACAATCACCGCATCAAAGCCAAGATTATCAGCGATACAATTCGGGACAGTTCAGGCAACATCAACAGTCAGGAAACCCTAGGAACGGTTCAGGCCAAGATCGCCAAAACCCAAATAGGCAAAGACTGGTGGAGCCCATGGAAGTAGATAATATTGTAGCGCACAATGATAGACACCAAGTAGCAGGACACCCTGGCCCACGTCCAAGCCAAGATCGCTGGAACGAGGCCCGGCAAAGCCAAGAGAGTCTCAGGGACAATTATGATGTAGAAACGGAAATCAACAATTCAGTGTTTTTTACGAAGCAGCCTCGGAATGCCTACCAAGAATAGAACTAACAATAGGAAATACAAGATATGCAGCGCTTATAGACACAGGAGCAACATTGAGCTTGATAAGCAGCGAAGTAAATGACTTTCAAAAAATAAAACTAAAAAGACCACTAACATTTAATACATTGACAAATAAAGGTACCATAAGTCAGGAGGTGCACACAAAAGCCCCGGACGAATTTAATCTGCCAGATAACGCAAGAGTCAGGTGGAAAGCCACACCATTACAAGGGCGAAAGTATAATTTTATAATCGGCATTGATTTACTAAACTTTCTTAATGCATTAATAGATATTGAAAGAAAAGTCATAATCCTGAATCAAAAGGAAAGCAAATTTTTGAATAATCCATATACTTTAAATGAAATTTGTACATTAGAGCACACAACAGAGGAGCGATTGAAACTAGACTATCTCAATGCAGAAGAATATAAGGAAGTGACGAAAATAATAAAACGATTCGGACAACTGTTTTTTAAAGAAGGAGACACACTAACAAGTACTACCGAAGTACAACACGAAATTAAGACTACAACAGACCAACAATTAAATTCCAAGTTATACAGATATCCGCCCCAACATGAGGAAGAAGTGAGGAGACAAATTAAAGAAATGGAGGAACAGGGCATAATCAGGAAGAGCAAGTCTAGATACTCAAGTCCTCTAATAGTAATACCAAAGAAAATAGACAATTCAGGGAAACGGAAATATAGAATAGTAGTCGATTACAGAAAATTAAATGAAATTACGATAGACGACAAATACCCGCTGCCAAATATAGATTCGATACTGGACAAACTTGGAAGGGCCCAATACTTCACAACAATAGACTTAGCAAAAGGGTATCATCAGATAGTAGTCAAAGAAGAAGATAGACAAAAAACAGCGTTTGTCACACCCCATGGTCTGTACGAATTCATAAGGATGCCATTCGGACTAAAAAACGCACCGGCCACCTTCCAACGCCTTATGAATGAAATTTTGAGGGACCACATTAACAAAACCTGTGTTGTTTACCTAGATGACATTTTAATTTTCAGTACCACGTTACAGGAGCACGTTAAAGCAATAAACGAAATATTCAGAATATTAGAAGAGAAAAATTTAAAAATACAGATAGACAAATGCAATTTTATGAAAAGGGAAACAGAATTTTTGGGACATATTTTAACAGAAGAAGGACTCAAACCAAATCCGAACAAAATGGAGGTAATAAAAAACTTAGAACTGCCAAGGACCGAAAAACAGATCAAAAGTTTTTTAGGGATTACGGGATATTACCGCAAATTTATCCGAGATTACGCGAAAGTAGCGCAGCCTATGACCAAATATTTAGCAAAAGGAACAAAACTCAATGTAAAGGACCCCACATATATAGAAGCGTTTGAAAAACTAAAATATTTAATTAGTTCCCACCCCGTCCTTCGGTTCCCAAATTTCGAAAAACCGTTTACATTAACGACAGATGCGTCAAACTACGCAATGGGAGCAGTTCTTTCACAAGAAGGACACCCCGTATGTTTCGCATCAAGGACACTTAACAACCATGAAAGGAATTACTCTGCAACAGACAAAGAATTTTTAGCCATAATGTGGAGCGTTAATTACTTTAGACCATATCTTTATGGGAGACAATTTAAAATCCTAACAGACCACCAACCCATAAAATTTTTACATGCAAAGTATAAAGGAAAAGACCTATCGCCAAGGCATCAAAGATGGTTACTAAAATTGGGAGAGTACCAGTTCGAGATAGAGTACTTGAAAGGAAAAGAAAATAAAGTGGCAGATTTTTTGAGCCGAATAAAAGAAAACGAGGAGGATATTAAAGAAGAATACGACTCCAACCCAAATAGCCTTACACAGGAAGTTGACGATTCAGATACACTGAACAATATTGAAGATGATGCAACCGTAGCCACCATCCACTCAGCAGAAGAAAACCTGCAAGACCATATTCCGATTAAAGAAGAAATAGTGAATAAATATAAGACGCAAATTGTAATAACAAACAATAAAACGGAGGAAATAAAATTTACACACAATAAGCGAATTATTTTTGTAGCCGAGCACGATTTCAACAATTTGGGAGAAATATTTAGAAAATATATAGGAAAAGGAAACATCGGAATATTTTCAGAACTATACTGGAAAGAAATAACAACCCAAGCCGGCTTTGCAGACATTCAGACAAGGACCCAACCAATAGTCACAAAGACGAACATAATCCTACATATGATCGACCTAGGTAAAATAGAAAACATCTTAAACGCATTGACAGACAATATAGTACAAACTAAAGCAGAACATAAAGACGTATTATACCAAGAACTAGTAGACACAAGAAATAAATTTCTAACATTAGTACCAAAAGTTACCAGACAGAAACGCGGACTTATAAACGGAGTAGGAAACGTATCAAAATGGCTATTTGGCACAATGGACGAAGACGACAGACGTGATATTCAAAACCACCTCTCACAAACCAAGAACGACATAGATCAACAAATACAAATTAATGACTACTTCAACGCCACAATAGAACAAATAAATGATATTGTAATAAAAGATAGAAAAAAGATTAAAAGTAGTTTAAATGCTATTAATAAGTTTATAACCGAAGAAGAAAAACAAAACGCATATATAGAACAACTAACAAAAATACAGCTACTAAAATCAAAAATAGAACACATCCAGGATAATGTAGTATCCGCTAAATACGGGATAATACACCCTAACATATTATCAGGCACAGAAATAGAAAGATACGAAATCGATTACAATAAACTCATGTATGTACAACTAGGGACAGCGTTTTTTAATAACACATATTTAGTATTAGCTATCAAGATCCCAAAAACGCTTGTGAATGTCAAATTAAGATATATCATACCAATGCCCAATAAAGACAACAACGAAATAGAAGCGAATACAGAACAAATGTTTAACTATGGAAACAAAACGTACACATATGAACAAAATAAATATCTGAAAGAGCTTAAACTAAGTAAACACTGTGTAATAAAAGAAAATTGTCAGCTCACAAAAAATAGAGAACTAGAAATTATAGAAATAGACATAGATACAATTATAATTAAAAATGCAAAAAATTTGGTAATCAATCAAACATGTAACGATAGCCAAATTGTTGTAAATGGAAACATTCTAATACACTACAATAATTGTTCAATTAAAATTAACGATTATTATTTCTCAAATTGGGTCGAAAAAATAGAAGAAAAAATCATGCACACAAAAGAGCAACAAAATTATACGGTTAAAATTACATTCGATGAAATAATACAAGAACACAAAGCAAGTATACACAACATTAGCAAATTAAACACACACAACAAAGTTATATATGGATGCAACTTAATTACGGTCATTACAGTAATAATAGTGTTTGCAATTGTAATAACTAAGCAAAAATATATAAAAATAAAGTTAAATAATCGAATTCAGGAGAATTCTAATTTAAAGGAGGGAGTAGTTACATATGTAAACGCCAATACAACTCCCGACAAGTTCGATGAATTCTTGCACTCAATAACTGTAAACAAAGCTGCAAACTCAACAATAAAATAACAAACTGCAAACATGCAGTTTGCGCAATACTATGTAGACTAAATACCAAGTAAGTGACCCAAATTAAATTAATGTAGACATAAGCACTATTGATTAAAATAAGAGGTTTGTTGGTAATCAATAAAGTTGGCAAAAGCCAGTCTGCAACTACTCTCCAGTCGAGTCTGGTAAAATAATCGCTTGTTGACTTTTTTAAAAAAACCGTTCGCGACGAAAAATTATAAAATTTGCGCCTTGCTCCTTGCCTTCGACGATTTTTGCAAGATCCGCATCCTCACGCTGGTCCTTTTGTATCCTCTCCGCAGACCACTCTTCCTCTGGCATAACGCTTACCAACCGGACGTCCACTATCTGTTCTTTGCTTTCGGCTCGCGAGCACTGCCTGCATTCGACTTTGCACGGACGGCGTGACAAGGCATCGGCATTTCCATGGCTACTGCCCTTGCGATGCTCTATCGTGTAGTCGTAGCTCTGCAGTCGCTCGATCCACCGCGCCAATTGCCCTTCAGGATCTTTAAAGTTCAGGAGCCATCTCAATGCCGCATGATCTGTGCGCAGGCGAAACCTTTGTCCATACAGATATTTGTAGAAGTGTTTTACGCAGTCCAATACCGCCAGCAGTTCTCTCCGCGTCACACAGTAGTTGCGTTCTGGTTTCGACAGAATCCTACTGTAGTATGCTATCACTTGTTCTTGGCCGTCTATTATCTGTGATAGCACACCGCCAATACTATGCCCGCTTGCATCTGTATCCAGCACAAACATCTCTCCAGGCACGGGGAAGGCCAGAATTGGAGCAGTGCACAGTTTTTCCTTCAGACGCGCAAAAGCCTGCTCCTGCTCTTCGTTCCACTCGAAAGCTTGGCTCTTTTTCGTTTAGTTTGTGCAAGCTGCTGGCTATGTTCGCGAATCCCGGAACAAATCGGCGGTAGTATGTGCACAGGCCCAGGAAGCTGCGGAGTTCGTGTAGATTGCGTGGCCGGGGCCACTCCTTCACTGCCGTGATTTTGCCTTCATCCGTATGTACTCCGCGGGCAGAAACCGTATGACCCAGATACTTGACCTCTTTTTGGAACAGCGAGCACTTCTTCGGGTTGAGTTTAAGCCCAGCTTTTTGTATCCGCTCGAATACCTCCTTCAGCTTTCCCAGGTGGTCGTCGAAGCTTTTATCCATCACGATTATGTCGTCGAGGTACACATTGGCACGTCCGCCAATGCAGCCCCTTTAGCACGCATTCCATTAGCCGCTCGAATGTTGCTGGTGCGTTGCAGAGTCCAAACGGTATGACGGTGAACTGGCACAAACCATCGCTCACACTGCAAGCCGTTTTCTCCTTGTCCTTGTCCGCAAGCTCTACCTGCCAATAGCCGCTGCGTAAGTCGAGCGTGGAGAACCACTGAGTGCCTGACAGCGTGTCCAGGGTGTCATCGATCCGCGGTAGTGGATAACTGTCCTTCTTGGTCACATCATTGTGCTTCCGATAGTCCACACAAAACCGGGTACTGCCATCCAGGGGCCCGAAGAAGGCTCTATGACCTTTTCTTTCCGCATGTTTTCGATCAAGTTTGTGACCTCTTCCCTCTTGGCCAGAGGAACTCGTCTTGGCGGTTGGCGAATCGGTTTTGCACTTCCGGTGTCGATGTTGTGCTTCACTATGGCTGTTCTTCCGCCTGCTTCTGCCGCAAATATTGCCCCATAGTGCTGCAGGAGTGACCTCGCCTTCTGTTTCTGCTTGGCCGTCAACTCGCTGCTCCACTGGTTCTCCTGCGGTATGGCGTCCATATTAAAACCGCTCTTCTTATTATCTCCCGGCGGGCTACTCTCGCAATTGACCACTGCTACAGCTTCCTTACAGTCGCCAATTACCTCATCTTTCCCGACATATCTGGGTGCATTCAGGGGGTTCAGTATTCTGACTGGTATTCTGCCATTCTTAGGTTCCACTAATGTACGTCCGATGATGATGTTGTAGTGTCCTTGTTTCGGTGCTTCCACAACCCACAGCCGACGCGTCCCATCGTCCTCGTCCACCTTTGCCCACACAATCGCCTCAGAATTCGCTGGTATCCTCCGGTGTTGACACGATACAACATTCCTTACCGCCACGCTTCGCTCATAGCCGGTGTGCAGCGGCAATTCAACGTTGGCATATCTCAGCACATGTTCTTCCAGGTCCACCGTAAAACCGTGCCTAATCATGAAATCCACGCCGATAATCACGTCGTCCATTATATCCGCGACGATGAACTCATGTTCCAGGCTGCTGGTGCCGATAGTAATCGTTTTTGTAACTTTCCCTCTTACAGGCGCGCGCTCGCCAGTCGCAGTCCGCAGCTGTATGCCATGCAGCGGTTCCCAATTCTTCAGCAGCTTCCTTTTTATGATCGAATATGACGCTCCAGTATCCAATGTCAACACGAACAGCTTTTTATTTATTTATTTATTTATTTATTTATCGAGTCTACAGTGAATACCTTACAGACTATAGGAGTGACAGAATTCATAAGAATGTACATTAAAGTCTTAATACTACGGATTAAGAGCTAAGTAGCCTTTCAAGGCATTGCGATAGCTTTCCATCTATCCTTCCTTCAATTGTCAAGCTGCTGGGCTGTCATTTCAGCTGGGAGACAAGGACGGTGGGGCGGGAGATTGTGGGGATCAGCTCACGCCCCTTTGGGCTGACCCGTTTTAGTTTAACGACTCGCCGTCCTCAGCCCTGCGCTTGTTGGCTGGGCCTCGATTATCAGTATTCCTCGCTTCAGGCGATTGCGATCGAGAACGGGGACGCCTCTCTCGTTGGCGGCAGTCTCGTGATATGTGGCCCTGCTTGCCACATACCCAGCATACAACTTTAGAGGAGACCACCCGTGGCCTGCCCGGTGGCTCAGAGCTTATTGCCTGGATCGCAATGTCGTTGTCCGGCTGGATCTGGCGTATCCTTGCAGGTGCATACCGAGTGCTCCCAATCCATGTCGCCTCGTATGTCATCGCGCTGGTCACCGTCTCCCTAAATGTCGGCTTGCCCATCATCAACGTACTGCGACGCGTCTCCGGATCATGAAGACCTTCGATAAATGCCTCAATCTTCATCGTCTCGAGATCATCAGCGCCGAAGGACGGGTAGGACAGCTGCACGAGCCGCTGAATGTCCGCTGCATATGTCTGCAGCGCCTCGTTGAATCTTTGCCTGCGGTTCTTCAGCTCACAGTAGTACAGCGTTCTGTTGTGCTCGTCGCTGTATTTGGCTGCCAGCGCCCTTATGACGGTCTCGTACTCACTTTGTAAACATTCTGGAACTGATTTTATTACCTCCGCCGCAGCACCTTTAAGAGCCAGCGCCAATCTCCGACCTTTCCTTACATCGGTCCACTGATTTTCCAGAGCAGCCAGGTCGAATTGTAGCTTGAATGTATCGAACGGCGTAGTCCCATCATAAGTAGGCACTTCTGCTCGGGTGGCAAAACCGTCCTGAACCGGTGGGAAACATTCTCGTGGCCGTACCTCTCGAAGCCGTTCGTCTATCTTCCTGTGCATCGAATCTTCCAGACTGTCAACTCGTTTGCTCAAGGACTCATCAAGGTTGTCAACTCGTCTGTTTAACTCGTTTGTCCCAATCGTCTATTCGCGCCTCGAGATGCTCAACTTTCACGTTCAGCCTTTTGGAAATTTCCTCCACCTTCTGCTCTATGCGCGCAGAATTTTCCGCCATTTCTCGATTTGCAGTCTCGACTTTTGCCGAAATTTCACGATTTTCACGACTGACATTCTCAATTTTCGTTTCCATTTTCTGGTCGGAAGCCTCGAACATGCCTTTCATTGCGACCATTAGCTGGCTCATGTCCATGGCTTGTGGTGGCGCAGCCGCTGCTGCCATACTTTGCATCGACGCAGCACCGGCAGGCGATTCCTCCACCTTGGCCGACGAATCTAGCTCCTGCGTCCCGAACTCGTGCGCAGTCCAATCGACGCCTCGTGCCTCACACGCCTCTCGCAAGCGCAGCTGCAACTCCACCTTACCGCCGGCAAATTCCAGGCAGCCAGCTCCTTCTTTAGCTGGTCCACTTTCAGCAGCTCGAATTTAACCATTTCTGCGTTTTTATAATTTTATTTTTTTTTTCTTTATTTATTCAGTAGCACAATCCCACTTCTGACACCAAATGTTACGAAAATACCAGTTCTAGTGGGCTAGTACGAATCACTGGATTGTGCAATTTGAAATAAACAAACACACTTAGTTCCTCGAACGCAGTCAATAAAAACCAACAGTCACTTTATTTCACAGGTTTACACTTCACTGTCTTTACACTTAAATATTCGCTTAATTATTCCGCGTGGCAACTCCGCTAGTCAAAATCGGACTGACTCGCTGCGCCGCACCCGGCTGCCTTTTATACCTGTCCGGCCATCGCGCAGATCGTTCTCGCATATTCCGGAGTCGGCTAAAGGTTTCCATGATGATCGCGACCATCATTGCCAGGTTAGACTAGAAGTTTCCATCATTGCCAGGTTGGACTATAAGTTTCCATCATTGCCAGGTTGGACTAGAAATTGCCATCATTGCCAGGTTGGCCTAAAAGTTTCCCTTATTATCGCGGCCGTCGTTGCCAGATTGAATTATAGCACGGCGCGTACCGACAGGGTTGCTTTGCACAGCGACAGACTGTCTTATCGTTACAATATGTACATGCATTTGACATGAGTAATGCACCGATTTGCGATTACGATACTGCGGAACTCCTCATGTTTTAAGTTTTTTTATGTTCGAGCCAAAAAACTGGGGCCTAAAGTAGGGACAAAAGGCGAAGAGATAAAATAATAAATCGCGACCAGAAGTCAATTTCATCAAAATTAGTGAAACCTTAGACTTCAAGGAGATAAAATTCTTTTCATGCAGAAGGTCAATCGCATAACATGAAAATTTGTTTTTAAACGACACACGTCGGCAATTGGCAGCGAAAGTCAGCCAGAAACAAAAATTCACAATTTACAATTTTCACCTGCTGATCAACACAACAACAACGAAAGCACATCGCCCGTCATTTGCTTCATTGAAAATAACAGTAATTTCTATGGCCTGCGTCGAGCGCACGAACTCGCTCTGCGCTGCTCGGCACCCAGCGAAGTTGACAATAACAAAGATCATCGCCGCACGATCAATTAACAGAGACAAAAGTTCTGTTCATCAAACTCTGTTATCTCCCCCTTGCTGCTTTCGGCCCACACCCGAAATTCAGATTGCTTCGCTGGTCGACATGCGCATTCTGTATACTGTTTATTCTGTGATCATACATACTACACCTTCTCAAAATCAATTACACAGAATTCAGTTAACTGATATTACCAAAGCCTAAACAAAATAGTAGCAATGACTATGGGACGCGAAACTGAGAGGGTTCACGGTTGCTAAGGGCGATGTTATGCTGCCGGTCACGGGCACGGTCATGGATAAAATTGTTGTTGTTTCAATGTAAAAGGGAAAATTTAGAGAGCGAGCGAGAGAGTAAAATTTGACCGCGCCGGTCACCGGATTATGAGGCTTTCGATGCCAAATCAAACGATCAAATCAGTGCTGCGTCGTGAGATTATTTACAATAGTTGCGTTTTGGGAGCGAATTTGTTCCCTTTTGGTGAAAATATTTATGGACTGAGCAAAAAAAATGTTGGTAGCAACCCTGTTTTCGGTGATAAAGAAGAAAGAAAAATGGAAATTTAAATGGTAAACAAATATTGTGATATTTTCACACATATATTATATTAATTCCATTTACAAATTATTAGCTCAGAATGCCAGAAATGTCGGCCCAATCAAATACTTAGGCGCTGATAACAATGTTCCATGAGCAGGAATCCCTTTAGAAATGTGTGCTATTCAGACCGATGCAAGCGCGAAAAATACTTTATATTTTAATTGAAAATTGTATTCAAAAAAGTAAATTCCCAATAAAAAGTGCGGAAAAAGTAGTAAAAGTAAGCGAAAATCGTAGTGGTGACGGATGATCATTTGACCGTCTGCATAACATCGGTCAAACAACTAATTCGGTCAAACCAGGCCCCAGAGTCGCAAATTCGGTCACATCAGCCCCAGAGTTAATTAGGGTTCGTAAAGCAAATTCCACATACAAAAACCAGGGCAAGGGCTGGTACGTTCGATGTTTATTTGCCAATAAAATAATTTGGTTTTTTTTGCTTTAATTTTTTAGTACGTTTATACCAAATTGATTGCAAAAAAACGTTGTTGCTGAAAAACTTTACAAGTACACTGAAACGTGTTTTAATATTACTTCAGTTTTTGCTGACTGCCCTCTAAGCCTTAACGTTTGAATTACTTGAGTTGCAGCTCTGCGTTTGAAAAGAGTTCAACTTGCCATCACCGTTCCTTGCTGCACTAGAAACGGCAAACCCAATGAGATATGAATAATTAATTTTTTAATTGACTGGCACGACAGCCCGCTTACGCGAGACTAAGGCCTAGCTTCCCGCAACCACCCGTGTTGTGCGTGTGAATTTGTACGCGGGTGGAGGGACCTACAGTTTTATGCCGGTTCCGAACGGCAGGTTGGGAGCTTTTTTCATAAGCAATTTTTACTCTCAGAGGTTTGCCATTTCCAGCTGAGAGGACAGCCACCGAAAGAGAAAACGAGTTTTCCCGTTATTTTTTTTAGGTGTTATTACAGGCAGTATTTGAACCTGAGGTTGCTGCCTTCGACTCGCGGTCCAACGCACTAACCAACTGAGCGGCTACCAATGAGACATGAACTGAAAGAAAAAGCAACCGAATATCTGCTGACTTTACCGTATTTCTACGAAAATGAGTTCTTTAGGCTCGCCTTTCTAGATTGTGCTTGAAAAATAAAACACACTTCAATTACTCAGCGCAAAACGCAGTCAAAAACCAACAATCACTTTATTTACAAATTTACACTTTTCTTGTCTTTACACTTGCCACTACTTTGCTTGTTCAAATAAGACTGTCCCTCTGCGCTGCACCCGGCTGCGTTTTATACCTGTCTGCTTATCGCGCCGATTGTTCTCGCACATTCCAGTTGGACTGTCTTTCGATCGTTCTCGCACATTCCAATTGGCCTATCTCTCGGTCGTTCTCACACATCCCATTACCATCGCGAGCCATCCTTGCCATATCGAAATTATAGCAAGCCGGCCGTACTTTGAAGTGCGTGCCTGAAAGTATGCCCGTAAGAGCATTCACGCATAGCACAGCGACAGCGACCTAATCGTTACAATATATTCAAATAAATCTTTTCAAAATAGTCGTAGAGATAAAATTTGGTATTTGAAATAGAAACAATGTAATCGATAACTATTAACCAATTTTTGTTCATGATCGAATTGATGTTAGTAATTTAATTGAACGCATTTTATGCACTGAAATATTTCAAAACATTAGGTTAGGTTAGGTTGAGGTGGCTGCCTCTGTATGAGACACACTTAGGCCTCTTAATGGGCCCGTTGTGATACCACAGATTCCACCCGTTTGAAATGCGTATGCAACACTGTTTTTTCAACATGTGATACACCACACATTTCAAACGGATGGGGAAAGGGAGGGGAGCGGACCTACAGTTTAACGCCGAATCCGAACGGCGATGGGCAGTTTTTCTTTCACACTTGGAGGTTTTGCCATTGCCTGCCAAGAGCGCACTTGTGCGATCCTTGTAATTCTCATTCATGTGGATAGCGACAGAAGTAGATGAGTGTTTTTTCCAGCCCAAGCCAGGAATCGAACCCGGGGCGCTCGGTATGAGAAGCCAGCGCGCTACCCGCTGAGCTATCAAGGCCGACGAACAAAAAACATTGCTATGAATAATATCTCTCAAAGTATAATTTAAGTAGTTTTTTTGAGCTGTCAGAGGTACACTAATAGCCCTATTCGAAATATTTGTTAGTCAATTCTTACGCAAATCTCACAAGCTATAAAATTCCACCACAGCGAGGTAAATCGTAAATTTAATGATCGTAAATTCAACCGAGCCACTTGACCGATGTCAATCAACCCGGAACCACTTTCGACACTGCACAAACCGAATGTTGGAACTCGTCGCAACGATCATGTTGGAATGATCGTAAATTCATTCAAGTGTTGTCACAACCAAAAACTCTCAACATAAACATTTTTCAATTTCTCTACCTCCCTTTCCATTCGCTTCCTCGCTGATCATATACCAACCAAATGCAGCACAACTACTAAAGAACATTGCCAATGCTGTAATAAACACTTTATATGTATGCATGTACGTATAGGAAGTAAGGGTTGACCAAGGCATTATTGGAATAATATAGTAAAATGCATTATTGTTCAAACTTCGAATCAATCCGGCCGTTTTATTTCGGCCTTAAGGTCTAAGACGAATAAACCCGAACAAATTTAGAACCTGTTCTCAAAGTAAAAATACTTTCACTGAAACAAAAATTATAAATATATCCCGAAGGATATCATAAAAAGAAAAAGCAACAAATAGTGTGCAGTGAAACCACAGTGACGAAAGGAACCGCTCCCCAAGATTCAAAGATCCGAGACTCTAATACTAATACTAATCAAAGAAACCATCGCAGAGGACTAGCGAAAAGCGCAACCGTTAATGCCGAAACTGAGAGGCGATAAAGAAACGCAGAAGACACGGGGTCTTCTTCACAACTACTCAACTGACCTCAAAAGCGAGAAACTCAAAACGACAACGACAATGGAAAACCAAGCAACACCGCAGCCCCAAACATTCACAATCACGGCAAACGTGTTAATAATGGAAGCATCAAGGGAAAAGGAATTTTATGGGGACAAGTCAAACTAACTTTCAACACTCGTAAGGGAAGTGGAGATGATGCTACAATTCTTCCAGTGAGGAATTTCGTCCGGGAGACATTATTATTATTATTGCCGGGGAAAGTGCACCGCGACCTGAAAGATCTATTGTGCCCCCTTCTTGGCCTTCACAGTTCGTCCGTAAGTCCAGTATCCAGAAGGAATCTTAGTATATTTCCTAAGCCTTTGGAAACCCAGTCCGATCCTGGTATAATAAAGTCTCCCAGGTGCTTCTTCCGTTTGTGCATTAGTGCAGGGCATATTGCAGTTTCATTGTCCTGCAAACAGAACCTACAGAGTTCGTTCACCCTGATACCAAGTTTGGTTAGATAGTTCAATCTACAATGCCCTGTCAATATACCTGTGATAATCCTTAGATTATTCTTTGAGAGACTCATACATTCCTCGAACCTTTTCTTGTTATAAGATCCAATAACCATCTTGGAATGTTCAAGGCCTGGTTGATTTTCCCAGTATTGATTCCAGATGGTTATCTCGCCTTTCCTGGAAAGGATGGCTAGTGCTCCTTTGCCTAGACCACAGAAGGGTTCTGGGCCGACAAAGGAGGTAGACGCCCCCCTTCTTGTAAGTGTGTCGGCCTGCTCGTTCCCATCAATCCCGGCGTGACCCGGAACCCAGAGAACCCACACCTGATTGTGACGACCAAGTTCATTCAGCTTCTCAAGGAATTCCGACACCAGTTTCGAGGATACCTGGTAGGATCTTAATGCCTTGATTGCTGCTTGGCTGTCTGACAGTATCGCGATCTTCCGGTTCCGGTATTTCCTCACCAGATTGAAATGAGCGCACCTTTCAATGGCGCCCTGATGGTGGTCAGCTGGCTGGTTTTACTAACCCAGACCGCTGACCCATACGTTATCATAGGCCTCACTATCGTCGTATAGATCCATCTCAGTATGGCTGGTGTACAGCCCCAGCTTTTACCTGCTATGGACCTACAGGTCATCAGGACCCTGGTGGCCTTTTTAATCGTTTCATCAATGTGTCTCTTCCAGTGGAGTTTCTGATCTAGTATAAAACCTAGATAGTTCACCTCCTTCTGAAACTCTATCTCTATTCCATCCAAGCGGATTGGTCTAAGAGCGTCCAGTTTGTACTTTCTTGTAAAGGGTACGATAGTGGTTTTTGCCAGATTTATGTTCAGCCCCACCTCCACGAACCATTTCTTGGTTAACCTTAACCCTAAGATTATCCTTTCCCGCAGGGTATCTTCAAATTTTCCCCTGCATACGATTACGATATCATCCGCATAACCCTGTACCGTTAGTCCAGAGTTAGACAGCTCCTGTAGGAGGCCATCCACCACAAAGCTCCACAACAGTGGCGATAGTACACCAAATGTGGACAGCCCCGGGTCGTGGTGGCCCCTATTATCTCGCCCGTGCTAGTCTGAATCTCCACCTTCCTAGTAGCGAGCATGCTGTTTATCCAGCATTTCAGGGTATCTGTTAGCCCCCTGCTGGATAAGGCGCTATCTATGGTTATATGAGAGGTATTGTCAAACGCCCCCTCGATATCCAGGAAGGCACAAAGTGCCATCTCCTTCTCGTTACAGTGCAGTTTCAATGGAGCGCCCTGCTCTGTAAGCATGCTGAAAGGTGTGTAAGGGTTTGTCTATTAGGACTGTCGTCCTTACGCAACTATCTACGACTTTCTCTAAAATCTTTAGTACAAATGAAGTCAGGCAAATCGGTCTGAAGGACTTCGGGTGAAGCGGGTCCTTTTTCCCGACCTTCGGTAGAAAGACTACCTTTGCCCTCCTCCAGGCTTCTGGTATATATCCCAGCGCTAGACTAGCTCTAGCTATTCTCAGGAGATCACGTTTAATGACGTCCATCCCTTTCTGTAGTAGGGCCGGAAAGATGCCATCGGGTCCAGGAGATTTAAGTGGTTTGAAGGTACACACCGCCCACCGCAATCTCTCCTCCGTGCAGATTTCCGTTGCCACTAACCAATCTCTTCTAGAGATTCTGCAAAGTACCTCAGCCTGCCCCGTTCCCCTCCAAGCAACAGACCCCGGGAAGTGAGTATCCAGGAGTAGCTTTGCTTTCTCCTCCTCACTCTCGGTAAACTCCCCGTTGCTCTTCCTGAGGCTAGTAGAGGACAGACTGTGGCCTTTCGCCATAACCTTATAGAGTCTAGATGCCTCTGAGGTTTGTTCTATATTCTCACAGAAATTTCTAAAATTCCTGCGCTTAGATTCCCTGATCTCCTTATTGTATTGGGTCAGTGTGTTTTTATACTCGGACCAATTCCCGGTACGTTTAGCCCGGTTGAAAAGCCTGCGAACCTCACTTCGCAGTATACTTAGGTCCTTATTCCACCAGGGCACATCCCTAGAAGATTCTACCCTACTAACGGGACAGCTAGCTTCGTATGCGTCAATAATCGTTTTATTGAAGCACGCTACTGCTGTATCCAGCTCCAATGAGTTCCTGATTTTGTCCCCTCCCCCCAGATTGGTGGAGTTTGCACTCAGTGTCTCATGAAACGTTTCCCAGTCTGTTTTCCTGGGGTTTCTTAAAATTTTCTTGACCGAAGCGGCCCCCGCAATGTCGAACCTTATGATTCTATGGTCCGACATTGAGGGTTCACTGGATACCCTCCAGTTTCTAACCAGTCCGGAGCTCAGAGTGTTTCCTATGGTAATATCTAGGACTTCCTCTATCGCACTGGTTACAAACGTTGGTATATTTCCCACGTTAAAGATCTCTAGTTTACTACTGACAATGAACTCAAGAAGGTACTCACCCCTCTGGTTTGTGTCGCTGCTTCCCCAGGCTTCGCTGAGTGCGTTGGCATCACATCCAAGTACCAGAGGCAGCTTCTTCTGCTCACAGTACCTCACCAGTTTAGAGACTAACTCTGGCGGAGCAAGAGCGTCTTCTCCTGGGAAGTAACCTGTGGCCAGCACGATGTCCTGCGCGGTCCTGTTTATGTTGACCGGGATTTGTACCGCGACCAGATCCCTGGAAAGGAATTCTGAAAGACAAGTAAAATTCAAACCACTGGTTAGTAACATACAGGCTCTCGGGTTATTGCTTCTAATATCCCAAATTACCTGGATGTTCTTTTCCGCCAAACCCTTGATTTGGCCCCTGCATACCCAGGGTTCCTGGACCAGCACCACACTCAGTTTAGACCTGAGGATTGCTCTCGCGATGACAGCAGACGCTGCCTTCGCGTGATGCAGATTTATCTGCGAAACTGCAGTGCTAGTCATGGCTGCCTTATTTGTCGGCGCCGCCTTCTTCCTCCGTCAGACCCCCCTCCTTATCGAGGTCTGACAGGGTGACTCTATCAGAGTCTTCATCGTCCGCGGCCATGCTAGGCATTGAGAGGTCAATCGCGTCAATCCCCTCAACTTCGTGAGGTAATAGAGTGATTTCCTCGACGACCTCGCTGCTGGCTGCCTCCTTTTCAACCAAGGTAGCCACCTCCTCCGGAATAGCCGTGCTGGCCTCCGCTGGAGTCTTGGCTGCCGGCGTATCGTCCGCCTTTGGTTGTTCGCGGCGCTTATGAACATGAACAGGTACAGTTCCAAACCTGTACCTCAGGACGCCGTTGCTCTTCTTAATGGCCTCCAGCGATTGTTCATAAACCCCAATCGTCAGGACCTTCTCGTCCCTCGAACGGAAGATCCTCCACAAATTCGTCTGCAGCCCCTCATTTTGTGCAATGAGGAGATCAAGGAGCTGCTTGTTGTCCTTCCCTGCCCCCTTCGGGATGTAGACGGTTAACATGTGCACGCCGGGTATACGGTCCCCGTCGCACGTAGTCAACGCCACCCCCTTCCTGCCATGTAGAATGGGGACTAGACCTTTCAGCCATTCTGCGGTGTCCGCGCTCGCACAGTCCACCAGTATGAGGCCTGGTCGAAAGTGGATGCCGTCGAACTGAAGTTTAGACCTCCAGCCCTTGCACATCTCCGCTACGAGCGCGCCTTCGATCTGTCCCTGTTCCTCTCTAGAGAGTATGCCAACAGGGAAAGATGTCGGGAGTATCGCCAGTCTAACGCCCTTTGCAGCACTGGCATACGAGCAACCTGGCCTCCTGAAACCCGTCTTTTGCTTCGTAACCGTCCGTGTCCGGTCCGCAGTTTTGGACTTTTTGGCTATATTGCCCTCCTGAGGACTGATTTTGGTTGCGCCCCGCTTCTTCGCATCAGGCAAAGAGGGTTTCGCGCGGTCCAAGACCTTTTGTTTGGCCTGCTCCGGCGTTAAGCCGTCATTGAGGGAGCGCAGATACCACCTTGCACCTGCGCCACTCAACCCCGTTTCCCTTCTGGCCTCTACAAGATTTCCCAGCTTGAGAGTCTGTCCAGATTTCAGACCAGTACTGGTCGAGGGTTGTGGTATCGCGTCCTTGGGTGCCGAAGCGCCCGCAGACCCCACTACCACCCGACTTTCCTTTTGTTGGTCCTTTGTCACTGTCCGTTCTGGCTTTGGCCCAAATTTACCAACTTTGGCGCCAAATTTTCCAGATACCGTACGTCTAGCCGTCTTCTTACTCCGAGGAGTAGATACCTGGGAATCAGTATCTTGGATACGCTCCACCTGATTCGCCAGTTGTGATGCGGTATAAGTTCCCGCCATCGAATTGTTAAAGGTATTACCCCCTGGCTGCAAACCATCCAATAGGCACGGGTCGCGTGACACCTTGGTCGCCAGCCACCAACGGGCAGAGACAAGACCCTACCCGAAGTGGCTGTTACCGGTGGCCACCACGAGGAGGTCTAGTCTAGTTTCCACCATTGACCACTGCTACAGCTTCCTTACAGTCGCCAATTACCTCATCTTTCCCGACATATCTGGGTGCATTCAGGGGGTTCAGTATTCTGACTGGTATTCTGCCATTCTTAGGTTCCACTAATGTACGTCCGATGATGATGTTGTAGTGTCCTTGTTTCGGTGCTTCCACAACCCACAGCCGACGCGTCCCATCGTCCTCGTCCACCTTTGCCCACACAATCGCCTCAGAATTCGCTGGTATCCTCCGGTGTTGACACGATACAACATTCCTTACCGCCACGCTTCGCTCATAGCCGGTGTGCAGCGGCAATTCAACGTTGGCATATCTCAGCACATGTTCTTCCAGGTCCACCGTAAAACCGTGCCTAATCATGAAATCCACGCCGATAATCACGTCGTCCATTATATCCGCGACGATGAACTCATGTTCCAGGCTGCTGGTGCCGATAGTAATCGTTTTTGTAACTTTCCCTCTTACAGGCGCGCGCTCGCCAGTCGCAGTCCGCAGCTGTATGCCATGCAGCGGTTCCCAATTCTTCAGCAGCTTCCTTTTTATGATCGAATATGACGCTCCAGTATCCAATGTCAACACGAACAGCTTTTTATTTATTTATTTATTTATTTATTTATCGAGTCTACAGTGAATACCTTACAGACTATAGGAGTGACAGAATTCATAAGAATGTACATTAAAGTCTTAATACTACGGATTAAGAGCTAAGTAGCCTTTCAAGGCATTGCGATAGCTTTCCATCTATCCTTCCTTCAATTGTCAAGCTGCTGGGCTGTCATTTCAGCTGGGAGACAAGGACGGTGGGGCGGGAGATTGTGGGGATCAGCTCACGCCCCTTTGGGCTGACCCGTTTTAGTTTAACGACTCGCCGTCCTCAGCCCTGCGCTTGTTGGCTGGGCCTCGATTATCAGTATTCCTCGCTTCAGGCGATTGCGATCGAGAACGGGGACGCCTCTCTCGTTGGCGGCAGTCTCGTGATATGTGGCCCTGCTTGCCACATACCCAGCATACAACTTTAGAGGAGACCACCCGTGGCCTGCCCGGTGGCTCAGAGCTTATTGCCTGGATCGCAATGTCGTTGTCCGGCTGGATCTGGCGTATCCTTGCAGGTGCATACCGAGTGCTCCCAATCCATGTCGCCTCGTATGTCATCGCGCTGGTCACCGTCTCCCTAAATGTCGGCTTGCCCATCATCAACGTACTGCGACGCGTCTCCGGATCATGAAGACCTTCGATAAATGCCTCAATCTTCATCGTCTCGAGATCATCAGCGCCGAAGGACGGGTAGGACAGCTGCACGAGCCGCTGAATGTCCGCTGCATATGTCTGCAGCGCCTCGTTGAATCTTTGCCTGCGGTTCTTCAGCTCACAGTAGTACAGCGTTCTGTTGTGCTCGTCGCTGTATTTGGCTGCCAGCGCCCTTATGACGGTCTCGTACTCACTTTGTAAACATTCTGGAACTGATTTTATTACCTCCGCCGCAGCACCTTTAAGAGCCAGCGCCAATCTCCGACCTTTCCTTACATCGGTCCACTGATTTTCCAGAGCAGCCAGGTCGAATTGTAGCTTGAATGTATCGAACGGCGTAGTCCCATCATAAGTAGGCACTTCTGCTCGGGTGGCAAAACCGTCCTGAACCGGTGGGAAACATTCTCGTGGCCGTACCTCTCGAAGCCGTTCGTCTATCTTCCTGTGCATCGAATCTTCCAGACTGTCAACTCGTTTGCTCAAGGACTCATCAAGGTTGTCAACTCGTCTGTTTAACTCGTTTGTCCCAATCGTCTATTCGCGCCTCGAGATGCTCAACTTTCACGTTCAGCCTTTTGGAAATTTCCTCCACCTTCTGCTCTATGCGCGCAGAATTTTCCGCCATTTCTCGATTTGCAGTCTCGACTTTTGCCGAAATTTCACGATTTTCACGACTGACATTCTCAATTTTCGTTTCCATTTTCTGGTCGGAAGCCTCGAACATGCCTTTCATTGCGACCATTAGCTGGCTCATGTCCATGGCTTGTGGTGGCGCAGCCGCTGCTGCCATACTTTGCATCGACGCAGCACCGGCAGGCGATTCCTCCACCTTGGCCGACGAATCTAGCTCCTGCGTCCCGAACTCGTGCGCAGTCCAATCGACGCCTCGTGCCTCACACGCCTCTCGCAAGCGCAGCTGCAACTCCACCTTACCGCCGGCAAATTCCAGGCAGCCAGCTCCTTCTTTAGCTGGTCCACTTTCAGCAGCTCGAATTTAACCATTTCTGCGTTTTTATAATTTTATTTTTTTTTTCTTTATTTATTCAGTAGCACAATCCCACTTCTGACACCAAATGTTACGAAAATACCAGTTCTAGTGGGCTAGTACGAATCACTGGATTGTGCAATTTGAAATAAACAAACACACTTAGTTCCTCGAACGCAGTCAATAAAAACCAACAGTCACTTTATTTCACAGGTTTACACTTCACTGTCTTTACACTTAAATATTCGCTTAATTATTCCGCGTGGCAACTCCGCTAGTCAAAATCGGACTGACTCGCTGCGCCGCACCCGGCTGCCTTTTATACCTGTCCGGCCATCGCGCAGATCGTTCTCGCATATTCCGGAGTCGGCTAAAGGTTTCCATGATGATCGCGACCATCATTGCCAGGTTAGACTAGAAGTTTCCATCATTGCCAGGTTGGACTATAAGTTTCCATCATTGCCAGGTTGGACTAGAAATTGCCATCATTGCCAGGTTGGCCTAAAAGTTTCCCTTATTATCGCGGCCGTCGTTGCCAGATTGAATTATAGCACGGCGCGTACCGACAGGGTTGCTTTGCACAGCGACAGACTGTCTTATCGTTACAATATGTACATGCATTTGACATGAGTAATGCACCGATTTGCGATTACGATACTGCGGAACTCCTCATGTTTTAAGTTTTTTTATGTTCGAGCCAAAAAACTGGGGCCTAAAGTAGGGACAAAAGGCGAAGAGATAAAATAATAAATCGCGACCAGAAGTCAATTTCATCAAAATTAGTGAAACCTTAGACTTCAAGGAGATAAAATTCTTTTCATGCAGAAGGTCAATCGCATAACATGAAAATTTGTTTTTAAACGACACACGTCGGCAATTGGCAGCGAAAGTCAGCCAGAAACAAAAATTCACAATTTACAATTTTCACCTGCTGATCAACACAACAACAACGAAAGCACATCGCCCGTCATTTGCTTCATTGAAAATAACAGTAATTTCTATGGCCTGCGTCGAGCGCACGAACTCGCTCTGCGCTGCTCGGCACCCAGCGAAGTTGACAATAACAAAGATCATCGCCGCACGATCAATTAACAGAGACAAAAGTTCTGTTCATCAAACTCTGTTATCTCCCCCTTGCTGCTTTCGGCCCACACCCGAAATTCAGATTGCTTCGCTGGTCGACATGCGCATTCTGTATACTGTTTATTCTGTGATCATACATACTACACCTTCTCAAAATCAATTACACAGAATTCAGTTAACTGATATTACCAAAGCCTAAACAAAATAGTAGCAATGACTATGGGACGCGAAACTGAGAGGGTTCACGGTTGCTAAGGGCGATGTTATGCTGCCGGTCACGGGCACGGTCATGGATAAAATTGTTGTTGTTTCAATGTAAAAGGGAAAATTTAGAGAGCGAGCGAGAGAGTAAAATTTGACCGCGCCGGTCACCGGATTATGAGGCTTTCGATGCCAAATCAAACGATCAAATCAGTGCTGCGTCGTGAGATTATTTACAATAGTTGCGTTTTGGGAGCGAATTTGTTCCCTTTTGGTGAAAATATTTATGGACTGAGCAAAAAAAATGTTGGTAGCAACCCTGTTTTCGGTGATAAAGAAGAAAGAAAAATGGAAATTTAAATGGTAAACAAATATTGTGATATTTTCACACATATATTATATTAATTCCATTTACAAATTATTAGCTCAGAATGCCAGAAATGTCGGCCCAATCAAATACTTAGGCGCTGATAACAATGTTCCATGAGCAGGAATCCCTTTAGAAATGTGTGCTATTCAGACCGATGCAAGCGCGAAAAATACTTTATATTTTAATTGAAAATTGTATTCAAAAAAGTAAATTCCCAATAAAAAGTGCGGAAAAAGTAGTAAAAGTAAGCGAAAATCGTAGTGGTGACGGATGATCATTTGACCGTCTGCATAACATCGGTCAAACAACTAATTCGGTCAAACCAGGCCCCAGAGTCGCAAATTCGGTCACATCAGCCCCAGAGTTAATTAGGGTTCGTAAAGCAAATTCCACATACAAAAACCAGGGCAAGGGCTGGTACGTTCGATGTTTATTTGCCAATAAAATAATTTGGTTTTTTTTGCTTTAATTTTTTAGTACGTTTATACCAAATTGATTGCAAAAAAACGTTGTTGCTGAAAAACTTTACAAGTACACTGAAACGTGTTTTAATATTACTTCAGTTTTTGCTGACTGCCCTCTAAGCCTTAACGTTTGAATTACTTGAGTTGCAGCTCTGCGTTTGAAAAGAGTTCAACTTGCCATCACCGTTCCTTGCTGCACTAGAAACGGCAAACCCAATGAGATATGAATAATTAATTTTTTAATTGACTGGCACGACAGCCCGCTTACGCGAGACTAAGGCCTAGCTTCCCGCAACCACCCGTGTTGTGCGTGTGAATTTGTACGCGGGTGGAGGGACCTACAGTTTTATGCCGGTTCCGAACGGCAGGTTGGGAGCTTTTTTCATAAGCAATTTTTACTCTCAGAGGTTTGCCATTTCCAGCTGAGAGGACAGCCACCGAAAGAGAAAACGAGTTTTCCCGTTATTTTTTTTAGGTGTTATTACAGGCAGTATTTGAACCTGAGGTTGCTGCCTTCGACTCGCGGTCCAACGCACTAACCAACTGAGCGGCTACCAATGAGACATGAACTGAAAGAAAAAGCAACCGAATATCTGCTGACTTTACCGTATTTCTACGAAAATGAGTTCTTTAGGCTCGCCTTTCTAGATTGTGCTTGAAAAATAAAACACACTTCAATTACTCAGCGCAAAACGCAGTCAAAAACCAACAATCACTTTATTTACAAATTTACACTTTTCTTGTCTTTACACTTGCCACTACTTTGCTTGTTCAAATAAGACTGTCCCTCTGCGCTGCACCCGGCTGCGTTTTATACCTGTCTGCTTATCGCGCCGATTGTTCTCGCACATTCCAGTTGGACTGTCTTTCGATCGTTCTCGCACATTCCAATTGGCCTATCTCTCGGTCGTTCTCACACATCCCATTACCATCGCGAGCCATCCTTGCCATATCGAAATTATAGCAAGCCGGCCGTACTTTGAAGTGCGTGCCTGAAAGTATGCCCGTAAGAGCATTCACGCATAGCACAGCGACAGCGACCTAATCGTTACAATATATTCAAATAAATCTTTTCAAAATAGTCGTAGAGATAAAATTTGGTATTTGAAATAGAAACAATGTAATCGATAACTATTAACCAATTTTTGTTCATGATCGAATTGATGTTAGTAATTTAATTGAACGCATTTTATGCACTGAAATATTTCAAAACATTAGGTTAGGTTAGGTTGAGGTGGCTGCCTCTGTATGAGACACACTTAGGCCTCTTAATGGGCCCGTTGTGATACCACAGATTCCACCCGTTTGAAATGCGTATGCAACACTGTTTTTTCAACATGTGATACACCACACATTTCAAACGGATGGGGAAAGGGAGGGGAGCGGACCTACAGTTTAACGCCGAATCCGAACGGCGATGGGCAGTTTTTCTTTCACACTTGGAGGTTTTGCCATTGCCTGCCAAGAGCGCACTTGTGCGATCCTTGTAATTCTCATTCATGTGGATAGCGACAGAAGTAGATGAGTGTTTTTTCCAGCCCAAGCCAGGAATCGAACCCGGGGCGCTCGGTATGAGAAGCCAGCGCGCTACCCGCTGAGCTATCAAGGCCGACGAACAAAAAACATTGCTATGAATAATATCTCTCAAAGTATAATTTAAGTAGTTTTTTTGAGCTGTCAGAGGTACACTAATAGCCCTATTCGAAATATTTGTTAGTCAATTCTTACGCAAATCTCACAAGCTATAAAATTCCACCACAGCGAGGTAAATCGTAAATTTAATGATCGTAAATTCAACCGAGCCACTTGACCGATGTCAATCAACCCGGAACCACTTTCGACACTGCACAAACCGAATGTTGGAACTCGTCGCAACGATCATGTTGGAATGATCGTAAATTCATTCAAGTGTTGTCACAACCAAAAACTCTCAACATAAACATTTTTCAATTTCTCTACCTCCCTTTCCATTCGCTTCCTCGCTGATCATATACCAACCAAATGCAGCACAACTACTAAAGAACATTGCCAATGCTGTAATAAACACTTTATATGTATGCATGTACGTATAGGAAGTAAGGGTTGACCAAGGCATTATTGGAATAATATAGTAAAATGCATTATTGTTCAAACTTCGAATCAATCCGGCCGTTTTATTTCGGCCTTAAGGTCTAAGACGAATAAACCCGAACAAATTTAGAACCTGTTCTCAAAGTAAAAATACTTTCACTGAAACAAAAATTATAAATATATCCCGAAGGATATCATAAAAAGAAAAAGCAACAAATAGTGTGCAGTGAAACCACAGTGACGAAAGGAACCGCTCCCCAAGATTCAAAGATCCGAGACTCTAATACTAATACTAATCAAAGAAACCATCGCAGAGGACTAGCGAAAAGCGCAACCGTTAATGCCGAAACTGAGAGGCGATAAAGAAACGCAGAAGACACGGGGTCTTCTTCACAACTACTCAACTGACCTCAAAAGCGAGAAACTCAAAACGACAACGACAATGGAAAACCAAGCAACACCGCAGCCCCAAACATTCACAATCACGGCAAACGTGTTAATAATGGAAGCATCAAGGGAAAAGGAATTTTATGGGGACAAGTCAAACTAACTTTCAACACTCGTAAGGGAAGTGGAGATGATGCTACAATTCTTCCAGTGAGGAATTTCGTCCGGGAGACATTATTATTATTATTGCCGGGGAAAGTGCACCGCGACCTGAAAGATCTATTGTGCCCCCTTCTTGGCCTTCACAGTTCGTCCGTAAGTCCAGTATCCAGAAGGAATCTTAGTATATTTCCTAAGCCTTTGGAAACCCAGTCCGATCCTGGTATAATAAAGTCTCCCAGGTGCTTCTTCCGTTTGTGCATTAGTGCAGGGCATATTGCAGTTTCATTGTCCTGCAAACAGAACCTACAGAGTTCGTTCACCCTGATACCAAGTTTGGTTAGATAGTTCAATCTACAATGCCCTGTCAATATACCTGTGATAATCCTTAGATTATTCTTTGAGAGACTCATACATTCCTCGAACCTTTTCTTGTTATAAGATCCAATAACCATCTTGGAATGTTCAAGGCCTGGTTGATTTTCCCAGTATTGATTCCAGATGGTTATCTCGCCTTTCCTGGAAAGGATGGCTAGTGCTCCTTTGCCTAGACCACAGAAGGGTTCTGGGCCGACAAAGGAGGTAGACGCCCCCCTTCTTGTAAGTGTGTCGGCCTGCTCGTTCCCATCAATCCCGGCGTGACCCGGAACCCAGAGAACCCACACCTGATTGTGACGACCAAGTTCATTCAGCTTCTCAAGGAATTCCGACACCAGTTTCGAGGATACCTGGTAGGATCTTAATGCCTTGATTGCTGCTTGGCTGTCTGACAGTATCGCGATCTTCCGGTTCCGGTATTTCCTCACCAGATTGAAATGAGCGCACCTTTCAATGGCGCCCTGATGGTGGTCAGCTGGCTGGTTTTACTAACCCAGACCGCTGACCCATACGTTATCATAGGCCTCACTATCGTCGTATAGATCCATCTCAGTATGGCTGGTGTACAGCCCCAGCTTTTACCTGCTATGGACCTACAGGTCATCAGGACCCTGGTGGCCTTTTTAATCGTTTCATCAATGTGTCTCTTCCAGTGGAGTTTCTGATCTAGTATAAAACCTAGATAGTTCACCTCCTTCTGAAACTCTATCTCTATTCCATCCAAGCGGATTGGTCTAAGAGCGTCCAGTTTGTACTTTCTTGTAAAGGGTACGATAGTGGTTTTTGCCAGATTTATGTTCAGCCCCACCTCCACGAACCATTTCTTGGTTAACCTTAACCCTAAGATTATCCTTTCCCGCAGGGTATCTTCAAATTTTCCCCTGCATACGATTACGATATCATCCGCATAACCCTGTACCGTTAGTCCAGAGTTAGACAGCTCCTGTAGGAGGCCATCCACCACAAAGCTCCACAACAGTGGCGATAGTACACCAAATGTGGACAGCCCCGGGTCGTGGTGGCCCCTATTATCTCGCCCGTGCTAGTCTGAATCTCCACCTTCCTAGTAGCGAGCATGCTGTTTATCCAGCATTTCAGGGTATCTGTTAGCCCCCTGCTGGATAAGGCGCTATCTATGGTTATATGAGAGGTATTGTCAAACGCCCCCTCGATATCCAGGAAGGCACAAAGTGCCATCTCCTTCTCGTTACAGTGCAGTTTCAATGGAGCGCCCTGCTCTGTAAGCATGCTGAAAGGTGTGTAAGGGTTTGTCTATTAGGACTGTCGTCCTTACGCAACTATCTACGACTTTCTCTAAAATCTTTAGTACAAATGAAGTCAGGCAAATCGGTCTGAAGGACTTCGGGTGAAGCGGGTCCTTTTTCCCGACCTTCGGTAGAAAGACTACCTTTGCCCTCCTCCAGGCTTCTGGTATATATCCCAGCGCTAGACTAGCTCTAGCTATTCTCAGGAGATCACGTTTAATGACGTCCATCCCTTTCTGTAGTAGGGCCGGAAAGATGCCATCGGGTCCAGGAGATTTAAGTGGTTTGAAGGTACACACCGCCCACCGCAATCTCTCCTCCGTGCAGATTTCCGTTGCCACTAACCAATCTCTTCTAGAGATTCTGCAAAGTACCTCAGCCTGCCCCGTTCCCCTCCAAGCAACAGACCCCGGGAAGTGAGTATCCAGGAGTAGCTTTGCTTTCTCCTCCTCACTCTCGGTAAACTCCCCGTTGCTCTTCCTGAGGCTAGTAGAGGACAGACTGTGGCCTTTCGCCATAACCTTATAGAGTCTAGATGCCTCTGAGGTTTGTTCTATATTCTCACAGAAATTTCTAAAATTCCTGCGCTTAGATTCCCTGATCTCCTTATTGTATTGGGTCAGTGTGTTTTTATACTCGGACCAATTCCCGGTACGTTTAGCCCGGTTGAAAAGCCTGCGAACCTCACTTCGCAGTATACTTAGGTCCTTATTCCACCAGGGCACATCCCTAGAAGATTCTACCCTACTAACGGGACAGCTAGCTTCGTATGCGTCAATAATCGTTTTATTGAAGCACGCTACTGCTGTATCCAGCTCCAATGAGTTCCTGATTTTGTCCCCTCCCCCCAGATTGGTGGAGTTTGCACTCAGTGTCTCATGAAACGTTTCCCAGTCTGTTTTCCTGGGGTTTCTTAAAATTTTCTTGACCGAAGCGGCCCCCGCAATGTCGAACCTTATGATTCTATGGTCCGACATTGAGGGTTCACTGGATACCCTCCAGTTTCTAACCAGTCCGGAGCTCAGAGTGTTTCCTATGGTAATATCTAGGACTTCCTCTATCGCACTGGTTACAAACGTTGGTATATTTCCCACGTTAAAGATCTCTAGTTTACTACTGACAATGAACTCAAGAAGGTACTCACCCCTCTGGTTTGTGTCGCTGCTTCCCCAGGCTTCGCTGAGTGCGTTGGCATCACATCCAAGTACCAGAGGCAGCTTCTTCTGCTCACAGTACCTCACCAGTTTAGAGACTAACTCTGGCGGAGCAAGAGCGTCTTCTCCTGGGAAGTAACCTGTGGCCAGCACGATGTCCTGCGCGGTCCTGTTTATGTTGACCGGGATTTGTACCGCGACCAGATCCCTGGAAAGGAATTCTGAAAGACAAGTAAAATTCAAACCACTGGTTAGTAACATACAGGCTCTCGGGTTATTGCTTCTAATATCCTAAATTACCTGGATGTTCTTTTCCGCCAAACTCTTGATTTGGCCCCTGCATACCCAGGGTTCTTGGACCAGCACCACACTCAGTTTAGACCTGAGGATTGCTCTCGCGATGACAGCAGACGCTGCCTTCGCGTGATGCAGATTTATCTGCGAAACTGCAGTGCTAGTCATGGCTGCCTTATTTGTCGGCGCCGCCTTCTTCCTCCGTCAGACCCCCCTCCTTATCGAGGTCTGACAGGGTGACTCTATCAGAGTCTTCATCGTCCGCGGCCATGCTAGGCATTGAGAGGTCAATCGCGTCAATCCCCTCAACTTCGTGAGGTAATAGAGTGATTTCCTCGACGACCTCGCTGCTGGCTGCCTCCTTTTCAACCAAGGTAGCCACCTCCTCCGGAATAGCCGTGCTGGCCTCCGCTGGAGTCTTGGCTGCCGGCGTATCGTCCGCCTTTGGTTGTTCGCGGCGCTTATGAACATGAACAGGTACAGTTCCAAACCTGTACCTCAGGACGCCGTTGCTCTTCTTAATGGCCTCCAGCGATTGTTCATAAACCCCAATCGTCAGGACCTTCTCGTCCCTCGAACGGAAGATCCTCCACAAATTCGTCTGCAGCCCCTCATTTTGTGCAATGAGGAGATCAAGGAGCTGCTTGTTGTCCTTCCCTGCCCCCTTCGGGATGTAGACGGTTAACATGTGCACGCCGGGTATACGGTCCCCGTCGCACGTAGTCAACGCCACCCCCTTCCTGCCATGTAGAATGGGGACTAGACCTTTCAGCCATTCTGCGGTGTCCGCGCTCGCACAGTCCACCAGTATGAGGCCTGGTCGAAAGTGGATGCCGTCGAACTGAAGTTTAGACCTCCAGCCCTTGCACATCTCCGCTACGAGCGCGCCTTCGATCTGTCCCTGTTCCTCTCTAGAGAGTATGCCAACAGGGAAAGATGTCGGGAGTATCGCCAGTCTAACGCCCTTTGCAGCACTGGCATACGAGCAACCTGGCCTCCTGAAACCCGTCTTTTGCTTCGTAACCGTCCGTGTCCGGTCCGCAGTTTTGGACTTTTTGGCTATATTGCCCTCCTGAGGACTGATTTTGGTTGCGCCCCGCTTCTTCGCATCAGGCAAAGAGGGTTTCGCGCGGTCCAAGACCTTTTGTTTGGCCTGCTCCGGCGTTAAGCCGTCATTGAGGGAGCGCAGATACCACCTTGCACCTGCGCCACTCAACCCCGTTTCCCTTCTGGCCTCTACAAGATTTCCCAGCTTGAGAGTCTGTCCAGATTTCAGACCAGTACTGGTCGAGGGTTGTGGTATCGCGTCCTTGGGTGCCGAAGCGCCCGCAGACCCCACTACCACCCGACTTTCCTTTTGTTGGTCCTTTGTCACTGTCCGTTCTGGCTTTGGCCCAAATTTACCAACTTTGGCGCCAAATTTTCCAGATACCGTACGTCTAGCCGTCTTCTTACTCCGAGGAGTAGATACCTGGGAATCAGTATCTTGGATACGCTCCACCTGATTCGCCAGTTGTGATGCGGTATAAGTTCCCGCCATCGAATTGTTAAAGGTATTACCCCCTGGCTGCAAACCATCCAATAGGCACGGGTCGCGTGACACCTTGGTCGCCAGCCACCAACGGGCAGAGACAAGACCCTACCCGAAGTGGCTGTTACCGGTGGCCACCACGAGGAGGTCTAGTCTAGTTTCCGCTCTAGTCCTTCCCCCCCACCAACCGGTATAAGGACCCGATTGATGGTGGAAAAGAGCAGGCGGCAGACCACCAAGACCGCCAGACCACCACCAGACCGGGAGACATACTACGGTCTAATCCACGAAGCAGTAAGTGCTAAATGCACAAACGTAAGACAGTATTTTAATAAACTAAAATACGTGTTACATAATCTTAACGTTAAATTTGAACTCGAAAAAAAGACCAAACGAATTCACACCAGCTGCAAATGCAGCAGTTATACTGAATTTTGAGTTAATTAATCAACCCAATGTATGCAAATATAGTTTATGGTGCGAACATTAATAGTTTAAAACCGGCACCTTGGAAGAAACAGAAATGGTCACCAAAAATCCTTTTACCCAATGAAAGGCCAATTTAGAAACAACAACCCAAGACATTTCAAAAATAATAACCCAGGACAACCCAGAACAAAAACTCATTACAAGATATAATAACTCAGAACAATTCAGAAATAAGAACTCAGGACAGTTTAGAAATAATAACTCAGAAAAATTCCAGGGACCGTACCAGTTATGGTTTTTATCAAAAAAGTCAGATTTTAACTGTTATCTTTTAACTTTTATTTTACCGACAAAAATAAAATTTATTTTGTGCCTTTTATCATATCAGACAAAAATAACTGTTACTTTTGAGTTTTATTTTATCGGTCAAAAATAACAGTTATTTTGTGACTTTTATTTTTTCGGTCAAATATATTAGGCAGTTTGAATTTTTTCAAAGGACAGAGGAAGGTCCATCTGCTCTCAGCTAAGTTTTGAGCTCTGTCATGATCCCGGTTGTGAGAAAACACGGACTTGGTCGGCCTCATAAGGTTAATCTTTCCACGACCTCATATCTGCTGGTCAAGAAAGTGTTAATTTGCTCCCAGGTTGGAAGATCTTTCCGGGAACTAAGGGACTGTTCCTACAGGGATAAAGTCTCTTCCGGGAGTTTTGTTGAACAAATATAGACCAGGATCGGATCCCAACCCCCTATCGAGATGTCTTGAGAAGATAAGACGGACAGGGAATTGTTTATTGCATTTTGAAGGCTTTGCAGCGCTTCACTGTCTTCAACAGCTACTTGAGGGAGGCGTGTTGACCTGTTTATCAACCAGAATGCGCCGATTTTCGAATCGGGACTTCAGCGCATTCCATGCCAATTCGAAGTTAGAATCGCTCAATGGATACTGCCTAACGATGGCGCCAGCCTTTCCGGTCGTTTTATATCGGAGGTGATATAATTTTTGGGAAGAGGTGAGTTTTGGGTGGTTAATATAAACCGCCGAAAACATATCGCGGAAGGACGACCACTCTTCATACCCGCCGGAGAAGATTTCGGTGCGCAAGGAGGGACATTCAGGCAAATTGAATTACTTGCCTGCTCTGTTGCAGAAGGGATGGGAATTTCTGCTGGACGACTGGTTTCAGCGAGAGGAGGTATTTGAAAATTATAAATTACAGTTATTTTCGGTCCCTGAAAATTTCAGAAACAACAACTCAGGACAACCGAGATATAATAATCAAAACTACACTACAGTAGACCCATTCCAATGGAAATTGATCACATTGAAGAGAATGTAAATTTTCCTTTAGAACAGTCAGCAACTGCCTACTGGTAGTAGAAGTGCACATCGGCAACGACCGAATCAAATGTTTGATAGACACCGGATCTTCCACCACACTGTTAAACAAAAACATGTTACCACAGTACAAAAGAACACAGCTAAAATCCCCTATCACTTGTAAGTCACTTAATGCCTAATAGATTAGATTAGATTCGATTCGGGATTCGAACAACACCTGCCCGCGACACTGCGTCCAAGTTGTGAACTATTGTGTCATGTCCTTCTACGCTACTGGAGAAGTTCGTGTCCTCCAATGTTATCTAGGAACTCCTTTAGTTTCCTTAGATTCATTTCAGACAAATCTCTCGTCTGTATCACCTGCTTCCATAATATTCGCTTGCTTGCGTGTATTAGGGCAGGGCAATCAGTTATGATATTGCTACGATGATGCACTTCGTGCAGTGCTATGTATGAATGCATAGCATACTTTTAGGCATGCACTTTGGAGTACGCCAAACTTGCTATAATTCCGTTATGGCGAGGATGGTTCGCGAAAGGTGATGGACTTTGCTAGAACAATCGAGATAGAGAGCACCACTAGAATGTGCAAGAAACTTCGGCGCGATAAGAAAACCAGTATAAAAGCAGCAGTGTGCAGCGCAGAGAGTCGAGTCTGTGTTGAGCAAGCAAAGGGGAAACATGCAATAGTAGTAGTGTAAAGTAGTAACAAGTGTAAATTTGTAAATAAAGTGATTGTTGATTTTTGACTGCGTTTGCGCTGAGTAATTGAAGTTGTTTCTTGCTTAAATTTTCTATTTTTAACTTTCAGGACCAAAATATATAAAGTATGCAAAACATAAATATTTTGGATCTCAGTCTGTAGATTCATACATTGTAGTAAGCTTATTTTTTGTAACTTTCAGCTTGGTTGGTTGGTTGGTTCAAGTGGCGATGATCCATCATCCAATTAGCGCGTTGGCGCCGTTTTGATACCACTATTCCCGGTAGGTACACTAGGGTATACTATGTGATGTCTTCAGGACTGTGTATCTATATATCCATATATAAAATACTTTATATCCAGTCCGAGAGGTTGATGAAAGAGAGTAGCGAGTTTACACTGCACTTTGCTATCTCCTCGAAAGTCTGAAATATCGGTTTTCCCAGCGTTTTCCATCTCCTTCTTGATAGCGCCGGGCAGTTGCAGAGGAAGTGGTGTACGGTTTCCTTCTCGTCCGGGTTTTCACAGCTATGACAGCTGGTATTGTAAGGAATCCCCATTTTTGCCGCATGCTCTCCAATGGGCCAGTGGCCAGTGATGACTGCCGTTAGTCTTGCCACATCCCGGCGGCCCTTGTTCAAGAGCTCCGCGGTCTTGTTTTTGTCGTATGTTGGCCAAAGTAGCCTGCTTGTTCTACAGGATTCCGTCCTCTGCCATCTAGTGTTGGCTCTGGCGAAGAAGTCCTTTGAGACCTCGCTCTTGATGGAGCCCAGTGGGGCGTGAACCGTCAGCGCCTCGCTTTCATCAAGAGCGGAGCCTCTTCGAGCTAGTTCATCGGCCCTTTCGTTCCCTTCAATGTTTTTGTGCCCTGGCACCCATATCAGGGTAACTCTGTACCCTTTCAGCTGTAACTTTCAGCTTACTTGCTTTATTTAATAAAGTGTGTAATACAAAGGATTGGAAAAAACAATATATGAGGTAACTGGTGTCTTGCCGACTCTGCTCGGCACGTCCGTCAGAGTCTATACTAGTCTTGAAACTTCGCTCAATCGGCTAATCTGTCAAAAAATTTTGAACATATGGTTATCTTTGCGTATTTAGATAATAAAAGTGAGAGAGCAGCCAAAGCAGCTGTTCGCTATTTGCCCGCTGAAATGAATTTGTCGTACAACTGATTTCCACTAAAAAGGACTAGTAAATAAGATTTTCTGCTCATCAATCAATTTCAAATTGTTAACTATTTCATTCGCATGCAATGCGACCTCTTGCATTTTAGTTGTTTTCTGGTAGTTTTGCAAAATTCGTTGGTAATTTACATACAAATTTAATTTTGCTCTCTCTGTAAAAAAGTGGTGAATAAGTACACAGCTGTTTTTGTAGATACATTTCCGCGCCAAAAATTTATCTATCAAACGTGGCAGCTCGCGGACTTATGAAAATGCAAAATAATGAACATTGGTTTTTCATTTAGATATGACCCGGAAGAAAGTTTTTACTATTGAGAAAGTTCCACAGCAAGTTCTTAGCAATTTGCAATCAACAAATATTGTTCATTTTTGTTTATGTAGTTACAGTCTTGCATTACATACGAGCAAATTTTCATATAAATTTCCTTGTGATGATCCTGCTGAAATGCGAGGTGAAAAACAATCAGCTGTTAATTGTTCGCGAATTTGCCAGCATCACCGCCTTTGCCAAACAATATTATTTTATATGAAAAACTACCCCGGAACAAGGATTTATGTGCGTTTTCGATTCTAACTGAATATTTAAATGCTTTGCCATCATAAAATCATATTCGCAGTTGCTTTTGTTGATACTTTTCTGGCATTATTCTGCCGTCACTTTCTATGAAATTGTTGTGCGGCCAATAAGAAAAAATCATGGTGAACCTATATCAGCTGTTTCTTTGTTATGAAAATTTCCGCGATTGGAAGTTGGACCACAGATTTAACTTTCATGCTGAAATCTATTCGGAAGAATATTACATGTTATTTTGCACACCTACAGGAAAATACAAGAAGGTTTGCATCATTAAAGTTTGTTTGTTGCCTTTGATATTGCTGCATTTTGGCATTCTTCCGACGGTCTTTCTCATACATATTTTGTGCTGCCAATAAGCAAAAGCCATGGTGAGTAAATATCTGCTTATTTGTTTATTCGTCGTCAACGTCCTCGTTGCTCGGGGTAAATTAAAAATAATTATGTGCAGTGCCGATAGTAAATATCGTTATTTACTACAAAATACATCTTATGCTTTATGTTAAGTGTCAATACATTAATTACCTTTTTGAATATTAAAAAAATATATTTATAATAAACATTTCAAATTTTGCATTTTCCGCACCACCATAGAGGTATGCAAAGAAGGCGCGTTACCAATTTTTTTTTGGGTGCTCGGTTCCCCTGGAGGCATATATCATATTCATATATTCTGAAATGCCGATCGCAGACAAACGATCCTTCCACACCTAAAATGCGGATCCATTCGTTGTGCCTACGAAATAATATTATACTTTAGTGCACTAATAATACTAAAAATAACTATTGTTATACCCAAGAAACAAAAACTACCAAATTAATTTATAATTATATAATAAATGATATTACATAATATATATTTATATAAATATATAATATATGTATATATATATATTACATAACCCTCTACCAAATTATTTACAAATTATTAATACAATGGACCACACAAAGCATTGCATTTTATATAAAGCAAACATTTTTTTAATTATAAAAAATTGAACTTCTTAAGTTCGCAAATACTACCATTTGGACCGCTGAAATGCGTAACGGTCGAGCTCTGTCGCTGTTCAGCAGTGGTGGACTGAGGATGAATTGCCGATTGCACATATGCAATTGTAAAAAAACAGTTTATGTTTAGTTTTTATTGAAACATAAACGCACTTGAAATTAAGTGCGCTGGTCTTACACTTTACACTTATAAGTAAATGCACTTTCTTAAAACTTACCTGTCTAAATCCGATTCCTTATTAGGAAAATTGAAGACGCTTGCAGGAAGAGGACATCCGAGTACACAACGTCGTTGAGGCATTTCTATCAAATAAATATAATTTTCGTAAGAAAATTCATTTGTAAATTGAAGAATATACTTACTTTCGCTGAAATGCTGGTAAAATATTGAAAAAGCACTGCAGTTGAAATATATATTTAATTTTTCTTGTTTCGTATGATTTCGCAATCAAACATGCGAAATAATAACGAAAGAACGTTGAAAATTACTTTCACCTCGAAATTTGGCGAGAGAAATGTCGCTCCGAAAAACAAAGTTATCTGTTCTATTGACTTTTCAAGAACATACGACAAAAGCTTTCTCAGACACCGTTATCTGCACAGTATCTTTCGTGGTGGGAAGCATGTTGTCGGCCCAGTCCTGATGTGACAACCAAAAGTCTTGATGTGACAACCAAAAGTCTTGATGTGACAGTTCGATATGAGTGCTGCCAATTCATTTTACAGGAGTTTCAAGACTAGTATAGACTCTGCGTCCGTCTCGTTCGCTGTCACTTATTCGTCTCCTTGTGTCTTTCGCGCGTTTTTTCCTCGCTACTTTGGCTTTTGGCGGCAACGTCAGCCATCATGCCGCGAGTAGTGCCATCGCTCGAGTGTTGCCAATGCACACTGAACAGTGCCACTGCTCGGGTGATGCCACCGTACCATTAAATACTACAATATGTTGTTTTTATTGTAATTTTTAGTCAAATGACACTGTATCAACAGTTGAAAATGCTAGATTGTTCAAAGCTATTGACGGTGAAAGTTGTAAGAAAGTGAATTTTTCGACTTAAATTTTTCGAAAGTTGTTTTCAACTTTCATCGTCCGTAACTTCCCCAAAGCGGTTTTGGACAATCCATATATCGTTGGAAAGGTTAGTTAATTGCCTTCTGAATGACGGGCCACTTGTGTTAGTCGGATGGTTGGTTTACGAGATATGAGCTCGTAATTAAAATAAGAGGGGCAAAACGTGTTTTTCGAAGATTTTTCGAAAACGCTTCTTAAGAAATTTTTTTGATTTTCAGTTTCGTGTTCAGCAGCCGAAAATTAGTCTAAAAAATACTTTTATTTTTAGGAGCATTTTTCGTGTCGAGTAGTGTTATTTCTTATGAATTCCGATATTTTTTTTTTAATATTTCAATATATGTTATAAATGAAAAAAGAAAATATATTCTCGTTGCTGCTTATTTTTTTATCAGTTGTTATATTGTTCCCAATAAAAAATCAATACCATTGTTTTTTTTTTTAATCTTTAAATATATAATATTAACTAACAACTACATCAAATTACCCGCCAATGGTATATCACATCACCCGCCACTTTTATCAGACGCCAATATTTGGATATTTTGATTTTTAATTAAAAAGCTCGTCAACAGTTTATCTAAAAGAGTTAATAATCATAGGTATACTAAATAATGCATCAGTGAACAGTGTCGGGAATCGCTGTAAAACACACAGGTATATCACATTACCCGAACTTACTCTATATAGTACACATGTATACAGAAAAAGCTTCCAAAAAACTTTAACATTTAAACATAAAGATAACAAAACAAGTAAGCATAAAACACATAGATACGAAAACAATAAAAAAATAATAAATCCATTTACATAAATATATGTGTTTTTCAAAGACTATTTGCTTTTAAAAAAATATTTGCCATTGCGTTTTGCTGCTTTAATCAATTATATTGCATTTAATGAGATCATAAAATTAATAATAATGAGATCAATTAATAATGAGATCAAAACAATTTGAGTTTTTAGAAAAAAAAAATTAAATTTAACTCAAATTAGTGCTAACCGAGATGTGATTCGCACGAAAATATCGATTTTTATCAATATCAATTAGTTAAGGCTTCTTTTATACGAAACATTGTTAATTTCAACTCAGATCATTATGTTCAAGATTTATAAATTACAGGTTACGCCACTCGCCATGTTGTGACGTAGAATGAGCAATTCATAGTGTTGCCACATTTATGTATTATTTATTCGTCTTTTAGAATACGGGAGATGGATACAATTATAAAATAATTCCATATGCATATATGTACATTTCAATTTCCTAAATTTTCATTCAAATTCATGTGCTTTCCGAAGCAAAAACAAAATTATTCAAGCCGGTTGTAATAAACAAAAAGTTCCTAGGATATATTTAAATTGTATACAATTGTTAAAACGTATTGTATGGCAACTACTTTTTCTCGGTTTTGTTTACATTTCCAATCGGAGCGCGCCTCTGTGTGACGTCACACGAGCACAACAAATTTTTTTACGCTTAAGTGGCGGGACCTTTCTTCCATAGACCTTGATTATGATGACTTTCGTATTTGTTAGCAAAGGAAATAGTAAAATCGACATGTTTCGTGTTCGTGGAGGACATTTTACCCTCTTTGGAGGACGGAGGACATTTGAGTAATTTGGAGGACTGTCCTCCACAATGGAGGACGGGTGGCAAGCCTATTTGCGATACACATCTTGATGATGATGAGGATGACGTTTGGTCACTTGGAACTGAACCAGTTGCGGATCTGAAGCGTAAATAAAATCACTACACATAACGCTTTTATATAACTAATCAATACCTCAATACCTTTGCGATGATGATGAGGATAAAAATGAGGCAGACGTCTGGTCACTTGTAACTAAAGCAGTTGCAGATTGTCTTTTTTTCTCTTGATTGCATGTAAATTGAGCATCGCTGCAAGTGATGCCACAAATTATTTGTATTTCCACTTGACTTAAATGTTTTCTGGCAGAACCAACGAATTAAAATTGATTTGTTTTTTTAGCCTTTGTAAAATAGTTCCACACAGATATATTAGTTTTCTTTTTGGTGGAGAATTTTACATTTTGAAGGCTACTCAAGTCAGGCCCGTGCGAAGGGGGCTTTTGGGGTTTCTAACCACCCCCCATCGAGAACTTTTCCACATAATTTTCCACTAGCAATAGTCCTTATTCTACGAAAGTCAAACCGACTTGATAATAAATATTTTGTTGTCAATTTTTGTTTCGACATTCTCAACTTTCTCGATCTTGTGCACGTTTTTTTTGAATTTTCCCGCCTTTTTTACCTCCTATTATCAGTGTCATTGTGAATGCAACCATCGATAGTATCGATACAACCAAAGAATATGAAATGTATAGAAGGCGCATCTGAGCTCAAAAAATCAAATTTTTGTTTGCGAGCTTCATAGAGCGGGCGGAAGCCACAAGGTGCCAGCAGGAGATCAAGCGCTTCAGTTACGCTCATTGACTGTGCGAACTGAAGCACACGCTACCAACAAACATACATGAAGTGAAAGCGCCGCTTCTCCTGTGTACTTTGAGGTGTTGGTGGTTGTTTTGTGCAAATTTCTCACAGCAAAAAGAGATCAATTAGCCAGCGCAATGATCGTCGTTTCAACAACGCCAATGCTTTTTGTTTTTGTAGTTTTTGTGTGTATGCTTTTTTGTGTTGGCGATTGGGTTTGCTACACAATTCATTTTACACAATTCGACATCGAACTGCGGAAACCAAGGCTCGCGTCAAAACAGACTCAACGCTCCAACGTACAAACTGATTCAGTTGAAGATTATTTTCGCATAACGATTTACATCCCATACATTGATTTGTTTCTGACCCATTTACAAGATCGATTTTTGAATCACCGCAAAATTTTATCAAACTTTGCTTGCCTCTTCCCCAACAAAATGAAGAATTTCAATGAAGAATCCTGCGCTCAATTGTTTGAACCATACTCTTCAATTTTGCGGGATGATTCTCGTGACATCTGGGTAGACGAAGTCAAACTTTGGCGTCAACGCATCGCCGTTGAACGTTAAAAATTCGCTTGAAGCACTCGATGTGTGCAATGGAGATGCGTTTCCAAATGTTCATCAAATGCTTCGCATTTTGGCAGCTCTGCCTGTAACGACAGCGACGAATGAACGCTCCTTTTCAACTTTCAAGACTTACCTCATGTCAACAATGTCTGAAGATCGGCTGAACGGATTAGCCTCGCTCAATATACATCGCGATGTCGAGGTCGATCGGCAAAGAGTTTTGGAGAAGTTTTTTTCTACACCTCGCAGAGTTAATTTATTATATAATAACTGAATATCAAGTCAAGACACAATAAAATGTCTTCATTTATAAGAAAAGTTTCTTATTATTTTTTATTAACTTCATAACCTAACATGATACACATATGTCAAAGGCCCCCCATAAACGAATTCTGCGCACGGGCCTGACTCAAGTTAATGTGGAAATGAGAAATTACCCGTCATCTTTGCAAATTTAGTGTTGCCAGATAACTTAAAATAAAGCTCCTTAGACTGTGTTCATACGGGCAAATTTTAACCGATGTCTGATAGCAGTTTACATACATAATTGAGGTATTTTATGTAGTTCCGATAGCCCCAAACCATCGATAGTATCGTCGATATTTTTTCACCTCTATGCCTCAGGTTGAGAAAGATCGGGCTTAAGGCCAAACTCCATGAATGGCGTTTCAGGCGTTCAGGATTTGTCGAGTTACGACGTTTCCCGCGTTATTCGCGTTGCAATGTTGTATGCTCCATAACACGCTTTTCATGAGTCATCTTACGTCTGAGAAAAAAAGGAAAATTGTGAAAAAGAACGAAATGAAATTGCTATACGACGTTTTAGACTTTGTAGAATTTACTGATTTCATTTTAAACACAATAAATTCGATATGCAAAAAATGAAAAAAAAAATCAGTTGAATTCAATTTGTAGCAATTTATTTCACAGGAATGAGCAAAATGCGATATACAACGAATAAGCTATCGAATTTCCAATACAGCGAAGACTAAGTTTCGTCTGTCAAAGAATTATGCTAATTTTTAGGAATTTCTTCACATTTTATGTTAAAATATTGGATTTAAAATGTTTCTTAACTGTATTTAATAGCTTTCGTGTAAAATAAATGCATTCGACTTTTTCGATAACACAAGTTTGTTATCGACTTTACCATCCACATAATTTATGTCATCTTTAGGAACTTTGTCAGCTGTTTGACGTCGTTACGCGTGAGAAAAGTTGAAAATAGTTCAACTTTTGTCGCATTTCGGGCGTATCGACGTCAAGTCATGGAGTTTGCTTCATACAAATACACTGATTCAACTTTTTTTCGAAACTCGAGAAACGCGAAAAACGACAATACGCTTGAAACGCTCTTTATGGAGTTTGGGCTTTAGACAGATCACCGGTCTTCTAACTGGGCACTGCAGACTGAATAAACATATGTATACAATGGGGCTAGAACAGGATAACCTCTGTAGACTCTGCGGAATAGCAGAGGAGACTCCCGAACACATCATATTGCACTATGATGCGGCCAGTCGTAGCAGGATGTGTTGCCTAGGTCAATACTGGGTTGCAGAGGAGAATATTAAGCACCTAAACCCCCGTGAGTTACTAAGTTTCTTTAGGTCGGTCGGTCAAAGGGATATTCTCGCACAATTTGCACAATAAATCATTTTTGGTCTCAGTACAACAAACCCCATTAAAATCTCGATATATTTTTCGAAATCGCCGTGAGCGAAGGGTTTAGTATAAATGTGAAATATTTTTGGTATCATTTTCTTTCCATACTTACATCACTTCTTTAATAATAAAATACATTTTAAATTACTTTTTAGATGATTTATTAAATACCACAAAGGAGATACAAACATTGCAATGCATTGGTATGATATCAAAAAGTACACAACTTATGTAAACGACTAACATACTACCCCTAATCACAATCTTGTGCATTTGTGATTGTAAATCTTTGCAAGAGTAAATCTTTGCAATCAATTGTGAGCGAATCTTTTTGATATAGTTTGCAATACACGAATTTCGGAGCTTTTGAAGCAAGCCTTCAGATGTCTTACCTTCCATCGAATCCGCACACATGGTGCGCCAATATCGCTTTTTCTATTAGTACTTTACAGAATATTAGGGCCGTTGGTTCCCATAATTAAATACAAAAGGCTTATTGAATAAATTAAATCTAAAACAGTGCAGCTATTGTCAATGCAGCCGGCTACAGCAGCACTCAAACCACAGTTTTGGCTAAAAAGCGGTCGGTGTTGCATGTGTGTAGTAAATATAAACTATGGGTTCTAAGTGTTGCATATTTACTAGATGTAGTAAACGCATGTCTGTGAATTTTGTTAGTGTAGAGTATACTACACCAATTTGCAAATGCAACGATGCAAAATCGTTTGCACAAGATTGTGAATAGGGCTACTAATTGAATTCACATATCATATATACTACTTTATCTTCTCATTGGCCCATTCAATGATATATAAGGAGAATAAGCCGAATACATCGAATTTTGCTGAGCGGCTCTCTGAATTGCACATGCATCCTGATATTGTGACTGCATGTTCATTACACCCATTTGCATTGGAATTTGAGAATTGGAATACTCACCACCAGCAGTGTACCCAGGTGTAGCCGATGATTGAGAAGTGGGCATTCTATAACTGTTGATTGTACCATACGGTGCCATTAAATTCGGACTAATGTGAACGTTAGTAGTACGACTAGTTGTGGATGAAGCTGTAACAGAGGAAACAGCAATGTGCTGAATAGGGGCAGGAGTATTACGTGTGCTCCTATTACTATTCTGAGGGGCTGAAACAGGCACGATATTCATGTTGCTTGAATAATACTTATGATATTGCAAGGGATTAATTTGAGTTTGGAGCATATTAGGTGGTGTGCCCATACTTCTATTTTGTGGAACTAGTAAATGAGGAGGAGGCGTCATTGAGTTATGAGACACCGGATGGTGCGGGGGTGGAGTAAGATTGACTTGACCTGCGGGTGAAGTGTTACATGGTTGAATGTCAAGTCCATTTGTTAGCTGCTGCAACTTCGATAAACTGCACAAATTTCCAACAAGAGTCGATGTCGTAGCCGTATTCGGAGACGAAGATATGGATTCAGGTACATTGTCCTGCGAAATTTGTGACTCACTATTACCGGTTGATGAAGGAGCAGAGGAGTCAGATGCTATATGAATAACACTACCATTTGTGTTTGACGAAGTTGAAGACACCGACGTCGGCACTCGCGATGAGCTGGGTAGGCCTTCATTTGTAGATAAGTTGTTTTGTAAAAAGAAGTTGTTTACGGCACAAGCTGATGACTGCTCAATCCGTTGATGGGGGCTGGATAGTGAATGGGGGGTGTTGTTCATAGACATGCGCTGTTGTATAACGGCGGGCATCGAAACAATATCATAAGCGTTTGACGTATTCGTAGAATAATTTTGACTTATTTGGGGAAGAGGTATGTAGTCAATAGGCTGCATATTGTGTTGTTGGTGATGCTGGCCACTCAATTGTGAGTATTGAATATTGTGCAAATGCTCTTGCTGTGAGTGTAATAAATTCTGATTATTGTTAACGGTTTGCTGCTGCGGTACAATAGTTGATGTGGACGAGCTACCTGGTGGAGTGCTTTTTGGTTGGCGGTGCTGGTTCGTCGTAGGTAAATTTGCATTACGAATAGATTTTGGAGTGGCCGATCGCTGCGTTGATGTGTTTCCAACAAGTTCGCTCTACAAAGAGAGAAGTTGTAAGTTCTCAACTAAATATTTTCGTTACATGAAAATAACATCTGAATAAAATAATAATAAAATACAGGGTTATCCATTTAGTGGTTTCAAAACCGTCTGTCAGCTGTTAAATATCTGTCATCTGAAGTGTCATTTATTTAGTGAAAGGTTTGCCATTTACAAATATGGATCGTTTAACAACCGAATAACGCGCGAAAATAGTTAAAACTTACTGCACGGCTATTCCGGAGGAGGTGGCTACCTTAGTTCAAAAGGAGGCAGCCAGCAGCGAGGTCGTCGAGGAAATCACTTTATTACCTCACGAAGTGGAGGGGATTGACGCGATTGACCTCTCAATGCTGAGCATGGCCGCGGACGATGAAGACTCTGATAGAGTCACCCTGTCTGACCTCGATAAGGAGGGGGGTCTGACGGAGGAAGAAGGCGGGGCCGACAAATAAGGCAGCCATGACTAGCACTGCAGTTGCGCAGATAAATCTGCATCACGCGAAGGCAGCGTCTGCTGTCATCGCGAGAGCAATCCTCAGGTCTAAACTGAGTGTGGTGCTGGTCCAAGAACCCTGGGTATGCAGGGGCCAAATCAAGAGTTTGGCGGAAAAGAACATCCAGGTAATTTAGGATATTAGAAGCAATAACCCGAGAGCCTGTATGTTACTAACCAGTGGTTTGAATTTTACTTGTCTTTCAGAATTCCTTTCCAGGGATCTGGTCGCGGTACAAGTCCCGGTCAATATAAACGGGACCGCGCAGGACATTGTGCTGGCCACAGGTTACTTCACAGGAGAAGACGCTCTTGCTCCGCCAGAGTTAGTCTCTAAACTGGTGAGGTACTGTGAGCGGAAGAAGCTGCCTCTGGTACTTGGATGTGATGCCAACGCACACAGCGAAGCCTGGGGAAGCAGCGACACAAACCAGAGGGGTGAGTACCTTCTTGAGTTCATTGTCAGTAGTAAACTAGAGATCTTTAACGTGGGAAATATACCAACGTTTGTAACCAGTGCGAGAGAGGAGGTCCTAGATATTATTTATTTATTTATTTCATTGTTTAAGTAATCCAGAAGTTTTGTATTACAATTCATACAGATTACTACGAGAAGTACAGTGAGATATATAAATATCCTAGCTAATTAAATCATTCAACAGCAGTTTAAAATGAGTTTCGGAATAGGAAAAATCCAAAACAAAAGAATTTGAGAGCGAGTTCATTTCTTTTAAAGCTCTAAAAATTGGGGCAAAAGAAGCGTAATTTGTTCTTACCCTTTCCAAAGCGAAAGTGGCATGATTTCTTAACGACCTTTGCGGAATAAAAAAATTGATACGACCGAGTAGGCAAGGACAGTCTATCGCACCCCGTATTAGGTTAAAGACAAAGGTAAGTGAGAGAATACTTCTCCTACCCTCCAATGACTTTAAATTAATAAATAGACATCTAGACTGGTATGAGGGAATGGGGTAAACAAAATGCAAAGAACGTAGGGCATAACGAAGAAACCTTTTTTGGATTCGTTCAAGTCGATTGATGTGACACGCATAATAGGGTCTCCAAATGAAGGCCGCGTACTCTAGCTTAGACCGAACCAGGGAGGTATAGACCAACTTTAGAGTATACGGATCCGTAAAATCAGAGCTGAAACGGCGAACAAAGGACAGCATAGAGTATGCCTTTGCAATCGTGCTGTTTAAATGACTTTGGAAAGAGAACCTATTACACAGGGCAACAAATTTCGACTTTTGGTCGGCTTTTCTGGGTTTGACATCAGTTATAGGGTAATTAGGGACCGCTGATTTCGAATCCGCAAACCGTTTTGAAAACTTAGTTTCCGTTTTTGCAAAAAATGGGCGTGTCACTTTTTCGGATTTTCCCTGACTTTTTTCACGTTTGGGATTGTAATTTCTAGACCAATAAATCGGTTGACATAATTTTCACTTTGTTGCATTATCAACACCGCACGGTTTCTTTTCCGATGCAATTTATTTTTATAGGTTTTAAAATTACGCGGCAATTGGACCTCAAAGTCGGAAAATATGGAATTTCAAGGCGTTTTCTTTGATGTTAAAAAACAAACACATTTTTCGTAAATCAATTATCGAGTTATGTATAACACGAAAGCGGAAACATCAAGTAATGCAACACAGCCAAATTTTTTGGCGTGAGTCCCATTCTCATCGAAATAATAGCAAAAATGTACCAAAGTCATTTTCAACAGATTTCCGTTTTTTTCCTTTAAAAAGTAAGAGCCTCAAAATATGCAAAGTTTTTAATTTTGTTTTGTTTGAAGCAATTCAAATTTTTTTTGTTTTTCGCTTGTATTCCAGCCAGTGAATGGAATATATAAAAGAGCATATTTTGAGGCCCTTAATTTGTTAAGGAAATAGTATCAGAAATTATGAAAATGACTATGGTACATTTTTGCTATTATTTCGATGAGAATGGGACTCACGCCAAAAAAATTGGCTGTGTTGTATAATTTCATGTTTCCGCTTTCTTGTTATACATAACTCGATAATTGATTTACGAAAAATGTGTTTGTTTTTTAACATCAAAGAAAACGCCTTGAAATTCCATATTTTCCGACTTTGAGGTCCAATTGCCCCGGATTTTTAAAACTTATACAAATAAATTACATTGGAAAAGAAACCGTGCGGTGTTGATCATGCAACGAAGTGAAAATTATGTCAACCGGTTTATTGGTTTTGAAATTACAATCCCAAACGTGAAAAAAGTCAGGGAAAATCCGAAAAAGTGACACGCCCATTTTTTGCGAAAACGGAAACTAAGTTTTCAAAACGGTTTGCGGATTCGAAATCAGCGGTCCCTAATTGCCCTAGAACTGATGTCAGAACCAGAAAAGCCATTTTGCTGTTGATCAGTGTTATCAAACACGACACCAAGATCAGCAATTTCAGTAGGATTCACTAGGTGACAGCCACCAATGTTGTAAGAAGTGGGAATAGGGGACCGGGATTTTGAGTAGGTCACATGGAAACACTTATTTATATTTAAATTAAGCTTATTTTCTTCACACCAAAGGACAACGTTGTCAAGGTCCATTTGAAGATTGCGAGAGTCTGAGAGACACGATATTGATGAGTAAATCTTCAAATCATCAGCATACAAAAGGTACTTGGAGAATTTAAAGCAACTGGCTATGTCGTTGATAAAGATTACAAAAAGAAGGGGACCTAAAATACTACCCTGGGGTACGCCAGAGGAGGCAATAAAAGGATGTGAAAATACATTGTCAACTACAACAACACAATTACGGCGAGCCAGATAAGATTTCATCCATCTTAAGAAGATAGAATGAACTCCAAGACTATGTAACTTCGAAAGCAACAAAGAGTGGCTAACTTTATCAAACGCTTTTGAGAAATCCGTATACACAGTGTCGACCTGAACATGGCTGTGAAAAGCAGATATGCAGTATTCAGTAAAAACTGCCAGGTTAGAGACTGTGGACCTACCGGCCATGAACCCGTGCTGGTTTCCAGAAATCAAACGGTTTATTGAAAAAGAAAGTTTTTGTTTGACAATGAATTCAAATAATTTTGAGACCGTTGATAATTTGGAAATGGGTTTGTAGTTCTCTACATTGCTTTTATTTCCACTTTTAAAAATTGGGTTTATGAGAGTAACCTTCCAGGCGTCAATAAACTCACCCTCCTCTAGTGATTTATTAAAAATCAATAATAGAGGATAGGCTAAAGCATAGCAGCTCTTGAAGAGGTACGAGGATAAACCATCCACATCAGAATGAGATGACGATTTGATTTGCCGTCTTCCACATCGTCAATGGTTAAAGAAAGTGAACCAAAATTAACTGAAGAAACATTGTTCCGGAGACTATTACCGCTTACATCAATTTCCGGTTCAAAATTGGAATTAAAAAAATCCGCAAAAAGATTCGCAGCTTCAAAAGAAGTATGAGCTTGGGTATCATTAAGGAATACTACAGAGGGAATACTAGAACAAGATTTCTTAGACTTAACATAACGCCAAAAAGCTTTGGGATTGGATTTTATATCTGACTCAAACTTACGAACATAATTACGCTTCAGCACCTTACTCAATGATTTAAACTCCTTCGAATATTGCAGATACTTATCTTTGTGTATAAAGGAATTCGATGATTTAAATTTCCTGTAAAACTTGTTTCTCAAATTCTTGAGTTTCTTAAGCCCTTTAGTATACCAAGGAATCTTATAACATTGCTTTTTAATAATTGGTATGTTGCTTCTGCAAATTTCAGTAATCTTTTGTTTAAATATATCAAAGCATTTGGCAACTTCAACCGCAGTAAATAACGAATCCCAGTCTAAGGACTCAACTGCAGCATTTACAGCCTCCATATCACCATTTCTGAAATTAAAACACATAGAATTACTGTCCACGCTGATAGTGTTAAACTCATAAAACTCTAAGTGGAGGACAAGTGGAACATGGTGCAGACCAGGTCTGGACAAGGGATCAAGGCATTCCAATAAGGAAGAATGCATATTGCCATTGATAAAAATGAGATCTAAAGTTCGGTGCAGTGTATTTGTAAAGTTGTTTATCTGCATTAGGTCAGAACTTAAAAAGTTATCCCCCAGATAGGTTTCAGCAAAAGTAGAAATAGATTTTGGATATAGCCCACGACCATCACTCATACTAGACCATTCGATATTACTTAGATTGAAGTCACCAATTACACATACATTTTCATGATTTAAAGCTAGAGCAAGAACATTGTCAACGTGAGCCTTATAGATTACGTCAGCACTAGATGGTGGAATATAAGAAACGCAAATAAAAAATTTAGAAATGCCATTCACCGAAATACAAATTTGATCCAAGAGAGTGTCCGCATTCTTTAAAGGCAGCAAGGACGCGCGGTGTTTTCGGTTAACTGCTATCAAAACGCCTCCGCCTCTTGAGAGCCCAGTTTTTGACGCATCACGGTCTTTGCGGAAAACATTGAAAAGATTACAGTCGAAGAATTCATTGTCAAAAAAATTTCCGTTGAGCCATGTTTCCACGAGGATAAAGATGTCATAATCCATATGGGAACTCATGGCAAAAAGTTGTTTCGATTTAGTTCTGAGACCCGATACATTTTGAAAGTATAGTTTTAGATGTTTTGGGGCGACATCAGGTGGAGGAACTACGCGTCCCGTTGATTCGCAGCGTCTTTGGGAAAAAAACGGAATGGACGAATCTTACCATTCGTTGGCCAAATATTCGCGTTAAGCACCTTTTCAAAGCAGCATTCCGACACTCCAAGTTTAAAGTTGATTTTTTTTAGTTTACACACCTCCGCGTCTTTTTTAACAAGCATAAAACAGGCCAACATCTTTGAATCAATCGCAGCATGCTTTGAAACATAAGCCAAAATATCATCAGCTGTTACATTACTGGAAAAGGATGATACGTGCAACCATCTCATAATAGGCACAACATGCAGTTCTTGATTGCTATTCGATCCGACGACAATAGGTTGTCTAGCAATTCTACGGCTATTTTTGGAGACGAAATTCCACTCGGGCAACTGGTGCACAGATGAATTCCCAGACGAAGCAGCAATACTAGCATAAGAGAACGCCTCAGTAACAGGCGCATTATTAGAGGGCGCAGTAAGAGCGGCATTAAAAGTTGACGTTAAATTCTCCTTCCCTGCATTACCGACGCACGCACTTTGTGAAACAGCAGGTAGCGGTGCAGCGCAGACAGAAGCACGAGAGCCCGACACAGTATGCTCAGCAACAACAACAGGACCGCCAGCAGACGAAGATGACGAAGAAGAGGGAGCAGTAAAATGAGTCTGACTAGCAATAGTAGTCACATTATTGTTTTTATTGTTTCTGACATTACCAGTAGGAACAGGGTTTTGTTTGTATACACTAGCAGAGACAATACTCTGCAGAGTTTTTAATTCCTGTGCTAACGAGGAAAGCGCAGCATCTTTATCACTAACAATAGATTTCAATGATAAAATCTCTTGATGGAGATCATCAGTTTTTTTCAGTAGGATCTCCCTATCTTCAAATAGAGCATTCACTACTGAGAGTATGCGAGAGTTATCCGCTCATAAAGCGACAATTTCATTAGCCACTGTAAGCAATGTAGTTTGTTGCTTATTATCATGCGAAATTAGGCGTTCAGCTTCTTTGTTTTTTGCCACTAGCGGAGGAGCAGATAACGGTGGTGAGCGAATAGAGGCGCGACGCTCAACCGCACACGATTTACAAAAGAAAGGCTTCTCCGAGGCTAGCAAAAAATCGAGATCTGCTTGTAAGATACCAACACAGTCAATATGGAAAAGCTCTTTACACTTCGCACAGATAATTTTCTGTTGAGCACGGTCAACCTTTTGTCCACAACAACACGGCATTTTTAGTTCAACTTCAAATTATTGCATTTAGAAAAATTAAAGTTTGAATATAGCAACTGCATTAAATTGTTTTATTTTTGCAAATTGTTCAACTGTTGGACTTTAATTAATCCACTTCATCACTTTGAATTCGACTAAGTAACTGGTAATAATTGATTTTTAATTGACAAGAGACCGACCAGCGAAAACACGTCCGATCCGCTTGCACGACTCGACTCGCTCGACTCGACTCCTATTACCATAGGAAACACTCTGAGCTCCGGACTGGTTAGAAACTGGAGGGTATCCAGTGAACCCTGAACAGTGAAAATTTTAAGAAACCCCAGGAAAACAGACTGGGAAACGTTTCATGAGACACTGAGTGCAAACTCCACCAATCTGGGGGGAGGGGACAAAATCAGGAACTCATTGGAGCTGGATACAGCAGTAGCGTGCTTCAATAAAACGATTATTGACGCATACGAAGCTAGCTGTCCCGTTAGTAGGGTAGAATCTTCTAGGGATGTGCCCTGGTGGAATAAGGACCTAAGTATACTGCGAAGTGAGGTTCGCAGGCTTTTCAACCGGGCTAAACGTACCGGGAATTGGTCCGAGTATAAAAACACACTGACCCAATACAATAAGGAGATCAGGGAATCTAAGCGCAGGAATTTTAGAAATTTCTGTGAGAATATAGAACAAACCTCAGAGGCATCTAGACTCTATAAGGTTATGGCGAAAGGCCACAGTCTGTCCTCTACTAGCCTCAGGAAGAGCAACGGGGAGTTTACCGAGAGTGAGGAGGAGAAAGCAAAGCTACTCCTGGATACTCACTTCCCGGGGTCTGTTGCTTGGAGGGGAACGGGGCAGGCTGAGGTACTTTGCAGAATCTCTAGAAGAGATTGGTTAGTGGCAACGGAAATCTGCACGGAGGAGAGATTGCGGTGGGCGGTGTATACCTTCAAACCACTTAAATCTCCTGGACCCGATGGCATCTTTCCGGCCCTACTACAGAAAGGGATGGACGTCATTAAACGTGATCTCCTGAGAATAGCTAGAGCTAGTCTAGCGCTGGGATATATACCAGAAGCCTGGAGGAGGGCAAAGGTAGTCTTTCTACCGAAGGTCGGGAAAAAGGACCCGCTTCACCCGAAGTCCTTCAGACCGATTTGCCTGACTTCATTTGTACTAAAGATTTTAGAGAAAGTCGTAGATAGTTGCGTAAGGACGACAGTCCTAATAGACAAACCCTTACACAGAGCAGGGCGCTCCATTGAAACTGCACTGTACCAGCTGACAGGTGAGATACAGAAGAGTCTAAACGAGAAGGAGATGGCACTTTGTGCCTTCCTGGATATCGAGGGGGCGTTTGACAATACCTCTCATATAACCATAGATAGCGCCTTATCCAGCAGGGGGCTAACAGATACCCTGAAATGCTGGATAAACAGCATGCTCGCTACTAGGAAGGTGGAGATTCAGACTAGCACGGGCGAGATAATAGGGGCTACCACGACCCGGGGCTGTCCACAAGGTGGTGTACTATCGCCACTGTTGTGGAGCCTTGTGGTGGATGGCCTCCTACAGGAGCTGTCTAACTCTGGACTAACGGTACAGGGTTATGCGGATGATATCGTAATCGTATGCAGGGGAAAATTTGAAGATACCCTGCGGGAAAGGATAATCTTAGGGTTAAGGTTAACCAAGAAATGGTGCGTGGAGGTGGGGCTGAACATAAATCTGGCAAAAACCACTATCGTACCCTTTACAAGAAAGTACAAACTGGACGCTCTTAGACCAATCCGCTTGGATGGAATAGAGATAGAGTTTCAGAAGGAGGTGAACTATCTAGGTTTTATACTAGATCAGAAACTCCACTGGAAGAGACACATTGATGAAACGATTAAAAAGGCCACCAGGGTCCTGATGACCTGTAGGTCCATAGCAGGTAAAAGCTGGGGCTGTACACCAGCCATACTGAGATGGATCTATACGACGATAGTGAGGCCTATGATAACGTATGGGTCAGCGGTCTGGGTTAGTAAAACCAGCCAGCTGACCACCATCAGGGCGCTCAGCAAGCTCCAAAGACTGGCATGTGTGTGCATAACAGGGGCTATGAGAACGTGTCCGACAGCATCCATGGAGGTTCTTCTTGAACTTACACCTCTTCACTTACATATACAAACCCAGGCGAAGAGGGCTATCCTACGGATGACTGACGTTAATATCGGGGCCGAGGGTTTTCTGAGTCGTAAGAAGATTGATATTCTTACGAACCAGTATCCCGAGATTGCAATACCGAGAGACACAATTACTCCGAAGCCCTGCTTCACCAAGAGATTTAAAACAGAATTTAGTAATAAAATAAGCTGGGTAGGTATATCAGAGACATATCTGATAGATCAGTACATGATTTCCTGGTACACAGATGGCTCCGTAACGGAGGAAGGTAGCGGAATCGGGGTATATGGACCGGGCATTAGATACTCGGAACCTACAGAAAAACAGACCACCATTTTCCAGGCGGAAATATACGCCATTGAAAGGTGCGCTTACTTCAACCTGGTGAGGAAATACCGGAACCGGAAGATAGCGATACTGTCAGACAGCCAAGCAGCAATCAAGGCATTGAGATCCTACCAGGTATCCTCGAAACTGGTGTCGGAATGCCTTGAGAAGCTGAACCAACTTGGCCGTCACAATCAGGTGTGGGTCCTCTGGGTTCCGGGTCACGCCGGGATTGATGGGAACGAGCAGGCAGACAAACTTGCAAGAAGGAGGGCGTCTACCCCCTTTGTCGGCCCAGAACCTTTCTGTGGTCTAGGCAAAGGAGCACTAGCCATCCTTTCTAGGAAGGACGAGATAACCATCCGAAATCAATACTGGGAAAATCAACCAGGCCTTGAACATTCCAAGATGGTTATTGGATCTTATAACAAGAAAAGGTTCGAGGAATGTATGAGTCTCTCAAAGAATAATCTAAGGATTATCACAGGTATATTGACAGGGCATTGTAGATTGAACTATCATCATCTAACCAAACTAGGTATCAGGGTAAACGAACTCTGTAGGTTCTGTTTGCAGGACAATGAAGCTGCAATACACATACTAGGCTTATGCCCTGCACTAATGCACAAACGGAAGAAGCACCTGGGTGAATATATTATACCAGGATCGGACTGGGTTTCCAAAGGCTTAGGAAATATACTAAGATTCCTTTTGGATACTGGACTCACGGACGAACTGTGAAGGCCAAGAAGATGGCACAATAGATCTTTCAGGTCGCGGTGCACTTTCCCCGGCAATAATAATAATAATAATACTACAAAAGTGGTGGTTCAAACGTGCCCACTTTTCGCGCATTTCGGGATGATTATTGTCGTCATAATCGACCTACTGTGCAAGGAATTGGCAAGATTATAAAGAAATTTGGAAAGACTGGAAGCGTTACAGATGTGGCCAGGCCTGTGCATCATCGCAATGTGCGCACTGCCGAAAATATCGCTGCTGTTAGTGAAAGTGTGGCGGATAATCCGAATTTGTCGACTCCACGGCCTTCTCAGCAAATATGCCTATCTTACGTCTCATTATGGCGTATTTTACCTCCATCCATAGAAAGTTCAAGTCATGCAACAATTAAAGCCGGCAGACCATTCACCAGATAGATATATATGCTGATTGGGTCCTAGAGCAACAGGCTTTCAATACTGATTTTTCGAAAAAAATTTTCTTCAGCGGTCAAGCTCTTTTCTCACTCTGTGGTTACGTCAACAAGCAAAATTGTCACATGGGGCTCGAAGACCCCTGGAGTGATTGCGGAAAAGCCATTGCATGCGGGAAAAGTGACTGTTAGGTGCGCATTATGGTCTGGAGGTGTAATTGGGCCGTATCTCTTCGAAAATGACGCTGAAAGAACCATTACCGTCAATTTAGAGCGCTATAATCCTAGGACAACTAACTTTTTTTGGCCTACGGCAGCCGCCGTAGCTCAGCTGGCTAGTGCGTTGGGTCGCGAGTCAAATGCGACGCTCGAACCCAGGTTCAAGACTCCGTTGCTGCTAACACCAAAAAAAAAGAAAAATTACAATTTTTCTTTCGGTGGCTGTCCTCTCAGCTGGAAATGGCAAACCTCTGAGAGTAAAATTGCCTATGAAAAAGTTCCCAACTCGCCGTTCGAAATCCGCATAAAACTGTAGGACCCTTCCAATCTTGAACAAAATTCGCACGCACAACACGGATGGTTGCGGGTAGCTAGGCCTTAGTCTCGTAATCGGGCTGTCGTGCCAGTCAATTATTATTATTATTATTAATTATTACAATTGAAGATAATGAGCTGGATGATATGTGGTTTCAACAAGACTGTGCCACGAGCCACACAACTCCACCGATTTTGGCTTTATTGCATGGGAAGTTTCCAGAACGCGGAATTTCACGTTTTGGCGACGTCAATTGGCCACCAAGATCATGGGATTTGATGCCGTTAGACTTTTTTTGTGGGGATACGTCAAAGCCGTGCCTACGCGGATAATCCCAACGTTGGAGCATTTAAAAACCAACATTCGTGAAGTTTGAAAACTACTTCGAAAAGATCCACTGCCGCAACCAATCTAAAGGGCGGTCATTTACATGACATTGTGTTTCGTATGTAATGGCAAGGTCCATTATCATAAAATAAAAGTTTCATCGAAATCATATCTTTATGTGTATTTTATTTAACTTTACTTTTGAAACCGAAAAATGAATAACCTTGTACATACAAGGTGCGTCCCAAAGTAAACAGGACTTTTGCAATAGGGACGTTTCTGGTGGCGCCATCTATGTGTGAGGACATGCGTTGGAAAGGTACATCTTTCATTCACATACTTTCTAAATTTCATGACATTTGGTCTAGTAGACGCCGAAATATCCCGCTCAATGTGACAGTATGTTTTTAACTTTGGTACGAGAATGTCGATCGAACAAAGAGCTAATATTAAGTTCTGTTTTAAACTTGGTAAAACTTTTACCGAAACGTTTAAATTGTTAAAGCAAGTTTATGGTGATGATTGTTTATCCCGTGGCCGTGTTAATGAGTGGTTGAATCGATTCAAGAATGGTCGTGAAGACTTGAATGACGACGAACACGTCGGCCAGTCGAAATTTGTGATTACTGACGATGCCATCAAAACTGTGCGTGATTTTATCAAAATGCAGCCAAAATCATCGTTGGAATTGATGGAAATGGAATTGAACATCTCCAAAACAAACAACAAACGAACATTTGGGTCTCCGTAAAGTGTGTTCTCGCTTCATTCCGCACACTTTAACCGACGACCAAAAAGCGCAGAGAATTGAGCACGCAAAAGACATCGTTCGGGAAGCCAAACGTGATCCAAATTTCTTGTTCAACATCGTAACCGGTGACGAAACGTGGTGCTTTCAATATGATCCCGAAACAAAGCGTCAAAGTGCCGAATGGAAGCACCCAGATGAGCCAAATCCGAAAAAAACCCGCCGTGAGAAGTCAAAAATCAAAACTCATCTCATTTGTTTCTACGATTCAAAGGGAATAATTCATCGAGAGTTTGTTCCACCGGGAAAAACAATTAACGCTTTGTTTTATGTTGAAGTTTTGAAGCGTTTGGTGCATCGCATTCGTCGTATTCGGCCAGAATATCGCGAGGAAGGAAGTTGGCGTTTATTGCATGATAATGCACCGGCTCACAGAGCCCTAGTTACGACCGATTATTTGACCAAAAATCGCATTTTTACCATCAATCATTCACCGTATTCGCCTGATATGGCTCCCTGTGACTTCTACTTATTCGGTCAGTTGCATTTGCCGATGAAAGGAAACCGTTATAAGGACGTTGAGGACATCCAAAAGGCTTGTACCAACATTCTGAAGGCGATGCCGGCCGATGACCTAAAACACTCATTCCAAATGCTTTTGGACCGTGCAAAACGTTGTATCGAAGCAGAAGGAGAGTATCTTGAATAAATAAAAAGAATTATACAAAAATAATCATCCGTTTTCTTTATTTTATAAAAGTCCTGTTTACTTTGGGTTGCACCTTGTATGTATATTTATTACTACGGATCGGAATTATATGCACGTGCATATTTTTGTGGAGTTCGGATTTTGAACGGGACCAAGACAAAAACTATTTTTATTGAAAAATATTAAGAATGAGCTAACATATTCACTGCAATACTTTGCATATTTTTCATATTTTTGCATATTTTTTGCCGTATTTGGCGCAAGTATGTATATAAAAATACTCATAAGTATAGACTTATGCTCTTCTGTCCAAACGAACAAGAGTGAGGTTGGTGTGTTCCTGTGTGTAAGGAGCTGGGAGGGGGACAAGCCCAGACTTTTGTTATTCCGAAAATGATGTTGTTACGATCAAATTTGATGTTGTTGTACTTTGGCTCAGTATGCTATTTTCTGGGGCATTGCTGAATAGCGCCAACGTACATGAAGTAATATAGAACGCGCATCTCATACAAGCAAACGCGTTCTATGGCGGGTACTGCTGGTAGCACTCTCTGTTATTGACAGCAGAACCCTCTGTTGCTAACAGCAGAGTTCTGTTACATCAGCGTAACATGTGAGTAGAAGTCGCTTCTGTACTCGTATTCTCGCTGCTGCTGCGCCAGTTCAGTGGCCCACGCAAGGGGGAACGATTTTCCCCTTCCAAATATTTGTACCTTGCAAAATTATAGTTACCAAAAATGGTTTCAAAATCCTATGTGCGCCACTGTGCCAGTTGATAGACATGACGATGAAAGCTGCTTTTGTTAGGGCAAAGAGCATTAATATTATTGGCAAACGGAAAAAAGTCAGCGGTGTACTGTTTTTTGCGCTGAGCCGTGTACGCGAGAATAGCGTGGATGTTGTTGCCTTTTGTTGCTACTTTTGTTTTAATTTATCCTTTCTAACATGCATATGTTTTTATTGGAAAGCAATTATTTTCAGTTTTCGTTTTTCAATCCTCCTTTTTATACAGCTCACAGGTAGTGTTTTTGTAGGAGTGGTAAAATAAGAAAATCTAGTATTGTAGCTTTATGGTCACAGCATTCGCCATGGAATCATTCATGTGTAGAATATTTACACTATTCTTAAACGTAGGAATGCCTTAATAAAAATTTTTAAGATTCTGCTTCGAAAACTATCAGGGCCCGGCGGCTCTGCAAGCAAATTTGAAATCAATGGACCCAATAAATCAAGTTTCTTTCACCCTTTGTTGAACCCGTCCGATTTTTATGACAAAACCCTTGTCTAGTTATTTCTCATTTGTAGTGCTTTCACCATATTTAAAGTCAATAGACCTATTAAATTATGTTGCCCATACAAATTTTTAACCCTTAGATTCCCCGTTAGATTTCGATTTTCAAAAAATTAAAAACACGTGTCTAATTATTTTTGATTTCAAGTGTTTTTACTAATGTTGAATCGTAGTCTTGGAAGGAAGGGAGCGGACATACAAGGTAAAGTCTCTGATTGCGTTCAACCTGGCGAACACCAGAACGGTCCTTGTCCCTATCTAAGCCAAGCTGATACACAGCCTCCGCGCGGCCCTTCTGGATAGCAATTTGGTATCCGCTGAATAGTGTGCAGCGTGTCCGATCCCAAGGACTTGAAATTTGGGTTGTGCGCAGGGTGTGGTGCCCGCCACGTAAAATAAACAACCAATGAAAACTGTAAACCAAGCCTCGGATGGAACCCACAATGTTGACGACCACAGCAAACGATTTAAGGACCACGATTTGAGGATATGCACTAACGCACATTACCGCCATCCAGGAAATACGATGGACAGGACAACGTTGCTCCAAGCGAGCAGACTGCGGCATCTACTACAGCTGCCATGCGGAGAAGCGCGAATTTGGCTGCGGGTTTGTGGTCAGCAAGAGACTTCGCCACCACGTCTCTCGGTTCACTCCGGTGAACGAACGGCTGGCCTCGATCCGCATCAAGGCTAAATACTTTAGCATCAGCCTAATTTGCGCGCGCCCCGACGGAAGAGAAGGACGATGCAACCAAAAATGCCTTCTATGCGAAGCTCGAGGACGGCTACGACCGGTGCCCGGCCCATGACGTCAAAATCGTCCTCGGGGACTTTAATACAAAGGTCGGGCGAGAAGGCATATTTGGTTCCACTGTACCACTACGACCACACCCACTCCACACGACCACTACGAACAACGGTCTGAGGCTGATCGATTTCGCCGCGGCACGAAACATGGTAGTTAGAAGCACCAGATTCTAGCACCTCGATATCCACAAGGCCACCTGGTTTTCCCCCGATTAATCCACCCGCAACCAGATTGAACACATTGTGATTGATGGAAGGCATGCTTCTAGCATTCTAGATGTGCGCACGTTCCGAGAACCCAACATCGACTCGGACCACTACCTTGTTGCAGCCAAGGTACGCATGCGTCTTTGCGCAGCGAAGACCGCGCAACCTAGTTTGCGAAGAAAGCTGGACATCAGTAAGCTGCGATCACAAGGGGTAGCCGAAGCCTACTCCGCTTAACTCTCCAACCAGCTCCGTCGCCCCTCTCCACCTGATGACATCGGTGGATTACGGGCTCACTTTTCCCACTCTATGCGCGCCGCCGCAGAAAATGCCCTTGGTTTTCGACGCCCACCTCCAAAAAACTAATGGTACGATAAAGAGTGTCGCGCAGCCACTGCAGCGAAGAATGCTGCCTACAAGAAGACCTTGCAAGCCGTGACAGAAAAATACCGGAAGGAGAGGAAGAAAGGGAGGTGGAAAAGGGGTCAATTAGTCTTCAGACCCCACAAAGTGGGCGAATTATGCATTTTTAAATATATTCTCATCAAATTTCGTATAAAAGACTTTTAGGCAATACTACATCACATATCCAAATTTGAACGAGATCGGCCAACTATATCATATAGCTGCCATAGGAACGATCGATCAGAAATGTGTCGCATAAAAAACTCTTTTTAACCAAATTTGGTGCATTAAAGTTGCAATATAATTTATAGAAGTGCTAAACTTGCAACGAGTGTTTATATTTGAAAACTCAACGGATCATGCTTTGATATGCCGATATGATATGCTATCTATTTAACTATGATTTCGTATTTGCCACGGCAATTTCAAACCGCGATGCTAGAAATTTGGGTTTTTAAAACTGTTGGAACGCATCGGTCAACAATTTTCTTAGTTGCAGTGGAATAGAAAAAGAAGTCAGAGTTTTTAGTGCTTCAACGTTATGTCGCTCAGAATCCACCAGTTGTGCCATTCTTCTCCACAAAAACGGCAAATGGGTGTTTGATTGACGCTCCCCAAATTGATGGGGGCCTATGGTTTTGTTGCAGATGAAGACGATTGTAGGTATTCCAAAGTTAAAGTTTTTGACTTATGCGTTACCAGGTAGCAAAAATTAAACAAACAACAAGCAAGCGTCGCATTCAGTGCAAAAAAAAACAGTCTACTGTGAGCAAAATAGCAAAATTCAAACGAAGTGCTATAATTGCTATACAAATTGTAAAAACGTTATTTATATAAGGTTATACCTTATAGGTATATACAGTTGCGGTCAAAATAATAGTAGTACGCATACAACGAAAAGAAAATTAAGAAAAAATAATCTGCTTTTCTTTACAAATATTTTTTTTGTATTTTTTTTAAGAAGTTATATGTGTTAACAATGCAATCATAAAAGAAAACTTAAGAATTAAACTCAGTTTGATTTGATTTAAATTAAATGCGCCATAAGCTCCAAAATATGGACGGTCAAAAAAATAGTAGTTCGCTTTACTTTCATAAAAATGAAGCAAAAATTGTGTTACATTTTAAAAGATTTAGTGGTTAAACAGTAACAGCGTAATTTTCTTCAAATTAATATTTAGTTGCGTGCTTGTTGTTCGCTATTACTGCAGCACAGAGCCGATGCATTGAATTAACCAAATTTTCATATCTTTCGCTAGGTATGATATATTCCTGCTTCTCAAAGTTGATTATTATTAGTTAGATTATAGTGAACAACTGCTCTCTTCACGTCGAACCACAAATTTTTAATTGTATTGAAGTCTGGTGATTGTGCGAGCCATTCCATAACCCTAATACTGCTGTATGCTTTAGGTTATAATCCTGTTGAAAGACCCAAAGCAGTGCCGTTTTTTCACGGACATACGGTAGCACGATTTCCTGCAAGATTCGTACACATACACATCGATCCATCGTTTTCTTGATCAAATAAATAGCGCCACCTCCATAAAACGTAAAACATGCACACTAAATAAATGCATGGTTTTACAACAGCTTTCAAAACGGTTTCTTGGTAAACTCTGGCCGATGTTTTGACCCCTTGTTCACAGAAATGCAAGTCAGTGACTCCATCGTAAGAGGAATCAGTTCAGATGCTTCCTTAGATGACCGTGCATACACCCTATCATTTTGCTTGTTAAATTTTTTCTTCACGGTAAAACTTTTTTAATCGGTAAACTAGATTTTTCTGTGCAAGTTTTCAGCGTGCTTCACCAAAATACGTTTGCATTTTTCCATTCTTTTTTTTCGAAGCTGCAGTCAACAAATGTCCGGTACGGCGTTTGAAAGCCCCAAGTCCCAAGTCTTTTTTAATAATTCGACTCATGGACTTTTGGGAAATATTCATCTCCCGGGCCATGATTTTCTGTTTTCGGAGCGGATTTCGCTGAATTCTTGATTTGACAGTTTTAACGACTTGTGGTGTTCGAACTGTGCGCGGACGGCCCGACCGGTGGCGGTCTTTAATATCTCCAGTCTCCTGGAGATGCGACGAATCCCGAGCGGGCGGAGCGTTTTGAAAATATCACCTTTTTTTCAGACAGCGATACGGTTCTCGTTATCTGACCACTCCATGGTGAAAGCTAAAACAATTTAGAATTCCCGGTGCAGACTAACGCTTTACAGGTTATGTTTCATAAACCATGTGGAAATAACGGGGTATGTTCAATACAACTATTACAATGGGTGTGTTCAATGTTGTAACAATATTTATGTCCCTACTAAGTACATTCCCAATTCCCATATACACATTTCTGCTTGTTACCCATACACACATATTTCCCGATACGCTTTCGCATACAGTTTTAAGAAAATTCGCTCAATAGAAAGACAAAGGAATATTGACAACTTTTTACACTTTCGCGTATACGTTTCCCAATCTCATATATCGTTCGCGCTGAAGCGGTTACACTACACGTCTATTTCCCAATACCCTACATTTATACAATATTTATTCAAACTCTTTACCCTTTGTCGAGCTTTTGTAAGCAAAATCCCTGTTGAGCGATCCCCCAAACGCCAACTTGTTACAATGGAGACTCCTTCCTCCTGATAAGTTATCATAAGTTCCCACAGCGCTACTTTTGCTGACGACATGTGTGGCCGGCTGAAACTCCACACGAGGCGCCAAGTCAGGAAAAGTCGCGAGCGCTGCGGAAACGGCAGAGCGCGACGACCCACGACATGTGTGACGAGTGGGGAAACTTGAAACTCCACACAAAGCGCTATGTCAGCAGAAGTCGCGAGCGCTGCGAAAGCAGCTCTACAGCAGAGGGGACGACGTGGGCTGCGCGGCGGTAGAACTTGAAGGCAGCTAGGCTTAAGAAATGTTTGTGAATTTAGTTTAAGATCGGAACTCAATAAATAAAGGCGCAGCCAACCAGCTCGCCGCAACAAAAGAAATATCAAACAAATAACAGTTCGTTTTTATTATGGCGCCCAACGTGGGGCAATCAAGAGTAAATCGGAAGTGTAATTTAAAGATTCAACAAATTAAGAAATCACCAAGCAGCGGGAATCCTAAAGACGAGCCGGACATAGGAAATCACCAAGCAGCTAGAATCCTGAAGACGAGCCGGACAGAAGAAATCACAACCAGCGAGAATCCTAAGGACAAATACGATTAATTCTTAAGAGGAAAATGTAAGTGAGATGCTCATGTGAAAAAGTGTAATAAATAAAATTACTTTCCTATTGTGAATGAGTGAAGTACTAGAAGATTTATTTAAGAAGTTGAATTTGGACAACACGGACGCCATGAACCTAGAACAAGTGTTAGTACGAGCGGAAGTAGGCAGAGCAATAGCGGCACAAAAATTCGAGTTTGATAGGAAAATTGTGGCAATACAGAATCAGGTTTCTTTAGTGAAGCCAAAGAAAGAAAAAATCGTGAAAGTGTCGATCAATCCTTCAGTGTCGTGCGAAGTAACACTAGATGCAATTAAATCACTACCGGAGTTTGTGGGTCAACCCGGTACATATGTACGTGACGTGGCGCGAGGCTGCGCATAATGCGTATGAGTTGTTCAAGAATTATGACGGATAAGATAAGGGTCGCGGCCGACGCCGTACTCTCGACTTTTAACACCGTGCTTAACTTCAATGCGATAATCGCAAGATTAGATTTTACATACGCCGATACATCTTATCGAGCAAGAGATGTCCACATTGAGGCAGCGTTCTATGTCGTGCTTAGAGTTTTATGATGAGGTCGAGAAGAAATTAACACTGCTGGCCAATAGAACTATTATGTCATACGAGACTAGTGTGGCGGACACAATAAACTAAAAGTACACGGCCGATGCTCTAAGGGTATTTATCTCGGATTTAAGGATCAGGCGAAACCGATAATAACAAGAAAAGCGGCCCGGCACCGAAACCAAACAATCAGAGAGCTAACAACCCTGAACCAAAGACAATTAAAGTATAAGATGTCTTACGCTCATACAATCGAATGGCATAGGGCAAGCTCGAATTTGCAATATTTTCATTATCAAGAGGAAGCAAGCGTCGGCACAGTGAGAGCGTAATAATATTAACGCTCTCTGTTTTGCTCACACAAAGCACAACGGCTTCGGCTGCTAAACAAAATTGTGTGCACAGTGCAGTGAGTGCAGTCCAAGGCAGTGCAGTGAGAGCGTAATAATATTGACGCTCTCTGTTTTGCTCACACAAAGCACAACGGTTTCGATTGCGGCCAAGTAAAGCAAAATTGTGTGCGCTCACTTCAAACGCATTGAAATCAGTGGCGCAGACAAGATTTCATTTTGGAGGGATATTTCACTGCTAATTCTTGTATTTGAGAGGGTTTGAATCCCCAAATGTTCCCGCCCCGTGCGCGCTACTGATTGAATCAATCAACTACCAAAAAAAATCAACACAAGAGCACATAGAGATCACACGCATATTCATATCTCTGCCGACTGCAAGCAGAGAGAGTTGCTTGCGTGGCTTCATCTTTGCTCTCCGGATGTGGCTCTGCTGTAAAAACTACTCTCACGTGGCTTTATTGAAAAAGCCACGGCAAATTTTTGAAGCGCCACTGATTTGTATGGACGTGAGACATCTTATAGTTTAATTGTCTTTGCCTGAACCCTACTTAGGACACAAGGGTGAAGGGTTCTCATTATTCAAATAATAGGCAAAACCCTTTTAATAATCAGGGGCAAAATAATAGATTTAATAATGGTCAAAAACGGGAGATAGGAGTGGAACCAATGGAAATGGATCCTTCCTTGACGCAATTCAGATACCACTCAAAATACAAGGATGGTAATTCTAACCAGGCTCGAGATTACCAACCACAGCAGGGCAATCAACAGAAACGCGCGGCGGGATCTGGGCGCTATACCGGACCGAAACTACAGCGGGTAAATCATTTGAATGACGAGCTTGTCTCGCCTAGTGACTCAGTGTATGGCGAAGAGGCGGAACAGGCGGTTAATGACATTGAGGGTGATCAACTTAATTTTTTAGGGGAAGATCCCTCCTACCATGGATCTCGAGATCGGTGGGAGGGAAGGAAATAAAATTCCTCATCGACACTGGGGCGTCGAGGAGTTACATAAAACCGTTACCGGCTCTGAGGGCAATACACCCCGTTCAGAATACGTTTTCGGTCAAATCGATACACGGGGTCACTTCTATTAAACACTAATAGGGCCCTGCGGCTTTGCACTCAAGCTTGAAGTCAATGGGCCCAATAAATCAAGTTTCTTCATACTACACTCGATGAGCGATGCCACGCCTCTTTTATGTAATGCCCAATCAATTCCTCCAGTCGAAGGGTGTGATCCGGTTTCATTGATATGCGACTTTCAGTTCCTAAATTACGCGGAAAACTTCAGTCACAAAAAATATGCCACGCCCCTTGTTCAACGTCCATAAAATTTTGCCAGTAGAATGACACATCTATGGGACGAAGCTATTCAAAACTTCAAAGCTTTCCAACTTATTGTTCCGAAGCTATTCTACATTAAAAATTTGGGTTCTATGGGCGGTGCCATGCCATTCGTCCAATACCCACCCCACTCTCCCTGTCGAAGGGCACGTCTAAATCGTAAGTCTGTGCCAAATATCTTTGATGTGTGATTTGCAGTTCCAAAGTTATTCAAAACAATAGGGTCGTTAAAAAAGTGCCACGCCCTTATCACTTGAACGACACGTCTAAGCCATGATGCTGTATCAAATTTCAATACTGGCCGACTTATAATTCCGAAGATATTACACATTAAGAACTTGAGTTCTATGGGCGGTGCCATGCCCATCGTCCGATACCCACCCTATTCCCCATGTCGAAGGGCACATCTAAATCGTAAGTTTGCGTCAAATCTCTTTGATGTGTGATTTGTAGTTCCAAAGTTATTCAAAACATTTGTGTTGCTTAAAAAGTGCCACGCCCCTTGTCCAACGCTTACAAAGTTTTACCAGTGAAACGGCACATCTAAACGGTGGCCCCGCACCGAATTTTAATGCTGCCCAATTTCTCATTCCGAAGATATTCCATATTGAAAATGTAATTTGTATGGGTGGTGCCACGCCCCCTTGTTAAAAACCCACCCCATTCCCCTTACCGAAAAACACAAATAAATCGTACGTTTGTACCGAGTGTCATTGATGTGAACGCAGTTGTAGTTCCAAAGTTACACCGGCATTTAAAAACCACGCCCCTTGTTCAACGCCCATTAAATTTTAACAGTGATAGATAGATATTTGCTGCAAAGACTCACAACATTTTTTTATATCCATATTGTTTTGCACAGTTAATTTCTGTCATCATAATGGGCATTGCAAGAAGGCGTAAAAGGTGGGCGTGGTCAACCTTATATAGCCTATGTCTGCCGCTATGAAACACAGAATAATTTTACATCAACATTAATTTTCAGACATGCACCGTACTTCGTTTTGTTAGTTTAGTGGGCGCGGAAAGTGGGCGTGGCCGATTATATTGTAGCCTATGTTTGCCGCAATGACACGCTGAACCGTTTTATACCCATATTGTTATGACAAATATACCATGGCTGATTTGTTATTATAGTGGGCGTGGCGAAAATGCATATCAGGTGGGCGTGGTCAATCTTATATATCCTATGTTAACATCAATGAAACCCGGAATTATTTTATATTAGTACTGATTTACAGACATGTACCGTAGCTTCGTTTTGTTAGTTTAGTGGGGGCGGAAAGTGGGCGTGACCAATTATATTATAGCCTATGTTTGCCGCAATGACACGCTGAATCGTCTGATACCCATATTGTTGTGACAAATATACCTTGGCTGATTTGTTATTATACTGGGCGTGACGAAATGGCATATCAGGTGGGCGTGGTTAATCTTATATATCCTATGTTAACATCAATGAAACATGGAATTATTTGATATTAATACTGATTTACAGACATGTACCGTAGCTTCGTGTTGTTAGTTTAGTGGGCGCTGAAAGTGGGCGTGGCCAATTATATTATAGCCTATGTTTGCAACAATGACACGCTGAATCGTTTGATACCCATATTGCTGTGACAAATATACCATGGCTGATTTGTTATTATAGTGGGCGTGGCGGAAAGGCATATCATATGGGCGTGGTCAATCTTATATATCCTATGTTAACATCAATGAAACACGGAAGCATTTGATATTAATACTGATTCACAGACATGTACCGTAGCTTCGTGTTGTTAGTTTAGTGGGCGCTGAAAGTGGGCGTGGCCAATTATATTATAGCCTATGTTTGCAACAATGACACGCTGAATCGTTTGATACCCATATTGCCTTACAAACGCATACCATAGATGAGTTTTGTTACCATAGTGTGCGTAATAAGGGGGCGTGGTCATTCTCATATAGCCTATGTACCATTCCCCCAGCTAAAAATATGTTTGGTGCTTATTTCATCTAAATCGGTTCAGCGGTTTTTGCCTGATCGTGGCTCAAAAAAGCAACGTCAGAAAGCGCTTTATATAATAGTATAGATAAGTGCAAATTGAAAATCTTTGGGATAGTATCAGAATTTTTCATATTACCAGATCTAACATCATTTGATGGCATAATTGGGCTAGACTTGTTAAATAAGGCGCATGCGACTATAGATTTAAGAACGAATACATATCCCATGACTCCGGCAAGGAGGTCATCCTTTTTATTAACAGCCAGGACATTGCCCATTTGCAACAGCAAGCCATGTCGGTACCAAAGGATCTTAAGGATTATTTCGCCAAAATGATTAGAAGCGTGAACGGAGTTTTAGCGGATCCCAACGAGGCACTACCGTTTAATACAAACGTAGTCGCAACTATTCGCACCGATGACGAGGACCCGGTGTACTCCAGATTATATCCTTACCCGCTGGGGGTGTCGGATTTCGTAAATGAAGAAATCCAGGACTTATTGGCAAATGACATCATCCGACCGTCCAAGCCACCTTATAATAATCCCATATGGGTAGTTAGAAAAAAGGGAGTGGACGAGGCAGGTCGCCCAAAACAGCGATTGGTTATCGATTTTCGTAAACTAAACGAAAAACTATCGGTGATAGATATCCAATTCCCGACATCGCAGGAATTTTGTCAAATCTGGGTGGAAGTAAGTTTTTCAATACTCTCGACCTAAAGTCTGGTTTCCACCAAAATAAATTGACGTGACAGGCAGAAAACGTCTTTCTCTGTGAAAAATGGAAAATACGAATTTTGTCGTCTGCCCTTTGGTCTTAAGAACGCGCCCAGAATTTTTCAGAGGGAATTGATGATGTTCTGAGAGAGTAATTAGGCAAAATTTGCTTCGTCTATATGGATGATGTTATCATATTTTCGCAAAATGAGAGAACGTAGAAACAATTTTACGAAGTTTATTTTAAGCCAATATGAGGGTCTCAGCGGAGAAGTCGAAATTCTTCAGAACGGAGGTCGAATACTTGGGATTACTGGTCTCGCAAAGGGGGATAAGGACGTGCCCCGACAAAGTCGATACGATACGAAACTTCCCGGAGCCCACCTTCTTTTATACGGGACTTCGCTAAATTGGCTAAGCCACTATCGAATATTCTGAGGGGGGAATATGGCCGAGTTACTGCTTCGCAGTAAAAAAAATCAAAATCAATTTGACTGAAGAACAGCAAAAGGCCTTCAACGTGCTAAAACAAATATTAGCCTCTGAGGAGGTAACGTTAACCTACCCGGACTTCAGCAAATTGTTTGATTTGACTACTAATGCATCATCACATGCAATCGGTGCCGTTCTCTCCCAGGAGGGCAAACCTATTACGATGATCTCTCGTACTTTGTCCAGTAGTGAAGAGCATTTCGCTACCAATGAAAGGGAGTTGCTGGCAATCGTCTGGGCCTTGAAAACGCTTAGGAATTACCTGTACGGTGTAACTAAGCTAAACGTGTTCACATACCACCAAACCTTGACTTTCGCAGTCTCGGATCGAAATCCTAACTCGAAAATCAAAAGATGGAAAGCTTTCATTGATGAATGTAATGCGAAGCTCATCTACAAACCGGGTAAATAGAATGTGGTGGCGGATGCGTTGTCTAGACAACACATAAACGCTGTGGACGGATACAATCCACAGTGAAATATCATCAATCAACACAATTGAAAGATCTGATAAGCCGGTAAATTGTTTTCGCAATCAAATTTTAATAGAGGAGGGCCTAGAACCTCAGAAAAGAAGCTTTATTATATTTGGGGAAAAAAATGAGGCATCTGATCTCATTCCAAACCAAAGAAGATTTAATGAGCCTCTTGCAGGAATCGGTGAAGGTGGATACTGTCAACGCGGTACATTGTGACTTGCCAACATTAGCAAAATGTCAACACGAGTTAGTTGAATTATTTCCGACGGTAAAGTTTTGGCATAAAGAAAAATTCGTCGTGGACATATCAGACCCAAGCGAGCAGCAGGAGATTATAGCGGCGGAGCACAACCGAGGATATCGAACAGCCCAAGAGAATACAAAGCAGATATTAGAAAATGGAGAAAAAAACCAGGCAATTCGCAGCGAATTGTCGCGTTTGTGCTCAGGCCAAGTATGATCGTCACCCAAAAAAACAACTTATAGCTGAGACGCCCATACCGGAATACTGCGGGGAAATTATTCACGTTGATATATTCTCGACCGGCTCGAAGCACTTTTTTTGTTGCAATTGCTGAACATGTTTAGTAGTACAAAAATAATTATTGTGACACCGAGAAGTCACTCAATTCGCATAGTATCAAAGTGATCTTAAAAAATCAGTTTGACATTGACATTGCGAATGCCCCGACCCTTCACAGCACGTCGAATGGTCAAGTGGAATGCTTCCACAGCACACTGATGGTAATAGCACGATGTCTTAAACTCGACAAAGATGTGGATGATATTGAGGAATTAATTCTCTTGGCCACAATCGAATATAATAGGTCCATTCATACGGTAACTGGAGCTAAACCAATCGACATATTTCGTTCAACAGAACGTAATCAGCAAATAGCATCGCGATTGCAAACAGCACAAGAGAAAGAGCTAGTAAACCATAATAAGAATAGACAGAATAGGGAATTTTCGGTAGGTGAAAAAGTACTGGTTAAAACCATCACGCGACTAGGGAATAAGTTGACACCTCGCTACATCGAGGAAGTACTTGAAAAAGATTTAGGCACTACTGTGCTTATTAGGGGGAGGAGGGTCCATAAGAACCTTCGGTAAGCAAGCTGCTTAAGAAGATTTTTCACTATTTTCAGGATAATTTTAGGATTGGTTACGGCCATATTAGTATCGGTATCGACTGGACGGGTGATCGACTATTCCAATGCAAACTGTCCAATGCAAATGTCGCCACTAGCCACTGGAATGTGGCTAGTGGCGACATCATAATCTGGGAAAACTTCGGGCATATAAAGCATGTAACGAACTTGACCCTGTATGAGCTCCTTCAGGACGAGACAATCAGCGCCACAGACCACTTTCCTCAATCTCACATGAAAAAATTACTGGATGCGGACATAAATCAGATAAGAAGATTAATACAGACAGTGAACATTCACCACAGACGGACAAGAAGCTTAAAAGCACTGGGAACGGTACTTCAATACATTACAGGGCACCGGATCACGATGACTTTGACAGACTATCAAACACAAATGAACAATTGATTGAATCGCAGGACAGGCAGTTTACTATTAACACGGAAGTTCAGAGGGAAATTAATAACCTGACAGTTACAGTTGACGTTACGTGTACTTCTAGCTAGAAATAGACCAATAATAACTGAATTGGATAACATAATAATCTCCATCACATTCGCAAAAATTGGAATTTTGAACCCTGTCCTCCTAGACAGCAGTGAAATAAATTGTATAAAAAAAATGAGCATCTCACAAATCTAACGGTAGCCGATATCATGTCCGTAGCTAAGATTAAGATTCTACAATTTAACAATGTAATATATTTTTTAATAAGATACCCTATTCCGAAACTTAGATGTAAGAAAATAACTATTCTACCGGTAACTCGCGGCAGTCAAATCCTTCAGGAGTCTACTTTAGCGGTGTGCCACACCCACACGTTAGCTGTAAAAAACTGCAGCGACACAATACCGACCTTCTGCCTAACTTCGTCAACCGCATCATGCGCTCTGCAACTTATGACACGCAACTCCGTTAACTGCAGCACAACATTCAACGACCTTCCGCCTATCGCCACAGTAGGAGATGGACTGGTAGCTATCAATAACCAGCTAGTCACTATAGAGGAAAGTGGCGAGGCTCCTGTCACGGTTAATGGCACCTACCTGGTGCTCTTCAGGAACTATGTGAAATTTAATGGCACAACTTTCTATAATGAAAACGCAACAGCACCCCTGACGCCCGAAACACCCTGGGCATCCGTCGTTAACTTGACACAACATACGGAAATATTAAGCGTGCCCTACCTTCACCATGTAAACCAGCATAATCTTCAACACATCAGACATCTGCAGCTAAGCGTGGAACGAAGCCATATTACATGCCGGTCTATCGCGGGCGTGCTGCTGCGTGTGGCACTTATCGTCTACATACTCCGGCACATGGCAGCAGTTAGGAAGAAGATCGCCATAACCAGATCTGTCGAGGTAGCGGTAAAAACCGCCGCTGCGGGGACAGAGGACGTTCCCCACTTAGAAGGGGACGAGTTATCATAAGTTCCCACAGCGCTACTTTTGCTGACGGCATGTGTGGCCGGCTGAAACTCCACATGAGGCGCCAAGTCAGCAAAAGTCGCGAGCGCTGCGGAAACGGCAGAGCGCGACGACCGACGACATGTGGCGAGTGGGGAAACTTGAAACTCCACACAAAGCGATATGTCAGCAGAAGTCGCGAGCGCTGCGGAAGCAGCTCTACAGCAGAGGGGACGACGTGGGCTGCGCTGCGGTAGAACTTGAAGGCAGCTAGGCTTAAGAAATGTTTGTGAATTTAGTTTAAGATCGGAACTCAATAAATAAAGGCTGTAGTGGTACCGCGTGACCACTAATGCCAACAGCATAGCGCACAAGCCAATCAGCAAGACGCGCCACTTTGTGTACATTACAAGTGTCAAGTGTCGCATGCACAAGAACGCCGGCGTCACTCAAGTGGCCTGCACTTGCACAAGCGACACATGTCACAACACATGTGGGCACTTGCACCGATCGCACATGCAACACGACCCGACCTACCGCAGGTCAACGTAGAGCGCTGGCCCACTTTGGGAAAGTGCCGCGTTGTCAGATGTGACCCGCGTTGTGATTGGCGCGATGCGAATGCATTGGAAATAGAGGGAGGAGCACTGGAATTGCCCCTCCGTATAACACTTTGTAAAATTAGTATTTAAGACGGTCATTTGGAAATAAACAGGAACTTCTCGTGCTGAGATCAAGCGACGCTGTTGTCTGCTAATTTCATTTATCGAGGAAACATTTCGGCCTTTGTGGCCAAAAATTTTGGCGTACTCTCGCCTCTAAAAAAGAGTAACCCGGACTCTGACGCACGCACACTACCCTAGAGATAACCACAACAAGGCGCAGCCAAACAGCTCGCCGCAACAAAAGAAATATCAAACAAATAACAATTCGTTTTTATTAATTGACACACAAAGTCATCCCACGCACGTTTGACAATTCCTGTCACTTGGGAGCCACCCAACTCGCGGTCTGAACTTCCAAGTCCCAAAGCAACCGATCCCACTGTTGCAAAATTTACTTTCGAGTCCGATAGACCGATTCGAGTCCGATTGACCAAATCCCTGGTGTAAATTAAGCAGAAATATCTGCAAGCCCAATGGGAGAGGCTTTTGTGCGCACATGACTCAGTCTTCTTTGCTGAAGACAACAGCCAGCCCGAGGGTTTCAAAGAGTCGGCTAGGCGAAAGATTGACGCCTGAACAGACCAGTACGAGTTGTGCATGGCTCAGATGTCGGACATCATTGAGATGCTCCAGCCTCAGTTCCCCCAGCCCGCTGCGCTCATGGAACGGGTTCGACCACAGAACAACAAATACCCCTTACATTTGCCTACAAGTTCCACCTTTGCGATACCGAAACCTTTTTCAGGGGCTATGAGTAATGGCCGTTTTCCGGGACATGTTTACTGTGGTTTACATTAACCACCCCCAGCTCACTCCAGCCCAAAAAAAATAGACCACCTCCGATACAAAACGCAAGGCAAAGCCGGTTCTATTGTAAAGCAATATACATTAACCGATGAGAATTTCGGACTCGCGTGGGAAGCCCTAAAATCACGCTATGAAAATAAACGCATTTTGGTTGACAATCAAATTCGATCCCTCCTGAATATCGCCCGCACCGAAAATAGTGAGGCACTACAGCGGATCCAAAACACCATAAACAATTGTCTGCCAATACTAAATTGTCGTAGATATAGACAATTGTGATCCCGCGCCTCGTCTATATATGCTCTACCAATCTGCCCCAAGAGACACTCGCTCTATGGGAGCAGTCATTGACATCCCGGAAGAATCTGCCACCCTCGTCGCAAATGGATGAATTCCTGACAGGCAAATATGAGGTAGTTGAATGGCTGCATAGCATTCGTCCTGCTAAGCCGACACCTCAACCTTCGACTTCCAATGTCCTCCCAAATCGGCCACACAAATCCCTAAACTTTCACACTCAAGTGAAAAAGGACTTCGCGTGCAAACTCTGCAACGCAATTCCCCTATACGGACCCGCAGAGTCGATTAAAATACGGTAAGAAGCACAATCTCTGCGTAAATTGTCTTGCTACTTCTCACCTCACTAAAGATTGTACAAGCAAATTTATGTGCGTATATTGCCAGAAGAAGCACCACTCCATGCTTCATTTCCCCAAAGGCTCCCAACCCTCCCAATCACCGGTCACATTTCGACCATTTCACGGGTCGCAATGACTCGGAGACGAACGCACAACAACTCCGCAACTCAATCCCTCCTTTTGGGTGCGCAACCCCGCACATCTTCCAGGCAAAGTACACCCCAAGTACAAGCCCTACACTCCACTAATAGCACTAAAGCCTCTCAGCGTACCTTCATCTCCTCGAAAGTCCAGAAACGCCTCAAATTGCTAATCGAGAAATTCCCCTTCCAGATCTCGGGCAAAACGCCAATCACATTTGCTTCTTGACATTGGCAGTCCTTCAAACGAGCACGAAACTCCCGTGAAATCATGCTCGAAGGTATCCACCGACATGTATGTGGCAGCTTACTTGCTCGATAGTTAGGATTCAATAAAATGCTCATAAGATTTTATACCATGCCTAACAGTTATAGAATAGTGATCGAACGGGAATTTTCGCCAGCACTTATGACCAAGGACTGTATCGGTGGATATTACAGATATTATCCGTTATCTTTTAACTTATATTTTTCCCGACAAAAATAGGAGTTATTTGGCGCCTTTTATTTTTTTAAGGCAAAAAACGGTTACTTTTGACTATTACTTTATCGGTCATAAATAACAGTTATTTTATGTATTTAATTTTTTCGGTCAGAAGTACAAGGCAATTTGAATTTTTTAAATGCCAGTTGATCGATTAAAAATCTATAAATACCGAGAGTAATGGTATCGCTTATTATTCAAATGACTTGGTATTTGCAAAAATGGTTTGTCAAACTGGTTTGTTCGTTAATAATATAGTTAAAACGAAATGTACCTGAGGGTTAACCTTTCTGCTTTGTTGCGTGTGCTGTATGTTATTCAAAGTATTTAAGCTTTGTGAGCTTGTTGAAGGCAAATTTATACCCAAGTTATTTTGCTGCTGGGCGTGTGGAGTATGTATGGTCATATGCATAGGAGTGTTCGTAGAATGGCTTTGCATGGAGCAATCGGCAAAATGTTGTGATTGTTGCATTTGCACAGAAGTGGAAGGTATGGCCTCAGTAGAACTTTGAGGAATGTCACTTCCAATGCTATTTGGGGAATCCATATTCAGCGGTACTGTTATTCCACAGTCATAGTGCTGTAAATTTGAATTAGTTGATGAGCCTGAATTGTATGCCAAAGGCATGTCTTGGTTAAGAGCATCGTTCCCTTGCTGCGGGTTGGAATTATGTTGCGATAATTTAACTTTGTTTTCGCTAGCCGCAGGACTTAAATTCTGTTCGTTTCGCAACTTCTGGCATACTTGCTGTTGCGAAAGTGTATTTGGAATTGGTACAGAGGACAAAATTGGATTATAGAATCTTGAGCTCGAATTAGGTAACAAATTTATGGACTTAATATGTTCTGCTTGGTCCGAAACTTTGTAGGGCTTTGTTTGAGAGTTGCATTTTTGGCTAAAGGCTACAGCTTGGGCATTGGCAAACCCGGCATTTGGCGTTTCTTCTCGAACAAAGTTGTTGGCGGCAGCATTCGCACCACTTTTCGCCGAGTCCTCTTTTTTGCAACCACTGTTCTTTCGATCAGCTTTCAATTTGTCTTTGGAATGTTGTTGCATATGTTGATGTGCATGGTGTTGTATAGCCAGGTTAGCCGACTGATAAAGATTTTGTGTAAAATTGTGCGAATACGCCATAGTTGTAGCTAAATCCTTATGAAATTTGTTTTGATTTTTTTGAGACGTAGCATCTAAGTGAGATAAATTGTACCCATAGTAATCCCACTGCCAATACTGTGAAGTATGATAGTTAGGAAGTTGATTTATAGGAAATTGCGGTGTCATTTTGGTAACTTCCCTCGAATTGTGAATTTTTGAATGGTCAGTTGAATTAAATTGGATTTTTTCATTGATTGCAACTAAAGTTGAGTCAATAGGTTTGGTTGTGATGATTTGATGATGTTTTTCCTCTTCTTTTATTTGAATTTCAGAGGGTGTGATGACTGGGCTCTGCTTAATCTTGCACTCTTTTCCAACATTTTTACTTTGATTTGTAGTTACTGCAGCGCTTGAAATTTTTTTTTGTTGATTGCTTTTCTCATTGCAGGTTATTGGTTGCTTTACTGTGGAGTTTCCGTTTTGCTTATCGTTATTGTCAGGAACTTTTGCGCAGTACATTCCATTTTCTTTATTGGTGCTCTTACAATGTCCACTTTCTAAGTTTTTTTCCAGTGCACTATTATCCCTACTGATACATTTTTTCTCAATTTCAGAAGCAATGGATGTGTTTTCAATGCTTCCGATATTTGCAGCTTCGGGGAGAGTATTACGTTTCTCTTTCGTTGAAGCTAAATTGACGTCATTTTGTTGATCAACCCTCACAGTTGTTTCTTCGCCTGAGTCTTTAAGGCATGGGGGGGTAGGGTCGCTGACTTTACAATCTCGCTCTCCCATTACATTGGGAGCACTTGACACAGCCTCATTTCCTAAAGATTCCTTTTCACATAACTCATTTTTTTTAATCTGGTCTGTTATGCTCGGTGAAGTTTTAAAAGCTTTGTTTTCTATACAGTTCTCCTCAGTGCCGTTGAGAAGTACTTCGTTTTGAGAATTTTCAATTGTAATGCTGTTTTCAAAGCCTGTAATTGTAGATTTATTATTGCCCTCAGTTGATTTGTTCTCGTCATTTTCCGTAAGGAGTTCATTGAATGTTTTTTTTGTTTTTTTGGCAACAGCTTCTAAAACTTTTTCATTTATTTCATTGTTGCCAGATGTAGATGTAGATTGCGGCGATGTAGATTGAATAATTTCATTGGTGTGTTGACCGTCATTGTTAAAAATCGCCTGATCGCAGTTTTCGAGTTTTTCTTCTGTACATAATTCCACCTCGCTAACTTTGTGAATTAAGTTGTCATCTGCAATGTGACTACATTCTCTGTGCACTTCCCCACTCTGTTTTTCATTATTTTTTTTCCCCCTTAACTTGGGTACAGTTGATATTGGTTTTTCGTTGTTGTGGTTTTTTACTAAAGTGTTTATTTCTTCAATAACATCTGCTTCAGCATCTGTAACAGCGGTGTACTCCAGGTTATTAGATTCTGAAACAGCCCGTTCGTGAAAATAGTTCTCTTGCTTAACATTTACTTTTAAATCAGCTTGACGCTCCACAAAAGGCTTTTTATTCGTGTTTGGTGAGCACTGTTTGCGGTTAGCCAATCGTTGAGCTCTAGATGTTACCAATTTATCTTTTTCAGCGTGGTCTTCCGCATCAGAAATTTGAATTTTTAATTGATTTTCGATTTCCGGGGCAGACGCTGGTTGCATTCGTCTTCGTTTATCAGCCTGTGCAGTAATTTCTGTCTCATCCGTTTCGACACGTAGTTGACGCTTTTTTGAAGTGTATTTTTTGGAGCTAATGTCATTTGAATCCAATTTACGTCTGCACAAATTTGTATTGTCATCAAAATTATTGATCGGTTTATTGCTTTTGCAGCTACTATGGACATTTAGACATAAAGAAACGTCGCTACTGTCTTTATTTTGCAATACAATATGAGAACTCTTAGTTGTATTTGAATTTTTCGTTACAGCGTCCATTTGCAACTTGGTGTTTTTAACGACAATTTCCGAAAAGTTGCAAGAACTTAATTGGTGCGATTTAAAAATTTCAGACTCGTTGTCCTCACTAGACCTTTTTTCCTTTTTTATATATTTTACATTATTCGGCAGTGTCGCCGTTTTTGAACTCAACAATGCTTCATTGTTTAACCCACTTTTTGGAACATCATTAGATGCAATCTTTACATTAGACAAGAGGGGACTCCATCGCAAACAATCAATTTCTATGGGAATACGTGTTGTGCGACTTATTTTAATGTGATGAGATATTACTTTAGACCACTCAACCTGAATATTGATTTGATATCGTATGTCGTCTTCGTTTTTCCGGAGTTTTATAAAATTCAATAACTCAAAGCCCAGCGCTATATCCGATATCGTTAGGCCAGTTGTGTTCGCAATATCCTTAAATGTTATTCGACCATCGTTCCTATGTTTATATATGTATTCCAGAACTATCGATTTCCAGTACGAAAAGTAGGTCAGCCTTCCTAAATCAGATAGCGGTTTCTCAGGCGTGCCCACTTGCCCTTCTTCACGACTCAATAGATAGCTAAATTCAATTAAAAACCTTCCAAACCCTTGCCTCTGGAATTGCGGCATAGTCAATATGCACGAAACATTGAATTTCTGAGCACAATGCTTCTCCTTCGAAAAATATCCCACGAGGTGGCATCCCTTCTTATCATTTCTGGTTAAAATATAAAACAGAAATGGTTCCACGTCGTAATAAAGAGTTTTGTGATCCAGGAATAATTTCGCCAAAAGACACAAATTTTGGCAATATATTTTGTTGATATTTCCATCTACTTCAAACACTGATATATCGCCGTGACGATAAATTTCGGTTCCAGGCGGTTGTTTCCAAAGGCATTTGTTTTGGTGTCTGTCCAACACCGTTCTGCTTTTAGTGTACTTCAAACAAAATTCACACAAGTACAGTTTCGATAACCTAAAAGAAGAAAAGGGATCAATAATAATAATAATAATAATAATAATAATAATAATAATAATAATACACTGAAAAATTAGGAAAATACCACCAACTAGCACAAGAAATTAAACGGATATGGAGACAAAACGAAATAAAAACGATACCATTTATAATCTCATCGACGGGAATACTACATAAATCTTTCATAACAAATCTAAAAGCACTAGGAATAGACCAAACAAGACATCATTGCATTCAGAAAGCAGTTATCCTGAAAACATGTATTATCGTACGCAGCTTTTTAAATATAGGCTAACATGACAAAATAAAAATAAATAAATAATAAAAGAAAATAGTACCGATACAACTTGCAGCCCGAAACTGCCGTTGTGCTCGGTGAAAATGGACCCCGCCTCCCGCGGTATACGGGGGGGAGAGTGGCGTGCGAATAATAATAATAATAATAATAACCTCGCAGGGGTATCCTTACGACAGGATAACGGGTGTAACGGCCCCGCGGACCCTAGTTGACCTAGTTGGCCAACCACCTGCCGATGTGTATAATAGGTTTCAGAATCGCAAAACCTAGCCTCGGACGAGCGTCGTAACGGTCGAGAACGACGCGGGACACAACAACTCGACCATGATACCGACCCGGACAACGAACCCCAACCAGCCCAAAGTGTTTTGTCAAATCAACCGGCGACCACAAAAGCTGGCAAGCCTAGGCACCGCATGATGTGGACTAACGAAATGAATATAAATATCATGCGCTGCTACTATAGAAGTACCAAATTAGAAACAGTAAAAGTAGGATATCGCCATGACTTTCATAGCCTATTTGTACAAATATACCCACAATACAGTGAAATAACACAGCAGAGACTTGCAGACCAGAGAAGAGCTATAGTAACTAACAACCGCCTATCTAGCATCGAAATCCAAAACATAAAAGAGGAAATAGCAGCTGAAATAAACGCAAACACTCAACAAAACCCCGAAATACAACAACATAATCTCAATAACAATGCAAATCACCCAACCACGCCCGACCAAGGACAGCTTATGCGCCAAAACACTAATACACGGCACAATAACAACCTAACCACCAATAGTCCATCCGACAAAAACAACAACACACAAGCAAGCCCAAACAGAAACCAAAGTATAGCACCTGAAAACACCGACACTAGAGAAAACGTACTATTAGAAAAAATTTAAAATGAAATGCAAGCAAACGTGATGAGGTGGAAAGAAGTGAACCCCACAATGCGGCCAACAATCCCCAAACTAATTATTAAAAAACAAAGTACAAACTTAACAGACATAGTCAATAATCAAATCATCCCCACCCTACTCAATAACCCGACAATAGAAGACATTCACACACTAACATACGTATCCGCAATAACCATAACAACTATTAACAACCAGCAACCTATATCACACCGGAAGGGAAATAATAACCCACCAAAACCTAAATGGCAAATCCGCATAGAAAACAAAATAAACAACCTAAGAAAAGACATAGGCCGACTAACACAATATTCAAGAGGAAATAAATCAAAAAATATCACCAAACACATATGTAAATAATATGAAGCTAAAATACAAAAAACCAATAGAAGAAATACTTGACACACAAAAACAAAGACTTTAGGTATATGCGGCCAGACTTACTAGATATAAAGAATCAACCAAAAGAAAGAAAGATAACCGACTTTTCACAAACAACGAAAAAAAATTTTACAGAAGACTTACAAACAAAGATTTACCCCGAATTAACCCACCCACAAAAGAACAAATCACAACCTACTGGAAAGAAATATGGTCAACTTCCATACAGCACAATAGCAAGGCCCAATGGATACAACAAGAAGAACAACGTAATAAAGACCTACCAACTCAAGAAAACTACAAAGTCACAACAGAAGAAATCACGCAAATAATAAACAAAACACATAACTGGAAATGCCCAGGAGTAACCAACATTCACAACTTCTGGTACAAAAAACTTACCGCCATGCACCAACACCTAGCTGAAGCAATTAACGAAGTAATAGACCAACCTAAAAAACTCCCTAACTTTTTGACAATAGGCCAGACATACATAAAACCAAAAAACAACGAAACCACAAATCCTGCCAACTATAGACCTATAACCTGCTTACCAACCCTATATAAGATAACATCACCCACAATCTGCAACAAAATAGACGCCCACCTAACAAAATATGATATAATAACAAATGAACAGAAAGCATGCAGAAAACACAGCAAAGGATGCAAAGAACAATTAATAACACTGATCAACAGCAAAATGGCTTTTCTGTTCTGACATCAGTTCTAGGGTAATTAGGGACCGCTGATTTCGAATCCGCAAACCGTTTTGAAAACTTAGTTTCCGTTTTCGCAAAAAATGGGCGTGTCACTTTTTCGGATTTTCCCTGACTTTTTTCACGTTTGGGATTGTAATTTCAAAACCAATAAACCGGTTGACATGATTTTCACTTTGTGTCATTTACAACACCTCACGGCTTCTTTTCCAATGTAATTTATTTGTATAAGTTTTAAAAATCTGCGGCAATTGGACCTCAAAGTCGGAAAATATGGAATTTCAAGGCGTTTTCTTTGATGTTAAAAACAAACACATTTTTCGTAAATCAATTATCGAGTTAGGTATAACACGAAAGCGGAAACATGAAATTATACAACACAGCCAAATTTTTTGGCGTGAGTCCCATTCTCATCGACATAATAGCAAAAATGTACCATAGTCATTTTCATAATTTTTGATACTACTTTCTTAAAAAATTAAGGGCCTCAAAATATGCTCTTTTATATATTCCATTCACTGTCTGGAATACAAGTGAAAAACAACAAAATTTTGAATTGCTTCAAACAAAACAAAATTAAAAACTTTGCATATTTTGAGGCTCTTACTTTTTAAAGGAAAAAAACGGAAATCTGTTGAAAATGACTTTGGTACATTTTTGCTATTATTTCGATGAGAATGGGACTCACGCCAAAAAATTTGGCTGTGTTGCATTACTTGATGTTTCCGCTTTCTTGTTATACATAACTCGATAATTGATTTACGAAAAATGTGTTTGTTTTTTAACATCAAAGAAAACGCCTTGAAATTCCATATTTTCCGACTTTGAGGTCCAATTGCCGCGGAATTTTGAAACCTATAAACGGCAGCCGCCGTGGCTCAGTTGGTTAGTGCGTTGGACCGCGAGTCGCAGGCAGCAACCTCAGGTTCAAATACTGCCTGTAATAACACCTAAAAAAATAACGGGAAAACTCGTTTTCTCTTTCGGTGGCTGTCCTCTCAGCTGGAAATGGCAAACCTCTGAGAGTAAAAATTGCTTATGAAAAAGCTCCCAACCTGCCGTTCGGAACCGGCATAAAACTGTAGGTCCCTTCAACCCGCGTACAAATTCACACGCACAACACGGGTGGTTGCGGGAAGCTAGGCCTTAGTCTCGCGTAAGCGGGCTGTCGTGCCAGTCAATTATTAAAAATTATTATAAAAATAAATTGCATCGGAAATGAAACCGAGCGGTGTTGGTAATGCAACGAGGTGAAAATGATGTCAACCGGTTTATTGGTCTAGAAATTACAATCCCAAACGTGAAAAAAGTCAGGGAAAATCCGAAAAAGTGACACGCCCATTTTTTGCGAAAACGGAAACTAAGTTTTCAAAACGGTTTGCGGATTCGAAATCAGCGGTCCCTAATTACCCTAGAACTGATGTCAAACCCAGAAAAGCCGACCAAAAGTAGAAATTTGTTGCCCTGTATAATAGATGCAGTAATAATGAAGCAGACCACAACACAACAACGACACCTACACTCATGCTACATAGACTATCAAAAAGCGTTTGACTCTGTTAAACACAGTTGGCTCATTAAAGTACTAAAAATATACAAAATACACCCAAAGTACATACAATTCCTAACAGATACCATGAAAAAGTGGAAGACCTCCATAAAACTAGTCACAACAAACACAATAACTACAGAAGAAATATCTATAAAAAGAGGAATATTCCAAGGCGATTCACTGAGCGCGCTTTGGTTTTGCCTCTGCCTAAACCCACTCTCAAATGCACTCAATGACACGTCATACGGATACAATATCAGACACGAAAGAACAACCAAGCACAGAATAAACCACTTATTATTCATGGATGAAATCAAACTATATGCAACTACACGGACACAACTAACAGGACTTCTAAAAATGACCGAAAAACTAACAACAGATATAAAAATGAACTTTGGGATTAGCAAATGTAAGAGCCAACACATAGAAAAAGGAAAATGGATGGAAACATACACCGAAACGCTAAACAACGAAACTCTTGACAACATGGAAGAAAACGAAACATATAATTACCTAGGATTCCAGCAAAGCACCAGAATTGACCACACAACAATAAAAAAACAGCTTACTAAACAATATGAAAAACGCCTCATCCAGATACTAAAAACACACCTCAACTCTAAAAACCTCTGCAAAGCCGTGAACACATTCGCCATACCCATACTAACGTACTCATTCGGGATTATAAAATGGTCAAACACAGATTTAAGTAGCATAGAAATAAGTACCAGGAAACATCTAACAAACTACAGAAAACTACACCCAAACTCCTGCATAGAACGACTAACTATACCCAGACTGGAAGGAGGAAGAGGGCTTATAGACATCCACAATCTACACAATAACCAAGTAAGGAAGCTAAGGGAATTCTTCTACTCACACACATCAGCACTCCACCAAGCAATAGCATCAGCGGACAAAAATTACACACCACTAAATCTACACAATACCCAATACACACTGACGCACAGAACAATAGAAGATAAAACTATGATATGGGCACAGAAACAGCTCCACGGTAAACACATACAAATACTGACTGATACAAACATAGATAGACAACACTCATACACCTGGCTACAAAAAGGAGAACTATATCCCGAAACTGAAGGTTTCCTGGTAGTAATTCAAGACCAAGTAATCCCCACCAGAAACTATCAAAAATACATTATACAGGACCCAACTATCAATAATGACAAGAAACAATAGACCATATAACAACCGGATGTAGATTACTAGCAGGATCAGAGTACACACAAAGACATAATATCATTGCAAAAATACTGCATCAAGAACTAGCTACTAACCTCCAGCTGACAGAAAATAATGATCCATATTATAATACACCCCCCCTAACATCATGAAAAATGAAAAATACACACTATATTGGGATAGAACAATACAAACAGATAAAACGATAAACAACAATAGACCAGATATCACCCTAATAGACAAAAATAAAAATAGTACATAGGGTAAAGGCACTAGTAACCGGCCATTTAACTTTTTTCCTGACTTTGTTTCGCCATATGTTTCGAAGTATTCAATGTATTCCAAATTAATATACCAATATATAATCTATAAAGTATTATAAATCAGTAACGATATAGAATTTTTAAGAAACATTCTATTTGTTTGTAGCTATTTACGTTTTTAGGAAAAATTTCATTTTGAGCTAGTATCCGGACACTTTTTTCAGTAATCGGCCATACAAATTTCAGTTACCGGTCACTTGAAAGAAAATTGTAATTAATGCAAATTTATGTATATTTATGTGTAAAACTACGAGATTTATGCCCATCCACAAATAAAATTACAGGTCTTTTTATATTTTGCTCGTCTCACCACTTGGTGGCCTTAAGTATGGGAATATTGCCATATGTGGAAGCATTTGTCCAATGGCAGAAAAAGTGTTTAAACAGTAATTTTTTCTTTTTCATTAGAAGTTGTAACCTGATATAAATTTGTATACCCTATGGGAGCAATTACTTTTACTTTACCCGTTTCGTGGCACAACGAAAAGCTGGTTTCGTCAAAATTAAATATTTGAGATGGGTCTTCCATGATATCTTCTTGATTAGAGCTTATCAGATAATTTTTAAGTTCCGAAAACCATCCCCTTATCGATTCGTCTGTGACAATTGCTCTGGCTTTGCCAATACTCTCTGCTTCTTGATTCGCCAATGCAGGACTTCGATTTAAGAATAGCTTAAACCAGGTTTTTCCAGGTCTATTATCCTTAAATGGAGTTTTTCTGCGGCTGCCTTTTATTATTTTTTGGACTGTGTTAAGAAGATCATCTTTTTTTAAAGGAAAACAACATTTGCACAAATTTATTATTTATTTTTTTCTTTGTCGGGAATCTCTCTGTTTCTCACACTAAAGCTTGTTTACTATAAAATTTTACATAATCATATGTATATAATATGTATTAGAAATCTTGTGTGATGCTAGCTGAATGAATAATTGAAGACGGCCGGATACTGAAACTTCTACTATTTTGCAATTTTTAATTATCGGCCGCCCCGGCCGGTAACTGAAAACAAGGCAAAATGTGATCCACTATCCGGCCGCTTCTTATACTTAATACATTACTCATAGTTTTATCTAATTACACAAACACTTATCACTGCATTTTTCTTGTAAAAATTATATTAAACTTACATTTGTTCACCACATGCACTTTAACCAAAAATATAGAAATACCGTGTCGGCACACTATCACATCAATTCACTTATCAAGATTTATTTATAAGAAATTAAGTTTTCATGGTCTATAAATGCTTTATATGTGCATGTGTTAGGAAAACTTCATAGTTTTAAATGATATTTTGAAATATGAAGCAAATGTAACCGTTTTCTTATTTTAAGAGCAAAAAGGAGAAAGTGGCCGGTTACTGGAGGGTGGCCGATAATTAGTGCAACTACCCTATCTAATTGAAATAAGCGCCCCCAATGACACAAACATACACAAAAAATACACTGGAAAAACTGAAAAATTTAATGAAGTAGCATTTGAAATAAAACGGGTGTGGAAGCAAAATACAGTAAAAACAATACCCTTTATAATCTCCGCAACAGGAATACTACACAAATCATTCATTCCACCTCAACAACCTCAACCTCAAAACATAGACTAATTTATACACCATAATATACAAAAAACGGTAATCCTACAAACATGTTACATAGCAAGAAAATTCTTAAACCAATAAAATAGATATTCAGCCCTGTTCCAGAATCCGAATCGGATTCGAATCGAAATTAAATCCGATTTGAAGAGGTGTTCTGCAATCCGAGCGGAATTTTCACATTCGAAGTTTATTTCGAATCCGATTGTTAGCAAATTAAACAAACCTTCAGTCAGCTGTTTGCTTGAAATGTTCAAATGAAAAAGGCAATTGTAAAATTTTGTGAGATTTTTTATTTTATTAAATGAGTTCGGTTATTTTATTGGTAGTATTGCTTGAGAACGAGCAGTCCGCCGTTGAAAAAGTAAAGCGTAGAATTTTGCGAGACCACAGCAATCCGATGGAATTGCCAGATTCTTCGTAACTAGTACAAGTTATATCAGTTATGTTCAAAATTTCCTATTTAAGGTTTATTGCTCAGTACCGCCTTAGCAAAGCAGCATTCAACATGATCTTGACCGAAGTGAAACGTTTTCTTCGGCAATGCTCCATTCCGCCAGAATTGAAATTGGCGACGGCTTTGCGATTTCATGCCGAAGGAGGCAATCATGGATCGTTAGAAAATGCAACCGCCTCTTCCATTTTGGAAAGTGTGTACTTCTTAAAAGGTCCACCGCCGGTCGTTAAAGCTTCTCTTCTATTATGCGCCAGATTCCTTCTTACCTCACTTTTCCAATCAACCCAGGTCTATGATTGAGGAAATTTTACAAAATGAATTGATTTAATTTACTTGTCACCTTTTTCCACCCCGTTACACTTTTTGTTGGTGGTCCTTGCCCGTTCAGCGACTGGGTTAAATGCTTCCATTTATTTTCAAATTCGACTTTGCCGCCTTTCGCGATGTCCGCATTCTCCTCCATAAAATCCAAGAGCATTTTGCTCTGGTCAGCAGTCTTATGCTTTCCCTTGATTAAAAATTAATTTATTAGTTTTATTTAACACGATGTTGATTTTATTTGCTTACATTTGTGTTATTTGTTTTCGTTTTGCTGCTTTCCGATTTCAATTCCACCAGCTTTTTGTTTAACGTAATATTTTCGACAAAAATGTCTGATAATCGAAATGCAGAACACCAAATTTCCGATCCAAATTCGTTCGAACTTAATCGGATTTGAGAACAGGGTTGCATCGGAAAATATTTCCGATAATCGGAATGTAGAACACCGACGGTCGGAATCAAATCCATTTCCGATCCAATTCGGATTCTGGAACAGGGCTGATTATATAACAGTGCGAGGGGGAGGGGTGAGAGTGGCCGTGGGATAATAATAATTGCCATAATGACGCCACTTAAAAAATTTATAGTTGATGACCATTCACGCGTTCTTATTAATACACCGGGTTTCGGCAATTAGAAAATTGCAATCATGCAAAGGCAGTGGTACTAAAATTAACAACTCAGATAATAATAATAATAATAGTATTTAATCATACCTTGCATATTCTTGTGGAAACGGGCTTGAATACCAAGTTTCTATGTGCCATTGCCCAATTTCAATAGCTGCTGGACATCTTTCCATCGTTGTTCTAGCGAAATTAGAAGGTGATGAAGTATTGACAAAACATTTTGTTTCTGCAACTGTTTTGGCGGCCTTCTCTCTAACTTTGGTGTACATTGAAATATCACTCGGCTCCACACCATTAAGAAGTGGTTGGTTTTCTGTAAATGTTTGAATGCATCGTAACATTAGTTAATACTAGAAATTCCGAAAATCTTCCATACCTAAATCTCAACAGCGATTATTTTGACTGCTAATAATAGGGGTACCGGTTAATTCGTGCGGTTTTCTAACAGATGGCGTAACTTGATTTTGTGAACAGTGATTTACTTTTCCAAATATGTGTTGGAAAGCTATTGTCATATACATAGTTTCAGAATCAGTATGTGCCATTTAGCTGAAGCGTAATAACAATACTTTTTTTTACTCTGAAAATGTAGAATTTTCTGCCGAATAAAGTATTTTTGCGGGGAGTACTTTTTCTTTACTTCAATATGACGAAAAAGGCTGCCGAAAGTCATCGTATTTTGGTGGAAGTGTATGGTGTGCATGCTCTAGCTGAGCGTACGTGCCAGAAGTGGTTTGCACGATTCAAAAGTGGCAATTTTGACTTGGAGGACGATTAACGGCCCGGACAGCCAAAAAAATTTGAAGATCACGAATTGGAGACATTGCTCGACCAAGATCCATCCCAAACGCAAGAAGAACTTGCAAAATCACTTGGCGTCGCTCAACAAACCATTTCCGATCGTCTAAAAGCAATGGGAATGATCCGGAAGGTAGGCCATTGGGTGCCGTATGAATTGAAGCCAATAGATGTCGAACGCCGATTTTTCACGTGTGAACAACTGCTTCAACGGCAAAAAAGAAAACGTTTTTTGCATCGAATTGTCACTGGCGATGAAAAGTGGGTCAATTACGATAACCCAAAACATCGAGCAACGTATGGATACCTCGGCCATGCATTATCATCGACGGCCGTTCAGAATATTCATGGCCTGAAGGTTATGCTGTGTATTTGGTGGGACCAGCTGGGTGTGATCTATTATGAGCAGTTGCAACCGAATGAAACGATCACAGGGGAAGTCTACCGACGACAATTGATGCGTTTGAGCCGAGCACTGCGCGAAAAACGGCCGGAATATGAACAAAGGCACGGCAAGGTAATTTTGCAATATGACAATGCTCGGCCACATGTTGCACAGGTCCTCAAACCCTACCTTGAAACGCTCAAATGGGATGTCCTACCCCACTCGCCGTAGGTCGAGCGCAAGGTCTGGACTACCAGACCTTGCGCCATCCGATTACTATCTCTTTCGATCAATGCAACATGGCCCGGCTGACCAGCACTTCGCCAATTTTGAAGAAGTCAAAAATTGGATCGATTCGTGGATACCGGAAAAGCCGGCCGAATTTTTCAGAAAGGGGAAAAAGAAAAATGGGAAAAAGTTATAGCTAGTGATGGACAATACTTTGAATATTAAATTTGTAACCATTTTTTCACAATGAAGCTTCAATTTTCCCAAAAAACCGCACGAACTAACCGGTACCCCTATTACTATTTAGGAGCGTATAATCAACATATATTAATGGAATCTTTGTTTTTATACAATTCATTTATTTGTTTACTTTCAAAGGCACTTGTAAGACTAAGTATTTTTATTAAGCGCACTACGCCTGGTATAACATACAAATGGTAAAATATAATAATGTTGTAACAAAAATAAGAAGCGGAAAAGAGTAAAGATGACTAATGAAATTAAGGAGAGCAGAAAAGGGAGAGAGAAAAAATATAGAAGAAAGAAAATTCCATTAAAGATTAGAAAAGTATTGAAAAAGTATATTTTTTTTGGAAGTGCGTTCCACAGAGAAACTGAGTGGACAACAAATTGTCGAAAAGTTATTAAGTGCTTGTGCCTGGGCAGTATGAGCTGAGAAGATCTGGTTTTTTTCACATACAAATCCTAGTGCTCGTTTTTTGGAAGAACGTGCGGCAGCTAGGGATTAATCGCAACAGGATCAACACACCAGAATGTATAGACCTTGACGAATTAAACAAAAAATGTATTCAACCACCGGATTGCCCGGCGTCCTTTTATACTGATTGTTGTGCTACTGCGATTGTTGATAATAGTTTCTGGTTTGTAGGTTTTGATGAAATTTGTGTTGGTCTAGCGATAATGAAGATAAAATCGAATGCCATTGGTTCGGATGAAATTAGTCCCTCGTTTATAAAATTATTGATTGCGGTAATTTTGAAGCATATTACATATATCTTTAACTGCATTATCATGACGTCTTCTTTTCCTGACTGCTGGAAATGTGCTAGAATTATTCCACTTCCGAAATCACCAACGGAATACCGGCCCATTGCAATTTTGCCCTTTCTAAGTAAAGATTTCGAATCTTCGATCAGTGATCAAATTAAACAGTTCCTTGTTGAGAGCAACCTAATAGTTATACACCAATAAGGCTTCCGTCCTAAACACAGTTGCACCACTGCGCTTTTAAAAGTATGTGATGATATACGTTTAGGTCTTGATGCTGACAACGTGGGCCTTATTGGTTTTCTCGACTTTTCAAAAGCGTTCAAATCTGTCAGTCATGCTATCCTACTGGAGAAAGCGCAATACAACTTTCACTTCGACAATTCAGCATGCAAGCTTCTTTCTTCGTATTTGAGAAAAAGGTCCCAATTTGTCAGTCACAATGGCAACTTTTCAAAACCCTTCTTTATTTCAGCTGGTGTACCGCAAGGGTCAGTACTGGGTCCTCTACGTTTTACTATGTTTATTAATGACATCTCGAATTGTTTCAATCACTGTCAACACCACATTTACGCAGATGATGTGCAAGCAAGCGTATATGTTTTTTCCAAAATCAGATATTAATCTGGCTATAGAAAAAATTAACAGCGATTTGAATATTGAAACGATAAGAGAGTCTGTCGCTGTGCAAAGCAACCCTGTCGCTACGCGCCGTGCTATAATTCAATCTGGCAACGACGGCCGCGATAATAAGGGAAACTTTTAGGCCAACCTGGCAATGATGGCAATTTCTAGTCCAACCTGGCAATGATGGAAACTTCTAGTCCAACCTGGCAATGATGGAAACTTCTAGTCTAACCTGGCAATGATGGTCGGCGATCATCATGGAAACCTTAAGCCGACTCCGGAATATGCGAGAACGATCTGCGCGATGGCCGGACAGGTATAAAAGGCAGCCGGGTGCGGCGCACCGAGTCAGTCTGATTTTGACTAGCGGAGTTGCCACGCGGAATAATTAAGCGAATATTTAAGTGTAAAGACAGTGAAGTGTAAACCTGTGAAATAAAGTGACTGTTGGTTTTTATTGACTGCGTTCGAGGAACTAAGTGTGTTTGTTTATTTCAAATTGCACAATCCAGTGATTCGTACTAGCCCACTAGAACTGGTATTTTCGTAACATTTGGTGTCAGAAGTGGGATTGTGCTACTGAATAAATAAAGAAAAAAATAAATAAAATTATAAAAACGCAGAAATGGTTAAATTCGAGCTGCTGAAAGTGGACCAGCTAAAGAAGGAGCTGGCTGCCTGGAATTTGCCGACTGCTGGCGGTAAGGTGGAGTTGCAGCTGCGCTTGCGAGGCGTGTGAGGCACGAGGCGTCGATTGGACTGCGCACGAGTTCGGGACGCAGGAGCTAGATTCGTCGGCCAAGGTGGAGGAATCGCCTGCCGGTGCTGCGTCGATGCAAAGTACGGCTGCAGCGGCTGAGCCACCACAAGCCATGGACATGAGCCAGCTATAGTTGCACTTAAAGGCATGTTCGAGACTTCCAACCGTGAAATGGCAGCCAAAATGGAAACTGCGAATCAAGAGATGGCAGCGAAGCTGGAAACTACGAATCTCGAAATTTCGGCAAAAGTCGAGACTGCAAATCGAGAAATGGCGGAAAATTCTGCGCGCATAGAGCAGAAGGTGGAGGAAATTTCCAATAGGCTGAACGTGAAAGTTGAGCATCTCGAGACGCGAATAGACGATTGGGACAAACGAGTTGACGAAATGGGTGAATCCCTGAACAGACGAGTTGACAACCTGGATGAGTCTTTGAACAAACGAGTTGACAGTCTGGAAGATTCGATGCACAGAAAGATGGACGAACGGCTTCGAGAGGTACAGCCACGAGAATGTTTCCCACCGGTTCAGGACGGTTTTGCCACCCGAGCAGAAGTGCCTACTTATGATGGGACTACGCCGTTCGATACATTCAAGCTACAATTCGACCTGGCTGCTCTGGAAAATCAGTGGACCGATGTAAGGAAAGGTCGGAGATTGGCGCTGGCTCTTAAAGGTGCTGCGGCGGAGATAATAAAATCAGTTCCAGAATGTTTACGAAGTGAGTACGAGACCGTCATAAGGGCGCTGGCAGCCAAATACAGCGACGAGCACAACAGAACGCTGTACTACTGTGAGCTGAAGAACCGCAGGCAAAGATCCAACGAGGCGCTGCAGACATATGCAGCGGACATTCAGCGGCTCGTGCAGCTGTCCTACCCGTCCTTCGGCGCTGATGATCTCGAGAGGATGAAGATTGAAGCATTTATCGAAGGTCTTCATGATCCGGAGACGCGTCGCAGTGCGTTGATGATGGGCAAGCCGACATTTAGGGAGACGGTGACCAGCGCGATGACATACGAGGCGACATGGATTGGGAGCACTCGGTATGCACCTGCAAGGATACGCCAGATCCAGCCGGACAACGACATTGCGATCCAGGCAATAAGCTCTGAGCCACCGGGCAGGCCACGGGTGGTCTCCTCTAAAGTTGTATGCTGGGTATGTGGCAAGCAGGGCCACATATCACGAGACTGCCGCCAACGAGAGAGGCGTTCCCGTTCTCGATCGCAATCGTCTGAAGCGAGGAATACTGAAAATCGAGGCCCAGCCAACAAGCGCAGGGCTGAGGACGGCGAGTCGTTAAACTAAAACGGGTCAGCCCAAAGGGGCGTGAGCTGATCCCCACAATCTGCCGCCCCACCGTCCTTGTCTCACAGCTGAAACGACAGCCCAGCAGCTTGACAATTGAAGGAAGGATAGATGGAAAGCTGTTCGTGTTGACATTGGATACTGGAGCATCATATTCGATCATAAAAAGGAAGCTGCTGAAGAATTGGGAACCGCTGCATGGCATACAGCTGCGGACTGCGACTGGCGAGCGCGCGCCAGTAAGAGGGCAAGTTACAAAAACGATTACTATCGGCACCAGCAGTCTGGAACATGAGTTCATCGTCGCGGATATAATGGACGACGTGATTATCGGCGTGGATTTCATGATTAGGCACGGTTTTACGCTGGACCTGGAAGAACATGTGCTGAGATATGCCAACGTTGAATTCCCGCTGCACACCGGCTATGAGCGAAGCGTGGCGGTAAGGAAGGTTGTATCGTGTCAACACCGGAGGATACCAGCGAATTCTGAGGCGATTGTGTGGGCAAAGGTGGACGAGGACGAGGGGACACGTCGGCTGTGGGTTGTAGAAGCACCGAAACAAGGACACGACAACATTATCATCGGACGTACATTAGTTGAACCTAGGAATGGCAGAATACCGGTCAGAATACTGAACCCCCTGAATGCACCCAGATATGTCTGGAAAGATGAGGTAATTGGCGACTGTAAGGAAGCTGTAGCAGTGGTCAATTGCGAGAGTAGCCCGCCGGGAGAAAATAAGAAGAGCGGTTTTAGTATGGACGCCATACCGCAGGAGAACCAGTGGAGCAGCGAGTTGACGGCCAAGCAGAAACAGAAGGCGAGGTCACTCCTGCAGCACTATGGGGCAATATTTGCGTCAGAAGCAGGCGGAAGAACAGCCATAGTGAAGCACAACATCGACACCGGAAGTGCAAAACCGATTCGCCAACCGCCAAGACGAGTTCCTCTGGCCAAGAGGGAAGAGGTCACAAACTTGATCGAAAACATGCGGAAAGAAAAGGTCATAGAGCCTTCTTCGGGCCCCTGGTGCTCGCCGGTCGTGCTAGTCAAGAAAAAGGATGGCAGTACCCGGTTTTGTGTGGACTATCGGAAGCTCAATGATGTGACCAAGAAGGACAGTTATCCACTACCGCGGATCGATGACACCCTGGACACGCTGTCAGGCACACAGTGGTTCTCCACGCTCGACTTACGCAGCGGCTATTGGCAGGTAGAGCTTGCAGACAAGGACAAGGAGAAAACGGCTTTCAGTGTGGGCGATGGTTTGTGGCAGTTCGCCGTCATGCCGTTTGGACTCTGCAACGCACCAGCAACATTCGAGCGGCTAATGGAACGCGTGCTAAAGGGGCTGCATTGGCGGACGTGCCTGGTGTACCTCGACGACATAATCGTGATGGGTAAAAGCTTCGACGACCACCTGGGAAAGCTGAAGGAGGTATTCGAGCGGATACAAAAAGCTGGGCTTAAACTCAACCCGAAGAAGTGCTCGCTGTTCCAAAAAGAGGTCAAGTATCTGGGTCATACGGTTTCTGCCCGCGGAGTACATACGGATGAAGGCAAAATCACGGCGGTGAAGGAGTGGCCCCGGCCACGCAATCTACACGAACTCCGCAGCTTCCTGGGCCTGTGCACATACTACCGCCGATTTGTTCCGGGATTCGCGAGCATAGCCAGCAGCTTGCACAAACTGACGAAAAAGAACCAGGCTTTCGAGTGGAACGAAGAGCAGAAGCAGGCTTTTGCGCGTCTGAAGGAAAAACTGTGCACTGCTCCAATTCTGGCCTTCCCCGTGCCTGGAGAGATGTTTGTGCTGGATACAGATGCAAGCGGGCATAGTATTGGCGGTGTGCTATCACGGATAATAGACGGCCAAGAACAAGTGATAGCATACTACAGTAGGATTCTGTCGAAACCGGAACGCAACTACTGTGTGACGCGGAGAGAACTGCTGGCGGTATTGGACTGCGTAAAACACTTCCACAAATATCTGTATGGACAAAGGCAGATCATGCGGCATTGAGATGGCTCTTGAACTTTAAAGATCCTGAAGGGCAATTGGCGCGGTGGATCGAGCGACTGCAGAGCTACGACTACACGATAGAGCATCGCAAGGGCAGTAGCCATGGAAATGCCGATGCCTTGTCACGCCGTCCGTGCAAAGTCGAATGCAGGCAGTGCTCGCGAGCCGAAAGCAAAGAACAGATAGTGGACGTCCGGTTGGTAAGCGTTATGCCAGAGGAAGAGTGGTCTGCGGAGAGGCTACAAAAGGACCAGCGTGAGGATGCGGATCTTGCAAAAATCGTCGAAGGCAAGGAGCAAGGCGCACGTCCAGACTGGCAGGAGATGGCCGGTGAAAGCCCGATCGCTAAGGCTTACTGGGCGCAGTGGGAAAGTCTGCGGCTGAAGGAAGGATGCCTGTATCGCGAATGGGAGAGCGCGGATGGTCGGACCAGCAACTCCCTATTGGTAGTGCCGAAATGCAGAATCAACGAGGTCATCGAGGCATACCATAACGACTCCAGTGGAGGGCACCTGGGCATCACCAAAACCGTCGCCAAGATAAAAAGACGATTCTACTGGGTAGGATGCCAGGAATCTGTAGCCGAATGGATTAAGAGCTGTGACCGATGTGCAGCCGCGAAAGGTCCGACAAGAAGGTCTCGGGGCCGCATGCAGCAGTACAACGTGGGAGGCATTCAAGGCAACAAATATGTGCTGGTGGTAATGGATTACTTCAGCAAATGGCCCGAAGTGTACCCTATTCCTAACCAGGAGGCCACTACGATCTCGGAAAAGCTGGTAAACAACTGGGTAGCCAGGTTCGGAGTTCCGTTGGAGTTGCATTCAGATCAAGGCCGGAATTTCGAGTCTGCGGTATTCAAGGAAGTGTGTGAGCTACTGGGGATAAAGAAAACTCGTACCACGCCTTTGCACCCACAGTCCGACGGCATGGTGGAACGCTTTAACCGGACACTGGAGGAATACCTGCGGAAAGTGGTAGGGGGGAATCAAAAGGATTGGGACACGCATATTCCCCTGTTCCTGATGGCGTATAGGTCAGCCCCGCACGACACGACATCACTCACTCCAGCCCGAGCAGTGTTCGGCACGGAGTTGCGGTTACCCGCCGACTTGAAGTTCAGGGTAGTCAGCACGACGGGAGGCGCTAAGACGGACTACGTGGTCAATAAGCGGGCGGAACTCGAGGAAATTCACCAGTTTATAAGGAGCCGCACCAAACTGGTCAGCGATAAGGCGAAAGCCCGATATGATCTACGGGCCAACTCATCGGGGTTCCAAGGAGGCGATCTGGTAATGCTCTACAACCCGCAGCGGAGGAAAGGTTTGTCTCCGAAACTTCAAACGTCATGGGAAGGACCTTACAAAGTCGTGACTAGGATTAACGACGTGGTCTACAGGATTCAACGTTGCAGCAATAAAAGCGCTAAGCTGAAGGTAGTCCATTTGGAGCGCCTGGCGCCTTATCACAGCGGAACCTCGGCACTTGTTCGGGTCGAACAAGTCTAAGTGGTGGGCAGTGTAACGATAAGAGAGTCTGTCGCTGTGCAAAGCAACCCTGTCGCTACGCGCCGTGCTATAATTCAATCTGGCAACGACGGCCGCGATAATAAGGGAAACTTTTAGGCCAACCTGGCAATGATGGCAATTTCTAGTCCAACCTGGCAATGATGGAAACTTCTAGTCCAACCTGGCAATGATGGAAACTTCTAGTCTAACCTGGCAATGATGGTCGCGATCATCATGGAAACCTTTAGCCGACTCCGGAATATGCGAGAACGATCTGCGCGATGGCCGGACAGGTATAAAAGGCAGCCGGGTGCGGCGCACCGAGTCAGTCTGATTTTGACTAGCGGAGTTGCCACGCGGAATAATTAAGCGAATATTTAAGTGTAAAGACAGTGAAGTGTAAACCTGTGAAATAAAGTGACTGTTGGTTTTTATTGACTGCGTTCGAGGAACTAAGTGTGTTTGTTTATTTCAAATTGCACAATCCAGTGATTCGTACTAGCCCACTAGAACTGGTATTTTCGTAACAATATTATACATCAGTGGTCTGCTACCAATAAGCTAAAACTCAATCCAAGCAAAACAAAAGCGTTGTTTATCGACCGAACCAGTAGAACGTCAGTTCTTCCCACGATCTATCTAAACGGCTCTGCGGTTGATTATGTTGACAAGATAATTCAATTTTAATTTTAAAACACATGTCAATAAGACAGTTGCCCGTGTCTATGGTGCACTATCTGGTCTTAGTCCGACAATGTCGGATAAAACATGCAAACTCCAATGCAATGCTCATGTTATTATAGAAACAATTGAAAATGCATTTTCCGAAATCCCTGAAAATTATCTTACTTCGTTGTACAGCTCTTCGCCTACTCGACTTTTTGAGGTTATTCGGAATAATGGTGGCCATACAAAATATTCGTAATAAAAAATTCATGGATGTAATTAAGAATTACCTCTTTTTTCTTTGTTTTCTATGAGTGAGGGTAATCAAGTGTCCCACTTGAAATAGGCTTAAAAGCGCAAAAATGTGGTTCATCATCATTTTGCATACAAGTTTTGCAGTTCAAAAACAGGAACACATGTAACTGAGTGTCCCAAAAATTTTGGCATTAAAAAAAAAGTTTTTGACTTCATAACAAAAATTTTAGCTAACAAAGTAAAGTGAGGGTAATCAAGTGTCCCGCAGTGTATGTATATAGAAAATAAGTTTTATAATAGTGAAAATTTATATTTTATACATTTTCCAAATCACTCATTCAACCCATTGCTGCCTAATGGGTAAAATTTTACCCATGAAAATTGATTTTTTAAAAAAATCACAAAAAAGTCAATGTTTGAGATCTCTCAAAACCATTGATAGCGATAGTTAGGGTAAAGATGGAACTACCTTAACCTAGTGAAGGTCACCCTAAAATTTCGCCATCTAGCTAGAGTTACCAGACTCCAAAAATCGTGAATTTTCCGGAGGTGGAAAATGTGGCGAAACGTAGTGGCCTTAGAACTTCACAAAAATCTGCTTCCTAACTCAGCTGTAAAAAATACAACTTTTGTTCACGTGTTTAGCTGATCACTTCACAAACTATGGAAAAAAGCTACCATTGCTGCGTAATGGGTACAAAATACCTAATGAATATCTCAGCAACGTGCAGAGATATAAAGCTGAAATTTTGTTTCTGATCATTTTGGGTCACTTTTAGGTCGTGTATGAAATTTTATCAAAATCGTATGGGCGGAACTGGTACCCGGCAGCAATTTGTTAATATACATACTTACACGAGAAAAAAACTTAAAATTCGCATAACCAGAATACTTCAAAACATTTGCAACTAATAGCAAAATAAAATTTATTTACTACCAGTTGCTCCAAGCGGTTTCGCTCAGGGCGACTTCGTATAAAGGCCCTAAACCATCCCAGCGGGAAAGTTGGGAATGCATCAGGTTTTTCATGCACGAATTCGTGTATGAAAAACACAAAAAGAAAACATATATTACCACGTAAGCGAGGGTGTAATGCATAGCTTTCGTTTCTTCAAATTGTGCTTTGTTTTTTATACCAAAGAGATTGCACCTTCCGAAGAAATTCTGAGAGAGCGGCGCAATCTTTCTTAGAATAAAAAACTGTTTCTTTTAAAAGGTCGCTTCTATTGATTTTCGGAAAAATAACTTCAGTTGTGATAGAAAAATTGGTGTGACAGCAAGCGCGCGGATCGTTGCATCAAACGAGGTGAGTTTTAATAAAGTTTCATTTGCAAAGACAATTCATTTCATTAATATTTTTAATATATCTTTAGCAGCTCCCAGCGTTTTCATACATATATCACGAAGCCCTGTGGATTAACGGAAACAAGAAATATTTACAAAAATATTCAAAGCAACTTTGGTAAGTATGAATTTACAAAACAACTATGTTTACTGGATTTTTTTAATATTGAGTTATTTTCCTTTTTCAGAATGCCTGTCAAAAGACGAACAAAGAAGCTGTTATTGAAGTGAGTTTATTTTAGTTTTTTCATTTTTACTTATCTAATGTATTTACGAGTATATATACATATGTGTTTATATGTAATCTATTGAACTTTAATTACTTTAAAAATAAAAACTAACATAAAGCAAAACAACAAACATTTTATTTTGGGGTGTACAGGTTTTTGGTAGATCATTTTATGCATTACCGCGTAATGTACGATTTCCTACATGCTAGGCGATTTATGAAAACGTACATGTTTTTGGGATGCATGTCTTCATATACTCCCAGGTAATGCAAAAAAGGGAAGCATTACATTTCGTAGGACATCGCCGTGAGAAAATTCATGAATGTTGTAATGCATAGCTTGCAAGCAATTATGCATTCCTATCAGAGATCTGCATGCGGTCATATTTTAATCGCTCAATATGTATTCGTGTAAAATGCGGTGCGATATGTGCCACTGCTCAAAAAAACGGATATCAGTATGTATCCCCACCGCAATGCTTCATTCATTCCGAATACTAGTAATCCGAACGAACGAATCATCAGCTTGCAATACTAAACGAACGCAAACTATCGCATCTTCATTTCACTTAGGCTATGCGGTGCTGCCGATGATCCAAACGAACTATGCACTTCGGAATGCGGTGGTGCAAATGATTCAAACTAAGACGGCAATGATCGGCAGTGATCCAAACGAAAGATGGAAATATTCGTTTGAATCATTCGCACCACCGCATTCCGAAGCGACATGAGAATGCGGTGGTGCGAATGATCCAAAGGAAAGATGGAAACACCGCATACCACCGCATTTTCATATCGTTTCGCACTTGTTCTTTGACTCTTATTGTGATTAAGCATTCGTAGAAAGAAAAGAAATGACAGGCATTTTTTAGGATATACCCAATTTTTTTATGTTTTACAGTAAATGAATACATACTCAAATAATAAATTTAATGTAATAGTGAAATGAAATGAAAAAATGTCCTTTATCGAACGAAGTAATATTTAATTCATAATACGTTTAATAGATTATAATAATTAATAATAATTTGTAATGTTAAAAATTTTTAGAGTACGAGTGGTCGAAAAGTCGATGGCTTTGCCCGTTGTCATAGAGTATTTCATTGATGTGGGTCCAATTACCGACAATTGATTCAATCATCATATATTTGGAGTTCCATCGTGTTTTTAAAGTATTTAACCATTTTTGTTTTGCATGAATCTATAACTTTTAGACTTCAACTTGCTTAAAAAATAGCAGCAGTTGAGGTGGCAAAATCCATGCCGCAAACATTTCTTCCAAATGCGTATACCTGCTTCATACGCTTCGCGAATTGTGCATTATGTATACTTGTATGCATTGCTTTCAATCACTACAAACAACGCATACCGCATAATGATTGAATTTGGGATACTTATGATTTGCGGTGCTTATGAGCAGTAGGTAGTGAAAAGAATGAGTATCAATGCGGTGGTAACCAAAATTGCGCGACGCGAATTGTGCAATATGCATACGATTACGAAGTGGTCGTGTAAGCAATACGCGGAATGATTCGATGATCGCAAACTCGTTCGGGGTTTGTATGCTTGCGGTTGCGATACTTATGTTATGCGGTGCTTATGTGTAGTAGGTAGTAAAAAGAATGCGTATTAATGCGGTGGTACCCAAAGGTGCGGTACTCATTGCTAATCTCTGATTCCTATACATTCCAATTTCCCGCTGGGATAGATGCCCATGCTGCTACTCGCGAGTAGCAGCGACGCCTATTCGCGTATACGAATACAAAGCAGCGAAGTTCCGAGCGCATGCAAGTGTGGTGGAAAAAGTCAGTGTTTGGATGTCAGTAGTTCGGGGTGACCTATTGTAAAGGCGGGTCGCGCCAAACGGAGGATGGCTTAGGAGCCGATGTGGTGAGCGATAGTGAAAAGGAAACGAGCGGTTTGCCTCCTGTCATAAAGCTGATTTTATTTTTGAAAAACAAGGCCTTATATACTAAAATTTACAACGATTGTGCGGAGGGGCAATTCCAGTGCTCCTCCTTCCATTTCCAGTCGATTTGCATCGAACCAATCACAGCGCGGGTCAACTCTGACGACGCGGCACTTTCTCTAAGTGGGCCAACGCTCTGCGTTGACCTGCGGTAGGTCGGGTCGTATTGCAATGCGCGATCTGTGCAAGTGCCCACATGTGTTGTGACATGTGTCGCTTGTGCAAGTGCAGGCCACTTGAGTGACGCCGGCGTTCTTGTGCATGCGACACTTGACACTTGCAAATGTAAACAAAGTGGCGCGCGCACCGATTGATGTACGTTGGTCTTGTCGATTGGCTTGTGCGCTATACTGTTGGCATAAGTGGTCACGCGGTACCACTACACCCTTACCCTTAAGCGAAGAATTATTCCTTGGAATAATTTTTAGAATCTCGGGGGGGGGCATTGGAATTGCTTTACAATATGATGGGGCTTATTATCAAATAAATTTACAATGTGATATCTATCTTATAAAATGAGTTTGATTGTTCTAGTGGTGATTGTATGTGTTCTTAAAATATATTCTATTTTTGTTGGGTAAGATAATGTCTATGTTTAGTTTTTATAGGCTAATTTCAATTCTTAGTGCAATAAGTATATTTTGTGTTTGCTTTTTGTACAATTTTATTTGATAGTTGCTATATCATTATTTCCTAGAAATTTCTTAAGGTTATTGTTATGTAATATCTTATGTTTACCATTTATTTCTATTGTGGAGTTTACTCCATTTCTATCTACAATCTTCTATGGTCCATGGTAGGGACTTTGTAATTTCTTATTTGTTTCTAACTTAACAAAAACTAAATCTCCTATTTTTAATGGTATATTGTTGACATTCTTATTATAATTTATCTTTCTCTTATCTTTAGCTAATTCTATGATATTCCTAGCCTTATTTATAGATGTCTGTAGCCTAACTTTTATTTCGTTGGCGTAATTGTCAATGTCATAAATAGCTTTGTTTTCGTATATTTTGTCACATGGTAGTGACGGTAATTTGCCGAAAACTAACTCGTACGGTGAGTACAGTGTTTCGACATGTGGTGTCGTATTATACGCGAAAGTGTAGTATGGTACCCATTTGTCCCATTCATGTTCAGTTGTGAACGCCAGTAGGTATTCGTGTAGTGTTCTGTGATTTCTTTCAAGTGCCCCTATTGTTTGGTGGTGGTAGGGTGTCGAGAATATTTGTCGTACGTCAAGTAGTTGGCATATGTTATGCATTAGTTCATTTGTGAACTCGGTGCCTCGGTCGGATTTCAATGTTTTAAAACAACCGTACTTCAGAATGAACTGTTCTACAAGTGTTTTTGCTGTTGTTTTTGCGTCCTTGGTTTCTATTGGGTGTGCGATGACAAATTTTGTCAGATCGCATTGCATGGTTAATATGTAGCGGAATCCATTCGATACTCTTAATGGTCCGACTGTGTCAATGGTAATGGTTTCGAAGCTTGTTGTTGGCGTGTCTGTTTTGACCAGTTTTTCTTTTATGTGCCTAATTGTTTTGTTCTTGATGCAGGTCAAGCAATTGTTTACGAATTCTTTTACCATTTGTCGCATGTTTTTCCATGCATAGCGTTGTTTTAATTTTAAAATTGTTTTTCTGATTCCTAAATGTCCGGCTGTGCTAGCGTTATGATATTCGTCTATTAGTTTATATTGTTGTAGTTTACTTTGAATATGTTGTGGAGCGTTGTATATTAGTATTTTTATAGGCGAGCATTTATCTTTATTTAATTCATTGTATTTCTTCTTGAATGCATTAATTGTAATATTTTCAAATTTAAAATTTTCTCTGCAAAGGGCTAGCTCCTTTATATGCAGGTTCTTTAGTGAACTGTATAGTTTCTCCAACATTGAATCTAGATTCAAAGGGTCATCGCTACAAGTCACGTGCACTTCATTATTATCAATATGTATCATCGGCCGATGCTTTTCTTTAATTTAAAATTTCAATTTTTTCATATTTTTCACGTCGTTCATAGAGGTACATTCCCATATGTAGAGTTGATCGGGCTCTTGAGATTTGTCCTTCCTATTGTCGCGTGTAATGGTACCATTATCTTCATTAATATTCTCATTTTCAGTAATGCGCGTATCTTCAATATTCTTTCTTAAATTTGCTGCCTTGCTCCTTGTCATTGCTAGAATTTCTTTTCGTTTGCCGTCATTTACGTTATCTTCCTGTGTTGGAATCATTGCCTTCAGGGTGTCGCTGTCGATTTTTATGCGTGATAAAGCATCCGCGTTTGTGTTAATTTTTCCTTGTTTGTATATTATTTCGAAGTCATAATCAGATAAGTCTAATCTGATTCTTGTCATTTTTGATGATGGGTTTTTATGGGAAAATAGTGAAACTAGTGGTCTATGGTCAGTTACTACAATGAATTTTCTACCGTAGAGATATGATCTGAAATAATTTATTCCCCAGTGTATTGCTAAGAGTTCTTTTTCGATGATTGGTTTATTTATATCGTGTTTCTGTAGAGATTTGCTTGCATAAGAGATTGGTAAATCATGTCCTATTTCACCTTGTGATAGTACTGCACCTAGTGCAAGGTCTGAAGCGTCTGTTGTCAGTATGAAAGGTTTGTTGAAATCTGGATATTGTAGTACGGGTGGATTGACTAATTTTTCTTTTAAATTTTTAAAGGCTTGTTCGCACTCGTCTGACCAAATGAAAGGTGTCCCTTTCTTGAGGAGGGAGTTTAAACACTTGACGATATTTGCAAAGTCAGGTATGAAACGTCTGTAGTAATTGCAGAAGGCAATAAATCTTCGTACGTCATCTGCGTTTTTTGGTGTTGGGTATTTCATAACTGCTTCGCATTTAGTCGGATCTGTCTTAACGCCTTTGTCGGTGATTAAATGGCCTAAATAAATAACTTCTGGTCTAAGAAAGTGGCATTTGCTTGCGTTTAGCTTCAGGTTGTATTGTTGTAAGCGGTCAAATACTTTGACTAAGTTTGCGTTGTGATGCTTCAGTGAGCATCCAAACACAATAATGTCGTCAACGTATAAAAATGCTTCTGAGCTTAATCCGCTGAGAGCTATTGTTAACATTCTTTGGAAACTATTGGAGGATATTTTAAGTCCAAAAGGGAGTCTTTTAAACTGGTAGTGTCCATCTTGGGTTGAAAATGCTGTGGGTGGTCTTGAATTTGGTGCTAAAGGGATTTGGTGAAAAGAACTGGTCATGTCCAAGGTTGAAAAGTATTTTGCTCTTCCTAGGACGTCTAGAACATCTTCTAGTCGTGTGAGCGGGAATTTGTCGTTAATTATTTGTCATTGAGTTTTCTGTAGTCCACAACTAGTCGCCATTTCTTTGTGTTATCATCACTTTTTTTCGGTACTAGTAGTAGAGGTGCATTATAGGGGCTTGTTGAAGGTTCTATTATGTCGCTGTCTATTAGTTTCTGTACCTGTTGTTTTATCTCTTCTTGTTGTGTTTGCGGTAGCCTGTAATTCTTTATATAAACTGGTGTTGTGTTTTCTAGATTTAGGTGCTGTTCATAGAAATTGTTTGTAGTAAGTTCTTCTCCTTCCAAATGAAATATCGATTGGTACTGTCGAAAAATGTTCATTAGTTCTTGTTTAATTTGTGGGTCAAAAGTGTCTAGCTTTAGCGTGGCTATGAGTTTTTCAAATCTGCTATTGTTTGTGCACTTATTCCTGTGTTGTGTTCTTGATATTGTGTAATTTGACAGTTTTTCTATTTGTGGTTCTATGTTTTTTATTGTGACTGTTTTGTTTGTTGTGTTGATGATTTTGATGTGACAGTTGCCTTTTGCTGGTGCAATAGAGTTGGCTAAGAATACTCCGTTTGTGAGTTCTTTGTTTAAAATGACGCTGTCTTCTTCTAGGTTTAAATTTATCGGTACTATGACTTGACATCTGGGTGGAATTGTGTGTGTTTTGTTGTGGGGTTTTTGTTGTAATGGGAAGTACGTGTTCAATTTCGTTTATTATAATTGTTAAAGTGAGGGTTTCGTAATCTATCTTGCACATGTATTTGAGTAGAAAATCTCTTCCTAAAATTCCATCTGTGATAATTGGAAAATCGTTGTTGACCATTTGAAAGGTTAGTTCGGTTTTTGCGTCTCTTAAGGGAAATGTCAATTTGAATGTTCCTATCGAATTGATTTCTGCAGGTGATATTCCTGTTAATTTGCATCTGTTTTCAGTATTAATGTCGATAGTGTCGTCGTCGTTTACTTTGCAAATTGATACGTCTGCTCCGGTGTCAATGAGAAATGTCTTGGGTTTGCAAAATTGACTGCATTTGAATGTGACATAATTTGTTAAGTTGTTTGTTATTAAATATATTCGTTTATTGTTTGTTCTTCCTTCCCCGGAGGAGTCGAATTCTGTTCCTCCGGGTCGCCCTCGTTTCCCTGTACGTAATTTATTCGAGCTGGGCGACCTTGTCGGTTATTATTGCCTTGGTAGTTATTTCGATTGTTGTTTGTGTATGACCGTGAATTGTTTCTGTTGCTTTGGTTGTTGTTTCCGTGGTATTGGTTTCTGTCGTTCTGGTTTTGATTTCGGTTCGGTTGGTAGTGATTTGAGTTATTCACATACCCGTTTCGCTGCTGGTTATTGGCATTGCGAAAATTGTTTTGGTTTGCGTTTCTGTTTTGGTAATTTCTGTTGGAATTATTCTGATTTCTATAGTTGTTTGAGTTGTTTTGGTTTCTGTAGTTTTGCTGATTATTGTAGTAATTTCTGTTGTTGCCGTTGTAGTTGCTGTTCCTGTTAATAAACATTACTCTTGCCCGTGTTTGTTTGTTGTCCTTTTCTAGTTCTAGGGCTAATTCGACTGCTTTATTAAAATTTGTTGGCATAGCTGCGAAAAGGGTTTGTTTGTATTCGTCGTTTAGTCCATTTTTAAATACGGTGAGACTGTATTGCTCGTTGAGTTTTGTAATTATATTTCGTTCTATAGTGGTTAGTTCGGAGCCGGCTTGAGCTGTTTGTAATTTGTTTAGCTCCGCTATTAGGTTAAGGATCTTGTTCTTGTACGTATTTATGTCTAGACTTCCTTGGACGAGGTATGATAGTTGGTTCTGAAGCTGGGGTATTGTGTTCGTACTCTTGTATCGTTCGTTCAGAAGTATGGTCAGTTCTTCAAACGTTTTTGGTATGTTATGGCCGATTGCCGTTCTAGTTGTGAGGCTCAGTTTTGCGTAGAATACGAATTCTAGCAGTTCTGTTTTGCCAGTAGCGTCCAATTTTTTGTATATTAGTTCTGTTATCTTCGTGAAAGTATCCAGGTCTCTATAGTTGCCTGTAAAGTTTGGTATGGCTTTCATCGCCGTTTCTATATTGAAGGAAGACATGTTGGTATTTTTGGGTATTTCTTCTGTATCGGTATTGCTCTGTTTCTGTTTTAAAATTCAACGATATTGTAGTAAGTTTTGTTAAACGTTATTTTTATACCTGTTGTATAGTCGTTTTCTTTCAGTTCTGTCAACTGCTTTTCGAACTGTGTTTTTAATTCGGCAACGGTTTGCCGTTTTCGTTCTAGCGTTTCTTGAGTGTACCGACGGTTTGGTGTCTTTCTTAAGTTTGTTTGTATTTTTGTCAGCTCGTGAATAATGTTCTCCATTTAGAATCGGAGATTAAGAATGTTGAGCATGCGTATTGTCTCTTCTTCCTTTGTTGTAGGATTCCTAACGTCCTCGAGCGTCGGTATCCGTGGCATTCCTATAGTTTTCCAAAGTCTTGTAAGAAATTCTAATTCCTTCTGTTCGTTAGTTTTTTCGTGTCTGAGTACTGTTTGCTTTTTATGTTTTCTGTCCATATTTAAAACTTTGATTTTCTTATGTCAACATTGGTGTATATGATATATGATAATTTATGTACAAATAATTGTTGTGTTGGTATATGAAAATTTATTTATTAATAATTTTAGTTTATTTTGTTTTACTTTACTTAGACTATGGTGTTGATTTGTACCTTTTTATTAACTAATTTCTTGACATAATTTTTATAGTACTTATTTATTTCGCTTATTATTAGTGTTATAACTAATATGGTTAGTAGGTAGAGTAAATAGGTGTTGTTAGTTGTTGTGTTGCTGGTTGTTGCGGTCGAACTGGCTGCATTGTTGTTCGCGACAATTATTTCTTCCTTTGACTGTCTTCCGCCCATAGGTTTCGTATTTTGTTTATGAGGGTTGCCTTCAGATTTCTGTCCGTTGTGATGGGAACTAATTCGTGGAGAATTGCTCTCTCCTTGCGGGACTTTACTTTCTTGCCTGCTCTTGGTCGGCGGTTTTTCTTCGGTGTATTTTCCGCTTCGTCTTTTTGGGTTTTCTTCAGCGACAGTCGAGCTTTATATTGCTCTATCGTGATGGGCTTTGGGCCCGCAGATCTCGGGGTCGGTATGTATGTTGGGGGGTTGGTGGTTGGTTGGCTTTGTTGTGGCTGGTATTCGGGGTAGGTTGCTGTGTTCTCTGGGTTGTATTCCTCCTGCTGGGCGAATCGACTCCACTTGTCGAAGATGGCGTCGATCTCTTCTTGGGTTGTCATCGAATGGTGGCAGTAGTTTGATTCGGTGGTAAAAAGTAGCAAAATTTACAAATACTTTTTGTTTTTCTATTTCTTTTTGTTTAGTTTTCTTTGCTGATGCATTTAAAACAGAATCTCAGGTTTGGTCGGCAGGATCGCCATGTGGTGGAAAAAGTCAGTGTTTGGATGTCAGTAGTTCGGGGTGACCTATTGTAAAGGCGGGTCGCGCCAAACGGAGGATGGCTTAGGAGCCGATGTGGTGAGCGATAGTGAAAAGGAAACGAGCGTTTGCCTCCTGTCATAAAGCTGATTTTATTTTTGAAAAACAAGGCCTTATATACTAAAATTTACAACGATTGTGCGGAGGGGCAATTCCAGTGCTCCTCCTTCCATTTCCAGTCGATTTGCATCGAACCAATCACAGCGCGGGTCAACTCTGACGACGCGGCACTTTCTCTAAGTGGGCCAACGCTCTGCGTTGACCTGCGGTAGGTCGGGTCGTATTGCAATGCGCGATCGGTGCAAGTGCCCACATGTGTTGTGACATGTGTCGCTTGTGCAAGTGCAGGCCACTTGAGTGACGCCGGCGTTCTTGTGCATGCGACACTTGACACTTGCAAATGTAAAAAAAGTGGCGCGCGCACCGATTGATGTACGTTGGTCTTGTCGATTGGCTTGTGCGCTATACTGTTGGCATAAGTGGTCACGCGGTACCACTACACCCTTACCCTTAAGCGAAGAATTATTCCTTGGAATAATTTTTAGAATCTCGGGGGGGGGCATTGGAATTGCTTTACAATATGATGGGGCTTATTATCAAATAAATTTACAATGTGATATCTATCTTATAAAATGAGTTTGATTGTTCTAGTGGTGATTGTATGTGTTCTTAAAATATATTCTATTTTTGTTGGGTAAGATAATGTCTATGTTTAGTTTTTATAGGCTAATTTCAATTCTTAGTGCAATAAGTATATTTTGTGTTTGCTTTTTGTACAATTTTATTTGATAGTTGCTATATCATTATTTCCTAGAAATTTCTTAAGGTTATTGTTATCTAATATCTTATGTTTACCATTTATTTCTATTGTGGAGTTTACTCTATTTCTATCTACAATCTTGTATGGTCCATGGTAGGGACTTTGTAATTTCTTATTTGTTTCTAACTTAACAAAAACTAAATCTCCTATTTTTAATGGTATATTGTTGACATTCTTATTATAATTTATCTTTCTCTTATCTTTAGCTAATTCTATGATATTCCTAGCCTTATTTATAGATGTCTGTAGCCTAACTTTTATTTCGTTGGCGTAATTGTCAATGTCATAAATAGCTTTGTTTTCGTATATTTTGTCACATGGTAGTGACGGTAATTTGCCGAAAACTAACTCGTACGGTGAGTACAGTGTTTCGACATGTGGTGTCGTATTATACGCGAAAGTGTAGTATGGTACCCATTTGTCCCATTCATGTTCAGTTGTGAACGCCAGTAGGTATTCGTGTAGTGTTCTGTGATTTCTTTCAAGTGCCCCTATTGTTTGGTGGTGGTAGGGTGTCGAGAATATTTGTCGTACGTCAAGTAGTTGGCATATGTTATGCATTAGTTCATTTGTGAACTCGGTGCCTCGGTCGGATTTCAATGTTTTAAAACAACCGTACTTCAGAATGAACTGTTCTACAAGTGTTTTTGCTGTTGTTTTTGCGTCCTTGGTTTCTATTGGGTGTGCGATGACAAATTTTGTCAGATCGCATTGCATGGTTAATATGTAGCGGAATCCATTCGATACTCTTAATGGTCCGACTGTGTCAATGGTAATGGTTTCGAAGCTTGTTGTTGGCGTGTCTGTTTTGACCAGTTTTTCTTTTATGTGCCTAATTGTTTTGTTCTTGATGCAGGTCAAGCAATTGTTTACGAATTCTTTTACCATTTGTCGCATGTTTTTCCATGCATAGCGTTGTTTTAATTTTAAAATTGTTTTTCTGATTCCTAAATGTCCGGCTGTGCTAGCGTTATGATATTCGTCTATTAGTTTATATTGTTGTAGTTTACTTTGAATATGTTGTGGAGCGTTGTATATTAGTATTTTTATAGGCGAGCATTTATCTTTATTTAATTCATTGTATTTCTTCTTGAATGCATTAATTGTAATATTTTCAAATTTAAAATTTTCTCTGCAAAGGGCTAGCTCCTTTATATGCAGGTTCTTTAGTGAACTGTATAGTTTCTCCAACATTGAATCTAGATTCAAAGGGTCATCGCTACAAGTCACGTGCACTTCATTATTATCAATATGTATCATCGGCCGATGCTTTTCTTTAATTTAAAATTTCAATTTTTTCATATTTTTCACGTCGTTCATAGAGGTACATTCCCATATGTAGAGTTGATCGGGCTCTTGAGATTTGTCCTTCCTATTGTCGCGTGTAATGGTACCATTATCTTCATTAATATTCTCATTTTCAGTAATGCGCGTATCTTCAATATTCTTTCTTAAATTTGCTGCCTTGCTCCTTGTCATTGCTAGAATTTCTTTTCGTTTGCCGTCATTTACGTTATCTTCCTGTGTTGGAATCATTGCCTTCAGGGTGTCGCTGTCGATTTTTATGCGTGATAAAGCATCCGCGTTTGTGTTAATTTTTCCTTGTTTGTATATTATTTCGAAGTCATAATCAGATAAGTCTAATCTGATTCTTGTCATTTTTGATGATGGGTTTTTATGGGAAAATAGTGAAACTAGTGGTCTATGGTCAGTTACTACAATGAATTTTCTACCGTAGAGATATGATCTGAAATAATTTATTCCCCAGTGTATTGCTAAGAGTTCTTTTTCGATGATTGGTTTATTTATATCGTGTTTCTGTAGAGATTTGCTTGCATAAGAGATTGGTAAATCATGTCCTATTTCACCTTGTGATAGTACTGCACCTCGTCTGACCAAATGAAAGGTGTCCCTTTCTTGAGGAGGGAGTTTAAACACTTGACGATATTTGCAAAGTCAGGTATGAAACGTCTGTAGTAATTGCAGAAGGCAATGAATCTTCGTACGTCATCTGCGTTTTTTGGTGTTGGGTATTTCATAACTGCTTCGCATTTAGTCGGATCTGTCTTAACGCCTTTGTCGGTAATTAAATGGCCTAAATAAATAACTTCTGGTCTAAGAAAGTGGCATTTGCTTGCGTTTAGCTTCAGGTTGTATTGTTGTAAGCGGTCAAATACTTTGACTAAGTTTGCGTTGTGATGCTTCAGTGAGCATCCAAACACAATAATGTCGTCAACGTATAAAAATGCTTCTGAGCTTAATCCGCTGAGAGCTATTGTTAACATTCTTTGGAAACTATTGGAGGATATTTTAAGTCCAAAAGGGAGTCTTTTAAACTGGTAGTGTCCATCTTGGGTTGAAAATGCTGTGGGTGGTCTTGAATTTGGTGCTAAAGGGATTTGGTGAAAAGAACTGGTCATGTCCAAGGTTGAAAAGTATTTTGCTCTTCGTAGGACGTCTAGAACATCTTCTAGTCGTGTGAGCGGGAATTTGTCGTTAATTATTTTGTCATTGAGTTTTCTGTAGTCCACAACTAGTCGCCATTTCTTTGTGTTATCATCACTTTTTTTCGGTACTAGTAGTAGAGGTGCATTATAGGGGCTTGTTGAAGGTTCTATTATGTCGCTGTCTATTAGTTTCTGTACCTGTTGTTTTATCTCTTCTTGTTGTGTTTGCGGTAGCCTGTAATTCTTTATATAAACTGGTGTTGTGTTTTCTAGATTTAGGTGCTGTTCATAGAAATTGTTTGTAGTAAGTTCTTCTCCTTCCAAATGAAATATCGATTGGTACTGTCGAAAAATGTTCATTAGTTCTTGTTTAATTTGTGGGTCAAAAGTGTCTAGCTTTAGCGTGGCTATGAGTTTTTCAAATCTGCTATTGTTTGTGCACTTATTCCTGTGTTGTGTTCTTGATATTGTGTAATTTGACAGTTTTTCTATTTGTGGTTCTATGTTTTTTATTGTGACTGTTTTGTTTGTTGTGTTGATGATTTTGATGTGACAGTTGCCTTTTGCTGGTGCAATAGAGTTGGCTAAGAATACTCCGTTTGTGAGTTCTTTGTTTAAAATGACGCTGTCTTCTTCTAGGTTTAAATTTATCGGTACTATGACTTGACATCTGGGTGGAATTGTGTGTGTTTTGTTGTGTGGGGTTTTTGTTGTAATGGGAAGTACGTGTTCAATTTCGTTTATTATAATTGTTAAAGTGAGGGTTTCGTAATCTATCTTGCACATGTATTTGAGTAGAAAATCTCTTCCTAAAATTCCATCTGTGATAATTGGAAAATCGTTGTTGACCATTTGAAAGGTTAGTTCGGTTTTTGCGTCTCTTAAGGGAAATGTCAATTTGAATGTTCCTATCGAATTGATTTCTGCAGGTGATATTCCTGTTAATTTGCATCTGTTTTCAGTATTAATGTCGATAGTGTCGTCGTCGTTTACTTTGCAAATTGATACGTCTGCTCCGGTGTCAATGAGAAATGTCTTGGGTTTGCAAAATTGACTGCATTTGAATGTGACATAATTTGTTAAGTTGTTTGTTATTAAATATATTCGTTTATTGTTTGTTCTTCCTTCCCCGGAGGAGTCGAATTCTGTTCCTCCGGGTCGCCCTCGTTTCCCTGTACGTAATTTATTCGAGCTGGGCGACCTTGTCGGTTATTATTGCCTTGGTAGTTATTTCGATTGTTGTTTGTGTATGACCGTGAATTGTTTCTGTTGCTTTGGTTGTTGTTTCCGTGGTATTGGTTTCTGTCGTTCTGGTTTTGATTTCGGTTCGGTTGGTAGTGATTTGAGTTATTCACATACCCGTTTCGCTGCTGGTTATTGGCATTGCGAAAATTGTTTTGGTTTGCGTTTCTGTTTTGGTAATTTCTGTTGGAATTATTCTGATTTCTATAGTTGTTTGAGTTGTTTTGGTTTCTGTAGTTTTGCTGATTATTGTAGTAATTTCTGTTGTTGCCGTTGTAGTTGCTGTTCCTGTTAATAAACATTACTCTTGCCCGTGTTTGATGTTGTCCTTTTCTAGTTCTAGGGCTAATTCGACTGCTTTATTAAAATTTGTTGGCATAGCTGCGAAAAGGGTTTGTTTGTATTCGTCGTTTAGTCCATTTTTAAATACGGTGAGACTGTATTGCTCGTTGAGTTTTGTAATTATATTTCGTTCTATAGTGGTTAGTTCGGAGCCGGCTTGAGCTGTTTGTAATTTGTTTAGCTCCGCTATTAGGTTAAGGATCTTGTTCTTGTACGTATTTATGTCTAGACTTCCTTGGACGAGGTATGATAGTTGGTTCTGAAGCTGGGGTATTGTGTTCGTACTCTTGTATCGTTCGTTCAGAAGTATGGTCAGTTCTTCAAACGTTTTTGGTATGTTATGGCCGATTGCCGTTCTAGTTGTGAGGCTCAGTTTTGCGTAGAATACGAATTCTAGCAGTTCTGTTTTGCCAGTAGCGTCCAATTTTTTGTATATTAGTTCTGTTATCTTCGTGAAAGTATCCAGGTCTCTATAGTTGCCTGTAAAGTTTGGTATGGCTTTCATCGCCGTTTCTATATTGAAGGAAGACATGTTGGTATTTTTGGGTATTTCTTCTGTATCGGTATTGCTCTGTTTCTGTTTTAAAATTTCAACGATATTGTAGTAAGTTTTGTTAAACGTTATTTTTATACCTGTTGTATAGTCGTTTTCTTTCAGTTCTGTCAACTGCTTTTCGAACTGTGTTTTTAATTCGGCAACGGTTTGCCGTTTTCGTTCTAGCGTTTCTTGAGTGTACCGACGGTTTGGTGTCTTTCTTAAGTTTGTTTGTATTTTTGTCAGCTCGTGAATAATGTTCTCCATTTAGAATCGGAGATTAAGCATGTTGAGCATGCGTATTGTCTCTTCTTCCTTTGTTGTAGGATTCCTAACGTCCTCGAGCGTCGGTGTCCGTGGCATTCCTATAGTTTTCCAAAGTCTTGTAAGAAATTCTAATTCCTTCTGTTCGTTAGTTTTTTCGTGTCTGAGTACTGTTTGCTTTTTATGTTTTCTGTCCATATTTAAAACTTTGATTTTCTTATGTCAACATTGGTGTATATGATATATGATAATTTATGTACAAATAATTGTTGTGTTGGTATATGAAAATTTATTTATTAATAATTTTAGTTTATTTTGTTTTACTTTACTTAGACTATGGTGTTGATTTGTACCTTTTTATTAACTAATTTCTTGACATAATTTTTATAGTACTTATTTATTTCGCTTATTATTAGTGTTATAACTAATATGGTTAGTAGGTAGAGTAAATAGGTGTTGTTAGTTGTTGTGTTGCTGGTTGTTGCGGTCGAACTGGCTGCATTGTTGTTCGCGACAATTATTTCTTCCTTTGACTGTCTTCCGCCCATAGGTTTCGTATTTTGTTTATGAGGGTTGCCTTCAGATTTCTGTCCGTTGTGATGGGAACTAATTCGTGGAGAATTGCTCTCTCCTTGCGGGACTTTACTTTCTTGCCTGCTCTTGGTCGGCGGTTTTTCTTCGGTGTATTTTCCGCTTCGTCTTTTTGGGTTTTCTTCAGTGACAGTCGAGCTTTATATTGCTCTATCGTGATGGGCTTTGGTCCCGCAGATCTCGGGGTCGGTATGTATGTTGGGGGGTTGGTGTCTGGTTGGCTTTGTTGTGGCTGGTATTCGGGGTGGGTTGCTGTGTTCTCTGGGTTGTATTCCTCCTGCTGGGCGAATCGACTCCACTTGTCGAAGATGGCGTCGATCTCTTCTTGGGTTGTCATCGGATGGTGACAGTAGTTTGATTCGGTGGTAAAAAGTAGCAAAATTTACAAATACTTTTTGTTTTTCTATTTCTTTTTGTTTAGTTTTCTTTGCTGATGCATTTAAAACAGAATCTCAGGTTTGGTCGGCAGGATCGCCATGTGGTGGAAAAAGTCAGTGTTTGGATGTCAGTAGTTCGGGGTGACCTATTGTAAAGGCGGGTCGCGCCAAACGGAGGATGGCTTAGGAGCCGATGTGGTGAGCGATAGTGAAAAGGAAACGAGCGGTTTGCCTCCTGTCATAAAGTTAATTTTATTTTTGAAAAACAAGGCCTTATATACTAAAATTTACAACGATTGTGCGGAGGGGCAATTCCAGTGCTCCTCCTTCCATTTCCAGTCGATTTGCATCGAACCAATCACAGCGCGGGTCAACTCTGACGACGCGGCACTTTCTCTAAGTGGGCCAACGCTCTGCGTCGACCTGCGGTAGGTCGGGTCGTATTGCAATGCGCGATCGGTGCAAGTGCCCACATGTGTTGTGACATGTGTCGCTTGTGCAAGTGCAGGCCACTTGAGTGACGCCGGCGTTCTTGTGCATGCGACACTTGACACTTGCAAATGTAAAAAAAGTGGCGCGCGCACCGATTGATGTACGTTGGTCTTGTCGATTGGCTTGTGAGCTATACTGTTGGCATAAGTGGTCACGCGGTACCACTACACCCTTACCCTTAAGCGAAGAATTATTCCTTGGAATAATTTTTAGAATCTCGGGGGGGGGCATTGGAATTGCTTTACAATATGATGGGGCTTATTATCAAATAAATTTACAATGTGATATCTATCTTATAAAATGAGTTTGATTGTTCTAGTGGTGATTGTATGTGTTCTTAAAATATATTCTATTTTTGTTGGGTAAGATAATGTCTATGTTTAGTTTTTATAGGCTAATTTCAATTCTTAGTGCAATAAGTATATTTTGTGTTTGCTTTTTGTACAATTTTATTTGATAGTTGCTATATCATTATTTCCTAGAAATTTCTTAAGGTTATTGTTATGTAATATCTTATGTTTACCATTTATTTCTATTGTGGAGTTTACTCCATTTCTATCTACAATCTTGTATGGTCCATGGTAGGGACTTTGTAATTTCTTATTTGTTTCTAACTTAACAAAAACTAAATCTCCTATTTTTAATGGTATATTGTTGACATTCTTATTATAATTTATCTTTCTCTTATCTTTAGCTAATTCTATGATATTCCTAGCCTTATTTATAGATGTCTGTAGCCTAACTTTTATTTCGTTGGCGTAATTGTCAATGTCATAAATAGCTTTGTTTTCGTATATTTTGTCACATGGTAGTGACGGTAATTTGCCGAAAACTAACTCGTACGGTGAGTACAGTGTTTCGACATGTGGTGTCGTATTATACGCGAAAGTGTAGTATGGTACCCATTTGTCCCATTCATGTTCAGTTGTGAACGCCAGTAGGTATTCGTGTAGTGTTCTGTGATTTCTTTCAAGTGCCCCTATTGTTTGGTGGTGGTAGGGTGTCGAGAATATTTGTCGTACGTCAAGTAGTTGGCATATGTTATGCATTAGTTCATTTGTGAACTCGGTGCCTCGGTCGGATTTCAATGTTTTAAAACAACCGTACTTCAGAATGAACTGTTCTACAAGTGTTTTTGCTGTTGTTTTTGCGTCCTTGGTTTCTATTGGGTGTGCGATGACAAATTTTGTCAGATCGCATTGCATGGTTAATATGTAGCGGAATCCATTCGATACTCTTAATGGTCCGACTGTGTCAATGGTAATGGTTTCGAAGCTTGTTGTTGGCGTGTCTGTTTTGACCAGTTTTTCTTTTGTGTGCCTAATTGTTTTGTTCTTGCTGCAGGTCAAGCAATTGTTTACGAATTCTTTTACCATTTGTCGCATGTTTTTCCATGCATAGCGTTGTTTTAATTTTAAAATTGTTTTTCTGATTCCTAAATGTCCGGCTGTGCTAGCGTTATGATATTCGTCTATTAGTTTATATTGTTGTAGTTTACTTTGAATATGTTGTGGAGCGTTGTATATTAGTATTTTTATAGGCGAGCATTTATCTTTATTTAATTCATTGTATTTCTTCTTGAATGCATTCATTGTAATATTTTCAAATTTAAAATTTTCTCTGCAAAGGGCTAGCTCCTTTATATGCAGGTTCTTTAGTGAACTGTGTAGTTTCTCCAACATTGAATCTAGATTCAAAGGGTCATCGCTACAAGTCACGTGCACTTCATTATTATCAATATGTATCATCGGCCGATGCTTTTCTTTAATTTCAAATTTCAATTTTTTCATATTTTTCACGTCGTTCATAGAGGTACATTCCCATATGTAGAGTTGATCGGGCTCTTGAGATTTGTCCTTCCTATTGTCGCGTGTAATGGTACCATTATCTTCATTAATATTCTCATTTTCAGTAATGCGCGTATCTTCAATATTCTTTCTTAAATTTGCTGCCTTGCTCCTTGTCATTGCTAGAGTTTCTTTTCGTTTGCCGTCATTTACGTTATCTTCCTGTGTTGGAATCATTGCCTTCAGGGTGTCGCTGTCGATTTTTATGCGTGATAAAGCATCCGCGTTTGTGTTAATTTTTCCTTGTTTGTATATTATTTCGAAGTCATAATCAGATAAGTCTAATCTGATTCTTGTCATTTTTGATGATGGGTTTTTATGGGAAAATAGTGAAACTAGTGGTCTATGGTCAGTTACTACAATGAATTTTCTACCGTAGAGATATGATCTGAAATAATTTATTCCCCAGTGTATTGCTAAGAGTTCTTTTTCGATGATTGGTTTATTTATATCGTGTTTCTGTAGAGATTTGCTTGCATAAGAGATTGGTAAATCATGTCCTATTTCACCTTGTGATAGTACTGCACCTAGTGCAAGGTCTGAAGCGTCTGTTGTCAGTATGAAAGGTTTGTTGAAATCTGGATATTGTAGTACGGGTGGATTGACTAATTTTTCTTTTAAATTTTTAAAGGCTTGTTCGCACTCGTCTGACCAAATGAAAGGTGTCCCTTTCTTGAGGAGGGAGTTTAAACACTTGACGATATTTGCAAAGTCAGGTATGAAACGTCTGTAGTAATTGCAGAAGGCAATGAATCTTCGTACGTCATCTGCGTTTTTTGGTGTTGGGTATTTCATAACTGCTTCGCATTTAGTCGGATCTGTCTTAACGCCTTTGTCGGTGATTAAATGGCCTAAATAAATAACTTCTGGTCTAAGAAAGTGGCATTTGCTTGCGTTTAGCTTCAGGTTGTATTGTTGTAAGCGGTCAAATACTTTGACTAAGTTTGCGTTGTGATGCTTCAGTGAGCATCCAAACACAATAATGTCGTCAACGTATAAAAATGCTTCTGAGCTTAATCCGCTGAGAGCTATTGTTAACATTCTTTGGAAACTATTGGAGGATATTTTAAGCCCAAAAGGGAGTCTTTTAAACTGGTAGTGTCCATCTTGGGTTGAAAATGCTGTGGGTGGTCTTGAATTTGGTGCTAAAGGGATTTGGTGAAAAGAACTGGTCATGTCCAAGGTTGAAAAGTATTTTGCTCTTCCTAGGACGTCTAGCACATCTTCTAGTCGTGTGAGCGGGAATTTGTCGTTAATTATTTTGTCATTGAGTTTTCTGTAGTCCACAACTAGTCGCCATTTCTTTGTGTTATCATCACTTTTTTTCGGTACTAGTAGTAGAGGTGCATTATAGGGGCTTGTTGAAGGTTCTATTATGTCGCTGTCTATTAGTTTCTCTACCTGTTGTTTTATCTCTTCTTGTTGTGTTTGCGGTAGCCTGTAATTCTTTATATAAACTGGTGTTGTGTTTTCTAGATTTAGGTGCTGTTCATAGAAATTGTTTGTAGTAAGTTCTTCTCCTTCCAAATGAAATATCGATTGGTACTGTCGAAAAATGTTCATTAGTTCTTGTTTAATTTGGCTAAGAATACTCCGTTTGTGAGTTCTTTGTTTAAAATGACGCTGTCTTCTTCTAGGTTTAAATTTATCGGTACTATGACTTGACATCTGCGTGGAATTGTGTGTGTTTTGTTGTGTGGGGTTTTTGTTGTAATGGGAAGTACGTGTTCAATTTCGTTTATTATAATTGTTAAAGTGAGGGTTTCGTAATCTATCTTGCACATGTATTTGAGTAGAAAATCTCTTCCTAAAATTCCATCTGTGATAATTGGAAAATCGTTGTTGACCATTTGAAAGGTTAGTTCGGTTTTTGCGTCTCTTAAGGGAAATGTCAATTTGAATGTTCCTATCGAATTGATTTCTGCAGGTGATATTCCTGTTAATTTGCATCTGTTTTCAGTATTAATGTCGATAGTGTCGTCGTCGTTTACTTTGCAAATTGATACGTCTGCTCCGGTGTCAATGAGAAATGTCTTGGGTTTGCAAAATTGACTGCATTTGAATGTGACATAATTTGTTAAGTTGTTTGTTATTAAATATATTCGTTTATTGTTTGTTCTTCCTTCCCCGGAGGAGTCGAATTCTGTTCCTCCGGGTCGCCCTCGTTTCCCTGTACGTAATTTATTCGAGCTGGGCGACCTTGTCGGTTATTATTGCCTTGGTAGGTATTTCGATTGTTGTTTGTGTATGACCGTGAATTGTTTCTGTTGCTCGTGATCTCGCCTTCTGTTTCTGGTTGGCCGTCAACTCGTTGCTCCACTGGTTCTCCTGCGGTATGACGTCCATGTTAAAACCGCTCTTCTTATTACCTCCAGGTGGGCTACTCTCGCAATTGATCACTGCTACAGCTTCCTTACACTCGCCAATTACCTCATCTTTCCCGACATATCTGGGTGCATTCAGGGGGTTCAGTATTCTGACTGGTATTCTGCCATTCTTAGGTTCCACTAATGTACGTCCGATGATGATGTTGTCGTGTCCTTGTTTCGGTGCTTCCACAACCCACAGCCGACGCGTCCCATCGTCCTCGTCCACCTTTGCCCACACAATCGCCTCAGAATTCGCTGGTATCCTCCTGTGTTGACACGATACAACCTTCCTTACCGCCACGCTTCGCTCATAGCCGGTGTGCAGCGGCAATTCAACGTTGGCATATCTCAGCACATTTTCCTTCAGGTCCAGCGTAAAACCGTGCCTAATCATGAAATCCACGCCGATAATCACTTCGTTCATTATATCCGCGACGATGAACTCATGTTCCAGGCTGCTGGTGCCGATAGTAATCGTTTTTGTAACTTTTCCTCTTACCGGCGCACGCTCGCCAGTCGCAGTCCGCAGCTGTATGCCATGCAGCGGTTCCCAGTTCTTCAGCAGCTTCCTTTTTATGATCGAATATGACGCTCCAGTATCCCGTGTCAACACGAACAACTTTCCATCTATCCTTCCTTCCATTGTCAAGCTGCTGGGCTGTCGTTTCAGCTTTGAGACAAGGACGGTGGGGCAGCAGATTGTGGGGATCAGCTCACGCCCCTTTGGGCTGACCCTTTTTAGTTTAACGGCTCCTCGTCCCCAGCCCTGCGCTTGTTGGCTGAGCCTCGATTGTCAATATTGCCCGCTTCACGCGATTGCGATCGGGAACGCCTCCTTCGCTTGCGGCAGTCTCGTGATATGTGGCCCTGCTTGCCACATACCCAGCAAATAACATTAGAGGAGACCACCCGTGGCCTGCCCGGTGGCTCCGAGCTTATGGCCTGGATCGTAATGTCGTTGTCCGGCTGGATCTGGCGTACCCTTGCAGGTGCATACCGAGTGCTCCCAATCCATGTCGCCTCGTATGTCATTGCGCTGGTCACCGTCTCCCTAAATGTCGGCTTGCCCATCATCAACGCACTGCGACGTGTCTCCGGATCATGAAGACCTTCAATAAACGCCTCAATCTTCATCCTCTCGAGATCATCAGCGCCGAAGGACGGGTAGCACAGCTGTACGAGCCGCTCAATGTCTGCTGCATATGTCTGCAGCGCCTCGTTGGCTCTTTGTCTGCGGTTCTTCAGCTCACAGTAGAACAGCGCTTTGTTGTGCTCGTCACTGTATTTGGCTGCCAGCGCCCTTATGACGGTCTCGTACTCACTTCTTAAACATTCTGGAACTGATTTTATGACCGCAGCACCTTTAAGAGCCAGCGCCAATCTCCGACCTTTCCTTACATCGGTCCACTGATTTTCCAGAGCCAGGTCGAATTGTAGCTTGAATGTATCGAACGGCGTAGTCCCATCATAAGTAGGCACTTCTGCTCGGGTGGCAACACTTTCCGGAACCGGCGGCAACCATTCTCGCGGCTGTACCTCTCTAAGCCGCTCGTCCATTTTTCTGTTCATCGAGTCATCCAGACTATCAACTCGTTTGTTCAGGGAATCATCAAGATCTTCAACTCGTTTGTCCAAGTGCTCTACTCGCGTCTCCAGGTGCTCGACTTTCCCATTAATCCTGTCCGAGATTTCCTCCACGTTTTGCTCCAAGCGCGCAGAATTTTCCTGAAGCTGGACTTCCATTCGCTCTGACACTTGCGCCGATACATTCTCAATTTTCGCAGAAGTTTCCTGAAACATGCCGCTCATTGCAACTATTAGCTGGCTTATGTCCATTACTTGTGGTGGCGAACCGCTGTACTTTACATCGACGCAGCACCCACAGGCGATTCCTCCACTTTGGCCGACGCCTCTTGTTCCTGCGTTCCGAACTCGTGTGCAGCCCAATCGATGCCTCGTGATTCACACGCCTTTCGCAAGCGCAGCTGCAACTCCACTTTCCCGCTAGCAGTCGGCAAATTCCAGGCAGCCAGCTCCTTCTTCAGCAGCTCGAGTTTAACCATATCCGTGCTTTTATAATTTTATTTATTTAGTTTTTTTGTTTTTCAATTTTCCACAATCCCACTTCTGACACCAAATGTTACGAAAATTAGTTCTAGTGGGCTGGTACCTATCACTGGATTGTGTAATTTGAAATAAACAAAACACACTTAGTTTCTCAAACGCAGTCAATAAAAACCAACAATCACTTTATTTCACAGATTTACACTTCACTGTCTTTACATTTAAATATTTGCTTAATTATTCCGTGTGGCACCTTCGCTAGTCAAAATCAGTCTGACTCGCTGCGCCGTACCCGGCAGCCTTTTATACCTGTCTGGTTACCGCGCAGATCGTTCTCGCACATTCCAGAGTGGACTAAAGGTTTCCATGATGATCGCGGGCCATCATTGCCAGATTGGACTAAAAGTTTCCATTCACGGCCATCATTGCCAGGTTGGACTAAAAGTTTCCATTATCGCGGCCATCATTGCCAGGTTGAATTATAGCACGGCGCGTAGCGACCGGGTTGCTTTGCACAACGACAGACTGTCCTATCGTAACAGTATATTAACTTTGGCGATAAGTTAATTTTCTAACGAGTTATGCGCAAAAAAGCCATGGGGTGGCACATTACAAAGAATTCCCCTACGTATTACGTATCTAATGTTGTACACCAATAGAATGGCATAAAAAAAACCTTTCGTTTGATATCCATATCGTGTAAATCGATTGAGGGTTGAGTCATTTTGATACCAACTTTGAACTTCGACCCCGAGCCACGCCCTTTGTGGGCGTTTCCTGGGCAAAATTTTTAGTTCATTAGATTTCCAAAAAAAAAGGGCCATGTGGGCCAATTTTCGGTTTTTTTCGGGAGGGTTCGCTATACTGCATTTGTTCCCAATTAATTTTTACGTTGCATTATAACTTATTATAACTTGGCTAAATGAGTGCTGTCTCTAGTGATCTGTCGATCCCACCTCTAATCCCTTCCTTTCCTTGTAATTTTGTAGTCATGTTTCCCCCTATTTTCTGCTCCCGGGCTTCGGCCGTTGGTATCGTATAACGTTTACTGTTTATCTTTGTCATTCGTTATACGTACGTCGACCAAAAAAGATCCCAAAACCGACCCGAAAATATCAACCCGCGTTTTCCTTTACCCGCTCCGCGACGAAACGTAAACAGTACGCTCAACTTTAATGAACAATTTTTTTTACGTTGCCTTATCATATTTTAAGTACGAATGGATTTTTAATTTTTTAGTTGAGGGTGGAAAATTGGTTTTCTGCAGTTAATTTGCGTTTGTCAATTTATTGTACTAATAATAGTAATTTTTTTTTTAAATAATAGTTATCAGCAACGTAAATAAAAAAATAAAATAAAAGCTATGAAGTAACGTAAAAAAAATCCCAAAATAACATTTATCGACAACGAAAAACATACTTGTTTCTTATAATAATTATGCAAGTCAAAAATATTTATTACATGATAAAAGTTACAAGGCTACGTAAACATTTCTTATTGGGAATAATTACTACAAAGCAATTTTTATACAAATTTTTTTAATTAGGGCATTTTTTTATTTCCAAATATATGGATCATAATTACTTTAGGTCTCTGCTTATAAGCAACGTCTACTTTCCACTCATACAATTTCAAATCCGCGTTTATTTTTCATGCGGTCCAAATTACTGGAGTTAATCTTTCTTGGTAAATTCACTCAAATATAGAAAAGTACACTTCGGAATTGGGTATTTTTTTTTACACAATTGTAGAACTCGGTAATGTCTTAAGAATTTCAGAGCACGTACTTGACCATTTTCGCGGTGGCAGAATAATTTGCACTACTTTTCACTGAACTACAGCAGTCGAAGTTTTCGTGACGCAACGATGTTTTTCCAAAAAATTGTCACTTGTTTAAGAAAGATTTGTTTATTGAAATTCTAAATCAGTCATTCTATTTCAGTTTATAATGGTATGGGTTGGCACATTAATAAACACCTGCATTAACCCTTTCGCTAAAGCTTTTTACTGGAGAATGTTAAAATTCCAAATTCTTCGACTTTACCCCCCCCTGTGTGGTCATAGTAACGTTCCGTAAAAATTTTTGGAAAAAAAAGTTCCTAAATCTGTTTTTTGGGATGTTTCCATATGGAAAAAATTTACTTTAACGGTAATAAAAAAGGCATGGTTACTATATTTTGTGGCACATTTGATTGGTTTACGATTTTTTCCTCTTACAGTTTGAAACTAAAAGCTTTAATTAAAACAATGTCAGTATTAATTTCGTATTGATCATGCCGAGATAGATCTTCTGGCGGAAACGCATTAGTTTTATCAAATGCGTCGAGCAAGTCATTTTAAAGATCGGGTTCTTTTAGCTCTTCTTAATCAGATAAGTCTGCGTCTTAAAAATTTATTAACATTTTCTCGATTTCACTTTCCTCAGTATATCTAGGCATCATAGAAAATATTTTCTTTTTAACCAGCAACCAACACAACCGAATGCTACGAACCCAGCCTTCCATTCAGACGAACATTTTACGATCCTACAAATAATTTGTTGCCATAGAATAGAATAGAATAGAATTGGTAAGGGGTATATTGCACTGAGACCAGGATTGATCTATTGTGCCCCCTACAGTTGTTAGAGTACATCCCCTAGACCTACCGCCCTAATGAAACTTAGTAACTCGCGGGGGTCTAGGTGCTTGACGTCCTCTTCTGCAAGCCAAAACCGGCCCAGGTAACGTAACCTGCTGCGACAAGCCGCATTACAGTGCAATATAATGTGTTCGGGAGTCTCCTCTGCTGTTTCGCAGAGTCTACAGACGCTTACCTGTTCTATCCCGATTGTATACATGTGTTTCCTCAATCTGCAGTGCCCAGTTAGAAGACCTGTGATCTGTCTAAGCTGGTTCTTCCTTAGTTTGAGGCATTCTTCACTCCATTTGGGGTTATAATCTTTGATGAAGATTTTCGATTGCCTGAGACCGGAGGCGCTAGCCCAGTATTCTGTTTTCCTGGTCCTTTCCTCAAGTCTCAGTGACTCCGTTATGGCGCTTTTGCCCAGCCCAATGAAGGGTTCAGGACCCAGGGGGGGGCGTGGCTGCCGCGGTTCTAGCGAGGCTGTCCGCTTCCTCGTTTCCTTCGATACCTCTGTGTCCTGGAACCCAGAGGATCTTCACCTGGTTACATCTGCCCAGTGCATTCAATGCCTCAATGCATTCCAGCACTAACCCTGAGGTTATCTCATATGAGATTAGTGCTTTGATGGCTGCTTGGCTGTCGGAGCAGATGACGATGTCCTGCCCCCTGTACTCACGTTCGAGATTAAATTGCACACAGAGCCTGATAGCATACAGTTCCGCCTGGAATATGCTGGGTGTTTTCCCCATGGGCTCGTAGTGCTTGAGGCGAGGTCCACACACCCCCGCCCCTGTTCCCTCGTGAGTTTTCGAGCCGTCTGTAAACCACTTAATTGTGTGTGGTCTAAAATGGATCTGGTGGTCTTCCCAGGCCCAGTCTGCTTTATTGCTCATATAAACTCCGAAGTATTTTTCGTAGTTATATGTTCTTGTTATTGTATCCATCGGATACAAAACATAAGGGTTACTAGTGGATAACACATCTAAGTCTCTGTGCCTGAGGATGTGATCCCCCCCTTGCCATATGGCAACAAACAATATTAAAAAAATCGCTGCGGTGGTATTAATTACTTGAACATAAAAATTTTGACTAAAAAGTGAAAATCAAATATTTCTTCAGCCATTTCAACCATAATTATTTAGTTAGAAAACAAGTTTGAATTAATGTTAAAAATGGAAAGTAAAAATGCGTATTTTTTACAAAATTTCCACATGGAAAGATAGCATGAAAAAACGTGTAAATTTTTTTATTTTAAGGCCTAACATAAGGTTTTCTTTAATTCAAAATACTCTGAAGACTCCAACTTGTGCTAAAGACCAAAAAAAATGTTTGATTTCTAGCACCATAAGGCACCCAAGGAGCCCTCAAAATTGCATGTTGCCATATAGCAACAAAACAGCGAAAGGGTTAATATGGCGTAAGCCTCACAACTAGAACTGTTAGACAACGCCTTTTAAAAATAGTCTTCGCTGATGTCAGAGTATAAAGAAAAAAACGGAAATGTATGAGGTCAATATAAGATCGATGAAAAAATGAAATGCTTCTTTTAAGTAATAAATAAAAACATTATTGTTCCTTATTAATATTTCCTACTTTTAATTGGGTTTTTAAGCTTTTTTCACTCCTATTGGTAGGGCAGGCTAATTAGCGTGCCACCGCTGTACGAAATATGTCACTTAGCTCCTCCACAAGGGTAGTAGTCACCTTGTCGTGGTGTGGGGGCTTGCCGCGGGCAGGGACGCCGCAGACTGATCCACTCCGAGTGATGAACGGAGTGGAATAGTCTGGTGCGGAGCCCGTACTAAGCACTACCCCCCCCTAACCCAGGGTGTTACGCGGACCGTGCCCACTGGGTGGTTTGCAGCCAGGGGGTATACCGGCTGTAGTATTACGGTGCCTTCCTGATACCGGGCCGCCTCAGGAAGTACAATGGCCTTGCCATGGTATGCGGGCTCTGCCATGGTCGACCAACCCTGTCCCAGCCAGAATTTTTGGCCGCCATCGCCTTCGCCTCGCGCGCGGGCAGGCGGCCGCCCCGCAAATATGATGAATTTTAAAAATAAAAATGGCGGTAAAAATAAACGAGGCAAGTCACTCGTTCTGCGGGACTACACCGCAACTCAACTTGCAGCAGTACCGGAGCATACGCTCCAAAACACAGAAGAAGACCTGAGGCCCAGCACCAGCCGAGGAAGAATACCTTCCAAGGTGGCGAGGGGCCCACTCAGGGGCGGACGAGGGGCCAGCGGTGCTGGCAGAGGGGGAATATCGAGACGAGGCAAGCCTCTGTTTGATACCTCTGCTCTGGCAGCATCAATCAGCACTCGTCCCACCACAAGTCAGGTGAGCAAGGCTCTGACTCTCCCCACTGGTCCAGGAGACATTCAGTCCAGACTAGTGGTGGGGGCGGAGCCCATAGGCTCGGCTCATAGTGCTAGCGTCGCTGCGACTGCACGGGAATTACCACCGTCATCCACCGCTTCGGCGCTGGCAGTAGGCCGAGCTGCTGACGTAGAGGCAAGTAGGCCCAGAAAACAGCTCCCCAAACTACCTCCCTTAGGGCAACCAGGCGGCCTGGATGACCCCCTAAGGCGTGGTTTGAGCGGGGCTAAGGTCAAATGGTACCTCCGATACCTCGGGCAAGGACTGAGTAAGGAGGAAGCCAGGAGTAAGGCGGTAGAGCATGGGGGAGGACCCACAGCTACGGCGACGACTGCGGCTGCTCAACCGACTCAACCAAGGAAGAGAGGGAGCGACAACATCACTCCCCCCCAACGTCCTGAAATTAAAAAGTCCAGGACGTATACTCAGGCACTGGTTGCTAAAACGGGCAAACCCCAGATTAGCGGCCAGTCTGGAGATGGGCCTAAGGCGGGTGCAACGTACTCGAGTGTCCTCAGAAAACCTGAGGCCATTCGAGTGGCGGTTCTGCCCAAAGACTATCACCAGACGTCACTGAGCAAGGAGGAGCTCTCTGTCTTGGAAGAAGCTATCGTGGAGGAGATAGCAAAAGGGTGGGCTACCCCATTAGTGTTCACCGGCATCCACTTCCGGCCGGGACATCTGTTGCTGGACTGCAGTGACAAAGGCACTGCGGACTGGCTCCAGCAGATAGTCCCGAAGTTGGAGGAGTGGAAGGGAGTAGGGCTTCGTGTGTGCCTTGGAGATGAAGTCCCCAAGACACACCACGTCACTCTATTCCTTCCCAGGAGCGCGGGTCAGGAACCCAGCAAGCTATTCGCGCTATTATAAGCGCAGAATGCTGGGGTTTCCACTAATCTTTGGAAGGTGGTGACTACCAAAGACGAGGGCAAGGGCGTGTTGTGGAACCTGGTCGTTGACGAGAAATCCCTCGCCGCGATCAGGGAAAACAACAATGCCTTGAACTTCAGATATGGGAGTATCCCAGTTCATATTCCCAGATCTGGAGGCCCGAGTAGTGAGGTAGCACCTCCCACTTTACCAGCTGAGTCCGGGAATCCACCGGATGAAGCAGTGGGCTCAGGCATGGTGCAGTCTGCCGCACCCGGGACCTCACCGGACGGCAGGAAGCAAGCCTTTACTTTACCAGCTGAGTCCGGGAATCCACCGGATGAAGCAGTGGGCTCAGGCATGGTGCAGTCTGCCGCACCCGGGACCTCACCGGACGGCAGGAAGTAAGCCAGAGCAGAAGCAGCAGAAATAGGAGCTTCTCAAGATTCCCTTGAGGAGATAAACCTCGAGGCGCTGGGGCTGAGAGGCAGCTCAAACGAGGAAGAGGAGCAGTTGTCAGACGAGATCTCGTTGACGACACTGCTTGAGATGGATGAATCCTCTCCTAAGCTCTAACCCTCGAGCAATGAAGGTTGTGCAGATCAACCTTCACCACGCGAAGGCGGCGTCGGCCGTCCTAGCGCAAAAGTTCACCCGAGACCACATCGGGGCGGCGCTAGTGCAGGAGCCCTGGTGCTATAACGGCAGAGTCTGCGGGCTTAACTCGCAGCAAACCAAGGTAATTTGGGACACAAAGCACGAGAAACCTCGTGCCTGCGTGGTAGTTGAGAAAAATACTAACTATGTTTGTATTTCAGAGCACATGTCCAGGGACCTGGTAGCGGTGGCGATGACGGTCCATATCGAGGGTCGTGACCTCGAGATCGTCCTAGCGTCGGCGTATTTTCCGGAGAAGACATGACAGTTCCCCCCCACGAAGTGCAGGGCCTGGTGGAGTACTGCAGGGCAAACGCCTTGCCACTCCTAATAGGCGGGGATATGAACGCCCACCACACGATCTGGGGAAGCACGGACGATAATCTTAGGGGTGAGTACCTACTTGATTATATACTAGCAACTAACCTAGTTATACTTAATTCGGGATGTTCCCCGACATTTGTCACTAGAGTTAGGCAGGAGGTCCTAGACCTTACCATATGTAACAGTAGGATTAGTGACTATGTATCTGATTGGAGAGTATCGAATGAACCCTCCCTATCAGATCATAGGATGATCGAATTTAGATTAGCAGCCACCCTAGTGGACTCATCTCCAACTAGGAACCCCAGGAAGACCGACTGGGAAAAATTTACAAGGTTGCTCGAAGAGGATCAACCCTTGCTGGATGTTCGAGGCAGGATGCGGCATCCCCTCGAAATCGAGCAGGCGGTTGAAACGGTAAACGGGGCAATAATCGGTGCTTTTCACTCGAGCTGTCCTGAGAGCAGGAGGACCAGGAAGAAATCCACACCGTGGTGGAATACTACCCTGGCGAAACTCAGAACAGACACGCGGCTCTTTAACAGGGCAAAGCGGACAGGTGATTGGCAGGAATACACTGCCGCGCTCACTAAGTACACAAAGGAAGTACGGAAAGCGAAAAGGGCTAGTTTCCAATCGTTTTGCGAAGAAATTTCTTCCACCCCCCAGGCAGCAAGGCTGCACAAGGCGCTAGCGAAGGGGGCAACGGAAAATAAGATGGCACTCAAATTACCGGATGGTAGTTACACGCGCAATGAAGAGCAAAGGGCTCTCGCTCTTCTAAGTGCACACTTCCCTGGGGCAATCCCCCAGGACGCACTTGCCGAATGTACTATCTATCGTCCAAGCAGAGGGGACTGGGAGCTGGCGCATAAAGTCATCTCTCGGGATAAGATTGATTGGGCATTGAACACCTTTCAACCCTTCAAATCGCCAGGCCAGGATGGTATCTTTCCTGTCTTTCTGCAAAAAGGCAGGGGGGCCCTATTCAGGCATCTCACTGGCATAATGAAAAGCTGTCTAGCAACAGGGTACATCCCCGCTAGTTGGAGAAGTGCCCTGGTAGTTTTTATACCAAAAATAGGAAAAAAGGACTATACGGAGCCGAAGTCCTTTAGGCCAATCAGTCTAACATCCTTCTTCATGAAGACCATGGAGAAGGTGTTAGATCAGTATATTAGAACCGTGACGCTTAAGAGAACACCTCTGCACGCAAAACAGCATGCGTATAGGGCAGGCAGATCGACAGAGACTGCCCTTTTTCAGCTCACGAGTTCAATCCAAGAAGCTATTAAAAGCAAAGAGGTTACCCTGTGCGCTTTTCTGGATATCGAAGGAGCCTTCGATAACACCTCGCATGAGGCGATAGGAAGAGCGCTCAACAGGAGAGGAGTAGAAGCCTCGATTAGCCGCTGGATAAGAGCCATGCTCTCTACCAGATCGGCCATTACGAAGGTGGGCACCACCACCAGGAGCGTGCTAACGAAAAGAGGATGTCCGCAGGGCGGGGTACTTTCACCGCTGCTGTGGTCTGGTAGTGGATGAGCTCCTTGAATTATTGACAAGCAATGGCATAACGTGTCAAGGTTATGCCGACGACATTGTCATTATCGCTAGGGGAAGGTTTGAAGACACTCTCTGTGATATAATCCAGAGAGGCTTAAGAATAACCCAAGAATGGTGTGCCCGAGTAGACCTGCGAATAAACCCGGACAAAACCACCATAGTACCGTTTACATGGAAAAGAAAGCTGCCACACATGCGAACAATACGCTTGCTCGGAAAGAGCATAGCTTATAAACCAAAGGTGAAGTACCTAGGTGTAACACTAGATTCGAAGTTACTCTGGAACAAGCATGCGGAGGCAGTTATCAGTAAAGCAACAAAGGCGGTCATGGTATGCAGATCCTTGGCAGGCAAAACTTGGGAATGTAACCCGAGCATACTGAAATGGATGTATACCATGATTGTGAGGCCAATACTCACATATGCAGCAGTGGCATGGGCCCCGAGAGCCACACTCACGACAGTGAGGAAAAGGCTCGACAAGGTCCAGCGACTTGCGTGCACGTGCATTACAGGAGCTATGAGAACCTGTCCCACGGCGGCACTGGAGGTGATACTTAATATATCGCCATTGCACGTAGCAATTGCGATGGCGGCCAAGCGTACAATCCTTGGATTGGCCAGAACCAGTAAAGGGGAGGATCACATCCTTAGGCATAGAGACTTAGATGTGTTATCCACTAGTAACCCTTATGTTTTGTATCCGATGGATACAATAACAAGAACATATAACTACGAAAAATACTTCGGAGTTTATATGAGCAATAAAGCAGACTGGGCCTGGGAAGACCACCAGATCCATTTTAGACCACACACAATTAAGTGGTTTACAGACGGCTCGAAAACTCACGAGGGAACAGGGGCGGGGGTGTTTGGACCTCGCCTCAAGCACTACGAGCCCATGGGGAAAACACCCAGCATATTCCAGGCGGAACTGTATGCTATCAGGCTCTGTGTGCAATTTAATCTCGAACGTGAGTACAGGGGACAGGACATCGTCATCTGCTCCGACAGCCAAGCAGCCATCAAAGCACTAATCTCATATGAGATAACCTCAGGGTTAGTGCTGGAATGCATTGAGGCATTGAATGCACTGGGCAGATGTAACCAGGTGAAGATCCTCTGGGTTCCAGGACACAGAGTTATCGAAGGAAACGAGGAAGCGGACAGCCTCGCTAGAACCGCGGCAGCCACGCCCCCCTGGGTCCTGAACTCTTCAGTGGGCTGGGCAAAAGCGCCATAACGGAGTCACTGAGACTTGAGGAAAGGACCAGGAAAACAGAATACTGGGCTAGCGCCTCCGGTCTCAGGCAATCGAAAATCTTCATTAAAGATTATAACCCCAAATGGAGGTAAGAATGCCTCAAACTAAGGAAGAACCAGCTTAGACAGGTCACAGGTCTTCTAACTGGGCACTGCAGATTGAGGAAACACATGCATACAATCGGGATAGAACAGGTAAGCGTCTGTAGACTCTGCGAAACAGCAGAGGAGACTCCCGAACACATTATATTGCACTGTAATGCGGCTTGTCGCAGCAGGTTACGTTACCTGGGCCGGTTTTGGCTTGCAGAAGAAGACGTCAAGCACCTAGACCCCGCGAGTTACTAAGTTTCATTAGGGCGGTAGGTCTAGGGGATGTACTCTAACAACTGTAGGGGGCACAATAGATCAATCCTGGTCTCAGTGCAATATACCCCTTACCAATTCTATTCTATTCTAGCTGCGCCAGACAATGACATGTTTCACAATATTCCATTACGCGCGAACCCCCAGCTCCTCTAAGTATAATCAAAAAGTATGAAACATAAAGAGTGTGCATCACGTACAAGCAAAAATTTGAATGCGGGTGCTGATATCGCCACCCGTCTTCATGATGCGGGGGGTAGACAACGAGACGAAACACTTGAAATGAGAGCATAATGCTCTGAGCGCAAATCATGGCAACACGAATGCTGCGTCTGTGCTCGCTCGTTCATTCTCGCACAATTGTCCGAAGAGGAGGAAGACGATGCGCTGGCGAAAAATTGTAATTGTAAAACTATTTCTATTTTCTGGCTGGCTTTTGTTCTTCTTCTATAAGCCTGCACGGCGTCTCATATTGCTCCTGAACTCACTGTCGACTGTAGTGTGCGCAAAATCATAGAAAAGAAAATAAAATATGGCTGGCATGGCGACCTATATGATCGCTACAGGCAATTAAAAAATAAAGAATAAGTAATCAAAGACAATTAAATAAAAAGGGATTGGAAAGAAAGGAAGACATTTTTATTAGCCCGTAATAATAATCCGTCCCGTTCTTTGGAACTTTTTTTACGGCCCACATATAATGCTTGTTTAAAAGAACTAAAATAAGAAAATCTAATATTGTAAATTTATGGTCGCATCATTCGCCATGGAACCATTCAGGTGTAGAATATTTATACTATTTTTAAACGTAGGCATGCCGTAATAACATTTTAATTATGGCAAAATACTTGTCTTATTATTTATTTCTTTATTTAGTGCTTTAGTACTGCTTTCGCCCTATGGAAAGTCAATAAAGCTATTAAATTATGTTTTTCCATACAATCTTTTAACCCTTGGTTTGTCCGTTAGATTTCGATTTTCAAAAAAAAACTAACTTAAAACACGTATCTAATTATTTTTGATTTCAAGTGTTTTCACGAAGTCAATATGCCCATCAGTTCATTTTTTTTCGTAGTTTACCCATATTCTCAAAATTGTAATCAACCATGTGAAAATATAAACAAATAATTTTACTTCGAACTCGCCACGTAAAAATATTTTTTAACATTTTAAATTGGGATCAACCACCAAATTTTTATTTCAATCAAAGCATTGGCCAGCAGAAAGCCATACACCACAAAGATTCGATTGATGGTGACATGACAGCAATTTGTGCAGCAAAACCAATCGGCAACACAAAAAAGCATACACACAATAAACGACACCAACGAAAACATTAGCGAATCCCAAATCATCTTCGTTGAAACGACGATGACGATGCTTTGGTTCGTTGTTTGCTCTCCGCTTGCGCTTCGACGCATGCAAAAAATTAGCGATCACTACGCCACAACAACCACCATTTCAATATATACGAGCGGAGCCGTTGCAACAACAACATTGCTTTTTGCTGTTGTCAAACGCAGTGTTTACGTTCTCGCAAACTGTTGAGCGATAGCAAATTTCCTGCAACCTATGCCTCCGCTCATCTCTTACCGCCCGCGTCTACAAACACGTTTGCAAAATTTTTTAAGATGCGTATTCTTTATATTGTATATTCTTTGGTATAATCTATATATATAAAAATCAAATAAATTCCGTACGTGTTCTATAGACTCCCAAACCACCAGACCTATTTTAATAAAATATTACGTGTGTGTTTACGGGCACCGTGTGGAAGGTTCTTAGCATAGGGGGCGTGGCATTATTCAAGGGGGCGTGGCACCGCCCATACAACTCAATTCTTTAATATTGAATATCTTCAGAATTATACGTCGTATAGCATTGAAATTTGGTACAGTGTCATGGCGTAAACATGTTGTTCGACCGGTAAAATTTAATGGGCGTTGGACAAGGGGCGTGGCACTTTTTAAATTCCCTCGGCCCTGCGGCTTTGCACGCGAGCTCTTCTGTTTCCCCCGATACGAATTCTTAACCCATTCTTGAGCCCATCAGATTTTGATTAAAAAAAAACATGTGTCTATCTTTGATTTCGAGTGTCTTAAAAATTTTGAAGTCAGAAGGCCCTTTAAATCATATGTTTTCACATTTACTCCAAACAAATTCTTAACCCTTGGTTTACCATGGTAGATTTATTTATTTATTTATTTATTTTATTTAGAAAAAACATTTGTACAGTATAAGAACTAAGTCTTTTAAATGCACATCAATCATTAATAAATTTCACATGAATGAAAGCAAAACTTAAATCTAATAACAATAGTAATATATTTAACCTTACAACTAACAGTAGAAGACAAAAATAGTAGGAAAATTAGAGATGAAAGATGAGAATACATAAAGAAGAAGGAGAAGAAGAAGAGATGACTTGCATCCAACACAAAAGTACCTTGGTACCCTGCGATTAAAGTGCTTTAAAATACTCATAAATTTTTGTCTTAAAGTTGTTCCTGCTCAGCCCCGCCCTTATGACCTCAGGAACCGAGTTCCAGACCCTCACGGCGTTAATGAAAAATAGTCTTGATGATGTTAAGAAGTTATATTCTGGGACAATCAAATTGTGGTGTCTCCTGGACCTGAAAGGTATGAGCTTTTCAAACAAATAGTGAGGGGTTTTCCACTCCATTAGTCTGTAAATAAATATGCAGTTTTTAGCAGATAGGTAATTTTCAATACTACAGCCTAGTACCTTATTCTGCCAAAGGGAAATGTGCTCATACCTTTTGAGTCCGTAGACATATCGCGTGGCATTATTAAATGCGACGTTAACTTTATGCAAAGACACGGAATCAAGCTTACTATACACAATCTCTGAGTAGGCGATAAGGGGCACAATAAGCTGAACAACCAGCTTACGCCTGGTTTCCAAGGGAGTAAACGGAGCAGAGATACTCAGTTTACGCAGTGTAGCATATACCTTGCTCACAACCCCATTTATATGATCACGACAACTTAGATTGTGGTTTACAATAAATCCCAGATTTCTTATTTTTTCAGTAAATGTAAGCGCACTAGAGCCTAAATATAGCTTAGGAATACTGTCAAGGTGAACTACACTATGATAAATAGGCAAAACATAGGACTTAGACGCATTTAGACACAAATAATTGGCAGCAGCCCACTTAGAGATAGCAGACAGATCACTGTTCATTTTGAAACACAAATCCTCAACAAGGCCAATTCGGCTAGACAGGTGCATTTGAATATCATCTGCATATGCATAAACATTCACATACTGGCACACAGAGAATACGTCGTTGACAAAGAGACTAAACAACAGAGGCCCAAGGACTGATCCTTGTGGAACACCTGCACATACCAATCGAGACTGAGACATAGATTTGTTAGATATAACTTTTTGCGTCCGTCCCTCTAGATAACTGGCTATAAGCTTCAACGCACTGCCACTAAAACCAAAATAATGTTCAAGCTTTGCACACAGGAGAGTATGATCAACCGAGTCAAAGGCTTTTGAGAAATCAAGCAAACAAAGAATTGTCAAGTCCCCAATGTCAAACTTAAGTCTAATGTCGTCAAGTATTTTGACCATAGCAGTAGAGCAACTATGCCTAGGCCGAAAACCAGACTGTAGAGGGGAAAGCAGGTTGTGTTTTTGTATGAAAGTAGAGATTTGCACTGCCATCAACTTTTCGCACACCTTTGAAAAGGCTGGCAATATACTAACAGGCCTGTAATCACCAGGACAAGAAGCATTCGACTTTTTTGCAACAGGCAAAATAACTGCTCTTTTCCACGCAGAAGGAAAGCAAGAACTAGTGAAGCAGTGATTTATTACATGAGTAAGTGGGCCAATAACAAATTGTAACACAAGCTTGACAAATTTTAAAGATATGCCATCCTCACCAATTGCATTAGATTTAATACCCATTATTGACTTGAACACATCAGCCTCACTTACTGCTATAAATTCGAATTTCTCTTTAACACCACAACAAGATGATAAATGTGTTGACAAAACAGTGCGACTCTCTTTATCATTGGCACCAATAAAGAAATCATTTAGCTCATTAGGATTCAAGTCACAACCAGAGTTTTCCTTGCCATGAATTTTCAAATTTTTTAGATTGCGCCATAGTGTCCTAGATGGGAGTGAAGGGTCAAGCTTTGAATTGCTGTAGCAACGCTTTGCATGTCTAATTGTAGCTGTTGCTTCATTACGGGCAGCTTTATAATGACACCAAGCAGTATCTGACCTAGTTTTACGCCACTTTGCATGCAACTTATAACGTTTTTTAATAGATAAACGTACTTTATCATTAAACCAGGGGCATGAACTATTTACAACATGGAAAGTACGGAGAGGAACATGTAGATTGAACAAAAAACTCAAGTTGTTATTAATGAAGTCAAGTTTTTTATCAACAGTTTCAAGAGACCAACACTTATTCCAATCCACACTACACAAGTCAGAAAGCAAGTAGTTGACATTCAACGATTTGAAATCACGGTATACAAAAGTATTACTAAGGTCAGAACGATTCATCACAACATCCCAAGTACAAAAAATTAAATCATGGTCAGAAATGAAAGACATTTGTTCGAACTTCAAGATATGCGACGGGTCGGTGGTAATGAAGTAGTCAAGGAGGCTGGGTAGGGCATTATTCGCATACCTAGTTGGTATTGTGTTATTAATCACACATAGTCCTGTAGCTTCTAACCAGTCAAATAGTTTATTTCTGCTGGGGTCATTAATTAATAAGTTAACATTGAAATCACCACAAATCAGAATACGTTCATACTCAACTAACAGTTCAGACAACTCAACAAAAAGGGGATCAAGGGAACAACATTTGTGAGGATTGTACGCACAGACAATTAAAACTTTAGATGCACCATCAGACACTTCACTAAGAATAAATTCCGTGTCACAGTTAATAGACTTAGATAGCAGTCGTAACTTAAGTGTCTGTTTGCAATATATTGCAACTCCCCCCCCTTTCTTGTGCACGCGATCATGTCTTAGTACGCTATATCCATCAAGAGACAAGTTGAAATCAGGGACATCACTTTGAAACCAGGTCTCAGAGACACAAATTATGTCCACAGAAGACCCCTCAAAAACATACCTAACATGATCAAGTTTGTCATGACTTAAACTTCTCGCATTAAAATGCACTACATTAAGACCAACAACTTGTTTACCAAAAATGTCTAAAAGAATTTTTTGATTTTCACTAACGCCAGAGTCTGATTTATCAGCCAGCCCCATCGTCACAGAAAAGGAACAAAACAGAAACAACTAAAGACAGACAGTTTAGGAGATGAACAGAAAGTGAGTAACTGAGATATAGAAATAAGCACAAGAAATGAAAAATACACCAAAAGAAATGAAAGAATGCACAAGAGCAAGTAAAAAGTAAGCACAAACAAAACATAAGCAATGATCTTGTATTAACACATTTCCACTAGTCTGCAGCAACAATATTCTCTAAACTCTCTTTGCTTGACACTCTGACAGCTTGGCTTTTTTGATGAACACGCACGTACACAAACCCACGAATTGAGAAAGCAGCTACTAATCTCTTTTGTTTCCTCAGCTGCAGTGCTGAACGCATTAGTTCTCTGTTGTTATTGGTGAGACTTTCATGCACGTGTAGTTTCCCAACAGTTGTGAGCCCAACATCACTTAGCAGCAGCGACCGCTTATTCTCTTTGCAAAAACGAATAATTGACCTGAAGAGCATAGAGCGGTCGTCAGGAGATCCAAGTTTCACAATAACAGGTGCAGCAGCATTGTTGTTATAATTTGGCACCCGAAAAGCAGTGCGAATGCGAGGCGGAGACAACTTGATAGAATGGCATAGCTTATGGAAAGTTTCATCAATCTTCTCCCCATCAATTTGCGGGAGACCATTTATAACAATATCCGCAGATACAGCTTGGTTCTGACACACGTTAAGCTCCTCTTTAAGCAACAGAACTTCATTTTTCAGCTGCTCATTTTGTGCCATTTGTGCCTCTGCTTTACCCACACGCTCTTCCAGTCTTCGTATCACCTTTTTGAAATTAGCAATTTCAGCCGACATTTCACCAAACCGCTGCATCACCCGTTCTTCATATTCCCTCATACGTTCCGTGATCTGCTCAACAATGCTCTTTCTCTGCAATTCAAGTTGCTCCTCCATACGCACGAGCCATGCTGAGTGTGGCGAACTCTCAGCTCTCCCTGAACTGCTTGAACTGTTTTGAGGTGTGGAAACCACTTGGCGCGAAACTTTAGTTGTTACAGCTCTAGTTGTCATTCTCATTTGAATCCCAAATTATTCAGTTCAAAAAATAATTACGGCGTTTTTGTTTTACTTTGCAAAAAGCAGACACAAGGATTGTTTAGTTGAACACCACAAACACAATTTTAACTGGCGGCAATATTAACAAATTAAATGTTTGCTGCAGCGCACTAGAAAACACGTCTACTCATGAACCATTGTCTTGATGATGATTTAGATTAAAAAAAAAAAATTAAAAGCACGTTTTTATTATTTCCCGATTGAACTGCTTTTGATAAGTTTGAAGTCAGAACGCCCAATAAATCTTGTTTCTCCATACAAATTGTTAACCCATTGTTGACCCCGTTAGATTTTGATTTTCAAAAAAGTGAAAAACACGTGTCAGATTATTTCTCACAAAGAGTACTTTCCCCAAGTTTGATGTCAAGTCTAATTCATATTTTTCATTTCACAGTTTCTCCATACATACTTTTAACCCGTCGTTGATCAAGTTAGATTTAGATTTTTAAAATAATGAGAAACACGTGTCTAATTATATATATTTCAATTATTTTTATAATTGTTAAAGTCAATAGGCCCATCGGTTCGTGTTGTTTGTTTCGGAGTCTTTCCGCAAATAAACCTTAACCCATTGTTGGGCCAGTTAAATTTTGATTTTCGAAAAATTATAAAATACGTGTCGAATAAGTTTTGATCTATATTAGAATATGTTCAGGAAGTTCAAATTCAATATGTTTATTAAACCACGTTTCTTCATACAACACTTTAACCCATGTTTTGCCTTTTTAGACCCCTAATTTCAAAAAATCCCTTCTTGGCGAAGGTTAATTCTTCAAGATGTACCTACAGTCCTAAAATCATGTTTGTAGCTTCAGCGGTTTGGGCTGGGCGATGATAAATCAACCAATCAATCAGTCAGTCAGTCAGGATAAACAATCTATGTATAAAAAAATGGAAGCGGTACCACGCCCCCGTGTTAAAAACCCACCCCATTACTCCTGTCGAAGGACACGACCCAATCGTTAGTTTGTACCGAGTGTCATTGATGTGAACGCTCTAGTGCCACGCCCCTTGTCCAACGCCCATTAAATTTTACCGGTGGAATGAGACGTTTACGTCATGACTCTGTACCAAATTTCAATGCTGTGCGAATTACAATTCCGGAGATATACCATATTAAAAAATTTAGTGGTATGGGCGGTGCCACACCCCCTAGTCCAAAATCCACCCTATTCCCCTGCCGAAGGACACGACCAAATCGTTAGTTTGTACCGAGTTTCACTGATGTGAACGCTATAGTTCGAAAGTTACACCGGAATTTAGAAAGTGCCACACCCCTTGTCCAACGCTTATTAAATTTTACCGGTCGAACAACATGTTTACGCCATGACACTATACCAAATTTCAATGCTATACGACTTATGATTCCAAAGATATTCCGTATTAAAAAGTTGGCTTGTATGGGCGGTGCCACGCCCCCTTGTCAAAAACCCACCTTATTCTCCCTGTCGAAGGACACGACCAAATCGTTAGTTTGTACCGAGTTTCACTGATGTGAACGCTATAGTTCGAAAGTTACACCGGAATTTAAAAAGTGCCACGCTCCTTGTCCAACGCCCATTAAATTTTACCGGTCGAACAACATGTTTACGCCATGACATTGTACCAAATTTCAATGCTATACGACTTATAATTCCGAAGATATTCCGTATTAAAAAGTTGGCTTGTATGGGCGGTGCCACGCCCCCTTGTCAAAAACCCACCCTATTCTCCCTGTCGAAGGACACGACCAAATCGTTAGTTTGTACCGAGTTTCACTGATGTGAACGCTATAGTTCGAAAGTTACACCGGAATTTAAAAAGTGCCACGCCCCTTGTCCAACGCCCATTAAATTTTACCGGTCGAACAACATGTTTACGCCATGACACTGTACCAAATTTCAATGCTATACGACTTATAATTCTGAAGATATTCAATATTAAAGAATTGAGTTGTATGGGCGGTGCCACGCCCCCTTGAATAATGCCACGCCCCCTATGCTAAGAACCTTCCACACGGTGCCCGTAAACACACACGTAATATTTTATTAAATATATATATATATATATATATATATATATATAAATCAAATAAATTTCGTATGTGTTCTATAGACTCCCAAACCACCAGACCTATTTTAATAAAATATTACGTGTGTGTTTACGGGCACCGTGTGGAAGGTTCTTAGCATAGGGGGCGTGGCATTATTCAAGGGGGCGTGGCACCGCCCATACAACTCAATTCTTTAATATTGAATATCTTCAGAATTATACGTCGTATAGCATTGAAATTTGGTACAGTGTCATGGCGTAAACATGTTGTTCGACCGGTAAAATTTAATGGGCGTTGGACAAGGGGCGTGGCACTTTTTAAATTCCGGTGTAACTTTCGAACTATAGCGTTCACATCAGTGAAACTCGGTACAAACTAACGATTTGGTCGTGTCCTTCGACAGGGAGAATAAGGTGGGTTTTTGACAAGGGGGCGTGGCACCGCCCAAACAAGCCAACTTTTTAATACGGAATATCTTCGGAATCATAAGTCGTATAGCATTGAAATTTGGTATAGTGTCATGGCGTAAACATGTTGTTCGACCGGTAAAATTTAATAAGCGTTGGACAAGGGGCGTGGCACTTTTTAAATTCCGGTGTAACTTTCGAACTATAGCGTTCACATCAGTGAAACTCGGTACAAACTAACGATTTGGTCGTGTCCTTCGACAGGGAGAATAGGGTGGGTTTTTGACAAGGGGGCGTGGCACCGCCCATACAAGCCAACTTTTTAATACGGAATATCTTCGGAATTATAAGTCGTATAGCATTGAAATTTGGTACACATGCAAGCTCATTGTATGGGATGAGTGTACTATGGCACATAAGAAATCATTGGAAGCGCTTCATCGAACATTGCAAGATCTTCGGCGTAATCAACAGCCATTTGGTGGAGCACTTATTTTATTATCAGGTGATTTCCGTCAAACACTGCCTGTTATACCACGTTCAACACCTGCTGATGAATTGAACGCATGTCTAAAAGCATCCAATCTATGGTCACGAGTGCAGAAATTGACATTAACTACCAATATGCGAGTTCAATTGCAAAATGATCCATCTGCAGCACATTTCTCACAACAACTATTGGATTGTGGAAATGGAAAAGTACCAATTGATGCAACCACAAATTGCATTTCCTTCCCCCCAGATTTTTGCAATTTGACAACGTCAAGAGAAGAGTTAATTGAAAAAGTGTTTCCAAACATCATCCAAAATTACAAGAATCACGATTGGTTGAGTGCTCGAGCAATATTAGCGGCCAAAAATATCGATGTAAATGAAATTAACATAAATATTCAATTCAATGTACCAGGAGAAGCTACAACATATAAATCGATTGATACAGTTATGGAGCAAGAGGAAGCAGTGAATTACCCGACTGAATTTCTAAACTCATTAGATTTGCCAGGATTACCACCACATGTATTGAAGTTGAAAATAGGAGTGCCCATCATTCTTCTCCGAAATATTAATCCACCGCGTCTTTGCAATGGGACTCGACTTACGGTGAAAAAGTTGATGAATAATGTGATTGAAGCAACAATTTTGAATGGCAAATTTAAAGGAGAAGATGTATTGTTGCCAAGAATACCAATGATACCTACTGATATGCCATTTGAATTTAAGCGCTTACAGTTTCCTATTCGACTCGCTTTCGCAATGACCATCAACAAAGCGCAAGGACAATCGTTACAAGTTTGTGGTTTAAATTTAGAAAATCCTTGCTTCTCCCATGGCCAACTGTATGTAGCATGTTCACGAGTAGGAAAGCCATCTGATTTGTTCATTTATGCGCCAAATGGAATAACAAGAAATATTGTGTATCCGAAAGCGTTGGAGTGATTTTAATATTGATCAATATGAATAAAGAATTCTATATATCTACATATAATAAAAGTAAACAAAAAACGAGTTTTAATTTTTCTACAGAGTGAGGCCGAGCAACGCCGGGCAATGGGTAGCTAGTCTAAGTATAAAATCAAATATACATACCAAAAGGGTTTTCATTGAAAGAACACATTTTTGATTGATTATTAGTGTGGTCTTCATTGGAGAGTGGCTGAGTATTTTTAACGTAGTGAGTGGCATCCATTAACTGATATTTAATAACTGCACTTTCGTCTAAATATGGCACTTCGTATTCACTTTTATAAACTGTGTTCTTGGTTTCCAAAGTCACAGTTTTCAAGGGCACCACTTTTTTTTTTGGCAGGACACTTTTCTTAGTTGTTTTACTTCCTTTGCTCAAATGGGAATTTATATCTTTAACTTCGCTGCTTATTGCGTTCTTGCGGCTGCTCAGGTGAATATTATTTACTACTTCATCAGTGCATGTTATATTTTGATTGTTCAGAAGACTGTCACCTGGTGAACAATTTTTATTGAATCCAAGTAAATTACCACACTTTTTCAGCGGAAATGACTTGTATCCTAAATTTTTTGACTGAGCAAATATATCAACACGATTCTTAGCCACTGCTGCAAAGCCCCAATGTTCTTCTTTAGTATTTACATTTTGAACAGAATCATTTTTCGATAACGTGTTTATTTCTTTTTTAACCGGAACTTGCGAAATAAAATAATTGGACTTCGAAGTGCTTTTGTCAGAATCACCATCTTCATCCTCATTTTCCTCGTAATTGTCATCTTCATTATCGAACTCAGAACTATCACTGCTGCTTTCGCTAGAGTCGGAGCCAGAGGTTGTTGAAGAACATGAACCACTAGACGTACTGTCATTTTGATTGTCATTTTCACATTCAGCGTTATCATCATCGCTGTCGCTCGAAGAACTCGAAGATGATAAATCGTACTGGGTGCGCTTCTTCAAATGTTTTGATTCATTATTTATTTTAAAAATGGGAAAATCTTTACGCTGTTTATACATTTTTAAATGCGAGTTGTGAGCTATATTTTTCTGAATATATTGAGTTGACTTAAAGGCGTGACTTAGAGAAATGTCCTTGTAATATCCTTTTGATTCGTCATATTTTGATACTTTCGATGTTGTTGGACAGTCTTCAATATTTGACAATTCATTATTGATCTGACGTTTACAGGTCACTGCAGAAAATAATAACAATTGTAATTTGTTTGTACCATCTTTATGTTGAATACTACCTGACAACTCTGTAGATGCAATGGCTGGATGTATTAACTTCGACGAACTCTTAGATGCTTCAATTGGTTGTCTAAAATGAGGCAAAAAGGAAATTGAGCGATGTAATAATAACACATTATTTTTAATTTATTATTATTTTAAGTCATTTTTGTAATCACTGTAAACACAGTTCGCTGTTTGCTGAACAACAGTTCTTGAAAATAAAATAGGTCCACTGCAAATAGAGAACAGTAAAAAATAGTAATGAAGCGCTCTCGTTTATGAAGAGGGAAATCCTACGGATGACTGACGTAAATATCGGGGCCGAGGGTTTCCTGAGTCGTAAGAAGATTCATATTCTTACGAACCAGTATCCCGAGATTGCAATAACGAGAGACACAATTACTCCGAAGCTCTGTTTCACCAAGAGATTTAAAACAGAATTTAGTAATAAAATAAGCTGGGTAGGTATATCAGAGACATATCTTCTGATAGATCAGTACATGATTTCCTGGTACACAGATGGTTTCGTAACGGAGGAAGGTACCGGAATCGGGGTGTATGGACCGGGTATTAGATACTCGGAACCTACAGGAAAACAAACCACCATTTTCCAGGCGGAAATATACGCCATTGAAAGGTGCGCTCATTTCAATCTGGTGAGGAAATACCGGAACCGGAAGATCGCGATACTGTCAGACAGCCAAGCAGCAATCAAGGCATTGAGATCCTACCAGGTATCCTCGAAACTGGTGTCGGAATGCCTTGAGAAGCTGAACGAACTTGGCCGTCACAATCAGGTGTGGGTCCTCTGGGTTCCGGGTCACGCCGGGATTGATGGGAACGAGCAGGCAGACAAACTTGCAAGAAGGGGGGCGTCTACCCCCTTTGTCGGCCCAGAACCTTTCTGTGGTCTAGGCAAAGGAGCACTAGCCATCCTTTCTAGGAAGGACGAGATAACCATCCGGAATCAATACTGGGAAAATCAACCAGGCCTTGAACATTCCAAGATGGTTATTGGAGCTTATAACAAGAAAAGGTTCGAGGAATGTATGAGTCTCTCAAAGAATAATCTAAGGATTATCACAGGTATATTGACAGGGCATTGTAGATTGAACTATCATCTAACCAAACTAGGTATCAGGGTGAACGAACTCTGTAGGTTCTGTTTGCAGGACAATGAAACTGCAATACACATACTAGGTATATGCCCTGCACTAATGCACAAACGGAACTATACTGGGTGACTATATTATACCAGGATCGGACTGGGTTTCCAAAGGCTTAGAAAGGCTTGAAATCCCCAAGTTATGCAGCTTATAGATTACAAGATTTCTAGGGACCTTATCAAAGGCTGCTTTAAGGTCTACAAAAAACGTGTATACTTTCTTTTTTTATGCAGACTTAATTTGAGCTATTGATGTTAAATTATAAATATTATCTACTGTGGAGTGTTGCTTTCTGAACCCAGCCTGAAATTCTGTAATTAGCTTTTTGCTTTCCAACCAACTTGTAAGTCTCTCAGTTAATATACCCATCATGACTTTGGCAATGCAATTCATAAAAGAAATACCTCTGTAATTCGATACCAGGGACTTATCGCCTTTTTTGAAAAGTGGGAATATTATGCTTGTTTCAAATGCCGTGTCAGCTTCTCCACTATTATATAACATAGTGTATGCCTTTGCAAGCTCATCGAGGAATTGACTATTAGCATTATTGAAAAATTCGTAAGCCACCCTGTCTAAGCCTGGAGCTTCCCCAGTCTTTGTCTTATTCAGCATTTTCGAAATTTCTGTTGCTGAGATTGGTTTGTCCAAGGAGTTGTCTTGTACAAATAGGCTGACATAATGTATTTGATTGACGTGGGTTGCATGATTTAACAATTCCTCAAAGTACTGTCTAAACTCTTCCGGTGGAATATCCGCACTTATGGCTTCATTTGCTCCTCGAATCTTTTTGGCAAATTTCCACCAATCTTTGCTATTGTTTATTTCGTTTAATTCTCGTTCTAAATTTTCGTAATATTTTTTTTTTTTTTTTTTTTTTTTAACTCGAACGAACGCGCAGGGGATGACCCCTATTAATGCGAGGCATTGCGTTGGTTCAGGAAGGATATAAAGTTTAGGAGATAGGATTGAGAGTGAAGTGGTTGTGGACTCTTGCCTTGAACCCATCGAGATCATAAGTGCTGGGGAAGATATTCGCAGGGAGACCATTCCACAACCGTGCTGTGCGGGCCAGAAACGAACTTTCTCTGTAATGCGTAGTGCGCTGGAACATCGTTTCAACGTGGAATGCATGAGCGCCAGTGTTCAAACGGGTTGCCCGTGGGAATACCCGGAGCGATGGCATCAAACTGCTCATCTCCACTGAGCAATTACCGAAGAAGTATCGGTAAAACAAGACCACACACGCCACGTTTCGCCGATGTTCTAAGGAGTCAATAGAGCTGGATGCCCTACTGTCCCCTATAAGTTTAATCGCACGGTTTTGCACCCGATCGAGAAGCTCCAAATGGGTTTTTGAAGCCCCCGCCCATAGGTGCGAGTTAAACTCCATTTTGGGTCGGATATAGGTAGTGTAAATAATGCGAAGATCAGACGGAGTGAAATATTTTTTGCACCGCTTTAGGAAGCCGAGGCACTTGGCTGCTTCTTTCGACACGCCAAAAATATGATCATTCCAACGAAGATCGTTCTTAATGGACATGCCCAGAACATCAAGAGCTACCGATTCCGCAATACTCACACCACCCATAACCAGGGATGTGTTGGGATTTGGGGAGACTCGCTTGTGGGATAACAGGCAACATTGGGTCTTGCGAGGGTTAAAATCGACCCTATTCGCTTGACCCCACTTGGAGATTGTTTGTAGGTCGCTATTAAGTGTGTCATCCATACGGCGCCGTTCTCTCTCAATCTCCAAAGAGCTGGGGCGCTTTGTAAAGGAGTATGAATGACAAATGGTGCCGTCATCCGCAAACGAGTAGATGGGATTCTTTGTCGACGACAGGAGGTCGTTGATGAAGATAAGGAAAAGGGTTGGAGAAAGGACCGAACCCTGCGGCACTCCCGCGCTAAGGGAATGCTTTTCCGAGGCTATGCCGTCTATTACAACACGAATAGAGCGATCATAGAGGAAGCTCGTAATCCAACGAGAGAAGATACTACCGACGCCATAGGCAATCAATTTAGACACGAGTGCTTTATGCCACACCCGGTCAAAGGCCTTAGAAATATCCAATGCAACAACCTTGCTTTCACCGAGGTTTAGAATGCTATGGTTCCATTTCTCGGTGAGGACCGCCATAAGGTCTCCCGTCGATCGCTGTCTTCGAAAGCCGTATTGGCGGTCACTTAGCAGTCTATTGTGCTCCAGATATTTCACAAGGTTGAAGTTGACAATGCTTTCCATTACTTTGGAAAGCACCGAACAGATTGCTATAGGTCGGTAGTTCGCAGGGTCAGTAGTCTTGCCTTTTTTAGGAACTGGTTGAACATTAGCAACCTTCCAGCATGTTGGAAATACACCTGTGGCGTATGACATGCTGAAAAGTTTGCGTAATGGACAAGCCAGTGAGGTAGCGCACTTTTGCAAAACAAGGGCTGGAATGCCGTCCGGCCCTGAAGCCTTATTTACTTCGAGATTTGCAAGCACTCTTTTAACTACCCGTGTCCGAAAATGAATTTCTGGCATAGAGCAAGATACGTTCTCGACCACGGGCAGTGGTTGATCGCTGGGGGGCAGAGAGGAATTCTCTGCGAAAATTTTAGCCAACAAATTAGCTTTATCAACCGAGTGAGTGATGATTTGATCATTGTTAAGAAGAGTTGGAATTGAAGACGATGTTTGGTTCTTCACCTTCTTAACGAATGACCAGAAGTTCTTACTACCACGCTGGCATTGAAGAACTTTTTTCCTTTGGCGCTGTTCGTGCAGAAACTTTTGGCGCCTTAGGATGGCATTGCATCGATTTCTAGCCTGTTTACGCAGCTGTTCAGTGGAGGCGTTTTTATTTGCCTGCCATGCTCTGAAAGCTTCCTCTTTAGACCTGACAGCA